>JASDDO010000028.1:85620062-90420062 GCA_030015575.1 Agapanthus africanus | reverse complement strand
CGACGACCATCCTAGAAGCTCCCGGTGACAAAACGACGCACCGGCGACTCCTCCCGATCCATCTTCCTCTTGTCTTTGATCGAAACCCGTAAGTCCCCAAATTCCATCTCTATATTCCTTTTTAGAAATACGGAATTACAAAGCCCGACGGGATCGGAACAAAACCGATTTCCGATTCGGTTTCTTTATAAAACCTTACTTTTCTTTAATACAATCATGCTTAAACCAATTCATGTTGACTATTAAACACTAATCAACTATATTGATCAAGTTTCAAATCAAAAGTAATTACTATTTTATTTTACCGTATTTTCATTTAAATACCACAGTTTCAATTCTATGTATAACATCACAAAACTTGCTATACCTTTAAGTAGATCACGAGATAATGATCTACCTCTTCATACACTCATATGAAACATAGCACCATACCCTTGGGAACATAGAATACGGGAAAGCGACACATTTTCATTTAAATACCATTTACTTAAAAAAACCGTTTTCTAAAGAATTTAGTATTTATACAAATCTTTGCAAAGCGCCGCCACAACCCATTTTGGGGAACCCATTTGGGATGATGCGGATTATCGCACATCCTCGGGCTTAGTAGTGCGAGATTCAGACCTCTGCAAGGAGTATTCGGTCTCGAAAGATTTAAAATACGACATCTTAAGAAAATGAGATTTTTAGAATATAAAATATATATTAAGATTATTTTTGTATAAATATATGTATATTTATCATTAAAATACCTATTTTGTTATGATATAAATATTCCACTTTTTTCTAAAAATCACAAGAATCAAATTACCTTAAAATACCATGAATTTCATACAAAACCAATATTACAAATAAATACCAATTATTATGAAAATAGGATATTTTCACTAGAAATATCACAATATAAAATCTACATTTATTACAATTCTAAAGACGATTAATAAATACTTGGGGTGTATTTCGAAAACTATACAAGAGTATTTTTACATAAAACCCCCTCAAATTCTATAATTTACCCTAAGGACCCTAGTAAATATAGGTTTAAGCGAGACCAATCTCTTGCGCCTCAGAGAGCCGGAGAAGTGGGTGCTTGCCTATCTAAGGTAGACAACTTAACAAACGGTGTTATCAATACGGTAATCGTCTTTGAAAAAGACAAATCCTGCCGCCCATATGCAGCGGTTACCAATAATATCAAAACAATTAGGACTTCAATTTACTTCTTTAATTGTCTGACTCAGACTGAGTCTCATTATAATCTGACTTGAATATGATTCAAGTACAATCTACAAGCTACAATCTACAATTTACAATATTACAATTCAACATGAATCCATGAATCGATTATTCCATATATTCAATCTATCAACTTGACTGAACCGAACCATGGATATACATCCATTTACATGATTCTACAGTTATTCCATTTACATGATTATACAGTTACATCCGTTTACTGATATCATGGTTTTGGTCAGTCATCCAATTATACAATCAATACAATTTACAATACAACAATACAATCAAGATAACACAGGGTTTAAGGGGTAGATTGGTACGGAAGGTGTTAGAAGTGGCACGAGACTGCAACCATAAGACACCTAACCTATATTCCGTTGATGTTGTTCCGTGGCCCAACAGTTTCTTGAGTTTCTGATACCTTAGTCTCCGGGGCAAGTGAGACTCCTCTCGTATACACTGGCATCCTTCTGTACCAAACTACAAACAACATCGTTAACACAATATTATAACAATATACTACAAATTTAAAAGCTATATTTTTATTCTGTCTATTTTATTTCTCCCTTATCTTTGGGGCTTACCGAGCGATCTGTTCGCTGACGACATTCTCTTCTTTCTTCTTTGAATGTCGTCATGTGATCTGGACATGTCAGAGATCGAGCCCACGAGTGAAGACTTGGACCAATTCAGTGAAGACCCCGAGCTCTAGTTCATTATACACTTTCCATTTCAGTACTTTTCATTTCTGCCATTGTTTAGGCATCGCTTTTTATTTCAGTTGTAATTACTTTCCATGCATTGTACAGAAAGAATGTGAATAAATAAAGTTGTTGTTTATTATATCCTGTCTCTTGTGCTTTACTTTTATATTGCTTAGATACGCTTAGCGTATTTACTTCACACTAAATACATAGCGGCCTCATCGTGTCCTCTGCCGTATACTGGGAAGCGGGGCGTGACAGTAATCGTCCACATGCACGCCGGCAACCATGGGAGGTGTCTATTGAGGAAATCGTTCCTCGTTTTACTGCATGCTTGGTGAACCCTGTTCTTACGGATGACCAACGCGACACGGTACTGTACGAGCTCTTGACTCGTAGAGAATCTCCTCTCCCCATCGGCTCCATTTGGTTTCGGATGGTCTTCTTGTCCGTGCTCGATGACATCTTTCCTCATCCAGCGGAGATGACTCCGGCAATGCTCGACGCCGCAGAGGACAAGATTGAGTACTTTCATGAGGCACTTTTGATTATCACAGCTCTGAGGGATCGCTCTGTTCAGCTGCTAAGCCAGATACGGGCTCAGCGGGTCGTCATATCTGCCTTCGCTGATGGGCACGGGGCTGACCGATGGGAAGCGACTGTTCGTGAAGATCGCCGCTTTGACATGGTGGAGAAGGCAGAGAGGGAGTTAGATAATTTTATCCGTAGTTTTGTGAATTCCTGTACTTTCGATCCCATGTTTGGTGATCTATTTCCTGTAGAATAAAATGTTCAATTAAATGCTTTCTTTTTATCGTTGACCACCAAGTGCTCCCTTTCTAACACCTGTTCTTTCTCTGATGTGTGCATCTGCGTATATGAATGAGCCCAATTTCACACATATCTGTAAACGAAGCCTAAACCGGTGTAAACAGGAACAAACAGCTCTTGGCCGGAGATTTTGGCGGGAACACCTGTAGAACAACATAATCTCTCGATTCGAGATCCGAAGGTGCACCATTACCGACCGCGGGACAAATTTCGAAAATGACAAAGTCAAAGAGTTCTGCAATGAATACCACATACTAATGAAGTTTTCCGCGGTCGCGCATCCTCAATGCAACGGAGAGGCCGAGGTTGCTAACCGAGACGTCACCCGAGGTCTCCGAGCTTGTTTGGTAGGAAGGCAGGGCAGCTGGGTCGAGGAACTACTGCGGGTACTATGGGCCTTACGCACATCGAAGAAAACGCCCATGGGAGAGACCCCCTTCAGCCTCGGCTACGGTACCGAGGCAATGGTCCCAACGGAGATCGGACTGCCCAGTTATAGAGTCGAACACTTCTATGACGAAGCTAATACCTCGGCGCTCCGGACCAATTTGGACACCTTGCTAGAGAAGCAGGACTGAGCACAGATCAAAGCGGCCGCTTACCGACAACAAACTGCTTGCTACTACAACGCACGAGTTAAGCATCGTGCCTTCAAGATGGGAGATTTTGTCTTAAGGAGGAACGGATTCGTAGATCATGGCAAACTGCACAAGTTCTCACCGAAGTGGGATGACCTTTTCCTCGTCTCCAAAGTATTGCCCGGTGGAGCCTATCGCTTATAAGACGCAAAGGGACGCAAGTTTCTTCGGCCCTACAATGCTGAAAAACTCAAACTATACAAATGAATGTATTTTCTTCTTTTCGTAGCTATGTAATTTTTCTTAAGTCTCCTGAATTAAAAGGGACTTCTTCCGCAAATTTTGTTCTTTTTCTCAGTTTCGAGATCTCTAGATTCATTTCTAAGAGAGTATGTAAAAATTGTTAAGGGCCAAAAAGAGACAAAACACATCAGAAAAGAAGAACGTTATTCATTAAAAGGTACTATGGGCTCCTCAGCCTCAAAAAAAATTACAACAAAGAGGTAAGGGGTTGAGAAAGCACCGCTGATGGTATTTCGAGGAGATCTTCGCCAGCCGAGCCCTAGCTTCTTCAGCCCGCTCCCTCTGATTTTTCCCACGGGCCGAGATGCCACGAAACCACCGGAGCTCCCACCCGACGGGAAAGAGTCCGCGATCTGCCTCTTCTGGAAACACTCTTGAAGAAGAGCCACCGATCGGTCCCGCCGGCTTTTCGAAATCAGGCTGTGGCGATGGAGCGTGTGCAGTTTGTCATGCGCTTCGTCCAGCAGCTATAGACACAAGGCGTTATGCAGCCCCGGGGACATTCTCCAAATCGCATACATGAGCAACTGGAGGAGGGGTGACCGCCGGGGAAGTAGACGACCGAAGTGGTCCTCCACACGCTCGATCACCGTTTGGTACGTCTCCTCGGTGCATCCCTGATCGTACAGGTACACATCGTCACGAGAGATGATCTCTTTGATGGAGTAGATAAACCCGGCCATTTTCAGAAACGCAAGGCTAAAAGAAACCAGCATGCTTTCGCTATTTATAGCCCCAACAGAATCCTAAAGGCTGAAATTTGCGCGCGCAGCCATGCGGATCACGGGATATTTTCAAATTTCCCAATACAGAGCTGCCGCGTGGCGACCATGCCAATCCTCACGAGCCCTTAAGCGGTAAATGGAATTTGGAACGACGTGAACCATGGAGCGTCGCACCTTGCCTGTGCGTTTATGCCACGTTTTGTCCGCGACGGTCACTCTTCCAGGTATTGCGGGTCAAGGGAGATTGAACGACGCCCCATGAAGGCGGAGAGAAGTCTAAAAAGCCCTCACCAAGAGGCCACCGAGCAGCTTCCCTGCTCGGTCAATCCTTAGCGGGTAACTTCCTACCCACCGATGCCAAGGATCTAAATCCCTCACCAAGAGGCCATCGAGCAGCTCCCCTGCTCGGTCAATCCTTAGCAGGCAGTTCCCTACCCACCGACATCAAGGATCTAAAGCCCTCATCAAGAGGTCATCGAGCAGCTTTCCTGCTCGTTCAATCCTTAGCGGGTAACTTCCTACCCACCTACGCTAAGGATCAAAACCTCATCAATAGGCCACTGAGCTGCTTCCCTGCTCGGTCCATCCTTAGCGGGTAACGTCCTACCCACCGACACTAAAGATCGAAGCCCCACCAAGGGGCAACCACTTAGATCCCTGCTCGCATAACCTCCGAGTGACAAATTCGTACCATCCCAAGACGAGGGTCTAGGAACTACATCAAGAGGGAATCAGTCAATGCCAACCAATTCTAACTTGGTTATTGTTCAACTTATGCTAAGAGACGTGATCGTCGGTCCGACTCTAAGGAATAGGCATATACCGACCTTCCTACACTGAGGGATCTTCCGATGTATTCTAAGTGAGCGATCACCACCTCGACTCCGGAAGGTGAGAGGGCACCTACCTTCCTGCACTTGGTGATTAATTGAATTACACCCGACACGCGATCGTCATCTAAAAGGCCGGTCATCGACCTGCAGCCTGACACTTGAATCAAGGAAAAGACTGACAAGCTCAAGCACTCACGCAAGAAACACATTGTCATGCAGAAGAAAATAAACCCAGTTTTATTCATGTTCCGAAAGTCTTTACAAGGTATTCTGGGCTCCTCAGCCTTACAAAAAGTGCTCGGAGGCTTACAAAATTTGAGAAAATAAAAGGGAAAACAAAAGCTCAGGCTGTAGACTCTGCCCGGATCTCACCTTGCTCGGCACCGCCCTCAGTGGCCGGAGCTTCTACATCAGTAACCGCCCCTCCCCTGGCGCCAGCAGCTTGCGGCGTGTCCACCAAAATCGGGACCCGAGCGCGGAGCTCACCGTCGGCAAACTCTGGCATTAACGTCTTGACGGCATCAAGAGCTTCATGCCAAATGATGGAAGAGGCTTCACCGATGTCGGCCTAGAACTGGTCTGACGCCTTGTACATGTCCACCGACTTGCGAGCTCGGAGCTTGGCGATTTTCGCCGCCTCAAGCGCAGCCTCGGTCTCCCTCTTGCCGGCGTCCCTCGCCTTCTTCATTATGGCGTAGCGCTTGCCCAACTCCTCCAACTTGACCTCGACGGCTCGATAGGACTCGCTCAGAAGTCGGTAGGACTCCTGGCACTTAGAGATCGTGAGCTCCCCGGCGGCCAATCGGGTTTTGAGGGCGGTTGTCTTCTCCTTCTCCTTCCGCAGTTGAAGGCGCAGATCCTCCGCCTCCGAAGACGATTACCCCGCCTTCCTCATGGCCGGGGCAATCTTCTTGGATTCTATGTTGACGATAAGGGCGCAATGTTGGAGGACCTAAGGAAAGAAGTAGATGGATTCAGAGGTGTTCAGACTAAGAAAGGGAACTTAAGATAATACTTAAAAAGATACCAACCTGAACTGCCTCCTGAGCAATGGCGGCCACTTGGGCCTTTAGGGTCTCCTGGGGAATCTTTCCCCCGGCCGACTGCTCCATGTCTGTGAGCAAGCTGTCGGCGATGGAAAGCCCCGAAGGGATCACGAAGAAGACATCCCCCTCCTGCATGGGAATCCCCTCAGGGATCTCAGTCGACGGCGTGTGGGAGACCGTCCTTTTCCTTTTGAGGGGAACCTCGGTTCCCTCCTCCTCCTTCGCTCAGGGTTTCAGGTCTCGCGCATGCTTCTGGCTACCCCCTGCGGCGGTCATCGAGGGCTCGGGGTGATGCGGAAGGCCTCACCGGTGGAGATGTTCACAGGGCCGAGCTCGGGCCAGCTCTGGACAAGCTCACGCCCCCGGCCTTCTGGGCCGTAGCGGCTATGGCAGATAAGATATTGGATCGGTCCATTTGTCCTGCAAAAGGAGAATACACAGGAAAGTTAGTGATGCAAGAAGGGAAAAAGGAAATTATTCAAGTCTAAACAGACCGTCTAAGCTCCTAACTTACCCACGAAATGCGCGGGGCTGAGCCCGGCCTAACTAAGGACCTGCTCGGAAAGCAAGATGTCGGCCCGCTGGATCGGCTCCCACATGGACACCGCCCTCGCCTCAGGGGAGGACGACTGCTTCGCCCACGGGCAGTAGGCCCTATGCCACTGTACAGGCATAGGCTAATACTCTCCCTCGGATGGCCCGACGAATACAAACTTCTCCTTCCATTCATGGTTGGAAGAAGGAACGACTATCACTCCCGACCCGGCCGTCCTTCCCTTGCGCTTTTTGAAAGAAATATACACCCAGCTCGGCTCATCCTTGTGGGTGCCAGGGTGATTTTTATAACAGAGGAAGGAAGTAAGAAGGGTCAGGCTGAAAGGGATGTCGTCAAGTTTCAACCGGACCAGGAACCCGAAAAGAATTCTCCACGAGTTCGACAATAGCTGGCCCGGGGCAAGTTGGAAGCGACGAAGTACCCCACATACTTCGGTTGGAAAGGGCAGATGCATTCTAGCCCAGAATGCATCCAAATACAGGGCAATCTCCTTGTCATGCACCTGATCCGCCCTTTCATCCTCCCTAGGTAAATGAAGCGAATAGCTAGTGGGAATGTAGAAGTGAGCCCGAATCTCGGTAAGCTCGTCTACGTTTCTTAAGATGGAGGGCGCATAGCGAGCGTTCCCGATACGCACTTTAGAGGCCCTTGCCGTCGCTTGGCGACGAGCGGCACGGTTAGCCCTAACTCTATGGAGGGAACCCGATGCAGATGGGACAGCCAAAGAGGCGGGAGAAAATACCCTGGACTCGGCTCCAACAATTGGAACCTCATCACCCGACTCGACCCTAACAACTTCTACAGACTCCTCAGAGAAAGACATCTAACCAGATTCAAAGGGAAGGTTTCGCCGAGGAAAGGCGCAGGAGATCTGATCTAAAAGAAGGAGGAACGCCGAGCAATCTCTCGCAACGAAGGAAAATAATGGCAAAAGTGTTAACCCTAGGGGATCCCCCTCCTATTTATACAACTCTAAGGGAAGCATCCGACGGCCCTGATCAATTCCCGCCAAAACAAAGTGTCGCGTCTGCTAGCCGTCGAAGCCCCACGTGTCGAACAACCATTGGAGACGTCCCTTCGACCGCAGGTGACAGAGATAGCCTGTCGCATCCACCAATCCACGTCAGACACGTGCCCTGCACCTCAACAGACGTGCAAACAAATCGGCGCCCCCTCTTTAATGCACGATCTTTTTCCTGATCCGCTGATGTCATCAAAGATGCGCGCGGAGCTCCAAGCGCCCAGGATAAGCCACACAGGCTCATAAATCTGAACGATGCAGTTGCCCTATACTGAGTCGCCCCGGAAATACACGCCAATAGATTTTTGGCAACAGGCTGCAAGACGAGAGTGAGGGGATAATGATGATACTCATAAGTGGAGATTCCCCAGATCATGGCAGGTGGTAGATGACGTGTCCCGGAGCTTACGGAACAGGAGCAAGCATGATACATTGAAGGCATTCCCCGGGCCTTCGCCCCGAGGATTGACCCGACCTTCGATGGCCTCCCAGAACACTCCTATGCTTGCCTTACAAATAACCATCGGCTCGCCTCCGAGCCCTCCTACACGCTGAGCTTCCTCAGCCCTCCAAGCTTGCCTCCGAGCTATCACAGGACCGAGCTTGCTGGACCTTCCGCTCGCCTCCGAGCCTCCCGCCGAGCTAAGCCTCTTCGGTTCTACCGAGCAACCAAGAACTCATAGCCCAAGCGCCCCCGCTACGGCCCCACGTATCTTGCTAGAAGCGAGATATCTGCCACCCAACAATCCCGCGTTCCACGCCGTCGTATCCCCTCATTAACGAGCGTATCTTATCATTAATGGAGGGATCCCGTCACTCACGTAGGCATAACGTCAGGGGCATAACTGACGGTGAAGATCTCAAGCCAGCTCGCTCCCTGCGACCGCTATAAAAACCCCTCTCCCAGACGACTCAGGTAAGGCAATTTCAATCCAACAAGCCGCTTCTCTACTCAAATTCCTCAGCTAACTTGATCGTCGGAGGGTCCACGGTGGTATAACCACCCCGGAACTTCTTTGCAGGTAGCTCGGCTGTTGGGCTTCCCTTGCACCTAGTCTAGGGTTTGGTAGCATCACTCATGCCATTTTAACATTTAGAGAGGTGCAAAGCAAGCAAACAAAGAATCATGCTAGAATTTCTAGGGTAACAAAGTTTATATCACATACAAAGAAGTAAAGAGATAAGGATTACAATCTTTGTAGTCCGTTCCTTCGCTTCATAAGCTCCGTGTTGAGGTCCCTTTGCTACGATCATCAAGAACTCTGACTCTCGTGAGGCTCCAAGAGGTGAATGATGTATCTTGCTTGAAGTCTTCATGATCTAAGATGATCTACCTTGAAGAATCTTTAACCCAAGCTTACACTTCACTAAACAACTTATTCGAGAAGTGAACACCCTAATCTAAGTGGCTAGAATAGATGAGGATGATGAAGTAGGAATTTTGCTCTATTTTGTTTTCAAATTCTCACTCAATATCATCACAAATCAAAAAGGAAGTGAAGGTTTTTCAAGAGCTCAAGGAAGAAGAAGATGAACCTTTTCCTTTTGTGATGAATAATGAATTATTGTTGTGGTTACTTATTCAACCAGGAGTTAAGCATGAAGGGTTTTAACTCATGTAGAGAATAAACAAGAGTTAATGGTTTGGATTGGGTTAACAAATATCTACACAAAATATCAAAACTAAAGACAAAGGAAAGCTTCATGAAACTTCATGAAAAAGCTAATCCAAAAGCTAACCCTAATCCAAACCCTAACTAGGTTTAATCTCTAAATCATTGTTGCATATGTAACCCTAACTTGTTACAATATTATATATCACATATACAATATATTTTGTAACAAAAAGAAAATAATACAATTAACATATATCGCATATATATCAATGTATTATCTGGTGAGAAAATGAATCAATAAAACGAGCTTATATTAGTTAACGTAATGTAATATATCATATATATAATTATATATTAAATTATCGAATCAACACTTGATTCGACAATCCGGCTATATTGCATATAACCGACTAATATAACATGTACCAATTCATCGAATCAACACTTGATCCGATGATCCAGCTATATCACATATACCCGGCCAATATCTCATATCGCGAGAATAGAATACGGTATCTCATATCGTATTATTCTCGGTCCCGCATATATCACATATGTGCTCCTACTCCATTTTGCCTGAGCCAGAAAACTTCTGTGTAGGACTCTAAATAATCGTCAATATGCCGGCAGTAGGTGATGATCATATCAAACACCCACAAGCTGCAAGCGGTCAGCTAAACGTAACAACCACCCAGGTATTGAGCGATCAGAAGATCAACAAGTAAGCCTGTACATTCTCCTGTGAATCCAATCAGTAACACTACTGTACAGTCCGGTCTCTTCGTCTGATATGTTGCATATCAAGTCTAGGGGTGGTAAATGTCAGACCCCAATAACCGATAAGTCGTGTCGATATGAGGCTCATAACAGGTCGAGAAACTACCGATAACTCTTACCAGCAGCACTCCATATCAGCCCTTGCCAGGGACTTCCAGTTATAACTAATCGAACACAGCACAACATCATCTCTCTATACCGGGAGAGACGAAACCCCTCTTATCGCTCATTGCCTCCATGTAATTCGGGCACTGTACCCAAAAGCCACCGTTTTGCATGCCCTCTTGGACGTGGTAAGGTGGAAATCAAAGCACAGTGGGAATCACACAAGACTCTATGACGATCTCGGGTCTACAGACTAACCTGTACCAGTGTCACCGGAGAACTGCTATCTGACGATTGGTATAATACCATCTAGGAGTTCTCGGCGAGTCCGTTCAGTGTACCCAGTCTCCACTGAGCACCCGTACACCATCTTTGATGTCAAACATCGATGGATATGGGATCATCCATCGCCCTTCATATGGGTCAAGATGCGTATACGCTAGTCTACTCTGGTGTATCGATGCCCTGTCTCGATACACCCCCGACTAAGAATAGTTATAGGATGTACTCGTTGACTACCCTGGCCCCATTAGTATGATCTCATCATAGTCCCAGTAGTCAAGTAGATATCCTAAGGGCTTTATCAACATGTGAAAGCAAGACAGTAAACCAATACAAGTCAACATGTTAAGATAAAGTGAAACCAAATAGCATACTATCATGTCGAGCAAGAAAGTCCTCTATATATATATATATATATCCAAGCATCCACTATAATATACATCATATGTACAACAATGGCCTCTAGGGCATATATGTAACTAACAATCTTCCACTTGTATTAAGGCCATCTGTTGTAGTATCTCATACCCAACATCCCGAAGAGTCTCTCAAATTGTATCTGGGGAATGGTCTTCGTGAGTGGATCTGCAGTGTTGTCCTTCGTGTCAACTCTCATGTCCTCGATCTCGCGGCGATTAACTATCTCCCGGATCAGGTGATACCGCCTCAGAATATGTCTGAACTTTTGATGGGACCTGGCTTCTTTGGCCAAAGCCACAGCTCCATTATTATCACAATACAAAGGTATTGGATGCTCAATGGAAGGAACCACACCAAGTTTAGTGATGAACTTCTTCATCTAGACAGCCTTTTGGCAGCATCGTTGGCAGCGATGTATTCAGCCTCCATCATCGAGTCTGCCACGGTTTCTTTCTTGGAACTCTTCCAACAAACCGTCCCTCCATTTAGGGTAAAGACAAATCCCGAGTGCGACTTAGAGTCATCCTTATCACTTTGGAAGCTTGAATCGATAAAGGACTCTACCTGGAGTTCTCCGTTACCATATACCAAGAACATCTCCTTAGTCCTTCGTAAGTACTTGAGAATGTTCTTCACAGCTGTCCAGTGACTCTCTCCTGGATCTGCTTGATACCTACTCACTACACTTAGTGAGTATGCTACATCGGGTCTGGTACATAGCATCGCGTACATGATAGAGCCTACTGCCGAAGCATAGGGTATCCCTTGCATGCAAGCTCTCTCCAAATCAGTCTTGGGAGACATCTCTTTGGAGATAGTGAGTCCAGAGATCGTGGGTTGGTTCTTACGCTTGGATTCTTCCATACTATACCTCTTTAGTATGGTGTCAATGTACCTGGATTGGGACAATCCCAGTATCCGTTTAGATCTATCTCTATAGATCTTGATTCCCAAAATGCAGGAGGCATCAGCTAGATCTTTCATTGAGAATCGATGTGATAAGAAAAGCTTGACCGAGTGCAGCATAGGAACATCTTTTCCTATCAAGAGTATGTCATCTACGTATAATACGAGGAAGACAACCTTACTCTCTACAACCTTCTTGTAAATACAAGGTTCATCTACGTTCTTGATGAAGTCAAACTCTTTGACTACAACATCAAAACAGATGTTCCAACTCCGCGATACCTGCTTTAACCCGTAGATAGATTTAAGCAGCTTGCACACCTTTTCGCTGCTCCCACTATCTACGAAGCCCTCTGGCCGAGTCATGTACACACACTCCTCTAAATCACCATTTAGAAAAGCAGTCTTAACATCCATTTGCCAGATTTCGTAGTCATGGTATGCAGAAATGGCAAGTAAGATCCGGATGGACTTAAGCATAGCCACTGGAGAAAAGGTTTCGTCATAATCCACACCTGGTCGTTGACGAAAACTCTTTGCAACAAGTCTAGCTTTGAAAGTCTCCACTTTTCCATTTACACCAAGTTTCTTCTTAAAGATCCACTTGCTCCCAATGGGTTTTACCCCTTCCGGAGCAACTTCCAAAGTCCATACTTTATTGGTGTACATGGATTCCATCTCAGATCGCATTGCATCCAGCCATTTCACAGATTCACCACTTGTGATGGCCTACTCGAAGCTAGTCGGGTCATCATCTTCCATGATGCAATCCTCACTTCCACCGTCAATGAGAAAACCGTAGTATCTCTCAGGTGGATGAGGAACCCTACTAGATCGGCGGAGAGGCTGAGGTTCGTCAGGAACTACTGAATCCTCTGGTTCTACCAAATCTTCTGTTGTAGTTTGTGTAGCTGGAACTTCTTCCAGTTCTACCTCAGAGCCACTAATTTCTTTTGCAAGAAATTCCTTTTCTAAAAAGGTAGCATGCCGAGAAACAAACACCTTTTGTTCCTCGGTGGGTAGAAGATATACCCGCACGAATGTTTGGGATATCCAATAAACTTACACAGAATGGACCTTGTCTCGAGCTTGTCAGGATTTTGTGTTTTCACATATGCCGGACAACCCCATATCCTAACATAATTAAGATATGGTCTCTTTCCTTTTCATATCTCATATGGAGTGGTTGGCATAGATTTGGTGGGAACCATATTCAATAGGTCTGTAGCTGTCTCCAGTGCATATCCCCAGAAGGAAATAGGTAACTCAGCTGTGCTCATCATAGAGCGCACCATATCTAATAGGGTGTGATTCCTCCGCTCCGATACACCGTTGTGCTCTGGTGTATAGGGAGGAGTAAGCTGAGAGAGAATCTCATTCTCTTTTAGATAGTCTAGGAACTCGGTGCTCAAGTATTCTCCTCCTCGATTAGATCGAAAGATCTTAATACTTTTGCCCGTTTGGTTCTCTACTTCGTTCTTATATTCTCTGAATTTCTCAAAAGTTTTAGACTTGTGTTTCAACAGGAACACATGTCCGTATCTTGAGAGATCGTCAGTGAATGTAATGAAGTATGAAGAGCCGTTCCTGGCATGTGTAGTCATGGGACTGCATACATCACTATATATCAGCCCTAAGAGTTTTGTAACTCTTTCTCCGTATCCACTAAACGGAGTTTTGGTCATCTTGCCTTTGAGACATGACTGGAAAGTATCATAAGATGAAAATTCGTACGGATTCAATATCTATCCTTATGTAACTTAGCCAGCTGTGTCGCATTGATATGACCTAGTCTACAATGCCACAAGAAGGATTCGTTCATTTCTGAACTCTTCCTTTTGTGTGTGTTTTGTACATTAAGTACTGTAGTTTAGTTGAGAACGTATATGCCATTATTTAACGATCCTAATCCAATCAACTTTTGATTAAGGAATATGTTCATAACATTATCCTGTACTACAAAATTATATCCTTCTTTGCTCAATAAAGAAACTGATATAAGATTGCATATCAGGGTCGGAATGTAATAGCATTCGTTCAGAACCAATGTATTACCATTTGGTAACACAAGGTGATATTCGCCAACTGCTTTGGCTGCAACATTTGCATCATTCTCTACTCTTACGGAATGATCACCCTCTCCCAGTTCCCTACCTTTTCGTAGCCCATGTAACATATTACATATATGGGATCCCGATTCGGTATCCAATACCCAGGACGTAGAGTGAACTGAGAAATAGTTCTCGATAATAAACACACCCGAAGAAAATGCATCAGCATGCTCATTCTTCGTTTGGGCTGCGTGAGAATCCGGATATGCTCCTATTCCCTGCTCGGACTTATAACAATTATAAGTTGGAGCGGGACCAACGTTCTCCTGCTCGGTATAATAAGTGGGTTCGGCCAATACATCCATATTATTATCTTGATTAAGGCCTGATATGGTCGCTACCTGGAGAGAGAGAGAAGAAAACACTTTAGCGTATACTCTTGCAAGATTAGATTGGTTATTATGTTATCTAATCAGGATGGCTCCCACTGCTTTTTATCAAATCTTCCTTAAAACCCTAAAAGGTAAGATTAGCTGGGATTAATTACACCTTACAAGTTAGCCAATCTTTCAGCTAGGTCAGTGTTGGTACTTTGAGGGAGGTTTCCCGTGCTTTCGCACGGACCTAATTAAAATAAACCTCGTTTTCCCAGAGGCATAACCCCGTTAACACCTTTCTAGACACCTACTTGATCGGCTAATTGTCATGTGTAAAACTCTTCCAGGAGTAACTCTTACTCGCAGTGGGTATCGGGATCCAACTATCTCATAGGAGGTATGCAATCTCATTACAAATTTCAACACTTGAAATTCCCGATAATGCTTTTACCCCTAGCGTCCCATGGCCTTGACGCAGGCCAACAAACCATAGTCCGCTAGTCAAGTTCAACCCGTGCATTTCTTGATTGAATTAAACCCACTCGCACGACCCTTGACGCAAGCCAACAAATTCGTATGACTACCCTAATCCAATCACATCTCATGTTACAGATAAACACTAGTTAGCTACCGCACACTACGCGTTGACGCATGCCAACAAACGTAGCACGAATACTAAGTAGTATCTATCTGAAATGTCGGAGGGCTACGCAGGTTTTTCAGAAAACTTTTTGCGTAAAGAACTTGATATCGTTGTAGAAACAGGTGATTTTGAAAAGGAGTGTTTTTTAGGCTTTTCTAGTTTCGCTAAAGTGGTCACTCCCAGTGAAGGGATCTCGGCTCTTTCCTTATCGAATAAGGTGCAGGGTATTTCATAAATACCGCTGTGCAAAGCAAGAACTATAGAAGCAATCAAAAACTAAACCGTGAGTTTGTAGTATCTGCCAGTTTTGCTAAAGAGGTCACTCCCGGTGAAGAGATCTCGGCTCTTTCCTCATCGAATAAGGTGCAGGGTATATCACATATACCACTATGCAAAGCAAAAACTTTAGCTACCCTTTTTGAAAATTTGATTCTACAACATCTTTTAGGTTTCTTTTCTTTTATTAATCTTATTAATAAATCCCATCATTTATGCTTCCTAAGCATCACAGAAGAAACGAAAATACAACGTACGCTTATGCCATCCGCATTCGCCACAATGTTCCGTTATGCACCGTTAGGTTACTTAACTAATGGCATACCGGGACGGGACTAGCGCAGGTGTAAAACATAAGCAACCTTTATTATATATCATATATACAATAATAAAGCATTCGTCTCACGCATATAATATGATCACATCACAGTATATCAGCAGGAGAAGAAACATATGAAATATTGGATATACTAGAAAGTCCGTGTTTTATATCGAGCCTGTATAAAACACGGATTCCACGGTCGCGATGAATAGCCAAACCCACGAGAGCGGAAAGTAACACTGCCAATTTTAGGGTTAGGAGATCTGGTCTCGACTCCTCGAGATGGCCTCCCATTGGACCCTAGAACCCGATTAATTGTACTCCCCTCCTTGGGTCTACCTAATGCGGAAAAGTAAATAATATACAATGGTGACATCATCCTCAACCCGAAAGTGACCCAATAAAAGAATATTACATACAATTGAATTTTACATGAATGAAAATAAAAACCCTTATCTCACATAAAACCCCCGACTATTCAAAACACGACGATCCAATATAACATATCACAGCAACACATAATATCTCATATCATCAACGTAAGCAAGTATGCGTATCCCAGTTGTCGTTGATGTATAGCAACGAAACCGGCAATACCCCACATACTACACTTATGGTCGCAGAAAAGAAAGTGAAAAACTACAACATTTGGAATCCATAATCTCCTTAGACATCGTAAACCCGAAATATCACATATTACGGATTTCATGCCTAACTATATGAATTCCACATATTGTATCACAATCACAGAATATCATGACGATGTTTAACGTTTCGATCGAATCAACATACACTCGCAAATTACCTCCGTGAGCTCAACACTTGAGAAAATTCCAAACACTCAAAAACCGTGCTACAGTGTCCATAGTCCAGCCGTAGAAGGAGTTAACCAACGCCTCACCTATGACACCACGGAACTACGGTAAACCCGAAGGTTCGAATGCGGTTCCGTGGGCGTAGAATCGAGTTAAGGTTATTATAGTCTTCTAGCGGGTCCATAGGGGTACTTGCACGATTTTACGAGTACAATCAACTTCGGAAAATTACAACACTTGAAAATTTCAGTGGGGTACAAAATGTGGTGTGCGAAGTTCGATCGAACTGCTAAAAATAGTCAAGGTTACCAATACAGTGTTAAATTATGCGACTACGAAGCACCACGAATTAGACCCAGGTCAAACAAATCATCACATGAAAATTGGGATAAATAAACAATACTAGGAAACCCAAACTGGAGACATAAGACCACAGAGGAAATACGGAGTCCAGAGGAAGTGGTGGGGCCGGCCTGGCCGGAATTTTTTGCTAGGGGCTCGGCCAAAATCCGAGCCCCTCTCCCCGTATTTTTCCCATGTTCATATTTTGGCCCAGAGACCATTCTGCACCTGTTTGAAAATTTTTTAAAGAACTTTTTGTAAAATTTCCAGAGAGCAAGAATGGGGTTTCTTAATACCGTATTTCGAAGTGATTTTCGTTTTCGTAATTATTATAACACCGTATCTAGAATTCTAGTTTGGCTCTGATACCACTGTTGGGCTTCCCTTGCACCTAGTCTAGGGTTTAGTAGCATCACTCATGCCATTTTAAAATTTAGAGAGGTGCAAAGCAAGAAAACAAAGAATCATGCTAGAATTTCTAGGGTAACAAAGTTTGTATCACATACAAAGAAGTAAAGAGATAAGGATTACAACCTTTGTATTCCGTTCCTTCGCTTCATAAGCTCTGTGTTGAGGTCCCTTTGCTGCGATCATCAAGAACTCTGACTCTCGTGAGGCTCCAAGAGGTGAATGATGCATCTTGCTTGAAGTCATCATGATCTAAGATGATCTACCTTGAAAAATCTCTAACCCAAACTTACACTTCACTAAACAACTTATTAGAGAAGTGAACACTCTAATCTAAGTGGCTAGAATAGATGAGGATGATGAAGTGGGAATTTTGCTCTCTTTTGTTTTCAAATTCTCACTCAATATTGTCACAAATCAAAAAGGAAGTGAAGGTTTTTCAAGAGCTCAAGAAAGAAGAAGATGAAGCTTTTCCTTTTGTAATGAATAATGAATTATTGTTGTGGTTACTTATTCAACCATGAGTTAAGCATGAAGGGTTTTAACTCATGTAGAAAATAAACTAGAGTTAATGGTTTGGATTGGTCTAACAAATATCTAAACAAAATATCAAAGCTAAAGACAAAGGAAAACTTCATAAAGGTTCATGAAAAAGCTAACCCAAAAGCTAACCCTAACTAGGTTTAATCTCTAAATCATTGTTGCATATGTAACCCTAACTTATTACAATATTATATATCACATATACAATATATTTTGTAACAAAAAGAAAATAATACAATTAACATATATCGCATATATATCAATATATTATCCGGTGAGAAAATGAATC
The DNA here is from genome assembly GCA_030015575.1 of Agapanthus africanus. Taxonomy (NCBI): domain Eukaryota; kingdom Viridiplantae; phylum Streptophyta; class Magnoliopsida; order Asparagales; family Amaryllidaceae; genus Agapanthus; species Agapanthus africanus. The sequence continues at coordinate 90,402,054 of JASDDO010000028.1, read as the reverse complement.
AATAAAGCGAGCTTATATTAGTTAACGTAATGTAATATATCACATATATAATTATACATTAAATTATCAAATCAACACTTGATTCGACAATCCGGCTATATTGCATATAACCGACTAATATAACATGTACCAATTCATCGAATCAACACTTGATCCGATGACCCGGCTATATCACATATACCCGGCCGATATCTCATATCACGAGAATAGAATACGGTATCTCATATCGTATTATTTTCGGTCCCGCACATATCACATATGTGCTCCTACTCCGTTTTGCCTGAGCCAGGAAAGCTCTATGTATGACTCTAAAGAATCGTCAATACGCCGGCAGTAGGTGATGATCATATCAAACACCCACAAGCTGCAAGCGGTCAGCTAAACGTAATAGCCACCCAGGTATTGAGCGATCAGAAGTTCAACAAGCAAGCCTGTACATTCTCCTGTGAATCCAATCAGTAACACTACCGTACAGTCCGGTCTCTTCGTTTGATATGTCGCATATCAAGTCTAGGGGTGGTAAACGTCAGACCCCAATAACCGATAAGTCGTGTCGATGTGAGGCTCATAACAGGTCGAGAAATTACTGATAACTCTTACCAGCAGCACTCCATATCAGCCCTGGCCAGGGACTGTTGGATATAGTGCCCTCAGAGTCAATTATTGAATCGCAGGCACGTGATTGCAATTATTGAGGGAGGACCTATGCCGGTAGGACAATCATACTCAGGATGATTGTATACTATCTGGTTTGTCTTTATCATCGTGTACATGTTTTAGGTGACATTGTGGTTCACTATTACACGTTGATGGAGAATAGTATGCTACCATGGTTTATTTTTATCATTGTGTACTGGTTTAGGTGACCTTACAGGTCGCTATTACACGTTGATGGAGCTCTTAGGATTCTTGCTTGACTACCAGTAGTATGATGGCGATCATATACGTGAGAGTGGGGTAGTCTATAAGCACATCCTAAAAGTGGTCCCTAGTCGTGGGAGTTTCGAGACTGGGCATCGATACTCCGTTAGTAGACTAGTGTATACAGTCAAGACCCCGACGAGGGGCGGTGGACGGTCTCACAAGCCATTGGTGTCAGTTGGTTCACCTAAGATGTATACAGGTGCTCATTGGGTTATGAGTACACCGGACAGGACTCGCCGGGAACATGCTAGTTGGTATTATACCTGACGTCAGATAGCAGTTTCCTGGTGACATGTGTACAGGTTAGTTTATCGACCGGAGATCGTCATTTGTCTCGTGTAAGTTCCCACTATACTTTGATTACTACCCTACCACGGCACAAAGGAGTCGTACAAACAGGTTTTAGTTGGGTACAGTCCCGAGCCACATGGAGGCAGTGAGCGGATCGGCAGGGGTTTCGTCTCTCCCGGTATTGGGGGTGAGATCGCGCGGTGTCTAGGAGAGCCATTACATGAAATCCTTGGCCAAGGCAGGAGATTTACTGGTAGGTATTCCAGTAGTATCTCAGGGTGTTCTGGGCTACACTCCGACACGACTTGTACCGCTTTTGGAGGTCTGACTTTTACCAACCCCCTAGGCCCGACATGCGATGCTCATAGACGAACGGCCCGGACTGTACGGATATTATCACTAACAGGCTCAGTAGGGTGTCAGGATGAGTTCGCTCATCGACCTCCCTTTTGGTCAATACCTGGTAGCCCGTTACGTACGGTTAATACCTCTGACGTGCTAGTGGTTAAATCCACAGCCAAAATATTGACGAGTCTTTAGAGTCTCCCACAGACAGTTTCTTAAGTTTCGGGCGAAACGATGTAGAGGCCGTATGATATATGGCAGGGTCCGATCATATACGTGCAGTAGTGCACGGATCATGATCGGGCGGATCATACTAGTGGGCTTTGGTTTAAGCCGGATCCTAGTATTAGATTTGTTGGATTACTTTAGTCTCATCGCATTCGCATTCGGTCGGAATGCGGATGCAGGTATGTATATACAGGTGAGGGGTACTCTTGTGATCCGTCACGAGTTTACTTTGGTAGATGTCATTCTCTTTTTATTGTTGCAAACATTTGGATTAATATTGGCATAAGGAAATAATGAGCTCAAAATCATGATTAGGAGCATTTAATGTGACACATGCACAAGTGATGAGTCATGGTCTCTTTACTTGTGCATATGTCACATTATGTGATGGTTTAGTGAGTTGAAATGATAAGAGGAGAGAGAGGGGCAGCCATATGATGGTTATTAGCTCTTGTATTCTTGCTTCTTGATCTCACTCTCTCACTTTATCATTTGCAACAACAAAAAAAGAAAAGGATGAGGGAAACTTCCTCTTCTTTGAGCTCACTATTTCCTCACCAATGGCATCCACTAAATCCTCAACCATATGATGGTTGTTAGCTCTTGTATTCTTGATTCTTGATCTCACTCTCTCACTTTATCATTTGCAACAACACAAAAAGAAAAAGATGAGGGAAACTTCTTCTTCTTCCTCTTCTTTGAGCTCACTATTTCCTCACCAATGGCATCCACTAAATCCTCAGGAGACAAAGTTGTCACACACATTCTCTACATCACCTTGGACACGTCGGCTAGCACACTTCGTGCCCGAGTTGCTTCGGATGAAGCGGGAGCCCGTAAAAAGACTCGTAGATGTGGTGCCCTTTCCGACGAGGAGATCGAGACCGGAGTTGCCGCGAGGAGCTTGGGATGGTGGCCAAAGACCGAAGAACACGGATCGATCAGTATAGCATTTCTATCCCTTCTCTAGATAGCTAGTTGTAGGTTAATAGTTCGATCCGGGATTTAAGCATACGATAGCACCGGTTTCAAGTTTAAAAAAAATTTCATTTCCGCATTTTGGCCTCGGAAAGACGGTCGGGACGCTACTGTAGACTTACAGGGACTTCCAGTTATAACCAATCAAACACAGCACAACATCAACTCCCTATACCGGGAGAGACGAAACCCCTCCTATCGCTCATTGCCTCCATGTAATTCGGGACTGTACCCAAAAGCCACCGTTTTTCACGCCCTCTTGGACGTGGTAAGGTGGAAATCAAAGCAAAGTGGGAATCGCACGAGATTCTATGACGATCTAGGGTCTACAGACTAACCTTTACCAGTGTCACCGGAGAACTTCTATCTGACGATTGGTATTATACCATCTAGGAGTTCTCGGCGAGTCCGTTCAGTGTACCCAGTCTCCACTGAGCACCCGTACACCATCTTTGATGTCAAACACCGATGGATATGGGATCATCCATCGCCCATCATATAGGTCAAGATGCGTATTCGCTAGTCTACTATTGTGTATCGATACCCTGTCTCGATACACCCTCGACTAGGAACAGTTATAGGATATACTCGTTGACTACCCTGGCCCCACTAGTATGATCTCATCATAGTCCCAGTAGTCAAGTACATATCCTAAGGGCTTTATCAACATGTGAGAGCAAGACAGTAAACCAATACAAGTCAACATATTAAGATAAAGTGAAACCAAATAGCATACTATCATGTCGAGCAAGAAAGTCCTCTATATATATATCCAAGCATCTACTATAATATACATCATATGTACAACAATGGCCTCTAGGGCATATATATAACTTACATCGGCTTCACCTCAAAACAAGCCCACTGAGATCCACACGTTCAAGAAGACAACCTTCAACACCAATCTCAACCCTTCATCGACGCTCGCGACAGATCGACGGAGCACAACATCTGAAGGAGATCAAGACCTCCATCAGGTTGAGAAAGCACTGCTGTCATGCCCCGTTTCAAAGACGATTACCGTATTGATAACACCGTTGTTAAGTTGTCTACCTTAAATTGGCAAGCACCCACTTCTCCAGCTCCCCGAGGCTTAAGAGATTAGTCCCGCTTAAACCTATATTTAGTAGGGTTCTTAGGGTAATTTATAGTACTTGAGGAGGTTTTATGTAAAAATAATTTGTATACTTTTCAAAATACACCCCAAGTATTTACTTATCGTCTTTAGAGTTGTTATAGATGTAGATTTTATATTTGTGATATTTCTAGTGAAAATATCCTAATTTCATAATATAGGATATTAAATTGTAATATTGAACTTGTATGGAATTCATTGTATTTTAATGTAAAGTGATTCTTTGGTTTGGAAATGTTGGAATATTTATATTATATCAAAAATAGATATTTTAATGATGCATATATATATATAATTGTAATATATATATTATATTTGTAAAAATCTCATTTTCTTAAGATTTTCATATTTTAAATCTCTCGAGACCGAATGCTCCTTGCGGAGGTCTGCATCTCGCACTACTAAGCTCAGGGATGTGCGATAAACCGTACCATCCTAGTCGGGTTCTCCAAAATGGGTTGTAGCGGCACTTTACAAAGATTTGTAAAATACTTAATCTTTTAGAAAACGGATTTATTAGTAAATGGTATTTATTTGAAAGGTTTCGTTTTCCCGTATTCTATATTCCCGAAAAGTATTGTGCTATATTGCATATGAGTGTTGTGGGGAGGTAGGTTATTACCTCGTGATCTACTTAAAGGTATAGCAAGTTTGTGATGTTTAAATGTCGAAATGAAACTATATGGTATTTTAGTGAAAAGCACGGTAAAAGTTACAAAATGAATTAGATTGTCGTGAAACTTGGTCAACATGTTTATTAATGTTTAATAGTCAACATGTAATAGTTTTGTGTGAATGTATTTAAGAAAATGTTGGATTTTTGGAAAGAACCAAATCGGAAATCGGTTTAACTCCGATTCCGTCGGGTTTTGAAATTTCGTATTTTTAGAACCAGATTAGAGTAGAGGGAGGGGTACTTATGGGTTTAGAAGTTAGGGATGATGAAAAGGAGACGGTAGAAGGCGCCAGTGCGTCGTTTCGTCACCGGGAACTCCTAGGGTTGTCGTCAGAAACTTGCCGAAGCTTTCGCCCTTCGCTACTCCAAAAGTACACTAAGCTTCTAGGAATTTTCTTGAGAGTTTTGTTCAGAATTTTGGAGTGAGGGGTGTGTGTGTAGGGGTTGTATTTATAGGGTAAGGCTAGGGTTAGGGTAGGTGAAAGGTTGAAATGAAAAAATATGATAAAATGTATTAAAATGTATTAAAAGTGGAGTAATTGGTGTTTTAAAGTGTCTCTGTTACTGGTCTGAAAAAATAAAGTATGCAGATGTGCAAGGAATATGAAAAGCCAACTTTTCATGTTGGGGATTTGGCGGTCCGACCGAGTCCGGCCGGCGGCGGCGGCCCGAGTCGGCTGAGTCGCCGGCCGATCCCGGCCGAGTCGGGTGGTCGGAGGGTCCCTTGTCGATTCATGTAGCCTCTGGTACTGTTAGGTTTTCATGTGTAGTGGGGTTTTTGTGAGTTATGCACGTGTAAACCCTTGGAATTCTAAAAATATCAAAATAAAACAATATTAAAAATAATGTGGGTTATGGGATTTGAACTCTGGTGGATTGGTTCAGCAGTGCAACGTATTAACAGTGAGCTACAAGCTCTTTCTTGCTATTAAAAAGCAAAAAAATACTTATAACTTGTGCTCAGGCAAAAATACTCCTTTCTGTAATTTTGAAAAAAATTGTACAGAAAGTTTATGGTTGTTACATTCTACCCTCCTTATAAAAATTTCGTTCTTGAAATTCGTAAAAGGAAAGTGTAACAGATTCAAGGAAAGTTTGGTGACTGAAGTACTGATGGTATATGAAAAATAACAAAGTGATACAAGGGTTTTAAATAATATGAAAGAGACTTACCAGTGTTACCTTGGTCAACCGTCTCGACTTCTACGGCTGCTAAGGTATAAGCCTGTCGCCGTGGCACGTTCCTCCTAGTTAGAGGCACATTTCTCTGTTCTCGAGGCATGTTCCTAAGTGCCTGATGGAATTGGCGATTTGGCTATGCAGGTGGTGGAGCAGGGAGTGCTAGGCGAGGTGCAGGAGCCCGGATAGCTGGCCGCTGCAGATAGTTGGTGGGTGTGTGAGCTGGGTTGCTATTATAAGGACAGTTTCCAATTCCGTGTTTGGATGCGCTACAAATTAGACACAAGCCTTTTGCGCGCCTACAGTCCTTCCATAAGTGTCCCTTTCTATGGTAGCAGCAGCAAAATTCTAGACTTGGCTGGTTACTAATTTCTTCCGGTCTTCGGGGTTCAACCGTTGGCCTTGAAAAGGCTCTTCCTGCCATCTGATTGGCAGGGCGCTTCACTCCGACAGATTGAGGTATGTTCTTCTTCTTCACCACTGCCTCGTATCTTCAGGCGGCTTTCAAAGCCAAATCATGGGTTGGGAAATCCCTTGTAGCTAAAGCGGCTTGGATCTCCGGGTCCAACCCTTACTGAAATCTTCTTGTTCTGATCTCAGCAGTCGGTATGAGATGGGCCGCAAACCTGTTACGGTCTTGTGTTAGCTGTGTAGTATGTGATATTTTGAAAATCGAATTTATTGAGACATATCTTACCGACTGATCATGGTGAACTCAGCGTCATACTCATCTACCGACTTGGTCTACATCGAACCTTGTTACAGATGTATGAACTGCTGTTCCATATCGAACCTGGCAGTCTCAGGGAAATACTTTGCGTCAAACATGTCGCGAAAAGTCTTCCATTCGACGGGTTGTTCAAGACGGCTTTCTTCCGCCTTCCACCAATTCCGTGCATTGTCCGTGAGCTGTAATTTTGCAACATGAATCCAAGCTATTTCTGGCACTTGTGCTGCTGCCAGATCATCTTCTATACCCTGAGCCCATTCCTCAGTTTCCAGTGGGCTCTCCTTTCCTGCAAACTGTTTGGGATGAAAAGCCCTGAATTGCTTCACCCCAGGTGCTTCTGCCTTGGGACGGTTCATTAAAAGAGCGGTCTGCTACTGTTGTCCCTCTAGGAGGCTGCGGATTGCTTCAAGCAGAACCGTCTGCTCATTGATCGGAGCATGGACGACAAGTGTAATTTGTAGTGGTGGTGGAGTGTTGTTGAAGTTGGTGCTGGTGTTGTTTGGGGAATCCATAACCTTGAAGGGAAATTTTGGGTTGGGACAGATTCAAAGTTTATGAAATGATAAGATTCAAGAAATATGAATTGTAAAGAATGTTTTAGTTGCTGGTTCTTGTGTTATATTGCGTAGGTTGTTCACGCAGAATAGAATTGCATGATAGTATTCCATACAGCTCTGACCTGCATGGGCCGCCAACAAAACCTGTCACGCCCGCTTCCCAGTGTACGGGCAGAGGACACGACGAGACCGCTACATATTTACTCTGAAGTAAATACGCTAAGCGTATCTAAGCAATATAAAAGAAATGTACACAAGAAACAAATGTAAAGAACAGCAACTTTATTTATTAACATTCTTTTGTACAATGCATGGAAAAGTAAATACATCTGAATGAAAGCAATGCCTAACAGTGGCATAACAGAAATGGAAAGTATTGAAATGAAATAGGTACAAGTGGCTACAGCTCGGGGTCTTCGATGTACTGCTCAAGGGCCTGCTCCGAATGTTCCTGAATGGTCTCGTGCTCTAGTGCTTCCGATCCACCTGACAACATTCCAAGAAGAAAGAGAAGGAATGTCGTCAGCGAACAATCGCTCGGTAAGTCCCAAAGATAAATGAGAAATAGAATAGACAGAGAGTAAGAGAGAGAGAGAGAGAGAGAGAGTAGCTTTTACAGTTGTATTATGTTGTTATATTGTTGTATTTAGTGTTGACGCTGTTGTTTGTAGCTTGGTACAGAAGGATGCCAGTGTATACTAAAGGAGTCTCTATATGCTAGAGACTAGGGCAAATGGAAGTACAAGGATTCGTTATACAACCCGGAACAACGGCAATTGGATTCAAGTTAGGTGTCTTAATCTTGCAGTCTCGTGCTACTTCTAACACCTTCCATACCAATCTACCCCTTAAACCCCGCGAAGTATTGTTTTGTATTGTTGTAATGTAACTTGTATTGTTTTGTAATAAAGATTGTGTAATTGGATGACTTACCGAAACCATGATATCAGTAAAATGGATGTAACTGGAGAATCATGGATGTAACTGGAGAATCATGTAAATGGAAGTATATCCATAGTTCGGTTCAGTCAATATAGATTGAATAGTTTGATCCGATTGATTATATGGATTCATGGATTGGAATATTGTAGATTGTAAATTGTACTTGAATTATATTCAAGTCAGTTTATAATAATGAACTCAGTCTGAGTCAGAACAATTAGAAAAGAGATTGAAGTTAATTGTTTTGATGTTATCGGTAACCGCTGCATATGGGCGGCAGGATTTGTGTCTTTTTCAAAGACGATTACCATATTGATAACACCGTTGTTAAGTTGTCTACCTTAAATTGGAAAGCACCCACTTCTCCGGCTCTCTGAGGCTCAAGAGATTGGTCCCGCTTAAAGCTATATTTACTAGGGTCCTTAGGGTAATTTATAGAACTTGAGGGGGTTTTATGTAAAAATAATTTGTATACTTTTCAAAATACACCCCAAGTATTTACTTATCGTCTTTAGAGTTGTCATAAATGTAGATTTTATATTTGTGATATTTCTTGTGAAAATATCCTAATTTCATAATATAGGGTATTAAATTGTAATATTGAACTTGTTTGGAATTCATGGTATTTTAATGTAAAGTGATTCTTTGGTTTGGAAAAGTTGGAATATTTATATTATATCAAAAATAGATATTTTAATGATACATACATACATACATACATACATATATATATATATATATATATATATATATATATATATATATATATTTATAAAAATAATTTTAATATATATATTATATTTCTAAAAATCTCATTTTCTTAAGATTTTCGTATTTTAAATCTCTCGAGACCGAATGCTTCTTGCGGAGGTCTGCATCTCGTACTACTAAGCCCAGGGATGTGCAATAATCCGTACCATCCTAGTCGAGTTCCCCAAAATGGGTTGTAGCTGTACTTTGCAAAGATTTGTAAAATACTTAATCTTTTAGAAAACGGTTTTATTAGTAAATGGTATTTATTTGAAAGGTTTCGTTTTCCCGTATTCTATAGTCCCAAAAAGTATTATGCTATGTTTCATATGAGTGTCGTGGGGAGGTAGGTCATTACCTCGTGATCTACTCAAAAGTATAACAAGTTTGTGATGTTTACATGTCGAAATGAAACTATATGGTATTTTAGTGAAAAAGCACGGTAGAAGTTACAAAATGAATTAAATTGTCGTGAAACTTGGTCAACATGTTTATTAATGTTTAATAATCAACATGTAAGAGTTTTGTGTGAATGTATTTAAGAAAATACTGGATGGAAAGAACCAAATCGGAAATCGGTTTAACTCCGATTCCGTCAGGTTTTGAAATTTCGTATTTTAAGAACCAGATTAGAGTAGAGGGAGGGGGACTTACGGGTTTAGAAGTTAGGTATGAGAAAGAGGAGACGGGAGAAGGCGCCGGTGCGTCGTTTTGTCGCCGGGAACTCCTAGGGTTGTCGTCGGAAACTTGCCGAAACTTTCTCCCTTCGCTACTCCAAAAGCACACTAAGCTTCTAGGAATTTTCTTGAGAGTTTTGTTCAGAATTTTGGAGTGAGGGGGTGTGTGTAGGGGTTGTATTTATAGGGTAAGGCTAGGGTTAGGGTAGGTAAAAGGTTTAATTGAAAAAATGTGATAGAATGTATTAAAATGTATTAAAAGTGGAGTAATTGGTGTTTTAAAGTATCTCTGTTGCTGGTCTGAAGAAATAAAGTATACAGATGTGCAGGGAATGTGAAAAGCCAACTTTTTCATGTTTGGGACTCGGTGGTCCGGCCGAGTCTGGCCGGCGGCGGTGGCCCGAGTCTGCCAAGTCGCCGGCCGATTCAGCCGATCCCGGCCGAGTCGGGTGGTCGGAGGGTCCCTTGTCGGTTCATATAGCCTCTGGTACTGTTAGGTTTTCATGTGTAGTGGGGTTTTTGTGAGTTATGCACGTGTAAACCCTTGGAATTCTAAAAATATTAAAATAAAACAATATTAAAAATAATGTGGGTGATGGGATTTGAACTCTGGTGGGTTGGTTCAGCAGTGCAAGATATTACCAGTGAGCTACAAGCTCTTTCTTGTTATTAAAAAGCAAAACAAACTTATAACTTGTGCTCAGGCAAAAATACCCCTTTCTGTAATTTTGAAAAAAATTGTACAGAAAGTTTTACAGAAAGTTTAGGGTTGTTACAACTGCTGATGGTACTCCGAGGAGATCTCCGTCAGCCGAGCCCTAGCTTCTTCAGCCCGCTCCCTCTGATGTTGCCCGCGGACCCGAGATGCCACGAAACCACCGGAGCTCCTGCCCGACAGGCAAGAGTCCGCGATCTGCCTCTTCTGGAAACACTCCTGAAGAAGAGCCACCGATCGGTCCCGTCGGTTTTTCAAAATCAGGTCGTGGCGATGGAGCGTGTGCCGCTTGTCAAGCGCCTCGTCCAGCAGCTGCGGAGACAAGGCATTATGCAGCCCCGGGGACATCCTCCAAATCGCATACATGAGCAATTGGAGGAGGGGTGACCGCCGGGGAAGTAGACGACCGAAGTGGTCCTCCACGCGCTCGATCACCGTTTGGTACGTCTCCTCGGTGTATCCCTGATCGTACAGGTATATATTGTCACGAGAGATGATCTCTTTGATGGAGTAGATAAACCCGGCCATTTTCAGAAATGCAAGGCTAAAAGAAACCAACATGCCTTCGCTATTTATAGCCCCAACAAAATCCCTAAAGGCCGAAATTTGCACGCGCAGCCACGCGAATCACGGGATATTTTCAAATTTCCCAATACTGAGCTGCCACGTGGCGACCATGCCAATCCTCACGAGCCCTTAAGCGGTAAATGGAATTTAGAACGACACGAACCACGGAGCATCACGCCTTGCTTGTTTGTTTCTGCCACATGTTGTCCGCGACGGTCACTCTTCCAGATTTTACGGGTCAAGGGAGATTGAACGACGCCCCATGAAGGTGGAGAGAAGTCTAAAATGCCCTCACCAAGAGGCCACTGAACAGCTTTCCTGCTCGGTCAATCCCTGGCGGATAATTCCCTACCCACCTATGCTAAGGATCGAAGCCCTCATCAAGAGGCCACCGAGCAACTTCCCTGCTCGGTCAGTCCTTAGCGGGTAACTTCCTACCCACCGACGCCAAGAACCTAAAGCCCTCACCAACAGGCCACCGAGCAGCTCCCCTGCTCGGTCAATCCTTAGCGGGTAACTTCCTATCCATCGACGCCAAGGATCTGAAGCCCTCATCAAGAGGCCACCGAGCAGCTTCCCTGCTCGGTCTATCCCTGGCGGGTAGTTTCCTACCGATCTACGCCAAAGATCAAAACCCTCCTCACGAGGCCACCGAGCAGCTTCCCTGCTCGGTCAATCCCTGGAAGGTAGTTCCCTACCCACCGACGCCAAGGATCTAAAGCCCTCATCAAGAGGACACCGAGCAGCTTCCCTGCCCGGTCTATCCCTGGCGGGTAGTTTCCTACCCATCTATGCCAAGGATCAAAGCCCTCCTCACGAGGCCACCGAGCAGCTTCCCTACTCGGTCAATCCGTGGCGAGTAGTTCCCTACCCACCGACGCCAAGGATCTAAAGCCCTCATTAATAGGACACCGAGCAGCTTCCCTGCTCGGTTAATCCCTGGCGGGTAGTTCCCTACCCATTGACGCCAAGGATCTAAAGCCCTCATCAAGAGGCCACCGAGCATCTTCCCTCTCGGTCAATCCCTGGAGGGTGGTTTCCTACCCACCGATGCCAAGGATCCAAAGCCCTTATCAATAGGCAACCGAGCAACTTCCCTGCTCGGTCAATCCTTAGCGGGTAACTTCCTACCCATCTACGCTAAGGATTAAAGCCCTCATCAAGAGGCCACCGAGCAGCTTCCCTGCTCGGTCCATCCTTAGCGGGTGACTTCCTACCCACCAACACTAAGGATCAAAGCCCCACCAAGGGGCAACCGCGCAGAATCCTGCTCGGCTAACATCCGAGTGACAAATTCCTACCATCCCAAGACGAGGGTCTAAGAACTACATCAAGGGGGAATCAGTCAACGCCGACCAATTCTAACTTGGCTATTGTTCATCTTACGCTAAGAGACGTGGTCGTCGGTCCGCCTCTAAGGAATAGGTATATAACAACCTTCCTACACTAAGAGATCTTCCGATGTATTCTAAGTGAGCGATCGCCACCTCGACTCCGGGGGCGAGAGGGCGCCGACCTTCCTACACTTGGCGATTAATTGACTTACACTCGAAGCGCGATCGTCATCTAAAAGGCCGTTCATCGATCTACGGCCTAACACTTGAATCGAGGAAAAGACCGACAAGCTCAAGTACTCACGCAAGAAACACATTGTTATGCAGAGGAAAATAAACCCAGTTTTATGCATGTTCCGAAAGTCTTTACAAGGTATTCTGGGCTCCTCAGCCTTACAAAAAGTGTCCGGAGGCTTACAAAATTTGAGAAAATAAAGGGAAAAACAAAAGCTCGGGCTGCAGGCTCTGCCCGGATCTCGCCTTGCTCGGCACCGCCATCAGGGGCCGGAGCTTCTACTTCCATAACCCCCCCCCCCCCGCCGGTGCCGGCCGCTTGCGGTGTGTCCAACGAAAGCGGGACCCGAGCGCGGAGCTCACCATCGGCAAACTCCGGCATTAACGCCTTGACGGCATCAAGAGCTTCGTGCTAAATGATAGCAGAGTCTTCGCCGATGTCGGCGTAGAACTGGTCTGACGCTTTGTACATGTCCACCGACTTGTGAGCTCGGAGCTCGGCGATTTTTGCCGCCTCAAGAACAGCCTTGGTCTCCCTCTTTCTAGCGTCCCTCGCCTTCTTCATTATGGCGTAGCGCTTGCCCAACTCCTCCAACTTGACCTCGACGGCTCGGTGGGACTCGCTCAGAAGTCGGTGGGACTCCTGGCACTTGAAGATCATGAGCTCCCCGGCGTCCAACCGGGTTTCGAAGGCGGCTGTTTTCTCATTCTCCTTCTGCAGCTGAAGGTGCAGATCCTCCGTCTCTGAAGACAATTCCCCCGCCTTCCTCATGGCCAGGGCAATCTCCTCAGATTCCATGTTAAGGGCGCAATGTTGGAGGACCTAAGGAAAGCAGTAGATGGATTCAGAGGTGTTCAGACTAAGAAAGGGCACTTAAGATAATACTTAAATGGATACCAACATGAACTGCCTCCTGAGCAATGATGGCCACTTAAGCCTTTAGGGTCCCCCGGAGAATCTTGCCACCGGACGACTGCTCCATGTCCGCGAGCAAGCTATCGACGACGGAAAGCCCCGAGGGGACCACGAAGCAAACATCCCCCTCTGCACGGGAATCCCCTCAGGGATCTCAGTCGACGGCACGTGGGAGACCGTCCTTTTCCTCTTGAGGGGAACCTCAGTTCTCTCCTCCTCCCTCGCCCGGGGTTCCGGGTCTCGTGCGTGCTTCTGGCTACCCCGCGGCGGTCATCGGGGGCTCTGGGCGATGCGGAAGGCCTCGCCGGTGGAGATGGTCTTAGGGCCGAGCTTGGGCCAGCTCAGGACAAGCTTGCGCCCCCGGCTTTCTTTTGGGCCGTAGCGGCTATGGCAGCTAAGATCTTGGATCGGTCCATTTATCCTGCAAAAGGAGAATACACAAGAAAGTTAGTGATGCAAGAAGGGCAAAAGGAAATTATTCAAGTCTAAACAGACCGTCCAAGCTCTTAACTTACCCACAAAGCGCGCGGGGCTGAGCCCGGCCCAGCTAAGGACCTGCTCGGAAAGCAAGACGTCGGCCCGCTGGATCGTCTCCCACATGAACACCGTGCTCGCTTCAAGGGAGGATGACTGCTTCGCCCACGGGCAGTCGGCCTTGTGCCACTGTATAGGCACAGATCAATTCTCGCCCTCGGGTGTCCTGACGAATACAAACTTCTCCTTCCATTCGTGGATAGAAGAAGGAACGACTACCACTCCCGACCTGGCCGCCCCTCCTTTGTGCTTTTTAAAAGAAATATACACCCAGCTCGGCTCATCCTTGCGGGTGCCAGGGTGATTTTTGTAACAGAGGAAGGAAGTAAGAAGGGTCAGGCTGAAAGGGATGTCGTCAAGTTTCAACCGGACCAGGAACCCGAGGAGAATTCTCCACGAGTTCGGCACTAGCTGGCCTAAGAAAAGTTGGAAGCAACGAAGTACCCCCATATACTTCGGTTGGAAAGGGCTGATGCATTCCAGCCCAGAATGCATCCAAATACAGGGCAATCTCCCTGCCCTGCACCTGATCCGCCCTTTTATCCTCCCTAGCTAAACGAAGCGAATAGCTAGGGGGAATGTGGAAGCGAGCCCGAATCTCGGTAAGCTCGTCCACGTTTCTTAAGATGGAGGGCGCATCGCGAGCGTTCCCGATGTGAGGCCCTTGCCGTCGCCTGGCGACGAGTGGCGCGGGTAGCCTTAACTCTATAGGGGAACCCGACGCAGATAGGGCAGCCGAAGAGGCGGGAGAAAACACCCTGGACTCGGCTCCAACAATTGGAATCTCATCACTCGACTCGACCCTAATACAGACTTCTCAGAGAAAGACATCTAACCTGATTCAAAGGGAAGGTTTCGCCGAGGAAAGGCGCAGGAGATCTGATCTAAAAGAAGGAGGAACGCCGACCAATCTTTCGCAACGAAGGAAAATAATGGCGGAAGTGTTAACCCTAGGGGATCCCCCTCCTATTTATATAACTCGAGGGGAAGCATCCGACGGCCCTGATCAATTCCCGCCAAAACAAAGCGTCGCATTTGCCAGCCGTCGAAGCCCCACGTGTCGAACGACCATTAGAGACGTCCCTTCGGCCGCAGGTGACAGCGATAGCCTGTCGAATCCACCAATCTGTGCCGGACACGTGGCCTGCACCTCAACAGACATGTGAACGAATCGGCGCCCTCTCTTTAATGCACGATCCTTTCCCTGATCTGCTGATATCATCAAAGATGCGCGCGGAGATCCAAGCGTCCGGGATATACCACGGGGGCTCATAAATCTGAACGACGCAACTGCTCTACACCGAATCGCTCCGGAAATTCGCGCCAATAGATTTTTGGCAACAGGTCGTGCCCAGAAAACCGATAAGACCACTTTCGACCCACCCATAAATGGGTCAGGACAAGAGTGGGGGGCTAATGCTGATACTCATAAGTGGGAATTCCCCAGATCATGACACGTGGTAGATGATGTGTCCCTAGGCTCACGGGACAGGAGCAAGCACGATACATTGAAGGCATTCCCCGGGCCCTCGCCCCAAGGATTGACCCGACCTTCGATGGCCTCCCAGAACACTCATATGCCCGCCTTACAAATAACCATCCGCTCGCCTCCGAGCCCTCCTACACACTGAGCTTCCTCAGCCCTCCCAGCTCGCCTTCGAGCCTCCCGTCGAGCTAAGCCTTTCCGGTTCTATCGAGCAACCAAGAACGCAGAGCCCAGGTGCCTCCGCCACGGCTCCGCGTATCTCGCCAGAAGCGAGATATCTGCCACCCAACATCCCGTGTTCCACGCCCTCGTATCCCCCATTAACGAGCGTATCTCGTCATTAATGGAGGGATCCCGTCATTCACGTAGGCGTAACGTCAGGGACGTTACCGACGGCGAAGATCTCACGTCAGCTCGCTCCATGCGACCACTATAAAAACCCATCTTCCAGACGACTCAGGTAAGGCAATTTCAATCCAATAAGCCGCTACTCTGCTCAAATTTCTCGGCTAATTTGATCGTCGGAGGGTCTAAGGTGGTACAACCACCCCATGACTTCTTTGCAGGTAGCTCGGCTTCACCTCAAAATCAACCCATTAAGATCCACACGTCCAACGAGACAACCTTCAACACCAATCTCAACTCTTCATCGACGCCCGCGACAGATCGACAGAAGACAACATCTGAAGGAGATCAAGACCTCCATTAGCTAGCTACCACATGGTGAGCTGCAAGCGTACTTATCAGTATATTGACATGACTCGTTTTGAACATTTTGTAAGGGAGGATTCCTTTAGGATAACAATAAGTATCAAGAATGGACGGTTGATAGTCGCTTTGTATCTCAAATTTTTCTTTTCCTCCGGATAAATTTTTATCAAATTAAATGAAAAAATGTAAGAGACAATTATTTTACCAAAGAGTTTTAGCTCCAGCAACAAAGACGCTTCCCAAATAGATGTGATGTCTTGAGTTTGAATCTCCTCACTTGCAGTAGTAAGAAGGAATTGTCTACAGAATATGTGAAGCAATTTCCTTCCCCAAATGCATGCTCTTGCCAAAAAAAAGAGCAAATGAAAAAATAGATAATTCTATATATGCTGATGTGCATTCTATATGAATGTGTTATAAATGAGCAATTAGAAGAACGAATGAGCCCAAAGGACTATGACAAATAGGTAGATACCCAAAGGTTGTAATGTTTTGAAAGAATATTGCGACAACAACTTGAATAATAATCAATCTCTCTTGGCTATGAACTTATTATATTCCTTTTCAGAAGTTTAAGCAATACATATATAACAAGCACAATAAACAAGGGAACACCTACAAAGGAAGAGACAAAGCCTGCGCACTTTCTCATAAATACGATTTAAAATTTCAAAAAATAATAATAATTTGTGGCACAAAAGATAATTCAAAAAAAAGAGGAAAAATCTAAATCACGTCTCATGAAGATGGCTCGATAACTCTTCATATAATTCACCCCACAAACAAGCACATGAACAAGGTATTATTTCATTTATGCTCCATACTTTACGAACATTTGTGTTATCAAGTGAATTAATCAAATTCCCCTCCCAAAAGAATTTTAGAGGTTAGTTCCCATCCTTCTATTTACATCCCAATTAGTAAGAATATCAATTAGTAAAATTAGTCCCATATATCAATCTATTCTTAACCTACCTTCTCTTCTGTCCCCCTTTGCTAGTTTAGAACACAAAATTGACAAAAAAGCGAAAAATGCCGAAAGCAAGCACATTATCCATGAAATAAGCACCATTAGCCAGTCCTTCATGTTGGGCTTCGGCAGGTGGCTCCGATCCGCGATTAGTAGGGCACGGTAAATGGATTCGGATAAGGAATATGAGGTGACTGGATCCATTTCGTCGATCAAGGATCCATGTTCATTTAGGCATACCACGTCGTAGACCCCAGACGTTTCTGAGATGTTGAGGTGGTTGCAGATCCGGATTCAGGCGTCTATCCGTTCCTCCGGGATAGCTCATCTCCATGTGTTAGGATCAGAATCGGATTTTCATCTGTTCAAGTAAACTCGAAGGTTAAGAGACCGTTTGGGTTGATGAAGATGGAGTTATGCTTAAAGCTATTGCACAAAGCAGTTTGGTTGCGAGAAAGGAATTCAACCTATCCTGATAATTTGAGTGTGTTATCTATATTTTTTATCTGCGTAACTCGATTTTATATAAATGGGCATGCAAATAGTATTATGGATCTCATGTTGAGTGAGAAAATACTATAGGTCCCTCCTAAACTAAACAATTCATGCACCATTCATAACTCAAATCTGTCATTTTGGCGAATATTGAAACGATCATCAATCTACTTGGTTTAAAACATAGGAAAACTAAAATCCATGCCATATTCAAAATCATTTGCTCACACATGTACTCATACAAAATGTTATATTATTGAGAAACAGTCAAGTTTTGCAACCTCAGATTACGATCAAACGATCTCCAAATCACATGAAGTTTGGTGTTTCTTTATTAAAGCATGTAGCTCAAGAGGAATGGTGCCGACAGTCAAATTGGTGACAGATTTTCGAGTAATTAAGTGGTGCATTAATTTTCTAGTTTAGTTTAGGTTTGGCCCACAGGATCTTCACCTTTCTCACATATTCATATTTGATTTCAAACATCAGACATCCATTCAAAGGTTGGATGGTTAACTATCATTAGAGCTACCAAACAACTAGACACAAAAAATGAGGAAAAAGAAGATTAACTTACTGCAAAACGTCTTAATGGACGGCGCATGGAAGAGCTCCCTAGTAGCCTTGGCTTGCCGGACATCTCCGGCAACCATCGACCGATACAGCTCCAATGCACTTGCCGCCGCCGCCACGCAATTCACCCGCCTCCTCACAAACCTCTTTGCAACCGCAGAAGCAGCCGCAGATGAGGAGGATCCCGGCGAAGAAGATAATGCGGAAGGATATGTCTGGGTAACGCCAGAGCCGCGACACAACTGGCGGTGGCGGACCCGTCTTCCATCCATATAGAGACCTCATCGAGGCCTTGGGGTAATTGTGAGTAGTCGAGGCCACGGGAGTCGAAGACGCAGAAGCCGTTACGCATTGAGCGTAGGACGTTGTGTTCTTCTAGGCATTGAGTTCGGCCATCTCTACCTGAAAGAAAGATTTAGTGAGAGGATGAAAATTGAGGGTTTATTATCAAAATGGAACGATTAATATGTATATCAATAGAATGAAACCTTGCAGTGAAAATTGTCATTTAGATTAATATAGCCAATTAATGTAAGAAACCATGTAACTTAATCAGCTTAAATCAAAGCTTTCCAGTAACCAGTAGAAAGAAGCAGAAAACTTTACGCCCAAAAAAAAATTTTAAAAATAAAACCATCTACTTAGGTTAAAAAGTAATTACCAATAAATGTCTTATTATCAAATCTAGACCATCAAACAAAGGAGAATTACAGAAAACTACCGTATAATCTAGGACAATCACTTGAGAGCTTACGCATAGTGTGTGTATACAATGTTAGTTCAACAAATAAATTGATGCAAAATAAATACAAAGTAACCCCAAAAGAAAAAAGCACTCACCGGCAGGCAACACCGAGGAGATCTGCGCGAACGGCCCGAACCCGGCCCTCCCGAGGACCGAATACATCAAGTTCACCAACGAACTCTTCCCTGTTCCGGCGAATCCAAGAAGCAAAATGGAGACCTCCTTCGATATCCCCCCAGCCGGAAACCACAAATCTGCCGCCTTGTACGTCGCCAGCCGATGCCTCAACTCGCCCAACGACTCGTTCGCTCCCATTGCCAGCCTCTCAATTTCTTTCAATATCCTCACTCTCGAGTTGACGGCGGAGAACTGGGGGACCCCGCCGGCGCTGAACTCAGGCTGCGTGCGCCACCAGTAGGGGTGGACGGCGGCGGGATCGCCGCCGCCGCCGTCGAGCGGAGGTACGTTGCTCCGCATGATGCTGGTGGTGGCGCTCTTCTTGGTACTTGCTCTGCTACTTCTCACTGGTTTCTATTTAGCTTTTGGATTTCTTGTTCTTTTTCTTCGTGGAAGGTGTTGGGTTTTGGACGTTTGGGGCTAAATAAAGCATTTGGTCTGAGGCTAGCATATAGAAAACCATGTATATGACTACTAGGTTATGATATTTGCATATAGAACCATGTATAAATGGAAAACTACATAGTTTTCGGACAACTTTATTTAGGCGTTTTAAGTGTCAGAATGGAGCCGCAGCAACAAATATTCCAAGTAAATTCAAAGATCGGTGCGCTGCATATATTGTCAACAACAAACAGCAAATTAAAGCGTTTTCAGTTTCATGAAAACTGTACCGACCATGTCTATATATTCCAAATAGATAATGTCTTGAGTAAAACATAACATAAAACACATGATCAATGCTTGATATATAACCCAAGTTCAAACCTGAAACTGCACGGAACATGCATGCACCAAACAACATTTCTTGGCATTCTTCTTTTTATCATCAAATGGATCAAATCATAGACTAAAACGGAACAATTCATTTACTGATAATGTGAAGTACGCCAGAAATTATGGATGTGGGCATCAAAATGTGACACTGTATGAAATACTTCATTCCCCTCAAAATTTTAATGGGATCCAGACTTATACCATATACTCTCATATGGCTACCCAAAAACAAACCTAAATTTGATGGAAACATTAACAAAAACAAAAAATAAAAAAACACCTGCTCCATAGGATACCAAAAAATAAAATTAAAAAAATTATATCCTGAACTTTAGAAGCATATAACATATTGATTTCAAAATAGTTCATGCCCTTCTTTTAAAATCTGTGACTGATTGTAAATATGTCTTTGGCGAATTACTCCTTTAACCTCAACCTGCACCTGGACCAGGACACGAGCCTAACATGACACGGCATTTTCCCCTAATTGACCGACACAGCCCCAGCACCATTGATGGGGCTAGCATCCTTCAGCACCTCAAGAACAAAAGCCCTGCAAATCAAACACCATCAAAACCTTTTGATTAGAGGATACTCCACATTTGTTTGTAGGTGCAAAGAATATTCCATATTTCAGGTTTCATCTAAATGGAAGCAATCCATTAATTAAACGTGTAGTATGATTAAACTCTATAAGCTCCACTTCATTCAATATTCGTATCAGTTTTTTAAATACTTACTATTCAACTAAAGTTGAACCCGCCAGGTGGAACCTGCCCATTCCCACCAAAATGAAATCCATTTTGAGCAGCATCTCCCTGTTCCGTGGCTTCATCCTCTTCGTCTAACCAATAAGTTTCAAGAATTTTCACAGCCTTCTCATAAATTTCATTATTATCGTGGGTCTGGAGATTTTCAATCTTCAACAAACCATCGATGTCATATATCAGCTGAGCGTATAAATTCACGTTGCCAGTGGTTCCAAGATTTTTCTCGGCTTCGCCGACCTTCAGAATGTTTTCAAGCCCTTCAAGACAAACAGTAACGATTCTTGGGTCTGGGCAAGCTAGGAGATCACACAAAGGTATGATACAACCTTGGCTCGCTAGATACCTGTAGCCAAAACAATGACACAATGTCAAGGCATATTAGATGAATCTGTAATTCAACATATTTGAATGATTTAAAGCAGGAAAACAAAGAGGCACAGCTAGGGTGCCCTGGCCGCTTAAGCACCACTTAGGTGGCTGCTCAAGCCGCTCAAAATTTAGCAATGTCGCTCTTTTGTATGATTGGCCTATTTCATGTAAAACTGTTTGTTAATCATTTATTCCACCGTTCTTTTTATAAAAAAAAACCTTGTTCTTTTTGAATTGCTAATGACTAAATGAACATTTTACAATTACTCGCAAATGGACAGTGAAGCAAAGATTCTACACTTCAAGAATGACAAAAAATATTCATGACTAGTGTAATTTTGTTGTTATATATCAATGTAACAATAACACAGACATTTAAAACTTGTCTTTAGTAGTAATGATTAATTTGTGACTATGTTATATTCAACTTACATGCCACGTTAAATAAAGAAAGAGGAAACATAGATATATGATGCATTATACATATTATGAACTAGTCTATGACTCGATTCTTAAACAAGAACAATATCAAGTACTAAAACATGTGGCGTCTATTTTTTTTCCACGAAGTAAACACTCAAAATAGACTATATATGCACTGATTACAAAAATCAAAAAATGCAGAAAAGACAAAAATTAATTATTTCTCAAAAAAACATTAAGGGCACAATCTCAATAAAGGGCATTTGGGGTAACTTGGGTTTGTTATTCTCACGCCAAATTCAATACATAATTAATTTCTATAAGACTGTAATGGTATAACCTGAAGTTGTTTTTTTTGTAATTTTTTTGGGGTTTGTGGGGGGGGGGGGGGGGGTTGTCCTACAACCACGCCCATTTACCTTTAGGTGTACCACAAATTAATAAGAAAAGGAATGTACTTAACCAATTATTCGAGTGAAAAATATCGCTCTGCTTCAACACTTGAGCAGAGGCACTTTAAAACACTGACATATTCACAAATCACTTTCTTCTTTCAATTTAAGTTGTAAAATTGCAAACAAGATATTTTACAAGAAAAACTTCTATTAATTTATTTTTAACATATCAGACAGACCTCTGATTTCTACAAGAAAAGCTAGAATTTCATCAACTATATTTTATGTTATTAAAACTACAATTATTCTTGACAGAGTTGAGCTACATATTTTAAAGAAGCTGACTTAAGAGCTTTTTGCTAAAAACAAGATCTAATAGCGTATTTAACGGGCAGATGACCGCATAATTAGCCTTAGCCCTATGCAAAATAGGCAGGCGAACAACCATTTGATCAGGCATCCATATGATGCACATAATTATCCCATATCCAAAATCCCATGTCTTCTTAATTCATAAAGACCTAGTCCTTTCCTTTTTCTTCACACCAACAATCTTTTCCTAAATTTTTTCTAATTTCTTGGGGACACACACGCACACGCATGTTCTGCATAATTCCGTGCAATCCTACTATGCAATGTGTAATTTGATGATATATTATACTTTGGAGAGTCAAACAGAGATCGAGTATGTGTTTTACAACATTAATTCCAAGTATTATTAACTCCAACATTTTTTATTTATTTATAGTGTGAGGTCAGACAGTCTACATACTTTATTTGATCATGAGTACCACCAGATGTAGCATTCGAGATGGCCCATGCTGCTTCTTTCTTGATTTCAAATTCCTCTGTTTGCAGTAATTGGACTAGAGGGGAAACAAGACCACAATCAATTACAGCCTGTTATAATCAGCCATAAGCAAATGATAAGTCAACAAACATGAATTGAAGTATAAATTATGTAATATTTCTTCATTTCATGAATTGGAAGAAATCCAATTCCTTCTACACAAATGAAACTAAAAATAGGGTTCAACTTTCATGTGTACCTGAATCTGATTCTTATTTCCAGCTGTGATGTTCGAAATGGTCCAGCATGCTTCCTTCCTTATGCTTTTCTTTTTATTGGGCGCCAAAAGCAGCAGTAGGCTTGGAAGTGCTTGATTCTCGATGATGAACTGAATACAGAACAAATGGACAGTGTCATGATGTAAGTGATCTGAAGGGCTAATGGGATATAATATGTGAAATATATATGACGGAATCTAATAATTCAATATTCACAAAATCTCTTTGGACTCTGTGGCAAAATAAAGATTTAACAAAGGCAAACACAAATTTTAAAGTCAGGACTTACATAGCAAAGGTGGAATTTCTGCACAATTTTTAGTATTGGAATAATATAGCAAAGATGGAATGGAATTAAATTTATAAAAAATCAAAAATGAGGTGCTTGCAAAGGACGAACCAATAAAGCAGAAGTTCAAACACTGAATCGGGTACATGTTTAGTAGGTATGGATAGGATATAGATGTATCAATCAGAATTTATTTAATCTTTAGCTAACTTAAAAATGAATTTGCCTATTAAATCAAGTAGATAGTACCTATCGTATAAATCTGGTATTTTCCTTACCTGTGTCTGCGAATCATCCCCAGTAACTATATTTCCAACAGTACGAAGGGCAGGAATAACCACTGTGGGTGAAGGATGCCTACATGCCACCATCAAAAAGCACAAGAACTGGTGTAAGAAAATATTTTGTATTTGAAAACGCCAAACAGATAAGCCATATTTACAGTGACTTAAAACATACGAAAGAAGTTCCACAAGTCGACGACCAACACCAGCATCAATCACAGATTGGATTTTGTCATTTGTGCCATCAGATAAATAAGAAAGAGCCCAACATGCATCGGTGAGAACTTCCTCATCACTTGAATAGATAAGATGCTTTAGTACAGGAAGAGCAGGACATGTCTGCCCAACTCACAGAAAAGCAATTCATATAAACATGTGTATGCATTCAAACTTAAACATAGAAGATCAATCATGAAATTAAAAGTCAACCTGCTCAAAAGCTGGCGGTGGCCTCCCCCTGCAAAAGTTGGATAAGGTCCAGGTGGCATTCCTCAGCATCGAAAGCTTCGCATTTTCGTGTAACTGGGCTAAAAGAGGGATCAATGCCCCATTGGCAAGGACAAGGTCCCGGAATCTTGGTGAATCACCAGCTACATTGCCCAATGCCCACACTGCCTGCAATTAAATAAGACAAGTAGAAAAACAATCAAAACCAACAAAATAACATTTAAGCAAAGTCCCTTTCCATATCGACTTTTAGTATGAAAACGTATCTAGTATATTAGATTGCAATGCATAGATGACACATATCGCCCATACTTTGCCAATTAACCTTTACATATATAAATACTAATACAAATGTCAATAAATGCATGTACGCCACCTTGGCTGCTTGGTAGCACAAAACACATTGTAAAGTAGATGGCGCGGCCTTTAAATTAATAGACAGAAATAAGAAACAAAATAAATAAACTCTCACTTAAGGGAAAGTGGCATAACTAACAGACTGCCCTCTCTTTTCTCAAAAGTAAGCAAAACTATCAGTAAATCAAACAAATTAAGTATAAATTGGCTACTTGCAAGACTATTCAAAATGCTAAATACTGTTTAATCTAAGTTTATAGTAATTGAAACAAGTACCTGTTACCAGCATAAAATTAATGCTCAAGAGCCAATAATACACAATAGAATTAAATAATTTAGCAAAGATAGTTCACACACCTGCTCCCGAACTTCATCACTATGCGAGCCAAGTAGCTTCACAAATATCGGAACAGCCCCATGATCAATCACAACCCTAGTGTTCTCTGAAGTTCCAGAGGCTATGTTTGTAAGCGCCCAAGCAGCTTCAAACTGAATGTATAGTCAAATTTATATCAGGAACCAAATCTAAGAGAACCAAATACATGCTTACAAAAATCAACACAGACCTGGAGTTGCATGAAATCCTCTCTTGTAAGAAATTCCACGAAGCGAGGAACAACACCGCACCGGATAACCTCCTCAATTGGAGGGGTTCTTTCTGGAAAAGCATCACAAATAAAACCTTAGATATCTGAAGAGCCCCATATTGGGAAAAAACTTGTATGCAAGGGCTTGTATGGTGCAAACCACTTGCAAGCCCTTGGATAGCTTAAGGGTTTGTGCAAAGGAAGCCATCCAAGGACGTGTAAGGGGCTTGCACCATGCAAGCCCTTGCATAGAAGATTCTTCCCCCATATTGTAACTTGTAAACAAAAAACTAGTGTGTGATGGTGCATAGATGCATGTGATAAAAGGTACACATGCATGCTTTGCGTGCACGCATGATTGAAGGTAACTCCAATGCAGGGAAACAACTACAAAATACTTGAATTGATTTATAAACCATACTAGTTCAACATCAAAACTTTCATTTTTTAACACACTTCAAATCAATTCAATATGTAGAAGGATAATCTTTAATAAGAATCAACCAATCACTTCAATGGTCCCAAGCCAATGCAACAATCAACTTATTGAAAACATGCAATCAGTTTTACCATTGGCAATGCTAATTATAGATGAAAGCATTCAATGGACAGAATAATTCCATACCTATCGACAGCAGTTTCCTGAAGAGAGTTACCGATTCGAGCTGCACGTTACCATCCTCCGAATAAACCCCCGCCACCATCGCCGGCAAGCTCTCCAACTGAAAGAAAAAAAACAAAGAACACCAAAACATCATCAATCCCAAACCCTAACCCTAACCCTAAAGATCTAGCGATCAAACAAAGAAACAATCGAAACTACCTTCTTCTCGACAGCGATAGCGTTCGTCAACTGAGGAAAAGCCGCCTGCGCTTGCGTTCCCTCTCTCCGCTTCTTCTGGAGATTCTCCTCCCGCTTGCTCTTCCGAATCTCCACCATGTTGTCCTCTCGCCGCCGCCGCCCCTCCTCGGCGTCGACGGCCACCTTGTACCTGTTGCGGCGGACCTCCGTCCTCTCGCTCGGCCGCAGAGACATCGAAACCCTAGAGATCTTGATCGATGGAAACCCTAGCGATTTTGATCGACTGAAGAGTTCTCGAACGAGGAATTAGGGTTTTTATTCTTTTCTTATAGTGAAGAAATCCTAAATTGGGAGGCGAATTTGAACGAGGGGTCTATTCAGCAGAAAAACCCGGTTTGTTCACCCGAGTTGAGAAGGTGGGGCCAAGGGAGAAACAGATTGGGTGTAAAAGTGGGTGAGGAACTATTCGCGGGCTTATTTGGGGGAGAAAATGTTCGTAGATTCGAACGCAACGGTCGATCACTATGAGGCGGCCCGATGGTCATTGAGAGCCCATAGAAGATGGATTGATAAGCCATTTTGATGCCCATGTTGGAATGCGGTGGGCTTCATTATTGGGGCCTGAATTATTTTTACCTGACTAATTGAGGGTAAATAGGCCAGATTCATGTAAGTCTTCGGCCCCTCTTGGTATATGAAATGTAAATGCAAGATTACATATATTTTCAGGAATACGATTTGTAAGCATTTAATGTAGTATACCACAAAGGCAGCCACGTTGTCTGACGGACTGGCAACGACATCTGGACCATTGCCAACAGATGACGGCATCTGAGAGACCGGTGACAAATGATGGACGATGGCGTCCAGCCGTCGTTGGCAATGAGCTACTGCCATGACACCTGCTATCATACGCTGGACCATGTCGTGAAAATGTACAGCTAGACAACAATATACAGGAAATAGATTTCCCAAGATTCATGTGCATCTGATTCTCATGCAAATCTAACATTTCCCTAGAAGACTAGCGTTGTTAAAACTAATATGAGATTAATATATATCTTGTGGGAATCTAAGCTGCCCTTCTAAATGAACACATGCCAAGCGAGTCTTCAAGTACTATGATTCATAGTTAGAAAGAAAAATGAACTAATTAATAAATGGTAATTGAGATAGTAAATATGGTTTTTTTTATTTGATGATTTATCTTCATTTAATTATTACATAGAGTTGTAGAAAATGAGTATACTCCATGCAACTTGTTTTGATGAAGTACACACACCTCTTGCAAGTGCAAGTCATGCTCATAAGTGGGAATTCTCCAAATCACGACACGTAACAGATGACGTGTCAACCGCTTAAGTCCGCTAAATTTCTGAAGGCTAAGGCTACAGAGCTGGAATAAGTACGATGTATTGGGGGAATTCCTCGGCATCTCGTCTCCGAGGTTGCGTCCGACCTTTTGGGGACCTCCCGGAGTACCTTCCCAATTCGCCTAGCAACCAGCCAACAACTCGCCTCCGAGCAATCTTACAGCCGAGCTTTCTAAGCATCCTTGCTCGTCTCTGAGCTGTTACAGAGCCGAGCTTTCTCAGCCCCCTCGCTCGTCTCTGAGCTGTTACAGAGCCGAGCTTTCTCAGCCCCCTCGCTCGCCTCCGAGCTATCCACCGAGCTGAGCTTTCTCGGCTTCCCTATTCAACCGAAAGCACGGAGCCTTAGCACCCCCGTAACGGCTCCATATATCTCGCCAAAATGAGATCCTCGCCGCTCTAAGTCCCGCATCTCACGCTGGCATGTCTTTCCATTAATGGGCGTATCCCGACATAAATGGACGTACCCCGCCATCAACGCGAACGTGAGGCAGAGGCGTAACGGACGGTGAGAATACACCGCTGTATAAACCCCCACTATATAAACCCCCACTTCCAGACGACTCAGATAACTTGAACTCATTCCAATACGCCGCTACTCTGCCCTAATATTCCTCGGTACTTACTTGATCGTCAGAGGGTCCTATGATGGTTTCCCACCTCAGAACTTCCTGTGCAGGTAGCTCGGCGTTAACAACAACCAACAACCCATTGAGGTCCATACGCTTAACCCTCATCTTAAATTTCAACTGTTCAACCCCCGCTGGCCGTAAGATCAACGGAGGACAACATCTGAGAGAGATTCCGACCTCCATTAGTTGGCGCCGTCTGTGGGAATGGCTTTCCCATCTAAGAAAGCTGATCTTTCATTTTCGATTCGATGGCCAGCGATAATCGCAACGATCCCAATACGAGCCGTCCCGTCCTCTACAATGGAAGCGGGAACGGTTCTACTCTATCTCCCAACATCGTCGAAACCTTATTTGCACGGATCGACAGACTCATGACGATGGTGGACGCGCTCGCTCGTGTCCAAATAGCCGGCCATGCCCGCCAAACCACTACCCCTGCTCCCCGGAACGGCAGCGTGCACTAGGAGGCAGAGGGGTGCATTCAAGTCTTCGGCCTCGCTCGCACTAACCACGACGTTGCGGAACACCAGCGTGGCGATTCCGGAAATCACGACCCCCATACGAGGAATGATTCCATGACTCGTTGGGCGCCGGATAGCCTAACGCCGAGATCTCAGGACCAATTGAACTGTCGTTTCAACGCTCGCTGCGCTCTCTCGCCCTTCGAGGCGTCGTCGGTCAGGTCGTCTGATTCCAAGGAAGACCGGTTTCAACATAATCGTCGAGACCGTGACCATGGCGCACGTCGGGGGGAGTCGCGAAGGGTTCACCCCGAGAATTCGAGGAACGTGATAGAGCGAAATCGAAGCTGCTCCATCGCCCAAGCCCGAAGTATATACAACAGGCACTCCGATTACGGAGAGTCCTCGGGGTACCAACAGCGAATTGAGGTTCTTCAAAAGAAGATCGAGGACATACGGCTCGCCACCTGTTCGCTCGGCACATCGGCGAAATACTCCGCGGACTCTTTCACGAAGCCCTTCACCGAGCAATTGCTGAGCGAGCGGGTCTCATTGTAGAGTGTTTTTCGTCACCCTATTGAGATAGGAAATACGCGTCGCTTGTCATGCGTATTATAGATTCCCCCTGCCTGGGGTAGACCGAGGTTTATTAGTTGTGAGGATCCGAATCTCCAGCAGCCGTGGACTAAGCTGTCGTTAATTACCCTTCGCTTTTAGAGCGAGAGAACCTCCGATTGACGGGTAAAACTAGTCATGCGAACTCAATGTGCGGCGTGGGTATATTGTGTTTTGGACGTATCGGGGGCCTTGCAGAGTTTACGGGTGTCCCGTTGAGTTAACGGGGAAGTGTTTTGAGTGTGGAGCGTGTGAGAAAAAGAGGGGAGAGGAGCATCCTAAGGACGCATGAGACAACACGTGACCGCTGGGCGCCATCGGGTCATGTGCTAGGCGCGCGGACGCCAGCGGGTCACGTGCGTAGCATGTGGCCGTTGTACGCCAGCGGAACGCGTGAAAGGCACCAGCGGGTCACGTGCACGGCACGCGACCACTGGAAACACCAGCATAAGAAGGGGCTAAGCCCTTGGGTTTGGAGTTGAACTTCCGAATAGGAATTGGGTGTAGGTTTGGTGTTAAACTCCCCAAAATATTTGGATTTAGAGTTAAACTCCTAAAAGATCTGGATCTGGGGTTAAACTCTTTTGAGAATTTGGATCTTGGAATTGAACTCCTCAAAGATTTTCGGAGATGATCAAAGGGGACCCTTTTCTTCTCCCTTGAGCCTTGAATCCTCCCAAAGTGAAATTTTGGGAGGGGGGTCTTCTTCTTCCTCTCTTTTTGCTGGATCTTAGGGTAGGTGAGGTTAAAAAAAATCTCAAGGTATAAACATCTATCACAGTAGATAGATCTCTGTAGATATCTAGTTTCGGTTTATGGTTAGATTCTAGGACGGATTTTCTAATGCCGGATTTTTAAAATTAAAAGTTTTTTGTTCTGCAACGGCTGCGGTAGACGGTCAGGGCGTTAGGAAACCCAACATGGTATCAGAGCCCGCTGTCCGAATTTGAAAGTTGTCCAAAAAACCATTTAGATTATTATGTGCAGGCGAAATTATTGACCAGAAAATTTTTTGGGCACATGAGCCTAAAATTTGGGGGCGGAACCGCCGCCAAACATGCCATTTGGCGGCGGTTCCTCGGTCTTATTTTGGCCATTGGGCCCCAAAATTTTTCTGATGCTCTATGTTATGGAAATATGATTTTTTGCACGTATGTTTTTGGCCCAGATTTATTTGAGTACTGGTTTTTATTTGGGGCCAATGCAGAAAGTTTTAGTCGATCAAAATTTTGAATTCGTGTTTTATCAGTACATTTGTTAGTATCTGCGACCATGAATATCATTGAGGAGTATAACCCGACTAATTGCTATATGTACAATTAGACAGGTTTACAAACATGATATTCATGTTGATATTCTGTGTTGCACTCATGTTGTGGATGAATTGTCGTGGTGGATGGCCCATAGTGCAATGGTAGTAGTACAGTTTAGATTCATTTGTATATTCATTATTGCGGGGCGATCGTCCGACATGTGGACTGCCGTTTCTGCCAGATTGTATATTCTTTTATTGGGGCACGACCGAGTTGAGGTCGATATCACCGTTGTATTTATATTTTTCTTTTCTGTACTAGGATTACCCCGCAGTGGAGTGCTCGAATTGTCGGGTTCTAAAGGGCAACGGGCCCGCATCTCATGGCATTGAGACGGAGGGGGCATTACTCTAGAATTGGCAGGCTATTCATAGGGGGTATAGGATGACCCGTGGAGGGGTGCTCAAGTTATCGGATTCCGTGAAGTGCTGTGTGGCCCATTCACTTTGTTGATTGGGGTTGCCTCACTTCCGGGATTGGCCGGTAACTTGCCGCGCTCGTAGGGGTTTAGGTTTTTCATTGCATTGGCTATCTACACAACCGGGAACGTCGGGTCTCATTTGTGGCTCAAATGAAACCCGGGACTCCAAGATTATCCACTATTCCATATTTCTTATTGATATTTTATGATGTTGCTGATATCATGCATGGGACGAATGGTTACACACACACACACACACACACACACACTGGTAGATGTTGTATATATTTTGCATCCGTGCTAGTCCAGCCCCTGCTCTGCCGGTAGTTAAGTAACCTAACGGCGCATGACGGGGCCCCGTGGCGAATGCAGATGGCATATATGTACATTTTATTTTCGTTCTTTTCTGGTGTGATAGGAATTAATTGATGGGACCGCATTGATTTTAATTAATGCAAGAAAAGAAACCTAAAAGATGTCGTTGGAACAAATTTCGAAAAACTATAGTCATATTCTTTCACTTTGCATGGTGGTATTCGGTTAGGAATATCCAGCACCTCATTCGAGGAGGCAAGAGCCAACATCCCTTCGTGGAGAGTAACCTCTTGAGCAAAGGTTTATGTTACTATAAATTACTTGGTTTTGTTCAAAACTACTAGTTTTCAAAAGAGGAGCCTAAGCCACTCCTTTTCAAAACTACTCGGTTCCTTTAACGATATCAAGTTCATTACGTTAAATGTTTTTCGCCAAAAACCAGCCGTAGCCCTCCGTCATTTCAGATGGGCACCACATAGTATTCATGCTATGTTTGTTGGCAAGCGTCAAGACATAGTGAACGGTAGTTGAGTGATATTTATCTGTTGCATAAATATGCAATTGATCGAGACAGTCGCACAACTTTGTTGGCGAGCGTCGAGAGTTTGTGTGGGTGGGTTCGACTTAATCCAGGACAATGACGTGTTGAACTTGACTGGTGGCCTATAACTTGTTGGCAAGCATCAAGGTTATAAGTCGTTAGGGGCAAAAACCACATCAGGAGTTTCAAGTATACAGGAAAATTTCTAGTGTTACATACCTTCTGGAGTGTGGTGACTAGAATGGTTTCCATCTAGGTTATCACACGATGATAGTTGGATCCCTATCCCACTGATGAGTATGATTACTCTTGAGAGATATTTTTCACTTCACAATTAGCTAACCTATTAGGTGTCTAGAAAAGTTTTAATGGGGCTAAGCCTCTGCGGAAATGAGGTTTATTTTAATTAGGTCCGTGCGAGAGCACGGAGAATCTCCCTCGGAGTACCAACACTTACCTGGCTGAAGGGTTAGCGAATTTGTGAGGTGCGAATGATCCCGGCTAGTTTTCCTTTTAAAGGTTTGAAGGAAAATTCGAGGAAATAGTAGGAGCCATCCTGATTAGATAAACTAATAACCAATCTGATCTTGCAAGAGCACACGCTGAGTGTTTCTTTTCTCTCTCTCCAGGTAGCAACCATTTCATGCCCTAATCAAGATAATAAAATGTTTGACTAGACCGAACCAGCTTGTTACACTGGGGTGGGGAATGTTGGTTTGGCTCAAACCTGTGACAATTGTCATGAGTACGAACAAGGGAAAGAGGACTGTAAGGAATTCCAGATAACCCTATTGAAGGAGAAGCATTCTAATGCGTTTTTTTCCGGGTATATTTGTTATTGAAAACTATTTTTCGGTCAACCCTACCTCCTGGGTACTAGATACCGGATCAGGATCTCACATATGTAATTTATTACAAGAATTGGGTAAAAGTAGAATGGTTGGACCGGGTTGATGTTACCGCCGTCGGTGAATATCACCTAATATTGCCAAGCGGCAAACTATGATTTTGAACAATTGCTACTATGTATCTTCCATGCTTTGCAACATCATATCAATTTCTTTACTTGATAAAGATGGATATAAGTTTGTTCTAGATAAAAATATCATGAACATTTAGTTTAATCAGGTATTGGTTGCAGAAGGTACACTGTGTAATGGTATCTACTTTCTAAATCAAAACACAGTCTTCAATATACAAAACACACGAAAGAGGAAGATTTCAGACACGGACGAAACCTACTTGTGGCATTGTAGACTTGGTCATATCGGTGAGAAAAGCCTAGGTAAGTTGCATAAGGATGGATATCTGAATTCATTCGAATTTTCATCTTAAAAACTTGCCAATCCTGTCTCAGAGGAAAGATGACTAAATCTCCATTCACCGGACACGGAGAAAGGGCTATAGAGCTCTTGGGACTCATACACAGTGATGTATGTGGTCCGATATCTATACATGCGAGGGCTCGTACTTCATTACATTCATTGACGATCTCTCTAGGTTCGGGTATATGTATCTTTTGAAACACAAATCTGAAGCTTTTGAGAAATTCAAACAATATAAAAGTGAAGTAGAGAACCAGACAGGAAAAAGTATCAAGATCCATCGATCTGATCGAGGAGGGGAATACTTGAGTATGGAATTCCAGGACTTTCTAAAAGAGAATGGTATTCTCTCTCAGCTTACTCTTCCGTACACACCACAACACAACGGTGTATCGGAGCGGAGGAACCGTACCCTATTGGATATGGTACGCTCCATGATGAGTAATGCCGAGTTGCCTCTTTCATTCTGAGGATATGCACTTGAAACGGCTGTATATGTATTGAATAGGGTTCCTATCAAGACTGTGCCTACCACTCCACATGAAATGTGGGAGCAGAAGAGACCATACCTTAATTTTGTTAAGATATGGGGTTGTCCGGCTTATTTTAAAAAAACAAAATCCGGATAAACTGGAGGCACGATCGGTTCTTTATAAGTTTGTAGGATATCCTAAGCATTCGCAAGGATATCTGTTTTACCACACCGAGGAACAGAAGATATTTGTTGCTCGCCATGCCGTCTTTTTAGAAAAGGAATTTCTTGTAAAAGAAATTTGTGGGAGCACGGTAGAACTGGAAGAAATTCCAGAGGGACAAACTATAACTGAAGAATTGGTAGAACTAGAGAGTTCAATAATCCCGGACGAAGCTCAGCCACTCCGTAGATCTAGTAGGATTTCTCGTCCGCCTGAGAGATACTATGGTTTTCTCATAGATGGGGATCGAGAAGATTGCATCTTGGAAGAAGATGACCCTACTAGTTATAAGTATGCCATTAACAGTAAGGACTATTTAAAATGGATTGAAGCTATGAAATCCTAAATGGAGTCCATGTACACCAACAAAGTTTGGACTTTGGATGTTGCTCCTCTTGGGGTAAAACCCGTTGGATGCAGGTAGATCTTCAAAAAGAAGATTGGTGCAGATGGACAGGTGGAAACCTATAAGGCTAGACTTGTTGCAAAAGGTTTTCGTCAGAGACCAGGAGTGGACTATGACGAAACCTTTTCTCCAGTGGCTATGCTGAAATCTATTCGGATCTTACTTGCCATTGCTGCCTACCATGACTACGATATCTGGCAGATGGACGTAAAAACGGCCTTTCTAAATGGATGTTTAGAAGAGAGTGTTTATATGGATCGGCTGGAGGGATTCGTAGACAGTGGGAGCAGCGGGAAGGTATGCAGGTTGCTCAAATCCATTTATGGATTAAAGCAGGCATCGCGGAGCTGGAACATCTGTTTTGATGAGACAATCAAGGAATTTGACTTCATCAAAAATGAAGATGAGCCATGTATCTACAAGAAGATTGCAGGGAGAACTGTCGTGTTCCTCATCCTGTACGTGGATGACATTCTCTTGATAGGAAATGACATTCCTATGCTGCAATCGGTCAGGCTGTTCTTGTCACAAAAGTTCTCCATGAAGGACCTGGGTGATACCTCCTATATTCTGGGGATTAAAATATATAAAGATAGATCCAAGAGATTGTTGGGATTTTCACAGTCCAGGTACATAGAGACCATACTAAAGAGATTTAGTATGGAAGATTCCAAGCGCGGTAATATACCCGCATTGCACGGAATCACTCTCTCTAAAGAGATGTCTCCCAAGACTGATGAGGAGAGGGTTCGCATGAGCACTATACCCTATGCTTCGACAGTAGGATCTATAATGTATGCGATACTGTGTACCAGACCAGATGTAGCATACACGCTTAGCGTGGTGAGCCGGTATCAGTAAAATCCGGGTGAGAATCATTGGACAGCTATGAAGAACATTCTCAAGTACCTGAGAAGGACTAAAGAGATGTTCTTGGTATACGGTAATGGAGACCTTAAGGTCGAGTCCTTTACTGACTAAATCTTCTAGAGTGACAAGGATGACAGCAAGTCTATCTCGGGTTTTGTGTTTACCCTCAATGGAGGGGCGGTGTGTTGGAAGAGCTCCAAACAGGACATCGTCGCAGACTCGATGATGCAGGCTGAATACATTGCTGCAAACGATACCGCAAAAGAAGCAGTCTGGATGAAGAAGTTCATTACTGAACTTGAGATGGTTCCGTCCATTGTTGATCCGATACCTTTGTATTGCGATAACAATGGGGCTATAGCTTTAGCGAAGAAACTACGGTCCCATCAGAAATCCAGAAATATTTTGAGGCAGTATCACCTGATCAGGAAGATCGTAGATCGCCGGGAGATCAAGGTCCGGAGAGTAGATATGAAAGACAACACGGTGGATCCATTTACCAAGGCCCTCCCTCAAACGCAGTTCGAGCGACTTTTTGAGATGTTGGGTATGCGGTACGCCAACAGCTGGCCCTAGAGCAGACGTTGGGTATTCGGTACGCCAATTACAAGCCTTAGTGAAAGTGGGAGATTGTTGGATATGTATGCCCTAGAGACCTGTATTGTATAGGATGTTGGGGATATGTATGTATAGGACAATCTTACTCAGTTATATATAGTATATTATTTGAGTTATTTTTATCTTGATATGTGTATTTCTTTCTATTGATACTTTATCCTGCTTGCACATATTGATAAGGACTCGATACAGTAGTATACTATTATGGTTTGACTTTATCTTAACATGTGCATATGTTATACTCGATATAACATATGGCGGTTACATGTTGATAAAGCCTGTAGGATTTTGCTTGACTACCAGCGTTATGATGGCGATCATACTTGTGTGGGCTGGGTAGTCCATAAGCACATCCTTAAAGGTCGTACTTGTCATATGATAACACTATTAAAAGAGGAACCCGAGAATATGGATGAACTCCCCTGGTGCTTCGAAAACAATGATGACGAGGTAACCTCAGAGTTTCCACCGGCACCGAAAGAGCCGGAGGATGGAATACATACTACTGCAGATAACCTCAAGAAAATTGACTTGGGGACGGCGAGTGACCCGCAGCCGACATTCGTCAGTAAGCTATTGTCTGAAGAGAGGGTGGCTACGCTGAAGGACGTGCTCATGCAGCAAAAAGATTGCTTCGTATGGAACTATTCCGAGATGTCGGGTCTAGATCCAGAGATTGTTGTCCACAAACTGGCCATATCCCCGGACGTCAAGCCAATCAAACAAGCACCGAGAAGAATACGGCTAGAGCTTGAGATGAGCATCAACGCCGAGGTCAAGAAGCTGATCGACTCTGGATTCATCCAAGAGGTTCGGTATCCTGACTGGATCGCCAACATCGTCCCAGTGATGAAGAAAAATGGGACAGTGCGCATATGTGTGGACTTTCGGGATCTCAATAAAGCCTGCCCGAAAGATAACTTCCTAGTACCAGTCACTGAGCTGATGATAGATAACACGTCCACTCACGAAGTTTTCTCCTTCATGGACGGCTCATCAGGATATAATCAGATAAAGATGCATCCTGAGGACCAGAAGCACACCGTTTTCCTGACCCCTTTGGATATATTTTGCTACAAAGTGATGGCCTTTGGTCTAAAGAACGCCGGTGCCACCTATCAGAGGGCCATGATGAAGATCTTCGATGACTTCATACATGAAATCGTCGAATGCTATATCGACGACCTCGTGGTGAAAAGCAAATCATACGAGGAACATCTTGAGCATCTGAAAATCGTATTTCAACGCCTTCGGCAATACAACTTGAAGATGAACCCTCTCAAATGCGCATTCGGAGTTTCCTTGGGCAAATTCCTAGGATTCATTGTCCGGCACCGAGGCATCGAGATAGATCCGTCAAAGCTTAAAGTAATTATAGAGATGCCCCCGCCAAGGACTCTTAAGCAATTGCGGTCTCTCCAAGGGAAGCTCGCGTATATCCGGCGATTTATAGCCAATCTTTCAGGAAAATGTCATCCTTACAATCACCTGATGAAGAAAGGAACCCCGTTCGTCTGGGATCACAAATGCAAAGACGCACTGGACGAAATCAAGTAGTATCTGCAGAACCCGCCAGTGCTGACTGCTCCGGTCAAGGGAAAACCTCTCGTTCTATATACAACCGCCCTTGAAGGTTCCTTAGGCGCATTATGGGCACAAGAGAATGACCAAGGAAAAGAAAGAGCTCTCTACTACTTGAGCCGAGTTCTACTGGGGGCAGAAAGCAATTACTCCCCTATCGAAAAACACTGTCTGGCGTTGATCTTCGCGATAACGAAACTCAGGCACTATGCATTGGCGCATGAAGTCCGTCTCATATCGAAGGTGGATCCCCTCAAGTATTTGATGTCAAAGGCTATACTGACGGGGAGACTCGCTAAATGGGCCCTGCTCTTGATGGAGTTCTCAATAACCTATCAGCCTCTTAAGGCAGTGAAAGGCCAGGCCATCGCCGACTTCCTCACCGAGCATCCGATACCGGCCGATTCCCCTTTGAATTGCGAACTGCCAGACGAACATGCGTTTGACACGATCGACGGAAGTGGTACCCGGTGGGAACTTTATTTCGATGGAGCATCCTCCATGAAGAAGCGCAAACAGAACACGCCCATAATCAAATCAGGGATAGGCCCCATCTTCGTAACTCCACAAGGAGGGATAATGCGCTTTGCTTTCTCCTTAATAGAGCCGAGGACAAACAATGAAGCCGAGTATGAAGCTTTGATAGCAGGCCTCAAGATCGCCATCGATATGGGAATTGAAAACCTCTTCATATACGGAGACTCCCAATTGGTCGTTAGTCAAGTAAACGGCGACTACCAAACATGCAAACCAGAGCTGGTGAAGTACGGCGAGAAAGTACAGCAGCTGCTGACTCAAATTCTTTCCTACACCTTGGAAAGCATACCGCGTGTGGAAAATAGCAAGGCGGATGCCTTAGCCAAGCTCGCTAAGGAACTAGCGGACGAGAACCTCGATGACGTAAGAATCGTGGTACAGAGCCGTCGGGTTCTTGCACCGGTAGAAATATCTCCGGAGTCGTCCGAGGAAAAGGGAGTGACCGAACAAATGGCTCTACAAGTAAAAGACCAAGAAAAGGTTGAGGATTGGAGAGAAGTCTTTATAGACTACTTCAAATCCCGCTGAACGCCAGAAGATGCGTCCTCAAAACATCAGCTCATGAAGCGAGCCCTGTCTTTCGCCTTCGTCAATGATACTCTGTACAAGAGGTCATTCGATTCTCTGTGGTTAAGATGCTTGGGACCTGAAGAAGCAAAAAGAGCCGTCCAAGAAACTCATGACGGACTCTGCGGTTCTCACCAAGCTGGGCCGAAGATGAAGCTGAAGATCAAGCGGATGGGTTATTATTGGCCCACGATGATCCAGGACTGTCTCGAGTATGCGAAGCAATGCCACTCGTGCCAGATCCACGGGGACTTTATCCATCAGCACCCAAATCCATTACACCCGACAGTGGCTAGCTGGCCGTTCGAAATGTGGGGGACTGACATAATTGGCCCCATCGAACCAGCATCGTCTAGAGGACATCGATTCATTTTGGCGACAACTGATTACTTCTCCAAATGGGCAGAAGCAGTACCGCTGAGGGAAGTGAAGACGGAGAATATCCTCCATTTCTTCAAGACGCACGTCATTTATCGGTTTGGAACTCCGAGACGGATAATCTCCGATAACGGGCCAGCCTACAGAAGCCACAAGATCAGCCGCTTCGCACAACAGCACAACAAAGACTGGAGATACTCCTCAGTTTATAATCCCCGAGCTAACGGTGTAGCTGAGGCTTTCAACAAAACCTTGACGAAGATTGTGAAAAAGACGGTGTCTCGAAATAAGAGGGACTGGCATGAGAGGCTGCATGAAGCCCTCTAGGCATATCGAACTACGTTCAAAACGACCATGAACACAACACCATACGCATTGGTATTCGGTACAGAAGCGGTACTCCCCCTCGAGATAGAGCTACCTTCTTTATGAGTGGTAGTTCATTATGAGCTAACGGACGAAGAAAACGCTCACCTTCGGCTTGAGGAGCTCGATGCCCTTGATGAAACCCGGCTCATGGCGCAACAAAATCTGGAGGCTTATAAAGCAAAGATGACGCGCTCATACGAGAGATTGACTAGGCTGAGGACATTCCACCAAGGCGGACTCGTGCTAGTGGTCAAAAGACCAATGATCCCTAATCGCGCTAAGCGGGGGAAATTCGAGCCGAACTATGAAGGCCCATATATCATAGACAAGGTCTACCAGGGTGGAGCCTATCTACTCATGTACATGCATGGCGAAAGGCCCTTCAGGACAATAAATGGTCGCTTCCTAAAGAAATACTACGTTTGACGAGTCATGGCCTAGGTTAATGATAGATGACGACGACTATGTCCGCTCGCTATCTTCCTAAGCCCAAACTCTATAAATAGTAACCGGCTTACTTTACAACGGACCGAAACATGCTTAAACTAACAACGGACCGAAACGTCCTTAAACTAACGACGGACCGAAACGTCCTTAAAACTAACAACGGACCACTATGTCCTAAAACTAGCTGTTGACCAAGATGTCAATAAACTACGGTGGATTGCAGCATCCCAAAGCTGATACAAAAAAAGAAAAAAAACGGTATGTCCATAAGCAAAATGGGCATGGATGAAAACCCGAAAGGGCTTCGTGAGTAAAAACAGCAGGGCTACCGGCGAGTGTTTGTGAAAACCCGAAAGGGCGCAACCTCGTTAAAAGACACTTGCAGGGTCCTCTCGACCTTGTGAGGAGAAATCACCCACGTGAGATCCTTACGACTCACAAGGGAGTAATACACTTAGGAGTCCTCACGATTCTTAAGGAGAAATTACACTTGCGAGATCCTCATGACTCGTAAGGAGAACTCTCTTATGGGACCCTCACGGCTCATAAGATTTGAAAGTCTTAAGCTACAGGGATCTAAATCTGTTCTTAAGCAGTCCCCACAACCTCCGATACTGCCCTACAAGCGGCTCAATGTTGACCCTTGTATACAATCCACGGGCGCGAATAAACATTTCCCTAACAAAGTCCCATCCGTGACTAGGGATATGTCTATACGGTGAACAGCCCTTGTAAGTCCTCTCGACTTATAAGGAGAAAGCACTCTTGTAAGATCCTTACGACTTATAAGGGAACTTACACTTAGGAGTCCTCACGATTCTTAAGGAGAAAATGCACCTACGAGATCCTCACGACTTATAGGGAGAAATATCTTTGTGAGACCCTTACGGCTCATGAAGTCAAAAGCCTTAGTCGACAGGATCATAACCCTGTTTGCTAAGCCACCTTTGTTCGACATCGACAGAAGCAAATGATGATTCACTCCTGGCAATATTCCGGTTGTAACAGTGCTGATGCCGAAATCGGTGTCTAATTCCAAACTTGCAGCGAAAAGCCAGCAAGCCACACATGCATACGAAATAGCCGAAATGATGGGGCAACTTGCGACAGAAGCAGCAAGTAAAAAAAAAGTATGCATACGAAATAGCCGAAATGATTGGGCAACTCGCAATAAAAAGCAGCGAGTAAAAATAAAATAAATAGACGAAATGATTGGGCACCGCGAAAAATAGCCGAAATGATGGGGCAATCGCGACCTTCGCGATATAAAAAGCTAAAAAGATAGAGCATCGCGGAAAGAAATAAAATAAAAAATATATATATAATGAAATTTATGCCCTACAGGTCATATCATAGCAATCCCTGTATACAATCCAGGGGCGCGAACAAAGAAGGAACCACATGTTCCCCTCCGAACGACGGCGCACAGGACTGCGATGTCTTGGCGCTGAGACTCGGGGCAGATGCTAATTGGTGCTATCCGTCCACCTCTCCGAAGATGCCAAGTTGAATTATGGCACCGTGTATCGGAGGTTTAGACGGATGCGTCCGATGTAGCAGACTTCGTCAGATTCCCCCTCGTTTGAGGGGTTTTTGATTGTGGGGACGCTCTTCCCTGCAGGCGTAAGCCCCTGCAGTTAATTACGCTACCGCATTGCGGTAACAACTTTCTCCTTCTCCAGATGGTCACTTCGTGTCGTGAGCGTTTGTTTTGTTGCCCGTGGATTGTTTACGGAGACTGAGTTATGTCGTCGCCCGTAGGGCGTGGACTAGTCCAAATCCGTATTATCTTAGATTTGGGTTTGGGGGTTTGGTTTGAGAATACGTCAGCCGTACTCGAGGCTAAGATCAACTCAAACGTTTGTTAAGGATACGTTAGTCTCACTTTGAGACTAAGATCAACTTAACGGGATCGTTTAGATCCGACAAAAGAGCATTTAAGGGGCTCCATTGTTCCGGTTTAGGGACATAGTGGTCCATCGTATGTATAGCCGTCGGGACCCATCACCTCTCTGACGACGTTGAAGGATTACAACGACGGATGTCAGAGGAGTTCAGAGATGTACCCTCGAGCCAGAGTTAATTGGGAGGATTCATAGTCCAGTCTGTTTGAAGGTTTAAGGATACGTTAGCCATCTTCGAGGCTAAGATCAACTTAAACGGGATCGTTTAGATCCGACAAAAGAGCCTACGGGGCTCTATTGTTCTAGTTTAAAGACATTGCGGTCCATGGGTAGTTTAAGGACATTGCGGTCCATTGTTAGTTTTAAGACATCTCGGTCAAGGTTAAGGACGTCGTAGTCCATGGGCTTAAGGACCCCACAGTCCATTGTTAGTTTTAAGACATCTCGGTCAAGGTTAAGGACGTCGTAGTCCATGGGCTTAAGGACCCCACAGTCCATTATGTGCTCTGGATGCTTCACACGGGTTCACTGCCGTGCTCTGCGAGGACCAGGCTCCGCTCTGGACGCTTTCCACGGGGTCAAAGAGTGACATTATCCGCGTTCCACGTAACCAGGAATTTGCATTAAACACGGGTTTAAGGACCCCGCAGTCCGTATCAATGTGTGGTCGTCGGGACCCGTCACCTCTTTGAAGACATTGAGGGATTACAATGCCAAGTATCAAAGGAGTGAAGAGATGTACCCTAGAACCGGAGCTGATTAAATAGTTCTTGGCCCAATTTGGGATCAAGACGAATTAATTATGTTATGAGTCCATTGGCCCAGTTAATCACAAATTGAGGACTTATGGCCATCTTGGGCTAAGTCCAATCAGGAGAGGCTTTGCCTCCATCCATTTAGTCAATTGGGCCGAAGCCTAGTGTTAAACACTACAGAGCAATCAGTGTTGAACACTGGGAATGAGGTTGACAAGTTAGTGTTTAACACTAAGAGATAATTGGTGTTAAACACCAGCAACAAGGCTTTTCAAATTAGTGTTAAACACTAAAACAGATCAGTGTTGAACACTGCAGACAAAGCTTTTTAATTAGTGTTGAACACTAAGGCCCAACAGTGTTTTAACACTGGGTTCGAGAGTTTCAATTTAGTGTTAAACACTAAGGCAAGAGGGGTCACGTGGCAGCACGTGAGAGCGCCCTCCCTTCACTTATTCTGCTGAGATTATCGCATCTTTCAGAGCATCACGTGCCATCACGTGATGGGCATTCGAATGCCTATGTATTAGAGCTTCTGCCGAGGGTCACGTGGGTCACGTGGGGTGCTGCCTCAAAGTGGCTTTCTGTAGATCTCTTGGGGGGTCACGTGATGACACGTGACCCTGCCTCTAGGTATTTTGTTTAGAGGCTTTGTTAATCTTTTTTCAGGAATTAAATTCCTCGAGCTATAAATTTCAGAGGAATTAAATTCCTACTTCCTTTCGAAGACTTATATTCTGGGATAGAGTTTAACTCTGAATTTTCTGTAGG
This sequence comes from Agapanthus africanus, assembly GCA_030015575.1. Classification (NCBI taxonomy): domain Eukaryota; kingdom Viridiplantae; phylum Streptophyta; class Magnoliopsida; order Asparagales; family Amaryllidaceae; genus Agapanthus; species Agapanthus africanus. The sequence goes on along the minus strand of JASDDO010000028.1, from coordinate 90,359,726 downwards.
AATTAAATTCCTCATATATGTGAAGAACCAAATAGGGTTGAACCCTAACAAAGCTTTTTTTTTTAAGGAGTTTAAACTTCCATCCTCTGTTAAATTATGATTAAGGGAATTAAATTCCCGCTGCTGCAACAGAACTAGGTTCTCAATTAGGGTTAAACCCTGTTTCTTTTTATTCTGAAGGAATTAAATTCCCATGATACAGGGGCAAGCCCTAATTTTATTTTAAAGGAATTAAATTCCTATAGTTCTGTGAGAATTAAATTCTCGTGCTTGCATTCCTTCTCTATGTTTTGGATCCGCATGGCAGGATCTCAACCCATTGAGAATTAAATTCTCAACCTTAAGGGGAGATGTGCACTTTGCAGATCCTCTATCAAAGAGAGAAGAAATATGTTCTTCTGTTTTTACATTATCAGAGTTAAACTCTGTTGAGAATTAAATTCTCTTTTTCTTTCAAAGAGCTTTTCCCTTTCTTACCTAGGGTTTTTGCAGAAGATCCAAGTTCTCCAAGTATCGAAGCTCTCCTTTCTTTTTTTCTTCTCTGCTTATGTATCTATATATCTCTGTGTCTCTTGGCTCCTATTTATAGGAGAAGCAGCCGAATCAATCAGTTTTTTGACGAATCTTCATTAAGAGATTTGATTTGCACCCATCATCTGTTTTGGACCTTTGGATTATTAGGTGAATTTTATTCACCATTGGATTTCAAATCCAGGGGTTCCCCTTTATTATTTCGGTTAGATTTAAAAAGGAAATCTTTCCAAACCCGAGATTTTCCCATAGATAGATGATATTTCATCACCTCTGAATCTTTAATTCGATCGGTTCCAGATAGCCGCTTTTCTTTGGAAAGATTTGATTCTCCTTCAGAATTTAATTCTGTTTGACAAAATGGGCTGTTCCCACCAAAAATTTCTGCGCAAAAGAGTCCAAGGTATCAAATGGCAGCGATACGCTTAAGGAAATACGAACCAGTATCTTCCGGGCTGTTTTTTAACAAACTCCCGAATGAGAAATGGATAAATTCTATTTGTATCGAAAGCGTCTCGATAAAACCTTCGATTTGATATATTATGGGCCTCATAATTCATCCGGGATCAAAAGTTATGAGCAAATGTCTATGCACATGTGATTTAAGGAAGAAGATGCGAACCAGTATTTTCCGAGCTGTATTTTGACAAACTCCGGAACGAAAAACAGCTAAATTCTGATGATATTGAAAGCATCTCGAAAAGACCTTCGATTTGATATATTATGGGCCTCATAATTCATCCGAGATCAAAAGTTATGAGCAAATGTGTTATACACGTGTAATCTAAAGTAATGCTCTACTACATGGGGAATGCATTTTTTAGTCCCACATCGGGAAAAGGAGAGCTGGCTTCTCTACCACTCCCATATAAATAAGAGGGGATACCTCTTAGAAAGGGTAGAGTAAAAATCCTCAAAGGATTCAATACTCAAAGGAGCTTAGTTCTCCAAGATAGGAGCATGCTCCTCCATAATGCGCATATGCGCAAGCGCCATGTGCGCTACGTGCAACGCACGTGTGCCTGCCATGCGGCACTACGTGCAACGCACGTGCGCATCACATGAGAATATTTAATAATATTAAAAGAAGCTTGTTCTCCATATATAGAAGCTTTGCTTCTCCTCATAATGCGCATGTGCGCCACGTGCAACGCACGTATGCCCGCCATGCGGCACCACGTGCAACGCACGTGCGCACAACAGATAGTGCCTTGCACTTGCTATGAACCTCTGGTTCTCAGATAAATAAATAAATAAAAATAGTGCCTTGCACTTGCTATGAACCTCTGGTTCTCAGATAAATAAATGAATAAAAATAGTGCCTTGCACTTGCTATGAACCTCTGGTTCTCAGATAAATAAATAAATAAAAATAGTGCCTTGCACTTGCTATGAACCTCTGGTTCTCAGATAAATAAATAAATAAAAATAGTGCCTTGCACTTGCTATGAACCTCTGGTTCTCAGATAAATAAATAAATAAAAATAGTGCCTTGCACTTGCTATGAACCTCTGGTTCTGAGACAGAAAGAAAGAAAAGATTTTCTTTTCTCTTCTTTGATCTAAATTTAGATCATTAAAAAGTGCTCTGCACTCATTTTCTTGAATCCAAAAGATTCTTGGTGCTTTGCACTATTTGAAGGGCCAGGCCCAAATCAAAATGACCTGACAGGCCAAAATAAATTGCAAGGCAATAAATGGGCAGAGCCCAAATAAATTGATGCTTTGCATCCTTTATATAAGGGCAGAGCCCAAATAAAATTGATACCTTGCATCATTCCTAAAGGGGCAGAGCCCAAAACAAATTGATGCCCTGCATCCTTTCTAGGCAAGGCCCAAATAAAAAAAAATAAAAAGAAATGCAATGCAAAAGCAAATAAAATATTGGACATTTCAACTGGACTTAGCCCAATTTCGGCCATAAGTCCTTAAATTAAATTGACTGAGCAAAATGGCTCTCCTAAATCAATTTACATCCGGTTCGAGGGTACATCTCCGAACTCCTTTGACATCCATCGTTGTAATTCCTCAACGACGTCAAAGAGGTGACGGGTCCCAACGACCACACATCGATATGGACTGCGGGGTCCTTAAACTCGTGGACCGAAACGTCCTTAAACTAATATTGGACCGAGATGTCCCTAAACTAATATCGGACCGAAACGTCCTTAAACTAATATCGGACCGAGACGTCCTTAAACTAATGTTGGACCGAAACGTCCTTAAACTAATATCGGACCGAGATGTCCGTAAACTAATATTGGACCGAGACGTCCTTAAACTAATGATGGACCACTACGTCCCTAAACTGGCATCGGACCGAAATGTCCCTAAACTAATGACGGACCACCACGTCCCTAAACTGGCGATGGACCGAAATGTCCTTAAACTAATAATAGACCACTACGTCCCTAAACTGGCATTGGACCGAAACGTCCCTAAACTAATAATGGACCACTACGTCCTTAAACTGGTATCGGACCGAGACCTCCCTAAACTAATAAGGGACCACTACGTCCCTAAACTGGAACAATAGAGCCAATTGCTCTTTTGCCGGATCTAAACGATCCCGTTTAAGTTGATCTTAGCCCCAAATACGGCTAACGTATCCTTAAGCACTTAAATGGACTATAAAACCCTCAATCAGCTTTGGTTCAAGGGTACATCTCTGAGCTCCTCTGACACCTATCGTTGTAATCCTTCAACGATGTTAGAGAGGTGATGAGTCCCGATGGCCATAAATTAAATGAATCACCACGTCAGGTTGATCTTAGTCCAAAGCAAGACTAACGTATTCTTGACGAATGTTTAAGTTGATCTTAGTCGCAACGCGACTAATGCATCCTTAAACTAAAAACAACAAACCCAAATCTAAGTAAATACGGATTTGGACTAATCCACGCCCTACGGGCGACGGCATTACTCAGTCTCCGTATATAATCCACGGGCAGCCACAAACAAAACAAACACACACGACACGAAGTGAAATTCTGGAGAAGGAGAAAGTTGTTACCGCAAAGCGGTAGCGTAATTAACTGCAGGGGCTTGCGCCTGCAGGGAAGAGCGTCCCCACAATCAAAAACCCCTCAAGCGAGGGGGAATCTGACAAAGTCTGCTACATCGGCCGCATCCGTCTAAACCTTCGATACACGGTGCCATAAATCAACTTGGCATCTTCGAAGAGGTGGACGGATAAAAACCAAATAGCATCTGCCCCGAACCTCAGGCACGTGACGTCCTAACGTCGCAGGCCGCCGTTCGGAGGGGAACAGATTCTGGCACGCCCGGTGGGACCTCTTCCTCTTTCCACTCCACACTTCGTGTGTCGTGTTCGCGAACAAATCGCGGTTTGATGTGGTTGCTTGTGGATTCAAGGTACTAAGATTTGGTGTCTTGCTCCGTGCAGAAAACAGAAGATCAATGGCTTCGAACTGCATCGCTTGCAGCAACAACTCTCGCTCCGTCATTGCTGGAGGAGTGACTTATGGGCCCCAAGCGGCCTCCCTTTTCAAAATGCCGGTGGAGCAGGTGGCTCAAGCCACGACTGGACTATTTTTTGGGACTATGCTCCCACCAATGAGCTTCAACGCCCCAATGACATTGCAAGAAGCTCCAAAGAAGTCGGTCTTCGATCGACTCACCACTGCCGCGACCCCTCTCAACGGGTCATCCAACTCCACTGCTTCAGGTTTTAATGGATTAGGCCAGAGCTCCATCAGGCCCATGAAGAAGCCTGCCATACCAGAAGGCGTTATCTCGAAACGGATAGCTATCGCAGCTCCCGTTCTTGGCAAAGTCACCAGGGTCGCTTCCCATGTTCGGAAGCCCGCTTCTGACAGGTTGGCCATCCCCGTTCAACGGACGTCGATCTTTAAAAGGCTGGTACCAGCATATTCTGACCAACACAGGGGGCATGAGGAGGTCACCCCTATAGCTGAAACAACTCCATCAGCACGACATGCCCGACGTCGCTACTGGCGCCGAGTGAGGAAGGCTGGGGGCAACTCCCCCTCTGGACTTACTCCTCCAACTCCGATGGTGAGGATCGATGCTGCTGTTCCAACCAAGAACAGCTTTGAACTGCTCAACAAGGTGCGCAGAAACTCTCCTACTGCGATGTTGAAACGAACTCCTTCACCTGTGGAGAATACTCCAGAGAAGAAGCTAGAGCAGCCCCCTCAACGGCTGTCCTCTAAAATTTACAAAGTCTGGCGACAGGTCCAAGAGTCGGTGATCGATCGAGACTGCCTCCGACGACAGAAAAAGATGAAGGTTCGGCAGGGGAAGGATTACTCTGTCAAACCACAAGAAGCAAAAGCTACTCGGGTGCCCACTACAACGGCTCCCTTAACTCCAATCACTCAAAAAAGGAGGCCGCAAAAAGCCCCTGTGTCTTCGGCAAATCGCAAAGACACCGAACACAAACGCCCCAAGTCTGGGGGCATGGTGGTGCATACTGTTTATATGGCTTCTGGAAAGGAGGAAAGACGCACTTCTACGGGCCACCGACCGCTCACCCGATCCGTGACGAAAGCCCAGGAGCAACAACAAAAGCTTCAGGAAATGATGACTACAATGGCTGCACTCACTGAGCCAAAAGAAAGCTCTGAAACGTCTTCGGATGAGCGTCAAGAACAAGAAACCGACGCTGACTTTTTACGCAGAGTCTTCGAAAAGAGGGACAAAGAAGCTGCAGAGCAAGCGGCTAACATAAAACAGATGGCGTTCCTCTTCCAAGATATGGTAGGGATGATGTTACAGCCGGACCCTCCTGCCGAAGATCCTCCGATCGTCCTTGAAGACGACAGGGGAGAAACGTCAAATCCTCCGCCGGCTCTATCAACAGCCAAGGAGGAGGCAATCTCCAAAGTTGACCTAGACGAATATATAGCTCAGCAGATCCGGGTTCATCAGGCGAATGAAGCGGCTGGGCAAATTGTTAGAACCGGACGACCGTATCCGAGCTGGTATGACCATATCAATTACCCGCCAGGATATACGATCCCTAAATTCCACGTATATAAAGGGACAGGGAATCCGCATCAGCATGTCGCTCAATTCAGGGCCTTATGCGGCAATACTGGAGGCGGTGACAAATTGTTGCTACGTCAATTCGTCGGCAGCTTAGCAGAAACAGCCTTTGAATGGTATTCGGAGCTACCTAACGACTCTGTCAAAACATTTGCAGAGATGGAACTGCTGTTTACACAAAGATTCGCAAGTGCTAGTGAACGCATCCCGATTACAGCACTGATAAATGCCAGGATAAGGCCGAGCGAAACGTGGGTCCAATACGCAACACGATGGCGGAACCTATGGTCGAAATGTGAACAACGCATAGAAGAGGCACCTGCGGTAGGCATGTTTGTGGGCACTCTCGATCCACAGGCGACCATCTCGCAATTCATGATGTTCTTCAGGCCGACCACCTTCCAGGCCTTGATCGACAAATTATCCCAAATGGACCAGATGGGCCATAGACCGTCTCCTCCAAGACCCGATCCCCGAAATGAGAAAGGAAAAGCGATCATCGTCGCCAACGCTCAGCAACAGTCGAGCAACTCAAAGCCGGTCGCTCGCCAAAACAACGTGCGTCCACGCCCATCCCTCGAAGAGAGGCTAGGACGTCATTACTCGTTCCCTCAGAATAAAACGAGAAGATTGTTTGAGCTGGCAGTGCGTAACAGACTCATCAATCTGCCGAGTCCAAAGCGTCTGTCGCAGCCAGGCGATCTTAATAATCCCAATTATTGTCCTTACCACCAAACGGTAAGTCACCCGATTGAGGATTGTTTCGTCTTTAAAGGATGGATTGAGGATCAATACCTGCAAGGCAAGTTCACGCTGTCTGAAAGCTGGAAGGTAAACCCCCCACAGCTGCACTCTCCAAAGAAGACGAACACGCCGGGGGCAACTTGTTCTTTCGTCAAGTATGAAAACAATGGAGAAAACTTATCGGATGAATCCGAAGACTACGTAGCGACTTGTCATGTGATTTCTCATTCACTGACGGATGATGAGGAGGATCCTTGCGCTGAGAAATCAATGGCGGACCCTGAAACAGAAATTCCGCGGCCGTCAGACAAGTTGATCGATGCCTTCCTAAATGAAATTCGTCTGAAAGCAAAAGCCAATCAAGAGCATGAAATGGCCATACTGGAAAGAACCAAGGTATTCCCGTCAAATCAAAAGCCATACACTGCGGGTAAAAACAAATTCAAGACGAGGAAACGGTTCGCCAAAGCTCTATCAGTAGGGATGAAGCTACCGCCCTCCGAAGAAAATTCTTTCTCTGAGGTAGAGATGCACCCTAACTTCTGTTTATATCATCAGAAGATCATACATCCTACCGAAGACTGCGAATCCTTTAACTGTTGGTGGCAAGGGTATGTCGCTCAAAAGCGACACTTCGACAGGACAAAGTGTGAAGCTTGTGGACATCGGAAAAATGCGATAGATGAGCGCAAAAGAGCCGCCGCCGACTGTCATATAGCCGACTTCAAGGGATCACAAATTATCACCTTTGGAAGCGACTCTGACGAAGAACCTACCCCCAACTCTTCCCTCGGGGAATCTATTTCAAAAATAAAGGAATTGAGAAGCTGCGAGAACGTTCAGCCGTGCAATCGCATGCTACTCGGAAAGAATCCCGGCCCTGCAAACAACGGAGCGAACAAAAAGGATAAAAGAAAAGGAAAAAAGGCCCTCGTCGCCAGCGCTCACCAACAATCAGGTGACCCTAGACCGGTTGCTTGCCAAAGCAACAAGCGGCAATCCCTCCAGGAAAAGTTGAAACGTCCTTACTCGTTTCCGCAAGATAAAACAAGGGGACTGTTCGAGCTGGCAGTGCGTAACAGACTCATTAATCTGCCGAATCCAAAACGTCCGTTGCGGCCAGGCGATATTGATAATCCTAATTATTGCCCTTACCACCAAACGGTAGGTCATCTGATCGAGGATTGCTACGTCTTCAAGAACTGGGTTGAAGACCAATACCAACAGGGCAAGTTCGCGTTGTCCGAAATTTGGAAGGTGAACCCGCCACAACCGCATGCTCCGAAAAATATGGATACGCCGGGGGCATCATGCTCATTCATGGGGAAGGACCCATAGACCGAAAAGTCAATAAACTAGATATTCGCCTCAAATACGGCGACAACGGACCGAAACGTCCTTAAACTAACAACGGACCGAGATGTCCTTAAACTAACGACGGACCGCAATGTCCTAAAACTTGCAAATGACCGAAACGTCGTTAAACTACTCCCAACCCGCAGCATCTTCAGGCTGACGTGTTAATAAAAAAAAAAAGGGTACGTCCACAAGCAAAATGGGCACGGATGAAAACCCGAAAGGGCTCCGTGAGTAAAAATAGCAGGGCTACCGACGAGTGTTCGTGAAAACCCGAAAGGGCACGACCTCGTTAAAAAAAAAGAATAAAATAAAAGATAAAAAAAATGGTACGTCCACAAGCAAAATGGGCACGGATGAAAACCCGAAAGGGCTCCGTGAGTAAAAACAGCAGGGCTACCGGCTAGTGTTCGTGAAAACCCGAAAGGGCGCGACCTCGTAAAAAAAAAGAAGAAAAAATAAAGGTATGTCCATAAGCAAAAAGGGCACGGATGAAAACCCGAAAGGGCTCCGTGAGTAAAAACAGCAGGGCTACCGGCGAGTGTTCGTGAAAACCCGAAAGGGCGCAACCTCGTTAAAGAAACACTTATAGAATCCTCTCGACCCTGTAAGGAGAAACCACCTGCGTGAGATCCTTACGACTCACAAAGGAGCAACACACTTGGGGATCCCCACGATTCCTAAGGAGAAAATACACTTGCGAGATCCTCACGACTCGTAAGGAGAACTCTCTTATGGGACCCCCACGGACCGTAAGATTTGAAAGTCTTAAGTTACAGAGGCCTAAACCTGTGCTTAAGCAACCCCCACAACTTTCGACATTGCCCTACAAGCGGCTCATACTGATCCTTGTATACAATCCACGGGCGCAAATAAATATTTCCCTAACAAAGTCCCATCCGTGACTAGGGATATACTTGTACAGCAAACAACACTTGTAAGTCCTCTCGACTTATAAGGAGAAAACCCTTTTGTAAGATCCTTACGACTTACAAGAGAACATGCACTTAGGAATCCTCACGATTCCCAAGGGAAAAAACACACCTACAAGATCCTCACGACTTGTAGGGAGAAATACCTTTGTGAGACCCTTACGGCTCATGAAGTCAAAAGCCTTAGCCGACAGGACCCTTAACCCTGTTTACTAAGCCACCTTTGTTCAACATCGACAGAGGCAGATGATGATTCGCTCCTGGCAATATCCCAGTTGTAGCGATGCTGATGCCTAAACCGGTATCAAATTCCAAGTCCTTTCATGGCAAATGATGATTCGCTCCTGGCAATATTCCAGTCGCAGCGATGCTGATGCCAAGATTGGTATCGGATCCCAAATCCCCTACTCGCGAGAAAGAAAAAAATCAGCGAGCCAAAAAAAAAATGCATATGAAATAGCCGAAATGATTGGGCAACTCGCAATAAAAAACAGCGAGTAAAAATAAAATAAACAGCCGAAATTATTGGGCAACTCGCAATAAAAAGTAGCGAGTAAAAATAAAATAAACAGCCGAAATGATTGGGCGCCGCGAAAAATAGCCGAAATGATTGGGCAATCGCGACCTTCGCGATATAAAAGCTGAAATGATAGAGCATCGCGGAAAGAATAAAAAAAAATGAAAGAATGAAACTTTTGCCCTACAGGTGAAATCACATCGATCCCTGTATATAATCCAGGGGCACAGATAAAAAGGGGACAATACCTTCCCAACAGGCTCCACCAGAAAGCGAAGCCAAATCTCGACGGTTCATAGATAACCTAGAGACCATCTCGACATTTGTCGCAATATTACAGACACGATGTCAACAAATGAAGCAAAGGAAGGTCCCTAACTTCAGGGTCTCGACGTCAATATCGACAACTTAAAGATCACCAACGGCGTTTCTCCTCACTTCAACTAGATGCAGACATGGCGTCAACAACTGACCTCAGAATCGCAACAAACGGAACCATGACAAAGTCCCTAGTTCCAAATCTCAATGGCCATGTCTAAAGCCTGGAGACCAACAACGGTGTGCCTCCTCATTCCAACAGGACACAGATGTTACACCATCAAGCAGAGCGATGGCAGAATCCCAGCTTCACCTCAGCATTCGTCTCGATACAGTAGACGCAATGTCAACAACAGCGTTCCTCCGCAGTCCAGCTGGAGGCAGATGCAACGTCAACAAAAGACCTCACGGTCAAAACAAAGCGGAGTAACGGCAAAATCCCAACTCCACCTTAGCATTCGTCTCGTTACAACAGACGCAATGTCAACAACGGCGTTCCTTCGCAGCCCAGCGGGGTGTACATGCAAAGTTAACAAAAGACCCCATGGTCGAAACAAAGCGGAGTGATGGCAAAATCCCAGCTCCACCTCAGCATTCGTCTCAATATACCAGACGCAGTGTAAGCAAACGAAGCGAAGGCCACATTCCTAGCTTCAACGTCTTTACGGTAACTCACATAAAACCGGAAAGACAATCGGAGACCATCTCACAGAAAGTGGTCACCTCCTTGACGTTCGTCTCGATACAGTAGACGATATATCAACCCCGGCGTTCTTCCTCCAACAGGATTTGGACACACCAAAGCAAACGAAGCGAAGGCCACATTCCTAACTTCGACGTCTTAACGGTAACTCACATAAAACCGGAAAGACAATCGGAGACCATCTCACATGAAGTGGTCACCTCCATGACGTTCGTCTCGATACAGTAGACGAAATGTCAACCTCAGCGTTCTTCCTCCAGCAGGGATTCAGACACACCAAAGCAAACGAAGCGAAGGCTAAATCCCTAGCTTCAGGGTCTTAATGGCAAGTCATATAAAACCGGAAAGACAATCGGAGATCATCTCGCACCAGTGTGGAGTGGTCACCACTTCGACGTCCGTCTCGATACAGCAGACGAGATGTCACCCCAACGTTCGTCTCGACACAGCAGACGTAACGTCATCAAACAAACGGAGCCACGGCAAAATCCCTAGTTCCAAACCTCGGCGGTTCACCAGTAACCTATAGACAACCACGACATTCGTCTCGATACAGAGGACGCAATGCCAGCAAACGAAGCGAAGGCTAAATTCCTAGCTTCAGGGTCTTAACGGCAAGTCATATAAAGCCGGAAAGACAATCGGAGATCATCTCGCACCAGTGTGGAGTGGTCACCACTTCGACGTCCGTCTCGATACAGCAGACGAGATGTCACCCCAACGTTCGTCTCGACACAGCAGACGTAACGTCATCAAACAAACGGAGCCACGGCAAAATCCCTAGTTCCCACCGCAACATTCGTCTCGATACAGCAGACGCAATGCCAGCAAACGAAGCAAAGGCCAAATTCCTAGCTTCAGGGTCTTAACGGCAACTCATATAAAGCCCGAAAGACTATCGGAGATCATCCCCACACCAGCGCGGAGTGGTTATGACTCATCGGGGCTCTCCAAAATGAGCCTAACCTCAAGTAAAAAGCGGCATGGCAAATTCCTAGCGCTTGCTCTTCTGACGGTCAAACTGCCAAGGAGGATTGCTTGAAGACGTCTTGTCCAGCCCCCGAAGGGATCAGAGACACGGCAGTCGCGGGGCTACTCGAACAGCACGATTGCCTATCGAGGACTATATCAGCTTATGCGACGGTACGATGGCCAAAACCCTAAGTACCACCAACCTTAACGGGCTTCTGTCGTAAAGAGCAGAGGTTAAATGCGACGTTAAGATGTTCTTACGAGATCTGCTCGATCCGTTTCGACTCGTGAGGAAATTGATGTCTTTGCGAGATTTTCTCGATGCGTCTCGACTCGTGAGATAAAGCCTTAGGCAGTAGGGATTAAAAAACCTGTTTCCTAAGCACTGGGACCCTGCAAGTCGGCCCAAAACGGTCTCTTGCATACTATCCACGGGTCACACTCTCCAAAGTCGAATCTCGATAAGGAGGGAAACAACCGCTTACGGGTCCTCTCGACTCGTAAGAGGGAAAACTCTCTTATAGGATCCTTACGACTTATAAGAGAAAACACACTTAGGAATCCTCACGATTCCCAAGGAGAAAATACACCTACGAGATCCTCACGACTCGTAGGGAGAAAAGTCTTTATGAGACCCTCACGGCTCGTAAAGTTGAAAAGCCTTAGGTGGCAGATCCTACCCCTGTCTCCTAAGCCATCACTGCCCTGCAAAGAAGTCAAGATGGGCCGACCATCTATGGGCCACACTTGCCAAAGCTACATGCCACTGAAATGGAGAACTTACTCATAAGCGTATGAACTACTCCACGCCAGAGTGAGACAAAAAAAGAAATAGAAGGATGCGGCTCATGGAGTTAAGGGTTGGAACTATATCCCTTAAGAGTTGAGATTTGAGTCGAAGATAAATGACGACGCTTGTGTCCGCTCGTTATCTTCTCAGATCAAGATTCTGAAAGTGATACATCAACCCAAAACTGGCCATACGCCATGCATAACTCTGCATAACTCTGCACTACTTCACCCACGTACATACTTACGTGGGCAAAGTAGTGGGGGGCATTTGTTCCCACCAAAAATTTCTGCGCAAAAGAGTCCAAGGTATCAAATGGCAGCGATACGCTTAAGGAAATACGAACGAGTATCTTCCGGGCTGTTTTTTGACAAACTCCCGAATGAGAAATGGATAAATTCTATTTGTATCGAAAGCGTCTCGATAAAACCTTCGATTTGATATATTATAGGCCTCATAATTCATCCGGGATCAAAAGTTATGAGCAAATGTCTATGCACATGTGATTTAAGGAAGAAGATGCGAACCAGTATTTTCCGAGCTGTATTTTGACAAACTCCGGAACGAAAAACAGCTAAATTCTGATGATATTGAAAGCATCTCGAAAAGACCTTCGATTTGATATATTATGGGCCTCATAATTCATCCGAGATCAAAAGTTATGAGCAAATGTGTTATACACGTGTAATCTAAAGTAATGCTCTACTACATGGGGAATGCATTTTTTAGTCCCACATCGGGAAAAGGAGAGCTGGCTTCTCTACCACTCCCATATAAATAAGAGGGGATACCTCTTAGAAAGGGTAGAGTAAAAATCCTCAAAGGATTCAATACTCAAAGGAGCTTAGTTCTCCAAGATAGGAGCATGCTCCTCCATAATGCGCATATGCGCAAGCGCCATGTGCGCTACGTGCAACGCACGTGTGCCTGCCATGCGGCACTACGTGCAACGCACGTGCGCACCACATGAGAATATTTAATAATATTAAAAGAAGCTTGTTCTCCATATATAGAAGCTTTGCTTCTCCTCATAATGCGCATGTGCGCCACGTGCAACGCACGTATGCCCGCCATGCGGCACCACGTGCAACGCACGTGCGCACAACAGATAACTCTGGTTCTGAGACAGAAAGAAAGAAAAGATTTTCTTTTCTCTTCTTTGATCTAAATTTAGATCATTAAAAAGTGCTATGCACTCATTTTCTTGAATCCAAAAGATTCTTGGTGCTTTGCACTATTTGAAGGGCCAGGCCCAAATCAAAATGACCTGACAGGCCAAAATAAATTGCAAGGCAATAAATGGGCAGAGCCCAAATAAATTGATACTTTGCATCCTTTATATAAGGGCAGAGCCCAAATAAAATTGATACCTTGCATCATTCCTAAAGGGGCAGAGCCCAAAACAAATTGATGCCCTGCATCCTTTCTGAGCAAGGCCCAAATAAAAAAAAATAAAAAGAAATGCAATGCAAAAGCAAATAAAATATTGGACATTTCAACTGGACTTAGCCCAATTTCGGCCATAAGTCCTTAAATTAAATTGACTGAGCAAAATGGCTCTCCTAAATCAATTTACATCCGGTTCGAGGGTACATCTCCGAACTCCTTTGACATCCATCGTTGTAATTCCTCAACGACGTCAAAGAGGTGACGGGTCCCAACGACCACACATCGATATGGACTGCGGGGTCCTTAAACTCATGGACCGAAACGTCCTTAAACTAATATTAGACCGAGATGTCCCTAAACTAATATCGGACCGAAACGTCCTTAAACTAATATCGGACCGAGACGTCCTTAAACTAATGTTGGACCGAAACGTCCTTAAACTAATATCGGACCGAGACGTCCTTAAACTAATGATGGACCACTACGTCCCTAAACTGGCATCGGACCGAAATGTCCCTAAACTAATGACGGACCACCACGTCCCTAAACTGGCGATGGACCGAAATGTCCTTAAACTAATAATAGACCACTACGTCCCTAAACTGGCATCGGACCGAAACGTCCCTAAACTAATAATGGACCACTACGTCCTTAAACTGGTATCGGACCGAGACCTCCCTAAACTAATAAGGGACCACTACGTCCCTAAACTGGAACAATAGAGCCAATTGCTCTTTTGCCGGATCTAAACGATCCCGTTTAAGTTGATCTTAGCCCCAAATACGGCTAACGTATCCTTAAGCACTTAAATGGACTATAAAACCCTCAATCAGCTTTGGTTCAAGGGTACACCTCTGAGCTCCTCTGACACCTATCGTTGTAATCCTTCAACGATGTTAGAGAGGTGATGAGTCCCGATGGCCATAAATTAAATGAATCACCATGTCAGGTTGATCTTAGTCCAAAGCAAGACTAACGTATTCTTGACGAATGTTTAAGTTGATCTTAGTCGCAACGCGACTAATGCATCCTTAAACTAAAAACACCAAACCCAAATCTAAGTAAATACGGATTTGGACTAATCCACGCCCTACGGGCGACGGCATTACTCAGTCTCCGTATACAATCCACGGGCAGCCACAAACAAAACAAACACACACGACACGAAGTGAAATTCTGGAGAAGGAGAAAGTTGTTACCGCAAAGCGGTAGCGTAATTAACTGCAGGGGCTTGCGCCTGCAGGGAAGAGCGTCCCCACAATCAAAAACCCCTCAAGCGAGGGGGAATCTGACAAAGTCTGCTACATCGGCCGCATCCGTCTAAACCTTCGATACACGGTGCCATAAATCAACTTGGCATCTTCGAAGAGGTGGACGGATAAAAACCAAATAGCATCTGCCCCGAACCTCAGGCACGTGACGTCCTAACGTCGCAGGCCGCCGTTCGGAGGGGAACATGGGCTTTGAAAGCCGGTCACGTGTGACCACGTGACTCCTGGTCACGTGTGACCACGTGACCCCTGGTCACGTGTGGGCACGTGACCCCCTTTGGAATGAGCCTTTTCCTTTCTTTTGCGCTCTTCTTCTTATTGCTGCTTAAACGTCACGTGCTGCCACGTGACTCCTGGTCACGTGTGAGCACGTGACCCTTGTTTGAACTCTCTCTTTCCTTGGTTCAACTGGAGAACGAGTCTGCTGTCTTGAACGTCACGTGGCAACACGTGACCCTGGTCACGTGAAAGCACGTGACCTCTTCTGAAGCCTTTTCCTTGACTTGATCAGGGAACTGGTGTGCCTTTGAATCCGCTTTAAAATGTCACGTGCCAACACGTGACCCTGGTCACGTGGGAGCACGTGACCCTTTCTTAAGCCCTTTTTCTTTGATGTAGTCAGGAAGCCGAACTTGCTTTGCCGGTACTTTTGGGTGTCATGTGCCAACACGTGACTGCTGGTCACGTGTAGGCACGTGACCCTCTTCTGAAGCCTTTTCCATAAGCTTTCCTGATTTTAAATTAGGAAACAAATTCCCCCACAGCGTTGTTCTCACGTGTCTGCACGTGAGTGCAACGCTGTCACCTCTTGTGACCGTTGGATTTGCTTTGGGGGAGTAGGGTAGACGAAACGTCCTTTTAGAAGCGCCTTCACTTTTTCATGTCCTTCCTTTCAAACCTTTCTTTTAAGAATTTGATTCTCGTTCTCAGAGCTTAGTTCTCTGTTGTGTCTGTGCAGTGCCGCCTCATTTTCCATCAAAGGCTAGTGCTCACGTGTTGCGTATGCAGGGATCTGCTTGATGGGGACGTTTCATTTCCCTAACCTAATTCCAATGCGTCATTGGATTTCATTTCCAACGCTCTCCCCTTCTTTTCGGGCTTTGAGAATAGTTCCACCATGCACAACATTTTTTGTGCATGGCATTAAATGCGCCCCTTTGTAACCTGAACCTTATGCCTTACTTCTTTTCTTCACAGAGAAACCCATTCATACCTTAAGGTGGTCATTTTTGAGAACCCGATCAATCTCCATGGCTTGCGATCGTCCCCATGCTCGTCGGCAACCATGGGAGGTGCCCCTTGAAGAGATAATTCCTCGCTTCGCTGCGTGGCTGGCGGATCCCCTTCTCACCGACGCTCAATGTGACACGGTGATGTACGAGCTACTGACCCGTCGGGGTTCTCCTCTTCCCATGGGCTCCATTTGGCTCCGGATGATCCTCCTGTTTGTGCTTGCCGATATACCCCCTCATCCGGCGGAGATGACTTCGGCGATCCTTGACGCGGCGGAGGACAAGCTTGAGTGCTTTCATGAGGCTTGTCTAATCACTCAAGCTCTGAAGGATCACTCAGTTCATTTACTGAGTCAGATAAGAGCTCGTCGGGCCGTCATATCTGCTTTCGCTGATGAGCACGGCTCCAACCGGTGGGGAGCGACTCCTCGCGAAGACCGCCGTTTTGACGTGCTGGAGAAGGCGGAAAGGGAGTTGGAGAATTTTGTGTTTTGCTTTGTTAACCCTTGTATTTCTGATCCCTTGTTTGGTAATTGTCACGCCCCGCTTCCCAGTGTACGGCGAAGTGGACGTGACAAGGCCCGCTACGTATGTACTCAGAAGTACATACGCTAAGCGTAACTAAGCAATATAAAATGAATCACAAGAGACGAATAATAGAAATAACAGCAACTTTTATTAATAACATTCTTTATACAATGCATGAAATGAAAATACATCTGAAATGAAAAAAGTAATGCCTAAACAGTGGCATAACAATAAAAGGAAATACTGGAAAGAACAAGATACAATGTCTAGAGCTCTGGGTCTTCCTGGAACTGCTCCAAATCTTCACTTATGGGCTCGGTCTCAACTTGGTCCAACGCACCTGACGACATTCAAAGAAGGGAGAAATAGAATGTCGTCAGCGAACAGGTCGCTCGGTAAGTCCCAAAGAAGAATGAAGAATGAGAGTGACAGAGTATAGTATTTTCTAAAGTATTGTATTGTAGAATATTATGAAATATTGTTTAACGTAATTGTTTGTAGCTTGGTACAGGAGGATGCCAGTGTATACGAGGGGAGTCTCTATATGCCAGAGACTAAGGGCACGTATAGTACAAGGAACCGTTTATGCCACGGTACAACAGCAACGGAATATAGGTTAGGTGTCTTAATCTGACCACCTCATTCCACTTTTAACATCTTCCGTACCAATCTACCCCTTTAAACCCCGCGATGTCATGTTTGTATTGTTATCTTGTAAACTTGTAATGATTGCTTGATTGACTGATTGACTGATTGACTGACCGAAACCATGATATCAGGAAACGGTTATAACCATAGAGTCATGTAAATGGAATACTGGGAATCATATAAAAGGAATATCCATGAATATCCATGGTTCGGTTCGGTCAAGTTATATAGATTGTTAACTGGAATCTGGAATTCATGTATTCATCTTGAGTTGGAATATAAAAGAATATAGATTGACTTGAAACATTTTCAAGTTTTGTAGCTTGGTACAGAAGGATGCCAGTGTATACGAGAGGAGTCTCTATATGCCAGAGACTAAGGGCACGTATAGTACAAGGAACCGTTTATGCCACGGTACAACAGCAACTGAATATAGGTTAGGTGTCTTAATCTGACCACCTCATTCCACTTTTAACATCTTCCGTACCAATCTACCCCTTTAAACCCCGTGATGTCATATTTGTATTGTTATCTTGTAAACTTGTAATGATTGCTTGATTGACTTTGATTGACTGATTGACTGATTGACTGACCGAAACCATGATATCAGGAAATGGTTATAACCATAGAGTCATGTAAATGGAATACTGGGAATCATGTAAAAGGAATATCCATGGTTCGGTTCGGTCAAGTTATATAGATTGTTAACTGGAATCTGGAATTCATGTATTCATCTTGAGTTGGAATATAAAAGAATATAGATTGACTTGAAACATATTCAAGTTTTGTAGCTTGGTACAGAAGGATGCCAGTGTATACGAGAGGAGTCTCTATATGCCAGAGACTAAGGGCACGTATAGTACAAGGAACCGTTTATGCCACGGTACAACAGCAACTGAATATAGGTTAGGTGTCTTAATCTGACCACCTCATTCCACTTTTAACATCTTCCGTACCAATCTACCCCTTTAAACCCCGTGATGTCATATTTGTATTGTTATCTTGTAAACTTGTAATGATTGCTTGATTGACTTTGATTGACTGATTGACTGACCGAAACCATGATATCAGGAAACGGTTATAACCATAGAGTCATGTAAATAGAATACTGGGAATCATGTAAAAGGAATATCCATGGTTCGGTTCGGTCAAGTTATATAGATTGTTAACTGGAATCTGGAATTTATGTATTCATCTTGAGTTGGAATATAAAAGAATATAGATTGACTTGAAACATATTCAAGTTTTGTAGCTTGGTACAGAAGGATGCCAGTGTATACGAGAGGAGTCTCTATATGCCAGAGACTAAGGGCACGTATAGTACAAGGAACCGTTTATGCCACGGTACAACAGCAACTGGATTCATGTTAGGTGTATTAAATCTGACCACCTCGTGCCACCTTTAACACCTTCCGTACCAATCTACCCCTTAAACCCCGCGAAGTCTTATTTGTATTGTTATCTTGTAAATTGTAGTAATTGTAGATTGATTGACTGACTGACCGAAACCATGATATCAGGAAATGGTTGTAACCGTAGAGTCATATAAATGGAATACTGAGAATCATGTAAAAGGAATATATCCATGGTTCGGTTCAGTCAAATTGTATAAATTGATAATTGTATTCATGGATTCATGTGTTCATTTTGAATTGGAATCTTGTAGATTATAGGTTGACTTGAATCAGATTCAAGTCAAATTAATCAGACTCAAACCTGAGTCAGACAATCAGAATTATGAATCGTGGTCTTATAATTGTTAGGGTCCTTAGGGTAATTTATAAACTTGAGGGGGTTTTATGTAAAAATATTTTTGTATAGTTTTCAAAATATAACTCAAGTATTTAATTATCGTCTTTAAGTACATACAACAATTTAATGATCAAGATAAATATGTATACATGTTCGAATAGCATGAAATGAGTCAAGTATATTATTCGAGTGACTACCATAAACAATGCTGTAAAGAAATATTATGTACGACTAATTAATCAAGTTGAACGAATGCGAAATATAAACAGAAATATGGCTCTAAATGTTTTGCATGCGTGAGTTCCAGTTTTACCTAAATATGACTACCGGTTTGAGAGATATATATGTTTTCGTATCGTCGCGCAAAACAGATCAGAATCTATTCGGCACCGTCACATATTTTTAAAACGCAGTTTGAGTTAATTTGTATCAGGTTTCAGGTTACGAAAATTATTAGAAAATTGTAGGTATTTCGATGTACTTATCGAAAACACCAAGATTCATAAGATTTGGATTTCTGAAGCTCTAGTTATGATCATTTTAATATCAGCATTTAAAACAGAAATTCAGATTTCTGGACAGCAACTATATATTGTATTGTAAAGCCTATATCAGGTTGTTTCATGCATTCCTAAGTAATATAATATACAGAAAATTATATTTCTATCAATGGTGCATCTACACATCTAAATTTTGTCACAAACGGATATCGGGTGTTCGAGTTATGTCCAATTTAAAAACAATGTGCGAATCAGGACAGATTCTGTCCAGATCCGTCACTTAATATTGTAATGCAGTTTTCTTTATCTTAGGTAGGTTTTCAGTAAAACTATAAAACTAATAAAATCTATATCATTCGATGTAGATATCAAAAACATCTGAGTTTGCTCAATTTGGATACCGGTATACCAAGTTATGTGTCCTAGAAATTGACCGATAGCTGCAGTTTTCTGTTTTACGATCAGTGAATAAATACGATGTAATTCACAAACCGTTATGCGGATCGATCTAAAATTTTTACAGCATGTATAAAATAATATAATATATCATATGTAAATTCCATGAAATTTTCAGAAGTAAAAATTAATGTCTAAAAATTATTTTAAACCTAAAGGTATTGATGTGTATACTAAAATCGGCAAAAAGATTAACTAGTATTTTTATGCAAGCTTTATCCTTTCTTTTAATAACCAAACCGATTCCATGAGATATCGTAGATATATTATGGATTGAAATCTATGTTCTCACAACTTGTAATAAACATTCATAATCATGAAGAAAGAATTAAAAATACTTTAATTTGAACAAGAGATAATAAGATATTATTAAACCATATAGAATCATATATATCTAAACTTATGTATATGTATATGTATATGTTTATGTGTATCTTCTCTTATGGATTATAATATGAAAAGAATAAGGGGTTCACGATGCATGACAAGAGGAAAAAAAAGGTGAGGGAAAGGAGAGAGAAGGGACTTACATGCACAAGCCGGTATTGTCACCGGGCTTGTCTATCCGCCGATAGCCTCGCGTTAGTAGCGAGACCTTCTTGAATACTTCTTCATGTTCTTCTTCTTGGACTTTAGGTGAAGAGGGAGAAATGAGAGATAGAAAAATATGAGGAAGGAAAAGATGGAGGAGGACAATTAAGATGGTGTAATGGTGAATTATGTATAATAATATATGCATTTAACATAAGAATTAAAAGAGAAATGAAAGGTCACCATTCATTTTGGAAATGAAAGGTCTCATTTGTAGGTTATGAGAAGAATAAAAAATGATAAAAATAATTGCAAGAATGGGGATTTGAACATGCGACTTATGGAATAATAATGCAAGGACTTAACCAATGAGCTATAAAGTTGTTCATGCATATATTTAATTAGAATTAAATATATGATGTTGCTTAAAAAGAAAATGGGCTTTTTAGATGGGCTATGGAGAATAAAAATAATGGATTTGGGTTAAATATTTATGAAAGGAAAAAAATAAGAATGAGAAGTTAAAAACTTAAATATAAGAAAAAGAAATTGTACCTAGAAAAAAATACATAATAGATTGAGGAATAAAATAATAATAAATTTAATAGAAAGAGGAAAATACCAAGTACAAATAAATACGGTATATTTTTGAAGAGGGATAATACAAATGTATAAAGATTTTGGGGTCATTACAGTAATCTTTTCCCACTGATGTAGCATGTTTGAATCAATGTACTCCTTTAATCATTGGTGGTTTGCATGCTTTCTGTTGAATTTTCATGCTTGTCAGATAGTTGTACGTGTGTCTTGCTTGCGTAAATGAGCTGTCTGTTTTTCTTTAATTACGAGCACCATCGTTACATTGCATGCACATCAGTGCCTCCGGCAACATTTCCTTTTAAACATTCGTACAGTTGCAAATGCGTGCTTGATAGGATACATATCATAAACTTGCCACGTTATCTCCCGTATCGGGTGGTTTGTGCTGGCTTTAGATCGAGTATTGTTGTCGAAGGGAGGTTTATAAATGAAGACATATTCTTCTCTTCAATGGTGTGTCCCCTTTCTATTGAATGTATTCTGCGGATACTCTATCTCGATCTCTTTGCAGGACAGCGATAGCTTAAGGCTCCGGGTTAAGATCTGCTTGCTAAGACTTTTGCATTTTACGAGCCACGAGGGTCCCATAAAGAGTTTTTCTCCCTACAGGTCGAGAGGATCCCATAGGTATGAGTTCTTCTTAAAGATCGTGAGGATCCTTAAGCGGGTTTTCCTTTGAGAGTCGTAAGGATCTCACAAGAGAGTTTTTCTTCCTTACAGGTCGTGAGGGCCTGCAGGTGCCGGATGTGATCACCCTTATCCGTGTTTCACGGAGTCAGGGGTCTATTAAGGTATCGTAGTTTAAAGACGTCACGGTCAAGGTTAAGGACCTCATAGTCCGTGGATTTAGGGACTCCACAGTCCGATGTTAGTTTTAAGACATCACGGTCAAGGTTAAGGACCTCATAGTCCGTGGATTTAGGGACTCTACAGTCCGCTGTTAGTTTTAAGACATCACGGTCGAGGTTAAGGACCTCATAGTCCGTGGATTTAGGGACTCCACAGTCCGATGTTTGGTTGCAGGGACCCGTCACCTCTTTGAAGACATTGAGGAATTACAACGCCGGGCATCAAAGGAGTGTAGAGATGTACCCTTAAACCAAGGCAAAGTCTGTAGGGAATCGGGGTGGTTGATCGTTAGTTTTAAGACATCACGGTCGAGGTTAAGGACGTCATAGTCCGTGGATTTTAAGGACTCCACAGTCCGGTATTTGCTCTGGATGCTTCACACGGGTTCACTGCCGCGCTTGGCGAGGACCAGGCTCCGCTCTGGACGTTTTCCACGGGGTCAAAGAGTGACATTATCCGCGTTCCACGTAACCAGGAATTTTGCACTAGATGCTTCACACGGGTTCACTGCCGCGTTAGGCGAGGACTAGGCTCCGCTCTGGATGCTTCGCACGGGTTCACTGCCATGCTCTGCGAGGAGCAGGATCCGCTCTGGACGTTTTCCACGGGGTCAAAGAGTGACATTATCCGCGTTCCACGTGACCAGGAATTTTTGCACTAGATGCTTCACACGGGTTCATTGCCACGTTAGGCGAGGACTAGGCTCCACTCTGGATGCTTCGCACGGGTTCACTGCCATGCTCTGCGAGGACCAGGATCTGCTCTGAAAGTTTTCCACGGGGTCAAAGAGTGACATTATTCGCGTTCCACGTGACCAGGAATTTTGCACTAGATGCTTCACACGGGTTCACTGCCGCGTTAGGCGAGGACTAGGCTCCGCTCTGGATGCTTCGCACGGGTTCACTGCCATGCTCTGCGAGGACCAGGATCCGCTCTGGACGTTTTCCACGGGGTCAAAGAGTGACATTATCCGCGTTCCACGTGACCAGGAATTTTGCACTAGATGCTTCACACGGGTTCACTGACGCGTTAGGCGAGGACTAGGCTCCGCTCTGGATGCTTCGCACGGGTCCACTGCCGTGTTCTGCGAGGACCAGGATCCGCTCTGGACGTTTTTCACGGGGTCAAAGAGTGACGTTATCCGCGTTCCACGTGACCAGGAATTTTGCACTAGATGCTTCACACGGGTTCACTGCCGTGTTAGGCGAGGACTAGGCTCCGCTCTGGATGCTTCGCACGGGTTCACTGCCGTGCTCTGCGAGGACCAGGATCCGCTCTGGATGCTTCACACGGGTTCACTGCCGTGCTTTGCGAGGACCAGGAATTTTGCACTAGATGCTTCACACGGGTTCACTGCCGCGTTAGGCGAGGACTAGGCTCCGCTCTAGATGCTTCGCATGGGTTCACTGCCGTGTTCTGCGAGGACCAGGATCCGCTCTGGATGCTTCGCACGGGTTCACTGCCATGCTCTGCGAGGACCAGGATCCGCTCTGGACGCTTTCCACGGGGTCAAAGAGTGACATTATCCGCGTTCCACGTAACCAGGAATTTTATCGATTGTATCCGCATTTCACGGAATGGAGGTTTGACTCTTGGTGATGCGTATATCACCGATCCATGGAACTGGGGGTTGCCACTGTTCCATTTCGCTTGATGTTGTGTCTGCTGCGTCGAGATGATCTCCAGGTTATTTATGAACCGTCGAGATTTGGCTTCCTCTCATGATGAAACCTGGGGGAGGAGTACGACTCCTTCTTTGTTTGCGCCCCTGGATTGTATACAGAGATTGATGTAGCATCACCTGTAGGGCAAAAAGGTTTCATTTTTCCATCATTTCTTTTATTCTTTCCGCGATGCTCTATCATTTCAGCTTTTTATATCGCGAAGGTCGCGATTGCCCAATCATTTCGGCTATTTTTTCGCGGTGCCCAATCATTTCGGCTATTTGTTTTATTTTTACTCGCTGCTTTTTATTGCGAGTTGCCCCATCATTTCGGCTATTTTTCATGCATACATTTTTACTTGCTGCTTTTTATTGCAAGTTGCTCCATCATTTCGGCTATTTCGTAGGCATGTGTGGCCTGCTAGCTTTTCCGCCGCAAGCTCGGATTTTGGACACCGATTTCGGCATCAGCATCGCTGCAACTGGGATGTTGCCAGGAGCGAATCATCATTTGCCATGAAAGAACTTGGGATTTGATACCGGTTTAGGCATCAGTATCGCTGCAACTGGAATATTGCCAGGAGCGAATCATCATTTGCCTCTGTCGATGTTGAACAAAGGTGGCTTAGCAAACAGGGTTAAGGTCCTGTCGACTAAGGCTTTTGACTTCATGAGCCGTAAGGGTCTCACAAAGGTATTTCTCCCTACAAGTCGTGAGGATCTTGCAGGTGTATTTTCTCCTTAGGGATCGTGAGGATTCCTAAGTGTATGTTCCTCTGTAAGTCGTAAGGATCCTACAAGAGGATTTTCTCCTTATGGGTCGAGGGGACCTACAAGGGTTGGACTTTGCTGGGGATATGTTTATTCGCGCCCGTGGATTGTATACAAGGGTCAGTATTGAGCCTCTTGTAGGGCAATATCAAAGGTTGTGGAGGATTTGCTTAAGAACAGGTTCAGGCTTCTGTAACTTAAGACTTTCAAATCTCATGAGCCGTGAGGGTCCCATAAGAGAATTCTCCTTACGAGTCGTGAGGATCTCGTAAGTGTATTTTCTCCTTAGGAATCGTGGGGATCCCTAAGTGTGCTGCTCCTTTGTGAGTCGTAAGGATCTCACGCAGGTGGTTTCTCCTTACAAGGTCGAGAGGACCCTACAAGTGTCTTTTAACGAGGTTGCGCCCTTTCGGGTTTTCACAAACACTCGCCGGTAGTCCCGCTGTTTTTACTCACGGAGCCCTTTCGGGTTTTCATCCGTGCCCATTTTGCTTATGGACATACCGTTTTTTTTATTTTTTTTTATTTTTTTATTTTTTTATTTTTTTTTCTTTTCTCTCTCCTCTTTTTTTTATCTCGTCAGCCTAAAGATGCTGCGGTAGTAGTTTTAGGGACGTTTCGGTCCGTTGTTAGTTTAAGGACGTTTCGGTCTGTTGATAGTTTAAGGACGTTTCGGTCCGTCGTTAGTTTAAGGACGTTTCGGTCCGCCGTTAGTTTAAGGACGTTTCGGTCCGCCGTTAGTTTAAGAACGTTTCGGTCCGTTGATAGTTTAAGGACGTTTCGGTCCGTTGATATGGGAAGGCCGGCTGCTGCTTGTAAAGTCTGAGCCTAGGAAGATAGTGAGCGGACATAGTCGTCGTCATCTATCATTGACCCCGGCTGCGGCTTATTAAGCGTAGTATTTCTTCAAGAAGCGGCCGTTTATTGGCCTGAAAGGCCTTTCACCATGCATGTCCATGAGTAGGTAGGCTCCACCCTGGTAGACCTTGTCTATGACGTACGGGCCTTCGTAGTTTGGCTCAAATTTTCCTCGCTTGGCACGATTGGGGATCATAGGTCTTTTGACCACTAGTACAAGTTCGCCTTGGCGGAATGTCCTCGGCCTGGTCAATCTTTCGTATGAGCGCGTCATCTTTGCTTTGTAGGCTTCTAGATGTTGTTGCGCTATGAGCCGGGTTTCGTCGAGGGCATCAAGCTCCTCAAGCCGAAGGTGAGCATTTTTTTCGTTCGTCAGCTCGTGGTGGACTGCTACTCGTAGAGAGGGTAACTCTATCTCAAGGGGGAGCACTGCTTCCGTCCCAAACACCAACGCGTACGGCGTTGTGTTTGTGGCCGTCTTGAACGTAGTTCGATAAGCCCAAAGGGCTTCTTGCAGCCTTTCGTGCCAGTCTTTCTTATTCCTGGAAACGGTCTTTTTTATGATCTTCGTCAAGGTCTTATTGAAGGCCTCGGCTAGACCGTTAGCTCGTGGATTGTAAACCGAAGAATATCTCCAGTCTATATTGTGCTGCTGTGCAAAGCGGCTAATCTTATGGCTTCGGTAGGCCGGCCCATTATCGGAGATAATCCGCCGTGGGGTCCCAAACCGGTAGATGACATGCGTCTTGAAGAAATGGAGGATATTCTCCGTCTTCACTTCCCTCAGTGGTACTGCTTCTGCCCATTTGGAGAAGTAATCAGTTGTCGCCGGGATAAAACGGTGTCCCCGGGACGATGCTGGCTCAATGGGGCCGACTATGTCAGTCCCCCACATTTCGAATGGCCAGCTAGCTACTGTTGGGTGCAGTGGATTCGGATGTTGGTGGATGAAGTCTCCGTGAATCTGGCATGAGTGGCATTGCTTCGCATACTCGAGGCAGTCCTGGGTCATCGTGGGCCAATAGTAACCCATCCGTTTGATTTTTAACTTCATCTTTGGGCCTGCTTGGTGAGAACCGCAAAGTCCGTCATGAACTTCCTGAATGACTCTTTCCGCTTCGTCAGGTCCTAAGCATCTCAGCCATAGGGAATCAAACGATCTCTTGTATAGAATATCGTTGACGAAAGCGAAGGATAGAGCTCGTTTCATGAGCTGATGTCTTGAGGACGCTTCTTTGGGCATTCGGTGGGACTTAAAGTAGTCTATGAAGACTTCCCTCCAGTCTTCGGCCTTCTCATGGTCTTTTATTTGTAGGGTCGTCTGCTCAGTCGTTCCCTTTTCTTCGCATGATTCCGGAGATATTTCTGCCGGGGCGAGCACTCGACGGCTTTGTACCACGATTCTGACGTCATCGAGGTTCTCATCAGCCAGTTCTTTAGCAAGTTTAGCCAACGCGTCTGCTTTGCTGTTTTCCGCGCGCGGTATGTTCTTCAAAGTATAGGAGGGAATTTGGGTCAGTAGTTGCTGCACCTTTTCGCCATACTTCATCAACTCCGGTTTGCACGTTCGGTAGTCACCATTTACTTGACTAACGACCAGTTGAGAATCCCCGTATATAAGAAGGTCTTCAACTCCCAGGTCGATGGCGATTTCGAGGCCTGCTATCAGAGCTTCGTATTCAGCTTCATTGTTTGTCCTCGGCTCTGTTAAGGAGAAGGCGAAGCGCATTATCCCTCCTTGTGGAGTTGCAAAGACGAGGCCTATCCCCGATTTGATCATTGGGATACCTTGTTTCTGCTTCTTTATGGAGGACGCTCCATCGAAATAGAGTTCCCATCGGATACTATTGCCGCCAATCGCATCAAATGCATGCTCGTCCGGCAAATCGCAGTTCAGAGGAGAATCGGCCGGTATCGGGTGTTCAGCGAGGAAATCGGCAATGGCCTGGCCTTTTACCGCCTTGAGAGGTTGATACGTTATCGAGAACTCCATCAAGAGCAGGGCCCATCTAGCGAGTCGTCCCGTCAATATGGCTTTTGACATCAAGTATTTGAGGGGGTCCACCTTCGAGATGAGACGGACTTTGTGTGCCAACGCATAGTGCCTGAGCTTTGTTATCGCGAAGATTAACGCCAAACAATGTTTTTCAACGGGAGAGTAGTTGCTTTCTGCCCCCAGCAGCACTCGACTTAAGTAGTAGAGTGCTCTTTCTTTCCCCTGATCGTTCTCTTGTGCCCATAATGCGCCCAAGGAACCTTCGAGGGCGGTCGTATAAAGAATGAGGGGCTTTCCCTTAACCGGAGCAGCCAACACCGGAGGGTTCTGCAGGTATTGCTTGATCTCGTCTAGTGCACCTTGACATTTGTGGTCCCAAACGAATGGAGTTCCCTTTTTCATCAGGTGGCTGTAAGGACGGCATTTGCCCGAAAGATTAGCGATAAACCGCCGGATGTATGCGAGCTTCCCTTGGAGAGACCGCAACTGCTTGAGGGTTCTTGGCGGAGGCATTTCCATGATCGCCTTAATCTTTGACGGATCTATTTCAATACCTCGGTGTCGAACGATGAATCCCAGAAATTTGCCCGAGGAGACTCCGAACGCGCATTTGAGGGGATTCATTTTCAAATTATATTGCCGAAGGCGTCGAAATACAGTCTCCAGATGTTTTAAATGCTCTTCGTACGACATGCTCTTCACTACAAGGTCATCGATATAGCACTCAACGATGTCATGTATGAGATCGTCGAAGATCTTTGTCATGGCTCTTTGATAGGTAGCGCCAGCGTTCTTTAGGCCAAAGGGCATAACCCTGTAGCAGAATATACCCAAAGGGGTCCGGAAAGCGGTATGCTTCTGGTCTTCGGGATGCATCTTTATCTGATTGTATCCTGACGAACCATCCATAAAGGAGAAAACCTCGTGAGTGGACGTGTTATCTATCATTATCTCGGTTACTGGTACTGGGAAATCATCCTTGGGACAGGCTTTATTGAGATCCCTGAAATCCACGCATATGCGTACCGTCCCATTCTTCTTCATTACCGGGACGATATTGGCGATCCAGTCGGGATATTGGACTTCTTGGATAAATCCAGAATCGATCAGCTTCTTGACTTCGGCGTTGATGCTCATCTCGAGCTCGAGTCGCATCCTCCTTGGCGCCTGCTTGACTGGCTTGATATCTGGGGATATTGCTAATTTATGCACAGCAATCTCCGGATCTAATCCTGGCATCTCGGAGTAGTTCCACGCGAAGCAGTCTTTATGCCGTAGAAGCACGTTCTTTAACGCAGCTACCCTTTCTTCGGATAGCAGCTCGCTGACAAAAGTCGGTCGCGGGTCGTCTGCCGATCCTAACTCAATCTTCTTGAGGTTATCTGCAGTAGTATGTATACCATCCTCCAGTTCTTTCGGAGCGGGCGGAAATTCTGAGATCACCTCATCATTGCTGTTCTCAAAGCACCGGGAAAGGTCATCTACGTTCTTGGGCTCTTCTCCTAATATCGTAATCGTATAACAAGTGCGAACCCGCTCCCCGGACTGAGGTGGACCCGGTTCTGTTCTTGCGGCCTTGGGTTCATGCTTTTGTGGCGGCGTTACCTTCCAGCCGTCGGATAAAGCGAATCTGCCTTGTTGGTACTGGTCCTCGACCCAGTTCTTGAAGGTGAAGCAGTCTTCGGTAGGATGTCCTATGGTTCGGTGATAAGAGCAATAGCTCAGATGAGAAGCCTCGTTAGCTTGTTCAGGATGTCTAGACTCTGGAAGCGTGATCATTTGATGTTTTATAGCGAGCTTGAGTAACTTCTCCGTCTTGTCTCGGGGGAAGGAGTACGCTCGACTCATCTTCTTCATGAGGGATAAATCCGAGCCGTGCAACACCCGACTACGTAACCCTCTAATCCTGCGTCGTTGTTGTCGGCTCCTCTTTCCGCTTCTTAATTTATTTCCGTCTCTGCGTCGGGCCTTTCGTACAACGGGTTGACGAGGATGAGCGTCTTTGTCTTTTGCAGCCTGTTGAAATAGACGTTGCGTCCTAGCCTTCTCGTAGATGGCCATTTCGCGGTTGTGGTCTTCCCGAGCTTTCTGACCCACTTTCCTGATAGGCTTGCCCATTCGTTCTTCAAACGACGGACCCGGCGCGTCAATCGCGGGGTCTAGTTTTGATGAGGGGTTGGCATCTCCCGACGAGGCGTCCTCTTCTTCATCAAAGGTATATATGGCGTAGCTATTGTGGGCCTGTTCCCGTTTTCCGGCTCTTGCGTATCCAAGCCCGAGTGTTTCCATCTTCCCGTTGGGCAATTTGCGTTGAGTCCCGGGGACATCCCAAATCCTGTTGTAGAACCGCGCCTGCCGAACGGTCTGTTCTAAGGGTACTCCTTGGCGCTTCAATAGCTTCTTTAATCCATTTGTATAGTATCTGGGCAGACGGATGGGTTGGAGCCTGTCAAGTGTAGTATCCGCGCCATGCCAGATCTCTTTCTCTATTTTCGACTCTGAGGATCGGTAGAATAGGATCACCTTCTCACCCTTTCGCCTGGGAGGGACGTAGAATGTTTGCAGGTCCTGCACATTGTGAGCCCGAAGCGTGTCGAGATCCTTGTAGTGTTCTCGCGGTACCATGGTGATTTGCAAACTATGGTCATCGCCAGGGGGTGCTTGTATTGACAGCCGATTGGAGAACACAGCATTCACTTCATCTTCTGAGTCACTTCCGAAGACTAACATGGGGGCGGGCATCCCCAGGTTGTTGCGTTGAGATGGCCCTGCATAAACTATCTCTTCCTCTTCTTCGGTGTTGCTTCCGAAAACGGGGATGGCGGCGGCGGCTTTGTTCTCCGGATTGCGACACCTTTCTGTATCCTCGAAATCTGGCAAAAAGTATTTCGCATCTTCGTATTTGCGGACTTCGTTCACGGAAAATGGGTTCAGCTCGCCTGTTACGGTATACTCGAAACCGTCCTTAAAGTACTTCATACACTGATGTTGTGTAGAAGGGATGATGTTGTACTCGTGTAGTCAAGGACGACCGAGCAAGGCGTTGTAGCAGGTCTTGGCGTCAATGACATGGAATTTGATGTCTGTGACGAGAAGTCCAAAGCGTAATGTTAGTATCACAGATCCGAGAGTCCGTGACGATTGTGAATCGAAACCGGAGATAGTAATTTTGTCACGAGCGAGGTGTTGCACACTCATGCAGATTTCCTTCAACACCCGAACATTAAGGAGGTTGACGGAGGATCCATTATCCACCAGGATCTTGCCTATCTTGATATCATGGCAGTATCCGGAGACATATAGGGGACGGTTATGGTCGCATGTCCCGAGAAGGAGGTCTTCATCACCGAAAGTGATGTCGGCTGTATGCACTTCCTCCAGTTCATCCTTCATCTTTTCAGTGGCGAGGAAGGCTTGGAATTGCTCAGGTTCTTGTAACGCCTTAATTAGTGAGTCTCGCGCTTCTTTTGATAATAGGAGGGCATCGAGAATGCTAAGCTGAGAAGGCAGCTTCCTTAGGTGCTCGAGGATGTTATAGTCCACTTTACTCTTCCTAGGAGGGTCTTTGGTAGCCAGCTCTTTCGTGACTTGGTCATCTAACGTGATATCTTCAGTGACCTTTTCTTTTCTCTTATCTTTTCTATTTGCGGGTCCAAGATTCTTCTCTGGGAGTGTGCGATTGCGCAGCTGAATGTTCTCGCAGGCTTCCGATTTCTCCTCTTTCCCTAAAGCGGATTCTTTAAAGAGAGGGCCCAGAGCCATTTCTTCGTCAGAGTCGCTCCCGAAGGTGAGAACTTGTGACCCCCCGGCGTTAACCATGTAACAGTTGCCAGTAGTTCTGTTGTGCCCATCGACGGTACTTCTTCGCTCTCGGCGGATCTTGCGTTTCATGCGCTTAAAATGTTGCCGACGAGCGACATATCCTTGCCACCATATCTTAAAGGCGTCGCACTCCTCCGTGGGATGTGATATTCTCCGATGATATGCGCAATAGTCAGGGTGCGTCTCTACCCCATCATGTGTGTTTCCTTCCGAGGGTGGTAGCTTCATTCCCATTGACATGGCTTTGGCAAACCTTTTCCTCGTCTTGAATATCTTCTTGTCTACTTCGGATGCCTTACGCTCTGGCAGGGGTAGTTCAACTCTTTCGTTCAGTTGCCCGTATTTGGCTCCTTCCGCCGTGGTCATCTCACGCTCTTGGTCCGCTTTACATTTTAGACGAATCTTGTCTAGAAAAGCGTCGATCATTTCATCTGTTGGCCATGCACGCTCTGGTACAGGCTCTGCCTCCAGCTTTTTAGTGCCAGGAGTTTTCCCATCATCGGTAAACGAGTGGGAGATTACGTTACAACTCGCCACATATCCTTCGGATTCATCCGACGAGTTTTCTCCATCATCTTCCTCTTGAAAGATGTGGTTGAGGAACTCTTGCAGTGTGACAGGAGTTCGCGCCTTTTGATTGTACTCTTCCAGTGCGTCGATTTACTTCTGCAAGTTCGTGTGCTCTTTTCCAGGCTTCACGGACTTCTTGGATTTCTTCTTCTTTTTCTTCGAAGATTTTGACGATTGGGCGTGAGTATCTGGGCTCTTATCGTGAGTCTTTGTAGTCGGGCGGCGCCTTATCATCCCTTCGATAATCTGAGGTTCAAGAGGGTCCTTCCATTCGATCGCAGGGCACGCATGAAGGTCTCTCAGCATTCTTTTGGTTTTAGTTGATAGCACGACCTCCCATGGAGCTTCTTCAATAAAAGAACATGTTGCCCCCGGTGTATCCGCTTTCCTAGGAGCATGCGGCTGTGGTGGGTTTACCTTCCACTTTTCGGACAGTACGAACTTCCCCTGGAGGTACTGATCTTCAATCCATCCTTTGAAGACGAAGCAATCTTCGATCGGATGACTTACCGTTTGATGGTAAGGGCAATAATTAGGGTTATTCACTTCCGTGGGTTGCGGCGGTCGCCTTGGATTTGGCAGGTTTATAAGTCTGTTGCGTATTGCCAGCTCGAATAACCGTTTCGTCTTGTCCCGTGGGAACGAGTAGGGACGCTTCATCTTCTCATTATAATACCGACGTCTTTCCTCCAGTTGATCTGCCGGTTTCGGGGCGTTAGGTTGCTGTTGGGCATTTGCAACAAAGGTTGCCCTTCCCTTGTCATTCCGAGGTTCCGACTTCGGGGGAGGTGGTCTATGACCCATCTGGTCCATCTGAGCCAACTTGTCGATCAAAGCCTGGAATGTGGTTGGCTTAAAGAACATCATAAACTGGGAGATAGTTGCGTGAGGGTCTAGAGTTCCTACGAACATGCCCACCGCAGGTGCTTCCTCGATGCGTTGCTCACATCTCGACCACAAGTTCCGCCAGCGTATAGCGTACTGGACCCAGGTTTCGCCCGGTTTTACCCTGGCGTTAATAAGTGCAGTTATCGGAGTGCGTTCGCTGGCACTTGCGAATCGCTGAGTGAACAACAGCTCCATTTCAGCGAACGTTTTGATAGAATCGTTCGGGAGTTCCGAATACCATTCGAACGCAGTTTCTGATAAGCTGCCCACGAACTGGCGGAGCAACAGTTTATCATCACCGCCGGTGTTACCGCAGAGGGCCCGGAACTGGGCGACATGTTGATGGGGATTGCCGGTCCCCTTATACACGTGGAATTTTGGTATCGTGTAGCCTTGCGGGTATTTGATTTGGTCGTACCAGCTCGGATACGGCCGCCCCGTTTTCACGACTTGACCAGCTGCCTCAGTCGCGTGATGAACCCGGATTTGCTGGGCTATGTAGTCAGCCAAGTCAGCCTTAGAGATTGCCTCCTCCTTGGCCGTTGAGAGGGCCGGCGGTGGATTTGACGTTTCTCCTCGGTCGTCTTCAAGAACGATTGGGGGATCCTCGGCGGGTAAGTCCTGCTGGATCATCATTCCTATCATATCTTGGAAGAGAAGGCCCATACGTTGTATGTTGGCCGCTTGTTCAGCAGCCTCTTTGTCCTTTTTCTCCAGTGTCCGGCGAAGGAATTCAGCGTTGGTTTCTTCTTCTCGGCGTGCGTCTGAGGACGTTTCCGGATTTTCTTTTGGCCCGGTGAGCGCGGCCATAGCATTCATCATTTCTTGAAGCTTTTGTTGCTGCTCCTGGGCTTTCGTCACGGATCGGGTTAGCGGTCGGTGGCCCGTAGAAGTGCGGCTTTCCTCCTTTCCAGAGGCCATGTAAACAGTGTGCACCACCATGCCCCCAGACTTCGGGCGTCTGGGCTCGGTGCTTTTAGCCGTCGTTGCATGCTGGGGGGTCTTATCTGGCCTCCTCCTTTTATGAGCCATGGAGGTTGAGGGGGCCGTTGAGGTGGGCGTCCAGACAGCCTTTTGGGGTTTAGCCTGGTGACACGCTTCCGGTTGGATTTTCGGCTTCTTGTGCTGGCGGGAGAAGTTTGGATCGATGATCGAGTCCCGGGCCTGCCGCCAAACCTTATAGATTTTGGAAGACAGCCGTTGAGGAGATCGGGGCTGTTCTGATTTTATTTCCACAACCTTTTTTAATGGGGGAGGAGACCTCTTCAGCACTGCAGTAGGAGAATTCCTTCGCACCTTGTTTAGCATTTCGAAGCTGTTCCCAGTTGGAACAGCAGCATTAACTTCTGCCACCGGGGCCGATGGAGTCAACCCGGAGGGGGAATTGCCCCCAGCCTTCCTTACTCGGCGCCAATGGCGACGTCGAGCGTGTCGAGCGGACGGTGTAGGGTCAGCGGTAAGAATGGTTTCGTCTTGCCCCCTGTCTGGGTGGGGGGTCGTTGTTGGTGTTAACCTGTCAAAGACCGACGTCCTTTGGGCAGCAGGAGCGGGAGCGGGAGCCGTCAATCTTGTAAAGACCGACCTTTTGGCCGGAGAAGCCGTCTTGACGATTTCGGGAGCAGGAGCAGCCACTTTCTTAGAAGCAGCCTTCTCTGAGATTGTAGGCCCCATGATGGGTTTGCAGGATTTCTGGCCCAATCTAGAGAAGACCGAGGCGTTGACGTTGGGCGACTCGTTGAGAGGAGCCGCGACAGGGGTAAGACGATCAAAGACCGACTTCTTAAGAGCTTCCGTTGTCAGTACTGGAGCGGTGAAGTTTGTCGGCGGGAGCATGGTCCCAAAGAACAATCCTGTGGTGGCGCGAGTGACCTGTTCCACGGGCATTGTGAATAGCGAAGCAGCTTGGGGTCCGTAGGCTATACCTCCTGGCGAGGCAGAGCGTTGGTTGCAATTGCAGTCTGAGCAGTTGGAGAATTTCACGGAAGTAGAAGCCATCGATCCTTTGCTTTCTGCAATAAGCAAGATGCCAATTCTTAGTATCTTGAAACCCAAGGGCAACCATTAGCGAACCGCGATTGGTTCGCGAGTCACGACACACGAAGTGTGGAGTGGAAAGAGGAAAAGGTCCCACCGGGCGTGCCAGAATCTGTTCCCCTCCGAACGACGGCGCACAGGACTGCGATGTCTTGGCGCTGAGACTCGGGGCAGATGCTAATTGGTGCTATCCGTCCACCTCTCCGAAGATGCCAAGTTGAATTATGGCACCGTGTATCGGAGGTTTAGACGGATGCGTCCGATGTAGCAGACTTCGTCAGATTCCCCCTCGTTTGAGGGGTTTTTAATTGTGGGGACGCTCTTCCCTGCAGGCGTAAGCCCCTGCAGTTAATTACGCTACCGCATTGCGGTAACAACTTTCTTCTTCTCCAGATGGTCACTTCGTGTCGTGAGTATTTGTTTTGTTGCCCGTGGATTGTTTACGGAGACTGAGTTATGTCGTCGCCCGTAGGGCGTGGACTAGTCCAAATCCGTATTATCTTAGATTTGGGTTTGGGGGTTTGGTTTGAGAATACGTCAGCCGTACACGAGGCTAAGATCAACTCAAACGTTTGTTAAGGATACGTTAGTCTCACTTTGAGACTAAGATCAACTTAACGGGATCGTTTAGATCCGACAAAAGAGCATTTAAGGGGCTCCATTGTTCCGGTTTAGGGACATAGTGGTCCATCGTATGTATAGCCGTCGGGACCCATCACCTCTCTGACGACGTTGAAGGATTACAACGACGGATGTCAGAGGAGTTCAGAGATGTACCCTCGAGCCAGAGTTAATTGGGGGGATTCATAGTCCAGTCTGTTTGAAGGTTTAAGGATACGTTAGCCATCTTCGAGGCTAAGATCAACTTAAACGGGATCGTTTAGATCCGACAAAAGAGCCTACGGGGCTCTATTGTTCTAGTTTAAAGACATTGCGGTCCATGGGTAGTTTAAGGACATTGCGGTCCATTGTTAGTTTTAAGACATCTCGGTCAAGGTTAAGGACGTCGTAGTCCATGGGCTTAAGGACCCCACAGTCCATTGTTAGTTTTAAGACATCTCGGTCAAGGTTAAGGACGTCGTAGTCCATGGGCTTAAGGACCCCACAGTCCATTATGTGCTCTGGATGCTTCACACGGGTTCACTGCCGTGCTCTGCGAGGACCAGGCTCCGCTCTGGACGCTTTCCACGGGGTCAAAGAGTGACATTATCCGCGTTCCACGTAACCAGGAATTTGCATTAAACACGGGTTTAAGGACCCCGCAGTCCGTATCAATGTGTGGTCGTCGGGACCCGTCACCTCTTTGAAGACATTGAGGGATTACAATGCCAAGTATCAAAGGAGTGAAGAGATGTACCCTAGAACCGGAGCTGATTAAATAGTCCTTGGCCCAATTTGGGATCAAGACGAATTGATTATGTTATGAGTCCATTGGCCCAGTTAATCACAAATTGAGGACTTATGGCCATCTTGGGCTAAGTCCAATCAGGAGAGGCTTTGCCTCCATCCATTTAGTCAATTGGGCCGAAGCCTAGTGTTAAACACTACAGAGCAATCAGTGTTGAACACTGGGAATGAGGTTGACAAGTTAGTGTTTAACACTAAGAGATAATTGGTGTTAAACACCAGCAACAAGGCTTTTCAAATTAGTGTTAAACACTAAAACAGATCAGTGTTGAACACTGCAGACAAAGCTTTTTAATTAGTGTTGAACACTAAGGCCCAACAGTGTTTTAACACTGGGTTCGAGAGTTTCAATTTAGTGTTAAACACTAAGGCAAGAGGGGTCACGTGGCAGCACGTGAGAGCGCCCTCCCTTCACTTATTCTGCTGAGATTATCGCATCTTTCAGAGCATCACGTGCCATCACGTGATGGGCATTCGAATGCCTATGTATTAGAGCTTCTGCCGAGGGTCACGTGGGTCACGTGGGGTGCTGCCTCAAAGTGGCTTTCTGTAGATCTCTTGGGGGGTCACGTGATGACACGTGACCCTGCCTCTAGGTATTTTGTTTAGAGGCTTTGTTAATCTTTTTTCAGGAATTAAATTCCTCGAGCTGTAAATTTCAGAGGAATTAAATTCCTACTTCCTTTCGAAGACTTATATTCTGGGATAGAGTTTAACTCTGAATTTTCTGTAGGAATTAAATTCCTCATATATGTGAAGAACCAAATAGGGTTGAACCCTAACAAAGCTTTTTTTTAAGGAGTTTAAACTTCCATCCTCTGTTAAATTATGATTAAGGGAATTAAATTCCCGCTGCTGCAACAGAACTAGGTTCTCAATTAGGGTTAAACCCTGTTTCTTTTTATTCTGAAGGAATTAAATTCCCATGATACAGGGGCAAGCCCTAATTTTATTTTAAAGGAATTAAATTCCTATAGTTCTGTGAGAATTAAATTCTCGTACTTGCATTCCTTCTCTATGTTTTGGATCTGCATGGCAGGATCTCAACCCATTGAGAATTAAATTCTCAACCTTAAGGGGAGATGTGCACTTTGCAGATTCTCTATCAAAGAGAGAAGAAATATGTTCTTCTGTTTTTACATTATCAGAGTTAAACTCTGTTGAGAATTAAATTCTCTTTTTCTTTCAAGGAGCTTTTCCCTTTCTTACCTAGGGTTTTTGCAGAAGATCCAAGTTCTCCAAGTATCGAAGCTCTCCTTTCTTTTTTTCTTCTCTGCGTATGTATCTATATATCTCTGTGTCTCTTGGCTCCTATTTATAGGAGAAGCAGCCGAATCAATCAGTTTTTTGACGAATCTTCATTAAGAGATTTGATTTGCACCCATCATCTGTTTTGGACCTTTGGATTATTAGGTGAATTTTATTCACCATTGGATTTCAAATCCATGGGTTCCCCTTTATTATTTCGGTTAGATTTAAAAGGGAAATCTTTCCAAACCCGAGATTTTCCCATAGATAGATGATATTTCATCACCTCTGAATCTTTAATTCGATCGGTTCCAGATAGCCGCTATCCTTTGGAAAGATTTGATTCTCCTTCAGAATTTAATTCTGTTTGACAAAATGGGCTTTGAAAGCCGGTCACGTGTGACCACGTGACTCCTGGTCACGTGTGACCACGTGACCCCTGGTCACGTGTGGGCACGTGACCCCCTTTGGAATGAGCCTTTTCCTTTCTTTTGCGCTCTTCTTCTTATTGCTGCTTAAACGTCACGTGCTGCCACGTGACTCCTGGTCACGTGTGAGCACGTGACCCTTGTTTGAACTCTCTCTTTCCTTGGTTCAACTGGAGAACGAGTCTGCTGTCTTGAACGTCACGTGGCAACACGTGACCCTGGTCACGTGAAAGCACGTGACCTCTTCTGAAGCCTTTTCCTTGACTTGATCAGGGAACTGGTGTGCCTTTGAATCCGCTTTAAAATGTCACGTGCCAACACGTGACCCTGGTCA
Source organism: Agapanthus africanus (assembly GCA_030015575.1). Lineage (NCBI taxonomy): Eukaryota > Viridiplantae > Streptophyta > Magnoliopsida > Asparagales > Amaryllidaceae > Agapanthus > Agapanthus africanus. Next base: position 90,322,059 of record JASDDO010000028.1, on the reverse strand, counting down.
CGTGGGAGCACGTGACCCTTTCTTAAGCCCTTTTTCTTTGATGTAGTCAGGAAGCCGAACTTGCTTTGCCGGTACTTTTGGGTGTCATGTGCCAACACGTGACTGCTGGTCACGTGTAGGCACGTGACCCTCTTCTGAAGCCTTTTCCATAAGCTTTCCTGATTTTAAATCAGGAAACACCACACATTTCCTCCCCAGGTCTCATCAGAGAAGAAGTCAAATCTCAACGGTTCACAGATAGCCTGGAGATTATCTCAACGTTCGTCTCATTACAACAGATACAACATCAAGCAAAGCGGAACAGCGACAACTCCCAGTTCCATGACTCGGTGGTGTACAGATGACCGAGAGTCAAACTCCGACTCCGTGAAATGCGGATAAAGTCAACCCTTCCTGGTCACGCGGAACACGGATAATGTCAACTCTGACCCCGTGTGAAGCATCCAGAGCGGAGCCTAGTCCTCACCGAATACGGCAGTGAACCCATGGGAAGCATCTAGAGCAAAATTCCTGGTTACGTAGAACACGGATAACGTCAACTCTGATCCCGTGGGAAACGTCCAGAGCGGATCCTGGTCCTCGCAGAGCTCGGCAGTGAACCCGTGTGAAGCATCCAGAGCGGATCCTGGTCCTCGCAGAGCACGGTAGTGAACCCGTGTGAAGCATCCAGAGCGGAGCCTAGTCCTCGCCGAACACGGCAGTGAACCCGCGGGAAGCATGTAGAGCAAAATTCCTGGTTACGTGGAACGTGGCAGTGAACCCGTGTGAAGCATCCAGAGCGGATCCTGGTCCTCGCAGAGCACGGCAGTGAACCCATGTGAAGCATCCAGAGCGGAGCCTAGTCCTCGCCGAACACGGCAGTGAACCCGTGGGAAGCATCTAGAGCAGAATTCCTGGTTACGTGGAACGCGGCAATGACCCCGTGGAAAACGTCCAGTGCGGATCCTGGTCCTCACAGAGCACGGCAATGAACCCGTGTGAAGCATCCAGAGCGGAGCCTGGTCCTCGCCGAACACGGCAGTGAACCCGTGGGAAGCATCCAGAGCAAAAATTAGACTGTGAGGTCCTTAAATCCACGGACTATGATGTCCTTAACCTCGACCGTGATGTCTTAAAACTCACAACGGATTGTGGAGTCCTTAAATCCACGGACTATGATGTCCTTAACCTCGACCGTGATATCTTAAAACTAACAACGGACTGTGGGGTCCTTAAATCCACGGACTATGGTGTCCTTAACCTCGACCGTGATGTCTTAAAACTAACAACGGACTGTGGAGTCCTTAAATCCACGGACTATGATGTCCTTAACCTCGACCGCGATGTCTTTAAACTACGGTAACCTGGAGAACATCCAGAGCGAAGCCTGGTCCTCGTCAAACACGGCAGTGAACCCCTGGGAAGCATCCAGAGCAACCTCTGACTTCGTGAAATGCGGATAAGGACAATTTCACCGATCACTTGCGGGTCCTCACAACTCGTAAGGGAGCAAATTCTCTTGTGAGATCCTTACGACTTTCAAGAGAAAACACGCTTAGGAATCTTCACGATTCGTAAGGAGAAATTACACCTACGGGATCCTCTCGACCTGTAGGGAGAAAAACTCTTTATGAGACCCTCACGACTCATAAAGTTGAAAAGTCTTAAGAGGTAGATCTTAACCCTGAATCCTAAGCCATCGTTGTCCTGCAAAGAGATCAAGATAAACTATTCGCAGAATACACTTACTAAAAAGGGACACACCATTGAGAAGAAAAATATGTCTTTTATTCATAAACCAAAATGGATACAAAGTACAATTCGTGAAAGAACAAAAAAATATACTCTCATTCAGGAGTATGTACAAAAGAAGAATAAAGGAAAATATGTACAAGTCTTCAGGTCGGCGGGCGATTTAGCAGATTGGTCAGCTCATCCCTCTTTCGCTGGGCCACGCCTTCGTGATTCAGTATCGCCAGAAGACGGGCCTCCGCCTGAGCCGGCTGGGCCTGATATGAGGCAAGCCGGCCTTCGAGCTCTTTCTCGGTAGCTTTGTGAGCCTCAACCCTTTCGCAAGTGAACACGGCGGCTTTGTCGATGGCCACAACCTCCTTGATGGCCTCTTAAAGCACTTGCCAGAGTTCATACGATTTGTTGGCCTTGGCTATAAGATTGGCTTGGAGCTCGTTCAGCGCCTTAGAAGCCGGCTCCCTCTCTGAGAATTTGCGGCCGAGTCTCTTCTCACATGACACCATGTTTGCCGCACATCACTCAATCAGACCCCGCAAGCCCGCTTTTGCAGCCACAGCCTCCGAAGAAAGGCGGGTACACTCGAGCACGTGCAGACAAGCCTCCACCTGACGGCAAAACTCAACCCAGACTTGCACCACTGCCTCGCTATGATATGTAGCAAGAAAGGGAAGAGAACCGTTAGCTTCAGCAGCAAACGCTTCGGCCGTGATTACACTGCTCGCATGAAGCTCCTCGATCAGGGATGACAGGGAGTCGAGGCTTAATTTTGCCATACGGTCAAAGGCACGTAGAGCATAGGGGCCGGGTGGCATAGCGATGCGCGACTCCAGCGCTGTGAGAACTGGCAGGGCTGTTCAGATTTATAAACGACCAGTGAAACTTCTAAGCAAAAGAACAAGTGGGACGATATCGAGACTTCACTTACCCACAGTCATGCAAGAAGGAGCTGAGGGCTCCCCTGGCCCTTCGAGAACCTCAACCTCGTCGTCGGCCTCCAGAACTGTAAAGGACATCAATGTCATTTCGCGAAATAACAACAATGCTATGAAAAGATGGTAAACAACACTAACCTTGCCCAGACGATAGGACGATGCGTTGAGGAGATATCGCTTGTGGAGCAGCCATCTCCAACAGGCGCTGAAAAGACTGCCTGGGAGACAAGTCGGCAATCGAAGCCGCCAATCCGCGCAACTCTGAAAAGACATAAGAGTTCAGATAATGAAAAGGATACTAATTCAAAATGTAGAAGGTTACCTTCGATGCTTCTCCCATTCTGAATAGGAGGGATAACAGCTTCAACGGCCTCCGCCGCGACCTCGGGCTCCGACAAAAGGGGGGTAGCCTCGACTACCTCCATCCTAGCTTCTGGGCCTCCCCTAGGGAGATCCGTTGGGACGGCGACCACCAAGGATGCCTCTCCCAAGGGAGTAAGTGCTTCAGGAGCAAGGACCACCGCTGGAGGCTCTATCGCGAGAGGGACTGTTTCATCAACCCCATCCACATTGAGCAATGTTTCACAAGGGGTATCAGCAGGCTCTACGGTCAACAAACCCGTGGGAACCTCCCCCATCGCCGAAGTCTTTGCACAGTTCACACAAGAATAAGAAAAAATATATACAATTGCAGACAATATGAAGTATTACAAAGAAATACAAGAGCTTACCGATGTGCAAGGAAGCTTTCAGTATGGCTTGCTCAAGCCGATGCTCCTTCTCAAGAAGGTGTGCTCACTGAGGTTCAAGGGTGGACTCGTGGCCGCCAGTCCACAATGAAAGCGCATCCGCAGCATCCTCCGAAGCAGCCTGTTTAAGGGCCCTTCGGCCCCATTCCTCCAAAGGGCCGATAAATCGCCGCCGGATCCACGAAGGGTCTTCATAAAAGATTACGGCGGGATAGGGCTTCTTCGGAACCCTCACGTTCTGAAACTCGTCTTTAGAACGTCTTATAGCCTCAGCTAATTGTGCGGCTTCCTCGGCAGTTGAACTCGGAAAAAGTAAGCTAGCGTCAGACTCTGGCATGGCCAACGGTTCATTCTGAAGAATGGGCTCAGACTCTATTAAAGAGTCGAGCAGGTTGGTAGCCACCTTCCTCCGCCGTTTGGATCCGGAACTGACCACCGAGGATGACCGTTTCCTCCCCCGTGGAGCCTTGGCACGATGCTGACCCACCTCACCTTCAATACCCTCGTCACCGGCACTCTCGCTTGGCGGTGCTGCCGAGGACGACACGGCCATTGTCGACGCCGCCGGCGGTGGTACTACTACTGGCGCCCTTTTACCCCTTGACTGAGCCCGGGTATCCAATAGCATACCAATTGTAGGAGTAAGGTCCACCTCTGACTCCCCCGGAATGAGCGCAACACTGGTGTCCCTCAAGGGGAAGCAGACCGGTGCGCACGGCCGCAATGGAACCCCCGTGGCCTGAACCGGAGCAGGAGCGCCATGTCCAAGAAGCACCCTCTTTTCCTCAGCAATAATCGAGCCGGCTCGATGAAGGTACCAGCCCGTGAAGGATCCCACACATCGGGGAATATGGTCGGCTTCGGGAATCATGAAGCGGGAACCAGTGTTTAGCCTCACGAAGTGATGAGCAGCATCACGAACAGTTTCGGGTGAAGGGACCGGCGCGACTGTAAAAGCCTCGAAGGGAACGCCCTGATCATATCCAAGTTGCCGGGCGAAGCGATGTGGATTGTACCGCATAAAAAGAGCCGCACTGTTCTGACGGAATACCAGATAACCTGGTCTGATCGTGTACAAGTGCGTGGCCTCCCGGGGCTTCAGAGAAAGCACCTCACCTTTCGACTGGTCGCAGAGTTGTTGAATTGGACCTGAAGGAGAAGATAGGGCCCGGTCAACGAACACCAGTCCGCCTAAGCTAGCGTAAGGAGCGATCAATACACGAATGGCCCCGGACTGAGTTGGGTCAGGAGCAGAAGCACCCACCAGCCGCATCAATCGTGGAAAAGTGTAGGCGTCGTAAAACTTAGGTGCTTTGGTGTGCAGCAAAGGCCCCCAACACGTGCATCTCAATCTAAGATGTGAAGTAATGAAGAGAAAAGTTTACCACATCCACACCTGGAGTTGAGGTATTAGCCGCGGCGCTTAACCCATGATAAAGATGTGACAGCGCTGGGATGCCTACGGCCAACCGTGTTCCCTCAGCAATACGATGAGCCGGGTAGATAACCGAGACTCTCATAAAGCGGCGATGCATGGGGATGACGAACCAGCTGAGCCAGACGCTAATGAAGCCTATAAAGAAAGTCTCCTCATCCATGCCGGGGGCTGCAATCGACTCAAAAGATATCGCCGACATGATAGGAATGTAATACTGCGGCAAATCCTCTTCCTTAGTCGGCCGCCTATCCAAACCAAACCCAAAGGGGTCATTGATGTTCGCAAACTTCGGAGCCGTCTTCGACAGGACATCTTCGCGGAGGAAGCAAGCGATGAAGCTCTTAAAAGTGACGCCCTGCACCTCAAATTCTGTGAATAGTTTGTCAAAGATGCCCAGCGCCTTGATCAAACTCGGACGCTTGTGGCGGACAGTTGTCACGCCCCGCTTCCCAGTGTACAGCGAAGTGGACACGACGAGGTCCGCTACGTATGTACTCAGAAGTACATACGCTAAGCGTAGCTAAGCAATGTAAAATATTACACAAGAGACAAGAGTATAAAAAGAACAGCAACTTTTATTTATTAACATTCTTTGTACAATACATGAAAGGAAATACAACTGAAATAAAAGATGCCTAAACAGTGGCATAACAGGAAATGAAAAGTACAGAAAGGAAAAGTGTACAATGAAACTACAGTGCAGGGTCTTCAGTAAACTGCTCCAAGTCTTCTTGTGATGGCTCAATCTCGGCCGGGTCCAAAACACCTGACGACATTCAAAGAAGAGAGAAACAGAATGTCGTCAGCGAACAGGTCGCTCGGTAAGTCCCAAAGATAAGAGAGAAATAGACAGAGAGTAAGAGAGGGAGAGTGTAGCTTTTAGTGTTGTATTATAATATTGTAATGTTGTATTAACGCTGTTGTTTATAGCCTGGTACAGAAGATGCCAGTGTATACGAGGGGAGTCCCACTTACACCGGGGACTTTGGTAACCTGTAGTACAAGGCTCCGTCGATAATACCACGGAACAACGGCATGGATGTAATTACGTCTTAAGTGACCACCTCGTGCCACCTTTAACATATTCCGTACCAGTCTACCCCTTAAACCCCGCGATGTCTTGTTTGTATTGTTATCTTGTAAAATTGTGTTGATTGTATGAGTGATTAACTGACTGACCGAAACCATGATATCAGGAAACGGCTATAACCATAGAGTCATGTAAATGGAATACTGGGAATCATGTAAAAGGAATATCCATGGTTCGGTTCAGTCAAGTTATATAGATTGTTAACTGGAATCTGGAATTCATGTATTCATGTTGAGTTAGAATATAAAAGAATATAGATTGACTTGAAACATATTCAAGTTTTGTAGCTTGGTACAGAAGGATGCCAGTGTATACGAGAGGGATCTCTATATGCTAGAGATCAGGGCAAATGGAAGTACAAGAAACCGTTTATGCCACGGTACAACAGCAACTGAATATAGGTTAGGTGTCTTAATCTGACCGTCTCGTGCCACCTTTAACACCTTCCGTACCAATCTACCCCTTAAACCCCGTAGTGTTTTGATTGTATTGTTTGTCTTGTAAATTGTATTGATTGTATAATTGATTGACTGACTGGCCGAAACCATGATATCAGGAAACGGTTGTAACCGTAGAGTCATGTAAATGGAATACTGAGAATCATGTAAAAGGAATATATCCATGGTTCGGTTCAGCCAAATTGTATAAATTGATAATTGTATTCATGGATTCATGTGTTCATTTTGAATTGGAATATTGAAGATTTATATGGTACTTGAATCATATTCAAGTCGGATTATGATCAGACTCAAACCCGAGTCAGACCGTAGAAATGTAAATCGAAGTCCTATAATTGCTAGGGTCCTCAGGGTAATTTATAAAACTTGAGAGGGTTTTATGTAAAAATACTTTTGTATAGTTTTCAAAATACAACTCAAGTATTTAATTATCATCTTTATGTACATACAATAATTTAATGATCAAGCTAAATATGTATACATGTTCGAATAACATGAAATGAGTCAAGTATATTATTCGAGTAACTACCATAAACAATGCTGTAAAGAAATATTATGTACGACTAATTAATCAAGTTGAACGAATGCGAAATATAAACAAAAATATGGCTCTAAATGTTTTGCATGCGTGAGTTCCAGTTTTACCTAAATATGACTACCGGTTTGAGAGATATATATGTTTTCGTATCGTCGCGCAAAACAGATCAGAATCTATTCGGCACCGTCACATATTTTTAAAACGCAGTTTGAGTTAATTTGTATCAGGTTTCAGGTTACGAAAATTATTAGAAAATTGTAGGTATTTCGATGTACTTATCGAAAACACCAAGATTCACATGATTTGGATTTCTGAAGCTCTAGTTATGATCATTTTAATATCAGCATTTAAAACAAAAATTCAGATTTCTGGACAGCAACTATATATTCTATTGCAAAGCCTATATCAGGTTGTTTCATGCATTCCTAAGTAATATAATATACAGAAAATTATAGTTCTATCAATGGTGCATCTACACCTCTAAATTTTGTCACAAACGGATATCGGGTGTTCGAGTTATGTCCAATTTAAAAACAATGTGCGAATCAGGACAGATTCTGTCCAGATCCGTCACTTAATATTGTAATGCAGTTTTCTTTATCTTAGATGGGTTTTCAGTAAAACTATAAAACTAATAAAATCTAGATTATTCGATGTAGATATCAAAAACATCTGAGTTTGCTCAATTTGGATACCGGTATACCAAGTTATGTGTCCTAGAAATTGACCGATAGCTGCAGTTTTCTGTTTTACGATCAGTGAATAAATACGATGTAATTCACAAACCGTTATGCGGATCGATCTAAAATTTTTACAGCATGTATAAAATAATATAATCTATCATATGTAAATTCCATGAAATTTTCAGAAGTAAAAATTAATGTCTAAAAATTATTTTAAACCTAAAGGTATTGATGTGTATACTAAAATCGGCAAAAAGATTAACTAGTATTTTTATGCAAGCTTTATCCTTTCTTTTAATAACCAAACCGATTCCATGAGATATCGTAGATATATTATGGATTGAAATCTATGTTCTCACAACTTGTAATAAACATTCATAATCATGAAGAAAGAATTAAAAATACTTTAATTTGAACAAGAGATAATAAGATATTATTAAACCATATAGAATCATATATATCTAAACTTATGTATATGTATATGTATATGTTTATGTGTATCTTCTCTTATGGATTATGATATGAAAAGAATAGAGGGTTCACGATGCATGACAAGAGGAAAAAAAGAGATGGGGGGAAAGGAGAGAGAAGGGACTTACATACACAAGCCGGTATTGTCACCGGGCTTGTCTATCCGCCGATAGCCTCGCGTTACTAGCGAGACCTTCTTGAAGACTTCTTCATGTTCTTCTTCTTGTCATCTTGGTGAAGAGGAAGAAGTGAGAGATAGAAAAATATGAGGAAGGAAAAGATGGAGGAGGACAAATAAAGATGTTGTAATGGTGAATAATAATATATGCATTTAACATGAGAATTAAAAGAGAAATGAAAAGTCACCATTCATTTTGGAAATGAAAGGTCTCATTTGTAGGTTATGAGAAGAATAAAAAATGATAAAAATAATTGCAAGAATGGGGATTTGAACATGCGACTTATGGAATAACAATGCAAGGACTTATCCAATGAGCTATAAGGTTGTTCATGCATATATTTAATTAGAATTAAATATATGATATTGCTTCAAAAGAAAATGGGCTTTTTAGATGGGCTAAGGAGAATAAAAATAATGGATTTGGGTTAAATATTTATGAAAGGAAAAAATAAGAATGAGAAGTTAAAAACTTAAATATAAGAAAAAGAAATTGTACCTAGAAAAAAATACATAATAGATTGAGGAATAAAATAATAATAAATTTAATAGAAAGAGGAAAATACCAAGTACAAATAAATACGGTATATTTTTGAAGAGGGATAATACAAATGTATAAAAATTTTGGGGTCATTACAACAGTGTTCTCGGTAGACAAGCCGTCGAGCATTGCGGGCTCAGTCTCAAAGACGTACTCGTCCGAAGGCAACAATTCCTCATAAAGTGTCCCTCTGATTGGCAGCCCCGAGATCTCGCGAAATTCTTCCAAAGAAATCAAAACTTCACGGTCCCCCAGGAGGAAAGTGTTGGTGGGGAGATTCCACTGGTTCAGGAAGGCCTTAACCCACCAGACGTGAGGAGACGGGTAGTGGAAGAGGGACGCATAGATCGCCTGATAAAGCCCAACCTTTTGCAGTCGCGCGCGGTGGGCGGATAGGATGTAGCGAGCCTAAAGAAGGTAGCCCGTGGGGTGTCGAGGGGTGAGCCCTATTTTGTAGATCTGCCCCCATGCTTGGGCCTCGCCCTGGTAAATACGGCGTCCCAGAATATCTATGGCCGGGATAGGATGATTCGGGATGCCAGTCGTCGAAGGCTCAAGCCGTCCCATCGGGGTCCAATTCGGCATCTCCACGGCAAAGACTGTCCTTCGAGGATCCATCGGCAGGAATGGATAGGTAGGCTCCGTCGGTACTTCGCAAAGGAAGCTTCAACGACCACGGATGATGTGACCATACCAGGTCCCCAACAAAAGCAAGTTGGTGCAGTTCGGGTCATGAGCCCTGATCATCGCCATCAGTTCCTCGTCAGATGGTGACTGAGGAAAAGCGGCCTCCGAGCGAGTGAAAGGAAAGTACGGAACAGAAGTCATCGTACCTAAAATAAAATAAGGGGAAACTGTTAAAGCAAAACCAACAGTGTATGTGTGTGTGTGTGTTTGTGTGTATATATGATTATAAATATATATATATATATATATATAAAGACAATGGAATAAAACGGCAGCAGACTCATTTTATGGGACCACTGGTTACAAAACAGATGGGTCCCACAAAATCAAGATGGCGGCTGGCTAATGATGAGGCAAAGCAATCATTATGAGAACAAAAGGAAGATTCTCAATAAATGAACAGTGGATTTCAAATGACCTACACATTCCCTAAAAAGAAATCCATCTTGGACACTGTGACAAATCAAACAGAATCAAGGGAATTAAATTCCCAGAAAGCACCACTGCAAACTTCTTCTTGGTTGCAAAGAGATAACTCAGGGAAAGAAAACCCCAAGAAGCTTTCTGGGAAGAACTAAGTTCTTCATAGGAATTAAATTCCTTTTGAACAAGGGAATTAAATTCCCAGATTTTTTTTCAGAGCCAAAACTCTTTGGAATGGAATTAAATTTCAGAGAAAAAGACAAGCATCGCCATCGATCTCTGAGATCAAAGGAGCCTTAACAAAGGGGAGTTATGATTTAAAGATTGAGCGGTTTTCTTTTTAAAGAACTTGAAAAAAAATGGGTTCTTGTTAAAGGGAAAAACCCTTGGCATGGATTTAAAATCCAACTAAGATTTCTACAAAAGTTCTTCAGCCGTTCAAGATCATTACCTGAGAAAAGGGAAATTTTTTTAACAGAGTTAAACTCTGGAAATTTTTGAAGCAGAGAACTAAGCTCTGGGAACGAGAATTAAATTCTCAAAAGAAAAGTTGTAAGAAAGAAGATGAAAGAGTGGAGACACTTCTGAAGAGACCTCTGCATTTATAGGATGTGATGGAAACGCTTCATCTTCCTGATTCCCTAGATGGATCCAACGGTCATAAAAGTGACAGCGTTGCACTCACATGCAGACACGTGAGAGTAACGCTGTGGGGGCATTTGTTTCCTGATTAAAAATCAGGAATTACCTTAATGAGGTATCACGTGCTCACACGTAACCAATGGTCACGTGATGACACGTGATGGATAAAATCTCATCAAACAGAAACGAAAACAAACGGCTGAAAGATGACTCAATTGGGGGTCACGTACTCACACGTGACCAAGGGTCACGTCAGGCTTTGAAAGCATTACAACTTAATAGAATTTAATTCTAAAACATCAGGAATTACCTCCATGAGGTATCACGTGTTCACACGTGACCAATGGTCACGTGATGACACGTGATGGATAAAATCTCATCAAACAGAAACGAAAACAAACGGCTGAAAGATGACTCAATTGGGGGTCACGTGCTCACACGTGACCAAGGGTCACGTGCCAGCACGTGACATGCTTTGAAAGCCTTACAGCTTAATAGAATTTAATTCTAAAAAATCAGGAAATAGCTCAACGAGGTGTCACGTGCTCACACATGACCAATTGTCACGTGTTGACACGTGATGGTTAAAACAGCAACATAAACAAGCGGCTGTTGAAGGGCTCAATTGGGGGTCACGTGCCAGCACGTGACAGGCTTCGAAAGCCTTACAGTTTAATAGGATTAAAATTCTAAATTTCTCTAAAATCTTTCCAAATGGGAAAGGATTAAGGAGAACCGTTGGATTAAAAAATCCAGGGGTGATTAAATATCACCAATTTATGGAAAAATCTTAGACAAGGATCACCAGAAAGAACAAACAGAATATCTTTGGATTTAAAATCCAACGGTGAATAAAATTCACTGAATGATCTAAAGGATTATATTAATTATGAAAACAAACAAAATCTTTCAATGAAAAATTTACTAAACAAATTAATTCTTTTCCTTCTCCTATAAATAGGAGCCAAGAGAAGGGAGGAAAAGATATAGAGTTTTGGAATCTTGAAATTTCAGAGAGAAAAGAAAGGAGAATTTAATTCTCAACAAAGAAAAACCCTAGGTGAGAAAAGAAAGGGGATCAAAACTCCAAACAGAGAATTTAATTCTCAAATCTAAGAGTTTAACTCTTTTGCACAAAAGAACTTAGTTCTTCCTCTGGTTGAAAATCTACAAAGAGCACATCTCCCCATAAGTTGAGAATTTAATTCTCATCGGGTTGAGATCCTGCCATGCAGATCCAAAACTTAGAGGGGGAATTGAGTTTAGAGAATTTAATTCTCCCAAAACAAAACTAGGGTTTAACCCTGCATGAGAATATAATTCTCCCAAAGGTATAGGAATTTAATTCCTCCAAGATAAAACTAGGGTTCAACCCTATATGAGAATTTAATTCTCCTAAATTTTTAGGAATTTAATTCCTCCAAATAAAATTAGGGTTCAACCCTGCATGAGAATTCAATTCTCCCAAAATCATAGGAATTTAATTCCTTCAAGACAGAACAAGGGTTTAACCCTATATAAGAATTTAATTCTTCCACATACATAGGAATTTAATTCCTCCAAAATCATAATTAGGGTTTTAACCCTACAGAGAATTTAATTCTCAAAATAAAATAAGGAGACTTAAAAGATCTTTGTGCATGAAAAGACTAAGGTCACATGCCCCACGTGACCCTTGAACAGATCCCCCAAAAATGAGAAGAAGAAAGCTTTGACGCAATGCCTCAGGTGCTCCCACGTGACCTTCATTATATATGGAACAAAAACAAAGGCAAAATCTGACTTGGGCGCTCTCATGTGTTACCACGTGACCCCTAATAAATGTTCTAATAAATCAGGGCATGAGTATACATCACGTGCCCACACGTGATGGCTATGAAAATTAAAAGTGTTTAACACTTGTTTGCAGAACAAAATAAAGGGGATCTGGCCCCACTTTTTGATGCCATCACATGCTCCCACGTGACCCCTTCCTCTTCTAGTGTTTAACACTAATCTGACAATTTTGTTTCCAGTGTTTAACACTGTTATCTTTTAGTATTTAACACTAATTTGAGAATCACATTTCTAGTGTTTAACACTAATTTGATAATCTTATTCCCAGTGTTTAACACTGTTGTGCTCTAGTGTTTAACACTAGGTTTAGCCAAATTGGCTAATTTTCTAGAGGCAAACCCTCCCCTTCAATTGAATCTCAAAATTGAATAGAAACTCAGAGGTATAATGTTTAATCCTCAGCCAAAGACCCAAATGTTATCAAAACCCTCAAACTCTTGTTTAGCATTGCTAAATAATGTGGGCTTAAACCCAGACAAATGTCTAATGGTCCAACAGATGGCCAATACTTCAAACTTAATTGGATTTAGTCCAAAGTTGGCCATAAGTCCTCAATTCAGACTCAACTGAGCCAATGTGCTCATAATTAAATTAACTGATCTTAGTTCCAAATTGGACTACAGATCACTTAATCCACTTTGGTTTGAAGGTACATCTCTTCACTCCTCTGATATTTGTCATTGTAATCCTTCAACGTCTTCAGAGAGGTGACGGGTCCCGACAACCATACATTTCTACGGACTGTGAGGTACTTAAACTCATGGACTATGATATCCTTAACCTCGACCGTGATGTCTTAAAACTAATATTGGACTGTGAGGTCCTTAAACTCATAGACTATGATGTCCTTAATCTCGACCGTGATGTCTTAAAACTAACATTGGACTGTGGAGTCCTTAAACCCATGGACTATGATGTCCTTAACCTCGACCGTGATGTCTTAAAACTAACATTGGACTGTGGAGTCCTTAAACTCATGGACTATGATGTCCTTAATCTCGACCGTGATGTCTTAAAACTAACAACGGACTGTGGGGTCCTTAAACCCATGGACTATGATGTCCTTAACCTCGACCGTGATATCTTAAAACTAACAATGGACTGTAGAGTTCTTAAATCCACAGACTATGATGTCCTTAACCTCGACCGCGATGTCTTTAAACTAACACTGGACCGTAATGTCCTTAAACTAACAATGGACCGTAATGTCCTTAAACTAATTATCAACCGCAATGTCACTAAACTAAACAATAGAGCCCAATTGTTCTCTTGTCGGATCTAAACGATCCCGTTAAGTCGATCTTAATCCAAAATGAGACTAACGTATCCTTAACTAACGTTTAAGTTGATCTTAGTCTCAAATGAGGCTAACGTATCCTTAAACCCAACCCCCAAACCTAAATCTAAGAAAGATACGGATTTGGACTAGTCCACGCCTTACGGGCGACAACATAACTTAGTCTCCGTATATAATCCACGGGCAACCAAACACAAAACAAACACCCACGACACGAAGTGACCATCTAGAGAAGGAGAAAGTTGTTACTGCGATGCAGTAGCGTAATTAACTGCAGGGGCTTGCGCCTGCAGGGAAGAGCGTCCCCACAATCAAAAACCTCTCAAGCGAGGAGGAATCTGACGAAGTCTGCTACATCGGCCGCATCCGTTTAAACCTTCGATACACGGTGCCATAAATCAACTTGGCATCTTCGGAGAGGTGGATGGATAGCACCAATTAGCATCTGCCCCGAATCTCAGGCAAGACGTCAGTCTTGCGCGTCTTTCGGAGGGGAACATTGACGATTGCACCAGTTTTATCTTTACTTTCTGGGTCAGGTGGTTTTGTTGTTTATTGCGACGCCTCTCGAGTGGGATTAGGCTGTGCGTTAATGCAGCACGGCAGGGTCGTCGCTTATGCTTCTCGGCAGTTGAAGAAGCACGAGAAGAACTATCCCACTCATGACTTAGAGATGGCCGCGGTGGTCTTCGCACTCAACATTTGGAGGCATTACTTATACGGTGAGTCGTGCCAGATATTCACAGACCACAAGAGCTTAAAGTATATCTTTCAGCAACGGGATCTGAATTTGAGGCAGCGTCGTTGGATGGATCTCGTGAAGGACCATGACTGTGCGATTCTTTATCATCCAGGCAAAGCGAATGTTGTGGCAGATGCTTTGAGTCGGAAGCCTGGAGGTAGCTTATCTTATTTGAGCACAGTGCAGAGGCAGTCTTCCACAGATTGGTAGATTCTATGTGACAGCCGAGTACAGTTTGAGTTTACGTCGACAGGGGGACATCTCGTTCATATCCGCACCCGTCCACAGTTACTTGATCGCATCCGAGAGGCACAGCCCGCCGATGCTCGCTTGTCCGAGATCATAGAACATGTTAGACAGGGTAGAGATTCTGAGTTTGTGATCGATGACCATGGAGTGTTACGGTTTGGGAATCGTCTTTGTGTGCCAGATTCTGAGGGACTGAGACGCGAGATCTTAGAGGAGGCACATCGGTCAGCATATAGTATTCATCCGGGTTCCACCAAGATGTATCATGACTTGAGAGATGTCTACTGGTGGGAAGGGACGAAGAGAGATGTCACGGAGTTTGTTTCGAGATGCTTGACTTGCCAGCAAGTCAAGGCCGAGCACCAGAGACCGGCAGGAAAGTTACAGCCCTTGCCCATTCCGGAGTGGAAATGGGAGCAGATCTCCATGGATTTCATTGTGGGTCTGCCCAGGACTAGCAGAGGGTATGATTCCATCTGGGTGATTATGGATCGATTGACGAAGACAACTCACTTTCTTCCGGTGAAGACGACGTATGGATATGCGCAGTATGCCCAGATCTATATTGACGAGATTGTGCGATTGCATGGAGTTCCGACTTGTATTATATCCAATAGAGGCACATAGTTCACCAGCCGATTATGGAAGAAACTTCATGAGGCTCTAGGCACCCGATTGAGTTTCAGTACACCTTCCCACCCGCAGACCAACGGTCAGTCAGAGCGGACCATACAGACTCTTGAGGATATGCTCCGAGCCTGCAGTCTAGATTTCGGTGGCAGTTGGGATCGTCTTGTTAGAGTTCTCCTACAATAACAGCTTTCAGGAGACGATTCAGATGGCCCCCTTCGAAGCTTTATATGGGAGAAAGTGTCGATCGCCCATTTGTTGGACAGAACTCAGCGAGAGCAGCATTTTGGGACCGCAGCTAGTGCAGGAAACTACAGAAAAGATCCAGTTGATACGGGACGGGATGAGAGCGGCCCAGAGCAGGCAGAAATCTTATGCTGATCGACGTCGTCGCAGACTCGAGTTCGATGTGGGAGACCATGTATTCCTCCGTGTCTCTCCGATGAAGGGTATGATGCGTTTCGGGAAAAAGGGGAAGCTCAGTCCCAGATATGTTGGACCCTATGAGATTCTGGAGAGGGTGGGTGCTGTAGCTTATCGTTTAGCACTTCCACCAAGTTTTCCCAATGTACATCCAGTGTTCCACGTGTCTATGCTTCGCAAGTACCTTCACGATCCCTCTCACGCGATGCAGCATCAGACTTTACAGCTTGAGCGGGATTTATCCTATACTGAGCAGCCGGTAGCTATTCTAGACCGGCAGGTAAAGAAACTGATATCAAGGGTACTTCCATCCGTAAAGGTCCTTTGGCGAGGACCAAATAGCGAGGAGGTCACTTGGAAGGCCGAGGATGACATACAGAAGAAATCCCCGCGTCTTTTTGAAGGTACGCGTACTTAAGTTTTAAATTCGGGGACCGAATTTTCTTAAGGGGGGAATATTGTAACATTTTGAAATATTTTAGATAATTAATTATTTTATTTATTCAAATTAAAAATGTTATTTTAAATTTTATTGTAATAAAAAGACCTTTTAATATGTGGTAAAGTAATTTAGTAAAGAAAGTAGTTTGTTTAAATAATAATAAGTGCCATGAGGGGTTTTAGTGAAAATGTTAGCTTCCTTGTGTTAATTAATATTATGTGAGGGTTATTATGTAAATGGGTTAGGTCATGGTTAAGACTAATACAACCCCCATAGACACCACACCTTAGGGTAAACCTTATGCCTACACCTCCTACTTGCATGAATACACACCATTCTTCATGGTGACACTTCCACCTAAATTACCACTTCATATCCTTATCTTTTCAATAATTGATTCAGTTGGCATAGAAAAACTTGAAGCAAAATACTTAGTAATAATCCTCTACCTCAATTTGAATGAAAGAAGAAAAGAGAAGCTAAGTACTAGGGATCCTTACCTCAACCCTCAAGCTAGGATTACATGTGCTTGTGCATCTTTGAAGAAGCCTTTCAGTTGATCATTCAATTGGTATAAGTTTCAATCCTGTAGATGTAACGTTTTGAAAATCGTTTCGGTGAAATTTCGAAAAATCGATAAAATAAGGGGGTTTTCTATAAAAAGTCAAAATACAAATATTTTATTATAAAAATTAAATATACATATTCTAGCTATGTAATTGCTATTATTTGGTGTTTATTGAGCCGCTGGTGAAATTTCAAATTTTGTGAAAAAAATATTATTTTATTATTATTTAAGCCGTCACTAATACATTTAATTAGGGAAAATTACAAATTGGAATGAGTTGAAACAAATTTTGTGCATCATAAAACATTAAATAAAATTTTATCATATGGTTTTTGGAACGAAATCATTTGCCAAAACGGTTTAGAAATTATTGAAGAAAAAAGGCTTTTTTTAGCGTAAATGGATGTTTGGGGTATTGTATTTATCATTTTTCATCACCCCACACCCGTACCCACACCCACACACCCCCATTTACTTCTCCCCTTGGCTGAATTTAGCAGCCCCCATCTTTTTCCCCACTTGAATTTCAAAGGAAAAGAAATGAAAGAAAAGAAAAGAAAATGGATAAATTAGTTAGACTTTTGACTTTGCTTTGACCTTGACTTTCTCCCCCCACTTTCTCTACCTCCCTCTCTCTCCTCTCCCACTCCCATTCCAGCCGACCCCCCTCCTACAGCAGCAGCAGCCCCCCCCCCCCATTTCCCTTCTCTTTTCTCTTCAAACTTCATCAAAAATTGCCTCAAATCCATCAAAAAAAATCCCAAAACCCAAATCCGACTCCTACCCATTTTAGCTTAGCTCGTATAGCATGGATCTTTGTGAAAAGAGAGCATTTTGGGAGGCCATGGATGCTTGTGGATCTTCAAATATTTTTGGGTATAATTCCAAACTTTTTTTGCTTAGTTTGTTACTTAATTTCTTAAAGCTAATTTAATTAAGTGTTAATTTGGTTTATGTGAGTTTAATTGCATGATTAAGGATTTCAAGTTAGGGTTTGTTGTGAAAATGAGTTGTGTTTGATTGTGCATGGTTTAGTGATGTGGTTTAACATATTAAGTTTTGTAGAAAACTAATCTAGTTGTTAATTACAAGTTGTTACTTGAAAAATGTCCAAATTAAGCTTTTTGCTGCAAACTAGGTTTTTTGATTTAATTCGAAATATGAGATTAAAAATATGGTTAGGGTTTTTATCATATTATTAACTTTATTAAGTGTAGTTTAATGCTTTAGATCATGCAAATTCAACCTAAATTGTAGTTGTGCATTTTTGCTATGAAATTGTTAAAATTTAGGTATTTTGTAAACTAGAATATTAGGGTTTTTGGAATTTAATGAGATTAAATTCCGGAAATTGTTTCTATGACTTATTTAAGATATTTAATAAGTATATTAGCCGCTACATTCATTTAAACATCATGTTTTGTACAAAAAAGGCGAATTGTGCTTGCTAGATTTTCGGAAAAATGACTTTTTAAGTGAAATTGGGGTTTTTGTGAGTTTTAACCTAGTTTATATTAAAATTAGTGTTCGTGAATGTGCAAATGAGTGTGATTGGATTTTTCTCGATGGTTTGACGTTTGTACATCGACATCGAGGGTTGGTTTGACTATTCTTGCATGCGTAGGCGATAGGTTTGGACCTATGCGTGATACGCGTGCCGATTTGATTTTCGTATGCCGTTTCGATTTCGAATTTAGTTTTAATGCGATATGGTGTGTTATGATATGTAGGTACCCCCATGTGGACTTCGAGATGACAAGCAAGCGCGTGGCGACGTCGGCACCGGCTAGCGAGGACCAGGTGAGTAGATTTATATCTACGGGGAGAAGTCGGGTGGATGGCGTATAGCACCCCCGCAGTCCGTGGTGGTGTATACGGATGCGTATACACACCAACAATTATTATATGTTATTTGGGATTACTAACGATGTTTAAGATGGATATTGGTGTGTTGGATTATTTTAGCGTTGCGAACCCTAGGGTAGTGTTGCACTACACATACACACATACATACTTGCATACTTTCCTATTGTTATGTGCTCATGGGATTCTTTATGGTTATGTGTTCACATGGGTATGGGACTATGTGTTCACATACGGATTGATGATGATACTTGGGATTGAGCTGAGTCGATGAGATTTGATTTGAGGCCGTGAGATCGGTGATATAGCAGGGTTCGTATCTTAGATACGACATGACGTTGTAGCGGGTCCTTGACGTAGTGTTTCACACACGTCCATGCATACGTAGGCGGTATCAGTATGGTACTAGATGTAGATCAGTACCGCGATCATGATATTTGATAAAGAGGATACCAGGTGAATAGTATGATGAATGTGATATTGACCCGTACCCAGATTTGGGATGCCGTACGACAGATTTACATACGAGCTATATTGATGATTGATCCGCACTCTTGACTTGGGATGCCTGATTATAGATATGGTATCGGCTATGATATTATTGAGGCGGGATCACCGACTATACATATACAGGTAGGTATATGTATCGACTCAGATGATAGGCGGTTTCCTTACCTGTAGTTCAGCTTGTTAGCTTAGCCCTTTAGTTTAGTTTAGTTGTTAGATTAGATTCGATTCTTACCGATTTCAAAAACTAACGAATCGTGGGTATTTTAAAAGACAGCCCAAGAGATCCTACGGATATTTCAAAAGACGTATCTTTTCATAAAAACACCGTAGCCCCTATTTTCAAAACCCCATGATTCGTGTTATTTCAAAAGGCACCATTTGTAGGACTTATATTAGATTATTACAGATTAGTTTTCGTTGTGTCTAGTATTCAGCTCCCGCACATTATTGCTGTTCGCTCTTCCTCGCATACTTATTTTGCTGCATATTCCATTATTGATATCATGCTGTTAGGACACCAGCACCATTACCGATGATGCGTATGTACCACGTACACCTACTTGCCGGCTCACACACATCTTCATCGGTAATTGCCATGTCACGTACACTTTAGAGAATATATTTGCTTGACTTAGCTTGTTAGTTAGTAGTTTGATATGATATTAGTGTACCTGCCTTACATGCCTAGTTTATTAATCATACATTGCAACTTGGTTATTGATACCATATGCATTCATTATCATTGACATATGCACTTGTGATGATTTCTTGAGATTTATGATATTTCTGGATTTCGGGGAAAGCCGCAAAATTTACAACTTATGATCTTTTAAAATATAAAATGTTGCGGTTTTCTAGTGATGTAAAGTGTCGTCCACCATGAGTTTGCTGTGGTTTTCGAGATCCGTGTCGAGGAGTGGAGGAACCGTCACGGGTACATGGTGGGCCCGGTGCGGTACCCCGGGGCAAGAGGAATGTGGTGTTGACGTTGAGCCCGGCAGGGGAGCACTACCGACCGGTGATATCACCCGACGCGTCGGATATCCGGAGGATACCGTCGTGGTCTTGAGATGCATGGTAGGGGCCGGTCTGGACTGACGGCGCCCTAGATATTGAGATTGAGACATTGATATTTCGAGACAGTGAGATTTATGTTTTGTGTCGATGCTAGACACTGTTGATACTGATTTCATTTATGATACCTCACTTTAAAAATACAGAAATCTCACTAATTTATGAAAACAGTTTCTTTATTTACATGTATTCTGTTTTCATGCATGCATACCTCATTCATATGATATATTGCTACCTGAGGCACTGACATGGGCACATGAGTTTACACTCGGATTAGATATTTACCCTAGCCATTGTTATAGGCTGCATGTTATATACATTTTCGAGGATATATTATGATCTTTGACCTAGGATTGCGTTATTTATGCGATTTCTGTGCGTAGATGTTTTTCTATTCACGAGTTGGCAACTCACCCCCGTTGTGCCCCAGTTTCTTGCAGGTTTTGCCGTACAGGTTTAATTACGGTTTTGCGGGCTCAGTTTCATTCGGGTGACTTGCTAGTAGGTGGGTTTTTCTTGTATCGTACCCATCATATTACCTTGTATAATATTATTCCGTTGTATCTAGTAAATTCCATCAACCAAACATGTATTTATTGAGATAGAGACCAGTGTTGTTTATTCTTTCGACCTTAGAGTCGCTCGTTATATTTCTGGTGGTTTTGAGTTTCCTTTTGAGTTTTGATCATCGCCGTTGGCGTTGTATATTATATTGCTTGTGTGGTTGTGACCGTCGATTGACGAAGAGCTAGCTCCCGCTTGGGGATGCCTTTTTCTTGATTTCGTATACTATTCATGTTGTTTCCCGTTTGGGGGCCAGTATTTACAAAGGAGACTCTGCCGAAATTTTCAGTAAATTTTTGATGTTTTTAAAAACCGCATAATTCGGCTTATGCTATTGAAACTACTTGCTTTAAGTTGGTTTTTCCTGCACTATACTACTTTTCTTGGTTTGGATTTCTGGGTTTCGGTTTACTTAGATTACGTACGCCTCGAGACGTTCGTAGTTTAAGTGCCGGTCATGTTCCGTACTTTCGGGTCGTGACAAACTTGGTATCAAAGCGTTAGGTTTTAGCTTCGGAGCGTAGGATGACCCTTGGTTGATGGAATAGGTGACTAAAGTAGAGTGACGTACCGTTGGTATGTTCCGCGGCATATTTACGACACGCCACTCCACTTAAGAAGCCTTAGGATGTACATTTCCTTATTCAGTATTATATTCCTTCATGATCTAGCCTCATCGTTACCAGTTTGGTTTTGCTGCCACGATTTCGGGCAGGGAGAGCTACGGCTAGAGTTGCGGTCAGCAGGAGCTCGTCACAAATGAGGACTGACCAGGGCGTGATTCCGGCGACACCCGATTGTAGAAAGGTGTCTTTTGATTGTGTTTTCGCACCACGAGCGTTGATGGATCGCTGTATGAGATTACTCGGACGGACAGATCAGCACCAGAGGATTGAGCCAATGATAGAAGGTCGCTAGTCACCCACGAATGAATGACTGAGACATGTGGTTCATTCGCCTACCCGATGAGAGGTCATCAGATAGATTGATTCCAGCTAGAGACGACTTCACGCGGAGACGTTGGGAGTCGACAGAGACGATCGAATGTCAGAAACCTATTATTCCAAGTTTAAAGTAGTCGGAAGGACATGCAGGCAATTCTATGGTCCCTCTAGAAGAATGAAACCCTAACTCGACATAATGACCGTGTGAAAGCCTTTGAACCTTAGGGTTTGCGGCAGTTCCACGGCGCCATTAGTGAGGCTTGGGTTTGCCCTTCTACGGCTGGACCACCGATGCTGTGGTATGTACTCGATACTATTAAACTGTACCAAGATGTTGAGCTCTTGGGGGATTATGAGGTTTCGACGAATCGATCGAATGGTTCGACTTCAATCGGATGCTAGGTGGTGAGATGCATTCTTGGGAGACTCCAGATACGAGGATAGCCGTTGGAGCTCAGTCCATACAGCCACGACGAGACGAGTCCGAAGCGGTCGACATTAGAGAAAAGTGGAGTAAGAGGTTCACACCAGATCTGGATATGATGACGTTCCCCTCCGCCGACATCAGAGATGCGATGCGCATGCCGAGGCAGAGTACTGGATATACCTTCCAGAAGGAGTCGCGATGAGTATGCAGTCGTTCCAGAGCAAGATGCAGATATAGGAAAGGACAATGACTTCCGGACAGTTGGCAGAGACGAGACATGGAACAGACCGTGAGCAGGATTCCTTCCAGGACACTGCTGCAATGATACTTGCACCCAGGATCAGATGTGTCACGTACATTCAGAGAGCCAGAGGCCGACGCCAGTGATATGCTGTCTTACGAGTGGTCGTGATGATTGACCGGGAGATGACAAGAGACGTGCCAGAACTGGATCATCCCCGTTAGCACACCCGACAGGGCCGATGAGCCGATGGACCGAAAGATTGGTAATTCACAGTGAAGACCCTGACCCAGGAGTGGTCATGGTTACGTACACCAGCAGGACAGAGTTCATGATCATCGACGAGACGTCCCACTAGTGACCGCGACAGTTGGCCGAGATTCTTAGAGGATGCGCTTGAGCAGTACTATTCCGCCATTATTGATTACGATGTTTTGGGTGATTTATTCGTATGATTTGGTTTTGATGATTGAGGATTTACGATCTTTGCACAGTGTTGCACTTGATATCGTTTTCGTGCTTTAGTTTCACATGTTTGTGATTTTACGGTTTTAAACAGTTGAGTTGGTTTTATGCGTATGCATGCATACGATTTCGTTCCTGCACTCTGTATAGTTTATATATGCTTGCAGTGCAGTGATACGCCTTTTGTGCACTTGGATGCACTGGACTTCGATTTCGATTGTGATACTCGATATTTGTTTTGTGCACCTTGTGCATCTGATTGATTTTGCGCACGTTCGGCGCTTGATATTGGATTTCATGATTTCGTGTACGATGGATGCACCTGATTTGGATTTTCGCGCATGTTGGGCGCATGTTTTGAAGGGTGATTTTGGTGCACACCAGAGGCACTAAATCGAGATTTTTTTTCGTGCATGTCAGATGCACCTGATTTTGCTGTCAGGCACACATGTTGCCTACGACAGATGTTTCGTGCACACCCGATGCACTTAGATGTTGTTTCTGTGCGCATGTATGGCACATTCATGGATTTTGATTTCCGTGCGCACCAGACGCACGTAGCATTCATGTGCATATTTTGGGATTGATTTCTTATAGAGCAGTACGTTTTTATGATATTGCTATGTGTTTTCGTACTGAGCAGGACTAGTCAGAGGACAGTACCTGAATATATTTTGCATGCATTGATAGTTATTGAAGGGATTTCCAAAAAGCGAGCTATAGCCTCAGTATTTACCTACGTGTCTGATATGACACGAAATGTTTAAAACAAGGAGACCCTTCTAAATTGTTTCCAAAACGGCGGAACGTACATTTCGAACAAAGGTATATATGTATATAGTTATTTTCTTATGATAGACGTCCGCCACTGTGCAGTGTTATACGCGTTGCACAGCGACTTAAAGAGATTTGGCATGCATTTCCTTCAGATACTTACAGATATAGATTCGATGTTTACATGTATAGTTTCGAGTTATATCATATTGGTTTGATTTAGATTTGGCATTGATGTCTTCTCCATGACTCCGATGATTGCGGGATGCTTGACGGAGTTTTGATTTGAGTTATACTCATTTTTCAAGCGCATGCGCTGCGCTACGAATTGTTTTATGTAGTTACAATTTCGGAGCCCCGACGACTTGATGGTTTTTCTTAGATGTTTTAGTATTTGGGGGAGTTTGAATTTAAATTCGGGGACCGAATTTCTTTAAGGGGGGAAGATTGTAACGTTTTGAAAATCGTTTCGGTGAAATTTCGAAAATTCGGTAAAATAAGGGGGTTTTCTGTAAAAAGTCAAAATACAAATATCTTATTATAAAAATTAAATATACATATTCTAGCTATGTAATTGCTATTATTTGGTGTTTATTGAGCCGCTGGTGAAATTTCAAATTTTCTGAAAAAAATATTATTTTATTATTATTTAAGCCGTCACTAATACATTTAATTAGGGAAAATTACAAATTGGAATGAGTTGAAACAAATTTTGTGCATCATAAAACATTAAATAAAATTTTATCATGTGGTTTTTGGAACGAAATCATTTGTCAAAACGGTTTAGAAATTATTGAAGAAAAAAAGGCTTTTTTTAGCGTAAATGGATGTTTGGGGTATTGTATTTATCATTTTTCATCACCCCACACCCGTACCCACACCCACACACCCCCATTTACTTCTCCCCTTGGCTGAATTCAGCAGCCCCCATCTTTTTCCCCAATTGAATTTCAAAGGAAAAGAAATGAAAGAAAAGAAAAGAAAATGGATAAATTAGTTAGACTTTTGACTTTGCTTTGACCTTGACTTTCTCCCCCCACTTTCTCTACCTCCCTCTCTCTCCTCTCCCACTCCCATTCCAGCCGACCCCCCCTCCTACAGCAGCAGCAGCCCCCCCCCCCATTTCCCTTCTCTTTTCTCTTCAAACTTCATCAAAAATTGCCTCAAATCCATCAAAAAAAATCCCAAAACCCAAATCCGACTCCTACCCATTTTAGCTTAGCTCGTATAGCATGGATCTTTGTGAAAAGAGAGCATTTTGGGAGGCCATGGATACTTGTGGATCTTCAAATGTTTTTGGGTATAATTCTAAACTTTTTTTGCTTAGTTTGTTACTTAATTTCTTAAAGCTAATTTAATTAAGTGTTAATTTGGTTTATGTGAGTTTAATTGCATGATTAAGGATTTCAAGTTAGGGTTTGTTGTGGAAATGAGTTGTGTTTGATTGTGCATGGTTTAGTGATGTGGTTTAACATATTAAATTTTGTAGAAAACTAATCTAGTTGTTAATTACAAGTTGTTACTTGAAAAATGTCCAAATTAAGCTTTTTGTTGCAAACTAGGTTTTTTGATTTAATTCGAAATATGAGATTAAAAATATGGTTAGGGTTTTTATCATATTATTAACTTTATTAAGTGTAGTTTAATGCTTTAGATCATGCAAATCCAACCTAAATTGTAGTTGTGCATTTTTGCTATGAAATTGTTAAAATTTAGGTATTTTGTAAACTAGAATATTAGGGTTTTTGGAATTCCGGAAATTGTTTCTATGACTTATTTAAGATATTTAATAAGTATATTGGCCGCTACATTCATTTAAACATCATGTTTTGTACAAAAACGGCGAATTGTGCTTGCTAGATTTTCGGAAAAATGACTTTTTAAGTGAAATTGGGGTTTTTGTGAGTTTTAACCTAGTTTATATTAAAATTAATGTTCGTGAATGTGCAAATGAGTGTGATTGGATTTTTCTCGATGGTTTGACGTTTGTAAATCGACATCGAGGGTTGGTTTGACTATTCTTGCATACGTAGGCGATAGGTTTGGACCTATGCGTGATACGCGTGCCGAATTGATTTTCGTATGCCGTTTCGATTTCGAATTTAGTTTTAATGCGATATGGTGCGTTATGATATGTAGGTACCCCCATGTGGACTTCGAGATGACAAGCAAGCGCGTGGCGACGTCGGCACCGGCTAGCGAGGACCAGGTGAGTAGATTTATATCTACGGGAGAAGTCGGGTGGATGGCGTATAGCACCCCCGCAGTCCGTGGTGGTGTATACGGATGCGTATACACACCAACAATTATTATATGTTATTTGGGATTAATAACGATGTTTAATATGGATATTGGTGTGTTGGATTATTTTAGCGTTGCGAACCCTAGGGTAGTGTTGCACTACACATACACACATACATACTTGCATACTTTCCTATTGTTATGTGCTCATGGGATTCTTTATGGTTATGTGTTCACATGGGTATGGGACTATGTGTTCACATACGGATTGAGGATGATACTTGGGATTGAGCTGAGTCGATGAGATTTGATTTGAGGCCGTGAGATCGGTGATATAGCAGGGTTCGTATCTTAGATATGACATGACGTTGTAGCGGGTCCTTGACGTAGTGTTTCATACACGTCCATGCATACGTAGGCGGTATCAGTATGGTACTAGACGTAGATCAGTACCGCGATCATGATATTTGATAAAGAGGATACCAGGTGAATAGTATGATGAATGTGATATTGACCCGTACCCAGATTTGGGATGCCGTACGATGGATTTACGTACGAGCTATATTGATGATTGATCCGCACTCTTGACTTGGGATGCCTGATTATAGATATGGTATCGGCTATGATATTATTGAGGCGGGATCACCGACTATACATATACAGGTAGGTATATGTATCGACTCAGATGATAGGCGGTTTCCTTACCTGTAGTTCAGCTTGTTAGCTTAGCCCTTTAGTTTAGTTTAGTTGTTAGATTAGATTCGATTCTTACCTATTTCAAAAACTAACGAATCGTAGGTATTTTAAAAGACAGCCCAAGAGATCCTACGGATATTTCAAAAGACGTATCTTTTCATAAAAACACCGTAGCCCCTATTTTCAAAACCCCATGATTCGTGTTATTTCAAAAGGCACCATTCGTAGGACTTATATTAGATTATTACAGATTAGTTTTTGTTGTGTCTAGTATTCAGCTCCCACACATTATTGCTGTTCGCTCTGCCTCGCATACTTATTTTGCTGCATATTCCATTATTGATATCATGCTGTTAGGACACCAGCACCATTACCGATGATGCGTATGTACCACGTACACCTACTTGCCGGCTCACACACATCTTCATCGGTAATTGCCATGTCACGTACACTTTAGAGAATATATTTGCTTGACTTAGCTTGTTAGTTAGTAGTTTGATATGATATTAGTGTACCTGCCTTACATGCCTAGTTTATTAATCATACATTGCAACTTGGTTATTGATACCATATGCATTCATTATCATTGACATATGCACTTGTGATGATTTCTTGAGATTTATGATATTTCTGGATTTCGGGGAAAACCGCAAAATTTACAACTTATGATCTTTTAAAATATAAAATGTTGCGGTTTTCTAGTGATGTAAAGTGTCGTCCACCATGAGTTTGCTGTGGTTTTCGAGATCCGTGTCGAGGAGTGGAGGAACCGTCACGGGTACATGGTGGGCCTGGTGCGGTATCCCGGGGCAAGAGGAATGTGGTGTTGACGTTGAGCCCGGCAGGGGAGCACTACAGACCGGTGATATTACCCGACGCGTTGGATATCCGGAGGATACCGTCATGGTCTTAAGATGGATGGTAGGGGTCGGTCTGGACTGACGGCGCCCTAGATATTGAGATTGAGACATTGATATTTCGAGACAGTGAGATTTATGTTTTGTGTCGATGCTAGACACTGTTGATACTGATTTCATTTATGATACCTCGCTTTAAAAATACAGAAATCTCACTAATTTATGAAAACAGTTTCTTCATTTACATGTATTATGTTTTCATGCATGCATACCTCATTCATATGATATATTGCTACCTGAGGCACTGACACGGGCACATAAGTTTACACTCGGGTTAGATATTTACCCTAACCATTGTTATAGGCTGTATGTTATATACACTTTCGAGGATATATTATGATCTTTGACCCAGGATTGCGTTATTTATGCGATTTCTGTGCGTAGATGTTTTTCTATTCACGAGTTGGCAACTCACCCCCATTGTGCCTCAGTTTCTTGCAGGTTTTGCCGTACAGGTTTAATTACGGTTTTGCGGGCTCAGTTTCATTCGGGTGACTTGCTAGTAGGTGGGTTTTTCTTGTATCGTACCCATCATATTACCTTGTATAATATTATTCCGTTGTATCTAGTAAATTCCATCAACCAAACATGTATTTATTGAGATAGAGACCAGTGTTGTTTATTCTTTCGACCTTAGAGTCGCTCGTTATATTTCTGGTGGTTTTGAGTTTCCTTTTGAGTTTTGATCCTCGCCGTTGGCGTTGTATATTATATTGCTTGTGTGGTTGTGACCGTCGATTGACGAAGAGCTAGCTCCCGCTTGGGGATGCCTTTTTCTTGATTTCGTATACTATTCATGTTGTTTCCCGTTTGGGGGCCAGTATTTACAAAGGAGACTCTGCCGAAATTTTCAGTAAATATTTGATGTTTTTAAAAACCGCATAATTCGGCTTATGCTATTGAAACTACTTACTTTAAGTTGGTTTTTCCTGCACTCTACTACTTTTCTTGGTTTGGATTTCTGGGTTTTCGGTTTACTTAGATTACGTACGCCTCGAGACGTTCGTAGTTTAAGTGCCGGTCATGTTCCGTACTTTCGGGTCGTGACAGTAGATTTTTAGTTCAATACTGTTTTAGTATAGAAGTATGATATCGGTATATATCGTATTTGGATAAATTATGGCTCCGTTTTGAATCTGCTATAGTCTAAATAATCTTTAACAAAATCAAATAGTACCTTAGCCTTAATGATTGGACCTAGAATATACACCAGAAACACGGACCCATTCTATGAACTTTCGACCGGCGACAATCCCTTTTTTTCCGATCTCGCCGGTTTTTCGTGGGAATTGGCTGTTGAGTTTTCTAGGGTAGCTCTCTGTATATATTTTAGGGTATCTGGTATAGTTAGATTATGTTATATGTTCTGTATATAAAATCTGGAAGCAAATTCTTATTTTGGTTATAGTTCTGATTACGATACAGATATTTCGTGTCACGATTCTGTTTTTCCTGTTACGAACAGCGAAGGGTTAACTCAGGTTAGTATAGGTTGTTGATAGTTCACAATATTCGCACGTAGCACGTTTAGTATGTACGTCTTGTAGTTTTCATGTTTTCGCCGTATCGGGGTTTAGCTGTTTCTTATACGAAAGTTAATTTCGATGTTAAGTTTGACCACGGGGACTTCGGAGGCCGCAAGGAAAGGATAGGGGTTGATGGTATCCGAGTAGATTCGACGTGTTCCGGTAAGTAGACTAAACATTTACCGGGGGATTTTGTATGGATGGCGTAATACGCCCGTGATTATAAGTTTAGTTATAATTGTTTCCATTTACATTGTGT
Source organism: Agapanthus africanus (assembly GCA_030015575.1). Classification (NCBI taxonomy): domain Eukaryota; kingdom Viridiplantae; phylum Streptophyta; class Magnoliopsida; order Asparagales; family Amaryllidaceae; genus Agapanthus; species Agapanthus africanus. The sequence goes on along the minus strand of JASDDO010000028.1, from coordinate 90,292,810 downwards.
ATAAAATTAGAACTAAGAAACTTCATCGTATGCATTCATATCTATAAATCGCCATGTTTAACAATTGCTAGGACACTGCACTAATTATCGATGAGTCATGTTGCACGCACATATACCTACATGTTACACTACACCTCATCGGTATTGACATGTCACGTACCCACTTAAAACTTGTTACGTCACATATGATTTACTTCATACCACAAGCATCATTAATAGTAACTATTTTGCATCAATGTTATTATGAACACTTATCATGTTTCACTTTCAATTGTTATTATTTGTAGTATAAGGTGTATTGGATTATGAGGATTTCTGGTTTTGAGTTTTATGCACTATTAAGTTATATTCGGTAGTTCTTCATGATTGATGTGATATGTCCACAATGAGATGTTTTTATGATTTGGTTTTATTCCGGACCGAGTGGGGGAGCTATATGGTTGCGGATTTTTACGCTATTCAGACTGAGTGGGGAAGTATACAGTTGGATTCATGGTGGACCCGGTCGAGACCGAGGGGCAGGAAAGCCGCATTTGAGGCGGGGAGCCTAGCGAGAATACTCGATACCAGAGATAGTTATAAAACACGGCGGATATCTGGTGGATACCGACCGATGTTACTGATTGACAGGATCGTTCGGAGAACGATGTCTGCTAAAACAGAAGATTTGTGTCGATATTGGACATGGAAAAATGAATCTTAAATTGGAAATGACCAATATTCAGAGATATTTGATGAGATTTCAGTATTGTGTTATACATTCATTTAGTATATATTCATGCATCAATGTGATACTATACACCATGCTTATCTTGTTGCTTTTACTATTATTCCGGCATGCTTACAATATCAACTGTTAGATGTTAGTTTTGCTCACTGGGTTGGCAACTCATCCCCGTTGTGCCTTAGTTCCTTGCAGGAGACGCGTGGACGCATAGCAGCAGTGCGGATCCACTTGTCAGCTTATATCGCTTATTTTGCTAGGTGAGTTACATATACAGTGACCGTCTATTTTTGATATATGTATTTTGGATCTAGTATCACTCCATCAGACCCTGTATATTTGACTTAGAACGAAATATAGGTTTTGATTTGATTGAGTGAGATCGTCTAGTTGTGTTAATTTATGCTTTCTTTACTTATGCATGGAATTCTTCCCTTGAGCGTCGTATTGTTATTGCGTATTGATTTCCGCCGTTTGGCGTTATTTTGCTCCCAATTAGGGACACAACTTATTTAAAACATTTTATAACTGCTTTTATTAACAAATTAAAAAGGAGGTGTTGTCGAAATTTTAAATACTAAAAATCAGTTGTTTAGATTTCATTTCTTCAAAATCATTCGACATGCTACCTCATTCTTTTTACTTTAAAAACTGAAATTTTCTTAATTCCGCAAATAGGGTTTTGATCTTGGTTTTTGGTTTACTCAGATTGTGTCGGTATTTTTAGATGTCATACAATCTAAGTACCGGTCACACACCAACTTTCGGATCGTGACAGAACCCAAAGAGTGGGCTAAGTGGCTGAATTGGGCTCAACCGTGGTACAACACAACTTGGCACAGCTCCAAAAAAACCACACCCTACCAAGCTTTGTATGGAAGAAAGCCTCCCACAATCGTTTCTTATGTACCTCACACTGCTAAGTCTAGTGTAGTAGAAGAAGCTTTAATGAGCAGAGATGTGGCCTTGCAACTACTGAAAGACAACCTTACTAAAGCACAAGAAAGGATGAAGAAATATGCCGACACTCATAGAAGAGAAAGAGAATATGCAGTTGGAGACATGGTATACTTGAAGCTTCAGCCTTATAGACAATTGTCAGTAGCTGCTAGAAGTGTCAGAAAGCTATCCCCACTCTTCTATGGTCCTTACGAAATAATCCAGAGAATTGGCCAAGCAGCCTACAAACACAAATTACCAGAGGGGTCAAATATACACCCTGTGTTCCACATTTCCCAACTCAAAAACATATTGGGCCCTCCACCCCTATACATACTACAACGCCTCAGTTTGAAATGGAAGTAATCAGGGAACCTGAAGCTATACTGGACAGGAGGACAGTAATCAGAGGCAGAAAACTCATAGCTGAAGTTCTCATCAAATGGAAACAGCAAGAAGAAGCAGAGGCCACTTGGGAGGGACACTGGGATTTAAATAAAGAAGAGCGCAGAAGGCGCATGCAAGGAGGATCGTACCAGAATTGGTGACGTGGCAGACGACTTGGGTAGTAGGAGAACCTGAGGCAATCGATTCCAGCTATCAATTCCTTTTCTTTTTTGAAATAGAAAATGTATAAATAAAGAAGAACGAGAGTGAAGGATTTTATCTGTGAAAAAATTGTTAAAGGGACGAGGCCCTTCAACCTCCTCAAGTTCAAAGAAATTCTCCTCACTTCTCTCTCAAATTCACCTCTGAATTGTTCGTCTCTCTCCCTCAAACCCACCTGTGCTTTCTTCTCCTTCTCCAATTTATCCGTTTTCTTATTTGTGTGGGTATTTTTTCCCCCTGTATTTTTCAAACAATTGATTAAATGAAAATGAGGAATGGAAAGGAAATTGGTGGATCTATGCACCAGGATCTCATCACCATGATATCAAATATTGACCACAAGTACCCTCCTTCCAAAATTAGAAGATGACCCCACAAAACTCTATTTTTGGTGCGGCTTCCCCTTCAACTGGAAAACTCCTTTCCCGGGTGCCCGCAATAACCACCACTTGTTTTGTCGTTTCCTCGTGTTTAAATCCTCCCCTTTCCCTCTCACAATTGAACACCACCCTCTTCCAGCCTCCGATGCAACCATCCCTCTCCCAATCCTCGGAGAAACCGACAAAAGCTAATGATGTCTCCTCGAGGTTACGCTCCTGCTGGGGCCGATGAATCCGGCCAGAAGAAGAAGAAGAAGATTGCTGCTGTCGGTATCACCTCGTTGCTCCTCTTGGCCGTAGTAGGCACGGTCGCCACTATAGCCACCCGGCCCTCATTCTCCTCGTCCAAAAGCGGTTCTTCTTCTTCTTCGCCGGGTGGGATATCTAGCTCGGTGAAGGCCGTGCAGTCCATTTGTCAGCCTACGGACTACCGCCAGCAGTGCGTAGACTCCCTATCGAAGACGGCAGGCAACACGACCGACCCCAAGGAGCTCGTACAAGCCGCCTTCACGGTCACCATGGACCAAATCAAGAACGCGTTCAACCACTCCTCCGTCCTCCAAGAAGCCGCGAAGGACCCCCGCACGTCCCACGCCCTCGACAGCTGTAAAGAACTTCTCGACTACGCGGTCGATGACCTCCAGAACTCCATGAACAGGCTCGGAACCCTGGACATCACCATGATCGACAAAATCATCGACGATTTGAAGATCTGGCTCAGCGCCGTGGTCACCTACCAAGAAACGTGTTTAGACGGGTTTGAGAACACTACAGGAGACGCAGCGGACTCGATGAAAAAGGCGCTCACAAGCTCTTCGGAGCTCACCAGCAACGTTTTGGCCATCATGGATGATATTTCTTCGGTGCTAACCTCGTTTAACCTCCCATTCCTTAGCCGGCGGTTGCTTTCGGAAGAAGACGAGGGAGAGAGCGGGGATTTCCCGAGCTGGGTCAATCCATCGAAGCGAAAGCTTCTGGATACCGCAAGCATAAAGCCTAGTGTAGTTGTGGCTCAAGATGGAAGTGGAGACTATGAGACCATAAATGAAGGACTGGCTCATATGCCTCAGAAAAGCCAGGAAATAGTTGTGATGCGCGTGAAGGCAGGAATCTACCAAGAGCAAGTAACGGTGGGTAAAACCTTGACTAATTTGATGATGATTGGTGACGGACCGACCAAGACAAAGGTCACCGGAAGCTTGAACTTCGTCGATGGGACCGGGACTTTCAAAACCGCCACTTTTGGTATGTTCGCATCTGATCCCCGCGAGTTTTCTCTTCTTTTCTTTCCTTTCCACTAGCCATATATATATATAAGCGTGAGAATCTAATAAATTTCACATTTCTATAGGTGTGATTGCGGATGGATTCATTGCCAAGGACATGGGGTTCGAGAACTCGGCAGGGGCAGCGAAGCACCAGGCGGTAGCCCTTCGTGTGCAATCCGATAAATCGGTCTTCTACAACTGTCAGATGGACGGATACCAAGACACCCTCTACACGCACACCAAGCGTCAGTTCTATCGTGACTGCACCATAACAGGCACCATTGACTTCGTCTTTGGAGATGCCGCCGTTGTCTTCCAGAATTGCCTCTTCCTTGTCCGCAAGCCGATGGACAACCAGCAGACCATCGTGACTGCTCAGGGCCGTAAGAACCGCCGTGAAACCTCCGCCGGCATTCTGCACAACTGCACCATTTCAGCCGATCCTGAATACTTGCCGGTCGCAAGTACCTTGAAGGCATATCTGGGACGACCGTGGAAGGAGTACTCGAGGACAATAATCATGCAGTCCCAAATTGACGAATTTATTAGCCCAGAAGGGTGGTTGCCCTGGTTGGCAGATTTCGGTCTTAGAACATGTTTTTACACAGAATTCGATAATAGAGGGAAGGGCTCGGACAAATCTCAGAGGGCAACATGGAGGGGAGTCAAGAAAATTGATTATAGCCATGCGGGGAAGTTCACCGTCGAGTATTTCATACAAGGCAATAGCTGGATTCCAAGCACCGGAGTGCCATACATTCCGGGTCTTCTCCCATCGAGCGAGGGAGGAAGTATCCACTGAGAAATTATTCAATGTTCTAGGTGCAATACATCTGGATAAGGTAGAAAAAAAGAGAGCGCTTTTGGAACGGTCCACGAATGGGTAGAGCTTTAGACTTGAATCTATAGGGAAATAATTTTGTAAATTCCTTGTAAAGAGGAATTATTTCTTTATGTTTTATGGTCTCTTGTATTGGTAGAGTAAGTTGGTGAATTGAAATGTCAGTCAAGAAAATAATGTAATTCAATATACTATGGAAATAATTAAATTTTTTTCATTCAATATGGAAGAAATTGAGCCCCCAAGCCATCAACGTGTTTATATAGTCTTCGAACAAAAATGATGGGACTCTTTATTTTATTTGTTTCTTTTTCATGGTAGCGGGCATAGGTAAGTTTTTTCCCCGCTCATACACCATTGTATGAAAACAGAAAACCAGATCACCATTCATAACTGTCGTCACTCGCATATTCACTCAACCTTCATCGGCATAACATTGTTGAGGTTAGGCTCGATATGACTTAGAAAATGGAATTTATCTTGATCTTCAACTAGCTTACACAGTCAAAGCTATATAAAATGAATTTTATAGCTTTTGTTGGGGGCACCATCCCTGCCCCCCCCCCCGCCAGGGCCAGCTACACCCATAAATATAAAGCAGCACTCATAATAGAGTCCGCCCCATAACTATATTAAAAACTCAAAATGAAAACAATCACAAATATGTAGAATTTCCAGAGCAAGGCTACACTTTCTCAAATGTGCACACAGGCACCGACAAAAAAAGAAAAGCGAATAATGAGAACTAATAAAGGAGGAAATTTGTCATGAGTATTGACTAATCTCACAGGTGTTATGCGGTAATAAACCAGTTAAGAGGTGAACCGCTCCCTCGGCTGAAGAAAAGTAAGAAGGAAACATGGTACCCTAGTTCTATCGATATTTAAATCTTGTTTGATTAATATGGTACCCTAGTTCTATCGATATTTATCGGTTTTTCTGTTTGATAGAAATGTTGGGTTGTATCGATATTTATTGTTATAGCGTCACTGTGTCTATTTTAATCTGACAAGTCTTGTGGCACGAAAATTCCAGTTAATTATGATGTATCTGATAACTATGTATGCACTATATCTGCAAGCAATAGAAATCCTATTGAAATGTAAACCTTTTATTCTGCCTTTCATAACTAAGGCAACGATGAAGCAAACAGCTAAATATGAGCGAGTAACTAAGCTTAAGATAGATGCATCACAACATAAGCAGATACCAGAAGTTTGTCCCTTTCAAAAGTGAGCGAATACGATGATAGTCAATAGACCACAGAAACTGAGCTTAAAGAGCACCCAAGGTTTCTGAGTCTAATATGAGCCGAAAATCTAATAAATTAAATTAACACACATATATATGTTCCAAAAAAAACCTTAAAATTGTGCGTATTGAGCGAAAACGAGCCATTTAGATGGATCGACCATTGGTTTGATTTCAATATGGATTTATATCCGTGACATCACCCTAATCGTAGAACATGTACAGACCCACATCATGAACTGGAGCAAAGTGCATGAAAGGGTGTGGGATATGGCTTGCAATTAGACTGAACCCGACTGAAGTCCAAATGGGCCATCTATTAATATTGGGAACAAGGACATATTTTTGGTATTTACGAGAGGTGTCAGCCTGACCATTTGGGCTTAAAAAATGTATATGGGCGAAAGATCATATTAGTTATTTGAAATAAGTCACTAAATAAGAGATAACATGCCCTAATTCAGCTTCTCATTCCCATTTTAATTGTTTGTATTTTTTTGCAGTTACGAGTTAATAATTTTGAGCAATATATTTACCGTCTCTGGAAATTAGATGCAGGTCCAATTGTTGAATATTAAATTGAATTCAGGCTTAGTTTTAATACATATACTAAAGAGAAAAATACGAGACTCTGGTCTATATTAGTCTAGTAATTAAGAGAGATTTTATTATAGAAGGGAACACAAATTAGGGTTAGAAAAGGTGTCGTGCTAACCATAGGCAGATCAAATTTAAGAAACTTAAGGATTTTAGTTTGGACTCAGGCTCTGGTCTTAATATCAACGCCTGGTTTTAGATCGGGCCAATTTGGATTTATCGAAAAATTTATGGACTCAAACCGGGTCTCTTCCACGAGCCAAGCCCGGATCCAGACCGCTGCCGACCAAGTGGGAGATTGGTCAACAGAGAAGTGAGATGTCTTCTCTGTTTAATGACCTCACAAATTCTAAAACTTTACTCATTCCTAGAAAGAACAAAAAAAATTAAGTACCCCCTAAATCTAAAAAGTTGTTCTTTGACTTGCAGAAGCCCCGAGTGACGGAACTACAGTTTCGTATGGACTGCAACGGTTGTGTCCAGAAGATCAAGAAAGCATTGCATGGTGTAGACAGTAAGAAATCAGTTTAGCATTTCTTCGTAAACTTTCAGAATGAAGGGGATAAAAGTTAAATTTAATTCATCATAAAACAACAACAAACAAACAAACAAACAAACAACAGACTTCTTTTGGGGTCGGCTATATAAATCATTTCTTCCATTCTGCTCTCAAATTAACAGTTAACTTATTGTTCTAGTTATATATGCTCGTTTAGGTCCATCCCTATCCTTAGTTGCACACTTGTTTTGTCATACTAATTAAAATCCTGTAGGCTGTGGCTACGAAGCGACCAGTTTTTGCATGCTTGATGCAAGTCATGTATGTATCAGACATCATGTGTAAAGAATTAGTGTACATATATAACTTAAGTGTTAAAGAGTCAAATGCATTATACATGCTTTTGTAACAAAGCTTCACTGAATGGAGGGGAATAAATTTTGATATTTATATTTTCCGGTAAGTTTTCTCTAAAAGTTGAAATCTTGCAATTGATATATTGTTTTCAGAAAGGGATTCCAAATGGAAGTAATTTACCGCGGATGGAATAGAGGAAGTCTACATTTTTGAGAAATGGAACGGAATAAGGGTATGTGTCGCATCATTTTAAAGACATCTATTAGCCTACTTTGAAAAGCTTTTTCTTGCTGCCATGCCAAGTGAGGCTCCTAAAAATCTCCTCTTTTTTTGCCTTTTCTCTCGGAAAATGCGAAGCGGCATCTCAATACATATTGGTTCCAAGTTCAATTTGAATTCTCCAATTGCACTCTCATTACATGTTGAGTAAGAACATATCAGGCTCTCAACGGCAACTATAATACGACTAGTATATGAGATAACAAACTAGATGTCAACAATAGAAGCAAAAACAAATCTTCAAACCAGCATTTCAGGTTCAGCTACTTGCCTCAAAAATTTGTGGAGGATGGTTCATCTAAGTACTTGCTTGTAAGTTTTCTAATTACAGTAAACTCCCTTAAACTTTCGTCTTAAGGGAGCTAGCTTATTGTGTGGACAAAAACTTTAAGGTGGTTTAGTGAAAATAGCCGTAGTCAGAGGGTTTTTGATTGAAATTTACCCCTCCCCTCCCCCACTCCCCCCCCCCCCCAAAAAAAAAGAAGAAGAAACAAAAAGAGTTACTTATCTCATTGTGCACCTAGTTTCCACCAGGTGTGTACGACATCTCCATCGACTTTCCTCAACAAAAACTAACGGTCATCGGAAGGGCAGAGCTTGACCAAATACTCAAAGCCATCAAGAAAACTAGAAAGATCGCCACCATTTGCTCACACATTGACCCTATTGCCCCTCCTCCACCCGAACAGCCGCCGCCGGCGGCCCCTGAGGCCGCCCCTACTCCGCCAGCTGGCGAAGCCCCTCCGGCAAACCCAGAAGAGCCTCCAAAAGATCCTCCACCACCGCAGGCTCAAGGAAGCCAGGCTATAGAAGTGAAGCCATCGGACGAAGCAAAAGTTGTAGAGGTGCACATGGCACATCAATATCCATACAGCTATATTTACGATAGGCAGCACGACACTCCAAGGCATGTATACCAGTGGGGCCCAGCAGCACCAAAGTATCAATATGGTTGGATGGAGAATTATGTTGAAGACTACTATCAGTGTCGACAGAGGGTAGATGGTAGCAAAATGAATTCTATTTGTAGTGACGAGAATCCGAATAATTGCACGATCATGTAGAGCGTAAAGTGAATGGAAAAAATTTGATGCAGAGCATATAGAGCTATATGCATGTTCTGGCATTAATTTTAAGCACCTAGATTACATTGGATTATGGTTTTCCAATATAATATATACTGTAGTTGATAATTAGTCAGTAATTATTTAAATAAACTGAATTCTGCTTCGTGTTGTTCTTCTTTTCTCGGGAGATAGTAGACATATAGTAAAATACTCTGTACATGAAAAATATGATCGTGTACTAATAATATCATTCCCTTCAATTCTCTTTAGTAGTCCTTTTTGGCTCTCTTTTATTTTCACTAGTCCCTTTCCAATAACAAGAAGCATGTAAACCAATGCACTTCATATATATGAAGGTCCTAGATTAAATCTCTCGATAAATCTCCATCATAGGGTTAAATTAGGGATAATTTCATTTATGTTATATTAGATTTGAGAGTAGTTTTACTCTTCTTAATAAGTGTGCAAGGTGAGAGAAAAAAAAGACGAGGGGGTAACAATTAACTTTAAACATAAAGTGGCACATTTGACTGATTTTCGCACTTTGTATGTTAAACTAGAATTTATTGAAAAACCAATTGCGGTCAGGATTTGATATCAAATCCTTTATAGTTTAATGAGGTTTGTGTGTTAGAAATGGAATCTTTGCCCCTTTCCTCCACAATTAGTCTAAAGTGGTAGATTTTGTCAACCCCCATGGCTTTGATATCTGAAACTCAAGGATTGAAGATTCATGTGAAGTAGTTTCTGTAAGAAAATGCTATTCCTATACAATAATAAATAAATTGCACGAAGTTAAGATGATGCAATTTACAGGGATCCTGTGGTCCTTGAATCAATCAAAATTCTTAAGAATTTTTTGAGCATGCCATGCAATAATGCACAAAGTAATACTACTGAATCGACAATGTCACGTTGAATTTGGATAGGCAACAAAAAGGAGGAATCAAATACAGACTACATGCCTTCACAGCGACAAGAACATTGCTACAAAAGCACAGACTCATATATAACTTTTGCGAGCAGATTTACAGCTTACATGCCTCAATACAATTGGCGCTATAAATCGATCAAATTTCTGATTTGCTAACTGCTATAAAATGTATTCCATACGGTTTCATAAAGCATTGCATAAATCCATCAGCACAGCAGGAAAAAATATTCAAAATTTAAAGAATTTGCTGAAACAGGATCTAGGGAGAAGGCTGTTAATCAAATTGTCGGCATAAAGTTATCCATTCTATAAAGTGAACAGTTCAACATAATAAGATTTCAGTTATGTGTATACCATTCCTAGTCCATTCTATGTAATATATACGATGATATGCGTCCTAACCTAAGCGTAGACATGACAAGGCTCAAAAAGCTAACTTTTTTTCTTCTTGTGAATGCATAATCGCGATTACTTCAAACCTCTGCCCTACAGGAAGACAGATCCTCTAATTAAGCGCTCTAGCAATCAATATTTAACGAATAAACTTGGGTTTTTTTTGAAATATTATTATTATAAAATTATATTATTAAAATAGGATATAAAAAATTAAAATTAGCAATATAGGATGGTTTGCATCCCACCCCGCTGCCCCACCCCCAGAATAGGGGGCGGGTTCCCAGAACCCGCCCTCTAAGTATAGAGGGCGGGTTCTGGGAACCCGCCCCCTATACATTTGTATAGAGGGCGGGTTCCCAGAACCCGCCCCATTTGTTTTTTTTTAATTATTTTAATTATTAATTTTAATTATTAATTATATAATTATAATATTATTATTAATTATATAATTATAATTATAATTATAATTATAATTATAATTCTTAAAAATAAAATTAAATTAAATAGACGAAAAAGAACATTTAAATTAAATAATAAAATTTCACTATATCAATGTTTTTTACAGAATGAATCCGTCAAAATTTACAATGTAAAAAAATCCTATCTATTTGTAAAATGTAAATACTATATCGACGGTCAAATTTATAATAACAAAATGAATCCGTCAAATTTATAATACAAAAAAATCTGAGTGCACTTGTCACGATCCTGAAGGTCCCGCCCCTGATACATATCCTGGACATCTGGTCCTATAATGGCCTGGTTGTTTGCATAGGCTACATCTGGATTGCCTTTGCTGAGGATCAGCATCCATTGTCATTCGATCTCGATGCACCTTAGGTCTTCCGGGCCTTATATTTTTTTCCGGCGGTAATACAGTCGGTGTTTGTCTGTTGGCAGTATAATAGTGCCAATAGCGACTGTCCGGTATAGGATGAAATTTTGGATCGTATGCACCTTGGTAATTAGAAACTGTATAGTAATGGGAAGCAAAATTGTAATGTGAGGTATGCATACTGCTCGCAGCAGCAATTGCGTGGGCACAAGGTAAATGTTGTTGCTGGAAAAGACCGCATGTACACGAAGAGAGCCCTTCATCTCTAAAGTTCACGGTATATTGATTCCCATTACCGTCCGTTACCTGAAACTCCGCCGTGTCAAACCTTTCGGATCTGTAGTATTGTGCTCTGCGCTCTCTTTTCCGAAAGATATCTTCGTAATACGCGGTGAGCGGAGTGTCCATCGCCAAGGACTTTTCTCTTCTGTGCACAAAATAAGTATTCATCCAGAAAAAGGTTCAAACAATCAACCCCTGTATCGGTAAGTCTCTAACCCCTTTAAGGACCCCGTTAAAGCTTTCAGACATATTAGTTGTCATTAGGAGATATCTGCACCCATCATCATGTGCTTGTGACCACATGCGTACTGGATACTCATCTAACCACGTTTTCGCGGCTTGACTCATCTCCCCAATTTTCGTCATGTATATGTCGTGAACATTAGGGTCAGGCGTTTCACCGGCTCTGTACATAAGTTTATGTAGATCCGAATTTTTAAATTTTCGATCAAAATTTTGCCTGAAGTGTCGTAGGCAAAACCTATGTGGGGTCGTCGGAAATACAGATCTCATTGCAGCTAGTATTCCCGGATGTCTATCGGATAGGATTTTTTTACATTATAAATTTTGACGGATTCATTCTGTAAAAAACATTGATATAGTGAAATTTTATTATTTAATTTAAATGTTCTTTTTCGTCTATTTAATTTAATTTTATTTTTAAGAATTATAATTATAATTATAATTATAATTATATAATTAATAATAATATTATAATTATATAATTAATAATAATAATTAATAATTAAAATAATTAAAAAAAAATGGGGCGAGTTCCCAGAACCCGCCCCCTATATAAATGTATAGGGGGCGGGTTCCCAGAACCCGCCCCCTATTCTGGGGGTGGGGGTGGGGGTGGGGGTGGGGCAGCGGGGTGGGGTGCAAACCATCCTATATTGCTAATTTTAATTTTTTATACCCTATTTTAATAATATAATTTTATAATAATAATATTTCAAAAAAAAAACCAATAAACTTTCATAATGACACTGCACGTGTGCACAAGCCGTGCCGCTTCCCCAATCATAACCTCGAATCCACATTTAACTATAATATTCATCATGGCACCACCAATGTGCAAAACTCGTTCCAATTCATCAAATATAGCCCACGGTCATAACTATATATTTGCAAAAAAGCATTTCCAAATTCCAGCGGCTTAACCCTTAGCTAAATCCAGATAGTCATGTGAGTTAATAACAAGGCTAATAGTCTTGATAAAGAAGTTAAATCTTTAGCTCGCAAACAAAGCATTAAAGCTAATCATAATTAGATAAACAAGAAAAAAACACTCATCTTTCAGACATTTGGCTAGCTGGTCTTCAATATTTGGTGGTCCTTCAAGTTATACATATTCAGGTCTTTTGTTCTCTGTTTTTTTGCAGCTTCAAAGCATTTCATAATCAACGGCCTCTTCATCTTCCGGCAATCTTATTAAGCAATGTCATAACTTTGTAATATTGTTTTGTGGATTTCGACGCACCATAGAAAAGTCGATTCCCGGCATCGACAAGATTCCTATATTTATTCAAGCGCTCACGTACAATCTGAACTTCATGGCCTTCATATGAAACAGCTTCCATTTTGCCTTTTTTGTCCCGCGAGGCCAAACACAACAAGAAGGTACTGAGGTCAGCTCGAGATGCTTCATTGCTGTAAATATATGATTACAAGGAATACCGACCGATTGCAACTTCAAACAAGTACACTTCATCGTCCATATCCCGTCATTTCTTACAATCAACTTTTGGAGGGTCATCGTGGTCTAAGCAATTTCCTAAGACAAACTGCAGATGGTCATTAGAGCCGATTGTATCCACAATATCATATCTTGTTCATTTGTTTTCCTAAGCTGTTTTGCTTAATAGACTGCTTGTATTGTTATTTTGGCCTTGATGGCGTATCGTTGAATCACTTAAAAACTTTTTAATGGTATGACAGGGGTTGGGGTGGCTAATTATCCACCTATTTTCTCAAAATATCATATCTTGTTGCCTTCTCGATTTCCTGTGTTTAGTTTGAATATGGCTGGTGTGTAAATCTCAGAAGCAGACAACTCTATAACTTCAAAGAGTGTTCTTGGTCTCCAGATTAATTGGGAGGCATTATGGTCAATCTTCATCTTCATCCCTGCGGCTCCACAAGAGGCATGTGTTATAGTGTTCTACGAGATCTTGGACGTTCATTTTTCAAGTGAGATATTTGTGCAGGATGGTACATCTAAGCACTTGTTTCTAACCTCTAACCGATTGCCTCTAACTTCCAAGCACTGGTCTGTAACTTGTAGTCATCTGTCTCCAACTTCTAAGCAGCTGCCTGTAACTTCGAACCAGTGGCCTGTAACTTCTAAAATGAGTGCATTCCAACATAAATAAATACTCAAGTCAAGATAATAGAAACAAAATGCAACTAATCCCACACCTCCACCACAACACATGACTCTCTGTGATTTTTACTCCAAAATGATTGTTCTACAAAAAGTCTCTTCCCCCTTTCTGATCCCTTCACCTTCCAAAAGGAAAAAAAAAAACTCACAAAAATAAAAATCCGATCTTTGCTCTTTAATACATTCCCTGGCCAACAATGGAAATAAACTACGTACAACTCTATGATTATCTCAAATAGCGGCGGCGGCGGTATCAACAGCCTTCTCTCGCCTCACTACACCTCCCCTGCCAACATCGACACCTTCCGCTGCCTCTCCAACAACCTCGCCTCCATCTTCAATCCCTGAGCCCCGACCACTTCAGCGATGTCCGCATCTCCGTCGGCAGCGGCATCATGGGGACCCACCGCTTCCTGCTCTCGGCGAGATGCCCCTTCCTTCGACAACGAGAGACGATTTGGGGTGGGGAGTTTTGGTATCGACTTGAGAAGACGAGGTTGCGACGAGGGAGACGACAGCGACGAGGGCGATGACGATGAAGAGAGGCGTGGGTTCTCTGGGGAGCTCGAGCTCGAGCGAGAGAAAGAAATATAAAATTTTAAATTGGGGTATTTTCGTCCCTGCATTAAAATATAATACTCAGGCCACTCAGGCCTTAGGTCAAGGGTGTTTAGACCAAGTTTTTAAATAGTAGGCTCTTTCTCCGTATTTAGAAAATACCTGAGACTTGTTCACTGATTTTTCATGGGCCAGTGTCTTTTCAACAATTTACCCTTCCTCCAATAATTTGGACAGATGATCTGAAATTGTCCTCATCCAACCTCTGGGCCATCTCTCACATTTCCAAATAGTATTTTTCAACAAAACCTGCCAACTTTGCTGCCAAGATCCATAATTTTTTTTATTTCGAACAGCTAACATTAATCATTCAAATTTAGTGGTCCTTTACCCATGAGCTCATTCAGGGCAAATCACTGACAACTCAAGCAAGAAACCCAAAGAGATGACACCACCAACCTCCAACCAAACCCAAGAAATTCAAATATATAATTCTTGATTTTAACATCCAACCAACAAATCCATTTTTATTCCAATCACATGATAAATATTAATATACAAATCTTGATAACCAACCAAATGCAGCAATAGTATAATACCAACCACCAACTACCAAAAATTTTAACCCTTTTTGTTCTTCTTACAGATTGAATGAAAGAAATTGATCTGTACACTGGGCCTTATTGGGAAAGAAAAAAATTTAAGAATTCGCCGGAGATGCAGTCGAAGAATGCTCAAGATATAGCCACCAAAGGATTGCAACCGACAAGCATGTAACAATTACCCTTAGAACCCGATTTCAGCTCAGCGCAAGGTTCTGGAAAAACCAAATCGGAAAACCCTGATACGTTCGAACACACCCAGCCCGCATCAGATATCCCTGAGAGTATTATATTCGATAAGCAGATATCTGAAAACGGCGCCTTTTCAATTCCGGACAAAAAACCAGCAGAAGAGACGTTTGTTCCGACGACGTTCTTGATTGTGATCCGAGCGACCACTGGCAGAGCACTCGGATCGTATTTTTCATCCGGGTGGGTACCTGATTGGCCTGTCAGCTTAAATGCCATGTGCACATTTTCCATGTGCACGTCTGATACGAGTATATTTTTCATGTAGCCCCCTCTGCCTTCAATAGTTTTGAAACTTACGCCGGTTTTGGAATTTTGGATGTGGACGTGATCGACTTGGACGTCGGAGATGCCGCCGGACATTTCGCTGCCAAATGCGAGAGCAGATCCGTGATTTGATTGGAGGGATACTTTGGTGATGTGGATATCGGAGGAAGGTCGATTGTATGAAATCCCATATTCATCCCAGCCACTCTTGAGAGCGATGGCATCGTGGCCGGAGCTTATGGTGGAGTCCTCGATGCATAGTTTTGTGCACGAATCTGAAGAGCATGTTTTATCAGTGGGTTAATGAAAAGTCTGAGGTTCTGTTTGTTGTATGAGTCATTTCATTTCATGCACAATGTCGTGCATGGATTTAAAATAACAACTTATCACAAAGAAAATAGTTGAAGGAGCATTTATTACTATTATGCACGAAGTTGTGCATGCATTTTGATTATCGGTCTTTTTGTTCTTGAGAAAAGCAGTAAAAATACAAAATTTCAATATGTTAAAATATTTTCGCACCTGGAACAACTCCGTCGGTGAATGGAGAGTCAGATGGAGCATGGATGGTAATGTTCCGCACCTCTACATTGCTGCATTGCATGCAAAGAACACAATAATATCTTATTTACGCAAAAATACAAAAAATGGAGAGAGAAAAATTAACTGTCTTGGTTTTATAAATAAAAACCTGTCTTCTAGCATATCTACATATAATTTTGGAACTTTAGTTTCATAAGTTTATATTAGTGTGCAGTCTAAAATACTATAATTGCTAAACAAATACATAACTTCTTAAATTCAGTATGGGGAATTTGAAACCAACCTACAATAGACGGGATGAATGCTCCAAGCCGGCGAGTTCAACAAACTTAGATTTGAAATTACAATATCGGTCGAACTCACAAGCTCCACGAGATGAGGACGGCTATAATTCAAGCTATGTGAATTGAACCACTCCCACCAGACCGAACCCTGGCCATCAATAGTTCCATAGTCGCCTATTATATTTTAAAAAATAAGAAAAAACATAAGGAGCAATTCCCATTAAAAAATTGGAATATTTTTTTTACAAAGAAAAGGGTTAATTGCATATAGCACCCTTCATTCCTATGAAATTTGATGTTCTAATCCACACTAAGCCAGTTGAGGAGTCAAAAGTTATACGTGCTGAATGAGGTATATAAGAAGGGGATTATATGCAATTAGCCTAAAAATACGCGTGATTTAAAAAAGAGAGCTACAGATTCATGCCTGTTATTACTACATCGTTTAAGTTGTATCCACTGATGAGGCTTTGGTGCCTGCCGGCTGGAACATCTATTCCACGCCCATATGAGGGTAAGGAATCAACAATAGGCCATTGAGAAGAGTCCTGCAATAAATAACAAAATCAAAATTTGTATTAATATATTTTTCTTTCTTTCTTTTTAATTTGCAAAATATAACAATGTTTCTTCCTCGTACTCTAAAGTCTAAACCTCTTTGTGCTGATCTCATTAACAATTATTTCATCGGAATTGCATTTTTAACAATTGAGCTAAAATTCAGCAAAAAAATAAGAAGTTACTTTTAAACCATTGCTTATATTTTGTAGCTTGGCGATGACTGTTTGCTATAGAAACGGTTATCGACTGTGCATTACTCTATAGCGCATTTTCAGAAAGCGGACAAATTATCAATACTAACCAACAATGCCCACAATGCGATAGAAACAATAACAACAAGAACAAACAATGTATGATATAATAACACGTAAACAGGTCCATCGCATACTGAAACAATAAAAAAATAAGCATCAATGCTAATAGGAAAAAACACCTGAGCTCCAAGGATAACAGCATCCTTTTCCAAAAACAGAGTGAGATGGCTTGTGAGGTTGAAACTCCCGGTGAGCCATTTACCTTTCGGAACAAAGAGTTGAGCTCCGCCCTTATCGGCAAATGACCTCAGATAAAAGATGGCGTTCTGAAACGCTAGAGTATTCAGAGATACACCATCGCCAACCGCGCCAAATTCCAATATCGAAACACTATGTGGTCTTGGGGCCAATCCCCTTATGTATTTACATTGCCCATCACTTTCCTCATATAATGTAATTGCATTAGCTACTCCCAAAATTAATAACAATAGTACCTGAAAAATGGGGATTTTGCAAAAGAGCAACATTAGCATAATTTCTAGAATTGAAGTTTTGGTTTCTATATTGCCCATCATATTCTACACTTCCTATAATTGCGTTAGCTGCTGCCAAAACTAAACACTAGTACCTCAAAAATGATATCTTTGCAGATGAACACAGTCATTATCATACTATTCTATAATACAACAAAACATGATTTTTGGAATTGAATTTTGAGTTTTCGAGGAGCAGTGATGGGAAACAAAATTTTAACAATCCTAAAACAAGTATCATACATTTCGGAAAAATCTAATATCAACGAACCCCTTTGATATCTGCATTGCCCATCATTTTCTTCACTTTCTACAATTGCATTGGCTAATCTTAGGGCTTATGTCGTTTGTAACACAGAAAATAACAATTTGTGGGATCCCAAGCCAATCTAAGAAAATCAATGGAATGCAATTTGAATATGACCACGTCTAAAGACCAAATATGAGCTTTCTACTACAACAAGACTCCAGATTCTAAATCTAAGCTTTCCTGATCAAATACAAACTCTAATAAAAATTGGATTTTGTAAGTGCCCGAATGACAAATGGGTGCAAAAACCCAACTCCAATTATGCAAGATCCACAAATAAATTAAATTGAATAAAAAAAGATGAAAGAAAAAACATACTTACTAGCCTCTTCATGAGCCCTAACAGCAGAGGGCCAAGCAGCATCAAAGAAGAAACAAAGCAGCTTCAAACCTCAAAGATAGAGAGAGAGGGAGAGGAGAAAATTATTATTGAGGAAGAGCGAGAGCGAGAGAGAGAGAAAGAGAAAGAGAGACTTGGAGCTGTCCTGCTTAATACTTGAATGGGCAGAAAAAATTAAAAAAATAAATAGTAAGTGAAATAAAAAAATATATGCTGAAGAATAATATAAACTCACAGGAGAGAACAAAAAGAGAACCCAGCTCTCTCATTTTCTTCCTTCTTTTATTATTTTTTTTATTTATTTATTTCACAGAGCTTCCATTTTCATATTTGAGGCGGGGGCTCAAATTTGAAGGTGGCTGGATCAAGAATTTCTTACAAAAACAAAAGGAATGAATGACTTCTCAGCTCCAGCCATTTCAGAAACATATATTAAAACATGCCCACCCTTTCATATTACTGTTCGAAAATTGAAAATCATATAAATTTTAAAGGAAAAAAGATCGGGATGGTTTTATTCGACCGCGGTAGAAAATACAGTATTTGTTGTATTCATGTATTTGTCGAGCAAATATACCTTGATCTGTTGGTAAATATAAAAGGTGAAATTCGATTCAACTTTAGTAAAACAATTTCTAAAACAAACTTTGAAAAAATCATGTTAGAACAAATTTTAAATGTCAAAATCATATGATACTTTGGTGAGAAATTATAAGTCAACAAATAAAACCTGATTCAGAAAATATCATTAAAACCGAGCGAATAAAAAGACTCGCGGTCAAACAAGACATCTGAGTTCATATTCCAGTACGTCAGAAATACCACACTGTCAAACATAACGAGACTTAAAAATGCAAAACTAGAAAATAGAAATATATTCCAAGGTTTCAAGGGCTCCACGTCTCCAGCCAACTACAGCCATGTTGCCCTCATGCTCCCATTTTACAACCTTCTATAATACAATTAAATACTTACACCAGGACATGAAAATTACATGAGCAGCGAAGATTTGGTGTCAATTTGCTTAGATTACCAAATTTTTAAAAATTATAGCAAATTGAGTCTATATACATCTAAATATATATTTTTGTTGAGCACTAACTTAGATATCAATCTACACCAAAGACCTGGCCATGAATGGATTTTCCATAATGAAAATTTTGCAATATAGGAAAGTAAATAAATGCAATTTATAATTTTCTGGTTTTGTTGTGGGCGTGAACTTTTTTTTTTTGAGAGAGAGAGAGAGAGAGAGAGAAGGGGGGGCATGGGGCTGCGTGTATCATGTGGGTTGCCAGGGAGGCGGTGGGTCCCGCTTTCAATCATGCCCGCCGATGCTAGCCTGGCTATAGATGGATCCGGTGCATTCCTCATAACACACAACAGCGTTTGAGCGTATGGTTGTGTACCGCGTGTAGATACCTTGGTGGGCTTGGGTCAAGCTTTAGCGATCGAGTTCACACGCGGCTTTGAATGACGAAAACGCCCTCGTGTCGTTTAGTGGTTCTTTCGTGGATGGGCTTTGAGAGAGTTTGACTTTGGATATAGGCCTTGACCAAAATTTTACAACGTTAGCGTCCTCTTTGGGAAACAACGCTTACATTTTCACTCTTTAAACCTTTTTCTTTACGTTGTCATATATTTTTGGCCTAACGCCAAATGAATGTGAAATAGGTACCATCTATTGTGCGTTAGGTTGTCTCATAGCAAGGGGTGTTGATGATGCTCATAAATGGAATCTTTTCAGATCATGACACGTGGCAGATGACGTGTCTCGGGGCTCACGGAAACAGGGCAAGCACCATGCATTGGAGGCATTTCCCGGGCTGTCGCTCTGAGATTTGACCCGACCTTCTATGGATCCCTGAACACTCCTATACACGACTTACAAATGACCATGGGCTCACCTCTGAGCCCTCCTACACGCTGAGCTTTCTCAGCCCTCCCGGCTCGCACTCGAGCTATCACAGAACCGAGCTTTCTCGGCCTTCCGCTCACCTTGAGCCTCCCGCCGAGCTAAGACTCCCCGGTTCTACCGAGCAACCAACAACGCAGAGCCCAATCGCCTCCACCACGGTTCCGCGGATCTCGCCAGACGCGGGATATCCGCCACCCCACGATCCCGCATTCCACGCCGCCTTATCTCCCATTAACGAGTGTATCTCGTCATTAATGGGGGGATCCCGTTATTCATGCAGGCGTAACGCCGGGGGCGTAACCGACGGTGAAGATCTCGCGCCAGCTCGCTCCATGCGACCACTATAAAAAACCCTCTCCCAGACGACTCGGGTAAGGCAATTTTATTCCAATAAGCCGCTACTCTGCCCAAATTCATCGGCTAACTTGATCGTCGGAGGGTCCACGGTGGTACAACCACCCCAGGATTTCTTTTGCACATAGCTCGGCTTCGCCTCACAACAAGCCTACTGAGTTCCTCACGCTCAAGGAGGCAATCCTCAACACCAATCTCAGTCGTTCACCAACGCTCGCGACAGATCGACGGAGGACAATATCTGAAGGAGATCCTAACCTCCATCAGTTGGCGCCGTCTGCAGGAAGCAGAAATTTTTCCACCCATCAAAAGTTGATCTTCCGCTCTCGGCTACATAGCGAGCGAAACCATGGCGATCCCAGCACAAGTCGCTGCCCTCCACACAATAGAGGCGCGGACGGATCTACTCCCCCACCAAATGCCATCCACGCCCTCTCGGTAAGGATCGACAGGCTCGCGTCCATAGTGGATGCCCTTGTCCGTATCTAAACGGCAGCCCAGCCCCCCAGGTCTCCGTAGAGGGGGAGATGATACTGCCCACGCTGGCACCATTGAACAACGTCTTGCTCACTCCGGCGACCACAGGTCCCCCGCGGCGACCGATTCTATGACCCGCTGGGCGCCACATAGCCCCACGCCGCGGTCTCATGAAAGAGCCCATCGCCCTGAGGCCCGTCGCGTTCCCGTCCCTTCCGAAGAGGTATCGGTCAGCTCGCCTGCACCCAGGCATCACCGACACCCCCTCTCTCGACGGGATCGCACGAACGACACTCACCGCGAGGACTCAAGAAGGACGTCGCTTGGGGACTTGCGAAATTTAATAGAACGGAATCGGAATCGCAGCCTAGCGCAGACCACCAGCAGGAAGAACCGCCGCTCTGAATGCGCCGAATCCTCGGGGTACCACAATCATCTCGACGTTCTCGAAAAGAAAATTGAGGGTATACATCAGGAGGGTCACCCGTCGAGCGAGGGGGCCATGTATGCCGCCGACTCGCTTACAAAGCCCTTCACCGAAGAATTGCTCGCCGTACGCGTCTCGTCCAGAAACAAACCTCCCAAGGTGGCCCTCTTCGACGGGAGGTCCAACCCGAAGGACCATCTGGACGTATTCACGGCGGGCATAAGCTTCTAGGATAATTCCGACGCTACCCAATGCCGAGCATTTTTCGCCACTCTCATCCGGGCTGGACGAGACTGGTTCCGAGGACTCACGCCACGCTCCATCTCTACCTTTGATGAGCCGGCCCCCCAGTTCCTCGGACATTTCATTGGGAACAGACGACAGAAGCGGACCGTCGATTATCTCTTCACCATAAAGAGTGGGGACAAGAAATCCTTTAAAGAATACGTCACTCGCTGCTACAACACTCTTCTTGAGGTTCCCGAGCACCGGGATGAAACTGTCATCACCGCTCTGAGGTCAGGTCTTAGGCACAAGGAGTGGCTCCGCTCCTTTGAATTAGCGCAACCTAAGATCATGGCTGAGGTAAAAGCTTGGACCCAGCAGGAAATCCAACTCGAGTCTGAGGTAAACGCAAACCTATCCCGGAGCGACCAGGCCGACCAAAAGAAGAGGGGCAGAGAAGAGAAGAAGAAGGTCGACCGGCCAAAACTATACTCTCCGAAGTTCCAAGAGTATACTCCACTCAACATCTCTCAGAACGAGCTATTAGAGGAGGCGAAGGACGAGCGATTCTTCAAGCTCTCTCCGGTCACCAATTGAGCGGCTAAATGGACCCGGGGCCCGTACCGCGCCTTCCATAGGTCATAGGGACACCCGACCGAGAACTGTAAACAACTCCGTGACTATATCGAGGAGTTGATCCGCTCGGGCCACCTGGCGAAATACCTGCGAGAAAAACGACAGGCAGACAGGGAGCACGACAACCATCCCCCTCCCGGCGAATTAACGATCGGCCACATCATGGTTGTTTCTTCGGGGTATGCACATGGGGCTGGCGAGATTCGTCGCCTCCTACCCGTCGAAGGAACAGGCGATCAGCCCCGGAAGAAATGTGATTGACAGCGCTTTTGGCGTGTCGTATTTAAGTTCTAAAGTTAACCGCAATCAGGACGGCGTCGCGTGTAGCTAGCCGCGATGAGTACGAGTCGTCCGTAAGGAGACGGTGCATTTCACGTTCTTGTTATCACGAGTTAATGCGCGGGTCGGAATGTTCATTTCTAACCTATGTGTATATATGCAAAGTATAAGTTGTTAGGATTAGATAAGATAGTGTAAGTTAGTGAAGTCCGTACTCAATCCTTTGTGCCGAACTTGACCATTGAAGCTAGAGCAATCGGCAACAACGTGGATCAGGGTACTTAAGCACGGTATTAGTGAAATCCGGCTTATTGACCCTTGTCCGTCCGTTCTTGTCTCTTGGCTTTCACCTCCGGCCAAACTGAACTCAACCGGTCGCGGTTAGGGATCACCGATACCTTGGTAGGGTAGGATGCCTAACGGAGCGCTTGCGTAAGGTTTGTACGGAGTTCAATCGGAAAATATCGGGCAAAGGAAATGAGAAACGAAAACCTTAACTTACACAACCATTCTTTTTCCTAACAACACCAATATTTACAAACCATCACAACAACAAAGAAAAAGAGCAAAGAAAGGATACAAAGAAAAGAAGAAACAACAATGCAAGAAAGTAAATGGCAAGAATATAAAAGAGCAAGTAAGTAAATGGCATGAATATTAAAGAGCAAGTAAGTAGAGCAAGAGAAAATACTGAGAACCCAAATGCAAAAAAAAAGCTTTATTAATTTTCAAGTGATACAAACCTTAAGTTCAATAACCAAAACTTAAAATTGCAAGCTCAATGAAAAGGTTGCAAGATCAAGAGAATGCAAAGAGCTCAAGGGGAACAAGCTATGTACAAGAACAAAAAAAAAACAAAAGGAGTATGAAGTTGGCTATATGAGAGACTGTGTGAGACCCCTTCCCTTGCTCACTGATCTGCCTTTTATAGGCACCAAATAAGATTAAATAAGTAATACAATTAAGTTGATGTGACAGCAAGAAAAAGCCAGAACAAAAATGGGACTCATTGGGCATGGTGGGGCCGACGAGATCGGGTTTCTTGAGCAAGTCGCCGGGTCAAGTCCGAGCAATTGGGCTCGTATTGGTGTGGTAGTCTTGTGTTCTCTCGACAATTCCACCGGTATTGCTTGATTTTTTTGTAGAAGCCTGTGTTGTACTCAGTAGATTGGAGAGAAACTTGATACTTTTTAAATCACATCAAAACTTTTAGCATTTATCACACATCACTTCTCACTTGTGCCCCTTGCATCATGGTAGCCCCATCATGGTCCATGCCAAAGAGTTGTGTGCACACTTGCATTTTGTTGGACTAAAATTGTGTGCACACATTTATTTGCTAAAGAACTCTTTGGGTATTGATTGATCGTCTAACTTGTGATAAAATGTAAAGTGTTCACAATCAAAGAAATTTTTAACCGCAATCAATTAACGGTGTCTATTGAAGTTTCGTTAGCGAATACGGATCGTCCACTGAGATTGTGTGAATTTGTTCGAATTTGTTTTAGTCGAGTTGAAAAGGAAAGATAAAAGAAAATGATTCAATATTTGTGAGATTTAGTTTCAAGAAATATAAAGAAATAGATTTAGGATCAAGAATTGATAAAGATCAAGAAAATGTCCAACTCGATTTAATTATCAAGATTTGAAGAATATCTTGTAGGAATCAATCAAATAAGTAGTGATCATGAAAACTAAAGATTACGAAATCTTATCTATTGAGGAATTGTAGCTAGATCGATGGCGATCAATGAAGATTAGGGATCTATTGAAGAAACTAGAGTTTCTCCTTCACTATCCCTTTTCTTTTCATTGATTATTATTCAAATTCTAGCCTCTAGCAAAGAAAATCACCGATCATTGATCTCTAATTTGGAGCGAAGATATTCAAGAAAGTGGTCTCGCTCAAAATTAGGTCATCGATGATTCTTTTTCCTAGAGTTAACAAACCTCATAAGACTTAAGAATCGTTCAAGAATTTCATCATTATCATCTACCTATTCTCTCGATTCCGTTACAAGCGGAGATTTCACTCACACATCATGAAAAATGAAAGAATCAAGAATCGATAAATTTTCATAATGCAAGAATGTAAAGAAAGCAAGATTTACAATTTTCACCTTTATTAATCGACGATTAGGTACACATTCACTCAATTCAAGGTTACAAGATTTGAGGAGGTAACTAGATCCATCAAAATTAGCTTAGCATTGATCTCCTTGAGTCGTGGAACGGTTGCGATCACTTGCTCTTGATGAAGATCGGCGTCGCTACAAAGGATCGTTGATGGCTTGCTTGATTCGCTTCTCAATTGATCTTAATTTGGCTTGGAAATTGGATTTGGGCTAGAGGTTTTGATTACAAGTTGTGTCACTCAACTTGTGTGTGGATTTGGTTCAATGTTCAACAACCTTTGTAATGAAGCCATAGGTATCTTTTTATAGTTTTCTCTATCTTCTCTTAGAAGCTTGGTTGTTATGAGGCTTGCATAGGAAGCTAGGTAGGTACCAAGCTTACACTAGAAGATTGGCTGTTGTAGAGAAACTTCTGGAGATTTCTAGGGACTTTGAAGCATTTTGAAGAAGTTTGGCCGTTAAAAGAGAAGCCCTGCAAAAAGTATCAACCGCTGATGAGTCGGATCGGCCGCGGATCCACGGTGGATCGGCCTAAATCGGCAGCGGATCCGCGACCTTTTGATGGAGTCAGTGCATGGAATCTTCAGGGTTGTTTTATGTTGGCTTTATGGCACTTTGCTGATGTCTGGAATCCTATAGTTATTTCTTATTTACTGCCAGATCTCAAGTCTTTGACTTGCTGTATTTATCGGTGCTTTTTAGCAGTTCCAGTTCTTTGACCTGAAGAATTTTTGCACAAAATCTTTTGACAAGTGTTTAGATATACAAAGATCATGCGTGTAGTAACAAACACTCAATTTCCCTCTAGAATATCGATTATAATTATAACACAGGGTATTTGGTATTTTCCAGATGAATTTGTAATCTGTGTTATATTTATAATAAACACCTTTATAAGAGCAATAAGAGTAGGGAAATTGACGTGTTGAGAATGCAATATTTTCGACTGATCAAATTCTCCCAAACTTAATTTTGGTCGTCTCGAGCAAACATCTTTTATTTTTAAGAGAAGGAGAAAATAAATAAAAAAAGAGACTAACTAGCACACTTTCGTAGGCAACACGATTGCACTGAGCACGTGCAACAAGCTTTTCAACCTCTAGGTGTTCCTAGTAGGAGGAGTGTTGTCTCCTGAGGGTTTTCAGCGGATTGCACCCACAAAATCCCATAATAAAAGAAAGACTGTGAAAGTTACATATAAAGATGAGAATTGTAAAAGAAAGACTTTGAAAATCAGAGTTTCCAACTATACTATCTTTTCGGTTGTCATGAGCCCTATCTTAATAGCCATGAAAAGATGTTAGAAATCACATTATCCCTCAATAAAACATCGCCTTTATTCTTCATTCCTACCTTTCTTCCAAACCTCGATCATATACCCATGCGTGTGTGTAAAGGAAATCCCTACACTCGGAGAATTCAATTCAATCTATCATACTCTTGTCCATCTACCTCAGTACTTTTTAAATGGTGAATATTTAGATGAATTTGCTCACACATTTTTCGTACAACCGTTAATACTTCTTGAGGTACTAACCGACCGATTACTCATATGCTTGCTGAATAGGTGTATTAGTATTTTTCTCGTCTTGCAACACCTAAGGCTTAGCAGTGACTCTCAAACCAGTTGGTCTAAGGCACTAGGTGATGAAGCACCATCGCTATATTTTTTTATTGCTGCCTTAGTGATTACAAAACCAGTGTTCATTTTTTTTACACCATTTTATCTTTTTATACTTCATTTATAATTTTCGTAGTTTGACTTTTAGACAAGAGCATTTCAAGGTATCCTCTGCTATCTCGAGTTTTAAGACGTGTGTAAGTGCATATAGTAGAGTATCAACGTTCAAATGTTTGGCTTCCAGAATAGGAACTATTTTTCAGACTTATTTTTATTCGCAGATTAGAGACTTCCTTCATCTTACAAACCCTTGGGACAACGGCTCATAACTACTTATTACTAGTTTCGTTTACGAAAACTTCTAATTTTCTTGTTTTTCTTAAATTTTCCAATCTTTTAGATGTAATTTTTCACTTTCTAATCTTTTATTATCTTATTTATGTACACAAATTTTTTTTTATTTTTATTTTTTATTATATGTTTTGTGCTTATGCAAGGTATGATGCAAAATGATGCGTAAATAAGCACAAACCTCCTCCAAACTTGTTTATAACAGTGTCCTTACTGTTGTCATCTGTTAAATCTCAGAAACCTATAGGCTTGGGAGGAAAAGTTATTCATGGGGGTAATAATGAATGAACGTGAAAATCTTCCCCAAACTTGTTCTTTTATTACTCACCTCCATTCTTATGATGAGACAATATTACCGAGATATGGAGGTGAGACGGAGGAAATTTAGTTAAGATAAAGCGGCTCCTGTAAAAACAGGAGCTCCTCCGTGGTGTCAGTGGAAAAATACGGTTTTAGTCTATCTCCATTCACTTTGAAAATTGAACCGTTTTTAACATTTTCAATCTCAACTGCCCCGTACGGGTATATATACCGCACAACAAAAGGTCATTTCCACCGAGATTTTAGCTTACCCGCATGAAGATGAAGACGTGATTATAAAGAAGGACTTGTTGACCAGGTGTAAAAGTTTTTCTCAAAACGTTTTTATCGTGAAATATCTTAGTCCGATTCTTTACAATTACAGAATCATCGTAAGCTTCATCGCGGAGTTCGCTTAACTCGTTTAATTGTAGCTTCCGAAAGTTGCAGACTTGATTTAAGTCAAAGTTAAGTTCTTTAATGGCCCACATTGCTTTGTGTTCAATCTCGACCGGAAAGTGACAAGCCTTACCAAATACTAGACGATAAGGAGACATACCTAGATCGGTTTTATATGCGGTACGAAATGCCCAAAGAGCATCCGTCAATTTGGTTGACCAATCTTTTTGATATTTAGAAACAGTTTTCTCCAAAATTTGTTTGATTTGTCTGTTTGAAACCTCAGCTTGCCCGCTTGTTTGAGGATGATAGGGTGTGGAAAGTTTGTGGTTGATTGCATATTTTGGCATCAAAGTCTCGAAAGACCGATTACAGAAATGTGTCCCGTTATCGCTAATGATAGCACGTGGGTGTCCAAATCACGAAAAGATGTTTTCTTTTAAGAACTTAATGACAACCTTTTTGTCATTAGTGCGACAAGGAATAACTTCCACCCATTTCGAGAAGTAATCAACCGCAAGCAATATGTACAAATTCCCAAAGGAGTTGGGAAAAAGACCCATAAAATCAATACCCCAAACGTCAAAAATTTCAACCACCAAGATCGGTTGAAGAGACATCTCATTTCTTCGAGAAATCCTACCCGTGTGTTGGCACTGTGGACAGGTTTTGCAATGATAAAATGCATCTTTGAATAATGTCGGCCAGTAAAAACTGCATTGCAAAACTTTCTCCGCCATTTTTCGAGGACCAAAGTGACCTCCACATGCCTAATTATGACAAAAAGATAGAACACTCTTGAATTCATCATTTAGGACACATCTGCGAATGATCTGATCAGGACAATACTTAAACAAATAATGTTCATCCCAGTAAAATTATTTTACTTGGGATAGAAATCGATGTTTATCCTGTTTCGACCATTCGCGGGGAACAAGTCATGTTGCAAGATAATTCACAATATCCCCGAACCAAGGTTCGTCGGATACGTTCAAGAGTTGTTCGTCCGGAAAAGAGTCATTGATTAGCAGAGTCACAGGTGAAGAAGAAATGCACGACAGATGGTCAGCTACTACGTTTTCACATCCTTTCTTATCTCGAATAACAAGATCAAATTCTTGTAATAAAAGAATCCAACGTATTAACCTACCTTTAGTATCATTCTTTGCTAAAAGATATTTTAAGACGGAGTGGTCAGTGTACACAATAATTGGTGAGCCAATCAAGTAAGGCCTGGATTTTTCTAATGCGTATACAACCGCCAAGAGTTCTTTCTCGGTAGTTGTATAATTAATTTGAGTATCATTCAGGGTCTTGCTTGCATAATAAATCACGTGTGACATCTTTACAATGTGCTGTCCTAAGACCGCACCAACTGAAAAATCTGATACATCACACATTAACTAAAACGGGTGGTTCCAATCAGGATGATGATAGAACGGGGGCTGTAGTGAGAGAGTTTTTAAGTGAGTCAAATGCAGCCTCACAATCCGATTCAAAGTGAAAGGTTGTGTCCTTGGCCAACAGAAGAGTTAAAGGTCTAGCAATTTTGCTAAAATCCTTAATGAATCTCCGATAAAAGCCTGCATGGCCAAGAAAAGATCGTATATCTTTAACGCATTTGGGATGAGGAAGGTTTTGAATGACATCTATTTTGGCTCTGTCAACCTCAATGCCTTTTCGTGAAATAACATGTCCAAGCACAATTCCTTCTTGGACCATGACATGACATTTTCCCCAATTTAAGGTTAAGTTCTTCTCCTTGTAATGAGTAAGAACTGCATCAAGGTGAGATAGACAGTCATCAAAAGAATCTCCGAATATCGAGAAACGTCCATGAAAATCTCCAGAAAATTCTCGAACATGTCCGAAAATATCCCCATCATATACCGCTGAAATGTAGCGAGAGCATTGCATAACCCAAAGGGCATGCGTCTATAAGCAAAAGTACCAAAAGTACAAGTAAATGTGGTTTTATCTTGATCCTTTTCGGCAATAGGGACCTGGTTATAGCCAGAGTATCCGTCCATGAAGCAGTAATATTCACGTTCAGCTAAGCATTCCAGCATCTGGTCAATAAAAGGTAGAGGGAAGTGGTTTTTCCTCGTAGCGGCATTGAGTTTTTTATAATCAATACATACACGCCACCCAGTTTGAGCGCGTGTCTGAATTAACTCATTAGCCTCATTTGTTATGACCGTGATGCCAGATTTCTTAGGGACGACATGAATTGGACTTGCCCATTGGCTATCGGAGATTGGGTAAATGATACCATTATTAAGGCATTTGACAATTTCTTTCTTTACCGCATCCTTCATTACGGGGTTTAACCGTTTCTATGGTTCTCAGGTTGGTTTGGTTTCATCCATCAGATGTATATGATGTTCAACAATCAAGGGACTAATCCCTTTGATGTCAGCCATAGTCCAACCAAACGTCTGGCTATTAGATCTCAATACCGTCAAAAGCGCATTCTCTTGCTCTGAGGCTAGAGAAGCGGATATGATCACAGGTAAAGGCTCATTCTCACCTAAATATGCATATTTAATATGAGAAGGTAATAATTTAAGATCTAATGTCAGCGGAGAAACAATAGAAAGTGGGGTAAAAGAATGACATTCAGATTCATGAAGAAGCTCGTAGCCTGCAAAGGATACAGACTCGGAAAGTGATGAGTCAAAAGTTTCAAACTCAAGAGTGGGAAAAGTGTCCTCACTAAGATGTGCAAGATCAAACATTGATGTGCTAATGTCGTCGAGATCTTCAAAGCAAAGTTCATCAACTTCGCAGCTTTCGGGACCTATCTCGTGGACAGAACAGACATCAAGAATGTGAGTAGAGGGTTCAGACGGCTGACTTCCAATTTTATAAATGTTCAGTTCAATTGTCATTTTTCCAAAAGATAGGTTCGTTGAACCGTTTCGACAATTAATGACAGCATTGGAAGTGGCAAGGAATGGTCGACCCAGAATCACCGGAATTTGGTTCCGTGGGTTTGCTACAGGTTGTGTATCGAGAACAATAAAGTCCACAGGGAATATAAATTCCCCAACTTTTATCAACACATCCTCCAGTTCACCCCTAGATTTGGTGATTGAACGGTCTGTCATTTGGAGAGTGCAATGAGCTGGTTTCAACTCTCCAATCCCTAACTGCTCGTAGACCGAATATGGAAGCAGGTTAACACTTGCGCCAAGGTCAAGTAAAGCACGGTTGATGTTTTTAGCCCCAATAGAAATCGAGATTGTAGGACATTCAGGGTCCTTACGTTTCTTTGGTAACTGTGGGGTAAAAGCAGTGCTAACATTATTAGCCATGAAGACCTTTTTGGGCACTTGAGTCTTCCTCTTCCTAGTGCACAAGTCCTTAAGAATTTTCGCATAAGACGGAACTTGTTGGATAGCATCTAGGAGAGGGATGTTGATGTTAACCTGTTTGAACATTTCCATAATCTTCTCCATATATGGACTCGATTTGTTTCCCCTCAACCGATTCGGATAAGGAGCTTTAGCAATAATAGCTGGGTCCAATATTGGAGAAGGAGGTGTGTGCGGAACTGATCTCAGAATAGGAGTGGGGATCGTTTTTGGTGGACTAGAAGAAATATGCTGAGGGTTCGAGCCTTGGGGAAACGAAGAATAGGCTC
Organism: Agapanthus africanus; assembly: GCA_030015575.1. NCBI lineage: Eukaryota > Viridiplantae > Streptophyta > Magnoliopsida > Asparagales > Amaryllidaceae > Agapanthus > Agapanthus africanus. The sequence continues at coordinate 90,261,897 of JASDDO010000028.1, read as the reverse complement.
GCAATAAAGTGGTGGGGTAGACAAGGTAGGATCAGAAGTAGAAGTGGATGTGGAAGGGAAAATCACAGCCGGGGTGTCATTGATTAATTCATCATGATTATCAATCTCTTCATCGACTTGATTATTCAGCATTCTTCCGGATCTCAACATTGAAGTGGCATTCACGTTGTAGTGTTGTGAATGCCCATGATTCGGTAGGGTTGAGACGGAAGTTTCACTTTCTCTCTAGCACTCATCTCGGCATTTAATCGAGCAATCTGTGCTTCCATCGATTTTATACTCTCAGCTTGGAAGGTGGAGTTTTTCTTTATATCATCGATAGAAGACTTAACCTCAGCCGAAACTTGCATGAAATTTTTCAGAATCAAATTCATGGTTTGTGCGAGTGAAGAGGATTCATCAGTACCGGTCAATTGCAAAGAATTATTATACGGTGCAGAAGTGTTGACCGGATTTTGAAAGTTTTGTGATTGATAGGGGTGCTGAGTCAGTTGTAGTGGTTGCTGTTGTGGTGGAGGGCTCCTTTGGAAATTATTTTGGTTTGGAACCGTGTTTTGAGTTTGTTGTTGGTTCCAAGCAAAATTATGGTGATTCCTCCAACCCTGATTATAAGTGGAAGAATACGGATCGTTTCTAGGTCTTTGCTGGAAAGCAGCATTGATATGCTCTTGACCTTGAAACGGAGAATTTAAAGGACATTCTTCCGTAAGATGAGATGGATCAGAACAAGATCCACAGACAGTTTTGGAGAGTGACATCTGATTTAGGGAGGCAGCTAAAAATTTATGTTTCATAGCTTCGAGTTTCTTTTGCATTGCTGCCATTTCAGCTCTAACTCCTATGGAAACATCAAGTTGATGAATACCACCCCTAGACGATGACTGGTTTACACTCTCCCACTGTAATGTTTTCTCAGCGAAATCTTCTAAAAATCTCCAGGCTTCACCATCATCTTAGTCATGAAGGTGCCTTGACACATGGATTCAAGATTCTGTTTTGTTGTAGGATTAATACCCTCATATATGATTCTGTACATATCCCATCTAGGAATTCCGTGATGAGGACATTGAACTAACATATTCTTGAAGCGTTCAAAACACTTTGAGAATGGTTCATTTAGAAGCCGGGTAAATTGATTTATTTCGCTACGGACTTGAGCTGTCTTATGATTAGGGTAGAATTTCTTTAGGAAAGCTGTTACGAATTCTCCCCAGTTTGAAATAGAATGTGCGGCTGTGTTATAAAACCACTTCTCGGCTATATCGCACAAAGTGAATGGGAGAAGACGTAATCTCATAGCATCTACAGAAAACTGTGAAGTACCCATTATAGCGCATACATTTTTAAATTTGGTAATAAAAACGTATGCGTCTTCAGACTCAAGACCGTGATATTTTGGTAGAAAATTGATGATTGAGGTTTTATTTCGAAATTGTCCCCATTGGCTGGTGGAATAGTGAGACAGGTCGAATGAGGACCTCGCATAGGGTGGCATCTCTCTTGGAGAAAGATGCGGGATGGATTCTGCGCTCTTGCGGACGGTGGCAGAGTAGTGTTAAAGAAGTTCGATAGAGAACCATCCATCGAAGTGGATGTAGTGGTGGGTGAAGAAAAAGTAGATGTAGAATTACCGATTTCGGAGTCGATAGAATGAACGCGGACAAGACGGGTACTAGAATCCCGTGTCCAGCCGAGTATGCACTAAATGGTTTAGCACAAGTGGCAGCGTAAGTGATAATTAGAGAAAATGTAGATTGGTGTTTGTTTTTGAAAAAGACGGATTTCGAAAAATCACACAAACAATGCACAAGCAACCCTTGATCTAATGGTCACCCAGCTCAAGTCTCTAGATCGCTCCTAAACTTCCAGAAGACAAATTGCAGGATAGATCCTCTACTGCCTTTTTATCCCTTCTGTGGCCAGGTAAGTGCCAGGTAAGTGGGAGGTTCTCCACTACGTAAGTAATGGGCCTAATTAAGTTACCACTTGCCTTAGACACACTAGCCTTAGATACCACAAAAGAAATGCGGGTAAATAGTAGATTACCCACAACCTCCTTCTGTCTAAGTGAGCGCGACGGTCCTTAGAGTCATGTCTAGATATTTTTTAGTTAATGAGCGTGATGCGGATGCAAGTTTTGTGATTTCCGGGGCATAGGAAGGGTAATGAACTCCCCACCTAATCTGAATTTGGTCTTTTGCCCCTTAATTTCCATGTTAAAATATGCAAACAACCAAGATCAAAACACGCAACAATTTTTCTTTAGCGGCGCTGCGAATTTTTGCAAAGAATCCTGCAGAAATTGGTTATTGGACAAGATCAGGGAGGAGATAAGAAACTAGGAGATATACCTGAGAAATTTGGAGCACTGAATCGACCAGAACGCCGCGGTTCCGCCGCGAATTCAAGGTAAATGCCGCGGTTCCGCGGAATGACCATTGAATCAAAATTTCTATAGATGCTCCTTTCAGTTCTCTGGCCTTCTTGAAGGCTCTAGAATAATTTTCCTTTTGCTTCACTGATTCCGGATTCCCTTGCAGAAATCACAACAAATCGTTAAGCACTTGCGTGATTTTTGATCTAAAAAATTCTGATGAAATAATAAAATTTCAACTCAAATAATAAGAACGAACAAAATAGCACGCGATCCCCGGCAACGGTGCCATTTGATTGATCGTCTAAGTTGTGATAAAATGTAAAGTGTTCACAATCAAAGAAATTTTTAACCGCAATCAATTAACGGTGTCTATTGAAGTTTCGTTAGCGAATACGGATCGTCCACTGAGATTGTGTGAATTTGTTCGAATTTGTTTTAGTCGAGTTGAAAAGGAAAGATAAAAGAAAATGATTCAATATTTGTGAGATTTAGTTTCAAGAAATATAAAGAAATAGATCTAGGATCAAGAATTGATAAAGATCAAGAAAATGTCCAACTCGATTTAATTATCAAGATTTGAAGAATATCTTGTAGGAATCGATCAAATAAGTAGTGATCATGAAAACTAAAGATTACGAAATCTTATCTATTGAGGAATTGTAGCTAGATCGATGGCGATCAATGAAGATTAGGGATCTATTGAAGAAACTAGAGTTTCTCCTTCACTATCCCTTGTCTTTTCATTGATTATTATTCCAATTCTAGCCTCTAGCAAAGAAAATCACCGATCATTGATCTCTAATTTGGAGCGAAGATATTCAAGAAAGTGGTCTCGCTCAAAATTAGGTCATCGATGATTCTTTTTCCTAGAGTTAACAAACCTCATAAGACTTAAGAATCGTTCAAGAATTTCATCATCATCATCTACCTATTCTCTCGATTCCGTTACAAGCGGAGATTTCACTCACACATCATGAAAAATGAAAGAATCAAGAATCGATAAATTTTCATAATGCAAGAATGTAAAGAAAGCAAGATTTACAATTTTCACCTTTATTAATCGACGATTAGGTACACATTCACTCAATTCAAGGTTACAAGATTTGACGAGGTAACTAGATCCGTCGAAATTAGCTTAGCATTGATCTCTTTGAGTCGTGGAACGGTTGCGATCACTTGCTCTTGATGAAGACCGGCGTCGCTACAAAGGATCGTTGATGGCTTGCTTGATTCGCTTCTCAATTGATCTTGATTTGGCTTGGAAATTGGATTTGGGCTAGGGGTTTTGATTACAAGTTGTGTCACTCAACTTGTGTGTGGATTTGGTTCAATGTTCAACAACCTTTGTAATGAAGCTATATGTATCCTTTTATAGTTTTTCTCTATCTTCTCTTAGAAGCTTGGTTGTTATGAGGCTTGCATAGGAAGCTAGGTAGGTACCAAGCTTACACTAGAAGATTGGCTGTTGTAGAGAAGCTTCTGGAGATTTCTAGGGACTTTGAAGCGTCTTGAAGAAGTTTGGCCGTTAAAAGAGAAGCCCTGCAAAAAGTATCAACCGCTGACGAGTCAGATCGGCCGCGGATCCGCGGCCGATCGGCCTGGATCGGCTGCGGATCCGCGGCCTTTTGATGGAGTCAGTGCATGGAATCTTCAGGGTTGTTTTATGTTGGCTTTATGGCACTTTGCTGATGTCTGGAATCCTATAGTTATTTCTTATTTACTGCAAGATCTCAAGTCTTTGACTTGCTGTATTTATCGGTTCTTTTTAGCAGTTCTAGTTCTTTGACCTGAAGAATTTTTGCACAAAATCTTTTGACAAGTGTTTAGATATACAAAGATCATGTGTGTAGTAATAAACACTCAATTTCCCTCTAGAATATCGATTATAATTATAACACAGGGTATTTGGTATTTTCCAGATGAATTCGTAATCTGTGTTATATTTATAATAAACACTTTTATAAGAGCAATAAGAGTAGGGAAATTGACGTGTTGAGAATGCAATATTTTCGACTGATCATGTATCGATCGGTTTGCAGTTCGGGTTGCAGTGTCGGCTCACAAACGTTATATCCATGATTTTTAGTATGTTTTCAGTATTGTGTCATGGATACCTGTAATCTTTATTTACTGAGCAGACACTGGTTAATAGTACCGATATATAACAAAACAGATAATGAATGAGTGGTATTGAAATGCAGTTTTCTATGATAAACTAAATGCAAGACCGCCGAGCCCATCATCTTCATTAATGAAGACCTTCATGGTATATCATTGCCTCACAATGACCCTCTCGTGATTACGACATGGGTCCACCTCTACGAGGTTCAAAGGATATTGGTCGACTCAGGAAGCTCGGCAGATATCCTTTTCTATAACCGCTTCCAGCGTATGGAGCTCGGCCCGTCCGACCTACGGCCAACCGCCCACATCCTGTCAGGGTTTACCAACCACTCCATCCCGGCCGAGGGAGTGGTTACCCTCCTCCTTAACATTGGGGAAGCGGGCCGTACAAAGACCGTACCGGTGGAATTCATCATCTCCGGGATCCCACTCTAATTTATACTGCTTGAGGGAAGCATCTGACGGCTTAGATCATTTCCCGCCAAAACGAAGCTTCACGTCTGCCAGCCATCGAAGCCCCCACGTGTCGAACGACCATTGGAGACATCCCTTTCGGCGTAGGCGAAAATGACATCCTGTCACGTCCGCCAATCCGCGTCGGACGCGTGGCCTGTGCCTCAACTGACGTACAAGGGAATCAGCGCCCCTTTTTAAATGCACGATCCTTTCCCCTGATTCGCTGACGTCATCCAAGATACGTGCAGAGATCCAAGCACCCGGGATACGACACGCGGGCTTAAAGATCTGAATGACGCAACCGCCCTATGCCGAGTCGCTCCGGAAAACCATGCTGAAAAATTCTTGACAACAGGCTGAGCCCGGGAAATCGATCCAGACCACTCTCGACCCGACCCATAAATAGTTCGGGATGAGAGTAGGGGGATATTGATGATGCTCATAAATAGGAACTCTCCAGATCATGACACGTGCCAGATGATGTGTCCTAGGGCAAATGGAAATAGGGCAAGCACCATGCATTGGAGGCATTCCCCGGGCTATCGTCCCGAAGTATGACCCGACCTTCTATGGATCCCTGAACACTCCTATGCACACCTTACAAATGACCATGGGCTCACATCCGAGCCCTCCTACATGCTAAGCTTCCTCAGCCCTTTCGGCTCACCCCCGAGCTATCACAGAATCGAGCATCCTCGGCCTCCCGCTCACCTTGAGCCTCCCGCCGAGCTAAGACTCCCCGATTCTACCGAGCAACCAAGAACGCAGAGCCTAAGTGCCTCCGCCACGGCTCCGCGGATCTCGCCAGACGCAAGATATCAGCCACCCCACGATCCCGCATTCCACGCCGCCGTATCCCTCCGTTAACGAGCGTATCTCGTCATTAAAGGGGATCTTGTCATTCACGCAGGCGTAACACCAGGGGCGTAACCGACGGCGAAGATCTCGCGCCAGCTCGCTCCATGCGACCACTATAAAAACCCCTCTCCCAGACGACTCAGATAAGGCAATTTTATTCCAATAAGCCGCTACTCTTCCCAAATTCCTCGGCTAACTTGATCATCGGAGGGTCAACGGTGGTACAACCACCCCGGGACTTCTTTTGCAGATAGCTCGGCTTCGCCTCACAACAAGCCCACTGAGATCCACACACTCAAGGAGGCAACCCTCAACAACAATCTCATCCGTTCACCAACGCTCACGACAGATCGACGGAGGACAACATCTGAAGGAGATCCTAACCTCTATCGGGTGTTCATCAAAGTATATGTTTGTTTCGTGAATAGTATTGCATATAAAGCGTATTTAAGTGATGATGATTTTGCTATTCAGAACACTATTGTTTGGTTGCTGATCTTGTGTGAATATACATTTTGGTAAATGTTGTCCCGCCGTTCAAAAAGATGCCAAATGAATAGAGAAAAAGTACGCTTGTACCTATCTACAAGAACAAGAGTGACATTCAAAATTGCTCAAACTACCTTAGAATAATACTTATGTGTCCCACCATGAAACTTTGGGAGAGAGTGATTGAGGCTAAGAAAGGATGTTAAGATAACAGAGAATCGGTTTGGTTTCATGCCTGAACGATCGACGATAGAGGCTATTCATTTGCTCCGTCAACTTGTTGAGCATTTTCGAGAGAGGAGAAGAGATTTGCATATGATATTTATTGATTTAGAGAAAACATACAATAAGGCACCTAGAGAGGCATTATGGGGGACAATGATGAAGAAGGGGGTCCCCGTCAAATACAATGACATATTCAATGACATGTATGATAGAGTAGTGGCAAATGTCAGAACTTTCGGCGGCCTAACGAGTGATTTTTCGATTACAATTAGTTTACATCAAGTGTAAACCCCCAGTTTCATGTATATATTTTTCCCAAAAAATTTTCCTATTACTTTTGCACATTTTAATATTTATTTATTATTTTATTTATTAATTTTCCTAATCTAAACCCAAACTCATTTCCCTAACCCGACCCGACCCTTCCTTTTAACCCACTTCTTCTTCTTCTTCTCCTTCTCTTCCTTTTTCCTGCCATCGCCAACAACCCTCCCTCTTCTCGCGCTCGATCCCGACCCGGCCCTCATCGACGACCCTAAGATCCTCTTCTCCATTTCCTCCTCTCTCTCCCCAACGCCTTCTTTCCCTCTTCTCACGCTGCTCCAACTCGACTCGCTCCCTACGACCTCCTCATCGCCGCCAACTACTCCCCGAGATCCCGTCACTGAACTTCCCACTTTTCTCAACTGACCTCTCTTTATCTCACTCTTCACTTTACACACTCTCTCCCCTCTCTCGTTCTCTCTTTATCTTTTACTCTCTCGCATCCTCCTCAAAAACCCGCCTCCTCTACCGATGGGCCCTATCACCACAGCAACACCACACCATCGCTTCCTCCTCCGTCGACGAACTCGAGCCCCCTTCATCATCTCACACCCCTGAGCTCCCCACTCCAGAAAACCTCCAGCCGCTACCTTCTCTATCTCCAAACACCAGTAAGCCTTACTGCTCCTCACCACCACCGTCTACCCAATGTCGACGAACACTCCTCCATCGAGGCCCAGCTCCCGACACCACCACCTTCCTCCTCAAGACCTCCTCCACTTCCTTCCCCCCTTTAAGGCCGAACCCACCACCACTCCCTCTAACCCCTGCACCATCGCTGCAACTCCATTGCCAGCCACTTTCTCGACGTCGCCTTGCATCCGCTACATCGCCACAGCTCCTCTGCACCACTCTTCTCTCCAACACCCATCACCCCGTGCACGCCTCGAGTTCCTCTGCAACCCACAGCCGACGCCCACTGCCTGAGCTGCCGCCGGCGACCTCCAGCTCCTCTGTGCATCGTCGCTGCCTGTGCCAACTCCATCGCCGATGACCCCAGAGCAACTCTGAGCCTAACCGAGCTCCACGACCATCGACGATGCAGCATCGCACCGTCCCACGCCAGCTCGGTGTCACCGCGTACCCCGACATGTCGCGGCTCGTGCCTACCTCCGTAATACACCGTACCCGCATCCATGCCACACTGTGCCCGGGTCCAGTGCACACCCCGTGCCCACTCCCACATCAGCATCACGTCCAGTGCCGTGTCGCACCGTACCACACCCGCACCATGTACCGAGCCAAGACCGTGCCCAGTACCGTGTCACGCCCGCGCCATCACCGCGTCCACTATCATGTCACGTCCGCGTCGTTACCGTGTCTAGTACCGGGTCACCGAGCATCGCGCTCGCGTCACGCACCGTATCCAGTATCGCATCGTCTCGTGTGTCGAGACGGATACCACACGTGGTGTCGCTTCTATATCGGCGACCGAAGGCAAGTGAAACCTTTCACTTGTTTTCATGCTATTATAAACTACGCCAAAGAAATTTACAATAACTAGATATATATAAATATAATTAGATCGTGAACTATTATTGAATTTGTGTAGTGAATCTTAGGCCAGAATCTAATTAAAATCGGCAGAACTTATGTTTGTTGAACCCATTTACTGTTTTACTATTCACAGATATCCTACAGAAATTTGGTTGCAAATTGATATCGTTTCCTCCATAATATGTTGCCCCTGATAACCATTGCGAAATCAGAATTTTCCCGAACATATTAGACCATTTAATTTATAATAAATCGTACAAAAACTGGATCATAGCGTTCTTAGGCTCTCTGCGAAAAGGACTATATAACCTAAAAATCTACTATGACTTTTACTGATTATCGTGTCTTTTAGATAGCGGAAACTGAAAGGATTTATGGCTCTGGACTGCAGTCCTGAACCAAAATCCCCACGAGCATATGAAATCAAACACCTGTAACTCATCGTTCAAATTCGCAAATGTGTGGAACCCTATATAGATACGTAGGAAATTTAGTTAGCTTTCTTATGCAACTAGTTCCAACGAATTACGCCGCTGTTTGATATTTTTAACATAATTTATTTCATCGATGTATATGGCTGATTTCTGCAGTTTTTCATATTGATACCTGAATTTAAGCGCCTGTACATCCCTACATAAAACCGAAAATACACGTAGCCCTATATCGACTCGTAGATAATTTAGTTATCTAACATATGGTTCTAGTCTCGTTCAGTTTCACCGTTGTTTGGTATTTTGTTTATATTTTAGATTGCCAACGTGTTCTGCAGTTTCTGCAGTGACATTTTTACACCTTCACACTAAACATGACATATATCCTAGTACAGAAAGGTTATCATTGATCCGCTTGATGCGTCAGAAACCTAACAGATAGAACTGGGTTTTATTCAACCGGAGAAACATCTGAATCTAAACACAATCTCTAATAAACCGCGCGTGAAGTTGAATTTCCATTTCTGAAACTGGAATTCAGCAACTGATCGCTGATTTAAAATGATGATAAATCGTTAACCTGAATTCCTATTGACATGAAACTAATTTTACCGCTTAGATAATCATGTATTCTTCATACACCTTTTATATTGTTTTGGTCGATTCTATACGTGTGATTTATGGTAAATTTTGCAAGTCATATGGCGTTGGCTGTCATAATTTAATGAGCATTTGTTTAATGCATTTCTACCTTATTCTGTGTTGCTTTATACCCAATGCAAAGTGATCGTTTATATTGAGACCTAGCAAATGAATTGCATTATCGAACGTGAATGGTGTTGGATTAGTTGTATCAAGCACGCCAGTGATAAGTGATTGACTAGTGAAAGTGAACAATGCAGTGAAAATGAGTAAGGCCGTGAATTGGTGCGTACTTGTATACAATTAATCCTATACTTATAGTTATTGAGACCTGGGGAATAGGAAAATCAAGATGTAATTGAACTCGTATTTAGTGAGGTACAGTGACTTAGAGGATGATCATTCGATATTAGTGATACACACACACACATACATATATTAGGTCGTGGGCCTAGCGGCACGGCTGCAGGGTTATGTCCCGGACAACAGTGGACCGTAGTCTTGGGTATGCACGAGACCCTTGTTAAACACGAGCATCCTTTCCATCAATTGATTTCATTGACTTAGTGACTGATAAGTAGTGACATACACAATGCCTGGTTTGCTAACATGATACATATATCACGCTGTTCATATTCAAATGATATTCATTAATCTCATGTTTCTTTATTATGTCGCACCTTTCATATTTGATAATATTGTACGCACATTATATATTTATTGCTATATGTGTCGCCCTGACGACCTGAGTGTGCATGCTCAGAGGACGAAGTAGACCCAGCTAAGAAGCAGGACCTGCTATTTGAGATTGCGGAGGTTTAGATCGCGACATCAGCACCGCCCTTTTTGCTATAAGCACATTGTTATTTAGTTGGTTAGTTATTTCTCCCATGCAAAATAAATGTATCTTGAACTCTTTTATTTTAATGTAATAAAATTATGAACTGTGATTTCCTTTACTTTAGTACTGTTTACTGACTACCATGTAATGCAAGAAGCCGAAATGTGACTACGGCGGGATTATTCCCTGACCGTAGGAGCATGGCTGGCCTAGTCACCCCTCGCATTCTGTATTTTGGGAAGCGAGGCGTGACATGCTTTTGTGGTATCGGAGCCAGGTCTGGATGAAATTACAGTTCCGTCGAGAGATCCCTAGATTGAGTTACCCCCCTTGATTTATGCTTCATTGCATTTCATTTTCACTTTTCTAATCCTCGTTAAATTATCGTGTAGTCCTTGTTTGAATCTGATTTCTTTTCTTGATCATCTTTAAGAGATATGGACTCCTCAGGCAACTCCTCAGGTGCCGGTTCCCACGATCGTACCGAGAAGATCCTCAGCACACTGACGACCCTAGCCCAGGTTCAAGAGAGGAAGACCGATCTCTTGGCCGAAGGATTGAAGGCGGTACAGGAGACCGCAATTACCGCTCTGGAGAGATCTACGGCTGTTCCCGCCACCCCCAAGGGCGCCCTTATGCCGAACACACAGACTAGGGTTGGTACCGTTTCTGACTTTAGAAGGCTTCATCCAGCGGTTTTCACGGGATCAGCAAATCCACTCGAGGCCGATCAATGGCTCATCAATGTGGAGAACCTTTTGACGGCCTCTCAGGTCCCTGACAATGACAGAGTGAGCATGGTGAAGATCCAGCTAGAAGACAAGGCTCGCATGTGGTGGTCCATAGAGGAAAGTCAGCTAGAGAAACCTATCGGATGGGGCACGTTCTCCGCATGCTTTCTAGATCACTATTTCCCGGCCACTGTCAAGGCCAAATGGAGGAGAAATTCATCACATTGAAGCAAAATAGATGCTCAGTGGATGTCTATGCAGCAGAGTTTAACCGACTGAGTCGCTTTGCACCATACATGGTAGCCACCGAAGCCACCAGGGCCAGACGGTTTCAACAGGGGCTCGATCGAACTGCAGTAGCTTATCGCGTCTCTCGACCTATAGACCTTCGCTCAGGTGTTGAACGTTGCTCGAGTATAGGAAAGATGAAAGTATGTCTTAGCACCTCTACTAGGTTTATACAAGCATCAAGTATGCAATTTAAAAAAATCTAGAGGTCTAAGCTATACTAATTTAGAATCGAACTAGAGAATTAGGGTTTTGAAGCAAGAAAACAAGTTCTACACTAAGTGATGAGGGTTTACAACCTTTATAGACTGGTCCTTCAGTTCTAAAGCTCCAAGTAGTAGTCCCTAGAACTCTTCTTAGACTCCACTTGATGAAAGGAACAAGCTTACTTCGTAGTCTTCGAGACCAAAGATAATCCACCTTGAAATCTCTCTCACTCAAGCTTACTTTTCACTAATCAAAATATTAGTGAAGTAAACAACCTAAACTAATAGGCTAGATTAATGCAGGTTGATGAAGTAGGAATTATAACGACTCTGTTTATAATGTATACAATTTGTTTAAAGTTAAAGTACTAAATGAAGTATTTGCAACCCTGAGTATGCTATAAGTATTTAATTTGTTTAAGAACAGAAAGCACTTATAGCTCATTGATAAAGCCTTGCACTGCTGTGACGTAGCCCATGTATTCGAATCCTATCAGCCATATATATTTTTTAATGATTTTTCTTTTAAACTTTTTGGAAGCCCAAAAGTTTACACGTGTAATACACGTAAAAATGAAAAGTCTCAGACATCAAACATGTGGAAAATGTTGTACACACAGACCTAGACACATGGCACCAATCCCAAGCCCCACACCCTCAAGATGGCTGGCGCCGCCGGGCTCCCCGTCCCAAATGCCTCCAAAATTTAACCATAACCCTTTGGCCTTCCCCCCACTACTCTTCTTCTGTTTGTTTTTCCTGCACATTAACAAAGGATTAAAATTGCCCATTAATCCAATGTTAAATACATTTTAATTCTCATTTTTAATTCCCTAAATCCTAATTCAATCCTATAAATACCACATCACGCCCTAGCCCTCTCTATTCTGAAATCTATCACCAAAACTCTCAAAAAATTTCCAAGTCAAATAAGGTGTACAAGTAGAGTTAGCCCAAGGTCATCTATCGGTGACGACTCGGGACAAATCCGGCGACACCGCGACTCCACGACGCTTTCAAACTATTTCTACACCTCCCCTCTCTCTTCTCAGTAAGTACCCCCTCCTCTCCTCTCTTCTTATTCTAAAAGATCTCTTTTCCAAAACTCGTCGGAAGTGGAGTTATTTCGACTTCCAATTTTAAATTGGTTAAAAACATAACTTTTCTTAATAACCAAACACCCATATTGATACATCTTGTTTAGTAATCATAAATAAACATTTAGAACAAGTTTCAATTCAAAATACAATGTTATACAACTTTTATTTCAATTTTACGGTTAAATACCACAAAGTTTACTTACGACATCGTTTCATCATATTGGTTCATATTACCTTTAGAAAACTCATGAGGTAGTGACCTACCTCATCACAACACTCATCATGACATTGCACGATTGCCTCTTTACAATATTTTAGGATAAATACAATTTTACAATAAAATACCTTAAACTAATAAAACCGTATTCTTTAATATTGTTTTAATTGAATTCTTTGCAAATAAGCCTCTACAACCCATTTTGGGGAACCCGATCGGGATGATGTGGGTTATCGCACATCCTCAGTACTAATAGAGTATCCGATCTCGATGGAATTTTTAATACAATTTTTAAGAATAATATGATATATATTTAATAAATAAATTCTTTTTTTTAATAATTATATATATATATATATATATATATTATCAAAACATCTATTTTATATTTATAATAAATTCCATGTTTTCTAAACACAAGAATCACAACTTTTAAGAAAATACCATTATCAATCCATTCAATTCCAATTTACACAAAAACACCATATACTATTCAATCTAGGTTTATATTCATTAGAATACTTCATATTGAAAAATCACATCCAAGAAAACCCTAAATACGATAAATAAATACTTAAGAATTATTTTGAAAGTATACTAAACTATTTTTCATAAAACCCCCTCAAGTTTATTAATTTACATTAAGGATCATAGTAAATATAGGTTTAAGCGGGACCAATTCTCTTGAGCCTCAGGGAGCCGGAGAAAGTGGGTGCTTACCTATTTAAGGTAGGAAACTAAACCGAGGTTATCAATATGGTAATTGGCTTGGAAAAAGTCATAAATCCTGTTGTCCATGTGCAGCAGTTACCGATAACTCCAAAACCTAATTCAGGAATCAAATTCTGTTTAAGTATCTGACTTAGACAGTGTCTTAGTCTAATCCGAATACAATTCTAATCTACATACAATTCAAATATAACTCTAATACAACATGAATTCATATACTGGAATTAGAACATGAACATGCAACATGACTTGACCGAACCGAACCATGGATATACTCTGATTACATGATTATGCTGTTCCCCACCGAAAAACGTGCAGACGCGGTGAACGTCTTGCCTGAATTTCGGGGCAGATGCTAATTGGTGCTATCCGTCCACCTCTTTGAAGATGCCAAGTTGATTTATGGTACCATGTATCGAAGGTTTAAACGGATGCGGCTGATGTAGCAGACTTCGTCAGATTCCCCCTCGTTTGAGGGGTTTTTGATTGTGGGGACGTTTTTCCCTGCAGGCGCAAGCCCCTGCAGTTAATTACGCTACCGCATCGCGGTAACAACTTTCTCCTTATCCAGATGGTCACTTCGTGTCGTGGGTGTTTGTTTTGTTTGTGGTTGCCCGTGGATTGTATACGGAGACTAATTTATGTTGTCGCCCGTAGGGCGTGGATTAGACTAAATCCGTATTTTCTTAGATTTGGGTTCGGGGGTTGGGTTTAAGGATACGTTAGTCTCATTTGAGACTAAGATCAACTTAAACGTTTGTTAAGGATACGTTAGTCTAATTTCAGATTAAGATCAACTTAACGGGATCATTTAGATCCAACAAGAAAGCATTTGGACTCTATTATTTAGTTTAGGGACATTGCGGTTGATTAGTTTAAGGACATTGCGGTCCAATGTTAGTTTAAGGACATCTCGGTCCAATGTTAGTTTAAGGACATCTCAGTCCAATGTTAGTTTAAGGACATCTCGGTCCAGGTTAAGGACATCATAGTCCGTGGGTTTAAAGGGACCCCACAGTCCGAGGTTAGGGACATCGTAGTCCATGAGTTTAAGCACCCCACAATCCGTAGTTTAAAGACGTCATAGTCTATAAAGTTTAAGGACATCATAGTCTATGAGTTTAAGGACCCCATAGTCCGTGAAATGTGTGGTTGTCGGGACCCGTCACTTCTATGAAGACGTTGAAGTATTACAACGACAGATATCAGAGGAGTAAAGAGATGTACCCTCAAACCGGTGTAAGTTGGTTGGAAGATCTGTAGTCCAATTTGGAACTAAGATCTGTTAAATATTCATGAGCAGATGGACTCAATTAAATATAAGTTGAGGACTTATGGCCAATATTGGGCTAAGTCCAATAAACATTTTTTATTCTGGCTATTGAGCCTTTATTTAGGCTTGGCCCTTTTAACAATGCTGAGTATTATATCTTGACAAATTTTTTGTCTTGTATTGAACACAGAGCATTCATCAGAGCTCTAGTTCTGACAGTGCAACACGTGGTGCACCAGGCGCTTTGCGCCAGTTAGAGAGCGCAATGCGCTAGCGCACACGTGAAGGACACGTGTCGCGCTTAGCGCTAAGCGCCAGATGATAGGCGCATTGCGCCAGTTTATGAGCGCTAAGCGCGCTTTCAATTTAGTGGCGCACACGTGGGTGACTTGTGGTGCGCTTGGCGCTGAGTGCCAGCCCATAAGCGCAGTGCGCTATTTCAGAAGCGCAAAGCTCAAATTGTTTAATTGGCTCATACGTGGTTGACACGTGGCGCATTTAGTGCTGAGCGTCGATCCAAGGAGCGCAGAAGCGCAGTTTAAGAGCGCAAGGCGCAGTTCAATAACGCAAAGCGCATTTGATCAATTTTTATGATCTGGGAACAAATTTATGTTCTTTTAGAAGAGACTTTGTCTTAAAATTCAAGAACAACAGTTCTTATTTTTGAAAGGCTTTGCCTTTATAGATCCATGATCTTTAAAAAAATTTAATAATTTTCTCCCCCTTTATGATGAGATGTTCATGATCTCAGAAAGACAATTTGTCTTATAGATCTATGATCTGTGAACGAAGTAAGTATTTCTTTGTTTTTATGATGAGATCTTTTGGTCTTTTTATAAAAGACATTGGTCTTTGTAGATCTATAATCTTTTAAGAAGATAATTCTTCTTTTTAAGAGATGATTTCATCTCTGTGTTTATCATTCATCATCTTTACCTTGAAGAAATATCTTCTGGCAAGAGCTTGCTCTTTATCATTGAGTTTCTCAAAGTTTATGGGGGGGGGGGGTTCTCTATCTCAGACTTGAAGTCTTGGGGCCTTTATATAGGGCAAGTTGATTTGTTAAATCAGTTGAAGAGATATTTCTTTGATTGATTTGGGGATGTTTCCCACCGTTGGATCTTTGATCCTAGGGCTTCTGTTTTACAGAAGAAAATCTTCTTGTTTTTAACAAGATTGGAAAATCTTTCCATAGCAGAATTTTAATTCTGATTAATTAATGATTTATCATTATTAGATTTTTTTATCTAAGGGTGGGGAATTCTTTAATTCCAGCGCTGGCGCACCCGTGCTTTGCACGTGGTGCGCTGCTTAGAGCGCAGCGCACTAAGCAGCGCACTTTGCGCTAGCGCACCTGTGTTTGACACGTGGTGCGCCGCTCAGAGCGCAACGCAGCCTGCGCTAGCGCACCCTTGTTTGACACATGGCGCGCAACGTGCCCAGTGCTAGTGCACACATGCTGCACTGCCTAGGGCGTAGTGCACCTGGCGCTAGCGCATCCGTGTTTGACACATGGTGCGCAGCGCGCTCAGCGCTAGCGCACACATGGTGCACTGCCTAGGGCGCAGCGCACCAGACATTAGCGCATCCGTGTTTGACACGTGGCGCGCAGCGCACCTAGCGCTGGATCTGAAGCGTTGCTTCAATTTTTGAAATTCGAATTTCAAACAGAGCTTTGCTCTGATTGGGGGAAACAAATGCCCCCCCACCGTTGCGCTCACGTGGCCCACGCGTGAGTGCAGCGGTGGCAGTATCTGCGCCCTTGGATCAACTCAGAAATTGAAGAGGCGTTTCAATGCCTATAAATAGGACCTTTGATCCCTTAGATGATTTTCATCTTCTTCTTTGAGAACTTTTATTCAGAGTATTGCTCTTTAGTTTAAGAACTTTTCAAGAGTTAAAACTCTGTTAAAACTTAGGTAAAGTTTAAAACTTTTAATAAACTAGGGTTTTACCCATTAACAGAGCCTTGCTCTCCATAGATCTTTGATCTAAAAAAAAACCTTTTAGGGTTTCATTAACAGAGCTTTGCTCTCATGAACCCATAGATCTAAAAAGATCTTTTCTTGGGGTTTCTTAGCCCATGAACAGAGCTCTGCTCTTTTGATAATATGTAGATTTTTTTTAATCTCTTGTGAAGAACTCTTAAGAGTTTGTTCATGGATCTTGAAGATCCCAGAATTTTTTAATTCACAAAAATTGATTTTAATTAATTCTTTTCTGATGGATTTTTCCCATCATCTTTACAGAGCCAGGCTCTTGAGAAATTTTGATTCTCTCATGATCAGAGTTTGACAAGTGTCACTCTGTCATAGAGCATTGCTCTCAAAAGGAGATTTACTCCTCTTTATGAGAGATCTCTCATTTAATAAGAATTTTCTTGAGGATCTCCTCACTTAATTAACAGTCTCATCAAATGATGAGGCTGTTTTTTTATTAATTATTAATTGATGAATTGTCATCTAGATTTTGTGGGCCTCCCTTTGGTCTCTCTCCACTGCATTGTAGTGTGATACAAATTTTAAAGTACCAAATGTCAGAATTTAAATTAAATTATAGCACTGACAGTTGACTTTTGTCTCTTTTTGTGCAGGCGACATGTCTTTCGACACTTTCTTTCCGTTCATCCGATCAGAAGGCGGATTTCCTGAGGCGCCTGTAGACCGAGAGGTTCTCGCGCTGATTAAAGACCACGATTCGGAACACAAAAATCTTCACCTATGGGGTAGATGGTACAATCAGATTATCAGAGGCCGCCGGAGCTTTTCTTGTGCGACGCCTTCGGAGCCTATCTCGGTGATCCCGTATGCAGATGCACCCCCAGTGAACTATGCCGTGGAGGTGGTTAATTGGATTTCAGAGGGCCTCCTTCAGCCTTCAATTGCCGCAATACCCGTGCAGCCGCCGGCAGCTTTGGATACCCTAGGGCGGCGTATATGTCAGGGCGAGTCACGCCCTTGGGGACAGCCCTACAATATCGGGCTAACTCCCCGTCATCCGGCCGGGTACTTGCAGTGGGCCTGGTACATCTTGTCGACAAAGAAATCGCAGCTGCTAAAGCTCGGCTTATATCCTGCGGTCTACGCTTTCTTGTTCCAGTATTCTGCACCTCCCACATGGTGGATCAAGGCGTTTTTGGAGCAGTGGAACATCCCGACCCATACCTTCCTCCTATTGGATAGAGAGGTCTCCATTTCTTTGGAAGAATTCGCTGAGGTTTCTGGTTTACCAGTTAGGGAGGGGCACTATGAGGAGCTGCTTCCTCCGGATGAATATGTTTTTGCTACCAAGCCAGTGGTGATGGGCCTCACCCCGGAGAATGCCATTCAGCACCAGTTCCCGAGTCTGATAAAGGTTCTGAACATGTATGAGAGCCTCTTCCTTGAATCCGGAGGCTGAGGGGTTAGTTTTGCGGACTTCATTGCCCGTTTTCTTCGCCCGGAAATTTTGTCGCGACAAGGCGAAAAGTTTGCTAAACTTGATGATCCCTTCGGCTTTGGCTTGGACCGTCGGCCGATACTGGAAGCTGATCAGAAGGGTTTCTTTCTTCCTGACGTTGTGATCGTCTCCTTGTCAGAAATCGCCGCTCTGGGCATTGATGAGGAAGCGTTTATTCTTGGGTTTCTTGGGCTATGGTTGAGCTCTCGTTACATGAGACCTTCCGTCTTCTACCCCGCGCATCGCATGGTCGCCAGAATACAAGTGGCCATCGGGATCACTGGGTTAGCCCACCTATATCACGGTCTTAGCTTAGCAACGGATACCACTGAACTAGGGGTGCATCCTGCCAACTTCCCGATACATTACTTCACTTCATGGATGGAGCTGCACGTGCTTGGGGTCTTTGGCATCCACAAAAGACCTTCTTTTTACGACAGATGCAAGTTCCCACGGATAATGCAGCTGGTTGACGCTTCCATCGTGAGTTCGTCGCCACGGGAAGCTAGGGGCTTGCTCCTCTATCCGCGCACGGTTGGAGATGGTATGTCTTTCACAGACAAAGTCTTGACCATCGGTCAGGAAACTTTAAAGGCGGTGTTGCTATTGCGAGACATTATTAAAGACGGGGCCTCCGTGTTGAAAGCCTGGGAGATACTTCATTTCTACTCCATCAGGCCGAGCTTTCTTGTATTCAGGCAAAATGATGTGGCGCTATTCATGAGATATAACCCACATCGCTTTGCCCAGCAGCTGAGTTACAATCAGGAAGTCCCACTGGAGGCTTTCCTGGTAGAACCTGTTGCCACCGAAGAGGGAATGCGGAGCGCGCTGCATCATTTCATACGCTTAAACACGGGGTCTCACTTCTTTATCAGCGAACCGAGTTGTGTCCTGAAGGCCCTTAATGTACACATGGCCTGGTACCAACATGCAATGGGCGCTGTTATCAGGGAGGAGAAACGACTGCTACTCGACCGTAAGGGTGCACCCCCTGCTGGTGATCGAAACGTCCCCTTGAAGCGACAGACCATTGTCCTCCCTCCGCTAAGAGAAGCTGTCGTGATTGAAGTCCCTCATGACAGGCCTGAGCTACCGGTGCCCCGTGCTCCCGCAGAGACGGTGGATGTACTACCGGTGCCCCGTGCTCCTTTGGAAACGGTAAATGTAGCTTCCCCTGAATCTAGCGTGGGCTCAGACATCGGGACTCGTCACCCCAAAGTGCCCACCAAGCGTAAGCTTGTGCTGGCTGCGACTGGAGCTCGCTCGCAGAAGAGGAAGAAGAAGTCGATCCTCTCTATAGACGCTGTACTTGGCCTGGAGCCTCATGCTCCTTATAACGAGGGCCTGAGCGAATATGGGACCAACGAAGGTCTATTCATAGCGCCGGAAGTCACTGATCTCGAGGCCGCCATTGCAGCTTCTGTACGATCCGCAAGCCACAAAGCGGAAATGGCCATCCTCGCGCAATCAAGTGAGTATAAGCCATAACTTCTGTTATTGCATTATATTTTTATTATCATATTTTGACTGACAATTTTCCTTCTGTAACAGGCATTTCCACCGAAGAGGCTCTAGCGGCTTCTCTTAGGACCTTTGAGGAGGAGGAGAGGACTCGCGCTTTGCTGGGCATTGGTATTTCTCGGCTCATTGCATCTCCATTCTCCTTTCTCATGGACAATCTGACCCCTTCTTTATCTTATCGCAGGGACTGCAATGCCAATCTCGCAAGGTGATGCGGAGATGCTTCCCGGGCCAGCCATCGATGTCTCAGCCTCCTCGGCACTGCCGAAAGAGGCCTTACTCAAACGACCGATGACGGATGCCTTGACGGCTCCAGAGGTAACCCTTGGCACGGACGATGACGTCCTATTGATGGAGGCTTCTAGAAGATCCGCTCTGACGGCCCGAGCGGAAAGGAAGCGCAGAATGCGTGCGGAAAGGGAGCGTAGTGCCGCCTTGGCCGCGGGTGCGGGTTCGAGCACCGCTACCCCTGCCCCTACTCCTTTAGAGGATGCTCCAGCTGCCTTGTCCACCGCCTACAGACAGGAAGCACGTGCGGCTCGGGAAGCAATCGGAAGACCAACTCAAGGTAATGTGATATTGGGCTCTTTTGTCAAAGTTTTAACTTTCAGGTTCTCAAATATCCTATCTTGCAGGGCCGAGTCTTGCCGAAGAAGTGGCGGCAACCACCGAGCTTGGGGTAGTGGTAGAGGAGATAGCCACGATCGCCGAACCCGAGGCAGCGGTAGGCGAGATGGCTACAATCGCCGAGCTTAAGGTAGCGGGTGGTGAGATGGCTACCATTGCCGAGCTCGAGGTAGCGGTGGGTGAGATGGCTACAATCGCCGAGCCCGAGGTAGCCACTCTTTCTCAGGAGTCGGGCACCGCCCCAATCATCGCTCTTTCCCCTTGCGGCTCCTTGTCGTTGCCGGGCGCTGTGAGTATCACGATGATTCTCGTGGAGTCGGGGGATGAAGCCACGGATGGCGAAACCATTCCGATGGAGGAGGGTGAAGCAGTCACTGCATCAAGTGATGCCCTTGACGCAGTTCCGACCGGCGACTCACCAGGTAGACTTTAGGTCATTGCTTTTCTTTTTATTCTGCAATCCCTTTCAATCCTTCCTGACAGTATTTATCTCGTTTCTAATGCAGGCATGGCGAGCGTTGAGGTTGCGCTACCCGAGGCAGCGCCATCAGTTAACGCTTTGACGGTGACCACTCCTCTACCTTCTCTCGTACCATCTCAGATGTTGAAAGGTGCGGATTTGTGACCCATCATTTTTATCTCTAGGCGGTATAATTTATGTACTGACATTACATTACTGTGCCTTTGCAGGAGTCCTTTTTGATCACCTGTATCAGGTGCTCCACCCATACTTCTCCTTCCAATCAGAAATTAGTCCGCCCGCTGGTGTCGGTGAGTATCTTTTCTAACCAACGTCCTTTCTTTAACGGGCAGTCACGTTATTGATAATTCTTCTTTGCATTGCTTGTAGCCTTACAAATTGAAGGAGGGGACGAGGGTATCGTTGCGCCACCAGTACTCCCAGCTCTGCCCCCTGTTGCAGCCGGTATAGTAGACTCTATTGTTCATGTATTTTCTTTATTTCTTGAGTCGACATCTGACTATGATTTATTTTGCAGCAATCACGTCGACTCTAGCTCCGTTCGAGTCTTGCATCATAATGCCGGCAGGGCCCTTTTCTAGACGTCCATCTTCCAAAAGTGCTGTGACCAGCCTGCGTATGTTGAGCGAATACGTCAAGGAGCTTGACGTGGAGGCCCCTACATCCACTGCAGATTTTGCTGCCGAAGTTAATCCAATGCTGGCGATGCTTGTGAACTTCCATAATGAAGGCGTCGTCGAGTCTTGGGTTAATCACTGCAGGAAGATTGAGGTCTGCTTGCATGAGCTTGAGCTTAGGCGTCCTGCTCCTGAGATTCTGGCCGTAAACTCCGAGCGGGCTGCATGGGTTGAGAAAAGTGCCATTTTCCTTCACCATTTCAAACAAGAGGCGATCCTCAAGCGAAAGGAATGTGAGGCGACTTCCGCTGAGTCTGTCCAATTGCATTCCCAGGTCGAAGCAAACGCCGCGCAACTGAGATCCGTCTTTGACAATTTGCAGCGATGTATTTCGGACGGGGTGGCATTGGGGCGGAAACTCAACTTCATTGAGCGGGTTACGCAGAGTCGCGAAGCTGCCCAACGGGAAATTGATGAGAAGGTTTCATCGTGCTTGCAGCAACGGGCTCGAATCGAAGCGGAGCTGGCTGCGGCGGCTGATCTTGACAAGGAGTTGAGAGGAGTGCGCGAGCAACTGGCTGACTTATTGAAAACGCCTCTTTCTCAGTAGCTACCTTGTATCAATTAAACACTTGTAATCTTTGAATAACATGTAACCATTTTTTATTCTTTTATATGATGTATCTTGTATTCAATTGAGTTCATGAATAAAGACACATTTTTCTTATCTCCCACTGTTGTTTTCTTCTTTTTGCTGTGTTGTTGGTATGTTACTCTGGCAAGTGTGGTCTGAAAATAAAGAACATTTCATCTTGAACTCTTTGAGAGGTAGCGATGGCTTAGGAAGCAGGTTCAGATCTGCTACCTAAGACTTTTCAATTTCATGAGCCATGAGGTCTCATAAAGACTTTTCTCCCTACGAGTCGAGAGGATCTTATAGGTGTATTTTCTCCTTAGGAATCGTGAGGATTCCTAAGCGTGTTTTCTCTTGAGAGTCGTAAGAATCTCATAAGAGAATTTTCGCTCTTACAAGTCGAGAGGACCCGTAAGTGGTTGTTTCCCTTCTTGTCGAGATTCGACTTTGGAGAGTGTAGCCCGTAAATAGTATGCAAGAGTCCATTTTGGACTGACCTGCAGGGCTCCAGTACTTAGGAAACAGGTCCTTATCCCCATTGCCTAAGGCTTTTCCCTACGAGTCGAGACGAATCGAGAAGTTCTTGCAAAGACACTAATTTCCTCACAAGTCGAGACGAATCGAGCAGTTCTCGCAGGAATTTCCTAACGTCACAGTTAACCCCTGCTAATAGAAGTTCGTTAGGGCCTGTGGTGCTAGGGTTTTTTTACCCGTCGCACAGTCGCGTTGGCTGGTGTATTCCTCGACGCATAATCTAGCTGTTCGAGTAGCCCCGCGACTGTCGTGTCTCTGATCCCTTTGAGGGCTGGACAAGACGTCTTCAAGCAATCTTCCAGGTGATATTATCGTCGAAAGAGCAAGCGTTAGGGATATTCCATGTCGCTTTTTACTTAAGGTTAGGCTCAGTTTGGGAGCCCCAATGAGTCATAACCACTCCGCGCTGGTGTTGTATGATCTCCGATAGTCTTTTAGGTTTTATACGAGTTGCCATCAAGACCCTGAAGCTAGGAATATTGCCTTCGCTTCGTTTACTGGCATTGGGTCTGCTGTATCGAGAAGAATGTTGCGGTTTGTCTCTAGGTTGTTGGTGAACCGTCGGGACCTGGAACTAGGGACTTTGCCATGGCTCTGTTTTGCTGACGTCGTATATTCCTGCAGAGACACTGATTTCTCTGCGGGTCAATACGAATTGAGAGGTTCTCGCCAAGGACGCTGATTTCCCTAAATCGAGGTTTTGCCAAGGACACTGATTTCCCCAGGGTTGGTTGACTTTGGCTGTGTTCCACGGAGTCGTTGGATGACGTATTTCTACGATGGGGTCATGTGGATGACGTATTTCCGCGACGGGGTCATGTGGATGATGTATCTCCGCGACGGGGTCATGTGGATGACGTATTTCCGCGACGGGGTCATGTGGATGACGTATTTCCGCGACGGGGTCAGGTGGATGACGTATTTCCGCGACGGGGTCAGGTGGATGATGTATTTCTGAGACGGGGTCATGTAGATGACGTATTGCCTATTGTAATGAGAAGAATATCGAAGTGGTCTCCAGGTTGTCTGGGAACCATCAAGATTTGGAGTAGGGGCTTTGCCGTAGCTCTAGGGTTGATTGCAGCGTCTGAATCCTGCTGGAATGGGGAGGAACGCTGTCGATGATCTCTAGGCTATCCCTGAACCGTCGAGATTTGGCTTCGTTTTCTGATGGAGCCTGGGGAGGGAAGGTGTGATTCCTTTTTTTTGCGCCCCTGGATTGTATACAGGGATTGATGTGATATCACCTGTAGGGCATAAATTTCATTTTTCTTTATTTCTTTCCGCGATGCTCTATCATTTCAGCTTTTATATCGCGAAGGTCGTGATTGCCCAATCATTTCGGCTATTTTTCGCGGCACCCAATCATTTCAGCTATTTATTTTATTTTTATTCATTGCTTTTTATTGCGATCTGCCCAATCATTTCGGCTATTTTGCATGTATACATTTTTACTTGCTGATTTTGTTGCAAGTTGCCCCATCATTTCGGCTATTTCGTATGCATGTGTGACTCGCTAGCTTGTTGCTGCAAGCTTGGAATTAGACACTGATTTCAGCATCAGCACCGCTACAACTAGAATATTGCCAGGAGCGAATCATCATTTGCCTCTGTCGATATCGAACAAAGGCGGCTTAGCAAACTGGGTTAAGATCCTGTCGGCTAAGGCTTTTGACTTCATGAGCCGTAAGAGTCTCATAAAGGTATTTCTCCCTGCGAGTCGTGAGGATCTCGTAGATGCGTTTTCTCCTTAGGAATCGTGAGGACTCCTAAGTGTGTGTTCTCTTATAAGTCGTAAGGATCTTACAAGAGTGTTTTCTCCTTATAAGTCGAGAGGACTTACAAGGGCTGTTCACTGTGCGAACATATCCCTAGTCATGGATGGGACTTTGTTAGGGAAATATTTATTCGCGTCCATGGATTGTATACAAGGGTCAATATTGAGCCGCTTGTAGGGCAAAATTGGAGGTTGTGGTGGCCGTTTAAGAACAGGTTCAGATCCCTGTAGCTTAAGACTTTTGAATCTTATGAGCCGTGAGGGTCCCATAAGAGGGTTCTCCTTACGAGTCGTGAGGATCTCATAAGTGTGTTTTCTCCTTAGGGATCGTGGGGATCCCTAAGTGTGTTGCTCCTTTGTGAGTTGTAAGGATCTCACGCAGGTGGTTTCTCCTCATAAGGTCAAGATGACCTTGCAAGTGTCTTTTAATGAGATTGCGCCCTTTTGGGTTTTCACAAAACTCGCCGGTAGCCCTGCTGTTTTTACTCACGGAGCCCTCTCGGGTTTTCATCCGTGCCCTTTTTGCTTATGGACATACCGTTTTTTTCTTTGTCTTTCTTTTTTTAAATTCTTTTCTCTTTCTTTTTTGTATCAGCCTTAGGATGCTGCAGTCTACAGTAGTTTATCGACGTCTCGGTCAGCAGCTAGTTTTAGGACATAGTGGTCCATCGTTAGTTTAAGGACGTTTTGGTCCGTTGTTAGTTTAAGGACGTTTCGGTCCGTTGTTAGTTTTTAGGACATTTCGGTCCGTTGTTAGTTTTAGGACATTTCGGTCCGTTGTTAGTTTAAGCACGTTTCGGTCCATTGTTAGGCTACTACTTATAGAGTATGTGCTTAGGAAGATAGCGAGCGGACATAGTCGTCGTCATCTATCATTGACCTAGGCCGTGACTCATCAAGCGTAGTACTTTTTCAGGAAGCGACCATTTATTGGCCTGAAGGGTCTTTCACCATGCATGTCCATGAGTAGGTAAGCTCCACCCTGGTAGACTCTTTCTATGATATACGAGCCTTCATAGTTCGGCTCGAATTTCCTCCGTTTGGCATGATTGGGGATCATAAGTCTTTTGACCACTAGCACGAGTTCGCCTTGGCAGAATGTTCTCGGCCTAGTCAATTTCTCATATGAGCGCGTCATCTTTGCTTTATAAGCCTCCAAATTTTGTTGTGCTATGAGCCGGGTTTCATCAAGGGCATCGAGCTCCTCAAGCCGAAGGTGAGCATTCTCTTCGTCCGTTAGCTCGTAGTGAACTGCCACTCGTAGAGAGGGTAGCTCTATCTCGAAGGGGAGTACCGCCTCTGTACCGAATACCAACGCGTACGGCGTTGCATTCGTGGACGTTTTGAACGTAGTTCGATACGCCCAGAGAGTTTCATGCAGTCTTTCATGCCAGTCCTTTTTATTTCGGGACACCGTCTTTTTCACGATCTTTGTCAAGGTCTTGTTAAAAGCCTCAGCTAAACCATTAGCTCGGGGATTATAGACTGAGGAATATCTCCAGTCTATGTTATACTGTTATGCGAAGCGGCTGATCTTCTGGCTTCTGTAGGCTGGCCCGTTATTGGAGATGATCCGTCGCGGAGTGCCGAACCGATAAATGATGTGTGTCTTGAAGAAATGGAGTATATTTTCCGTCTTCACTTCCCTCAGTGGTACTGCTTCTGTCCATTTGGAGAAGTAATCAGTTGTCGCCAAAATGAACCGATGTCCTCTGGACGATGCTGGTTCGATGAGGCCGATTATGTCAGTCCCCTACATTTCGAACGGCCAGCTAGCCACTGTTGGATGTAGTGGATTTGGATGCTGATGGATAAAGTCTCTGTGAATCTGGCACGCGTGGCACTGCTTTGCGTATTTGAGGCAATCTTGGATCATCGTGGGCCAATAATAACCCATCCGTTTGATCTTCAGCTTCATCTTTGGCCTGGCTTGGTGAGAACCGCAGAGTCCGTCGTGAGTTTCTTAGACGACTCTCCTTGCCTCGTCTGGTCCCAGAAATCTTAACCACAGAGAATCAAATGATCTCTTATACAGAGTATCATTGACGAAAGCAAAAGACAGAGCTCGTTTCATAAGCTGATGTCTTTAGGACGCATCTTCAGGTGTTCGACGAGATTTGAAGTAGTTTACAAAGACTTCCGTCCAATCCTTAGCCTTTTCCTGGTCTTTTATTTGTAGAGTTGTTTGCTCGGTCGCTCCTTTTTCTTCGGGCGACTCCGGAGATATTTCTGCCGGTGCGAGAACCCGACGGCTTTGCACAATGATCCTCACGTCATCGAGGTTTTCGTCAGCCGGTTGTCACGCCCCACCTCCAATACAGAGAGTATTGTCCGCTCTGGCCGAAGCCGCACGGTTTTGTCCTTCAGGGCGAACCGGACCCGGCCAAGGGCTACTTCTCAGGAGGTCACCCATCCCAGAACGTCCCTGGCTCGAGCACGCTTAACTACGGAGTTCTCAAGCTCCTGTAGTGCCGGTTCACTTAAAAAGCGGCTCTGTATTGAAGAGTGGTATCATTCTATTTATAGTACAGATCTGTCCTCTTTCGGAATGTATTCCGAAAATTCCCCATTGTTCTACAGTGGGTCCCACGAACTCAAGAGGTGGCCCCCACGAATTCAAGAGGTGGCCCCCTCCCGCTTAAACATGACACTTGGCGTGGCACTTTGTTCCGTGTGGCACGTTGCTCCGTGAGCAAGAACCGGGTCCCGACATTCTCCCCACCTTTGAACAATGGTTCGTCCTCGAACCACAGACTTACTATTGAGGGACTAGCTCTGATACCATTCTGTTACGCCCCACCTCCAATACAGAGAGTATTGTCCGCTCTAGCCGAAGCCGCACGGTTTTTTCCTTCGGGGCGAACCGGACCCTACCAGGGGCCACTTCCCAGGAAGTCACCCATCCCAGAACGTCCCTGGCTCGAGCACGCTTAACTACGGAGTTCTCAAGCTCCTGTAGTGCCGGTTCACTTAAAAGGCGCCTCTGTATTGAAGAGTGATATCATTCCATTTATAGTACAGATCTGCCCTCTTTCGGAATGTATTCCGAAAATTCCCCATTGTTCTACAGTGGGCCCCACAGACTCAAAAGGTGTCCCCCACGGATTCAAGAGGTGGCCCCCGCCCACTTAAACATGACACTTGGCGTGACACTTTGTTCCGTGTGACACTTTGCTCCGTGAGCAAGAACCGGGTCCCGACACCAGTTCTTTAGCGAGCTTGGCTAATGCGTCCACTTTGCTATTTTCCGCACGTGGTATGCTTTCCAAGGTGTAGGAAGGGATTTGAGTCAGCAACTGTTGTACTCTCTCACCGTACTTTACCAGCTCCGGTTTGCGCATTTGATAGTCGCCGTTTACTTGACTAACGACCATTTGGGAGTCTCCGTATATGAGGAGGTTTTCAATTCCCATATCGATAGCGATCTCGAGACCTGCTATCAAAGCTTCGTACTCGGCTTCATTATTCTTCCTTGGCTCTATTAAGGAGAAGGGAAAGCGCATTATCCCTCCTTGTGGAGTCACGAAGATGAGGCCTACCCCTGATTTGATTATAGGGGTGTTTTGTTTGCGCTTCTTCATGGAAGATGCTCCATCAAAATAGAGTTCCCACCGGGTATCATTCTCTCTTCTCTCCCCGTCGATCGTGTCAAACGCATGTTCGTCTGGCAATTCGCAGTTCAAAGGAGAATCGGCGGGTATCGGATGCTCAGCGAGGAAGTCGGCGATAGCCTGGCCTTTCACTGCCTTGAGAGGACGATAAGTTATCAAGAACTCCATCAAGAGGAGGGCCCATTTAGCGAGCCGTCCTGTTAATATGGCCTTTAACATCAAATATTTGAGGGGATCCACCTTTGATATGAGGTGGACCTCATGTGCCAATGCATAGTGCCCGAGCTTCGTTATTGCGAAGATCAATGCCAGGCAGTGTTTTTCAATGGGAGAGTAATTGCTTTCTGTCCCCAGGAGAACTCGACTCAGATAATAAAGGGTTCTCTCCTTCTCTTGACCATTTTCTTGTGCCCATAATGCACCTAAGGAACCTTCGAGGGCTGTTGTGTACAGGACGGGAGGTTTTTCTTTAACGGGAGCAGCCAGTACTGGTGGATTCTGCAGTTATTGCTTGATTTCGTCCAGTGCGCTTTGGCATTTGTGATCCTAGACGAAAGGGGTTCCCTTCTTCATCAGGTGACTGTAAGGACGGCACTTTCCTGAGAGATTGGCTATAAATCGCCGGATATACACGAGCTTCCCTTAGAGAGACCGCAATTGCTTGAGAGTCCTTGGAGGAGGCATTTCCATAATCGCCTTGATCTTTGACGGATCTATCTCGATGCCTCGGTGTCGTATGATGAATCCTAGGAATTTGCCCGAGGAAACTCCGAACACGCATTTAAGAGGGTTCATCTTCAAGTTGTATTTCCGAAGTCGATACGATCTTTAGATGCTCTAAATGTTCCTCGTATGATTTGCTTTTTACTACGAGGTCGTCGATATAGCATTCGACGATTTCAAGTATGAGGTCATCGAAGATCTTCATCATGGCCCTCTGATAGGTGGCACTGGTGTTCTTTAGACCGAAAGGCATCACCTTGTAGCAGAATATGCCCAAAGAGGTTCGGAAAGCGGTATGCTTCTGGTCTTCGGGATGCATCTTTATTTGATTATATCCCGATGATCCGTCCATGAAGGAGAAAACTTCATGAGTGGATGTATTGTCTATCATCAGCTCGGTGACCAGTACTGGGAAGTCATCCTTCGGGTAGGCTTTATTGGGATCCCGAAAGTCCACACATATGCGCACCGTCCCATTCTTCTTCATCACTGTGACGATGTTGGCGAGCCAGTCAGGATATTGAACCTCTTGGATAAAGCCGGAGTCGATTAGCTTCTTGACCTCGGCGTTGATGCTCATCTCAAGCTCAAGCCGCATTCTTCTCGGCGCTTGTTTGATCGGCTTGACGTCCGAAGATATCGCCAATTTGTGCACAGCAATTTCTGGATCTAATCTTGGCATCTCGGAATAGTTCTAGGCAAAGCAATCTTTATACTGTATGAGCACGTCCTTTAGCTTAGCCACCCTTTCTTCAGACAACAGCTCACTGACGAACGTCGGCCGCGGGTCACTTGCCGTCCCCAAATCAATTTTCTTGAGGTTATCTGCAGTAGTATGTATCCCATCTTCCAACTCCTTTGGCGCCGGTGGAAACTCTGAGATTACCTCGTCATTATCGTTGTCGAAGCACCGGGGGAGGTCTTCCATATTCTCGGGCTCTTCTTCTGACAACATTATCATATGACAAGTACGAGATCACTTCCAAGACCGATGTTGATCTGGTTCTACTCTCGCGGCTTTGGGTTCATGCTTCTACGGCGGGGTTACCCTCCAGCTGCTGGATAGAGCGAACCTGCCTTGCTGATACTGGTCTTCTACCCAGTCTTTAAATGTGAAGCAGTCTTCGAGAGAATGTCCTATTACCCTATGATAGGAGCAATAGTCCGGGTGAGAGACTTCGCCTGCTTGCTCGGGGTGCTTGGACTCCGGAAGTGTCATCATCTAATGTTTTATAACAAGATCGAATATCTTATGTGTTTTGTCCTAGGGAAAAGAATATGCTCGACCCATCTTTTTTATAAGAGACGAATTCGGACTGCTCGATTCTTAATCGAGTGGCTTCTTGGATCCGCTTTGTCGCTGTCGAACGCCTTTCCCATTCTTTGGTTTATTTCTGCCTCTGCATCGGGCCTTTTGTACAACGGGGTGACAAGGAGGAGTATTTTCATTTTTTGCAGCCTGTTGAAGGAGGCGTTGCATCTTGGCTTTCTCGTAGATGGCCATTTCGCGATTATGGTCGTCTCGAACCTTTTGGCCTGCTTCCCTTATAAGCTTGTCCATTTGTTCTTCGAACGACGAACTAGGCATTTTCATGGCGGGAGCTCTTTCTGGTTCAGGGTTAGCGTCTTCCCACAGAGCATCTCCCTCTTTATCAAAGTCATGTATGACGTAGCAGTCGTGGAGTAGCTCCCGTTTCTTGGATTGAACATATCTAAGCCCGGTTGTTTCCATTCTCTCGTTGGGCAACTTTCGTTGAGTTCCGGGAACGTTCCAGATCCTGTTATAGAACCGTGCTTGTCGCGCAGTTTGCTTAAGGGGTACACCTTGGCGTCTCAAGAGCCTCTTTAGTCCGTCTGTGTAATATCTGGGCAAACGGATGGGCTCGCTGTCAAGTGTAGAATCCGTGCCATGCCAGATTTCTTTCTCCACTTTGGTTTCCCCGGATCGGTAGAATAGGATCGCCTTTTCACCTTTTCGCGTGGGAGGGACGTAGAATATCTGCAGTTCTTCCACACTGTAGGTATCTAGCGCATCTAGTTCTTTATGATTCTTTGGCGGAACCATGGCAACTTGCAAACTTTGATTTTCATCAGCGAAGGCTTGTATTGATGGCCGAGCAGAGAATACGGCATTGACCTTATCTTCCGAGTCGCTACCGAAGATCAACATAAGAGCGGACGGTCCCGGCTTGTTGCAATGGGGCGGACCTGAATAAACTATTTCTTCCTCCTCCTTAGTATCACTTCTGAAGACTGGAATAGTGGTGATAGCTTTGTTGTTGTCCTCCGATTTGCGGCATCTTTCTGTGTCTTCGAAATCTGGCAGGAAGTATTTTGCATCGTCGTATTTTCGGATTTCGTTCATGGAGAATGGGTTCAGCTCTCCTGTTACAGTGTACTCGAGACTATCCTTGCAGTACTTCATACACTGATGTTGTGTAGAAGGGACGATGTTGTACTCGTGTAACCAAGGCCGGCCGAGCAAAGCATTGTAGCATGTCTTGGCGTCAATGACGTGAAATTTAATGTCTGTGACGAGCAACCCAAAGCGTAGTGTCAATATTACAGACCCGAGCGTGTGTGATGACTGAGAGTCGAACCCGGATATGGTGATTTTGTCGCGAGCGAGGTGCTGAACGCTCATGCAGATTTCGTTTAGCACCCTTGAGTTAAGGAGGTTGACGGAGGACCCATTGTCGACCAGGATTTTACCTATCTTGTTGGCATGACAGTATCCGAAG
The DNA here is from genome assembly GCA_030015575.1 of Agapanthus africanus. Classification (NCBI taxonomy): domain Eukaryota; kingdom Viridiplantae; phylum Streptophyta; class Magnoliopsida; order Asparagales; family Amaryllidaceae; genus Agapanthus; species Agapanthus africanus. The sequence goes on along the minus strand of JASDDO010000028.1, from coordinate 90,230,382 downwards.
ATATATAGGGGACGGTTGTGCTCGCAGGTCCCAAGGAGGAGATCTTCATCGCCGAAAGTGATATCGGCTGTGTGTACTTCTTCCAGCTCGTCCTTCATCTTTTCTTTGGCGAGGGAAACTTGGAATTGCTTGGGCTCTTGTAATGCCTTAATCAAAGAATCTCTTGCTTCTTTGGATAACAGAAGGGCGTCGAGAATGCTTAATTGCGAAGGTAGCTTTCTCAAGTGTGCCAGAACGTTGTAGTCCACCTTACTTTTCTTTGGCGGGTCCTTGGCTGTCAGCTTTTCAACGGCCTGGTCATCAAGGATGATATCCTCAGGGACTTTTTCTTTTCCCTTATCTTTTCTATTTGACCCACTGTTCGAGGGCCCAAGATTCTTTTCGGACAGCGTACGATTGCGCAGTTGAATATTTTCACAGGTCTTCGGTTATTCTTCTTTTCCCAAGGTGGACTCTTTAAAGAGAGGGCCAAGAGTCATTTCCTCGTCAGAGTCGCTCCCGAAGGTGAGAACTTGCGATCCCCCGGCGTTGACCATGCGACAGTTGCCGATAGTTCTTTTACGCTCCTCGGCCGTACATCTTTACTCCCGACGAGTTTTGCGTTTCATCCGCTTGAAATGTTGCCGGTGAGCAACATATCCCTGCAACCATCTTTTAAAAGCGTTGCACTCTTCGGTGGGGTGCGCAATTTTTTGATGATATAAGCAGTAGCTAGGATGTGTTTCCGCTTCACCAAGAATATTTCCTTCGGAGGGTGGCAGCTTCATTCCCATCGATATGGCTTTAGCGAACCTTTTCCTCGTCTTGAACCTTTTTTTATTTGCGATGGATGTACTTTGATTTGGCGGGAGTGTTTCAACTTTTTCGTCCAGTCGCCGGCGTTTGGCCTTTTCAAATATGGCCATTTCACGCTCCCGAGCAGCTTTGCTTTTGAGAAGAGCTTCGTTCAGGAATGCATCAATCGTTTCGTCTGATGGCCCTAGAAGTTCCGGCTCAGGATCTGCCCCCAGTTTCTCTGTGTAAAGAGCTTCTTCATCGTCTATCGACGAGTGGGAAATTACATGGCAGCTTGCTACATAATCTTCAGATTCATCCGACGAGTCTTCTCCATTGTCATCATCTCTGTCCTCAAGTACGCGGCTGAGAAATTCTTGGATTGTGAATGGAGTCCACGCTTTTTGATTATATTCTTCCAACACGTCAATCTGTTTTTGCAGGTCCATGTGCTTGTCACCAGGCTTCACGGGCTTTTTGGTCTTCTTCTTCTTCTTTGAAGACTTTGACGGTTGGGTGCGAATGCTTTGGCTATCACCACCAATTTTTAGAGTTGGGCACGGCTTCAGCATCCCCTCGATGATCTCAGATTCCAGTGGATTCTTCCACCTAATTGCCGGACATGTGTGGAGATCCTTCAGCATTCTTTTAGTTTTGGCTGAAAGAGCGACCTCCCATGGAGCTTCTTCTATGAAAGAACACGATGCCCCCGGTGTATCCGTCTTCTTGAGAGCGTGCGGCTGAGGCGGGTTCACCTTCCAATTCTCGGATAATACGAATTTTCCCTGTTGGTACTGATCTCCTATCCAGCTTTTGAAGATGTAACAATCTTCGATCGGATGGCCCAACATTCGGTGATAAGGGCAATATTAGGATTGCTAATGTCGCCTGGTTGCGCTAGGCGTCTTGGCTCCAGCAGAGTGATGAGCCTATTGCGCAGTGCTAGCTCGAATAACCTCTTCGTCTTGTCTCGAGGGAACGAGTAAGGGCGTCTCATTTTATCTCCAAGAGATCGAGTTCTATCATTTTGGCGATCAACTGATCTTAGGCCACTGTGTTGTTGTTGAGTATTGGCGACGACGGTCGCTTTCCCCTTTCCCTTCTCGTTCCGCGGCTCCGGCTTTAGAGGAGACGGTCTATGACCCATCTGGTCCATTTGGGCCAGCTTGTCGATCAAGGCTTGGAATGTGGTCGGCTTGAAGAACATCATGAATTGGGAAATAGTTGCATGAGGGTCCAGAGTGCCCACGAACATGCCCACCGCCGGCGCTTCTTCGATGCGCTGTTCGCATTTCGACCACAGATTCCGCCATCGTATTACGTATTGAACCCACGTTTCACCTGGCTTCACCCTGGCATTGATCAATGCCGTTATTGGGGTGCGTTCACTAGCACTCGCAAATCGCTGGGTGAATAATAGCTCCATTTCTGCGAAAGTCTTGACGGAGTCGTTCGGGAGTTCAGATTACCACTCGAATGCCGTTTTTGACAAGCTGCCGACGAATTGGCGAAGTAGCAATTTATCATCACCTCTGGTGTTGCCACATAGAGCTCTGAACTGGACGACATGCTGGTGGGGATTGCCCGTACTTTTATATGCATGAAATTTAGGGATCGTATATCCCAGCGGGTACTTTATTTGGTCATATCAGCCTAGATATGGTCGCCCAGTTTTAACAACTTGGCCGGCCGCTTCATTCACCTGGTGAGCTCGTATTTGCTGAGCAATGTAGTCATCCAGAGCGGCCTTGGAAATGGTTTCCTCTCTGGCTGCTGAAAGATCCAGAGGAGGGTTCGATGTCTCCCCTCTGCCGTCTTCAATGATGATCGGAGGGTCTTCAGCTGGAGGTTCCGGCTGTAACATCATCCTAGCCATATCTTGGAACAAGAGAGCCATTCGTTTTATATTGGCTGCCTGTTCCACAGCCTCTTTTTCTTTCCTCTCGAGCATTCTTCGGAGGAATTCCGTATCAGTCGCTTGTTCCCGACGCTGCTCTGAGGTCTCTGGATTTTCTTTTGGCTCAGTGAGTGCGGCTATTGCAGTCAGCATCTCCTGAAGCTTCTGCTGTTGTTGTTCCTGAGCCCTTGTTATTGACCGGGTAAGCGGTCGATGGCCCGTAGAAGCACGGCTTTCCTTTTTTCCGGAAGCCATATAAACGGTATATACCATCATGCCCCCAGACTTGGGGCGTTTGGGCTCAGCGCCTTTGCGGTTTGACACGTTCACAGGGGCTTTCTCCGGCCTCCTTCTCTTTTGAGCGGTTGACGTTGATGGGGCCGTTGCAGCGGGCACCCAGGTAGCTGTCGTCTTTTGTGGTTTGACAGGACGGTTCTCTTCCTGCTGAACCTTAACCTTTTTCTGTCGGCGAGGGTAATCTTGATCAATTACTGAGTCCTGAACCTGTCGCCAGACTTTGTAAATTTTGGAGGAAAGCCGCTGAGGGGACTGCTCCGGCTTCGTTTCTGTAACATTCTCCACGGGTGGAGGAGATCTCTTCAGTACGGTGGTGGGTGAATTCCTACGCACCCTGTTAAGCAGCTCGAAGCTGTTCCCAGTTAGAACAGTAGCATTGACTTCCACCGTTGGGGCTGGTGGAGTTAGCCCAGAGGGGGAATTGCCCCCAGCCTTTCTTACTCGGCGCCAGTGGCGACGTCGAGCGTGTCAAGCCGTTGGGATTGGTTCAGCTATGGCTTCGTCATGCCCCCTGTTCTGGTGAGGCGCTACTGATACCAGCCTCTTGAAGACCGACGTCCGTTGAGACGCAACGTCCAATCTGTCAAAGACAGACATCTAGGTAGAGGAAACAACCTCAACGATTTCGCCTGGAACAGGAGCTGAAATAGTCAGTCTTGTGAAGACCGATCCTTTGGCAGGAGAAACCGCCTTGACGACTTTGGGAGTAGGGATGGCTATCCTTTTTAGGACAACCCTTTCTGGTATCGCGGGCTTCTTCATGGGCCCTACTAAGCTTTGGCCTAGTCTGTCAAAGACTGAGGCGTTAGAGCTGGGTGACCCGTTGAGAGGGGCCTCAGTAGTTGTAAGCCGATCAAAGACCGACTTCTTCTGAGCTTCTTGTGTTGGTACATGAGCGCTGAAGCTCGTTGGCGGGAGCATGATCCCGAAGAACAATCCAGTGGTGGCCTGAGTGACCTGTTCCACCGGCATAGCAAAGATGGAGGCCGCTTGGGGCCCATAAGTCACTCCTCCGGACGGTACGGGGCAAGAATTGCAGTTGTAGTTAGTGCAGTTTGAAGCCATTGATCTTCTATTTTCTGCAAGGAGCAAGACACCAAATATTAGTACCTCGAATCCAAGAGCAACCATATCAAACCGCGATTCGTTCGCGAACATGACACACGAAGTATGGAGTGGAAAGAGGAAATGGTCCCACCGGGCGTGCCAGAATATGTTCCCCGCCGAAAAACGCGCAGACGCGGTGAACGTCTTGCCTGAATTTCGGGGCAGATGCTAATTAGTGCTATCCATCCACCTCTCTGAAGATACCAAGTTGATTTATGGCACCATGTATCGAAGGTTTAAACGGATGCGGCCGATATTGCAGACTTCATCAGATTCCCCTTCGTTTGAGGGGTTTTTGATTGTGGGGACGCTCTTCCCTGCAGGCGCAAGCCCCTGCAGTTAATTACGCTACCGCATTGCGGTAACAATTTTCTCCTTTTCCAGATGGTCACTTCGTGTCGTGGGTGTTTGTTTTGTTTGTGGTTGCCCGTGGATTGTATACGGAGACTAATTTATGTTGTCGCCCGTAGGGCGTGGATTAGTCCAAATCCGTATTTTCTTAGATTTGGGTTTGGGGGTTAGGTTTAAGGATACGTTAGTCTCATTTGAGACTAAGATCAACTTAAACGTTTTTTAAGAATACGTTAGTCTAATTTCAGACTAAGATCAACTTAACGGGATCATTTAAATCCAACAAGAGAGCATTTGGACTCTATTGTTTAGTTTAGGGACATTGCGGTCGATTAGTTTAAGGACATTGCTGTCCAATGTTAGTTTAAGGACATCTCAGTCCAATGTTAGTTTAAAGGCATCACGGTCGAATGTTAGTTTAAGGACATCTCGGTCCAATGTTAGTTTAAGGACATCTCGGTCCAATGTTAGTTTAAGGACATCTCGGTCCAGGTTAAGGACATCATAGTCCATGGGTTTAAAGGGACCCCACAGTCCGAGATTAGGGACATCGTAGTCCATGAGTTTAAGGACCCCACAGTCCATAGTTTAAAGACGTCATAGTCTATAAAGTTTAAGGACATCATAGTCCATGAGTTTAAGGACCCCACCGTCCGTGAAATGTGTGGTTGTCGGGACCTGTCACCTCTCTGAAGACGTTGAAGGATTACAACGACAGATATCAGAGGAGTAAAGAGATGTACCCTCAAACCGGTGTAAATTGGTTGGAAGATCTGTAGTCCAATTTGAAACTAAGATCTGTTAAATATTCATGAGCAGATGGGCTCAATTAAATATAAGTTGAGGACTTATGGCCAATATTGGGCTAAGTCCAATAAACATTTTTTATTCTGGCTATTGAGCCTTTATTTGGGCTTGGCCCTTTTAACAATACTGAGCATTATATCTTGACAAAATTTTTGTCTTGTATTGAACGCAGAGCATTCATCAGAGCTCTAATTCTGACAGCGCAACACGTGGCGCGCCAGGCACTTTGCGCCAGTTAGAGAGCGCAATGCGCTGCGCACACGTGAAGGACACATGTCGTGCTTGGCGCTAAGCGCCAGATAATGGGTGCATTGCGCCAGTTTATGAGCGCTAAGCGCTAATTTATGAGCGCATTGCGCTTTCAATTTAGTGGCGCACACGTGAGTGACACGTGGAGCGCTTGGTGCTGAGCGCCAGCCCATGAGCGCAGTATGCTATTTCAGAAGCGCGGAGCGCAAAGCGCAAGTTGTTTAATTAGCGCATACGTGGTTGACACGTAGCGCATTTGGCGCTGAGCTCCGATCCAAGGAGCGCAGAAGCGCAGTTTAAGAGCGCAAGGCACAGTTCAATAGTGCAAAATGCATTTGATCAATTTTTATGATCTGGGAACAAATTTATGTTCTTTTAGAAGATACTTTGTCTCAAGATTCAAGAACAACAGTTCTTATTTTTGAAAGGCTTTGCCTTTATAGATCCATGATCTTTAAAAAAAATTAATAATTTTCTCCCCCTTTATGATGAGATGTTCATGATCTCAGAAAGATAATTTGTCTTATAGATCTATGATCTGTGAACGAAGTAAGTACTTCTTTGTTTTTATGATGAAATCTTTTGATCTTTTTATAAAAGACCTTGGTCTTTGTAGATCTATAATTTTTTAAGTAGATAATTCTTCTTTTTAAGAGATGATTTCATCTCTGTGTTCATCATTCATCATCTTTACCTTGAAGAAATATCTTCTGGCAAGAGCTTGCTCTTTATCATTGAGTTTCTCAAAGTTTATGGGGGGGGGTTCTCTATCTCAGACTTGAAGTTTTGGGGCCTTTATATAGGGCAAGTTGATTTGTTAAATCAGTTGAAGAGATTTCTCTGATTGATTTGGGGATGTTTCCCACCGTTGGATCTTTGATCCTAGGGCTTCTGTTTTACAGAAGGAAATCTTCTTGTTTTTAACAAGATTGGAAAATATTTCCATAGCAGAATTTTAATTCTGATTAATTAATGATTTATCATTATTAGATCTTTTGATCTAAGGGTGGGGAATTCTTTAATTCCAGCACTGGCGCACCCGTGCTTTGCACGTAGTGCGCTGCTCAGAGCGCAGCGCACTTTGCACTAGCGCACCTGTGTTTGACACGTGGTGCGCTGCTCAGAGCGCAGCGCAGCCTACGTTAGTGCACCCGTGTTTGATACGTGACGCGCAGCGCGCCCAGTGCTAGCGCATACATGGTGCACTGCCTAGGGCATAGCGCACCTGGCGCTAGCGCATCCGTGTTTGACACGTGGCGTGCGGCGCGCCCAGCGCTAGCGCACACTTGGTGCACTGCCTAGGGCGCAGCGCACCTGGCGCTAGCGCATCCGTGTTTGACACGTGGCGCGCAGCGCGCCTAGCGCTGGATCTGAAGCGTTGCTTCAATTTTTTAAATTCAAATTTCAAACAGAGCTTTGCTCTGATTGGGGGAAACATATGCATTTATATCCATTCCGTTTACATGATATCATGGTATCGGCAAGTCGTATACAACCATTCATTACATCAATACAATATACATTACGAGATATATTGGTATGGAATGTATTAGAAGTGGCACGAGACTGTAACCATAATACACCTAATCTGAATATCTGTGCTGTTGTTCCATGGCTTAACGGTTCCTTGTGCTCCGTATACCTTAGTCCACGGGAAAAGTTGGACTCCTCTCGTATACTGATGCATTCTGTACCAAGTTATAAACAACTACGTTAACATAATAATCATATATTATACCGGATATATTTTCTTTACTTGTTCAGTCTATTTCTATCTCTCTTTAGGACTTACCGAGCGATTGTTCGCTGATGACATTTTTTTTCTATTCTTTCTTTGGAATGTTGTCAGGAGGACCCGACTCCCTGAAGATTGAGCCCAACTCAGAAGATTTGGAGCAATTCGCAGAAGACCCAGAGTTTTAGTCACTTGTATATACCTTTACTTTCAGGTCATGCCATTGTTTAGGCATTGCTTTCCATATTGTATTTACTATATGGAAATCTATTTACATATTGTAATTTACAACCTAGGGAAATTGAGAAAATGAGAAATGTATTTACTTTTCAGTCGCATTGTAAAGAATGTTTAATAAATAAAAAGTTGATGTTCATTTACATCTCGTGTCTTTCTTGCGTGCATTTACATTCTATTAGTTATTTACGCTTAACGTGTTTACTTCTGAGTAAATACGCCGCGTGCCTCATCACGTCTTCTTATCCGTACACCGAGAAGCGGGGCGTGACAGGAATTTTGCTCACTTTATTTTTCTTCTTTTCTTTTCTTTTTCTCACCTCAAGAATATTCTAGAGAGCAAGTGAAGAAGAAGATGAGATGAACTTGAATGGAGAGAGAGTAAACCATGAAGTGAAGTAATGAGATGGTGGGAAAATATCTATGAATAAAATAAAAAGAATGGGGTGAGTTATGGCTTCCCAAAGCTTCCACACGTATCTTGAGAAAATGATTCTTTTCCATTTTTTTTATTCATAAATCAACCATTATCTACTCATTTCACTTCATGTGTGATTCTCATACATCTTAGTTCTATGTATCATCAACCATGACACACACACACACACACACACATATATATATAAAGAGAAGAAAATCTTTAGTGAGCTAAAATATTAGTTTATATATATATATAATATAAACATATATCAAATTATTAAATCAACACTTGATTCGATAATCCGATCATATCATATATAACCGACTAATATCACATATATATGTATATCACATTATTAAACCAACACTCGATTCAATAATCCGGTTATATCATATATAACCGTCTAATATTCAATACTAGTTAATATATATATATATATATATATATCAAATTATTAAATCAACACTTGATTCAATAATCCGGCTTTATCAAATATAATCCGGCTAATATCAAATATACAAATATATATATCAAATATATATTACCAACATATACATATACCATTGAATCAACACTTGATTCAATAATCCGGTTATATCATATATAACCTAACTGATATCAAATATCGCGAGATTAGAATATGGTATCACATACTCGTATCCAATCAAGCACCCGCACATATCTCCATATGTGCCCTATTTCGTTTCGCTTGAGCTAGGAAACCTCTGCATGGGACTCTAAAAACTCGTCAATACGCCAGCAGTAGGTAATGATCACATCAGATGCCCACAAGTCATCAACGGTACTAACTGGACGTAACGGCTACCTAGGTATTGAACGAATAGAAGATCAACAAGTAAGCTTGTCCAAACTCCTGTAAAGTTTATAAGCAACACTTACCGTACAGTCTGGCCTTTTCGTCTAATATGTCGCATATCGAATCTGGGGGTGGAATCGCCAGACCCTAATAACTTGATAAGTCATGCCAATGTGTGGCCTATAACCATTCAAGAAACCACTGATAACACTTACCGGTAAATCTCATCAGCTCTGACCAGGGATTTGCTGTTATAGCCAATCGAGCATAGCGCAACATCAACTCCCAATACCGGGAGAGACGAAACCTCTCCTATCGCTCACTACCTTCATGTGACTCGGGACTGTACCTAAAATCCACCTGTTTGCACGAATCCTTTGAGCCGTGGTAGGGAGGAAATCAAAGCACAGTGGGAACCACACAAGACACTATGACAATCTCGGGTCTACAGACTAATCTGTACAAGTGTCACCAGAGAACTACTATCTGACGATAGGTATGGTACCATCTAGGAGTTCTCGGTGAGTCCTGTTCGGTGTACCTATTCTCTAATGATCACCTGTGTACAAACTTTGATGTCAAACACTAATGGTTATGGGATCAACCATCGCCCCATACAGGGTCAAGAAACATACACACTAGTCTACTCTGGAATATCGATGCCCTGTCTTGATACTCCCTCGACTAGGAACTGTTAAAGGACGTGCTTGCGGACTATACAAGCCCCACTAGTATGATCTACATCATAGTCCTGGTAGTCAAGCCAACATCCTAAGTGCTTTATCAACATGTATCAGAGAGACAGTATAATAATACAAGTGTACATGTTAAGATAAAGAGCAAGCAGATAGCATACTATCATGTCGAGCAAGAAAGTCCTCTCTATATATGTCCAAGCATCCACTATATCATACAATAATGGCCTCTAGGGCATACATATTCCTAACAAAAGATTGGCGGAGAAGGCCAAGGGTCAACGATTGGAGGACGAGATCCCATGTAGTTCCATCACGAACTACCATTTCCCCTCGTGGAGTGATCCCACTTCTCAAGCCGGGTGTTACACAGATGAAGAGTACTTTCTCACCTCAGCAACCGCAGTGGAGGGCACTAATTTGTGATTATTGCTAGAGACCAAGGCACATGCAGAGAGATTGTCGCATAGCCAAGAGGCAGTGTCTGTTTTGCGGATCCAGCGAGCACAGGGTCAGAGGATGTCCCGGAAGATTTGAGCTACAGGGAGGGTTCGAATAGCAACAGTTGTACGGCGCTTCAACTTAGAGGGGTCCACCTATGGTATCCCAGCGACGATTATTCAATCAGAGGCAGACTGGTACGGGTCGGAATCAGGGGCGGGCTTTCGCCCTGTCCGCCGAGCAGGCAGAGGCTTCTGGAGAAGTGGTTGCAGGTACTCTCCTTGTTTATTCTGTACCAGCTAGAGTTCTTTTTGATTCGGGTGCTACGCATTGCTTTATTTCTACGCGGTTTGTTGACACACACTCTATACCCCACGAGCCGTTGACCAAGTGTTGGGAGATACATACGGGTAATGGAATTATTTTGTCCAGCCAAGAGTGTAGGTTATGCCCCGTGGTGGTTTGTGGCAGAGAATTTTATGCAAACTTCCTTTTGATTGGGACTGGTAGCTACGACGTCCTTCTGGGGATGGATTGGTTGAGCACGTTCCATGCTGTTATCAACTGCCAGGCTTGGAGTGTGACGTTTCACATTCCTAATCATCCGGAGTCCGTGTTCGTGGGCGGTAGCGAGTCTTTAGAACCAGCTATGTTTCGAGCGAAGCCGAAGATCTTGATAGCTATGGAGATAGACGAAGAGACAGCACCGGAGATAGTTCGAGAGTTTCTTGATGTGTTCCCTGAAGATTTACCTGGTTTACCCCCGCTTCACGTATTGGGCTTCTCGATTGACCTGATTCCAGGGACGACGCCAGTTTCTAAGGCTCCCTACAGGATGGCGCCGGTTGAGTTGGCAGAATTAAAGAAGCAGATAGAAGATCTTCTGAACAAGGGATTTATCCGTCCAAGTGCTTCCCCGTGGGGTGCTCCCATGTTTCTAGTTAAGAAAAAGACGGTTCCTTGCGCATGTGCATCAACTACCGGGAGTTGAACTGGGTGACCGTGAAAAACAAGTATCCCATTTCCCGCATCGACGACTTGTTTGACCAGCTGGGTGGTGTTCGGGTATTTTCTAAACTAGACCTTCGGTCAGGATATCACCAAATCTGGGTTAAGGCAGAGGATGTATGGAAGACGGCTTTCCGAACCCGATATGGCCACCATGAGTTTCTCGTGATGCCATTCGGTGTTACCAATGCACCCGCCATATTTATGGACTTGATGAACGGGGTTTTCTCCATGTACTTGGATCAGTTTGTTATCGTATTCATCGACAACATTTGTCACGCCCCGCTTCCTAGTGTACGGAAGCGGAGACGTGGCAAGCCCGCAATGTATTTACTAAGAAATAAATACGTTAAGCGTAATTAAGCAATATATATAATGCACAAGAAACGAAAAGAGATATAAAATAAACAACAACTTTTATTAACATTCATCTTTATAATACAACTGCTTTGAAAAGGAAGATACAATGATATAAAGCAATGCCTAAATAGTGGCATACAAATTGAAATAAGTACAAGATGAGCTAGAAGTCCAGCTGGGCAGTAAAATGATCCAAGTCCTCCTGGCTCGGCTCGATCTCCTGAGAGTTCGGTCCTCCTGACAAACATTCCAAAGAAAGAAAAGATAGGAATGTCGTCAGCGAACTAGTGCTCGGTAAGTTCCAAAAGAAAGAATGGAATATAACAGTAATGAGAATTGAACTGGTAAATTGTACAAGTATATGATTGTTATTCTTGCATAGTTGTTTGTAGCTTGATACAGAATGTATTTGTGCATACGAGAGGAGTCTATCTTACCCCGTGAACTATAGTAACAAGTAGTACAAGACCCCATCAAAACCCACGGGACAACGGTACGAGAGTTCATGTAAATGTCTTTTAGTGACTGTTTACCGCCGAAAACAGAGACGAAACCGCGTAGCTCGTCTTGCCTGAATTTGGGGGCAGATACTATTTGGTTTTATCTGTCTACCTCTCCGAAGATACCAAACTGATTTATGGCACCGTGTATCGGAGATTTAGACAGATGCGGATGTAACAACTCTAAACTTTCTGTACAATTTTTTTTTCAAAAATACAGAAAGAGGTACTTGAGCCTGAGCACAAGATATAAATTTTTTTGGCTTTTGAACAGCAAGAAAGAGCTTGTAGCTCATTGGTAAGACCATGCACTGCTGAACTAAAGCACCAGAGTTCAAATCTCATCGGCCACATTATTTTTTATATTGATTTCTTTTAATATTTTTAGAAGCCCAAGAGTTTACACGTGCATAACCCGTAAACCCAAAGGTCACACTAAAAACAAACGAGTTCAGGAAGTAGACCAAGTGACAAGGGACACGTGGCGGTGAGACGGAGGCTGACTCCGCCTGAATAGACCGGCGGGGAGCTTGGATCGGCCGGCGCCGCTGGCCGACTCACCTCAATTCGGATTTTCTCCTTCTTGACTCCTGTGCCTTTTGGCCTCCCCATAACCCCTGTTCTATTTAAAAACCCTGCATTATTCTAGAGGATTAAAAACCTAATTAAAATCTTTTTAATGCAAATTTTTAATGCATTTTTTTTATTAAACCCTAACCCTAAAATTCTCCTATAAATACCCACACTCTTTTCCACGTCCTCACTCTAATTTTATACAAAAACTCTCAAGAAAATTCTAAGTTCAATAGTGTACAAGTGGAGTTAGCGAAGGGCGAAGCAACGACGAACTTCCGGCGACGATCCGAGGAGCTCCCGGCGACGAAACGACGCACCGGCATCTCCTACCACTCCCTCTTCGACTTCTCTAATCTAAAATCTTGTAAGTCCCTCCTCCCTCTTCTCTTTTCTATTCTGAAAACTCGTAATTCTAAAACCCGACGGAAGCGGAGTTAATCCGACTTCCGATTTGGTTTTTCTTTAAGAGTTCCATTTTTCTTAAAAACAACAATACCAAACCTCACAACATGACTATTAATCATTAACAAAACATATTGAACAAGTTCCATTTCAAATTAATGTATATTGTAATTTTTATCGCATTTTTCAGAAAAATACCATATAGTTTAGCTTCGACATAAAAACATCATTACCCCTGCTATACCTTTAGATAGTTCACGAGGTAATGACCTAGCTCTTCACAACACTCATATGTAATATAACATGATACTATTAGGAAATATAGATTTGGGAAAATACGGTTTTACACAAAACTACCTTAAACTTATACAAACCTTTTTTTACAAGATATGTATTTTTAACAAATCTTTGCAATGCGCCGCTATAACCCATTTTGGGGAACCCGTTCGGGAAGGTGCAGATTATCGCACATCCTCGGGCTTAGTAGTGCGATATGCAGACCTCCGCAAGGAGCATACGGTCTCGAAAGATTTAAAAATACAAATATCTTAAGAAAATGAGATTTCTAGAAAAATAATAAATTAAATTATTTTTATAAATATATATATGTATCATCAAAATATCTATTTTTGATATTGTATAAATATTCTAAATTTTCTAAATAAAAAAGAATCACTTTACATGAAAATAACATGCAATTCCATACAAGTTCAATACTTTACAATTAAATACCATATATTATGAAATTATGTTTTACTCACTAGAAATGTCACACATATAAAATATATATCTATAAAAACTCTAAAGACGATAATTAAATACTTGAGGTGTATTTTGAAAATTATACAAAACTATTTTTACATAAAACTTCCTCAAGTTTTATAAATTACAATAAGGACCCTAGTAAATATAGATTTAAGCAGGACCAGTCTCTTGAGTCTCAGGGAGCCGGAGATATGGGTGATTGTCTATTTAAGGTAGACAACTTAACAAACGATTTTATCAACGCGGTAATCGTCTTTGAAAAAAACACAAATTCTGCCGTCTATGTACAGCGGTTACCGATAACACCAAAACTTAATTCAGGATTCAATTTCTTTTCTAATTGTCTGACTCAGACCGAGTCTCGATATAATCAATCTGACTTGAATGAGATTCATGTATATATAAAAATTCAATATGAATCTATATATTCAATCTATCAATCTATACAACTTGACTGAACCGAACCATGGATATACATCCATCTACATGATTCTCCAGTTACATCCATTTACTGATATCATGGTACCGGCAAGTCATCCATCTATATAATCTATAATACAAGACATTACAATTTACCATATAATACAAACAATACAATCAAGACATCTCGGGGTTTTAGGGGTAGATTGGTACGGAAGGTGTTAAAGGTGGCACAAGGTGGTCACTTAAGACGTAATTACATCCATGCCGTTGTTCCGTGGTATTATCGACGGAGCCTTGTACTCTTGATTCCGTCCACCTTAGTCTTTGGTCTACTGAGACTCCTCTCGTATACACTGGCCTCTTTTGTACCAAGCTACAAACAATAGCGTTAACACTAAATACAACATTATAACAATATAATACAACTTTAAAACTTACACACTCTCTCTCTCTGTCTATTCTACTTCTCCCTTATCTTTGGAACTTACCGAGCGATTTTTTCGCTGACGACATCCTCTTTCCTTTTATTTGGAATGTCGTCAGGTGATTCGGACCTTCAGAAGATCGAGCCCACCAGCGAGGATTTGGACCAGCTAGCTTACGACCCAGAGCTTTAGATTCCTTGTACACATTACATTATGTATTTTTTATTTCTGTTATGCCACTGTTTAGGCATTGTTTTTCATTTTATCTATTTACTTTTCCATGAATTGTAAAAAAATGTTAATAAATAAAGTTGTTGTTGATTATATTTGTCTCTTGTGTATATTTCTTTTATATTTCTTAGTTACGCTTAGCGTATTTACTTCTGAGTAAATACGTAGCGGCCAGTCGCGTCCTCTTCGCCATACACCGGGAAGCAGGGTGTGACAGGTTTTGTTGGTGGTCCATGCAGGTCAGAGCTATATGGAACCCTACCATGTAGTTCAGTTCTGCATGGACAACCTAAGCAATATAACAAAAGAACCAGCAACTGAAAACATTCCTTAAAATATCTATTCCTTGAATCTTATCATATATTTTGAATCTGTCTTAACCCAAAATTCCCCCACCTCTTTTACAATTTTACCAAAACCTTCGCATTGTTTCGTTCTTTCACATATTTTTCATACACTATCAGTACTTCTGTCACCAACCTTTTCTTGAATTTGTTACACTTTCCTTTTACAAATTTCAAGGACGAAATTTTTTAAGTAGGGTAGAATGTAACAATCCTAAACTTTTTATACAATTTATTTTAAAAAATACAGAAAGAGGTGTTGGGGTCGAAAATTGCATCCCGGTTGACCAAGTCAAAGACAAGATCAACCCCAAGTCAGGTGGGCCCAAGCCCAGATCAAGTGGGCCCATGCCCAGGTCGAGTCCGAACATGAAGCGGCCGACCCTCCTCCATGCCAAAATAAAAAGTCATATAATAAATAATTTTGATGTAATTTTTTATGCATGAATGTAAGAAAAACGGGCATAAAGCCAAATTTTTGTAAAGCCCATGGTTTATGTGCAAAAGAAATGAACATGAGGCATGGGATGGGCCAAATGCCATTTTGTAAAGCCCAAGGGGCTACATGTAAATGTGTAAGCCTATAAGAGGCAATATGATGATGAATAAAATATACTCTTCATTCTCTCAAATTCCAGGGTTTGTGCCTCCACTCTCTCCTTCCAGGGTTTGTGCCTCCATTCTCTCCTTCCAAGTTCTTCCTCTTTCTTTTCATTTTTCAATTAAATCAAGAGCTTAGCTCTTCCTTTTTTTAAAACTAAATAAAGTTCTACCATAAACCCACCTCCCAAGACTCCATCAAGAGAAAAAAATTGGTCTCTTTTTTTATTATCCAAGATCTAGATCTTGGAGTTTCAAGAAAACCTATTTTGGGTTTCTTCTCAAAAGACAAAGGAGAAAATCTTTTGAAGTTTAACACCACAAATAAAATTATTTTGGAGTTTAACTCCACTACAGAAATTCTTTTGGAGTTTAACTCCACAGTAAAAATCTTTTTTTTGGGAGTTTAACTCCACATTAAATCTTTTCAGGAGTTTAACTCAATATAAAATTCTTTCGGAGTTTAACTCCATATTTAAAATTCTTTCGGAGTTCAACTCCACAATAAAAATTCTTTCGGAGTTCAACTCCATTTAAATTCTTTTGGAGTTTTACTCCACAAACAAAAATTCTTTTGGAGTTTAACTCCACAATAAAAATCATTTTTCGGAGTTAAACTCCATTTAAAACTCTTTTTGGAGTTAAACTCCATTTAAAATCTTTTGGAGTTGAACTCCATGTAAATAAAAAAAAATCTAGAGCCCTTTGGCTCCCTCACGTGCTCGAGAGGGCTTCGATTAAGTGGAAGCCCTTTTGCCCCCAGCATGTGAAGGGTCACATGCCAGCATGTGACCCCCCTCACATGCTAGCAAGTGAGGGGTTACATGCTAGCATGTGACCCCCGCTCACATGGAGGTCACATGCTAACATGTGACCCCCCCACATGCTAGGGGTCACATGCTAGAATGTGACTTTCCATGTCACATGCTTGCATGTGACCCCCCCTCACAGGGGTCACATGCTAGCATGTGTCACATACTAGCATGTGATCCTCACATGCTATTTTGGAGTTTAACTCCACTACAAAAATTCTTTTGGAGTTTAACTCCACTATAAAAATTCTTTCGTTGTTTAACTCCACATTTAAAATTCTTTCAGAGTTCAACTCCATAATAAAAGTTCTTTCGGAGTTCAACTCCATTTAAATTCTTTCGGATTTTAACTCCACAAATAAAATTCTTTTAGAGTTTAACTCCGCAATAAAAATCTTTTCGGAGTTAAACTCCATTTAAAACCTTTTTTGGAGTTAAACTCCATTTAAAATCTTTTGGAGTTGAACTCCATGTATATAAAAGAAAAACTTTAGCCCTTTTGCCCCCAGCATGTGAGGTGTCACATGCTGGCATATGATCTCCCCTCACATGCTAGCAAGTGTATGTGTGACCTCCCTCACATGCTAGCATGTGACCCCCCTCACATGCTAGGTCACATGCTAGCATGTGAGGGGAGTCTCCCATTAAATGGGAGCCCAGGTTCTCCCCCCTCCCCTTTTTAAAAAAAATTCTTTTTTTTCTTTCTTTTCTTCTTTCTTCCTTCTTTCTTTATTTAATCCTTTTTTTATTTAAAAAAAATATAATTAAAATAAATAAATATTAAATAAATTATAAATAATATTTTAAAATTAAAAAAATAATAATAAATTAAATTAAAAAAATTCTCTAAATATTTATTTACTTATTTATTTATTTTTATATAGAAAAAAATATATATCCTTTTTTAACAAATGGAACAAAACAAAAAAAACACACACACACCAACACACTGCACATTGAGTTCGCATGACCAGTTTAACCCGTCAATCGGAGGTTCCTTCGTTCCAAATGCGAGAGGTAATTAACGGCAGTTTAGTCCGCTGCTGCCGGAGATTCGGATCCCCACAATCAATAAACCCCAGCCTACTCTAGGCAGGGTGAATCTGTAATGCGCCTGACAAGCGCGCGCGTATTCCCATCTCAATGGGGTGACGAAAAACACCCTACAGATTCTGGCACGCCCGGTGGGACCTATCTCTCCTTCCATATTTCGGGTTAAGCATTCATGTGAACTCAATCAATATACATATCGATATTTGTACTAAAATAATGCTCTTTCATGCAGGTTTTCAAGCAATCACTTCTCAACGATGTCTCCAAAAATGAGCTCAGCTCTCAGCACGGCTCCCATCTCCTACACGATGAAGATGGACGCCAGGACGGTTCTCCCGGCCAGTCTCGGGCGACAATGAGAGGAGCCGCCGCTACCATTTGGCTCTATTCTGTTCGTGTCACCTAACGCCATCCCTGCTCTTCAAGCTCCGATAACTGACAAACCGGCCTCGAAAGGCAAAAGGCTAAATGTGGTGATCTCGAGGACACCCCAACCTAAACGCGAGTCGGTGTTCAAACGGCTCTCCATGGCCCCAGCTGGGGGCAAAACCGTCAGAACAAAAGAAGTTCCCAGACGTCGTGGGCAAGCCCAGGCGATATCTTCGACGGACACACGGACGTATGTCTTCTCAAGCCTCCTCATCACTCAACCTATGGCGGCTTCCCGAACAGTCGAAGCCTGGCAAGCGCTCAAGGCAGAGAAGCTGAGGCAGAAGCGGCTCAGATACAGAGCCAACAAAAGGGCTAAGGCTCTGGCCATGTTAAAATTTATGAATTTCCAAAGCCCGGACCGCTCCGCGAAAACAGCTGCCAGTGATGAAAGGATGGCTGGATATGTGGTCCACAATGTCTATATGGTGGGCACGCGCAGCAAGAGCAAGGACGGGGCCACCACATCTCAAATCCAATCTGGCTTGAATATGGCTGCCGCTTCCCAAGAACAGCCGCCTCCGCTGGATGATGAAAACCCTCTCGATGAGGATGATAGGCAGAAAGACCCTTCAGCCCATGTAGAGTCAAGCTCGGACAGCGAAGAAGAGCCGACTTTCCGCCCTAGGACCGCGGAGCAAGAGCTGCTTTAAGAGCTCCGAAAGAAGCTCAGAAACAAAGACAAGGAGATGACCAAACTCTACTCCAAAATTGACGACTTGACGAATGTCGTGATGCAGCTCACGGCCCGACTTGCCTCTCAGCTGCCCAATCAAGCGCAAGGCTCTGCTCATGAACCGGGAAACGGTGTCCCAAGTCAGCCGACGCCTATTCCCTCAAATCTAAAGGTGGGTGGACCGCACGAAAGCCAGTCGCATCCTATCTCAGGAAATTTCTTGGCTACCGATGACAGTAGTCCGCTAACTCAAGATCAAATCATGGATTTGGTTGCCAACAAAGTCAAAATATTGGTAGCCGAAGCCGAAACGCAAAAAGATATCAGCGGTAGTGGGAGACCATATCCTGCTCAGTATGATCTGGTAGAATTTCCTAGCGGCTATGTCATCCCCAAATTCGGAAGATTCGATGGGACGGGAAATGCAAATCAGCACATTGCCCACTTTAAATCCTCATGCGGGAATACTGGGGGCAATGATGCGCTTCTCCTCGGCCAGTTCGTTAATAGCCTGCCCGATGTTGCTTTCGAGTGGTACGCGAGCATACCGGATGGCTCCGTCACAACTTTCGTCCAAATGGAGTCTCTGTTTCGGCAGAGGTTCATGAGCGTCAGCGATAAGATCACCATCGCCGACCTCGTAAGGACTAAGCCAAAGAACAACGAAAGCAGCATGGATTTTATAACCCGATGGCGCAATCTCTCCATCAAATGTGAACTGCCGATTGAGCAGGACCAATCTGTCAGTCTCCTCGTTGGAAATCTCAACAATTGGATAGCCCCGTTTCTACGCACCGCGGGTCTCAAAACATTCCAAGAGCTGATCAGAAAAGTCCAGATGTTGGAGCGCTCAAAGCAGGAGTTCTCCTCGGATTCCCAAAATAACAATAGGTCCTAGAGAAACCGAAAGGACGATAATCGCAAAGGCGGAAATTCCAACGATTCTGAATCTTTTAACATTTCGGTTAACCGAAATAAGCAAGGGATGAGTAGGCCTAATGTCAACCAGCCTTGGAAGCCAGCGTTCGGAGAGGGAGGAGAATCTCCACTGAAAGAGAAGCTGGATAAGGCCTATTCCTTCAGAAGAGACAAAATCCGTAAATATTCAAAGATGCCCTGAGGAACGGTCTACAATTGCCAGAGTCAAATAGACCGCAGGAAGTGAATATGACCGACGACCCCAAATATTGCCCCTATCACAGAGTGATAGGTCATGCCATTGAAGACTGCTTCGTCTTCAAAGATTGGGTCGAAAAGCAATACAAGGCAGGAGAGATAGAACTGTCTAAAGGCCTGTTAACAAACAGTCAAGCTGCGACCGCCAATTTCATACAAACGGAGACCGAAGTTCTTCGTGAAACTGATTCTCTCAGACATCTGCATTTTTCTAAAAACAATCGACCACCACGTCATTAAACTGGAAACAGTCGACCTCTAAGTCGTTAAACTGGGAATGTAAGAATATGTAAATAAACAAAAAAATGTGTAAATATAAGTAGGAAAAAAAAGAAAAGCCGAAATGATGGGGCAACTCGCAATAAAAATCAGCGAGTAAAATAAAGATGAAAATAAAGCCGAAATGATGGGACAACTCGCAATAAAAATCAGCGAGTAAAAATAAACACGAAAAATAAGGCCGAAATGATAAGGCAACCGCGAATAAAAAGCCGAAATGATAAGGCAATCGCGACCTTCGCGATAAGAAAAGCTAAAATGATAGAGCAATCGCGGTGCAAAAAAACGGCGAATGATGAGTCGCTTCTGGTACCATATTCCAGTGCAGCGATGTAGACGCCAACCAAAATCCAATTTCCCAAAATTCTCCCGGCCCTACAGTTAGCCCCCCAATTGACTACCGTATACAATCCACGGGCTCAAATAATTCTCATCATACCCATGCCCCACCGCAATCACCAGTCCAGCGGTCGGTCTCCGCCCTTGGAATTATGCTCCATTGGGAAGACCCACTCATGTATCCTCACGATACATGAGGAGAACAAACCTTCGTGGGATCCTTACGACCCATAAAGGAAAAACACACTTGGGGGTCCTTACGACTCTTAAGAAGAAAATGCACCTACGGGATCCTTACGACTCGTAGGGAGAAAATGCTTTTATGGGACCCTTACGGCCCATAAAATTGAAAAGCCTTAGGCGGTAGGGATCTAAACCTGTCTCCTAAGCCATCGCTCTCCCAATCCCCAAAACGGAGAATGATGAGTCGCTCCTGGTAACATATTCCAGTGCAGCGATGCAGACGTCAACCAAATTCCAAATCCCAAAACGGCGAATGATGAGTCGCTCCTGGTACCATATTCCAGTGTAGCGATGCAGACGCCAACCAAATCCCATACCTCAACGGCGAATGATGAGTCGCTCTTGGTACCATATTCTAGTGTAACGATGCAGACGCTAACAAAATTCTAAATTCTAAAACGGCGAATGATGAGTCGCTCCTGGTACCATATTCCAGTGCAGCGATGCAGATGCCAACCAAATTCCAAATCCCATACCCCAACAGCGAATGATGAGTCGCTCCTGGTACCATATTCCAGTGCAGCGATGCAGACGCCAACAAAGTCCCGAAATGTTTCCAGCCCTACGGTCTGGATCATACATCCTGCAAAACCGTATACAATCTACGGGCGTAAAATGATCCCAATCTCTTCCAAGTCCTACCGGCGAGACCACATTCAAAGTCCCACCGGCTGTGAAGATTCAAAAAAAAAATGTCCATAAGCAAAATGGGCACGGATGAAAACCCGAAAGGGCTCCGTGAGTAAAAACAGCAGGATTGCCGGCGAGTTTGTGAAAACCCGAAAGGGCACAAACTCGTGAAAAAGAGATGAAATGCACCCGCAAAGTCCTCTCGACTTTGTGAGGAGAAAATTCCCGCATGAGATCCTTACGACTCACAAAGGAGCAACACACTTGTGAGTCCCCACGACTCCTAAGGAAAAAATACACCTACGGGATCCTTACGACCCGTAGGGAGAAAATGCTTTGTGAGACCCTTACGGCTCACAAAATTGAAAAGTCTTAGATGATGGGGACCTAAAACCTGTCTCCTAAGCCATCGCTTCCTAACAAGCAAGCGCAAATGATGATTCGCTCCTGGTACCATATTCCAATGTAGCGATACTGATGCCAATCCAAAACCTAAATCAAATCAACCAACCAGCTCTGCGTCGGAATCATGCTTCTTCTCAGAGTGTACCCCGTGTCGAAATCATGCTTCGCCTCGGTGTATCTGCCTTCCCTGTCGAAATTATGCTTCGTCTCGGAATCAAGTCAGCCAACAAGCTCTGCGCTGGAATCATGCTTCGTCTCAGAGTGTACCCCATGTCGAAATCATGCTTCGCCTCGGCGTATCTGCCTTCCCTGTCGAAATTATGCTTCGTCTCGGAATCAAATCAACTAACGAGCTCTGCGTCGAAATCATGCTTCGACTCAGAATGTACCCCGTGTCGAAATCATGTTTCGCCTTGGAGTATCTGCCTTCCCTGTCGGAATTATACTTCGCCTGGGAATCAACCTTTACATCGAAATTATGCTTCGGTCAGAATGTCTGCCGCTCTTTGGAATCATGCTCCGATCCCTGGAATCATGCTCCGCTCTTCGGAATGATGCTCCGATCCCTAGAGTCATGCTCCGCTCTTCGGAATGATGCTCGGATCCCTGGAATCATGCTCCGCTCATCGGAATGATGCTCGGATCCCTGGAATCATGCTCCGCTCTTCGGAATGATGCTCGGATCCCTGGAGTCATGCTCCGCTCTTCGGAATGATGCTCCGATCGCTGGACTCATGCTCCGCTCTTCAGAATGATGCTCCGATCCCTGGAGTCATTCTCCGCTCTTCGGAATGATGCTCTGATCCCTGGAATCATGCTCCGCTCTTCGGAATGATGCTTCGAACCCTGGAATCATGCTCCGCTCTTCGGAATGATGCTCCGATCCCTGGAATCATGCTCCGCTCTTCCGAATGATGCTCCGAACCCTGGAATCATGCTCCGCTCTTCGGAATGATGCTTCGATCCCTGGAATCATGCTCTGCTCTTCGGAATGATGCTCCGCTCACTGGAATCATGCTCCGCTCTTCGGAATGATGCCCCGAACCCTCGGAATTATGCTCCGACTCTTCGGAATGATGCTCCGCTCTTCGGAATGATGCTCCGAACCCCGGAATGATGCTCCGAACCCTGGAATCATGCTCCGCTCTTCGGAATGATGCTCCGATCCCTTGAATCATGCTCCGCTCTTCGGAATGATGCTCCGAACCCTAGAATCATGCTCCGCTTTTCAGAATGATGCTCCGAACCCCGGAATGATGCTCTGAACCCTGGAATCATGCTCCGCTCTTCGGAATGATGCTCCAATCCATGGAATAATGCTCCGCTCTTCGGAATGATGCACCGATCCCTGGAATCATGCTCCGCTCTTCGGAATGATGCTCCGAACCCTGAATCATGCTCCGCTCTTCGGAATGATGCTTCGATCCCTGGAATCATGCTTCGCTCTTCGGAATGATGCTCTGAACCCTGGAATCATGCTCCACTCTTCAGAATGATGCTTCGATCCCTAGAATCATGCTCTGCTCTTCGGAATGATGCTCCGATCCCTGAAATCAAGCTCCGCTCTTCAGGAATGATGCTCCGATCCCGAAATTATGCTCCAACCCTCGGAATTATGCTCCGACTCTTCGGAATGATACTCCGACTCTGGAATTATGCTCCGCAAATTGGAATGATGCTCCGATCCCCGGGAATCATGCTCCCCGAGGGATGCTCCGCCCTCGGAATGATGTTCCACCTCGAAGTCCGGCTTCAAGATCCATCAATTTCATGCACACAACTCAAATGTGCGGTGTGCATTTAATGATGGGGGCATTTTGTTGGGGTCGAAAATTGCACCACGGTTGACCAAGTCAAAGTCAAGATCAACCCCAAGCCAGGTGGGCCCAAGCCCAGATCAAGTGGGCCCATGCCCAGGTCGAGTCCGAACATGAAGCGGCCGGCCCTTCTCCATTCCAAAATAAAAAGTCATGTAATAAATAATTTTGATGTAATTTTTTATGCATGAATGTAAGTAAAATGGACATAAAGCCAAATTTTTGTAAAGCCCATGGCTTATGTGCAAAAGAAATGCACATGAGGCATGGGATGGGCAAAATGCCATTTTGTAAAGCCCATGGGGCTACATGTAAATGTGTAAGCCTATAAGAGGCAATATGATGATGAATAAAATATACACTCTTCATTCTCTCAAACTCTAGGATTTTTGCCTCCACTCTCTCCTTCCAAGTTCTTCCTCTTTCTTTTCATTTTTCAATTAAATCAAGAGCTTAGCTCTTTCTTTTTTTAAAACTAAATAAAGTTCTTCCATAAACCTACCTCCCAAGATTCCATCATGAGAAGAAAAATGGTCTCTTTTTTTATCATCCAAAATCTAGATCTTGGAGTTTCAAGAGAACCTATTTTGGGTTTCTTCTCAAAAGAGAAAGGAGAAAATCTTTTGGAGTTTAACTCCACAAATAAAATTATTTTGGAGTTTAACTCCACTTCAGAAATTCTTTTGGAGTTTAACTCCACAGTAAAATTCTTTTTTTTTTGGGAGTTTAACTCCATATTAAATCTTTTCAGGAGTTTAACTGCATATAAAATTCTTTCGGAGTTTAACTCCACATTTAAAATTCTTTCGGAGTTCAACTCCACAATAAAATTCTTTCGGAGTTTAACTCCACATTTAAAATTCTTTCGGAGTTTAACTCCACATTTAAAATTCTTTCGGAGTTCAACTCCACAATAAAATTTCTTTCGGAGTTCAACTCCATTTAAATTCCTTTGGAGTTTAACTCCACAAACAAAAATTCTTTTGGAGTTTAACTCCACAATAAAAATCTTTTTTCGGAGTTAAACTCCCTTTAAAACTCTTTTTGGAGTTAAAATTCATTTAAAATCTTTTGGAGTTGAACTCCATGTAAATAAAAAAAAAATCTGGAGCCCTTTGGCCCCCTCACATGCTAGGGAGGGCTCCCATTAAGTGGAATCCCTTTTGCCCCCAGCATATGAAAGGTCACATGCTAGCATGTGACCCCCCTCACATGCTAGCAAGTGAGGGGTCACATGTGACCCCCCCTCCCTGTCACATGCTTGCATGTGATCCCCTCTCACATGTGAGGCTCACATGCTAGCATGTGACCTCCCCTCACATGCTAGCATGTGTCACATACTAGCATGTGACCCTCACATGCTATTCTGGAGTTTAACTCCACTAAAAAAGTTCTTTTGGAGTTTAACTCCATTATAAAAATTCTTTTGAAGTTTAACTCCATATTTAAAATTCTTTCGGAGTTCAATTGCACAATAAAAATTCTTTCGGAGTTCAACTCCATTTAAATTCTTTCAGAGTTTAACTCCACAAATAAAATTCTTTTGGAGTTTAACTCCGCAATAAAAAGCTTTTCGGAGTTAAATTCCATTTAAAACCCTTTTTGGAGTTAAGCTCCATTTAAAATCTTTTGGAGTTGCACTCCATGTATAAAAAAAAAACTTTAGCCCTTTTGCCCCCAGCATGTGAGGTGCCACATGTTAGCATGTGACCCCCCTCACATGCTAGGGGTCACATGCTAGCATGTGACCCCCCCTCACATGCTCGCATATGACTTCCCCCCTCACATGTGTCACATGCTAGCATGTGACCACCCTCACATGCTAGGTCACATGCTAGCATGTGAGGGGAGTCTCCTATAAATGGGAACCCAGGTTCTCCCCCCCTTTTTAAAAAATTCTTTTTCTTTCTTTTTCTTTCTTCTTTCTTCCTTCTTTTCTTTATTTAATCCTTTTTTTTATTTAAAATAAAATAAATAAAAATAAATTATAAATAATATTTTAAAATTAAAAAAAATAATAAATTAAATTAAAAAAAACCTCTAAATATTTATTTACTTATTTATTTTTGTTTTTTTATATAGAAAAATATATATATCCTTTTTTTAACAATTGGAACAAAACAAAACACACACACACACACACCCCAACGCACTGCACATTGAGTTCGCATGACTAGTTTAACCCGTCAATCGGAGGTTCCTTCGCTCCAAATGCGAGGGGTAATTAACGGCAGCTTAGTCCGCGGCTGCTGGAGATTCGGATCCCCACAATCAATAAACCCCAGTCTACCCTACGCAGGGGGAATCTGTAATGTGCCTGACAAGAGCCCTACGCAGGGGGAATCTGTAATGTGCCTGACAAGAGCGCGCGTATTCCCATCTCAATGGGGTGACGAAAACACCTTACAAGAGGTACTTGAGCCTGAGCACAAGATATAAATTTTTTTTGCTTTTGAACAGCAAGAAAGAGCTCGTAGCTCATTGGTAAGAGCTTACACTGCTGAACCAAAGCACAAGAGTTCAAATCCCATCAGCCACATTATTTTTTATATTGATTTCTTTTAATCTTTTTAGAAGCCCAAGAGTCTACACGTGCATAACCCGTAAACCCAAAGGTCACACTAAAAATAAACGAGTTCAGGAAGTAGACCAAGCGACGAGGGACACGTTGCAGCGAGACGGAGGCCGACTCTGCCTGAATCGGCCAGCGGGGAGCTTGGATCGGCTGGCGCCGCGTGCCGACTCACCTCAAATTGGATTTTCTCCATTTTGACTCCTGTGCCTTTTGGCCTCCCCATAACCCTGTTCTATTTAAAAACCCTGCATTATTCCAGAGGATTAAAAACCTAATTAAAATCTTTTTAATGCATTTTTTTATTAAACTCTAACCCTAAAATTCTCCTATAAATACCCACACTCTTTTCCACTTCCTCACTCTGAATTCTATACAAAAAATCTCAAAAAAATTCTAAGTTCAATAGTGTACAAGTGGAGTTAGTGAAAGGCGAAGCTCCGACGAACTTCCGGCGATGATCCGAGGAGCTCCCGGTGACGAAACGACGCACCAGCACCTCTTACCACTCCCTCTTCCACTTCTCTAATCTAAAATCTTGTAAGTCCCTCCTCCCTCTTCTCTTTTCTATTCTGAAAACTCGTAACTCTAAAACCCGACGGAAGCGGAGTTAATCCGACTTCCGATTCGGTTTTTCTTTAAAAGTTTCATTTTTCTTAAAAACGATAATACAAAACTCTCACAACATGACTATTAATCATTAACAAAACATATTGAACAAGTTCCATTTCAAAATGATGTATATTGTAATTTTTATCACATTTTTCAGAAAAATACCATATAGTTTAGTTTCGACATAAAAACATCATTACCCTTGCTATACCTTTAGATAGTTCACGAGGTAAGACCTACCTCTTCACAACACTCATATGTAATATAGCATGATGATATTTGAAAATATAGATTTGGGAAAATACGGTTTTACACAAAACTACCTCAAACTTATAAAAACCTTTTTTTACAAGATATGTATTTTTAACAAATCTTTGCAATGCGCCGCTACAACCCATTTTGGGGAACCCGTTCGGGATGGTGCGGATTATCACACATTCTCGGATTTAGTAGTGCGAGATGCAGACCTCCGCAAGGAGCATACGGTCTCGAAAGATTTAAAAATACAAATATCTTAAGAAAATGAGATTTCTAGAAAAATAATAAATTAAATTATTTTTATAAATATATATGTGTGTGTGTGTGTGTGTGTGTGTGTGTGTGTGTATTATCAAAATATCTATTTTTGATATAGTATAAATATTGCAACTTTTCTAAATCAAAAAGAATCATTTTATATGAAAATACCATGCAATTCCATACAAGTTTAATATTTTACAATTAAATACAATAAATTATGAAATTAGGTTTTACTCACTAGAAATGTCACATATATAAAATCTACATCTATGAAAACTCTAAAGACGATAATTAAATACTTGAGGTGTTTTTTGAAAATTATACAAAATTATTTTTATATAAAACCCCCTCAAGTTTTATAAATTACAATAAGGACCCTAGTAAATATAGGTTTAAGCGGGACCAGTCTTGAGCCTTAGGGAGCCGGAGATATGAGTGCTTGCCTATTTAAGGTAGACAACTTAATAAACGGTGTTATCAACACGGTAATCGTCTTTGAAAAAGACACAAATCCTGCCGTCCATGTGCAGCGGTTACCGATAACACCAAAACCTAATTCAGTATTCAATTTCTTTTCTAATTGTCTGACTCAGAATGAGTCTCGATATAATCAATTTTACTTTAATGAGATTCAAATATATATAACAATTCAATATGAATCCATATATTCAATCTGTTCAATCTATCAATCTATACAACTTGACTGAACCGAACCATGGATATACATCTATCTACATGATTCTCCAGTTATATCCATTTACCGATATCATGGTTTCGGCAAGTCATCCATCTATACAATCTATAATACAAGACATTATAATTTACCATACAATACCAACAATACAATCAAGACATCTCGGGGTTTAAGGGGTAGATTGGTACGGAAGGTGTTAAAGGTGGCACGAGGTGGTCACTTAAGACGTAATTACATCCATGCTGTTGTTCCGTGGTATTATCGACGGAGCCTTGTACTCTTGATTCCATCCACCTTAGTCTCTGGTCTACTGAGACTCCTCTCGTATACACTGGCATCTTCTTTACCAAACTACAAACAACAGCGTTAACACTAAATACAACATTATAACAATATAATACAATTTTAAAAGTTACACTCTCTCTCTCACTCTCTGTCTATTCTACTTTTCCCTTATCTTTGAGACTTACCGAGCGATTTGTTCGCTGACGACATCCTCTTTCTTTTTCTTTGTAATGTCGTCAGGTGATTCAGACCTTCAGGAGATCGAGCCGACCAGCGAGGATTTAGACCAGCTAGCCTACGACCCAGAGCTTTAGATTCCTTGTACACATTACATTCTGTATTTTTCATTTCTATTATGCCACTGTTTAGGAATTGCTTTTCATTCTATGTATTTACTTTTCCATGAACTGTAAAAGAATGTTAATAAATAAAGTTGTTGTTCATTACATTTGTCTCTTGTGTATATTTCTTTTATATTGCTTAGTTACGCTTAACGTATTTACTTCTGAGTAAATACGTAGCGGCCAGTCACGTCCCCTTCGCCGTACACCGGGAAGCGGGGCGTGACACGGCCGTTGTAGCAGATTTCGTCAGATTCCCCCTCGTTGTGCGGGGTTTTTGATTGTGGAAACGCTCTTCCCTACAGGCTCAAGCCCCTGCAGTTAATTACGTTACCGCATAGTGAGCAGTAGTGTTACTGATATGCTTTGCAGGAGTAGGAGCAGGCTTGCTTGATGATCTTCTGATCGCTCAATACCCGGGTAGTCATTACGTCCAGCTAGTACCGCTGACGGTTTGTGGGTGCTTGATGTGATCATCACCTACTGTCGGCGTATTGACGAGTCTTTAGAGTCCTACACAGAGATTTCACTGGCTCAGAAAAAACGAAGTAGGAGCATGTAGGGTGTTTTTCGTCACCCCATTGAGATGGGAATACGTGCATGCTTGTCAGGCGCATTACAGATTCTCCCTGTCTAGGGTAGGCTAGGGTTTTTTGATTGTGGGGATCCGAATCTCCGACAGCCATGGACTAAGCTGCCGTTAATTACCCCTCGCCTTTGGAGCGAGAGAACCTCCGATTAACGGGTCAAACAAGTCATACGAACTCAATGTGCAGTATTGTGTTTTGAAGAGGTTTTGGATATATCGGGAGCTCCGCAGAGTTTTTCGGGGAAAATGGCGTCTAAAGGACGCGTGGGTGCCAGCGCCTCGCGCGCTTAGCACGCAGGCGCTGGACGGTGGCGCTAGCGCTAGCGCTTTGGGCGCTCGGGCGCTAACGCTTTGGGCGCTAGCGTCTCACGTGCCCGGCACGTGGGCGCTCGGGCGCTAGCGCTTTGGATGCTTGGGCGCTACCGCTTTGGACGCTAGTGCCTCACGTGCCTATCACGTGGGCGCTAGGGCGTTAGCGCTTTAGGCGCTCGGGCGCAAGCGCTTTGGGCGCTAGCGCCTCACGTGCCCGGCACGTGGGCGCTTAGACGCTATCGCTTTGGACGCTCGGGCGCTATCGCTTTGGGCGCTAGCGCCTCACGTGCCCGGCACGTGGGTGCTCGGGCGCTAGCGCTTTGGGCGCTCGCGAAAGGAAGGGGTTTTTACCCCCAGAAATGGGAGTTAAACTTCTAAAGAGGATTTTGAGTGGAGTTAAACTCCAAAAGATTTAGATTTGGAGTCAAACTCCTAAGGATCTGGATTAGGAGTTAAACTCCTTTGAGGATTTGGGTCTTGGAGTTGAACTCCCTAAAATTTTTCAGAGGTTCTTCTTTCTTAAGCCTTGGATCTTTCCCAAATGGGATCTTTGGAGGTGGGTCTCCTTCCTCCTCTGTTGGCAGAATCTTGAAGAACAAGAAGGGTGAGATTTTAGAAATCTCCCCTTTTTGAGATCTAATGGAAGATCTGAGCTCCCCTTTGTGGGTTTTGTGGTGAAAAACTATTTAATTTTAGAAAAGGAAGAGTAAAACTCTTGATTTAATTCAAAAGAAAGAAGAAGGTTTAGAACCTTGAGGAAGGAGAATGTGGCACAGACCTCAAATTTTTTTTAGAGAGAGAAAAAGATCTTAAGATATTTTCATTATCTTTGCCTTTATAGGCTATACACTTTACACATAGCCCTTTTGGGCTTTACAAAATGGCATTTTGTCCATCCCATATCTCATGTGCTATTTCTTTTTGCACATAAGCCATGGGCTTACAAAAATTTGGCTTCATGCCCATTTTGCTTACATTCATTCATAGAAATAAGAAAAGGAAATACACCAAAAATTATTTATTACAAAATTTTTATTTTGGCATGGGGGGAGGCCAGCCGCTTCTTGTTCGGGCTTGACCCGGGCATTCGCCCACTTAGCTTGGGGTTGACTTTGATTTTGACTTGGTCAACCGGGGTATAAATTTTGACCCCAACAAATTGCCCCTATCAATACGTGCACACCACATATGTGGGTTGTGTGCACGAAATTGATGGATCTTCTTTCGAGTGGAGGTCGACTTGATCTTGTTTCCGTTTTAACGACGTGGAGGTCGATACTGCCATTTTTGCAGCGTGGACGGTCGGTGCTGCCCTTTTTGCGACTTGGACGGTTGGTTCTGCCCTTTTAGCGACTTGGATGGTCGGTGCTGCCATTTTTGCAACTTAGACAGTCGGTGCTGCCCTTTTTGCGACTTGGACGGTCGGTTCTGCCCTTTTAGCGACTTGGACGGTCGGTTCTGTCCTTTTTGCAACTTAGACGGTCGGTTCTGCCCTTTTTGCGACTTGGACGGTCGGTGCTGCCATTTTCACGACTTGGACGGTCGATGCTGCCATTTTTGTGACTTAGACGGTCGGTGCTGCCATTTTCACAACTTGGATGGTCGATGCTGCCCTTTTTGGGCCTTGGACGGTCGGTTCTGCCATTTTCATGACTTGGACGGTCGATGCTGCCCTTTTAGCGACGTGGACGGTCGATGCTGCCCTTTTAGCGACGTGGACGGTCGATACTGCCCTTTTTGCGACGTGGACGGTCGATGCTGCCCTTTTAGCGACATGGACGGTCGATGCTGCCCTTTTAGCGATGTGGACGGTCGATTCTGCCACTTTAGCGACTTGGACGGTCGATACTGCCCTTTTAGCGACGTGGACGGTCGGTGCTGCTATTTTAGCGACTTAGACGGTCGGTGCTGCCCCTTTTGCGACTTGGACGGTCAGTGCTGCCCTTTTAGTGACTTGGACGGTTGAATTTTCTGATTTGACTTGCTCCGCTTTCCGCGGTGTCGGGATTTGACTTGTTTCCGAAATGGATCATGATTCCGCCAGGGAGGTTGTTGGTTATCTTACTGACTTGATATGATTTGGGTTGATATCAGCATCGCTATACTAGAATATGGTACCAGGAGCGAATCATCATATGCTATGACAGGGTTTGGGGATTTTAGTTTTGGTTTTGCATCAGCATTGCTTCACTGGAATATGGTACCAGGAGTGAATCATCATTTGCCATGAGGAGATTTCCCTCGTTCCCAGATTAACGACTTTAGGGGTCATCTGTTCCCAGTTTAACGACTTAGAGATCATCTATTCCCAGTTTAAAGACTTAGAGGTCTTTTGGATTGGAGTTTGGAATTTTAGGGTTAGGGTAGGCATCAGCGTTGCTAACACTGAAGCACATGTGCCAGAAGCAATTCATCATTTGCCTTTTCCTGTTGGAGAGTGATGGCTTAGGAGACAGGTTTAGGTCCCTATCACCTAAGACTTTTCAATTTTATGAGCCGTAAGGGTCCCATAAAAGCATTTTCTCCCTACGAGTCGAAAGGATCTTGTAGGTGTACTTTTTCCTTAGGAGTCGTGAGGACTCCTAAGTGTGTTTTTTTCTTCGTTATTCGTAAGGATCCCACGAAGGTGTTTTCTTACGAGTTGAGAGGATCTCGTAAGTTTGTTCTCCTCATGTATTGTGAGGACACATGAGTGGGTCTTCCCAAATGGAGCATAAGTCCAAGGACGGAGACCGGCCATTAGACTGATTGCGGTGGGGTATGGGTATGATGAGAATTATTTAAGCCCGTAGATTGTATACGGTAGTCAACTTGGGGACTAACCGTAGGGCCGGGAGAATTTTGAGAAATTGGATTTTGGTTGGCGTCTGCATCGCTGCACTGGAATATGATATCAGGAGCGACTCATCATTCGCCGTTTGGGGACTTGGAATTTGGATCTTGTTTGGCATCAGCATAGCTGCATTGGAATGATGCCAGGAGCAATTCATCATTTGCCCCGGGAGGACTTGGGATTTGGTTTTTGGGTCGGCATCAGCACCGCTAACACTGAAGCAAAATGCCAGAAGCGACTCGTCATTTGCCGTTGCCTGTTGAGGGGCGATGGCTCAGAAGACAGGTTTAGATCCCTATCACCTAAGCCTTTTCAATTTTATGAGATGTGAGGGTCTCATAAAAGCATCTTCTCCCTACGAGTCGAGAAGATCTTGCAGGTTTATGTTCTCCTTAGGAATCGTAGGGATTCCTAAGTGTGTTGCTGCTTTATGAGTCATAAGGATCTCACGCAGAGATTTTCTCCTCACAAGGTCGAGAGGACTTTGCGAGTGTATTTTATCTTTTTTTCACGAGTTTGCGCCCTTTCGGGTTTTCACAAACTCGTCGGCAGTCCTACTGTTTTTACTCACGGAGCCCTTTCAGGTTTTCATCCGTACTCGTTTTGCTTGTGGACATACCCTTTTTTTTAAGGCCGGTGAGACTTTAAATGTAGTCTCACCGGTAGGACTTTAGGGGAGATAGGGGTCGTTTACGCCCATGGATTGTATACGGTTTTGCAGGATGTATGATCCAAACCATAGGGCTTGTGTGCTCAATTCGCCTGCGACTTGAAGCATTAACGTGTAATATTTCTTGAGATATCGGCCATTGATGGGTGGCATGGGCCTTTCTCCTCGGCATTTATCAACTGGTAGGATCCTCCATCAAACACTTTCTCGATGACATTTGGTCCTTCCCAGTTTGGCTCGAATTTTCCCTTGGCATGTCGATTGGGGATGATCGGTCTTTTGAGGACCAACACCAATTCACCTTTTTTGAAAGCGCGGAGACGGATCATCTTGTTATAGGCCCGTGACATTTGGGCTTGGTATAACTCTAGATTTTGCTGTATCGTGAGCCTCTTTTCTTCGAGGGCGTCAAGCTCTTCCAGCCGAAGGAGCACGCTTTCCTCCTCCGTCAATTCGTGCTGAACGACCATTCTTAAGCTTGGAACTTCGACTTCGAAGGGGAGGATCGCCTCCACTCCGAAGAGCAATGAGTACGGAGTGGACTGAGTTGGAGTACGGTGCGTAGTACGATATGCCCACAACGCCTCGTGAAGCTTGAGATTCCAGTCTCTCTTGTTGGCTGAAGCATTTTTCCTCAGAAGCTTGCATAGAGTCTTATTGAAGGCTTCGGCAAGCCCATTGGCTCTTGGATTATAGATGGAGGAATATCTCCAGTTTATCTTGTGTTGAGTAGCGAATCGTGAGACTTCGAAGCTCTTGAAAGAAGGCCCGTTGTCAGAAATGACTCTTCTTGGTGTACCGAAGCGGTATAAAATATTATGCTGGAAGAACGTCAGAATATTTTCTGTCTTGACTTCTTTTAGCGGGACAGCTTCAGTTCATCTGGAGAAATAGTCAGTTGCGGCCAATATGAACCAGTGGCCTTTGGAGGATGGAGGATCAATTGGGCCAACTATGTCGGTGCCCCAAACTTCGAAGGGCCACGACGCCACCGTAGGATGCAACGGATTGGGATGCTTATGAATGAAATCACCATGGATTTGGCAGAGATAGCATTTCTTTGCATGCTATTCGCAGTCCCTTATCATGGTGGGCCAGTAATATCCAAGCCGTTTGATCTGAAGCCTCATTTTGGGGCCGGACCGGTGAGTCCCGCAGACGCCTGAGTGAACTTCTTTCATAACGTTTTGTGCTTCGGCCGATGACAGTCACCTGAGCCAGATTTGGTCATATGACCTGCGGTATAGCGTGTCATTTACAAACACGTATCGGAGAGCCCTCTTCTTCAGCTAAATCCTTGCAGATTTTCCTTCGGGCAGGTTGTCGTATCAGAGGTACTCTATGAAGGGTTCTCTCCAATCGGGCTCGTCTTGGATGATCGAAGCTTCTTCTGTAGGACTGCTCTTCTGTTCTGCGCTTTCCTCTTCTCATAGAGAGACTGGGGGTAGAATTTGCCGGCTCCTGACTGTGATCAGAATTTCGTCCATGTCAGGATCAGCCAGCTCCTTTGCTAAGTGAGCGAGTACATCAGCCTTTCCATTCAACGCCCTAAAGACTCTCATTAGTTCAATGTGAGTGAACCGTTTCATGAGTTCCACCACTCGGCTTCTGTACCAAGCTAACTCATGTTTGTATATCTTATAGTTGCCGCTTATTTGGTTGACGACAAGCTGGGAGTCACCGTAAACCCGTAGCCGAAGGATTTCCATTTCTATGGCGAGCTCCAGACCAGCTATCAGATCTTCATACTCAGCCTCGTTGTTTGTGCGAGGCTCGGTGAGAGCAGAAGAACGCCGTAGGGTTCCCATCGATGGCGTGATGAACACTAATCCTATTCCTGCTTTTATCTCCGGGACGCTTGATTTGCTGGAGGTCCTTATTGATGAGGCTCCATTGAAGTAGAGCTCCCAACATGGCTCGCTATCCTCGAGGTGCAATATTTGTTCATCAGGTAATTCACAATTTAGCGGCGACCTTTCTGGTATAGGATGAGCAGCGAGGAAGTCTGCAAGAGCTTGCCCTTTTACTGCTTTCTAAGGAGTATAAACTATGTCAAACTCAAGTAGCATGACAGCCCATCTTGACATTCTACCGGCTAAGCTTGCTTTGGTCATTAAGTATTTGAGCGGGTCGACCTTAGAGATCGGCATAACCCGATGAGTGAGCAGCGAACATCAGAGCCAGGCATTGCTTTTCGATCAGGAAATAGTTGTGTTCCGCCCGACTAAAGTTCGACTGAGGTAGTAGAGGGCATTCTCTTTTCCCTCCTCGTTGTTCTGGGCAAGGAGCGCACTGAGTGCTTCATCTAGCGCGGTAGTGTAGAGAATCAGCGATTTATTTGGAATGGGAGTGGCCAGCACTGGAGGGTGCAATAAGTACTATTTGATGCTTTCAAACGCTTCTTGACATTCGGCATCCCAGACAAAAGGAGCTCCTTTCTTCATGAGCTTTGAGAAGGGTCTACATCTTCCCGATAAATTTGAGATAAACCTTCATATATAAGCAAGCTTCCTTTGAAAAGATCTTAGCCGCGTCAGACTCTTTGGAAGGGGCATCTCCATGATGGCCTTTATCTTTGATTGGTCAACTTCGATCTCTCAATGTCGGACTATGAAGCCCAGGAATTTTCCCGATGACACGCCAAAAGTGCACTTCAGAGGATTCATTTTCAGATCGTACTCCCTCAGTCTGGTGAGAACGGTCCTAAGATCTTGGATGTGATCGGTCTTGGTTTTAGTCTTGACAACTAGATCATCGACATAACACTCGACGACTTTATGAATTAGGTCATCAAAGATATTGGTCATTGCCCTTTGGTATGTAGCACATGCGTTCTTACGTCCGAACGGCATCACCTTGTAGCAATATATTCCGATCGGGGTTCGAAATGCTGTGTGTTTCTCATCCTCAGGCGACATCTTGATCTGATTATATCCAGACGAGCCATCCATGAAGGTGAACAGCTCGTAATTTGAGGTGTCATCGACCATCATTTCCATGACCGGTAGCGGGAAGTCGTCTTTAGGGCATGCCTTGTTGAAGTCCCTGAAATTGACACAAACTCGGATCTGCCCATTTTTCTTCTTCACTGGGACTATGCATGCGATCCAGTCTGCATATTTCTCTTCTCTGATGAAGCCAGCATCGATAAGTTTCTTAGTTTCCTCGATGACCTTTTCTTCTAGCTCCCTTCTCATTCTTTGGGGAGCTTGTTTGACTGGCTTGACCTCTGGAGAAATCGCCAGCTTATGCATGGCTACCTCAGGGGAGAGGCCATGCATTTCTTTGTATGTCCACGCGAAGCAGTCGACGAACTCATGCAGCAGGGCAATTATCTGCTCTTTCATTTCCTCTGACAAGAGTGAGCTGATGTAGGTCGGCCTTGGATTATCGGGCATTCCTAAGTCAATCTCGGTTAGCTCGTCAAAAGTTGCTTGTTCGCCATCTTCGAGCTCTTGAGGAGCTTCTTCTGGCTCGGCTATCTCGTCATCATCATTTGATCTTTCGCTGGCTTCACCAATATGGATCATGTAGCATGCTTTGGAATCAGGTTGAATGAAGCCTATGCCCCGTCTATCTGGAATTCATCCATCGATGAGTGCTTGGACCTGGGGCGGATGCCAAAGCCTTTCATAAAACTTTGCTTCGGACTCTGTTTAATATAACCGGCATCCGCACCTTTTGAAATATTCCCGCATCTCGGGTGAATAGTTTCTGGGATTGAGGACGGCTCTTATGCATCTCTCATAGGGAAGGCACGTGACAGACAAATCGTCCGGGTGCACAACGGGTTACCCATAAAATAGGATGCCCTTCTGTCCACTTTTCCTCCAGGGAACGTAGAAAGTTTTCAGCTGGTCCATGGTAGAGACTGACAACGCATCGAGCTCTTTGCACATCCGTTCCGGCACCCTTGATAGCCAAGGACCCTTCTGCAATTTCGAAGGTCTCTCATAGTTTCGCTTGCTGCATGGGGGTCCAATCTGCACAGCTGTTGCATGGCAGGTCCTCTTCCTCCGACTCTTCAGTGTCGCTGCCAAGATGAGGGCGGACTTTGCTGCTAGATGGGCTTTCAGTATCGGATTCGTCCGTATAGCTTCCGAAACGAGAGCCAGTTTTATGGAAGGACAGACTTCCAGCGTCGGACTCATCAGTGTCGCTACAGAAACGCGGGCACACTTGGGCGTTTTTACTTTTGAAAGTACAACCGACTCAGATTTGCTTTTGAGTCTTGGGGCCGCTCTATCCTCAGTCAGTTATGGCTTAGCATTTTGGTGGTTCATGAAGTACCAAGAATCTTCATATCAGATTTCATGCACACCGAACGGCTGGATGTCTTCGTCAATGCGTCTTTCTTCGCCATTTTTAGTATACTTCAGGCATTGATGGAGTGTTGACGGAATGATGCCGTAATCGTAGAACCACGGCCGTCCCAAGAGAATTTTATAAGACGTGTCAGTGTCGATCACGTATATCTTAGCTTCAGTTTGCAGATCCCCAAATTTGATTGGCAAAGCTATAGACCCCAGAACTTGCTGGCAGTTTTGATTGAAGCCTTGAATGACAATCCTTTCCCTTGACAGGTGTCGAACGTCCATTGACAAACTCTTCAGAGCCCGCAAGTTCATGATGTTCACTGAGGATCCTAGATCAATCAATATACGATTAATCCGATCTCCATCGCTGTACCCGGTCACGTAAAGAGGCCGATTATGCTCAGCCGTTCCCAGTAGTAAGTCTTCGTTCTTAAATGTGACTGCGGCGGCATGCAGAGCGTACTGGGCTTCTTTCATATTAATTTCTGCAAAGCGAGCCTGATACTGCTCGGGGTTTTGTAGAGCGTGAATGAGAACATCTCTAAACTCCTTAGATAGGACCAAGGCATCGTAGATGCTCAGGAAAGACGGAAGCTTCCGGAGATGAGCCAAGACATTATAGTCCACCAAGGAAGGACTTGAGTTTTCATTAGCCGGTTCTCTTCCATCTTCTTCATTAGCGACTTGTTTTTCCTTCCCTTTTGGGGTGTTGCCCTGATTCGGCGGTAGAGCCCTGCCGCTTCTGAGCTGGATTTGGTTGGCCTTTGTGGGGAGCTCTTCGTCCTCTTCGGGAAAACAGAGCTCCTCCTCAGAGTCACTGCCAAGATGGATGGCGCAGCAGGTCACTATAGGGATCTCTTCATTGGAGTTTTCTTCTAACTCCTCCAGAATTTTATCCGCTTCTACAGGGAGGAACTCCTTCAATTGAATCAGAGTTCTTTCCTGCTGTTCATAGACTTCGAGAGAATCGATATATTTTTGAATGGTCGATCTCCCTGCAGACTCCTTTTCGCGTTGAGCTGCACTTTTCTTCTTCTTAAGCTTTTTGGATTTTGAGCCTGATTGGGCCGAATTGGCAGCTGGAATGGTGGGCTTCTTCTGCCCTTCCCATTCCGTCCTGGGCTCTTTCTGAAGTAACTTTAGCATCTTCTTCGTCTTATTAGATATGTGCTTACTTTAAGGAGGCTGCGGTGAGTCGGTTTCATTTCTCAGGGTAGCAGGTTCGGCTGTCTGCTCCCAGAAGGCTTCAGCTTCTGTCTGTATAAAGTTGGTGGTTGCAACTTGATTGTTCACCAACACACTTTTGGACAGCTCGATCTCTCTAGCCTTGTACTGCTTCTCGACCCAGTCCTTGAAGATATAGCAATCCTCGATCACATGGCTCACTACTCGGTGGTACAGGCAATACAGGGGATTGTCGGTCATTTTTGCTTCTTGAGGTCTTTTCGACTCCGGCAATTGTAGACCGTTGTTCAAGGCATCTTTAAATATCTTGCGGACCTTGTCCTTTTTGAAAGAGTAAAACTTGTTCTTTTTCTCCTCTAGGGAAGGCCCTTCTCCTCCCAGCAATGGCTTTCGAGGCCGGTTGGTTTTGGAATCGCCTGCCTTTCGCTTGTCTTCATTGTCGGACGCATTGAAGACATTGGTACTGCTGGAACTCCCGCTTCTACGGTTGTCATCCCGCTTGCTTTTCCAAGTCTTGTCTCTTTGAGAGTCTGGGGTAGACTCTTGCTTCGAGCGTTCCAGCATTTGGACTTTCTTGGTTAGCTCCTGAAATGTCTTGAGGCCTGCTGTACATAAGAATGGGACCATCCAATTGCTGAGGTTCCTAATGAGAAGGCTGACGGACTGGTCCTGCTCCAGCGGCGGTTCACACTTGACCGTGAGATTACGCCATCGGGTGATAAAGTCAGTGTTGCTTTCATTCTTCCTTGGCTTGGTCCTCATAAGGTCAGTAATGGAGATTTTATCACTGACACTCATAACCTTTGCTGAAACAGAGATTCCATTTGGGCAAAGGTAACGACGGACCCATCTGGTATACTCGCGTACCAGTCGAAAACGACATCGATCAGGCTGTTGAAAAACTGAAGAAGAAGGAGCGCATCATTGCCCCTTGTATTTCCGCATGATGCTTTAAAGAGGACGACATGCTGATTTGCATTTCCCGTCCCGTCAAATCTTCCGAACTTAGGAATGACGTGGCCGCTCGGGAACTCGATCAGATCGTACTGTGCGGAATATGGCCGCCCACTACTGCCAATTTCTTTCTGAGCTTCGGCTTTGGCCACTAATGTATTAACCTTGCTGGTGACCAAATCCATTATCTGGTCTTGTGTTAGCGGGATAATGTTATCTGGGGCTAAGGCATCCCTAGAAGCGGAATGTGGTCGGCTTTCGTGCGGCTCGACCAATCTTGGACCCAAAGGGACAGGAATCGGCCGCTTCGGATTGTCATCATCCGGCTCATGAGTAGCGACTTGTGCTTGATGGGGAGGCGCTCGAGTAATTTGAGCCGTAAGCTTCATCACAACGTTCATTAGGTCGTCAATTTTTGAATAGAGCTTGGCCATCTCTTTATCTTTGCTTCTGAGCTGTTTTTGAAGCTCTTGAAGCAGCTCTTGCTCCGCGGTCCTGGGGCGAAAAGTCAGCTCTTCCTCGCTGTCCGAGCTTGAATCTGCATGGACTGAGGGGTCTTTCTGCCTATCATCCTCATCGAGAGGGTTTTCATCATCCAGCGGAGGCGGCTGTTCTTGGGAAGCAGCAACCACATTCAAGCCAGATTGAGCTTGGGATGTGGTGGCCCCATCCTTGCTTTTACTGCGAAGGTTTTCGCTGGGGCGCCCGCCCGTCATAAAGACCGTATAGATAATATATCCAGCCGTCATTTTGTTATCGGCGGCTGATTTCACTGATCGTTGTCTTGACCCCCCTGTTTCGGTAACGGGTAGTCGATTAAAGGCGGCTGGCCTGGACGGATTCTTGAATGGTGCTGACGCTTCCTTTTTGATTTTGCCCCGTTGTTTTCACGCAGCACAGAGTGCCTGGTAGACTCTTGAAGAGACAGTGTCATACTTTTTCTGTTGGGGCCGGGACGCGTCTCTTTGTTGCAACGTTCGGACCGCTGTCTTATTGATTCTAGCGGTCATGGCGTTTTTCTGAACCCACTTCAGAGGTTCAAAAGAATTGCTGACTTTTACGGTCAACTCAGCCGTCGTCGCATGATGACTCTGCTCTTGGAACCTCACAAGAATCCATATGGCCGAAGTCCTGGACCTCTTGTTGGCTCTATACCTGAGCCGCTTCTGCCTTAACTTTTCTGTTTTAATCACTTGGCAGGATTCGGCTCTTCGGGAAGACGCCGTAAACAGAGTGATAGAGAGGCCAGAGAAGACGCCCGATCGTGCATTTGTTGGAGTCATCGCCTGAGCTCGTCCTCAATGTTTGATGTTGCCCTTTGTACCGGAGGTCTTGCCCCCAGCTGGAGCACCAGAGAGTCGTTCAGACACCGTCTTAAGTTTCGGTTGTGGTGCTTTAGCAATCACAACATTCGGCCTCTTGCCCCTTGAGACCGGCTTGGCCACCTGTTTTGCCGGGATTTCTGCCAGATGAGCGCTTCCGGCAGGGTAGATGATGACGGAACCAAACTGGCGGGGCAGTTCCTCCCACTGTCGACTGAGGCTTGCGGGGAGAACCACACAAGCATTGACCTTGACCACGTACGGGATCGGGGTCGCGTTGGAAGCTGAATTCGTCTTAGGAGACATTGTCGTTGAAAGTTGATTGCTCCATAAAAGGAACATTACTTCAGTACAAACATCGGCATATATGTCAAATGAGTTCGCATGAACACTTGACCCGAGATATGGGAGGAGAGAAAGGTCCCACCGGGCGTGGCAGAATCTGTAGGGTGTTTTTCGTCACCCCATTAAGATGGGAATATACGCGCGCTTGTTAGGCACATTACAGATTCCCCTTGCCTAGGGTAGGCTGGGGTTTATTGATTGTGGGGATCCGAATTTCCGGCAGCCGCGGACTAAGCTGCCGTTAATTACCCCTCGCCTTTGGAGCGAGAGAACCTCCGATTGACGGGTCAAACAGGTCATGTGAACTCAATGTGCAGTGTTGTGTTTTGAAGGGGTTTTGGATATATCTGGGGCCTCGCAGAGTTTTACGGGGGTCCCGCTACACGGATAGCGGGCTGAAGGTCAAGGGGGCTAGCAGCCTCCTTGCGGGGTGCGGGGCAGCGTCCCGTTAGAATTTTTTTCTAACGGGGAAGGTATTTTTAGTGTGGAGTGTGTGTAAAATGGGGGGGGAAATGGTGTCCAAAGGACGCATGGGTGCCAGCGCCTAGCACGCAGGCGCTAGACGCTGACGCTAGCGCTAGCGCTTTGGGCGCTCGGATGCTAGGGCTTTGGGTGCTAGCGCTTTGGGTGCTAGTGCCTCACGTGCCCGACACGTGGGCGCTCGGACGCTAGCGCTTTGGACGCTCGGGCGCTACCGTTTTGGACGCTAGCGCCTCACATGCCCAGCACGTGGACGCTCGAGCGTTGGCGCTTTGGGGGCTCGGGCGCAAGCGCTTTGGGCTCGGGCGCAAGCGTGCCCGGCACATGGGCGCTCGGGCGCTCGCGAAAGGAAGGGGTTTTTACCCCCAGAAATGGGAGTTAAACTCCTAAAGAGGATTTTAAGTTGAGTTAAACTCCAAAAGATTTAGATTTGGAGTCAAACTCCTAAGGATCTGGATTAGGAGTTAAACTCCTTTGAGGATTTGGGTCTTGGAGTTGAACTCCCTAAAAATATTAAGAGGTACTTCTCTCTTAAGCCTTGAATCTTTCCTAAATGGGATCTTTGGAGGTGGGTCTCCTTCCTTCTCTTCTGTTGGCCGAATCATGAAGAACAAGAGGGGTGAGATTTTAAAAATCTCCCAGTTTTGAGATCTAATGGAAGATCTGAGCTCCCCTTTGTGGGTTTTGTGGCGAAAAACTATTTAGTTTTAGAAAAGAAAAAGTAAAACTCTTGATTTAATTCAAAAGAAAGAAGAAGGTTTAGAACCTTGAGGAAGGAGAAGGAGGCACGGACCTTAATTTTTTTTTAGAGAGAGAAAAAGATCTTAAGATATTTTCATTATCTTTGTCTTTATAGGCTATATACTTTACACATAGCCTCTTTGGGCTTTACAAAATGGTATTTTGCCCATCCCATGTCTCATGTGCTATTTCTTTTTGCACATAAGCCATGGGCTTACAAAAATTTGGCTTCATGCCCATTTTTCTTACATTCATTCATAGAAATAAGAAAAGGAAATACACCAAAAATTATTTATTACAAAATTTTTATTTTGGCATGGGGGAGGCCGGCCGCTTTATGTTCGGGCTCGACCCGGGTATTGGCCTACTTGGCTTGGGGTTGACTTTGATTTTGACTTGGTCAACCGGGATGTAAATTTTGACACCAACAGAGCACATATATGATATGTGCGGGACCGAGATTAATACGAGTATGTGATACCGTATTCTATTCTCGCAATATAAGATATCGATCGGTTATATGAGATATAGCCGGGTTATCGAATCAAATGTTGATTCGATAAGTCGATACTGTATCGGTCGGTTATATGAGATATATATAACCGGGTTATCGAATCAAGTGTTGATTTGATAGGTTGATACAAATAATATTAGTCGGTCATATGAGACATAACCGGATTATTAAATTAAGTGTTGATTTAATGATTTAATTTATAATTATATATTTGATATATTAATTTACATTAACTAATATTAGCTCACTTAAGCATTTCTTTTTCTCACATGTGCACACTTAATATATATGTGATATATGTTAATTGTGTTTTCTTACTGTGTTATGCCTGATGCCACATACAACATAGGTGTATGAGACTTACACGATGATAATGATAATGAAGGGTTTATTTATTTAGAGTAAATCAATTATTAGTTGGAAATTGGTCATATGGCATGAAGCTTGTAGAAGCTTGGAGATCTATTGATTTAGTCCACTAGTTTTGTCTTACACTAAATATTTGTTAACCCAACCATTATCTAAACTCATAGTTAAATCTCTACATGAGTTATATTAGATATTTTCTCACCCATGGTTATCATTCACTCTATCATTTATTATTTGCTTCATCTTTCTCAAGCTCAAAAGAGAGCTCTCTAGGTTTTTGAGAGGAGCATAAAATTAGTGAGAAAAGTAATTCTAAACTGAGCAGAAATCCTACTTCATCATTCTCTACTAGATTAGCAATTTAGTTTAGGGTGTTAGCTTCACTAATCCTACATTAGTGAAGAGATACCCTGAGTTAGTGTCTCCTCGACGTAGATCATCTTCGGCCTCGAAGACTTCATGCACGCTCGTTGCTTTCTTCTTGTGGAGCCATTCTAGAGTCCGCAAGATTACTACTTTGAGCGAAGGGACTACTACACGGAGCTATTGAAGTGAAGGACCGGTCTACAAAGGTTGTATTCCTAATTCATTTAGTTGTAAAGTAGTTTACATTATGTTTCGTCTAAATCACTAGTTAAGATTCTAGGGTTAGGATTATTTTGTACGGCAAATTTTTGAAAATGGCATGGACGATACCTCCCGAAACCTTGCTGTCGTGCCAAGCAATCCTACAGTGGTATTAGAGCCAAGCTAGAGATTTAGACGATATTTGTAGAATTACGAAACCGAAAAAACTCCGAAACACCCGATACAAAATCTAGTTTCTGTCGATTTTTTAAAGGTGTTAAAAATTTTTTTAAGCAGCTGCAGAATGTTATATGTGATAGAACATGAACACCATACAAATTTGAAGCATTTCCACT
The DNA here is from genome assembly GCA_030015575.1 of Agapanthus africanus. Lineage (NCBI taxonomy): Eukaryota > Viridiplantae > Streptophyta > Magnoliopsida > Asparagales > Amaryllidaceae > Agapanthus > Agapanthus africanus. The sequence continues at coordinate 90,186,485 of JASDDO010000028.1, read as the reverse complement.
CACTTTTGACCGGCCACATAGGCTCTAAAACCGAGCTCACCGGGTCTTTTAGAGAGTTTAGGCTTCAAATTTTTAGGGTGTTCCAGTCTCTGGGTTTTGGTGTTTCAGGTGTTGCTAGTTTTTGCTAAATTTGCATGTGATGTAAACTTTTTGCAAAGGCAATTCGGAGTGTTTCGTAGTCATAATTCTAACTATATTTCGGGTTATCTATACGATGTTAAAAAGTTCGAACGGATATCAAATACCCACTTTAACTTTCGACGGAAAATTTTTCAAGAGTTGGATTTTTTCCGAGTTAAAGAACATTTAAATATCATGAAAGTAATGTGGTGGACCCTCTAGAAGAACAAAACTCTAACTCGATTCTATGACCGTAAGAACTACCGCCAAACCCTAGGGTTTGCGGTAGTTCCGCGGCGCCATAAGTGAGGCAAGGGTTGACCCTTCTACGGTTGGTCCATAGGTACTATGGCTTGTGATGAGTATTTTTAAATTGCGCTCAAGTGTTGAAATTTTTGGGAAATTTTGGGTGTTTGTTGATTCGATCGGAATGTTTAATGTTGTCTAGCTATTTATGGAATGTGATACAATATGTGAAATTCATAAAGTTGGGCATGAAATCCAAAGTATGTGATATTTTGGGTTTATGATGTCTAGGTGATTGTGGATTCCAAATGTTGTACTTTGACATTTTCTTTTCTGCGACCGTAAGTGTAATATGCGGTGTATCACCATTTTCGTTGCTATATGTTAACGACAATTTTGATACGCATATTTACTTACGTAGATGACATGCGATGTTATGTGTTGCTGGGATATGTTATATTGGATCGTCGTGTTTGGAATAGCCGGAGGTTTTATATGAGATGAGTGTTTTTATTTTCATTCATGTAAAATTCATTGCATGTAATATTCTTTTATTGGGGCACTTTAGGGTTGAGAATGATGTCACCATTGTTGTATATTATTTACTTTTCCGCATTAGGATAGACCCAAGGAGGGGAGAACAAGTAACCGGGTTCTAGAGTCCAGTGGGAGACCATCTCGAGAAGTCGAGTCCGGGTCTCCTAACTCTAGAATTGGTAGGGTTGCTTGCCGCTCTCGTAGGGGTCTAGGGATGTGGGTTTGGCTATTTATCGTGACCGTGGAATCCGTGCTTTATACTGGCTTAATTTAAAACACGAAATTCCTAGTATATCCAATATTTCATATGATTCTTCTGCTGCTGATATTCTGTGATGTGATCACTTTATATGCGTGAGACGAATACTTTATTATTGTATATATGATATATAATAAACGTTGCTTATATTTTGCACCCGCGCTAGTCCCGCCCCGCTATGCCATTAGTTAAGTAACCTAACGGTGCATAATGGGACACTGTGGCGAATGCGGATGGCATAAGCGTACGTTGTATTTTCGTTTTTTCTATGATGCTTAGAAAGCATAAATGATGGGAATTCATTAATGAGATTAATGAAAAGAAAAGAAACCTAAAAGATATTGTAGAATCATATTTTTAAAAAGGGTAGCTCTAGTTTTTGCTTTGCATAGCGGTATTCCTTGTAGAATATCCAGCACCTCATTCGATGAGGAAATAGCCGAGATCCCTTCACCTGGAGTGACCTCTTTAGCAAAAGCTAGCAGATGCTACAACCCACTCGGTTTTGTCTTTTGATTGCTTCTTTTAGTTCTTGCTTTGCATAGCGGTATTTATGAAATATGCTGCACCTTATTCGATAAGGAAAGAGCCGAGATCCCTTCACCGGGAGTGACCTCTTTAGCAAAACTAGTAAAAAGCCTAAGAAACGCTCCTTTTCAAAAATCACTTGTTTCTACAACTACATCAAGTTCATTACGCAAAAGGTTTTTCTAAAAACCTGCGTAGCCCTCCGACATTTCAGATAAGTAATATTTAGTATTCGTGCTACGTTTGTTGACTTTCGTCAAAGCGTAGTGTGCGGTAGCTATTTACTGCTTATCTGCTGCATATGATGCGATTGGATTGGGGTGGTCGTACGGCTTTGTTGGCTTTCATCAAGGGTCATGCGGGTGGGTTTAATTCAATCATGAAATATACGGGTTGAACTTGACTAGCGGACTATGGTTTGTTGGCTTTCGTCAAGGCCATAGGACGTTAGGGGAAAAAGTATTATCGGGGATTTCAAGTGTTGAAATTTGCAATGAGATTGCATACCTTCTATAAGATAGTTGGATCCCGATACCTACTGCGAGTAAGAGTTATTCCAGGGAGAGTCACATCACAATTAGCCAATCAAGTAGGTGTCTAGAAAGGTGTTAACGGGGTTACGCTCCTGGAAAAAACGAGATTTATTTTAATTAGGTCCATGCGAAAGCACGAGGAACCTCACTCAAAGTACCAACACTGGCCTGGCCGAAAGATTGGCGAACTTGTAAAGTGTAATTAATCCCATTCAGTCTTACCTTTCAGGGTTTGAAGGAAGATTTGATAAAAACAGTGGGAGCCATCCTGATTAGATAAGATAATAAACCAATCTAATCTTGCAAGAGCATACGCTAAGTGTTTTTCTCTCTCTCTCTCCAGGTAGCGACCATGTCAGGCCTTAATCAAGATAATAATATGGATGTATTGACCGGACCCACTTGTTATGCTGAGCTGGGGAACGTCGGTTCCGCTCCAACTTATAATTGTTATAAGTCCGAGCAGGAAATAGGAAAATATCCCTAAACGAAGAATGAGCATGTTGATGCATTTTCTTTGGGTGTGTTAGTCACTCAGAACTGTTTCTCAGTACACTCTACGTCCTGGGTATTAGATACTAGATCGGGATCCCACATATGTAACATGTTATATGGGCTAAAAAAAGGTAGAGAACTGGGAATAGGCGATCATTCCGTACAAGTAGGGAATGGTGCAAATGTTGCAGCCAAAGCAGTTGGCGAATGTCACCTTATATTACCAAATGGTAATACATTGATTCTGAACGAATGCTATGACATACCGATCCTGAATGCAATCTTATATCAGTTTCTTTACTAAGTAAAGAAGAATATAATTTTGTAGTACAGGATAATGTTATGAACATCTTCCTGGATCAAAAGTTGATTAGATCAGGCTCGCTAAATAATAGCATATACATTCTAAATCAAACCACAGTTCTTAACGTACAAAACACACACAAGAGGAAGAGTTCAGAACTGAACGAATCCTTCTTGTGGCATTGTAGACTAGGTCATATCAATGCGACATGACTTGCTAAATTACATAAAGATGGATATTTGAAACCGTTCGAATTTTCATCTTATGACACTTGCCAGTCATGTCTCAAAGGTAAAATGACTAAAACTCCGTTTACTGGACACGGAGAAAGAGTTACAGAACTCTTGGGACTGATACATAGTGATGTATGCGGTCCCATATCTACGCATGCCAGGAATGGTTCTTCATATTTCATTACATTCACTGACGATCTCTCAAGATACGGACATGTGTTCCTGTTGAAACACATGTCTGAAGCTTTTGAGAAATTCAAAGAATATAAGCATGAAGTTGAGAACCAAACGGGTAAAAGTATTAAAATCTTTCGATCTGATCGGGGAGGAGAATACTTGAGCACGGAATTCCGTGACTATCTAAAAGAGAATGAGATTCTCTCTCAGCTTACTCCTCCATATACACCACAACACAACGGTGTATCGGAGCGGAGGAATCGCACCCTATTAGATATGGTGCGCTCTATGATGAGCACCGCTGAGTTACCTATTTCTTTTTGGGGGCATGCGCTTGAGACAACCATTCACCTATTGAATATGGTCTCTACCAAATCTGTGCCTACCACTCCATATGAGATATGAAAGGGGAAGAGACCGTGTCTTAATTATGTTAAGATATGGGGTTGTCCGGCCTATGTCAAAAGGCATAATTCGGACAAACTCGAGGTTAGGTATGTTCTGTGCAAGTTTGTAGGAGATCCCAAAAACTCACATGGGTATATTTTCTACCACATCGAGGAACAAAAGGTGTTTGTTTCTTGGCATGCCACCTTTTTGGAAAAGGAATTTCTTGCAAAGGAAATTAGTGGCGAGGAGGTAGAATTGGAAGAAGTTCCAGCGATACAAACTACGACAGAAAATTTGGTAGAACCAGAGAATTCGATAGCTCCCAACAAACCCCAGCCTCTCTGCCAATCTAGTAGGGTTCCTTATCCACCTGAGAGATACTGTAACACCCTAGTTCATTTATACCAATTCCAGTTCTCGTATTTCATTCTTTATGGTATTTTCCTGATTTATTATGTTTTGGGTGCGAATAGTATTTTTACATTAGTATTAGTATTCGACCCGACCCGCTTGCTTGGAACCTGTCTTGGTTCATGTTTATGGTTATCCTGACTTGTTGCATAGACTGGTGCACATTCATGAATACTACATACTGGCATTTTATCTGGCATTGCATCTTTTACCATATAACATTTTAAGTCACATAAAATATTTTAAAAATACATTTCATGGCCTGCATGATACCCCTAACCCCGTGGTAGCATCCGCGCATCTCGTTCTCGTCCCGTTCAGTAAAACGGACTTGTTTGAATGGCTACGCGCACGTACGTGCATCCGTTCTTGGGGGTATGTATTTTCGTTACCCGAGCATTCATTTTTAAATTTGGTCGTCGTATATATTTTTCATATTTTAAAACTAAAATTTTAGACCCGACCCGGGCGTGTTTTGGAATATTTTGTATCCCGCCAAAATTCAAATTCAAATTAATATCTATATTTATTTTAATCAATAGTTTTAAAAATTTAATAACTAACCAAATCATTTTTAAAAAATCAAATTAAAATTCTAACTTCTAACAACCACAGCTTTCTCTTTCTCTGCTCGTGGAGCCCACCATCTTAGTCTTTCCTCTCTCCCCCTCGCGGTCACACACACTCTCTCTCTTTTCTCTCTCTCTCTCTTCTTTCCCTCTCGTCTCGGTATCACTGTGCGTTCCTCGAGTGTGGTCACCGCGCACGAGATGTGGTCACCTCCCTTCACGAGCCCCTTATTTCTCTCTTCTCTTCTCCTTTATAAACCCATGAGCACCCATGAAAAGAAAACCCTAAAGCTTCATTTCCTCTTCGAAACCCTAACCCTAATCTCCTCAGCACCCTCAAAACTCCTCACTCATCTCCTCTCCCTTTCTCTTTCCTTCTTCTCTGTGCTTCCCCAGTTCCCTCATGAGAACCTACGTTCGCTAGTCTTTTCCCTCGTGCTCGTCATCGTCACCTTCTCCCCGACCTCGACCTCCTTCCCCTGCTTTCCCAATCCTCTCTCACAACACCACCACTGCCATCGTCATCCTCGCTCAAACCCAAACCCCGACGTTGAACCAAGAACCCATCTCCTCCTTCACCTGCACCCTCCACCGCTGACGACCCCACCTCGTCGTCACCTTTGACTTCCACATCATCTTCTCCATTCTCCCAAGCACCCCTGCACACACCCTGCACCCATTAAACCCTGCATCGCCACCACCGTGGACAACCTCCCTCATCGTCTTCATCCTCTTCTCTCTTCCTTCCTCGACTGCAACAAACACCACACCACCTCCACCTTCTCTCTTTCCCCGACGCGAGAACCCCTGCAACCCGACCTCGCCTCGCCTTCGTCCCCTCATTCCCGACGACCTCACGTCGTCGTTTCCTCTCCACCTCCTCATTCTTCTCCTCTCCTCCCTCTCCTCTGTGCTTCTCATACACCAAACCCCTGCACCCCAACAGGCAACACCCAAGCCCAAACTCTAAAAACACAGAACCCTAATACCAAACCTCATCGCCGGAGCTCCGATCTCCTCCTCGACACCAACACTCGTCTCCTGACCCCTGTACACCACAACCACAGTAAGCCATTCCCATCTCTTCTTCTTCTTTCCCTTCTTCCTCCTCCTTTCTTTTCTTTTCTTTGGTTTCTTGATTTCTGGATTTGCAGCGATCGCCGGAGCCGGGCTCGACGCCGACGATCCAGACGACCCAGTGAACGTGCCTTACCTATGTGATCACACTCTTACATTGCTTGGACCCGTTCCGTGAGCCGTGCGTGCGTTGCGACGTTTTGCCGACGTCGGACGTATCGTGCATATCCGTTTCACGATCCGTCTAGGCAAGTTAACCTTGCTACATGCTATACTACTACAATCTATGTCTATTTAAATTATAATACCCCATAATGATTATTTATGCACCCCATGTTTAGTTTTACAGCCTTTCGATGTCCGTTTACCTCCGTATAATACATTTCAGATCTAGGGCATGCAAGTTTATCTTGCTACATGCTACATTACTTTATATACATCTATTTTAACAAATATAATACTTAGATTTCAAATCGTGCATCCCAAGTTCTCGTTTTACAATTTTACGATGTCCGTATAGATCCGTTCATATCATTTCAGATCTAGGGCATACAAACTTATCTTGTTACATACTATACTACCATATACTGCATCAAATTGAATAGTTACATCTCATATTGTTTAGTTATATATCCCGCACTTGCTAGTTTATCATTTTATGGTTATATGACATCCGTATGCATCTATATCATGATTTACACATCTAGTCGCATGCTAAATCATCTTGCTACATGCTAGGTATAGTTTTACGCATCCATATGAATAAAATGTTACCCGTTTATCATATTATACATACATATTCAAGTTTTACAGTTTTTCAGATACCCGTTTGCATCCATATCATATAGTATACATATAGTTGCATCTACAGACCACATTAATACATAATATTGTTATATTAACACCCTATGTTTAATAAAGTACATCACAATTAGTATTGGAACTATAAAAGGTAACCCTAATTGATAGTTGTGCATCCATACCATTTATTTTATACCTATTTGCATACCATTCATATTATTTTATTTTATATTAGTACTCCATACTTGATTTTATGCACCCATACTTACTACAGTTTGATTATGAGCACCCACTTGATACCTGTGCACTACTTGACCTGACCTGATACACTACTTGATTGACTTGATACCTGTGCACTACCTGACATGACTTGATATATCACTACTTGATATGTTACTTGATCTTGTTTCTAATGCTGACAATCCTGACATATTGTCCTGATGGACATATCTTGTTGTCTGTATAGACAAACCTGTTCCTGCTTGATTCCTGTGTTGGCATTAGCTTCAGACTTATCAATACTTGACTTGAACACATAACTTGGGGGTATGGGGAAATCAATGATGGAACCTGACTTGTAACTCAACAGTTCGACTCTTATACTGATCAGTTTTAGGGGCTAGGCCAGTCCCGGTATGATGTTGCTGACATCTTTCGTCTGTACATATTTCTTGTTTGTGCTTAGCGGCACGTCTCGGATTCAGCCCCGAGAGTCTGGACCGTGGTCCCGGGTATGCACGGGATACTATTGAGTTACATCAACGATTCATTAAATTGATTTCAAAGACTTGAGAGTGATTAACCCAGTAGCTTAGTTCAGATCACTCACCATACATCACATATGCTTATACCTTTCACTGTTCTTTATTCGTGATACTGTTATACTCTTATTACTGTTCATACTCATGCCTGCATGTCTTGTTACCCCTTATTATATTATTGTTGATGTTATGACGCACTCGCGTCTGGGTTTTGCATGGCCCAGATCCTCTACCTTCGCCGCAGGCCGATCAGGAGTATTTCAGTCAACAGGTCGATCAGTGAGGACTTGTTAGTATTCTAGCTTAGTTTTCTTTCAGCACTTTTTATTTCCTGATGTGAGCCCGTATTTGGGACGTACATTCCAGATTATTATTGTTTATTGAATCTATTGCTTCCGCATATTACTTCTTGACTCATTTATTCTGGCTTATGGACATGTACTAGATAGTTTATTTTATTTCTACTGTTCTTGATATCTCTAGACAGCCGTAATGTGACTGTGGAGGGATGTTTCCTATCCATAGGTAGCATGGTTGGCTCTGTCACATGCCGATCTTAGCACACTCTGGGAAGCGGGGCATGACAGATACTACGATTTTCTCGTAGACGGTGGGAGCGAGGATTGCATCATGGTAGATGATGACCCAACTAGCTTCGAGCAGGCCATCATGAGTGGGGACTCTGTGAAATGGTTGGATGCAATGCGATCTGAGATGGAATCCACGTACACCAACAAAGTATGGACTTTGGAAGTTGCTACTGAAGAGGTAAAACCCTTCGGGAGCAAATGGATCTTTAAGAAGAAACTTGGTGTAGAAGGAAAAGTTGAGACTTTCAAAGCTAGACTTGTTGCAAAAGGTTTTCGTCAACGAACAGGTGTGGACTATGATGAAACCTTTTCTCCAGTGGCTATGCTTAAGTCCATCCGGATCCCACTTGCCATTGCTGCATACCATGACTACGAAATCTGGCAAATGGATGTTAAGACCGCCTTTCTAAATGGTGATTTAGAAGAGTGTGTGTACATGACTCAGCCAGAGGGCTTCGTGGATAGTGGGAGCAGCGGGAAGGTGTGTAAGCTGCTTAAATCCATCTACGGGTTGAAGCAGATATCGCGGAGTTGGAACATCTGTTTTGATGTGGTAGTCAAAGAGTTTGACTTCATCAAGAACGTAGATGAACCTTGTATATACAAGAAGGTAGCAGAGAGTAAGGTTGTCTTCCTCGTAGTGTACGTGGATGACATACTCTTGATAGGAAATGATGTTCCTATGCTGCACTGGGTCAAGCTCTTCTTATCACATAGATTCTCAATGAAAGATCTAGGTGATACCTCCTATATCTTAGGGATTAAGATCTATAGAGATAGATCTAAATGGATACTGGGATTGTCCCAATCCAGGTACATTGACACCATACTAAAAAGGTTTAGTATGGAAGAATCTAAGCATAGGAATTTACCCACGATCACAGAACTCACTCTCTCCAAAGAGATATCTCCCAAGACTGATTTGGAGATAGCTCGCATGTAAGAGATACCCTATGCTTCGGCAGTAGGCTCTATCATGTACGCGATGCTATGTACCAGACCGATGTAGCATACTCACTAAGTGTAGTGAGTAGGTATCAAGCAGATCCAGGAAAGAGTCACTGGACAGCTGTAAAGATCATTCTCAAGTACTTGAGAAGGACTAATAGTAATTGTGAACTCCAAGTGGAGTCCTTTACCGATTCGAGCTTCCAGAGTGATAATGACGACTCTAATTCGGTATCGGGATTTGTCTTTACCCTAAATGGAGAGGCGGTTGTTGGAAGAGTTCCAAGCAGGAAACCGTGGCAGACTCGATGATGGAGGCTGAATACATCGCTGCCAACGATGCTACCAAAGAGGCTGTCTGGATGAAAAAGTTCATAACTGAACTTGGAGTGGTTCCATCCATTGAGCATCCAATATCTTTGTATTGCTATAACAATGGAGCAGTAGCGTTGGCCAAGAAACCCATGTCCCATCAGCGATCCAGGCATATTCTGAGGCGGTATCACCTGATCCGGAAGATAGTTGATCGTCACGAGATCGAGGTCAGGAGAGTTGACACGAAGGACAACACAGCGGATCCACTCACAAAGGCCATACCCCAGATACAATTTGAGAGACTCTTCGGGATGTTGGGTATGAGATACTACAACAACTGGCATTAGTACAAGTGAGAGATTGTTAGTTATATGTATGCCCTAGAGGCCATTATTGTACATGTGATGTATATTATAGTGGATGCTTGGATATATATAGAGAGAACTTTCTTGCTCGACATGATAGTATGCTATCTGGTTGCTCTTTATCTTAACATGTTGACTTGTATAAGTGATGTTGTCTTGCTCTCACATATTAATAAAGCTCTTAGGATGTGTACTTGACTACCAGGACTATGATGGAGATCATACTAGTAGGGCCAATGGTAGTCCACAAGTACACCCTATAATTGTTCCTAATCGATGGTGTATCGAGACAGGGCATCGATATTCCAGAGTAGACTAGCGTATACGCATCTTGACCCATATGATGAGCGATGGATGATCCCACATCCATTGGTGTTTGACATCAAATATGGTATACGGGAGCTCAGTGGAGACTGAGTACACTGAACGGACTCGCTGAGAACTCCTAGCTGGTATTATACCTATCGTCAGATAACAGTTCTCTGGTGACATTGGTACAGGTTAGTCTGTAGGCCCGAGATCGTCATAGAGTCTTGTATGATTCCCACTGTGCTTGATTTCCACCTTACCACATTCAAGAGAACGTGCAAAACAGTAGCTTTTGGGTACAGTCCTGAACCACATGGAGGCAATGAGCGATAGGAGGGGATTCGTCTCTCCCGGTATTGGGGGTTGATGTTGCGCTGTGCTCGATTGGCCATAACGATTAGTCCCTGGCCAGGGCTGCTACGGAGATTTACTGATAAGTATTATCAGTAGTTTCTCGACCCGTTATGAGTATGAGCCTTACATCGGCACGACTTATCGGTTACTGGGGTCTGACGTTTACCACCCCTAGACTAGATATGCGACATATCAGACGAAAAGACCAGACTATGCGGTAGTGTTACTGACAGGCTTTTCAGGAGTAGGAGCAAGCTTGCTTGATGATCTTCTGATCGCTCAATACCCGGGTAGCCGTTACGTCCAGCTAGTACCGCTGACGGCTTGTGGGTGCTTGATGTGATCATCACCTACTGCCGGCGTATTGACGAATCTTTAGAGTCCTACACAGAGATTTCACTGGCTCAGGAAAAACGAAATAGGATCACATATGTGATATTTGTGGGACCAAGATTAATACGAGTATGTGATACCGTATTCTATTCTCGTGATATAAGGTATCGATCGGTTATATGAGATATAGCCGGGTTATCGAATCAAATATTGATTCGATAAGTCGATATTGTATCGGTCGGTTATATGAGATATATATAACCGGGTTATCGAATCAAGTGTTGATTCGATAGGTTGATACAAATAATATTAGTCGGTTATGAGATATAACCGGATTATTAAATCAAGTGTTGATTTAATAATTAAATGTTTAATTATATATTTGATATATTAATTTACATTAACTAATATTAGCTCACTTAAGCATTTCTTTTTCTCTCATGTGCACACTTAATATATATGTGATATATGTTAATTGTGTTTTCTTATTGTGTCATGCTTGATGCCACATGCAATATAGGTGCATGAGACTTACACGATGATAATGATAATGAAGAGTTTATTTATTTAGAGTAAATCAATTATTAGTTGGAAATTGGTCACATAGCATGAAACTTGTAGAAGCTTGGAGATCCATTGACTTAGTCCACTAGTTTTGTCTTACACTAGATATTTGTTAACCCAACCATTATTTAAACTTATGGTTAAGTCTCTATATGAGTTATATTAGATATTTTCTCACCCATGGTTGCCATTCACTCTGTCATCCATTATTTGCTTCATCTTTCTCAAGCTCAAGAGAGAGCTCTCTAGGTTTTTTAGAGGAGAATAAAATTAGTGAGAAAAGTAATTCTAAAGTGAGCAAAAATCCTGCTTCATCATCCTCTACTAGATTAGCAATTTAGTTTAGGGTGTTAGCTTCACTAATCCTACATTAGTGAAGAGATAGCTTAGGTTAGTGTCTTCTCGATGTAGATCATCTTCGGCCTCGAAGATTTCGTGCAAGCTCGTTGCTTTCTTCTTGTGAAGTCGTTCTAGAGTCCGCAAGATTACTACTTTGAGCGAAGGGACTACTACACGGAGCTATTGAAGTGAAGAACCGGTTTAAAAAGGTTGTATTCCTAGTTCACTTAGTTGTAAAGTAGTTTACACTACGTTTCGTCTAAATCACTAGTTAAGATTCTAGGGTTAGGATTGTTTTGTACAGCAAATATTTGAAAATGGTATGGACTATGCCTCTCAAAATTTTGCTGTCGTACCAAGCAATCCTACACTAAACACTATTAGAGGTCACGTGGTATCACGTGAATCGATCTCAATTGTTCCTTTTTATTCCTCAGAGGTGCTCACGTGGGAACACGTGATCTGTTGTTATAGCGTTGAACGCTAATATGCATGGGGCTCTTGATCCAGGTTTTGAGAATTTCAAGTCCTTTGTTTTATAAGAATTAAATTCTTATGTAGGGTTATACCCTAGCTTTATAAAAGGAATTAAATTCCAATGTCTTTAGAAGAATTAAGTTCTTCAAACATGTTTCTTTCCTCTAAGTTTTGGGACTGCATAATAGAATCTCCCCGATGAGAATTAAATTCTCAACTTGTGGGGAGATCTGTTTCTGCAGACCTCAACCAGAGGAAGAACTAAGTTCTTTTTTGGAAGAGTTAAACTCTTGTAAAAGGTAATAAAATGATTTTTAAGTCTTTTCCTCACCTAGGGTCTCTTTTTCTCTAAAAGGAACTCCTCTCTTTTTTTCTGTTTTCTCAAATCTTATGGGGGGCCTCCTCTCTTTCTCTCTTCAGTCTCGAGTCCTTTATATAGCAGAGGCAAGTTTGTTGATTTTTGTTAAGGAAATCTCTCAGTGAGAGATTTTTGATTAATTCGGGGATTTTATCCACCGTTGGATTTTTGATCCAGGGACTTCTGTTTTACAGAAGACATTTTTCTTGTTTTTAACAAGATCGGGAAAATATTTTCCCATACGGAGCTTATTCTGTATCTTGGTGATTTTTAATCACCATTGGATTTTTAATCCAACGGTGCTCTGATTTAAAAAGCACAATTTTTCTTGTTTAGAAAGATTGGGAAAATATTCTCCCATACAGAGCTTATTCTGTATTTTTGGTGATTTTTAATCACCATTGGATCTTTAATCGAACGGTGCTATGATTTACAGAGCACAATCTTTCTTGTTTAGAAAGATTGGGAGAGTATTTTCCCATAATAGGGTTATGATCCCTTTTATTTAGAATTTAATTCTATCAGCTCAGAGGGTATTAGGAATTCTCACGTGTAGCACGCGACCCAATGGCGCTAGGCCGGTTTGTTTATATGCAGTAGTACCAGAGTAAAGTATCACGTGTTGGCACGTGATGCGCCTACTGGCCTGTTATTTGTTTTAGGAAAGCGCCTATATACTTTATATATAGATACTCACGTGCCTGCACGTGAGGCTCAATTTCAACCTTATTTGTTAAGCGTACTGCCCATAATTTTTGCTCCAAGGCGCATCACGGGCGGGCACGTGATGTTCCATTTGGGGAATTTCTCCATCGCTTTTGGTTCATTATTTATTTATTTTTTATAAGGGAACAAATGCCTCCACAGCGTTGTTCTCACGTGGCTTGCATGTGAGTGCAACGCTGTCACCTTTACAGCCGTTGAATTGCCTAAGGGAACGGAGAGGTGAACCGCCGTTGTCACGTCTTATTAATGCAAGGGTTTGGCCTTTGGGAAGCCACTGTTCTTTCATCTTCTTCCTTGCTTGTCTTCTTTGAGAATTTAATTCTCCTCTTCAGAGCTTAGTTCTCTGTTCGTTACAATTCCAGAGTTAAACTCTGTTAGAAAAAGAAACCTTTTCTAGGTAAAGATCTTGAATATCAGAGAACCCTTTTCTTAAAGAAAACCTCTGGATTTTAAATCCATCATGAGAGCTTTGCTCTCCTCTGAAACCCATCTCTCAGAGATCCAAAGACGTGATCTTTGAGTAATAACCCTCAATGTCTTGGGCATTCCTCCTCTGACTTTTAAGGACTCATGGCATTTGATTTTTCATTTGCTCTTCATGAGGGTTTCTGGAATTTAATTCCATTTCATAAAAGGAATTTAATTCCTCACCAAAGAGCTCTGCTCTGAAGATCAAAAGGGCCCATCATGAATTTCATTCCTTGGTGATCTCGAGAACATTTTCACAGGGTTTTGCCTTACTTGCATAAATTCAGATTTATTAGGTATTTTAACAGAACTTGCTTTCTCTATGAGGATGTCAAGAGTTATTTAAACTCCTGTGTCCGTTTAATGAGAATCTTTTTAGATTCTCATAATAAGTATTTTCTTGATCATCTCGATCGCTAAACTCTTGCTGATTTTTCTGTTCAGATACTATGGCTGTCTATTTGTATGATCTTGATGAAATTATCTCGTATGAAGACATTCGCATCCAAGGCCGCTGTCAAAAATAGGAGTTTATGGATGCTCAATGCGCTGAGGTTATGCGTCGCTTCGATGAATACAACGGTCGACTACTCCCCTGTCATTCTGCATTATTGAAGATCATCGTGGGAGCGATTTGGGAAGCCCTTCCTGGATTTTACGAAACCATGCCGCTTGAGGAGCTTGATGATGCTGAAGACAAGATGCACTTAGTATATCTGATGGGCTTGATCTCGAAGAGGCGGCGAGATGGTCTTGTTGATATCTTGCATCAAGTTTTCCAATAGACGGCGATAATCTCTGCATATCAGAGGACGGATGACATTAGCGAGAATCCTGATGCTTGCACTTGTGAGAAGATGCACACGAAAATGGTCAAAGAAGCCAGAAGCATTTTACTCGGCCTTATTTCTGAATTCCTCAATCCATTTCCAGGATCAAGTGTTTTACCATTGTAAACATTTTCTTTTGTTTTCATGCCATGTATAAGTTCTTAGAGTATGAATGACAAAACTTCCCCCTCTCCCCCTTTTTTTATGCTCACGTGTATTCTGCATGAATAGTCGTTATACTGTTATTGGTGTTCACGTGTTTTGCGCATGAGGTGTTGCTGGGGAGTTTAATCTTGAACCAATGCCGGCGCTCACGAGTTATGCATGTGCGGTGCCATTTTAGTTTTCAAAAGGGATCAATGTGGGTGCTCACATGCCATGCACGTGAGGCTCCGCTGATGAGATCGTTTCGCCTCCCTACTCTAATTCCAATGAGTTACCCTTTTTCTTTTCCCATGCCCCCCTTTTTCCGGCCTTGGGAATAGCTCCACCATGCACGACGTTTTTTGTTCATAGCTTTGAATGCGTCTCTTTATAACCCGAGGCTACATATTTCTCTTTCTCCACAGAGAGAAAACCATTTAGACCTTAGGGTGATCATCTTAAGAAATAAACCAAAGGTTATGGCTTGCAATCGTCTCCACGCTCGTCGGCAACCCTGGGAGGTGCCTATCGAGGAGATCATTCCTCGTTTTGCCGCGCGGTTAGCGGATCCTCTTCTCATTGATGACCAATGTGACGCGGCCCTGTACGAACTCCTGACCCGTAGAGACTCTCCTCTTCCTATGGGTTCCATTTGGCTCAGGATGATTTTCTTATCCATGCTTGCTGATATTCCTCCTCATTTGGTAGAGATGACCCCGACGATTCTTGATACGTTGGAGGATAAAATTGAGTGTTTCCACGAGGCATGCTTAATCACCCAGGCTCTGAAGGATCGCTCGGTTCATTTACTGAGTCAGATAAGAGCCCGGCGGGCTATCATGTCTGCTTTCGCTGATGAGCATGGCGCTAATCGGTGGGGATCAACTCCTCGCGAAGACCGTCACTTCGACATGGTGGAGAGGGCAGAGAGGGAATTGAAGAACTTTGTATTTTGTTTTGTTAACCCCTGTACCTTGATTGATCATTCTTCGTGTGTATGGAAAAGTTTTAATCACAACCAAAGAAATTTATACCGCAATCAATTAACGGTGTCGAAGTAGCGCGTTAATGAATACAGATCGTCCACTGAGATGTGTGTTTTGTTCGAAATCGTTTTAGTTGAGTTGAAAATAAAAGATAAAAGAAAATGCAAGAAAATTGATTCAAGATTTGTGAGATTTGATTTTAAGAAAACATAAAGAATATAGATCTAGAATCAAGAAATATCCCAATCAATTTAGTTATCAAGATTTGTAAAATAGCTTGTAGGAATCGATCGAATTGGTAGCAATGATGATTCTAATAATGACTAATCTTATCTATGGATAATTTGTAGCTAGATCGATGTCGATGAATGAAGATTAGGGATCTATTGAAGAAACTAGAGTTTCTTCTTCTCTATCCCTTGCCTTTTCATTGATCATCATTCGGATCTAGCCTCTAGCAAAGAGATTCATCAATCATTTGATCCCTAATTTGTAACGAAATTATCAAGAATGTGATCTCGATCCAAATTGGGTCATTGATGATTCTTTTTCCTAAAGTTCATAAATCTCATAAGACTTAAGATTAGTATTAGGATTTTATCATCACTAGATCTACCAAATCTCTCGATTCCGTAACAAACGGAGATTTACTCAAGCATCATGAAAATAAAAGATTCAAGATGTAGAAATTTCGCAGTGCAAGAATATAAAGAAAGCAAGAATTAACTAATTATCTCCTTTATTAAATCGACGACTAATTACACATTCCCTCAATTCGAGATTACAAGAGTTGCTCTCGATCGCTCCTTTGAAGAGGTAACTAGATCCGTCGAAGTTCGCTCCGCTCGATCTCCTTGAGACTTGGATCATCGTGGATCTCGCGCTCTTGATGAAGATTGGCTTCATAAATAAAGGATTAATGGTTGCTTGCTTGATTTGCTTCTCAAAATGATCTTGATTTGGCTTTGGATTTGGATTTGGGCTAGGGTTTAGATCAAGTTGTGTCACTCAACTTGTGCAAATTTGGCTCAATATTTAACCACTAATTGTGTAACCCCAAAACCCTAGATCTAGATCTCTTTTTATAACCACCTCATTTGAATCTTCCCTCCAAAACTAGGTTGTTAGAGAGAGCCTTCTAGAATGAGTTTGTTAGAGGGAATATTCTAGAATGAGATTGTTACAAGGAAGATTCTAGAGTGAGTTTGTTATGCAGAGCCTTCTGGAAGAAGCCACGTGTTTTCAGAGAGTCTTCTAGAAGCAAGGCCGTTACGATGAAAACTTCTGGAGAATTTTGGCTGATGACGTGTCAAGTTAACCGCGGATCCGCGGCGGATCCGCCAACTCGGCCGCGGATCTGCAGCCATTTAGTATCCTTGATAGCTCATTCTCTCTGAATTGCTTAGTTTTGGCTTTTAGGGAATCTTCTGATGTCTGAAATCTCATTATTCTTTCTTGTTTGCTGCTAGATCTCAAGTCTTTGACTTGATGCGTTTTATCTGCACTTTTGTGATTCCGGCTCTTTGACCTGAAGGAGTTCTGCACATAATCTTTATAAACAGTGTTGAGATATACAAAATCATTCATGTAGTAATAAACACTCAATTTCCCTCTAGAATGCCGGTTATAATGTATAACACATGCTATTTGATATTTTTCAGACGAATTGCTAATATATGTTATATTTATACCAAACACCCTTATATGATTAGAAAGAGTAGGGAAATTGATGTATTAAAAATGCAATATTTTCGACTGATCAAATTCCCCCAAACTTAATTTTGATCGTCTCGAGCAAATATCTTTTATTTAAGAGAAGGAGAAAATATAAGAAAAAGAAAAACTAACTAGCACACTTTCATAGGCAACACGATTGCACTAAGCACGTGCAACAAACCTTTAAACCTCTAGGTGTCCCTAGTAGGAGGAGTGTTGTCTCCTGAGAGTTTTCAGCGGATTGCACCCACAAAATCCAATAATAAAAAGAAGACTGTGAAAGTTACATATAAAGATAAGAATTGTAAAAAAAAGACTTTGAAAATCAGAGTTTCCAACTACACTAGTTTTTCGGTTGTTATGAGCCCTATCTTAATAGTCATGAAAAAATGTTAGAAATCACATTATCCCTCAATAAAACATCGTCTTTATTCTTCATTCCTATCTTTCTTCCAAACATCGATCATATACCCCTACGTATGTGTAAAAGACATCCCTACACTCGGAGAATTCAATTTAAGCTATCATACTCTTGTCCATTGACCTCAGTACTTTTTAATCGGTGAATATTTAGATGGATTTTCTCACACATTTTTCATGCGACCGTTAATACTTCTTGAGGTACTAACCGACCGATTACTCATGTGCTTGCTGATTAGGTGCATTTAGTGTTTTCCTCGTCTTGCAACACCTAAGGCTTAGCAGTGACTCCCAAACCAGTTGGTCTAAGGCACTAGGTGATGAAGCACCCTTGCTATATTTTTTATTGCTGCCTTGGTGATAACAAAACTAGTTTTCATTTTTCTTCACCATTTTATCTTTTATTTTTCATTTATTATTTCCTTCATACTTTGGCTTTTAGACAAGAGCATTTCAAGGTATTTTCTACTATCTCGAGTTTCAAGACGTGTGTAAGTGCTTATAGTAGGGTATCAACGTTCAAATGTTTGGCTTCCAGAATAAGAACTATTTTTCAGACTTATTTTTATCCTCAGATTAGTGACTTCCTTCATCTTACTAACCCTTAAGACAACGGCTCATAACTATTTATTACTAGTTCGTTTAAGAAAACTTCTAATTTTCTTGGTTTCCTTAAATTTTTCTAATCTTTTGGATGTAATTTTTCACTATCTAATATTTTATTATCTTATTTATGTACAAAATATTTTTTTTATATGTTTTGTGCTTATGCAAAGTATGATGCAACGTGATGCGTAAATAAGCACAAACCTCCCCCAAACTTGTTTAGAACAGTGTCCTCACTGTTGCCATCTGTTAAATCTCAAAAACCTGTAAACTTGGGGGAAAATTTATTAATAGGGGCATGAAATATGATCGTGAAAATCCTCCCCAAACTTATTTTTGGCTCACAATTTTGAGGACAACTTTTATTTTCAAGAGCCAAAAATACACCCCACAAACTTGAGTTAAACAATGTTAATCTTTTAAAATCACAAGAGGGGGTCAAAGTTACCGGTCAATGCAAAGCTTTACAAAGACCGAAAGTCAACACCAACCATTCGAAAATTTTATCAGTGTGGTGCACCTGTTGGTGGAAGAACAAGTTGAAAAGAGCCAAGAAGAAGTGGGGAAAAGATAAGTTGTGTAAAAGAAAGGGTTTGTGTCTCGTTTTGGAGAGGCGACACAGTGATTGTGATGGATTACTCGCATTCTTGTGACTGTCAAGAAGAATGGGTGGAGGTTCAATTTCTTTGTTTTGGAGGTGATTCATCTCAACACCCGTGTCTGCTAAAAATGCAAGTCTATCAGCGAAGCTTTCATCGATATCCTGAAGAATATTCTCATTGGCAAGAAGGATGATACTCAGACTCCATGAAAAATTCAGAATAAGCGTTAGATGTTGATCCGGACAACTCAAAAGAAGAGTCCGTATGTATATGATACATATCTGGGTCAAACAACAACGTATAAAGGAAGTCTGGATCTGTATCGTGAAGCTGATCAAATTCGCTGCTGTTGACATCCATTAATTCGATAGAACATACTCGAGCATGAGGATCGGAGGGTTGACTTCCCAACTTGTAAATGCTGAGCTCAATTGACCTATTCCCGAAAGATAAGTTCATAGAGCCGTTTCTACAGTTGATTACAGCGTTGGAAGTAGCCAAAAAGGGACGACCTAGAATCACCGGAATTTGGTTCTGTGGGTTCACTACAGGCTGTGTATCAAGAACAATAAAGTCCACAGGGAATACAAATTCCCCGATTTTTATCAACACATCCTCAAGTTCACCCCTAGGTTTGGTGATTGATCGGTCGGCCATCTGGAGAGTTATGTTCGAGAGCTTTAACACTCCGATACCTAGTTGCTCATAGACTGAATATGGAAGCAAGTTAACATTAGCGCTAAGGTCAAGTAAAGCACGATTAATTTGTTTACCCCCAATAGAAATAGAAATAGTAGGACGGCCAAGGTCCTTACGTTTCCTTGGTAATTGTTGGGGAAAAGCTGTGTCTACAGTACTCGACATGAACACTTTTTTCGGCACTTGAGTCTTCCTCTTCCTAGTGCACAAGTTCTTAAGAATTTTCGCATAGGACGGAACTTGTTGTATAGCATCTAGGAGAGGGATGTTGATATTAACTTGCTTAAACATTTCCACAAGATTCTCCATTTGGGTATTGGGTTTGCTGGCCCTCAATCTGTTTGGAAATGGAACTCTATCAATAAGTGTTGGGTCCAACATTTGTGGAGAAGTTTGTGGGGGTGGGAAGGTTGAAGTGGGTGGAGGGTTCGAGCCTTTGGGAAAATGAAGAATAGGCTCGAAGGAAGAAGGTAAATTAGACAAAATAGGGTAAGGAGTAGAATTGGAAGTGGAAGTGGAAGCCTGGGCTTCACTTGATTCCTCAACATCAATCTGTTCACCCACATGATTGTCTAGCACTCTTCCAGATCTCAACGTGGTAATAACACTGACATCATTATAATGCGAGGTTCCAGGATCAGGTGGTGGTTGAGCTGGAAGATTCCCTTTCTCTCTAGCACTCATTACTGCAGTCAATTGTGCAATTTGTGCTTCTATCAATTTGATACTCTCATCGTGGGAGACAGCGTTTTGCACTAACGTCTGGATAGAAGATGTTAAAATGTCATTCGTTTGCATGGACTGTGCAATGAACATGTCGAGTGCAGAGGGTGTAGCAATACCGGCAGAAGATGGATTAAAGTTGTTGGCCGGGTTTTGAAAATTTTGTGGTTGAAAGGGGTGCTGACTCAGTTGTGGTGGTTGCTGTTGTGGAGGGACCATTTGAAAGTTATTTTGATTTGGAACGGTGTTTTGAGTTTGGTGTTGGTTCCAAGCAAAATCAGGATGATTACTCCAACCTTGGTTATATGTGGAAGAAGGAGGATCGTTTCTAGGTTATTGCTGAAATGCAGCATTAGTGTGACCTTGAAACGAAGAATTAAAAAGACATTCTTCCGCCAAATGTGATGGATTTGAACAGCAACCACACACGGTTTCGGGAAGTGTGTATTGGTTCAGGGAGGCTGAAGAGATTTTGTTTTCTATAGCGTCAAGTTTCCTTTGTATTGCGGCCATTTCGGCTCTCATTGTGACGGAAACATCGAGCTGATTGATATCTTCCCTAGGTGATGGTGGTCTAACACTTTCCCATTGTAATGTGTTTTGAGCTAAATCTTCTAGATATTTACAAGATTCACCATCATCTTTAGGCAGGAATTGACAATGACACATGGTTTCAAGCATCTGTTTTGTCGTGAGATCAATACCCTCATAAATAATTCGACACAGATTCCATCTAAGGATTCCGTGATGAGGACATTGGATAAGAAGATCCTTGAACCGTTCAAAGCATTTCCAAAATGGTTCATTGGGAAGTTAGGTAAATTTGAAGATTTCGCTCCGAATACGGATGGTCTTGTGATTGGGATAAAATTTCTTAAGGAATGCTGCAACAAATTCATCCCATTTTGAAATAGAGTGTGCGGTCGTATTATAAAGCCACTTCTCGGCTAAATCTCTCAACGTGAATGGGAGAACACGTAAACGCAGAGCATCCAAAGACAGTTGTGACGTTCCAATCATTGCGCATACGTTTTCAAATTTAGAGATAAAAACGTATTCATCTTCAGACTCAAGACCGTGAAATTTGGGTAACAGTTTGATAAATTGGGGGTTGATTTCAAAATTTTCCCCGTCGGCAGGTGGTATAGAAAGACAGGTGGAAAGGAGAACACGTGAAGGATAACATCTCTCTTGGAGAGAAATGCGTGGAGGATTCTGCGCACCTGCGGACGGTGGCAGAGTGGTGTTAAAGCGTGATGGATATCCGTCCATCGCGGTCATGATGGGTGGTGGGAAAAAAGAAAATGTAGAAATACCGAATTTGGGGTCGATAGGAGAAACACGGACAAGACGGGCACTAGAATCCCGTGTCCAGCCGAGCTTGCACTAAAGGGTTTAGCACAAGTGGCAGCGTTGTGATAATTAGAGGAAAAGTTGGTAGGTGTTTGTTTTGAAAAATACGGGTTTTGAAAAATCAAATCACAAAAAATGCACACACCACCCTAGATCTAATGGTCACCTAGGTCAAGTCACTAGACCGCTCCTAGACTTCCAGAAGACAAATCGCAGGATAGATCCTCTACTGCCTCTTTACCCCTTCTGTGGCCAGGTAAGTGCCAGGTAAGTGGGAGGTTCTCCACTACGTAATTAGTGGGCCTAATTAAGTAACCACTTGCCTTATACACACTTGCCTTAGACACCACAAAAGAAATGAGGATAAGCAATAGATTACCCACGACCTTCTTCTGTCCTAATTGAGCGCGAAGATTCTTAGAGTCTTGTCTAGATATTTTTTAGTTAATGAAGGGTAATGCGGATGCTCGTTTTGTGATTTTTTAGGCTTAGGAAGGGTAATGAAATCCCCACCGAATCTGAATTTGGTCTTTGCCCCTTAATTTCCGTGTTCAAATATGTAAACAACCAAGATCAAACACGCAACAATTTTTCTTTTTGCGACGCTGCGAATTTTGCAAAGAATCCTGCAAGAAATGGTTATTGGACAAGATCAGAGAGGAGAGGAGAGTACAGAGAGAAAACCTGAGAAATTTGGCACAGTGAACACCCTAAATGGCGGCGGTTCCGCCGCAAAAACGCTCCTATAACCGCGGTTCCGCGGTGGGAAGGAAGAATTAGGGTTTAAATTTTTTTTTGTATCTTCTTGTACTCCTCTGAAATTTGCAGAACTTCTCTGAATCTTGATCGCGCTGCTACAATGATTCCAGATTCCCTCGCAAAAATTCACAACTAATCGTTAAGCACTTGAAACGAATTTGATCTAAAAATTCTGATGGAACAAAAAATTTTCAACTCAAATAACAAAAAACGAACAAAATAGCACACATCCCCGGCAATGGCGCCATTTGATTGTTGATGATCAATGAAGATTAGGGATCTATTGAAGAAACTAGGGTTTCTTTTTCTCTATCCCTTGTCTTTTCATTGATCATCATTCGGATCTAGCCTCTAGCAAAGAGATTCATCAATCATTTGATCCCTAATTTGCAATGAAATTATCAAGAATGTGATCTCGATCCAAATTAGGTCATTGATGATTTTTTTCCCTAAAATTCACAAATCTCATAAGACTTAAGATTAGTATTAGGATTTTATCATCACTAGATCTACCAAATCTCTCAATTCCGTAACAAGCGGAGATTTACTCAAGCATCATGAAAATAAAAGATTCAAGATCTAGAAATTTCATAGTGCAAGAATATAAAGAAAGTAAGAATTAACTAATTATCACCTTTATTAAATCGACAACTAATTACGCATTCCCTCAATTCGAGGTTACAAGAGTTGCTCTCGATCGCTCCTTTGAAGAGGTAACTAGATCCGTCGAAGTTCGTTCCGCTCGATCTCCTTGAGACATGGATCGTCGTGGATCTCGCGCTCTTGATGAAGATTGGCTTCGCGAATAAAGGATTGATGGTTGTTTGCTTGATTTGCTTCTCAAAATAATCTTGATTTGGCTTTGGATTTGGATTTGGGCTAGGGTTTAGATCAAGTTGTGTCACTCAACTTGTGCAAATTTGGCTCAATATTCAACCACTAATTGTGTAACCCCGAAACCCTAGATCTAGATCTCTTTTTATAACCACCTCATTTGAATCTTCCCTCCAAATCTAGGTTGTTAGAGAGAGCCTTCTAGAATGAGTTTGTTAGAGGGAATATTCTAGAATGGGGTTGTTACAAGGAAGATTCTAGAGTGAGTTTGTTATGCAGAGCCTTCTGGAAGAAGCCACGTGTTTTCAGAGAGTCTTCTAGAAGCAAGGCCGTTACGATGAAGACTTCTGGAGAATTTTGGCTGATGACATGTCAAGTTAACCGCGGATCCGCGGCGGATCCGCCAACTCGGCCGCGGATTTGCAGCCATTTAGTGTCCTTGATAGCTCATTCTCTCTGAATTGCTTGGTTTTGGCTTTTAGGGAATCTTCTGATGTCTAGAATCTCATTATTCTTTCTTGTTTGCTGCTAGATCTCAAGTCTTTGACTTGATGCGTTTTATCTGCACTTTTGTGATTCCGGCTCTTTGACCTGAAGGAGTTCTGCACACAATCTTTATAAACAGTGTTGAGATATACAAAATCATTCGTGTAGTAATAAACACTCAATTTCCCTCTAGAATGCCGGTTATAATGTATAACACATGTTATTTGATATTTTGCAGACGAATTGCTAATATGTGATATATTTATATCAAACACCCTTATATGATTAGAAAGAGTAGGGAAATTGATGTGTTAAAAATAGAATATTTTCGACTGATCATACCTCTGATCCCATATTTGGTGATCTTTTCCCTGTAGAGTAGTATATTTATATCGATGTATTTTTCTTATTATCGACTGTTGAATGTTTTATGTCGAATGTTTTCTGTTCGTGTATTGCACCTCTGTACATGAGCTTTTATACTTTACCTTTAGGACTTTTCTTTTAAGTGCGGGCGCTATCGTAGTGTCGTACATAAATCAGCACGTTTTGGACACCATTTCCATTTAAGCGCATATGCAGTTGTACTGTCGTATCTCCTTAGAAAATGCGTCTTGTAGATAGTCTATCTTGATCTCCTTGTAGGGAAGTGATGGCTTAGGAAACAGGTTCGGATCTTCCGCCTAAGACTTTTCAACTTTGTGAGCCGTGGGGGTCTCACAAAGACTTTTTTCCCTACGAGTCGAGAGGATCCCGTAGGTGTATTTTCTCCTTAGGAGTCGTAAGGACTCCTAAGTGTGTGTTTTCTCTTGAGAGTCGTAAGGATTTCACAAAATAATTTCTCTCCCTCACAAGTCGAGAGGACTCGTAAGTGGTTATTTCCCTCCTTGTCGAAATTCGACTTTAGAGAGTGTGGCCCGTGGATAGTATGCAATAGTCCATCTTGGACCGACTTGCAGGGCCCCAGTGCTTAGGAAACATGTCCTTATCCCTATTGCCTAAGGCTTTTCCCTACGAGTCGAAACGAGTCGAGGAGTTCTCGTAAGGACACTAATTTCCTCACGAGTCGAGACGAATCGAGAAGTTCTCGCAAGGGTTTCCTAACGTCACAGTTAACTCCTGCTAATAGAAGTCCGTTAGGGTCTGTGGTACTAGGGTTTTTTACCCGTCGCACTGTCGCGTTGGCTGATATATTCCCCGATATGCAATCTTGCTGTTCGGGTAGCCCCGTGACTGTCGTGTCTCTGATCCCTTCTGGGGCTAGACAAGACGTCTTCAAGTAATCTTCCAGGTAATATTACCGTCGAAAGAGTAAGTGTTAGGGATATTCCATGTCGCTTTTTACTTGAGATTAGGCTCAGACTGGGAGCTCCGATGAGTCATAACCACTCCGTGCTGGAGTGGGATGGTCTCCGATAGTCTTTCAGGTCTTATTTGAGTTGCCGTCAAGACCCTGAAGCTAGGGATCTTCCTTTGCTTCATTGGTTGACATTGTGTCTGCAATATTGCGACGAATGTCGAGATTGTCTCAGGGTTGTCTGTGAACCGTCGAGGTTTGGAACTAGGGGACTTTGCCATGGCTTCGTTGGTTGACATTGTGTCGGCAATATACGCGTCGTGAGGATCTCATAGGTGCGTCTTTCTCCTTAGGAATCATGAGGATTCCTAAGTGTATGTTCTCTTATAAGTCGTAAGGATCTTATAAGAGTATTTTGTCCTTATAAGTCGAGAGGACTTACAAGTGTCGTTCACCACATGAGGACATTCCTCGTCGTTGGTGGGACTTGGTGAGGGAAACATTTATATATGCCCGTAGATTGTATACAAGGGTCAATATTGAACCACTTGTAGGGCAATTTGGGGAATATGATGGCTTAAGAACAGGTTCAGAACCCTATAGCTTAAGGCTTTTTGAATCCTACGAGCCATGAGGGTCTCATAGGGGGAATTCTTCTTACGAGTCGTGAGGATCTCGTAAGTGCAATTTCTCCTTAGGAATCGTAGGGATCCCTAAGTGTGCTGCTCCATTGTGAGTTGTAAGGATCTCACGCAGGTATTTTCTCTTTAAAGGTCGAGAGGACCTTGCAGGTGTCTTTATTTTAACGAGATTGCCCCCTTTCGGGTTTTCATAAACTCGCCGGTAGTCCTGCTGTTTTTACTCACGGCGACCTTTCGGGTTTTCATCCGTGCCTATTTCGCTTGTGGATGTACCCTTTTTTTTGCACGATGAAACTCTCGAGAATAGTTTCGCCGCATGTGATCCATCCGTTTGCCGGTAGGATTTGAGTTGCAGTCCTCACCGCTGGGACTTGTGGACTTGCGTTCCACTATTGCCGTGTTTGAGGCAACGTTGTTAGTTTAGGGACATCTCGATCTGTTGTTAGTTTAAGGACATTTTGGTCCAATGTTAGTTTAAGGACATCTCGATCTAATGTTAGTTTAAGGATATCTCGGTCCATGGCTAGTTTAAGGACGTTGCGGTCCGTTGTTAGTTTTAAGGACGTTACGGTCCATAGCTAGTTTAAGGACGTTACGGTCCGTAGCTTTCCATGTTTGAGACGGAGTACTGTTGGGTACTACTCTTAGAGTTTTGACTCAAGAGGATAGCGAGCGGACATAGGCGTCGTCATCTATCAATGACCTGGGCCGTGACTCTTCAGGCGTAGTATTTTTTCAGGAAAAGGCCGTTTATTGGCCGGAAGGGTCTTTCGTCATGCATATCCATGAGCAAGTAGGCTCCAACTTGGTAGACCTTGTCTATGATGTACGGGCCCTCATAGTTCGGCTCGAATTTCCCCCGTTTGGCCCGGTTGGGATCATAGGTCTTTTTACAACTAGCACGAGTTCGCCTTGACGGAATGTTCTCAGTCTAGTCAATCTTTCGTATAAGCGCGTCATCCTTGCTTTGTAAGCTTCTAGGTTTTGCTGCGCCATGAGACGAGTCTCATCGAGGGCATCGAGCTCCTCAAGTCTAAGATGGGCATTCTCTTTGTCTGTTAGTTCGTACCGAACTGCCACTCATAGAGAGGGTAGCTCTATCTCCAAGGGAAGTACCGCTTCCATGCCGAATACTAACGCAAATGGCGTTGTGTTCGTGGCCATCTTGAACGTAGTCCGATAGGCCCAGTGAGCTTCATGCAATCTCTCATGCCAGTCCTTTTTATTTCTGGACACTGTTTTCTTTATGATCTTTGTCAATGTCTTGTTGAAACCCTCAGCTAGACCGTTAGCTCGGGGATTATAAACTGAAGAATATCTCTAATCTATTTTATGCTGCTGTGCGAAGCGGCTGATCTTATGGCTTCTGTAGGCTGGCCCGTTATCAGAGATAATCCGTCGTAGAATGCCGAACTGGTAGAGGACGTGTGTTTTGAAGAAATGGAGGATGTTCTTCGTATTCACCTTTCTTAGCGGTATTGCTTCTTCCCACTTAGAGAATTAATCGGTTGTTGCCAGTATGAATGGATGTCCCTTGGACGATGCCGGTTCGATGGGCCTTATATCGGTTCCCCACATTTCGAATGGCCAGCTAGCCAGTGTTGGATGTAGCGGATTTAGATGCTGGTGGATAAAATCCCCGTGAATTCGGCACTTGTGACACTGCTTCGCATATTTGAGGCAGTCCTGAACCATTGTGGGCCAATAGTAGCCTATTCTTTAGATCTTCAGCTTCATCTTTGGCCTAGCTTGATAGGAACCGCAGAGTCCGTCATGAGTTTCTTGAACAACCCTTTTTGCTTCTTCTGGTCCCAGGCATCTCAGCCATAGACAATCGAACGATCTCTTATAAAGAGTATCATTGATGAAGGTGAAAGACAGGGCTCGCTTCATAAGCTGATGTCTTGACGACGCTTCTTCGGGCGTTCGATGGGATTTGAAGTAGTCCATGAAGAATTTTCTCCAATCCTTCACCCTTTCTTCATCCTCCAATTGGAAGGCCTCTTGTTCGGTTGCTTTCTTTCCTTTAGACGTCTTCGGAGATATTTCTGCTGGTGCGAGAATCCGACGACTTTGCACAATGATCTTTATGTCATCGAGGTTTTCGTCGGCCGGTTCTTTAGCGAGCTTGGCTAACGCATCCGCCTTGCTATTTTCCGCACGCGGTATACTTTCCAGGGTGTAGGAGGGGATTTATGTCAGCAATTGTTGCACTCTCTCGCCATATCTTACCAACTCTGATTTGCATGTCTGATAGTCGCTATTTACTTGGCTAACGACCAGCTGGGAGTCTCCATATATGAGGAGGTTTTCGATCCCCATGTTGACAGCAATCTCGAGACTTGCTATCAAAGCTTCATATTCGGCTTCATTGTTTGTTCTTGGCTCCGTCAAGGAAAGGGCGAAACGCATAATCCTTCTTGTGGAGTCACAAAGATAAGGCCCACCCCGGCTTTAATCATGGGGGTGTTTTGCTTTCGCTTCTTCAAAGAGGATGCTCCATCGAAATAGAGTTCCCATCGGACATCATTCCCTTCTTTCTCCTTGTCAATTGCATCAAACGCGTGTTCGTCCAGCAACTCGCAGTTCAAGGGAGAGTTAGCAGGTATCAGATGTTCAGCGAGGAAGTCTGCGATGGCCTGGCCTTTTATTGCCTTGAGGGGTCGATATACTATCGAGAACTCCATCAAGAGGAGGGCTCATTTGGCAAGCCTTCCTGTTAGCATGTCTCTTAACATCAAATACTTGAGAGGATCCACCTTTGATATGAGATGGACCTCATTTGCCAAGGCGTAATGTCGGAGCTTTGTTACTGCGAAGATCAGTGACAGGCAATACTTTTCAATGGGGGGGTAGTTATTTTCTGCCCCCGGGAGGACTCGACTCAAATAATAGAGAGCTCTCTCCTTCCCCTGGTCATTCTCCTGTGCCCATAACATGCATAAATAACCTTCAAGGGCTGTTGTGTATAGGATGAGGAGTTTTCCCTTGACCAGCGCGGTCAGTATCGGTGAGTTCTACAGATATTGCTTGATTTTGTCCAGTGCGTTTTGGCATTTGCGACCCCAAATGAACGGGGTCCCCTTCTTCATTAGATGACTGTAGGGGCGGCATTAGCCGGAGAGGTTAGCTATGAACCGCCGGATATACGTGAGCTTCCCTTGGAGAGACCGCAATTGTTTGAGAGTTTTTGGCGAAGGCATTTCCATAATCGCCTTGATCTTTGACGGGTCTATTTCGATGCCTCTGTATCATACGATGAATCCCAAGAATTTGCCCGAGGAAACTCCAAACGCGCATTTCAGAGGATTCATCTTCAGATTATATTTCCGAAGACACTGGAATACTATTTTCAAATGCTCCCAGTGTTCCTCGTATGATTTGGTTTTCACCACGAGGTCGTCGATATAACATTCGACAATCTCATGTATAAGGGCATTGAAGTTCTTTGTCATGGCCCTCTGGTAGGTGGCACCAGCGTTCTTCAGACCGAATGGCATCACTTTGTAGCAGAATATGCCCAGCGGAGTCTGAAAAGTAGTGTGCTTTTGGTCTTCAGGATGCATCTTGATTTGGTTGTACCTTGAGGATCTGTCCATGAAGGAGAAGACTTCATGGGTGGATGTGTTATCGATCATCAACTCAGTGACAGGCACTGAGAAGTCGTCTTTCGAACAAGTTTTGTTGAGATCCCGAAAATCTATGCAGACACGTACTGTCCCATTTTTCTTCATTACCAGAACGATATTGGCGATCCAGTCGGGGTAATGAACTTCTTGGATGAAACCGGAGTCGATTAGCTTCTTGACTTCGGCATTGATACTCATCTTAAGCTCGAGCCGCATTCTTCTTAGCGCCTATTTGACTGGATAGACGTCCAGCGATATAGCTAGTTTATGCACAGCTATCTCTGGGTCTAATCCCGGCATCTCGGAATAGTTCCATGCGAAACAGTCTTTATACTGCATAAGCACGTCTTTTAACATGGCTACCTGTTTCTCAGACAGCAGCTCACTGACGAACGTTGGCCTTGGCTTGTTTCCCGTCCCAAAGTCGATTTTTCTCAAGTTGTCTGCTGTGGTGTGTATTCCATCTTCCAGTTCTTTTGGCGCCGGTGGAAATTCTGAAATCAGCTCGTTCTCATCTTCATTTGCGAAGCATTGGGAGAGGTCATCCATATTCTCATGCTCTCCCTCCTTTGAGAATGTTATCATATGGCAGGTATGAGCTCGTTTGTCACGCCCTGCTTCCCAGAGTGCGCTAAGATCGGCATGTGATAGAACCAACCATGCTACCTGTGGCTAGGAAACATTCTTCCACAGTCACATTACGGTTGTCTATAAGATATCAAGAACAGTAAAATAAAATAAACTATCTAGTACAAGTCCATATGCCAAAATAAAAGGTCAAGAAATAATATGCGGAAGCAATAAATCCAAAAACAATAACAATCTGGAAAGTACATCCCAAATACGGGCTCACATCAGGAAATGAAAATGCTGAAAGAAAACTAGACTAAAATACTAACATGATCCTCACTGCTCGGCCTGTCGACTGAAGTACTCCTGGTCGGCTTGCGGGAGAAATAAAGGATCTGGGCCATGCAAAACCCAGACGTCAGTGCGTCATAATATCAAATAATAATACATGAACAGGATACATGAGATATGCAAGCACGAGTATAAATGATAACATGAATGTAACCAGTAAACATGGATATAGGAGAGTGAAGTGTATACGTGCAGGTGAAGTGCAATGAGTAATCTAAACTATACTACTAGGTTATCTGTTCTAAAGTCTTCGAAATCAATTAAATTAGTCCTCATCATAACCAATCGGTCAATGCTCCGTTCATGCCCCACGGGACCACGGTAACAAGATTATTCCGTAACGCCCGGAAAAAACGGCAAACAATATATTCCGTAACGCCCGGAAAAATGGCAAACAATATATTCCGTAACGCCCGGAAAAACGGCAAACAATATAATAGCCCTTTGAGTTACGTTCGGTTACTTTCTTGATTTTCCCTTACCCCCAAGGTTATGTGTTCAAGTCGGGTATTGCCAATCAATATCTAATGCCAACACAGGATCAAGCAGATACAGGTTTTGTCTATGCAGACAACAATAACGTCTATCAGGACAACATGTCAGGATTGTCGGCATTAGAAACAGGATCAGGTAACATGTCAAGTAGTGATATATCAGGTCATGTCAGGTAGTGCACATGTATCTAGTGGGTGCCCAACAGTAAAATGTAACAAGTATCGAATCACGGTAAAGGTACGGATGTACGGTGAAAGCATGGATGCACAAACATCTATCAGGGGTTACATCAAGACTATGTAGGATGCACATTATCAAGCATGGGATATGTTCAGTTGATAAAACTGCACATTTGTTATTACATTTTTCCTACCATTTCCATATTAAAAAAGGTCTTTATTATAATATATCATACATATGAGGGTTTATCTGTAAAAATAATATTTTCCATGTGTTGATATATTATAATTAGAATTTGGTAGGAAATTGTATGCAAATAATATCATTGACCAAATCCTAGTAGAACAAAGTCTACTAAATATTATTTGAGTTGTTGTGCAGAATTTTTCCAAGTTGTTGTGCAGAATTTTTCCAAGACTAAAATCAAGGAAATCAAGTTGTTAAAGAAAACTTGCCTAATTAAGAAAGCAAAACTTGGAGATCGAGTCTGGCAGCAACTACGAGAAGATTTCAAAGATCCAAAGCTTCCAGAGACTGCCACATGTCACAAGGATCTACCCCCAGAAAATTCAACATGTGATCCCAACCTTTGGCCGCGGATCCGCGGCCAAACCCCCCTGTTGGCCGCGGATCCACGGCAGGGAAGGAGGTTTAGAAGTTGAGAATTTTTATGGTGAATCTTTAATACTTGCTTCCAATTTTGGAAGCTAAATTTATGGCTTTGGGACTATAAATAAAGACCGAGAGCCTCTTGGAAAAATCATCAAGCCGACAAGATCACGAAGGCCCAGACGGCTCACGCATCCAGGCTGATCATCAACTGTTCGTCTACCTTCTCTTCTCGAGAAGCAACTAGAAATTGTAATCATTTTCTAAGGATTCAAGTATAATGAATATTGTTGATTAATAAAGGTAGCTTTCTTTTTCTTATTCTATTTCTTCGTAGTTTAATTATGCAATTTCTTTCCATCTCTTTTTCTCCCAACATGCGCGAGTAATTCTCCGCTTGCTAGGGTTCGTAGGATTAGGGTAGGCTAATGGATGATGAACATCCCTAAACCCTTTTTAAGTCCTATAAAGTTTATGAACTTTATCAAAAGAATCATTAACATCCTAATCGGGCACGCTAACAATTCTTTGTTAGTCCCGACCGCGATTAGAGATTAGATTAATGATTGTTTTGGTAAAGGCTAGATATGAACGGAGTTCCGTGTCGAGATAGGGGTTAAGAGTGGGATTTCTTTTCCCTCCAGAAACCCTAATCTACACGCATCACCGTCGTTCTAGTTTTAAATCTATTAAAGGATAAAAATGGTAACTTTTAATTAATCGTCCATAACTACTAAATCCTAACGAACCCTACAAGCCCCCTTATTATATTAACTATATCCCTAAAATAATCTAGATCTATATTTTTGCATTAGTGTTTAACGTAGATCTAGAAACCTTTCCACAAAATTCTTTATCCCTCCTCTCTTTTTCAACACATCTAAAGTAAGAATAAAAGATTCAATGTTTCCCAGAGGACGACCCGTACTCATCTTGGTCTAGCTACAAGCGACACCGATATTGATTGCGGTTAACTACTACACACACTCTTTCACATCAATCAAATGGCGCTGTTGCCGGGGATACGTGCGTAAATTTTTTATTCTTACTATTTGTGTTGAATTCTTATACGATCCATATCATAATTAAAACAAAACTGCACATTGCATATTTAACGATTATTGTGTGAATTTTGCGAGGGAATCTGGAGTCACAGACTTGAGGATACAGAGTGATAGAGACATTCATCAAGATCCAGAGGAGTGCAGGAGGCCACGTAGCAAAAATCAACACCTGATCCCTCTTTCTTGCGGCGGAACCGCGGCCGGAAGTGCACATCGGCGGCGGAAGCGCGGCCAGTTAGAGGATTTAGGGCTGCAAACTTCTCTGGTATATTTTCTATATCTTTCTCTCTCCTCTGAAATCCAATAAAATATCTTTTCTGCAGGATTCTTTGCAAAAATATCGCCGCTCAAAAATCTTTTTGCAGTTCTGTTTTGCAATTTGTTTTTGCATATTTTAATAT
Source organism: Agapanthus africanus (assembly GCA_030015575.1). Lineage (NCBI taxonomy): Eukaryota > Viridiplantae > Streptophyta > Magnoliopsida > Asparagales > Amaryllidaceae > Agapanthus > Agapanthus africanus. The sequence continues at coordinate 90,153,503 of JASDDO010000028.1, read as the reverse complement.
GGATTTTTAAGGGGTAAAACCAAAAATTCAGATTAGGTAGGGATTTCATCACCCTTCCTAAGCCCCAAAAATCACAAACCAAGCATCTGCATCAACCCTACATTAATTTAAAAAATATCTAGACCGGACTCTAAGGACTGCCGCGCTCAATAAGGACAGAGGAAGGTCGTGGGTAATCTATCGCTTATCCGTATTACTTTTGTGGTGTCTAGGCAAGTGTGTCTAAGGCGAGTGGTTACTTAATTAGGACCACTACTTTCGTAGTGGGGAGCCTCCCACTCACCTGGCACTTACCTGGCTACAAAGGTAGTAAAGAGGCGGTAGAGGATTTATCCTGCGGCTTGTCCTTTGGAAGTCTAGGAGTGGTCTAGAGACTGACCTAGGTAACCATAGTTCTAGGGTTGTTTGTGCATTTTTGTGTGATTTGTCTAAATCCGTCATTTTTCAAAACAAACCAACTATTTTCTCCCCTTTTTACCCCTTCCCCCTTCTTCTCTTCTTATAATGGGTGACCTAAACAGAAGAACACTTGCTGAGCTTTGCTGTCCACAACCAGATATCTCTTGTTTTCGGTATACCGTCCGGCTCTTCCATGTCCTTAAGAGATCATATAGAACAAGCAGGAAGAAACAGTTGGCCACCTCAGTCTAGGTCTTATCAACCGTATCCTATTGCTACACCTGTTTCAGTTGATACCCAGAGTGAGGAAGCCCCTAGACGAATGTCCATTGCTGAGCACATAGCTAGAGCTAGAGGCCAAAGTTTCAACCCGGACCAATATCAACCATCACCACCACTGTCCAGAGAAGAGTTTGATATGCGGTTTGTGGCATATAAGATGTCTATTGAAAATAGCCAACCAACCAACCCATATCAATATTCTTCTTATCATAATATTGATCCTACTCCTACCCAAGTTTCGCAACCATTCTATTCCTATCAATCCAATCCGACTTTTCCACCTACTCTAGACAGTTCTTCTAATCAGTCATTTGGGAGTTTTAATTATCCACAGGAATTTCAATCTTATACTGAAACCCCTTATCAACCCAAGATTAGTCTGGAGCAGACATTAGAAAAATTTCTGGAACTGTCGAACTAAATTAGGAAGGATTTGGGTAGTGGGACAGAACTGTACACCCTTCCTAATCAAACCTCCCCATTCCAAACTGAAATCCACAACTCCAGTTTCATAGATTCATCAAGTACACCAAATAGAATGACTGATAAGTTGTGTGACTTTGTAGTGTTTAATTTACCCGACTGTGAAGGGTCCATTTCAAGTGAAACCATACCCAACCCTTGTGATCTCTACACCTCCATTCTTGAACCAAAACTGATTGAAAACCATACTTTTGATGAGGTGTTTGAGAATTTTAACCTTCACTTGAATGAGGTGATTGACGTTGGGGATATATTGATTGATGAACCCGAAATTTTGGATGATTTTGTCCCACCAGTTCATCAAATCCTTTCACTTCCTTGTGGTCATCATCTTGAGCCTTTCATTCTTCCCGAACCCCAAATATGTCTTGAAGTTAATGATAATGGTATACCCGAAGATCAGACCGAAGAAATACAGCCTCCATCTTCCATATCTTGTTCAGCAACACTCGACACACCAATTTGTTTACCCATTTCACCTTCTACTTTCTCCGGTTCTTCTTCTGTTCCTATAGTTTCAGTGAGTTTTGATGAATCACAATCCGTTAGCTCAAGTTCAATAATACCATAAATTCAACTTGATTTGGATATTTTTGAAAATGAGGTAGATGAGTTTTTCGAGTTCTCTACCTCAATGATGTTTGATGAATCAAGTAGGATAAATTCTGGCACAAAACTCTTTGACAGCAAAATGTTCAATCACACCATTGATAAAAGTTTTGAAGAACTTTTTGCTGACGAACTTGACTTTTTAAACAATACGGATTTTGTGATTGATCAATCTCCACTTATAGAGGTTGAACCGTCACCATACCTTCTTTCTAATCATTCACATTCATCCTCATTCTTTCTTTTCTCTAATTTCAAACCCTTTCCAGACCACCTCTTATCCCTTCCCCATTTTTTCTTGACTCGATACAACACATTCTTCCACCGACCTATACGCTATATTGATAAAATGTTTGAATGGTTGGTGTTAACTTTTGGTCTTTGTAAAGTCTTATTTTGACCAAATAACTCACCCCCTCTTAAAATGCTTCATATTGTCTAACTCATGTTTGGGGGGGTATATTTTTGGCTCTTGAACATAACTTTTGTCCTCAAATTTGTGAGCCAAAAATAAGTTTGGGGGAGGATTTTCACTTTCATATATTCTTGCCCCCATTAATAATGTCCTCCCAAGCTTACAGGTTTTTGTGATCCAGCAGATAGCAACAGTGAGGACACTGTTGAAAACAAGTTTGGGGGAGGTTTGTGCTTATTTACGCATACTTTGCATTATACTATATTTAAGCACAAAATTTTTTTTGATAATAAAAGAATAGAAAGTGAAAAATTATATATGAAAGATAGGAATAGTTTAAGAAAACCAAGAAAATTAGAAGTTTTCTTAAACGAACTAGTAATAAGTAGTTATGAGCTGTTGTCCCAAGGGTTAGTAAGATGAAGGAAGTCACTAATCTGAGAATAAAAATAAGTCTGAAAAATAGTTTCTATTCTGGAAGCCAAACATTTGAATGTTGATACCCTACTATACGCACTTACACACGTCTTGAAACTCGGAATAGTAGAGGATACCTTTAAATGCTCTTGTCTAAAAGCCAAAGTATGAAGGAAATAAAAGAAAAATATAAAAATGGTGAAAAGAAAAATGAACACTGGTTTTGTTATCGCCAAGGCAGCAATAAAAAAATATAGCGAGGGTGCCTCTTCACCTAGTGCTCTAAGGCCAACTGGTCTGGGAGTCACTGCTAAGCCTTAGGTGGTGCAAGACGAGGAAAATATTATCACCTAATCAGCAAGCACATGAGTAATCGGTCGGTTAGTAACTCAAGAAGTATTAACGGTCGCATGAAAATGTGTGAGCAAATCTAAATATTCATCAATTTAAAAAGTACTACGGTAGATGGACAAGAGTATGATAGCTTGAATTGAATTCTCTTAGTGTAGGGATGTTCTATTCACACACGTAGGGGTAAATGATCGATGTTTGGATGAAAGGTAGAAACGAAGAATAAAGACGATGTTTTATTGAGGGATAGTGTGATTTCTAACATCTTTTCATGACTATTAAGATAGGGCTCAAGACAACTGAAAAGCTGGTGTAGTTAGAAACTCTTATTTTCAAAGTCTTTCTTTTATGGTTCTTATCTTTATATGTAAATTTCACCATCTCTCTTTTATTATAGGATTTTGTGGGTGTAATCCGCTGAAAACCCTCAGGAGACAACACTCCTCCTATTAGGGACACCTAGAGGTTTAACGGTTTGTTGCACGTGCTCAGTGCAATCGTGTTTGCCTACGAAAATGTGCTTAGTTTTCTCCTTTCTTTTTTCTCCTTCTCTTGAATAAACTAGTTTGCTCGGGACGATCAAAAATAAGTTTGGGGTATTTGTTCAGTTGATAAAACTGCACATTTGTTATTACATTTTTCCTACCATTTCCATATTAAAAAAAGGTCTTTATTATAATATATCATACATATGAGGGTTTATCTGTAAAAATACTATTTTCCATGTGTTGATATATTATAATTAGAATTTGGTAGGAAATTGTATGCAAATAATATCATTGACCAAATCCTAGTAGAACAAAGTCTACTAAATATTATTTGAGTTGTTGTGCAGAATTTTTCCAAGTTGTTTTGCAGAATTTTTCCAAGACTAAAATCAAGGAAATCAAGTTGTTAAAGAAAACTTGCCTAATTAAGAAAGCAAAACTTGGAGATCAAGTCTGGCAGCAACTACGAGAAGATTTCAAAGATCCAAAGCTTCTAGAGACTGCCACATGTCACAAGGATCTACCCCAAGAAAATTCAACATGTGATCCCAACCTTTGGCCGCGGATCCGCGGCCAAACCCTCCTGTTGGCCGCGGATCCGCGGCAGGGAAGGAGGTTTAGAAGTTGAGAATTTTTATGGTGAATCTTTAATACTTGCTTCCAATTTTGGTAGCTAAATTTCTGGCTTTGGGACTATAAATAAAGACCGAGAGCCTCTTGGAAAATCATCAAGCCGACGAGATCACGAAGTCCCAGACGGCTCACGCATTCAGGCTGATCATCAACTGTTCGTCTACCTCCTTAGAAGAGATCGAGAAGCAACTAGAAATTGTAATCATTTTCTAAGGATTCAAGTATAATGAATATTGTTGATTAATAAAGGTAGCTTTCTTTTTCTTATTCTATTTCTTCATAGTTTAATTATGCAATTTCTTTCCACCTCTTTTTCTCCCAACATGCGCGAGTAATTATCCTTGTTAGGGTTCGTAGGATTAGGGTAGGCTAATGGATGATGAACATCCCTAAACCCTTTTTAAGTCCTATAAAGTTTATGAACTTTATCAAAAGAATCATTAATCTAATCTCTAATCGCGATCGGGACTAACAAAGAATTGTTAGCGTTATTTGTTCAGTTGATAAAACTGCACATTTGTTATTACATTTTTCCTACCATTTCCATATTAAAAAAGGTCTTTATTATAATATATCATACATATGAGGGTTTATCTGTAAAAATACTATTTTCCATGTGTTGATATATTATAATTAGAATTTGGTAGGAAATTGTATGCAAATAATATTATTGACCAAATCCTAGTAGAACAAAGTCTACTAAATATTATTTGAGTTGTTGTGCAGAATTTTTCCAAGTTGCTGTGCAGAATTTTTCCAAGACTAAAATCAAGGAAATCAAGTTGTTAAAGAAAACTTGCCTAATTAAGAAAGTAAAACTTGAAGATCAAGTCTGGCAGCAACTACGAGAAAATTTCAAAGATCCAAAGTTTCCAAAGACTGCCACATGTCACAAGGATCTACCCCCAGAAAATTCAACATGTGATCCCAACCTTTGGTCGCGGATCCGCGGCCAAACCGTTCTGTTGGCCGCGGATCCGCGGCAGGGAAGGAGGTTTAGAAGTTGAGAATTTTTATGGTGAATCTTTAATACTTGCTTCCAATTTTGGAAGCTAAATTTATGGCTTTGGGACTATAAATAAAGACCGAGAGCCTCTTGGAAAAATCATCAAGCCGACGAGATCACGAAGTCCCAGACGGCTCACGCATCCAGGCTGATCATCAACTGTTCGTCTACCTCCTTAGAAGAGATCGAGAAGCAACTAGAAATTGTAATCATTTTCTAAGGCTTCAAGTGTAATGAATATTGTTGATTAATAAAGGTAGCTTTCTTTTTCTTATTCTATTTCTTCGTAGTTTAATTATGCAATTTCTTTCCATCTCTTTTTCTCCCAACATGCGCGATTAATTCTCCGCTTGTTAGGGTTCGTAGGATTAGGGTAGGCTAATGGATGATGAACATCCCTAAACCCTTTTTAAGTCCTATAAAGTTTATGAACTTTATCAAAAGAATCATTAACATCTTAATCGGGTACGCTAACAATTCTTTGTTAGTCCCGACCGCGATTAGAGATTAGATTAATGATTGTTTTGGTAAAGGCTAGATATGAGCGGAGTTCCGTATCGAGATAAGGGTTAAGAGTGGGATTCCTTTTCCCTCCAGAAACCCTAATCTACACGCATCACCGTCGTTCTAGTTTTAAATCTATTAAAGGATAAAAAGGGTAACTTTTAATTAATCGTCCATAACTACTAAATCCTAACGAACCCTACAAGCCCCCTTATTATATTAACTACATCCCTAAAATAATCTAGATCTATATTTTTGCATTAGTGCTTAACGTAGATCTAGAAACCTTTCCACAAAATTCTTTATCCCTCCTCTTTTTTTCAACACATCTAAAGTAAGAATAAAAGATTCAACGTTTCCCAGAGGACGATCCGTACTCATCTCGGTCTAGCTACAAGCGACACCGTTATTGATTGCGGTTAACTACTACACACACTCTTTCACATCAATCAGGATACTAATGTAACAGTAATATGAATTAATATGACATGGCACGTAACTAGATATATAGAATTAATGGTATGGATACACAATAAAATATGGATGCCCAATTATCTATCAGGGGTTGCAAGTACAGCTCCATAACTAAGTAGGATGCACATTATTAAGCATAGGGTACTAATGTAACAGCAATATGAGTTAATGTGATCGGTGGATGCAGCTACATAGATGCATACGGATATCCGAAAACAGTAAAACATTAATATGGATATAAGATACAATCAACATGTGATATTTTTATTCATATGGATGCAAAGTAAGATACATAGCATGTAACAAGATGAACTTGCCTGAACGGATCTCACGACGGGGTGTGTACGCTCGTCTGACGTCGGGTAAACGTCGCAATGCACACACACGCGCACGGGACGGGTCCAGGCAAAGCAAGAAGGTGACCACGCTGGCTGGGAACGTCCTCTGGGTCAGTCTGAACGTCAGCGACGGCACAGCTCCGGGGATGGCCGGAAAAAAAACAGATCAAGAAAAGAAAAGAAAAGGAAAGAAGAAGAAGAAGAAAAAGAAGAGGAAGTGCTGGGGTTTAGTGTGGCTCTGGGTTATCTGGGATAGAGGAGAAGGCGAGGGGAGGAAGACGATGGGACGTGGGGTTTTCCGGCGAGGTTTCACGGTGATGGCAGTGAGGGTTCCGGGTTCAAGAAGTCGGGTGTGCAGGGTTCTTGTGCTGAGGATAGAGGCGTGGGTCTGGAGAGTAGGAAAGTGGAGAGAAGTAAGGAGAGGGTGGCCGCAAGGGGTGAGACGACGACGACGGACCGCCGGTGATCGAGGTAGGGTGTGCAGGAAAGGTGAGGGTTCGGGGTTATAGGTTCAGTGCTGGGTTTAGTGCAAGGGAAGAGCTCTGGTGTTGGGGAGAAGAAGAGAGGAGAGAGGGGGAGAGAGGCGACGGGAAGGGGTCGCCGGCGTGATGACGACGACAGCGAGGCGTGGGTCGAGGTTTCTTGGGTTGGGCTGCCGTCGGGGGTACTGAAGCGGGGAAAGAGGAGAGAGAGGTGAGGATGGGGAGGTGGTTGAGGTGATGAGGGGAGACCGACGAGGGTGGAGGCGGCGTCGGCGAGCGAAGGCAGCGGGTGTGGGTTCGAGCGACGGGAAACGAAAAAATGAAAAGAAGAAGAAAGAGGGAGAGAGAGAAAACGTGCATGGGTTAAAAAAATAAAAGAAAGAATATATTTTTACTGTATAGGAGAGAGAGAGAGGGTCAAGAGAGAAGGAGAGGGAGAGGGGGGGAGAGAGAGATATCTGTTTTTTATTAAAATTTGATTTAAAAAAATATTTTTAGTTATAAATATTTTTAAACAGTTAGAAATATATTAAAAATATAATATTAGTTAATTTTGAGTTTTTGGCTAATACAAAAATAGTCCAAAACAAGCCCGGGCCGGGTCTAAAATTACTGTTTGAAAATACAAATAATATACATATCAACCAAAACCAAAATACGATATCCGGGTAACGGAAATGCATACTCCCAAGAACTGATACACGTAGCGTGCACGTAGCTTTCCAAACGGGTCCGTTTCACTGAACGGAACGAGAAGAAAATACACGGATGCTACCACAGGGTCAGGGGTATGATGCAGGCCATGCTAGATATTTTTAAAATATTTTATTTGACTTTAAATGTTATATTGAAAAAATGCAAATGCCAGATATAATGCCAGTTTGCAGTATATGAAAAAATGAAAGTGCACGGATCCACATAACAAGCCGGGATAAGTCATAAACAGGAATCAAGACGGGGTCCCAGCAAGCGGGTCGGGTCGGATGCAAATACAGATGTCAAATACACTATTCGCATCCAAAACACAATAAATCAAGAAAATACCATAAATAAAGAAATACTCAAAATAGAACTGGTATAAATGAACTAGAGTGTTACATTATGCCCAACTACGAATAGAATTTCGTCCTCGAAATTCCAAAAACTAGAAAAGACAAACAAGCATGAAACTACGAGAAGAGGTGTGGAAACTTCTGTTGAATCTAGTCTTCTCGTTCTCAAGTCGATTCTCCGTGCGAGCGATTTCCCCAAGAAACAAGTACGAGAGGGATAACCTTATTCTTGAGGACTTTTTCTCTTCGATCAACAATCGACATCGGTCGTTCCTCAAAGGTCAAATTCTCCCTTACAGCCAGTTCCGAATGATCAAGCACGTGTGTTTCATCTCGAACATACTTACGGAGTTGAGATATATGAAACACGTCATGAACATTCACCAAAGACGGTGGTAAAGCCAATCGATAAGCCACTTCTCCAACACGCTCCATAATCTCGAAAGGCCCCACGAATCGAGGACTAAGCTTGCCTCGACTCCCAAAACGAATCACTCCTCTAGTCAGTGATATCTTCAAGAATACCAGATTACCAACAGCGAACTCTAGAGGTCTTCTCGATGTGTCGGCCCAACTCTTCTGTCGAACCTACGATGGCTTCATGTGATTCCGGATAGTATTAACCTTCTCTACTGTTTGTATGATCAAATCCGGTCCCAACAATTTTTGTTCTCCAACAACGCCCCAACAAATGGGTGAGCGGCAGTTGCGACCATACAACGCTTCGAATGGAGCCATCTGAATAGTCGCCTAAAAGCTGTTATTGTACGAGAACTCCACCAAGTGTAGATGATCCTCCCATGAACCCTTGAAGTCTAACATGCAAGCTTTCAACATCTCTTCAAGAGTTTGGATCGTTCCCTTCGACTGGCCATCTGTGTGGGGATGATAAGCGGTGCTAAACTTTAGTTGCATCCCCAAACTTTCCTATAAATTCCTCCATAAGTGCGATAAGAATCGGGTATCACGATTGAAAACGATGCTCGCAGGTACTCCATGCAATCTCAAATCTCCTGCATATACCGTTCTGCTAACTCTTCCTTCGACTGACCAACACGAAACGGTATGAAATGAGCTGCCTTGGTCAATCGATCAACAATCACCCAAACTGGATTGTTGCCCTTTGGACTCCGTGGTAAAGCTGTCACGAAATCCATGGTTATATGTTCCCACATCCATTGAGGAATCGGAAGTGGTTGCAATAAACTAGTCACCCTTTGATGTTCAGCTTTAACTTACTTACACACCAAGCACTTTGCTACAAAGTGAGCAATCTCCCTTTTCATTCCTTCCCACCAGAAATGCTGTCTTAGATCTCGGTACATCTTCGTGCCTTCTGGATGTACGGAATATGCGGAACTGTGCGCCTCCTTCATCACTTCTTCACGAATGTCTCCTTTCAGCATACACAAACGGCTACCATATCGCGACGAACCATCTTCATGAATCAACAAGTCAATTCGAAATCCTGCTTCAACCTGTTCTCGAAACTTCTGCAATCTTGGATCCTGTGACTGCGCTGCTTTAATACTCTCGATCAACGACGACTGTACTTGCAGCTGCATCAACTGTCCCGAGGAATGCAGTAGCACAATATCCAACTCGAATCTCCGAAAATCTTCGGTAAGCTCCTTCTGTGCAGTCAACATCTGAATTGCTGGCAACCGACTAAGCGCATCCGGCACTACATTAAATTTTCCAGGATGGTACTTGAGATCAAGATCATAGTCAGCCATCAGCTCCAACCATCTAGCTGCCTCATGTTGAGCTCTTTCTGCATGAACACATACTTTAGGCTTTTGTGATCGGTGAATACTTCGACCCATTAGCCCAGTAAGTAGTGTCTCCAAATCTTCAAAGCGAAAATTACTGCTGCATGCTCCAAATCATGAGTTGGGTAATTCTTCTCATGGGTCTTCAACTGTCTCGATGCGTAGGCTATAACCTTCTCATGCTGCATCAAATTACATCCCAAACCTTTCCCAGATGCGTCGCTGTGAATCACCAATCCTCCGGAACCGTCTGGTACGGTCAAAATAGGAGCGGTTATCAACCTTTGCTTCAACGCCTCAAAAGCTGACGCACACATATCCGTCCGTACGAACGGTACCTCCTTACGCGTAGGCTTGGTCAAAGGCTCAGCCAAACGAGCAAAATTCTCTACGAACCTTCTGTAATATCCGGCAAGTCCAAGAAAACTTATGATCTCTGCTACGCACCTTCTGTAATATCCGGCAAGTCCAAGAAAACTTATGATCTCTGCTACGCTCTTCGGAATTGGCCAATCATGAACTGCTGCAATTTTCTCGGGATCAACGGCGTTTCCACCTCCGGATACGACGTGCCCCAAAAACTTCACTTCTTCAAGCCAAAACTCGCACTTGCTCATCTTTGCATACAATCTTTCTTGCCTCAATATCTGCAGTGCGATCTTCAAGTATTCTACATGCTCTTCTAGGCTCCTCGAGTAGATCAGAATATCATTACACCACTATAAACTGGTCCATGAACGGTGAAAATATTCGGTCAATCAAGTCCATAAATATCGCCGGTGCATTCGTGACTCCGAATGGCATCACTAAATACTCGTAATGTCCATATCGAGTTCGGAACGCAGTCTTGCAAATATCTTCTGATTTAACTCGAACTTGATGATATCTGGATCGCAAATCCAGCTTCGAGAATACCCTCGCGCCACTGAGTTGCTCAAATAATTCACCAATGCGAGTGATCGGGTACTTGTTCTTAATAGTCACCAGGTTCAATTCTCGATAATCGATGCACATCCTCCTTGTGCCATCTTTCTTCTTGACTAGAAAAACTGGAGCACCCCAAGGTGAATTACTGCTGCGAATCCAACCCTTCTCATGCAATTCGGTAACCTGCTTCTTGACTTCTTCCAACTCCACTGGTACCATCGGATAGTACGCCTTTGAGATTGGCGCTGCACCAGGAACAAGATCGATCGCGAACTCCACATCTCGTTTTGGCGGTAAACCCGAGATGTCCTCAAACAAGTCCATGAACTCTCGAACTACAGCTGGCGCTTCCTCCTTATCAACTTCTATCGACGAAAGAACACTGTGTGTCGGTCTAGCCCTAAACTCGACTGGACCGACAGAACTGCTGCCTCCAGCAAAAACAAACTCCGGATGTCCGGGAATCTGGAAAATCACTTTCTTTGCCCAACAATCAATGTGAGCATGGAAACTGCCGAGAAAGTCGTTCCCAAGAAAATATCATAACTGCCAGTATCGATCACCAAGAAATCTGCAATTAACTCTTGTCCGCAAATAACAACAGAATAATCCTTGCACTCACTACTAGATATGATCTTCCCATTCCCAGTGTGTATGTCCCAACAACTAAACAGGGTCGTGCAAGCAATCAAGTATGCAGCAATAAACTTGGACAATATAAAACAATGAGATGCATCAGAATCGAATAATGCTAATGCGGGAAAATCATGAACAAGTAGGATACCTGAAACAACTTCATCTGAAGCCTTGGCCTCTTCAGCCGTCAGCATAAAGGCTCGAGCTTGATTAGGTCCCTGAGTTATCTGCTTCTGCCCCTGAAACTGCTTCTGCATTGGCCTCTAAGCATCTTCCCTCAAACGAAGCTTCGATGGACAAGTATCAATGGTATGATCAGCTGATCCGCAAATAAGACAAAGTCCAAGCCTCTTACGACAATCTCTTCGATAGTGACCTGGTCGTTGGCAGTAATCGCAAAACACCCTTCCTTTATGCTCGGGCACGTCTGGCTTCTTCATCGGTACAATGCCACGCCTGTTTATTGGGATACCTCGGCGTATAGGCGCTCGATTCGGAAAACGCCAGCTTCCGTACCACAACTGCCTGCTGCTGTGCACCCCTTGTCTTCACTGATAAGCTCTGCTGCTCCCTGGCTGCTTTAAGAACTTGCGAGAAAGTGGTCAATCCCAGAGATATAATGTGCCTCTGGATTTCCACGTCCAAACTGCGCATGAACCGTCTTGCCCTATCAGCTTCTTTGGCAACCAAAGGTCCCACGAATCGGCTGAGCCGTATCCACTCAGCCGCATGCGTGTCTACGGATCCGCCATTCTGCTTCAAGCTGATAAACCTTTCTTCCATTTCCTCCCGTGCAGTCTGCGGAAAAAACTTCTCCAAGAAACTCTGCGAGAAAGCTTCCAAACTGATCGGCTTAGACAAACGGGTCTCTTCCACAAGCCACCACTCACGGGCATAGTCCACTAATTGGATGCATACAACATCCACTTTATGATCCTCCGGAATCTATGCTGCAACGAGCAGATTCTCCGTATCGACTAGCCACTGCTCCGCTGGCAACGGCTCCTCCAAACCAGTGAAAATGGACAGAACAAGTCTTCTGAAATCCGCCACGGTACCCACACGCTGTATTGGTTTGGCTGCAACAGTATCTACGGACTGCTGGACGGTCCACAAACTTTCCTGAAAAGCTTCTGCTTGCTGCTGATTTATCTCGGTTTGCCGCTTCTGGTTCTCTAGAATCCCATGAATTATTCCAAGCAATGCGGCGTCATCAACAAGCCTCTGGTACGATCGCAGATTTCTATCCGCCATGATCCTGAAACCAAGACACCGAAGATGATTAGTATGATAAACAAGATCCAAAACTTGCGATAAAACAAGAACTGGTGAGCAATGAAACCGAGAGAAGTAAAGTAAAATAATGACCATAAATCAAGGATATGAATCAAGATTAGGACTCCAAGTTACTTAAATAGAGTACCGCATTGTAAGCATGCTGCGGTTCATAATTACAATCAAATAACTCTGTTCAAGTCGCCCAAATCCTAGAGAGAAACAATAGGGAACCAAAAGTTTCAAGTCGAGATGCAAAGTTGTTTGCATATCATCAAGACAGGAAACAAGAGAAAAATATGATTCAAGAATCATGATAACCAAGTAGCAGGACATGTTCCTAATTACGGGTTTTCTGATTCGTGTATTGGGTCCAATACCCAACAACAAAAGAATCAAACCCGATTAATCTAAATCCTATGGCTCTGATACCAAACAAACCCTGTCACGCCCCGCTTCCCAGAGTGCGCTAAAATCGGCATGTGACAAAGCCAACCATGCTACCTGTGGCTAGGAAACATCCCTCCACAATCACATTACGGTTGTCTATAAGATATCAAGAACAGTAAAATAAACTATCTAATACATGTCCATATGCCAGAATAAAAGAGTCAAGAAATAATATACGAAAGCAATAAATCCAAAAACAATAACAATCTGGAAAGAACGTCCCAAATACGGGCTCACATCAGGAAATGAAAATGCTGAAAGAAAACTAGACTAAAGTACTAACAGGATCCTCACTGCTCGTCCTGTCGACTGAGGTACTCCTGGTCGGCTTGCGGGAGAAATTAAGGATCTGGGACAAGCAAAACCCAGACGTAGGTGCGTCATAATATCAAACAATAATACATAAACAGGATACACGAGATATGCAGTCACGAGTATAAACGATAACATGAATGTAACCAGTAAACATGGATATAGGACAGTGAAGTGTATACGTGCAGGTGAAGTGCAGTGAGTAATCTAAACTATACTATTGGGTTATCTGTACTAAAGTTTTCGAAATCAATTAATGTAATCCTCAACGTAACATATCGGTCTATGCCCCGTTCATGCCCCACGGGACCACGGTAACAGGATTATTCCGTAACGCCCGGGAAAAACGGCAAACAATATATTCCGTAACGCTCGGAAAAACGGCAAACAATATATTCCGTAACGCCCGGAAAAATGGCAAACAATATAATAGCCCTTTGGGTTACGTTCGGCTACATTCTTGATTTTCCCTTACCCCCAAGGTTATGTGTTCAAGTCGGGTATTGCCAATCAATATCTAATGCCAACACAAGATCAAGCAGGTACAGGTTTTGTCTGTGCAAGCAACAATAACGTCCATCAGGACAACATGTCAGGATTGTCGGCATTAGAAACAGGATCAGGTAACATGTCAAGTAGTGATATATCAGGTCATGTCAGGTAGTGCACATGTATCAAGTGGGTGCCCAACAGTAAAATGTAGCAAGTATCGAATCACGGTAAAGGTACGGATGTACGGTGAAAGCATGAATGCACCAACATCTATCAGGGGTTACATCATGACTATGTAGGATGCACATTATCAAGCATGGTGTACTAATGTAACAGTAATATGAATTAATGTGACATGGCACGTAACTAGATATGTAGAATTAATAGTATGGATACACAATAAAATATGTATGCCCAATTATCTATCAGGAGTTACAACTATAGCTCCATAACTAAGTAGCATGCACATTATTAAGCATGGGATACTAATATAACAGCAATATGAGTTAATGCGATCTGTGGATGCAGCTACATATCTAATAAATAATATGGATGCATACGGGTATCCGAAAACAGTAAAACATTAATGTATATGTAAGATGCAATCAACATGTGATATTTTTATTCATATGAATGCAAAGTAAGATACATAGCATGTAGCAATATGAACTTGCCTGAACGGATCTCACGACGGGGTGCGTATGCTGCGTCCGACGTCGGGTAAACGTCGCAATGCGCACACGCGCACACGGGACAGGTCTAGGCAAAGCAAGAAGGTGACCACGCTGGCTGGGAACGTCCTTTGGGTCGGTCTGAACGTCAGCGACGGCACAGCTCCGGTGATGGCCGAGAAAAAAAACAGATCAAGAAAAGAAAAGAGAAGGAAAGAAAAAGAAGAAGAAGAAAAAGAAGAGGAAATGCTGGGGTTTAGTGTGGCTCTGGGTTATCTGGGACAGAGGAGAAGGCTGGGGGGAAGACGATGGGTCATGGGGTTTTCCGGCGAGGTTTCACGGTGATGGCTGTGAGGGTTCCGGGTTTAAGAAGTCAGGTGTGCAGGATTCTTGTGTTGAGGATAGAGGCGTGGGTCTGGGGAGTAGGAGAGTGGAGAGAAGTGAGAAGAGGGTGGCCGCGAGGGGTGAGGCGACAACGATGGACCACCGGTGATGGAGGTGGGGTGTTCATGAGAAGTGAGGGTTCGGAGTTATGGGTTCAGTGCAGGGTTTGGTGCGAGGGAAGAGCTCGGGTGTTGGGGAGAAGAAGAGAGGAGAGAGGGGGAGTGAGACGATAGGAAGGGGTCGCCGGCGTGATGACGACGACGGCGAAGCGTGGTTCGAGGTTTCTTGGGTTAGGCTGCCGTCGGGGGTACTGAAGCGGGAAAGAGGAGAGAGAGGTGAGGATGGGGAGGTGGTTGAAGTGATGAGGGGAGGTCGACGAGGGTGGAGGTGGCGTCGGCGAGCGAAGGCAGGGGGCGTGGGTTCAAGTGGCGGGAAACGAAAAAATGAAATGAAGAAGAAGGAGGGAGAAAGAGAGAGAACGTGCATGGGTTAAAAAAAATAAAAGAAAAAATATATTTTTACTGTAGAGGGGAGAGAGAGGGGGGGAGAGAGAGATATTTGGTTTTTTTTTTAAATATTGATTTTAAAAAATATTTTTTGTTATAAATATTTTTAAACAGTTAGAAATATATTTAAAATATAATATTAGTTAATTTTGAGTTTTTGGCTGATACAAAAATAGTCCAAAATACGCCCGGGCTGGGTCTAAAATTACTGTTTGAAAATACGAATAATATACGTATCAACCAAAACCAAAATACGATATCCGGGTAATGAAAATGCATACTCCCAAGAACGGATACACGTAGCGTGCACGTAGCTATCCAAACGGGTCCGTTTCACTAAACGGAACGAGAACAAGATACACGGATGCTACCACAGGGTCAGGGTATGATGCAGGCCATGCTAGATATTTTTAAAATATTTTATTTGACTTTAAATGTTATATTGAAAAAATGCAAATGCCTGATATAATGCTAGTATGCAGTATATGAAAAAAATGAAAGTGCACGGATCCACATAACAAGCCTGGATAAGTCATAAACAGGAATCAAGACGGGTTCGCAGCAAGCGGTTCGGGTCGGATGCAAATTCAGATGTCAAATACACTATTCGTATCCAAAACACAATAAATCAAGAAAATACCATAAATAAAGAAATACTCAATATAGAACTGGTATAAATGAACTAGAGTGTTACATTATACCCAACTACAAAAAGAATTTCGTTCTCGAAATTCCCTATCACGCCCCGCTTCCCGGTGTACGGCAAAAGGGACGCGACGAGGCCGCTACGTATTTACTGTGAAGTAAATACGCTAAGCGTATCTAAGCAATATAAAGGTAAATACACAAGAGACAGGATATAATAAACAGCAACTTTATTTATTCACATTCTTTCTGTACAATGCATGGAAAGTAAATACAACTGAAATAAAAAGTGATGCCTAAACAATGGCATAACAGAAAAGATGAGTACTGAAATGGAAAATGTACAATGAACTAGAGCTTGGGGTCTTTACTGAATTGGTCCAAGTCTTCAGCGCTGAGCTCGATCTCTGATGTGCTCAGATCACCTGATGACATTCAAAGAAGAAAGAAAGAGAATATCATCAGCGAACAAGTCGCTCGGTAAGTCCCAAAGATAAGGGAGAAATAGAATAGACAGAAAGAGAGACAGTGTGTAACTTTTAAAGTTATATTTGATTGTTATAATATTATATTTAGTGTTAACGCTGTTGTTTGTAGTTTGATACAGAAGGATGCCAGTGTATACGAGAGGAGTCTTTATATGCCAGAGACTAAAGGCAAATGGAAGTACAAGGCTCCGTTATACAACCCGGAACAACGGAAATTGGATTCATGTTAGGTGTCTTAATATTGCAGTCTCATGCCACTTTTAACACCTTCCGTACCAATCTACCCCTTAAACCCCGTGTTATCTTGATTGTATTGTTGTATTGTAAATTGTATTGATTGTATAATTGGATGACTGACCGAATCCATGATATCAGTAAACGGATGTAACCGTAGAATCATGTAAATGGAATAACTGGAGAACCATGTAAATGGAATGTATATCCATGGGTCGGTTCGATCAAGTTGTATAGATTGATAGATTGAATATATGGAATAATGGATTCATGGATTCGTGTTGAATTGTAATATTGTAGATTGTACTTGAATCATATTAAAGTAAGATTATAGAGAGACTCAATCTGAGTCAGACAATTAGAAAACTAAATTGAAGTCCTGATTGTTTTGATGTTATCGGTAACCGCTGCACATGGACGGCTGGATTTGTCTTTTTCAAAGACGATTACCGTATTGATAACACCGTTTGTTAATTGTCTACCTTAGATAGGCAAGCACCCACTTCTCCGGCTTCCTGAGGCTCAAGAGATTGGTCCCGCTTAAACCTGTGTTTACTAGGGTCCTTAGGGTAATTTATAGAACTTGAGGGGGTTTTATGTAAAAATACTTTGTATAGTTTTCAAAATACACCCCAAGTATTTATTATCGTCTTTAGAGTTGCAATGAATGTAGATTTTATATTATGATATTTCTAGTGAAAATATCCTAATTTCATAAATAAAGGTATTTATTTGTAATATTGATTTGTATGGAATTCATGGTATTTTAGTGTAAAATTGTTCTTGTGATATTTAGAAAAAGTGGAATATTTATATTATTATAAAATAGATGTTTTAAGGATAAACATACATATATTTATATGAAAATAATTTTTAATATATATAATATTCTAGAAATCTCATTTTCGTTAGATTTTCGTATTTTAAATCTTTCGAGACCGAATGCTCCTTGCGGAGGTCTGAATCTCGCACTACTAAGACCAGGGATGTGCGATAATCCGCACCATTCCAGTCGGATTCCCCAAATTGGGAGGTCTGAATCTCGCACTACTAAGCCCAGGGATGTGCGATAATCCGCACCATCCCAGTCGGGTTCCCCAAATTGGGTTGTAGCGACGCTTTGCAAAGATTTGTATAAATACTAAATCCTGTAGAAAACGGTTTTATTAAGTAAATGGTATTTAAATGAAAATGTGTCGTTTTCCCGTATTCTATGTTTCCAAGGGTATTGTGCTATGTTGCATATGAGTGTGTGAGGAGGTAGGTCATTACCTCATGATCTACTTAAAGGTATAGCAAGGTTTTGTGATGTTGAAGGTGGAATTGAAACTATGTGGTATTTAAATGAAAAATACGGTAAAATGAAATAGTAATTATTTTGTGATATGAAACTTGATCAATTTGGTTGATTAGTGTTTAATCGTCAACATGAGAGAGTTTAAGCATAAATGTATTAACGAGAGGTGAAGTTTTATAAAGAAACCAAATCGGAAATCGGATTGGTTCTGATTCCGTCGGGTTTTGTAAATCCGTATTTTAAAAAAGAAAAGAGAGGTAGAATTTAGGGACTTATGGGTTTTGATCAAAGACAAGAGGAAAGTGGATCGGGAGGAGTCACCGGTGCGTCGTTTCGTCGCCGGGAGTTCCTAGGGTCGTTGCCGGAAAATCCGCCGGAGAATTCGCCTTTCGCTCACTTCGATTGCACACAAGGTTTCTAGTGAATTTTTAAGAGTTGGCTCAGAGTTTTGGGGTGAGGGGTAGTTTTTAGGGTTGGTATTTATAGGGTTAGGCTAGGGTTTAGGGTAGGTGAAAGGTTAAAATGAAAAATGTGATAAATTGGATTAAAATGTAATAAAAGTAGAGTAATTGGGGTTTTAAAAGAGTTCTAGAAATGGTTTGAGGATAAAATTTTGCAGGTGTATAGGGGAGATGAAAAGACACATTTTTCATGTTGGGGTCGTCGCCGGAATCGGCCGACTCGGTCACGACTCGGTCGGAGGCCTGAGTCGGCCGAGTCGAGGCCGAGTTGGCCGATTTCCGGCCGAGACAGGCGGCCTGAATCCCCCCCGACGGTTCATCTATCCTCTGGCAATGTTACATTTTTGGGTGTATTGGGGGTTTTGTGAGATATGCACATGTAAACCCTTGGTATTCTAAAGGTTTAAAATAAAACAATATTAAAAATAATGTGGGGTATGGGATTTGAACTCTGATGGCTTGGTTCAGCAGTGCAAGGTATTACCAATGAGCCACAAGCTCCTTCTTGTAATTATGGAGCTAATTAATTACTTAAAGTAATAACAGTAAATGTAAATACCCCAAGTAGACATTAATTTTTAAGCAAATTTTGTACACTAAAAATGGAGTTGTTACATTATTTTAACTTGTAATTAAAAAGCAAATTAATTACTTATATCTTATGCTCAGGCTAAAATACCCCTTTATGGATTTTGAAAAAATATTTGAAAAAAAATTGTATAGGAAAATTAGGGTTGTTATATTCCCAAAACAAGAAAAGACAAACAAGCATGAAACTACGAGAAGTGGTGAGGAAACTTCTGTTGAATCTCGTCTTCTCATTCCCAAATCGATTTTCCGTGCGAGCAATTTCCCCAAGAAACAAGTACGAGATGGATAACCTTGTTCTTAAGGACCTTTTCTTTTCGATCAACAATCGACATCGGTCATTCCTCAAAGGTTAAATCCTCCCTTACAGCCAGTTCCGAATGATCAAGCACGTGTGTTTCATCTCGAACATACTTATGGAGTTAAGATACATGAAACACATCATGAACATTCGCCAAAGACGGTGGTAAAGCCAATCGATAAGCCACTTCTCTAACACGCTCCATAATCACGAAAGGCCCCACGAATCGAGGACTAAGCTTGCCTCGACTCCCAAAACGAATCACTCCTCTAGTCGGTGATATCTTTAAGAATACCAGATTACCAACAGCGAACTCTAGAGGTCTTCTCGATGTGTCGGCCCAACTCTTCTGTCGATCCTGCGCTGTCTTCATATGATTCCGGATAGTATTAACCTTCTCTACTGTTTGTACGATCAAATCCGGTCCCAACAATCTTTGTTCTCCAACATCGTCCCAACAAACGGGTGAGCGGCACTTGCGACGATACAACGCTTCGAATGGAGCCATCTGAATAGTCTCCTGAAATCTGTTATTGTACGAGAACTCCACCAAGTGTAGATGATCCTCCCATAAACCCTTGAAGTCTAACATGCAAGCTCTCAAAATGTCTTCAAGAGTTTGGATCGTTCTCTCCGACTGGCCATCTGTCTGGGGATAATAAGCGGTACTAAACTTCAGTCGCGCCCCCAAACTTTCCTGTAAACTCCTCCAGAAGTGCGATAAGAATCGAGTATCACGATGGAAACGATGCTCACAGGTACTCCATGCAATCTCACAATCTCCTACATATACCGTTCTGCTAACGCTTCCGTCGACTGACATACACGAAACGGTATGAAATGAGATGCCTTGGTTAATCGATCAACAATCACCCAAACTGCATTGTTGCCCTTTAGACTCCACGGTAAAGCTGTCACGAAATCCATGGTTATATGTTCCCACTTCCATTGAGGAATCGGAAGTGGTTGCAATAAACCAGCCACCCTTTGATGTTCAGCGTAAACTTGCTGACATACCAAGCACTTTGCTACAAAGCGAGCAATCTCCCTTTTCATACCATCCTACCAGAAATGCTGTCTTAGATCACGGTACATCTTCGTGCCTTCTGGTTGTACGGAATATGCGGAACTGTGCGCCTCCTTCATCACTTCTTCACGAATGTCTACTTTCGGCACACATAAACGGCTACCATATCGCGACGAACCATCTTCATGAATCAACAAGTCAGTTCGAAGTCCCGCTTCAACCTGTTCTCGAAACTTCTGCAATATTGGATCCTGTGATTGCACTGCTTTAATACTCTCGATCAACGACGACTGTACTTGCAGCTGCATCAACTGTCCCGAGGAATGCGGTAGCACAATCTCCAACTCGAATCTCCAAAAATCTTCGATAAGCTCCTTCTATGCAGTCAACATCCGAATTGCTGGCAACCGACTAAGCGCATCCGGCACTACATTAAATTTCCCCGGATGGTACCTGAGATCAAGATCATAGTCATCCATCAGCTCTAACCATCTACGATGTCTCATGTTGAGCTCTTTCTTCGTGAACATGCACTTTAGGCTTTCGTGATCAGTGAATACTTTGACCCTTTCGCCCAGTAAGTAGTGTCTCCAAATCTTTAAAGTGAAAATTACTGCTGCAAGCTCCAAATCATGAGTTGGATAATTCTTCTCATGGGTCTTCAACTGTCTCGATGCGTAGACTATAACCTTCCCAAGATACATCAAAACACATCCTAAACCTTTCCCAGATGCGTCGCTGTGAATCACCAATCCTCCGGAACCGTCTGGTACGGTCAAAATAGGAGCGGTTATCAACCTTTGCTTCAACGCCTCAAAAACTGATGCACACCTATCCGTCCATACGAACGATACCTCCTTACGCGTAGGCTTGGTCAAAGGCTCAGCCAAATGAGCAAAATTCTTCACGAACCTTCTGTAATATCCGGCAAGTCCAAGAAAACTTCTGATCTCTGCTACGCACTTCGGAATTGGCCAATCTTGAACTGCTGCAATCTTCTCAGGATCAATGGCGATTCTACCTCCGGATACGACATGCCCCAAAAACTTCACTTCTTCAAGCCAAAACTCCCACTTGATCACCTTTGCATACAATCTTTTTTGTCTCAATATCTGCAGTGCGATCTTCAAGTATTCTGCATACTCTTCTAGGCTCCTCGAATAGACCAGAATATCATCGATGAACACAACTATAAAATGGTCCAAGAACGGTGAAAATATTCGGCTCATCAAGTCCATAAATATCGCCGGTGCATTCTTGACTCCGAATGGCATCACTAAATGCTCGTAATGTCCATATCGAGTTCGGAATGCAGCCTTGCAAATATCCTCTGATTTAATTCGAACTTGATGATATCTGGATCGCAAATCCAGCTTCGAGAATACCCTCGCGCTACTGAGTTGCTCAAATAATTCACCAATGCGAGGGATCGGGTACTTGTTCTTAATAGTCACCCGGTTCAATTCTCGATAATCGATGCACATCCTCTTTGTGCCATCTTTCTTCTTGACTAGAAGAACTGGAGCTCCCCAAGACGAATTACTGCTGCGAATCCAACACTTCTCTAGCAATTCGGTAACCTGCTTCTTGATTTCTTCCAACTCCACTGGTGCCATCGGATAGTACGCCTTTGAGATTGGCGCTGCACCATGATTGATCTGTCTTTGCGTACGTGCGTTTTAAAAATCAAAGTTAAGAATACCGCAATCAATAACGGTGTCGCTTGGTAGCTAGTCGGTTGAGTACGGGTCGGTCCACAGGGAAAACGTGTTCTTTTCTTTATGTTCTTACGAGTTAAGTCCTATTTTTGGTAGGTTTTGATTTTTATAAAAACTAAGATTGAATTTAATTTGGATTAAAACATTGCTAGGGTTAGGATTAGGTTAGTTTGGAAAGAGAATTCTACTCTCTGCTTCCTTTGCCATAATTAAGAACTTAGGTGTTAGGGTAATAGTTAACAAAGGGGATTAGCACGACTAGAAAGAAACATAGTTTCTTTCTTTTGGTCCTTATCCGTCCTTTCTTAACTTTTAGCCATAATCTCTATGTAAATCAACCGCAACCGGTCTAACTAGGGAATCACCGCTATCTCGTGAGATAGGGTGCCGTAGTGAGCGGTGTGTGTTTGATTAACATAGAGTCCTAATTTAAAGTATTATACGGGCAAAAAAGGAGTGAGAGATTTCCATCTCTCAAACCTACCCCAAACCTAACCCTAACAAGTGAGGAACTACTCACTCATTAGGGTATTAACAATGGATTTCATTTTTATGTTTTATTTTAAAAACTATCTAAGTTGCAAATAATAAAAAACAAAATAAAATAGCAGATATTAAAAGAACAGATAAAAATGCAAGAATTAAATTCAGATAAAAAGTCTTACTTTATTGATGCACTCTTGACGATTACAAAGGAATTGAAATTTTAAACTAGAAAAATAAAAAGAGACATCTTAAGAAAGGCACCCTAGAAGAGGCACCCCTTATTTGGCTTTAAGCCTTCCTATTTATAGATAGGAAAAACCCTAGGTTTACATTCTGATCCATACATGAAATTACAAAACAACCCCAAAGACCGAGTCAAAGCACCGACATCTGCACCGACACGTGCATTGCACGGCCGTGGAACCGCGGTAGAATAGCCTGTTTGGCCGCGGATCCGCGGCCATTTGGTAGGCTCATGGGCCCAATTCTTTAGGGTTTCTTCAAATTGCTTTTATCTTATGTTCTCTTCATTTGGTCTCTCAGAATCTTTTTTACTTTCTTCCAGATTTCCAACAATGCAGAATTATATGGAATTTTACCGTAAGCTTCGTGTTGAAGTCTTGAATCTTGTACCGCCTTTGTGCATTGAACTGTCTACTGATCTTCATTTGTTCCTTGAGCTAGTAGGCGGCATCATACGGATTCATCTATTATTGGTTGTAGTCTCACATTTGTAGCGCCTTTTCATGAATTTTACTGTATTGTTCTGAGAATTTGTAACCTGCAACTATTTAGCAGACATGGATCAAAAGCACCAATTTATTTGTAATATGATTAAGAATGGACGATATAATAATGCAAAATTCTGATATGAACAAATACCCCCAAACTTATCTTTTGCTCGTCCCGAGCAAAGCCATTTTTATTCTCAACAAAATCCTAACCTCACTTTCGCAGGGAATCGCGATTGCACTGAGCTCGTGCAGCAAGCCGTTAAACCTCTAGGTGTCCTTAGTAGGAGGAGTGTTGTCTCCTGAGGGTTTTCAGCGGATACTACCCACAAAATCCGATCAATTTGGCATATTGACTCCAATTCTTCAATTCAGTATTCTAGCAAGAAATTCTATTATCTTCAACTTAGAAATCATCAACCCATATTTTTCACGCTTTTTTTTCATTTAACTTAAGATCGTATATGTTCTGCAAATTTATTAAGTTTTCAGCATCTTTTGAATTTTCCTTCTAAGGTTCCATCTCAACTTAGGAATTTTTATCATCTCTACTGAAAATATAAGCCCTATCTTTTATTCCTTTCTCTCATCCAAACCCCAATCATATACCCCCACGTGTGTGTAATTTTACCCCTACACTTGGAAATTCAACTCTAGCTATCATACACTTGTCTATGTCTAAAGTACTTTTAGTTGGTGAATTTTAGATGAAATTTCTCACACATTCTTCATGGGACCGTTAATACTTCTTGAGGTACTAGACGACCGATTACAAAATGTGCTTGCGCATTTAAGCGTAATTCCTCGTCTTGTAATACCTAAGGCTTAGCAGTGACTCCCAAACCAGTTGATCTAAGGCACTAGGTGATAAAGCACCCTTATTATATTTTTTTTATACTGCCTTAAGTAATTACAAAACCAGTGTTCATTTTTTTTATCTCTTTATTCACCACTTATACTTTTATTTTATTTTCCTTAATACTGAGGATTTTAGACAAGAGCATTTCAAGGTATCCTCTACTATTCCAAGTTTCGAGGTGCGTGTTTGTGCAAGTTATAGGGTATATATTTTCAGAATTTAGACTTAAGGTTCAGAATTATTTTTCAGACTTTACACTTCAAATAAAAATTTCAATACTCTTCCCTTATTTTGACTTAGCCCAAGAACTGAACTCAAAATTTGCCTATTTCTAAATAAACTACAAGGACATATATTTTCTACCGTTAAACTTTAAGAAAGGTTATTTTTAGGGTTTTTAATTTACTAAGTTTGGGATCTAGTTATTCCCTACTATTCAACCGTCATGTTAAACTTAAGTCAAATATGGCCAAAATTAAACTTTTCAATTTTTATAATTTTTTAATTTTTAATTTTTATGGGTTTTAAAATAAGTATGCAAATGCAAAAATATGAATGCGAAGGAGGAAACCTTACCGAGCACACCCCCAAACTTAAACTTGACAGTGTCATCACTGTCAGGCTACATTAAGAGGGTCAAAGTTGTTGGCACTCCCCTGTTTATTTATAAAAAAAAATTAACAGAAAAAGAAAACAAAATATATATACAAAAAGGTCCCCCCAAACTTAAGTGAAACAATGTTTCCACTGTTTAAGCGTTAAAGTTCAGAGTTAGGGAGGAGAAAAACACAGTATCAAGCTATACAAGGCCTTACACAGGCCAAAGGTTAGCACCAACCATTTGAAAAATTTATCAATGTGACATATAGGTCAGTGGAAGAACATGTTATATAGAGCCAAGAAGAAGTAGGGAAGAGATAAGTGGTGGTATGGAAAGGGTTTGCGTGAACGTGAATGTGAGGAGATAAGAGGTGATGATAAATAAAAACGAGAATGTGAATTATCAGAAATGAGTGGAATATTGGTATTCTTGTATTTTATAAGAAGAAAGGGTGGTGGTTCAACTTCTATAGGTGGAGGTTGATTAATCACAAAATCCTTGCTGTTTAGGAATGCAAGTTCGTCAGCGAAAAGTTCTTCAAAACTCTCATTGATGTAATTGAACATTTTACTGTTAGTAAGTTTTGTGCCAGAATTTATCATACTTGATCTGTCAAAAATTATGGAGGTAGGAGACTCGAAAAACTCATCTACCTCATTTTCAAAAGTATCCAAATCAAGTTGGCTTTCTGGAATGATCATACTTGAATTATCGGATTGTGATTCATCAACACTCACTGAAATTATAGGAAGAATAGAAGAAGAACCTGAGAAAGTGGGAGAAAGAAGTGAATACGAACTTGAGGGTGTAGATGGAGTGTATAAATTAGCACAATTTGTAATGACCGATGTGTAAAAAGCGATTGTGCTAATCTATCAACCCACTGAGAAATGAGGTCAAATCGCTCAAGATTCGTGAGAAAACATGGGTACGTCAAACTTAGTAAACCAGACATAAAAAATGAAAGTGTAATGGTTTCTTGCAAGGTCGGAACGAGGATGTTGGGAAGTGATTGAGGAAGGGTATCGGTTAAAGATTCAGGAGGGTGTGCGCAGTCAATGAAAGGGATAGAATGAATTGGAAAATCCGACTCCTCAAGTAAAACTGCTTCATCCTCAATAATTTCCTCAATACTCTCATCAAAATTTAGCTTATCCATGCAATTCTCATCAAAATCAAGACGCATATGAAGTTCGGGAAAAACAGTTAATGACTCGGGATGATGAATTGGAGAGAGAAACTCATCCAAATCTGTAAGTTCATCATCCAAAATATTCCCAGCATCTATATCCTCAATAAAGTGAAAATCAATTTTTTCAGACACCTCATCAAAAGCATGGATATTAATCAATTCAGGTTCTAGAGTGGAGGCGTAGAGGTCAAAAGGATTGGTGATGGTTTCACTCGAAAGGGACCCTTCACAATCAGGTAAATCAAACACCACAAAGTCGCACAACTCATTAAACGTTTTATTTTCAACTTGTGAATCATTTGGAACACTTGATAGACATTCAAAACCGGAATTGTGGGATTCAATTGGGGATGGGTAGGTTTGATTTGGAAGGGTGCACAGCTCATTCTCTCCACTCAAATTATCAATCTTTTCAACCGCCTCATCATACATTGGAAAATTTGGAGCTAGTTGGAAACTAGCTACCGGGTCACTAGGTTGTATAAGGGCGGCCATGGACGCATTCAAATCTCTCATCTGTTGGCATGACGCTACCATAAAGTCTTCCAACGACTGTTCCAGACTTGACATGGGTTGTGGCGGGGTTTCAGTAAAAGATTCAAAGTTGTTTGGATACGTGAAACTCCCAAATGGCTATGTAGAAGCAATGTCTAGGGAAGGTGCAAAAGTCGGGTAGGACTGGTAGGAATTGAATGGTTGGACAGGAATAGGATCAATATTTGAATAAGAAGGTGAATGGAATTGTTGATCCAAAGAATTCGTAGTGGTGAAAAGAGTGAAAGATCGGTTACAAGATTGTTCAATATGTTCAGCAATAGACATGGGTTTCGGAGTTACAGCAGGACTCAAAAAAGGGGTATCAACGTAAGAAGGTGGTGAATGTTGAAATGGTTGATATAAGATGGATTGCGGAGTCCAACTGGTTGTCCTAGACGCGTCTATTCGATCTTTCAAAGAAATTTTGGGCATGGAAGGGTTGTTCGAAATTTGACCAAAACAAGAAGCGTAGGAAGTAATGTCTGGTTGAGGATACCAAAATTCGGCAGGAGTTTTGCGAGGTGGGGTACCCATGATGTGGTGAGAGAAAGGAGAAGAAAAAGAATGTGATTTTTAAATTTTATTTTATTTTAATTTTTTTATATATATATTTTGTTGTTTTTTTTAAAAAAATTGTTTGTTTGTTGGAGTTTGAAATTTTTTAAAGTGTTTTTTTTTGAAAGAGTTTTTGCAAAATTTGTACGGAACTACGGCACAATTCCA
The DNA here is from genome assembly GCA_030015575.1 of Agapanthus africanus. Lineage (NCBI taxonomy): Eukaryota > Viridiplantae > Streptophyta > Magnoliopsida > Asparagales > Amaryllidaceae > Agapanthus > Agapanthus africanus. Next base: position 90,126,257 of record JASDDO010000028.1, on the reverse strand, counting down.
AACACCACAGTTTAAATATGCACAATCAAACCTAGAGATAGGGTCTCTTAGTCAACTAGACTGCTCCTAACTGTTCCAAAACGACAAGTTGTGAGATATCCCTCAAATCGCCTCTTCACCGCCAATTGTGGCCAGGTAAGCACAAATGAAGAAATGATGGATCCGCTCATGAATCACCATGAGACGGGTCTTTTAAAGTTACCTTTCGCACTTGTATAGCCTAGGCACCACAAAATCAGGTTTAGATAAATAACTGAATTCCCACAACCTTCCTTTGTCCTAATGAGCGCGACAGTCCTTAATTGGCTGAGTCTAGATATTTTTTTTTTAATTAGCTCAAGAGTAATGCATATGCCTTTAGTGATTTTTGGTGTCTTAGGAAGGGTAATGAAATCGCCACCCAATCTGAATTGGTGTTATAGCCCCTTAAAAGTCCGTATTAATTATGCAAAGCAGTTAACACACCAAAAATCTAAAACACTTTGCAAAATTTTTTTTATTTGGCAGCGCAAAGAATCCTGCATAAAAACAATTTATTGGATAGGAGAAAGAAAATCTGTGCAAAGAAACCTGCAGGAAATTTTTTTTAGTGGAGTGCAAAGGAGAGTAGATGAGAAATGAAATACTCACAGAGATTTTTGGGTGCTGATGTCATCAGTTGACCGCAGTTCCGCGGTCAAACCCCTGAATCTGCCGCGGATCCGCGGCGGTTTAGATGGTTTAGATCTCCAAAAATTTTCTGTGTGTTGTTATGGTTCTCTCTTGTTTGTTCATATCCTCCGTTTCTTGATTTGTTCACCGGGCTTGTTCCAGATCTGAAACAGAGTTTGCTCTAAGCCTGCACACTTGCACAAAAACCTTTCAAAAAAGAATAAGATGATTTTTATTTTTATTTTATTTTATTTTTTTGTTTTAAAATTTTTCAATTTTTATAATTTTTTTTTTAAAATTTTTATTTTTATTTTTATTTTTATTATTAACCCGAAATTACACAAAGAAAGAGACTACCGTCTCCCCGGCAACGGCGCCATTTGATTGGTTGTTCTTTTCGTACGTGCGTTTTAAAAATCAGAGTTAAGAATACCGCAATCAATAACGGTGTCACTTGGTAGCTAGCCGGTTGAGTACGGGTCGGTCCACAGGGAAAACGTGTTCTTTTCTTTATGTTCTTACGAGTTAAGTCCTATTTTTGGTAGGTTTTGATTTTTATAAAAACTAAGATTGAATTTAATTTGGATTAAAACCTTACTAGGGTTAGGATTAGGTTAGTTTGGAAAGAGAATTCTACTCACTGCTTCCTTTGCCCGAATTAAGAACTTAGGTGTTAGGGTAATAGTTAATAAAGGGGATTAGCACCATTAGGAAGAAACATAGTTTCTTCCTTTTGTTCCTTGTCCGTCCTTTCTTAACTCTTAGCCCTAATCTCTATGTAAATCAACCACAACCGGTCTAACTAGGGAATCACCGCTATCTTGTTGGATAGGGTGCCGTAGTGAGCGGTGTGTGTTTGATTAACATAGAGTCCTAATTTAAAGTATTATACGGGCAAGAAAGGAGTGAGAGATTTCCATCTCTCAAATCTACCCCAAACCTAACCCTAACAAGTGAGGAACTACTCACTCATTAGGGTATTAACAATGGATTTCATTTTTATGTTTTATTTTAAAAACTATCTAAGTTGCAAATAATAAAAGACAAAATAAAATAGCAGATATTAAAACAACAGATAAAAATGCAAGAATTAAATTCAGATAAAAAGTCTTACTTTATTGATGCACTCTTGACGATTACAAAGAAATTGAAATTTTAGACTAGAAAAATAAAAAGAGGCATCTTAAGAAAGGCACCCTAGAAGAGGCACCCCTTATTTGGCTTTGAGCCTTCCTATTTATAGATAGGAAAAATCCTAGATTTACATTCTGATCCATACATGAAATTACAAAACAACCCCAAAGACCGAGTCAAAGCACCGACACCTGCACCGACACGTGCATTGCACGGCCGCGGAACCGCGGCAGAATAGCCTGTTTGGCCGCGGATCCGCGGTCATTTGGTGGGCTCATGGGCCCAATTATTTAGGGTTTCTTCAAATTGCTTTTATCTTCTGTTCTCTTCACTTGGTCTCTCAGAATCTTTTCTACTTTCTTCCAGATTTCCAATAGTGCAGAATTATGTGGACTATTACCGTAAGCTTCGTGTTGAAATCTTGAATCTTATACCGTCTTTGTGCATTGAACTGTCTACTGATCTTCATTTGTTCCTTGAACTGGTAGGCGGTATCATACGGATTCATCTATTGTTGGTTGTAATCTCACATTTGTAGCGTCTTTTCATGAATTTCACTGTATTGTTCTGAGAACCTGTAACCTGCAACTATTTAGCAGACAAGGATCAAAAGCACCTATTTATTTGTAATATGATTAAGAATGGGCGATATAATAATGCAAAATTCTGATATGAACACACCGGGAACAAGATCGATCGCGAACTCCATATCTCGTTTTGGCGGTAAACCCGAGATGTCCTCGAACACGTCCATGAACTCTCGAACTACAGCTGGCGCTTCCTCCTTATCAACTTCCATCGACGAAAGAACACTGTGTGTTGGTCTAGCCCTAAACTTGACTGGACCGACAGAACTGCTTCCTCCAGCAAAAACAAACTCCGGATGTCCGGGAATCTGGAAAATCACTTTCTTCGCCCTACAATCAATGTGAGCGTGGAAAGTGCCGAGAAAATCCATTCCCAAGACTACATCATAACTGCCAGTATCGATCACCAAGAAATCTGCAATTAACTCTCGTCTGCAAATAACAACAGAACAATCCTTGCACTCACTACTAGATATGATCTTCCCGTTCCTAGTATGTATGTCCCAACAACTAGACAGGGTCGTGCAAGCAATCAAGTATGTAGCAATAAACTTGGACGACATAAAATAATTGGATGCACCAGAATCGAATAATGCTAATGCGGGAAAATCATGAACATGTAGAATACCTGAAACAACTTCATCAGCCTTAGCCTCTTCAGCCGTCAGCGTAAAGGATAGAGCTTGATTAGGTCCATGAGTTATCTGCTTCTGCCCCTGAAACTGCTTCTGCGGTGGCCTTTGAGTATGTTCCCTCAAACGAAGCTTCGATGGAAAAGTATCAATGGTATGATCAGCTGATCCGTAAATAAGACAAAGTCCAAGCCTCTTACGACAATCTCTTCGATAGTGACCCAGTCGTTGGCAATAATCGCAAAACACCCTTCCATTCTGCTCGGGCACGACTGGCTTCTTCATCGGTACAATGCCACGCCTGTCTACCGGGATACCTCGGCGTATAGGCACTTGATTCGGCGTAAACGCCGGCTTCCGTACCACAACTGCCTGCTGCTGTGCACCCCTTGTCTTCACTAATAAGCTCTGCTGCTCCCTGGCTGCTTTAAGAACTTGCGAGAAAGTGGTCAATCCCAGAGATATAATGTGCCTCTGGATTTCCACGTCCAAACTGCGCATGAACCGTCTTGCCCTATCAGCTTCTTTGGCAACCAAAGGTCCCGCGAATCGGCTGAGCCGTGTCCACTCAGCCGCATGCGCTTCCATGGATCCGCCATTCTGCTTCAAGCTGATAAACCTTTCTTCCATTTCCTCCCATGCAGTCTGCAGAAAGAACTTCTCCAAGAAACTCTGCGAGAAAGCACCCCAACTGATCGGCTTGGACAAACGGGTCACTTCCAGAAGCCACCACTCACGGACATAGTCCACCAATTGGATGCGTACAACATCCATTCTCTGATCCTCCGGAATCTGTACTACAACGAGCAGATTCTCCGTATCGACTAGCCACTGCTCCGCTGGCAACGGCTCCTTTAAACCAGTGAAAATGGAAGGACCAAGTCTTCTAAAATCCGCCACGGCACCCACACGCTATACTGGTTTGGCTGTAATAGTATCTACGGACTACTGGACGGTCCGCAAACCTTCCTGAAAAGTTTTGGCTTGCCGCTGATTTATCTCGGTTTGCCGCTTCTGGTTCTTTAGCATCCCACGAATTACTCCAAGTAATGCGGCGTCATCAACACGCCTCTGGTACGATCGCAGATTTATATCCGCCATGATCCTGAAACCAAGACACCGAAGAGGATTAGTATGATAAACAAGATCCAAAACTTGCAATAAAACAAGAACTGGTGAGCAATGAAACCGAGAGAAGCAAGATAAACTAATGACCATAAATCAAGGATATGAATCAAGACTAGGACTCCAAGTTACATAAATAGAGTACCGCATTTTAACCATGCTGCAGTTCATAATTACAATCAAATAACTCTGTTCAAGTCGCCCAAATCCTAGAGAGAAACAATAGGGAACCAAAAGTTTCAAGTCGAGATGCAAAGTTATTTGCATATCGTCAAGACAGGGGTCAAGAGAAAGATATGATTCAAGAATCACGATAACCAAGTGGCAGGACATGTTCCTAATTACGGGTTTTCTGATTCGTGTATTGGGTCCAATACCCAACTACAAAAGAACCAAACCTGATTAACCTAAATCCTATGGCTCTGATACCAAACAAACCCTGTCACGCCCCGTTTCCCAGAGTGCGCTAAGATCGTCACGTGACAGAGCCAACCGTACTACCTGTAGGTAGGAAATATCCCTCCGCAGTCACAATACGGTTGTCTATAAGATATCAAGAACAGTAAAATAAAATAAACTATCTAGTACATGTCCATATGCCAGAATAAAAGAGTCAAGAAATAATATGCGGAAGCAATAAATCCAAAAACAATAACAATCTGAAAAGTGCATCCCAAATATGGGCTCACATCAGGAAATGAAAATGCTGAAAGAAAAGTAGACTAAAATACTAACAGGATCCTCACTGCTCGGCCTGTCGACTGAAGTACTCCTGGTCGGCCTGCGGGAGAAATAAAGGATCTGGGCCATGCAAAAACCAGACGTCAGGGCGTCCTAATATCAAACAATAATACATGAACAGGATACACGAGATATGCAGGCACGAGTATAAACGATAACATGAATGTAACCAGTAAACATGGATATAAGACAGTGAAGTGTATACGTGCAGGTGAAGTGCAGTGAGTAATCTAAACTATACTACTAGGTTATCTGTTCTAAAGTTTTCGAAATCAATTAATATAATCCTCATCGTAACCCATCGGTCTATGCCCCGTTCATGCCCCACGGGACCATGGTAACAGGATTATTCCGTAACGCCCGGAAAAAACGGCAAACAATATATTCCGTAACGCCCGGAAAAACGGCAAACAATATATTCCGTAACGCCCGGAAAAACGACAAACAATATAATAGCCCTTTGAGTTACGTTCGGCTACATTCTTGATTTCCCCTTATCCCCAAGGTTATGTGCTTAAGTGTGCTTAAGTCAGGTATTGCCAATCAATATGTAAATCCAACACAGGATCTAGTAGGTACAGGTTTTGTCTATGCAGACGACAATAACGTCCATCAGGACAACATGTCAGGATTGTCGGCATTAGAAACAGGATCAGATAACATAGCAAGTAGTGATATATCAGGTCATATCAGGTAGTGCACATGTATCAAGTGGGTGCCCAACAGTAAAATGTAGCAAGTATCGAATCACGGTAAAGGTACGGATGTACGGTGAAAGCATGGATGCACAAACATCTATCAGGGGTTACATCATGACTATGTAGGATGCACATTATCAAGTATGGGATATTAATGTAACTGTAATATGAATTAATGTGACATGGCACGTAACTAGATATGTAGAATTAATGGTATGGATGCACAATAAAATATGGATGCCCAATTATCTATCAGGGGTTACAACTACAACTCCATAACTAAGTAGGATGCACATTAATAAGCATGGGGTACTGATGTAACAGCAATATGAGTTAATGTGATCTGTGGATGCAGCTACATATCTGATAAATGATATGGATGCATACGGGTATCCAAAAACAGTAAAACATTAATATGGATGTAAGATGCAATCAACATGTGATATTTTTATTCATATGGATGCAAAGTAAGATACATAGCATGTAGCAAGATGAACTTGCCTGAACGGATCTCACGACGGGGTGCGTACGCTGCGTCCGACGTCGGGTAAATGTCGCAATACACACACGCGCACACGGGATAGGTCCAGGCAAAGCAAGAAAGTGACCATGCTGGCTGGGAACATCCTCTGGGTCGGTCTGAACGTCAGCGACGGCACAGCTCTAGTGATGGCCGGAAAAAAAAACAGATCAAGAAAAGAAAAGAGAAGGAAAAAAGAAGAAGAAGAAAAAGAAGAGGAAGTGCTGGGGTTTAGTGTGGCTCTGGGCTATCTGGGATAGAGGAGAAGGCAAGGGGAGGAAGACGATGGATCGTGGGGTTTTTCGGCGAGGTTTCACGGTGATGGCAGTGAGGGTTTCGGGTTCAAGAAGTCAGGTGTGCAGGGTTCTTGTGCTGAGGATAGAGGCGTGGGTCTGGGGAGTAGGAGAGTGGAGAGAAATGAGGAGAAGGTGGCCGTGAGGGGTGAGGCGACGATGATGGAACGCTGGTGATGGAGGTGGGGTGTGCAGGAGAGGTGAGGGTTCGGGGTTATGGGTTCAGTGCAGGGTTTGGTGCGAGGGAAGAGCTCTGGTGTTGGGGAGAATAAGAGAGGAGAGAGGGGGAGAGAGACGACGGGAAGGGGTCGCCAGCGTGATGACGACGACGGCGAGGCGTGGGTCGAGGTTTCTTGGGTTAGGCTGCCATCGAGGGTACTGAAGCTGTTAGTTGTATGTATGCCCTAGAGGCCAGTTTTGTACAGATGATGTATATTATATTGGATGCTTGGACATATATAGATATGACTTTCTTGCTCGATATGATAGTATGCTATCTGGTTGCTCTTTATCTTAACATGTATACTTGTCTCTTTATACTGTCTTATAGTTACATGTTGGTAAAGCCCTTAGGATGTGTACTTGACTACCTGGACTATGATGCGGATCACACTAGTGGGGACATGGTAGTCCATAAGTATATCCTTCAAGGTCCCTAGTCGTGGGTGTATCGAGACGGGGCATCGATATACCAGTGTAGACTAGCGTATACGCTTCTCGACCCATGAGATGGGCGATGGATGATCCCATATCCATTGGTGTTTGACATCAGAGATGGTATACGGGTGCTCAGTAGAGACTGGGTACACTAGACGGACTCGCCGAGAACTCCCAGATGGTATTATACCTCACGTCAGATGGCAGTTCTCAGGTGACACTTGTGCAGGTTAGTCTGTAGATCCGAGATCGTCATAGAGTCTTGTGTGATTCCCACTGTGCTTTGATTTCCACCTTACCACGTCCATGAGGGCGTGCAAAACGGTGGTTTTTGGGTACAGTCCCGAGTCACATGGAGGCAATAAGCGATAAGAGGGGTTTCGTCTCTCCCGGTATTGGGGGTTGATGTTGCACTGTGCTCGATTGGCCGTAACAGGGAAGTCCCTGGCCAGGGCTGATTAGAGATTTACTGGTAAGTGTTACCAGTAGTTTCTCGACCCGTTATGAGCCTCACATCGGCACGACTTATCGGTTATTAGGGTCTGACGTTTACTACCCCTAGACTTGATATGCGACATATCTTACGAAGAGACCAGACTGCACGGTAGTGTTGCTGATTGGCTCGACGGGAGTTGTAGCAGGTTCGCTTGTTTTCTTCTGATCGCTCAATACCCGGGTGGCCGTTACGTTTAGCTGACCGCTTGCGGCTTAGGGGTGCTTGATATGATCATCACCCACTGCCGGCGTATTGACGAGTCTTAGAGTCCCACAAAGGAGTTACCTAGTCCAGGCGAAACGTTGTGGTGCGCGTATGCGATATGCGCATGGACCCGGTTAAAATGCACGTATGGGATACCGTATATTGATCGGGTGGCTTGTTTTTGGTGGGGTCGTATGTGATATGACCGGATTGATAAATCAAGTGTTGATTTATCATTTAACCATTAGCTTCTCACTTGAAATCCTTTCTTGAGTTTGATGGATGTATGCATGCATGTATGCTTTCTTTATAGATTCGTGCACATATGGATGTACATACACACACACATACATACATACATCCTTCATGTTTGTACATACATGAAAATGGTGGCAATATAAGACTCACACCATGGTTTGATTTATATATAAATTATTATTGCATTTGATTTAAAAACAAAAGAAAAGAAAAGGATAATTCATGGATGCTTTCTACACTCTTCTTGACCTAACTATGCTCACCCACCATTTAACCATGGATTACTTTTCCTTTTGGGTTTTAACTCAAGTTCAATAATATCCTAATTGATCAACCATGGTTTGAGATGAGAGATAAAAAATATATATAGATATATTTTCTTTTTTCTAAGAGAGATTTTTCTTTTCTCTTATTCAAAAAGGCCAACATCTTCTTCCTCCTTCTTCCATTGCTCTCTAGATTTTTCAAGTGAGCAAAATACTCATCAAGTTAGGATTCTGAAGTGAGAAAAGCCACCACAACATCATTCTACGCAAGTCTTGCCTACTTGTTTAGAGTGTTAGCTTCAATTTTCATTCTTGATCTTGCGAAGTTGCTAGCTTGGACAAAGCGGACTCCGGGTGGATCATCGGTGACCTAGAGGAGTTCAAGCGGACCTTTTCCAAACCCCAAGTAGCCGAGGAGTCTAGCGTAGGGAGCTACAAAGGTTGTACTCTCAAAACCCTAGCTTTTCTTACTTGTGATGATGTGCATGTTTTGAAACCCTAATTTTTCTAGGAACGATTCAATGTATGCTTACTTAGCACCCTAAAAATTCCATTTTTGGTACATGTGATGCTTCCAATCCCTTCATGAGGTGCTAGGTTAACCCAACATTAGTATCAGAGCCGACCTAGAACATTAGGCGATACTTTAACGAAATTAAAACTCCGAACGAACCCGACAACGTCGAAATCAACCCCTCTCTGGACAATTTTTAAAATCTCGGATTTTTGTGAATTAAAAATATCTAAAAAAAACCAGCAGGATTTTCTAAGAATTATAGTGCAAGGCGATGACCTGATTCGTACAAATGACCGCAGTTCCGCGGCAAATCCCTGCTTATGCTGCGGAACCGCGGCGATATGGTGTCCTTTGGCTTCTCTGTTTGCACAGTAATTCTTGATTCTGTGATTGATATTTTCTGGGTATTTTTAATTTGACTCAAGTGTTGAGTATTCAGGGGTTCATTTTGTAATCGTCGATTCGATCGGAGAATTTAATTTTGTTTTGCTTTTCCGGATAAACTAGATAGTATTGAAGTGTTTGAACGAGTATCATTTGCTCACTTTTCACGGCGTTTAAATATTTTGGGGATACGTGCAAGTTTTGTGGTGGACCCTCTAGAAGACAACAAACCTTAACTCGATTATGTGACCGTCTTGAACTGCCCTTTGAACCTTAGGGTTTGGGGCAGTACGGCGTGCCACATGTGAGGCGTTGGCTTGACCCTTCTACGGCTGGACCGCTACTACTGTGTCACACTCCGGGTTTTTGAACTCCGCTCAAGGGTTGAGCTTTAGGGAATCTTGGGTATTTGATCGTTCGTTCGAAAACTTTAATACTGTCTATTTATCTGGAATGTGATGCAATGTGTGGAATTCATATTACTAAACATGAAATACGAAATATGTGATATTTCGCATTTACGATGTCTAAAGAGAATGTGGATTCCAGATATTGCAGTTTTACACTTTCTTTTCTGTGACCGTAAGTGTAGTATGTAGTGGTATTGCCGATTATCGTTGCTATACGTCGATGACAATCGGTGTATGCATACTTACTTACGTTGATGATATGAGATATTATGTGTTGCTGAGATATAATGTGCAGGATTGTCGCGATTGAATAGCCGGGGGGTTTTATGTGAGATGAGAGTTTTAGATTTTCATTCATATAAATTCAAATGTAATGTAATATTCTTTTATTTGGGGCACCTCCGGGTTGAGGTTGATGCCACCAGTGTTGTATATTATTTTCTTTTCCGCATTAGGATGGACCCAAGGAGGGGAGCACGGGTGACCGGGTTCTGGGGTTCAGTGGGAGGCCATCTCGAGGAGTCGAGACCGGGTCTCCTAAACTCCATAATTGGTAGGGTCGCTTGCCGCTCTCGTAGGGGTCTAGGGTGTGGGCTTGGCTATTCATCGCGACTGTGGAATCCGTATTTTCTATTGTTGGCTAAATACTAAATACGGACGTCCTAGTATATCCCACATTATATCTATGTTTTTGTTGCGATATCTGTGATGTGATCATGTGATGTGCTGTGATAGATACTTTATATAGTATATATGATATATTATATAGACGTTACTTATGTTTTGCACCCGCACTAGCCCTGCCCTGCTCTGTCGTTAGTTACCTAACTTAACGATGCACGAGGGGACATCGAGGCGAATGCGGATGGCATAAGTGTACGTCGTATTTATCTGTGATGTTTAGGTGACTTAAATGATGGGACTTCATTAATGTGATTAATGAAAGAAAAGAAACCTAAAAGATGTTGTAGAATCAAATTTTAAAATAAAAGGGTAGCTACAGTCTTGCTTTGCATAGCGGTATATATGATATACCCTGCACCTTATTCGATGGGGAAAGAGCCGAGATCCCTTCACCGGGAGTGACCTCTTTAGCAAAACTGGCAGATGCTACAACACTCGGTTTGACTTTTGACTGTTTTTGGAGTTTTTCTTTGCATAGTGATATATATGATATGTCCTGCACCTTATTCGATAAGGAAAGAGCCAAGATCCCTTCACCGGGAGTGACCTCTTTAGCAAAACTAATAAAAGCCTCAAAATCACTCCATTTCAAAATTCATTCGATTCTACAACGATATCAAGTTCATTACGCTTATGGTTTTCTGAAAAACCTGTGTAGCCCTCCGTCATTTCAGATAGATATTATTTAGTATTCGTGCTATGTTTGTTGACTTAGTCAAGGTGTAGTGTACGGTAGCTAAATAGTGTTTATCTGTTAAAACATGAGATGTGATTGGATTAGGGTATTTGCACGGCCTTGTTGACTCAGTCAAGGGTCGTATGGGTGGGTTTAATTCAATCGAGAAATGTACGGGTTGAACTTGACTTGAGATTTATGGTTTGTTGATTTAGTCAAGGTCATAGATCGCTAGGGGAAAAATATTATCGGGAATTTCAAGTGTTGAAATTTGCAATGAGATTGCATACCTTCTATGAGATAGTTGGATCCCGATACCCACTGCGGGTAATTGTTACTCCTGGGAGAGTTTTATACAGGACAATTAGCCGATCAAGTAGGTGTCTAGAAAGGTGTCAACGGGGTTACGCCTCTGGGAAAACGAGGTTTACTTTAATTAGGTCCATGCGAAAGCACGGGAAACCTCCCTCAAAGTACCGACATTGGCCTGGCTGAAAGATCGACGAAGTTGTAGGGTGTAATTAATCCCGGTTAGTTTTTCCTTTTAAGGTTTGAAGGAAGATTTGATAAAAACAGTGGGAGCCATCCTTAGATAAAATAATAACCAATCTGATCTTGCAAGAGCATACGCTAAAGTGTTTTCTTCTCTCTCTCTCCAGGTAGCAACCATGTCATGCCTTAATCAAGATAATAATATGGATGTATTGACCGAACCCGCATGTTATACTGTGCAGGGGAACGTTGAACCCGTTCTTTCTTATAAGAGTTATAAGACTGAACAGAGAATAGGAGAATATCTGGATTCTCACGCCGCCTAAAAGAACATGCATGTTGATGCATCTTCTTCAGGTGTGTTAGTTATTGAGAACTGTTTCTCAGTTCACCCTACGTCCTGGGTATTAGATACCGGATCAGGATCCCACATTTGTAAAATGTTACATGGGCTACGTAAAGGTAGAGAACTGGGAAAAGATGATCATTCCGTTCAAGTAGGGAATGGGGCAAATGTTGCAGCCAAAGCAGTTGGCAAATATCACCTGGTATTACCAAGTGGTGATACACTAATTCTGAATGAGTGCTATTATATACCGAACATGATGTGCAACATTATATCAGTTTCTTTATTAAGTAAAGAAGGATATAATTTTGTAGTAAAGGATAATGTTATGAACATATTCCTAGATCAAAAGTTGATTGCATCAGGCTCGTTACATAATGGCATATTCATTCTCAATCAAAATACAGTCCTCAATATACAAAACACACACAAGAGGAAAAGCTCAGAAATGAACGAATCCTTCTTGTGGCACTGTAGACTTGGCCATATCAATGAGACACGGCTAGCTAAGTTACATAAGAATGGATATTTGAATTCATTCGAATTATCATCTTATGACACTTGCCATTCATATCTCAAAGGAAAAATGACCAAAACTTCGTTTAGTGGACACGGAGAAAGAGTTACTGAACTCTTAGGACTGGTACATAGTGATGTATGCGGTCCTATGTCTACACATGCCAGGAACGGTTCTTCCTACTTCATTACATTCACTGACGATCTCTCTAGATACGGGCATGTGTTCCTGTTGAAACACAAGTCTGAAGCTTTTGAGAAATTCAGAGAATATAAGCACGAAATAGAGAACCAAACGAGCAAAAGTATTAAGATTCTTCGATCTGATCGAGGAGGTGAATACTTAAGCATTGAATTCCTAGATTATCTAAAAGAGAATAGGATTCTCTCTCAGCTTACTCCTCCTTATGCACCACAGCACAACGGTGTATCGGAACGAAGGAATCGCACCCTATTAGATATGGTGCGCTCAATGATGAGCGATGCTGAGTTATCTATTTCCTTTTGGGGGTATGCGCTTGAGACAGCCATATACCTATTGAATCTGGTTCCGTCTAAATCTGTACCTACCACACTATATGAGATATGGAGTGGGAAGAGACCATATTTTAAACGAATTAAGATATGGGGTTGTCCGGCCTATGTCAAAAAGCAAAATCCAGACAAACTCGAGGCATGATCAGTTCTTTGCAAGTTTGTGGGATATCCAAAGAATTCTCAAGGATATTTTTTCTACAAAGCTGAGAAACAAAAAGTGTTTGTTGCTCAACATGCCACCTTTTTGGAAAAGGAATTTCTTGCAAAAGAAATTAGTGGCAAAGAGGTAGAGCTGGAAGTGATTCCAGCACCACAAACTACAACTAATGATTTAGTAGAACCAGAGAATTCAGTAGTACCCAACGAACCCCAGCCTCTCCGCCGATCTAGTAGGGTTTCTCGTCCACCTGAGAGATACTACGGTTTTCTCATTGACGATGGGACAAGGATTGCATCATGGAGGATGATGACCCAACTAGTTTCGAGCAGGCCATCACGAGTAGAGACTCAGTGAAATGGCTGGATGCAATGCGGTCCGAGATGGAATCCATGTACACCAACAAAGTATGGACTTTGTGTAACAACTCCTTCTGAGTAAACACATACTTCAGACTTTTATGATCTGTGTAGATGTTCGCTCGTTCACCAAGTAAGTAGTGGCGCCAAATTTTGAGAGCAAATAACGGCTGCCAACTCCAGATCATGCGTCGGATAATTACGCTCATGAGTCTTCAGTTGTCTTGAAGCATAAGCTACAACCTTACCGTGCTGATATAGAACACATCCTAGTCCCTTACCGGATGCATCGCAATGCACTTCGAATCCTTCAGATTGATCCGGTATGACGAGAATAGGTGCAGATGTCAGTCTTGACTTGAGTTCTACGAAAGCTTGCTCGCATGCTTCTGACCATACAAATTCTTCATCTTTTCGTGTGAGCTTGGTCAGGGGTGTTGCTATCTTCGAAAAGCCTTCAATAAACCTTCTGTAATATCCAGCTAAGCCCAAGAAACTTCGAATATTCTTCACTGACTTTGGCGTAGGCCATTCGCTAACTGCTGAAACTTTTGCTGGATTCACAGAAATTCCTTCTCCTGATACGATGTGTCCAAGAAAACCAACTTGATTTAGCCAAAACTCGCATTTGCTATACTTGGCATAAAGCTTATGTTGTCGAAGAGTTTCCAGGACAATTCGTAGGTGCTCCGCATGCTCTTTCCGATTCTTAGAATATACCAGGATGTCGTCGATGAAGATGACAACGAACCTGTCTAAATACTCCCGGAAGACTTGGTTCATAAGATTCATGAAGATTGCTGGTGCATTGGTCACTCCAAATGGCATCACTAGAAATTCGTAATGTCCATAGCGAGTTCTGAAAGTTGTTTTGTGAATATCAGCTTTCTTGACCTTCACTTGATGATAACCTGAACGATGATCTAGTTTAGAGAAGACACAAGATCCACTTAGCTGATCGAATAAATCGTCGATGCGCAGGAGTGGATACTTGTTCTTTATAGTAACTTCGTTCAAGGCCCTATAATCGATGCACATTCTGTATGAACCTTCCTTCTTCTTCACCAATAGTACAGGTGCTCCCCAACTTGAAGTGCTGGGACGAATCCATCCTTTCGTCAATAATTCGTCCAACTGTGTTCGTACTTCCTTCAAACCTTCCGGACTTAGTCTATAGGGTGCTTTGATCACTGGTTGTGCTCCTGGTACTAAGTCAATACTGAATTCAAGAGCTCGATCGGGAGGCAAACCTGATATATCGTCAGGAAATACATCATCGAACTCTCGAACTACTTCTGGTCTTGATTCTTCCTCTGCCTGAGCTGCTGCAACTACTGCTTCCCTTGGCTTTGCCTTGTAAGTACTTGGCTCCAATGTACGGTCTCCACTTTTAAAATAGAAGACCGGATGGTCTGGAATCTCAAATACTACCCTCCTTTAGCGACAATCGATGGTAGCATAGAAGGTTCTAAGCCAGTCCATTCCTAGAACCACATCGAAGTTTGGTATATCCAGTACCTTGAAGTCAGCATAAAATTCTCGACTGCAGACGACGACTGGACACATGTTGTATCCCATAGTTGCCTTTAGAACACCATTTCCGGAACTGATGTTCCAGCTGGATACAAGCGGTGTGACTGGAATCGCATAGGTTCGGACAAACCGTTGCGACATAAAGCAGTGGGATGCTCCAGTATCAAACAGTGCAAGTGCAGGTAGTGAAGCTACTAGGATTGTACCTAAGGTATATGGGATAGGTTTTAGGTATAGGAAAAGTGTGTAGGTAAACAAAACTAAAAGATAAGTTTGAGAAAGAAGTTTACCAGTAATGACTTGGCCAGTGGCCTCAGCTTCTTCCACAGACATCATGAAAGCCTGGCGCTTTGGCACATTCCTCCTGGCCTGAGGAGCATTCCTCGGAACGTTCCTTTGAGCTTGATGGAACTGTCGAGGAGGTGGTGTAGCTTGTGGTCCCCTGGGTGGTGCAGGCAGTGCAAGTCTGGGAGCAGGTGCCTGAAGAGCTGGTCGCTGCTGATAAGCATTCGCTGGCCTGGGTGCAGCAACTGGGTTCTGTCTTTGGGGACAAGACCCAATACCGTGAGTAGCTGAACCGCAGATCAAGCAAAGGCGGTTGGCTCGACGGCAGTCCTTCATCATATGTCCAGTTCTCTTGCAGTAGGTGCAAAAGGCTGGGCTAGGACGATGGGTTGGTACTCCGGGTCGCCTGGGCACGAAAGATGGTCTGGACGTGGCTCCACCTGCCATTTGGTTAGCAGGGCGTTTGACTCCTGCAGACTGAGGTCTGCCCCTCTCTTTTATTACTGCCTCATAACTGCGGGCAGCTTCTAAGGCTTTCTCATGAGTCAAAAACTTTCCTGTGGCTAGAGCAGCCTTAATCTCTGTGTCCAAACCTTGCTGAAAACGACGGGCTCTGATCTCATCCGTCGGTATCAGGTGTGCCGCGAATCTGTTTAAAGATTGTGTTAGCTGTGTAGTATGTGATATCTAAAAACTGAACTATTGTGACATATCTTACCGGCTCAACATGGTGAACTCAGCGTCGTATTCATCTACCGATTTGTCCCACATTGATCCTTGCTGTAGATGAATAAACTGTTGCTCCATAGCAAACCTAGCAGTCACAGGAAAATATTTCGCGTCGAACTTCTCGCGAAATGTCTTCCATTCAATCGGCTGTACCAGATGGGTTTCTTCCGCCTTCCACCAATTGCGAGCATTATCCGTGAGCTGTAGCTTCGCTACACGGACCCAAGCATGGTCTGGCACTTGAGCTGCTGCTAGATCGTCCTCGATGCTTTGTGCCCATTCTTCTGCTTCGAGAGAGCTTCCTTTACCAGAGAACTGCTTTGGGTGCAAAGCCCTGAATTGCTTTACTCCCGGTGCATCGGCTTTAGGACGGTTCAAAAGTTGTTGCTGTCCCTCGAGAAGACTGCGGATCGCCTCGAATAGCATCGTTTGCTCAGTGGGTGGTGCGGGAACAACTGGTGTGAGAGGTACTGCTGGAGGGGTGTTGTTGACGTTGGTGCTGGTGTTGTTTGGGGAATCCATGACCTTGAAGAAAAATTTGGGTTAGGACAGATTCAAATACATGAAATGATAAGATTCAAGGAATAGAGATTTGCAAGATTCAAGGAACATGAATTATAAAGAATGTTTTAGTTGCTGGTTCTTGTGTTATATTGCTTAGGTTGTTCACGCAGACCAGAACTGCATGACAGGGATTCATACAGCTCTGACCTGCATGGGCCACCAACAAAACCAGTCATGCCCCGCTTCCCAGTGTACGGCGAAGTGGACGCGACGAGGCCCGCTACATATGTACTCAGAAGTACATACGCTAAGCGTATCTAAGCAATATAAAGTAAATCACAAGAGACAAGAGTAAGAAATAACAGCAACTTTTATTTAATAACATTCTTTGTACAATACATGGAAAGAAAAACACAACTGAAATAAAAATGCCTAAACAGTGGCATAACAGGAAAAGGAAAGTACTGAAAAGAAAAGTGTACAATGAAATTATACTGCTGGGTCTTCGGCAAATTGCTCCAAGTCTTCTTGGGTTGGTTCAACTTCTGCCGGGTCCAGGTCACCTGACGACATTCAAAGAAGAGAGAAACAGAATGTCGTCAGCGAACAGATCGCTCGGTAGGTCCCAAAGGTAAGAGGGAAGTAGAGAAAACAGAATAAGAAGATACATTTTTAAAGTGTAAACTATTGCTGTAATGTTATGTTAACGCTGTTGTTTGTAGCTTGGTACAGAAGAATGCCAGTGTATACGAGGGGAGTCTCACTTGCCAGAGACTAGGGCACGTGTAGTACAAGGAACCGTTATGCCACGGTACAACAGCAATGGGATTCAGGTTAGGTGTATTAATCTGACCACCTCGTGCCACCTTTAACACCTTCCGTATCAATCTACCCCTTAAACCCCGCGATGTCTTGTTTGTATTGTTATCTTATAAAATTGTATTGATTGCATGATTGACTGACTGACTGACCGAAACCATGATATCAGGAAACGGTTATAACCGTAGAGTCATGTAAATGGAATACTGGGAACCATGTAAAAGGAATATCCATGGTTCGGTTCAGTCAAGTTATATAGATTGTTGACTGGATTCTGGGATTCATGTGTTCATCTTGAGTTGGAATATTTGAGAATGTAGATTGACTTGAATCATATTCAAGTCAGAAATAGTCAGACTCTAACCCGAGTCAGACTAAAAGAAAGATAATTTGAAGTTCAATAATTGTTAGGGGCATTATTGTAATTTATAAAACTTGAGGGGGTTTTATGTAAAAAGTACTATTGTATATTTTTTTCAAAATACACCTCAAGTGTTCATTATTCGTCTTTATAGTTATAATGAGTGTGAATTTTATTTGTGTTATTCTAGTGAATATATCCTAATAAAAGTATTAATTGATTTATTTGAAATTCATGGTATTTTAATGTAACTTGTAATTTTAGAAAAATGTGGAAACTTTATCTTATGATAAAATAGGTGTTTAAATGATATTTATATATATAATAATACAAGAATAATTTTAAATAATAATTTATTTTCCAAAATCTCATTCTTTTCTTTAATGCTGTATTTTAAACCCTTCGAGACCGAATGCTCCTTGCGGAGGTCTGAATCTCGCACTACTAGCCCGCGGGTGCACGATGAACCGTACTATCCCTAACGGGTTCCCCAAAGATGGGTTGTAGCGGCGCTTTGCTTAGGTTTAATAAATACTATTCATTTAGAAAAAAACGGTTTTATAAATATAAGGTATTTATTTGTAAAAGGGTATAGTTTTCCGTATTTTAGTTTCTAGGGTTTCCTAAGCCAACTAACCTATTTCTAAGGTCTAAACGACAAGTCATTAGAAGCCTCAAATCGCCTCTTCACCGTCTATTGCGGCCAGGTAAGTGCCAGGTAAGTGGGAAGGAACTACAGTCGTGGGCCTAATTAAAAACCACTAACCTTAGTCACACTTGCCTAGACACCACAAGACAGTTTAGATAAACGATCGATATCCATGACATATCGTGCTTTTATTTTAAAAGATTTTATTTAGAATTGTGTACAATTTAAAGCTTTTAGAAAAGGTTTATAAAAATATGGTATTTTAGTGAAAAGTCCTGTATTTTCGTATTCTATATTTTGATGTTTATCAATTAGGGTTATATTTGTGTGTGTGTAGAGGTAGGTCATTATCTCGTGACTTATTTTAAGTTTTAATGAAGTTTAGAGGTTAAACATGATATGTTAAACTTGAAGGTATTAAAGCGCAAGAATACGGTATTTGAAAACGTTATCATTTTATGTGTGAAATTTCATCCAAATTGATTTCTACAAGTTTAGTGATCAAGATAAACATATTTAGGAGTGAGGGATTTATTTAGAACAATTAAAATAAACTTTATGGTATTTTTATGAAAGAATACGGTTTTACAAGAAAGCTATCATTTCATGTGAGAAACTTTGTTTAAATTGGTTTCTAGGTGATTAATAGTTAACGTGTATATGGGTAGGTATTATGGATTAGGTGACAAGTGGAATTTTGTAGAAAAACCGAATCGGAAATCGGTTTGTTCCGATTTCTGCCGGGTTCCATAAATCCGTATTTTTAAGAAATAGAAAGGTGAGAAGGATGGCACTTACGGGTTTAAACTCTTCTAAAGAGTAAAGAGAACTAGGGAGGAAGACCGAGGGGTGGTTTCGTCGCCGGTTGCTTCAAAACACGTCGCCAGAATTCCGTCAGGGCTTCGCCGTGAACTCGGTTTCAAAGCACACACTTCTTGGAAAACTTTTGAGAGAGTGGCTCAAGATTTTGGGGGGTGAGAGGGTAGTGTGTAGGGTTGGTATTTATAGGGTTAGGGTAGATGAAAAGTTAAAAATAAAAATGTGATAAAATGTAATAAAAATGTATTAAAAATGGAGTAATTGGGGTTTTTAAGAGCTCTGGAAGTGGTATGAGGCTGAAACTTTGCAGGTGCGTAGGGAATATGAAAAGACACAACTTTCATGTTGTGACCATCGCCGGAATCGGCCGAATCGGGGGTGACTCGGCCGTGACTCAGTCGGATCACTGAGTCGGTCGAGTCAAGGCCGAGTTGGCCGATTCCCGACCGAGTCCGGTGACCTGGATCCCCCCCCGACGGTTCATCTAACTCCTGCAAGTGTTATATGTTTGGGTGTAGTAGGGTTTTGTGAGATATGCACGTGTAAACTCTTGGTATTCTAAAGGTTTTTAAAAAAATCAATATTAAAAATAATGTGGGGTATGGGATTTGAACTCTGGTGGCTTGGTTCAGCAGTGCAAGGTATTACCAATGAGCTACAAGCTCCTTCTTGTAATTATTGTAGGGAAATAGATACTTAAAGTGTTATCAGCAACATTAAATACTCCATGTATACTTCAAATTTAAATCAAATTTAGGTATACAAAAAATTGGAGTTGTTACACTTTGGAAGTTGCTCCTGAAGGGGTAAAACCCATTGGGAGCAAGTGGATCTTCAAGAAAAAACTTGGTGTAGATGGGAAAGTAGAGACTTTCAAAGCTAGACTTGTTGCAAAGGGTTTTCGTCAAAGACTAGGTGTGGACTATGACGAAACCTTTTCTCCAGTGGCTATGCTTAAATCCATCCGAATCATGCTTGCCATCGCTGCATATCATGACTACGAAATCTGGCAAATGGATGTTAAGACCGTCTTTCTAAACGGTGATTTAGAAGAGTGCGTGTACATGACTCAGCCAGAAGGCTTCGTAGATAGTGGGAGCAACGGGAAGGTGTGCAAGCTGCTTAAATCCATTTATGGATTAAAGCAGGCATCGCGGAGTTGGAACATCTGCTTTGACGTCGTTATCAAAGAGTTTGATTTCGTCAAAAACGTAGATGAACCTTGTATCTACAAGAAGGTGGCAGAGAGTAAGGTTGTCTTCCTCGTATTGTACGTAGACGACATACTCTTGATAGGAAATGACATTCCTATGCTGCAATCGGTCAAGCTCTTCTTATCACAAAGATTCTCAATGAAAGATCTTGGTGATGCCTCCTGCATATCGGGAATTAGGATCTATAGAGATAGATCCAAACGGATATTGGGATTGTCCCAATTCAGGTACATTGACACCATACTAAAGAGGTTTAGTATGGAAGAATCCAAGCGTGGGAACTTACCCACGATCTCTGGAGTCACTCTCTCCAACGAGATGTCTCCCAAGACTGATTTGGAGAGAGCTCGCATGCAAGGGATACCCTATGCTTCGGCTGTAGGCTCTATCATGTATGCAATGCTATGTACCAGACCCGATGTAGCATACTCACTAAGTGTAGTGAGCAGGTATCAAGCTAATCCTGGAGAGAGTCACTGGACTGTGAAGAGCATTCTCAAGTACTTACGAAGGACTAAAGAGATGCTCTTGGTGTATGGTAACGGAGAACTCCAAGTAGAGTCCTTTACCGATTCAAGCTTCCAGAGTGATAAGGACGACTCTAAGTCGCAGTCAGGATTTGTCTTTACCCTTTACGGAGGGGCGGTTAGCTGGAAGAGTTCTAAGCAGGAAACCGTGGCAGACTCGACGATGGAGGCTGAATACATCGCTGCCAACGATGCTGCCAAAGAGGCTGTCTGGATCAAGAAGTTCATTACTAAACTTGGAGTGGTTCCATCCATTGAGCATCCAATACCTTTATATTGCGATAACAATGGAGCGGTGGTTTTGGCCAAGGAACCCAGGTCCCATCAGCGATCCAGGCATATTCTGAGGCGGTATCACCTGATCCGGGAGATAGTTGATCGCCGGGAGATCGAGGTCAGGAGGGTTGACACAAAGAATAACACAGCGGATCCACTCACGAAGGCCATTCCCCAGATACAGTTTGAGAGACTCTTCGGGATGCTCGGTATGCGATACTACAGCAGCTGGCCCTAGTGCAAGTGGGAGATTGTTAGTTGTATATATGCCCTAGAGGCTAGTATTGTACAGATGATGTATATTATATTGGATACTTGGACATATATAGAGATGACTTTCTTGCTCGATATGATAGTATGCTATCTGGTTGCTCTTTATCTTAACATGTATACTTGTCTCTTTATACTGTCTTATACATGTTGGTAAAGCTCTTAGGATGTGTACTTGACTACCTGGACTATGATGCGGATCATACTAGTGGGGACATGGTAGTCCATAAGTACATCCTTCAAGGTCCCTAGTCGTGGGTGTATCGAGACGGGGCATCGATATACCAGTGTAGACTAGCGTATACGCTTCTCGACCCATGAGATGGGCGATGGATGATCCCATATCCATTGGTGTTTGACATCAGAGATGGTATACGGGTGCTCAGTGGAGACTGGGTACACTGGACGGACTCGCCGAGAACTCCCAGATGGTATTATACCTCACGTCAGATGGAAGTTCTCAGGTGACACTTGTGCAGGTTAGTCTGTAGACCCGAGATCGTCATAAAGTCTTGTGTGATTCTCACTGTGCTTTGATTTCCACCTTACCACGTCCATGAGGGCGTGCAAAACGGTGGTTTTTGGGTACAGTCCCGAGTCACATGGAGGCAATGAGCGATAGGAGGGGTTTCGTCTCTCCCAGTATTGGGGGTTGATGTTGCACTGTGCTCGATTGGCCGTAACAGGGAAGTCCCTGGCCAGGGCTAATTAGAGATTTACTGGTAAGTGTTACCAGTAGTTTCTCGACCCGTTATGAGCCTCACATCGGCACGACTTATCGGTTATTGGGGTCTGACGTTTACCACCCCTAGACTTGATATGCGACATATCTGATGAAGAGACCGGACTGCACGGTAGTGTTGCCGATTGTCTCGACGGGAGTTGTAGCAGGTTCGCTTGTTTTCTTCTGATCGCTCAATACCCGGGTGGCCGTTACGTTTAGCTGACCGCTTGTGGCTTGGGGGTGCTTGATATGATCATCACCCACTGCCGGTGTATTGATGAGTCTTAGAGTTCCACAAAGGAGTTACCTAGTCCAGGCGAAACGTTGTGGTGCGCGTATGCGATATGCGCATGGACCCGGTTAAAATGCGCGTATGGAATACAGTATATTGATCGGGCGGCTTGTTTTTGGTGGGGTCGTATGTGATATGACCGGATTGATAAATCAAGTGTTGATTTATCATTTAACCATTAGCTTCTCACTTGAAATCATTTCTTCCGTTTGATGGATGTATGCATGCATGTATGCTTTCTTTATAGATTCATGCACATATGAATGTACATACACACACACATACATACATACATCCTTCATGGTTGTACATACATGAAAATGGTGGCAATATAAGACTCACATCATGGTTTGATTTATATATAAATTATTATTGCATTTGATTTAAAAACAAAAGAAAAGAAAAGGATAATTCATGGATGCTTTCTACACTCTTCTTGACCTAACCATGCTCACCCACCATTTAACCATGGATTACTTTTCCTTTTGGGTTTTAACTCAAGTTCAATAATATCCTAATTGATCAACCATGGTTTGAGATGAGAGATAAAATATATATATATATATATATATATATATATATATATATATTTTCTTTTTTCTAAGAGAGGTTTTTCTTTTCTCTTATTCAAAAAGGCCACCATCTTCTTCCTCCTTCTTCCATTGCTCTCTAGATTTTTCAAGTGAGCAAAATACTCATCAAGTTAGGATTTTGAAGTGAGAAAAGCCACCACAATATCATTCTACACAAGTCTTGCCCACTTGTTTAGAGTGTTAGCTTCAATTTTCATTCTTGATCTTGTGAAGTTGCTAGCTTGGACAAAGCGGACTCCGGGTGGATCATCGGTGACCTAGAGGAGTTCAAGCGGACCTTTTCCAAACCCCAAGTAGCCGAGGAGTCTAGCGTAGGGAGCTACAAAGGTTGTACTCTCAAAACCGTAGATTTTCTTACTTGTGATGATGTGCATGTTTTGAAACCCTAATTTTTCTAGGAACGATTCAATGTATGCTTACTTAGCACCCTAAAAATTTCATCTTTGGTACATGTGATGCTTCCAATCCCTTCATGAGGTGCTAGGTTAACCCAACAGAAACGGGAAAAGAAGAGAGAAAGGTGAGGATGGGGAGGTGGTTGAGGTGATGAGAGGAGGTCGACGAGGGTGGAAGCGGCGTCGGCGAGCGAAGGCAGGGGGCGTGGGTTCGAGCGGTGGGAAATGAAAAAATGAAAAGAAGAAGAAGGAGGGAGAGAGAGAGAGAACGTGCATGGGTTAAAAAAATAAAAGAAAGAATATATTTTTACTGTAGAGGAGAGAGAGAGGGTCACGAAAGAGAGATATCGGGTTTTTTTTTTAAATTTGATTTTAAAAAATATTTTTAGTTATAAATATTTTTAAACAGTTAGAAATATATTAAAAATATAATATTAGTTAATTTTGGGTTTTTGGCTGATACAAAAATAGTCCAAAACACGCCCAGGCCGGGTCTAAAATTGCTGTTTGAAAATACGAATAATATACGTATCAACCAAAACCAAAATACGATATCCGGGTAACGAAAATGCATACTCCCAATAACGGATACACGTAGCGTGCACGTAGCTATCCAAACGGGTCCGTTTCACTCAACGGAACGAGAACAAGATACACGGATGCTACCACAGGGTCAGGGGAATGATGCAGGCCATGCTAGATATTTTTAAAATATTTTATTTTACTTTAAATGTTATATTGAAAAAAATGCAAATGCCAGATATAATGCCAGTATGCAGTATATGAAAAAATGAAAGTGCACGGATCCACATAACAAGCTGGGATAAGTCATAAACAGGAATCAAGATGGGTTCTCAGTAAGCAGGTCGGGTCGGATGTAAATACAGATGTCAAATACACTATTCACATCCAAAAAATCAAGAAAATATCATAAATAAAGAAATATTCAAAATAGAACTGGTATAAATGAACTAGAGTGTTACATTAACCCAACTACAAAAAGAATTTCGTTCTCGAAATTCCCAAAACAAGAAAAGACAAACAAACATGAAACTACGAGAAGAGGTGTGGAAACTTCTGTCGAATCTCGTTCCCAAGTCGATTCTCCGTGCGGGCGATTTCCCCAAGAAACAAGTACGAGAGGGATAATCTTGTTCTTGAGGACCTTTTCTCTTCGATCAACAATCGACATCGGTCGTTCCTCAAAGGTCAAATCCTCTCTTATAGCCAGTTCCGAATGATCAAGCACGTGTGTTTCATCTCGAACATACTTACGGAGTTGAGATACATGAAACACGTCATGAACATTCACCAAAGACGGTGGTAAAGCCAATCGATAAGCCACTTCTCCAACACGCTCCATAATCTCGAAAGGCCCCACGAATCGAGGACTAAATTTGCCTCGACTCCCAAAACGAATCACTCCTCTAGTCGGTGATATCTTCAAGAATACCAGATTACCAACAGCGAACTCTAGAGGTCTTCTCGATGTGTCGGCCCAACTCTTCTGTCGATCCTGCGCCGCCTTCATGTGATTCCGGATAGTATTAACCTTTTCCACAGTTTGTACGATCAAATCCGGTCCCAACAATTTTCGTTCTCCAACATCATCCCAACAAACGGGTGAGCGGCACTTGCGACCATACAACGCTTCGAATGGAGCCATCTGAATAGTCGCCTGAAACCTGTTATTGTACGAGAACTCCACCAAGTGTAGATGATCCTCCCATGAACCCTTGAAGTCTAACATGCAAGTTCTTAACATGACTTCAAGAGTTTGGATCGTTCTCTCCGACTGGCCATCTGTCTGGGGATGATAAGCGGTGCTAAACTTCAGTCGCATCCCCAAACTTTCCTGTAAACTCCTCCAGAAGTGCGATATGAATCGGGTATCACGATCGGAAACGATGCTCACAGGTACTCCATGCAATCTCACAATCTCCTGCATATACCGTTCTGCTAACGCTTCCGTCGACTTACCAACACGAAACGATATGAAATGTGTTGCCATGGTCAATCGATCAACAATCACCCAAATTGCATTGTTGCCCTTTGAACTCCGCGGTAAAGCTGTCACGAAATCCATGGTTATATGTTCCCACTTCTATTGAGGAATCGGAAGTGGTTGAAATAAACCAGCCACTCTTTGATGTTCAGCCTTAACTTGCTGACACACCAAGCACTTTGCTACAAAGCGAGCAATCTCCCTTTTCATACCTTCCCACCAGAAATGTTGTCTTAGATCACGATACATCTTCGTGCCTCCTGGATGTACGGAATATGCGGAACTGTGCGTCTCCTTCATCACTTCTTCACGAATGTCTCCTTTCGGCACACACAAACGGCTACCATATCGCGATGAACCATCTTCATGAATCAACAAGTCAGTTCGAAGTCCCGCTTCAACCTGTTCTCAAAACTTCTGCAATCTTGGATCCTGTGTCGCGCTGCTTTAATAATCTCGATCAACGACGACTGTACTTGCAGCTACATCAACTGTCCCAAGGAATGCGGTAGTACTCATATCAGAATTTTGCATTATTATATTCCCCATTCTTAATCATATTACAAATAAATAGATGCTTTTGATTCATGTCTGCTAAATAGTTGCAGGTTACAGGTTCTCGGAACAATACAGTGAAAATGGTGAAAAACGCTACAAATGTAAGACTACGACCAACAAATAGATGAAACTACAACATGCCGCCTACCAGTTTGAGGAACGAACGAAGATCAGCAAACAGTTCAATATACAAAGTACAAGGGCAATACAGGATTCAAGACTTCAACGCGAAGCTAACGGTAAAAGTCCACAAATTCTGCACCGTTGGAAATCTGAAAGAAAGTAGAAAAGATTCTGAAGAACCAAGTAAAGAAAACAGATAGAAAAAGCAACTTGAAGCATCACAGAAGAAATGAGCCCAAGAGCCCAGGCTTATGGCCGCGGATCCGCGGCCGTGCAGAGCACGTGTCGGTGCGTGTCGGTGGGAGTCGGTGCATTGACCCGGTTTTCTTAGGGTAGTATTGTAATTTCAGATGTGGATCAGATGTAAACTCTAGGGTTTCTCCTATCTATAAATAGGAAAGCCTACAGCTCTTTTGGAGCATACCTCTTTTTAATTCTTAGATTTTAAATTTTGAATTCCATTGTAATCGTCAAGAGGTGTCAATGAAGTAATTTTTTTATCTTGAAATTTTAATTTCATCTTTTAATTTCTGCAAATTTCGTATCTGTCTTTTATTATCTGCATGTTAATTAGGTAATTAAAAAGAAAATAAAAAATGAACTCCTTTGTTAATACCCTAATGAGTGAGCAGTTCCTCACTTGTTAGGATTAGGATTGGGTGGGTTTGAGAGGTAGAAATCTCTCACTCCTTTCTTGCCCTCATAACTTTATAAATTAGGACTCTATGTAAAACAAACAACCACTGCTCACTACGGCACCCTATCCTACGAGATAGCGGTGATTCCCTAGTTAGACCGGTAGTGGTTGATTTACATAGAGGTTAGGGATAAGAGTTAAGAAATGACGGACAAGAAGCAAAGGGAAGAAACTATGTTTCTTCCTAGTCGTGCTAATCCCCTTTATTAACTATTACCTTAACACCTAAGTTCTTAATTAGGGCAAAGGAAGCGGTGAGTAGAATTAACTTTCCAAACTTACCTAATCCTAATTCTAGCAAAGTTTTAATTCAAATCAAATTCAATCTTAGTTTTTATAAAAATCAAAACTTACCACAAATAGGAATTGACTCGTTAGAACAATAAGAAAAGACACGTTTTCCCTGTGGACCGACCCGTACTCAACCGGCTAGCTACCAAGCGACACCGTCTTGATTGCAGTATATTCTTAACTTTGATTTCAAAACGCAAAACAACTCTCAATCAAATAGCGTCATTGCCGGGGATAACGGTAGTTATTTTCTTTTTGTAATTTCGGGTTAATTAAAAATTAAAAAATCATAAAAACTGAAAAACATAAAAACAAAAAAAATTATCATCTTGTTATTTTTTTGAAGGGTTTTCGTGCGAATTGTGCAGGAACGGAAAGACGAACAGACTCAGATCTGGAAAAATCCAGTGAACAAAACAGTAAACAGCAGATCTGAACATACAGAGGAGAGCCACAACAGATAACAGAAGAATTTTAGAGGATTGAACCAACTAGTCGACCGCAGAACCACCGCAGTTTGGTATATTTGACCGCGGATCCGCGGCTACTTGCTGATGTCAGCACTCCAGAAACATCTGTGAGTATTTCTTTTCCTCTCTTCTGCCCTCTGTAGTCCACTGAAAAATTTTCCTGCAGGGTTATTTGCGCAAAACTTCTTCCCCCTTTCCAATAAATCAATCTTGTGTAGGATTCTTTGCGCTGCAAATAAAAGAAAAAATTTTGGCAAGTGTTTTGGATTTTTGTGTGTTTACTGCTTTGCATTTTTAAAACGGACTTTTAAGGGGTTATAACACCAATCCAGATTGGGTGAGGATTTTATTACCCTTCCTAGGACCCCAAAAATCACAAAAAACATTTGCATCAACACTCGAGTTAATTAAAAAATATTTAGACTCAGCCAATAAGGACTGTCGCGCTCATTAGGACAAAGGAAGGTTGTGGGCATCGGTCGTTTATCTAAACCTGATTTTGTGGTGCTTAGGCTAGACAAGTGGGAAAGGTAATTTTAAAAGGCCCGTCTCACGGTGATTCATGAGCAGATCCCTCCTTTCTTTACTTGTGCTTACCTGGCCACAATTGGCGGTGAAGAGGCGATTCGAGGATATCTCACAACTTGCCCTTTGGAACAGTTAGGAGCGGTCTAGTTGACTTAGGAGACCCTAGCTCTAGGCTTAATTGTGCATATTGTGATTGCTTGAAAGTATGTCTAGCTCCTTATAAAAAATCTTTTGCAAAACTCCTTATAAGAAAAACCACAAAACAAAATTTTTACAAAAACTTGCCATTTTGTCGCTAGAAATCCATTGCACCCAACTTGCAACCACATTCTCTCATTGACGTTTGCTTACCCCCCACCTCCTATTTTTGACTACACTACACCTTATTTAGTGTATGTCCAGTTGGACTAGGGACACTAGTGCCCGTTTAGTCCGTGTCTCGTTAGTGCCTATTGACGACGCGTTCGACTCCGAAGTCGAAACTCCTTCCACTTCTTTACCTTCATCTGCAAATTCACCATCTTCCAAGGAGATGTCGGGATTCAATCCTAACAACCCCTTATCTACGTCGGGACTGATTCCACCTCAACTTGGTGCGAATAACCCACCATACCCTCCTGTTGAAGCGCCCCAACGAATCGCGCTCCAGGATCTTTTCTATCCAACCCGCACGCACTTCCTACTTGTCTTTCACTTCCACCGGCTATTGGGGATAACTTCGAAATTAAACCCCACTTCATCAATATGTTGCCTAAATTTCACGGGCTGGAATCCGAAGATGCTTACATCTTCATTAACAAATTCCAGAATATTTGCGCAATGATGAAGACCGCCCAACTTTTCGATGATGCTATAAGGCTACGTGTCATTCCATTCACTTTATGTGACCTAGCTGAAAAGTGGTTATATAGCACAGCATCGCACTCCATAAAAAATTGGGAAGTGTTTGTTAAGGCTTTTCTTAAAAAGTTCTACCCACACCACAAGACCGTGAGAATCAGAAATGAAATTAATCAATTTTCCCAGCTTCTTTCCGAACCTTTTTGGAAGTGTTTCGAACGATTTAAAGACCTTCTTATTTAGTGTCCTTACCACGGTATCGAGAAATGGAAACTTTGTCAAACTTGATACGAAGGACTGAACCCAGCAACTAAGCAGTTGTTGGAAACCATTTGTCAAGGTAACTTTCTTACAAAATCGAGCGAGGAAGCTTAGCAATTTCTCGACGATCTTTCTGAACAAACACTTTATTAGGAAAGCACTAAGACCACTTCATCTACTTCATCAGGTCAGTCTAGGGCAGGCATATATCAACTTGATATGTCGATTGCAATGAAGGCCGAAATGGCTGCACTCACAAAAAAACTAGAAGCAATTGAGAGTAAATTCTCATCGCCTTCTCCTGCCCCAGCTTTACCCCCATGCACTATTTGCACTTGTTGTTCGGATCTGTCCCATCTAACCGAAGAGTGTCCTTACAAACCGCCTGCTCAAGGACAAGATCAAGTCAACGCTGCATTTCAGCAAAGACAAAGAAATGATCCATACTCTTCAACTTATAATCCTGGTTGGAGGAGCCACCCAAATTTTGTTTGGAACCAAAATCAACAACGATTTCAAGACAATAACAATTTTCAGAGGGCTCCTCCACAACAACAAGCCCCTCAACAAACTCAATATCAGCAACTTTTCCAACCCCAACCTTACCAAAACCAAATGATCAATTTTGTACCAAACAACTCTTATCCTCAAAACAATTTTGTTCAGCTAAATAATGATAAGGTTTCCTCGCTAGAACGAAGTCTGGATGCGTTTTTAAAACAATCTACGCAATCCTCAGCCAGCATCCAATTTTCCATTCAATCTTTGGTGCAACACACTGCTTCACATGATGAAAGCATCAAAACAATTGAAGCCCAAATTGCACAACTGAATGCTGCGTTAAGCAGGCGAGAAAAGGGAAAACTTCCATCTCAACCACTGCCAAATCCCGGTTACACAGAAAATACATATGTTACTCATGAACAACAAAATCATAATGTGAGTGTCGTGGCTACATTGAGATCTGGAAAAGTATTGCACAACAACGTTGGCAATAATGATGACACCCCGGCCGCCGCTTCTTCTTCTTCATCATCTTCTTCAGAGCATGTTCTTCATTCTTCACAAGGCTCTACTTCTTCTAATTCGAATGGACTCACATCTCACTCCACGAAAACACCAACACTGGGATCCGTTCCAACTCCGCAATCTACTCCACAAACATGCACTCAACAAATTTTCAAAATATTCCATTTCCAAACAGGTTGAGATCCAATAAACCTACTCCACAAATGGAGAAGATTGTGGAGTTATTCAAACAGGTTAGCATTAACATACCTCTCTTGGATGCAATCCAACAAGTCCCTTCTTACGCTAAAATCTTAAAGGACTTATGCACCAAGAAGAGAAAATCACAGGTACCTAAGAAAGTTTTCTTGGCTAGTGCAGTAAGTGATGCTCTTACCCAACCTTTACCCCAAAAACGTAAGGACCCTGGCTGTCCTACAATTTCAATAACAATTGAGGATAAGAACATCAATCGCGCACTTTTAGATCTTGGTGCTCGTATTAATTTGCTTCCCTATTCAGTATATGAACAATTAGGCGTTGGAGAGCTTAAACCCACACATTGTACTCTCCAAATGGCCGACCGATCCACCACCCATCCTAAGGGTGAATTAGAGGATGTGTTGATTAAAGTAGGGGACTTCATTTTCCCCGTTGATTTCATTGTTATGGACACACAGCCTGTAGCTAACCCCCGGAGTCAAATTCCGGTGATACTTGGTCGACCATTCCTTGCGACTTCTAATGCGGTGATCAATTGTCGAAATGGTTCGATAAACCTATCTTTTGGAAACATGACAATTGAACTCAACATTTTAAGTTAGGGAATCAGCCCTCCGAGCCTAATGCTAATATACTTGATGTTTGCTCGATCCAAGAGATCACTCAGGAGGACTGTGAGCTCGAAAAATTTCTGTACGATCACAGCAGTTTTGACGCCACTAGTGCGTTCCTCCTTGAATCTGACACAGTTTTCACACCCGATAACGATTACGAGTGTTTCACTTTTTCGAATGATTTTGAAGAATCACCACCCGAGTTTGAATCTTTTGAATTTTCGGATGAGTCAGCTGAACCATCTGACTCGGTTGCTTACACTCGCTTTGAACCTTTGCTGGAATCCTTCGAGTTTGAGACAGTTTCACCAATTTTACCTTCAATTGTTTCGCCTCTAAAACTTGAACTCAAGCTATTGTCGTCTCACCTTAAATATGCTTATTTGGGTGAGAATGAGACCCTTCCTGTTATCATCTCGGCCTCTCTAGCCCCCGAGCAAGAGAAAGCCCTTTTAATGGTCTTACAAAATAATCGGCAAGCTTTTGGCTGAACTATGGCGGACATCAAGGGGATTAGTCCCTTAATAGTTGAACATCATATTCATATGATGGATGATGCCAAGCCAGTAAGGGATCCACAGAAATGCCTCAACCCTATAATGAAGAAGGCTGTTAAAAAGGAGATTGTAAAATGTCTAGATAGTGGTATCATTTACCCTATCTCTGATAGCCAGAGGGTTAGCCCCATTCACGTTGTCCCAGAAATCGGGCATAACGGTCATAACTAATGAGGCGAATGAGTTAATACCTACTCGCACCCAAACTGGGTGGCGAGTTTGCATCGATTATAGAAAACTCAACGCCGTGACACGGAAAGACCACTTTCCATTATCTTTCATTGACCAAATGCTAGAACGATTAGCTGGGCACGAGTACTATTGCTTTATGGATGGCTACTCCGACTATAATCAAGTTCCCATCGCCGAAAAGGACCAAGACAAGACCACATTTACTTGTCCTTTCGGTACGTTTGCTTACCGTCGCATGCCCTTTGGGTTATGCAATGTACCCGCTACTTTCTAGCGGTGTATGATGGGCATTTTTTCAGACATGGTGGAAAAATTCTTGGAGATTTTTATGAATGATTTCTCCATTTTCGGCGACTCCTTTGACGAGTGTTTGCTACATTTAGACGCAGTTCTTACCCGGTGTAAGGATAAGAAGCTCACTTTAAATTAGGAGAAATGCTATTTTATGGTACGAGAAGATATTGTCTTAGGACATATCATCTCGCAAAATGGCATTGAGGTTGATAAAGCTAAGATTGAAGTCATTTCCAATCTTCCTCCTCCCAAGTGCGTCAAAGACATCCGAGCCTTCCTTGGCCATGCCGGTTTCTATAGACGGTTCATCAAGGATTTTAGCAAGATAGACCTTTGACTCTTTTGTTGGCCAAGGACACCACTTTTGATTTCGACTCAAGCTGTATGAAGGCGTTCGAGTCGTTGAAAAACTCACTTATTTCTGCTCCCATTCTTTCATCTCCCGACTGGACGCATCCATTTGAAATTATATGCGATGCATCTGATTTTGCTATTGGTGCTGTCCTTGGACAACACATAAATAAGATGCCGCATGTAATTTATTACGCTAGCCAAACCTTGAACGAGACCCAATTAAATTACACAACAACTGAAAAAGAATTCTTAGCTGTTGTGTTTGCACTAGAAAAGTTCAGGCCCTATTTAATCAGCTCTCCAGTCATCGTTTACACGGACCACTCAGCTCTTCACCATCTTTTTGCGAAGAAGGATGCTAAATCTCGGCTCATATGTTGGATCCTCTTATTACAAGAGTTTGACCTTGTCATCAGAGACAAGAGAGGATGCGAAAACGTAGTCGCCGACCACCTTTCACGCCTTCCTTTTTCGCCTACACATCAAATTCCTATTAAAGATGTTTTCCCAGATGAGCAACTCTTAACTGTATCATGCGAACCTTGGTTCGTAGATATCGTAAATTATTTGGCCACCGGACTGATACCAAACGAATGGTCGAAATAGGACAGACTCAGATTTCTATCTCAGATAAAACATTTTTACGGGGATGAACCGTATCTCTTCAAATACTGTTCCGACCAAATCATTCGTCGGTGTGTCCCCGACAACGAGTTTAAGAGCGTGCTGTCATTCTGCCACGATCAAGTGTGTGGCAGGCATTTTGGCCCCAAAAAGACAGCAGAAAAAATCTTGCAGTGTGGCTTCTACTGGCCACGACTTTTTAAAGACGCATACGAATAATGCAAGACATGCTTCCGGTGCCAACACTTGGGCCGGATATCTAGGAGAAATGAAATGCCGCTCCAACCAATATTGGTTGTTGAAATTTTTGATGTTTGGGGGATAGACTTTATGGGACCATTTCCCAACTCTTTTGGGAACATGTATATTCTACTTGTTGTTGACTATGTTTTCAAATGGGTCGAGGCTGTGCCCAGCCGAACTAATGACAACAAAGTTGTCGTTAGATTTCTCAAAGAAAACATTTTTTCTCGGTTTGGGCATCCTTGCGCGATTATCAGTGATAATGGATCTCACTTTTGTAATAGGACTTTCGAGTCCTTAATGCGAAAATACTCCATTACTCACAAGCTGTCAACGCCCTATCATCCCCAAACTTGTGGGCAAGCCGAGATTTCGAATCGGCAGATTAAACAGATATTGGAGAAAACGGTTTCCAAACACCGTAAAGATTGGTCATCAAAACTTATTGATGCACTTTGGGCATTCCGTACTGCCTATAAGACCGATCTTGGCATGTCTCCATATAGGCTTGTTTATGGAAAGACTTGCCACCTTCCAGTTGAAATAGAGCATAAGGCATTTTGGGCAATAAAAGAGTTGAACCTATCTTTGGGAGATGCGGGCAGCAATAGAAAGCTGCAGTTGAACGAATTAGACGAGCTGCGGGATGAAGCCTATAAGAACGCAGTAGTTGTTAAAAATCGAACGAAGGTGTTCCACGATAAACACCTTATGCGCAAAACTTTCAAAGCTGGTCAACAGGTTTTACTTTACGACACTCAGTTACATTTCCATCCCGGCAAGCTCAGATCTCGATAGAAATGGCCATTTATGATACGCACTGTATATCCGCACGGTGCGGTCGATCTAGAAAACCCGGAGGACGGTTCACTGTTTAAAGTAAACGGACATCGACTTAAACTGTTTCTCACTGCAGACCCTTCGGAGGAGCTCCTGTTTTTACAGAAGCCGATCTACATTGACTGATCTTCCTCCATTTACCTCTAAATTTCGATTATCTAACCAAAACATTGTTTCAAACAAATTTGGGGGTATGTATCATTTGTAATTATATAAAAACAAAATTAAAAAATGAAAATTTGAAAATAAAAAAAAATTGGGTATTTTTGTAAATTTCCAGTTTTAATAAAATAAAAATAAAAATTTGCAAATAATTTCCTCTTTTTAAGAGGGGCTTTTTACAAATAACCAACACACTCCCCCCTATAAATAGAACCCGACCCCTCTCAGTTTTTACAAACCCTAAAATTTACCTCTCTACAAACCCTAGCCGCCGCAGCAGCCAGAAGAAGGAGATCTGCCCTAGCCGCCGCGCTTCCGCCGCCCAAGCCCCGCTTCCGCCGCGCATCCGCCGCACTCTTACCTCTTCACCCTCTGAATTTTTCAGAGGAGGTTTGCACCATCTCCCACTCTCTGTTAAATTTTTTAATAAATCTGTGAACTCTCTGTAATGGCACCAACAATGCAGTTAGAACGTGATTTTTCACAAATCTTTTCACACATGATTTACGGGAGTTATTTTGGTGAAGAAATCATACCGAGGGGGTGGAACTTTTTAATTTATAATCATCCTAACGCTTACGCTCTTCCAGATCTAGTCACTCGTTTTTACGAGTGCATGGAGGAAGGCTGCCTGAAACAATACGGTTTTATCAAACTACTTTGGGGCGATAGGGAGATAATCATTGACAGGGACTTCATCCATGAAGTCACTTTAATCCCTAGATTACCTGTTCACGACCAACCCCTTAAATTTGAAGACTATATGCCCTTAATGGGTAATGACCATTCGAGAGAACCTAAGAAGGGAATACAGACTAGAACCCTTTTCGCCAATGTTTTAACCGTGTGCCGGTAGGCACAAAACCACATTTTTGGTAGTTCACATAATACCACATTTTTCACCCCGTCTCTTCATATCGTGCATACCTTAATGACTAGGAACCCTAGATTTGACATGTGCACGGTTTTTCTTTATTCAATTGGTGCCGGTAAAAGGGCCACAAATTACCCATGCCCCATGTTAGTGACACAACTGTGTCGCTATTTCCTTCCTGTAGAGGAATTTGAATTCTACATGCATGGAGGTATACCCATTAGGCCTCTCATTGAGGGCGTATCCACGTCCTATACTCGCTTGACTGATGTATGGTCACAAACAGAACCGGCCGAACATGTACCCGCCAGGACACCCAGCTCCAGCTCGACCGCGAGCGATGAAGAGCTAACCTCTGCTGCGCAAGCACGCTTACTTCGAAGAAACAATAGGGGGATAGAAAGATTGCTTGAGATGATGACACGGCATGATCAGCGTCTAACACAAGTAGAGCAGGGGATTAGAACCTTTCTAGCTAGAGAGGAGCGTTCCCGTTCACGTTCAAGAGAACGCCGAGGGCCTGAGCAATGAGGGCACTGCTTTTGGTAAGTTTGGGGGAGGAGGTGGTTTGTAAATAAGTTATCATTGCATTGCATAATTTTAATTTTTGTACATATTTTTTCTTTTCTTTCTTTGAATGTTTAATTATGCATTGCATCTTTATCAAAAAATTATAAAAATTAAAAAAAATGAAAATAAAAAATATATATAAAAGGAAAAAAAATCAAATAAAAATTGAAAAGATTAAAAAGATAAAAGAAAATTCAACTTGGCATTATTTGACTTAAGTTTGACAAGACGGCTGACTAGCTAGAAAAACTAGATCCTAAATTTAGTAAATTAAAAACCCTAAAAATAACCTTTCTTAAAGTTTAACGGTAGAAAATATATGTCCTTGCAGTTTATTAAGAAATAGGCAAAATTTTGAGTTCAGTTCTTGGGCTAAGTCAAAATAAGGGAAGAGTATTGAAATTTTTATTGAAGTGTAAGTCTGAAAAACAACTCCGAACCTTTAGTCTAAATTCTAAAAATATATACCCTACAACTCGCACATACACACACCTTGAAACTTTGGATAGTAGAGGATATCTTGAAATGCTCTTGTCTAAAATCCTTAGTATGAGAAAAAAATTAAAGTATAAATGTGAAATAAAAGATATAAAAAAGTTGAATACTGGTTTTGTAATTACTTAAGGCTGCGTAAAATAAAAAAAAATATAGCGAGGGTGCTTTATCACCTAGTGCCTTAGAGCAACTGGTTTGGGAGTCACTGCTAAAGCCTTAGGTATTGCAAGATGAGGAATTACGCCTTAAAGCGCAAACACATTTTGTAATTGGTCGTTAGTAGATCAAGAAGTATTAACGGTCGCATGAGGGATGTGTGAGCAATTCCATCTAAAATTCACCAACTAAAAGTACTTTGGACAATAGACAAGAGTATAATAACTTGAATTGAATTTCCAAGTGTAGGGGTGATACATACACACACGTAGGGATATATGATTAGGGTCTGGATGAGAGATAGGAATGAGAAATATGACCTATATCTTCAGTAGAGATGATAAAAATTCCTAAGTTGAGATGGAACCTTATAAGGAAAATTCAAAAAATGCTGAAAGCTAAATAAATTTACAGAACATATACGATCTTAAGTTAAATGATAAGTGAGTATGAAAAATATGGATTGATGATTTCTAAGTTGAAGATAATAGAATTTCTTGCTAGAATACCGAATTGAAGAATGAAAATCAATAGGCCAAATTGATCGGATTTTGTGGGTAGTATCTGCTGAAAACCCTCAGGAGACAACACTCCTCCTACTAGGGACACCTAGAGGTTTAACGGCTTGTTGCATGAGCTCAGTGCAATCGCGATTCCCTGCGAAAGTGAGGTTAGGATTTTTCGAGAATAAAAATAGTTTTGCTCGGGACGAGCAAAAGACAAGTTTGGGGGTATTAGTTCATATCAGAATTTTGCATTATTATATTCCCCATTCTTAATCATATTGCAAATAAATAGGTGTTTTTGATCCATGTCTGCTAAATAGTTGCAGATTACAGGTTCTCGGAACAATACAGTGAAAATGGTGAAAAAACGCTACAAATGTGAGACTACGACCAACAAATAGATGAAACTGCAAGATGCCGCCTACCAGTTTGAGGAACGAACGAAGATCAGCAAATAGTTCAATATACAAAGTACAAGGGCAGCACAGGATTCAAGACTTCAACGCGAAGCTAACGGTTAAAGTCCACAAATTCTGCACTGTTGGAAATCTGGAAGAAAGTAGAAAAGATTCTGAGAAACCAAGTGGAGAAACTAAGTGGAGAAAACAGATAGAAAAAGCAACTTGAAGCATCACAGAAGAAATGAGCCCAAAAGCCCATCAAACGGCCGTGGTACCGCGGCCAAACAAGGCTTATGACTGCGGATCCGCGGCCGTGCAGAGCACGTGTTGGTGCGTGTCGGTGCGTGTCGGTGGGAGTCGGTGCATTGACCCGGTTTTCTTAGGGTAGTATTGTAATTTCAGATGTGGATCAGATATAAACCATAGGGTTTCTCCTATCTATTAATAGGAAAGCCTATAGCTCTTTTGGAGTATGCCTCTTTTTAATTCTTAGATTTTAAATTTTGAATTCCATTGTAATCGTCAAGAGGTGTCAATAAAGTAAGTTTTTTTTATCTTGCAATTTTAATTTCATCTTTTAATTTCTACAAATTTCGTATCTGTCTTTTATTATCTGCACGTTAATTAGGTAATTAAAAAGAAAATAAAAAATGAACTCCTTTGTTAATACCCTAATGAGTGAGTAGTTCCTCACTTGTTAGGATTAGGATTGGGTGGGTTTGAGAGATGAAAATCTCTCACTCCTTTTTTGCCCTCATAACTTTATAAATTAGGACTCTATGTAAAATAAACACCCACCGCTCACTACGGCACACTATCCTATGAGATAGCGGTGATTCCCTAGTTAGAGCGGTAGTGGTTGATTTACATAGAGGTTAGGAATAAGAGTTAAGAAAGGACGGACAAGGACCAAAGGGAAGAAACTATGTTTCTTCCTAGTCGTGCTAATCCCCATTGTTAACTATTACCTTAACACCTAAGTTCTTAATTAGGGCAAAGGAAGCGGTGAGTAGAATTAACTATCCAAACTTATCTAATCCTAATCCTAGTAAGGTTTTAATTCAAATCAAATTCAATCTTAGTTTTTATAAAAATCAAAACCTACCACAAATAGGAATTGACTCGTTAGAACAATAAGAAAAAACACGTTTTCCCTATGGACCGACCCGTACTCAACCGGCTAGTTACCAAGCGACACCGTCTTGATTGCAGTATATTCTTAACTTTGATTTCAAAACGCAAAACAACTCTCACTCAGGTAGCACAATCTCCAACTCGAATCTCCGAAAATCTTTGATAAGCTCCTTCTATGCAGTCAACATCCGAATTGCTGGCAACCGACTAAGCGCATCCGGCACTACATTAAATTTCCCCGGATGATACTTGAGATCAAGATCATAGTCAGCCATCAGCTCCAACCATCTACGCTGCCTCATGTTAAGCTCTTTCTGTGTGAACACATACTTTAGGCTTTTATGATCGGTGAATACTTCGACCCTTTCGCCCAGTAAGTAGTGTCTCCAAATCTTCAAAGCGAAAATTACTGCTGCAGGCTCCAAATCATGAGTTGGATAATTCTTCTCATGGGTCTTCAACTGTCTCGATGCCTAGGCTATAACCTTCCCATGCTGCATCAAAACACATCCCAAACCTTTCCCAGATGCGTCGCTGTGAATCACCAATCCTCCGGAACCGTCCGGTACGGTCAAAATAGGAGCGGTTATCAACCTTTGTTTCAACGCCTCAAAAACTGACGCATACCTATCCGTCCATACGAACGGTACCTCCTTACGCGTAAGCTTGGTCAAAAGCTCAGCCAAACGAGCAAAATTCTCCACGAACCTTTTATAATATCCGGCAAGTCTAAGAAAACTTCTGATCTCTGCTACGCTATTCGGAATTGGCCAATCTTGAACTGCTGCAATCTTCTCGGGATCAACGGCGATTCCACCTTCAGATACGACGTGCCGCAAAAACTTCACTTCTTCAATCCAAAACTCGCACTTGCTCATCTTTGCATACAATCTTTGTTGCCTCAATATCTGCAGTGCGATCTTCAAGTGTTCTGCATGCTCTTCTAGGCTCCTCGAGTAGACCAGAATATCATCGATGAACACCACTATAAACTGGTCCAAGAACGGTGAAAATATTCGGTTCATCAAGTCCATAAATATCACCGGTGCATTCGTGACTCCGAATAGCATCACTAAATACTCGTAATGTCCATATCGAGTTCGAAACACAGTCCTGCAAATATCCTCTGATTTAACTCCAACTTGATGATATCCGGATCGTAAATCTAGCTTCGAGAATACCCTTGCGCCACTGAGTTGCTCAAATAATTCTCCAATGCGAGGGATCGGGTACTTGTTCTTAATAGTCACCAGGTTCAATTCTCGATAATCGATGCACATCCTCCTTGTGCCATCTTTCTTCTTGACTAGAAGAACTGGAGCTCCCCAAGGTGAATTACTGCTGCGAATCCAACCCTTCTCTAGCAATTCGGTAACCTGCTTCTTGATTTCTTCCAACTCCACTGGTGCCATCGGATAGTACGCCTTTGAGATTAGCGCTGCACCAGGAACAAGATCGATCGCGAACTCCACATCTCGTTTTGGCGATAAACTCGAGATGTCTTCGAACATATCCATGAACTCTCGAACTACAGCTGGCGTTTCCTCCTTATCAACTTCCATCGACGAAAGAACACTGTGTGTCGGTCTAGCCCTAAACTCAACTAGACCGACAGAACTGCTTCCTCCAGCAAAAACAAACTCCGGATGTCCGGGAATATGGAAAATCACTTTCATTGCCTACAATCAATGTGAGTATGGAAAGTGCCGAGAAAATCCATTCCCAAGACAACATCATAACTGCCAGTATCGATCACCAAGAAATCTGCAATTAACTCTCGTCTACAAATAACAACAGAACAATCCTTACACTCACTACTGGATATGATCTTCCCGTTCCCAGTGTGTATGTCCCAACAACTAGACATGGTCGTACAAGCAATCAAGTGTGCAGCAATAAACTTGGACGACATAAAACAATTGGATGCACCAGAATCGAATAATGCTAATGCGGGAAAATCATGAACAAGTAGGATACCTGAAACAACTTCATCTGAAGTCTTGGCCTCTTCAGCCGTCAACGTAAAGGCTCGAGCTTGATTAGGTCTCTTAGTTATCTGCTTCTGCCCATGAAACTGCTTCTGCGGTGGCCTCTGAGCATCTTCCCTCAAACGAAGCTTCGATGGACAAGTATCAATGGTATGATCAGCTGATCCGCAAATAAGACAAAGTCCAAGCCTCTTACGAAAATCTCTTCGATAGTGACTCGGCCGTTGGCAGTAATCGCAAAATACCCTTCCTTTCTGCTCGGGCACGACTGGCTTCTTCATCGGTACAATGCCACGCCTGTCTACCAGGATACCTCGGCGTATAGGCGCTCGATTTGGCGTAAATGCCGGTTTCCATACCACAACTGCCTGCTACTGTGCACCCATTGTCTTCATTGATAAGCTCTGCTGCTCCCTGGCTGCTTTAAGAACTTGCGAGAAAGTGGTCAATCCCAAAGATATAATGTGCCTCTGGATTTCCACGTCCAAACTACGCATGAACCGTCTTGCCTTATCAGCTTCTTTGGCAACCAAAGGTCCCGTGAATCGGATGTGCCATGTCCACTCAGCCGCATGCATGTCCACGGATCCGCCATTCTGCTTCAAGCTGATAAACCTTTCTTCCATTTCCTCCCGTGCAGTCTGCGGAAAGAACTTCTCCAAGAAACTCTGTGAGAAAGCATCCCAACTGATCGGCTTGGACAAACGAGTCTCTTTCACAAGCCACAACTCACGATTATAGTCCACCAATTGAATGCGTACAACATCCACTCTCTGATCCTCCGGAATCTGTGCTGCAACGAGCAGATTCTCCATATCGACTAGCCACTACTCCGCTGGCAACGGCTCCTCCAACCAGTGAAAATGGACGGACCAAGTCTTCTGAAATCCGCCACGGTACCCACACGCTGTACTGGTTTGGCTGCAACAGTATCTACGGACTGCTGGACGGTCCGCAAACCTTCCTGAAAAACTTCGGCTTGCCGCTGATTTATCTCAGTTTGCCGTTTCAGGTTCTCTAGCATCCCACGAATTACTCCAAGCAATGCGACGTCATCAACACGCCTCTGGTACGATCGCAGATTTCTATCCGCCATGATCCTGAAACCAAGACACCGAAGAGAATTAGTATGATAAATAAGATCCAAAACTTGCGATAAAACAAGAACTGGTAAGCAATGAAACCGAGAGAAGCAAGGTAAAATAATGAACATAAATCAAGGATATGAATCAAGACTAGGACTCCAAGTTACTTAAATAGAGTACCGCATTTTAACCATGCTGCAGTTCATAATTACAATCAAATAACTATGTTCAAGTCGCCCAAATCCTAGAGAGAAACAATAGGGAACCAAAAGTTTCAAGTCGAGATGCAAAGTTATTTGCATATCGTTAAGACAGGGGTCAAGAGAAAGATATGATTCAAGAATCACGATAACCAAGTGGCAGGACATGTTCTTAATTACGGGTTTTCTGATTCGTGTATTGGGTCCAATACCTAACTACAA
Source organism: Agapanthus africanus (assembly GCA_030015575.1). NCBI lineage: Eukaryota > Viridiplantae > Streptophyta > Magnoliopsida > Asparagales > Amaryllidaceae > Agapanthus > Agapanthus africanus. Next base: position 90,084,413 of record JASDDO010000028.1, on the reverse strand, counting down.
AAGAATCAAACTCGATTAACCTAAATCCTATGACTCTGATACCAAACAAACCCTGTCACGCCCCGCTTCCCAGAGTGCTCTAAGATCGGCACGTAACAGAGCCAACCATGCTACCTGTGGCTAGGAAACATCCCTCCACAGTCACATTACGGTTGTCTATAAGATATCAAGAACAGTAAAATAAAATAAACTATTTAGTACATGTCTATATGCCAGAATAAAAGAGTCAAGAAATAATATGCGGAAGCAATAAATCCAAAAACAATAACAATCTGGAAAGTACGTCCCAAATACGGGCTCAGATCAGGAAATGAAAATGCTGAAAGAAAACTAGACTAAAATACTAACAGGATCCTTATGCTCGGCCTGTCTACTGAAGTACTCCTGATTGGCCTGCAGGAGAAATAAAGGATCTGGGCCATGCAAAACCCAGATGTCAGTGCGTCCTTATATCAAACAATAATACATGAACAGGATACACGAGATATGCAGGCACGAGTATAAACAATAACATGAATGTAACCAGTAAACATGGATATAGGACAGTGAAGTGTATACGTGCAGGTGAAGTGCAGTGAGTAATCTAAACTATACTACTGGGTTATCTGTTCTAAAGTCTTCGAAATCAATTAATGTAATCCTCATCGTAACCCATCAGTCTATGCCCCGTTCATGCCCCACGGGACCACGGTAACAAGATTATTCCGTAACGCCCGGAAAAAACGGCAAACAATATATTCCGTAACGCCCGGAAAAAACGGCAAACAATATATTCCGTAACGCCCGGAAAAACGGCAAACAATATAATAGCCCTTTGAGTTACGTTCGGCTACATTCTTGATTTCCCCTTACCCCCAAGGTTATGTGTTCAAGTCGGGTATTGCCAATCAATAACTAATGCCAACACAGAATCAAGCAGGTACAGGTTTTGTCTATGCAGACAACAATAACGTCCATCAGGACAACATGTCAGGATTGTCGGCATTAGATACAGGATCAGGTAACATGTCAAGTAGTGATATATCAGGTCATGTCATGTAGTGCACATGTATCAAGTAGGTGCCTAACAGTAAAATGTAGCAAGTATCGAATCACGGTAAAGGTACGGATGTACGGTGAAAGCATGGATGCCCAAACATGTATCGAGGGTTACATCATGACTATGTAGGATGCACATTATCAAGCATGGGATACTAATGTAACAGTAATATGAATTAATGTGACATTGCACGTAACTAGATATGTAGAATTAATGGTATGGATACACAATAAAATATGGATGCCCAATTATCTATCAGGGGTTGCAAGTACAGCTCCATAACTAAGTAGGATGCATATTATTAAGCATGGGGTACTAATGTAACAGCAATATGAGTTAATGTGATCTGTGGATGCAGCTGCATATCTAATACATGATATGGATGCATACGGGTATCCGAAAACAGTAAAACATTAATATGGATGTAAGATGCAATCAACATGTGATATTTTTATTCATATGGATGCAAAGTAAGATACATAGTATGTAGCAAGATGAACTTGCCTGAACGAATCTCACGACGGGGTGCGTACGATGCGAGGTCGGGTAAACGTCGCAATGCACACACGCACACACGGGACAGGTCCAGGCAAAGCAAGAAAGTGACCACGCTGGCTGGGAACGTCCTCTGGGTTGGTCTGAACGTCAGCGATGGCACAGCTCCGGTGATGGCCGGAAAAAAAACATATCAAGAAAAGAAAAGAGAAGGAAAGAATAAGAAGAAGAAAAAAAAGAAGAAGTGCTGGGGTTTAGTGTGGCTCTGGGTTATCTGGGACAGAGGAGAAGGTGAGGGGAGGAAGACGATCGGTCGTGGGGTTTTCCGGCGAGGTTTCACGGTGATGGCAGTGAGGGTTCCGGGTTCAAGAAGTCGGGTGTGCAGGGTTCTTGTGCTGAGGATAGAGGCATGGGTCTGAGGAGTAGGAGAGTGGAGAGAAGTGAGGAGAGGGTGGTCACGAGGGGTGAGGCGACGATGATGCACCGCCGATGATGGAGGTGAGGTATGCAGGAGAGGTGAGGGTTTGGGGTTATGGGTTTGGTGCAGGGTTTGGTGCGAGGGAAGAGCTCGGGTGTTTGGGAGAAGAAGAGAGAAGAGAGGGGGGAGACGGCGGGAAGGGGTCGCCGACGTGATGACGACGACGGCGAGGCATGGGTCGAGGTTTCTTGGGTTGGGCTGCCGTTGGGGGTACTGAAGCGGGGAAAGAGGAGAGAGAGGTGAGGATGGGAAGATGGTTGAGGTGATGAGGGGAGGCCGACGAGGGTGGAGGCGGCATCGGCGAGCGAAGGTAGGGGGCATGGGTTCGAGCGACGGGAAACGAAAAAATGAAAAGAAGAACAAAGAGGGGGAGAGAGATAGAGAGAACGTGCATGGGTTAAAAAAATTAAAGAAAGAATATATTTTTACTGTAGAGGAGAGAGAGAGAGGGTTAGGAGAGAGAGAGAGAAGGAGAGAGAGATCTGGTTTTTTTTAAAAATTTGATTTTAAAAAATATTTTTAAACAGATAGAAATATATTTAAAATATAATATTAGTTAATTTTATGTTTTTGGCCAATACAAAAATAGTCCAAAACACGCCCGGGCCGGGTCTAAAATTACTATTTGAAAATACGAATAATATACGTATAAACCAAAACCAAAATACGATATCCGGGTAACGAAAATGCATACTCCCAAGAACGGATACACGTAGCGTGCACATAGCTATCCAAATGGGTCCGTTTCACTGAACGGAACGAGAACAAGATATACAGATGCTACCACAGGGTCAGGGGTATGATGCAGGCCATGCTAGATATTTTTAAAATATTTTATTTGACTTTAAATGTTATATTGAAAAAATGCAAATGCCAGATATAATGCCAGTATGCAGTATATGAAAAAAATGAAAGTGCACGGATCCACATAACAAGCCGGGATAAGTCATAAACAGAAATCAAGACGGGTTCCCAGCAAGCGGGTCGGGTCGGATGCAAATACAGATGTCAAATACACTATTGGCATCCAAAACACAATAAATCAAGAAAATACCATAAATAAATAAATACTCAAAATAGAACTAGTATAAATGAACTAGAGTGTTACATCGTTTCCAAGTTCGATGCCGATTTATACTTTCCCTCGCAGTGTAGGTTGTTCTCGGCTCATGCTTTTGTGGCTGGGCTACCCTCCGACTGTCGGATAGAGCAAACCTACTTTGCTGATACTGATCTTCAACCCAGTCTTTGAAGGTGAAGCAGTCTTCAAGAGGTTATCCCACTACTCGGTGGTAGGAGCAATAATCCGGGTGATGGACCTCGTTTATCTGTGCGGGGTATCGAGACTCCGGGAGCGTCATCATTTGTTACTTCATGACAAGGTTGAATATTTTTCTTGTCTTGTCATGAAGGAAAGAGTACTCCCGACCCATCTTATTCATAAAAGACGGATTCCAGCAGACTTTTTCTCGATCGCGTGGCTTCTTGAATCCGCTTCGCTGTTTTCGATCGTTTTTCTCATTCTTCACCTTGTTGTTGCTTCTACATCTGGCTTTCTTTTTGCCACGAGAGCGCACAGCGGGTTGTGGGTGAAAGGGATCGTCATCCTCTATAGCCAGCTGAATGATACATTACGTCCTGGCTTTTTCGTAAATGGCCATTTCGCGGTTGTGGTCATCCGACGGTTCCATAAATTCTGGCTCTGGATCTGCCCCCAGTTTCTCTACGTCAGGAGCTTCTCTGCCGTTTATTGACGAGTGAGAGATCATGTGGCAGCTCGCCACTTACTCCTCGGGTTCTCCTGACGAGTCGTCTCCTTCATCAATGTCATTGTTTCCATTCTCAAGAACATGTTTGAAGAATTCTTCCAATGTGACCGGGGTCCGCGCTTTTTGGTTGTATTTCTCCAGCGCGTCGATATACTTTTGCAGACCTGTACGATTGCCGTCGTGTTGCGCGGGCTTCTTGGCCTTCTTCTTTAAAGATTTCTAAGGCTTGGCCTGGAGGTTTTGTCCATCGTTACCAACTTTCAGCATTAGGCGCGGTTTCAGCATTCCGTCAATGAACTCAGGCTCCAGCGGGCTCTTCCACTTAATCACCGGACATGCTTGAAAATCCTTCAGCATTCTTTTAGTTTTAGCCGAAAGGATCACTACCCATGGAGCTTCTTCTATAAATGAGAATGATGCCCCCGGCGTATCTACCTTTTTAGGAGCGTGCTGCTGCGGCGGGTTCACCTTCCAGTTTTCGGACAACGCGAACTTACCCTACTGGTACTGGTCTTTGACCCAGTTTTTAAAGTCGTAGTAATCTTCGATTAGGTGGCCCACTATTCGGTGGTAGAGGCAGTAATTAGGATTGCTGACGTCGCTCGATTGCAGTGGGCGTCTCGGGTCCGGCAGAGTGATGAGCCTGTTGTGCACCGCCAGTCCGAATAGCCTCCTCGTTTTATCCCGGGGAAACGAGTAAGGACGTCTCAACTTCTCTTCGAGGGCTCGCGGTCTGCTGTTTTGGCGGGTAACCGGTTTTGGGTCACTCGATTGTTGTTGAGCATTGGCGACAAAGGTCTCTTTCCCTTTGCCCTTTTCATTCCGCAGATCTGTCTTTGAAGAGGGCGACCTATGGCCCATCTGGTCTATTTGGGCCAGTTTGTCAATCAAAGCCTGGAAGGTGGTCATCTTGAAGAACATCATAAACTGGGATATAGTTGCCTGAGGATCAAGGGACCCCACGAACATGCCTACAGCAGGAGCTTCTTCTATGCGCTGTTCACACTTCGACCATAGGTTCCACCACCGAATTGCGTACTGAACCCAGGTCTCTCCCTGCTTCACCCTGGCGTTGATTAATGCCGTGATTGGGGTGTGCTCACTTGCTCTTGCGAACCGCTGTGTGAACAGTAGTTCCATCTCCATAAATGTCTTGACAGAGTCATTTGGAAGTTCTGAATACCATTCAAATGCTGTCTCCGCCAAGCTGCCGAAAAATTGGCGAAGCAATAATTTGTTATCGCCCCCAGTGTTACCGCACAGAGCTCTGAATTGAGCAACGTGTTGGTGCGGATTGCCCGTCCCCTTATACACATGGAATTTGGGAATCGTATATCCTGGCGGGTATTTAATTTGGTCGTACCAGCCTGGATAAGGTCGCCCAGTTCTATCGACTTGTCCTGCCTCTTCGTTCGCTTGATGAGCTCGTATCTGCTGAGCTATGTAGTCATCAAGGGTAGCTTTGGAGATCGTCTCCTCCCTAGCTGCTGATAAAGCCAGAGGAGGGTTCGATGTCTCCCCCCTGTCGTCTTCATTGATTACTGGAGGGTCTTCAGCTGGAGGATCCGGCTGGATCATCATCCCAACCATGTCTTGGAACAGAAGCACCATCTGTTTTATATTAGCTGCTTGTTCCGCGGCCTCTTTATCTTTCTTTTCAAGCACCCTCCATAGGAATTCGGTGTCGGTCTCCTGCTCTTGGCGTTGTTCCGACGATGCTCCCGAGCTTTCTTTCTGCCCGATAAGTGCGGCCATCCTTGTCAACATCTCCTGGAGCTTTTGTTGTTGCTTCTGAACCTTTGTCACAGACCGTGTAAGTGGTCGATGACCCACGGAAGTAGGTCTTTCCTCTTTGCTGGAAGCCATGTACACCGTGTGTACTACTATGCTCCCAGACTTGGGGCATTTGGGTCCACTGCTTTTCAAATTTACCGCAGGTAAGGGGATCTTCTCCGGCCTTCTCCTCTTATGGGAGGTCGAAGTTGAGGGGGCCATTGCGGCAAGCACCCTTGCAGACGATACCTTTCGTGGTATGTCAGAGCGATGATCTTCCTCTTGCCGAGCCTTCGTCTTCTTCAGCTGGCGAGAATAATCTTTGTCAATTACAGAGTCTTGGATTTTCCGCCAAACTCTATGGATCTTGGAGGACAACCGCTGAGGAGGCTGTTCCGGTTTCACCTGCGTTGTGTTTTCGATAGGCAGAGGGGACTTTTTCGGTATGGTGGTTGGAGATTTCTTGCGCACCCTCCTGAGCAGCTCGAAGCTGTTCCCAGTTGGAACAGCAGCGTCAATTTCCACCATTGGAGCTGGTGGGGTAAGTCCAGAGGGAGAGTTGCCCCAGATTTCCTCACTCGGTGGCAGTGGAGACGTCGAGCATGTATTGTGGATGGGATCACCATAGTTGTGGAAGCAATCTCGTTATGCCCCTTGCTTTGATGAGAGGCTGCTTTTGGTGTCAACCTGTCGAAGACTGACATCCGTTGAGAGGGAACGTCTAACCTATCGAAGACTAACTTTCGAATAGGGGAAGCCCTTGTAACGATCTTACCCGTAGCAGGAGTTGGAACGGACAGTCTTGCGAAGACCGATCCCTTAGCAGGAGAAGCCCCTTTGAAGACTTCTTCTACCGGAGCTGGAATGGCTATCTGCTTCGGGATAACTCTTTTAGGTATTGCCGGCCACTTTAAGGGCCCAGTCGGGTTTTGGCTCAACCTATCGAAAACTGAGGCAGCAAACTTGGATGACCCGTTGAGAGGGGCCATGATAGTTGTGAGACGATCAAAGACCGACTTCTTTGGAGCCTCTTGTGATGGCAGTGAAGCATTGAAGCTCATTGGAGGGAGCATGGTCCTGAAGAACAGTCTAGTGGTGGCCTGAGTCACCTGTTCCACTAGAATTGCGAAGATGGAGGCCGCTTGGGGCCCATAAGTCACTCCTCCGACGGGAACGGAGTGGGAGTTGTTGTTGCAGGTAGTGCAGCTGGAGGCCATCGATGTTATCTCCTTTTTTGCATGGAAAAAGATACCAAATCTTAGTACCTCAAATCCAGGGGCAACTATATTAAACCGCGATTCGTTCGCGAACACGACACACGAAGTGTGGAGTGGAAAGAGAAAGAGGTCCCACCGGGCGTTCCAGAATCTGTTTACCGCCGAAAATAGAGATGAAACCGCGTAGGTCGTCTTGCCTGAATTTGGGGGCAGATGTTATTTGGTTTTATATGTCTACCTCTCCTGCCACGACCCGAAATTAGCACGTGACGGCCCTAATACTACGCAACGCTTAAAGACGTAACGCAGTAAAAGAAAGCCAAAACCCAAAAATCTAAACCATGAAAATACGGAAAAGATAATAAAAGTTTTTGAAACATTTGAAATCGCAACCTAAATTCTTTAAAAGTCCAACTTCTTTCTTTAAAATTTTGGCAACACCCCATTTGTAAAAACTGACCCCAAAATGGGTACAACAATAAAGATAAATAAAGCATCCCCAAACGGGAGCAAATACACGCCCAAAGGCGGAAAACAATCACCACCACAAATATACGACGCCGTAGCGAAGAAATAAAGACAATAGAGATAAAGCTGTGTAAAAGACAACAAATCCACAAATAATATACAATATCGTCCTCACCAAGTCTCTAAGTCAACAATATAATAGTAGATGGAGAGTACAAGATACAACGAATGTACAATACAAAATACAGATAACCACCAAAACCCACCTAAGCAAAATAGCACACTGTGAGCCAATGCGGTATCTGTAGCAAAAGATGATAGATGAACAGCCTGCCTCGACTACTCTGGAGAAACACCCTGCAAAACAACTGTGGCACAACGGGGGTGAGTTGCCAACTCGTGAATAGTAGATAACATATGCAGGTAATCGCAGATATGTGCGTACAGCATGAATCTAAGATATGCAATTTACAGTAATAACAGGTCATGTGAATGCAGAATAATGGAAAGTACACTAGCAGGTACAATCAATATATGAAGCAATAATAATATGACAATAGTATGCGATAATCATGCAATAGGGATATGAGAATGTAGATATACAGCAATCATGAAGAGTACACTAACAGGTACTACTAATACATGAACAGTGCATAAATAAATAGGTATGAGGTATGGAGTGAAATATGTCATTTCCACGGAATCCTGACATCGTGGTAGGATCACAATCCATCAAGACACTCAAATTCACGATTCCTCAATCAGCCCCCAAGTTAGGCTCTCATATCATATAAGTCTCGCATCTCCTCAATGTACAATATCGAATAATCTCCTATATCCCGAATGTACAAATCAGTAATCTCATATGTATCCGGTATCCAATCTCAATGAATCACCTAATATCCCAAATCAAGCTCAAGTAAAATTCTAACATCCTAAATATATATATATTTGCATAAATAAATATGATGGGGTCAATACACATATATTAGCGTCCCACTCTACTAATATTGGTGTAAGGGTATATATAACAACGGCTAAATCCCCTGTTATATATACAAAGGTGTTAAAAGAAATATCATGAAAACAATGTGCCAAGCATCGACACAGAAATCCTGATCTATCAGATGCCGTCACCAAGACTAGCATCCTGATAGGTACGTATCATACGCTATCCCGAAAGCACGAGTGCCTAGCTTTGACCCTCGCCTTTCGACGTATCCATACGTACATGACTCCCAACGGTATCCCCATGATCCCCGTCGAGTCATTGGTACTGTCACCGGTAGGTACTCGCCCACCTCCAGGCTCAATCGGCAAAGTCCATCGATCATCTTGCCGAGGGGAACCATACCGGGCCCCACCATGTACCCTCATACGGCACCCACTCCTCGTATGGAGTATATAATCAGAACCGATAAATCTCATGTGGATGCGCAAATATCATATCAAGGAAACCGGGTTTTTCAAATAATGCATAATTTCATGAACTCCCGCGGTTCCCAAATCCAGAAAACATCATGTAAAATCCAAATAACAATACGCAAATCCAGGAATAAATATGTGCGATATATTTGAAATGCGAGCATATAAAGGAAAATATGTAGCTGAAACCAGATGTATGCGAAATCAATAAGGTACAGCTAAGTATAGGTGTCTACCTATAAGTAAATGATGTAGTAAACCCCCCTGGGTATAAGTAAAATATGAGCAAGGTATACATGTAGCTGTATCGTAAAGGGTATATGTACCTATCACTAATGGTACGATACTCTATAGGTATACAGGTATGGTAAATGTCATATGTGATAAGCAGTACGAATCAATGTCAGAAGGTCCCTAACCAAGCAATATATTATCTATAAGTGGTTTGTGTGTGACATGGCAATTATTGACGGTGTGTGTAGCATACAATCAGTGCTTGTGCAACATGAATCGTCAATAATTTGTGCAGTGTCCTACGGCTACTAGTCCAAGTACAACATCTAAGTAATAGGGTAAATGCGCAATTCTAACTATAACGTAGAATATGCGACAAGTATTAGAATTCTAGCCCAGACGCATAACGCCATACGGGCGACTTTCCTGTAGATGTTAAATCTACTCACCAGCGCTCCACGCTAGGTGAATCCTACCACCAGTTTCCCCCCTGTAGCAGTGTCCGTAGTCCCCGCCTGCGAACCTACAACATTAAAACAATAAAGCAAATATATATTAATAACAGACCCAAATCACGTACACACTACACTAGACCGACGCAACAACACGAAACATACTCTCAAGTGTTCGTATTGTGGCTAACGTGCGTAGCGACACGACGAAACTAACCCAAGAGCAAAACCACGCAAACTGCACGATCTGTGTCGTATTACGTATCGCGTGGACACAAAACACTAGAAACTGCCTAAGTGATCCCAGATTATGCATACTGTGAAAACTAAACAAACAAACAAGACCAACAGAACCCAAACCACTGCAGACACCAACCCAGGAAAAACCAAACCCTAACTCCTAACCCTAGCCGGCGTCGCCGGACCTCCTCCTTGCCGTCGCCGGCCCTGGCCAGTGGCCTAGGTGTCGTGCCTCAGGTGGTGTCCCAGTGTCCCTAGTACATCACTACAATTTTGCTTAATTTTTCAGTAAACTTCCCGGGTCACAGCAGGTTCCAGATGTCGCAAATCGACACCAAAATACGATATTTTGCACAAAACGTAAACCCTATGGTATTTTAGTGAAATCTGGGTTAAACTCAGTTAAAGTGACCCTAACAACACTTAAATAGGTAGGGTTTACCAACACAATCACATCCTAACCAAAATTCCACATAATTCACCATATTTAGCACAAAACTAACTTTAAACGCAAACCGACGCTAAACTACACACAAGCTAAGCAAACAGGGAAATTGGGTTCAGAATATATACCCTATGGAACCCTATGCAGCAGGAGAAGGAGTGGAACTAAGTTGCTACTGCTGCTGGTGATGCAGGGGCTGCATGTTGCTGCTGCTGCAGATGTTGCTGTTGTTTGCTGCTGCTGGAGCTGCTTGCTGCTGATGCTGATATTTCTGCTGGTGCTGCTGCTGCCTCAGCTGCTGCTGCTCTTCTGCTGCTGCTGCTCTCTTTTGTGTGTGGGTGTGTGTGTGAAAGAATGAGAGAAATGAGTGAGAATGAGAATGAGAGAACAATTCAACTCCCCCCCTTCTCACTCTCTCACTTCATTAAATGAGGCATGGTTCACACCATGTAGCACCATGCTTCTCTCTCTCTCTATGGTCAACAATTCAACAAAAGAAATCATTTTTAAAAACCCTTTTTCATTTCTCTTTTAAAAACAACTATACAAATTCAAAACCCAAAACACTTGATATAAAGTTTAAAACTAGATTAGGGAATGGTTAACCCACCATGTTGCTAATCATGGCTAAACCCTAAATTAACACCCTAGTTAACATGCACACGTGTGTGCAAGCCTAGGAAAAATCTAATAAAATATTCATTAAATAGGATAAAATATTTAAAAATCAATTTGGTAAACTTTTTATTAAAAACTATATATTAAAATATAATTATCCACAAAACACATTCTAAGGTGTTACATCTCCGAAGATGCCAAGCTGATTTATGGTACCGTGTATCAGAGGTTTAGATAGATGCGGCCGTTGTAGCAGACTTCGTCAGATTCCCCCTCGTTGTGAGGGGTTTTTTATTATGGGGCGCTCTTCCCTGCAGGCGCAAGCCCCTGCTGTTAATTACGTTACCGTGTAGCGATAACCACTTTCTCCTGCTCCAGATGTTCACTTCGTATCGTGTGTGTTTGTTTTATTTTTTGGTTGCCCATGGATTATATATGGAGACTAATTTGTGTTGTCGCCCATAGGGCGTAGATTAGTCCAAATCCGTATATTCTTAGATTTGGGTTTTGGGTTGATTTAAGGATCTTTAACCTTGTTTAAGATTAAGATCAACTTAAATGTTTTTTAAGGATATGTTAATCTGATATTGGGCTAAGATCTACTTAACGGGGGTTCGGGAGCATTTTTTATCCAACGAAAGAGCGTTTGGGCTCTATCGTTTTAGTTTAAGGATGTTACGGTCCACAGCTAGTTTAAGGGCATTACGGTCCATAGGATAGTTTAAGGACATTACGGTCTATTGGGATATGCTCATGGGTTTGAGAGTGCATCCAAGAACTGTTGATTGTCGGGACCCTCCACCTCTCTGATATCGTTGAAAAATTATAACGATATATATCAGAGGTGTGGAGCGACGTACTCTTGAACCGAACTCCAGATTGAAGGGAGAGATCATGGTAGAACGAACATTATTTTAGATGCCACGTGTCAGGAGATCATTGGCCATCTCTGGAACTAAGATTGATTTGGGGGGAACCTGAGTATAGGAGGGCTCGGTTGATTGATGATCAAAAAGTCTTTGGCCTGAAGAGACTTGGCTAATTTAGGCTAAGGTTGGTCCCTCACGGTGTTAAACTCGGATAAATGTTTGGCGCTCATGTGCTCCCACGTGAGGCTCTTAAGCAGTGTTAAACACTGAAATTAGGAGAGCTCACGTGTGGCACGTGAGGCACCTGAATATTGGGCACTATTTCTTTTGGGCTTATTCTCTTGTTCTATTCATATAAGTGTTAAACACTTAAATCTTCTCACCATCACCTGTAGACATGTAAGGCGCCACCAAGTTGGGCACTGCCTCCTTTGAATTTATCTTCCTATTCTTTTCTAAGTGCTAAATACTATTGGAGGTCACGTGGTATCACGTGACTCGATCTCAATTTCCTTTTTGTTCCTCGGAGGTGCTCACATGGGAACACATGATCCGTTATAGCGTTGAACGCTAATATGCATGGGGCTCTTGATCTAGGTCTTGAGAATTTCAAGTCCTTTGTTTTATAAGAATTAAATTCTTATGCAGGGTTAAACCCTAGCGTTATCAAAGAAATTAAATTCCTATGTTTTTGGAAGAATTAAATTCTTCAAACCTAGTTCTTTTCTCTATGTTTTGGGACTGCATAACAGAATCTCCCCGATGAGAATTAAATTCTCAACTTGTGGGGAGATCTGCTTCTGCAGACCTCAACCAGAGGAAGAACTAAGTTCTTTTTTGGAAGAGTTAAACTCTTGTAAAAGGAGATAAAATGATTTCTAAGTCTTTTCCTCACCTAGGGTCTCTTTTTCTCTAAAGGGAACTCCTCTTCTTTTTTCTATTTTCTCAAATCTTATGGCGGGTCTCCTCTCTTTCTCTCTTCAGTCCCGAGTCCTTTATATAGTAGAGGCAAGTTTGTTGATTTTTGTTAAGGAAATCTCTCATTGATAGATTTTTGATTAATTCGGGGATTTTATCCACCGTTGGATCTTTGATCCAGAGACTTCTGTTTTACAGAAGACATTTTTCTTATTTTTAACAAAATCGGGAAAATATTTTCCTATACAGAGCTTATTCTGTATCTTGGTGATTTTTAATCACCATTGGATCTTTAATCCAATGGTGATCTAATTTATAAAGCACAATCTTTCTTGTTTAGAAAGATTAGGAAAATATTCTTCCATACAGAGCTTATTCTGTATTTTTGGTGATTTTTAATCACCATTGGATTTTTAATCCAAAGGTGCTCTGATTTACAGAGCACAATCTTTCTTGTTTAGAAAGGTTGTGAGAGTATTTTCCCATAATAGGATTCTGATCTCTCTTATTTAGAATTTAATTCTATCGGCTCAGAGGGTATTAAGAATCTTCACGTGTAGCACGTGACCCAATGGCGCTAGGTCGGTTTGCTTATATGCAGCAGTCCCAGAGAAAAGCATCACGTGTTGGCACGTGATGCGCCTTCTGGCCTGTTATTTGTTTTAGGAAGGCGCCTATATACTTTGTATATAGATACCCGCGTGCCTGCACGTGAGGCTCAATTTCAGCCTTATTTGTTAAACGCACTGCCCATAATTTTTTCTCCAAGGTGCATCACGTGCGGGCACGCGATGTTCCATTTGGGGAATTTCTCCATCGCTTTTGGTTCATTATTTATTTATTTTTTATAAGGGAACAGTGACCATCTCGTGCCACGTTAATACGTTCCGTATCAATCTACCCCGTTATCCCCGCGTATTGTATTGTATAGAGTTATATTTATAAGTCTTGCCGAAACTATAGATACAAGTTGTTCAAGTAGTCAGGTTCAGGATGTAATCTTGTAGTCATGTCAAGTTATAGCCATGGTTCGGTCAAGTCAAGTCATGTATTCGGTTTGATATTTAAGTTTGAATTCAGGTATTCAGATTCATGTTCAAGTATACATGTTAGACTTTGGGTTCATGTTTTAATTGGATTCTGATTTGAGTTCGGATTTAGGTTTGAGTTAGATTCAGACTGAGTCAGACATTTGTAACTGATTTAAATCCTGAATTAGGTTCGGGAGTTATCGGTAACTGCTGCACATGGACGACAGGATTTGTGTCTTTTTCCAAGACAATTATCATTGATAACTCCGTTAAGTTTTCTACATTAAATAGGCAAGCACTCACTTTCTCCGGCTCCCTAGGGCTCAAGAGAATTGATCCCGCTTAAACCTATATTTACTAAAGTCCTTAAATATTGTTTTATATGACTCGATAAGGTTTTATGAAAAATATTTTTAATATAGTTTCAAAATAACCTCAAGAAGTTATTTATATTATTTAGGGTTTTCATGAATGTGAATTTTAAGAATTTGAGGTATTTTAGTGATAATAGCTTAGCTTGGAAAGTTTATGGTATTTTATTGTAAAACTTGTCTTTTATTGGTATCTTGATGGTATTTTGGTGAAAACATGTAATTCTTTCATTGTACAAAATGTAAGTTTATTATATTTTGAAAATATTTGGATTTGTAATATTTGTATAATTATTAAAAATTAAATTTTTATTTAAGTAGAAAACTGCGTTTTTCTTAAAAACCGTATTAAAAACCTTTCGAGACCGAATGCTCCGTGAGGATATCTGCATCTCGCTCTACTAGCCCAAGGATGTGCTATAATCCACACCATCCAATAGCGGGTCCCCTAAAGAGGATTGTAGAGGCATATGTGCAAAGAAATTTAAAATACAATTTAAAGAAAACCGATTTTATAGTAAATGGTATTTTCTTGTAATATGGGATTCGTAACAAAAATTCATACAAAAATATATCGTGCTATGGAACTATATGTATATGTGAGGGGTATGTCGTTACCCCGTGAAGTTTTCTAAAGGTATGTTTTAACAAAAATACGAAAAAAGTTATTATCTAAAGTTCATGGTATTTTGTTGAAAAGTTAAATTGTGATTGTTTTACAAAAGATTCTTGGATAAAATTTATTCTGGACATGAGTATTAAGCTTATAAGTGAAGTGGTACAATTTGTTTGATCAAAATGTAAAGGAAAATGGAGTTATATACTTTAGAAAAAGGAATATCGGTAATAATTCCACTTTTTACCGATTTTGATTAAAAAGAAATTCAAAGAATAGAAAGGAAGATTGGAAAGGATTTACAAGTTATTAGCCTATGAAAATGTAGAAGAGGAAGGGTTGAACTTCGTGGCGTCTCGGGATCGTCGGAAAAGCTTCGATTTTTCGCCAGAAATTGACCGCTTGCTAACTCCTCTTCTACTCTACTTGTACTTAGAAAATTTTGAGAGTCTTAGTTAGAATTTTCAGAATGATGAAGGGTTAGGGCATGGGGTGGCATTTATAGTGTAGAAATAGGGTTTTGGAATTAAAATGTATTAAAAATGTGATAAATTGGGAATTGAAGGGGCTCTGTTTGATTGCAGGGCAATAAAAAAGTGCAGAGGAGTTAGGGGTAGGGGAAAGGATTTGTGTGCAAAGCACGAGGCTCTTTGGCCTCGGTTGGACCGTCGGTACCGGCCCAAAAGCAACTTCCGCCAGTCAATCTTGGGAGTGGGTTCGTTAGATTAATGCCACGTATACTTGTCTGTATTTAAATCCTTGTTCATATGTTTGATTTTTCTGTCTTTTTATTTTTGTGTGTATTGCACGTGCAAACTTCTGGGCTTCCAAAAAGTTTAAAAAGAAAATCAGAAAAAATAATCTGATGGGATTTGAACACAGGGGTTATGTCACAGCAGTGCAAGGGCTTTACCAGTGAGCTACAAGTTGTTTCTTGCTGTTCTTAAACAAAAATTAACTTATAACTTGTACTCGGGCTTATAAACTCCTTTCTATACATTAAACTGAAAAATTTTGTACAGTAAATTAAGAGTCGTTATAACATTCTAGTCTATTCCAGAAGTCGAGAGGAGCACGCCGAGCATCTACGAATTGTATTGCAGGTTCTATGGGAGGAGAAGCTCTATGCTAAGCTAAGCAAGTGCGAGTTTTGGCTCGACAAGGTGAAATTTCTGGGGCATGTCGTTTCGAGTGACGACATTTCAGTGGATCTGGTGAAAATTGAATCTATCAAGGACCGGCCGACCCCAAAATCGGTAGCTGAAATAAGGAGCACGGTCGAGTGGTGGCTTACGCCTCTCGTCAGCTGAAAACTCATGAGAAGAACTACCCCACGCATCACCTGGAGTTAGCGGCCATTGTGTTCGCTTTAAAGATTTAGAGGCATTACTTGCTGGGCGAAAGAGTGGAGGCGTACACGGATCACAAAAGTTTGAAATACGTGTTCACTTAGAAGGAACTGAATATAAGAAAACGCAGATGGTTGGAGTTGATGGCAGACTACGATATTGATCTACGGTATCACCCGAGGAAGGTGAACGTCGTTCCTGATGCTCTCAGTCGCAGGCCGCTAGCCACGTTGCTGACTTGTCAGAAGGGGATTCTCGATGACCTTCAGAGACTCGAGTTGGAGGTAGTTACACTGGGTGTGCCCGGACAGCTCGGGCAGTTGCAGGTTCAATTATCGCTTATAGATCTCATTAAAGCCGCACAAGCTGGAGACTCTCAGTTGCAGAAGTTCAGAGGGTTGGTCGAGGCCGGTTTGAGGACGGATTTGTAGATTCACGAAAATGGTTCTCTAAGATTTGACAGACGGTTGTGTGTTCAAAAAGGAGGTATTCGAGATGAAGTCCTAGCTGAGGCACACAGTTCCGCTTACTCGGTGAACCCAGGAGGCACCAAGATGTACACCACGTGAGCGCCGGTGCCCAAGTTAATATCTGTAGAATTAAATTCTACATTTCTCCAATAAAGATTGGGATATTCCCTGCTAAACAGAGTCGGTGGATCAAACATCCAATGGAGAAAACATCTCCCAAATATTTCTAAATCAGAAGGATACTCTCGGTTGGATCAATGCTCCAACAATAGAATAAAATTCTATTTCTTGGGAATATATTCCCTCAACCTCTCAAAATAAGAAAGATTGCTCTCTGTACAATAGAGAACCGGTGGATTAAAAAATCCAACGGTGATTAAAAATCACTGCTTTACAGAATAAATTCTGTATAAGGAAAAAAATATTTCCCCAATCTTGTTAAAAACAATAGCGACATCTTCTGTGAACAGAAACCCTTGGATCAAAAATCCAACGGTGGGTAAAATCCCCAAATAAATTGGAATCTCTCATTGAGAGATTTTCTCAAAACTAATTAACAAATTACCTCTACTATATAAAAGACCCAAGACATCAAGTCTGATATAGAGGAACCCCCCATAAGCTTCTAAAAAAAAGACGGAAAACTTCAAAGGAACGGAGAATTAAATTCTCAAGGAAGAAAATCCCCCTCCTAAAAAACTCTAGGTAAATAAAAAATAGAGATCAAAACATCTCATTTACCTATTGAAGGGTTTAACCATTTTAAAAGAACTTAGTTCTTTCTCTGAATCTGAGATCCGCGAAGTAAGTCTCCCACAAGTTGAGAATTTAATTCCCATTTAATTCTCATCGGGAAGAACGTATTCTTGAGAGTCAAAGATTCAGAAAAGAACCAGAAATTGAGTTCCTAAAAAACAAAGGCATACAAGAGAAACCTAGTTCTTACAAAAGAACTTAGTTCTTAAAAATGAAGCTTGATCCTAGATCTTTAAAACAAAGATCCTGGTGATCATTAATGGGCAAAAATGCCATCAATAGAGGAGAAAAGAATTCAGCGCCCCACGTGCTTTCCACGTGGACGCCTTTAAAAGCGCCTAGCGTCTCACGTGCTCCTCACGCGGGCGCCACAAAAAAGAAGAGTGCTTAGCACTCATTAGACAACTCCCGGCATCCAGCGCCGCACATGAAAATCACGAGGTTGCCATAAAGTGCTCGGCACTCCATACAAAAAAAAGAGCCAAAAAGCTGAGCGTCCAACACTCATTGGGCAGCGTCCAGCGCTTCACGTGCTCCCCACATGGGTGCCGTAAAAGAGAAGAAAAGAATGCTTAGCACTCTACAGGCAGCCCAAGACGGCTGAGCGTTCAACACTCATTGGGTCGCGCCCAGCGCCTCACGTGTTCCCCACGTGGACACAATAAAGAGTGCCTGACACTCCATATAAAAGCAAAATGAGTAAAGTGTTCAATGCTTATTAAGCAATGCCCATGACTGAAAGCTCCACATGATTATATGTGGGCGTCAGAACTTATATAAATGCTCAGCACTTTTTGTATAAAAAAGAGAGACTGAATAAACAGAGCCCAAACAAGCGCTTAGCACATTTTCAGAAAAAGGGGAGACTAAGCAGACTAAAGTCCAAATTGGTTAAGTTGCTAAAATCTTGCAACTGAGTCCAAATGCTTTGTCGTTGGGTCTTAAATAAAGAAAATCCTAAAATGTTGTTAAGTGGATCTTAGTTTCAAATTGGACTAACGTATCCTTAACATAGAAATTAATTGAGCCCATATACTCTCTATTTTCCAAGGTCTCAAATATGACCAAAAATTCTTAAGCCTACAAAAAACCATTTTCCTTCAAATACGGGATTTGGTTCAAGGGTACATCTCTTCACACCTTTGATACATATCGTTGTAATTCTCCAACGTCTTCAGAGAGGTGGGGGGTCCCGACGACTAATAACTTCTTCATGCATGGACGTGCATGCCTCAAATCAGATTGTGCCCCAAATGGGCATATTCCATATCTCCATTGTTCACTCTGCCACGTAACAAATACACGTGCGCATAGGGTGAATGATGGACCGAAATGTCCCTAAACTAATATTCGCCTCTAAAATGGCGATAAAAGACCGAAACATCCTTAAAACTAACATTTCGCCTCAAGCACAACGATAATGGACCGCGATGTCCTTAAACTAAAATAATCGAGCCCAAATACTCATAAATTTAAGTTGATCTTAATCTCAAAATAGATTAGCGATCCTTAAATCGATCCAAACCCAAATCTAAGAATATACGGATTTGGACTAATCCACACCCTACGGGCGACGACATAAATTAGTCTCCATATACAATCCACGGGCAACCAAAATAAAATAAACGACACGAAGTGAAACTCCGGAGTAGGAGAAAGTGGTTATCGCGATGTGGTAACGTAATTAACTGCAGGGGCTTGCGCCTGTAGGGAAGAGCGTCCCACAATCAAAACCCCTCGCAAACGAGGGGGAATCTGACGAAGTCCACTACAACGGCCGCATCCATCCAAACCTCCGATATACGGTATCATAAATCAACTTGGCATCTTCGGAGAAGTGGACGGATAAATCCAAATAACATCTTCCCCCAGGCCTCAGGCAAGACGATCTATCCCAGTTCGTCTCTGTTTCCGGCGGTAAACAGATTCTGGCACGCCCGGTGGGCCCTTTTACTCTTTCCACTCCACACTTTGTGTGTCGTGTTTCACGAACAAAATCACGGTTCGCTATGGTTGCCCTTGGATTCGAGGTACTAAGATTTGGTGTCTTGTTCCTGTGCAGAAGAAGAGAACATCAATGGCTTCCAACTACACAACCTGCAACAGCAACTCCCGCTCCGTCCCAACTGGAGGAGTGACTTACGGGCCCAATACGGCCTCTATCTTTTCAATGCCGGTGGGACAGGTAACTCAAGATGCTGCCGGAGTGTTCTTCGGGACCATGCTTCCACCAATGAGCATCGATGCCCCAACGCCGCAACCCGATGTTCCCAAGAAGTCTGTCTTCCATCGACTGACGACCGCAACGACTCCTCTCAACGAGCCGTCCAAAAAGAGGGTCTCAGTCTTTAATAGGCTGAGCCAAAGCTCAAGCGGGCCCACAAAGACGCCCGTGATTCCCGAAGGGGCCACCCCAAAAAGGATAGCCCTCCCAATTCCTGCTACAAATGAAGCCATCAAAAGTGCTTCACCAGTCAGGCGATCGATCTTCGAGAGGCTGACCGTCTCCAATCAAATCTTGCCAAGGACGTCGGTCTTTAACAGGCTAACAACTGCAAGAGCTCCTCAACAAAACCAGGGGCAAGCCACAGCCGCTTCCAAAACTGAGGCGGTCCCATCTGTAAGACACACTCGACGTCGCCACTGGCGCCGAGTGAGAAAAGCTAGGGGCAACTCCCCCTCTGGATTCACTCCGCCGGCTCCAATGGTGGAAGTTGACGCTGCTGTTCCAACCGGGAACAGCTTTGATCTGCTTAGAAGGGTGCAAAAGAACTCTCCAACCGCGGTACTGAAGAAATATCTCCCGCCTACAGAAGCCATAATGCAGACAAAATCGGAGCAGTCTCACCAACGGCTCTCCTCCTAAATTCACAGGGTCTGGCGGAAAGTCCAAGTCTCTGTAATCGACAAAGACTACTCTCGCCGACTGAAGAAAATGAAGGTTCGGTAAGAGAAAGACCATCCCTCCATCATATAGCGAGGGGTGTCTTCCACACGGGTGCCTGTTATAACGGCTCCTTCAACTTTGACCTCCCACAAAAAGTGGAGGCCGGAGAAAATCCTACCGCCAGCGACAAATTCCAAAGGCGCTGGACCCAAACGCCCCAAGTCTGGGGCATGATCGTACACACAGTTTACATGGCTTCCGGGAAAGAGGAAAGCCGTACTTCCATAGGTCATCGGCCGCAAACTCGGTCATTGACAAAATCTCAGTGGCAACAACAAAAGCTCCAGGAAATGTTGATCAAAATGTCAGCACTTACCGGGCAGAAAGAAATCCTGGAATTGGTATCTGAACAGCGCCAGGAGCAGGAGACCGATACAGAGTTCCTGCGAAGGGTGCTTGAAAGAAAGGACAAGGAGGCCGCGGAACAAGCTGCTAATATAAAGCAGATGACACTTCTGTTTCAGGACATGGTTGGAATGATGATCCAGCCAGAACCTCCAGCCGAGGATCCGCCGATAATCATCGAGGATGATAGAGGGAAAACTTCAAACCCTCATCCAAGTTTGTCAACAGCTAAGGAGGAAACGATCTCCAAGACTGTAGGGATTCTTTAGCACTTTGCCTAGGGTTAGGGTTGCATCACACATGCTATAACAAAAATTTAGGCGGTGCTAAACAATTCTAACCATGAATCGAACTAGAAAGTTAGGGTAACACCTAATTGTATCACATACAAACTAGTTTCTAATACTAAGTGAAGAGAATACAACCTTTGTAGACCTCTTCTCTTGACTCCTTGGATCCTTGAGAGTTTGAACCGGCTCGGTAGAGACCTTCCAAGTCGACGAAGATCCACCCGAAGTCCCTTTGCTCAAAACTCCTTGCTTCACTTGATCGATGAGGAAGTAGAGCTAACACTCTAAACTAATGGGCTAAACTAGTATAGAATGATGATGTGGTTTGTTTTCTCACTTTAAAACCCTTTCTTTTTATCTCACTCACTCACTAGAAATCTCAAGAGAGTATGAGGGATGAGGAAGAAGAAGATGGCAAACTTGAGCTCAAAAGATAATGATAATTATAAGCATAGAAAAATAAATATCAAAGATAAATATCTCATGCCAAACTATGGTTAATAAATATCTAGATATTTTTGTAGATGAGTTAAGGAACAAAGGAAATCAAACTAGGGTTAAAGTCAATGGTCAACCCAAGAAGAGTGTAGAAACAATGAGTCTTATTTAATTTCCTTTTTCCTTTTTCTCAAAAACAAAAATATACAAATATTCAAACCATGTGAGTCTTGCATTGCCATTTCCTATGTATCAACAACCATGATACAAATGTATGTATGTATGTGTTCATGCACATCAACATGTACATATATCCATGCATATATCAAAAAGAAAAGGTTTATATAAATGAGATAAAAGTCAATATTAAATCAACACTTGATTTAATAAACCGGTCATATCTCATACGACCCGACCAATAGAAAACGCCCAATTAAAATACGGTATCATATACATGCATTTAATTGAGCTCCCGCGCATATCTCATATGCACACCACATCGTTTCGCCTGAGATAAGAAACTCCTGTGTGGGACTCTAAGACTCGTCAATACGCCGGCAGTAGGTGATGATCACATCAAACACCCACAAGCCGCAAGCGTTCGGCTAAACGTAACGGCCACCCAGGTATTGAGTGATCAGAAGAAAAACAAGCAAACCTGTCAAAACTCCCGTCGAGCCAACTGGCAACACTTACCGTACAGTCCGGTCTCTTCGTCAGATATGCTGCATATCGAGTCTAGGGATGGTATCGTCGACCCCAATAACTCAATAAGTCATGTCGGTATATGGCTCATAACAGATCAAGAAACTACTGATAACACTTATCAGTAAATCTCAGCAGCCCTGGCCAGGGACTTCCTGTTATAGCCAATCGAGTATGACGCAACATCAACTCTCAATACTGGGAGAGACGAAATCCCTCCTATCACCCATTGCCTCCATGTGCCTCGAGACTGTACCCAAAATCCACTTGTTTGCATGACTCGGTAGAGCTGTGGTAGGGTGGAGATCAAAGTACAGTAGGAGGACACACAAGACTCTATGACGATATCGGGTATACAGACTAACCTGTACCAGTGTCACTTGAGAACTGCTATCCGACGATAGATATAATACCACATAGAAGTTCTCGACGAGTCCGTTCAGTGTACCCAGTCTCCACTGAGCACCCGTATACAGTCTTTGGTGTCAGCACACCAGATGGATATGGGATCATCCATCGCCCATCATATAGGACAAGAACCGTATACGCTAGTCTACTCTGGAATATCGATGCCCCGTCTCGATACACCCACGACTAAGAACATTTCAAGGATATGCTTATAAACTACAGATGTCCTACTAGTATGATCCACATCATAATCCCAGTAGTCAAGCAAATATCCTAATGTCTTTATCAACATGTATCAAATGAGTAAAAGTATGATCAAGTGAGCATGTCAAGATAAAGAGTAACCAGATAGCATACTATCATTCGAGCAAGGTTGTCCTCTGAATACACACACACACACACACACACACACACACACACACGCACCCCGTTACATACACTATCATATAATGGCCTCTAAGGCATACATATATCCAACAATCTCCCACTTGCACTAAGGTCAATTATTAGCGTATCTCAAACCCAACATCTCAAAAAGTCGCTCATGCTGCGGCTGAGGGAGGGCCTTGGTGAGTGGATCCGCAGTGTTATCCTTTGTATCTACTCTCCTAATCTCGATCTCGTGGCGATCAATTATCTCCCGGATCAAATGATATCACCTCAGGATGTGTCTGGATTTCTGATGGGACCTAGGCTCTTTGGATAACGCCATAGCCCCATTATTGGCAGAATACAAAGGTATTGGATCAATAATGGTTGGAACTACTCCTACCTCCGAGATGAACTTTCTCATCCAGACGGGTTCCTTGGCAGCATCATTTGCAACAATATACTCAGCTTCCATCGTAGAGTCTGCAACGGTATCCTGTTTGGAACTCTTACAACTCACCGTCCCTCCGTTGAGGGTAAATGCAAACCCTGAGATAGACTTGTTTTCATCCTTATCGCTCTGTAAGCTCGAATCAGTAAAGGCCTCCATTTGGAGATTCCCGTTACCATACACCAAGAACAATTCTTTAGTCCTTCGCAAGTACTTAAGAATGTTCTTCATAGCAGTCCAGTGATTCTCCCCTGGGTTTGACTGATACCTGCTTACTACACCTAAGGCATAAGCTACATCAGGGCGTGTACACAACATCGCATACATTATTGATCCTACGGCTGAAGCGTAGGGAATAATGCTCATGTGAGCTCTCTCTTCATCAGACTTTGAGCAAGAGTCTTTAGAGAGAGTGACTCCATGGTAAGCGGGTAAGGCACCCCGCTTGGAGTCTTCCATACTAAACCTCTTTAGGATGGTGTTGATGTACTTGGTTTGGGACAGTCCCAATAACCTTTTGGATCTATCCCTATAGATCTGTATGCCCAATATGTATGTGGCATCACCCAGGTCCTTCATGGAGAACCTTTGTGATAAGAATGATTTGACCGACTGTAGCATAGAAATGCCATTTCCTATCAGAAGAATGTCATCCACGTACAATACAAGGAATGCGACAGTTCTCCCTACAGTCTACTTATAAACACAAGGTTCATCTGGATTTTTGACGAAATCAAACTCTTTGATAACATCATCAAAACATATGTTCCAACTCCGTGATACCTGCTTTAATTCATAAATGGATTTAAACAACTTACATGCTTTCCCGCTGCTCACACTGTCAATGAAGCCCTCTGGCTGATCCATATAAACGCATTCTTCTAAATCACCATTTAGAAATGCAGTTTTAACGTCGATCTGCCAGATTTCATAGTCATAGTGAGCAGCAATAGCAAGTAGGATCCGAATGGATTTAAGCATGGCTACCGGAGGGAAAGTCTCGTCATAGTCCAGTCCTGGTCTTTGACGAAAACCTTTCGCTACCAACCTTGCCTTATAGGTTTCCACCTGCCCATCTACACTGATCTTTCTTTTAAAGATCCATTTGCACCCTACGGCTTTTATCCCAGAGGGTACATCCTCCAAAGTCCATACTTTGTTGGTGTATATAGACTCCATTTCGGATCTCATGGCATCCAGCCACTTCACAGAGTCACCACTCGTGATAGCTTGCTGAAAACTGGCAGGGTCATCATCATCCATGATGCAATTTTCTCTATCACCATCAATGAGAAAACCATAGTATCTCTCCGGTGGGCGAGAAGTCCTACCAGATCTACGGAGTGGCTGAGGTTCATAAGATTCTGTTGTAACATCAGGTTCAACCAAGTCATCATTTGTAACTTGTGTCTCTAGGACCTCTTCTAGATCTACCATATTGCCATCAGCATCATTTGGAAAAATCTCATTTTCTTAAAATGTGGCATACCGAGAAACAAACACCTTTTGTTCCTCCTTGTGGTAGAAAATATACCCAAACGAATGTTTCGAATATCCCACAAATATACATTTGACCGATCGTGTCTCCAGTTTGTTTGGATTCTGCTTTTTGACAAAAGCCGGACAACCCCAAATCTTAACTCATTTAAGAGATGGTCTCTTCCCATACCATATCTCATACGGAGTAGTAGACACGGTCTTGGTTGGAACTTTGTTCAACAGAAAATCTGCAGTCTCCAATGCATGCCCCCCAAAAAAAAGAGGTAACTCAGCACCACCCATCATGGATCGTACAATATGTAATAGGGTACGATTCCGCCGCTCTGATACACCGTTGTGCTGTGGTGTGTAAGGGGGAATGAGCTGAGAGAGAATCCCATTCTCTTTTAGGAAGTTCAAGAACTCATTACTAAGATACTCTCCACCTCGATCTGATCGAAGTATCTTGATGCTTATTCCTGTTTGTTTTTCTACTTCAAGTTTGTTCTCTTTGAATTTCTTGAAAGCTTCAGACTTATGCTTTAACAAAAACACATGACCGAATCTTGAGAAATCATCAGTAAAAGTTATGAAGTAAGAAAAACCGCCTCTTGCATGTGTAGACACTGGCCCACATACATCACTATGTATGAGGCCCAAGAGCTCGGTAGCTCTTTCTCCGTGTCCAGTAAACGGAGTTTTGGTCATTTTCCCTTTGATACAAGACTGACAAGTCGCATAAGATTTATATTCAAAAGGATTTAAATATCCATCTTTATAAAACTTGTTTAGTCTTGTTTCATTAATATGACCAAGTCTATAATGCCAAAGAAAAGTTTCATTTATATCTGAAAATTTTCTTTTACTTGTGTGTTGTATGTTGAAAACTGTGTGTTGATTAAGGACGTATAACCCGTTATTAAGTGTACCACAACCAATCAACTCTTGATTTAGTTTAATGTTCATAACATTGTGCTGCACAGCAAAATGATATCCTTCATTGTCTAACAAAAAAACGGATATAATATTACAAAGCATGCTTAGTACAAAATAACATGGGTTCAAAACCAATATACAACCCGACGGCAACCCTAGGTGATACTCTCCCACTGAAACTGCATGTATATTGGAACCATTTCTAACTCAGAGAGTATGATCACCGGTCATTAAAACTCTGCTATTTCTCAACGCCTGCACAGAATTGCAAATATAAGAACCTGAACCGGTATCTAATACCCATGAAGCAGAGTTTATAGAAAAACAGTTTTCAGTCACGAACACACCTGAAGCTGAAGCATCACTATGCTTCTTTTTCTTGAGATCAAGGTACTCAGTACAGTTCCGCTTCCAGTGTCCCGTCTTCTTGCAGTAGAAACATTCTTCTTCCCCCGACTCCGCGGTTTGGGATTTGTCTTTCCCCTTCGCCTTCTTGATTCTACCTCTCGGTTTAGTGGATTTCTTCTTATTATTTCCCTTGGCCTTGGCTTTTGGGACTGAAGAGGAAGATTGTCCAACAAGCAGAGAGGGAGACTTCGCCTTAAGCGTGCTCTCCGCACTTCTCAACATATTGAGAAGTTCGGGTAGTGACTTCTCCATGTCATGCATGTTGAAGTTCACTATGAATGGAGCAAAGGCGGAGGGAAGAGACTATAGAACAATATCAGTATATTGTCCGTTATCCATTGTCCATCCGAGGTCCTCAAGCTCTTCTATAAGGGCTATCATCTTCAAAACGCGATCACTGCTGGTGTGCCTGGAGCCATCCGCATCTGAAACAATTTTCGAGATTCTTCGTATCTCAGGGTCCGAGATTGCTCCCTATACATATCTTTTGTATGAAGAAAGATGGATTGTACATCCATGTGCTCGTGTTGCTTTTGATGTGTATTGTCCATCGATACAAGTGCGAGGCATTTGGCAGTAGCACGGTCAATATCCTACGTTTTGCGGATCTCCCTATCCGCAGTAGAAAATTCAGGTCCTGGGCTGGGCGAGGCTTTGGCAATGAGAACATATGATACCTTATCATATGTGAGAGCAATGTTAATGTTCCTCAGCCAGTCTTTATAGTTTGGTCCGGCCAGCTTGTTTTTATCTAGTAAAAGCTTAAGGCCTGTCATTGGTATCTGCCATTAAGAGAGAGAAAAGAATATATTCAGCGAAAGCTCTTGCAAAGATCAGATTGGTTAATTATCTTATCTAATCGATGTCTCCCACTGCTTTTATCAAATTTCCTTTCAAACCTTAAAAAGAAAACTAGCCAGGATTAATTACATTCTACAACTTCGCTAACCATTCAGCCAGGCCAGTGCCGGTATTTTGAGGGAGGTTCCCCGTGCTTTCGCACGGACCTAATTAAAATAAACCTCGTTTTCCCAGAGGCGTAGCCCCGTTGACACATTTCTAGACACCTAATGGGTTAGCTAATTGTAAAGTGGAAAACTCTCTCGGGAGCAACTCTTGCTCATAGTGGGATCGGGATCCTGCTATCACATAAAAAGTATGCAATCTCATTGCAAATTTCAACTCTTGAAACCCCCGATATAGTTTTTACCCCTAGCACTCATGACCTTAACTATAGTCAACATATCATAAGTACTAGTCAAGTTCTTCCCGTCATTTCGTGATTAACCAGACCCACCCATATGACCATTAACTATAGTCAACATAATCATATGAATGTCCTAACTAATCGCATCATATACTGTGTAGGAAGACATCACTTAGCAACCATACACTGCGCCTTAACTATAGTCAAAATACGCATCAGAATACTAAGTACTCTACTTCCTAAAATGACGGAGGGTTGCGGATAGTTTTTAAGAAAACCTTTAACGCTTTGAACTTGATATCGTTGTAGAATCAAAATGGGTTTAAAAGGAGTGGCTTAAGCTCCGCACTTTGAAAACTTGCTTTTTCATAAAAAGCCGAGTGGGTTTCAAATCCGATTCTACAACATCTTTTAGGTTCATTTTTCTTTACATTAATCTCATTAATGTAGTCCCATCATTTAAGTCCTTAAGCCATCACAGAAAAGAAACGAAAATAGAACGTACGCTTATGCCATTCGCATTTGCCACAATGTCCCGTTATGCATCGTTAGGTTACTTAACTAACGGCATAGCGGGACAGGACTAGTGCGGATGTAAAACATAAGCAACGTTTATTATATATCATATATATAATACCATTCGTCTCAACATGTAAAGTGATCACATCACAGAACATCCACAGCAGAAGCACGTATGAAAATATAGGATATCTACGAGGTCCGTATTTTGTATTTAGCCAGCAATAGAAAATACAGATTCTACGGTCGCGATGAATGGCCAAGCCCACACCCCTAGACCCCTACGAGAGCGGCAAGTGGCCCTACCAATTCTAGAGTTTAGGAGACCCGTTCTCGACTCCTCGAGATGGCCTTCCACTGAACCCTAGAACCCGGTCACTTGTGCTTCCCTCCTTGGGTCTATCCTAATACGGAAAAGTAAATAATATACAACAATGGTGACATCATCCTCAACTTGGAAGTGCCCCAATAAAAGAATATTACATACAATGAATTTTACATGAATGAAAATAAAAACTCTCATCTCACATAAAACCCCCGGCCATTCATTCACGACGATCTTGTACAACATATCTCAGCAACACATAACATCCGCATGTCATCAACGTAAGCAAGTATGCATATCCCAATTGTCGTTGATGTATAGCAACAAAACCGGCGATACACCACATACTACGCGGAAAAGAAAGTGAAAAATAACAACACTTGCAATCATCACTTTCACATAAATCCAGATGATGTTAAACGTTTCGATCGAATCAACAAACACCCACAAATTATCCCGAAAGCTCAACACTTGAGTATAGTCAAAATACCCAAAAGCGTGCCACAGTGTCTATGGACCAGCCGTAGAAGGGTTAACCCTTGTCTCACCTATAGCGCCACAGGACTACGGCAAACCCTAAGGTTTAGCCGCAGTTCCATGGTCATCGGATCGAGTTAGGGTTATATTCTTCTAGAGGGTCCATAAGGATACTTGCACGATATTCCGAATAAGTTCAACTTGGAAAATTCCAACACTTGAAAATTTCCAGCGAGATTAATTAGGTGGTGTGTGATATTCCTTTGAACAGTTAAACGTCATCCAAGTTACCAATACAATGTTAAAATTATGACTAGGAAACACTACGAAATAGCCCCTAAGCACAATTATCATCACATGAAAAATTGGGCTAAACAAACAATACCTGAAACCCCAAAACCTACACACCAGAGCACACAAGCAAAATAGGGCAAATTGGAGCTATTCTGGCCGGCCTGCTCGGAATTTCTGAGCATGTGCTCGGTTAAATTCCTGTGGAATGGGCCTATTTTTCTTCTGTGCTCTAGTTGTACCACATACAAGCTTCTGCAGTTGTTTAAATAATTTTTACATATCTTTTTAAAAACGACAGAGAGCAGATTTTGGGTTTCCAGAAAACCATATTTTTCGTAGCTGTTTCGGTTTCGTAATATTTAACATCGTCTAAGTTTCTCTAAGGCTGCTCTTGATGATTATATTGCTCAACAAAAACGAGCACATCAAGCTAGTGAAGCGGCTGGCCAAATCGTCAGAACTGGGCGACCATATCCAGGCTGGTATGATCAAATCAAGTACCCACAGGGATATACGATCCCCAAGTTCCATGTGTACAAAGGGACAGGCAAACCCCATCAGCACGTCGCTTAGTTCAGAGCTTTGTGCGGCAATACTGGAGGCAACAACAAATTGTTGCTTCGCCAGTTCGTTGGTAACATGTCAGAGTCGGCTTTTGAATGGTATTCAGAGCTCCCAAATGACTCCGTGAGAACATTCACAGAAATGGAACTGCTGTTCACACAGCGGTTCGCCAACGCAAGCGAGCGCACCCCGATCACGGCATTAATCAATGCCAGGGTGAAGTCAGGAGAAACCTGGGTCTAATACGCGATCCGGTGGAGGAACCTATGGTCAAAATGCGAACAGCGCATCGAAGAATCTTCCGCCGTGGGCATGTTCATCGAGACTCTTGATCCTCAAACAACTATGTTCCAGTTCATGACATTTCTTTAAGCCGACCACTTTCCAGGTTCTGATCGACAAACTGGTCCAAATGGACCAGATGGGCCACGGGCCTTCCTCATCAAAAATGAACTCTCGAAATACTAAAGGGAAAGCGGCATTTTTCACGCCCCACTTCCTGGTGTACAGTAAGGAGACGTGACTGGCCTGCCACGCATTTACTCAGAAGCAAACACACTAAGCGTAAATAAGCAATATGATAAAATACATAAGAAAAATGACAAGAGATGTAAATGAACAACAACTTTTATTGATTAAACATTTTTTGCAATACAACTGGAAAGTAAAATACAATACTGGAAAGCGATGTTTAAACAATGGCATGTACTGAAAGTAAAAGTGAGTACAAGTAAAGCCTAATGGTCGTGCTGCTCAGTGGTCTGCTCCAAGTGCTCCTGACTGGTCTCGAACTCCTCAGAGTTGGGTCCTCCTGACAACATTCCAAAGAAAGAAGAGAAATAGGAATGTCGTCAGCGAAGAATCACTCGGTAAGTCCCAAAGAGAGATAGAATTAGAATAGACAGATAAGAGGATGTAACTGGTATAATGTTTGATTGTTATGTTAACGCAGTTGTTTGTAGCTTAGTACAGAATATGCCAGTGTATATGAGAGGAGTCAAAGTTACACCGTAGGCTATGGTAACCCATAGTATAAGGCTCTATCGATAAAACCACGGAACAATGATAATAGATGTATAGTTACGTCTTTTAATGACCATCTCGTGCCACTTTTAACACATTCTGTACCAGTCTACCCCTTTAAACCCCCGTAATGTCTTATGTATTGATTTATATTGTTTTGTTTAATAGATGCATGACTTTCCGAAACCATGATATCAGTAGTTCATGTAAATGGAAAGGATATAAATAGATAGTCATGTAAATAGAGCATATCCATAGTTCGGTTCAGTCAAGTCATGTTGATATAGATTGAATTCTGGTATAAATGGATTCATGTTGAATTGGAGTTATACTTGAACCATATTCAAGGATAGATTGATTGATTTCAGATTAGACTGAGACTCTATCTGAGTCAGACACTTTAAAACGAATTGAAGTCCTAAATTAGTTTTGATATTATCGGTAACTGCTGCACATGGATGGCAGGATTTGTGTTTTTTTCCAAGACAATTACCGTATTGATAACACCGTTTTTAGGTTGTCTACCTTAGATAGGCAAGCACCCATATTCTTCGGCTCCCTGAGGCTCAAGGGAACTGGTCCCGCTTAAAACTATATTTACTAGGGTCCTTATTATAAATTATTATAACTTGAGGGGGTTTTATGAAAAATAGTTTTGATATATTTTCAAAATAAATCTCAAGTATTTATTTATCTTCTTTAGGGTTTTCATAACTGTTATTTTTATAAAATGAAATATTCTAGTGGATATAAACCTAATTTTGAATAGTATATGGTATTATCTTGTAATTTGACTTGTATTGAATGTGATGGTATATTCATGATCTTTTGTGATTCTTTTCTTTTGATTGGAATATATTATATATTTAAAATAGATATTTTGGTAATATATATATATATATAATTATTAAAAATAGAATTTATTTATTAAATAGAAATCACGTTTTCTTAAAAATTGTAATAAAAATTCCATCGAGATAGTATGCTCCGTGAGGAGGCTTGCATCTCGCTCTACTAGTCTGGAGGATGTGCGATAACCCGCACTATCCTGATCGGGTTTCCCAAAATGGGCTGTAGAGCTTTATTTGCAATGAATTAATTAAAACAATTTAAAGAATACGGGTTTTGATAGTTTAAGATATTTTAATGTAAAATATTGTATTTTGTCCCACGAAAATTGTTACAAAAGCCATCGTACTATATCAAGATGAGTGTTGTGATGAGGTAGGTTATTACCTCGTGCAAATTCTAAAGGTAAAATGAGTAAAATGATAAAGTAATGTCGTATGTAAACTTGATGGTATTTTACCGTAAAAATGAAATAAAAGTTGCAATACGTATTATTTTGAATTGAAACTTGTTGTAAATGTTGTTTTAGGTTTATTAAATAAGATATAAAGATATGGTTATTATATGGTTAAGAAAAATTGAGTTTTTAAAGAAATTAGAATCGGAAGTCGGATTAACTCCGCTTTCGACGAGTTTTGAAAAGAGAAGTTTTTTTAATAGATAGAGGGGAGGGGAGAGGGGACTTACTGATTTGGAGAAGAGGGGGGTAGAGGAAACTTTTGAAAGCGGCGTGGGGTCACGTCGTCGCCGGATTTGTCCCGAATCGTCGCCGGAACTTGACCTTGAGCTAATTCCACTTGTACAACATTTGGACTTAGGAAAGAGTTTTGGCAATGGATTTCAGAATGAGGAAAGCCAAATTGTAGGGTTGTATTTATAGGAGAAATTAGGGTTTAGGGTAATGAAGAATGGAATTAAAAATATGCATTAAAATGCATTAAAGAGGTGAATTTAATCCCTCTGTGAATATGCAGAGAAATCAAACAGAATGGGGATAGTAAGGTTGGCCAAGGGGTGCTAAGGAAAAAAGTTGGGGGCATTTGCTACAGGGGGGCCCGGCGGCGCCGGCCCCAATAGCAATCTTGCCGGCCATCTAGGGGTGGGGGGCTCTGGATTGAAGATACGTAACCTAGTCGCTTCATATGGCTCAGTGCACATGTTTGTTTTTAGTGTGACTTTTCATTTTACGTGTAGTGCACGTGCAAACTTTTTAGCTTCTAAAAGTTTAAAAGAAAAATCAGTAAAAATAATATGTGGCTGGGGGGATTTGAACATAGGGGCTATGTCACAGCAGTGCAAGGCTTTACCAATGAGCTACAAGTGCTTTCTTCCTGTTCTAAAGCAAATTAATTTTATAACTTGTGCTCAGGCTAAGTTATTCTTTTCTGTACTTTACAAAAAAAAATCGTACAGAAGTTTTAGGGTTGTTACATTCTACCCTCCTTATAAAAATTTCGTCATCGAAATTTATAAAAGGAAAGTGTAACAGATTCAAGAAAAGTGTGATGACAGTGGTGGTGAAAAAAATACTGGTAGTGCATGAAAAGTAACGAAATGATGCAAGGGTTGAAAAGATTGAAGGGAATTACCGGTGTCACCTTGGTCGATAGCCTCATCTTCTATGGCCACTAATGTGTAAGCCTGACGCCGGGGTACATTCCTCCTAGCTGGAGGCACGTTCCTCTGCCCTTGAGGCATGTTCCTCAGCCCTCGAGACATGTTCCTCAGTGCCTGATGGAATTGGCGAGGAGGCTGTGCAGGAGGTCCATGTGGAGGTGGAGGTAGAGGTGGAGCTGGGAGAGCAAGATGAGGTGCAGGAGTCTGGATAGCTGGCCGCTGCGGATAAGTGATGTGAGTTGGAACTGGGTTGCATCTATAAGGACATGTTCCAATTCCATGAGTGGAGGCGCCACAAACTAAGTACAGGCCTTTTGCGCGCCTGCAGTCCTTCCACAGGTGTCCATCCCTCTTGCAGTAGAAACAAAAATCTGGACTTGGCCGTTATTTGTTACTTTCGGTCTCCTGGGTTCAAAAGTTGGTATTGAAGAGGCTCCTCCTGCCATCTGGGTGGCAGGGCACTTCACACCGGCAGATTGAGGTCTGCCCTTCTTCTTCACTACTGCATCATATCGATGGGCAGCTTTCAGAGCTAGGTCGTGGGTTGGGAAATATCCTATAGCTAGAGCAGCTTGGATTTCCTGGTCCAATCCTTACTGAAATCGTCTGGCCCTGATCTCAGCAGTCGGTATCAAGTGTGCCGCGAATCTGTTATGGTCTTGTGTTAGCTGTATAGTATGTGATATTTGAAAATCGAATATTGAGACATATCTTACCTACTGAGCATGGTAAACTCAGCATCATACTCATCCACAGATTTGGTCCACATCGAACCTTGTTGCAGGTGAATGAATTGCTGCTCCATGTCAAATCAGGCAGTCTCGGGGAAATATTTCGCGTCGAACATCTCGCGAAAAGTCCTCCATTCGATCGGCTGGTCAAGACGGCTTTCTTCTGCCTTCCACCAAACTCTGCCGTTGTCTGTGGGTTGCAACTTCGCAACTCTAACCCAGGCAATCTCTGGCACTTGTGCTGCTGCCAGATCGTTTTCGATACTCTGAGCCCATTATTCAGCTTCTAGGGGGCTCTCTTTCCTAGAAAATTGCTTCGGGTGCAATGCCCGGAATTGCTTCACTCTGGGTGCTTCCGCTTCTGGGCGGTTCAATAAGATAGTAGTCTGCTGCTGCTGTTCTTCCAGGAGCCTTCGGATTACCTCAAGCAATACCGTTTGCTCATTGATCGGAGCTACAACGGTAGGCGTAAATGGAAGAGGTGGTGGTGTGTTGTTGAAGTTTGTGCTGGTATTGTTTGGTGAATATATAACCTTGAAAGAAAAATAGGGTTAGGATAGATTCAAAGAATATGAAATTGTAAGATTCAAGAAATATGAAATGTAAAGAATGTTTTTAGTTGTCGATTCTTGTGTTATATTGCTTAGGACTTCATGCAGAATTGACCTGCATGTCTATGCAGAACTGACCTGTTTGGGCCGCCAACAAAACCCGTCACACCCCGCTTCCCAGTGTACGGTAAGGAGACGTGACTGGCCCGCTACGCATTTACTCAGAAGCAAACACACTAAGCGTAAATAAGCAATATGATAAAGTACACAAGAAAAATGATAAGAGATATAAATGAACATCAACTCTTATTGATTAAACATTCTTTACAATACAACTGGAAAGTAAAATACAATACTGGAAAGCGATGCCTAAACAATGGCATGTATTGAAAGTAAAAGTGAGTACAAGTAAAGCCTAATGGTCGTGCTGCTCAGTGGTTTGCTCCAAGTGCTCTTGGTTGGTCTCGAATTCCTCAGAGTCGGGTCATCCTGACAACATTCTAAAGAAAGAAGAGAAATAGGAATGTCGTCAGCGAACAATCGCTCGGTAAGTCCCAAAGAGATATAGAATTAGAATAGACAGATAAGAGGATGTAACTGGTATAATGTTTGATTGTTATGTTAACGCAGTTGTTTATAACTTGGTACAGAATATATCAGTGTATACGAGAGGAGTCCAACTTACACCGTGGACTATGGTAACCCGTAGTACAAGGCTCCGTCGATAAAACCACGGAACAACGACAATGGATGTATAGTTATATCTTTTAATGACCATCTCGTGCCACTTTTAACACATTCTATGCCAGTCTACCCCTTTAAAACCCTGTAATGTCTTATGTATTGATGTATATTGTTTTGTTTAATCGATGTACAACTTGCCGAAACCATGATATCGGTAGTTCATGTAAATGGAAATAATATAAATGGATAGTCATGTACATAGAGTATATCCATGGTTCGGTTCAGTCAAGTCATGTTGATATAGATTGAATTCTGGTATAAATGGATTCATGTTGAATTGGAGTTATACTTGAATCATATTCAAGGATAGATTGATTGATTTCAGATTAGACTGAGACTCTGTCTGAGTCAGACACTTTAAAACGAATTGAAGTCCTGAATTAGTTTTGATGTTATCGGTGACTGCTGCACATAGACAACAGGATTTGTGTTTTTTTCCAAAACAATTACCGTATTGATAACACTGTTTTTAGGTTGTCTACCTTAGATAAGCAAGCACCCATATTCTCCGGCTCCCTGAGACTCAAGAGAACCGGTCCCGCTTAAACTTATATTTACTAGGGTCATTATTGTAAATTATTATAACTTGAGGGGGTTTTATGAAAAATAGTTTTGATATATTTTTAAAATAAACTCAAATATTTATTTATCGTTTTTAGGGTTTTCATAGTTGTAATTTTTATAAAATAAAATATTCTAATGGATATAAACCTAACTTTGAATAGTATATGTTGTTATCTTATAATTTGACTTGTATTGAATGTGATGGTATATTCATGATCTTTTGTGATTCTTTTCTTTTGATTAGAATATATTATATATTTAAAATAGATATTTTGGTAATATTTATATATATGTAAATAATTATTAAAAATAGAATTTATTTATTAAATAGAAATCACGTTTTCTTAAAAATTGTAATAAAAATTCCATCAAGATCATATGCTCCGTAAGGAGGCCTGCATCTCGCACTTCTAGTCCCGAGGACATGCAATAACCCGCACCATCCCGATCGGGTTCCCCAAAATGGGTTGTAGAGGTTTATTTGTAATGAATTAATTAAAACAATTTTAAAAATAGGGGTTTTGATAGTTTAGGGTATTTTAATGTAAAATATTGTATTTTGTCCCACAAAAATTGTTACAAAAGCCATCGTGCTATGTCAAGATGAGTGTTGTGATGAGATATGTCATTATCTCATGCAAATTCTAAAGGTAAAATGATAAAGTAATGTCGTATGTAAACTTGATGGTATTTTACCGTAAAAATAAAATAAAATTTGCAATACATATTATTTTGAATTGAAACTTGTTGTAAATGTTGTTTTATGTTTATTAAACAAGATATAAAGAGATGGTTATTATGTGATTAAGAAAAATTGAGTTTTTAAAGAAATTAGAATCGGAAGTCGGATTAACTCCACTTCCGACGAGTTTTGAAAAGAGAAGTTTTTTTAATAGAAAGAGAGGAGGGGAAAAGGGACTTACTGATTTGAAGAAGAGATGGGACGTAGAGGAAACTTTTGAAAGCGGCGTGGGGTCGCGTCGTCGCCGGATTTATCCCGAATTGTCGCCGGAACTTGACCTGCTAACTCCACTTGTACAACTTTTGGACTTAGGAATTTTTAGAGAGTTTTGGCAATGGATTTCAGAATGAGGAAGGCCAAAATGTAAGGTTGTATTTATAGGAGAAATTAGGTATTAAGGTAATGAAGAATGGAATTAAAAATATGCATTAAAATGGATTAAAGAGGTGAATTTAATCCCTCTGTAAATTTGCGGAGAAATCAAACAGGATGGGATTAGTGGGGTAGGCCAAGGGGTGCTGGGGAAAAAAGTTGGGGGCATTTGCTACGGGAGGGGGGGCGGCGGTGCCGGCCCCAATAGCAATCTCGCCGGCCATATAGGGGGTGGGGGGGCTCTGGATTGAAAATACGTGTCTTAGTCGCTTCATATGGCTCAGTGCACATGTTTATTTTTAGTGTGACTTTTCATTTTACGTGTAATGCACGTGCAAACTTTTGAGATTCTAAAAGTTTAAAAGAAAATTGAATAAAAATAATATGTGGCTGGGGGGATTTGAACACAGGGGCTAGTCATAGCAGTGCAAGATTTTTCCAATAAGCTACAAGTGCTTTCTTGCTGTTTTAAAGCAAATTAATTTAATAACTTGTGCTCAGGCTAAAGTATTTCTTTCTGTACTTTACAAAAAAAATTGTACAGAGGTTTTAGTGTTGTTACAGCCTTCTTTCCTAACACTCAACAACCGAGTGACCCGAAACCGGTTAGGACGCGCTCCAAGTGCTCCTGGTTTTTAGTGTGACTTTTCGTGAGATGTTCGATCCGAAACCAGTTAGGACACTGCCGAACAACGCGCGACCACGCCTATCCCTGGAAGAAAGGTTAGGACGCGCTTGCTCGTTTCTCCATGACAAGACGAGGAGACTGTTCGAGCTGGCAGCGCGCAACAAACTCATCACATTGCCAGACCCACGGCGTCCACCGCAACCCGGCTACGTCAACAACCCCAACTACTGCTCCTATCACAGAATGGCGAGCCACCCAATTGAGGATTGCTACGTCTTCAAGAATTGGGTCGAGGATCAATATCAACAGGGAAAGTTCGCGCTATCTGAGAACTGTAGGGTAAGCCTGCCACAGAAGCACACTCCTAAAAAGGTGGATGCACCGGGGGCATCATGCTCGATCGTGGAAGAAGCTCCATGGGAAGTCGTTCTTTCAGCTAAAACTAAAAGAATGCTGAAAAATCTATAGGCATGTTCGGCAGTCAGGTGGAAAAGCCCGCTTGAACCCGAAATCATCGAAGGGATGCTGAAACTGCATCCCGTACCGAAAGTTGTCGACAAAGGGCAAAATCCCCAAGTCAAGCCTTCAAAGTTTTCGAAGAAAAAAAAGAAGACCAAGAAGCCTGTACAGCCTGCCGAGTATGATGACAAGCGCACAAACATACAAAAGTACATCGATGCATTGGAGAAGTACAACTAAAAGGCGCGGACACCGGTCACCCTCGAAGAGTTCCTCAAGCATATTCTTGAGAACGAAAATAGTCACAACGATGAGGAAAATGAATCATCAGAAGAAACCGAAGACTATGTAGCGAGTTGTCACATGGTCTCCCATTCGTCGTTAAATGACGAAGAAGCTCCCTCAGCGTCAGAAAATAACGCAGAGGGAACTGGGGGCAGGATCGGCGCCAAAATCCACGGAACTGCCAGGAGAAGACCCGATTGATAGACTGTTAAACGAAACCTTTCGGAACGGTAAAGCTGACCGAGAATGCAAAACAGCCATATACAAAAAGGCTAAGCGTCAACATCAGGATGAACAAGCTGTGGCAAGGAGGAGTCGTAAAGTACCCCGACCAGACCAAAGCACACCTGCGACAAACAAGAGCAGGATCAAGATAGAGAAGCGGTTCGCTAAAGCTCTGACAGTTGGAATGAAGCTGTCACCTCTGGTAGGAAACGCTCCCGGGGTCATATGCCTCAATGGAGAGGACTCATATCCAAACTACTGTCTATATCATCGGAGGATTACCCACCACACCGAAGATTGCAGTGCCTTCAAGAAGTGGTGGAAAGGATATGTTGCCCATAAAAAACACTTCAAGAGGATGAAGCGCGAAGCTCGTCGACTGCAAAAAAGTGCGGCAAGTGCGCGTGAGAAAACGATTGGCAGCTGTCGTATGGTTGATACCAGTTCGGAAGGGGATAAACCCCAGGTTCTTACCTTTGAGAGCGACTCGGAGGACGAAATGACCCTCAGCCCTCTCTTTAAAGACTCCACCTCTGAAAAAGAAGAAGGGGAGAAGAACTGTGGGAACATTCAGCTGCGTAACCGCACGCTGTCTGAAAAGAACCTCGGACCTACAAACAAAGGTTCGAGCCAAAAAGACAAAGGGAAAGAGAAAATCCCTGAGAAAATCACCCTTGATGTGGGAGTTGTCAAAAAGCTGGGCCAAAAATGAAGCAGAAGATCAAAAGAATGGGTTACTATTGGCTCACAATGATTCAGGACTGTCTCGAATATACGAAGCGGTGTCACTCGTGCCAAATTCATGAGGACTTTATCCACCAACATCTAAATCCGCTGCACCCAACAGTAGTTAGCTGGCCGTTCGAAATATTGGGAACCGATATAATTGGCCCCATTGAACCAGCATCATCCAAAGGACTGCAGGGTGTTTTTCGTCACCCCATTGAGATGAGAATACACGCGCGCTTGTCAGGCGTACTACAGATTCCTCCTGCCTAGGGTAGGCCGGGGATTAATGATTGTGGGGATCCAAATCTCCGGCAGCCGCGAACTAAGCTGCCGTTAATTACCCCTCGCCTTTGGAGCGAGGGAACCTCCGATTGACGGGTTAAACTGGTCATGCGAACTCAATGTGCAGTATACGTGTGTTTTGTTTTGAAAGGGGGTTTTGGATATATCGGGAGCCATGCAGAGTTTTTACGGGGGTCCCGCTACCCGGATAGCGGGCTGGGGGTCAAGGGGGCTAGCAGCCCCCTTGCGGGGTTCGGGGCAGCGCCCCGGCCCAAAAAAATTTTAGAGGGGGAGAATGTTGCGGAGTATGTGTATGTGTACATATGTATACATATGTATATAGATACATGTATATATAAACAAAAGGGGGGAAAAGACATCCAAAGGATGCATGGGGCAGCACCTCGGGCGCTGTGCGCCTAGGTACTGTGCGCTCAGGCGCAAGCGCGCCACGTGTCGACACGTGGGTGCTCTGCGCTTGAGCGCAAGCGCGCCACGTGTCGGCACAGGGGCGACTTGCGCTGGAGCGCAGGCATGCCACGTGTCGGCACGGGGGAGACTTGCGCTCGAGCGCTTGCGCTGGAGCGCAGGCGCGCCACGTGTCGGCACTCGAGCGCTCGCGCTCGAGCGCAGGCGCGCCACGTGTCGGCACGGGGGCGAGTTGCGCTCGAGCGCTCGCGCTTGAGCGCAGGCGCGCCACGTGTCGGCACGGGGGCGAGTTGCGCTCGAGCGCTCGCGTTTGAGCGCAGGCGCGCCACGTGTCGGCACGGGGGCGAGTTGCGCTCGAGCGCTCGCGTTTGAGCGCAGGCGCGCCACGTGTCGGCACGGGGGCGACTTGCGCTCGAGCGCTCGCGCTAGAGCGCAACCGCGCCACGTGTCAGCACGCGGGCGCTCTGCGCTTGAGCGCCGGCGAGAAAAAGAGGGCTTTTAGCCCCAGAAACCAGAAGCTATGCTTCAGAAAGAAAATATTTATTATATATATGTAAATATATGGAGTTAAACTCCTGAAATGTTTTGGTTGATGAAAGGGGTTCTTCTTCTTCCTCCTCTGTTGGCTGGATCTTGATGATCAAGAGATGTGAGATCTAAAAATCTCTCCTTTCTGAGATCTAATGGTAGATCCAAGTTCCCCTTTGTGGGTTTTGTGGTGGAAGACTTCTTAGTTTTTGAAAAGAAGGAGTAAAACTCTTGATTTAATTCAAAGAAATGAGAAGGTTTAGAACCTTGGAGAAGGAGCAGGAGGCACAAAAGATCTCAGATCTAAGATTTTTTTGGAGAGAATGAAAAAGTCTCTTTTTTTATTCATCATGTTGCCTTTTATAGGCTTACATATTTGCATATGGCCCCTTGGGCTTTACAAAGTGGCGTTTTGCCTATCCCATGGTTCATGTGCCATTTCTTTTTGCACATAAGCCATGGGCTTACAAAAATTTGGTTTTATACCCATTTTGTTTACATTCATGCATAAAAAATTACATAAAAATTATTTATTACATGATTTCATTTTTGGCATGGGGAGGGTCGGCCGCTTCATGTTTCGGACTCGGCCTGGGCATGGGCCCACTTGACCTGGGCTTGGGCCCACCTGGCTTGGGGTTGACCTTGACTTTGACTCGGTCAACCGGGGTGTAAATTTTTACCCCAACAAAGTGCCCCCCATCAATAAATGCACACCGCACATTTGAGTTGTGTGCATGAAATTGATGGATCTTGAAGCTGAACTTCGAGGTGGAACATCATTCCGGGGGCGGAGCATCATCCCGGGGAGCATGATTCCCGGGGATCGGAGTATCATTCTGATTCGCAGAGCATAATTCCAGGGTCGGAGTATCCCTCGGGGAGCATGATTCCCGGGGATCGGAGCATCATTCCGAAATGCAGAGCATGATTCCAGGGATCAGAGCATCATTCCGATGAGCGGAGCATGATTCCAGGGGATCGGAGCATCATTCCGATGGGCGGAGCATGGTTCCAGGGATCGGAGGATCATTCCGATGAGCGGAGCATGGTTCCAGGGGATCGGAGCATCATTCCGATGGGCGGAGCATGGTTCCAGGGATCGGAGCATCATTCCGATGAGCGGAGCATGATTCCAGGGGATCGGAGCATCCCTCGGGGAGCATGATTCCCGGGGATCGGAGCATCATTCCGAAATGCAGAGCATGATTCCAGGGATCGGAGCATCATTCCGATGAGCGGAGCATGATTCCAGGGGATCGGAGCATCATTCCGAAGCGCGGAGCATGATTCCAGGGTTCGGAGCATCTTTCCGAAGGGCGGAGCATAATTCCAAGGATCGGAGCATCATTCCGAAGGGCGGAGCATCATTCCGAAGGGCGGAGCATCATTCCAGGGAGCGAAGCATCATTCCGAAGAGCGGAGCATCATTCCAGGGTTCGGAGCATCATTCCAAGCATGATTCCAGGGATCGGAGCATCATTCCGAAGAGCGGAGCATGATTCCAGGGTTCGGAGCATCTTTCCGAAGGGCGGAGCATAATTCCAAGGATCGGAGCATCATTCCGATGAGCGGAGCATCATTCCAATTTGCGGAGCATAATTCCAAGATTCGGAGCATCATTCCGAAGGGTGACAGACATTCTAACCGAAGCATAATTTCGATGCGGAGGTTGATTCCCAGGCGAAGCATAATTCCGACAGAGAAGGCAAATACTCCGAGGCGAACCATCATTTCGACACGGGGTGCACATTCTGAGACGATGCTTGATTCCGACGCAGAGCTTGCTGGTTGACTTGATTCCGAGGCGGAGCATAATTCCGACGAGGAGGTCGTTGGTTGATTCCAAGCCGAAGCATAATTCCGACAGGGAAGGCAGATACACTGAGGCGAACCATCATTTCGACACGGGGTGCACATTCTGAGACGAAGCATGATTCCGATGCAGAGCTTGTTGGTTGATTTGATTTGGGTTGACATCAGTATCGCTACACTGGAATATGGTACCAAGAGCGAATCATCATTTGTCATGAGAGGGTTTGGGGATTTTTTTTTGTTTTGGCATCTGCATTGCTGCACTGGAATAATGCCAGGAGCAACTCATCATTTGCCTGAGAGGATTTGGGAATTGGTTTTTTGTTTGGCATCAGCATTGCTGCACTGGAATGATGCCAGGAGCAACTCATCATTTGCCCCGGGAGGACTTGGGAGAGATTGGGATTGTTTTACGCCCGTGGATTGTATACGGTTTTGCAGGATGCATGATCCAGACCGTAGGGCCAGAAACATTTCAGGACTTTGTTGGCGTCTGCATCGCTGCACTGGAATATGGTACCAGGAGCGACTCATCATTCGCCGTTGGTATGAGATTTGGAATTTGGTTGGCGTCTGCATCGCTATACTGGAATATGGTACCAGGAGCGACTCATCATTCGCCGTTGGGGATTGGGATTTGGAATTTGGTTGGCGTCTGCATCGCTATACTGGAATATGGTACCAGGAGCGACTCATCATTCGCCGTTGGGGATTGGGATTTGGAATTTGGTTGGCGTCTGCATCGCTGCACTGGAATATGGTACCAGGAGCGACTCATCATTCGCCACTTGGGGATTGGGGAGCGATGGCTTAGGAGACAGGTTTGGATCCCTATCACCTAAGACTTTTCAATTTTATGGGCCGTGAGGGTCCCATAAAAGCATTTTCTCCCTACGAGTCGTAAGGATCCCGCAGGTGTATTTTCTCCTTAAGAGTCGTGAGGACTCCTAAGTGTGTTTTTCCTTGGTGAGTCGTAAGGATCTCACGAAGGTTTGTTCTCCTCATGCATCGTGAGGACACATGAGTGGGTCTTTCCAATGAAGCATAATTCCAAAGGCGGAGACCAGCCGCGTAACTGGTGGTTGCGGTGGGGCATGGGTATGCTGAGAATTATTTGAGCCCGTGGATTGTATACGGTAGTCAATTTGGGGACTGGCCGTAGGGCTGAAAGAATTTTGGGAAATTGGATTTTGTTTGGCGTCTGCATTGCTGCACTGGAATAATGCCAGGAGCAACTCATCATCCGCCCTTGTTTTTTTTGATTTTATACCCATTTTGTTTACATTCATGCATAAAAAATTACATAAAAATTATTTATTACATGATTTCATTTTTGGCATGGGGAGGGTCGGCCGCTTCATGTTTCGGACTCGACCTGGGCATGGGCCCACTTGACCTGGGCTTGGGCCCACCTGGCTTGGGGTTGACCTTGATTTTGACTCGGTCAACCGGGGTGTAAATTTTTACCCCAACAAGGACATCGGTTCATACTGGCAGCAACCGACTACTTTTCTAAATGGGCAGAAGCAGTACCACAGAGGGAGGTGAAGACGGAGAATATCCTCCATTTCTTCAAAACCCATGTCATCTACCGATTCTGCACCCTATGACGAATAATCTCGGATAATGGACCAGCCTACAGGAGCCATAGAATCAGCCGCTTCGCAGAACAGTATAAAATAGATTGGAGATATTCTTCAGTCTATAATCCTCGTGCCAACGGTCTAGCTGAGACTTTCAACAAGACCTTAACAAAGAGTATAAAGAAAACAGTGTCCAGAAACAAGAGAGACTGGCATGAACGGTTGCATGAAGCTCTCTGGGCGTACCGAATAACATTCAAAACAGCAACGAATACAACACCATACAAGTTGGTATTCGGCACGGAAGCTTCCCCTGAAAGTGGAACTCCCTTCTCTATGATTAGCGATTCGATATGAGCTGGCAGATGAAGAAAATGCTCATCTTCGGGTCGATGAGCTCGACGCCCTCGACGAAACTCGCCTTATAACACAGCAAAACCTGGAGGCTTATAAGGCAAGGATGACACGGTCATACGAAAAACTGACCAGTCCGAGAACATTCCGCTAAGGCGAACTCATGCTAATCGTCAAAAGACCTATGATCCCCAATTGTTTAAAATGGAGGAAGTTTGAGCCAAACTATGAAGGCCCGTACATCATAAACAAAGTCTACCAAGGTAGAGCCTACCTGCTCATGGATATATATGGCGAAAGACCCTTCCGGTCAATAAACGACCGATTCCTCAAAAAATACTACGCCTAACGGGTTACGACCTGGGTCAATGATAGATGACGATACTTGTGTCCGCTCGCTATCTTCCTGAGTCAAAACCTTAAAAGTAGTATCCAAAAGATCCGTCGCCTCGAAAATGGCGATAATAAACCGAGACGTCCCTAAACTAATACTTGTTTCCGAATGAAGGACCGAGATGCTTTTAAACTAAAACTTCGCCTCAAACGGCGACAACGGACCGAGAAGTCTTTAAACTAAAATTTTGCCTTAAATATGGCGACAACGGACTGAGATGTCTTTAAACTAAAACTTCGCCTCAAATGGCGACAACGGACCGAAATGTCCTTAAACTAAAATTTCGCCTCAAACATGGCACATCGTTCCA
Organism: Agapanthus africanus; assembly: GCA_030015575.1. Classification (NCBI taxonomy): domain Eukaryota; kingdom Viridiplantae; phylum Streptophyta; class Magnoliopsida; order Asparagales; family Amaryllidaceae; genus Agapanthus; species Agapanthus africanus. The sequence continues at coordinate 90,040,004 of JASDDO010000028.1, read as the reverse complement.
AATACGGCGATATCCACCCTTGAGATCTATATTGCAATCGAAGCCTCAACGACAAAGGTTGCAACTCAAGTCTTATCGGCTGTACAGCTACTCCAGCGGTGAAGTCACCCCTACGTCCCACCGGTAAACAGATGGGTCACGTAAAAAAAAGGATCCGTCCACAAGCAAAATAGGCATGGATGAAAACCCGAAAGGGCGCCGTGAGTAAAAACAGCAGGACTACCGGCGAGCTTGTGAAAACCAGAAAGGGCGCAATCTCGGTAAATAAAAAAAATTAAAAAAAAGGGTACGTCCACAAGCAAAATGGGTACGGACGAAAACCCGAAACGGCGCTGTGAGTAAAAAGACCAGGACTACCGGCGAGCTTGTGAAAACCCGAAAGGGCGCAGTCTCGTTAAAATAAATACACTTACGAGATCCTCACGACTCGTGAGGAGAATTTCCCCATGAGACCCTCACGGCTCACAGGATTCAAAAGCCTTATGCTACAGGCACCTAAACCTATTCTTAAGCCATCGCATTCCCCAACTTGCCTTACAGGCGACCCAATATTGGCCTTTGTATACAATCCACAGGCACAAATAAACGATTTCCCCGCCAATTTCCATCGATGACAAGAAATATCCTCATATGGTGAACGACACTTGTAAGTCCTCTTGAATTATAAGGAGAAAATACTCTTGTAAGATCCTTACGACTTATAAGAGAACACATACTTAGGAATTCCCACGATTCCTAAGGAGAAAATACACCTATGTGATCCTCACGACTCGTAAGGAGAAATAACTTTCTGAGACCCTTACGACTCATAAAGTCAAAAAGTCTTAGTCAATAGGTTACCTAACCCTATTTACTAAACCATCTTTGTTCAAATCGACAAAGACAAATGATGATTCACTTCTGGCGACATTCCGGTTGTAGCAATGTTGATGCCTAAATAGCTGTCAAACCCCAAGTCCTCTCAAGGCAAATGATGATTCGCTCCTGGCAACATTCCAGTGGCGACGATGCTGATGCCTAAACAGATGTCAAACTCCAAGTCCTTTCACGGCAAATGATGATTTGCTCCTGGCAATATTCCAGTCGTAGCGATAGTGATGCCAAGATTGGGATCAGATTCCAAACTCGTAATAAAAATCAGCGAGCAAAAAATATGCATATAAAAATAGCCGAAATGATGGGGCAACTGGCAATAAAAATCAGCGAGCAAGAAATTATGCATATAAAATTAACCGAAATGATGAGGCAATTCTCAATAAAAATCAGCGAACAAATAAATATGCATATAAAAACAGCTGAAATGATTGGGCAACTCACAATAAAAAGCAGCGAGTAAAAATTAAAAAAAAATAGCCGAAATGATTGGGCACCGTGGATAAAAAGCCGAAATGATTGGACAATTGCAACTTTCGTGATATGAAAAGCTGAAAAGATAGGGCGTCGCGGAAAGAAAAAAATGAATGAACACAAAACCTTTCTGCCCTGCAGGTGAGTCTACACCGATCCCTGTATACAATCCATGGGCACAAATGAAAAATGGAACCGTGTTTTCCCACCAGGCTCCATCAAAGGGAGAGCCAGATCTTGATGGCAACATCTACAGCCTAGAGATCAGCCTGACGTCCTTCTCAGTGCAGACGCGACGTCAACAAAGACCCAAGGGTCGAACAAAGAAGGAGCCATGGCAAATTCCTAGCTCCAAGTCTTGATGGTTCATATACAACCTAGAGATAATCCCGGCGTTCCTTCTTATTCCGACAGGATGTAGACACGACGTCAACAAAGACTCAAGAGTCAAATAAAAAATGGAGCCATGGAAAAATCCTAGCTTCAAGTTTTGACAGTTCATATACAACTCAGAGACTATCCCGGCATACCTTCTCATTCCATCAGAGTGCAGACGTGACATCAACAAAACTCCAATGAGCCAAATCAAACTGGAGCATAGGCATATTCCTAGCTCCGGACTTCAACTGCAATACATACAGTATAAAGGTCCTACAGATGTCTACCATACTTCTGCAAAAAAACGGTATGGCATCGTCAAAACAAAAATCGAGTCTCGACGTCAACTCATATAAAGCCTCATAGACTATCGGAGATCATCCTACACCAGCGCGGAGTGGTTATGACTCATCGGGGCTCCAAATTGAGCCTAATCTCAAGTAAAAGCGAAATAGCAAATTCCTAATGCTTGCTCTTCCAACGGTCATATAGCCTAAGGAAGACGTCTTGTCCAGCCCCCGAAAGGATCAGAGACACGACAGTCGCGGGGCTACTCGAACAACGGCTTAAAGACCGCATATCGAGGAATACATCAGCCAACGCGACGGTACCACGGACCAAAACCCTAGTACCACAAAACCTAACGGACCTCTGTCGTAAAGAATGGAGGTTATCTATATATAACGTTAGGACAAGTTTGCCTGTAAACCTAAGAGAGGTAAACTAAATAAACTCTGAAATGAGTACATAAACTAGAGATTCTGAAATGAGTGAATAAACTACAAACTCTGAAATGAGTACATAAATTAGAGACTCCAAAATGAGTGAATAAACTACAAACTCCGAAATGAGTACATAAACTAGAAACTCCGAAATGAGTGAATAAACTACAAACTCCGAAATGAGTACATAAACTAGAAACTCCGAAACGAGTGAATAAACTACGAACTCCGAAACGAGTAAGTAAACTAATTAGCGCCACATCAAGACATCAAAATACAGATGAGCGCATGCAAAAAGTGTATATTCTTTATTCACGAATCAAAGTGTTTAAGAGATATAATTAATACAAAAGGGGGGAATACAATTGCAATTGTTAAGAAGGCGGGGCTTTCAATAAATTGGCAACCTGCTCACGCACTCCCTGTAGCTCTTCCTCGCATGCTACTACTGCGGCCAGCCCCGCTTCAATTTGAGCCCGCTGTTGCAAGCATGATGAAATTTTCTCGGTGATTTCCTGCTTGGAAACCTCGCAATCTTGCATGCCCCGCTCGGTAAAATCGAGGTTCTGCTTCAGCGACAGCCCATTAGAAATACATTGTTGAAGGTTTTCGAAAATAACTTGTAGCTGCGCGGCATTTGTTTCGATCTGGGCGCGCAATTGGATGGATTCGCCGGAAGCTGTCTCATACTCCTTTCGCTTCAGGGCCAACTTTCGTTCAAAATATTGAATGGAATCGGCACTTTACTCGATTCACACGACCCGCTGAGCCTTCAAGGTCAATACTTCAGGACTGAGACGCTTGAGCTCGATCTCATGCAGACAAGCCTCGATCCGCTTACAATAATCAACCCAAAGGCCGAAGAAATCCTCGTTGTGGAAATTCACAAGCGTCGCCAACAGAGAGTTGACTTCGTTAGTGAAATCCGCGGCAGAAGTGAGAGCCTCGGCATCAAGATCTTCGATAAATTCGTTTAACATCCGCCTACTAGTCCCCGCGCCCCTGAAAGATTGACGCTTAGCAAAAGGTCCCGTAGGCATGGAAATGCGAGACTCAAAAGGAGCCGAAACCGGCGTAGCTACTGCAAAATAAATCACGCACGAATAAGGGTCAGATTTCAACTTAAAAAAGAAGAAAGCTGACGGAGGAGATCTACCGTACCAGCTGTTGAAAGTGGCAAGACAGGGAGCACGTGAGGCTCGGCTATTCCTTCGCTCCCTCCCTCTAGCCGTGATACTATGTTCAATATGAGGAAGGTTTAGCAACAGAAAGCTTACTCATGAAAAGAAGAAACACCAAGCGAAGAATATACTAACCAATGCCGGAAGGGGGAACGAAGTCCAATTGGAAGGCAAAATGCGGGATTAACACCTGGTGTAAGTGATCAAAGAGCACTCCTGCAGGATTGCGACAATATATGGTTAATACAAGAAAATAGTATCTACACTGAAGCAAAGAAATGGGAGATCTTCACCTTCCAGAGTTCGGGGAGACGCAGAAGAGAGGGGTGGAACCGTGACGGTCAGGGCAATGACCGGCAGAAATTCTTCTGTCGGTGCAGTATCAGGGTTTACCATGCTTATACTCATAATAAAGGAGATATCATTAGAGATGCCTAGCGGGATTAAAAACTCAAAGATAATAACTCAAGGAGTACCTGACAGGGCAGAGACCGAGACAGTACTCGAAGCGTCACCAGTTGTGACGGCTTCCTCGGTTTCCATTGGGAAAGTGGATTCATCATCCACACCTTCATCCTCTTGACTCGATAAGGGTCGTCGTAATGCTTGCATCACCCGCCGATACCAAGGATCCACAAGGAGAAGAAGCGGCAGTCGGAAAAATCCCAGATTCCAAAGAAAGGCTTGCTACTTTAGGCTCTTTAATCACCGGCACTTCACCTGTCACGCCATCACCTAAGTTAGGCCCTGTAAAAAAAATGCGTGTGTTATGATTCAAGAAAAAAGCTGTTACTAAGGACCGTGTGTTTTTCTACCTTGAAGTAGCCATTCAACCTCTTCTCGAGCCGCACACGCAACTTGTCTATGGGCAGTGGACAAGGCAGAGAGAACATCCACCATAGGAATGCCAGAGGGTTGAGCATTACTCGAACCTGTGCCCGCGGCCAAGATAGCCTGACGTTCCCTTACAGCATGCTTTCTCGTTTTCTCTCAGCCTGGGCTGTATGAACCGATCTCCTCAAAACTTCTGACATGGGGACATCGTCGTCCATATCGGGCTCGTCCTCCTGGTCCGCTGTGGCATCCGTCATCGGCTGCTTCAGCAATGCCTCCTGTGGTGGCCTTGGGAAGGCCTCGGCCGTAGTCAGTGGCTTTGAAGGCTTTTCTGCATCACCATCCAGGATTGGCATTACACTCGGAATAACCTGGGTCGTGGTGGTTCCTGTAATAGGATAAAGAAAAGAGTCAGGTCATGAATAAAAGAAACTAAAGATGTAAAGGTGTAATGAAATGAATCATACCACGGCCCAAGGAGGCGCGGAGCCTCTCCTCCTCCTCAAACGTCTTAAGGGACGCCAAGAGAGCCTCTTCAGCAGAAATGCCTGTTAAGGAAGAAAGCGTTAATAAAGCGTAATAAGTTTTTAAAAATGGGGTGGGGAATATATACATGAGAGTATAAACGAAGTATACCGGACTCCGCAATAGAGGCTAACATTGCTTGTTCACGGGCCAGTCGTTTGGAAGCTTCAATGGCAGCCTGAAGATCGGTATCAGTCATAAGCGCATCGAACAAACCATCGTTGGTGCCATACTCACACAAGCCCTCGCTATAAGGAGCATGAAGCTCCTGGCCGAATATGACGTCAACAGAGAATAAGGATTTCTTCTTCTTCTGCGAACTGGCACCGACGGCCGATGATAAGAGCATTCGCTTAACAGGCTTCTTCGGACAGCGGGTCCCGATCTCCAAACCAACGCCCGATTCCGGAGACACCATGGTTAACGCTGTCGCGGGAACATCTGGTCGAGGCTCATTAGGAAAAGCGCGCGGGGCTATAACCATGGCGATCTCTTTCAAAGAAGGGAGCACGACCGTCCATCGCTTCAATGGGACCGCTGGATTACTAGCTGAGACAACATCCTTGTGGTCAAGCAGCAGCCGCCTCTCCTCCTTGATGACAGCACCCGTTGCATGCTGGTACCAAGCAACGTTAGCAATTTAAACCTTTGGAATATAACTCAGCTCGTTGATGAGGAAATGGGACCCCGTATTTAACCGCATGAAATGATGCGCCGCACTGCGAATGCCCTCTTCCGTAGCAACCGGATCAATCAGGAACGCCTCAAGAGGAACGCCTTGGTTGTAACCCGATTGCTGGGTAAAGCGATGCGGGTTATACCTCATAAACAACGTTATGTCTAAATACCAGAAAACCTAGCCTGATAGAATACATGTGTACAACCTCTCGAGCCCTCAACACAGAAGCCCCGTCCTTGAAAATATCATGCAACGGTTGGATCACTTTGGAGGATTCTTTGCCGATGGTCATGACTTTATCAATAAAGGTCATGTTGTCCCCAACCATGCGTGGACGAAGGAGAAATCGCTGAGCCTCCCGCTGTGTTGGGTCGGAGTAGAAGCATCAACTAAGCGCATGACCCGGGGAAAATTATAGCCTTCATAAATCAGGGTCGTTTATGAACACCAAAAGCACCCAGCACGTGCATCTCGATCCATGAGGTGAAGTAGTGCAATGGGAGATTTACGGGCTTTACTTCCGGCTGAGTAGTGTCGGCTGCTAAGCTCAGGCCATGATATAAATGAGCCAGTCTCACGACCCCAATGGCCATGCGCGTATCCGCAGCGATGCGATGAGCTGGATAAAAGACAGATGGTCTCATATAGCGGGGGTGCATCGGAAGCGCAAACCAACTCAGCCACAAGCTGATAAACCCAATGAAGAACGTCTGCTCGTCAATGTCCGGAGCGGCAATCACTGCGAAGGGGACGACTGAAGTATCCGGAATAAAGAAGTTCTTTAGATCTGCCTCCGAGGTCGGTAAGTTGTCTGAATCAAATCCGAACGGGTCGTTGAGTTTGGCGAACTTCGCAGCTTGTTTAGACAGAGCCTCCGGATGAAGACAGCGGGCGATGAAATCTGTTAAGCTAACTCCGTGTCCACCAGACTCCAGGAATAAGCTCTCATACACATTCAACACCTTGATCAAGCTCGGAAACTGGTATTGAACGGCATTCTCCAGAGTAAGACCCATTACCACTGATTTGGTGGTAAAGATATACTCATCAGGGGGAAATATCTCCTTATAATGTTCCCCTCTGACGGGTAATCCAGATATCTCCGCAAACTCCTCCAATGAGATTGAAACCTCCCAATCCGATAAGAGAAACGTATGGGTCGGGATGTTCTATTATTCCAGAAAAGATTTAACCCACCACACATGAGGAGTGTGGTAGTGAAAGAGGGATGCATAGATCGCGGGATACAGCCCAATCTTCAGTAGCAGCGATTTCTTGGCCGACAGAATATATCGAGCCCACTGCAGATAGCCAGCCGAATGACGGGGGGTCATTCCTATCATGTAAACTGTCGGGACCCGGTTCTTGCTCACGGAGCAAAGTGCCACACAGAACAAAGTGCCACGCCAAGTGTCGTGTTAAGTGGGCGGGGGCCACCTCTTGAATCCATGGGGTCCACCTCTTGAGTCCGTGGGACCCACTGTAGAACAATGGGGACTCTTCGGAATACATTCCGAAAGAGGGCAGATCTGTACTATAAATGGAATGATACCACTTCTCAATACAGAGGCGCCTTTTAAGTGAACCGGTACTGCAGGATCTTGAGAACTCCATAGTTAAGCGTGCTCGAGCCAGAGAAGTTCCGGGATGGGTGACCTCCTGGGAAGTGGCCCATGATCGGGTCCGGTTCGCCCCGAAGGAAAAAACCGTACGGCTTCGGCCAGAACGGACAATACTCTCTGTATTGAGGGTGGGGCATGACAGAATAGTATCAGAGCTGGTCCCTCAATAGTAGGTATGTGGTTCGAGGACGAACCAATGTTCAAAGGTGGGGAGAATGTCGGGACCCGGTTCTTGCTCACGGAGCAAACTGCCACACAAAACAAAGTGCCATGCCAAGTGTCGTGTTAAGTGGGCGGGGGCCACCTCTTGAATCCGTGGGGTCCACCTCTTGAGTCCGTGGGACCCACTGTAGAACAATGGGGACTTTTCGGAATACATTCCGAAAGTGGGTAGATCTGTACTATAAATGGAATGATACCACTTCTCAATACAGAAGCGCCTTTTAAGTGAACCGGCACTGCAGGAGCTTGAGAACTCCGCAGTTAAGCATGCTCGAGCCAGGAAAGTTTCGGGATGGGTGACCTCCTGGGAAATGGCCCCTGGTCAAGTCCGGTTCGTCCCAAAGGACAAAATCGTGCGGTTTCGGCCAGAGCGGACAATACTCTTTGTATTGAGGGTGGGGCATGACATAAACTTGCATCCAGGACGTGACTCTCCTTGGCATATGCGTCACCCTAAAATGTCCAGGGTCATCGGCGGTTGCACTGGTATTGATGCCATGGAAGGGTGAAGACGACCCTCCAAGGTCCAATTGATCTCTTCTACTGCGTGAGTTACCAGCGGCAGGTCAGCATAATGGATCGCCGGGATCGGTTCCGAAAGTGCTGCGCAAGTAAAACTGCGCCGGCCCCGGATAATTTGACTGTACCATGACCCCCACAGGTAAAGAGACTTTTGCTCTGGGTCATAGTCCCGGATAAGTGCGAAGACTTTCCGATCTATAGGTGTGTCGGCGAAAACACTCTCTGAGCGAACGAAGAGGAAGGAGGAATCAGAAGCCATAGTACCTGCACACAAAAAAAAGAAAAAAAAGAGGGGTTAGTTAGCAACACGATGTTCAAGACTTTAACATTACACCAAGAATTGTACTGCGTGGTAAAAGTCACCATAGTTCAAAAGGAAAGGGACAAGGGCCCCCACAAAATCAAGGTAATACACTCACCAATGATGAGGCAGACACTCGTTGTAAGAATCCATAAGGATTCTAATTTAATGAGAAAATCTCATTGAACTACGAAGTTAAACTCCCTCGAGAAACGTGTCCTACAAACAGATTTCAAATCTGCAAAAAAAAGAATCTTAAAAGGAAAATAATAAAAGGAATGAAATTCCCAAAAAGAATTTCTTTAAAAGAAATTTTTTTTCTCAGAGCCAAGCTCTGTAGAATAGTGGGATAAAATCCCAGAAATCCGCTCGGGAAATGGAATTAAATTCCAAATAACTTTCAAAAATCAAAGTTAGTAATAGGGTAAAACCCTAAAGATCTTTAAGACTTATGGTCTACTCAAATAAAAGTTTTAGATCTCTAAGAGATCATTACAAGAGAAGAGCAAAGCTCTGATAATGGGTTAAAAAAACCTAGAACATGAAAAGATTCTTTCCAGGGCTAAATCATGGTCATGATTCTTACCAATTTTGACAGAGTTTTAACTCTAAGAGGTGTTTCTTTGGACAGAGATCTGAGCTCTGAAAAAGAGATTTAAATTCTCAAGGAAGGAAGAAGACTCAAGAAGATGAGGGAAACAACAGTCATCTCATGGGCCAAAGGCCCTATTTATAAAACATAAGAAGACGATTTAACTCCCTAGAAGATCAAACGGTGGAAAAGGTGCCACTGATGCACTCACATGTGAGCCACGCGAGCGCAACGGTGGGGGCATTTGTTTCCCCCAATAAAAGAGCAAAACTCTATTCAAAATTAATGAGGCAGCGCCTCACGTGCTTTCCACAAGGGCGCCAGCACTAGAGCCAATTTTATAGGATTAAAATCCTATGGTTGCGCCTCACGTGCTCTTCACACAGGCGCCAGTGTGCAAAGCACAGAAATGCCCATCTTAAGAATTAAATTCTTAAGCGGCGCCCACGTGCACAATACGTGAACGCCAGCGCCCAAGTTATTCTGTCTTGCCGGGACATTTTCTAACTCATCTTAGGAGCACACAAACTGGCTAATTCCATCGATATCTGTAGAATTAAATTCTATATTTCTCCAATAAAGATTGAGATATTCTTTGTTAAATAGAGTCGTTGGATCAAACATCCAATAGAGAAAACATCTTCCAAATCTTTCTAAATCAGAAGGATACTCTCGGTTGGATCAATGATCCAACAATAGAATAAAATTCTATTTCTTGGGAATATATTCCCTCAACCTCTCAAAATAAGAAAGATTACTCTCTGTACACTAGAGAACCGGTGGATTAAAAAATCCAACAGTGATTAAAAATCACCGCTTTACAGAATAAATTCTGTATAAGGAAAAAATATTTCTCCGATCTTGTTAAAAACAAGAGTGGCATTTTCTGTGAACAGAAACTCTTGGATCAAAGATCCAACAGTGGATAAAATTCCCCAAATCAATTGGAATCTCTCAATGAGAGATTTTCTCAAAGCTAATTAACAAATTGCATCTACTATATATAGGACCCAAGACTTCAAGTCTGATATAGAGGAGCCTCCCAGAAGCTTCTAAAAAAAGACAGAAAGCTTTAAAAGGAACAGAAAATTAAATTCTCAAGGAAGAAAATCTCCCTCCTCAAAAACTCTAGGTAAATAAAAAATAGAGATCAAAATATCTCATTTACCTATTGAAGGGTTTAACCTTTTTAAAAGAACTTAGTTCTTTCTCTGGATCTGAGATCCGCGAGGCAAGTCTCCCACAATTTGAGAATTTAATTCTCATCGGAAAGAACTTTTTCTTGAGGGTCAAAGATTCAGAAAAGAACCAGAAATTGAGTTCCTCAAAAACAAAGGCATACAAGAGAAACCTGGTTCTTACAAAAGAACTAGGTTCTTAAAAATGAAGTTTGATCCTAGATCTTCAAAACAAAGATCTTGGTGATCATTAATGGGCAAAATGCCATTAACAGAGGAGAAAAGAATTCAGCGCCCCGCGTGCTTCCCATGTGGACGCCTCTAAAAGCGCCTAGCGCCTCACGTGCTCCTCATGCGGGCGCCACAAAAAAGAAGAGTGCTTAGCACTCATTGGGCAGCGCCCGGCGTCCAGCGCCGCACGTGAAAATCACGAGGGCGCCATAAAGTGCTCAGCACTCCGTAAAAAAAAAGAGCCAAAAGGCTGAGTGTTCAATACTCATTGGGCAGCACCCAGCGCCTTACGTGTTCCCCACGTGGACGCAATAAAGAGTGCCTAGCACTCCATATAAAGACAAAACGAGTAAAGTGTTCAACACTTATTGGGCAATGCCCATGACTGAAAGCTCCGCATGATTATATGTGGGTGTCAGAACTCATATAAGTGCTCAGCACTTTTTGCATAAAAAAGAGGGACTGAAAAAACAGAGCACACACAAGTGCTTAGCACTTTTTCAGAAAAAATGGGAGACCAGGAAGAGTAAAGCCCAAATTCGGCTAAGTTGCTAAAGTCTTGCAACTGAGTCCAAATACTCTGTTGCTGGGTCTGAAATAAAGAAGATCCTAAAATGTTGTTAAGTAGATCTTAGTCTCAAGTTAGACTAACGTATTCTTAACAAAGAAATCAATCGAGCCCATATGCTCTCGATTTCTAAGGTCTCAAATACGACCAAAAATTCTTAAGCCCACAGCAAACCCTTTTCCCTTAAATACGGGATTTGGTTTAAGGGTACATCTCTTCACACCTCTAATACATGTCGTTGTAATTCTCCAACGTCTTTAAAGAGGTGGTGGGTTCCGACGACCAATAACTTCTTCATGCATAGACGTGCATGCCTCAAATCGGATTGTGCCCCAAATTGACCACATTCCATATCTCCATTTTCACTCTGCCACGTAACAAATACACGTGCGCATAGGCTGAATGATGGACCGAAATGTCCCTAAACTAATATTCACCTCTAAAATGGCGATAAAGGACTGAAACGTCCTTAAAACTAACATTTCGCCACAAACAAGGCGATAATGGACCACGATATCCTTAAACTAAAATAATCGAGCCCAAATACTCATACATTTAAGTTGATCTTAATCTCAAAATAGATTAATAATCTTTAAATCAAACTAAATCCAAATCTAAGAATATACGGATTTGGACTAATCCACGTCCCACGGGCAAGAACATAAATTAATCTCCATATACAATCCACGGGCAACCAAAATAAAACAAACACACACACGACACGAAGTGAACCTCCGAAGCAGGAGAAAGTGGTTTTCGCGATGTGATAACGTAATTAACTGTAGGGGCGTACGCCTGCAGGGAAGAGCATCCTCACAATCAAAACCCCTCGCAAACGAGGGGGGATCTGACGAAATCCGCTACAACGGCCGCATCCGTCCAAATCTCCGATACACGGTGCCATAAATCAACTTGGCATCTTTGGTGGTGGACGGATAAATCCAAATAGCATCTGCTCCCAGGACTCAGGCAAGACGATCTATCCCAGTCTGTCTCTATTTCCGGTGGTAAATAAGCTCCTCGAAGATCCGGATCGCACTTGATCGTCGGCCTCCTCGTGTCGAAGATGATCCACCCGAGAGTCTATACCTCAAGCTCCAACCTCTAAACCGAGATAATTATGGTACATTGTTCGCTAAGCTAGGTAGCTTAGAAAATATAGAGCATCTAATGGAGTATTTAATCTCAAAGGACCTAATGATTCACAACACATGTGAAGGTTTTAGGTCTTGGGGAAGAAAGAGAGAAAAATTGGAGAGAGATAGTGAAAATGCAAATGAGCAAATGAGAAGGCAAGTGAAGAATAGCTCACACTCATCTCACTCAAGCATGCAATATTTTCTAATTGAAAATATCAACCATGCTTAAATAGTGAGTCCAAACTAATAAAATAAACCATGAGCCATGCCTCACTCCATGCCACAAATATCTCCATTTTCCACCTCATTAATCTATTTCTCAAAATAGATAAATCCAAATAATAAGGTGTCCCCTTTAAGAAGCATGTCTTGTGAAATTACAAGAATGCCCTCACCGTATATACATATCCGTATTCCAAAAAATACGAATACAATGAGATAATAATAATCCAATAATATAATACTAGGATCTGGTTTAAACCAAAGCTCCCTAGTATTATCCGTCCGAACATCATTCGTGTAGCCAGTACACATATATGATCGGAACCCCGCTGTAGAACCATACGGCCTCTAAATCGTTTCACCCGAAACAGGAAAACCCTCTGTGACTCTAAAGACTCGACAGTACGCTGGCAGTGGATTTAACCACAAGTCCGTCAGCGGCACTAGCTATGCGTAACAGCTACCCAGGTATCTGTTGATAAGAAGGATGATGAGCAAACTCATCTGAACTCCTACTGAGCCTATCTGTGACAATTTCCATACAGCCCAGTTTATTCGTCTAATATACTCACATATCGGGCCTAGAGGGGTGGTAACCGTCAGACCATTAATAGCGCAATAAGTCATGCCGAGGTAGAGCCCAACACACCCTAAAAAACTACTGCAGTACCTACCAGTAAATCTCACTTTCCATGGTTAGGGACTTTGTGTAATAGTTTTCCGAACACAGCGCGATATCAACCCCCAATACCGGGAGAGACGAATCCTATCTAACCGCTACTGCTTCCAAGTGCTTCGGGACTGCACCCAACTACTATCTGTTTGCGTGACTCCTTTGAGCCGTAGTAGAGTAGTAATCTAAATACAGTGGGAACACACTCGAGACGAATAGTGATGTCAAGTCAACGGACTAACCTGTACTCATGCCACCCGGGAGCTGCTATCTGATGATAGGTATAATACCAACCAGCAGTTCCCAACGAGTCTGTCTAGTGTAACTCATAACCTAATGAGCACCTGTATATGGTACGACATACCAATGGCTGTGGGACAAACCATCTCCCCTGCTGGGATGAGAAGCGTATACACTAGTCTACTCTGGAGTATCGATACCCCGTCTCGATAATCCTACGACTAGAGACCTTTATAAGGATGTGCTTATAGACTATCCAACCCCCACTTGTGTGACTGCCATCACAACGCTGATAGTCAAGCAAAGGTCCTAAGGGCTCTACCAATATGTATTAGCGATATGCTAAAAGAAACATATACACATATTGAGGTAGAATCAAACCATATAGCATACTACCATTTTGAGCAAGACTGTTATTATATCTGTGAATATCCCAAGCTTTCAAAATGTAATATACAATCCAGTACTTTACAATAATGGCATCTAGGGCAAATATCACTAACAATCTCACACTTATACTAAGGTCGTGTATTGGCATATATCGCAGACTTATCATCTCGATTAGCCTCTCGAACTGTGTCTGGGGGATGGCCTTTGTGAGTGGATCTGCAGTGTTATTCTCTGTCTTTGCTTTTCGCGCCTCGATCTCCCGGCGATCAACGATCTCCCTGATTAGGTGGTACCGCCTCAAGATATGTTTAGACTTCTGATGGGACCTTGGATCCTTCGCTAAAGCTATAGCCCCGTTGTCGTCATAATACATATGTATTGGATCGACAATGGACGGAACCACCTGAAGTTCTGTAATGAACTTCTTCATTCAAACTGCTTCCTTCACGGCGTCACATGCAGCGATATACTCCGCTTCCATCGTCGAGTCAGCAACGGTGTCCTGCTTGGGGCTCTTCTAACAGACCGCCCTTCCATTGAGGGTAAAGACATAACCTGACATGGACCTGGAGCCATCCTTGTCACTCTGGAAGCTGGAGTCGGCGAAGGCCTTGATCTGGAGGTCTTCACTGCCGTACACCAAAAACATCTTCTCAGTCCTTCTCAGGTACTTGAGAATATTCTTAATTGATGTCCAGTGCTTCTCCCCTGGGTTTGACTGATACCTGCTTACAACACTCAGTGCGTAAGCTACATCTGGTCTCGTACACAACATCACATACATTATAGAGCCTACCGCAGAAGCGTAGGGTATAACAGTCATGCGATCCCTTTCCAAATCAGTCTTGGAAGGCATCTCTTTGGAGAGGGTGATTCCATGACAAGCTGGTAGATTACCGCGCTTCGAATCTGCCATACTAAATCTTTTCAGTATGGTGTCGATGTATCTTGACTGTGAAACTCCCAACAAGCTCTTAGATCTATCACGATAGATCTGGATCACCAGAATGTAGGAGGCATCACCCAGGTCTTTCATGGAGAACCTCTGTGACAAGAATCCTTTGACTGATTATAGCATAGAAATGTCATTTCCTATCAGGAGAATGTCATCCACGTACAAGACGAGGAATACCACAGTTCTCGCTACAATCTTACTATAAATACATGGTTCATCTGGATTTTTGATATAGTCGAATTCCTTGACCGTCTCATCAAAACAGATGTTCCAACTCCGCGATACCTGCTTTAATTTATAAATGGATTTAAGTAACTTGCACACTCTTCTGCTGCTCCCACTCTCTATGAAACCTTCCGGCTAATCCATATAAACACACTCTTCCAAATTTCCATTCAGAAAAGCGGTCTTTATGTCAATCTGCCAAATTTCATAATCGTGGAAGGTAGCAATGGTAAGAAGGATCCGAATGGATTTGAGTATAGCCACTGGAGAAAAGGTTTCATCATAGTCCAAACCAGGTCTTTAACGAAAACCTTTTACAACAAGTCTAGCCTTATAAGTTTCAACCTGTCCATCTACACCAATCTTCTTTCTGAAAATTCATTTACAGCCTACGGGTTTTACCCCTTCTGGAGCAATGTCCAAAGTCCATACTTTGTTGGTGTATATGGATTCCATTTCGGTCCGCATTACATCCAGTCATTTTACCGAGTCTCTGCTCCTAATGGCTTGTTGGAAACTAGTTGGCTCATCATCATCGATGATGCAATCCTCTCTATCACTGTCTATGAGAAAACCGTAGTATCTTTCGGGCGGATGAGACTACCTACTAGTTCTGTGGAGTAGTGCGGGGATGTCCGGTTCTTTCGAAACTTCTGGTTCCACCATACTTTCAGTAATAGCTTGTGGTTCTGAAATTTCTTCCAGTTCTACTGCACTCCCACTTATTTCTTTTTCAAGAAATTGAGTTTCCAAAAAGTGAGCATGCCGATGTTGGGGTCAAAAATTACACCCCGGCTGACCAAGTCAAAATCAAAGTCAACCCCAAGCAAACGGGCCTAAGCCCAGCTCAAGTGGGCACATGCCCAAGTCGAGCCCGGCGGTCAGCCTCCCCCATGGCATTATGAAAATTATGTAATAAATATTTTTGATGTAATTTTTATGAATATATGTAAGAAAAATTAGAAAAATGGGCATAAAGCCAAACTTTTATAAAGCCCGTGGCTCATGTGTAAAAGAAATGAGCACATGAGCCATGAGATGGGCAAAATGCCATTTTTGTAAGGCCCAAGGGGCTATATGTAAATTTGGCTTCTATATCAGCGACTGAAGACAAGTGAAAACCTTCACTTTTTTCATGCTATTATAAAATGTAGCCAAAGAAATTTCCAATAACTAGATATATATAAATATAATTAGATCGTGAACTATTATTGAATTTATGTAGTTAACCTTATGCCAGAATCTAATTAAAATCGGCAGAACTTGTGTTTGTTGAACCCGTTTACTATTTTACTATTCACAGATATACTGCAGAAATTTGGTTGCAAATTAATATCGTTTCCCCCATAATATGTTTCCCCTGATAACTATTGCGAAATTAGAATTTTCCCGAACATGCTAGGCCTTTTAATTCATAATAAATCGTACAAAAATTGGATCATAGTGTTCTTAGGCTCTCTGCGAAGAGAACTGTATAAACTAAAAATATACTATGATTTTTACTGAATATCATGTCTTTTAGATGGCGGAAACTGAAAGGATTTGTGGCTCTGGACTGCAGTCCTGAACCAAAATCCCTACGAATACCTGAAATCAAACACCTGCAACTCATTGTTCAAATTCTCAAATATGCGGAACTCTATATAGATACGTAGGAAATTTAGTTAGATTTCTTATGCGACTGGTTCTAATGAATTACGCCGCTGTTTGATATTTTTAACATAATTTATTTCATCGATGTATATGGCTGGTTTCTACAGTTTTTCATGTTGATACCTAAACTTAAGCGTCTGTACATCCCTACATAAAACCGAAAATACGCGGAGTCTTATATTGTCGCATAGATAATTTAGTTAGCTAATATATAATTCCGGTCTCGTTCAGTTTCACCGTCGTTTGGTATTTTGTTTATATTTTAGATTGCTGATGTGTTCTGCAATTTCTGCAGTGACATTTTTACACCTTCACACTAAATAGGACATTTCTCTTAGTACAGAAAGGCTATCATTGATCCGCTTGATGAGTCGAAAATCTAACAGATAGAACTAGGTTTTATTCAACTTGAGCAATATCTGAATCTAAACACGGTCCCTAATAAACCGCGCATGAAGTTGAATTTCCAATTCTGAAACTGGAATTGCAGCAACTGATCGCTGATTAAAAATGATGATAAATCGTTAACCTGAATTCCTATTGACATGAAACTAATTTTACCGCTTAGATAATCATGTATACTTCGTACGCCTTTTATATTGTTTTTGTCGATTCTATACGTGTGGTTTATGGTGAATTTTGCAAGTCATATGGCGTTGGCTGTCATAATTTAATGAGCATTTGTTTAATGCATTTCTACCTTATTCTATGTTGCTTTATACCTAGTGCAAAGTGATCGTTTACATTGAGACCTAGTGACTGACTTGCATTGTCGAACGTGAGTGGTATTGGATTAGTTGTATCAAGCACGCCAGTGATAAGTGATTGACTAGTGAAAGTGAACAATGCAGCGAAAATGGGTAAGACCGTGATTTGGCGCGTGCTTGTATACAATTAATCCCATACTTATAGTTATTGAGGCCTAAAGAATGGAAATCAAGGTGGAATTGAAATCGTATTTAGCGAGATACAGCGACTTAGAGAATGATCATTCGATATTGGTGATACACACACACATACATTAGGTCGTGGGCCTAACGACACGGCTGGAGGGTTATGTCTCGGGCAACGGTGGATCGTAGTCTCGGGCATGCATGAGACCTTTATTAAACACGAGTATCCTTTTCACCAATTGATTTTGTTGACTTAGTGACTGATAAGTAGTAACATACACACTGCCTGGTTTGCTAACATGATACATATATCGCGCTGTTCATATTTAAATGATATTCATTATTCTTATATTTATGTATTTTGTCGCACCTTTCATATTTGATAACATTGTACGCACATTATATATTTTTTACTATATGTGTTGCCCTGACGAGTTGAGTGTGCATGCTCATAGGACGAAGTAGACCCAACTAAGAAGCATGACCTGTCATTCGAGATCACGGAGGTTTAGACCGCGACATCAGCGCCGCCCATTTTGCTATAAGCACATTGTTATTTAGTTGGTTAGTTATTTCTCCCATGCAAAATAAATGTATCTTGAACTCTTTTATTTTAATATAATAATTTTGTAAACTGTGATTTCCTTTACTTTAGTACTGTTTACTGACTACCATGTAATGCTAGAAACCGAAGTGTGACTACGGCGGGATTATTCCCTGACCGTAGGAGTATGGCTGGCCTAGTCACCCCTCACATTCTGTATTTTGGGAAGCGAGGTGTGGCATCAAGGGTCTGTATTAAGTCCATCCATGTTTACCATCACGATGGATGTGCTTGCTAAAACTATCCAAGATAGGGTACCTTGGTGTATACTATTCGCTGATGATATTGTTCTGGTAAATGAAATGAAAGCAGGGGTTAATGCTAAATTTGAGTTATGGAGGCAAACGTTGGAATCTCGAGGGTTCAGATTGAGCAGGTCCAAGACAACATATATGCATTGCAAATTTAGCAAACAGAGAAGTCAAAACCATATTGGTATAAAATTGAAATGGTAAGAGATATCACCGAGCGATAAGTTTAGATATTTAGGTCCCATCATCCAAAAGGACGGGGGGATCGATAGTGATGTTAATCAAACGATCCAAGTTGGTTGGTTGAAATGGAGGAGTGCAATAGGGATTCTGTGTGATCGTAACTTTCTGTTAAAATTAAAAGGGAAGTTTTATCGGAGCGTTATTCAGCCTGTCTTATTATATGGTACAGAATGCTGGGCTCCTAAGAAGCGTTATACACAGAAGATGCACGTAGCGGAGATGCGCATGTTTCGTTGGATACGTGGTAACACAAAAAAAGATAAGATGGGAAATGAGGATATTCGTGCAAAAGTTGGTGTGTCATCTGTGGAGGAGAAAATGCTGGAAAACCGGTTAAGATAGTTTGGTCATATGCGACGTAGACCTATGAAAGTACTGGTTCGACGAATGGATACTCTCGATATAGGCAATGTCAAAAAAGCGAAAAGGAGACCGAAGAAAACATCGATGGAGGTGATACGAAAAGATATGGTTGCCAAATGCCTCAATGAAAGTATATTGTTCGATAGGAGTGAGTGGAGGCGGAGAATTCATGTGCTGGACCCCGCGTGATTCTGATGTTTGTTCATGCAGCCTGCCCCATATGCTTGGGATAAAAGGCTCAATTGTGTTGTCCCGCCGTTCAAAAAAAATTGGTTGTCAATCGTTTGGTTTGCTGGGTAGGACCGATTGATTTTGTTAGAATCGAGTTGGTTGTTGAGCCGTTCTGACATACATACATGTTACTGAATTCAGCTAAACCATGACTATAAGTCATACGTATGAATCCTCGTTGATATTCAGTATATCCTATGAAAAGATCAACGTTATAATTAATCATTAATTTTACTAATTGTTCCTTGAGTTGAAAGAAATACCTTGAACAAGATAGAGAAGAAGCCACACCAAGCAATTAAGTACTTTGAAAGGCCCGTTTTTCAACGAAACGGCCCATCAAGCAAACAAACACTCAAAGTTTTTCCCTTTTATCGGATCATGGTTCAGGACCCGACCCGACCCATTAACAGGCTTTACCCGCCCCGTTAACCGCCAAAACCCTAGGGTTTACATCAAAGCCCTCTCTCTCTCTCAAATGGTGGCCATGGACGATGTCAGCGGATCGAAGAAGAGGAAGCGCGATCCCCCTACCTCAAATTTCAAGGGAGGAGATGGTAGAGGCAAGCCCTTCAAATCCAAATTCGGGTCCAACAAGGATCCGAAACCCTTCTCCAAACCCGGTAAGCCCGCCATGGCGGTTGAGAAGAAGAAGGAGCCCACAACTCCAAGGGAACGTCGATTGGCTGCTAAGGTATTGGAATTTTAGTCTATCATTTTTCGATTAGTTAAAAAAAAACCCTCTAAATTTTAACTTGTTTTGTGTTCGCTGCTTGTTGCAGGAAATGGTCGAGGAGAGGAAGAAGAAGAGGAAGCCAACTTATGACCTTGAGAAGGTAAGGCAGTATGCAAATGGTTAATTTTGAGCTTGATTTTGTTTTGTAAAACTCATTAATCGATCAATTGAGCAGTTCAAAAATATCTCTAGGGTTTTAAATGATGAAGTTTGTGTTTTGTTGTTGCCAAATCGTGCTTGGAAGCCGAGAATATGTTTTGCAGTTCATCACTCTTCCTGTCGATTTATAAACATAACTGTGAGAAGTTTATTTATCAGATTGTGCAAACATGAATTTGGCTGGTGTTGTCACTTAATCTCTACAGTAGCAGACTAGAAGGCTTTGTTTCTATACAAATTGCAGATCACCGTCATCATAACATTTTCCCATCAACATGATTTGATATCCGTGACGAATTCTTCTTCTCAATCAAATGTGAATTATATATATTAATTATCTCCAAGTATTTGATTTAAGAAACTATAGACAAGAGTGGGGCTTTCCATAATTCTAAGTCGATGATGGATATGTTATGTAGAAAAGTTTAACTGTACCGCCCAAATAAAGCATAGATTTAAACAGAACACGCCCCATTGTCCCCACCACAAATTGTAAATATATCACTTTTTTAGTATGAGTTATATTGAGATGCTTCTCTCTTATTGTTTTTGTTATTCTTTACATGTGATGGGGATACATAATGTGGCCCTGTTTGGGATAACCGGAGTTTATTTTTAAGAGGAGGTAGAGGGGATACAAACTCTAGTTTGCAAGGCCCTAGCTCCAGTTTAAAATTTAAATTTAATGAGGTGTTTGGCAATGGAGTTATCTAAACTCCAAAGTTTTGTTTTGGAGTATTTTAAACTGCAAAATGGGTGTTTTCTTCTCATTTTTTTTGGAGTTTAGAAAAACTCGAAAAACTCTCGGTGGATTGGAGTTTAGTAATCTCCGGTTATCTCAACTTTGGAGTTCAGATAACTGGAGCTTCCAAAACTCCCAAATGAGAGCCAATGTCATATTTAGAATTTGGAGCTGAGTTTAGATAACTTTATGAAACTCCGGTTGTCTAAGCTCAATTCCATTGCCAAATAGGGCCTGTGCGTTTTTTCTCCTTTTGACTCTGACAACAATGCATGGCAGGAACTTGCTGCATTGTGGGGGAAAAAATGAGATGTTCTAAATTCGGAAAGGAGGCGAGATCCAAGTAAGTACTTTTGTTACTTGCTTGTCTTGGGTCAACTGTTTCTTTCATTACTCATAAGCTTTACATCACCTCTGGTTAGTAAATGAAGCTTTGCGTAAAATGAATGGGAGATTTCTAGAAATTGCAAGTTCTCATGTCTCTGCTCGTGTTCTTCAAGTGGGTTTAATTTTCTGCAGTTCAATTTCTCTACAGCATTAAATTGCTGACTGTTATTCTAGTTCTTGACCTGCTGCTTGTGCTAATTAGGGGTGAAACCAGGCCGGATTGGACGGGTTTTTGACAATTTTTTTCCCCGACCCGAAAATTAAAATCTAAACCCAAAACCTGCCCGAACCCGACGGGTTTATAATGCGCTAAATCCGAACCCACAACTTCAGGTTTCAGCTGGGTTTGGACGGGTTTCTGGTTTATACGGGTGGGTTGGTTTTTGCGGGTTTTGCCCATGATAATTTATCAAAAAAATTAAAAGTATAATACTTGAGTATGTTCTACCAAATATATATGCACAAAATTTATACTTTGATAAAACTATATAAATTATATGTGATAAATTTATAAACTACACTTAAAATTGCACTAACTACATATATACAATAAATCACAATTGGTATTTTATAATATTTAGAATTAAATGCCTATGTAACATATCGAGTTGGGTTGATATAGGAAAGTGGGTTGGTTTGGGCCGGGTTGAGGGTTCGGACGGACGGGTTTACCACTAAACCCATACCCAATCCGGATTTTTTTAATCTAATCTTCAACCTGCTCAATCGGGTTTGGGCAGGTATAGGATATCCAAAAAGCCCGGAAAACCAGATCGGGTCGTGTCCGGGTCAAACCCAACCCGACTTTCACCCTTTGTGCCAATGAGATCACTTCACAAGGCTTCTATTGAGTTACAGTTAAAGTATATAAGGTAAAGCACATGAAAACCCTCCAATTTTGGCCAAATAGCAGTGGACCATCCTGATCTTATATAAGATTTTGCCACCTTATAATGTACCAGTTGCTTTGGTTTACATTGACTACCTCCATCCCTTGCTCCAAAAAGCGCTCTAAGCATAACTAAGATCTCCAGGAACAACATCATGGGGGCGGTTCTAAAACTAGTTGAGGAGCTTCAAGCCGGCTCTATAAATAATATATATACTCAATGCATATGTATGACTTCTTTGGGTTTTTGGTGGCTTTATATCATATTTTTTAGTATTGTTTCTATTTTTTGGACTTGTATCAAATGTGGTTCACAAGCAGAAAGAGAGATGGTTTTTGAGGCACTGAAACCTCACCTTCTGACACTCTGGCGGAAAAAGTATGCTGTTCATCTTGTAAAGCTACTTCTAGATAATGGTATGTCTCACATCTCGTGAATAAACAATTTCTAATTGGTTATCACTGGAGGCTCTATTTAGTTTTCAAAGAGGGCCTGAGCTACTTTGGTTTTAATGCACAGCCACAAAAAAACAATTGGAAGCCTTCGTCTCATCTCTCCATGGTCAAGTTTCTTCTCTTCTTCGGCATACTTGTCACGCCCAGCTTCCCAAAATATGGAATACGGAGAGTGACGAAAGCCAGCCGTGCTACCTACGGTAAGGAAAAATCCTTCCATAGTCACATAAGGCTGTCTAGATTAACCTATCAAAAATAAAATCCAATACCAAAAGGAATAGTACTGATAATCATGCTGCAATGAAACCAAAAGAAATACTAAAAATGGGTCCACTAGATAATTAATGCAAAAAGATCCGATACAATAGGTTCGAAAAGAAAACAAAATCTGAAAGATACATAAGTTCTAATGTCCCAGGGGACGCACATACTAAATACTAGCAGAAAAGGAAAAAATAACCTACGGATTACTGATCTTCGGCAAAGTTCTGATAGTCGCTGCGATCTTGCTCGGCCTGATAATATGTATCTGAAACTGAGATGGCAAATCTCAGGGATGTCAGAACATCCCAGCAAGTATTCAACGTATAAGATGTGCGTGATATGATAACATGAATATATTAAGGTAGTGAAGCTCGTGTGCGCAAGAAAAACAGATATATAAATAAATGCATTGATATTATGAAACAAACATGTAAGAGGTCAAGTCATAACCTAACTGATCACTAAACGGTAAACTATCCTATCGTAAGCTCGAGTGTGTGCGTCAACCTCTGCAGGAGTATTCCTAACCCAAGAGTGGTGCCCCAGGGGCTGAGAAACACGGGCCCAACTGTGGAATGAACAAGCGACCGATATAGGCCGGTACGAGTTGTAATAACATGCGACCGATATAGCCCGGTACGAGCTGCCGGCATGAGACTCCTGAGATCCTGTTGTACGAACGCACACTCAAACTACCCCAACACCCGCGTATTTATAGCTACTATGGTGATGACTAGAGCACTAATTAAGAATACTGAAAAGACTGTAACTTGTGATATGTGAATTGTATAGAAATGAAACTGGTAAATAGTGGTGTGTCATGTCATGTAGTTCAGCATTCTAATTAGAGATCTCGTTCTTAGTAAAATGGACTAGAGTAATGAATAGTCAAGACATGTCGAAAGTAATTGTTATCAGGTACTGGTAACTGCATGAAAGTGATGTACAAGCTGGTATTAGTCATGGTTGTTATCTTTACCGTTAATCTTAACATGGATATAATAATCGTAAGCTGACTAGTAAGGTACATGTATAAGTTAGATTAACGACTTTCAAACCTTTTTCGTAGTTAAATAGATCTCATAGCAAAACCATACTTAATCTAGTTTTCTGATTATCAATTGGTTGAATACGAGTTTATATCTTTCTAACAATATGAAATCATTAAGCACTAACACTTTCCTTCTATTCTAGCGCAGGAAAAAGATTATATATATATATATATATATATATATATATATATATATATATAAGGGGTTGCAGATGTGCATCGACCAAAACAAAGGAAGAATACTTGTCTGAGGATAAAGATCACGGGAAAACGATGTACGAAGATGCGAGGCACGATCTCAGCTAAAGTTCGACTTGGGATCCTAGATAAATTTATCATCGGTTAAACTATAAATATGCTCATAAATACTATCACACAACCAACGCAAACATATTAACTTAGGGTTTTAAATCCTAATTTTCCCTTCCTTCAAGTCCTCTGTTTTATTCCACCATCCAATATAATTTCACTGTCAAAATAAACTCCATGTACACATATTTATAACTTATAAACAAACCCAACAACTTAAAGTTTAAATCTTCCATTTCCCTTTCAATGTTCACTGTTTTCCTATCATTTTATTTATTTATTTATTATTTTTGTTTTAAAAACAGGGATCAAGGAAACTTACAGAGGATGATGGTAAATGCTAGGGGTTGGATGGGTCCTGGTCGAGTCGAGAAAGCGTCGAAGTGCTCGGATCTGGCAATGGGAGGGCTGTGATGGTGGTGGGGCAGGCGACGTTGTCGTTGGAGAGAGGGGAGCAGCTGCGAGGTGGAGACGAGGGCTGCGGCGGCGGGAGATGGCGACGGTGAGGGCAACGACGGGGTGCATCGAGGATGGGTCGTGCGGTGATGGGTTGCAGGGGAGATGCGAGAGAGAGGGAGATGAGGAGGTCGAGGAGGGAAAGAGGAGAGGCAGGATCGAGGGTGGAGGTGACGACGACGAGGCTCGGTGAAGGCGTGGGTTAGGGTTTCACGAGGGCGAAGGCGGCGGGTGCGAAGATGAGGATGAAGGCGGAAGGAGGAGGCGAGGGTCGGCGAGTGAGGAGTGGGAGTCAAGGGTTGCGGCGGCAGTGATGGTGGCGACGAGGCGAAACGGAAGAGGCTGCCGCGATGATAGGGTGAGAGGAAAGGAGTCGGTGGCGAAAAGGAATTTGAGGAGTAGAGGGGGAGAAAGATGTGAGTATAAGAGAGATATTTTGATTTGTATATATATATATATACATATCTTCAATTGATTTTATTTAGAGATTCAGCATAGATTTTTCTTGTTCTCATATTAACAGTAAACAGGAGTTAGCCAAGATAATATATGTATGCAAACCAAATATTAATAGGTCAATTTAGGAATTTTAAGATATGCAAAATATTGTTTTCCTGCCACTAAGGAATTATTATTATATATAATATAAAACTGAAGATTTTTCATTTCAAAATTGTTTACAGTAAAAATTCAAAATAAAATATACTAGTAGCCAACTAAAAGTTCTAAAATTATGGAAAAAGAATCTCGATAAATCTTGAAGTACTATATCCAAATAGGGCTGTTACGTCCTACCCACCTTACAGAAAATTTCGCCCTCGAAATTGGAAAGACGGATACAAGATCAAGAAAACAGGGGTGGGTAATTTTGACGAATCTCGTCCTCACGCTCCCAAGTGGATTCCCCGCGAGAACGTTCACCCCAAGATACAAGAACTAAAGGGATGATCTTGTTTCTCAATACCTTCTCTCTACGGTCGACAATGGCTGTAGGTTGCTCTTCATACGAGAGATCAGTGCTCAAGGTTAATTCAGAGTGATCGAGAACATGACTGTCATCGCGAACGTACCGACACAACTGTGATACATGGAATACATCTTGCACACCAGCCAAAGAGGGTGGTAAGGCCAATCTGTATGCCACTACTCCAACGCGTTCTACAATCTCGAATGGTCCGATAAATCGAGGACTGGGTTTCCCACGACTATCGAATCTAATCACTCCTCGAGTCGGCAAAATCTTAAGGAAGGCATGATCTCCTACTCCAAACTCAAGAGGTCTTCGATTAGTATCCGCCCAGCTCTTCTGACGACCTTGTGCTGCCTTGATACGGTCCCTGATCAACTGTACCTTCTCAACGGTTTGGGTTACAAGCTCCGGTTCTAGTAATCTTCGTTCACCCACATCGTCCCAGCAAAATGGGGAACGACATTTACGTTCGTAAAGTGCCTCGAACGGCGCCATTTGAATACTCCCATGATAGCTGTTATTATACGAGAATTCCACCAAGTGATGATGATCCTCCCACGATGCCTTGAAATTTAGCATACAGGCTCTCAACATGTCTTCTAATATCTGTATCGTACGTTCAGACTATCCGTCAGTCTGGGGGTGGTAAGCTGTGCTGTAACGGAGACGGGTGCCTAAACTCTCTTATAAGCTTCTCCAGAAATGTGAGGAATCTCGTCTCCCGGTCCGATAATATAGTGATAGGAACCCCATGTAACCGTACGATCTCTTGCATATATTTCTCTGCCAATGTCTTCGTCGATTGTCCCACTCGAAAGGGTAGAAAATGGGCCGCTTTTGTGAGACGGTCGACGATGATCCAAATAGCATTATTGCCCTTAGGACTCCGCGGTAAAGCCGTCATGAAGTCCATAGTGATGTGTTCCCACTTCCACTGGGGAATGGGAAGTGGTTGCAACAGGCCGGCCACTCGCTGATGTTCGGCCTTCACCTGCTGGCACACTGAGCATTTTGACATATAGCGGGCAATCTCTTTCTCCATGCCATTCTATCAAAAGTGTTGTTTAACATCCCTATACATCTTGTGCCATCCGGTTGCACCGAATAGGCTGAACTGTGTGCTTCTTTCAACATTTCCTCTCGAACCTCGCCCTTTGGCACGCATAATCGACTACCGAATCTTAATGAGCCATCTTCGTGTATCAATAGGTCTGTTCTCAATCCGGCCTCTACTAACCCGCGGAACTTTTGCAATTGCAGGTCCCCAGCCGTGCAGCTTTAATACGATCTACTAACGAAGACTGCACTTGCAGTTGCCAATACGTCTGTGCGTCCCTTGCTCTACCACTTCTAAATCGAGTCTTCGAAATTCATCAATGGGTTCCTTCTGGCCAGTTAACCATATCGCTGTTGGTCTCCGACTGAGAGCATCCGGTACCACATTTACCTTCCCGGGATGATATTGCAAATCAATATTATAATCAGCCATGAATTCCAACCACCTGCGCTGTCTCATATTTAGCTCCTTCTGCGTGAATGCATATTTCAACCTCTTGTGGTCCGTAAAAGTTTTCACTCATTCTCCTAAAAGATAATGCCTCCAAATCTTCAAAGCAAAGATTACTGCGGCCAACTCTAAATCGTGAGTTGGGTAATTTTTCTCGTGCGTTCTCAGTTGACGTGAGGCATAAGCGACAACACTCCCACGCTGCATCAAGACACAGCCTAGCTCCTTGCCGGAAGCGTCACTATGAATCACCCGTCCTCCTGTCCCATCTGGTACGGTCAATATGGGTGCAGTTGTGAGTTTCTCCTTCAATAATTCGAACGCTCGATTGCACTCTTCTGACCATACGAACGGTACTCCCTTTCGAGTAAGTCTTGTCAACGGCTCAGCCGCTCTTGCAAAATCTTTAACAAATCTGCGGAAGTAGCCTGCGAGTCCCAAGAAATTCCTAATCTCTGCTACTGAGTTTGGTGCTGACCAATCTTTCACTGTTTCAATCTTCGCCGGGTCTACTGAGATACTGTCTCCAGAAACGATGTGGCCCAAAAATTGAACTTGTTCAAGCCAAAATTCGCATTTACTAAGCTTGGCATATAACTTATCCTGTCCTAGTATCTATAACACGATCCTCAAATGCTCGGCATGCTCCTCCTTGCTTTTGGAATGCACAAGAATGTCGTCGATGAAAACTACGACAAACTGATCAAAGTACTGAGAGAAAACTCGGTTCATTAAATCCATGAACACGGCTGGGGCATTAGTAACACCGGATGGCATTACCAAGAATTCATAGTGACCGTATCGAGTTCTGAAGGCTGTCTTGCATACATCCTCCGCTTTAACACGAACTTGATGATATCCTGACCGAAGATCCAACTTAGAGAACACTCGAGCACCACATAATTGATCGAACAAATCATCGATCCGAGGTATAGGGTACTTGTTTTTAATCGTAATCCGGTTCAACTCTCGGTAGTCAATGTACGTGAGTAACGAGCCGTCATTCTTCTTTACTAGTAAAACTGGAGCGCCCCACGGAGAAGTACTCGGGCGAATGAAACCCTTGCTTAGAAGGTCTTCTATCTGCTTTTTCAATTCCGCCAATTCAACTGGTGCCATCCTGTAGGGTGACTTAGAAATCGGTGCCGTTCCTGGTAATAATTCTATCGAGAATCCCAAGGCATGAGGCGGGGGTAAGCCGGATAAGTCCTCAGGAAAGACATCCAAAAATTCTCGAACTACGACTGGTGCCGAACTCATATCAATTTCTATTGATGCTATTATGATGCACGTCGGCTTTACTTTAAACTTTATGGGTCCCAGTGATTTGCTCCCCTCAGTGAACACGAACTCTAGGTGGTTAGGAATGCGAAAGTTTACAGTTTTGGCTCGACAATCAATATGGGCATGAAAGGTGCCCAACCAATCCATTCCTAAGACGACATCATAACTACCGGTCTCAATCAACAGGATATCTGCGAAAAGCTCCCTGCCGCAAATCACTACCGGACAAAGCTTGCACTCTAGGGTTGTGGTAACTACTCCATTTCCAGTATGAATATCCCAAGCTCGAGTGAGTGTTTTGTGTGTAATAGAATGGGTTGTGGCAAAACCCAATGACATAAAACAATATGAAGTCCCGGAATCGAAAAGTGCTCTAACAGGAACAGAACAAATTAGAATGGTACCTGAAACGACATCCTCCGACGCCTCCGCCTGCCCAGCTGTCAGGGTAAAGGCTTGCCCCTGTCCACGACCTGTGTTTTCTCGTCTCTGATCAAAAAGTTGCTTCTGAGGGACAAGTCCTTTCTGAGGTTGGTTGCGCTCTGCTCTCCTAGGACAACTCCCAATTTGATGGTCACTAGCACCACAAATCAGACAAACCTTTAGCGCGGCGGCAATTTCTGTCGACGTGTCCCGGTATCTGACAGTATCCACAAACCGGAGATTCTCGTTGTGGTGGGGCTGCAGTACGCTTCATCTGAACTCCTCCATGCTGTCTAACTGGAATTCTCCCTGAAATTTGATTCACCGGCCGTTTGAATCCTCCACTCTGAAGTTTCTTTCTCTTATCCATAACCGTCTCAATTCTGCGGGCCGAATTTAATACCTCTGAATAAGTCCCCAGATCATGTGAAGCTAGTTTCTCCTGTATTTCCAGAGTGAGACACTGTAAGAATTTTCTAGCTCTATCCTCCTTCTGGGCTTCCATTGAAGGAGCGAAACGACTGAGTCGAATAAACTCGGCCGCTATCTCGTCCACTGTG
Source organism: Agapanthus africanus (assembly GCA_030015575.1). Classification (NCBI taxonomy): domain Eukaryota; kingdom Viridiplantae; phylum Streptophyta; class Magnoliopsida; order Asparagales; family Amaryllidaceae; genus Agapanthus; species Agapanthus africanus. Next base: position 90,010,827 of record JASDDO010000028.1, on the reverse strand, counting down.
CGATCTCTCTGACGAAGACTGATAAATTGTTGTTCCATCTCGATCCTGGCCGATTTGGGAAAGAATTTCTCAAGAAAAGCCGTAGAGAAATTAGTCCATGCAATTGGTTTCTTCAACCTGTTCTCTTCTTCGAGCAACCAAATTCTAGCCACATCTTGCAGCTGAATCTTGACTATATCCACTATGTTCTCTTCAGGAACCCGGACGGCTGACAGCAAATTCTCCATGTCGACAATCCATTGCTCAGCATCCAGTGGTCCGCCCGCGCAAGTGAAAACCTCCGGCTGTAGTCTCCTGAAATCGGTGATGCTGCCCGGACATCTACCTTCACGAACCACAGCCACCTTGTTCAAGGCTGCAGTAGCAGTCTGCTGAGAAGCAAGTGGGCCCTCCTGTAGCAATTCGGTCTGCTGCTGTTGACTCTTTAGCATGCCACGTATAACTCCAAGTAGTGCAGTATTGTTGTCACGCCTCCTATATACTCGCAAATTTTCTTCTGTCATGATTTTGAAGTCAAAACGAACGACGAGGTTTAGCAACGAAAACGAGGTTTAAATTCAAAATATTAAAACTGAGCGAAGCAAAGAGATAATGTAATAATCAATTCAAAGAATACGGATTAAGTGTAGGACTCTAAGTTACTTATACAGAATACCGTATTGTATCCATGCCGCAATACATGGGCACAATATCATAACTCTATGTAAGTCGTCCGAATCCTACGGTCAGAGTCAACGAAATCTGCAGCATGACATACTGGGGAAAACCTAGACATGCGATTCTAACCTAAAAGGTCGGGAGAACCAAGACTAAGTTTGACGTCGGCCTGGCTCTGATACCAACAAAACCTTGTCACGCCCCGTTTCTCAAAATATGGAATACGGAGAGCGACGAAGGCCAGCCGTGCTACCTACGATAGGGAAAAATCCTTCCATAGTCACATAAGGCTGTCTAGATTAACCTATCAAAAATAAAATCCAATACCAAAAGGAATAATACTGATAATCATGCTGCAATGAAACCAAAAGAAATACTAAAAATGGATCCACTAGATAATTGATGCAAAAAGATCCGATACAATAGGTTCGAAAAGAAAACAAAATCTGAAAGATACATAAGTTCTAATGTCCCAGGGGCGCACATACTAAATACTAGCAGAAAAGGAAAAAATAACCTACGGGTTACTGATCTTCGGCAAAGTTCTGATAGTCGCTGCGATCTTGCTCGGCCTGAAAATATGTCTCTGAACCTGATATGGCAAATCTCAGGGATGTCAGAATATCCCAGCAAGTACTCAACGTATAAGGTGCGTGTGGTATGATAACATGAATATATTAAGGCAGTGAAGCCCGTGTGCGCAAGAAAAACAAATATATAAATAAATGCATTGATACTATTAAACAAACATGTAAAAGGTCAAGTCATAACCTAACTGATCACTAAAAAGTAAACTATCCTATCGTAAGTTCGAGTGTGTGCGTTAACCTCTGCAGGAATATTCCTAACCCAAGAGTGGTGTCCCAGGGGCTGGGAAACACGGGCCCAACTGTGGAATGAATAATCGACCGATATAGCCCGGTACGAGCTGTAATAACATGCGACCGATATAGCCCGGTACGAGCTGCCGGCATGGGCCTCCTGAGATCCTGTTGTACGAATGCACACTCAAACTACCCCAACAGCCGCGTATTTATAGCTACTATGGTGATGACTAGAGCACTAATTAAGAATACTGAAAAGACTGTAACTTGTGATATGTGAATTGTATAGAAATGAAACTGGTAAATAGTGGTGTGTCATGTCATGTAGTTCAGTATTCTAATTAGAGATCTCGTTCTTAGTAAAATGGACTAGAGTAATGAATAGTCAAGACATGTCGAAAGTAATTGTTATCAGGTACTGGTAACTGCATGAAAGTGATGTACAAGCTGGTATTAGTATTGGTTATCTTTACCGTTAATCTTAACATGGATATAATAATCGTAAGCTGGCCAGTAAGGTACATGTATAAGTTAGATTAACAACTTTCAAACTTTTTTCGTAGTTAAATAGATCTCATAGCAAAACCATACTTAATCTAGTTTTCTGATTATCAATTGGTTGAATACGAGTCTATATCTTTCTAACGATATGAAATCATTAAGCACTAACACTTTCCTTCTATTCTGGCGCAGGAAAAAGAATATACATATACATATACATATATACATATACATATATACATATATAAGGGGTTGCTGATGTGCATCGACCAAAGCAAAGCAAGAATACTTGCCTGAGGATAAAGATCACGGGAAAACGATGTACGAAGATGCGATGCACGATCTCATCTAAAGTTCGACTCGGGATCCTAGATAAAATTTATCATCGGTTAAACTATAAATATTCTCATAAATACTATCCCACAACCAACGCAAACATATCAACTTAGGGTTTTAAATCCTAATTTTCCCTTCCTTCAAGTCCTCTGTTTTATTCCACCATCCAATATAATTTCACTGTCAAAATAAACTCCATGTACACATATTTATAACTTATAAACACACCCATCTACTTAAAGTTTAAATCTTTCATTCCCCTTTCAAAGTTCACTGTTTTCCTAGCATTTTATTTAATTTTTAATTTTTAATTTTTGTTTTAAAAACAGGGATCAAGGAAACTTACAGAGGATGATGGTAAATGCTAGAGTTTGGATGGGTCCTGCTCGAGTCGAGAAAGCGTTGAAGAGTGCTCGGATCTGGCGATGGGAAGGCTGTGATGGTGGTGGGGCAGGCGACGTTGCCATTGGAGAGAGGGGAGCAGCTGCGAGGTGGAGACGAGGGCTACGGCGGTAGGAGATGGCGACGGTGAGGGCAACGACGGGGTGCAGCGAGGATGGGTCGTGCAGTGATGGGTTGTAGGGGAGATGCGAGAGAGAGGGAGGTGAGAAGGTCGAGGAGGGAAAGAGGAGAGGCAGGATCGAGGGTGGAGGCGACGACGACGAGGCTCGGCGAAGGCGTGGGTTAGGGTTTCGCGAGGGCGAAGACTGCGGGTGCGAAGATGAGGGCGAAGGCGGAAGGAGGAGGCGAGGGTCGGCGAGTGAGGAGCAGGAGTCGAGGGTTGCGGCGGCGGTGATGGTGGCGACGAGGCGAAACGGAAGGGGCTACCGCGTTGATAGGGTGAGAGGAGAGGAGTCGGTGGCGAAAAGGAATTTGAGGAGTAGAGGGGGGGAGAGAGATGTGAGTATAAGAGAGAGATATTTTGATTTGTATATATAATTTTTTTTTATAAATATATATATATATATATAGATACATATCTTCAATTGAATGTATTTAGAGATTCGGCACAGATTTTTCTTGTTCTCATATTAACAGTAAACAGGAGTTAGCCAAGGTAATATATGTATGCAAACCAAATATTAATAGGTCAATTTAGGAATTTTAAGATATGCAAAATATTTTTTTGCTGCCACTAAGGAATTATTATATATAACATAAAAACTGAAGATTTTTCATATCAAAATTGTTTACGGTAAAAATTCAAAATAAAATATGCTAGCAGCCAACTAAAAGTTCTAAAATTATGGAAAAAGAATCTCGATAAATTTTGAAGTACTGCATCCAAATAGGGCTGTTACAGTACCGTAGGATCCACAGGTATTTAGAAATCAAATGTGTTGTGATCCTTATATTTATCTTACATGGTTGTTCCTTTTAGACTGAGTTTATGCTCAAATTGAAAGAAAGTTAAGGGTTAATGTTAGTTTTTGGTGTCTCTCTACATGAATTTGTTTTTCCTTGATTTTCAGCATATCTTTGATGTATCTAATGTTTAATTTTTTTTTGTTCTTTCATCCTTTTTTCTGTACATCATATGTTTACTTATATTTTAAGTGAGATGCAAAGGCTTCTGTTTATTATGCGCTCTGATGATATGTTGCTATCCTCTTTAATAGTTGTTGACCATGCATACCAATTGGCAAAGGGGTCCCAAAAACAGAGACTTCTGATGGAAATGTACTCTACCGAGCTTCAGTTACTCGAGGACCTGACTCTAACAAATTCAGGAAGGCAAGTAAATCTGATATATGGTTCTTATATTGTTTCCTTTAAAGCGGTATATGATTGATCATGGGCTTGTCCTTTTGACATGGAATTGCACTTCTAATTTGTCTTTCTTGATGTTGAGAATGTGGATAACATTTAGTCTCATACCGGGAAAATTGTGGGATGCATATGGGTATAAGATATAAGACGAGATAAACCTCCATAAGGCTTGAGTTTTTTGGATGGAGTCCCACTATATTAAAAGCCTATATGCATGTCATTGCATCCATGTGTGGGCCCAAACCGAGCTTGACATGGTATCAGAGCTGTTGCTCGATCCAAAATCGCTCTACTTTATATCAAAAAATTAGTTAATATCTAAATAAATAAAATTCTATGAAAATATGTAGTCTTCTTTTCAGCGTCGCTTCCATCAAAATCGATTGTGTGCAACCAATTCCTTATACGGCGTTTTTCATCAATTTCTTTCTTCGGCATTCAAGCGAAAGCGACATTGTTACGCCTTGAGACGAGGACGCGGCCAGCCGATCGCAATCTCCAAACTCCTGCGAGACTGCAAGACCTAATCCTCGCATCCTCTTAAATTAAATTTCTCCGGATACACAAAATTTGCTTTTCTAAAACATCAATTTAAAATTATCATATTTATAAGGTTTTACATCAAAATTATACAATAAGTTTTAAAATACGGGATTACATACTTACGGTCTACAAAAGTGTAGTTTATTCATCAACTTAACTAGTAATATACTACTCACTAAGGTCTTGGCTTGTTGAGGTTCAAAATATACTTGGTAAGTTTTATTCAATATCGGCTCCAAACTTTATATATCTGATCCTGAATTTTTTTATTTACAGCCGCATAAAAGGTGGGTGAGCTATGATGCTCAGCAAGTGAATATATCATAAAGTTTATTTGAATGAAACGATATAATAATAAAAAGAGAATATTGCTAATAAATCTGTGAGGGAACCAAGATATATATTATGAGTATATATGATGAAGAAAAGGAAACGTAAGCAGTTATATAACGTATAAGCTCTCACTTATTCACCAATGGGTGGGTTCGGCCTTTAGCAGCCTACCTACAATGACAATAAATATCATAAAATCCCCAGGGCCTACAGCGGTATATCCACAGGGCGCTGGCACAGCTAACACGCACTCACAACGTCTTATGCTATTTAAATTCTTAGGTGCATACCTCTAGCGAATAAATAATCAAATCATTGAATAGTGGTTCATAATCAAATACAAGACCACAAAGGCAATATTCCGACAATAATATGAGTATGTGTAGAATCATGAATATACGATGAATATAGCAACAGATCATGAAGAATAAGTTATCAAGGGTATCTAATCACTTTGAATATTGTCATAATCTATATGTGGTACCAAAAGAGGGAGTTATAAATTTCAAGAGGTGATAATCCACTTACAGTACTTATTTGGTAAGTTAAACACTCTTATGGCTCCAAGTTCCCGTATTTAATTCCACGTGTATTCTTTATGAAAATATTATTATAATATTGTTAACAACTATCGTATAATCTCGGGTTTAGTTTATAATTATTTTATTAGACCAACTAGTTAATTAGTGGTTCTAAACTACCTAAAATATAATTTAAAGATATCTAAAACGGTAATAATATTTTTGAAGATTTTTGTGAAATTTTTATAAAACATTTTAACTCACTGTTCGGGTTAAATAGCGAAATCTGGAATTAACAGGGTTCTGAATGTAATTTTTCAGGGTCTTAAATGTTTATAGAAATATATTTAAAGTGCTGAAACCATAACATAATATTATCAGAGATGTTAACGAAATTTCTTCTTTTTATCATATTTAAGTTAACGGGTCGGGTCGGATTGAATCAAAATCCAACCCGTATATTAATTTATACCCAAACCCAACATAACCCTAATAATTTATCTCTCTCTGTCTCTTTCTCTAATAATTATCTCTCAATCTCTTTGTTCCGACTCTTCTTCTTTTCTTTTTTTTTTTTAATATAAAAGGAAGCCTATGAAAGAGAAAGGCATCCATGGATGGCCACACGGGCGGCAATGAGCGTCGGCCAGCACAGTGTAGCGGCGGCGACGAATTCTGGCGATGTCCGTGGAGGTGGTAAAGGTTAGTTCTTTCTTCCGGTCTTAATAATTTATAATTTTCCTTGCTACTATTCTCAAATTTATTGACATTAATTGAGATTATGATTTCAATTGTTGAATTGAAAAGTATTTAGATCTATAGGGTATTACTTACAATTGATATGTAATTAGGGTTTTCCCTAAATTTCTTTATGTTCTCCTTCTCCTTCTTCCTCTCATCTCACCCTCTCATAATTTTCTTTCTTCTTTATGGCTTCTCTATATTGTGATGAGGGGAATAGATGGGTGGAGGTTTATATAGAATCCCCCACCGTCTAAATTCTACATTTTATTATTATTTGTTATTTTATTTTTTTAATACACACACACAAGCTTTATGCTTCCACATGTTGCAGCCTTTTTTGAAAATTTTACCGCTATCATAAATTTATAGATTTAGGGGTTTGAAAGTAGGTTTGTGTAGGGTTTTCACCACATCTCTATGTATTCGCCCGAGCTTGTTGCTGAGGAACACATCAAGATAAATAAGTTCGAGAGAGGATTGTACCCTTGGATTAAAGCGAGGGTCACTCCGTTTCTGTCTAAGACGTTTGAAGTTGTAGTGGAAAGAGCAAAAAGAGTTGAAAGAGAATTTCGGAGTTCTCAGAGGAGTTGAGACCAAAGAAAGAGATCGCAGTCCATGAACAGTCAGAGAACTGGTAGTGGGTCTCCTAAGAGGAGGCCATTATTCAGGCATAAGGCACAATCTCATGTTTCTGCACAGAGAAGCAGAACACAGGGAAGCAGGCTAAGCGTTCAGAGGTATGACGGACCTGCCATTTCTGCAAGAGAAATCACAAGGGTCAACCTTGTTATACTCCATGTTGATGCTTTGAGTGTGGTCGTGATGGCCACTATGCCAGAGAATGCCCGAGCAGAAAGAATCAACCGGTAGCATCACAGGCTTCAATTTAGATTCAACAGCCAAGAACTCAGGGTCGCGTATATGCTTTGACCTAGCAGGATGCTCAAACATCCAATACCGTAGTTGCAGGTACATTTAGTATAATTTTGGCTTTGTCTCAAAAGTATTCATCTGTTAATCATTTTTCTGGACATAAATAAAAATTACCTTATAATTAAACTATCCATGTTACACTTTCAGGTACACTTATTATATCATCTTCTCCTGCTATAGTATTGTTTGATTCCGGGTCTACACACTCGTTTGTGTCATTTGAGTTTACACGTAAATTGCATATCATTCCTGAACCCTTAAACCTGAATTATCCGTTTCTACACGTTCTGGCACCTGTCTAATAGTCAATAAAATTTACAAAGGATGTGAAATCTTGATAAGCAATAGAATTTTGCTGTCGAATCCGGTTCTTTTGGAGATGCGTGGTTTTGATGTAATTCTTGGATTAGATTGGTTGTCATCTTATCATGCATCCTTGGACTGTTTTAATAAGCAGATTGTGTTTTGTATATCAGAAGAATCATAGTTCGGTTTTGTAGGAGAGGGTGTTGTCTTTCCTCCACATATAATTTTGGCTATGCAAGCTTATACGCTTATGAAGAAAGGATGTGAAAGCTTCCCAGCTTTATGCAGTTGATACGGAGAAGGAAGGAACAAAACTCAAGAACATTCTTATAGTTCGAGAGTTTCTTGAGATATTCTCGGAAGAGCTTCCATGGTAACCAGCTGATCGGAAAGTCGAATTCACTATTGATTTAGCTCCCGATACTGGATCAATATCCAAAGCTCCTTATAGGATGGCCCCTGCGGAGCTTAAGGAGCTAAAGACTCAGCTACAGGAACTACTCGATAAGAGATTCATTCGGCCGAGTGTATCATCTTAGGGTGCACCTGTCGTGAAGAAGGATGGATCCATGCAGCTTTGCATCGACTATCGAGTACTTAATAAAGTGACGATCAAGAACAAGTACCCGTTATCGAGGATAGATGATTTGTTCGATTAGTTACAAGGTGCTCAAGCGTTCTCAAAGATCGACTTAAGATCAGGTTATCATCAGCTTAAGATTAAGGTTGAGGATATTCTAAATTTTGCTTTCTGAACAAGATATGGTCATTACGAGTTTTTGGTAATGCCTTTCGGGTTAACAAATGCTCCGGTTGCTTTTATGGATCTTATGAATAGGATATTCAAGCCTTATTTAGATCAGTTTGTTATGGTATTTATCGACGCCATTCTCATTTATTCAAGGAGTAATGAGGAGCACAACATCCACATGAGGATCGTGATGCAAATCTTGAAAGAGAAGAAACTTTACGTCAAGTTGAGTAAATGTGAATTTTGGCTTGATAATGGCATTTTTGGGACATATAATATCAAAGGATTGAGTTTATGCAGATTCTAAAATGATGGAAACCGTAGTTAATTGGAGTAGGCCTATAGATGCTACTGAAGTTCGAAGTTTCTTGGGATTGGCTGGCTACTATAGAAGATTTGTCGAGGCCTTTTCTCGCATTGCCTCTCCATTAACTAAGTTGACTTAAAAGAAGGCGAAGTTCGTTTGGACCGATGAATGTGAAAAGAGTTTTGAGGAGTTAAAGAACCGCTTGTTGTTAGCACCGATTCTCGGCCTTCCATCAGGGTCAGGGGATATGTAATGTATGGCGATGCCTCTGGTAAGGGGCTTGGTTGTGTCTTGATGCAGCAAGGAAAAGTTATAGCTTATGTATCGAGACAACTCAAACCATACGAGCAGAACTATCATACTCATGATCTAGAGTTGACAGCGGTTATCTTTGCTCTGAAGGTTTGGAGGTATTATCTTTATGGTGAAAGTTGCTATACTGATCACAAAAGCTTGAAGTATATTCACTCAGAAAGAGTTGAATATGAGGCAAAGGAGATAGCTTGAATTAATGAAGGATTATGACTTGTCCATCCATTATCATCCTGGAAAAGCGAATATCGTTGCAGACGCTTTGAGCAGAAAATCAAGCGATAATTTATCATCTCCATGAACGATGCAAAATCAAGTACCGGAGGATATGCAACGATTTGAGATAGATGTACATCATCGTGGTTCGGACGCCATCCTGGCTTAACTTAGGTTGCAGCCAAGCTTGATCGAGCGGATTAAGAGTGCACAAGTTGATGACCTTCAGCTGAAGAAAATTCAGTTAGAAGTCGAGCAAGGACTTAAGCAAGAGTTTATTGTTCAAGATGGTGTCCTTAAATTTGAATCAAGATTATGTGTGCCTAATGATCTTGAATTAAAGAAGCGAATTATGGAGGATGCACATTGTACCAGATATTCGATTCATCCAGGCAGTACAAAGATGTATCGGGATCTTCGGGATGTGTTTTGGTGGAACAATATGAAGAGGAAGATTGCTAGTTTTATGGCTCAGAGCATAACTTGTTAACTAGTATAGGCAGAGTATCAGAAACCTGTGGGTCTATTACATCCACTCCCCATTCCGAATGGAAGTGGACTAATATTGTTATGGATTTCGTAGTTGGTCTATCCCGGTCCCGAAAGGGGAACGATACCATATGAGTTATTGTTGATCGTCTAATCAAATCTGCTCATTTTCTCCCTTATAAGATGACGCATTCAATGGAGAAGATCGCTTTCTTATATATTGAGGAAATTGTGAGATTGCATGGGTTCCCGAGAGGATCCTTTCTCATAGAGATCGTTGATTTGTATCTAGATTTTAGGCAAGTTTGCATAAGGCGTTGGGCACCAGACTAAAATTTACTTCATCTTATCATTCCGAGACAGATGGCCAGTCCGAAAAAACCAATCAGATTCTTGAAGACATACCGCGAGCTTGTATTATGGACTTTGAAGACAGTTGGGAAGAGCATTTACCGTTAATAGAGTTCGTGTATAATAATAGCTACCAGGCAAGCATAGGGATGGCACCGTTTGAGACACATTATGGTAGAAGTTGTAGATCTCCAATTTGTTGGGAAGAGGTTGGAGAAAGAAAGCTACTTGGCCTTAAGATTGTACAGCAAACCACCGAGAAGATTAGATTAATTCGAGAGCGACTGTCGACAGCGCAAAGTAGGTAGAAAAGCTATGCAGGAAAATGAAGAAGACAATTAGAATTCCAGATCGGAAACTTTGTCTTCCTAAAAGAATTACTGTTGAAGGGAGTGATGTGGTTTGGGAAGAAGGGAAAGTTGAGTTTAAGGTATGTTGGCCCGTTTGAAATCTTAGGACGAGTTGGCGCCGTTGCTTATAAAGTTGCTTTTCTCCTGAACTGTCAGTCGTACACAATGTATTCCATGTATCCATGTTATGTAAATATGTACTAGATCAGTCACATGTGTTAAAATATAAGCCATTTCAGATCAGAGATGACCTGACATATATCGAGCATCTAATATGTATTATAGATCAGAAGGAGCAAATATTGCGTAGAAGAACGCTTCGTTTCGTGAAAGTCCTATGGAGAAACCATTTGATCGACGAAGCTATCTGGGAAAGCGAAGAGGAGATGATAAAGAAATACCCACATCTGTTCGAGAACTAAGGTTTTTGAATTTAGTTTCGAGGACGTAACTTTTATTAAGAGGGATATGATGTAAACACCACAAATACTTGGAAATTTTTTATATTTTCAAACCCCTACACAAACCTACTTTCAAACCCCTATATTTATAAATTTATAATAGTAGTAAAATTTTCAAAAATGACTGCAATATGTGGGAAGTATGAAGCTTGTTAATATATATATATATATATATATATAAATTAAATAATAAAATAAAATAACAAATAATAATAATAATAATATGTAGAATTTGGATGGTGGGGTATTCTATATAAACCCCCATCCATTTATTACCCATTTTGAAAGTAAAAACCAAATGATGGGACTTTAAAGATTGTCTTACATTGGAAACAACAAATGAAATACATGTGTATACGTTATAAGATGGATCAAACCTTAACAAGGTTTGATTCTTATTGTTGGAACCCATTTATCATCAAAGGTCTATGTATACCTATTAAAAAGCACATCACTCGCTCAACTTTAAATACTCTAAACTCTAACAGGTATCAGAGCCAATGACTCGATCATCCATGTGACAATCACATCAAGAAAAAGTGATGGTAGCACGTAATTCTACTCATACTTTGCAGGTGACAACCACAGCAAAAAAAAGTGATGGTTTCACGTAACTCTACTCGTACTTTCTACGTGACAACCACACCAAGAAAAAAATGATGGTTGCACGTGAGAGAGAGTGTTGAAAGTAAAAACCAAATGATAAGATTTTAAAGATAGTCCCATATTGAAAATAACAAAAGAAACACATGGGTATAAAATATAAGATGAGTCAAATCTCAATAAAGCTTGAGTCTTATTATTAGAATCCACTTATCATCAAAGGCCCATGTGTACCTATTAAAATGCTCATCATCCGTCCAACTTTAAATACTCTAAACTCTAACAAACCCCATCACAACATAGAGGAGCAAAAAAGAAGAAAGAAAATTGTGAGAGGGTGAGAGGCGAGGAAGAGAAGGAGAAAGTGAAGAAATTTGGTGGCAAATCCTAATTACATATCAATTGTAAGTAATCTTTACCCTAAAGATCTAAATACTTTTCAATTTAATATTTGAAATCATAATCTTAATTAATTTCAATAAATTTGAGAATAGTAGCAAGGAAAATTATAAATTATTAAGACTGGAAGAAAGAACCAACTTTTATCACCTCCACGGATATCGCCGGAATTTGCCGACGCCGCTGCACTGTGCTTGCCGCCGCCCGTGTGGCCATCCGTGGATGTCCTCTTCTCTTTTATGGGTTTCCTTTTATATAAAAAAGAAGAGAGTGACAGAGAACAAACAATGAGAAAGAGTGAGAGATAATTATTAGAGAAAGAGACAGAGAGATAAATAATTAGGGTTATGTTGGGTTTGGGTATAAATTAATATACGGGTTGGATTTTGATTCTATCCGACCTGACCCGTTAACTTAAATACGATAAACGAAGAAATTTTGTTAATATTCCTGATAATATTATGTTATGGTTTCAGCCCTTTACATATATTTTTGTAAACATTTAAGACCCTGAAAAATTACATTCAAGACCTTGTTAATTCCAGATTTCGCTATTTAACCCGAACAACGAGTTAAAAAAGTTTTATAAAAATTTCACAAAAATGTTAAAAAAATATTATTACCATTTTAGATATCTATAAATGATATTTTAGGTAGTTTAGAACCACTAATTAACTAGTTGGTTTGATAAAATATGTCACGCCCCGCTTCCCAAAATACGGGACACAAGGGGTGACTAGGCCAGCCATGCTCTTACGGTCAGGGAATAATCCCGCCGTAGTCACATTTCGACTTCTAGCATTACATGGTTGTCAGTAAACAGTACTTGAGTAAAGGAAAATCACAGTTCACAACTTTATTATATTGCAATTTAAAAGAGTTTGAGGTACATTTATTTCACAGAATAAACAACTAACCAATAAAACAAATGCTGAAATCAAAGAAAATAGCGCTGGTGATGCAGTCTAGATCTCCGCGATCTCGAATGATAAGTCCTGCTCCTGCGCTGGATCAACTTCGTCATCTGAGCATGCACACTCAGGAAGTCAGAGCGACACATATAGCAATAAATATATATAATGGGCGTGCAATATTATTAAACATGAGGAGTACAATGAATTGCAGAACATGTGTATAATAATATCAACTGAATATGAATAGTGCAATATGAGTATCATGCCTGTAAACTAGGAAATGCATGTCACTATTTAACGGTCACTAAGTCAATGAAATCAAATGGTGGAGAGGATGCTCGTGTTTAACAAGGGTCTCGTGCATGTCCGAGACTACGATCCACTGTGCCCGGGACATAACCCTGTCAGTCGTGCCGCTAGGCCCACGACCTAAAGTATGTATATATATATAAATATCATTGATAGCGAATGATCATCCTCTAAATCAATGTACCTCGCTAAATACGAGTTCAATTCTATCTTGATCTCCCCATTCCCCAGGTTATAGTATGCATTCATGTATTATATAGGTTGTGAACAAATACGTATCGCTGTCACTTTCAATCATTTTTCCACTTGTTACTATCACTGTCGTATTTGCCACAACGCAATCATTAACACTACTATATCGACAATGCAATTCAGTCGCTAGGTTTCAATGTGACTGTTCATTAAGCAGCAGGTATAAAGCAAACACGAAAATATGTAGAAACGCACTTAACAGGTATTCACTATTTCAATGACGATCAATACCATATAACTTGTAAAATTTACGATAAATCACACTTATAGAATCGACCAAAATAATATAAAAAGCGTACGAAGTACACTTGATTTTCTAACCAGGAAAATTAATTTTGGGTCAATCGGGGTTCAGGTTTAGGAATTATGATCATTTTAAGGCAGCGATCGATTTCTGGAATTCCAGTTTCAGAACTGAAAGCCCAATTTCGTGCCTATTTTACCAGTGATTATGTTCAGATTCAGGTATTGTCCTATTTGAATAAAATCTAGTTCTGTCAGTTAAGTTTCCAACGCATCAAACGGATTATCAATCGCATCTCTATATCAGAAGTTATGTTCAGTTTAAGGTGACGGTGTAAGGAATATTACTGCAGAACATAGCGACACTCTAAAATACAATTTAAATATCAAACGACGGTGAAAATGCATGGGACCAGATTCATGTGTTAGCTAATTAAGTTATCTACGCGACCATATGGGGCTCCGCGCATTTTCAGTTTTATGCAGGGATGTACAGGTGCTTAAATTCAGTTTTCCCGTAGAATGCCTCCCCGGACAGCAGTCCAGAGTTGCTTTCCTCTTCATTTTTCAGGGTCATGAAATTGCATTATTCCATAACTAATTACATAGGGTTATAGGTTATCTAGTTAGGTTCGATACGAGCCCTGGAACACCATGATTAGATTTATATATGATTAACTACTAATTTTACAACGTGATGAATACGGTGATTTTCAGATTTGACGTAACCAATTGGGACGTCATTTTTATATTCGACGCCTTAACTATTAGATTCCAATTTCTTATACGTCACTCGTTAACCTCAATCGAAACTTCTAATAATAACATTTGGGGATTTTTAAATAGGGTGATCGCATTGAGCACTCGGTGCGTATATGTGAATGTTATCTATTTTGTTTACATACACACATACATTTTCTTACCAATTAAGTTACTAAACTATATTTGTTAAACTAGGTATGCACATAGTATGATTTGAACAAGTGAAGGAGGTTCACTTGCCTAATATGACGGCAGAACGATGACGATCGCACGGACACGAACACGGCATGATCACGACAAGGGCATAGCCACAAGTACAGCACTTCACGGCTGCGACAACGATCAACTGGCTCGGCCACGGGTTCTGGAGAAGAGGGTGCTGGGATTTGGCTCTGGGGAAGGTCGACGGCGAGGTAGGCAGCCGGAGGTGCTTGTCGTGGCGACCGCAGTGGGTTCGGGCGTCGGCTGGAAGCAGTGGGTGCAGGGGCTCAGTGTCGTGGATGGGGTTGCCGGCGTTTAAGTTGGTCGGGGCTTGTCGGCGAGGCGCAGGGCCGCATCCTGCAGTGGCACGGGTGATGAGGTGGTGATGCCCTGGCGGCGGCCTCGACAGCGAGGGGATCTTGGAGATCGGGTGTGCAGTGGTTTGGGGATGGTGAGCAGGGGAGGAGGAAGTCAATGGGTGTTGGGTGCTTGGAGGTCGTGGAGTCGATGGGCGATGGAGGTGTGCTGGGGAGCTCGGTCACGGCGGTGCTCAGGCGAGGGTGCTGGGTTGAGGTAAGGGAACGAGGAGAGGCCGGGGAGGCTCGTTGGGGTTGAGTTGGAGGAGGTGAGAAAATGAAAACGAGGAAGAAAAACGAGGGAGAAAAGAAGGGGGGCTCGGTCGTCTTGGGAAGGAGAGCCGTTGGAGGAAGCGAGGATGTGGACGGATCTTGAGATGTCGGCACGAGAAGGGATGAGTCAAGGGGGAAAGAGCCGTTGGAGGAGCGTGGGTGTGAGTCTCGCGGCGCGGCGCGAGAAGCGCGGAGGTGTGGGGTGATGGGCGCGAGAAACGGGCGTCGAGGGAAGAGACGTCACGAGGAAGTGGCGGGAAAACGAAGGCGAGTGGGGAAGAAGAGGGAAAGCGGGTCGGGTCGGGCCGGCATGGGTCGGGTCGGGTAGGATTTAGGGTTTGGGTTAGGAATTTTAGATAAAGAAAATTATATAAAATTCATAAAAATAGGAAAATTCAAGGAAAAAATCTGGAAAAATATACGGAAAATATAAACGGGAACTGGGGATTTACAAAATAATTATAAACTAAATCAGTGATTATCCATTAGTTGTTAACAATATTATCATAATATTTTCATAAAGGATACATGCGGAATTAAAGGCGGGAACTTGGAGTTGTAAGAGTGTTTACCTTACCAAATAAGTACTGTAAGTGGATTATCACCTCTTGAAATTTATAATTCTCTTTCGGTACCATATAGATTATGACATTGTTTAAAGTGATTATATATATCCTTTGATAACTTATTCTTCATGATCTGTTGCTATATTCATCGTATATTCATGATTCTACCCATGCTCATATTATTATCGGAATATTTCCTTTGTGGCATTGTATTTGATTATGAATCACTATTTAATGATTTGATTATTTGTTCGCTAGAGGTGTATACTTAGGAATTTAAGTAGAGCATATAACGTTGTGGGTGTGTGCTAGTTGTGCCAGCGTCCCGTGGATATGCCGCTGTAGGCCCTGAGGATTTTATGATATTTATTGCTGCTGTAGGCAGGCCGCTGTAGGCCGAATCCACCCATTGGTGCATAAGTGGGAGCCTATACGCTATATAACTACTTAAGTTTCCTTTCTTTCATCGTATATAATCATATTATGTATCTTAGTTCTCCCACAGATTTATTAGCAATATTCTCTTTTTATTGTTGTATCATTTCATTCAAATAAGTTTTATGATATATTCACTTGCCGAGCGTCATAGCTCATCCACTTTTAATGTGGCTGTAAATAAAAAATATAGGATCAGATATATAAAGTTTAGATCCAGTAATGAATAAAACTTACCAAGTATATTTCGAACCTCAGCAAGCCAAGACCGTAAGTATGTAATCCAATATTTTGAAACTTATTGTATAACTTTGATGTAAAACCTTATAAATATGATAATTTTAAATTGATATTTTAGAAAAGCAAACTTTATGTATCCGGAAAAATTTAATTTAACAGAATGTGAGAATTAAGTCTCGCACGAGCTTGGAGATGCCGACCGGCTGGCAGCGCCCTCGTCTCAGGGCATGGCAGACATTGAGGCTTGTCCGCCTAGCTTATGCGAAAGAGGCCATGAGGCTTTGTGGTCCACCTTACTCCTATGAAAGAGATCATAGGCGCACATCCATCTTGCTTGATGCGTATGGGTTGTTCTCCATCATCGGTGTGAAGGTTGCATATTTCTACTCACGTTATTATTCAAACTCTCGGTTACCCACCGTGAATTTGTGGGAGGCTGTTAAAGAATATCAGACCGATTTATTTTCAATTTGGATTATTAGATTCTCTTATTAGAGAGATTTTGTATGTCAAAAATTTGGTTAAATATTCTAATTAGATTTTCCCATTTAGAAGAGTTCTATCTTAATTTGTATGGAATGTTCCAAGAATTATTTGTATAAGTATCATTTGTGATATCAATAAAACGATCGAGCTTTCATTTTTTTGATCATGGTATCAAAGCCCGGGTGTTTGTTTGTTCCACGTTGCACATGAGGTTTGAGTCCTCACACGTGAAGTCCTCGCATGTGAAGTTCTCGTTGCACGTGAGTGAGAGTGTTGAGAATGTGGATAACATTTAGTCCCATATCGGGAAAATTGTAGGATGCATATGGGTATATGTAAGATGGGATAAACCTCTATAAGGGTGGAGTCTTTTGGATGGAGTCCCACTATGTTAAAAGCCGATGTGCATCCATGTGTGGGCCCATGTGTTGTGGGCCCAAACCGAGTGTGACACTTGACTATAATTTACAGTTTTTGTATATGGAATTGTATCTCATCTATCTTCATAGTTACTATTACTGTTCTTCATCTATCTTCATAGTTACTATTACTGTTCTGCTAGGACATGTGAGACGCACCTAAAATTTCTGTCCTGCTATTCCAATCACCAAAATGGCCATTCTATTTCTTTTTTCCACATTCTCCAAAACTTATCTTGTAGAATCTCATTCCACCTTATCCTAACAACTGCATGTTAGAATATATAAACAAAATTAACAGGTAAAGTGGAAATCTCTAGTGAATTTGCTGTTTTGATTCCCCAAATGGCCATTCTATTTCATAGTTACTATTACTGTTCTTCATCTATCTTCATAGTTACTATTACTGTTCTGCTAGGACATGTGAGACGCACCTAAAATTTCTGTCCTGCTATTCCAATCACCAAAATGGCCATTCTATTTCTTTTTTCCACATTCTCCTTAACTTATCTTGTAGAATCTCATTCCACCTTATCCTAACAACTGCATGTTAGAATATATTAACAAAATTAACAGGTAAAGTGGAAATCTCTAGTGAATTTGCTGTTTTGATTCCCCAAATGGTGTATATGATTTTGGATCTATGTTTGATGTCTCTGAGCATCTATTTGTCAAATTTAAAGCTGATGAAGACTTAATAAGTTGTAATAATTTACTCTGATGGTGTATATGATTTTGGATCTATGTTTGATGTCTCTGAGCATCTATTTGTCAAATTTAAAGCTGATGAAAACTTAATAAGTTGTAATAATTTACTCTGATCAGCAATTCAACCTTTTTTTATTTTGCGGTAACATATGTACTATGTACATCTCAAAACCGTACTGCTTTTGGAAGTCATTCAGTTTGTTATTTTATGCTATCAAACAATTCTATTAATTGTTCAACTATTTATAGTTTTAACTTCGTTGGAAGTTCCTTAGTGCATGCTTATGTGTCTTCTTTACATGTAGTTGTTTATAAATCTTCAATTATCAGGTTGGTAGATGTAATTATGAAACTTGGATTGCAAAAATCATCAGTCTTACAGCACATGGCTTCTGTAATTCAACCAATTCTGGAAAAGGGGATTTTAGACTATTCTATTATTCACACCGTGCTTCTGGAATATTTTACAATCGCTGACAAGGTAAGGTTAAGAATTTTATATCATGCTTTGGTCCTTGTTCTACAGCAGGATCTGCTAATTATGTCTAATTTGTGCTTGTTTAAAGTCCTCCGCATCAGATGTAATTCAACAGCTATCTCCACTTCTTACCCAAGAGTCCTCTGGCATAGATGAGGGTCCTCAGGCTTCAAAGAAAAGGAAGAACAAAAAGACCAGGACGAAAATCCCTCTTGTTCGAATGGCCAGTACGAGGGATGGATTGAAGGTCGGCATCCTCTGTATCAAGCACGGAAGTGCCAAGGTTATACAATGATGTCCTTTTCCTTATTTTTATCGTATCCCTGTTTAGGTAGTCAATACAACAATCTTGTCATCAAGGTTCTTGTTAATATTGCATTTAGAAATATATACTTATGGTCAAGGCACATTTTGGATCGGTGAAGTACTGTATATGGAAGAAATATGTCATGTGTCTTTTCCCCCTTGTTTTGCCCTGTAGCTTGTCATTTTGTCTATAGCTTGATTAGTGAATATTTTTGTTGTTCAATCTCAGGAGAGAAAGAAGATTGTCAAAGGGATTAAGGAATATGTTAGAAAGCTAGCTCTTGATCAGTATGGAAATCTTGTGAGTACACTCTATGGGCCCTCTAAACACAAGTTTTTTTTGGTTATATAATCACTTTCGAATGCTTTATACGATACTCACACTCCATGAGCCCTCTAAACACAAGTTTTTTAAAATCGCTTTCGAATGCCTTCTGTAATGCACAATTCAGTTCATCCTTTTACTGATTTCTATTTCTTTTGTTTACTTCTTTTGTATTATGTAGGCCGACGAACTGTAGTTTGTCTGTAAACTTTCTAATATGAACTTATATGAGCAGTGAAGTTTTGTGTGATTAACCTACCATTTACATACCCAGTTAGTTGTGCAAGTAATTTCACTCTTTCTTGCTACTCTACACATAACGCAAACAGTGGTTAAACATCGGCAAAAAAAAGCGATGTGGCCAAAGGACCTGATTGCATAGGCCGCCCAGGCCGTATAGGCCACATTGACATCAATTTAGCCGCATTTTGAGTTAATTTTGTTATTTTCATAAACTTATTTGTTGAATATTAATTCTAATTTGATTGTTAACTACTTTGGTTTCTTAATCACTTGTAAATATGGCCTAAATAAGCATTTACAAAGGTGCTAACAATTAAATGCAAGTTATGAAGCAAATTTTGCCAAATTTTCAAAGATCCAATTTTTTTTTGATTAAATAGTAAATTAATTGTCTAATCTAAGTCTCTCTCCAATTTTAAGTCCAAAAAAGCAAAAAAAGAAAGAAAAAGCAAAAAAACCATTATTGTTAAAGGCTCGAAACTCGAAAGAATGGTCGAAACTCGAAGGTGGTGGTAGCGTGGTTAAAGCTCGAAGTCAAAGATGAGTTCGAAATTGAAAATCGAAGGCGAAGACAAAATCAAAATTTGAAGTTGAGATCGATATGTAGATCTTGGATAGAGATCGACATGGAGAACTTTGAAATGCACGGCTGTCGCTAGACCTCATGGCCCTCAAAATCGGCGGTGGCTCATGAAGTAAGCGGTGGAAGGCCCTCATGGTGGCCATCGGCGTTTAATAGTGCTAAAACAACTTCAATTTATTATATTTTACACTCCAATTAATAAATAAAGAGATTATACCTACAAGAACAGAAGGGTAAGCATAATTTCTGATTAAGCGGTCTAATGCAATGCGGCTCTTTGACGCGCCTCGGCGGCCGCCTTTTAAAACACTGAAAATAGGCATTTCATGACCGATGATGTTAGCAGGTTCTGTTGCAGCAGAGCACATTATGATACAAAGCTAGGATAAATTCTCTTGAACACTGGAATTCATTGCTGTAATGAACTCTTTTGAACCTCAGTCAATTAATGACGACTGCTATAGCCTGGCACAAATTCCACTCTTTTTGGATGAGTCAACTGACATTCAATCTATACCGTGGAACTTCCCGTCATATCAATATCTGTTATATTTATCATACATGGAATTTGTCATCATATGTTAATTGGTGTGAGTTGCTAATTTGCTATCCAATCTGCTATCAAAGTTGCATACATTTAAATATGATCAAAATAAGTCAACTGATAACCAATTGCTGACATGAAATAAGTCGACCTCTATTTAATCTAATATGAAAATTGGATATCTGCTTGATATTACCACCAATTGCCATACATGTAAATATGCCCTGCTTCTTGCAGGGAATATGTTCCATCTACGATTCTTATACGGAAATAATTTGTTTTGGTTCACTATTCATTAATCTGCATATTCATGTTTTGGAAATGCGTGCATTTCTAGCGACATTGCATTTTTTGCGTTTACCCACCGTTGGTTAATTTACAAGGGTTATTTTCTCTTTGAAGTTTGCATAATCTCGAGAACAATTAGCAGGAGTGGATTTTTGGCATCAAAACTGTCATTGCATCATCTACATTTCCTATTATATGTTTATGAGTATTTTATGACAGAATGGGCATTTCTTTGTATTATCCTTCTGATTTTCATATCATGTATTATTGTCCAGCTACTCACCTGCATCCTTTCAGTTGTTGATGATACAAAGCTTGTAACAAAGGTCAGTTTGTTGATATTACAATTTGGATAGATTGTATATATTTTATGACTTGGCCTCATAATGTTTGCCATTTTTTCTCATATTCTTTTCAGATTGTTATTCGTGAGTTGCAATCAATGCTGAAGGAACTTGTTTTAGACCGGGTATGCCCCCCTCCCCCTACCCATTTGTTTTATAGTGTTGCTCAACTCTTTCTTCTATCAATCTTTCAAATAATATTTATGCGAAAAAACTAATTGCTGCTATATTGGGGACCAGAATGGGAGACTGCCGCTACTACAACTACTCCATCCGCAGTGTCCTCGCTATCTTGGTCAAGAAAATCTGGCTTGTCTATCGATATCTGTTACTTCTCTATGCACATGTTACTTCTCTATGCACACGGGCAAATTTTATTGCACTTTCCTTTAAGCTTTTATTGTAAACTTAAATGCAAACATGGGCTGAATTGTTCTAGTTCCTTTTTAGGGGGAAGGGGACGAGGCCATTGCCAAAGAACAAGAAGGCTCAGAAAAGACTGATGAGAATGATGTTGATGTTCCCAAGAAAGTCAGCGCTAGTAGTGGAATTGGTGAGAAGACCACACAGTCAGCACTGGGTGGCAAGAAAGATCCTTGTTTGAGAAGACGTGAGTTATTGGTGGAGAGCGGGCTTGCCGAGGTGACTGTCTGACAGTCCTAATCCTCTACTCTCACCTATCAAATTTTTATATACTATCAGAAATACAAAAAAATTGACATGTTTGGTTTTACATAGATTTGAAGTCTTTTTATATATTTTTCTTATATTAATGCTCGGAGACATGTTGAACTCTTCGTCTTTCGAAATCATTAGCTAATATCTGTCAAATATACAAATTTTGTTTGTCAGTTTAATATCTGGAAAATACATGTATTTGCATCATTTACAAGAGCACAAATACAAATACAGCAAGACTATCCATGCCTGATCCAATTACATCCCACATCCCTGTAACAGAAGATAGTATATCCGGTAGTTGGTAAAAACAATTTTTTGCTTTTTATTCTTCGATGAATGACCCAATTTCTTTACTGACTGTTCAGTTTATGCACCATCAGTTTTAATGTATGTTTCTATCTGAAGACGGAATGATTGAATTCTTTTGTTCTTATGTTGAACTTTCTATGCAATTAACTGAGTTGATATATTGTGAGAACTCATTGTTTGATCATCTACATGGATGAGATAAAACAATTCTTGCACTGGTATTAGGTCGATATTATTGTATCATTTTCAAGGAGCTAAATGATGGTTACTCTTCTTAATTTGCAGAGACTCGTAGATATTTGCATTGAGAACATCAGCGAGCTTCTTCGGTCAAATTTTGGGAGAGAAGTAATATACGAGGTGACTCTCTCTCTCTCTCTCTCTCTCTCTCTCGCGCGCACGCGCACGCATACAATTGAACATATAAATCATGCACACATAATTATAGAGACTGTAAAATCGTGTTCCTACTGGTTAGCCTCAGTAGGACATTTAGCCAAGATACATATGTAGCCAGCTCAAATGATTACGATATTTAACTTATTAGTGATTGTTTCACTATTATATTTCAACTGCCTTTAGTTGTTGCAGTCTTGCATGTGCCTGTGAATTTTTTTCTTTCTGCTACAAAATTTTATGAATTGTCAAACGATATGACATTTCTTTTCCTTCAATCAAACTAGAATTTATCTTGCATAAACTAAACATCACCTGTTCTTGAAAACAAGAGAGAGGTCTTGTATTGTATCTGCATACCACGGACCATCATGTCTTGGCATGAGTACTAGGGTCAATTTTATAAATCCTTTTCCAGTCACTGGCTTGGTTATATTGCAGCTTATTCAAGCCCTTATTCAAGTACTAATATTATTTATCTTCTTTTGGTCTCTTCTAGATCCAAATTCAAGAATCCATCTGTATTAAAGCCACCTCAGCTCTTCATTCATAAATCCAATTATCCAGTTCAGTTCTCTCTCTGTTAGCTGTTTCCAGCTTTTCTACCTTATCCTTCAGCTGCATGGTCCCATCTATTTAAATTTTTTTGGGGGTGGGGGCTTAAATTCATCTTATTTTTGGTCAGACTAGTGCAAATCACAGTCCAGTTGGCTTAAGAACTATCGAGCATTAAAGATTCATTCTGAATTTGTCCAATAGTAGTATAGCATTCATTATACCTCGTCCAACACTATAACCACTCAATTGGTTTAGTAGTGTCTGACAATCCATGGAGTTAGCCTCGACATGGGCTGATATGATACTAATATTCCCCTGAACTGACCAATTATAGTTTAGAGGTTACAGGTGGTGAATGAGATACAGATGAAGGGTGCATATATATATATATATAATCTTCTAGGGTTCTGAAAGCATCATTCTTTTGCAGTTAGCTGTTGGTGGAACAGATGGCATTCTGCAATCTTTATCAGACAAATTGGATGCCTTGCATAAGGCGATAGCTTCTCTTGCCACTCTTCCTAAAAACACAGAGGACCCAAAAGAGGAACACATTTTTGAGAATTTTCACTCCAGCAGGACCATAAGAAAACTAGTCATGGATTCCCCCTCCTTTGCATCCACCCTGTGGAACATTGCCCTTGAAGGGAAGTGTGAGATGTGGGCCCAATTTCACAGGTAAAATCAGTTCTGTGATGGCTTTACTTATCATTCTACAATGGATTATTTCTCATGGGCATTTTCTTTAGCTTTTTTTTTGGGTTGGTGTTTGGGCGATCTTTTTTTTTTGGGGGGTTTTGAGTTGCAAACCATGTAGTTGAACCAAGTTTAAATAGACCATTCTACCAAGTACAGGTATTGAAAGATAACAGGACATATAGTTGTGTTGCAATTACACCCAACCAAACACACCCAACACGTATTCTGCAGAGTATGTACTTCGAATTGCATTTCAACTAGGAATTTTATCTCGACTGCATTAGTTTGATATACACCTAGCTGCAAATGCATTGCTTTCCTACCACAAGCGACCAAACACACTCTCAATTAGCGTCATTCAAGGGAAGGGGGTATTTTCGTAAACGACACGACTACGAGTACTGTACAAACCATTCAAGGGGACAGGAGAGAGTATTTTTAGAGCAGCTGAAGTTTATATTTTCTGGAAGGCTTTCCAAGAAAGCTACCAAATAGTTTCAACATTTGATAACAAACTCGTAAAACCGTTAAAATCTGAAAACTACCACTACCTCCGTTCCGGAAAATTCTACGGTGTGCCGGCTGTATATGCCCGGTAATGAGAGAGAAAGATATAAATACAAGGGGCCTACCAAGCTGTCCAAAAATGCATGAAAATCTCCATCTCTTTCTCTCTCATTCCCGGGTGTAATACAATACACCCGGCTCAGTGAATAATTTCTCCTCCGTTTCACAATGTAAAACCTTTTTTGCTTTTTCACACATATTAAGAGGAGATTGGATTTTTTTTCAATTTATGATTATCTAAAGGTAAAGTTCCCATTTTAACGCTATCATTATTGACAGTTGAACGAGTATGAAAAGATTTCATGATAGGGTTAGTATGGTAAATGTGACACTGAAAGTGCATTGGTAATCAAAGTTTTTCATTGGTAATCCTTGCTCCATCTCCACCGCCAAATCCACTTCCCCCTCCCCCCTCAACTCCTCCCTACCTTCAAATCTGCCTGCCTGCCTGCCTCCCCCCTCAACTCCTCCCCACCTTCAAATCCGCCTCCCCCTGCCCCCAACTCTGCCTTGTCCCTAAATCCGCCTCCCCTGAATTGGCCCCCTCCTCCTCCTACATCCGCCCCCACCTCTCTCGTCTGCCCTAGTAAGACCCTAGCCATACCTTGGCCTCTTCATCATCGTCCTCTTGATCTCTATTGTTTCTCTCCATCATCTTCACCTTCATCACCTCGGCCGCTCTCCTTTCTCGCCGTCGCTGCCGCCGACCTTCACCACCCACCTCCGACACCTCCTCCACCTGCCGCCACGTTATGTGTATATTTAATGATTGATAACTATTTGCAATTATTAATGAAATAATTAATAATCGTGTGATTAGATTAATTAGAATTTTTTGAAGAAGGCAAATTAGTCTTATTTAGCACGTTAAGGTTGACTGATGTTGATAATTAATCATAATATTTTATTTATTTATTTATTTATTTATTTATTTATATTTATATTGAGTTTCAATAGTTTTTGTAGTTTTTTGCCAAAACCTCGAAACTATTTAGTCTTTGTTTGGGAATGGAGTTGAGTTTTCTAAATTGTGGTTTCATAAAGTTAGAAAGACTCAACTCTAAAATCCTAGCTTTGTCCTGATTGGGGCTCATTTTGGAGTTGAGGTAATTACAGTTATCTCACCTTTAAAAGTGAGAAAACTGCAGTTATCTAAACTCCAATCTGATCAAAGTTTAGATAACTCCATTTTTGGAGTTTGAGGCTTGCAAACCGCAAACCACCACGGTTTGCATCTCTCTACCTCCACTTAAAAATAAAGCATGGGTATCTAAACTCCATTCCCAAACATGACTTAGTTGTTTTATGGAAATACCCATGCTAGACTGATAAAAATTGCCTTGCTTAATCAGTGCATTCTGGAGGGCGAGGCTGTATGAACTTAAAACTACACTTACTTTCTAAGATATACACCCAACATACCACCAACAAAAAAGTTTACATTATTTACTATTTTGCCACTACCCCAAAGTACGAGCATTGTAGCAATAGCCAATACCATTGCATGCAGAAATCACTTATCTTTTGCTTGTGGTTCATTTGCAGTTGTAAGGTGGTTTCTGCTTTCCTAGAGTCGAAGGATTCCGAGGTGAGGTACTTGGCGAAATCCGAGCTTCAGCCTCTGATAAATCGCAGTGTTATGAAAGCCCCTGATAATGAGCAATTGAATAAAGAAGGTTAAAGCGGCTTCAGATCCCCATGAGGGACATTTACTCTTGTGTTCTATTGTAATCTACTGAGATGAGTGAAAAAGTTTTGTAGAATTGAATGCCAAACTATTTGTTAATTTATGTGATGACATATTATATCATGAAGTTGATATTTTTGTCTTTTAGACTTCAAAACAATGAAATATATTGCAAGCTATTATCTAAATTGCGTTTCAGTAATTAGGTTCTGCTGTTTTTTCCGCAGCTCTTTAATATGTATGCGATGGTTAATGGCAGAAAGCCCCGTTCACATTTGCCAATTAGGCAGGGAACAACCAAACTTCAAATTGGCTGAAGTTAATTGTCAGATTTAGCAGAATGTAAAAATTTTATTACCTGTCTGTGATGTTTTCCTTCAGTATGCTCATCTTTCCTAGTCGGTTATTTTTATCAAAGAGAATTTCCGAACTAAAAGTTATTTTTTTATCAATGAGAATTTCCGAACATCCTAATTTTTACATTGTTGTGGTTTGCAGTCAAATTTAGCAGAACGTTATGTTTTTTACCTGTCTGCAACTTTTACTTCAGTATGCCCATCTTTCTTTTCTTTTTTCTTTTTAGCTATTTTTATCAACGTGATGGTACATTTAATATTTTTACTGAGCAATATTGTGTAGCAAATTGTTGCAAGCATGAAAAAAGAAAAAGAATATACTCTGTTAAAGTTGAGGGCTATAATGTTATTTTCCAAATCTTAGGGTGTTATCCTGCTTAGCCTTTTGCAGTTCATGCGATTAAAAGATTTTTAAATTTGACTGATGGTAGATCAATATTATCTGTAAAATACAATCACCATATACAAAAATTAAGGGTGGGTGGGGGGGGCGGGGGGGGGGGGCAATTTAACTATTATCACCATGAAATTCAAATTATATGCTCTGATACTGGTGCTTCCACGGATATTCATATGGTTACAAACAAATAGTTGAATCAAACACAAAAGAATGCAAGATAGCACAGAACTAATACTCAAAATCTGAAGCCAGAACTCTTCTTGCTCCAACTGCGCTTACTTTCTGATCTAAGTTGATAAATTGGAGATTCACAACTTACCTTCCTATAATCCGACGAACATGAAAAACTCGAGAAACTTTTAAAATACCCGCGGTCTCTAAAATGCGGATAATCCGGAAAATTCAAACGATTCGATGGATCGAAGAGTGGAGATTCACTTCCTATTGGGTCATTGGCTCGAAGACAGTTTTCGATCACTCTGCATTCTTCTTTAAATCTGTTTTGAACTTCTTTGAATGCTTGGAGAATTTTGTGCTGTTTGGATTGAGGGGCATCTCTGTGATTTTTCTGGGGTTTTGAAAGCTGTGGTTTCTTGTGACAGTCTTTGCAGTAGTTGTTCTTTCTTTCGAGATTGAAAGATTTTCTTCTGGCTTTGTCTGAGAGACACTCGTATGCCTGTTAGCAAAATATGTTTCAGATTCAAGCATGCCGGATATTAAAAAAAATACTTTCTGAATTTATACGTTACGCATCATAGCACCGATACCATTAAGAGCATTCAGGTGTTTTCTGGTTCGATAAAATAAAGCTGCAGCGATTTCTATTTTCTGTGTTGGTTTTAGCGAGAAGACGGTAAATGAAATTACAAAATGTTCTAAAAAGAAAATACTACAAATGTTGTAGTTATTTGGATCAAAAAGTGGGTAAGACCTCTTCAAATTGTTATTATTTTATTTCGAAACAACAGCGTTATCACTTATATATCCATAGATACTACACCTTCTCAGCACAACCGTATTTTTGGTTGTTGATGAAGTCTATGCAACAAATGTTGAATGAAATAAAATCATATAACAAATTTGAAGCTCATTTCCTCGAACAACATTTGCTGCATTTAATAGTGCTCTCATTACTAATTCAAAATCTAGACATTAGACTTTTTTCGGGGAACAAATCGTACAACCAACATATTTTTAAACGACGGTAAATCTCTCAGTTTCTTATGGAAACAGCAAAAAAATATCAATATCCAATTTAAAATCATCCAAAGTTTTCAAATGACAACCTAGAGATTCCCTTAATCAGCAATTAGTTGAATATTAACTCATATGAGTATGGATTAAATGCAGGACAGTTAGCTGAAATATTGACCATTGAAAGTTTGAGTTTGAGTGCTTAATAGCTGGCTTAAGATGACATGTGAGCTAAATGGCATCGTATAATGCAAGGCTCAAAGGTCATAGAGAGTTGGCAAGTGAACTGGAGTCAAGAATTAGATTCACTGTTTCTGTCATAATTTTCAGTGTGATTCTAAACTATATTTGTTTCTCAACCTTCAAGATCCGAAGAATGTATAACCGCTTCGATTGTTTTGGTTTTTCTTCCAACTAAATTGACTGCATAATGATACCGATACTTTTTTTTCATCTCTCACCGTTTCTCTATTTTTGAGACTTGACTCTTTCATACCGTCTTGATATTTACGTCATAAAAAAAGATTTTTATATTTATGATCACTTAGCATACCAGAGCATTGACTAATGAATTGATATGCAATTGTAAACACCAGCAATTGTATTGAATGAGGACAGCTACATAAATCACTAGGCATATATGCTTACTTGATTAATTTATTTTATGCTTATCAATTCAATTCAATACATATTAACATGATGTAGGTTATTTTCCACTTTAAAATTTTGGAATATTAAGTATAGGGAAGAATTTCCTGTTGAAATAATAGCGAGTACGGCTTTATTTGTGACTTGGAATCGAACGATTTTCTATAGCAAATCTAAATCCAAAGATAATTTGCAAATAGAATTTATAGTGTGTTGCAAATCCACCCACATTGCTATGCAATGAACTACTAATTCTTACTGCACTGAAAAAAGAAACCGATACCATAAAAACATAAACTTTGGATGAAATAAAACATAAAAAAATAATATTAAAAACAGCATGAAATTCATCTACCTCTGAAATAAGTTTGAATGCTACTTCTGCTTTCGGATGTCTGTTCTTATCAGGATGAAGCTGCAGTGCTGCAACAACATTCCAAAAAACAGAGCAAGAATTTTAATTTAAAATCTTATAAAAAATTTTGGAAAAAAAAATTCAAAAAAATATATGCCATACCCAATTGCCGAAATCGCCTTTTGATCAAATCGCTCCCCGAATCCTCATCAACCTATACAAATCCCCAAATCATTACAAGTCATGACAAAATCTTTTTGCAAAAAAAAAAGAAAAGAAAAAAGAAATATAAGAAATTGGGAGGGATGATTACTTACTCTTAGGATGAGATACCAATCGACGAATTGCGGGTTTCGGGTCGAGTTCCGAATGTGAGAACAAGAGCTGAAGAGAGTTGAAATGCTGCAAATCTCTCTCACAAGTTGTGATTTCTTCTCTAATGATTCATCATCCTCTCCCATCTCTTCTTGCCTTCTCATTCTACACACACACTCTCTCTCCCTCTCTCTCTCCCTCCTCCCTCTATTATAATAACCCAACACCCATATTTTATTTTTTTAAAAATATATTAATAATGTTTTTAAATTAATTATGCGAATTTATTGGGTTTAGGTGGAGAGAGAGAGAGAGTGCGGAGTTTGCGGGAGTGAAATTTTTGAAAGAGGAGACGAAGGGGGTTACCGTTAGGACTGGCACGTGTAGGTCGCGTGATCGGTGCGCTTCGGTTTCCCTTTTGGATTCATGAAGCTGTCGTCGGTGACCGGCTATAGTAGGTTACATGCTTTTTTTATTGGATGGAAAAGCAGCCGGTGGTTTAACAGTTGATGGGAGTAGTTAAACTAAAGGGTTTTGTTTTACCCAACGCCCCAAGAAAAAACGGTTGACTTACGCTCCAAATTTTCCGTCCAAAGAAAATATGGCCGTTAGCTAATTTATAATATCTCCATCCAGCCTACTTATAACCCCATGACTCTATTTGATAAAACTGTAATTGTTCTCCATCTTCGTCTTGGTCTGAATCTTTGTACCTAAGAAACAACCGAAGAGCTTTCCACCCTTTGTTTTCAGTTTTCTACTTACATGAAACTTGCAATTACACCCGCATTCGCATTCCAATGCTTCATGGCCGGAGAAGGTTGAGAAAAAAAAGAACAATTTTCCATTACTAATTAGAGAATTTGAAGAGCAATTCCTAAACCCTATTTTGAATTAGGGCTCTAATTGGGAATTTTAGATGATGAATAGTGAAGATGAGCGGTTTGGAGTTTCTCTGTTAACTGATTAACAAAGTGAAGGAAAAGGACTAGTGGGAGGGTTTTGAAAGCAAATTCAAAGTTTCTTTGGATAATAAGTAATTACCAAGTTTTGGGGTTTCCAAGTAATTACTCATATGGGTTTAAAGTAAAAAACCCTAAACTTATTGTGTTGAATCTCATTATACAACAGTATTGTCTCGAGCAAAACAAACATGTAGGATAATAATAAATTGAGAAATTAAGTTCGTCATATATATATATATATATATATATATATTAACTCCGCAGTTAAATATCCTTAAAAATGTGTATTTCATGCGTTTTTTATTTATTAATATATCCCGAAAATTGTTGCATTTTACTTCGATTATAGAAAGCCCTTAAAAGATCTCTTACACGAAAAGTTGATTATAGTTATATTTCGTGGTAAACCAGTTTTGCGCCACGGTGGCACTGTTCTTTCAAGCAATGTCTATAATATTATGTAACTATTGAATGGAAATTTATATGAACTTCTTTAACAAGTTCACCTCTTAAACCAACTTAGATGTTCTTTTTTACCTAAATCTTTTTTTGCAACGAAATAAACTGGGCTAGCTAGGTCAAAGTGCAACCTTATGGCTGTAATGGCATGATCTAGTCTTGACTATAATTTGTTTAAAATCTAATTTCAACAAATCATGTATCATATCAATAAGATTTACAGAAAAGGAGAGTTTTCTAAGATGGAACGTTTGACTATAATTTGTTTAAAATCTAAATTGGTTAGGGTTTGAGGCTCTGAGCTTTGGATTTTTCAATGCCCAGCTGTTCAATTGCATCTTATTGGGAACCAACTCCCAACAAACTCTAATTTTCAACAATTAGAAACGGAATGATAGAATGTGCGCAATATTTTTTTTAACAAATGTTTAATAGACATGAAGACTATGACTAAAAATGAATTGATTATTTGATCCTAGTAAATCATAGACTACATGTCGTTGGCTCTAAATATTCCTAGATCAAGTGAGTTAGCCTCCAAACAGTATAATATTTAAAGCACACCTATCACTCTACATGATAAGAAGGAGAGAACAATCTTCCCTTAATAGCTTTTTACCAGTAGACTACGGGTTTTTTGTATTAAGTATGGCGACCGATACAAGTGTTACCTTATAAAAAAAACAAGTAGATCGAAAGGTACACAAGTTAGTTAGTATTCACTGTTGATTACTGGCTATATGAAACTAA
This sequence comes from Agapanthus africanus, assembly GCA_030015575.1. Taxonomy (NCBI): domain Eukaryota; kingdom Viridiplantae; phylum Streptophyta; class Magnoliopsida; order Asparagales; family Amaryllidaceae; genus Agapanthus; species Agapanthus africanus. The sequence continues at coordinate 89,979,506 of JASDDO010000028.1, read as the reverse complement.
CTTACATTCAACTCATGAATATCGGCCATAAATACAACAAATGTTCTACACAAAAACTCCATGGACCGCACGGGTAAAAAAAGATATATGATTCTGTCGAGCGACTGCTTTTATATTTAAGCACAATCCATACAAAATACATCATCCTAGAGGCCGAATTAGGAATTTGAGCTCTATACGAGGAATCACGCCACAGACATAATATCAGAACATAACGGCAGACCGACAAGATGTTAATAGGCTTGTGTTTATGTCTTCCTGCCAGGATTTGCACCGTACAAGGACTCGGCATGCGAGAGATTCACGTTAAACAAGCCACTAATGAATGTTCAAGTATTAGCATTCTGCATTCTCCTCCTTATTTAAACCAAACCATGAATGTAGGATCACATTGTGCACCCAAAAGCTGACCTTAGAAAGCAATTGAATGCCGGACACAGACGAATTAAAGTTGAAGATGTATTCACTCATTACACTGTTGAAGACCTCACCAACAGCCGATGCCATCAAAATGGCAGGAGCAACTCGGGGGCGAATGACGGTGTTCAGACCGTTACTCATAGGATAGATTAAAATATAAATATGATAAAAGTTGTGTTTGCTCTGTGAGAGAGGGATCCGGATACTTGTAATTTTTATATATTTATTTATTTATAGGCTCTCAAAGTATATGACTTTAAAAAGCACCATAACTGGCCACGTCCTTCTTTAAGCACGGCCACGTGCCGCCAACAGGTTTGAACCCACATTCTTCATCACATTCCGCTTAGTGATTATTATTATTATATACACTTTAGTTTTAAAAAAAATTGAGAAGGTGAAAGAGACGTGGTGGAGGATTTTAGAGTTTTATTTATTTTTAAAAAGGATTAATGGTATGAAGGATTCTTGATAAACAATTAATTGTTTTATGGAAGGAGAGAAAGAGATGATGTGAACTGCTTGAGATGTGAGGATTTTTCTCCTCTTTTTTTTTCTTAAAGGAAAAAGGAGAAGGGTGAATCTATAACTAAGGGTATTTGCATTATATATAGAAAAGTCATATATACACACACTCGGCCAAAGTTCCTTTATCAAGCTAAAGTTGTAATTTCTCCTTAAAGTCTTATTTCTCAGCAGTGTAATCAGTCGAGACATCAAGTGTTTATTGGCTATTGTTTTCGTAGACCAATTTAGTTGCTAACACAGTGCAGTGTCTTTTGTATAAACCCATCCACGTACACATCACACACAAGCGCACACAAAACACATATGCAACCAAGGTACTCACACCAATTTACCCCAAAACCGTTAATTTATGGCCGCTTCCTCTCCCGGAGGTTCTTGGAGTTCGAACCCGCACTCTCCCCAAGAGAGTAAGTACGGCAAGTGCCCATACCAACTGAGCTATAACTCATCGGTATATGTGGATTTTCTTTTAATAACTATTAATAAATCCTAATTTTGATGCAAGCAGGTTTTGAATCTCGGACCTTCCATCATCGAGCTGCGAGAGGATTTTACTACTTGGCTGCAAGCGCGGTCTCACATACGAGGGCCTTGTGGGTTAAAAAGGATTGTTGAGCAAATTCTCGACACTCAAAGCCTTGGGGTCCATTGAAATTAGGTTAAGAGCGGTGGTCACCCTCTCCAAATCCTATAGTGGGACGAGTGAATATTCGAGCATATATGATAGGATTAGGTACGATTTCAAGCACTTTGGGAGCTAGCTGTACAACACTAGACGTGACTGACTATTTTCATAGCAAGATATCAAAATCATTCCTTTCTTCTTCCCTGCATCAAACATTTAAAATGGTTGATTTATTCCAAACGAATGATTTGAAAGCAGTAACATGAAAGCTGTTGTTTATTAGATTAAGATAAATAAATATTGGCAACAATTTTGAGCACAAATAGATAGTTTTAGAAAATAAATAGGTCGGCTGTTGGATGAAAACCCAAAATAGTTGGCAATCGTTACCCCATTGTTTCCTGCAGTTAAATTTTGTGTGAATTGATTGAAATACTCTGTTTATTTTTCTCAAATTATAATAACTATCTCTTACTCCTCTTCCCTCAACTCTTTCTCCAATTTCTCAACACAGTCCTCTCTCTCCTCCTCTCCTTCATCTCTCTTTCTCCTTTCGCTACTCTCAGTCTTTTATCTGTCCAGATACTATAAGTAATCCGTGATCCCCTTGCCGCTTTCTTCGCCGCCCTCGCTGATGCTGGAGTTGCTGGGATATCGAGAGAGATTAAGAGAGATTATACCGATCAACTCCGGATCGAACCATTAACCCTATACTAGTAGGCAGTAAAAGGAGTTTAAGAGAGATTATACCGATCGATCCGTGTCTTTCGGTCTTCAACCTCTGTCCAAGCTCCTCGCGGCTTCCCCGATCAAGTTCGATCTCCGGTCTCCTTTCGTCGAAGAAGATCCACGTCGAGAGTTCTTTATACGGGTTCCCGCTTCTAAACCGAAGCAACTCGGACATCAAGTTTGCTAGCCTAGATGCCTAAAATGAAGTAGGGATAGTATGTGAATAGTTTGTCTCAAAACACCCTAGAATTCTCAACACATGAGAGGGATAGGGTGGAGGTTGAAGAAGATGCCTATGGATGAAAAATGTGAAGCTCAAAAGAAAAGCAAGTGAAGCAAGCCGAGCCAAGCAAAATGAGATGGCTACCCTTTTTCATGTGTGTGTGTGTGTGTTGTGAGATATTGTGATGGCTACTAAAGAAAAGCCTCTTCAAAAAGATCTCACATGCCTTCACAAAATATCTCCAAACACTATACACAAATATCTTAGCCAAGACAAAAGTCTAGCCATGTCAAGAATGAGTCACACTTTCCACCATTTTAAACATTTAAACAAAAATATTTAAATCAAGAAAAGAACATGGCATCAACTAAAGAAATCTTGCAACGAATTACAAGAATACCCCTCATCCGTATATACATACCCGCATCCGTATTCTGACTAAATACGAATACTACGAGACGAAAGTAATCCAACAATATAATACTAGGATCCGGCTTAAACCAAAGCCCATTAGTATTATCCGTCCGATCATGATCCGTGCACAAGTGCACGTATATGATCGAATCCTGCCATAAAACCATACGACCTCTACAAAGTTTCGCCCGAACCAGAGAAACCCTCTGTGTGGAACTCTAAAGACTCGTCAATACGCTAGCAGTGGGTTTAACCACAAGTATGTCAGTGGCACTAGTTGTACGTAACGGCTGCCCAGGTATTGAGCGAAAGGGAGGCCGACGAGCGAACTCATCCTGAAACCCTACTGAGCCTGACGGTGACAATATCCGTACAGTGCGGTCCGTTCATTTTGAAGTATCGTATATCGGGTTTAGGGGGTGGATAAAGTCAGACCCCTAATAACGCAATATTCAGTGCTAGTATAAAGCTCATCACCACCTGAGAAACTACTGATCCGAATCAGTAATTCTCGACTACCTTGGCCAAGGTTTTCTGGTGATGGTCACCCGTGCACACCATGACCTTTAACCCCAATACCGGGAGAGATGAATCCCCTGACGATCCGCTCAGTGCCTCCATGTGGCTCGGGACTGTACCCAACTAAAACCTGTTTACACGACTCCTTTGAGTCGTGGTAAGGTAGTAATCAAAGCACAGTGGGAACTCACACGAGATAAATAACGATCTCAGATCGATAGACTAACCCGTATACATGTCACCAGGGAATTTCCATATGACAATAGGTATAATACCAACTAGCATGTTCCCGGCGAGTCCGTCCGGTGTACTCATAATCCAATGAGCACTTGTATACATCTTAGGTGAACTAACTGACACCAATGGCTTGTGAGACCGGCCACCGCCTCTCATCGGGGTCTCGATCCGTATACACTAGTCTACTCATAGAGTATCAATTCCCAGTCTCGATACTCCCACGACTAGGGGCACTTTAAGGATGTGCTTATAGACCACCCACCTCTCACGTATATGATGGTCATCATACTGCTGGTAGTCAAGCAAGAATCATATGGGCTCTATCAACATGTAATAGTGATCTGTAATGTCACTTGAAGTATGTACACGATGATAAAGACAAACCAGATAGCATACTATCATCTTGAGTAAGACCGTCCTACCGGTATAGGTCCTCCCTCAAACATTACAATCACGTGCCTGCGATCCAATAATTGACTTGAGGGCACTATATCCAACAATCTCTCACTTGCACTTAAGGCTAATTATTGCGATGTCGCATATTCACAGCCCGTGTAATACCGAACACCCAACTTCTCTACTAATCAGTTTCACAAAGCTCGTTTGTAAAACTATTGCATTCGAGAAATAGCCTCAGTGAGTGGATCCGCTTTGATGTTTCTTTCTATGTCTCTCTTTATCTCAAGTTCGCGGAGAAAGCTATCTCCCGAAATGAGCAATACATGTCTTAGAATATGCCTGGATACCTGATGGGACCCAGCTCACAAATGAACTCCAAATACAGCAAACTTCTTAGACTGTATCGTCAACTGAATTTAATCAGTATACTGCGTTATGCCTCCCTCAGTATCCGCTTAGACTACCTGTCCAAACTACTGCCCCTCAAAAGAGGGAAAACTATAAGTCTGACAGTCACTTTGTCATCCAGGTCACCTTGGAAGTCTGGAATAATAACCGTCTCCCGAAGGAGGCTGCCGTTATCAAATCCCTAGAACATCAACTTATGTTCATAAACTGCTTCCGAACGTTTTTCCAGGATTGGATTAATATATAAACTTATTGTATCTGGTGCAAAAACAACATCTGGTGTGGTACTTGACATCTCATGATTGACTCAATTGCCTAAGCAAGTGATATGCCAATCATGCATATCCCTCTTCCCTTTAGTCCGTAAGACACCTTCAGAGAGGGTGACTCCATCACCTGCAGATACACCACCATGCCAGGAGTCATCCATTTTAAAACACCTTTAGAATGCTGTCTAAGTATCCAGATTGGGAAACTACCCAAATCTAGATCTAAAACCATAGATCTAGTAACCAGAATACCAGATATAATATCCAGATCTTATATGGAGAAACCACTGTGTGACAACCACAGTATAACCGATCGTAGTGTAGGAATTTCACTTCCTATAGGTGCATGTCATCCAATTACCAGGACATCACACCCTACTATCTTCTTAACAGATCCATCTCCTATTCTGATGAAGTCAAAGCCCGTGACTGTCACATCAAAAATAGATGATCTATCTCCGCTATATCTGCTTTAGTCTATAAATAGATATAAACTACTTGTCCACTATGCTTCCGCTGCTCCTACTGACTACAACAACCCTCTGGCAGAGTCATATACACGTGCACTTCTAAAGCAAGTTTAGAACGACGCTATACTCATCCTCCTGCCGGGTCTCATAGTCTTGAACAATATTAGTGTCAAGTCTGGGTAAACAAGAACCTCCCTGTCACCGTTTTTGAGGATACCGAAGTACCTCTTGGGCGCCTGAGGTTACCCACCATATCTGCGGAGTGGCTAATGGAATGTCAATCCCGATTAAATTTTTAGGTTCTATTAAATTTTCAGTAATCGTTTGTTGTTCTGGAATCTCTTCCAGTTCTACCATACTCTCATTACTGTTTTCTGAAAAAAATCCATTTTACTAAAACTGTGGCGAGTCACGAACAATATCACTATTGATCTTCCAGATGGTAGAAAATTAACCCTCGTCATAGCCCGGGTTAACCCACAAACTGCCATTATAGAAACGTGCCTTGAGTTATCCAGAGTCTGGTTTTAAGTATAAGCCGGACAACTCCATATACCTTAACATCGTTAAGATATGAACCATTCTATATACAATATAGAAACAGAGGCACCGATTTTATTAGAATTAGATTCAAATCATGCAGCTGTATCCAGTACATGTTAACTAAATGGAGAGAGGTCGATCAACATTACTCAACTAGGAGTGCATCCAGATATGAGTAATCTGAAAGAGAAGCAAGTTCTCAAAACCATTACTATCAACTGAATACCAAATACAAGTATCTACTTCTTCGATCACTTCGAAGAATCCTGATACTTGCATCACATGGTTCTCTACTTTATTCTTGTACCTATAACTTATCAAAACTTGGACCTTATATTTCTACGAAATACTTGTCTAAAACTGGAGAAGTCACAAGTAAACATAATATAGTACGAGTACCAACCCCTCTGTTCTAATGGACACTGGACAGCATACAATACTTTGTATAAGTCCCCTGAGTTGAATAACTCAAACCCTGTGCGTCGTAGGTTGAAAATTGTACTATGGTTAAGAAGAATTACACCGTTGTTTAATGCTTCTTACCTAACCATCAACTGATATAGGTAAATGTCATGGACATAATTTCAAAAAGTTATATCTCACTTTATAAAATAAACGTACAGATATATCAGTTTGAAATTGGTGCATAACAATGGATATTCAAAACCAAATATTTGCCATCAGGCAAAACCCCAGGCGATTTCCTCAAATATCACCAATTACAACGAATTCCGATATAATCACTTAATTCCCAATAGCTTAATTCCACTCATCATCTATAAAACCATACAGATGTGAGAAACAAATCTGGTAAATATATACCCTGGAGTAAAGATCTAATTGGGAAATCAGTTTTCAATTAACAACGCATAGTGAAAATGAAAAATGAAAATGTTTCGAAAGAGTATCCGGGTATTCCTAGTAATGCCTCTTCCATTATCCAGAATCATGACTGTAATCGTATATTTCTTTGCCATCTCTCCAAATCTCTTTATTTGTCTTTACTCATTACCTTCTGTATACCACTCTTAGGCTAAATGGTTTTGTTCCTTTCTTACCGGTCGACACCAGTCTATAGTTTGGAAGAAGACTGTCCAATAAGCGTAATAGGTGTACTCTCCTAATCCTAGGAGCGCTCGCAACCTGAAAGAAGGTAAAGATTAAAGACAACTGAATAATCCTTATTCTATTTCTTCTGAACCAGAATCCATCCTTGAACTGGAACAAGTTCGTTCGAGTTCGTATGTAACTATACGACGGATAATCCAATAACCGTGGATCATCATAGTGATACGGGGTGTTCTGGAGAAATTCAAAGGTGAAGTAGGAGTGGCGATAAAATACGTGGTTTGGTCATGAATGATAGCAGTCGCAATTTACTTTTCCCTCTTTCTAATCCCTTTATTTGTCTTTACTTATTACCTTTTGTACACTACACTTAGGCTAATTGGTTTTCTTCCTTCCCCACCTTTCGGCACCCGCCTATGATTTGAAAGAAGACTATCCGATAAGCGCAATAGATGTACCCTCTCCTAATCCTAGGAGCCCTAATAACCTTAGAGAAGGTAAAAAGAAAAGACAACTGAATAGTCCTATTCATTTTCTCCAGAACTGGAAACCATTCTCGATGTCACGCCCCGCTTCCCGGTGTACGGGCGAAGGGCGCGACTGGTCACTACGTATTTACTCTGAAGTAAATACGCGAAGCGTAACTAAGCAATATAAAAGAAATGTACACAAGAGACAATTGTAACGAAACAACTTTATTTATTAACATTCTTTTATACAATGCATGGAAAAGTAAATACATCTGAATGAAAGCAATGCATAAACAGTGGCATAACAGAAATGAAAAGTACTGAAATGAAAATGTGTACAATGAAGCTAGAGCTCTGGGTCGTAGACAAGCTGATCCAAGTTCTCGCTAGTAGGCTCGATCTCCTGGGTGTCCAGATCATCTGACAATATTCCAAAGAAAAAAGAGAAGGAATGTCGTCAGCGAACAATCGCTCGGTAAGTCCCAAAGGTAAGGGAGAAATGGAATAGACAGAGAGAGAAAGTAGTTTTTAAAGTTTTATTATATTGTATTAGTGTTAACGCTGTTGTTTGTAGCTTGGTACAGAAAAATACCAGTGTATACGAGAGAAGTCTCTATATGCCAAAAACTAGAGGCACATGTAGTACAAGAAACCGTTTATGTCACGGTACAACAGCAACGGAAATAAAGGTTAGGTGTCTTAAATCTTACAGTCTCGTGCCACTTCTAACACCTTTCGTACCAATCTACCCCTTAAACCCCACGATATCTTGTTTATATTGTTTGTATTGCAACTTGTATTGTCTTGTAATATAGATTGTATAATTGGATAACTTGCCGAAACTATGATATCAGTAAATGGGTGTAACTGGAGAATCATGGATGTAACTGCAGAATCATGTAAATGGAAGTATATCAATGGTTCGGTTCAGTCAATATAGATTGAATAGTTTGATCCGATTGATTATATGGATTCATATTGAATTGTAATATTGTAGATTGTACTTGAATCATATTCAAGTCAGATTATTATAATGAGACTCAGTTTGAGTCAGAACAATTAGAAAAGAAATTGAAGTCCTGAATTAGGTTTTGATGTTATCGGTAACCGCTGCACATGGGCAGCATCATTTGTGTTTTTTTCAAAGACGATTACCATGTTGATAACACCGTTGTTAAGTTGTCTACCTTAAATAGGCAAGCACCCATTTCTCCGGCTCCCTGAGGCTCAAGAGATTGGTCCCGCTTAAATCTATATTTACTAGGGTCCTTAGAATAATTTATAGAACTTGGGGGGGGGGGTTATGTAAAAATACTTTTATATAATTTTCAAAATACACCCAAAGTATTTAATTTTCGTCTTTAGAGTTGTCATAGATGTAGATTTTATATTTTTGATATTCCTATTGAAAATAACCTAATTTCATAATATAGAGTATTTAATTGTAATATTGAACTTGTATGGAATTCATGGTATTTTAATGTAAAGTGATTCATTTGATTTAGAAAAGTTGGAATATTTATATCATATCAAAAATAGGTATTTTGATAATATATATATATATATATTTTATATAAAATAATTTTAATTTATTATTTTCTAGAAATCTCATTTTCTTAAGATATTCGTATTTTAAATCTCTCGAGGCCGAATGCTCCTTACGGAGGTCTGCATCTCGCACTACTAAATCCAGAGATGTGCGATAATCCATACCATCCCAGTCGGGTTCCCCAAAATGGGTTGTAGCAGCGCTTTGCAAAGATTTATAAAAATACGTAATCTTGTAGAAAACGGTTTTAATAGCTAGTGGTATTATATATAAAGTTTCGTTTTCCCATATTCTATGTTCCCGAAAGGTATTGTGCTATGTTGCATATGAGTGTTGTGAGGAGGTAGGTCATTACCTCGTGATCTAATTAAAGGTATAGCAAGTTTAATGATGTTCTAAAGTCGAAACTATACTACATGATATTTTACTGAAAAAGAGCAGTAAAAGTTACAAAATAAAATATTTTGCTATGAAACTTATTCAACATGTTTTGTTAATGATTAATAATCAAGATATAAGAGTTTAATATGGTTGTGTTAAGGAAAATTGAATTTTATAAAGAAAACCGAATCGGAAGTCGGATTTAACTCCGCTTCCGTCGGGTTTTAGAAAAAGAACTTTTTAGAATAAAAAAGGGAAGAGGGAGGTGGGACTTATGGGTTTAGATTCAAGAGAAGAGGGAGAGGAAGATGCAGGAGGCGCCGGTGCGTCGTTTCGTCCCCGGGAGCTCCTAGGATTGTCGTCGGAAAATTGCCGGAGCTTCGCCCTTCGCTACTCCAATTGCACACTAGAATTCTATAGAGTTTTTTGAGAGTTTGGACAGGATTGTGAGTGAGGGGTGTGTGTTTAGGGTTGATATTTATAGGGAAAGATTAGGGTTAGGGTAGGTGAAAGGTTGAATTGAAAAATGTAATAAAAATTGTATTAAAAATATGGTTTAATGGGGTTTTAATTGGATTTAAAAGGCTCTGTTTTTTTCCAGAAAATTTAAAGTGTTCAGGAGTTACCAGAATGCCAAAAGACAGAGAGCCACAGAAGGAATTATGCCGATCCGACTCAACTTGGCCGGCGGCGGTGGGCCGAGTCGGCCGAGTCGCCAACCGAGTTAGGCTGGGGTCGGCCACCGTGGGTCCGTCGTCGTTTGGTCTACTTACTGGGACAGTTTGTTTTATTTGTGTAGTGGGGTTTTATGGGTTTAGCACATGTAGACTCTTGGGATTCTAAAAATTTAAAAACAAATCAATATTAAAAATAATGTGGGGGATGAGATTTGAACTCTGGTGCTTTGGTTCAGCAGTGTAAGGTCTTACCAATGAGCTACAAGCTCCTTCTTATTATTAAAAAGCAAAACAATTACTTATAGTACTCACAGTAAATGCAAATACCCCAAGTATACATTAACTTTTAAACAAATTTTTTTGTACACTAAAATTGAAGTTGTTACAGTCTACCCTCCTTACAAAAATTTCGTCCTTGAAATTTACAACTTTTATTTTAAGGACTAGTTTAAAAAGAGGTGAGGATATCTTGCACGCATCTCATCTTCCCTTTCCCATGTTGATTCTCCTGGGGTGTCTTTTCTCCACATCACTCGAACTAAGTTGACTTTCTTGTTTCGAAGTGACTTCACTTTTCTATCCAGGATCTCCACAGGTTGTTGCTCACAAGATAAGTCGGACTGTACAGTGAGCTCGGAATGATCGAGAATGTGGCTGGGGTCACTCACATACCTTCTGAGTTGGGATATGTAGAACACATTATGCACTCTTTCCAATAAAGGTGGAAGTGCCAAGTGGTATGCCACTTCACCGACTCGTTCAAGTATGTTGAACGGTCCAATGTACCTTGGACTTAGCTTACCCCATCTTCCAAATCGAATCACTCCATGGTTTGGAGATATCTTTAAGAACACGCGATCTCCTGGCTGGAACTCCAAGTGACGTCGCTTTGCATCAGCCCAGTGCTTCTGTCGATCTTGGGATATGCGCATCTTTTCTCTGATAGTACGAACCACATCAACAGTTGCTACTATCATCTCAGGTCCAAGAAGTTCCCTATCTGCACTGCAAAAGGTGCCATTCCTATACTTGCTTGGTAACTGTTGTTGTATGAAAACTCCACAAGATGTAGGTGATCTTCCCATGATCCTCCGAAATCTAACATACACGCTCTGAGAATATCCTCCAAGATCTGAATAGTTCGCTCAGACTGACCATTTGTTTGTGGATGATAAGCCATGCTGAAGTTCAGACTTGTTCCCAAGCTTGCTTGCAGACTCTGCCAAAATTGTGATCGGAACCTGGTGTCATAATCGGAGACAATGCAGACCGGTACTCCATGAAGTCTCACAATTTCCTGTATGAGTTCATGGGTATCATAGATAGTACATGATTAAAGAGTTTAAATCTTAAGTAGATTCTTACCTCCATGTACTTCTTTGCTAATGTCTCAGTTGATTGGCCAACTCAAAATAGGATGAAATAAGCCGACTTTGTGAGTCGATCCACAATGACCCATACCGCATCGTTACCCTTTGTGCTGCGAGCAAGAGCAGTCACAAAATCCATTGTGATGTGTTTCCACTTCCATTCTGGGATAGATAACGGTTGAAGTAGTCCAGTTGTTCTGTGATATTCAGCCTTTACTTGCTGACACACCAAGTATTTAGCGACGCTTCTGGCTACTTCACGCTTCATTCCATGCCACCAGTAATTCTGACGTAGATCTCTTGTCACGACCCGAAAGTACGGAACATGACCGGCACTTAAACTACGAACGTATCGAGGCGTATGTAATCTAAGTAAACCGAAAACCCAGAAATCCAAACCAAGAAAAGTAGTAGAGTGAAGGAAAACCAATTTAAAATCAAGTAGTTTTAATAGCATAAGCCGAGTTATGCGGTTTTAAAAACATCAAATATTTCCTGAAAATTTCGGCAGAGTCTCCTTTGTAAATACTGGCTCCTAAACGGGATACAACATGAATAGTATACGAAATCAATAAAAAGGCATCCCCAAGCGGGAGCTAGCTCTTCGTCAATCGACGGTCACAACCACACAAGCAATATAATATACAACGCCAACGGCGAGGATTAAAATTCAAAGGAAACTCAAAACCACAAGAAAACCACAGAAATATAACGCGCGACTCTAAGGTCGAAGAAATAACATCACTGGTCTCTATCTCAAAATAAATACATATTTGGTTGATGGAACTTCTAGATACAACAGAGTAATAATATACAAGTTATATAATGGGGGGTACGATACAAGTAAACCCACCTACTAGCAAATCACCCGAAGGAAACTATGCCCGCAAGCCGTGAAGAAACCTGTACGGCAAACTTGCAAGGAACTGGGGCACAACGGGGGTGAGTTGCCAACTCGTGAATAGAAAAACATCTACGCAAAGAAATCGCATAAATAACGCAACCTAGGTCAATGATCATAATATAAATCCTCAATTATCTATATAATAACATGCAACCTATAACAAGGCTAGGGTAAATATCTAACCCGAGTGTAATCTCATATGCCCGTGTCAGTGTCTCAGGTAGCAATATATCATATGAATGAGGTATGAATGCATGAAAACAGAATACATGTAAATGAAGAAACTGTTTTCATAATTTAGTGAGATTTCCTTTGTATTTTTAAATGAGATATCATAAATGAAATCAGCATAAAACAGTGCCTAGTATCGGCACAAAACGTAATCCCAATATCTCGATATCTCTGTATCACAGTCTCTGCACCTCAATATCTCGAAATCTCAATGTCTCAAACACAATATCTAGGGCGCCGTCAGTCCAGACCGGCCCCTACCCTCCATCTCAAGACCACGACGGTATCCTCCGGATATCCGACGCGTCGGGTAATATCACCGGTAGGTAGTGCTCCCCTGCCAGGCTCACATCGTCATCATCACGCGCTTCTTGCCCCGGGGTACCTTACCGGGTCCACCATGTACCCGAAACGGTTCATCCGTCTCCTCGAATCGGGTCTCGAAATCCATCAGCAAAACTCATGGTGGACGACTCATACATCATGGGAAAAACCGCACTTTTTATTTAAAAAGAGAGAAATCAGTTTATATAAGTTTTGCGGTTCCCCCCCCCCAAATCCAAAAAATCTCATGGAAATCCGAATCCAAATCATCAATAGCATGTAAAACCATGAATATAGGCATAACAATGAATAACAGTATGCATGAAGTGGCAAGTAATAACTACAATGTTAAGCTGGCATATAAGGCAGGTACACTAATATCATGTCAAATTACTAACTAACAAGCTAAGTCAAGCAATAATATTTTCTAAGGTGTACGCGACATGGCAATTACCGATGAAGATGTGTGTGAGCCGGCAAGTAAGTGTACGTGGTACATACGCATCATCGGTAATGGTGCTGGTGTCCTAACAATATGATATCAACATTGCAATAAGAAATTATAACATAAGTGTGCGATGCGAAGCGAACCACAATAATAAGCGGGAGCTGAATACAAGACGCCACTGTAACTAACCTGTATTAATCTAATATAAGTCCTACAAATGGTCCCTTTTGAAATAACACGAACCATGGGGTTTTGAAAATAGGGGCTACGGTGTTTTTATGAAAAGATACGTCTTTTAAAATATCCGTAGGATCCCTTGGGCCGTCTTTTAAAATAACCACGATTCGTTGGTTTTTGAAATAGGTAAGAATCGAATCTAATCTAACAACTAAACTAAACTAAAGGGCCAAGCTAACAAGCTGGACTACAGGTAAGGAAACCGCCTAACATCTGAGTCGATCCATATACATACCTGTATATATATTAATCGGTGATCCCGCCTCAATAATATCATATCCGATACCATATCTACAATCAGACATCCCAAGTCAAGAGTGCGGATTGATCACCAAGATATAGCTCGTACGTAAATCCGTCGTACGGCATCCCCAAATCTGGGTACGGGTCAATATCATATTCCTCATACCATTCCTCTGGTATCCTCTTTATTTAAGATCATAGTCTAGGGTACTGACCTATGTCTAGTACAATACTAATATCCTCAATATACTCATGATTTGACTACAGATCGACAATCTCGTACAAACCGATACCGTCAGCACATAGCATCCTCAAGGGTATACATCGCCCGATACGGCCTAATATCAATATCCTAGCATATCATATCTCATATCACGATCACATGTCGACCATTTTGATTATAGCACTATTCACCCGTATCGTCGTTCAAAGACCCGTTATAATATCAGGACGTATCTCAAATACGAACCTGCCATATCACCGATATCACAAGCTCAACACAAATCTTATCGACTCATCTCAAACCCAAGTATCATCCTCAAATCCGTATGTGAACACATAGTCCCATACCCATGTGAACACATAACTATATATATATATTCCCGTAAACACAAATGGAAGAAGAATGTATGCAAGTATGGGTGGGTGTGTGCATGTATGGTGCGACCACTACTCTAGGGTTTCGCGATACTAAACCATCCATATTTATCATCAATAAACTCAAACAAAATATAATCAATAAATGTGTGTATACATATTCGTATACATCACCATGAACTGCGGGGGTGCTATACGCCATCCACCCGACTTCTCCCCGTAGATATAAATCTACTCACCTGGTCCTCGCTCGCCGGTGCCGACGTCGCCACGCGTTTGCTTGTCGTCTCGAAGTCCACATGGGGTACCTACATATCATAACGCACCGTATCGCATTAAAATCCGACTCAAAAACCCTCGACGTCGGCGTATAAACGCCAAACCATCGAGAAAGCTCTCAACACACTCATTTGTACAATTACAAGCACTAATTATAATATAAAATAGCTTAAAATTCACAAAAACCCCAATTTCACTTAAAAAGTCATTTTCCCGAAAATCTAGCAAGCACAAATCACCGTTTTAGTACAAAACTCGATGTATAAACGAATCTAGCGACCACAATATTCACTAAATATCTTAAATAAGTCATAAAAACAATTCCCATAATTTAATCTCATTAAATTCCAAAAACCCTAAAATTCTAGTTTACAAAATATCTAAATTTTAACAATTTCATTGCAAAAATGCACAAACTACAATCTAGCTTAGATTTGCATGATCTAAAGCATTAAACTACACTTAATAATGTTAATGAAGTTATGAAAAACCTAATTAGATTTTTAGTCTAACATTTGCAATAAATTTCCAAAACCTAGTTTGCATAAAATTCCAATTTTAACAATTACAAGCATCAATTAGTAAACTAGCAACTAGGTTGGTTTTAGCATCACATTAACATGTTAATCCCCACATCAAGATCAATACCCAATGAAGAAAACCCTAATTTGATTTACAAACCCCTTTTCTTGAATTTTCCAACCAAGCAATTAAACCTAATTAAACACCTAATTAGCTTCAAATGAGGTATGATAGCAACAATTAAGTAACTAAGCAACAAACAAACCATGGAACAAGGATTTATACCTCACAAAACTTGAATCAACATCCAACCTAGCCTCACAAACTTGCTTCTTGCTCCAAGATCCACACTAGAATAGGTCAAGGAAAAATGGGTAAGAGTTGGATTTGGGTTTTAGCTTGATTTGTGATGGAATTTTGGAGGTTTTTGATAGGTTTTTGATGAGGAAATGAGAGGAGAAAATTGGGGGGCTGCACTTGGGGAGGGCTCGGCCAGAAATGGGGGAAGGATGGGAGTGAAGTGTCTGGGTGTGGGGAGAAAAGTCAAGTCAAAGAAAGTCCAAGTCAACCCAACCAATACTTATATATGTTACCCTTTCTTCTCATTTCTTCTCATTTCATTTCTTTTAGCCATTCAAGTGGGAAAATGAGGGGGCACTTGGGGCTGCTGATTTGGAGAGGGGAGAGAGGGTGTGGGTGAGTATGGGTGAGGGAAAAAGATAAATGTATTACCCCCAATTCCCATTAACACTAATTTCACCGAAAAAGCCTTTTTCTTCGATATTTTCTAAACCGTTTTGGCAAACCATTTCATTTCAAAAACCATATGATAAAATTTTGTTTAATGTGTTATGATACACAAAATTTGTTTCAACTCATTCCAATTTGTAATTTTCCCTAATTAAATGTATTAGTGACGGCTTAAAATAATATTAAAATAATTAATTTCGGAAAAATTTTCAGAAAATTTGAAATTTCACCAGTGACTCAATAAACACCAAATACTAGTAAATTCATAGCTAGAATATGTATATTTAATTTTATAATAAAGATATTTGTATTTTGACTTTTTACAGAAAACCCCCTTATTTTACCGTTTTTTTCGAAATTTCACCGAAACGATTTTCAAAACGTTACAATCTTCTCCCCTTAAAGAAATTCGGTCCCCGAATTTAAATTCAACTCCCCCCAAATACAAAAACATCTAAGCAAAACCATCAAGTCGTCGGGCTCCGAAATCATAAGTACATAAAACGCATCATAGCGCAATACATGCGCATGGGTAATGAGCAGATAACTCAAAATCAAAACTCCGTCAAGCATCCCGCAATCATCGGAGTCACGGTAAGGACACAATGTCAAATCCAATACAAAAACCAATATGATATAACTCGAAACTATACACGTAAACATCAAATCTATATATGTAATTATCTGAAGGAAATGCATGTCAAATCTCTTAAAGTTGCTGTGCAATGCACATAACACTGCACAGTGGCGGACGTCTATCATAAGAAAATAACTATATACATATATACCTTTGTTTGAAATGTACGTTCCACCGTTTTGGGAAACAATTTAGAAGGGTTTTCCTTGTTTTAAACGTTTCGCGTCATATCAGACACGTAAGTAAATACTGAGACTATAGCTCGCTTTTTTTTTTTTGAAATTCCCTCCAATAGCTATCAATGCATGCAAAATACATTCAGGTACTGTCCTCTGACTAGTCCTGCTTAGTACGAAAACACTTAGCAAATATCATAAAAACGTACTGCTCTATAAGAAAAATCAATCCCAAAATACGCGTATGAATACTACGTGCGTCTGGTGCGCACGGAAATCAAAATCCATATATGTGCCATACATATGCACAGAAACAATATCTAAGTGCATCGAGTGTGCATGAAACATCTGTCATAGGCAACATGTGTGCCTGCCAGCAAAATCAGGTGCATCTGACATGCATGAAAAATCTCGATTTTGTGCATCTGGTGTGCACCAAAATCACATCTCAAAACATGCGCCCAACATGTGCGAAAATCCAAGGCAGGTGCATCCATCATGCATGAAATCATGAAATCCAATATCAAGCGCCGAACATGCGCAAAATCAAATCAGGTGCACAAAACAATTATCGAGTATCACAATCGAAATCGAAGTCCAGTGCATCTAAGTGCACAAAATGCGTATCACTGCACTGCAAGCGTATGTGAATCATACCGAGTGTAAAAACCAAATCGTATGTATATATACGCACAATCAACTCAACTGTATGAAATCCATATAATCACAAATATGAGGAACCAAGGCACGAAAACTATCTCAAGTGCAACAATTGTGCAAAAATCGTGAATACTCAGTAGGTGCAACCATGGTCCATGGAAACAAATATCACGAAACTCCATCATCAAAATCAATCATGCAAATAGATCGCTCAAAATACCAAAATCAAGTATGGCGGACTAGTCCCGCTCAAGCACATCCTCCAAGAATCTCTGGCCAACTGTCGTGGTCACTCATAGCATGTCTCATCGACGAACCTGAGCTCTGGCCTGCTGGTGTGCATAACATGACCACTCCTGGGTCTAAGTCTTCTTGTAATTCATTCCAGAAAGGTCCTGTCGAGATCTCTCCCAAATCTCGTCTCTGTCGAACTGTCCGAAAGTCATCGTCCCTTACTAGATCTGTTCTCGTTCCGGAACGGCTGCATACTCCTCGCGACTTCTTCTGGAAGGTATATCCAAGTATAATGCCTTGGCATGCGTATCGCATCTCTGATGTCGGCGGAGTGGAACGTCGTTTCATATAGATCTGGTACGAACCTCTTACTTCACCTTTCTCTAATGTCGACCGTTTCGGACTCGTCTCGTCGTGGCTGCATGGACTGAGCTCTAACGGCTATCTTTGTATCTGGAGTCTCCCAAGAATGCATCTCACCACCTAGCATCCGAATTAAGTCGAGCCATCCGATCAAGTCGTCAAAACCTCATAATCCCCCAAGAGCTCAACATCTTGGGCACAGTTTAATAGTATCGGATACATACCACAGCATCGGTGGTCCAGCCGTAGAAGGGCAAACCCAAGCCTCACTAATGGCGCCGTAGAACTGCCGCAAACCCGAAGGTTCAAAGGCTTTCACACGGTCATTAAGTCGAGTTAGGGTTTCATTCTTCTAGAGGGTCCATAGAATTGCCTGCATGCCCTTCCGAATACTTTAAACTTGGAATAATAGGTTTCTGACATTCGATCGTCTCTGTCGACTCCCAACGTCTCCGCGTGAAGTCGTCTCTAGCTGGAAACAAACTATCTGATGACCTCGCATCGGGGTAGGCGAACGATCCACCTGTCCTAGTCATTCATCCTCGATGACATGGCGACCTTCTATCATTGGCTCAATCCTCTGGTGCTGATCTGCCCGTCCGAGTAATCTCATACAGCGATCCATCAACGCTCGTGGCGCGAAAACACAATAAAAAGACACATCTCTGCAATCGTGTGTCGCCGGAATGATGCCCTGGTCAGTCCTTGTTCGTAACGAGCTCGTGCTGACCGCAACTCTAGCCGTAGCTCTCCCTGCCCGTAATTGTGGCAGCAAAACCATAACTGGTACCGATGAGGCTAGATCAGGAATGAATATAATACTTAACAAAGAAATGTACATCCTAAGGCTTCTTAAGTGGAGTAGCGTATCGTAAGTATGCCGCGGAACATACCCACGGTACGTCACTCTACTTTAGTCACCTATTCCATCAACCAAGGGTCATCCTACGCTCCGAAGGTAAAACCCAACGCTCTGATACCAACTTTGTCACGACCCGAAAGTACGGAACATGACCGGCACTTAAACTACGAACGTCTCGAGGCGTACGTAATCTAAGTAAACCGAAAACCCAGAAATCCAAACCAAGAAAAGTAGTAGAGTGAAGGAAAACCAATTTAAAATCAAGTAGTTTTAATAGCATAAGCCGAGTTATGCGGTTTTAAAAACATCAAATATTTCCTGAAAATTTCGGCAGAGTCTCCTTTGTAAATACTGGCTCCCAAACGGGATACAACATGAATAGTATACGAAATCAATAAAAAGGCATCCCCAAGCGGGAGCTAGCTCTTCGTCAATCGACGGTCACAACCACACAAGCAATATAATATACAACGCCAACGGCGAGAATTAAAATTCAAAGGAAACTCAAAACCACAAGAAAACTACAGAATTATAACGCGCGACTTTAAGGTCGAAGGAATAACATCACTGGTCTCTATCTCAAAATAAATACATATTTGGTTGATGGAACTTCTAGATACAACAGAGTAATAATATACAAGTTATATAATAGGGGGTACGATACAAGTAAACCCACCTACTAGCAAATCACCCGAAGGAAACTATGCCCGCAAGCCGTAAAGAAACCTGTACGGCAAACCTGCAATGAACTGGGGCACAACGGGGGTGAGTTGCCAACTCGTGAATAGAAAAACATCTACGGAAAGAAATCGCATAAATAACGCAACCTAGGTCAATAATCATAATATAAATCCTCAATTATCTATATAATAACATGCAACCTATAACAAGGCTAGGGTAAATATCTAACCCGAGTGTAATCTCATGTGCCCGTGTCAGTGCCTCAGGTAGCAATATATCATATGAATGAGGTATGAATGCATGAAAACAGAATACATGTAAATGAAGAAACTGTTTTTATAATTTAGTGAGATTTCCTTTGTATTTTTAAATGAGATATCATAAATGAAATCAGCATAAAACAGTGCCTAGCATCGGCACAAAACGTAATCCCAATATCTCGATATCTCTGTATCACAGTCTCTGTACCTCAATATCTCGAAATCTCAATGTCTCAAACACAATATCTATGGCGCCGTCAGTCCAGACCGGCCCCTACCCTCCATCTCAAGACCACGACGGTATCCTCCGGATATCCGACGCGTCGGGTAATATCACCGGTAGGTAGTGCTCCCCTGCCAGGCTCACATCGTCATTATCACGCACTTCTTGCCCCGGGGTACCTTACCGGGTCCACCATGTACCCGAAACGGTTCATTCGTATCCTCGAATCGGGTCTCGAAATCCATCAGCAAAACTCATGGTGGACGACTCATACATCATGGGAAAAACCACACTTTTTATTTAAAAAGAAAGAAATCAGTTTATATAAGTTTTGCGGTTTCCCCCCCCCCCCCCCCAAATCCAGAAAATCTCATGGAAATCCGAATCCAAATCATCAATAGCATATAAAACCATGAATATAGGCATAACAATGAATAACAGTATGCATGAAGTGGCAAGTAATAACTACAATGTTAAGCTGGCATATAAGGCATGTACACTAATATCATGTCAAATTACTAACTAACAAGCTAAGTCAAGCAATAATATTTTCTAAGGTGTACGTGACATGGCAATTACCGATGAAGATGTGTGTGAGCCGGCAAGTAAGTGTACGTGGTATATACGCATCATCGGTAATGGTGCTGGTGTCCTAACAATATGATATCAACATTGCAATAAGAAATTATAACATAAGTGTGCGATGCGAAGCGAACCACAATAATAAACGGGAGCTGAATACAAGACGCAACTGTAACTAACCTGCATTAATCTAATATAAGTCCTACAAATGGTGCCTTTTGAAATAACACGAACCATGGGATTTTGAAAATAGGGGCTACGGTGTTTTCATGAAAAGATACGTCTTTTGAAATATCAGTAGGATCCCTTGGGCTGTCTTTTAAAATAACCACGATTCGTTGGTTTTTGAAATAGGTAAGAATCGAATCTAATCTAACAACTAAACTAAACTAAAGGGCTAAGCTAACAAGCTGGACTACAGGTAAGAAAACCGCCTAACATCTGAGTCGATCCATATACATACCTGTATATATATTAATCGGTGATCCCGCCTCAATAATATCATATCCGATACCATATCTACAATCAGACATCCCAAGTCAAGAGTGCGGATCGATCACCAAGATATAGCTCGTACGTAAATCCGTCGTACGGCATCCCCAAATCTGGGTACGGGTCAATATCATATTCTTCACACCATTCCTCTGGTATCCTCTTTATTCAAGATCATAGTCTAGGGTAATGACCTATGTCTAGTACAATACTAATATCCTCAATATACTCATGATCTGACTACAGATCGACAATCTCGTACAAACCGATACCGTCAGCACATAGCATCCTCAAGGGTATACATCGCCCGATACGGCCTAATATCAATATCCTAGCATATCATATCTCATATCACGATCACATGTCGACCATTTTGATTATAGCACTATTCACCCGTATCGTCGTTCAAAGACCCGCTATAATATCAGGACGTATCTCAAATACGAATCCTGCCATATCACCGATATCACAACCTCAACACAAATCTTATCGACTCATCTCAAACCCAAGTATCATCCTCAAATCCGTATGTGAACACATAGTCCCATACCCATGTGAACACATAACTATATATAGATATATTCCCGTAAACACAAATGGAAGAAGAATGTATGCAAGTATGGGTGGGTGTGTGCATGTATGGTGCGACCACTATTCTAGGGTTTCGCGATACTAAACCATCCATATTTATCATCAATAAACTCAAACAAAATATAATCAATAAATGTGTGTATACGTATTCGTATACATCACCACGAACTGCGGGGGTGCTATACGCCATCCACCCGACTTCTTCCCGTAGATATAAATCTACTCACCTGGTCCTCGCTCGCCGGTGCCGACGTCGCCACGCGCTTGCTTGTCGTCTCGAAGTCCACATGGGGTACCTACATATCATAACGCACCGTATCGCATTAAAATCCGACTCAAAAACCCTCGACGTCGGCGTACAAACGCCAAACCATCGAGAAAGCTCTCAACACAATCATTTGTACAATTACAAGCACTAATTATAATATAAAATAGCTTAAAATTCACAAAAACCCCAATTTCACTTAAACAGTCATTTTCCCGAAAATCTAGCAGGCACAAATCACCGTTTTAGTACAAAACTCGATGTATAAACGAATCTAGCGGCCACAATATTCACTAAATATCTTAAATAAGTCATAAAAACAATTCCCATAATTTAATCTCATTAAATTCCAAAAACCCTAAAATTCTAGCTTACAAAATATCTAGATTTTAACAATTTCATTGCAAAAATACACAAACTACAATCTAACTTAGATTTGCATGATCTAAAGCATTAAACTACACTTAATAATGTTAATGAAGTCATGAAAAACCTAATTAGATTTTTAGTCTAACATTTGCAATAAATTTCCAAAACCTAGTTTGCATAAAATTCCAATTTTAACAATTACAAGCATCAATTAGTAAACTAGCAACTAGATTGGTTTTAGCATCACATTAACATGTTAATCCCCACATCAAGATCAATACCCAATGAAGAAAACCCTAATTTGATTTACAAACCCCTTTTCTTGAATTTTCCAACCAAGCAATTAAACCTAATTAAACACCTAATTAGCTTCAAATGAGGTATGATAGCAACAATTAAGTAACTAAGCAACAAACAGACCATGGAACAAGGATTTATACCTCACAAAACTTGAATCAACATCCAACCTAGCCTCACAAACTTGCTTCTTGCTCCAAGATCCACACTAGAATAGGTCAAGGAAAAATGGGTAAGAGTTGGATTTAGGTTTTAGCTTGATTTGTGATGGAATTTTGGAGGTTTTTGATAGGTTTTTGATGAGGAAATGAGAGGAGAAAATTGGGGGGCTGCACTTGGGGAGGGCTCGGCCAGAAATGGGGGAAGGATGGGAGTGAAGTGTGTGGGTGTGAGGAGAAAAGTCAAGTCAAAGAAAGTCCAAGTCAACCCAACCAATACTTATATATATTACTCTTTCTTCTCATTTCTTTCATTTCATTTCTTTTAGCCATTCAAGTGGGAAAATGAGGGGGCACTTGGGACTGCTGATTTGGAGAGGGGAGAGAGGGTGTGGGTGAGGGAAAAAGATAAATGTATTACCCCCAATTCCCATTAACACTAATTTCACCGAAAAAAGCCTTTTTCTTCGATATTTTCTAAACCGTTTTGGCAAACCATTTCATTTCAAAAACCATATGATAAAATTTTGTTTAATGTGTTATGATACACAAAATTTGTTTCAACTCATTCCAATTTGTAATTTTCCCTAATTAAATGTATTAGTGACGGCTTAAAATAATATTAAAATAATTAATTTCGGAAAAATTTTCAGAAAATTTGAAATTTCACCAGTGACTCAATAAACACCAAATACTAGCAAATTCATAGCTAGAATATGTATATTTAATTTTATAATAAAGATATTTGTATTTTGACTTTTTACAGAAAACCCCCTTATTTTACCGTTTTTTTCGAAATTTCACCGAAACGATTTTCAAAACGTTACATCTCTGTACATCTTTGTACCTCCAGGATGTACTGAGTAGGGAGAGCTGTGAGCTTCTTTCATTAACTCTTCTCGAACAGGACCTTTTGGTACACACAATCTGCTGCCGTATCTTAAAGATCTGTCTTCATGGATGATGAAGTTTGTTCTGAGTCCATTCTCCACTTGTTCTCTGATATTTTGCAACTTAGTATCACTTGCTTGAGCTGCTTTGATCTGATTGACAATGATAGATTGAACTTGTAAATTCATCAATCTTGAAGCATTACCTGACATGACTACTTCAATCTCCATCTGATGCAAGTCCTGTTGCAGCTTCCACTGAGCGGTGAGATGTATTGCTAATGGTTGGCGACTAAGAGCATCTGGAACCAAATTCATATTCCCTGGGTGATATTACAGGTTATGTCAAAGTCCGCCATGAGTTCTAACCATCGCCTCTGCCGCATATTCAACTCTTTCTGAGTAAACACATATTTCAGGCTCTTGTAATCTGTGTATATGTTCACTCGTTCACCAAGAAGATAATGACGCCAAATCTTGAGAGCAAAGATGACGGCTGCCAATTCCAAATCATGCGTCAGATAATTGCGCTCATGAGTCTTCAGCTGTCTTGAAGCATAAGCCACAACTTTACCGTGCTGATGTAAAACACATCCTAATCCCTTACCGGATGAATCACAATGCACTTCGAAACCTCCAGACTAGTCCGGTATAATGAGAAAAGGCGCTGATGTCAACCTTGACTTCAGTTCTACGAAAGCTTGTTCGTATGCTTCTGACGACACAAATTCTTCATCTTTACGTGTGAGCTTGGTCAGGGGTGTTGCTATCTTAGAAAAGCCTTCAATGAACCTGCTGTAATATCCAGCCAGACCTAAGAAATTTCGAATGTCCTTCACTGACTTTGGTGTCGGCCATTCGCTTACTGCTGAAACTTTCGCTGGATCCACAGAGATTCCTTCACCTGATACGATATGTCCAAGAAAACCAACTTGATTTAGCCAAAACTCGCATTTGCTGTACTTGGCATATAATTGATGTTGTCGTAGAGTTTCCAGAATAATTCGTAAGTGTTCGGCATGTTCTTTCTGACTCTTAGAATACACCAGGATGTCGTCGATGAAGACGACAACAAACCTGCCTAAGTACTCCCGAAAAACTTGATTCATCAGGTTCATGAATATTGCTGGTGCGTTGGTCACTTTAAATGGCATCACTAGAAATTCGTAATGACCATAACGAGTTCTGAAAGCCATTTTATGAATATCAGCTTCCTTGACCTTCACTTGATGATAACCTGAACGAAGATCTAATTTAGAGAAAACACAAGATCCACTTAGCTGATCGAATAAATCGTTGATGCGCGGTAATCGATGCATATTCTGTATGAACCTTCCTTCTTCTTCACAAGTAGTACAGGTGATCCCCAACTTGAAGTGTTGGGATGAATCCATTCTTTCGCCAATAATTCGTCCAGCTGAGTTCGGACTTCCTTTAAACCTTCCGGACTTAATCGATAAGGTGCTTTGATAACCGGTTGTGCTCCTGGTACTAAATCAATACTGAATTCAAGAGCTCGATCGGGAGGCAAACCTGATATATCGTCAGGAAATACATCATCGAACTCTCGAACCACTTCTGGCCTTAATTCTTCCTCTGCTTGAGTTGCTGCAATCACTGCTTCCCTTGGCTTTGCTTTGTATGTACTTGGCTCCAGGGTACGGTCTCCACTTTTGAAATAGAAGACCGGATGGTTTGGAATCTCAAATACTATTTTCCTTTGACGACAGTCGATGGTAGCATAAAAGGTTCCGAGCCAATCTATACCTAGAACCACATCGAAGTTCGGTATGTCCAGCACTTTGAAGTCAGCATAGAATTCTCTGCTGCAGATGACTATTGGACACAAGCTGTATCCCATTGTTGCCTTTAGAACGCCATTTCTTGAACTGACATTCCTGCTTGATACAAGCGGTGTGACTGGAATCGCATGAGTTCGGACGAACCGTTGCGACATAAAGCAGTGAGATGCTCCAGTATTGAAGAGGGCTAGTGCAAAGAGTGAGGCTACTAAGATTGTACCTAAAGTATGTGGGATATGTTTTAGGTATAGGTAAAAGTATGTAAATAGGTAGCAAGACTGAAAGAAAAGTTTGAGAAGAAGGGTTACCAGTGATAACTTGGCCAGTGGCCTCAGCTTCTTCCACGGTCATCGTGAAAGCCTGTCGCCGTGGTACATTCCTCCTGGCCTGAGGAGCATTCCTCAGAACGTTCCTTTGAGCTTGATGGAACTGGCGAGGAGGTGTTGGTCCTCTAGGTGGTGGAGCAGGTAGTGCAAGTCTCAGAGCAGGTGCTTGAAGGGCTGGTCTCTGCTGGTAAGTGACCGCTGGCCTGGGTGCAACATATGGATTTTGTCTTTTAGGATAAGACTCAATACCATGAGTAGCTGAGCCACAGACTAAGCAAAAATTGTTGGCTTGCCGGCAATCTTGCAACATATGCCCATTTCTCTTGCAGTAGTTACAAAAAAGCTGGGCTAGGACGGTTGTTCGGTACTCCCGGTCTCCTTGGCACAAAAGGTGGCCTTGACGAGGCTCCTCCTGTTATCTGGTTGACAGGACATTTAACTCCTGCAGTTTGAGGTCTGCCCCTCGCCTTTACCACTGCCTCATAATAGCGGACAACTTTCAGAGCCGATTCATGAGTCGGAAAATCTCCTGTGGCCAGTGCAGCCTGGATTTCCGAATCCAAACCTTGTTGAAATCGATGGGCTCTGATCTCATCCATCGGTATCAGGTGCGCCGCAAATTTGGTAAAGTATTGTGTTAGCTGTGTAGTATGTGATATTTAAAAATTCTAATTATTGAGACATATCTTACCGACTGAGCATGGTGAACTCAGCGTCATACTCATCTACTGACTTGATCCACATCGAACCTTCTTGCAGATGGATGAACTGCTGTTCCATGCCGAACCTGGCAGTCTCAGGGATGTACTTAGCGTCGAACATATCGCGGAAAGTCTTCTATTCGATCGGTTGTTCAAGACGGCTTTCTTCCACCTTCCACCAATTCCGTGCATTGTCCGTGAGCTGCAGTTTCGCAACCCGGACCCAAGCTCCCTCTGGCACTTGTGCCGCTGCCAGACCATCTTCGATACTCTGAGTCCATTCCTCAGTTTCCAGTGGGCATTCTTTTCCTGAGAACTGTTTGGGGTGCAAAGCCCTGAACTGCTTCACCCCAGGTGCTTCTGCCTCGAGACGGTTCATTAAAAGAGCAGTTTGCTGCTGCTGTCCCTTTAGGAGGCTACGAATAGTCTCAAGAAGAATTGTCCGCTCGTTGAGCGGAGCAGAAACGGCAGGTGTGATTGGTAGTGGAGGAGGAGTGTTGTTGAAGTTGGTGCTGGTGTTGTTCGGGGAATCCATAACTTTGAAGGAAAATTTAGGTTAGGACAGATTCAAAATATATGAAATGATAAGATTCAAGGAACATGAATTGTAAAGAATGTTTTAGTTACTGGTTCTTGTGTTATATTGCTTAGGTTGTTCACGCAAAGCAGAACTGCATAGTAGGGTTCCATACAGCTCTAACCTGCATGGGCCGCCAACAAAACCTGTCACGCCCCGCTTCCCGGTGTACGGACAGAGGGCGCAACTGGCCGCTACGTATTTACTCTGAAGTAAATACGCTAAGCGTAACTAAGCAATATGAAAGAAATGTACACAAGAGACAATTGTAATGAAACATCGACTTTATTTATTAACATTCTTTTGTACAATGCATGGAAAAGTAAATACATCTGAATGAAAGTTGCCACGCCCCGCTTCCCAAAATACGGGATACGAGGGATGACTAGGCCAGCCATGCTCCTACGATTAGGGAATAATCCCGCCGTAGTCACACTTCGGCTTCTAGCATTACATGGTAGTCAATAAACAGTGCTTGAGTAAAGGAAAAATCATAGTTCACAACTTTATTACATTGCAAATCAAAGAGTTCGGGGTACATTTATTTTACAGAATAAACAACTAACCAATAAAACAAGTGCTGAAATCAAAGGTAATAGTGCTGGTGATGCAGTCTAGATCTCCGCGATCTTGAATGGCAGGTCCTGCTCCTGGGCTGGATCCACTTCGTTCTCTGAGCATGCACACTCAGGTCGTCAGGACGACACACATAGCAATAAATATATATAATGGGCGTGCACTATTATTAAACATGAGGAGTACAATGAATTGCAGAACATGTGTATAACAAATATCAACTGAATATGAATAGTGCAATATGAGTATCATGTCAGTGAACTAAGCAATGCATATGTCACTACTTAACGGTCACTAAGTCCATGCAATCAAATGGTGGAGAGGATGCTCGTGTTTAACAAGGGTCTCGTGCATTTCCGAGACTACGGTCCACTGTGCCCGGGACATAACCCTGTCAGCCGTGCCGCTAGGCCCACAATCTAAAGTATGTATATATACATAGACATATATATATACATAGACATATATATATATATATACATATACATATATATATATATATATATATATACATACATAGACATATATATATACATACATATATACGTACATACGTACGTACGTACGTACATACATACATACATATATATATATATATGTATGTATGTATGTATATACATATATACATAGACATATATATATACATACATACATACGTACATACGTACGTACATACATACATACATACATACATATATATATATATATATATATATATATATATATATATATATATATATAACTGATAGCGAATGATCATCCTCTAAATCACTGTACCTCGCTAAATACGAGTTCAATTCCATCTTGATTTCCCCATTCCCCAGGTTATAGTATGCATTCATGTATTGAATAGGTTGTGGACAAATACGTATCATTGTTGCTTTCAATTACTTTTCCACTTATCAATATCACTGTCGTATTTGCTATAACCCAATCACTAATATTAATATATCGACAATGCAGATGATCACTATGCAGCAGGTATAACTCAAGCATGAAAATATACAGAAATGCACTGAACGGGTATTTATTATTCTATAACGACCAATACCATGTAACTTGCAAAATTTATGGTAAATCATACACATAGAATAGACCAAAACCATATAAAGGGCGTATGAAGTACACTTGATTATCTAAAAAGTAAAATTTGTTTCAGGCCAATCGGAGTTCAGGTTAGGGAATCATCGCCATTTGAAGGCAGCGATCAATTTCTGAAATTCCAGTTTCAGAACTGGAAGCCCAACTTCGCGCGCGTTTTACCAGTGATCATGTTATATATACATACATATATACGTACATACGTACATATATACGTACATACGTACATACGTACATACATACATACATACATACATACACACACACACACATATATATATATATATATATATATATATATATATATATAACTGATAGCGAATGATCATCCTCTAAATCACTGTACCTCGCTAAATACGAGTTCAATTCCACCTTGATTTCCCCATTCCCCAGGTTATAGTATGCATTCATGTATTGAATAGGTTGTGGACAAATACGTATCACTGTTGCTTTCAATTACTTTTCCACTTATCAATATCACTGTCGTATTTGCTATAACCCAATCACTAATATTAATATATCGACAATGCAGATGATCACTATGCAGCAGGTATAACTCAAGCATGAAAATATACAGAAATGCACTGAACGGGTATTTATTATTCTATAACGACCAATACCATGTAACTTGCAAAATTTATGGTAAATCATACACATAGAATAGACCAAAACCATATAAAGGGCGTATGAAGTACACTTGATTATCTAAAAAGTAAAATTTGTTTCAGGCCAATCGGAGTTCAGGTTAGGGAATCATCGCCATTTGAAGGCAGCGATCAATTTCTGAAATTCCAGTTTCAGAACTGGAAGCCCAACTTCGCGCGCGTTTTACCAGTGATCATGTTCCGATTCAGGTATTTCCCTAGTTCAATAAAATATAGTTCTACTAGTTAAGTTTCCAACGCACCAAACGGATTATAAATCTCACCTCTGCGTCAGAAGTTATATTCAGATTAATGTGACAATGTAATGAACATTTCTGCAGAAACTGCAGAACACAATGACATTCCAAAATACAATTTAAATACCAAACGACCGTAAAAATGTACGGGACCAATTTCAGAGGTTAGATAATTAAGTTGTCTATGCGACCATGTGGGGTTCCGTGTATTTCCAATTTTATACAGGTAGGTACAGGTGCTTACAACTCAGGTTCCCCCGTAGAATGCCGCCCCGGACTGCAGTCCAGAGTTGCATCCCCGGTCAAATTTCGTTGCCGTAATCTATCGATTTCGAAATATAAACAACATATGGTTCTAAATTATCGAGTCGTCTTCGATATGAGCCATAAAACATTACATTACGAGTTACATTGAATTAATTATGAATTTTGTAACGCGTCGTATACAGTAAATTTCAGATTCGATGTCGCATCTTGGAGATATCATTTCATATGCGAAATCGTAATGTTTTGATCCCAATTTTCACTACGACGCTAATTAACAGTAAATGAGGATAACGATCAGAAATAATTCTACAGTGTGATGTATCCATGCGAGAACAATTAAACAACAAAATACTAATGACATGATAAGGCCTTTGCTTTGTAGAGATCAACGTAATAACTGTCATTTTAAACACTTAAATAAATACTGATGAAATCAAGCTAGCAAAAACGTGTCAATATGATTACTTACATATATTAATATTCTTAAAAGTACACCAAACTTATGAAGCAACGTGCATATATCTTAACTAGAAATAATGCACAGATTGCATCTGAGGTACCAAATTATAATAAAGATGGTTATTGTTTAACACACTCACTAACAACTATTTATCTATGCTTAGTGTAGCTAAACATGTATGTATAACAGTATGCTATCTCATAGAAGTACTACTCTAATTAAAGATCATCGATTCGCTCGGTATAATTTTATTTAGCATGTAAAGCAAGTTAGAGAGGCTCACTTGCCTGTGACGAAGTCGATGGTACGGCAGCGACGTCAACGGAAATGGCCCGAGCAGCAACAACTCAAGCAGTTGCAATAGCACGAAGGCCACGGTCTGGGCTCGGCTGCTCGCTGGATGAGGATCGAGAGAGGGAGGCGATGGCGTAGGGATGGTTTGCTGGGCAAAATGGCGGGGGTCACCGGCGAGGTAGGCAGCCGGAGGTGTTCGTCGTGGCGACCGCAGTGGGTTCGGGCGTCGGCTGGAGGCAGTGGGTGCAGGGGAGCTCGGGCGATGTAGGGGATCGGTGCAGTGGGCTCTGGCTCTAGTGAGGTCGGCTGAGGCGCGGAGGCGACGGGGTCGGAGCTCAGGTGAGGTGCAGGGATGTGGGGGTTGGGTTCGTCGGCGAGATGCAGGGGGTCGGTGTGCTAGAGGGGCTCGGGTTGCTATTGGCTGGAGGAGACGAGGAGGAAGTGGGGGTGTTCAATTGCTTGATGGTGGAGGAAGGTTGATTGGGTGTCGGAGGCGGCGGTGCTGGTGGTGTTTGGGTTGGGGTACTATGGCTCGGTGTTGGAAAAAGGGCAGAGGAGAGTGTTGGGTTCGGGTGAGAACGAGAGAGAAAGAGTGAAAAAGGGGAGGCGAAGGAGATTGAGATGGAGATGGGGAAAGAGGTGTTAAAGGGAAGAGGGGAGTTTTGGCTGTTGGAGATGGCCGGTTCGTACGCGAGCGCGAGGAGCAGGGAGTCATGGGGGCGCCGTTGGGGACTTGGAGCCGTTGGGGAGTGAGCGGGTCGAGTGGAGGCTGGCGCGAGGAACTTGCGAGCGAGCGTGGATGCGGGTCTCGCGGCGCGGGCGCGAGGAGCGCGGAGGCGTAGGGTGATGGCGCGAGGAGCGGGGGCGACGTTAGGAAAAGGCGTGAAAACGAAGACGAGGGGCAGAAAAGGGAAAGCGGGTCGGGTTGGGCCGACATGGGTCGGGTCGGGTAGGATTTAGGGTTGGGTTTTAGTTTTAGGATTTATAAAATAATAAACTATGTATAAAATTAAATAAAATCTGAAAAATACGGAAAATTATATTCGGAGCTAGGGATTTACATCATACCCTCCTCACAAAAATTTTGTCCTCGAAATTAAAACAAAAACAACGGGAAAACACACTATACAAATAAATGCGGAAAACGTGCATGGATGTCCTCCTCGCGTTCCCAGGTAGACTCCCCTGGAGAACGACCACCCCAAGAAACTCGAACCAGGGGATGACTCTGTTCTTCAGCACTTTATCCTGACAATCGAGAATGGTGGTAGGCTGCTCCTCGTAGGACAGATCAGTGCCCAAAGTTAACTCCGAATGATCCAGAATATGGTTGTCGTCCTGAACATAGCGCCTCAACTAAGAAACATGAAAAGTGTTGTGCACACCAGCTAATGATGGAGGTAAGGCAAGTCGATAGGCCATCTCTCCCACTCGCTCTAGCACCTCAAAAGGTCCGATGAATCAGGGACTGAGTTTCCCGCGACCTCCAAACCTGATAACACCGCGGGTAGGAGAAATCTTCAGAAACACATGATCTCCGACCTCGAATTCTAGCGCTCTCCTGCTGGCATCCGCCTAACAAGTAATGTCTCCAGATCTTCAATACGAAAACCACCGCGGCTAACTCCAAGTCGTGCGTTGGGTAGTTCCTCTCGTCATTCTTCAGCTGGCGTGAGGCATAAGCAACTATCCGACCGTGCTGCATCAGGACGCAGCCTAAGCCTTTCCCCGAAGCATCGCTATGTATCACCAAACCACCTGAATTATACAGCACTGTAAGAATAGGCGCCGTGGTCAATTTCTGCTTTAGTACCTCAAAAGCCCGAGTACACTCCTCCGTCCATACGTACGGTACTTCCTTCCGCGTCAGCTTTATCAAAGGTTCAGCGACTCATGCAAAGTCTTGAACGAACCGCCGATAATATCCTTCCAATCCCAGGAAGCTTCTGATCTCGGCCACTGACTTCGGTGTCGGCCAATTCCTAACAGATTCTATCTTCGCTGGGTCCACTGAGATGCCTTCGCCCGAAACAACGTGTCCCAAGAACTGCACTTTGTCGAGCCAGAACTCACACTTGCTCAATTTTGCGTATAGCTTCTCTTCCTGAAGAATTTGTAATACTGTCCGCAAGTGTTCGACATGCTCCTCCTGGGTCTTAGAGTAGACTAGAATGTCGTCGATGAATACAACGACAAACGTGTCCATGTACTTCGCAAATACTCTATTCATCAGATCCATAAATATAGCTGGAGCATTGGTAACACTGAACGTCATCACAAGAAACTCATAATGCCCGTATCGTGTCCTAAAAACCGTTTTGCATATATCTCCAGCCGTTACTCTGATCCGGTGATATCCCGAACGAAAATCCAGCTTCGAAAATACCTTGGCCCCACCCAACTGATCAAATAAATCGTCGATACGTGGAATGGGGTATTTGTTCTTTATCGTAACTCTGTTCAGCTCCCGGTAATCTATGCACGTCCGTAGTGATCCGTCCTTTTTCTTCACCAACAAGACTGGTGCACCCCACGGCGAAGCGCTTGGGCGAATAAATCCCTTCTCCAGGAGTTCTCCAATTTGTTTCTTCAACTCTGCCAACTCAACTGGCGCCATCCTGTAAGGAGCTTTGGAAACTGGCGCTGTCCCTGGAATCAAGTCGATAGAGAATCCTAAGACACGGGGAGGTGGTAGAACTGGTAAATCTTCAGGGAACACATCAAGAAAATCCCAAACGATCTCTGGGCCTGGACTCTCATCAATCTCCATAGCTGTCAACGCTTTTGGCTTGGCTCTAAACTTGGCTGGCTCCAAAGACTCGCTCCCGCCTTCGAAAACAAACTCAGGGTGATTGGGAATGCGGAAAGTCACCTTCCTCGCTCGGCAATCAATAATTGCATGGAATGTACTCATCCAATCCATCCCAAGAATCACATCATAACTGCCCGTCCCGATTAAAAGGAAATTCGCATAGAATTCCCTGCTGCATACTACCACCGGACATAAGCTACACTCTTGGTTGGACACAATAATACCGTTACCCGTATGTATCTCCTAACCCTTGGTCAACGGCTCGTGAGGTATAGAGTGTGTATCGACAAACCGTGTGGAAATAAAACAATGCGAAGCACCCGAATCGAAAAGAACTCTAGCTGGTACAGAATATACAAGGATGGTACCTGTAACCACATCTCCCGAAGCCTCTGCCTGCTCGGCGGACAGGGTGAAAGCCTGTCCTTGATTCCGACCTATAATAGTCTGCCTCTGATTGAAGGACCGCTGTTGGGGCACCCGAGGTGGACCCCTCTGAGCTGAAGTGCCATACGACGGTTGTTGTTGCTCGAACCCTCCCCGTAGCTCAGATCTCTAGGGACACCCGCCGACCCTATGCTCGCTGGATCCGCAAATCAGACACTGCCCCTTAGCTCTGCGGCAATCTCTCTGCATGTGTCCTAGCCTCTGGCAATAATCGCAAAACAGAGCTCTTCGCTGCGGCTGCTGAGGTGAAAAGGTACGCTTCATCTGTGTGACACCTGGCCTGTGAACTGGGATGGCTCCACGGGGCGGAATGGTAGGCCATGCCGGAACTACGTGGGGTCTCCTGTCCATCGATCGTTGGCCCTTGGCCTTCTCTGCCAACTTTTCCTGTACTCGGGCAGCATTCAAAACTTGGGCGAAGGTTGGTAGGTCTAGAGACGCGATGAGTTATTGCAGTTCAATATTGAGCCCTTGCTGGAAACGTCTTGCCCTGGCGGATTCGGTGGCTACCATGTATGGTGCGAAGCGACTCAGCCAATTGAACTCTGCGGCGTAGACATCCACTGAGCGTCCATTTTGCTTCAACATAATAAACTTTTCCTCCATCTCGGCCTTGGCAGTAGCCGGAAAATAGTGATCCAGGAAGCATGCAGAGAACGTATCCTATCCAATAGGTTTCTCTAGCAGGCTCTCCTCTACGGACCACCATGTGCGGGCCTCGTCTTCTAGCTGAATCTTCACCACGTTCACTCTGTCGTCGTCAGGAATTCGAGCGGCGGTCAGGAGGTTCTCCACGTTGATGAGCCATTGTTCGGCCTCAAGTGGACTTGCTGATCCCGTGAACACTGATGGATGAAGCCTCCTGAAATCTGAAACGGTACCAACCCTAGCGTGTGTAGTTGGTACGAGCGCACCCTCGGGGGCGGCAGGAACAGCTGTAGATCTCTCCAGGGCGGTAATTGCGGTCTCCTGTACCGCCTTCAATCCATCGGCCAGAAGATCAGTCTTCCTCTCTTGAGCTTGGGCCAGGGTCGTCAGTGTGTTTAGGATCTTCTCGATACGATCGTGGTGACTGGCACCTGAGGAGTTTCCTGAGGAGTCCATATTCCTGAAGAGATCAAAAGAAATTAGATTCAAGCAAGGCTACACAATGATTCAACGATGATTAGGAGGTGATGAAGAGTGTAATAAGGCATACGCTAAGTGTGTAACTCAATCTAGAGGTCCCTCCACGGAACTGTAATTTCATCCAAAACCCGGCGCTCTGATACCAACAAAACTATGTCATGCCCCGCTTCCCAAAATACGGGATACGAGGGATGACTAGGCCAGCCATGCTCCTACGATCAGGGAATAATCTCGCCGTAGTCATACTTCGGCTTCTAGAATTACATGGTAGTCAATAAACAGTGCTTGAGTAAAGGAAAAATCATAGTTCACAACTTTATTACATTGCAAATCAAAGAGTTCGAGGTACATTTATTTTAATGAATAAACAACTAACCAATAAAACAAGTGCTGAAATCAAAGGTAATAGTGCTGGTGATGCAGTCTAGATCTTCGCGATCTCGAATGGCAGGTCCTGCTCCTGGGATGGATCCACTTCGTCCTCTGAGCATGCACACTCAGGTCGTCAGGACGACACATATAGCAATAGATATATATAATGGGCATGCAGTATTATTAAACATGAGGAGTACAATGAATTGCAGAACATGTGTATAACAAATATCAACTGAATATGAATAGTGCAATATGAGTATCATGTCAGTGAGCTAAGCAATGCATATGTCACTACTTAACGGGCACTAAGTCCATGAAATCAAATGGTGGAGATGCTCGTGTTTAATAAGGGTCTCGTGCATGCCCGAGACTATGGTCCACTGTGCCCGGGACATAACCCTGTCAGCCGTGCCGCTAGGCCAACGACCTAAAGTATGTGTGTGTGTGTGTGTGTGTGTGTGTATCACTGATAGCGAATGATCATTCTCTAAATCACTGTACCTCGCTAAATACGAGTTCAATTCCACCTTGATTTCCATATTTCCCAGGTTATAGTATGCATTCATGTATTGAATAGGTTGTGGACAAATACGTATCACTGTTGCTTTCAATCACTTTTCCACTTATCAATACACTGTCGTATTTGCCACAACACAATCACTAACATTAATATATCAACAATGCAGATGATCACTATGCAGCAGGTATAACTCAAGCATGAAAATATGCGGAAATGCACTGAACGGGTATTCATTATTCTATAACGACCAATGCCATGTAACTTGAAAAATTTACGGTAAATCATACACATAGAATCGACCAAAACCGTATAAAGGACGTATGAAGTACACTTGATTATATAAATAGTAAAATTTATTTCAGGCCAATCAGAGTTCAGGTTAGGGAATCATCGCCATTTGAAGGCAGCGATAAATTTCTGAAATTCCAGTTTCAGAACTGGAAGCCTAACTTCGCGCGCGTTTTACCAGTGTTTATATTCAGATTCAGGTATTTCCCTAGTTGAATAAAATCTATTTCTACCAGTTAAGTTTCCAAAGCACCAAACGTATTATCAATCGCATGTCTACGTCAGAAGTTATGTTCAGATTAATGTGAAAATGTAATGAACATTTCTGCAGAAACTGCAGAACACAATGACATTCCAAAATACAATTTAAATATCAAACGACCGTAAAAATGCACATGAACAATTTCAAAAGTTAGATAATTAAATTGTCTACGTGACCATGTGGGGATCCTCTCATTTCCAGTTTTATAAAGGTACGTACAGGTGCTTAAAACTCAGGTTCCCCCGTAGAATGCCGCCCCGGACTGCAGTCCATAGTTGCATCCCCGGTCAAATTTCATTACCGTAATCTATCGATTTCAAAATATAAACTACATATGATTCTAAATTATCGATTCGTCTTCGATATGAGCCATAAAAAATTACATTACGAGTTATATTGAATTAATTATGAATTTTGTAACGCGTCGTATACAGTAAATTTCAGCTTCGATGTCGCATCTTGGAGATGTCATTTCATATGCGAAATCGTAATGTTTTGATCCCAATTTTCACTACGACGCTAATTAAAAGTAAATGAGGATAATGATCAGAAATAATTCTTACGAGAACAATTAAACAACAAAATACTAATGACATGATAATGCCTTTGCTCTGTAGAGTTTGTTCATACCATAATATTGCATTATTATATTCCCCTTTCTTATTTGTTTTATAAATAAACAGGTGCTTTTGATGCATGTCTGCTACATATTACAGGTTACAGGTTCTTGGATCTAAAACAGTGAAAACAATGAATAGACGATGTAAAAGTGAGACTTTGACCAATAAACAGAAGACTCTTGATCAAGCCTACATAAAGATCAGTTCACAAAGCAAGATTCAAGATGTTGACACAAAGCCACGGTTAAAGTCCACAACAATGTTCACTGGGAAGATCTGGAGAATATGTAGAAGACAATCTGAGAAAAGACATATAAAAGTAGAAAGTACAAGTCAGAAGGAGCCAGCAAACCAAATTTTATGCAGCAATCCTCTTGTTTGGCCGCGGAACCGCGGCCAAACCATGCCTTGGGCCGCGGTTCCGCGGCAGGGTAGTGCAGTCAGGAGGAAATATGTTTACCATATTTTTGTGGCGGCGTTGACTGGTCTTTTCTTAGGGGTATTTTAGTAAAAGCAGATATGCGAATCAATTGTAACCTAGGGTTTCTATCTCCTTATAAATAGAACCCAAATCATTGTAATTTCTATGCCTCCTTTTAATAATAAATTCAGAATTCTTTATGGAGAGCATCGGTGCCTCTTTTCGATTCAGAAATTCAGATCTGATAAACCTGCTTTGATGATTGGAGAGAGCCATCTGTAAGTAGATTTATTTAATTGCTCTAGTTTAGATTTTAATTCTTTGCCCTAGGTAGATTTAATTCCCTGCCCTAGGAAATTGTTTAGAGTTAGCTTTGGAGAAAGCTTTTGAGAGATGAGATCTCTCATCCCTTTCTTACCCATCAAATATTTACAATAGGACTCCATGCATACACGCATACACCGCGCCCTACGGCATCCTACCCTTCGAGGTAACGATAACACCGTAGTGTAAAGGCCCGGTTGCGCGCGTTTTCCATGGAGGTTAGGGTAAGGATCTCCATAGGAAGGACAAGAACCTAGAAGAAGGAATACCTTCCCGAATGGATCTAATCCCCTTTATTGATAATTACCATAACTCCTCATAGATCTTCATTCGGGTAAAGAAAACGTTGAGATTTACTTGTATTTCCAAACCATCCCTAAACCTAACCCTAACAAGACTAGATCTAGATAATCAAGTATAGAATAATTTAGGTTTTTAGATTTAATAATCAATCCGAACACCCTTCGGAGTTAACTCGTTAGCGCGATTAGGAGATTCACAACATCCCTGTGGACCGACCCGTACTCACCGGCTAGTTTCATGCGACGCCGTTCTTGATTGCGGTTATAGATATAGTTTTTGAGATCAATCAAATGGCGCCGTTGCCGGGGAAGGCGTAGAACTTTCCTTTTTGCAATTTCGGGTTAATCTTAAATTAAAAAATCATAAAAATCTAAAAAATCCAAAAAAAAGATAAAAATTATATCAATTGTTATTTTTTGGAAAGGGTACTTTGTTGTGTGAATCTTGCAGGAACAATCGAGACGGATCTGGAAATTTCCAGAAAGCGAAACAGAAAACGCGATATCGGAACAGAAGAGATTTTAAACAACAGAACAGCAGAAAAAATTTGGTGTCTCAAACTCCCCACCCCACCGCCCTTCCGCGGCCAAAACCTACCTTAGGCCGCGGAACCGCGGCCGCCTTGTCGAATCAGAGCTTCAGAAAATTTCTGGGGACTCGTGCTGACTAAACTGCCGCGAAAACGCGGCAGTAACGCGTTTATACCGTGGAAAGGCGGCTGAACAGTGTCCTCTGTTCGTGGAATTTGCTCTGTAAGCCTCCTCTGTAATTTTTGAAATATCTTTTCTGAAAATTCCTGCAGGATTCCGTGTGTTATAAAAATATTTCCCCTTCCAAATAACGATCTTGTGCAGGATTTTTGCGCCTCGTTTAAAATAGAAATTGATTGCAAGTAATATTTTTCTGTTGCATATCTTTTCTCGAAAATCTTTTTGCAACAAAATTTTTCCAAATAAAGAATAAAAAAAAAGAAAAAGGAAAATTTTATTACAAAACTTGCTAACTTTTGCCGCAAAGAAATCCTTGCACCACCCAACTTTCTTTCTTTCACCCTTTCTTCTTACAACATGGGTACCCCACATAATAAATCACTTGCCGAACTTTGGTATCCCGAACCTAATTTTGCGTCGTACGTCAATTTGTTCGGTCAATTTAAAGACGATCCTTTCTTACCTAAAAAATCTTTGAAAGATCAAATAGAGGCGTCTAGGAGAAACAGTTTGAATTTTCAACCCACTTTGTGTCAACCAAGTCAACTTTTACCACCTCCATATGTTGATACTACTTTTTCGAGTCCAGCTGTAACTCCTAAGCCGATGTCCATTGCTGAGCATATTGCTCAATCTTACAGCCGATCTTTCACCCCTCTCCACTCATCTAGTTCTAGGGATCCGCACGATTATTCATCTTTTTATCCACATGTTGACCCTACACCTGACCAACCACCCACTTCCTACCAGTCCTACCCGACCTTCCCACTTTCACTAGACACTGCTTTTACACAGCCTGTTGGGAGTTTTGCATATTCATACAATTTCGAATCTTTTACCGAAACCCCCTCACCACCTAAGTCTAGTTTGGAAGAGTCGTTGGAGGCTTATATTGCAGCAGCAAATAAAATGACTAGGAATGTGGAAGCGTCCTTGGCAGCCCTTATGCAACCTACTGAACCGGTAGCTAGTTTTCCGCTAGCTCAAAATTTTTCAATGTATAAGGAGGCGGTTGAACAGAGTGAGAATGTGAGAGGATTTCAAAATCAAACTTACCCTTACCCAATTGAAACCCACAACTCCAGTTTTCCATCGAATGTCCTAAATGATTCACTAGTTCAAAATAAAAACGAGTTGTGTGATTTTATAGTGTTTGATTTGCCAAATTATGAAGAACCCCTTTCGAGTGAAACCGCACCTACTCCGTTTGACCTTTACACATCCACTCTAGAACCTAAATCGATAAATATCCATGCTTTTGATGAGGTGTCTAAAGAAATTGATTTTCACTTGATTGAGGATATAGACGCCGGGAATATTTCGGATGATGAACCAGTCGATTTGATTGAAATTTTATGTTCAACTCATCATCCCGAGTCATTAGATGTTTTTCCCGAACCTCATATGCGTCTTGATTTTGATGATAATGGTATGGATGAGTTGAATTTTGAGGAGAATTATAAGGATAGTATTGAGGAGAGTTTTGAGGATCATGTTGAGGTTGAATCATTTTTGTTTAATGTGTCGGATTTTCCAATTCATCCTCCCGAACCTTTGACTGTTATATCACCCTCCCTCCTTTCCATCGTTCCGACCACGCTTGACGATTGTGAGCTTGAAACCTTTTCCTTTGAATCTGACACAGTTCTCACAGACGATAACACCTACGAGTGTTTCACTTTTTCGGACGATGTTAATGACTCACCGCTCGAGTTTGAGTCCTTTACATTTTCAGATGAGTTAGTTGAACCATCAGACTCGGTTGCTTATAGTAGTTTCGAACCATTAATGGAATCTTTCAAGTTCGAAACAGTTTACTACGGTGAGAAAGAGACTATCCCTAATTCACTCCCTGTCGTCATTCCTATCGTTCCGACCGTACAAGAGACCGTTACGCTTTCATCTCCAATACCAAGTTCGGTGTACCCATGTTTTCTTGCGAATCTTGAGGGATTTGATCCCATTTCTCGACGGGTTGATAGGTTAGCGCAATCGCTTTTAACACATCGGTCATCACATATTGCGCTAATTTATTCACTCGATTTACACCCTCAAGATCGCGCGACCCTTCTTTCTCCTTTCCGCCATTCTTCTCCTCCAACGAGACCATATTCTACCCTTCTTTCCACACGATCTCGTGTGCTTCTCATCTCTTTTCTTTCCACCCCATTCTTGTACCGACTATACCTTTACCACGATAAAATTTTTGAATGGTTGGTGCTAACATTTGGCTTGTGTAAGGCCAAGCTTAAGTTTGGGAGGAACCTTGTTGTATATATGTATATATATTTTTGTTTTCTTTTTTTATAAAAAAAAATAAAATTCAAAACATTAAAAAATATAAAAAATTGTAAATAAATAAACAGGGGAGTGCCGACATTTTGACCCTCTTGGTTTAGTATGACAGTGAGGACACTGTCAAGTTCAAGTTTGGGGGTATGCTTGGTACGTCTTCTTCCTTCGCATTCATTTGTACTTATTTTTGCATTTGCATACTTATTTTAAAACCCATAAAAATTGAAAATTTTCAAAAATTATAAAAATTATTGTATTCAATTTTGGCTATTTGATTACAGTTTGACAAATAGGTTAACTGGTTAGGACCAACTAGATCTTAAACTTAGTAAATTAAAAACTCTAAAAATAACCTTCCTTAAAGTTCAACGGTAGAAAGTATATGTCTTTGTAGTTTATTTAGAAATAGGCAAATTTTGGGTTCACTTCTTGGGCTAAGTCGAAACAAAGGGAAGAGTATTGATATTTTTATTAGAGTATAAGTTTGAAAAATAGCTCCTAGCTTAAGTCTAGATTCTGAAAATGTATACCCTACAACTTGCACAAACACGCACCTTGAAACTTGGAATAGTAGAGGAGACTTTGAAAGGCTCTTGTCTAAAGTCCTTAGTACAATGGAAAAAAAGTGAATAAAGAATAAAAAAATGAACACTGGTTTTTATGATTACTTAAGGCTGCAAAAATAGAAAAATATTTAGCGAGGGTGCTTCATCACCTAGTGCCTTAGACCAACTGGTTTGGGAGTCACTGCTAAAAGCCTTGGGTGTTGCAAGACTAGGAAGTACGCTTTAAAGTGCAAACGCATTTTGTAATCGGTCGCATGAAGGATGTGTAAGCAAAATTCAATTAAAAATTCACCTACTAATAAGTACTTTGGACAACGGACAAGGGTATGATTGCTTGATTTGAATTTCCAAGTGTAGGGGTGATTTATACACACACGTGGGGATATGTGATTAGAGTTTAGATGAGAGAAAGGAGTGAAGAATAGAACTTGTATCTTTAGCAGAGTTGATAGAAATTCTTAAGTGGAGATGGAACCCTAGAAGGAAAACTTAAGAGATGCCAAAAGCTAAGTAAGTCTATAGAACATGTATAATCATAAGTTTAATGATGAGGAAGTGTGAAGAATATGGGTGGATAATTTACAAGTCAAAGATAATAGAATTCCTTGTTAGAAAACCTAATTGGAGAATAAAAGTCGAAGAGCCAAATTGATAGGATTTTGTGGGCGTAATCCGTTGAAAACCCTCAGGAGACAACACTCCTCCTACTAGGGACACCTAGAGGTTTAACGGCTTGTTGCACGAGCTCAGTGCAATCGCGTTTCCCTGAGTGCGGTTAGGTTTTTGTAGAGAATAAAAAATAAGTTTTGCTCGAGGACGAGCAAAAGATAAGTTTGAGGGTATTTGTTCATACCATAATATTGCATTATTATATTCCCCTTTCTTATTCGTTTTATAAATAAACAGATGCTTTTGATGCATGTCTGCTACATATTACAGGTTACAGGTTCTTGGATCTAAAACAGTGAAAACAATGAAAAAACGATGTAAAAGTGAGACTTTGACCAATAAACAGAAGACTCTTGATCAAGCCTACATAAAGATCAGTTCACAAAGAAAGGTTCAAGACGTTGACACAAAGTCATGGTTAAAGTCCACAACAATGTTCACTGGGAAGATCTGGAGAATATGTAGAAGACAATCTGAGAAAAGACATATAAAAGTAGAAAGTACAAGTCAGAAGGAGCCAGCAAACCAAATTTTATGCAGCAATCCTCTTGTTTGGCCGCGGAACTGCGGCCAAACCATGCCTTGGGCCGCGGTTCAGCGGCAGGGTAGTGCAGTCAGGAGGAAATATTTTTACCATATTTTTGTGGCGGCGTTGACTGGTCTTTTCTTAGGGGTATTTTAGTAAAAGCAGATATGCGAATCAATTGTAACCTAGGGTTTCTATCTTCTTATAAATAGAACCCAAATCATTGTAATTTCTATGCCTCCTTTTAATAATAAATTCAGAATTCTTTATGGAGAGCATCGGTGCCTCTTTTCGATTCAGAAATTCAGATCTGACAAACCTGCTTTGATGATTGGAGAGAGCCATCTGTAAGTAGATTTATTTAATTGCTCTAGTTTAGATTTTAATTCTTTGCCCTAGGTAGATTTAATTCCCTGCCCTAGGAAATTGTATAGAGTTAGCTTTGGGGAAGGCTTTTGAGAGATGAGATCTCTCATCCCTTTCTTACCCATCAAATATTTACAATAGAACTCCATGCATACACGCATATACCGCGCCCTACGGCATCCTACCCCTCGAGGTAACGATGACACCGTAGTGTAAAGGCCCGGTTGCGCGCGTTTTCCATGGAGGTTAGGGTAAGGATCTCTAAAGGAAGGACAAGAACCTAGAGGAAGGAACACCTTCCCGAATGGATCTAATCCCCTTTATTGATAATTACAATAACTCCTCATAGATCTTCATTCGGGTAAAGAAAGCGTTGAGATTTACTTGCATTTCCAAACCATCCCTAAACCTAACCCTAACAAGACTAGATCTAGATAATCGAGTATAGAATAATTTAGGTTTTTAGATTTAATAATCAATCCGAACACCCTTCGGAATTAACTCGTTAGCGCGATTAGGAGATTCACAACATCCCTGTGGACCGACCCGTACTCACCGGCTAGCTTCATGCGACGCCGTTCTTGATTGTGGTTATAGATAGTTTTTGAGAATCAATCAGAGATCAACGTAATAACTGTCATTTTAAACACTTAAATAAATACTGATGAAATCAAGCTAGCAAAAACGTGTCAATATGATTACTTACATATATTAATATTCTTAAAAGTACACCAAACTTATGAAGCAACGTGCATATATCTTAACTAGAAATAATGCACAGATTGCATCTGAGGTACCAAATTATAATAAAGATGGTTATTGTTTAACACACTCACTAACAACTATTTATCTATGCTTAGTGTAGCTAAACATGTATGTATAATAGTATGCTATCTCATAGAAGTACTACTCTAATTAAAGATCATCGATTCGCTCGGTATAATTTTATTTAGCATGTAAAGCAAGTTAGAGAGGTTCACTTGCCTGTAACGAAGTCGATGGTACGGTGACGGAAATGGCCCGAGCAGCAACAACTCAAGCAGTCGCAATAGCACGAAGGCCACGGTCTGGGCTCGGCTGCTCGCTGGATGAGGATCGAGAGAGGGAGGCGATGGCGTAGGGATGGTTTGCTGGGCAAAGTGGTGGGGGTTACCGGCGAGGTAGGCAACCGGAGGTGTTCGTTGTGGTGACCGCAGTGGGTTCGGGCGTCGGCTGGAGGCAGTGGGTGCAAGGGAGCTCGGGGGCTGCAGGGGATCGGTGCGGTGGGCTCTGGCTCTGGCGAGGTCGGCTGAGGCGCGGAGGCAATGGGGTCGGAGCTCAGGTGAGGTGCAGGGACGAGGGAGTTTGGTTCGTCGGCGAGATGCAGGGGGTTGGTGTGCCAGAGGGGCTCGGGTTGCTATTGGCTGGAGGAGACGAGGAAGAAGTGGGGGCGTTCGGTTGCTTAATGGTGGAGGAAGGTTGATTGGGTGTCGGCGGCGGCGGTGCTGGTGGTGTTTGGGTTAGGGTACTGTGGTTCGGTGTTGGAAAAAGGGCAGAGGAGAGTGT
The DNA here is from genome assembly GCA_030015575.1 of Agapanthus africanus. Lineage (NCBI taxonomy): Eukaryota > Viridiplantae > Streptophyta > Magnoliopsida > Asparagales > Amaryllidaceae > Agapanthus > Agapanthus africanus. Next base: position 89,934,750 of record JASDDO010000028.1, on the reverse strand, counting down.
TGGGTTAGGGTGAGAACGAGAGAGAAAGAGTGAAAAAAGGGGGAGGCGAAGGAGATTGAGATGGAGATGGAGAAAGAGGTGTTAGAGGGAAGAGGGGAGTTGTGGCTGTTGGAGATGGCCGGTTAGTACGCGAGCGCGAGGAGTCGTGGGGGCGTCGTTGGGGACTTGGAGCTGTTGGGGAGTGAGCGGGTCGAGTGGAGGCTGGCGCGAGAAATTTGCGAGAGGGCGTGGGTGCGGGTCTCGCGGCGCGGGCGCGAGGAGCGCGGAGGCGTGGGGTGATGGCGCGAGGAGCGGAGGCGACGTTGGGAAAAGGCGGGAAAACGAAGACGAGGGGGAGAAAAGGGAAAGCGGGTCGGGTTGGGCCGACATGGGTCGGGTTGGGTAGGATTTAGGGTTAGGTTTTAGTTTTAGGATTTATAAAATAATAAAATATGTATAAAATGAAATAAATTCGAAATAAAATCTGAAAAATACGGAAAATTATATTCGGAACTGGGGATTTACAAAAGCAATGCCTAAACAGTGGCATAACCGAAATGAAAAGTACTGAAATGAAAATGTGTATAATGAAGCTAGAGCTCTGGGTCGTAGGCAAGCTGATCCAAGTCCTCGCTAGTAGGCTCGATCTCCTGGGTGTCCAGATCACCTGACAACATTCAAAAGAAAAAAGAGAAGGAATGTCATCAGCGAACAATCGCTCGGTAAGTTCCAAAGGTAAGGGAGAAATGGATTAGACAGAGAGAGAAAGTAGCTTTTAAAGTTGTATTAGTGTTAATGCTGTTGTTTATAGCTTGGTACAGAAGAATGCCAGTGTATACGAGAGGAGTCTCTACATGCCAGAGACTAGAGGCACGTGTACTACAAGGAACTGTTTATGCCACGGTACAACAGCAACGAAAATACAGGTTAGGTGTCTTAAATCTTACAGTCTCGTGCCACTTCTAACACATTCTGTACCAATCTACCCCTTAAACTCCGCGATATCTTGTTTGTATTGTTTGTATTGCAACTTATATTGTCTTGTAATATAGATTGTATAATTGGATGACTTGCCGAAACCATGATATCAGTAAATGGGTGTAATTGGAGAATCATGGATGTAACTGGAGAATCATGTAAGTGGAAGTATATCCATGGTTCGGCTCAGTCAATATAAATTGAATAATTTGATCCGATTGATTATATGGATTCATATTGAATTGTAATATTGTAGATTGTACTTGAATCATATTCAAGTCAGATTATTATAATGAGACTCAGTCTGAGTCAGAACAATTAGAAAAGAAATTGAAGTCCTGAATTAGGTTTTGATGTTATCGGTAACCGTTGCACATGGACGGCATGATTTGTGTCTTTTTCAAAGACGATTACCGTGTTGATAACACCGTTATTAAGTTGTCTATCTTAAATAGGCAAGCACCCACTTCTCCGGCTCTCTGAGACTTAAGAGATTGGTCCCGCTTAAACCTATATTTATTAGGGTCCTTAGGGTAATTTATAGAACTTGAGGGGGGTTTTATATAAAAATACTTTTGTATAATTTTCAAAATACACCCCAAGTATTTAATTATCGTTTTTAGAGTTGTCATAGATGTAGATTTTATATTTGTGATATTCCTAGTGAAAATAACCTAATTTCATAATATAGGGTATTTAATTGTAATATTGAACTTGTATGGAATTCATGGTATTTTAATGTAAAGTGATTCTTTTGATTTAGAAAGGTTGGAATATTTATATCATAGCAAAAATTGGTATTTTGATAATATATATATATATTTTATATAAAATAATTTTAAATTATTATTTTCTAGAAATCTAATTTTCATAAGATATTCGTATTTTAAATCTCTTGAGACTGAATGCTCCTTGTGGAGGTCTGCATCTCGTACTACTAAGCTCAGAGATGTGCGATAATCTGCACCATCCCAGTCGGGTTCCCCAAAATGGGTTGTAGCGGCGCTTTGCAAAGATTTATAAAAATACGTAATCTTGTAGAAAACGGTTTTAATAGCTAGTGGTATTTATATGTAAAGTTTCGTTTTCCCGTATTCTATGTTCCCGAAAAGTATTGTGCTATGTTGTATATGAGTGTTGTGAGGAGGTAGGTGATTATCTCGTGATCTAATTAAAGGTAGAGCAAGTTTAATGATGTTCTAAAGTCGAAACTATACTACATGGTATTTTACTGAAAAAGAGCGGTAAAAGTTACAAAATAAAATATTTTGCTATGAAACTTGTTCAAAATATTTTGTTAATGATTAATAGTCAAGATGTAAGAGTTTAATATGGTTGTGTTAAGGAAAATTGAATTTTATAAAGAAAACCGAATCGGAAGTCTGATTTAACTCCGCTTCCGTCGGGTTTTAGAAAAAGAACCTTTTAGAATAGCAAAGGGAAGAGGGAGGTGGGAATTACGGGTTTAGATTCAAGAGAAGAGGGAGAGAAAGATGTAGGAGGCACCGGTGTGTCGTTTTATCGCCCGGAGCTCCTAGGGTTGTCGTCGGAAAATTGCCGGAGCTTCGCCCTTCGCTACTCTAATTGCACACTAGAATTCTATAGAGTTTTCTTGAGAGTTTTGATAGGATTGTGAGCGAGGGTGTGTGTTTAGGGTTGATATTTATAGGGAAAGATTAGGGTTAGAGTAGGTGAAAGGTTGAATTGAAAAATGTAATAAAAATCGTATTAAAAATATGGTTTAATGGGGTTTTAATTGGATTTAAAAGGCTCTATTTATTTCCAGAAAATTTAAAGTGTGCAGGAGTTACCAGAATGCCAAAAGACAGAGAGCTGCACAAGGAATTATGCCGATTCGACTCAACTCGGCCGGCGGCGGCGGGCCGAGTCGGCCGAGTCGCCGGCCAAGTCACGGCGAGTCAGGCCGGGGTTGGTCGTCGTGGGTCCGTCGTCGTTTAGTATACTCCCTGGGACAGTTTGTTTTATTTGTGTAGTGGGGTTTTATGGGTTTAGCACGTATAGACTCTTGGGACTCTAAAATTTTTATTAAAAAATCAATAATAAAAATAATGTGGAGGATTGGATTTGAACTCTGGTGCTTTGGTTCAGCAGTGCAAGCTCTTACCAATGAGCTACAAGCTCCTTTTTGCTATTAAAAAGCAAAAAAATTACTTATAGTACTCACAGTAAATGCAAATGCCCCAAGTATACATTAACTTTTAAACAAATTCTTTTGTATACTAAAATTAGAGTTGTTACACTCGAACTGAAACAAGTTTCTTCGAGTTCGTATGTAACTATACGATGATCATATCCAATAACTGTGGATCTTCGTAGTGATACAGAATGTTCCGAAGAAAAGCAAAGGGTAAAAGAAGGGGTGATAATGATGTATACAACTTTGACAATCAAAAGGCCAGTGTTTTAAGAAGGTCCAGTTAACTTGGTTCATGAGTTCTTGTCTAGGGTCGAGCCATGGTCGCTGCCAAAGAGAGAGAGAGAAAAGAACACTCAGCGTGCACTCTAACCTAGATCAGAATGGTTAATCACTTTATCTAATCAGTATGTCTCCCACTATATCCTCAAATTCTCCACCAAACCTGAAAGAAGAATTAATTCTCCACCAAACCTGAAAGAAGAATTAGTCGGGATCATCTAAAATCACCCGAGGAGTAAACCAACTCATCAGTGGGTATCGGGATCCAACTATCATCGCATAATAACCTAATGGAATCTACTCACGTTATCACACTCCAGAAGGTATGCGCATGCCTGGAAAGTTTCCTGTATGTTTGAAACCCCCGATGTGATTTCTACCCCATGCTCTTATGACCTTGACGAAGGCCAACATATCATAAGTCACATGTCAAGTTCTACCCGTCATTGTCCAGGTTAATTTGAACCCACACGTACATACCCTTGACGAAGGCCAAAATAGCAGTACGACTGTCCCAAACCAACTCATCTATCTATGCAACAGAAAAGTAACACATGGCTACCATATACTGTGCCTTGACGAAGGCCAACATACATAGCTTGAATACTAAGTGCTACCCGTCTGAAATGACGAAGGGCTACGAATGGGTTTTGGCGAAAAACCTTTAACGTAATGAACTTGATATCGTTGAAGGAACCAGATTGCTTTTTATAAATATATAGTGGCGAAAACCTTTGCTAAAGAGGTCACTCCCGGTGAAGGGATCTCGGCTCTTTCCTTGTAGAATGAGGTGCATGATATTCCCACTGAATACTACGATGCAAAGCAAAAAGTAATCGACTATAGTGAAGTTATTACCCTGACGCAAACTTCTGCCCAAGGGGTCACTCCCGATGAAGGGATCTCGGCCCTTGCCTCGTCGAATGAGGTGCTGGATATTCATAACCGAATACCACTGTGCAAATAAAAGAAAACGCCCTTGTAATAACAGCTTTTTGAAAATTGTTCCAACAACATCGAGTAGGGCTGTTTTCTTTGCATTGATCTGAATCAACGCAGTCCCATCAATTAATCACACCAAAAAAGAACGAAAATATGATGTACGTATATGCCATCCGCATTCGCTACTGAGTCCCGTCATCACCCGTTAGGTTACTTAACTAACGACAGAGCGGGGACTGGACTAGCGCGGGTGTAAAACATAAACAACATCTACTAGTATATATATAACAATATATAATAATCGCTCCAGATATGATAAATGCAATATCACGGATCAATACAGATAATCTGGGAGCCCCGGGTTTCCTTTGAGCCGCAAGTGAAACCCGACGTTCCCCTGGTCGTGTGGATAGCCTGTGCAATGATAACCTAGACCCTTACGAGCGCGGTAAGTTACCCGCCAAAACTAGAAGTGAGGCAGCCCTCTTTATCAAAATGAATGGGCTACCCGGCACTTCACGGAATCCGGTAATTTGAGCACCCCTCCTTGGGTCAACCTGTACCCCCTATGAGTGTGGCGAATAGCCCGCCGATTCTAGAGTGAGGCCCCCTCCTTCTCAATACCATGAGATGCGGACCCGTTGCCTTCCAGAACACGGCTATCCATGCACTCCATCACGGGGTAATCCTAGTACAGAAAAGAAAATATGTACAACGGTGACATCGACCTCAACCCGGTCGTGCCCCCAAAAAATAATATACAAACAGGCAGTGACGGCAGTCCACATGTCGGACGTTCGCCCCGTGATATCAAATGTACAAATAAAACTAAACTGCACTATCATTGCAACCAAGCTATCCATCACGACGAATCCGCAACAACACAGCACAGCACAAAACATTAACGTGAATGTCATGTTCGCAAACCTGTTTAACAGAACTATAGTAATTAGACAAGTTGTACTGCTCTAATGACATTCACGGTCGCAGATAGAAATATATGTACTGAAAACTTTAAATAATGTTAGAAATATCGACTTTGAAATAACCCCGGATAGCCCCAAACTACTTAGATAAAACCATATCAAAACTGGGCTAAACTAGCAATACCACCGAACCAACATTCCAGAGTCTAAACCACACCCCAAATACGAAATCCAGAAGCCTAAATGAAGCCGGCCTTCTTGATTTTTGGCATGATGTGCTTGGCCAAAAAGTGTTAGATTGGTCTCGTGTTTGGGGTGCAGTCTAGTGGTCACCTAAGTAGTCTTCTGTAGTTGCTAAAATAATTTTTGAAGACCAAATAAAATTCGACAGAAACTGGAATGCATCGGGTATTGTTTCGGGGTTATTTCGGTTTTGATAGTTTAATATCGTCTAAACAACTAGTATGCGGTCAATGGGTTGACTTTGATACCAAATAAGGCTACGCTAGCGCCCCGGCCATCAATCCGTGGCCATACGCGGAACAAAAACTTTTCAAAACGGCGCTAACGGAACCCTAAACCCCGGATCGAACCATTAACCCTATACTAGTAAACTGTAAAAGGAGTTTAAGAGAGGTTATACCGATTGATCCGTATCCTTCGGTCTTCAACCTCTGTCCAAGCTCCTCGCGGCTTCCCCGATCAAGTTCGATCTACGGTCTCCCTTCGTCGAAGAAGATCCACGTCGAAGGTTCTTTATACGGGCTCCTGCTTCTAAACTGAAGCAACTCGGACATCAATTTTGCTAGCCTAGATGCTCAAGATGAAGTAGAGATAGCATGTGAATATTTTGTCTCAAAATACCTTAGGATTCTCAACACATGAGAGGGATATGGTGGAGGTTGAAGAAGATGCCCATGGATGTAAAATGTGAAGCTCAAAAGAAAAGCAAGTGAAGTAAGCCAAGCCAAGCAAAATGAGATAGCTGCCCTTTTTCATGTGTGTGTGTGCTGTGGGATATTGTGATGGCTACAAACCTCTACAAAAAGATCTCACATACCTTCACAAAATATCTCCAAACACTATACACAAATATCTTAGCCAAGACAAAAGTCTAGCCATGCCAAGAATGAGTCACACTTTCCACCATTTTAAACATTTAAACTAAAATGTTTAAATCAAGAAAAGAATATGGCATCAACTAAAGAAATCCTGTAACGAATTATAAGAATACCCCCCATCCGTATATACATATCCGCATCCGTATTCCGACTGAATACGAATACTACGAGACGAAAGTAATCCAACAATATAATACTAGGATCCGGCTTAAATCAAAGCCCATTAGTATTATCCGTCCGATCATGATCCGTGCACAAGTGCACGTATATGATCGAACCCTGCCATAAAACCATACGGGCTCTACAACGTTTCGCCCGAACCAGGAAAACCCTCTATGTGGGACTCTAAAGACTCGTCAATACGCTGGCAGTGGGTTTAACCACAAGCACGTCAGTGGCACTAGATGTACGTAACGGCTGCTCAGGTATTGAGCGAAAGGGAGGCCGACCAGCGAACTCATTCTGAAACCCTACTGAGTCTGACAGTGATAATATCTGTACAGTGCGGTCCGTTCATCTATGGGTATCGCATATCGGGTTTAGGGGGGTGGATAAAGTCAGACCCCTAATAACACAATATTCAGTGTCGGCATGAAGCTCATCACCACCTGAGAAACTACTGATCCGAATCAGTAATTCTCGACTACCTTGGCCAAGGATTTCTAGTGATGGCCACCCGTGCACACCGCGACCTCTACTGCCAATACCGGGAGAGACGAATCTCCTGACGATCCACTCACTGCCCCTATGTGGCTCGGGACTGTACCCAACTAAAACCTGTTTGTATGACTCTTTTGAGCCGTGGTAGAGTAGTAATCAAAGTATAGTGGGAACTCACATAAGACAAATGATGATCTCAGGTCGTTAGACTAACCTGTACACATGTCACCAGGGAACTGACATCTGACAATAGGTATAATACCAAGTAGCATGTTCCCGGCGAGTCCGTCCGGTGTACTCATAACCCAATGAGCACTTATATACTTCTTAGGTGAACCAACTAACACCAATGGCTTGTGAGACCGGCCACCGTTCCTCGTCAGGGTCTCGATCCGTATACACTAGTCTACTCATGGAGTATCGATGCCCAGTCTCGAAACTCCTACGACTAGGGACACTTTAAGGATGTGCTTATAGACCAACCAACTCTCATGTATATGATGGCCATCATACTACTGGTAGTCAAGCAAGAATCCTATGCGCTCTATCAATTTGTTATAGTGATCTGTAATGTCACCTGAATCATGTACACGATAATAAAGACAAACCAGATAGCATACTATCATCTTGAGTAAGATTGTCCTACCGGTATAGGTTCTCCCTCAATCATTGCAATCACGTGCCTGCGATCCAATAATTGACTTGATGGCACTATATCCAACATCAACATCAGAGAACGAGGAGTGTGATCGTTATGCTTACCAATTTGTTGATTATGGGTATTGATTGGAATTGAATAAGGATGGGTTGCCAATTTTGTTAATTTCATTCCATTTAGAAAAATTAGTTATAATTGTTAATTTTTGTTCTTTCCTCCTTTGGAGCAAAATTATTGTGTTGGTGTAATTCATACTTAGATGACATTTCCCTCTCATGTATCCTTGCCCAGAAGGTGTTTGATGGAATGCCAATGCATGATGTTCTCTTGATTTATGCCTATAGAAGAGCAAGCATTCCACACTAACTCCGTAGATTTCAAATTTAGCCAGAAGTAAGCGTCCACACTGACCCTGCAAATTTCAGAAGAGCTGTAAGCAAGCTTCCATACTAGCTTTGCAGATTTTAGAATTATGTTTTTTTGTTTGCCAAATCTATGTTTGATTAATGATGGTGATTAGAATGTGTATGTAAATGTTTGAATGACAGTGATGGGAATATTTTTGATCAATTAACTAAATGATTGCGTTTGGATGGTGTTTGTGTAAATATCCGAATGATCGTGTTTGGAATATCTTGGTTGAATTTTTTAAATATTTATGTTTGCAAAATGTTTGTATAAATGCCAAAATGACCGTATTTAGAATATTTTTTGCGCAATTGCTTGAATGATGGTGTTTTAAAATTGTTCGCATAAATGCTCAAATGATCGTGTATGAACAATATTACTACTTCATTAGAATAAGATGTTTGTGTAAATGCCAATGCAAAAAAATTGTCGTGAGCACCGATTTTACATTAACTAAGATGTTTGTGCAATTGCGTGAATGAAAATAACAAACAACAAACATAAAACCTACTTTTGATAAGGCATAAAAAAATGGAATTGAACATATTAGTATAACTTAACAAATATAAAGAAAAAATTTAGATTCCCTTGAAGCAACATTTTAAATTGAGGCTTAACCAAATGAAAGTAAAATAAAAAAACATACATGGAAGCTTAACACATATCTTTTTAACATAACAGTTTGCATTCAACCATATAATCAAAATATTGCATGCCCAACACCAGACTTGAGAGCAATTCTCTTATGCAACAGTTTTGTAACGACTCTGAAATTTTTGTACAGAAATTTTCCTGTTAATGTACAGAAAAGAGTATTACAGCCTGTGTAAGAGTTATACATTATTTCTATTAAATAAAAACAAGAAACAATTTGTACCTCACTGGTAAAGTCTTTGCACTGCTGTGACGTAGCCTGTGTGTTCGATTCCCATCAGACATAATTATTTTTTTCTGATTTTTCTTTTTATTTTTGGAAGCCCAAAAGGTTGCACGTGCAATACACGGGAAATGAAAAGTTCAGAAAAGTAAAACATGTGCAAAATGGAGTAAACACAGAATAAATAATGTGGCATGAATCTCGAGGCCAGAGCTCGAGAATCGGCCGACAGAATTTCCCTATGGGCTGGCACCGACGGCTGAGATAAGCCCAATAAACTCCGTGCTTTGCACACTTGTCCCTTTAGCTTCTCTTAACTCCTCTGCACTGTTTGATTTTCCTGCAATCAAACAGAGACCTTTCATTTCACCAATTAACACCATTTTAATACTTTTTAATCCAAGATTTTAATTCCCAAATTCTAATTCTCCACTATAAATACCACCCCATATTTTAGCTCAGCATCATTCTGAAAATTCTAGAAAAAATTCTCTCAAAAGTTTCTAAGTGCAAGTGGAGTAAAGCGGAGTTAGCGAGCAAGCTTATTCCGTCGAAAATCGAAGTCATTTTCGGAGCTCCTGCGACGTCATGAAGACACTTCTTCTCTTCCTCGCCCTTTTCTTAAGATTTCCAAACCGTAAGCCTCTCTTCTATCCTTCTCTTTCATATCAATTAGTAATTTTTAAACAATATCGACAAAAATGGAGTTAACACATAATAATCTTCGTTTCTAAATATTTTATCATGCTTGATATGTCTAAATGTCATATAATCACCCTAATATCTTTTTAAAACAAAACTCATATCTATTGTCTTTTTATGAAACCAAAATTTCATGTTCAATACGCATATAACGAACTTTTTCATTAAAATACCTTGAACTTTAATATCACCTCTTTCGATAATTATTAAATACCTTTAGGAAAAACTTCACGGGTAACGACCTACCCCACACGTACACTTTGGTTTCATAGCATGATGTCTATATATATATGTGTTTGATTCAAAGAATAATTTTTACAATAAAATACCATATATTTTAAAAAACGGGTTTCTTTTAAAGCGGCATTTGTATTCCTTTCCAATTATGCATCTACAACTCTCGTTAGGAAACCCGCTAATGGATGGTGCGGATTATCGTACATCTTGAAGATAGTAGAGCAAGATGCAGCACTCCTCGCGGAGTATTCGATCTCGAAAGGATATAAAATACGTTTTTTTTTAAGAAATACGAATTTTCTAAATAAAACTGTAACGACTCTGAAATCTTAGTACGGAAATTCTTCTGTCAAAATACAGAATAGAGTTTCACAGCCTGAGTATAAATTATAAGTTAATTTTGTTCAAGAACAGCAAGAAACAACTTGTAGCTCACTGGTAAAACCCTTGCACTGCTGCGACATAGCCCCTGTGTTCGAATCCCATCAGACACATTATTTTTTTTCGGATTTTCTTTTAAACTTTTTGGAAGCCCAAAATTTTACACGTGCAATACACACAAAAACGAAAAGACAGAAAAATCAAACATGTGCACAATGATTTAAACACAGACTTGAACACGTAGCATCAATCTACCGGCCACACCCCTCAAATCGACTGGCGAAAATGCTCCCATGGCTAGCACCGACGGTCCCCCCGAGCCCAGTGAGGCCCGGGCTTTGCACACTCGACCCTTCCCCTACCCCTAACTCCCATGCAATGTTTGATTGCTCTGCAATCAAACAGAGACCCTTCAATTTTCCATTGATCATCATTTTAATTCACTCTTTTAATTCCAAAACCCTAATTCCACATTATAAATACTACACTATGCTCTAGCCCTTCATCATTCTGAAATTCTTAGACAAAACTCTCAAAATTTTCTAAGTACAAGTGGAGTTAGCAAGCGGTCAATTTCCGGCGAAGAATCGAAGCAATTTCGATGACCCCGCGATGCCACGATGACAACCCTCTCTTCCTACACCTTTTTTAAGCCTCCTAAATTGTAAGTCCCTTTCAATTCTCATTCTTCTTCTCTAAAAATTCTTTTTCAAAACATATGTCGGAAGTAGAGTTAATACCGACATCTTCTTTTATACTATATAAAATTCACTTTTTCTTACATATTTGGCATTCATATCCTTACACAAAGTTTGTAATCATAAAACTAAGGTTTAGAACCAACTTTCACTCAAATATGTCATGTAATATAATTTTAATTTAATTTTTACATTAAAATAGCATGAACTTTGTATATACCATCTTTATTTGTTTTTCTTAAATATACCTTTAGAAAAATTCACGAGGTAACAACCTACCTCTCACATACACACATGGTTCTGTAGCACGATACTCTTCGAACGTATTTTTAGTTACGAACACAAGATTACATCAAAATACCATTTGCTATAAAAACGGTTTTCTTTGGAATTGTATTTTAAAATTCCTTTACAAATATGCATCTACAACCTTTTTTTAGGAGACTCGCTATTGGATGGTGCGGATTATCGTACATCCTTGGGCTAGTAGAGCGAGATGCAGACCTCTTCACGGAGTATTCGGTCTCGAAAGGCTTTTAATACGGTTTTTAAGAAAAACGTAATTTTTCTACTTAATTAAAAAAAATTAATTTTTAATAATATATAAATATTATTATTTACCACCGAAAACAGAGACGAACCGGGATGGATCGTCTTGCCAGAATTTGAGGGCAGATGCTATTTAGGTTTATCCGTCCACCTCTCTGAAAATGCCAAGTTGATTTATGGCACCGTATATCGGAGGTTTGGACGGATGCAGCCGTTGTAGTAGACTTCGTCAGATTCCCCCTCGTTTGTGAGGAGTTTTTGATTGTGGGAACGCTCTTCCCTGCAGGCGCAAGCTCCTACAGTTAATTACGTTATCACATCGTGATAACCACTTTCTCCTGCTCCAGAAGTTCACTTCGTGTCGTGTGTGTTTGTTTTATTTTTGGATGCCCATGGATTGTATACGGAGATTAATTTATGTTGTTTCCCGTAGGGGGTGGATTAGTCCAAATCCGTATATCTTAGATTTGGGTTTGGGTTGATTTAAGAATCGTTGATCTGTTTTGAGATCAAGATCGACTTAAATGTATACGAGCATTTGGGGCTCGGTTGGTTTTTTGTTAAGGATACGTTAGTCCAATTTGAGACTAAGATCTACTTAACAGGATGTTAGGATCATTCTTGTTTCAGATCCAACAATAGAGCATTTGGGCTCTGTTGTTTTAGCTTAAGGACGTTTTGGTCCTTTATCGCCGTTTTGGAGGTGAAGTTGTAGTTTGAGAATATTTTGGTCTGTAGATCACCATTTTTGATTTGAGATTTTAGTTTAAGGGCGTTACGGTCCGTTGTCGCCATTTTGGAGACAACGTTTAGTTTAAGAATATTTCGGTCCGTTGTAGTTTAAGGACATTTCGGTCCGTTGATCATCTTGTGCGCACGAGTATTTATTACATGACGGGATGAGCAACGATGATATGGGATACACCCAGTTTGGTGTGTGGTTTGATCTGGGGTATGCACGTCAGTTTGGGAAGTGCACCAAAAACAGTTGGTTGTCGGGACCCGCCACCTCTCTGAAGACGTTGAGGAATTACAACGACATGTATCAGAGGTGTAGAGAGATATACCCTTGAACCGATTCTCGTGTTTGAGGGAAAATGGATTAATGGTAAACCCGAGAATCATTAGTCGTATTTTGAGACTAAGATTTCCTCAGGGGAATGTGGGACGAATATCGTTTTGGGATATCATCAGTTGGAAGATCGATAGCCATATTTAGGACTAAGATCAGTTTGGGAAGTAGTGAACCCATGGGCTCGGTTAATCTAGGTTAGAGACCTAGCCAATTTGGACTTGGTCCACTCAGTTTTCTTTTTATTTGAAAAGAAGTGCTAAGCACTTGTTTGGGCCGAGTCCCTTTTTTGTGCAAAATGGTGCTGAGCACTTATGTAAGTTCTGACGCTCACACATAACCCTGTGGGGTTTTCAGTCATGGGGATTTGCTCAATAAGTGTTAAACACTTTACACTTTTTGTCTCTTTATGGAGTGCTGAGCACTCTTTATGGAGCCCACGTGCGAAACACGTGAGGCGCCAGGCGCTGCCTGGTGAGTGTCAAGCACTTTTTATATTCTGTGGCGCCCACATGAAAGTCACGTGGTATGCTGGGCGCTGAGAGCTAGGCGTCGCTCACTGAGTGCTAAGCACTCATTTATTTTGCAGCGCCCACGTGAGAGGCACGTGGGGCGCTGAGCGCCAGTCACTGAGTGCTATGCACTCTTTTATTTTGTAGCGCCCATGTGAGAGGCACGTGGGGCGTTGGACGCTGAGCGCCAATCACTGAGTGCTAAGCACTCCTTATTGATTGGCGCCCACGTGAGGGGTACGTGAAGCGCTTTTTCCTTGTATATTTTGTTCTGAGTAGTTCAATTTCCTGGTTTTTTCCTAAATCCTTGATCTCCAAGAGTAAGTTCGTCCCGATGAGAATTAAATTCTCAACTTCTGGAAGACTTGTCTTGGGGATCTCAGATCCAGAGAAAGAACTAAGTTCTTCTTTTAAAAGGGTTAAAACCTTCAATAGGTAAACGTGATGTTTTGATCTCTATTCTTCTTTTATTTACCTAGAGTTTTTTTTTCTGAGAAGGGAGATCTTCTTTCTTCCTTTTCGAAACTTTCTGCTTTGTTTTTTCGAAGCTTATGGGGGGTTCTCTGTGTTAGACTTGAAGTCTTGGGTCCTTTATATAGTAGAGGTAAGTCTGTTGATTAGTTGAAGATATCCCTCGTTAAGAGATCCTAATTGATTTTGGGGATTTTACCCACCGTTGGATCTTTGAGCCAAGGAATTCTGTTTTACAAAAAGTATTTTCTTGTTTTTAACAAAATTAGGGAAATATTTACCTATACAGAATTTATTCTGCAGATCGGTGATTTATTTTAATCACCATTGGATTTTTAATTCAACGGTACTCTGTTTTACAGAGGGCAATCTTTCTTGTTTAGAAAGATTTGAGGAATATTTCCTCTAAACAGAATTTAATTATGCATCCTGATGATTTATCATTTTCGTTGGATCTTTGATCCAACGGCTCTGTTTAACAGAGAGTAGAATTTAATTCTACAAGACGCCGGCGCTCACGTGCTGTGCACGTGGGCGCTGCTTAAGGTTTTAATTCTTTCATGTGCTTTCCATATTGGCGCCCACGTGAGGAGCACGTGCGGCGCCAATAAGAGTTTTTAACTCTGGCGCTGGCTTCCTCGTGGAAGGCACGTGAGGCTCTGCCTCTTGAGTTTTGTATGCTTTTGCACACGGGCGCTACTCATATAAGAGTTTTTAACTCTGGCGCTGGCTCCCTCGTGGAAGGCACGTGAGGCGCTGCCTCTTGAGTTTTGAATAGAGCTTTGCTCTTTTATTGGGGGAAACAAATACCCCCTATTTTTACGCTCACATGGCTCAAACGTGAGTGCAGCGGTGACACCTTTTCCACTGTTGGATCTTCTTGAAAGTTGAACCATCTTCCTGTGCCTATAAGTAGGGCCTTTGGCCCTTGAGATGACTGTTGTTCATCTTCCCTTTTTCTTCTTTCTCTGAGAATTTAATTCTCTTTCCAGAGCTTAGATCTCTGTCCAAGAAAACTCTCTTAGAGTCAGAACTCTGTCAAAAAGTTTGGTAAGGATTTTGACCGAACTCTTGAAGTAATCTCTTCATGTTCTAGGGTTTTAACCCATTAACAGAGTTTTGCTCTTCCTTTTAATGATTAGATCATAGATCTTAAAAATATTAGGGTTTCTTAACTCGTTAATCAGAGCTTTGCTCTCCTTTTATAAAGATCTCTTAGAGTTCTAAGATTTTTCTTGCAGATCTTGAAAATCTTAGGATTTAACTTTGCTTTTGAAATTTATGGGATGTTATCCCATTGTTCTACAGAGCTTGGTTCTGAAAAAAAAATTGGGGGAATTTTATTCTCTTCTTAATTTTCTTGACAGATTTGAAATCTGTTTCCAGAGTACAGCTCCTGAGGGAGTTTAACTCCCGAGTTCAATGATGTTTTCTCATTAAATGAGATTCCTTTTGGATTCTATTCTTAAATGAGTGACTGCCCCATCATTGATGAAGCGTTACCTTAATTTTGTGGTCCCCCTTGTCCCTTTCTTTTGCACTGCAGTGAAGTACAATTTTTTAAGTACCAAAGAGCGTTAGAGTCCTGAATATAGTGTCAATAACTATCCCTTCTCCTTTTGTGCAGGTACTATGGCTTTCGATTCTTTCTTTCCTTTCGTACGTTCAGAGAGCGCTTTTGCCGACGCGCCCGTGGATCAGGAAGTTTTTGTGCTTATTAAGGACCATGATCCAGAGAAAAAATCTCTTCACCTGTGGGGGTCATGGTATAGTCAGATTATCCGGGGTCGGCGTAGTTTTTCTTATGCAGCGCCTTCGGAGCCGATCCCAGCTATTCACTATGCTGACCCGCCTCAAATGACTTATGCCGTAGAAGAGGTCAACTGGATCTCGGAAGGTCGTCTTCAGTTGTCCATGGCATCGATACCCGTGCAGCCACCGATGGCCTTGGAAATTTTGGGGCGACGCATATGTCAAGGCGAGTCGCGCCCTTAGGGGCAAGTTTATATGATAGGATTGACGCCCGGTCATTCGGCCGGTTATCTACAGTGGGCCCGGTACATCCTATCGGCCAAGAAGTCGCTGCTATTAAAGAGCGGGTTATACCCCGCAATCTACGCGTCTCTCTTTTATTACCACGCTCCCCATGTGTGGTGGATCAAGCCTTTTTTAGATAATGGAATATCCCGACCCATATCTTTCTTTTATCGAACTGGGAGGTCTCGATTTCCTTGGAGGAGTTTGCAGAGATTTCCGGCTTACCCGTCAGAGGGGAACACTATGAGGAGATACTTCACCCTGATGAGTACATCTTTGCCACTAAGTCAGTGGTAATGAGCCTGACCCCGGAGAACGCCGTTCAACATCAGTTCCCCAGCTTGATCAAGGTGTTGAACATGTACGAGAATCTATTCCTGGAGTCTGGCGGGCATGGGGTTAGCTTCGCGGATTTTATCGCTCGTTTTCTTCGTCCGGAAGTTTTGTCTAAGCAGGCCGCGAAATTCGCTAAACTCGACGACCCATTCGGGTTTGATCTAGATAACTTTCCGACGGCGGAAGCGGATCTAAAGAATTTCTTTATTCCGGACACTCCAGTTGTCCCCTTTGTGGAGATCGCTGCTCAGGGTGTTGACGAAGAGTCGTTCTTTTTGGGGTTCATTGGCCTGTGGCTGAGTTGGTTCGCGCTTCCTACGCACCCCCGCTATATGAGGCCGTTTGTCTTTTATCCGGCCCATCGCATTGTCGCGGGGACTCACATGGCCGTTGGGATCACGAGGTTAGCTCATCTATACTACGACCTGAGTTTAGCAGTTGACATTACTCAGCCAGGGATAAAGCCCGTGTATCTCCCATTACATTACTTCACATCATAGATTGATATGCACGTGCTGGGTGCCTTTGGCGTTCACAGACGACCCTAGTTCTATGAAAGCTACAACTTCCCCCAGGTCATGTACCTAGTTGACGCTTCCGCTCTAGACCCGTCACAGCGAGAGGCTCGAAGATTGCTCCTTCGGCCACGCATGGTTGGGGACAGTATGAACTTTTTCGATAAAGTCTTGACTATCGGCAAAGAATCCACCAAAGTGGTCCAACTATTGCGCGATACTTTTAAGGATGGGGCTTCTTCATTGAGGGCCCAGGAGGTCATGCACCTGTACTCTATCAGGCCGGGCTTGCCAGTGTTTAGACAGAACACATCGGTGCTGTTCATGAGGTACAACCCGCACCGCTTCGCTCAACAGCTGGGCAATAATCAAGGTGTTCCTCTCGAGGCATTCTTAGTCGAGCCGGCTGCTATGGAGGAGGGTATTCGCAGCGCGCTACATCATTTTATGTGATTAAATACGGAGTCCTATTTTCTCGTTAGCGAGCCGAGCTATGTGCCGAAAGTTTTGAACGCTTA
Source organism: Agapanthus africanus (assembly GCA_030015575.1). Classification (NCBI taxonomy): domain Eukaryota; kingdom Viridiplantae; phylum Streptophyta; class Magnoliopsida; order Asparagales; family Amaryllidaceae; genus Agapanthus; species Agapanthus africanus. Next base: position 89,917,736 of record JASDDO010000028.1, on the reverse strand, counting down.
CGTGGCATGGTACTAGCATACGACGGGTGCTATTATCAGGGAGTAAAGGCGGCTGTTACTCGATCACAAGGATGTCATCCCAGCTGGTAATCCAGCTGTCCCTTTGAAGCGACAGACCACCGTTCATCCTTCTTTAAGAGAAATCACTACGGTTGTGGTCCCATGAGCTTTCCTTGAGAAGCTTCAACCGGATGTTCCCGTAATTGCGGTAGCCGTGGCGTCTCCAGACTCGGACATCGGTTCAGAGATCGGAACCAGCCGTTCGAAGAGGCCTGTCAAGCGAAAGCTCTTATCGTCGGCCATTGATGTCAGTTTGCAGAAGAGAAAGAAATATCTATTCTCTGCCGACGTCGTATTCGGCCAGGAGCCCCATGCTCCCTACAGTGAAGGCTTGTGTGAATATGGCACCAATGAGAGTTTGTTTGACACGCCTGCAATCGATACTAATTTACAGGCTGCCCTCGCAGCTTTCGAGCGACTGGCTCGCGAGGAAGCGGCGTTGATCTCTATTGCGGAGTCAGGTATACTTCATTTACATTCTTCTGCACCTATCCCTTCTCCCCTTATTATGCTTTTATTAACGCTATCTTCTTCAACAGGTATTTCTGCCGAAGAGGCTCTCACAGCTTCCTTCAGGACGATCGAAGAGGAAGAGATGCTCCGCGTAGGTTCGTCTTGCCTGAATTTCGAGGGCAGATGCTATTAGGTGCTATCCGTCCACCTCTCCGAAGATGCCAAGTTTATTTATGGCACCGTGTATCAAAAGTTTAGACAGATGCGGCCGTTGTAGCAGACTTCGTCAGATTCCCCCTCAATCGAGGGGTTTTTAATTATGGGGACACTCTTCCCTGCAGGCGCAAGCCCCTGCAGTTAATTACGCTACCGCATCGTGGTAACCACTTTCTCCTTCTCCAGATGGTCACTTCGTGTCGTGTGTGTTTGTTTTATTTTCGGTTGCCCGTGAATTGTATACGGAGACTAATTTATGTTGTCGCCCGTAGGGCGTGGATTAGTCCAAATCTGTATCTTCTTAGATTTGGGTTTGGGGTTGGGTTTAAGGATACATTAGTTTCATTTGAGACTAAGATCAACTTAAACGTTTGTTAAGGATACATTAGCATAATTTTAGACTAAGATCAACTTAACAATTTGTTAAGGACACGTTAGTCTAATTTTAGACTAAGGTCAACTTAACCATTTGTTAAGAATACGTTAGTCTAATTTTAGACTAAGATCAACTTAACGGGATCGTTTAGATCCAACAAAAGAGCATTTGGGCTCTATTGTTTAGTTTAGGGACATTGCGGTCGATTACCAGTTTAAGGACATGGTGGTCCAAGGTTAAGGACATCATAGTCCGTGGGTTTAAAGGGACCCCACAGTCCGAGGTTAAGGACATCATAGTCCGTGGGTTTAAAGAGACCCCACAGTCCGAGATTAAGGACATCACAGTCCGTGGGTTTAAAGGGACCCCACTGTCTGTGGAATGATTGGTTATCGGGACCCGTCACCTCTCTGAAGATGTTGAAGGATTACAACGACAAATATCAGAGGAGTGAAGAGATGTACCCTTGAACCAAAGTTGATTGGGAGATCTGTAGTCCAATTTGGAACTAAGATCAATTAATTAGATTATGAGCACATTGGCTCAGTTAAATCTGAATTGAAAACTTATGGCCAACTTGGGCTAAGTCCAATTAAGTTTGAAATGTTGGACCTTTGTTTGGACTGTTGAACATTTGTCTGGGTTCAGCCCCCCATTATTTAGCAATGCTAAACATGAGTCTGGGTTCTGACCATATCTTTATCTTTTATTGAGTGCTGAGCACTCATATACCATATGAGATGATCAATCTTGGAAGACAAGGATATATTTGAGGCTCAGTCAAAGGGGAGTCTTGCCTCTGGAAAACTTAGCCAATTTGGGCTAAGATTGGTTTTAAAATAGTGTTAAACACTAGAAAATATTTGGCGATCACGTGCTCCCACATGATGTGCTGAAAATAGTGTTAAACACTAAGGACAAAGCGCTTAAAGTAGCGTTAAACACTAAAATTGAATTGGTCACGTGGGGTCACGTGAGCCATCTGGAGATGGGGCTAAACTTCCTTTATTTTATTGTCAGAATATTCAAATAAGTGTTAAACACTTTATCTTAACGGCCATCACGTGTGGGCATGTGATGGGTATCCATGCATTGATCATTGGAGTGTTTATTATGGGTCACGTGAGGACACGTGAGGGCGCCCAAAATCAGTACTGCCTTTAGCTTTGTTTCCTTTTATTTTAAGGGTCACGTGTGAGCACGTCAGGCATTACCTCCAAGCTTTTTCCTTTTCATTTTTGGGAGTCTGTTTAAGGGTCACGTGGGGGCACGTGACCTAGTCTTATTCGTTCTCTTTTGATCATTGAGGGGGAGGGTCACGTGTTGCTACGTGACCAGGTTGGGTACTGATTTCTTTACGTTCATGGAGAGTTTTAAGTCCCTTGTTTTAAGAATTAAATTCTTTGGTAAGGTTAAACCCTAATTTTGTTTAGATGAATTAAATTCCTATATATATGGAAGAATTAAATTCTTATGTAGGGTTAAACCCTAGTTTTATTTGGAGGAATTGAATTCCTATGAATTTGGGAGAATTAAATTCTCATATAGGGTTAAACCCTAGTTTCATTTGGAGGAATTAAATTCCTATGAATTTAGGGGAATTAAATTCCTTAAACTCAATTCTCTCTCTAAGTTTTGGATCTGCATGGCAGAATCTCCCCGATGAGAATTAAATTCTCAACTTGTGGGGAAATCTGTTTCTGCAGATCTTCAACCAAAAGAAGAAATAAGTTCTTATTCAGAAGAGTTAAGCTCTTAAATTGAGAATTAAATTCTCTTTGTTTGATGGAATTTATATCTCTTTCCCTTTTCTCACCTAGGGTTTCTTTTCTCTAAAGAGATTTTCTTTTCTCTCTTGAGAATTAAATTCTCCTCTCTTTTTTCTCTCTGTTGTTGTTTATTTCCCCCAAAAAAGTAGATCTTCCTCTCTTTTCTTCTTGGCTCCTATATATAGGAGAAAGAAAAGGATCAGTTTGTTTAGTCAATCTTTTATTGAAAGATTTTGGTTGTTTTTGTAACCAACCTAATCTTTTAGATCATTCAATGAATTTTATTCACCATTGGATTTTAATCCAAAAGATATTTTATTTGTTATTCCTGGCAAATTTCAGGAAAATCTTTCCTTATATAAAATCTTTCCATAAATTGGTGATTTTTAATCCAACGGTGCTCCATTTTACAGAGCACCATCTTTTTTGTTTGCAAAGATTTAGAGAAATATTTTTCCAGTTAGGGTTTTTGATTCCCTCTTAATTAGAATTTAATTCTATTAATTCATAGATCTTTAGGAACCCATCACGTGTTGGCACATGAACCCCTGATTAAGCATTTGACCAGAATTTAATTCTGTTGTTTTAAAGAACTCAGGAATTATCACGTGTCACCACGTGACCCTTGGTCACGTGTTGGCACGTGATATCCCATTGGGCTTTTTCCTTATTATTTTATTATACCTTTAATTCTTTTCAGTGGGTTTAAAGGCCCATCACGTGTTGGCACGTGACCCCACTGATTAATTATTTTCAATTATTTATTTTATTCAATGCCTACAGGCTTTGCCTGTAAATGGTCACGTGTCTGCACGTGATGCCCGGTCACATATGGGCACGTGATGCCCGGTCACGTATGGGCACGTGATGCCTCATAATTTTTGATCCCCGATGAATTATGAAGCCTATAATATATCAAATCGAAGGATTTTTCGAGACGCTTTTGATACCATCAGAATTTAGCTATTTCTCATTTTGGAGTTTGTCAAAATGCAGCCCGGAAAATACTGGTTCGCATTTTCTTCCTTAGATTACACTTGCATAGAATATTTGCTCATAACTTTTGATCCCGAATGAATTATGAAGCCCATAATATATCAAATCGAAGGCTTTTTCGAGACGCTTTCGATACCATAAGAATTTAGCTGTTTCTCATTCGGGAGTTTGTCAAAAGACAGCCCGGAAAATACTGCTTCACATTTTCTTAAACATATCGCTGCCATTTGATACCTTGGGCTCTTTTGCGCAGAAATTTTTTAGCGGGAACAAATGCCCCCTACTACCTTGCCCTCGTAAATATATACGTGGGTGAAGTAGTGTAGAGTAATTCACAGCATATGACCAGTTTTGGGTTGGTATATAATTTCCAGGATCTTGATCTGAGAAGATAACGAGCGGACACAAGCGTCGTCATTTATCATTGACTCAAATCTCGATTCTTAAGGGATATAGTTCTAAACCCTCAGCTCCATGAGCCACACCCTTCTATTTCTTTATATTTTACTCTGGCGTGAAGTGGTTTATATGCTCATGAGTAACTTCTCCATTTCAGTGGCATGTAGCTTTGGAAAGTGTGGCCCATAGATGGTAGATAACAGTTCATCTTGAACTTTTTATAAGGTAGCGATGGCTTATGAAACAAGGTTAGGATCTGTTACATATGACTTTCCAACTTTATGAGCCGTGTGGGTCTCACAAAGGCTTTTCTCTCTACGAGTCGTAAGGATCTCGTAGGTGTCTTTTCTCCTTAGGAGTCGTGAGGACTCCTGAGTGCATTTTCTCCTGAGAATCGTAAAGATCTCACAAGAGAATTTCTTTATGCGTAGGGACACTAATTTTCTCGCAAGCCGAGACGAATCGAGAAATTCTCGCAAAGACACTGATTTCCTTGCGGGTCGAAACGAATCGAGATGTTCTCGTCAAGGACGCTGATTTCCCAGAATCGAGATAAGAAGCGATGGCTTAGGAAACAGATTCAGATCTGCTGCCTAAGACTTTTCAACTTTATGAGCCGTGAGGGTCTCATAAAGATTTTTTCTCCCTACGAGTCGAGAGGATCTCGTAGGTGTATTTTCTCCTTAGGAATCGTGAGAATTCCTAAGTGTGTTTTCTCTTGAGAGTCGTAAGGATCTCACAAAAGAATTTTCTTCATTACAAGTCGAGAGGACTCATAAGTGATTGATGAGTTAACCTACTCCCGAGTCAAAGCATTACCTCAACAGGGAGGTCGAGGGTTGAATTTGGTTTTTCTGTGCACCGCTGAGTCATGGAACTGGGAACTTTGCCGCGGCTCCGCTTTGCTGACGTTGTATATTCCTGCAGAGACATTGATTTCTCTGCGGGTCGGCGCGAATTGAGATGTTCTCGTCAAGGACGCTGATTTCCCTGAATCGAGGTATTTGCCAAGGACACTGATTTCCCTGGAGTCGAAACGAATCGAGGTATTCCTGCAAAGACACTGATTTCACTGCAGGTCGACGCGAATCGAGGTGCTCTCGTCAAGGACGCTGATTTTCCTGAATCGAGGTTTTTGCTAAGGACACTGATTTCCTCGGAGTTGAAATGAATCGAGGTATTCCTGCAAAGACGCTGATTTCTCTGTGGGTCGATGCGAATCGAGATGCTCTCGTCAAGGACGCTGATTTCCCTGAATCGAGGAGGTTGCCAAGGACACTGATTTCCCTGGGGTTGAGACGAATCGATGTATTCCTGCAAAGACGCTGATTTCTCTGCGGGTCAACGTGAATCGAGATGCTCTCATAAAGGATGCTGATTTCCCTGAATCGAGGAGGTTGCCAAGGACACTGATTTTCCTGGGGTTGAGACGAATAGAGGTATTCCTACAAAGATGCTGATTTCTCTGCCGGTCGACGCGAATCGAGATGTTCTCATCAAGGACGCTGATTTTCCTGAATCGAGGTATTTGCCGAGGACACTGATTTCCCTGGAGTCGAAACGAATCAAGGTATTCCTGCAAAGACACTGATTTCTTTGCGGGTCGACGCGAATTGAGGCGCTCTCGTCAAGGACGCTGATTTCCCTAAATCGAGGTTTTTGCCAAGGACACTGATTTCATCGGAGTTGAAACGAATCAAGGTATTCCTGCAAAGACACCGATTTCTCTGCGGGTCAATGCGAATCGAGATGCTCTCGTCAAGGACGTTGATTTCCCTGAATCGAGGAGGTTGCCAAGGACACTGATTTCCCTGGGGTTGAGACGAATCGAGGTATTCCTGCAAAGACGCTTATTTCTCTGCGGGTCGACGCGAATCGAGATGCTCTCGTCAAGGACGCTGATTTCCCTGAATCGAGGAGGTTACCAAGGACACTGATTTCCCTGGGGTTGAGATGAATCGAGGTATTCCTGCAAAGACGCTGATTTCTCTGCGGGTCGACGCGAATCGAGGTTTTGCCAAGGACACTGATTTCCCTGGGGTTGAGACGAATCGAGGTATTCCTGCAAAGACGCTGATTTCTCGACGGGTCGACGCGAATCAAGATCCTCTCGTCAAGGACGCTGATTTCCCTGAATCGAGGAGGTTGCCAAGGACACTGATTTCCCTGGGGTTGAGACGAATCGAGGTATTCCTGCAAAGACGCTGATTTCTCTGCGGGTCGACACGAATCGAGGTTTTGCCAAAGACATTAATTTCTCTGGGGTTGAGACGAATCGAGGTATTCCTGCAAAGACACTGATTTCTCTGCGGGGCGACACGAATCGAGGTTTTGCCAAGGATACTGATTTCCCTGGGGTTGAGACGAATCGAGGTATTCCTGCAAAGATGCTGATTTCTCTGCGGGTCGATGCGAATCGAGATGCTCTTTTCAAGGACGCTGATTTCCCTGAATCGAGGTTTTTGCCAAGGGCACTGATTTCCTCGGAGTTGAAACGAATCGAGGTATTCCTGCAAAGACGCTGATTTCTCTGCGGGTCGATGCGAATCGAGATGCTCTCGTCAAGAACGCTGATTTCCCTGAATCGAGGAGGTTGCCAAGGACACTGATTTCCCTGGGGTCGGTTGACTTGTTTCCGAGACGGAGCCATTGGATGACGTATTCCGCTTTCTTCGATGTTATGGTTGACTCTAGGTTGTCTGTGAACAGTAGAGTATTGGAACCGGGGACTTTGCCGTAGCTCCGATTGATGGTGTAGCATCTGTGTCTTGCTGGAATGAGGAGGCACACCGTTGTTGGTCTTCGGCCCGTAGATGTGGCTATTGAGATTTGGAACTAGGGACTTTGCCATGGCTCCGCTTCGTTGAGACTCTGAGGACGGTTGTTGACGTCACGTCTGCATCTAGTTGGAATGAAGAGAAACGCCGTTGGTGATCTCTAGGCTGTCTGTGAACCGTCGAGATTTGGAACTAGGGGATTTTCCATGGTTCTGTTGTTTTGACCCTGGGGTTGTTTGTTGACGTCGCATCTGCATCCTGCTGGAGTAAGGAGAAACGCCGTTGGTGATCTCTAGGCTGTCTGTGGACCGTCGAGATTTGGAACTAGAAAACTTTGCCATGGTTCTGGGGTAGTCTCTGGGCTATCTGTGAACCGTCGAGATTTGGAACTAGGGACTTTGCCGTGGCTCCATTTGTTGATGTTGCGTCTGCATCCGATTGGAGGGAGGAAGAATGCCAGTGTTGATCTCTAAATTGTCGATGTTGACGTCGTGGCCCTGAAGCTAGGGATCTTCTTTCGCTTCGTTTGTTGACATTGTGTCTGCAATATTGCGACGAATGTCGAAATTGTCTCTAGGTTGTCTATGAACCGTCGAGAATTGGCTTCGCTTCGACGAAGCCTGGTGGGACGATATGGTTCCCTTCTTGTTTGTGCCCATGGATTGTATACAGGGGTCAATGTGACCTCACCTGCAGGGCAAAAAGTTTCATTCTTTCATTTTTTTAAATTCTTTCCGGGATGCTCTATCATTTCAGCTTTTTATATCGCGAAAATCGCGATTGCCCAATCATTTCGGCTATTTTTCGCGGTGCCCAATCATTTCGGCTATTTTTCTTTTTACTCGCTGCTTTTTATTGCGAGTTGCCCAATCATTTCGGCTGTTTTTGTATCCATACATTTTTACTTGCTGATTTCGTTGCAAGTTGCCCCATCATTTCGGCTATTTCATATGCATTTTTGGCTCGCTGATTTTTTATCGCGAGTGTGGAACTTGGAATCCGGTGCCAATCTCAGAATCAGCATCAATACAACTGGAATATTGCCAGGAGCGAATCATCATTTGCCATAAAAGGACTTGGAATTTGATACCGATTTAGGCATCAGCATCGCTACAACTGGGATATTGCCAGGAGCAAATCATCATTTGCCTCTATCGATGTCGAACAAAGGTGGCTTAGAAAACAGGGTTAGGATCCTGTCGACTAAGGCTTTTGACTTCATGAGCCGTAGGGGTCTCATAAAGGTGTTTCTCCCTACGAGTCGTGAGGATCTCGTAGGTGCGTTTTCTCCTTAGGAATCGTGAGGATTTCTAAGTGTATGTTCTCTTATAAGTCGTAAGGATCTTACAAGAGTGTTTTCTCCTTACAAGTCGAGAGGACCTATAAGTGTTTGTTCGCCGTGTGAGCATATCCCTAGTCACTGGTGGGACTCTGTTAGGGAAATGTTCATTTGTGCCCGTGGATTGTATACAAGGGTCAATATCGAACCACTTGTAGGGCAAAATCAGGGGTATGACTGCTTGAGAACAGGTTCAGATCCCTATAACTTAAGGCTTTTGAATTTTATGAGCCGTGAGGGTTTCATAAGAGGGTTCTCCTTACGAGTCGTGAGGATCTCGCAAGTGTAATTTCTCCTTAGGAATCGTGGGGATCCCTAAGTGTGTTTCTCCTTTGTGAGTCGTAAGGATCTCACGCTGGTGGTTTCTCCTTACAGGGTTGAGAGGACCTTGCAAGTGTCTTTTGACGAGATTGCGCCCTTTCGGGTTTTCACAAAACTCGCCGGTAGTCCCGCTGTTTTTACTCACGGAACCCTTTCGGGTCTTCATCCATGCCCATTTCTGTTATGGACGTACCTTTTTTTTACACCACGTCAGCCTGGGGACGCCGCGGGTTTGTATTAGTTTAACGATGTTTCAGTCAGACGTTCATAGGTCCGAGATTTTTCGGGCAACGTACGATTACGCAGCTAGATTTTCTCGCAAATCTTCGCATCTTTTGTGTCGGAGGTGGATTCCTCGAAGAGAGGGCTGAGGGCGATTTATTTGTCAGAGTCGCTTCCAAAGGTGATAACTTACGATCCCTCGGTGTCGACTATGTGACAGTTGCCAGCGGCTCTTTTGCGCTCATCTGTCATACTTTTCTGTTCCCGACGAGCCTTACGCTTCACTTGTTGAATGTGTTGTCGGTGGGCAACATATCCCTGCCACCAGTTTTTAAAGGCTATGCACTCCTCAATAGGGTGTGCAATACTCTGATGGTATAAGCAGAAATTAGGATGTATGTCCGCTTTATCAAGATGTATACCGCCAGGAGAATTTCCTCTGGAAGAGGGCAACTTCATTCCTATTGACATGGCCCTAGCAAATCATTTCCTTACTTTAACCTTGCTTTTGATGGCGATAGGGATGCTTCGATCCGGTTGGGGTGCCTTGACCTTTTCATCCAATCGTCGGCGTTTGGTTTTTTAGAATATAGCCAGTTCGCGCTCTCGATTGGCTTAGCTTTTCTGACGGGCTTCGTTCAGTAGCAAGTCGATCATCTCGTCAGACGGTTCCAAGGGTTTTGGCTTCGATCCTGCCCCCAGCTCTTTTATGCTGTCCTCTATCGCCGAGTGAGCTTCTTCGTTAGTTAACGCCGAGTGAGAGATCATGTGGCAACTTAACACATAGTTCTCAGATTCTTCTGACGAGTTATCCCCGTCGTTATTGTCGTTATCTCCGCTCTTAAGGATATTGTTGAGAAATTCTTGGAGTGTGACCGGGGTCCGCGCCTTCTGGTTATATTCCTCTAGCGCGTCAATATGCTTTTGCAGATCCGTACGCTTGTCATCAAACTGCGCGGGTATTTTGGTCTTCTTCTTTTTCTTTGAAGACTTTGACGGCTGCGCCTGAATGTTTTGTCCACCATCACTATTAACTCCCAATGTTGGGTGTGGTTTCAGCATTCTCTCAATGATCTCAAGCTCTAGCGGGCTTTTCCACCTGATTGCCAGACATGCGTGAAGATCCTTCAGCATTCTTTTCGTTTTGGCTGAAAGAGCGACCTTCCGTGGAGCTTCTTCTATAAAAAAGCACGATGCCCCCGGTGTGTCCATCTTTTTTGGAGCATGTGGTTGTGGCGGGTTCACCTTCCAATTTTCAGACAACGCGAATTTGCTTTGCTGGTATTGGTCTTCAACCCAATTTTTGAAGATGTAGCAATCTTCGATCGGATGGCCCAATACTCGGTGGTAGGGATAGTAATTAGGATCGTTGACGTCGTTCGGTCGCGTTGGGTGTCTTGACTCCGGTAGAGTGATGAGCCTATTGCGCACTACCAGTTCAAATAGTTTCCTTGTTTTATCTCGGGGACGTCTCAACTTCTCATCGAGGGATTGCCGCTTGTTGCTTTGGCGAACAACCGGTCTCGGGCCACTCGGTTGTTGTTAAGCGTTGGCGACGAAGGTTGCTTTCCCTTAACCCTTTTCATTCCAAGGCTCCGTCTTTGAAGAGGAAGGCATATGGCCCATCTGGTCCATTTGGGCCAGCTTGTCAATCAAGGCCTGGAAGGTGGTCGGCTTGAAGAACATCATGAATTAGGATATGGTCGCTTGAGGGTCAAGAGTACCCACGAACATGCCTACCGCAGGAGCCTCTTCGATGCGCTGCTCGCACTTCGACCACAAATTCCGCCATCGTATCGCGTATTGGACCCAAGTTTCTCCAGGCTTCACCCTGGCATTGATCAATGCCTTGATTGGGATGCGTTCGCTAGCGCTTGCGAAACGTTGGGTGAATAGAAACTCCATTTCTGCAAACGTCTCGATAGAGTCATTCGGGAGTTCCGAATACCACTCGAATGCCATCTCTGACAAGCTGCCAACGAATTGGCGAAGCAATAGCTTATCGTTACCTCCGGTGTTGCCGCACAAGGCTCTGAATTGAGCGACGTGCTGATGTGGATTTCCCGTTCCCTTAGATACGTGGAATTTGGGGATCGTATATCCCGGCGGGTACCTTATCTGATCGTACCATCTTGGATATGGTCGCCCAGTTCTGACGACTTGGCCGGTTGCTTCATTCGCTTGATGAGCCCGTATTTGCTGAGCTATATAATCATCGAGCATGGCTTTGGAGATGGTCTCCTCCTTGGCTGCTGAACAAGACAGAAGAGGATTTGATGTCTCTCCTTTATTATCTTCAATTATTACTGGAGGATCTTCGGCTGGAGGGTCCGGCTGGATCATCAGGCCCACCATATCTTGTAATAAAAGGGCCATTTGTTTTATATTGGCCGCTTGTTCCACAGTATCTTTGTCCTTCTTCTCAAACATTCTCCGAACGAATTCGGCATCCGTTTCCTGTTCATGACGCTGCTCCGAAGATGTCTCCGGGCCTGCTTTTGGTCCTGTGAGTGCGGCCATAGCTGTTAGCATCTTTTGGAGCTTTTGTTGTTGCTGCTCCTGAGCCTTAGTCACTGATCGCGTAAGCGTTCGATGACCTGTGGAGATACGGCTGTACTCTTTTCCGGATGCCATATAGACGGTATGCACCACCATGCCCCCAGACTTAGGGTGTTTAGGCTCAGTGCCCTTGACATTTTTCGTAGACACGGGAATTTTCTCCGGTCTTCTCCTCTTGTGGGCGGTCGAAGGTTAGGGAGCCGTTGCAGCGGGTACCCAAACAGATGACACCTTCTATGGCTTGACAGGATAGTCTTCTTCTCGCTGAACTTTCATCTTTTTCTGTCGGCGGGAGTAGTCTTGAGTGATCACCGAGTTTTGGACCTGTCGCCAGACCTTGTAAATTTTAGAGGACAGCCGCTCAGGGGGCTGTTCAAGTTTCGCCTTTGTGGCATTCTCCACAGGTGGAGGAGATCTTTTCAGCACAGCAGTAGGAGAGTTCTTGCGGACCCTCCAGAGTGGTTCAAAGCTGTTCCCGGTTGGAACAGCAGCCTCAACTTCTACCATTGGAGCCGGCGGAGTCAATTCAGAAGGGGAATTGCCCCCAGCTTTTCTCACTCGGTGCCAGTGGCGACGTCGAGCATGTTGTGCGGCTGGGATCACCTCCGCTGTTGGATCAGCTTTTCTGTGCCCCTTGTTCTGATGAGAGTCTACTGTTGGCGCCAGCCTGTCAAGGACAGATGCTCGCTGAGAGGGAGTAGTCAGTCTTGCGAAGGCCGACTTTCGAACAGGGGAAATAGCCCTCATGACTTCACGTGGAGTCGGAGCTAAAACGACCAGTCTTGTGAAGACCGACACTTTAGCAAGAGAAGCCGCCTTGGGAACTTCAAGAGTAGGAATGGCTATCCATTTTGGGATGACCTCTTCAGGAATTGCGGGCTTCTTCATGGGTCCGTTGAAGCTTTGGCCCAGTTTGCTGAAAACTGAGACGCTTGGTTTGGGCGACCCGTTAAGAGGAGCCGCAGTAATGGTAAGCCGATCAAAGACCGACTTCTTCGAAGTTTCTTGTGATGGTACAGGAGCGTTGAAGCATGTTGGCAGGATCATGGTCCCAAAGAACAATCCGGTGGTGGCCTGAGTCACCTGTTCCACCGGCATAGCGAAGATGGAGTCCGCTTGGGGCTCGTAAGTCACTCTTCCGGACGGGACGGAGCGAGAGTTGCAGTTGCAGTTAGTGCAGTTTGAAGCCATTGATCTTCTGTTTTCTGCACGGAGCAAGACACCAAATCTTAGTACTTCAAATCCACAGGCAACCATAGCAAACCGCGATTCGTTCGCGAACACGACACGCGAAGTGTGGAGTGGAAAGAGGAAAAGAGTCCCACCGGGCATGCCAGAATCTGTTCTCCTCTGAAACACAAAGATGAGACCGCGTAGGTTCGTCTTGCCAGAATTTCGAGGGCAGATGCTATTAGGTGCTATCCGTCCACCTCTCCGAAAATGCCAAGTTGATTTATGGCACCGTGTATCGAAGGTTTAGACAGATGCGGCCGTTGTAGCATACTTCGTCAGATTCCCCCTCAATCGAGGGTTTTTTGATTGTGGAGATGCTCTTCCCTGCAGGCGCAAGCCCCTGCAGTTAATTACGCTACCGCATCGCGGTAACCACTTTCTTCTTCTCCAGATGGTCACTTCATGTCATGTGTGTTTGTTTTATTTTCGGTTGCCCGTGGATTGTATACGGAGACTAATTTATTTTGTCGCCCGTAGGGCGTGGATTAGTCCAAATCCGTATCTTCTTAGATTTGGGTTTGGGGTTGGGTTTAAGGATACGTTGGTCTCATTTGAGACTAAGATCAACTTAAACGTTTGTTAAGGATATGTTAGTCTAATTTTAGACTAAGATCAACTTAACAGTTTGTTAAGGACACGTTAGTCTAATTTTAGACTAAGATCAACTTAACGGGATCGTTTAGATCCAACAAAAGAGCATTTGGGCTCTATTGTTTAGTTTAGGGACATTGCGGTCGATTACCAGTTTAAGGACATGGTGGTCCAAGGTTAAGGACATCATAGTCCGTGGGTTTAAAGGGAACCCACAGTACGAGGTTAAGGACATCATAGTCCGTGGGTTTAAAGGGACCCTACAGTCCGAGGTTAAGGACATCATAGTCCGTGGGTTTAAAGGGACCCTACAGTCCATGGAATGATTGGTTATCGGGACCTGTCACCTCTCTGAAGATGTTGAAGGATTACAACGACAAATATCAGAGGAGTGAAGAGATGTACCCTTGAACCAAAGTTGATTGGGAGATCTGTAGTCCAATTTAGAACTAAGATCAATTAATTAGATTATGAGCACATTGGCTCAGTTAAATCTGAATTGAGAACTTATGGCCAACTTGGGGTAAGTCCAATTAAGTTTGAAATGTTGGACCTTTGTTTGGACTGTTGAACATTTGTCTGCGTTCAGCCCCCCATTATTTAGTAATGCTAAACATGAGTCTGGGTTCTGACCATATCTTTATCTTTTATTGAGTGCTGAGCACTCATATGCCATATGCGATGATCAATCTTGGAAGACAAGGGTATATTTGAGGCTCAATCAAAGGGGAGCCTTGTCTCTGGAAAACTTAGCCAATTTGGGCTAAAATTGGTTTTAAAATAGTGTTAAACACTAGAAGATATTTGGCGATCACGTGCTCCCACGTGATGTGCTGAAAATAGTGTTAAACACTAAGGACAAAGCGCTTAAAGTAGTGTTAAACACTAAAATTGAATTGGTCACGTGGGGTCACGTGAGGCATCTGGAGATGGGGCCAGACTTCCTTTATTTTATTGTCAGAATATTCAAATAAGTGTTAAACACTTTATCTTAACGGCCATCACGCGTGGGCACGTGATGGGTATCCATGCATTGATCATTATAGTGTTTATTAGGGGTCACGTGAGGGCGCCCAAAATCAGTAATGCCATTGGCTTTGTTCCCTTTTATTTTGAGGGTCACGTGTGAGTACGTGAGGCATTGCCTCCAAGATTTTTCCTTTTCATTTTTGGGAGTCTGTTTAAGGGTCACGTGGGGGCACGTGACCTAGTCTTGTTCATTCTCTTTTGATCATTGAGGGGGAGGGTCACGTGTTGCCACGTGACCAGGTTAGGTACTGATTTCTTTACGTGCATGGAGAGTTTTAAGTCCCTTGTTTTAAGAATTAAATTCTTTGGTAGGGTTAAACCCTAATTTTGTTTAGAGGAATTAAATTCCTATGTATATGGAAGAATTAAATTCTAATGTAGGGTTAAACCCTAGTTTTATTTGGAGGAATTGAATTCCTATGAATTTGGGAGAATTAAATTCTCATATTGGGTTAAACCCTAGTTTCATTTGGAGGAATTAAATTCCTATGAATTTGGGGGAATTAAATTCCTTAAACTCAATTTTCCCTCTAAGTTTTGGATCTGTATGGCAGAATCTCCCCGATGAGAATTAAATTCTCAACTTGTGGGGAGATCTGCTTCTGCAGATATTCAACCAAAGGAAGAACTAAGTTCTTATTTAGAAGAGTTAAGCTCTTAAATTGAGAATTAAATTCTCTTTGTTTTATGGAACTTCGATCTCTTTCCCTTTTCTCACCTAGGGTTTCTTTTCTCTGAAGAGATCTTCTTTTCTCTCTTGAGAATTAAATTCTCCTCTCTTTTTTCTCTCTGTTGTTGTTTATTTCCCCAAAAAAGTAGATCTTCCACTCTTCTCTTCTTGGCTCCTATTTATAGGAGAAAGAAAATGATCAGTTTGTTTAGTCAATCTTTCATTGAAAGATTTTGGTTGGTTTTGTAACCAACCTGATCTTTTAGATCATTTAGTGAATTTTATTCACCATTGGATTTTTAATCCAAAGGATATTTTATCTGTTATTCCTGGCAAATTTCAGGGAAATCTTTCCTTGTATAAATTTTTTCCATAAATTGGTGATTTTTAATCACCATTGGAATTTTAATCCAACGGTGCTCCATTTTACAGAGCACCATCTTTTTTGTTTGCAAAGATTTAGAGAAATATCCAGTTAGGGTTTTTGATTCCCTCTTAATTAGAATTTAATTCTATTAATTCATAGACCTTTAGGAACCCATCATCTGTTGGCACGTGACCCCCTGACTAAGCATTTGGCCAGAATTTAATTATGTTGTTTTAAAAAACTCAGGAATTATCACGTGTCAGCACTTGACCCTTGGTCACGTGTTTGCACGTGATGCCCTATTGGGGGTTTTCCTTGTTATTTTATTATACCTTTAATTTTTTTCAGTGGGTTTAAAGGCCCATCACGTGTTGGCACGTGTCCCCACTGATTAATTATTTGCAATTATTTATTTTATTTAGTGTTTATAGGCTTTTCCTGTAAATGGCCACGTGTCAGCACGTGACGCCCGGTCACGTGTGGGCACGTGATGCCCGGTCACGTGTGGGCACGTGACGCCCGGTCACGTACGTGATACCTCATAACTTTTGATCCCGGATGAATTATGTGGCCCATAATATATCAAATCGAAGGATTTTTCGAGACGCTTTCGATACCATCAGAATTTAGCTATTTCTCATTCGGGAGTTTGTCAAAATGCAGCCCGGAAAATACTGGTTCGCATTTTCTTCCTTAAATTACACATGCATAGTATATTTGCTCATAACTTTTGATCCCGGATGAATTATGAAGCCCGTAATATATCAAATCGAAGTCTTTTTTGAGACGCTTTCGATACCATAAGAATTTAGCTGTTTCTCATTCGGGAGTTTGTCAAAAGACAGCCCGGAAAATACTGGTTCACATTTTCTTAAACGTATCGCTGCCATTTGATACCTTGGGCTCTTTTGCGGAGAAGTTTTTTAGCGGGAACAATAGATTTCTCACTTAGCTGCTTTACTGTGGATAAAATTCTCTTTGTATTGGCTATACATTGTTGCGGCTCTGAAGGAGTACTTTTCGACCACTTATACCAGGTGTTAAACCCACATTTTTCCTTCCAATCGGAAGTCGTTCCACCTTCTTGTATTTGTCAGTATATTCTTCACCTAGTGTTTCTCTTTTTTATTAATAGACTTCTTGTTGCTAAGCTTTCCTTATATTGACCACAGTATCACGGCTCGGAGGAGGAAGCGAAAGAATAGCCACGCCTCCGGTGCTCCCTGTTCTGCCACCTTCAACAGCCGGTACGGTAAATTCCGTCCCTTGGGTGTTTTCTTTGTCTTTTGAGTTGAAATCTGGCCGTGATTTATTTTGCAGCGATGACACCGACTTTAGCTTCTTTTTAGTCCCGCATTCCTACGCCCATGGGGCCTTTCGCTAAACGCCCATCTTCTAGGGGCGCAGTGAATAGTCGGCGAATGTTAAGCGAGTTTATTGAAGATCTCAATGCCGAAGCCCTCACCTCTGCTATGGATTTTTCCGACAAAGTCAATCTAATACTGGCGACGCTCGTGAATTTCCATAATAAAGATCTCGTCAATTCTTGGGTTGATTATTGCCGGAAGATCGAGGCTTTCCTACATGAGATTGAGCTTAAGCATCTCGCTCCTAAGGTATTGACTTTGAACTCTCAACGGGCTGCGTGGGTCGAGCAGAGTATCTCTTCGATTCGCTATTTTAAACAAGAGGCATCCTTGAGGCGAAAGGAGCATGAGGCGGCTTCTGGCGAATCAGTCCAATTGCGCATCCAGGTTGAAGCAAATGCTGCGCAGCTGAAAGCTATTTTTGAAAACCTCGAACGATATATTTCAGACGGGCTGGCGCTAAGGCAAAAGCTTGACTTCACCGAGTGGGTCACATAGGATTGCGAAACTGCCAAGCAGGAAATCGATGAGAAGTTTTCATCCTGCTTTCAACAACAAGCTCAAATCGAAGCAGAGTTGGCCGCCGTAGCTGAACACGAGAAGGAGTTGAGGGGAGCGCGAGAGCGGTTCGTCTGTTTGTTGAAAACGCCTCCTCCTTAATAAGTGTCATTGTACCCCCTTTCTTATACTGATTGTAACCTTCTGATTCATGAATAACATGTATTCATTTTGATTCCTGAATGAAATGTATCTTGTATTCACTTAAATTCATGAATAAAAGACATATTTATTTCCTACTGGCATTTCTCTTTACTTCGATATCTTGATTCGGTGTGAAGTAGTTTATATACTCATTTCGGAGTTTGTAGTTTATTCACTCATCCCGAGGTCTCTAGTTTATGAACTCATTTCGGAGTTTGTAGTTTATTCACTCATCCCGGAGTCTCTAGTTTATGGACTCATTTTGGAGCTTGTAGTTTATACACACATTCTGGAGTCTCTAGTTTATGGACTCATTTCGGAGTTTGTTTAGTTTACCTCACTTGGGCTTGTAGGCAAATTTTCCCTAACGAATGGATAACCCCTGCTCTTTGCGACAGAGGTCTGTTAGGTTTTGTGGTACTAGGGTTTTGTCCGTCATACCGTCGTGTTAGCTGATGCATTCCCCGATATGCAGTCTTTACGCGGCTGTTTGAGTAGCCCCACGACAATGGTGTCTCTGATCCCTTTGGTGGCTGGACAAGACGTCTTCAAGTAATCTCCTTAGGCAATTTGACCATCGGAAAAGCAAGCATTTGGAATTTTGCCATGTCGCTTTTTACTTGATGTTAGGCTCAGTTTGGGAGCCCCGATGAGTTATAACCACTTCGCATTGGTGTGGGATGATCTCCAATAGTCTTTCGGGCTTTATTTGAGTCGCCGTCAAGACCTTGAAGCTAGGAATTTGGCCTTCGGTTCCTTTGTTGACATTGCGTGTTCTGTAATGAGACGAATGTCGAGGTGATCCTTAGGTTGTTTTGTGAACCGTCGAGACTTGGAACCGGGACTTTGCCATGGCTCCGTTTTTTTTACCCTGGGGTCGTTTGTTGACGTTGCGTCTACATTCTGCTGGAGTGAGAAGGAACGCCGTTGTTGACACTATATCTGCTGTAACGAGACGAGTGTCAAAGTGGTCTCTAGGTTATTTGTGAGCCATCGAGACTTGGAACTAAGGACTTTTCCATGGCTCCGCTTTGCTTTTTGACCATGAGGACTTTGTTGACGTCACGTCTGCATCCTGCTGGAGTGAGAAGGAACACCGTTGTTGACACTGCGTCTGTTGTAACAAGATGAGTGTCGAGGTGGTCTCTAGGTTGTTTGTGAACCGTCGAGATTAGGAACTAGGGAATTTGCCATGGCTCCGCTTTGTTTCGACCCTGGGGTCATTTGGTGACGTTGCGTCTGCATCCTGCTGGAGTGAGAAGAAACGCCGTTGTTGACATTGTGTCTGCTGTAACGAGACAAGTGTCGAGGTAGCCTTTAGGTTGTTTTATGAACCGTCGAGACTTGGAACTAGGGACTTTACCATGGCTCCGCTTTGTTTCGACCCTGGGGTCGTTTGTTGACGTTGTGTCTGCATCCTGCTGGAGTGACAAGAAATGCCGTTGTTGACACTACGTCTACTATAACGAGATGAGTGTCGAGATAGTCTCTAGGTTGTTTGTGAACCGTCGAGACTTAGCTCTCCCTTTGACAGAGTGTGGTGGGAAAACATGGTTCCCTTTTTCATTTGTACCCATGGATTGTATACAGGGGTCGGTGTAGACTCACCTGCAAAGCAAAAGTTTCATCATTTTTTTTAATTTCCGCGATGCTCTATCATTTCAGCTTTTTATATCGCGAAAGTCGCGATTGCCGAATCATTTCGGATTTTTATCACGGTGCCCAATCATTTCGGTTTTTCTTTTTACTCACTGCTTTTTATTGCGAATAGCCCAAACATTTCGGCTGTTTTTATATGCATATATTTTGCTTGCTGATTTTTATTGCGAGCTGCCCCATCATTTCGGCTATTTCATATGCATTTATTTTTGCTCGCTCATTTTTATTACGAGTATGGAACGTGAGATCTGATACCAATCTTGGCATCAGCACCACTGCGACTGGAATATTGCCAGGAGCGAATCATCATTTGCCGTGAAAGGACTTGGAATTTGATACCGATTTAGGCATCGGCATCGCTACAACTGGGATATTGCCAGGAGCGAATCATCATTTGCCTTTGTTGATTTAAACAAAGGTGGCTTAGTAAACAGGGTTAGGATCCTGTCGACTAAGACTTTTTGACTTTACGAGCCTGTTGGGGTCAAAATTTGCACCCCAGTTGACCAAATTAAAGTCAAGGTTAACCCCAAGTAAGCGGGACCAAGCCCCAACAAGTGGGCCTATGCCTAAGTCGAGCCCCGCGGCCGGCCTCTCCCATGCCGAGATTAAAAATCATGTAATAAATAATTCTGATGTAATTTTTTATGCATGAATGTAAACAAAATGGGCATAAAGCCAAATTTTTGTAAAGCCCATGGCTTATGTGCAAAAGAAATGAGCACATGAGGTAAGAGATGGGAAAAATGCCATTTTGTAAAACCCAAGAGGCTATATGTAAATGTGTAAGCCTATATAAGGTAACATGATGATGAATAAATCATAAACTTTTCATTCTCTAAAAACTCTAGGGTTTTTGTGCCTCCTTCTCATTACTCAAGGTTCTAAACCTTCTTCAATTAAATCAAGAGTTTTACTCTTTCTTTTCCAAAACTAAATAGTTTTTCACCACAAAACCCAAAAAGGGGAGCTCAGATCTTCTATTAGATCTCAAAAAGGGGAGATTTTTAAATCTCACCCCCTTTCTCCAAGATCCGGCCAGCCGAGAGAAAAAAGAAGGAGACCCATATATACAAATCCCATATTGGGAATATCCAAGGCCAAAGGGGAGAAACAAAGTAGCCCCCTTTGATCATTTCTAAATAGTTTTAGGAGTTTAACTCCATTTAAGATCCATTGGAGTTTGACTCCCTAAATTAATCTCTGTCAGGAGTTCAACTCCATAAGTCAAATCGAGAGCACAGCTCCCAGTGCAGAGACCAAGTCCCTTTTGTTGCTGGTACTCTGGCGCCCAGCGCCCGCGTGTCAGGAACGTGGGGCGCCGGCGTGTCAGGAACGTGGGGCGCCGGCGCTCTGGCGCCCAGCGCCCGCGTGCCAGGAACGTGGGGCGCCGGCGCTCTGGCGCCCAGCGCCCGCGTGCCAGGAACGTGGGGCGCCGGCGCTCTGGCGCCCAGCGCCCGCGTGCCAGGAACGTAGGGCGCCGGCGCTCTGGCGCCCAGCACCCGCGTGCCAGGAACTGGGGCGCAGGCGCTCTGGCGCCCAGCACCCGTGTGCCAGGCACATGGGGCGCTAGCGCTCAGCGCATAGCGTCCGGTGCCGAGCGTCCGCATGCTGCGCACATGAGGCGCTGGCGCCTTCCCTTTATATACATATGTGTGTATGTATGTATACACACACACAGACTCCCTAAATTAATCTCTGTCAGGAGTTCAACTCCATAAGTCAAATCGAGAGCACAGCTCCCAGTGCAGAGACCAAGTCCCTTTTGTTGCTGGTGCTCTGGCGCCCGGCACCCGCGTGCCAGGCATGTGGGGTGCTGGCGCTCTGGCGCCCAGCACCCGCGTGCCAGGCACGTGGGGCGCTAGCGCTCAGCGCATAGCGTCCGGTGCCGAGCGTCCGCATGCTGCGCACATGAGGCGCTGGCGCCTTCTCCCACGCATCCTCTGGATGCCCTTTCCCTTTATATACATATGTGTGTATGTATGTATACACACACACACACATATACTCCACAACACGGATAGCGGGACCCCCGTAAAAAAACTCTGCGGGCCCCCGATATATCCAAAACCCCTTCAAAATACAACACTGCACATTGAGTTCGCATGACTTGTTTGACCCGTCAATCGGAGGTTCTCTCGCTCCAAAGGCGAGGGGTAATTAACGACAACTTAGTTCGCGGCTGCTGGAGATTCGGATCCCACAATCAATAAACCCCATCCTACCCTAGGCAGGGGGAATCTGTAGTACACCTGACAAGCGTGCACGTATTCACATCTCAATGGAGTGACGAAAAACACCCAACAGATTCTGGCATGCCCAGTGGGACATCTCTCTCCTCCCATATTTCGGGTTAAATATCCATGCGAACTCAATCGACATATACATTGATTGCCTGTACTGAAATCATGTTTCTATTTGCATGTTAACGACTTTCGACTGCAATCTTCGAACGCAAGTCGGTATTTGAACGACTTTCCTTGGCCCCAGCTGGGGGCAAGGCCATCAACACTGACAAAGTAATAAGCCATCTCGAGCAAGCTCCAGCGGTGCACCTGACAACTGCTCAATTGGGTATCTTATCTAAGCCCCCCGTCGGATGACCACTAAGTCGTTAAACTAGAAACAGGTGACCTCTATGTCGTTAAACTGGAAACAGATGACCACCATGACGTTAAACAGGAAACAGATGACCTCTAAGTCGTTAAACTGGAAACAGATGATCTCTGAGTCGTTAAACTGGAAACAGCTGACCACCATGTCATTAAATTGGGAATAATCGACCTCTAAGTCATTAAACTGGGAATGTAAAAAATGTGTAAATAAAAAAAAGAAGAAAAACTGAAATGATGGGGCAACTTGCAATAAAAATCAGCGAGTAAAATCAAGATGAAAAATAAAGCCGAAATGATGGGGCAACTCGCAATACAAATCAGCGAGGAAAATAAAAATGAAAATAAACAGCCGAAATGATAGCACAATCGCGACCTTCGCGATAAGAAAAGCTGAAATGATAGAGCAATCGCGGTAAAAAAAACGGCGAATGATGAGTCGCTCCTGGTACCATATTCCAGTGCAGCAATGCAGACGCCGTCCAAAACTCTAAATGACCCAACGGCGAATGATGAGTCGCTCCTGGTACCATATTCCAGTGCAGCGATGCAGACGCCGACAATTTCCCCAAAATTCTTCTAGCCTTACGGTTGGTCCCCAAGTTGACTACCGTATACAATCCACGGGCTCAAATAATTCTCACCATACCCATACCCCATTGCAATCACCAGTTACGCGGATGGTCTCCGCCCTTGGAATTATGCTCCATTGGGAAGACCCACTCATGTGTCCTCACGATGCATGAGGAGAACAAACCTTCGTGGGATCTTTGCGACTCATAAAGGAAAGACACACTTGGGGGTCCTCACGACTCCTAAGGAGAAAATGCACCTATGGGATCCTTACGACTCGTAGGGAGAAAATGCTTTTATGGGACCCTTACGGCCCATAAAATTGAAAAGCCTTAGGTGATAGGGATCTAAACATGTCTCCTAATCCATCGCTCCAGAATAGGCAAAGGCAAATGATGAGTTGCTCCTGGCATTATTCCAGTGCAGCAATGTAGATGCCGACCCAAAAAACAATTCCCAAGTCTTCCCGTGGAGAATGATGAGTCGCTCCTGGTACCATATTCCAGTGCAGCGATGAAGACGCCAATCAAATTCCAAATCCCATACCCCAACGGCGAATGATGAGTCGCTCCTGGTACCATATTCCAGTGCAGCGATGCAGACGCCAACAAAGTCCCGAAATTTTTCCGACCCTACGGTCTGGATCATACATCCTGCAAAACCGTATACAATCTACAGGCGTAAAACGATCCCAATCTCTCCCAAGTCCTACCAGCAACACCGCATTCAAAGTCCCACCGGCGATGAAGATCCAAAAAGAAGAAGAAGAAGAAGGTATGTCCACAAGCAAAATGGGCACGGACGAAAACCCGAAAGGGCTCCGTGAGTAAAAACGGCAGGACTGCCAGCGAGTTTGTGAAAACCCGAAAGGGCGCAAACTCGTGAAAAAGAGATGAAATGCACTCGCAAAGTCCTCTCGACTTTGTGAGGAGAAAATTCCCGCGTGAGATCCTTACGACTCATAAAGGAGCAACACACTTAGGAGTCCCCACGACTCCTGAGGAGAAAATACACCTACGAGATGCTTTCGACTCGTAGGTATAAAATGCTTTTATGGGACCCTTACGGCCCATAAAATTGAAAAGCCTTAGGTGATAGGGATCTAAACCTGTCTCCTAAGCTACCAATTTCCAAATCCTACCGGGGCAAATGATGAGTTGCTCCTGACATTATTCCATTGCAGTAGTGCTGATGCCAAACCAAAACCAAAATCCCCAAACCCTCTCATGGCAAATGATGATTCGCTTCTGGTATCATATTCCAGTGTAGCGATACTGATGTCAACCTAAATCAAATCAAACCAACAAGCTCTGCGGCGGAATCATGCTTCGTCTCAGAATGTACCCCGTGTCGAAATCATGCTTCGCCTCGGAGTATCTACCTGCCCTGTCGGAATTATGCTTCGCATAGGAATCATCCTCTACATCAAAACTAGTGACACTCAGTGCCGGGGAAACGTCGATCACAGACACTCCGTGCCAGGGACAAGTTAACCAGAGACCTCCTCGTCGGAATTATGCTCCGCCCTGGAATCAAGTCAACCAGCGACCTCCTCGTCGGAATTATGCTCCGTTCTGGAATCAAGTCAACCAGCGACCTCCTCGTCGGAATTATGCTTCGACTCGGAATCAAGTCAACCAGCGACCACCTTGTCGGAATAATGCTCTGCCCTGGAATCAAGTCAACCAGCGACCTCCTCGTCGGAATTATGCTCCGCCCTGGAATCAAGTCAACCAGCGATCTTCTCGTCGGAATTATGTTTCGACTCGGAATCAAGTTAACCAGCGACCTCCTCGTCGGAATTATGCTCCATCCTGGAATCAAGCCAACCGCCGGCCTCCCCGCGGAATTAAGCTCCACCTCGGAATCAAGTCGACTAACAAGATCTGCATCAAAATCATGCTTCGTCTCAGAATGTACCCTGTGTCGAAATCAAGCTTCGCCTTGGGGTATCTGCTTTCCCTATCGGAATTATGCTTCGCCTGGGAATCAACCTCTGCATCGAAATTATGCTTCGGTCAGAATGTCTACCACTCGTCGGAATTATGCTCCGACCCTTTTGGAACCATGCTCCGCTCATCGGGATCATACTCCAATCCCTAAAATCATGCCTCTACTCTTCGGAATTATGCTCCGATCCTCGAAATTATGCTTCGACCCTTCGGAATGATACTCCGACCCTGGAATTATGCTCCGCAAATCGGAATGATGCTCCGATCCTCGGAATTATGCTCCGACTCTTCGGAATGATACTCCGACCCTGGAATTATGCTCCGCAAATCGGAATGATGCTCCGATCCTTGGGAATCATGCTCCCCGAGGGATGCTCCGCCCCCGGAATGATGTTCCACCTCGAAATTCGGCTTCAAGATCCATCAATTTCATGCACACAATTCATATGCGCGATGTGCATTTATTGATGGGGGCACTTTGTTAGGGTCAAAATTTGCACCCAGTTGACCAAGTCAAAGTCAAGGTCAACCCTAAGTAAGCGGGCCCAATCCCAAGCAAGTGGGCCCATGCCCAAGTCGAGCCCTGCGGCCGGCCTCTCCCATGCCGAAATAAAAAATCATGTAATAAATAATTCTGATGTAATTTTTTATGCATGAATGTAAGCAAGATGGGCATAAAGCCAAATTTTTGTAAAGCCCATGGTTTATGTGCAAAAGAAATGAGCACATGAGGTATGAGATGGGCAAAATGTCATTTTGTAAAGCCCAAGGGACTATATGTAAATGTGTAAGCCTATATAAGGCAACATGATGATGAATAAAGCATAAACTTTTCATTCTCTAAAAACTCTAGGGTTTTTGTGCCTCCTTCACCTTCCTCAAGGTTCTAAACCTTCTTCAATTATCAAGAGTTTTACTCTTCCTTTTCCAAAACTAAATAGTTTTTCGCCACAAAACCCACAAAAAGGAGCTCAGATCTTCTATTGGATCTCAAAAAGGGGAGATTTTTAAATCTCCCCTTCTTTCTTCAAGATCCAGCCAGCCGATAGGAAGAAGAAGGAGACCCATCTCCAGAAATCCCATCTTGGGAATATGCAGGGCTAAAGGGGAGAAACAAAGCAGCCCCCTTTAATCATTTCTAAATATTTTTAGGAGTTTAAGTCCATTCAAGGTCCATTGGAGTTTGACTCCATAAATTAATCTTTGTCAGGAGTTCAACTCCATAAGTCAAATAGGGAGCACAGCTCCCAGTGCAGAGACCAAGTCCTTCTTGTTGCTGACGCCTAGCGCCCGCGTGCTAGGAACATGGGGCGCTGGCACTCTGGCACCCAACGCCCGCGTGCCAGGCACGTGGGGCGCTGGCGCTCAGCGCATAGCGTCCGGCGTTGGACACCGGCGTGCCGCGCACGTGAGGCGCTGGCGCCTTCTCCTACGCATCCTTTGGATGCCCTTTCCCTTTATATATATATATATATATATATATATGTATGTATGTATACACACACACACACACACACACATACTCCACAACACTGTCCCCGTTAGAAAAAATTTCTAACGGGGCGCTTCCCCGCACCCTGCAAGGGGGCTGCTAGCCCCCTTCACCCCCAGCCCGCTATTCGGGTAGCGGGACCCCCGTAAAAAAACTCTGCGGGCCCTCGATATATCCAAAACCCCTTCAAAACACAACACTGCACATTGAGTTTGCATGACTTGTTTGACCCGTCAATCGGAGGTTCTCTCGCTCCAAAGGCGAGGGGTAATTAACTGCAGCTTAGTTCGCGGCTGCTGGAGATTCGGATCACTATAATCAATAAACCCCAGCCTACCCTAGGCAGAGGGAATCTGTAGTACGCCTGACAAGTGCGTGCGTATTCCCATCTCAACGGGGTGACGAAAAACACCCTACAGTGCCGTAAGGGTCTCATAAAGGTATTTCTTCCTACGAGTCATGAGGATCTCGTAGGTGTATGTTCTCCTTAAAGGTCATGAGGACTTCTAAGTGGTTTTCTCTCATATAAGTCAGGATCTCATAAGAGTATTTTCTCCTTATAAGTCGAGAGGACTTACAAGTATCGTTCACCATATGAGGACATTCCTCATTATTGGTGGAACTTGGTGGGGGAAATTGTTTATTTATGCCTGTGGATTGTATACAAGGGCCAGCATTATACCGCCTGTAGGGCAACTTAGGGAACACGACGGCTTAAGAACAGGTCCTGGTCCCTGTAGCCTTTGGTTTTGAATCCTATAAGCCGTGAGGGTCTCATAGGGGGAGTTCTCCTTACGAGTCGAGAGGATCTCATAAGTGAAAATTTTACGAGATTGCGCCCTTTCGGGTTTTCTCAAGTTCGCCAGTAGCCCCACTATTTTTACTCACAATGCCCTTTCGGGTTTTCTTCCGTACCCATTTCGCTTGTGGACATACCATTTTTTTATAACTTGGGTTACAGTCTTTGTCGTTGGAGCTTTGATTGCAACATAGATCCCAAAAGAAGATATCGTCATATTTGGAGCAATGCTCCATGTTTGAAGCCGAGAACTAGTTTAGGGACATTTCGGTCCATTGCCAGTTTAAGGACGTAGTGGTCTATTGCCAGTTTAAGGACGTAGTGGTCCACTATCACCATTTTTGAGGTGAAGTTTTAGATTAAGGACATTACGGTCCGTTTTCGCCATCTTAGAGGCAACGGTTAGTTTAAGGACATTTTGGTCCGTTGTTAGTTTAGGGACATTTCGGTCCATTGCCAGTTTAAGGACCTAGTGGCCATTGCTAGTTTAAGAATGTAGTGGTCCACTATCACCATTTTTGAGGTGAAGTTTTAGTTTAAGGACATTACAGTCCATTGTTAGTTTAGGGACATCTCGGTCCTTATCGCCGTGTTTGAGGTGACGTTTTAGTTTAAGGACATTACGGTCCGATGTCGCCATCTTGGAGGCAACGGTGAGTTTAAAGACATTTCGGTCCATTGTTAGTTTAGGGACATCTAGGTCCATTATCACCGTGTTTAAGGTGACGTTTTAGTTTAAGGACATTACGGTCCGATGTCGCCATCTTGGAGGCAACGTTTAATTTAAGGACATTTCGGTCCGTTGTTAGTTTAGGGACATCTCAGTCCATTATCGCCGTGTTTGAGGCGACGTTTTAGTTTAAGGACATTACGGTCCGATGTCGCCATCTTGGAGGCAACGGTTAGTTTAATGATATTTCGGTCCATTGTCGCCATGTTTGGGGCGGAAATTCTGTTGGATACTACTTTTAGAGTTTTGACTCAGGAAGATAGCGAGTGGACACGAGCGTCGTCATCTATCATTAAGCTGAGTCGTGACTTGTCAAGCGTTGTATTTCTTAAGAAACCGTCCGTTTATTGGCCGGAAGGGTCTTTCGCCATGCATATCATGAGCAAGTAGACCCCACCTTGATAGACTTTGTCTATAATATACGGACCCTCATAGTTTAGCTCTAATTTCCCCCATTTTGCACAGTTAGGGATCATAGGTCTTTTAACAACTAGCACGAGTTCGCCTTGGCGGAAGGTTCTTGGCCTGGTTAGTCTTTCGTATGAGCATGTCATCCTTGCTTTGTAATCTTCCAGGTTTTGCTGTGCTATGAGACGAGTTTCATCGAGGGCATCGAGCTCCTCAACCCGAATATGGGTATTTTCTTCATCCGCCGGTTCGTATCAAACTGCCACTCGTAGAGAGTGTAGCTCTATTTCCAAGGAAAGTACCGCTTCCGTGTCGAATACTAACGCGTATGGCGTTGTATTCGTGGTCGTTTTGAACGTGGTTCAATAAGCCCAGAGTGCTTCATGCAGTCTCTCGTGCTAGTCTTTTTTTATTTCTGGACACCGTTTTCTTTATGATTTTCGTCAAGGTCTTGTTGAAAGCCTCAGCTAGACCGTTAGCTCGGGGATTATAGACCGAAGAGTATCTTTAGTCTATATTATGCTGCTATGCGAAGCGACATATCTTATGGTTCCTGTAGGCTGGCCCATTATCTGAGATTATCCGTCGCGGAGTACCGAACCGGTAGATGACATGTGTCTTGAAGAAATGGAGAATGTTCTCCGTCTTCACTTCCTTTAGCGGTACTGCATCTGCCCACTTAGAGAAGTAATCGGTTGTTGCCAATATGAATCGATGTCCTTTAGATGATGCTGGTTCGATGGGCCCAACTATATCGGTTCCCCACATTTCGAACGACCAACTAGCTAGTGTTGGGTGTAGCGGATTTGGATGCTGGTGGATGAAGTCCCTGTGAACCTGGCACGAGTGACACTACTTCGCATATTCGAGGCAGTCCTGAATCTTTGTGGGCCAATAGTAACCCATTCTCTTGATCTTCAGCTTCATCTTTGGTCCGGCTTGATGAGATCCGCAGAGTCCGTCTTGGGTTTCTTGGATGACTCTCCTTGCTTCTTCTGATCCCAGGCACCTTAGCCACAAACTGTCGAACGATCTCTTATATAGAGTATTATTGACGAAGGCAAAAGACAGGGCTCGTTTCATGTGCTGATGTTTTGAAGATGCATTTTCGGGTGTTCGATGGGATTTGAAGTAGTCTATGAAGACTTCTTTCCAATCCTTAGCCTTTTCTTCATCCTCTATTTGGAAGGTTGCTTGTTTGGTCTCTTCCTTTCTTTTAGATGACTCCGGAGATATTTTTGCTGGCGTGAGAATCTGGCCGCTTTGCACAATGATCCTTACGTCATCGACGTTTTCGTCGGCCAGTTCTTTAGCGAGCTTGGCTAATGCATCCGCCTTGCTATTTTCCGCATGCGGTATGCTTTCCAGGATGTAGGAGGGAATTTGAGTCAGCAGTTGCTGCACTCTTTCGCCATATTTTACCAACTCCGGTTTACACGTCTGATAGTCTCCATTTAATTAGCTAACGACTAGCTAGGAGTCTCCATAAATGAGGAGGTTTTCGATTCCCATGTTAACAGCAATCTCAAGACCCGCTATCAAAGCTTCGTACTCAGCCTTATTGTTTGTCCCCGGCTCTGTTAAGGAAAGGGCGAAACGTATTATCCCTCCTTGAGAAGTCACGAAGATAAGGCCCACCCCAATTTTGATTATAGGGGTGCTTTGCTTTCGCTTCTTCAAGGAAGATACTTCGTCGAAGTAGAGTTCCCATTGGACATTATTTTCCTCCTTCTTCCCTTCAATTGTGTCGAACGTGTGTTCGTCTGGCAATTCGCAATTTAAGGGAGAATCCGCTGGTATCGGATGCTCAGTGAGAAAGTTGGCGATGGCTTATCCTTTCACTGCTTTGAGGGGTTGATACGTTATCGAGAACTCCATAAAGAGGATGACCCATTTGGCAAGCCTTCCTGTTAGTATGACCCTCGACATCAGATATTTGAGAGGATTCACCTTTGATATAAGATGGACCTTATGTGCTAAGGCATAGTGCCTGAGCTTCGTTATCGTGAAGATCAGTGCCAGACAATGCTTTTCGATGGGGGTAGTTGTTTTCTGCCCCCAGGAGAACCCGACTCAAATAGTATAGAGCTCTCTCCTTTCCCTAGTCGTTCTCCTGTGCCCATAGTGCGCCTAAAGAACCTTCAAAGGCTGTTGTGTACAGGATGGGAGGCTTTCCCTTGACCGGAGCGGTCAGTACCGGCGGGTTCTGCAGGTATTGTTTGATTTCATCCAGTGCACTTTGGCATTTACGATCCAAAACAAACATGGTCCCCTTCTTCATTAGATGGTTGTAGGGGCGGCATTTGCCAGAGAGGTTGGCTATGAACCGCCGGATATACGTGAGCTTTCCTTAGAGAGACCGCAGTTGTTTGAGAGTTATTGGCGTGGGCATTTCCATAATCGCCTTGATCTTTGATGGGTCTATTTCGATGCATCGGTGTCGTATGATGAATCCTTTGAATTTTCCTGAGGAGACTCCAAACACGCATTTCATAGAATTCATCTTTAGATTGTACTTCCGAAGACGCTGGAACTCTATGTTCAAATGCTCCTAGTGTTCCTCGTACGATTTCCTTTTCACCACAAGGTCGTCGATATAACATTCGACAATCTCATGTATGAGATCATCGAATATTTTTGATCATAGCTCTCTGATAGGTAGCGCCTGCGTTCTTTAAGCCGAAAGGCATCACCTTATAGCAGAATATGTCTAGCGGGGTCCGGAAGGTGGTGTGCTTTTGGTCTTCAGGATGCATTTTTATTTAATTGTAGCCTAAAGATCCATCCATGAAGGATAAGACCTCATGAGTGGACGTGTTATCAATAATCAGCTCGGTAACAGGTACTGGGAAGTCATCCTTCAAACAAGCTTTGTTAAGGTCCCGAAAGTCCACGCAGATGCGCACTGTCCCATTTTTCTCCATCACTGGAACAATGTTGGCAATCTAGTTAGGATACTGAACTTCTTGGATGAAGCCAGAGTCAATTAATTTCTTAACTTTGGTATTGATACTTATCTCGAGTTCGAGCCACATTCTTCTTGGTGCTTGTTTGATTGGATTGACGTCCGGCGATATCGCCAGTTTATGCACCGCAATTTTTGGATTTAGTCCTGGCTTCTCAGAATAGTTCCATAAGAATCAGTCTTTATACTGAATAAGCACGTCCTTTAGTGTGGCTACCTATGTTTTAGACAACAACATACTGACGAACGTTGGCCTCGGATCGTTTTCCGTCCCTAAGTCGATTTTTCTTAAATTGTCTGCCGTGGTGTGTATCCCATCCTCCAGCTCTTTTGGCGCCGGTGGAAACTCTGAGATCATCTCGTCCTCATTCTCATTTGTGAAGAACCAAGAGAGGTCGTCCATATTCTCATGCTCTCCTTCCTTTGAGAATGTTATCACGTGGCAGGTACGAGTTTATTTCCAAGCTCGGTGTTGATATGGACTTACCCTCATGATATAGGTTGCTTTTGGCTCATGCTTTTGTGGTGGGGTTACCCTCCAACTGTCGGATAGAGCAAACCTGCCTTGCTGATACTGGTCTTCGACCCAGTCTTTGAAAGTGAAGCAGTCTTCAAGAGGATGTTCTATTGCTTGATGGTGGGAACAATAAGCCGGGTGATGAACCTCGTTTATTTGTTCGAGGTGCCGAGACTCCGGGAGCGTCATCATTTGATACTTAATGACAAGGTCGAATATTTTCCTTGTCTTGTCTTGGGAGAAAGAGTATTCCCGACCCATCTTTTTTATTAGCGATGGATTCCAGCTGACTTTTTCTCGATCGCATGGCTTCTTGGATCCGCTTCGTTGTTTTCGAACGTCATTCTTGTTCCTTCTCTTGTTGTTGCCTTTGCATCGGGCTTTTTCCTTGCCACGAGAACGCACAACGGCCTGAGGGTGGAGGGCATCGTAGTCTTCTCTTTCCGCAGACTACTGAGTAAGACGCTGCGTCCTGGCTTTCTCGTAAATGGCCATTTCACGATTGTGTTCATCCCGAACCTTTTGACCTGCTTCCCTTATTAGCGTAGTAATCTGCTCTTCGAACGATGGACTTGACGTTCTTATGGCAGGATCTCGCTCTGGTTCAATGTTATGACCATTTGGAAAAACGTTCCCTTCTTTACCGAAGCCATTTATGATGCGGCAATTATGGAATCGCTCTCATTTATTTGACCAAACGTATCCGAGCCCAATCTTCTCCATTCTCTCGTTGGGCATCTTTCGCTGAGTCCCGGGGACGTCTTAAATGTTTTTGTAGAACTGGGCTTGTCGAACGGTTTGTTAGAAGGATACACCTTGGCTTCTTAATAGCTTTTTCAATCTCTCTGTGTAATATCTGGGTAGATGGATTGGTTGAAGTCTGTCGAGCGCAAATTCGGCACCTTGCCAGACTTCTTTTTTCACTCTGGTCTTCGTAGACTGATAAAAGAGGATCGCCTTTTCACCTCTTCGCCTGGGAGGGACGTAGAAGGTCTGTAGCTCTTTTACGTTATATGTATTGAGCGTATCAAGTTCTTTATAATGCCGCTGCGGAACCATGGTAATTTGTAAACTCTGATCAGCTCCTGTGAAGGTCTGCATTGACGGGCGAACGGAGAACACTGCGTTGACCTCGTCCTCAGAGTCACTGCCGAAGACCAATAACCTGGCCTGTTGTCTTGGGGTTACCCCGAGTAGACTATCTCTTCATCTTCCTCGGTATCGCTCCCAAATATTGGGATAGTGGAAATGACTTTTTGTTTATTCTCCGGTTTATGACATCTTTCCGTGTCTTTAAAGTCTGGTAGGAAGTACTTGGCGTCTTCATATTTTCGGACTTCATTTACGGAGAACGGGTTTATCTCCCCCATAACGGTGTACTCAAGGCCGTCTTTGAAATACTTCATATACTGATGTTGTGTAGAAGGGATGGCGTTGTACTCGTGTAATCAAGGTCGGCCGAGCAGAGCGTTGTAGCAAGTCTTAGCGTCGATGACATGAAATTTGATGTCAGTGATGAGAAGCCTAAAGTGTAATGTCAATATTACGGACCCCAGCGTCCGTGATGACTGCGGGTCGAAGCTGGAGATAGTAATTTTGTCCCGGGCCAGGTGCTGATCGTTCATGCAAATCTCCTTCAGCACCTTCATGTTGATAAGGTTGACGGAGGACCCGTTGTAGACCAAGATCTTCCCTATCTTAATGTCGTGGCAGTACCCGGTGATATATAAAAGACGGTTGTGCTCGCAAGTTCCAAGGAGGAGATCTTCATCGCCGAATGTAATATCAGCTGTATGAACCTTTGGCAGCTCGTCCTTCATCTTTTCTTCTGCAAGAAAAGCTTGGAACTGATCAGACTCTTATAATGCCTTGATCAGAGAATCTCGTGCCTTTTTGGATAGGAGGAGAGCATCCAGTATGCTCAGTTGTGAAGGTATCTTTCTCAGATGTGCCAGGACATTGTAATCCACCTTGTTTTTCTTAGGCGGATCCTTGGCTGCGAGCACTTTGACGACTCTATCATCGAGGGCAATTTCCTCAGGGACTTTTTCCTTCCCCTTGTCTCTTTTGCTCGAACCTTTGTTTGTAGGCCCGAGGTTCTTTTTAGGCAACGTATGGTTACGCAGCTGAATAGTCTAACAGTTCTTCTCCTCTTCTTCTTTTCCAGATGTGGATTCTTTGAAGAGAGGATCGAGGGTTATTTTTTCCTCAGAATCTCTCCCGAATGTGAGAACTTGAGATTTTCCTTTTGTCGAACTGGTATCATCCATATGACAGTTTCCAGCCATTCCTTCACACTCGTCTGTCGCGCTCCTTTGTTGTCGACGGGTTTTGCGCTTCATCCGCTTGAAGTGTTTCCGGTGAGCAACGTATCCTTGCCACCACTTCTTGAAGGCATTGCACTCTTCGGTGGGATGCGTGACCCTCCGATGGTATAAGCAACAGTTCGGATGTATATCCGCTTCGTCGAGGCACGTACTCCCGGGGGTGTTTTCCATGAGAGAGGGTAGCTTCATTCCCATTAACAAGGCTTTTGCGAACCGCTTCTCCGCTTTGATCCTGCTCTTGTTTATAGCAGGTGTGCTTTGGCTTGGGTGGAGTACTTTATGACTCATCCTTACTGCAGCTTCTTCATCCTGACACCGACACTTGGCCTTTTTGTATATGGTCGTTTCACGTTCTCGGTCAGCTTTGCTCTTTTGAAGGGCTTCGTTTAGCTGTCTGTCAATTGGGTCTTCTGGCATCTCCGGGAAATTTGGCACCAATCCTGCCCCCAGTTCCTCTGCGTTGCTTTCCGACGCCGAGAGAGTTTCTTCATTATTTAACGACGAATGAGAAACCATGTAGCAACTTGCTACATAATCTTCGGTTTCTCCTGATGAGCCATTTCCCTCATCATCATCACTATCTCCGTTCTCAAGTATATGGTTGAGAAACTTTTTGTGTGTGACTGGGGTCCGCGCCTTCTAGTTGTACTCCTCCAGCGCGTCGATGTACTTTTGCAGGTCCGTGTGTTTATCGTCTGGATGTACGGACTTCTTGGTCTTTTTCTTTTTCTTCGAAGACTTCAAAGGCTTGACCTGGGTGTTTTGCCCATCGTTACCAGCTTTCGGTATTGGGCGCGGTTTAAGCATCCCCTCAATGATCTCGGGCGCCAGTGAGCTTTTCCATTTGATCGATGGACATGGTTGAAGATCCTTCAACATTCTTTTAGTTTTAGCTGAAAGGACCACTTCCCAAGAAGCTTCTTCGACAAACGAGAATAATGTCCCCGGCGTATCCACCTTTTTAGGAGCGTGCCTCTGTGGCGGGTTCACCCTCCAATTTTCTGACAGTGCGAATTTCCCTTGACGGTACTAGTTCTCGACCCAATTTTTGAAGATGTAGCAATCCTCAATTGGGTGGTCCACTACTCTTTGGTAGGAGCAGTAGTTGGGACTGTTGACGTCACCAGGCTGCAGTGGACGTCTCGGATCCGGCAGTGTGATGAGTTTGTTGCACATTGACAGTTCGAACAATCTCCTCGTTTTATCACGAGAGAACGAGTAAGCACGTCCTAGCTTCTTTTCCAGGGATTGAAGCGGGCGCGCGTTGTTTTGACGAGCAACTGGTTTCGGGTCACTCGGTTGTTGTTGAGTGTTACCTTTTGCATTCCGAGGGTCCATTTTTGAAGAGGGAGGCCCGTGGCCTATCTGGTCCATTTGGGTGTCGATCAAAGCCTGAAAGGTGGTCGGCTTAAAGAACGTCATGAACTGGGACACAGTCGCCTGAGGATCTAGAGTCATTATGAACATGCCCATGACCGGAGCCTCTTCGATGCTGTTCCCCTCCGAAAGACGCGGACTAAGACGCGGCGGGCGTCCTGCCTGAAATTCGGGGCAGATGCTAATTGGTGCTATCCGTCCACCTCTCCAAACATTCCAAGTTGATTTATGGCACCATGTATCGAAGGTTTAAACGGATGCGGCCGATGTAGCAGATTTCGTCAGATTCCCCCTCATTTGAGGGGTTTTTTGA
This sequence comes from Agapanthus africanus, assembly GCA_030015575.1. Lineage (NCBI taxonomy): Eukaryota > Viridiplantae > Streptophyta > Magnoliopsida > Asparagales > Amaryllidaceae > Agapanthus > Agapanthus africanus. The sequence goes on along the minus strand of JASDDO010000028.1, from coordinate 89,882,566 downwards.
TTGTGGGGACGCTCTTCCCCGCAGGCGCAAGCCCCTGCAGTTAATTACGCTACCGCATCGCGGTAACAACTTTCTCCTTCTTCAGATGGTCACTTCGTGTCGTGGGTGTTTGTTTTGTTTTTGGTTGCCCGTGGATTGTATATGGAGACTAATTTATGTTGTCGCCCGTAGGGCGTGGATTAGTCCAAATCTGTATCTTCTTAGATTTGGGTTTAGGGGTTGGGTTTAAGGATACGTTAGCCTCATTTGAGACTAAGATCGACTTAAACGTTTGTTAAGGATACGTTAGTCTAATTAATTTTTTTTAAGACTAAGATCAACTTAACGGGATCGTTTAGATCCAACAAAAGAGCATTTGGACTCTATTGTTTAGTTTAGGGACATTGCGGTCGATTAGTTTAAGGACATCGCGGTCCAGGTTAAGGACATCATAGTCCATAAGTTTAACGACCTCACAGTCAAGGTTAAGGACATCGTAGTCCATGGGCTTAAGGAGCCCACAGTCCAGGTTAAGGACATCGTAGTCCATGGGCTTAAGGACCCCACAGTCCAGGTTAAGGACATCGTAATCCATGAGTTTAAGGACCCTACAGTCCAGGTTATGTGTGGTTGTCGGGACCCGTCACCTCTCTGAAGACGTTGAAGGATTACAACGACAAATATCAGAGGAGTAAAGAGATGTACCCTTGAACCGGTGTGAGTTGGTTGAAAGATCTGTAGTCCAATTTAGAACTAAAATCTGTTAAATATTTATGAGCAGACGAGCTCAATTAAATATAAGTTGAGAACTTATGGCCAATATTGGGATAAGTCCAATAAATGTTTAAACATTTTTATTCTGGCTATTGAGCCGTTATTTGGGCTTGGCCCTTTTAATAATGCTGAGCATTAGATCTTGACACCTTTTTTGTCTTGTATTGAATGCAGAGTATTCATCAGAACAATTTATGTTCTGCCAGCGCGACATGTGGCGCACCAGGCGCTTTGCGCCAGTTAAAGAGCACAGTGCGCTTCTGTCAAGTAGCGCACACGAGAAGGACACGTGTCGCGCTTGGCGCTAAGCGCCAGGTGGTAGGCGCATTGCGCCAGTTTATGAGCGCTAAGCGCTAGTCCATGAGCGCATTGCACTATCAATTTAGTGGCGCGCACATGAGTGACACGTGGCGTGCTTGGCGCAGAGCGCCAGCCCATGAGCGCAGTGCGCTATTTCAGAAGCGCAAAGCGCAAGTTGCATACGTGATTGATACGTGGCGCATTTTGGCGCAGAGCGCCAGTCCAGAGAGCGCAGAAGCGCGGTTCAAGAGTGCAAGGCACATTTCAATGGCGCAAAGCGCATTTGATCAATTTTTATGATCTTTGAACAAATTTATATTCTTTTAAAAGAGACTCTGTCTCAAGATTCAAGAACAACAGTTCTTATTTTTGAAAGGCTTTGCCTTTATAGATCAATGATCTGTGAATGAAGTAAGTACTTCTTTTGTTTTTATGATGAGATCTTTTGATCTCTTTTATGAAAGACCTTAGTCTTTGTAGATCTATAATCTTTTTTAAGAAGATAATTCTTTTTTTTGATTATGAGATGAATCCATCTCTTTGTTCATCGCCATTTTTACCTTGAAGAAAAGTCTTCTTTTGCTGAGAGCTTGCTCTTCTTTCTTTGAGTTTTCTCAAAATTTATAGGGGGGTTTCTCTATTTCAGACTTGAAGTCTTGGGGCCTTTATATAGGGCAAATTGATTTGTTAAATCAGTTAAAGAGATCTTCCTCTGATTGATTTGAGGATATTTCCAACCGTTGGATCTTTGATCCTAGAGCTTCTGTTTTACAGAAGGCAATCTTCTTGGTTTTAACAAGATTGGAAAGATCTTTCCATAACATAATTTTAATTATGATTAATTAATGATTTATCATTATTATTAGATCTTTTGATCTAACGGTGGGGAATTTTATAATTCCAGCGCTGGCGCACCCATGCTTTGCACGTGGTGCGCTGCTCAGAGCGCAGTGCACTTTGCGCTAGCGCACCTACGTTTGACATGTGGCGCGCAGCACAGAGCGCAGCGCAGCCTGCGCTAGCGCACCCGTGTTTGACACGTGGCGCGCAGCACGCCTAGCGCTAGCACACACATGGTGCACTGCCTAGGGCGCAGCGCACCTGGCGCTAGCGCATCCGTGTTTGACACGTGACGCGCAGTGCGTCTAGCGCTGGATCTGAAGCGTTGCTTCAATTTTTGAATTTTAAATTTCAAAACAGAGCTTTGCTTTGATTGGGGGTGCACTGCCTAGGACGCAGCGCACCTGGTGCTAGCGAATCCGTGTTTGACACGTGGCGCCCAGCGCGTCTAGCGCTGGATCTGAAGCGTTGCTTCAATTTTTGAATTTTAAACTTCAAAACAGAGCTATGCTCTGATTGGGGGAAACAAATGCCCCCGCACCGTTGCGCTCACGTGGCGCACACGTGAGTGCAGCGGTGGCAGCATCTGCGCCCTTGGATCAACTCAGAAGTTGAAGAGACGGTTCAATGCCTATAAATAGGACCTTTGGTCCCTTAGATAATTTTCATCTTCTTCTTGAGAATTTTTATTCAGAGCATTGCTCTTCAGTTTAAGAACTTTTCAAGAGTCGGAACTCTATCAAAACTTAGGTAAAGTTTAATTTTTTTTAATAAATTAGGGTTTTACCCATTAACAGAGCCTTGCTCTTCATAGATCTTTGATCTAAAGAAAACCCATTTAGGGTTTCATTAACAGAGCTTTGCTCTCATGAACCCAAAGATCTAAAGAGATCTTTTCTTAGGGTTTCTTTGCCCATGAATCAGAGCTCTGCTCTTTTGATAACATGTAGATTTCTTAATCTTTGATGAAGAACTCTTAAGAGTTTTTTCATGGATCTTGAAGATCCTAGAATTTTTAATTCGTAAAAAAATAATTTTAATTAATTCTTTTCTGATGGATTTTTCCATCATCATTACAGAGCCAGACTCTTAAGGAATTTTATTCCTTCATGATCAAAGTTTGACAAGTGCCACTCTGTCATAGAGCATTGCTCTCAAAGGGAGATTTTCTCCTTTTCCCGAGGGATCTCTCATTTAATGAGAATTTTCCTGAGGATTTCCTCATTTAATTAACAGTTTCATCCAATGATGAGGCTGTTTTATTAATTGATGCATTGTCATCTAGATTTTGTGGGTCCCCCTTTGGTCCCATTTCCACTGCATTGCAGTGTGGTACAAATTTTAAAGTACAGAGTGTGAAAATTTAAAACTAAATTATAGCACTGATAGTTGACTTCTGTCCCCCTTTTTTTGCAGGCGACATGTCTTTCGATACTACGTTTCCATTCGTTCGTTCAGAGGGAGGATTCCCTGAGGCACCTGTGGACCGGGAGGTTCTCGCGCTCATCAAAGACCATGACCCGGAACACAAAAATCTTGACTTATAGGATAGATGGTACGACCAGATTATCAGAGGTCGTCGAAGCTTCTCTTGTGCGACGCCTTCGGAGCCCATCTCGGCGATCCCGTATGCAGATGCACCCCTGGTGAACTATGCCGTGGAGGTTGTTAATTCGACTTCGGAGGGTCTCCTTCAACCTTCGATCGCCGCGATACCCATGCAGCCGCCGGCTGCTATGGACACCCTAGGGCGGCGCATATGCCAGGATGAATCGCACCCTTAGGGACAGCCCTACAACATCGGGCTAACTCCCTATCATCCGGCCGGGTACTTGCAGTAGGCCCGGTACATCTTATCGGCGAAGAAATCGCATCTGTTAAAGCTCGGCTTATACCCTGCAGTCTATGCTTCGTTGTTCCAGTATTCCGCACCTCCTACATGGTGGATCAAGGTGTTCTTGGAGCAGTGGAACATCACGACTCATACCTTCCTCCTGTTGGATAGAGAGGTCTCCATCTCCTTGGAAGAATTCGCCGAGGTTTCTGGTCTACCGGTCGGGGGGGCACTACGAGGAGCTGCTTCCTCCGGATGAATATGTTTTTGCCACCAAGCCAGTGGTGATGGGCCTCACGCCTGAGAACGCCATTCAGCACCAGTTCCCCAGCCTGATAAAGGTGTTGAACCTGTACGAGAGCCTCTTCCTTGAATCCGGAGGCCGGGGGGTCAGTTTTGCGGACTTCATTGCCCGTTTTCTTCGCCCGTAGATTTTGTCGCGACGAGGCAAAAAGTTTGCTAAACTTGATGATCCCTTCGGCTTTGGCTTGGACCGTCATCCGGTACTGGAAGCTGATCAGAAGGGCTTCTTTCTTCATGACGCTGCGATCATCCCTCTATTAGAAATCGCCGCCCCGGGCATTGATGAAGAGGTGTTTTTTCTTGGGTTTCTTAGGCTATGGTTGAGTTGGTTCGCGCTCCCTATGCATCCTCGTTACATGAGGCCTTTCATCTTCTACCTCGCGCATCGCATGGTTGCCGGAATACAAGTGGCCATCGGGATCGCCGGGTTAGCCCACCTATACCATGGTCTTAGCGTAGCGATGGATACCACTGAACCGGGGGTGCATCCTGCCAACTTCTCGATGCATTACTTCACTTCATGGATGGAGATGCACGTGCTCGGGGTCTTTGGCATTCATAAGAGACCTTCATTTTACGAGAGATGCAAGTTCCCTCGGATTATGCGGCTGGTTAACGCCTCCATCGTGAGTCCGTCACAGCGGGAAGCTAGGGGCTTGCTCCTTCGTCCGCGCACGGTCGGAGATGGTATGTCTTTCATAGACAAAGTCTTGACCATCGGCCAGGAAACATCAAAGGCGATGCTGTCACTGCAAGACAATTTTAAGGACAGGGCCTCCGTGTTGAAATCCCGGGAGATTCTCCATTTGTACTCCATCAGGCCGGGCTTTCTTGTATTCAGGCAAAATGATGCGGCGCTATTCATGAGATACAACCCCCATCGTTTTGCCCAGCAGCTGAGTTACAATCAGGGAGTCCCGCTGGAGGCTTTCTTAGTAGAACCCTCTGCCACCGAAGAGGGAACGCGGAGTGCGCTGCATCATTTCATGCGCCTGAATACGGGGACTCACTTCTTTATCAGCGAACCAAGTTGTTTCCCGAGGGCCCTTAATATGCACCTGGCCTGGTATCAACATGCAATGGGTGCTGTTATCAGGGAGGAGAAGCGGCTGCTACTCGACCGCAAGGGTGCACCCACTGCTAGTGACCGAAACCTCCCTTTGAAGCGAAGGACCATTGTCCTTCCTCCCCTCAGAGAAGCTGCCGTGATTGACGTCCCCGGTGATAGGCCTGAGCTACCGGTGCCCCGTGCTCCCGTGGAGACGGTGGATGTACCACCGGTGCCGCATGCTCGCGTGGAGACGGTAAATGTAGCTTCCCCGAATCTGGCGTGGGCTCAGATATCGGGACTCGTCGCCCCAAAGTGCCCACCAAGCATAAGCTTGTGCTGGCTGCGACTGGAGCTCGTTCGCAGAAGAGGAAGAAGAAGTCGGTCCTTTCTCTAGATGCTGTACTCGGCCTGGAGCCTCATGCTCCTTATAACGAGGGCCTGAGCGAATATGGGGCCAATGAGGGTCTCTTCATAGCGTCGGAAGATACTAATCTCGAGGCCGCTATTGCAGCTTCTGTGCGATCCGCAAGCCACCAAGCGGAAATGGCCACCCTCGCGCAATCAAGTAAACATCATTCACACCTTCTGTTATTGCATTATATTTTATTTTTATTATCATGTCCTGACTGACATTTTTCCTTCTGTAACAGGCTTTACCATTGAAGAGGCTCTAGCGGCTTCTCTTAGGACCTTTGAGGAAGAGGAGAGGAATCGCGCTTTACTGGGCATTGGTATGTCTCGGCTCATTGCATACTCATTCTCCTTTCTTATGGACAATGTAACCCCTTCTTTACCTTATCGCAGGGACTACCTCTACTCATGCTATTCCGAGTGCGGTACCGACTTCGCAGGGCGGTGCGGAGACGCTCGCTGGGCTGGCTATCTCAGTTCCGCCAGTATTGTTGAAAGAAGCTTCACTTAAGCAACCGATGACGGATGCCATAATGGCTCCAGAGGTAACCCTTGGCGCGGATGACGACGTCCTATTGATGGAGGCGTCTAGAAGATCCGCTTTGACGGCCCGAGCGGAAAGGAAGCGCCGAATGCGCGTGGCAAGGGAGCGTAGTGCTGCCTTGGCCGCGGGTGCGGATTCGAGCACCGCTACCCCTGCCCCTACTCCTTCAGAGGAATCCTCGGCTGTCTTGTCCACTGCCTATAGGCGGGCAGCACGTGCGGCTCGGGAAGCAGTCGGAAGACCAACTCAAGGTAATGTGACACGGGGTTCTATTGTCAAATTTTTAAATATCAGTTCTCATATATCTTAGCTTGCAGGGCCGAGTCTTACCGAAGAAGTGGCGGCGACCGCTGAGCCTGGGGTAGCGGTAGAGGAGGTAGTCGTGATTTCCGAACCCGAGGCAGCGGTAGGCGAGATGGCTGCGATTGCCGAGCTCGAGGTAGCGGCTGGTGAGACAGTCACGATCGCCGAGCCTGAGATAGCTACCATTGCCGAGCCCGTGGTGGCGATGGGCGAGACAGCTACAGCCGCCGAGCCCGAGATAGTCACTCTTTCGTAAGAGTCGGGCACTGCTCCGATCGTTGCACTTCCCCCTTGCGGCACCTTGCCACTGCCGGGCGCTGCGAGTATCACGACGATTCTCGTGGAGTCAGGGGATGAGGCGACGGGAGGTGAGACCATTCCGATGGAGGAGGGTGAAGCAGTTGCTGTATCAAGTGACGCCCTCGTCACGGTTCCAGCTGGTGACTCATTAGGTAGATTTTGGGTCATTGCTTTTCTTTTTATTCTGCAATCCTTTTCAATCTTTCCTGACGGTATTTGATTGGTTCGAAAAAGTGTTTGTATAGTTAACCGCAATCAATAACGGTATCGCGCGTAGCTAGACCGAGATGAGTACGGGTCGTCCTCAGGGAAACGTGGAACCTTTTACTCTTACTTTAGATGTGTTGATAAAGAGAGGAGGAAATAAGAATTTTGTGAAAAGTTTCTAGATCTACGTTAAGCAAGAATGCAAAAATATAGATCTAGATTATTTTAGAGATGTAGACAATATAATAAGAGGGCTTATAGGGTTCGTTAGAATTTAGTAGTCATGGACGATTAATTAAAAGTTACCCTTTTTATCCATTAATAGATTTATAACTAGAACGACGGTGATGCGTGTAGATTAGGGGTTCTGGAGGGAAAAGGAATCCCACTCTTAACCCTTATCTCGACACGGAACTCCGTTCATGTCTAGCCTTTACCAAAACAATCATTAATCTAATTTCTAATCGCGGTCGGAACTAGCAAAGAATTGCTAGCGCGCCCGATTAGGATGTTAATGATTCTTTTGATAAAGTTTCTGAACTTTATAGGACTTAAAAAGGGTTTAGTTATTTTCATCATCCATTAGCCTACCCTAATCCTACGAACCCTAACAAGCGGAGAATTACTCGCGCATGTTGGGAAAAGAAGCTGAAAAGATAGAGAGGGAAAATATAATGTAAAATGCAAAAGAATTAAATAAAACAACTACCTTTATTAATCAACTTGAACAATCTACACTTTGATTCCTTAGAAAATGATTACAAAGACTAGTTTGCTTCTCGATCTCTTCTAAGGAGGTAGACGAACAGTTGATGATCAGCCTGGATGCGTGAGCGTCTGGAGCTTCGTGATCTCTTCGGCTTGATGTCTTCTAACTTTAGCCCTTGGTCCTTTATATAGCCCTCAAAGAAGAAAAACTAGTTACCATATATGGTGACTTCCTAATATGGTAACTTTCCATGCCTGGATTCTGAGTCCCTGTCAGTATTGATTTTATGATTTTGGCAGATTTTTGATCCTGACATGTTGAACATCTTGATCTCTTGACCTGAGCTAAATCTTGCACAATATCTCTATGAATAGTGTTAGTTTATTTATTAAATTAGAGAGAGTGTCTTAATCACTATATATGGTAATAAATCTTTAAGAAACTTGATTAAGAATATTTAATATGCTATGCACTTTATATGGTAATAAATCTTTAACAAACATGATTAAGAATATTTAATATGCTATGCATCTTTTAATTAATAAAATATTATGCATATATTTTGAAATATTATTCTAACCATTTGTATGATATTATATCTTTTAAGAATTGTGATTAGAATATTTGATATGATATGCATATTTTCAATTACCAAAATATTATATAAATATAAAATGCCTATATTTTCCTTCATAATATTAATTATAATATATAAACATATGGAAAATAGTATTTTGCAGATAAATCCAAATATGTTTAATATTTATAATAAACACCTTTTATTATTTAAGAAATGTAAGCAAAATACTTATACCAAAGTGCAATATTTTCAACTGAACAGTATTTATCTCGTTTCTAATGCAGGCGTGGCGAGCGCTGAGGTCGCGCTACCCGAGGCAACGCCATCAGTTACCGTTTTGACGGTGACCTCTCCTCTACCTTCTCTCATACCGCTTCAAATGTTGGAAGGTACGGATTTGTGACCCATCAGTCTTACGTCTAGGCTGTATAATTTATGTACTGACATTGCATTACCGCGTTCTTGCAGGAGTCCTTTTTGATCACCTGTATCAGGTGCTACAGCCACACTTCTCCTTTCAGTCAGAGATTAGCCCGCCCGCTGGTGTCGGTGAGTATTTTTTTCTGAACGACGTCCTTCCTTTTAACGGGCAGTCATGTTATTGCTAATCCTTCTTTGCATTGCTTGTAGCCTTACAAATTGAAGGAGGGGACGAGGGTATTGTTGCACCACCGGAACTCCCAGCTCTGCCCCCCGTTGCAGCCGGTATAGTAGACTCTATTGTTCATGTACTTTTCTTTATTTCTTGAGCCGACATCTGATTGCGATTTGTTTTGTAGCGGTCATATCGATTCCAGCCCCTTTCGAGTCTCGTATTATAATGCCGGCAGGGCCCTTTTCCAGACGTCCATCCTCAAAAGATGCTGTGACCAGTCTGCGTATGCTGAGCGAATACATCGAGGAGCTTGACGCGGAGGCTCCTACATCTGCCGCAGATTTCGCGGCCGTGGTCAATCCAATGCTGGCGACGCTTGTGAACTTCCATAATGAAGGTGTCGTCGAGTCTTAGGTTAATCATTGCAGGAAGATTGAGGCCTGCCTGCATGAGCTTGAGCTTATGCGTCCTGCTCTTGAGATTTAGGCTTTGAACTCCCAGCGGGCCGCATGGGTCGAGCATAGCGTGTCCTTCCTCCGCCATTTCGAACAAGAAGCGACCTTGAGGCGGAAGGAACGCGAGGAGGCTTCCGCTAAGTCTGTCCAATTACGTGCCCAGGTCGAAGCGAACGCCGCACAATTGAGAGCCGTCTTTGACACCTTGCAGCAATGTATCTCGGACGGGCTTGTATTGAGACAGAAGCTCGACTCTATCGAGCGGGTTTCGCAGAGTCGCGAAGCTGCCCAACGGGAAATCAATGAGAAGATTTCATCATGCTTGCAACAAAGTACTCGAATCGAAGCGGAGCTGGCCGCGGCGGCTGATCATGAGAAGGCGCTGAAAGAAGTGCGAGAGCAGCTTACGGACTTGTTGAAAACGCTTCCTTCTCAGTTGCTGTTTTGTACCTATTACACACTTGTAATCTTTGAATAACATGTATCCATTTTTTATTCTTTTATATGATGTATCTTGTATTCAAATGAGTTCATGAATAAAGACACATTGTTCTTATCTCCCACTGTCGTTTTCTTTTCTTTGTTGTGTTGTTGGTATGTTACTCTGGCAAGTGTGGCCTGTAGATAATAAAGAACATTTCATGTTGAACTCTTCAAGAGGTAGTGATGGCTTAGGAAGCAGGTTCAGATCTGCTACCTAAGACTTTTCAACTTTATGAGCCGTGAGGGTCTCATAAAGACTTTTCTCCCTACGAGTCGTGAGGATCTCGTAGGTGTCTTTTCTCCTTAGGAGTCGTGAGGATTCCTAAGTGTGTTTTCCCTTATAAGTCGTAAGGATCTTATAAGAGAATTTTCTTCCTTATGAATCGAGAGGACCCATAAGTGTTTAATGAGATTGACATGTGGATGACGTATTTCCGTGACGAGGTCATGTGGATGACGTATTTCCATTACGGGGTCATGTGGATGACGTATTTCCGCAATGGGGTCATGTGGATGACGTATTTCCGAGACGGGATCATGTAGATGACGTATTTCCGTGACGGGGTCATTTGGACGACGTAATTCCGAAACGGGGTCATGTGGATGACGTATTTCCGTGACGGGGTCATGTGGATGACATATTTCCGAGACGGGGTCATGTGGATGACGTATTTCCGAAACGGGGCCATGTGGATGACGTATTTCCGCGACGGGGTCATATGGATGACGTATTTCCGAGACGGGGTCATGTGGATGAGGTATTTCTGAAACGGGGTCATGTGGATGACGTATTTCCACGACGGGGTCATATGGATGACGTATTTCCACGACGGGGTTATTTGGATGACGTATTTCCGAAACGGGGTCATGTGGATGACGTATTTCCGTGACGGGGTCATGTGGATGACGTATATCCGAGACGGGGTCATGTGGATGACGTATTTCCGAAACGGGGTCATGTGGATGACGTATTTCCGCGACGTGGTCATGTGGATGACGTATTTCCGCGACTGGGTCATGTGGATGACGTATTTCCGAGACGGGGTCATGTGGATGCCATATTTCCGAGACGGGGTCATGTAGATGACGTATTTCCGTGACGGGGTCATATGGATGACGTATTTCCGTGACGGGGTCATGTGGATGACGTATTTCCGCGACTGGGTCATGTGGATGACGTATTTCCGTGAAGGGGTCATATGGATGACGTATTTCCGAGACGGGGTCATGTAGATGACGTATTTCCGAAACGGGGTCATGTGGATGACGTATTTCCACGAAGGGGTCACGTGGATGACGTATTTCCGAGACGGGGTCATGTGGATGACGTATTTCCGAAACGAGGTCATGTGGATGACGTATTTCCGCGACGGGGTCATGTGGATGACGTATTTCCGCGACGGGGTCATTTGGATGACATATTTCCGTGACGGGGTCATGTGGATGACGTATTTCCATGACGGGGTCATGTAGATGACGTATTTCCGAGATGGGGTCATGTGGATGACGTATTTCCGCGACGGGGTCATGTGGATGACGTATTTCCGAGAAGGGGTCATTTGGATGACGTATTTCCGAGACGGGGTCATGTGGATGACGTATTTCCGCGACGGGGTCATATGGATGACGTATTTCCGAGACGGGGTCATGTAGATAACGTATTTCCGCGACGGGGTCATGTGGATGACGTATTTCCGCGACGGGGTCATGTGGATGACGTATTTCCACGACGGGGTCATGTAGATGACGTATTTCCGAGACGGGGTCATGTGGATGACGTATTTCCGCGACGGGGTCATGTAGATGACGTGTTTCCATGACGGGGTCATGTGGATGACGTATTTCCGCGACGGGGTCATGTGGATGGCGTATTTCCGAGACGGGGTCATGTGGATGACGTATTTCCGAGACGGGGTCATGTGGATGACGTATTTCTACGACGGGGTCATGTAGATGACGTGTTTCCGCGACGGGTCATGTGGATGACGTACCTCCGTTGTAATGAGACTAATATCGAAGTGGCCTCCAGGTTGTCTGGGAACCATCGAGATTCGGAGTAGGGGCTTTGCCGTAGCTCCTGAGTTGATTGCAGCGTCTGAATCCTGCTGGTTTGGGGAGGAACGCTGTTGATGATCTCTAGACTATCCCTGAACTGTCGAGATCTAGCTTCATTTTCTGATGGAGCCTGGGGAGGGAAGGCGTGATTCCTTCTTTGTTTGCACCCCTGGATTGTATATAGGTATTGATGTGATATCACCTGTAGGGCATACATTTTATTATATATTTTTTTATTTCTTTCCGCGATGCTCTATCATTTCAGCTTTTATATCGCGAAGGTCGCGATTGCCCAATCATTTCGGCTATTTTTCGTGGCGCCCAATCATTTTGACTATTTATTTTATTTTTATTCGCTGCTTTTTATCGCGAGTTGCCCAATCATTTCGGCTATTTTGCATGCATACATTTTTACTTGCTGATTTTGTTTGCAAGTTGCCCCATCATTTCGGTTATTTCATATGCATGTGTGGCTCGCTAGCTTCTCACTGCAAGCTTGGAATTATACACCGATTTCGGAATTAGCACCGCTACAACTGGGATATTTTCAGGAGCGAATCATCATTTGCCTCTATCGATATCGAACAAAGGTGGCTTAGCGAACAGGGTTAGGATCCTGTCGACTAAGGCTTTTGATTTCATGAGCCGTAAGGGTCTCATAAAGGTATTTCTCCCTGCGAGTCGTGAGGATCTCGTAGGTGTGTTTTCTCCTTAGGAATCGTGAGGATTCCTAAGTGTATGGCTTCTCGTAAGTCGTAAGGATCTTACAAGAGTATTTTCTCCTTCTAAGTCGAGAGAACTTAAAAGGGCTATTTACAGTGTAGACATATCCCTAGTCACGGATGGGGCTTTGTTAGGGAAATGTTTATTCGCGCCCGTGGATTGTATATAAGGGTCAGTATTGAGCCGCTTGTAGGGCAAAATTGAAGGTTGTGGTGGCCGCTTAAGAACAGGTTCAGATCCCTGTAGCTTAAGACTTTTGAATCTTATGAGCCATGAGGGTCTCATAAGAGGGTTCTCCTTACGAGTCGTGAGGATCTCGCAAGTGTAATTTCTCCTTAGGAATCGTGGGGATCTCTAAGTGTGTTGCTCCTTTGTGAGTCGTAAGGATCTCACGCAGGTGGTTTCTCCTTACAAAGCCGAGAGGAGCTTACAAGTGTCTTTTAACGAGATTGCGCCCTTGCGGGTTTTCACAAAACTTGCCGGTAGCCCTGCTGTTTTTACTCACGGAGCCCTTTCGGGTTTTCATCCGTGCCCTTTTCGCTTATGGACATACCGTTTTTTTTCTTTTTTATTCTTTTCACTTTTTTTGTGTCAGCCTTGGGATGCTACAGTCCACAGTAGTTTATCGACGTCTCGGTCGACAGCTATTTTTAGGACATAGTGGTCCATCATTAGTTTAAGGACGTTTCGGTCCGTTGTTAGTTTAAGGACATTTCGGTCCGTTGTTAGTTTAAGGACGTTTCGGTCCGCGAAAAGGAGGCCGGCTACTACTTACAGAGTTTAAGCTTAGGAAGATAGAGAGCGGACATGGTCATCGTCATCTATCGTTGACCCAGGCCGTGACTCGTCAGGCGTAGTATTTCTTCAGGAAGCGACCATTTATTGGCCTGACGGGCCTTTCGCCATGCATGTCCATGAGTAGATAGGCCCCACACTGGTAGACCTTGTCTATAGTATACGGGCCTTCATAGTTCGGCTCGAATTTCCCCCGTTTGGCACGATTAGGGATCATAGGTCTTTTGACCACTAGCACGAGTTCGCCTTGGCGGAATGTTCTCGGCCTAGTCAATCTTTCGTATGAGCTCGTCATCTTTGCTTTATAAGCCTCCAGATTTTGTTGCGCCATGAGCCGAGTTTCATCAAGGGCATCGAGCTCCTCAAGCTGAAGGTGAGCATTCTCTTCGTCCGTTAGCTCGTAATGAACCGCTATTCGTAAAGAGGGTAACTCTATCTCGAGAGGGAGTACTGCCTCTGTACCGAATACCAATGCGTACATCGTTGTGTTCGTGGCCGTTTTGAACGTAGTTCGATACGCCCAGAGAGCTTCATGCAGTCTCTCGTGCCAGTCCTTCTTATTTCGGGACACTGTTTTTTTCATGATCTTCGTTAAGGTCTTGTTAAAAGCCTCAGCTAGACCGTTAGCTCGGGGATTATAGACTGAGGAGTATCTCCAGTCTATGTTATGCTGTTGTGCGAAGCAGCTAATCTTGTGGCTTCTATAGGCTGGCCCGTTATCGGAGATAATCCGTCGCGGAGTACCGAACCGATAAATAACACGTGTCTTGAAGAAATGGAGGATATTCTCCGTCTTCACTACCCTCAACGGTACTGCTTCTGCCCATTTGGAGAAGTAATCAGTTGTCGCCAAAATAAATCGATGTCCTCTGGACGATACTGGTTCGATGGGGCCGATTATGTCAGTCCCCCACATTTTGAACGGCCAGCTAGCCACTGTTGGATGTAGTGGGTTTGGATGCTGATGGATAAAGTCCCCGTGAATCTGGCACAAATGGCACTGTTTCGCGTATTTGAGGCAGTCTTGGATCATTGTGGGCCAATAATAACCCATCTGTTTGATCTTCAGCTTCATCTTCGGCCCGGCTTGGTGAGAACCACAGAGCCCGTCATGAGTTTCCTGGACGACTCCCTTTGCCTCTTTAGGTCCCAGGCATCTTAACCACAGAGAATCAAATGATCTTTTATACAGAGTATCATTGACGAAGGCGAAAGACAGAGCTCGTTTCATAAGTTGATGTCTTGAGGACGCACCTTCAGGTGTTCGACGGGATTTGAAGTAGTCTATAAAGAATTCTCTCCAATCCGTAACCTTTTCCTGGTCTTTTATTTGTAGGGTCGTTTGCTCGGTCGCTCCTTTTTCTTCGGACGATTCCGGAGATATTTCTGCTGGTGTGAGAATCCGACGACTTTGCACAATGATCATCACGTCATCGAGGTTTTCGTCAGCCAGTTCTTTAGCGAGCTTGGCTAATGCATCCGCTTTGCTATTTTCCGCACGCGGTATGCTTTCTAGGGTGTAGGAAGGAATTTGAGTCAACAGTTGCTGTACTCTCTCGCCGTATTTCACCAACTCAGGCTTGCACGTCTAATAGTCGCCGTTTACTTGACTAACGACTAGTTGGGAGTCTCCGTATATGAGGAGGTTTTCGATTCCCATGTCGATGGCGATCTCGAGACCTGCTATCAAAGCTTCATACTCGGCTTCATTGTTTGTCCTCGGCTCTGTTAAGGAGAAAGCAAAGCACATTATCCCTCCTTGTGGAGTTACGAAGATGAGGCCTACCCCCGATTTGATTGTGGGCATGCATTGTTTGCGCTTCTTCATGGAAGATGCTCCATCGAAGTAAAGTTCCCACCGGGTATCATCCCCGTCGATCGTGTCAAACGCATGTGTTTCCCCCAATTAGAGTAATGCTCTGTTTCGAATTTCAAAATTCAAAAATGGAAGCAACGCTTCAGATTCTGCGCGCTGCGTGCCACATGTCAAACACAGACGCGCTAGTGCCAGGTGCACTGCGCCCTAAGCAGCGCACCCCCAATCAGAGCAAAGCTCTGTTTCGAATTTCAAAATTCAAAAATTTAAGCAACGCTTCAGATTCGGCGCGCTGCTCGCCACGTGTCAATCGTAGACGTGCTGGCGCCAGGTGCGCTGCGCCCTAGGCAACGCATCCCCAATCAGAGCAAAACTCTGTTTCAAAATTCAAAATTTAAAAGTTGAAGCAACGCTTCAGATCCAGCGCTCTGCGCTGCGCGCCACGTGTCAAACACGGGTACGCTAACACAGTTGCGCTGCGCTCTGCGCTGCGTGCCATGTGTCCAACACGGGTGCGCTAGCGTAGTTACGCTGCGCTCTGCGCTGCGTGCCACGTGTCGAACATAGGTGCGCTAGCGCAAGGTGCGCAAGCACTGGAATTAAAAATTCCCCCACCATCAGATCAAAAGATCTACTAATAATAAATTATTAATTAATCAGAACTAAAATTCTGTTATGGAAAGATCTTTCCAATTTTATTAAAATAAGAAGATTATCTTCTGCAAAGCAGAAGCCTTAGGATCAAAGAACCAACGGTGGGAAATATTCCCAAATCAATCAGAGAAATATCTCTTAAACTGATTCAACAAATCATTTGGCACTATATAAAGGCCCCTAGACTTCAAGTCTAAAATATACAGAAAAGAGAGAGAAAAACCCTCTGCAAACTTTAAGAAAAAAGAAGAGCAAGCTCTTAGAAAAAAGAAGATTTTTCTTCATCTTCAAGATAAAGAACTATGTTCTTGAAATAACAGAGATGAAACTATCTCGTGAAAAGAAGAACCATCTTCTAAAAAGATCTTAGATCTATAAAAAGACCAAGGTCTTTGTTTTAAAAGCAAAAGATCAAAATATCTAATCATAAAGAAAATAATAATAAAAGAAGTATTTTTACTTCATTTACAGATCTTTGATCTATAAAAGGCAGAGCCTTTTATAAAAAACAAGAACTTTTGTTCTTGGATCTTGAGGCAAAGCCTCCTTTGAAGAACATAAATTTGTTCTTTGATCTTAAAATTGATCAGATGCGCTTTGCGCTATTGAAAAGTGCCTTACACTCATGAACTGCGCTCTTACGCTCCTTGGATTGGCGCTCAGCGCCAAAACATGCCACATGTCAACCATAGACACCACTTGCGCTTTGCGCTTTTAAAACAGCGCACTGCGCTCATGAGCTGGCGCTCAGCGCCAAGTGCGCCACGTGTCACTCACTGGCACGCCAACAGACTAGCGTAGAGTGCTCATAAATTAAAAGCGCAATAAGCTAATGAACCAGCGCTTAGCGCTAAGCGCGACACGTGTCCTCTTCGCATGCGCTACTCGACAGAAGCGCAATGCGCTCTTTAATTGACGCAAAGCGCCTGACGCGGCACGTGGCGCACTGTCAGAACACAATTTATTTTGATCAAGACAAAATATGTCAGAGCCCAATGCCTAGAATTATTAAAAGGGCTGAGCCCAAATAAAGGCTTAATAGCCAGAGCAACTAAAAATGTTAAACATTTTTAATTGGACTTAGCCCAATTCTGGCCATAAGTCTTCAACTTATATTAAACTGAGCACATCTGCTCATAAATATCCAACAGATCTTAGTCTCAAACTGGGCTACAGATCTTTCAAACAATCCACCTTGGTTTAAGGATACATCTCTTCACTCCTTTGATATTTGTCGTTGTAATTCCTCAACGTCTTCAAAGAGGTGATGGGTCCCGACAACCACACATTTCACGGACTGTGGGGTCCTTAAACTCATGGACTCTGATGTCCTTAACCTCGACCGCGATGTCTTAAAACTAACATCGGACTGTGAGGTCTTTAAACTCATGGACTATGATGTCCTTAACCTCGACCGTGATGTCTTAAAACTAGCATCGGACTGTGAGGTCCTTAAACTCACGGACAATGATGTCCTTAATCTCGACCGCGATGTCTTTAAACTAACATTGGACCGAGATGTCCCTAAACTAACAATGGACCGCAATGTCCTTAAACTAATTACCGACCGCAATGTCACTAAACTAAACAACAGAGCCCAATTGCTCTCTTGTCGGATCTAAACGATTCTGTTAAGTTGATCTTAGTCTAAAATTAGACTAACGTATCCTTAACAAACGTTTAAGTTGATCTTAGTCTCAAATGAGGCTAACGTATCCTTAAACCCAACCCCCAAACCCAAATCTAAGAAAGATACGGATTTGGACTAGTCCACGCCCTATGGGCGACAACATAACTTAGTCTCCGTATACAATCCACAGGCAACCACAAACAAAACAAACACCCACGACACGAAGTGGCCATCTGGAGAAGGAGAAAGTTGTTATCGCGATGCGGTAGCGTAATTAACTGCAGGGGCTTGCGCCTGCAGGGAAGAGCGTCCCCACAATCAAAAACCCCTCAGATGAGGGGGAATCTGACGAAGTCTGCTACATCGGCCGCATCCGTTTAAACCTTCGATACATGGTGCCATAAATCAACTTGGCATCTTCGGAGAGGTGGACGGATAGCACCAATTAGCATCTGCCCCGAATTTCAGGCAAGACGGACCAACGCGGTTTCGTCTCTGTGTTCGGAGGGGTACAGATTCTGGCACGCCCGGCGGGACCTTTTCCTCTTTCCACTCCACACTTCGTGTGTCGTGTTCGCGAACGAATCACGGTTTGATATGGTTGCATGTGGATTTGAGATACTTAGATTTGCCTTGCTCCGTGCAGAAGACAAAAGATCAATGGCTTCAAACTGCACTAACTGCAACTGCAACTCTCGCTCCGTTCATCTGGAAGAGTGACTTACGGGCCCCAAGAGGCCACCCTTTTCAAGATGCCAGTGGAGCAAGTAACTCAGGCCACCACTGGGCTGTTCTTTAGGACCATGAACCCACTGATGAGCTTCAATGCCCTGCTGCTGTCGCAAGAAGCCCCAAATAAGTCGGTCTTCGATCGACTTACCACTACCGCGGCCCCTCTCAACGGGTCGTCCTGCTCCAACACCTCGGTCTTCTTCAGATTGGGCCGAAGTTCCTGTGGGCCCATGTTGAAGCCTGCAGTCCCAGAAAAGGTTGTTCCGAAGAGGATAGCCATCCCTGCTCCTAAAGTCGTCAAGGCGGCTTCTCCTACCAAAGGGTCAGTTTTTACAAGGCTGGCTATTCCGGCTCCCACTACGGTTCCCGTCCCTGCTCAGAAGTCTGTTTTTGACCGCTTGGATACGGCTTCTCGACGGACATCAGTCTTCAAGAGGCCGACGCCAGCAACAGCCTTCACCTGAACAGGGGGCAAGAAAAAGCCATCCCCATCACCGAACCAACCCCAACAGCTCGACACGCTCGACGCCGCCACTGACGCCGGGTAAGGAAGGCTGGGGGCAACTTCCCCTCTGGGCTAACTCCACCAGCTCCAACGGTGGAAATTAATGCTGTTGTTCCAACCGGGAACAGCTTTGAGCTGCTGAATGAGGTGCGCAGGAGCTCGCCTACCGCCGTACTGAAAAGATCTCCGCCACCAGTGGAGGCTGTCACAGAAATAAAGCCGGAGCAGTCCCCTCAACGGCTGTCTTCCAAAGTTTACAAAATCTGGCGACAAGTCCGATAGTCGGTGGTTGATCAAGACTATCCCCGCCGGCAGAAGAAGCTGAAGGTCCGACAGGAAGAAAACCGTCATGTTAAGCCACAGAAGGTGACGGCTACTTGGGTGCCCACTACAACGGCCCCCTCAACTTCGACCGTCCATAAGAGGAGAAGGCCGGAGAAAATCTCCATGCCTGCGACAAATGTCAAAGGCACTGAGCCCAAACGCCCTAAGTCTGGGGGCATGGTGGTGTATACCGTCTATATGGCATCCGGAAAAGAGGATAGCCGTATCTCTGCAGGTCATCGACCGCTTACGCGATCCATGACAAAAGCCCAAGAGCAGCAGCAGAAGCTTCAGGAGATGATGACTGCGATGGCCGCACTCACAGGACCGAAAGCAAGCCCAGTGACATCCTCGGAGCAACGCCACGAGCAGGAAACTGATACTGGGTTCCTTCGGAGAATGCTTGAGAAGAAGGACAAAGAGGCCGCAGAACAAGAAGCCAATTTAAAGCAAATGGCCTTTCTATTCCAAGATATGGTGGGCATGATGATCCAGCCGGATCCTCCAGCCGAGGATCCTCCAGTAATAATTGAAGATGATAGAGGAGAAATATCGAATCCTCTGCCGGCTCTTTCAGCAACCAAGGAGGAAACTATTTCCATGTCCGCCTTGGATGATTATATCGCTCAGCAGATACGAGTTCACCAAGCGAATGAAACGGCTGGGCAAATTGTTAGAACTGGGCGACCGTATCCAGGCTGGTATGATCAAATAAAGTACCCGCCAGGCTACACGATCCCAAATTCTATGTGTACAAGGGGACAGGCAACCCCCATCAACATGTCGCTCAGTTCAGGGCTCTTTGTGGCAATACCGGTGGCGATGATAAACTGTTACTTTGCCAATTCATCGGCAGTTTATCGGAGACGGCGTTTGAATGGTACTCCGAACTTCCAAACGACTCCGTCAAAACTTTTGCAGAAATGGAGTTGTTGTTCACCCAGCGATTCGCAAGTGCTAGTGAACGCATCCCAATAACGGCATTGATCAATGCCAGGGTAAAGCCGGGCGAGACATGGGTTCAGTACGTGATCCGATGGCGGAATCTGTGGTTGAAGTGCGAACAGCGCATTGAAGAAGCACCAGCGGTGGGCATGTTCGTGGGCACTCTGGACCCTCATGCCACTATTTCACAGTTTATGATGTTCTTCAAACCGACCACATTTCACGCTTTAATCGACAAGCTAGCCCAGATGGATCAGATGGGGCATAGACCGTCTCCTCCAAAGCTGGAACCACGAAACGAAAAGGGTAAAAGAAAGGCGACCTTCGTGGCAAATACCCAACAGCAGCCCAGTGCTCCAAGACTAACGGATCAATTGGAAGAGAGACGACGATATTACAATGAGAAAATGAAGCGTCCTTACTCGTTCCTACGGGATAAAATGAAGAGACTCTTCGAGCTGGCAATGCGCAACCGGCTTATCAATCTGCCGAATCCAAAGTGGCCATTGCAACCCGCGAAGCGAATAATCCCAATTATTGCCCTTACCACCAAACGTTGAGCCATCCAATCGAAGATTGCTTCGTCTTTAAGGGATGGATCGAGGATCAGTACCAACAAGGCAAGTTTGCGTTGTCTGAGAAGTGGAAAGTGAGCCCACCACAACCGCATACTCCTAAGAAGATGGACACACCGGGGGCAACATGCTCTTTTGTTAAAGAAGCTGCATGGGAGGTCGTTCTTTCGGCCAAAACCAAAAGGATGCTGAATGATCTCCAGACATGCTCGGCGATCAGGTGGAAGAATCTGTTGGAACCTGAAATCATTGAAGGATTGCTGAAGCCGCACCCAACTCCAAAGGTTGGTGGTGATAACCAAAGTGTTCATATCCAGCCGTCGAAATCTTCGAAAAAGAAGAAGAAATCCAAGAAACCCGTGAAGCCTGGCGACAAGCACACGGACCTGCAAAAGCAGATTGATGCGCTGGAAGAATATAACCAGAAGTCGCGGACTCCAATCACACTCCAAGAGTTCCTCCTTGAAGACGGAGATGATGGAGAAGACTCGTCGAATGGATCTGAGGATTACGTAGCAAGTTGCCATATGATCTCTCATTCGTCGACAGATGATGGAGAACCTCCTTGTACCGAGAGACTGGGGGCAGGTCCTGAACCGAAACTGTCAGGGCCATCAGACGAAATGATCGATGCATTTCTAAACGAAGCTCTTCTGAAAAGTAAAGCTGATCGGGAGCGTGAGGTGGCCATATTTGAAAAGGCCAAATGCCGGCGACTGGACGAAAGGGTCGAAACACTTCTGCCGGATCAAAGTATGTCCGCCGCGAATAAAAACAAGTTCAAGACGAGAAAAAGGTTTGCTAAAGCCATATAAATGGGAATGAAGCTACCACCCTCCGAAGGAAACACTCTCGGTGAAGCAGAGATGCATCCTAGCTATACTGCCTATATCATCGAAAGATGGCACACCCCACCGAAGAGTGCAACGCTTTTAAAAGATGGTGGCAGGTGTAATGACCCCAAAATCTTTATACATTTGTATTATCCCTCTTCAAAAATATACCGTATTTATTTGTACTTGGTATTTTCCTCTTTCTATTAAATTTATTATTATTTTATTCCTCAATCTATTATGTATTTTTTTTCTAGGTACAATTTCTTTTTCTTATATTTAAGTTTTTAACTTCTCATTCTTATTTTTTCCTTTCATTAATATTTAACCCAAATCCATTATTTTTATTCTCCATAGCCCATCTAAAAAGCCCATTTTCTTTTTTAGCAACATCATATATTTAATTCTAATTAAATATATGCATGAACAACTTTATAGCTCATTGGTTAAGTCCTTGCATTATTATTTCATAAGTCACATGTTCAAATCTTCATTCTTGCAATTATTTTTATCAATTTTTTTATTCTTCTCATAACCTACAAATGAGACCTTTCATTTCCAAAATGAATGGTGACCTTTCATTTCTCTTTTAATTCTCATGTTAAATGCATATATTATAATTCACCATTACACCATCTTTATTGTCCTCCTCTATCTTTTCATTCCTCACATTTTTCTATCTCTCACTTCTCCCTCTTCACCTAAAGTTCAAGAAGAAGAACATGAAGAAGTCTTCAAGAAGGTCTCGCTAGTAACGCGAGGCTAT
Source organism: Agapanthus africanus (assembly GCA_030015575.1). Taxonomy (NCBI): domain Eukaryota; kingdom Viridiplantae; phylum Streptophyta; class Magnoliopsida; order Asparagales; family Amaryllidaceae; genus Agapanthus; species Agapanthus africanus. The sequence goes on along the minus strand of JASDDO010000028.1, from coordinate 89,860,545 downwards.
CGGCGGATAGACAAGCCCGGTGATAATACCGGCTTGTGCATGTAAGTCCCTTCTCTCTCCTTTCCCCCCACCTCTTATTTTCCTCTTGTCATGCATCGTGAACCCCCTATTCTTTTCATATCATAATCCATAAGAGAAGATACACATAAACATATACATGTACATATACATAAGTTTAGATATATATAATTCTATATGGTTTAATAATATCTTATTATCTCTTGTTCAAATTAAAGTATTTTTAATTCTTTGTTCATGACTAGGAATGTTTATTACAAGTTGTGAGAACACAAATTTCATGCCACAATATATCTATAATGTCACATGAAATCGGTTTGTTTATTAAAAGAAAAATAGAAGCCTGCATAAAATACGAGTTAATCTTTCTGCCGATTTTAGTATACACATCAATACCTTTAGCTTTAAAATAATTTTTAGAAATTAATTTTTACTTCTGAAAATTTCACGGAATTTACATATGATAGATTATATTATTTTATACATGCTGTAAAAATTTTAGATCGATCCGCATAACGGTTTAGGAATTACATCGTATTTATTCCCTGATCGTAAAACAGAAAACTGCAGTTATTGGTCAACTTCTAGGACATATAACTTGGTATACCGGTATCCAAATTGAGCAAACTCAGGTGTTTTTGATATCTACATCGAATGATCTAGATTTTCATAGTTTTAAGGTTTTACTGAAAACCAACGTAAGATAAAGAAAACTGCGTTACAATATTAAGCGACGGATCTGGACAGAATATGTCCTGATTCGCACACTGTTTTTAAATAGGACATAACTCGAAATCCCGATGTCCGTTTGTGACAAAATTTAGATTTATAGATGCACAATTGATAGAAATATAATTTTCTATATACTAGATAACTTATAAATGCATGAAACAATCCGATATAGTCTTTGCAATATAACATATAATTGCTGTCCAGAAATCTAAATTTCTGTTTTAAACGATGATGTTAAAATGATCATAACTAGAGTTTAAGAAATCCAAATCATGTGAATCTTGGTGTTTTAGATAAGTACATCAAAATACCTACAATTTTCTAATAATTTTCGTAACCTGAAACCCGATAAAAATTAACTCAAACTGCGTTTTAAAAATATGTGACGGTGTCAAATAGATTCTGATCTGTTTTGCGCGACGATACGAAAACATATATATCTCTCAAACCGGTAGTCGTATTTAGGTGAAACTGGAACTTACGCATGCAAAACATTTAGAGACATATCTCTGTTTATATTCCGCATTCATTCAACTTGATTAATTAGTCGTACATAACATTTCTTTACAGCATTGTTTATGGTAGTTACTCGAATAATATACTTGACTCATTTCATGTTATTCGAACATGTATACATATTTATCTTGATCATTAAATTGTTGTATGTATATAAAGGCGATAATTAAATACTTGAGTTGTATTTTGAAAAATATACAATAGTATTTTTACAATAAACCCCCTCAAGTTTTATAAATTACAATAAGGCCCCTAACAATTATTGAACTTCAACTCACTTTCTTTTAGTCTGACTCGGGTTAGAATCTGACTATTTCTGACTTGAAAATGATTCAAGTCAATCTATATTCTTTATATTTCAACTCAAGATGAATACATGAATTCCAGAATCCAGTTAACAATCTACTTGACTGAACCGAACCATGGATATTCCTTTTACATGTTTCCCAGTATTCCATTTACATGACTCTATGGTTATAGCCGTTTCCTGATATCATGGTTTCGGTCAGTCAGTTAATCACTCATACAATCAACACAATTTTACAAGATAACAATACAAACAAGACATCACGGGGTTTAAGGGGTAGACTGGTACGGAATATGTTAAAGGTGGCACGAGGTGGTCACTTAAGACGTAATTACATCCATGCCGTTGTTCCGTGGTATTATCGACGGAGCCTTGTACTACAGGTTACCAAAGTCCCCGGTGTAAGTGGGACTCCCCTCGTATACACTGGCATCTTCTGTACCAGGCTACAAACAACAGCGTTAATACAACATTACAATATTATAATACAATATTAAAAGCTACACTCTCCCTCTCTTACTCTCTGTCTATTCCTCTCTTATCTTTGGGACTTACCGAGCGACCTGTTGGCTGACGACATTCTGTTTCTCTCTTCTTTGAATGTCGTCAGGTGATTTGGACCCGGCCGAGATTGAGCCATCGCAAGAAGACTTGGAGCAGTTTACTGAAGACCCTGCATTGTAGTTTCATTGTACACTTTTCCTTTCTGTACTTTTCATTTCCTGTTATGCCACTGTTTAGGCATCTTTTATTTCAGTTGTATTTCCTTTCATGTATTGTACAAAGAATGTTAATAAATAAAAGTTGCTGTTCTTTTTATACTCTTGTCTCTTGTGTAATATTTTATATTGCTTAGCTACGCTTAGCGTATGTACTTCTGAGTACATACGTAGCGGACCTCGTCGCGTCCACTTCGCCGTACACTGGGAAGCGGGGCGTGACAGGTTTTGTTGGTGGCCCATGCAGGTCTGAGCTGTATGAATCCCTGTCATGCAGTTCTGGTCTGCGTGAACAACCTAAGCAATATAACACAAGAAACAGCAACTAAAACATTCTTTACAATTCATGTTCCTTGAATCTTACCATTTCATATTCCTTGAATCTTATCATCCGTTGAATCTATCCTAACCCTCTTCTTTCACTCACAATCACCAAATTGTTTTGAAACTGTTACATTTTCCTTTTACAAATTTCGAGGACGAAATTATTTTTAAGGAGGGTAGAATGTAATGACCCCAAAATCTTTATACATTTGTATTATCCCTCTTCAAAAATATACCGTATTTATTTGTACTTGGTATTTTCCTCTTTCTATTAAATTTATTATTATTTTATTCCTCAATCTATTATGTATTTTTTTTCTAGGTACAATTTCTTTTTCTTATATTTAAGTTTTTAACTTCTCATTCTTATTTTTTCCTTTCATTAATATTTAACCCAAATCCATTATTTTTATTCTCCATAGCCCATCTAAAAAGCCCATTTTCTTTTTTAGCAACATCATATATTTAATTCTAATTAAATATATGCATGAACAACTTTATAGCTCATTGGTTAAGTCCTTGCATTATTATTTCATAAGTCACATGTTCAAATCTTCATTCTTGCAATTATTTTTATCAATTTTTTTATTCTTCTCATAACCTACAAATGAGACCTTTCATTTCCAAAATGAATGGTGACCTTTCATTTCTCTTTTAATTCTCATGTTAAATGCATATATTATAATTCACCATTACACCATCTTTATTGTCCTCCTCTATCTTTTCATTCCTCACATTTTTCTATCTCTCACTTCTCCCTCTTCACCTAAAGTTCAAGAAGAAGAACATGAAGAAGTCTTCAAGAAGGTCTCGCTAGTAACGCGAGGCTATCGGCGGATAGACAAGCCCGGTGACAATACCGGCTTGTGCATGTAAGTCCCTTCTCTCTCCTTTCCCCCCACCTCTTATTTTCCTCTTGTCATGCATCGTGAACCCCCTATTCTTTTCATATCATAATCCATAAGAGAAGATACACATAAACATATACATGTACATATACATAAGTTTAGATATATATAATTCTATATGGTTTAATAATATCTTATTATCTCTTGTTCAAATTAAAGTATTTTTAATTCTTTGTTCATGACTAGGAATGTTTATTACAAGTTGTGAGAACACAAATTTCATGCCACAATATATCTATAATGTCACATGAAATCGGTTTGTTTATTAAAAGAAAAATAGAAGCCTGCATAAAATACGAGTTAATCTTTCTGCCGATTTTAGTATACACATCAATACCTTTAGCTTTAAAATAATTTTTAGAAATTAATTTTTACTTCTGAAAATTTCACGGAATTTACATATGATAGATTATATTATTTTATACATGCTGTAAAAATTTTAGATCGATCCGCATAACGGTTTAGGAATTACATCGTATTTATTCCCTGATCGTAAAACAGAAAACTGCAGTTATTGGTCAACTTCTAGGACATATAACTTGGTATACCGGTATCCAAATTGAGCAAACTCAGGTGTTTTTGATATCTACATCGAATGATCTAGATTTTCATAGTTTTAAGGTTTTACTGAAAACCAACGTAAGATAAAGAAAACTGCGTTACAATATTAAGCGACGGATCTGGACAGAATATGTCCTGATTCGCACACTGTTTTTAAATAGGACATAACTCGAAATCCCGATGTCCGTTTGTGACAAAATTTAGATTTATAGATGCACAATTGATAGAAATATAATTTTCTATATACTAGATAACTTATAAATGAATGAAACAATCCGATATAGTCTTTGCAATATAACATATAATTGCTGTCCAGAAATCTAAATTTCTGTTTTAAACGATGATGTTAAAATGATCATAACTAGAGTTTAAGAAATCCAAATCATGTGAATCTTGGTGTTTTAGATAAGTACATCAAAATACCTACAATTTTCTAATAATTTTCGTAACCTGAAACCCGATAAAAATTAACTCAAACTGCGTTTTAAAAATATGTGACGGTGTCAAATAGATTCTGATCTGTTTTGCGCGACGATACGAAAACATATATATCTCTCAAACCGGTAGTCGTATTTAGGTGAAACTGGAACTTACGCATGCAAAACATTTAGAGACATATCTCTGTTTATATTCCGCATTCATTCAACTTGATTAATTAGTCGTACATAACATTTCTTTACAGCATTGTTTATGGTAGTTACTCGAATAATATACTTGACTCATTTCATGTTATTCGAACATGTATACATATTTATCTTGATCATTAAATTGTTGTATGTACATAAAGGCGATAATTAAATACTTGAGTTGTATTTTGAAAAATATACAATAGTATTTTTACAATAAACCCCCTCAAGTTTTATAAATTACAATAAGGCCCCTAACAATTATTGAACTTCAACTCACTTTCTTTTAGTCTGACTCGGGTTAGAATCTGACTATTTCTGACTTGAAAATGATTCAAGTCAATCTATATTCTTTATATTTCAACTCAAGATGAATACATGAATTCCAAAATCCAGTTAACAATCTACTTGACTGAACCGAACCATGGATATTCCTTTTACATGTTTCCCAGTATTCCATTTACATGACTCTATGGTTATAGCCGTTTCCTGATATCATGGTTTCGGTCAGTCAGTTAATCACTCATACAATCAACACAATTTTACAAGATAACAATACAAACAAGACATCACGGGGTTTAAGGGGTAGACTGGTACGGAATATGTTAAAGGTGGCACGAGGTGGTCACTTAAGACGTAATTACATCCATGCCGTTGTTCCGTGGTATTATCGACGGAGCCTTGTACTACAGGTTACCAAAGTCCCCGGTGTAAGTGGGACTCCCCTCGTATACACTGGCATCTTCTGTACCAGGCTACAAACAACAGCGTTAATACAACATTACAATATTATAATACAATATTAAAAGCTACACTCTCCCTCTCTTACTCTCTGTCTATTCCTCTCTTATCTTTGGGACTTACCGAGCGACCTGTTGGCTGACGACATTCTGTTTCTCTCTTCTTTGAATGTCGTCAGGTGATTTGGACCCGGCCGAGATTGAGCCATCGCAAGAAGACTTGGAGCAGTTTACTGAAGACCCTGCATTGTAGTTTCATTGTACACTTTTCCTTTCTGTACTTTTCATTTCCTGTTATGCCACTGTTTAGGCATCTTTTATTTCAGTTGTATTTCCTTTCATGTATTGTACAAAGAATGTTAATAAATAAAAGTTGCTGTTCTTTTTATACTCTTGTCTCTTGTGTAATATTTTATATTGCTTAGCTACGCTTAGCGTATGTACTTCTGAGTACATACGTAGCGGACCTCGTCGCGTCCACTTCGCCGTACACTGGGAAGCGGGGCGTGACAGGTTTTGTTGGTGGCCCATGCAGGTCTGAGCTGTATGAATCCCTGTCATGCAGTTCTGGTCTGCGTGAACAACCTAAGCAATATAACACAAGAAACAGCAACTAAAACATTCTTTACAATTCATGTTCCTTGAATCTTACCATTTCATATTCCTTGAATCTTATCATCCGTTGAATCTATCCTAACCCTCTTCTTTCACTCACAATCACCAAATTGTTTTGAAACTGTTACATTTTCCTTTTACAAATTTCGAGGACGAAATTATTTTTAAGGAGGGTAGAATGTAATGACCCCAAAATCTTTATACATTTGTATTATCCCTCTTCAAAAATATACCGTATTTATTTGTACTTGGTATTTTCCTCTTTCTATTAAATTTATTATTATTTTATTCCTCAATCTATTATGTATTTTTTTTCTAGGTACAATTTCTTTTTCTTATATTTAAGTTTTTAACTTCTCATTCTTATTTTTTCCTTTCATTAATATTTAACCCAAATCCATTATTTTTATTCTCCATAGCCCATCTAAAAAGCCCATTTTCTTTTTTAGCAACATCATATATTTAATTCTAATTAAATATATGCATGAACAACTTTATAGCTCATTGGTTAAGTCCTTGCATTATTATTTCATAAGTCACATGTTCAAATCTTCATTCTTGCAATTATTTTTATCAATTTTTTTATTCTTCTCATAACCTACAAATGAGACCTTTCATTTCCAAAATGAATGGTGACCTTTCATTTCTCTTTTAATTCTCATGTTAAATGCATATATTATAATTCACCATTACACCATCTTTATTGTCCTCCTCTATCTTTTCATTCCTCACATTTTTCTATCTCTCACTTCTCCCTCTTCACCTAAAGTTCAAGAAGAAGAACATGAAGAAGTCTTCAAGAAGGTCTCGCTAGTAACGCGAGGCTATCGGCGGATAGACAAGCCCGGTGACAATACCGGCTTGTGCATGTAAGTCCCTTCTCTCTCCTTTCCCCCCACCTCTTATTTTCCTCTTGTCATGCATCGTGAACCCCCTATTCTTTTCATATCATAATCCATAAGAGAAGATACACATAAACATATACATGTACATATACATAAGTTTAGATATATATAATTCTATATGGTTTAATAATATCTTATTATCTCTTGTTCAAATTAAAGTATTTTTAATTCTTTGTTCATGACTAGGAATGTTTATTACAAGTTGTGAGAACACAAATTTCATGCCACAATATATCTATAATGTCACATGAAATCGGTTTGTTTATTAAAAGAAAAATAGAAGCCTGCATAAAATACGAGTTAATCTTTCTGCCGATTTTAGTATACACATCAATACCTTTAGCTTTAAAATAATTTTTAGAAATTAATTTTTACTTCTGAAAATTTCACGGAATTTACATATGATAGATTATATTATTTTATACATGCTGTAAAAATTTTAGATCGATCCGCATAACGGTTTAGGAATTACATCGTATTTATTCCCTGATCGTAAAACAGAAAACTGCAGTTATTGGTCAACTTCTAGGACATATAACTTGGTATACCGGTATCCAAATTGAGCAAACTCAGGTGTTTTTGATATCTACATCGAATGATCTAGATTTTCATAGTTTTAAGGTTTTACTGAAAACCAACGTAAGATAAAGAAAACTGCGTTACAATATTAAGCGACGGATCTGGACAGAATATGTCCTGATTCGCACACTGTTTTTAAATGGGACATAACTCGAAATCCCGATGTCCGTTTGTGACAAAATTTAGATTTATAGATGCACAATTGATAGAAATATAATTTTCTATATACTAGATAACTTATAAATGCATGAAACAATCCGATATAGTCTTTGCAATATAACATATAATTGCTGTCCAGAAATCTAAATTTCTGTTTTAAACGATGATGTTAAAATGATCATAACTAGAGTTTAAGAAATCCAAATCATGTGAATCTTGGTGTTTTAGATAAGTACATCAAAATACCTACAATTTTCTAATAATTTTCGTAACCTGAAACCCGATAAAAATTAACTCAAACTGCGTTTTAAAAATATGTGACGGTGTCAAATAGATTCTGATCTGTTTTGCGCGACGATACGAAAACATATATATCTCTCAAACCGGTAGTCGTATTTAGGTGAAACTGGAACTTACGCATGCAAAACATTTAGAGACATATCTCTGTTTATATTCCGCATTCATTCAACTTGATTAATTAGTCGTACATAATATTTCTTTACAGCATTGTTTATGGTAGTTACTCGAATAATATACTTGACTCATTTCATGTTATTCGAACATGTATACATATTTATCTTGATCATTAAATTGTTGTATGTACATAAAGGCGATAATTAAATACTTGAGTTGTATTTTGAAAAATATACAATAGTATTTTTACAATAAACCCCCTCAAGTTTTATAAATTACAATAAGGCCCCTAACAATTATTGAACTTCAACTCACTTTCTTTTAGTCTGACTCGGGTTAGAATCTGACTATTTCTGACTTGAAAATGATTCAAGTCAATCTATATTCTTTATATTTCAACTCAAGATGAATACATGAATTCCAGAATCCAGTTAACAATCTACTTGACTGAACCGAACCATGGATATTCCTTTTACATGTTTCCCAGTATTCCATTTACATGACTCTATGGTTATAGCCGTTTCCTGATATCATGGTTTCGGTCAGTCAGTTAATCACTCATACAATCAACACAATTTTACAAGATAACAATACAAACAAGACATCACGGGGTTTAAGGGGTAGACTGGTACGGAATATGTTAAAGGTGGCACGAGGTGGTCACTTAAGACGTAATTACATCCATGCCGTTGTTCCGTGGTATTATCGACGGAGCCTTGTACTACAGGTTACCAAAGTCCCCGGTGTAAGTGGGACTCCCCTCGTATACACTGGCATCTTCTGTACCAGGCTACAAACAACAGCGTTAATACAACATTACAATATTATAATACAATATTAAAAGCTACACTCTCCCTCTCTTACTCTCTGTCTATTCCTCTCTTATCTTTGGGACTTACCGAGCGACCTGTTGGCTGACGACATTCTGTTTCTCTCTTCTTTGAATGTCGTCAGGTGATTTGGACCCGGCCGAGATTGAGCCATCGCAAGAAGACTTGGAGCAGTTTACTGAAGACCCTGCATTGTAGTTTCATTGTACACTTTTCCTTTCTGTACTTTTCATTTCCTGTTATGCCACTGTTTAGGCATCTTTTATTTCAGTTGTATTTCCTTTCATGTATTGTACAAAGAATGTTAATAAATAAAAGTTGCTGTTCTTTTTATACTCTTGTCTCTTGTGTAATATTTTATATTGCTTAGCTACGCTTAGCGTATGTACTTCTGAGTACATACGTAGCGGACCTCGTCGCGTCCACTTCGCCGTACACTGGGAAGCGGGGCGTGACAGGTTTTGTTGGTGGCCCATGCAGGTCTGAGCTGTATGAATCCCTGTCATGCAGTTCTGGTCTGCGTGAACAACCTAAGCAATATAACACAAGAAACAGCAACTAAAACATTCTTTACAATTCATGTTCCTTGAATCTTACCATTTCATATTCCTTGAATCTTATCATCCGTTGAATCTATCCTAACCCTCTTCTTTCACTCACAATCACCAAATTGTTTTGAAACTGTTACATTTTCCTTTTACAAATTTCGAGGACGAAATTATTTTTAAGGAGGGTAGAATGTAATGACCCCAAAATCTTTATACATTTGTATTATCCCTCTTCAAAAATATACCGTATTTATTTGTACTTGGTATTTTCCTCTTTCTATTAAATTTATTATTATTTTATTCCTCAATCTATTATGTATTTTTTTTCTAGGTACAATTTCTTTTTCTTATATTTAAGTTTTTAACTTCTCATTCTTATTTTTTCCTTTCATTAATATTTAACCCAAATCCATTATTTTTATTCTCCATAGCCCATCTAAAAAGCCCATTTTCTTTTTTAGCAACATCATATATTTAATTCTAATTAAATATATGCATGAACAACTTTATAGCTCATTGGTTAAGTCCTTGCATTATTATTTCATAAGTCACATGTTCAAATCTTCATTCTTGCAATTATTTTTATCAATTTTTTTATTCTTCTCATAACCTACAAATGAGACCTTTCATTTCCAAAATGAATGGTGACCTTTCATTTCTCTTTTAATTCTCATGTTAAATGCATATATTATAATTCACCATTACACCATCTTTATTGTCCTCCTCTATCTTTTCATTCCTCACATTTTTCTATCTCTCACTTCTCCCTCTTCACCTAAAGTTCAAGAAGAAGAACATGAAGAAGTCTTCAAGAAGGTCTCGCTAGTAACGCGAGGCTATCGGCGGATAGACAAGCCCGGTGACAATACCGGCTTGTGCATGTAAGTCCCTTCTCTCTCCTTTCCCCCCACCTCTTATTTTCCTCTTGTCATGCATCGTGAACCCCCTATTCTTTTCATATCATAATCCATAAGAGAAGATACACATAAACATATACATGTACATATACATAAGTTTAGATATATATAATTCTATATGGTTTAATAATATCTTATTATCTCTTGTTCAAATTAAAGTATTTTTAATTCTTTGTTCATGACTAGGAATGTTTATTACAAGTTGTGAGAACACAAATTTCATGCCACAATATATCTATAATGTCACATGAAATCGGTTTGTTTATTAAAAGAAAAATAGAAGCCTGCATAAAATACGAGTTAATCTTTCTGCCGATTTTAGTATACACATCAATACCTTTAGCTTTAAAATAATTTTTAGAAATTAATTTTTACTTCTAAAAATTTCACGGAATTTACATATGATAGATTATATTATTTTATACATGCTGTAAAAATTTTAGATCGATCCGCATAACGGTTTAGGAATTACATCGTATTTATTCCCTGATCGTAAAACAGAAAACTGCAGTTATTGGTCAACTTCTAGGACATATAACTTGGTATACCGGTATCCAAATTGAGCAAACTCAGGTGTTTTTGATATCTACATCGAATGATCTAGATTTTCATAGTTTTAAGGTTTTACTGAAAACCAACGTAAGATAAAGAAAACTGCGTTACAATATTAAGCGACGGATCTGGACAGAATATGTCCTGATTCGCACACTGTTTTTAAATAGGACATAACTCGAAATCCCGATGTCCGTTTGTGACAAAATTTAGATTTATAGATGCACAATTGATAGAAATATAATTTTCTATATACTAGATAACTTATAAATGCATGAAACAATCCGATATAGTCTTTGCAATATAACATATAATTGCTGTCCAGAAATCTAAATTTCTGTTTTAAACGATGATGTTAAAATGATCATAACTAGAGTTTAAGAAATCCAAATCATGTGAATCTTGGTGTTTTAGATAAGTACATCAAAATACCTACAATTTTCTAATAATTTTCGTAACCTGAAACCCGATAAAAATTAACTCAAACTGCGTTTTAAAAATATGTGACGGTGTCAAATAGATTCTGATCTGTTTTGCGCGACGATACGAAAACATATATATCTCTCAAACCGGTAGTCGTATTTAGGTGAAACTGGAACTTACGCATGCAAAACATTTAGAGACATATCTCTGTTTATATTCCGCATTCATTCAACTTGATTAATTAGTCGTACATAATATTTCTTTACAGCATTGTTTATGGTAGTTACTCGAATAATATACTTGACTCATTTCATGTTATTCGAACATGTATACATATTTATCTTGATCATTAAATTGTTGTATGTACATAAAGGCGATAATTAAATACTTGAGTTGTATTTTGAAAAATATACAATAGTATTTTTACAATAAACCCCCTCAAGTTTTATAAATTACAATAAGGCCCCTAACAATTATTGAACTTCAACTCACTTTCTTTTAGTCTGACTCGGGTTAGAATCTGACTATTTCTGACTTGAAAATGATTCAAGTCAATCTATATTCTTTATATTTCAACTCAAGATGAATACATGAATTCCAGAATCCAGTTAACAATCTACTTGACTGAACCGAACCATGGATATTCCTTTTACATGTTTCCCAGTATTCCATTTACATGACTCTATGGTTATAGCAGTTTCCTGATATCATGGTTTCGGTCAGTCAGTTAATCACTCATACAATCAACACAATTTTACAAGATAACAATACAAACAAGACATCACGGGGTTTAAGGGGTAGACTGGTACGGAATATGTTAAAGGTGGCACGAGGTGGTCACTTAAGACGTAATTACATCCATGCCGTTGTTCCGTGGTATTATCGACGGAGCCTTGTACTACAGGTTACCAAAGTCCCCGGTGTAAGTGGGACTCCCCTCGTATACACTGGCATCTTCTGTACCAGGCTACAAACAACAGCGTTAATACAACATTACAATATTATAATACAATATTAAAAGCTACACTCTCCCTCTCTTACTCTCTGTCTATTCCTCTCTTATCTTTGGGACTTACCGAGCGACCTGTTGGCTGACGACATTCTGTTTCTCTCTTCTTTGAATGTCGTCAGGTGATTTGGACCCGGCCGAGATTGAGCCATCGCAAGAAGACTTGGAGCAGTTTACTGAAGACCCTGCATTGTAGTTTCATTGTACACTTTTCCTTTCTGTACTTTTCATTTCCTGTTATGCCACTGTTTAGGCATCTTTTATTTCAGTTGTATTTCCTTTCATGTATTGTACAAAGAATGTTAATAAATAAAAGTTGCTGTTCTTTTTATACTCTTGTCTCTTGTGTAATATTTTATATTGCTTAGCTACGCTTAGCGTATGTACTTCTGAGTACATACGTAGCGGACCTCGTCGCGTCCACTTCGCCGTACACTGGGAAGCGGGGCGTGACAGCAGGGGTATGTCGCTCACCAGCAACATTTTAAGCGGATGAAACGCAGAACTCGTCGGGAGCAAAGAAGTACGACCGAGGAGCATAAAAGACTCACTGGCAACTGTCGCACGGTCAACGCCGGGGGATCGCAAGTTCTCACCTTCGGGAGCGACTCTAACGAAGAAATGACTCTTGGCCCTCTCTTCAAAGAATTCACCTCGGGAAAAGAGGAAGAACCGAAGACCTGTGAAAATATTCAGCTGCGCAATCGTACACTTCCAAAAAAGAATCTCGGACCCACAGATAGAAAAGATAAGGGAAAATAAAAGCTCTCTGAGGATATCGCTCTAGATGACCAAGTCATGAAAGAACTGACCGCCAAGGACCCGCCAAAGAAAAGTAAGGTGGACTACAACGTTCTGGCGCACTTGAGGAAGTTACCCTTGCAGCTCAGCATTCTCAACGCCCTTTTACTATCAAAAGAAGCAAGAAATTCATTGATCAAGGTGCTACAAGAGCCAGAGCAATTCCAAGCTTTCCTCGCCGAAGAAAGGATGAAGGACGAGCCGGAAGAAGTACACACAGCCAATATCACCTTCGGCGATGAAGATCTCCTCCTTGGGACATGCGAGCACAACCGTCCCTATATGTCTCTGGATACCGTCATGACGTCAAGATAGGCAAAATCCTTGTTGACAATGGGTCTTCCGTTAATCTCCTCAACGTACGAGTGCTGAAGGAAATCTGCATGAGCGTTCAGCACCTCGTTCGTGATAAAATCACCATCTCCGGGTTCGACTCCCAGCCATCACGGACGCTTGGGTCCGTAAAACTAACGTTACGCTTCGGGCTGCTTGTCACGGACACAAGTTCCATTTCATAGACGCCAAGACATGCTATAACGCTTTGCTCGGCTGGCCTTGGTTATATGAGTACAACATCATCCCTTCTACACAATATCAGTGTATGAAATACTTTAAAGATGGTCTCGAGTACACTGTGACGGGGAATTGAACCCATTCTCCATGAACGAAGTTCGAAAATACGAAGATACAAAATACTTCTAGCCAGAGTTCGAGGACACGGAGAGATGTCATAAACTGGAGAACAAAGCTATCCCTATCATTCCGGTCTTCGGGAGTGATACCGAGGAGGAGGAAGCGATAGTTTATTCAGGTCCTCCCCAGTACAACAAGCCGGGACCCTCCGCTCCTATGCTTATCTTCGGCAGCGATTCAGAAGATGAGGTCAACGCTATATTTTCTGCTCGGCCATCAATACAAACCATCGCTGGTGAAGGTCAAAGTTTGCAAGTTACGAGGAGCATTTAGAGCATCTGAAGACCGTATTTCGACGCCTTCGTAAATACAACTTGAAGATGAACCCTCTTAAATGCGCGTTCGGAGTTTCCTCGGGTAAGTTCCTGGGATTCATTGTACGACACCGAGGAATCGAAATAGATCCATCGAAGATCAAGGCGATTATGGAAATGCCTCCGCCAAGGACCCTCAAGCAATTGCGGTCTCTCCAAGGAAAACTCGCGTACATCCGGCGATTTATATCCAATATCTCAGGCAAATTCTATCCTTACAGCAACCTTATGAAGAAGGAAATCCAGTTCATCTGGGATCACAAATGCCAAGGCGCACTGGACGAAATCAAGCAATACCTACAGAATCCGCCGGTGTTAACTGCTCCGATCAAAAAAAAATCTCTCATCCTATACACAACAGCCCTCGAAGGTTCTTTAGGTGCGCTATGGGCACAAGAAAACGACCAAGGGAAGGAGAGAGCCCTCTACTATTTGAGTCGAGTTCTACTGGGGGCAGAAAGCAACTATTCTCCCATCGAAAAACACTGTCTGGCGCTGATCTTCGCAATAACGAAGCTCAGACACTATGCATTGGCGCATGAAGTCTGTCTCATATCGAAGGTGGATCCCCTCAAATATTTGATGTCAAAGGCTAAATTAACGGGACGGCTCGCTAAATGGGCCTTGCTCTTAATGGAGTTCTCGATAACTTATCAGCCTCTTAAGGCAGTGAAAGGCCAGGCCATCGCCGACTTCCTCGCCGAGCATCCAATACCTGCCGATTCTCCTTTGAGTTGCGAACTGCCAGATGAGCATGCGTTTGACACGATCGGCTGTAATGGCACCCGATGGGAACTTTATTTTGATGGAGTATCTTTCATGAAGAAGCGCAAGTAAAGCACCCCTATAATCAAATCAGGGGTAGGCCTCATCTTCATAACTCCATAAGGAGGGATAATGCGCTTTGCCTTCTCCTTAACAGAACCGAGGACAAACAATGAAGCCGAGTATGAAGTGTTGATAACAGGTCTCGAGATCGCCATCGACATGGGAATTGAAAACCTCCTCATATACGGAGATTCCCAACTGGTCGTTAGTCAAGTAAACGGCGACTATCAAACGTGCAAACCAGAACTGGTGAAGTACGGTGAGAGGGTACATCAACTGCTGACCCAAATACCTTCCTACACCTTAGAAAGCATACCGCGTGCAGAAATAGCAAAGCGGATGTATTAGCCAAGCTTGCTAAAGAATTGGCCGATGAGAACCTCGATGACGTAAGAATCGTGGTACAAAGCCGCCGAGTTCTTGCACCGGCAAAAATATCTCCGAAGTCGTCCGATGAAAAGGGAACGACCGAGCAAATGGCTCTACAAGTAAAAGACCAAGAAAAGGTTGAAGATTGGAGAGAAGTCTTTATAGATTACTTCAAATCCCATCAAACGCCTGAAGATGCGTCCTCAAAACATCAGCTCATGAAGCGAGCCCTATCTTTCGCCTTCGTCAACGATACTCTGTACAAGAGGTCATTTGATTCTCTGTGGTTAAGATACCTGGGATCTGAAGAGGCAAAGAGAGTCATTCAAGAAACTCACGACGGACTCTGCGGTTCTCACCAGGCCGGGCCGAAAATGAAACTGAATATCAAACAGATGGGTTATTATGGGCCCACGATGATTCAAGACTGCCTCGAGTATGCGAAGCAATGCCACTCGTGCCTGATCCACGAAGATTTTATCTATCAGCATCCGAATCCGCTACACCCGACAGTGGCTAGCTGGCCGTTTGAAATATGGGGGACTGACATAATCGGCCCCATCAATCCAGCATCGTCCAGAGGACATCGATTCATTTTGGCGACAACTGATTACTTCTCCAAATGGGCAGAAGCAGTACCGCTAAGAGAAGTGAAGACGGAGAATATCCTCCATTTCTTCAAGACACACGTCATTTACCGGTTCGGTACTCCGCGACGGATCATCTCCGATAATGGGACAGATTACAGAAGCCACAAGATCAGCCGCTTCGCACAA
Organism: Agapanthus africanus; assembly: GCA_030015575.1. Taxonomy (NCBI): domain Eukaryota; kingdom Viridiplantae; phylum Streptophyta; class Magnoliopsida; order Asparagales; family Amaryllidaceae; genus Agapanthus; species Agapanthus africanus. The sequence goes on along the minus strand of JASDDO010000028.1, from coordinate 89,844,362 downwards.
CAACACAGCATGGACTGGAGATACTCATCAGTCTATAATCCCCGAGCTAACGGTCTGGCTGAGGCTTTTAACAAGACATCGATGAAGATTGTTAAGAAGACAGTGTCCCGAAATAAGAAGGACTGGCACGAGAGACTGCATGAAGCTCTCTGGGCATATCGAACTACGTTCAAAACAGCCACAAATACAACGCCGTATGCATTGGTATTCGGTACAGAAGCGGTACTCCCCCTCGAGATAGAGCTACCCTCTCTACGAATGGCAGTTCATTATGAGCTGACGGACGAAGAGAATGCTCACCTTCGGCTTGAGGAGCTCGACGCCCTTGACGAAACCCGGCTCATAGCGCAAAAAAATCTAGAGGCTTATAAAGCAAAGATGACGCGCTCATATGAAAGATTGACTAGGCCGAGGACATTTCGCCAAGGTGAACTCGTGCTAGTAGTCAAAAGACCTATGATCCCCAATCGCGCCAAGCGGGGGAAATTCAAGCCAAACTATGAAGGCCCGTACATCATAGACAAAGTTTACCAGGGTGGGGCCTATCTACTCATGGACATGCATGGTGAAAGACCTTTCAGGCCAATAAATGGTCGCTTCCTGAAGAAATACTACGCTTGACGAGTCATGGCCTAGGTCAATGATAGATGGCGACGACTATGTCCGCTCGCTATCTTCCTAAGCCCAAACTCTATAAGTAGTAACCGGCTTCCTTTACAGCGGACCGAAACGTCCTTAAACTAACAGCGGACCGAAACGCCCTTAAACTAACAGCGGACCGAAACGCCCTTAAACTAACAGCGGACCGAAACGCCCTTAAACTAACAGCAGACCGAAACGCCCTTAAACTAACGGCGGACCGAAACGTCCTTAAACTAACAGCGGACCGAAACGTCTTTAAACTAACGACGGACCGAAACGTCCTTAAACTAACAACGGACCACTATGTCCTAAAACTAGCCGTTGACCGAGATGTCGATAAACTGCGGTGGATTGCAGCATCCCAAAGCCGATACAAAAAAAAAGAATAAAAAAAAGAAGAAAGAAAAAAAAACGGTATGTCCGTAAGCAAAAAGGGCACGGATGAAAACCCGAAAGGGCTCCATGAATAAAAACAGCAGGGCTACCGATGAGTCTTGTGAAAACCCGAAAGGGCGCAATCTCGTTAGAATAAAAAAAAAGAAGAGAAAAAAATGGTATATCCACAAGCAAAAAGGGTACGGATGAAAACCCGATAGGGCTCCGTAAGTAAAAAACTGCAGGGTTGCCGGCGAGTTTTGTGAAAACCCGAAAGGGCGCAATCTCGTTAAAAGACACTTGCAAGGTCCTCTCGACTTTGTAAGGAGAAACCACCTGCGTGAGATCCTTACGACTCACAAGGGAGCAACACACTTAGGGATCCTCACGATTCCTGAGGAGAAATTACACTTCAGAGATCCTCACGACTCGTAAAGAGAACCCTCTTATGAGACCCTTACGGCTCATAAGATTTGAAAGTCTTAAGCTACAGGGATCTAAACCTGTTCTTAAGCAGCCCCCACAACCTCCAATACTGCCCTACAGGCGGCTCAATGCTGACCCTTGTATACAATCCACGAGTGCGAATAAACATTTCCCTAGCAAAGTCCCATCCGTGACTAGGGATATGTTCGCACGGTGAACAACCCTTGTGAGTCCTCTCGACTTATAAGGAGAAAACACTCTTGTAAGATCCTTATGACTTATAAGAGAACATACACTTAGGAGTCCTCATGATTCCTAAGGAGAAAACGCACCTACGAGATCCTCACGACTCGCAGGGAGAAATACCTTTATGAGACCCTTACGGCTTATGAAGTCAAAAGCCTTAGTTGACAGGATCCTAACCCTGTTCGCTAAGCCACCTGTTCCCCTCCGAATCACGGAGACGCGATAAACGTCTTGCCTGAAATTCGGGGCAGATGCTAATTGGTGCTATCCATCCACCTCTCCGAAAATGCCAAGTTGATTTATGGCACCATGTATCGAAGGTTTACACGGATGCGCCCGATGTAGCAGACTTCGTCAGGTTCCCCCTCGGTTGAGGGGTTTTTGATTGTGGGGACGCTCTTCCCTGCAGGCGTAAGCCCCTGCAGTTAATTACGCTGCCGCATCGTGGTAACAACTTTCTCCTTCTCCAGATGATCACTTCGTGTCGTGCGTGTTTATTTTGTGTTTGGTTGCCCGTAGATTGTGTACGGAGACTGAGTTATGTCGTCGTCCGTAGGGTGTGGACTAGTCCAAATCCGTATTATCTTAGATTCGGGTTTGGGGGTTGGGTTTAAGGATACGTTAGCCTCGTTTGAGACTAAGATCGACTTAAACGTTTGTTAAGGATACGTTAGCCTAGTTTCTAGACTAAGATCAACTTAACAGGATCATTTAGATCCGACAAAAGAGCAATTAAGGGGGGGCCCTGTTGTTTAGTTTAGTGACATTGTGGTCAATGGGTAGTTTAAGGACATTGCGGTCCAATGTTAGTTTTAAGACGTTGCGGTCAATGGGTAGTTTAAGGACATTGCGGTCCAATGTTAGTTTTAAGACGTTGCGGTCAAGGTTAAGGACATCATAGTCCGTGGATTTAAGGACTCCACAGTCCAGCGTTAGTTTTAAGACATCACGGTCAAGGTTAAGGACATCATAGTCCATTGTTAGTTTTAAGACATTCCGGTCAAGGTTAAGGACGTCATAGTCCATGGATTTAAGGACTCCATAGTCCGGCATTAGTTTTAAGACATCTCGGTCAAGGTTAAGGACATCATAGTCCATAAGTTTAAGGACCCCACAGTCTGTATCAATGTGTGGTCATTAGGACCCGTCACCTCTTTGAAAACGTTGAGGAATTACAACGCCAAGTATCAAAGGAGTGAAGAGATGTACCCTTGAACCAAGGTAGATTAAATAGTCTTTGGCCCAATTTGGGACCGAGACCAATTAATTATGTTATGAGCCCATTAGCCCAGTTAAGTTTGAATTGAGGACTTATGGCCATCTTAGGCTAAGTCCAATCATATTTAGAATATTAGCCCTCTGTTGGTCCATTGAAGGAGAGGCTTTGCCTCTAGAAACTTAGCCAATTGGGCTAAAGCTAGTGTTAGACACTAAAGACTAACAGTGTTGAACACTGGGATCAAGATTAGCAAGTTAGTGTTAAACACTAAAAGATAATCAGTGTTAAACACTAGCAACAGGGCTTTCAAATTAGTGTTAAACACTAAAGCAAATCAGTGGTAAACACTGGAGACAGAGATTCCAAGTTAGTGTTTAACACTAAGGCAAATCAGTGTTAAACACCGGAGACAGAGATTTTAATTCAATGTTAAACACTGAGGAATCAGTGTTAAACACAGCAAATATGATTTTTTGATTAGTGTTAAACACTAAGGCAAATCAGTGTTAAACACTGGAACTAGAGTTTTCCAAGTTCGTGTCAAACACTAAGAAAATCAGTGTTAAACACTGGGGACAAAGTCTTCAGATTAGTGTTAAACACTAAGGAGAGAGAGGTCACGTGTGGACACGTGAGAGCGCCCTGATTCTCCTTATTTTATTCTGTAGATCAGTGTTTAACACTTTTAATTCTGACGGCTGTTTCGCCCAATCAGAGCAAAGCTCTGTTTGAATTCAAAATTTAAATTTTCGAAGCAACGCTTCAAGTCTCAAGCGCAGCGCACCCAATCAGAGCAAAGCTCTGTTTAAAGGAAGCAACGCTTCAGATCCTTTGCGCTAGCGCTCTGCGCCACGTGTCCAGCGCAGATACATTAGCGCAGCGCACCCAATCAGAGCAAAGCTCTGTTCAAAGGAAGCAACGCTTCAGATCCTTTGCGCTAGCGCTCTGCGCCACGTGTCCAGCGCAGATACATTAGCGCAGCGCGTCCAATTAGAGCAAGGCTCTGTTAAAGGAAGCGCCGCGCTGCGCTCTGCGCCGTGCGACACGTGGCAACACAGTTGCGCTGCGCGACACGTGTCAGCGCAGGTGCGCTAGTGCAGAAAAAGGGGCTAAGTGCCAAAGGCAATTTAGCCATGCAAAATTACACGCACTTGATAACAACAAATTAAAATACGATGCACAAGCACAACAAAGAGTTCAAATAAAAAGAACACTTAACAGATAATAAAATATTTAATCAAAACATTTATTTATTATTAAATTTAAAAAAGATCACCGAATACGGGATCAGAGAGACAAGGGTTCACAAAAAGGAAAAGAAAATTATTCAGCTCCCTCTCCGCCTTCTCCATCGCGTCGAAGCGGCGATCTTCCCGAGGGGTAGCCATCCAACGGTCGACGCCGCATTCCTGGGAGAAAGTGGCGATGACGACTCGACGAGCCCGTATCTGGCTCAGCAAGTGGAAAGAGCAGTCCCTCAAGGGTTTGGTGATCAAGTGCGCTTCGAGAAAGCACTCAATCTTATCTTCGGCGGCATCCAGCATTGCTGAGGACATCTCTGCTGGAGGAGGGGGAATGTCGGCAAGCGCCGAGGCAAGGATCATCCGAAGCCAAATGGAATTCGGAGGGAGAGGAGACCCCACACGAGTCAAAAGCTCGTGCATTTCAGCGTCGCATTGCTTGTCCGAGAGAGAAGGGTCCACCAGACGTGCAGCAAAACGAGGAACGATGTCCCGGATCGGCACCTCCCATGGTTGTCGGCAGGCATGAGGGCGGTTGCAAGCCATGATCGAAGAAGTTCTCTGAAAATGAGAGAAGAAAAGGCTCAGCCTTGAGTTATATATATAGACCCAAGCACAGAAAATTCTGTGCACAATGAAATCATTGCCAAGGCCCGGGAAATCAGAATTTTGGGAATACAAGTTTGACTTGAAAAGAGGAGATGAAGCGGCGCTTCTGATTCTCAAAAATTTAATAAATGAAGCAACGCTTCAGATCCTTTGCGCTGAGCGCAACGCGCCACGTGTCAGGCGCAGATGTATCAGCGCTGCGCCCAAGAAGACGCGCCCAATCAGAGCAGAGCTCTATTTGCCTGAAGCAACGCTTCAGTTGCGCTACGCTCTGCGCTGCACGACACGTGTCAGCGCAGATGCACTAGCGCAGTTGCGCTACGCTCTGCGCTGCGCGACACGTGTCATGCGCTGGGGCATCTGCGCCAAATTAAATTAAGATTTTTAAGAAATCTTTTCTGTTCTTGTTGAAACAAGAAGATTTTCTTCTGCAAGGCAGAAGCCCTTGGATCAAAGATCCAACGGTAGGGAAAATTCCCCAAATCACTCAGAGGATGATCTCTTTAACAAATTTAACTAATTTGTGAGCACTATAAAAAGGACCTTAGGCCTCAATTCAAAGGCATCGAGTTTTCTCTTGAGAATTCAAGAACCTCAAACGGAAAGAACTCCAAGAAGATTTCAAGGAAAAGGTAAAGAACCTCCATGGATTAGAAGAAATTCCTTCTAAAAGTCCATTAGTCTAAAAAAAAAAAAATATAAGATCAATGATCTTTATATAAAAAAAAAAAAAAAAGAAGAAAACAGTGCTTTGCACTTCTTGTGAACCTTCGGTTCTTTAAAAGCGATATAAAAAAATAAAAGAATAGTGCTTTGCACTTTTATGAAACTCTGTTCTTCGAATAAAGAAGAAATTTATTTTTCTTTGATCTAATTTAGATCAAGAACTTAAACAGTGCTTTGCATTTCCTTTCTGGAATCTAAAAAGATTCTTAGTGCTTTGCACTTCCAAGTTGCGCCGCTGCGCTCTTAAGAGCGCGCCACGTGTCAGCTGCAGAACAACTTGCGCTACGCGCCTTGAAATAGAGCTTTGTTCTCTGGAACCGGCGCAACTCACCAGAGCGCGCCACGTGTCAGCTGCAGAACAACTTGCGCTACGCGCCTTGAAATAGAGCTTTGCTCTCTGGAATTGGCGCAACTCGCTGAGAGCGCGCCACGTGTCAGCAGCGCAACAGCGCATTGCACTGCGCTAGTGCGCTTGCGCTCATCAGAGCACGACACGTGTCATCACCATATGGACTTGCGCTCATTACTTAGCGCAAAGCGCAGATGCATTAAAAAGGGCCAAGCCCAATTAAGAGAAGGCCTAACAGGCTCAATAAAGCGCAAATACATTATTTTAAGGGGCAGAGCCCAAACAAGAACAGATGCTTTGCATCATATATAAATGGGCAGAGCCCAAACAAAATATTCAGAATGCTATGCATTTTAAAAAGGGGCAAAGCCCAAACGAAGTAGATGCTTTTGCAAATGGGCAGAGCCCAAAATAAACTGATATTCTGTATCTTTTGTGAGTAGAGCCTAAATAAAAAAAATGCAATGCAAATAAAATGTTGAAATGGACTTAGCCCAATCGTGGCCATAAGTCCTTAAATTAAATTGATTGAGCAAAATGGCTCTCCTAAATCAATCTACATCCGGTTCGAGGGTACATCTCCGAACTCCTTTGACATCCATCGTTGTAATTCCTCAACGACGTCAAAGAGGTGACGGGTCCCAACGACCACACATCGACATTGGACCGAAACGTCCTTAAACTAATATTGGACCGAAACGTCCTTAAACTAATATTGGACCGAAACGTCCTTAAACTAATATTGGACCGAGACGTCCTTAAACTAATATTGGACCGAGACGTCCTTAAACTAATATTGGACCGAGATGTCCCTAAACTAATAATGGACCGAGACGTCCCTAAACTAATATCGGACCGAAATGTCCATAAACTAACATTTGACCGAAATGTCCCTAAACTAATAATGGACCACTACGTCCCTAAACTGGCATCGGACCGAAATGTCCCTAAACTAATGACGGACCACCACGTCCCTAAACTGGCGATGGACCGAAATGTCCTTAAACTAATAACGGACCACCACGTCCCTAAACTGGCGATGGACCGAAATGTCCTTAAACTAATAATGGACCACTACGTCCTTAAACTGGCGACGGACCGAAACGTCCGTAAACTAATAATGGACCACTACGTCCCTAAACTGGAACAATAGAGCCAATTGCTCTTTTGCCGGATCTAAACGATCCCGTTTAAGTTGATCTTAGCCCCAAATACGGCTAATGTATCCTTAAGCACTTAAATGGACTATAAAACCCTCAATCAGCTTTGGTTCAAGGGTACATCTCTGAGCTCCTCTGACACCTATCGTTGTAATCCTTCAACGATGTTAGAGAGGTGATGAGTCCCGATGGCCATAAATTAAATGAATCACCACGTCAGGTTGATCTTAGTCCAAAGCAAGACTAACGTATCCTTGACGAATGTTTAAGTTGATCTTAGTCGCAACGCGACTAATGCATCCTTAAACTAAAAACACCAAACCCAAATCTAAGTAAATACGGATTTGGACTAATCCACGCCCTACGGGCGACGGCATTACTCAGTCTCCGTACACAATCCACGGGCAGCCACAAACAAAACAAACACACACGACACGAAGTGAAATTCTGGAGAAGGAGAAAGTTGTTACCGCAAAGCGGTAGCGTAATTAACTGCAGGGGCTTGCGCCTGCAGGGAAGAGCGTCCCCACAATCAAAAACCCCTCAAGCGAGGGGGAATCTGACAAAGTCTGCTACATCGGCCGCATCCGTCTAAACCTTCGATACACGGTGCCATAAATCAACTTGGCATCTTCGAAGAGGTGGACGGATAAAAACCAAATAGCATCTGCCCCGAACCTCAGGCACGTGACGTCCTAACGTCGCAGGCCGCCGTTCGGAGGGGAACAGATTCTGGCACGCCCGGTGGGACCTTTTCCTCTTTCCACTCCACACTTCGTGTGTCGTCTTCGCGAACCAATCGCGGTTTGTTAAATGGTTGTCTTCGGATTTCAAGTTGCTAAGATTTGGTCTTTTATCTGGCGCAGAATTCAAGCATCCATGGATTCCCACTGCACCAAATGCGCGAAGCACCACTGCAACGGACGCTCCACCTCACCGAGAGGTGTAACATATGGGCCCCAAGCGGCCTCTTTCCTTACTCTGCCGGTAGAGCAGGTGACCCAAGCCACCACCGGCTTATTTTTCGGGACCATGGTCCCACCTGCAAGCTTCTCTATGCCGATATCCGCACCGGAAGCGAACAAGAAGTCGGTATTCGACCGACTTACCGCTACTACGACCCCTGTCAATGGGTCGCCCGCTACTAAGATGACAGCCTCTGTTTTCACCAGGCTAGGTCAGGATCATAAAGTGGCTGTCCCAAAGAGGGCAACGGCCACAGCTTCGGAAGTCGTTGAAGCGGCTTCTCCTATCAGAAAGTCAGTCTTCACAAGATTGACGGTTCCTACTCCTCCTTCAGCTGATCAAAAAGCATCAGTCTTTGATAGACTGACACCGGCAGTTGCCCCACTCCCAAACAAGGGGCAACAAGAAACTGTCCCGATACCTAAGCCAGTCCCAATGACTCGTCGTGCGCGACGTCGCCATTGGCAGCGATTAAGGAAAGCAGGAGGTAACTCCCCTTCAGGGTTAACCCCGCCTGCTCCAGTGGCGGAGGTCAACGCTGCTGTTCCAACTGGGAACAGCTTTGAATTGCTAAGGAAGGTGAGAAAGAACTCCCCGGTTGCTACATTGAAAAGGTCTCCTCCACCCATGGAAAAAGCTCCGGAGACGAAACAGGAACAGCCCCCTCAACGGCTGTCATCAAAAGTTTATAAAGTATGGCGCAGGGTTCAAAACTCTGTGATCGATCCGGACCACCTGCGTCACCAGAAGAAGGCGAAGGTGGAGAATAACAAAAGCTGCCCCATTAAACAGCAGGGGGCAACAAATGCTAGAATGCCCGCTTCGACGGCTCCTTCAACCTCAAAGGTCTACAAAAGAAGGAGGCCAGAGAAAGCTCCCGCAACGGCAGCAAGAGTTAACAATGGTGAACCTAAACGCCCCAAGTCAGGGGGCATAACAGTTCATACAATCTATATGGCCTCAGGAAAAGAAGAAAGTCGTACTTCTACAGGTCACCGACCGCTTACCCGGTCAGTGACCAGGTCTCAGGAGCAGCAACAAAAGCTCCAGGAGATGATGACTACAATGGCTGCACTCACGGGGCCAAAAGAGAATCCTGAGACGTCCTTAGATGAACGTCAAGAGGAGGAGACCGACGCTGAGTTCCTCCGCCGAATACTGGAAAAAAGAGACAAAGAGGCTGCAGAACAGGCGGCCAACATAAAGAAAATGGCCCTCCTGTTCCAGGACGTGGTGGGTATGATGATTCAACCAGATCCACCTGCCGGAGATCCCCCAATCATTCTTGAAGATGATAGGGGAGAGACATCGAATCCTCTACCGGCTCTGTCCGCAGCTAAAGAGGATACCATATCAAAAGCTGATTTGGATGAATATATTGCTCAACAAATACGAGTGCATCGGGCGGTTGAAGCAGCCGGTCAGATCGTGAAAACGGGGCGGCCATATCCGGGCTGGTACGACCAAATCAAGTACCCGCCAGGTTACACAATTCCTAAGTTTCATGTCTACAAGGGGACCGGCAACCCCCATCAACATGTTGCCCAGTTCAGGGCACTGTATGGTAACACTGGAGGCGACGACAAACTTTTGCTGCGCCAATTCGTTGGAAGCTTATCAGACACGGCTTTCGAGTGGTATTCCGAGCTCCCCAACGACTCTATTAAAACCTTTGCGGAGATGGAGCTGCTCTTCACCCAACGTTTTGCAAGCGCCAGCGAGCGTACTCCGATGACGGCGCTGATTAACGCCAGGGTAAAGCCCGGCGAGACGTGGGTTCAATACGCGATACGGTGGCGTAATCTATGGTCTAAGTGTGAACAACGCATAGAAGAAGCGCCGGCAGTGGGGATGTTTGTTGGAACGCTTGATCCGCAGGCAACCATCTCGCAGTTCATGATGTTCTTCAAACCGACTTCCTTCCAGGCTTTGATCGACAAATTAGCGCAGATGGACCAGATGGGCCATAAACCCCCTCTCCCGAAGCCAGACCCCCGAAACGATAAAGGAAAGGGAAAAGCGATCATCGTCGCCAATGCCCAACAACAACCGAGCGACTCGAAGCCGGCTGCTCGTCCAAACAATACACGCCCATACGTACCCCTTGAGGACAGGATGGGACGTGCCTACTCCTTCCCCCGTGATAAAACAAGGAGGCTATTCGAGCTGGCGTTGCGCAACAGGCTTATAAATCTGCCAGATCCAAAACGTCCGTCACAACCGAATGACGTCAACGATCCTAGTTACTGCCCTTATCACAGAGTGTTGGGACATCCAATCGAAGACTGTTACGTTTTCAAAAATTGGCTTGAGAATCAATACCGTCAGGGCAAATTTGCGCTGTCTGACAAATGGAAGGTGAACCCTCCGCAGCCCCACACCTATAAGGGGACGAATACGCCGGGGGCAACATGCTCCGTTATTGAAGAGGCTCCCTGGGAGGTTGTATTATCGGCCAAAACGAAAAGAATGCTAAATGATCTTCAAACCTGCCCAGCGGTCAAGTGGAAGAACCCCTTGGAACCGCAGGTTATTGAGGGAATGTTGAAGCCACGACCGACCCCGGAGACCGATGGTGGTAGTTCAAGCGTTCATAGCCAACCGTCAAAATCTTCGAAAAAGAAGAAGAAGAAATCTAAGAAGCCCGTGAAGCCTGGCGACAAGCGCACGGACTTACAAAAGCAAATCGATGCGCTGGATGAATATAACCAAAAGGCGCGAACTCCCATCACGCTCCAAGATTTCCTTGATCACGTCTTCCAAAAAGAAGATGAAGGAGAAAGTTCATCGGATGAATTTGACGAATATGTGGCAAGCTGTCATATGATCTCCCATTCGACCACGAACGATGAAGGAACTTCTGGCACTGAAACGCTGGGGGCAAATGCCGAATCAGGAACCCCAGGGTTACCGGTTGAAATGATTAATGCGTTTCTTAATGAAGCTCGGTTGAAAAGCAAGGCTGATCGAGAACGCGAGATGGCTATATTCGAAAGGGCTAAGCGTCAGCGACTTGAGGAAGGAGCTGAAATGATCCCGTTGGAGCAAAATGCCTCCACCACTGACAAAAGCCAATTCAAGATAAAAAAGAAATTTGCTAAGGCCATATCGATGGGCATGAAGCTACCACCCTCTGAAGAAAAGGTTACCGGCGCGGTAGAAATGCACCCCTTTTATTGCTTATACCATCAGAAGGTCTCGCATTCCACCCAAGATTGCAAAGCTTTCAATGGATGGTGGCAAGGATACGTCGCTGATCGACAACGATTTAAACGGGAAAAACGTAAAATTCGCCGAGGCCAAAGAAATACGACTAAAGAACTTGAAAGAACTGCCGGCAATTGTCACATGGTTAACACTACCGGGTCACAAGTGCCTACATTTGGGAGCGACTCCGATGAAGAGCTAGAGCTTGGTCCCCTCTTCGAAGAATCCACTTCAGGAAAAGAAGAAGAACTAAAGGCCTGCGAGAATATACAGCTGCGCAATCGAACATTACCCGAAAAGAACCTCGGACCCTTGAATAAGAAAAACAAAGGGAAAGAGAAGGTCTCTGAAGACATCGCTTTGGATGGCCAAGTTGCGGAAGAGTTAACCGCCAAGAATCCCCCAAAAAGGAATAAAGTAGATTACAATGTCTTGGCGCATCTGAGAAAGCTACCCTCACAACTCAGCATTCTCGATGCCCTATTGCTATCGAAAGAAGCGAGGGATTCTCTGATTAAGGCCCTACAAGATCCGGACCAGTTCCAGGCTTTCCTAGCCGAACAAAAGATGAAGGATGAATTGGAAGAGGTGCACACAGCCGACGTTGCTTTTGGTGATGAAGACCTTCTCCTCGGAACATGTGAGCACAATCGCCCACTTTATGTTTCAGGATACTGCCATGACATAAAGATAGGAAAAATCTTGGTCGATAACGGATCGTCTGTCAATTTACTCAATGTGCGAGTGTTAAAGGAGATTTGCATGAGTGTCCAACACCTCGCCCGGGACAAAATCACCATCTCCGGTTTCGACTCTCAATCCTCAAAGACTCTCGGATCTGTGATATTGACGCTACGCTTCGGGGTGCTCGTCACAGACATCAAATTCCATGTTATAGACGCCAAGACGTGCTACAATGCTCTGCTAGGCCGACCATGGCTACACGAATACAATATCATCCCTTCTACACAGCATCAGTGCATGAAGTATTCTAGGGACGGCCTCGAGTACACAGTGGCAGGAGAGTTGAATCCATTTTCCGTGAACGAAGTTCGCAAGTATGAAGATGCCAAATACTTCTTACCGAATTTCGAAGACGCGGAAAGGTGTCACAAACCGGAGAACAAAACTAACGCAACCATCCCTATCTTCGGCAGTGACACCGAGGAGGAGGAGGATATAATTTATTCAGGTCCGTCCCGGTCCACCAGGCCAGGACCATCTGGTCCTTCATTGATCTTCGGTAGTGACTCAGAGGATGAAGTTCATGCTGTATTCCCTGCTCGGCCTTCGATACGGGCTTCTGCCGAGGAAGAGCGAAGTCTACAGATAACCTTGGTGCCGCTCGAGCATTACAAAGAACTGGATGCACTCGACACCAGCAGCATAGAAGAATTGCAGACATTCTATATCCCTCCTGGACGAAAAGGCGAGAAAGCAATCCTATTCTACCGTTCTGAAGAAAACAAGGTGGAAAAGGAAATTTGGCACGGCGCGGATCCCACGCTCGACAGGCTCCAGCCTATCCGTCTTCCCAGGTATTATACCGAAGGTTTGAAGAAGCTGCTGAAACGCCAAGGGATGTCCTTCACACAGACCGTCAGAAAGGCCAAATTCTATGACAAGGTCTGGAACGTTCCCGGAACTCAATGCAAACTGCCTAACGGGAGAACGGAAACGAAAGGGCTCGGGTATATTCGCTCAAAGAAACGTGAGCTAATAAACAGCTGTTATGTCATGAATGACTTTGATGAAGAAGCAGACGCTCACTGGGAAGAAACTAATCCGGAATCAGTGAAAATTCCCTATGCAAGACCTCCTAACCCATCGGCTGAAGGCCAAATGAGCAAACCTACAAGGGATGCCAGTCGAGAATCCCGAGATGATCATGATCGTGAAATGGCAATCTATGAGAAGGCCAAGACACGGCGCCTCCTTCAGCGGGCGATGAAAGACGAAAACGCCGCCCCTTGTCAACCTACTATTAAGAAAGTTCGACTCGAAGGCGGAAATAAGTCGAAAGGCAAGAGAAGCGCTCGACAACCGCAAAGCAAAGCTAAGAAGCCACGCATCCGAGAGTCAAGCGTTGTTGACCAAGCCATCATGAAGAAAATGGGTCGAGCATACTCATTTCCTCAGAACAAAACAAGGAAAATACTTGAGCTTGCTCTGAAACATCAAATGCTTACTCTGCCAGAGTCTAAACATCCTGAGCAGGCGGGCGAAGTCTCCAACCCAAAATATTGCTTTTACCATCGAGTAATAGGGCATCCACTCGAAGATTGCTTCACCTTTAAGAATTGGGCGGAGGATCAATATCAGCTTGGCAAGTTCGCATTGTCTGACAGTTGGAAGGTAGCGCCGCCGCAAAAGCACGAACCCAAAAACACAAGAACAAGACCAACCTCGCATTGGGATCAGCAGGAAACTCGCACTTGCCATGTGATAACAATATTAAAAGAAGGGTCCGAGGATATGAACAACCTCCCTTGGTGCTTTGAAAGCGGCAGCGACGAGGTGATCTCAGAATTTCCCCCAGCTCCGAAAGAACTGGAGGACGGAATCCATACCACCGCAGACAATCTTAAGAAAATTGAGTTGGGGACAGTAGATGATCCGCGACCGACATTCGTCAGCGAGCTGCTGTCTGAAGAGAGGGTGGCTGCGTTAAAAGACGTCCTTGTGCAGCATAAAGATTGCTTCGCATGGAACTATTCCGAGATGCCGGGATTAGATCCAGAAGTTGCTGTACATAGACTAGCAATATCCCCAGACGTCAAGCCAATCAAACAGGCGCCGAGAAGAATGCGACTCGAGCTTGAGATGAGCATAAACACCGAAGTCAAAAAGTTAATCGACTCTGGCTTCATTCAGGAAGTTCAGTACCCTGAATGGATTGCCAACATCGTCCCAGTGATGAAGAAAAATGGGACAGTGCGCATATGCGTAGACTTTCGGGATCTTAATAAAGCCTGCCCAAAAGATGATTTCCCAGTGCCAGTTACTGAACTTATGATAGACAATACATCCACTCATGAGGTTTTCTCCTTCATGGACGGCTCGTCGGGGTATAACCAGATAAAAATGCATCCCGAAGACCAGAAGCACACAGCCTTCAGGACTCCTCTTGGTATATTTTGTTATAAAGTGATGCCCTTTGGTTTGAAGAACGCCGGTGCTACTTATCAGAGGGCCATGACAAAGATCTTCGACGACCTCATACATGAAATCGTTGAATGCTATATCGACGATCTTGTGGTTAAAAGCAAATCATACGAAGAACATCTCGAGCACTTAAAGACCGTGTTTCAACGTCTGCGGCAGTATAACTTGAAGATGAATCCTCTTAAATGTGCGTTCGGGGTTTCCTCGGGCAAATTCCTGGGATTCGTTATTCGGCATCGAGGTATTGAAATAGATCTTTCAAAGATTAAAGCGATCATAGAAATGCCTCCGCCAAGAACTCTCAAGCAACTTCGGTCTCTCCAAGGGAAACTCGCATACATACGGCGATTTATAGCCAACCTTTCAGGAAAGTGCCGTCCCTATAGTCACCTGATGAAGAAAGGAACCCCATTCGTTTGGGATCAAAAATGTCAAGGCGCACTCGATGAGATCAAGCAATACTTGCAGAACCCACCCGTGCTGGCTGCCCCGGTTAAAGGGAAGCCTCTCATTCTTTATACAACCGCCCTCGAAGGTTCCTTAGGCGCATTATGGGCACAAGAGAACGACCAAGGGAAAGAAAGAGCACTCTACTACCTAAGTCGAGTTCTGCTGGGGGCAGAAAGCAATTACTCTCCCATTGAGAAACACTGCCTGGCGTTGATCTTCGCGCTAACAAAGCTTAGGCACTATGCGTTAGCGCACGAGGTCTGTCTGATTTCAAAAGTGGACCCTCTCAAATATTTAATGTCAAAAGCCATATTGACAGGGCGTCTCGCTAAATGGGCCCTACTCTTGATGGAATTTTCGATAACATATCAACCTCTCAGGGCAGTAAAAGGCCAGGCCATCGCCGACTTCCTTGCTGAGCATCCCATACCTGCCGATTCTCCTTTAAACTGCGATTTGCCAGACAGACATGCGTTTGACACAATCGACAGTGGTGATACCCGTTGGGAACTTTATTTCGACGGAGCATCTTCCATGAAAAAGCACAAACAAAGTACGCCAATGATCAAATCGGGGGTGGGACTCATCTTCGTGACTCCACAAGGAGGGATAATGCGCTTCGCCTTCTCCTTGACAGAACCGAGAACGAATAATGAAGCTGAATATGAGGCTCTGATAGCAGGCCTCGAGATCGCCATCGATATGGGAATTGAGAACCTCCTCATATACGGGGACTCCCAATTGGTCGTCAGTCAAGTGAACGGCGATTACCAAACATGTAAACCGGAATTAATAAAATACGGTGAAAAAGTGCAGCAACTGCTAACCCAAATTCCCTCCTACACGTTGGAAAGCATACCGCGTGCGGAAAACAGCAAAGCAGACGCACTAGCCAAACTTGCTAAAGAACTGGCTGACGAGAACTTCGACGACGTTAAAATCATAGTACAAAGCCGTCGAGTGCTCGCCCCAACAGAAATATCTCCAAAATCGTCTGAAGAAAAAGAAGCGGAAGAGGAGACAACCCTGCAAACAAAAGACAGGGAAAATACCGAGGACTGGAGAGAAGTCTTCATAGATTACTTCAAGTTCCACCGAATACCTGAAGAAGCGTCCACAAGACATCAGCTCACGAAACGGGCTCTGTCTTTCGCCTTCGTCAATGATACTTTGTATAAAAGGTCATTCGACTCTCTGTGGCTAAGATGCTTAGGACCTGACGAGGCGAGAAGGGTCGTCCAAGAGGTTCACGACGGACTCTGTGGTTCCCACCAAGCAGGCCCTAAAATGAAATTAAAGATAAAGCGGATGGGCTACTACTGGCCTACGATGATGCAGGATTGCCTGGAATACGCCGGACAATGTCACTCGTGCCAAATTCATGGGGACTTTATCCATCAGCATCCTAATCCACTGCACCCAACAGTGGCTAGTTGGCCGTTCGAAATGTGGGGAACTGACATAGTCGGTCCCATCGAACCAGCATCGTCAAAAGGACATCGTTTCATCTTGGCGACGACTGATTACTTCTCCAAATGGGCGGAGGCGGTACCGTTGAGGGAAGTGAAAACGGAGAACATTCTCCATTTCTTCAAAACGCACGTCATATACCGGTTCGGAACCCCGAGAAGGATCATCTCTGACAATGGGCCAGCCTACCGAAGTCATAAGATTAGCCGTTTCGCACAGCAGCACAATATAGACTGGAGATATTCATCAGTTTATAATCCGCGAGCTAACGGTCTAGCTGAGGCCTTCAACAAGACCTTGACGAAGATCATAAAGAAAACAGTATCCCGAAATAAAAAAGACTGGCACGAGAGGCTGCAAGAAGCTCTTTGGGCGTATCGAACTACGTTCAAGACAGCCACAAAAACAACGCCATACGCGTTGGTATTTGGGACGGAAGCAATACTCCCCCTCGAGATAGAGTTACCCTCTCTACGAGTAGCAGTCCACCACGAGCTGACGAACGTAGAAAATGCTCACCTTCGGCTTGAGGAGCTTGACGCCCTTGAAGGAACACGGCTCATAGCGCAACAAAATCTAGAGGCTTATAAAGCAAAGATGACGCGCTCATACGAAAGATTGACCCGACCGAGAACGTTCCATCAAGGCGAACTAGTGCTAGTGGTCAAAAGGCCCATGATCCCCAATCGCGCCAAGCGGGGAAAGTTTGAGCCAAACTATGAAGGACCCTACATCATCGATAAGGTCTACCAGGGCGGGGCCTATCTACTCATGGACATGCACGGTGAAAGACCCTTCAGACCAATAAACGGTCGCTTCTTAAAGAAATACTACGCTTAATGGGCCACAGCCTAGGTCAATAGCAGATGACGACGACTATGTCCGCTCGCTGTCTTCCTAAGCCCAAGCTTTATAAGCAGTAGTCAGCCCTCTCCACATTGGACCGAAATGTCCTTAAACTAATAGCGGACCGAGATGTCCTTAAACTAATAACAGACCGAAACGTCTTTAAACTACTACCACATCATCTTTAGGCTGACGAGATAAAAAAAAAAAAAAAAAAAAAAGCGGTAAGTCCATAAGCAAAATGGGCACGGATGAAAACCCGAAAGGGCTCCGTGAGTAAAAACAACAGGACTACCGGCGAGTGTTTGTGAAAACCTGAAAGGGCGCAACCTCGTTGAAGACACTTATAGGGTCCTCACGACCTTATAAGGAGAAACCACCCGCGTGAGATCCTTACGACTCACAAGGGAGCAACACACTTAGGAATCCCCACGACTCCTAAGGAGAAAATACACTTGCGAGATCCTCACGACTCGTAAGGAGAACTCTCTTATGGGACCCTCACGGCTCATAAGATTTGAAAGTCTTAAGTCACAGAGACCTAAACCTGTGCTTAAGCAAACCCCCACAAACTTCCAATGCTGCCCTACAAGCGGCTCATATTGACCCTTGTATACAATCCACGGGCACAAATAAATATTTCCCTAACAAAGTCCCATCCATGACTAGGGATGTGCTTGTACAGCAAACAACACTTGTAAGTCCTCTCGACTTACAAGGAGAAAACCTTCCTGTAGGATCCTTACGACTTACAGCGGAACAATACACTTAGGAATCCTCACGATCCCTAAGGAGAAAATGCACCTATAAGATCCTCACGACTTGTAGGGAGAAATAACTTTGTGAGACCCTTACGGCTCATGAAGTCAAAAGCCTTAGTCGACGGGACCTTAACCCTGGTCGCTAAGCCTCCTTTGTTTGACAACGACAGAGGCAAATGATGATCCGCTCCTGGCAATATCCCAGTTGTAGCGGTGCTGATGCCGAAATCGGTGTCCAAATTCAGGTTTACAGCGAAAATCCAGTAGGCCGCACATGCATACGAAATAGCCGAAATGATGGGACGACTTGCAAAAAAAAAAAAAAAAAAAAAAAAAAAGGTGTGCATGAAAAAATAGCCGAAATGATTGGGCACCGCGAAAAATTGCCGAAATGTTTGGGCAATCGCGACCTTCGCGATATAAAAGCTGAAATGATAGAGCATCGCGGAAATAAAATAAAATAAAAGAAGAAATGATAAAACTTTGGCCCTACAGTAGAGGTCACATCGATCCCTGTATACAATCCAAGGGCGTAAACAAAGAAGAAACCATACTTCCCCAGCGGATTCTGTCAAACGACGAAGCCAAACCTCAACGGCTCATTTCAACCGAAGAAGCCAGTGACTTTAACAAAATCCTTGACTCACGGATACAAACACTCCTTGACGAGAGCCTTTTGATCCGCGTCGACCTGTAGAGCCACCAGAGCCTCCGTGGGAATCATCGACTCGTTTCAAACCCTAAGGACACAAATAATCCTTGGCGCTTGGGACACAAATAATCCCTAGCAAAATTTCTCGACTCACGGATACAAACACTCCTTGACGAGAGCCTTCTGATCCGCGTCGACCCGCAGAGCCACCAGTGCCTCCGTAGGAACCATCGACTCGTTTCAAACCCCAAGGACACAAATAATCCTTGGCGCTTGGGAAACAAATAATCCCAGCAAATCCCTCGACTCACGGATACAAACACTCCTTGACGAGAGCCTCCTGATCCGCGTCGACTCGCAGAGCCACCAGCGCCTCCGTGGGAACCATCGACTCGTTTCAAACCCCAAGGACACAAATAATCCTTGGCGCTTGGGAAACAAATAATCCCAGCAAATCCCTCGACTCACGGATACAAACACTCCTTGACGAGAGCCTTCTGATCCACGTCGACTCGCAGAGCCACCAGCGCCTCCGTGGGAACCATCGACTCGTTTCAAACCCCAAGGATACAAATAATCCTTGGCGCTTGGGAAACAAATAATCCCTCGCAAAACTTCTCAACTCACGGATACAAACACTCCGTGACGAGAGCTTTTCTGACTCATATCTCGGGCAGTAAGGATTCAAAAACTTGCTTCCTGAACAATGGGATCCTGCAAGTCAATCCTAAATGGTCTCTTGCATACTATCCACGGATCTCACTCTCTGAAGTCGATTCTCGACAAAGAGGGAAACAACCGCTTACGAGCCTTTTTCGACTCGTAAGAGGGGCAATGGGATCCTGCAAGTCAATCCTAAATGGTCTCTTGCATACTATCCACGGATCTCACTCTCTGAAATCGATTCTCGGCAAAGAGGGAAACAACCGCTTGCGAGCCCTCTCGACTCGCAAGAGGGAGAAATTCTCTTATAGGATCCTTTTGACTTATAAGAGAAAACCACACTTAGGAATCCTCACGATTCCTAAGGAGAAAACCCACCTGCGAGATCCTCTCGATCCGTAGGGAGAAAATTCTCTATGAGACCCTCACGGCTTATGGAGTTGAAAAGTCTCAGGCAGCAGATTTGAACCTGCGACCTAAGCCATCGCCGATTATTAGGAAAGTCAAGATGTGCCCTACTATCCGTCGACCATGTTCGCTAAGATGATATGCTGATAATAAAAGAAAGAAAAGACGGAGAAATGACACAAGGCATTACAA
Organism: Agapanthus africanus; assembly: GCA_030015575.1. Taxonomy (NCBI): domain Eukaryota; kingdom Viridiplantae; phylum Streptophyta; class Magnoliopsida; order Asparagales; family Amaryllidaceae; genus Agapanthus; species Agapanthus africanus. The sequence goes on along the minus strand of JASDDO010000028.1, from coordinate 89,824,589 downwards.
AAAAATATGCATCCTTCATTCATAAGATTTGATTGAGTTTAGGATACATCGTACTAAAGAATACAAGATATACATATATGTTACAAATACCAACGATACAAAGAAAATTACTGAGAAGGAAGCGTCTTGCACAGATCCAGCAATTGCTCGCACACTTCCTTCCATGCCTTTTCCCGATTGGCCACCACTGCCAACTCCGCCTCCACTTGGGCCCGCTGCTGTGCGACGGAAGCAAGCTGGTCCCTCATAGCCTGATGAGCAGCCTCACGGCCTGCGATGTCACGCTCGGCAATATCGAGTGCCCGCTTCAGTCTCAGCCCATTCGACATGCGCTCCAGAAGACCCTCGAACACGGTCTTTACCTCAGCAGCGTTCGTCTCAACTTCGGCACGCAAGCGAGCAGTTCTGCTCGAAGAATCTTGGCAATCCTTCAGCCTCAAAACCACCTCTTGTTCCAGATGACGGAAATGAGAAGCGCTTTGCTCGAGCCACGCTCCCCGTTGAGTGCTTGAGGCCAAAATCTCAGGAGACAAGCGCATTGACTCTAGCTGATGAAGGCAAGCCTCAATTTCCCGACAATAGTTAACCCAAGAGGCAACAGCACCCTCGTCATGAAAGGTAGCAAATATCGCCAACATCGGGTTAACCGTCGTGGCGAAATCCTCAGCAGACACCGGAGCCGCAATGTCGAATTCCTCGATGTAGTCACTCAGCATGCGCAAACTATTTGCGGCACCTTTCGAAGACGGACGTCGCTGAGAAGGGCCACCCGGTACTGTAATACGAGACTCAAAAGGCACTGAGACTGAAACGACAGCTGAAAAAGACGAAATGCGATTAGATGATGATTCAATAGATATGAAGGAAGTCATTGATAAAATGGTTTACTATACCAGTGGAGACAGGTGGCAAGTCCGGAAGGACTGGTGGCACAGCCGATCTTCCTGCTCCCCCTTCGATTTGCAACGCTGCAGTCACAACAAGAGAGAGTTGGAAATAATTCTACCGCTAAAAAGACAAAGCTACCAATCGGGAACAAGTACTCACCAGCGCCACCAGACGGGGAGGCGAATTCAGATGGGAAGGAGAAGTGTGGGAGCAACACTTGATAGAGATGATCAAAAAGCACTCCTGAAAGATACAACGGTGTGACTTCAGTACATAAACTGTATATCTCAAACATAGGATTAATAAGTTATAAACCCATACCTTCCAACATCTTTGACGGTGTAAGAGAGGGCCGAGGGGTAACCATCGCCAAAGCAGTCGTGGAGGGAGCTCCCTCAAGTAGTGGGGCATCAACACTAGCTGCACCTGCATTACGAAAAATGAACTTGTCAGAAAAGATTGTAAAGCAAATAAAAAAAAAACAACAACTTAAGGTGTACCTGAGGAGCTCCCGGCGGAAACAGAGACGACTCCCTCCTCTATCGACATGAGACCACCGCCTGTGGCCTCATCGCCCGATTCAATAGGGACTGTCGTCGTGCTCGCAAGCCCGGGAGACGGCGGAGGACCGTAGACGGGAAGAGCTATGACTGGAGTATTGCCAGATTCCAGAGAAGGAGCGGTTGGCTCGTCTTCAGGAATCGTGGCCACCTCGCCCACTACCATCTCAGGCTCAATAGTGGCGGTTGTATCGTCCACCATCGCCGGGGGATCACCGGTCTCGAGCGCCTCATTCGCCGCCACTCTGGGCTCAGTTATAACGATCACGTCATCTGCCACCACTTCGGGTTCAGCATCCGTGACCTTATCGGCTGCAGGCCCCTCAACCTCTACCCCAAGCTCCAAAGCCACAACGACGTTGCCCACCGTCGGCTCGAGTTCGGCAGGTACTGCCCTCTCTGTCCCTTCGAGATTGACGGTTTCTGCCTCCCCCTCGATCGGACTTGGTCCTGCAAGATGAGAGATGTAAGGACAAACGACATTAAGATACTTATAACAAAAACTCCAAGAGAAACATTACCTGAGGCGGATTTACCGTTCGCGCTCCGAGCTGCACGTGCCACCCCTCTGCGGGCAGTGGACAGGGCGACAGGGGCCTCTTCAGAGGGAGTATCAGCTCGAGGAACGGTGCTAGGGCCCGCTCCCATAGCCAAGGCAGCCCTACGCGCCTTCGCCTCACGCCTCAACCGTTTCCTCTCCTCCCGAGCGGTCATGAGGGACCTCCGTGATGCCTCCTTCAAGGCATCATCATCTTCATTCAGGGATGCCTCCAGAGCCTTCAAGGCATCTCTCATCGGCTCTCCGAGATGAGCCTCCTGCGGTGTCCTAGAGGAAACAGGAACATCGGCCGCTGGTAGAACATCTGCGTCGCTAGGAGGGAGCGGCATTGAAGTCCCTGCAATTAAGATGGAAAGGTTAGGTCGACCATAACGCAAGGAAAATGAAAAATTCGATGAATCGAAACTTACTCAGACCCATAGATTCTCTGAGACGTTCCTCCTCCTGGAAAGTCTTCAGAGAAGCGGCAATGGCTTCTTCATCGGTAATCCCTGTTGAAAGAAAAGAAAGAAAAAGCGTTAGTTAAAAGGTAAATATATATATAAATGACGAAGAAAATACGTTGCAATAAAGAAAAAGTGACTACTAGTTACCTGATTGCGCAAGCTTAGCCAGCCACGCATCACGCTTCACCAGCCATGCTGAAGCTCTGAGAGCAGCTTCCAAGTCTGTATCGTCCGGCAGCGGCATCAATAATCCCGCGTTAGTCCCATATTCGAGCAGACCCTCGGAATAAGGAGCGTGGGGTTCCTGGCCGAACGCAGCGTCCGCTGCAAAGAGCGACTTCTTTTTCTTTTGCCCTCCGACCCTGGGCCCGCGAGGGATCGACTTCCGTTTAGCAGCTGCTCTGGGACGACGAGTCCCGATGTCCGCACCCATGCCAGACTCCGGTGAGGGTACAACCACTGCTTCCGCCTGAGCACAGGGTGCAGGAGGTACTTCCGCGATATCAGGAGGTGATAGTTCACGTGGAGGACTTTGCGCGCGTGATGGTCTGCCCCCGGCATCTTTTAAGGGAGCGATTACTAGGGTCCTAGGAACCAAGGGAGCGTTGCGATCGGTACCTGGAGGTGCACCCTTACGATCAACCAACAGTCGCCTTTCCTCCTTTATGACTGCCCCTGTCGCATGATTGTACCAGTCTTTGTACACATTGAGGAGTCTCGGAGCGTAAGTCGGCGCATTAATAAAAAAACGAGAGGTCGTATTCACGCGCATGAAATGGTGCAAGGCGTTCTCCATCCCCTCTTCAGTGGCAGCTGGTTCCACCAAAAAAGGCTTCCAAGGGGACCCCTTGATCGTAGCCCAGTTGTTGAGCAAAACGATGTGGGTTATACCTCATAAAAATTGCCACATCATTCTGCCTAAAAACTAAAAAGCCCGGTCTAATGGAATATAAGTGGAAGGTCTCCCGGGCCGTTAAAACAGAAGCTCCATCCTTAAAGATATCCTGTAATGGCCGCGTCACGGTGGTGGACACCTTTCCAACGGTCAACACCTTATCGACAAAGGACATCCCGGCTTCGACGGTATGGGGGCGAAGGAGCAAGCCCCTAGCGTTCCGTTGTGAAGGGTTTACAATTGATGCACCGATCAGTTGTATAATGCGAGGAAAACCGCTCTTGTCAAAGAACGAGGGCCTCTTGTGCATCCCGAAGACACCCGCCGTGTGTAACTCGAGCCACGACGCGAAGTAATGCATCGGGAAGACCACATGCAAAACCCCGGGCTCACTGGCATTCGCCGCTCGACTGAGACCGTGGTATAAGTGTGCCAGGCCGGCGATCCCAACAGCTACCTTCACCCCGATGACCATCCGATGTGCTGGATAAAAGACAGAGGGTCGCATTCGATGAGAGTGCATTGGGATAGCGAACCAACTCAACCATAACCCGAGAAACCCCAAGAAAAAGGTCTCCTCATCCATCCCAGGGGCCGCTACTTCTGCAAGAGACACGGTTGGAAAGTTAGGAAGAAAGAAATCCTTTTGACCTATTTCGTTCGCCGGCAGGTTATCCAAACCTAAACCGAAAGGGTCCTCGAGGGTGGCAGACTTGGCAGTGGCCGCAGAGAGGGCGTTGGGGTGAAGGAACCGAGCAATGAAATCCTCAAAGTTAACTCCTCGACTCCCATGTTCAACGAAGAGAGACTCATATATGTTCAACACGTTAATTAAGCTTGGGAACTGGTGTTGAACAGCAGTATCCGGAGTGACCCCCCTTACCATTGGCCTAGCTCCGAAAACGTACACGTCTGTTGGGAGCAGCTCCTCATAATGTTCCCCCATCACCGGTAAGCCGGATACCTCCGCAAATTCCTCCAGAGAAATTGACACTTCCCGATCCATGGCAAGGAAAGTGTGGGTGGGAATATTCCATTGCTCCAAGACGGCCTTGAGCCACCAGGTGGGGAGCGTAGGATATTGGAAGAGAGAGACGTAGACTGCGGTGTACAATCCTAGTCTTATCAACTGTGACTTCTTCGTCGACAGGATATACCGGGCCCATGGCAGATAGCCAATCGGGTGGCGGGGAATCAAACCAAGGTTATACGATTGCCCCCAAGGCCGCGCTTCACCTTGACAGATACGACGTCCTAGGATGTCCAAAACCATAGGACGCTGGACCGGTATCGCATCTATAGCGGGATGTAGAAAACCTTTTGATGTCCAGTCTGCCAGCTCCACGGCATACTGCACCGAGGGTGGGGTAGCATAATGAATCGCCGTTATGGGTTCCGACGGCACCGCGCATGTAAAGCTCCGTCGGCCCATAATGATCTGATTGTACCACGACCCCCAAAGGTGGAGACTCTTATGCTCAGGATCGTATGCCTTGATCATGGTCAGGACCTCACGGTCCAAAGGCGCCTCTGGGAATCCTTCCTCCGAGCGGACAAACGGGAATGAAGTGTCTTCAGACATGATCGCTGCAAAAAGAGCAATGTAGCCGTCAGTGTTGTAATCCCAACGTTTGACATTGAAAGAAGAAAATGCATTAATTAAAATCAAAATTAATTAATTACACCGCACCCCAGTGCAGTGAGTAGGGGACCAAAGAGGGACCCACAAAATCTAAATGACAATACGTCAATTAAAGAGACAAACTCATCATTGGATGAGATTGTCAGTTGGTCCTTAGGGGGAACATTCCCATAATAAAAAAGGGGGAGAGAATCCCTAGAGACAAGGAGAGAATCTCCTCTTTCAGAGCAAAGCTCTGTCACAGAGTGACACTTGTCAAATTCTGGTCTCAAAAGAATTAAAATTCCTTAAGAAAGAGCTTAGCTCTATAATACTCCATCAAAAAGCAAGTTTTTGAAAAGAAATTTAAAATTAAAATTTCTGAAATAAAAAAAAAAGATCCACGAAAGCTTATAGAAAAATTCTTCATTTGTTTCAGATCTAAAAGATCTACATTTGATTCAAAGAGCAAAGCTCTGTTCATGGGTTAGAACCCATGAATAAGATCTCTGTAGATCTATGGATTTGTGAGAGCAAAGCTCTGTTAATGAAACCCTAAAAGGAATTTCTTCAGATCAAAAGATCCATGAGAGCAGAGCTCTATTGGTTAAAATTGATTTAAATTAACTTAACTTAATTTTAAAATTAATTATTACCTAAAAGTTTTCTAAACTTTGGGAGATAAGAGCAAAGCTCTAGAGTTCTGAAAACAAGAGCAAAGCTCTGAAATTCTTAAGCAAAGAGCAGAGCTCTGAAAATCTAAATCCAAGAAAATGGTGAGATTTTCTAAGGGTTAAAAGGCCCTATTTATAAGGCGCTGGCGCCTCTTGGAATTCCCCCTCAATCCAACGGTCAGAAGGGGTTGCCACCGTTGCACTCACGTGTGCGCCACGTGAGCGCAACGTTGGGGGGGCATTTGTTTCGCCCAATCAGAGCAAAGCTCTGTTTGAATTCAAAATTTAAATTTTCGAAGCAACGCTTCAAGTCTCAAGCGCAGCGCACCCAATCAGAGCAAAGCTCTGTTTAAAGGAAGCAACGCTTCAGATCCTTTGCGCTAGCGCTCTGCGCCACGTGTCCAGCGCAGATACATTAGCGCAGCGCACCCAATCAGAGCAAAGCTCTGTTCAAAGGAAGCAACGCTTCAGATCCTTTGCGCTAGCGCTCTGCGCCACGTGTCCAGCGCAGATACATTAGCGCAGCGCGTCCAATTAGAGCAAGGCTCTGTTAAAGGAAGCGCCGCGCTGCGCTCTGCGCCGTGCGACACGTGGCAACACAGTTGCGCTGCGCGACACGTGTCAGCGCAGGTGCGCTAGTGCAGAAAAAGGGGCTAAGTGCCAAAGGCAATTTAGCCATGCAAAATTACACGCACTTGATAACAACAAATTAAAATACGATGCACAAGCACAACAAAGAGTTCAAATAAAAAGAACACTTAACAGATAATAAAATATTTAATCAAAACATTTATTTATTATTAAATTTAAAAAAGATCACCGAATACGGGATCAGAGAGACAAGGGTTCACAAAAAGGAAAAGAAAATTATTCAGCTCCCTCTCCGCCTTCTCCATCGCGTCGAAGCGGCGATCTTCCCGAGGGGTAGCCATCCAACGGTCGACGCCGCATTCCTGGGAGAAAGTGGCGATGACGACTCGACGAGCCCGTATCTGGCTCAGCAAGTGGAAAGAGCAGTCCCTCAAGGGTTTGGTGATCAAGTGCGCTTCGAGAAAGCACTCAATCTTATCTTCGGCGGCATCCAGCATTGCTGAGGACATCTCTGCTGGAGGAGGGGGAATGTCGGCAAGCGCCGAGGCAAGGATCATCCGAAGCCAAATGGAATTCGGAGGGAGAGGAGACCCCACACGAGTCAAAAGCTCGTGCATTTCAGCGTCGCATTGCTTGTCCGAGAGAGAAGGGTCCACCAGACGTGCAGCAAAACGAGGAACGATGTCCCGGATCGGCACCTCCCATGGTTGTCGGCAGGCATGAGGGCGGTTGCAAGCCATGATCGAAGAAGTTCTCTGAAAATGAGAGAAGAAAAGGCTCAGCCTTGAGTTATATATATAGACCCAAGCACAGAAAATTCTGTGCACAATGAAATCATTGCCAAGGCCCGGGAAATCAGAATTTTGGGAATACAAGTTTGACTTGAAAAGAGGAGATGAAGCGGCGCTTCTGATTCTCAAAAATTTAATAAATGAAGCAACGCTTCAGATCCTTTGCGCTGAGCGCAACGCGCCACGTGTCAGGCGCAGATGTATCAGCGCTGCGCCCAAGAAGACGCGCCCAATCAGAGCAGAGCTCTATTTGCCTGAAGCAACGCTTCAGTTGCGCTACGCTCTGCGCTGCACGACACGTGTCAGCGCAGATGCACTAGCGCAGTTGCGCTACGCTCTGCGCTGCGCGACACGTGTCATGCGCTGGGGCATCTGCGCCAAATTAAATTAAGATTTTTAAGAAATCTTTTCTGTTCTTGTTGAAACAAGAAGATTTTCTTCTGCAAGGCAGAAGCCCTTGGATCAAAGATCCAACGGTAGGGAAAATTCCCCAAATCACTCAGAGGATGATCTCTTTAACAAATTTAACTAATTTGTGAGCACTATAAAAAGGACCTTAGGCCTCAATTCAAAGGCATCGAGTTTTCTCTTGAGAATTCAAGAACCTCAAACGGAAAGAACTCCAAGAAGATTTCAAGGAAAAGGTAAAGAACCTCCATGGATTAGAAGAAATTCCTTCTAAAAGTCCATTAGTCTAAAAAAAAAAAAATATAAGATCAATGATCTTTATATAAAAAAAAAAAAAGAAGAAGAAAACAGTGCTTTGCACTTCTTGTGAACCTTCGGTTCTTTAAAAGCGATATAAAAAAATAAAAGAATAGTGCTTTGCACTTTTATGAAACTCTGTTCTTCGAATAAAGAAGAAATTTATTTTTCTTTGATCTAATTTAGATCAAGAACTTAAACAGTGCTTTGCATTTCCTTTCTGGAATCTAAAAAGATTCTTAGTGCTTTGCACTTCCAAGTTGCGCCGCTGCGCTCTTAAGAGCGCGCCACGTGTCAGCTGCAGAACAACTTGCGCTACGCGCCTTGAAATAGAGCTTTGTTCTCTGGAACCGGCGCAACTCACCAGAGCGCGCCACGTGTCAGCTGCAGAACAACTTGCGCTACGCGCCTTGAAATAGAGCTTTGCTCTCTGGAATTGGCGCAACTCGCTGAGAGCGCGCCACGTGTCAGCAGCGCAACAGCGCATTGCACTGCGCTAGTGCGCTTGCGCTCATCAGAGCACGACACGTGTCATCACCATATGGACTTGCGCTCATTACTTAGCGCAAAGCGCAGATGCATTAAAAAGGGCCAAGCCCAATTAAGAGAAGGCCTAACAGGCTCAATAAAGCGCAAATACATTATTTTAAGGGGCAGAGCCCAAACAAGAACAGATGCTTTGCATCATATATAAATGGGCAGAGCCCAAACAAAATATTCAGAATGCTATGCATTTTAAAAAGGGGCAAAGCCCAAACGAAGTAGATGCTTTTGCAAATGGGCAGAGCCCAAAATAAACTGATATTCTGTATCTTTTGTGAGTAGAGCCTAAATAAAAAAAATGCAATGCAAATAAAATGTTGAAATGGACTTAGCCCAATCGTGGCCATAAGTCCTTAAATTAAATTGATTGAGCAAAATGGCTCTCCTAAATCAATCTACATCCGGTTCGAGGGTACATCTCCGAACTCCTTTGACATCCATCGTTGTAATTCCTCAACGACGTCAAAGAGGTGACGGGTCCCAACGACCACACATCGACATTGGACCGAAACGTCCTTAAACTAATATTGGACCGAAACGTCCTTAAACTAATATTGGACCGAAACGTCCTTAAACTAATATTGGACCGAGACGTCCTTAAACTAATATTGGACCGAGACGTCCTTAAACTAATATTGGACCGAGACGTCCCTAAACTAATATCGGACCGAAATGTCCATAAACTAACATTTGACCGAAATGTCCCTAAACTAATAATGGACCACTACGTCCCTAAACTGGCATCGGACCGAAATGTCCCTAAACTAATGACGGACCACCACGTCCCTAAACTGGCGATGGACCGAAATGTCCTTAAACTAATAACGGACCACCACGTCCCTAAACTGGCGATGGACCGAAATGTCCTTAAACTAATAATGGACCACTACGTCCTTAAACTGGCGACGGACCGAAACGTCCGTAAACTAATAATGGACCACTACGTCCCTAAACTGGAACAATAGAGCCAATTGCTCTTTTGCCGGATCTAAACGATCCCGTTTAAGTTGATCTTAGCCCCAAATACGGCTAATGTATCCTTAAGCACTTAAATGGACTATAAAACCCTCAATCAGCTTTGGTTCAAGGGTACATCTCTGAGCTCCTCTGACACCTATCGTTGTAATCCTTCAACGATGTTAGAGAGGTGATGAGTCCCGATGGCCATAAATTAAATGAATCACCACGTCAGGTTGATCTTAGTCCAAAGCAAGACTAACGTATCCTTGACGAATGTTTAAGTTGATCTTAGTCGCAACGCGACTAATGCATCCTTAAACTAAAAACACCAAACCCAAATCTAAGTAAATACGGATTTGGACTAATCCACGCCCTACGGGCGACGGCATTACTCAGTCTCCGTACACAATCCACGGGCAGCCACAAACAAAACAAACACACACGACACGAAGTGAAATTCTGGAGAAGGAGAAAGTTGTTACCGCAAAGCGGTAGCGTAATTAACTGCAGGGGCTTGCGCCTGCAGGGAAGAGCGTCCCCACAATCAAAAACCCCTCAAGCGAGGGGGAATCTGACAAAGTCTGCTACATCGGCCGCATCCGTCTAAACCTTCGATACACGGTGCCATAAATCAACTTGGCATCTTCGAAGAGGTGGACGGATAAAAACCAAATAGCATCTGCCCCGAACCTCAGGCACGTGACGTCCTAACGTCGCAGGCCGCCGTTCGGAGGGGAACAACGGCCATCACGTGTGAGCACGTGATGGAGGCCCATACTCTGGTCTGTTAGAATGCTCATTAGGGGTCACGTGGCGACACGTGAGGGCGCCCTAGAGCTCTTTTCTGTTTCTTTTTACCTTTTTCTCTGTGTGCTTTAAGGGTCACGTGGGGCACGTGAGGCGTTGGCTCAAAGTTCTTTTCTGTGGATCTTTATAGGGGTCACGTGGTAGCACGTGACCTTGGTTCTTTGCATATTTTAAAGGTATGTTCATCTTTTAAGAATTAAATTCTTCATAGGGTTAAACCCTAGCAATAAACTTTTAGAGGAATTAAATTCCTATTTTCTTCTAAAGAATTATATTCTTAGATAGGGTTAAACCCTAATTTCTTTTCTGTAGGAATTAAATTCCTCATATATGTAAAGACTTAAATTCTGGCATAGGGTGAAGCCCTAATTTCTTTTTTTAAGGGAATTAAATTCCTGTGAGTTTTATGAAATTAAATTCTCAATTAGGGTTAAACCCTGGTTTTGTCCATTTTTAAGGAATTAAATTCCTATGATGTAGGGTTAAACCCTAACTTTATCTCAAAGGAATTAAATTCCTATAATTCTGTGAGAATTAAATTCTCAAAACTCAATTCCTCCTCTATGTTTTAGATCTGCATGGCAGGATCTCAACCCAATGAGAATTAAATTCTCAATTCATGGGGAGATGTGCACTTTGCAGATCCTCCACTAGAGAAAGAACTAAGTTCTTTTTTTTCTATAAGAGTTAAACTCTTTTGAGAATTAAATTCTCCTTTGAAGCCTCTCTTTTCTTACCTAAGGGTTTTCTTTGCAGAGAATCAAATTCTTCCTTCTGAATTTTCAAGATCCCAAAGCTCAATCTCTCCTCCCTCTCTCTGGGATCCTATTTATAGGAGGAGGAAAAGAGTCAATCTGTTTTAGTGAATCTTTCATTAAAAGATTTGATCTGTTTATTGAGAGATTTGATTTATCTTCACCATTAATCTGGGCCTTTAGATTATTAGGTGAATTTTATTCACCATTGGATTTTAAATTCGAAGATATCTCTTTGTTATTTCGGTTAGATTTAGGGGGAATTCTTTCCATGTCCGAGATTTTTCCATAAATTGGTGATATTTAATCACCTTTGGATTCTTTAATCCAACGGTTTCACATAATTCTTCTCCATTTTGGAAAGATTAGAATGATCTCTCCTCAGAATTTAATTCTGTTAAAGAATAAGGCTTTTAAAGCCGGTCACGTGTGGCCACGTGACCGTTGGTCATGTGTATGCACGTGACCCCTGGTCACGTGTAAGCACGTGACCCCTGGAATGGGATTTTCTTCTTCTGCGCTCTATTTTCTAGCCGCTGATTAACCATCACGTGCCATCACGTGACCACTGGTCACGCGTGAGTACGTGATGCCTCCTCTGAAGCTTCTTCATGACTTTTAATTAAAGAACAAATATGCCATGTGCCGCAGCTTAACCATCACATGCCAACACGTGACCACTGGTCACGTGTGAGCACGTGGTGCCTCTTCTGGATCTTTTCCTGATTTTTAATCAGGGAACAAATGCCCCCACAGCGTTGCTCTCACGTGTCTGCACGTGGGTGCGACGCTGTCACTTTTGTAACCGTTGGATCTGTCTTGGGAGTAGGGTAGATGAAACGTTTTCCATCCCATCCTATAAATACCCATGTCTTTTCAGAAGCGCCTCCACTTTGCTCATCTTCCTCTTTGCATACTTTTGTTTCTGAGAATTTAATTCTTCTTTTCAGAGCTTAGTTCTCTGTTCCAAAAATTTTCCAGAGTTTAACTCTGTTGACTGATTCCTTTCCCTCAGGTAATCATCTTGAGCGAACGAAGTGTTAGTGTATATGCCCTAGAGGCCATTACTGTATCATACTAGTTTGTATATTACTTAATAGAAGCTTGGGATATTCACAGTTGTATATACAATCTTGTTCGAAATGGTAGTATGCTACTTGGTTTGTCTCTGCTTTAATATGTGCATGTGTTTCTTTTAGCATATTGCTGGTATACATATTAGTAGAGCCCTTAGGATCTTTGCTTGATTACCAGCGTTGTGATGGCGCTCGCACTCGTGGGAGCTGGGTAATCTATAAGCACATCCTTATACAGGTCCCTGGTCGTTGGACTATCGAGACAGGGCATCGATACTCCGGAGTAGACTAGCGTATGCGCTTCTCATCCCAGTGTGGGAGACGGTCTGTCCCACAGCCGTTAGTACGTCGTACTTGGGATAGTATGCGGGTGCTCGTTAGGTTACGAGTACACTGGACAGGACTCGTCGGGAACTGTTGGTTGGTAATATACCTATCGTCAGTTATCAGTTCCCAGGTGACATGAGTACAGCTTAGTCCGCTGACTTGACACTGTCACTTCGCCTCGAGTGTGTTCCCACTGCACTTTGATTACTACCCTACCACGGCTCAAAGGAGTCGTGCAAACAGGTAGTTTTTGGGTGCAGTCCCGAAGCACTTGGAGGCAGTGACGGTTAGACAGGATTCGTCTCTCCCGGTATTGGGGGTTGACATCGCGCTGTGTCCAGGAGAGCCATTACACGATTAGTCCCTGGCCAGGGCAAGCGAGATATACTGGTAGGTTTCCAGTGTTATCTCAGGGTGTTCTGGGCTACACTCCGACACGACTTGTACCGCTATTAGGGGACTGACGTTCACCGCCCCCCTAGGCCCGCCATGCGATGTATCAGACGAACAGACCGGACTGTATGGAGACTGTCACATACAGGCTCAGTAGGAGTGCAGATGGGGTTCACTTCGTCAGTCTTCTTATCGACATCTACCTGGGGACCGTTACGTACAGCTAGTGCCGCTTGCGGTCTGTGGTTAAACCCACTGCCAGCGTAGTGTCGAGTCATTAGAGTCCCACACAGAGAGCTATTCGCCTTTAGGCAAAATGAGTAGAGGTCGCATGGTTTTGCGACAGGGTTCGTTCGCATCCGCTCACTTATGCACGTTTGCTGTCCGGACAGTTTATACTAGCGGGCTTTGGTTTAAGCCGGATCCTAGTATATGATTTGAGATTGGTTTTTCTCAGAGTATTCGTGTTCCTCGGATCACGAATGCGGGTGCGTATGCACAGTTGCTTGAGATTGAGGGAGAGGACCTTGTTTAGGGTTAATGGCTATTGTCATTTTATTAACCCTATTGATTTTGTGTGTATTATAGTTAATTGATAATTAGCTTAATAATTGTGCATGGTTGTTGTTGACCATTTGACTTCATTGACTTGTTGACCTTGTTGACAACTTGACCATAATCATTTCATTTGGAAGATGCTCTTTGATCTTTGCAAAATTGAAATGATAATGGTCATGTCATGATTTACCATGACAATTTTCAAGTTAATTATTCAATTAAAATTATTCACACATATTAGTGAGAATGGCTCACTAATAATTCATTCTCTCATATCATTTCTCTCTCTTGCTCATCCTCTCCCTCAAGCTCTCTCCCTCTCATGTGTTGAGAAACAAAAAGCTTGAGAAAAACCCTCACTTGATCTTCTCTACTCTCTTCTAGGGTTCAAGTCTTAGCATTTCTTGCACTCTAGTTACTCCTAGCTTGGAGTTGAAGCTAAAGGTCGAGGCTTTCGGGTGGATCCTTCTTTGACGGGAGAAGACAAGCAAGGTGACATCTTTCTACCATTCCAAGGAGCAAGGAGAGAAGGACTTTGAGCTCAAGGTATAACCTTTCCATCACTTAGCTAATTTGTAGTTAGCTTTAGCAAGTTTATGTTTAGCAAAGATCCTTAAAACTTCGTCCATGTTGTCTATAGTTGATAAAAATCCAATTTTTATTATGTTTTCCGCCTCCCCGCAAGCACCGGGGTGGGCAACGTGGACTTACAGTGGTATCAGAGCCTAACTAAACCTAAACTAGCTAAGTTGTTAAGTGTAACGAAGTTTCGAAACCGGAAAATCGAAAAACCAAACTCGCAAAACCCTAAGTTTCTGTTAATTTTTTTTCTGGTCAAAATAAAATTTGTTATACACCAAAAATTATCTCAGGGTTTTGTTAAGAACACCACCAAAAACGAGACAGAGAGTCGACCAAATGGGCGCGGATCCGCGGCGCTAGGAAGCTATTGCGCCGCGCATCCGCGGCCGTCTTGTCTCTTCTCTGCCTCGATTTTGGTGCAGTGTGTTTCTGTGTTGGTTTTGGGATTTTTAGGATATGTTATATGTGCCCAGATTTTCCAGAACTAAAATTTACTTTTGGGGGCCTATAAATCCGTATTTTTTCGGAACTTCACTACACTTTAACTATATCGGTTATATCTGTGATGCTTGTATGTATTGAACGTCGGCTAATCGCTATAAGTCGATTAGTCGGGGTTATACATCTCTGTGATCTGTGATTGTTATTGGTTTGTGGATATGAATGGATTGGATTGTCGGGTGAATAGCCGGGGTGGATGTGAGATGAGCGTTATTTTTCTTTCATTCATTTGTAACTTGTAAATTGATGTAATAATATTATTTGTATGGCCGCACAACCGGGTCGGGGTTGTAGCCGTCATTGTATAATTCTTTTTACTGTTTTTGCTCCTAGGATAGACCCATGGAGGGGGTGCACAAACTACCGGGTATCTCGAAGTGCCGAGTGGCCTACTCACGGTGGTGAGGGAGGTTGCTTCGCTTCGGGTGCTTGGCGGGTAGTTTGCCGCACTCGTAGGGGTCTTGGATGGGGTATTGGCTATTCACCGTGACCGTGTAATCCGCTTTACGTTGCAGGCTCGAACGCATTGTGGATTCCTAGTATATCCAATGTATTCATCTGTGATCTGTAATGTCTATCATTGCTATATATTTATATATAATAACTATTTAGGCGTTGCTTATGTTTTACAGCCGCGCTAGCCCAGCCCCCGCTCTGTCGTTAGTTAAGTAACCTAACGGGTGATGACGGGGCCCCGTGGCGAATGCGAATGGCATAAGCGTACGTCATATTTTGGTTGTTTTCTGCAATGGTAGGATTAAATGATGGGACGCATTAAAAGAACTAATGCAAGAAATAAACCAAGTAAAAGTCGATTGGAACACTTTAAAAACCACTCGGTTCTTTTCAAAACTAAACTTTTAAACGCGGAGCTTGAACCACTCCTTTTAAAAGCTATCTCGTTCCATCGATTATATCAAGTTCACTACGTTCACGGTTTCGCCAAAACCATTCGTAGCCCTCCGTCATGCCACATTAATGGTCAAAAGTATTCAAGCTATGTATTTTGGCCAAAGTCAAGGCATAGTGATTGGTAGCGTTTGGGTATTCATGTGCAGCATAGATAGATGCGTTGATTTGGGACAGTCGTGCTGCCATTTTGGCCAAAGTCAAGGGTAGGTACGGGTGGGTCCAAATTAACCAGGAGAATGACGGATAGAACTTGACATGTGACTTATGATATTTTGGCCAAAGTCAAGGTCATAAGAGCATGGGGCAAAAATCCACATCGGGAGTTTCATAAGTACTGAAACTTGCTAGCGTTGCATACCATTTGGAGTGTGATGATTCTGGTAGGATTCCTTCAGTTTTATCACGCGATGATATTTGGATCCCGATCCTACTGTGAGTATATGCTACTCCTCGGGAAAACTCTCACTTAACGATCAATGCTATAAACCTAGTAGGTGCCTAGAAAGGTGTTAGCGGGGCTACGCCCACAGGGAAAAGAGGTTACTTAATTAAGGAACTTCGTGAAAGCATTGGAAAACCTCCCTCGAAGTACCGACACTGGCCTGGCTGAACGGTTAAGCAAGTATTGTACGGTGAGAATGATCCCGGCTAATCCTTTCTTTACGGTTTGAGAAGGGATTCGAGAGACAGTGGGAGCCATCCAGTTTAGACAAACTAAAAACCACTCTAAACTTGCAAGAGCATCATGCTAAAGTGTTTCTTTTCTCTCTCCTAATTGCAGCGACCATTCAAGATGACCGGACTTAAGTTACTATTAGATAAAAATATATTGACAGGGCCAAACTACAAAGATTGGCTCAGGAATGTCAAGATGGCTATCACTTATGACAAGCTGGGGTATATACTTACCACCAAAGCTCCCCCTGTCCCAGGTCCCACCTCCAGCGTCGCGGATGTAGAAATCCGTAAGACATGGGAGATAGATTGCGCGAGGGCCAGATGCCTCGTACTAGCCTCGATGGACAACGAACATCAGAGGAGGCACGAGAATATGGACCTAGAGTCCATATTTCTCCATACAAAAGAACTGTATGGAGAGCAGTCTCGTATCGCTAGATACGAAGTGTCGAAGAAGCTTTTTTCGGCAAGGTTGGCCGTCGGATCATCGGTAGCGGACCACGTGCTTAAGATGATCGGCTACATAGAGGAGCTCGCGGACCTTGGGACCACGTTGGAGAATGAACTCTATACTGATTTGATTCTCCAGTCCCTTCCTTCCACTTACGCCCAGTTCATTCTTAACTTCAACATGCAAGGAAAGGAGGTTGAACTTGCCGAACTTCTGAACATGTTGAGGACTGCTGAGGGCACCCTACAGAAGGGTAGGAAGACATCCACTTTGTTTGTAGGAGGATCTTCCTCTTCTAGGTCCAGGGCGAAAGCCAAGGGCAAGAAGAAGAAAGCCCCTGCCAAACCAAGAGGCGGTGTCGGTAAAGTGGATACGAAGGGAAAGGGTAAAGCAACAAAGGTAGCGGGGAAGCTGGTGGGGAAGGAAGAATGCTTCTATTGTCACAAAAGTGGTCACTGGAAACAAGATTGCAAGGCTTGGAAAGCCAGAACACAGGATTTGAAGCGAGTTGCAGCTTCAGCTTCAGGTGTGTATGTTATTGAAAACTGTTTATCAATAAACTCTACATCCTGGGTATTGGATACCGGATCAGGATCTCATATCTGTAATTCTTTGCAGGCGTTGAGAAAGCGTAGAGTTTTGAAGGCGGGTGATATGACCCTCAGAGTTGCAAACGGTGCTAGCATGGATGCTGAGGCCGTGGGGGACTATCACCTGGGATTTTCAGATGGACATTTTTTGGTTTTGCGTAGTTGTTATTATGTACCAAATGCAACCTGTAATATCATTTCTGTATCTTTATTATCTAAAGAAGGTTATGAATTTGCATTTGTAAGTAATGTAGTGAACATTCACCTTAATCAAGTTTTGATTGGGTCAGGTACATTGAACAACGGTATATACGTTTTAAACCAACCACAGATTTTCAATATCCAGAATACACACAAAAGAAAGTCTCCAGAAATTAATAAAACTTTCTTATGGCATTGTAGACTGGGTCACATCAACGAGAGAAGATTGACTAAGTTACATACTGAAGGATATTTGGATCCGTTTGAATATCAATCATATGCAACCTGTCAATCCTGTCTCAAAGGAAAGATGACAAAGGCTCCGTTTTCTGGACACGGAGAAAGAGCGAGCGAGCTCTTGGGACTCGTACACAGCGACGTGTGCGGTCCAATGTCTACACATGCGCGAAGCGGTTATTCTTACTTCATTACTTTTACGGATGATTTTTCAAGGTACGGTTATGTCTTCTTAATGAAACATAAATCCGAGGCTTTTGAAAAATTCCAGGAATATAAGAATGAAGTAGAAAAACAAACCGGCAAAAGTATCAAGGTTCTAAGATCGGATCGAGGTGGAGAATACTTAAGTGCCGAATTCCTGAACTACTTAAAAGAGAATGGAATTCTCTCTCAGCTTACTCCTCCATACACTCCGCAACATAACGGTGTATCGGAGAGACGGAACCGGACCCTATTGGATATGGTACGGTCCATAATGAGTAACGCTGAGTTACCGCGATCATTCTGGGGATATGCGCTAGAATTAGCAGCATACCTTTTGAACCGAGTTCCAACTAAGACTGTGCCTACTACACCATATCAAATGTGGTGTGGGAAGAGACCCTATCTTAATCACATTAAGACATGGGGATGTCCAGCTTTTGTAAAAAAGCAGCATGCGGACAAGCTCGAGGCACGCTCAGTACAGTGCAAGTTTGTGGGATATCCAAAGAACTCCAAGGGATATTACTTCTATTGCGAAGAGGAACAAAAAGTCCTTGTTTCTCGCCATGCCCACTTTCTAGAACATCAGTTCATAGAAAAAGAATTAAGTGGGAGCGCGATAGAACTGGAAGAAATTCCAGAACCGCAAGCTATTACTGAAAGCTTAGTAGAACCAGAGGGTTCGAAAGATCAAGACATTCCCATGCCACTCCGCAGGAGTAGTAGGCAGTCTCATCCGCCCGAGAGCTACTACGGTTTTCTCATTGACGGGGATAGAGAGGACTGCATCATAGATTGTGATGAGCCTACTAGCTTCCAGCAAGCCATTCAGAGCGTCGACTCGGTAAAATGGCTGGATGCAATGCGGACCGAAATGGAGTCCATGTACACCAACAAAGTATGGACGTTGGACATTGCTCCAGACGGGGTAAAACCCGTAGGATGCAAGTGGATCTTCAAAAGGAAGATTGGTGTAGATGGACAGGTTGAGACCTATAAAGCTAGACTGGTAGCAAAGGGTTTTCGTCAGCGACCTGGTTTGGACTATGACGAAACCTTTTCTCCAGTAGCTATGCTGAAATCCATTCGGATCCTTCTTGCCATCGCTGCTTTCCACGATTATGAGATTTGGCAGATGGACGTAAAGAAAGCTTTTCTAAATGGTCATTTAGAGGAGTGTGTCTATATGGACCAGCCAGAGGGTTTCATTCAGGGTGGGAGCAGCGGAAAGGTGTGCAAGTTGCTCAAGTCCATTTATGGACTCAAGCAGGCATCGCGGAGTTGGAACATCTGTTTTGATGAGACGGTCAAAGAATTTGGCTTTATCAAAAATCCAGATGAACCATGCATCTATTGTAGATTTGTAGCGAGAACTGTAGTATTCCTCATTTTATACGTGGATGACATTCTCTTAATAGGAAATGACATTCCTATGCTACAATCTGTCAAGGGGTTCTTGTCACACAGGTTCTCCATGAAAGACCTGGGTGATGCCTCATACATTCTGGGTATCCGGATCTACCGTGACAGATCCAAGAGGATATTAGGACTCTCGCAGTCCAGGTACATCGACACCATACTGAAGAGATTCAGTATGGAAGATTCCAAGCGCGGTAATCTACCGGCTTGTCACGGGATCACCCTCTCCAAAGAGATGTCTCCCAAGACTGATTTGGAGAGGGATCGCATGTCTATTATACCCTACGCTTCTGCGGTAGGCTCTATAATGTATGCGATGTTGTGTACCAGACCGGATGTGGCTTATGCACTGAGTGTGTTAAGCAGGTATCAGTCAAACCCTGGGGAGAAACATTGGATAGCAGTAAAGAACATTCTCAAGTACCTGAGAAGGACTAAGGAGATGTTCTTGGTGTATGGCGGAAAAGACCTGCAGATTGAGGCCTTTGCTGACTCCAGCTTCCAGAGTGACAAGGATGATTCCAAGTCCATGTCGGGTTTTGTCTTTACCCTCAATGGAGGGGCGGTGTGTTGGAAGAGCTCCAAACAGGAAACCGTTGCTGACTCGACTATGGAAGCAGAATACATCGCTGCATCTGATGCCGCAAAAGAAGCTGTCTGGATGAGGAAGTTCTTGAAAGAACTTCAGGTGGTTCCATCCATTGTTGACCCAATACCTCTGTATTGCGACAACAACGGGGCTATAGCTTTAGCGAAGGAACCCAGGTCCCATCAGAAATCCAGACACATCTTAAGGCGGTATCACCTGATCAGGGAGATCGTGGATCGCCAGGAGATCGAGGTCCGGAGAGTTGCATCATAGGATAACACAGCAGATCCATTCACCAAGGCCTTGCCCCAGACTCAGTTCGAGCGGCTGATCGAGATGATAGGTCTTCGATACGCCAGTACATGGCCTTAGTGCAAGTGGGAGATTGTTAGTGTATATGCCCTAGAGGCCATTACTGTATCATACTAGTTTGTATATTACTTAATGGAAGCTTGGGATATTCACAGTTGTATATACAATCTTGTTCGAAATGGTAGTATGCTACTTGGTTTGTCTCTGCTTTAATATGTGCATGTGTTTCTTTTAGCATATTGCTGGTATACATATTAGTAGAGCCCTTAGGATCTTTGCTTGATTACCAGCGTTGTGATGGCGCTCGCACTCGTGGGAGTTGGGTAATCTATAAGCACATCCTTATACAGGTCCCTGGTCGTTGGACTATCGAGACAGGGCATCGATACTCCGGAGTAGACTAGCGTATGCGCTTCTCATCCCAGTGTGGGAGACGGTCTGTCCCACAGCCGTTAGTACGTCGTACTTGGGATAGTATGCGGGTGCTCGTTAGGTTACGAGTACACTGGACAGGACTCGTCGGGAACTGTTGGTTGGTAATATACCTATCGTCAGTTATCAGTTCCCAGGTGACATGAGTACAGCTTAGTCCGCTGACTTGACACTGTCACTTCGCCTCGAGTGTGTTCCCACTACACTTTGATTACTACCCTACCACGGCTCAAAGGAGTCGTGCAAACAGGTAGTTTTTGGGTGCAGTCCCGAAGCACTTGGAGGCAGTGACGGTTAGACAGGATTCGTCTCTCTCGGTATTGGGGGTTGACATCGCGCTGTGTCCAGGAGAGCCATTACACGAGTAGTCCCTGGCCAGGGCAAGCGATATATACTGGTAGGTTTCCAGTGTTATCTCAGGGTGTTCTGGGCTACACTCCGACACGACTTGTACCGCTATTAGGGGACTGACGTTCACCGCCCCCCTAGGCCCGCCATGCGATGTATCAGACGAACAGACCGGACTGTACGGAGACTGTCACATACAGGCTCAGTAGGAGTGCAGATGGGGTTCACCTCGTCAGTCTTCTTATCGACATCTACCTGGGGACCGTTACGTACAGCTAGTGCCGCTTGCGGTCTGTGGTTAAACCCACTGCCAGCGTAGTGTCGAGTCTTTAGAGTCCCACACAGAGAGCTATTCGCCTTTAGGCAAAATGAGTAGAGGTCGCATGGTTTTGCGACAGGGTTCGTTCGCATCCGCGCACTTGTGCACGCTTGCTGTCCGGACAGTTTATACTTGCGGGCTTTGGTTTAAGCCGGATCCTTGTATATGATTTGAGATTGGTTTTTCTCAGAGTATTCGTGTTCCTCGGATCACGAATGCGGGTGCGTATGCACAGTTGCTTGAGATTGAGGGAGAGGACCTTGTTTAGGGTTAATGGCTATTGTCATTTTATTAACCCTATTGATTTTGTGTGTATTAGAGTTAATTGATAATTAGCTTAATAATTGTGCATGGTTGTTGTTGACCATTTGACTTCATTGACTTGTTGACCTTTTTGACAACTTGACCATAATCATTTCATTTGGAAGATGCTCTTTGATCTTTGTAAAATTGAAATGATAATTGTCATGTCATGATTTACCATGACAATTTTCAAGCTAATTATTCAATTAAAATTATTCACACATATTAGTGAGAATGGCTCACTAATAATTCATTCTCTCATATCATTTCTCTCTCTTGCCCATCCTCTCCCTCAAGCTCTCTCCCTCTCATGTGTTGAGAAACAAAAAGCTTGAGAAAAACCCTCACTTGATCTTCTCTACTCTCTTCTAGGGTTCAAGTCTTAGCATTTCTTGCACTCTAGTTACTCCTAGCTTGGAGTTGAAGCTAAAGGTCGAGGCTTTCGGGTGGATCCTTCTTTGACGGGAGAAGACAAGCAAGGTGACCTCTTTCTACCATTCCAAGGAGCAAGGAGAGAAGGACTTTGAGCTCAAGGTATAACCTTTCCATCACTTAGCTAATTTGTAGTTAGCTTTAGCAAGTTTATGTTTAGCAAAGATCCTTAAAGCTTCGTCCATGTTGCCTATAGTTGATAAAAATCCAATTTTTATTATGTTTTCCGCCTCCCCGCAAGCACCGGGGTGGGCAACGTGGACTTACACGAAGAACTTTCATACATAAAATTCTCTGGATTTTAAATCCATACCAAGGGTTTTTACCCTTTTTAACAAGAACCCATTCTTCCCTTAAGTTTTTCAACCGAAATATGAAACCATTTAATCTTCACCAGTAAATCTCTTAAGGGTTCACCTGATCCTTTAGGGAGATGATGATGTTGGTTGCTCTTTCCAAGGAATTTAATTTCATTTAAAGAAAATGTTTATGGGAATTTAATTCCCTTCTCTCAGTAAGGAATTTAATTCCTGTGAAGAACTCAGTTCTTCCCATGGAGGCTTCTTAGGGTTTTCTTGCCCTGGGTTGTCCTTCTGTAATCAATGAAGAAGAAGCTTGCAATGATGTCTTTTGTGGGAATTTAATTCCCTTGATCTTGTTTGATTTGTTGTAGAGTCCAAGGTGGATTTCTTTTAGGGGAGTGCGTAGGGTTATTTGAAGTCCCCTGTCTATTTGATTAGAATACTCCCTTTGTCTCATTATAATTGCTGTGCCTCATCATTAGCCAGCCGTCATCTTGATTTTGTGGGACCTACATGTTTTGTAACTAATGGTCCTACCAAACAAGTCCTCTGTCGCTTTCTTCAACTGTCTTCATATATCTATGCTCATATGTGTGTGTGTGTGTGTGTGTGTTGCTGGCTCCACTTTTGACAGTTTTCCTTTACTTTGTTTCAGGTGCGATGGCTTTTGTTCCGTGCTTTCCCTTCACTCGCTCGGAGGCCGCTTTTCTTCAGTCACCATCCGATGAGGAAGCGATGGCGATGATCCGGGCTCATGACCCGAACTGCACTAACTTACTTCTATGGGGAACTTGGTATAGTCATATTATCCGGGGTCGCCGGAGTTTCCTCTGCGAAGTGTCGACAGAGCCCACTTTCCCGTTTTTTCCGATGGACCCTCCAAGGACGGTTTTCGCTGTGGAGATGCCAAATTGGACTCCAATAGGATGGCTTGAGCCTGTTAGTTATATGTATGCCCTAGAGGCCATTACTGTACATAGGATGTATATTGTAGTGGATGCTGGGACATATATAGGGAGGACTTTCTTGCTCGACATGATAGTATGCTATCTGGTTGAACTTTACCTTAACGTGTATACTGATTGTCTCTCTGTTACATGTTGGTAAAGCCCTTAGGATGTGTGCTTGACTACCTGGACTATGATGAGGATCATACTAGTGGGGACATGGTAGTGCATAAGTACATCCTTCAAAGTCCCTAGTCGAAGGTGTATCGAGACGGGGCATCGATATACCAGAGTAGACTAGCGTATACCTTCTCGACCCATACAGATGGGCGATGGATGATCCCATATCCATTGGTGTTTGACATCAGAGATGATATACGGGTGCTCAGTAGAGACTGGGTACACTGGACGGACTCGCCGAGAACTCCCAGATGGTATTATACCTCACGTCAGATGGCAGTTCTCTGGTGACACTGGTACAGAGTAGTCTGTTGACCCGAGATCGTCATAGAGTCTTGTGTGGTTCCCACTGTGCTTTGATTTCCATCTTACCACGTCCAAGAGGGCGTGCAAAACGGTGGTTTTTGGGTACAGTCCCGAGTCACATGGAGGCAATGAGCGATAGGAGGGGATTCGTCTCTCCCGGTATAGGGAGTTGATGTTGCACTGTGTTCGATTGGCTATAACAGGAAGTCCCTGGCCAGGGCTGCTAAGAGAATTGCTGGTAAGTGTTACCAGTAGTTTCTCGACCTGTTATGAGCCTCATATCGACACGACTTATCGAGCTATTGGGGTCTGACGTTTACCACCCCTAGGCAAGATATGCGACATATCAGACGATCAGACCGTACTGTACGGTAGTGTTACTGGTTGGATTCACAAGAGTGTGAGCGGGCTTGCTCGTCGATCTTCTGATCGCTCAATACCCGGGTGGCCGTTACGTTTAGCAGACCGCTTGCGGCTTGTGGATGCTTGATATGATCATCATCCGCTGCCGGCGTATTGACGAGTCTTTAGAGTCCTACACAGAGGTTTCCTGGCTCAAGCGAAACGAAATAGGAGCGCATATGAGATATGTGCGGGACCGAGAATAATGCGTGTATGTGATACCGTATTCTATTCTCGCGATGATTGTATCGAATGGTTGTATGCGATATAACCTAGGTATTGAATCAAGTATTGATTCGATAAGCCGATACATTGAATACTAGTCGGTTGTGTGCGACATGACCGGATCATTGAATCAAGTGTTGATTTAATGATTTAATGCATAATTATATATTTGATATATTACTTTGCACTAACTAGTATTGGTTCACTTTAAACGGATTTTCTCACTTGGTTTGTGCACATTGTATATGTGATATACTTTCGTACACTTGATTGTATCATGTTTGATGATACATGTTTAACTATAGTTAAGTGTAATGAATTAAGCAATGGTTAAACTAATGATTAGGGTTTTTTTTTTATTACTTATTTATTTATTTATTTATTTTGAATAGATAAGAAAAGAATGGTTGCTAATTTTGGAGTTTAGTTGAAGCTTCATGAAGCTTTGACTTTATAACCATTCTTGTCTTCATCTTAAACCCTAACCATTAATCTAACCTTGGTTAATTCTCTACACTTGACCATGGTTCTAATATGATAAGTATTCATTTTCTTTTCAAAATATAATTAACTTATCATATTTCTTTCTTCTTCTTCTTCATCTTCTTCACATGAAGAAAGTTCACTTCATCAATGGTGATTGATGAAAACAAGTGAGAAATCCAATTCTAAAGTCTACCCACTTCCTATTTTTTCATCCTCTACCTCTTGCCAAGTAGTAGAGTGTGTTCTCTTTACAAGTTTTTGGACTTGGTGAAGTCGGAGCTTGATTTAGCGATGCCTCGACGTAGATCATCTTCGGCATGGACATCGACGACCTAGCTTGCCCATTCTCCGACGAAGCCGACGCTTGAGCCCGGATTTGATTTGGACAGCGGAGAGGACCTCGTTGCGGAGCTATGGAGGTGGAGCACCGGATCTACAAAGGTTGTATTTCCGTATCTTGTAGTTAAGTGTTAACTAGTTAGCTTTTTCGCCTAGTTTTCTAGCAAACGATCCGTAGTCGGATCTCTCGGCACCCATAAATTTTTATATTGGCATGTTCGATGCCTTGTGAGACCTCACTAGGGTGTCTAGGAACCCTACAGTAGTATCAGAGCCTAGCTAGAGCCTTAGACGAAGTCCAGACGGAATTTGAAGTCCGAACGAACCCGAAACACCAAATCAATCTTGCTCTCTGTACTTTTTTGAAAACAGTGAGTTTTTCCAAATTAAAAATTGCTAAAAAATTCAGCAGGGAAAAATAAGAATTACGGTGCAAAAAGTTTCTGGTGAACAGTAATTTTCGCGGCGGATCCGCGGCAGAAGCATGGCTTCTGCGGCGGATCAGCGGCCCAATCATGACGTCATCCCTTACTGTTTGCACAGTAATACCTGATAAATTCTTCTGGATTTTCTGGGAATTTTTAAAATTTATTCAAGAGTTGAATTTTCTGGGTTGTTTTGGGGATTCGAATGTTCGATCGGATTATCGAATTTTGTCTGTGTGGCTTTCCGGATAAATTTTTAGAATATGTTAAAAAGTTCGACCGGATATAAATACCCAACTTTTTCCCTGTCGGGAAATTTCCAAGTGTTGGATTTTTCCGTAGTTTGACGACGTTCTAAGTAGTGCAAGTAACGCGATGGACCCTCTAGAAGACAACAAACCTTAACTCGATTATGTGACCGTCTTGAACTGCCCTTTGAACCTTCGGGTTTGGGGGAGTACGGCGTGCCACATGTGAGGCGTTGGCTTGACCCTTCTACGGCTGGACCGTTGGTACTGAGGCACGAACGGAATGTTGTTAGACTTATTTCATGTGTTGATCTGTATCGGGAAAACTTGGGTGTTCGATTGTTCGATCGGAAAGTTTAACATTTTCTGTTTATCTGGAATGGGATACAATAATTGGAATTCACAAGATGTTATGAGATAACGGAATGAATATTATAAACGTAGCAGTTTAGTCTCCCTTGATCGGTTGCCACGGAATTTTGATGTGATCAAAAGTCCGTCGCAATCACGTAGCGTACGCGGATACTCGCCGGGTAAACTTAATAGACAACCTCACTCCATAGCCCCGACCAAGTGACTGTAGGAGAACCCCGTCGCCGAAAGCATCCCTCCGGGTGCTCGCGGTAGCGGTGTTCCGCCTTGGTGCACTTCGTCGATGGTATCGGGGGTGTGGCCGTCTACTGAAGTTTCTGACGAGCATTCGATCAAAATGTCGGGAATCCTGTTGAATTGCCCGACTTGGTATTGAAAAGTGTTTTCGATAAAGAGACTAAAATGCGGGGTTTATAATTGTTAGGCATGCGATGTCTAAGAAATTCATTTGGTCAGGCATGCGATGTCTGAGGTGATTGCGGATTCCAACTGTTGTAGTTTTACACTTTCTTTTCTGTGACCGTAAGTGTAATATGTGATATCAGCGGTTTCTTTGCTATATGTCAACGACAATTGGGATGCGCATATTTACTTACGTTGATGACATGTGATGTTATGTGTTGCTGGATATGTTATATTGGATCGTCGTGTTTGAATAGCCGGGGGTTTTATGTGAGATGAGTGTTTTTCATTTTCATTCATGTAAAAACTTGTATGTAATATTCTTTTATTGGGGCGCTTCCAGGTTGCGGAAGATGTCACCTTTTGTATATTATTTACTTTTCCGCACTAGGATAGACCCAAGGAGGAGGGCACAAGTGACCGGGTTCTGGAGTCCAGTGGGAGACCAACTCGAGGAGTCGAGTCCGGGTCTCCTAACTCCAGAATTGGTAGGGTTGCTTGCCGCTCTCGTAGGGGTCTAGGGGTGTGGGTTTGGCTATTCATCGCGACCGTAGAATCCGTGTTTTATACTGGCTCGTATTGAAAACACGGACGTCCTAGTATATCCAATATTTCATATGATTCTTCTGCTGCGATATCTGTGATGTGATCATGTGATATTCTTTGATAGATACAATATATAGTATATATGATATATTATATAGACGTTACTTATGTTTTACACCCGCGCTAGCCCTGCCCCGCTCTGCCGTTAGTTACCTAACCTAACGGTGCACGAGAGGACATCGAGGCGAATGCGGATGGCATAAGTGTACGTCGTATTTATCTGTGATGTTTAGGTATTTAAATGATGGGACTTCATTAATGTGATTAATGAAATAAAAGAAACCTAAGATGTTGTAGAATCGAATTTCAAAATAAAACAGGTAGCTACAGTTCTTGCTTTGCACAGCGGTATATGCGATGTAACCTGCACCTTATTCGATGAGGAAAGGACCGAGATCCCTTCACCGGGAGTGACTCCTTTAGCAATAACTGGCAGATGCTACACGCTCGGTTTGTCTTTTGATTGCTTTTAAGTGTTTTTGCTTTGCACAGTGATATATGTGATATATCCCGCACCTCATTCGACGAGGAAAGGACCGACGATCCCTTCACCGGGAGTGACTCCTTTAGCAAAACTAGAAAAGCCTCAAAAACACTCCATTTCAAAATTTATTCGATCCTACAACGATATCAAGTTCATTACGCAATAGGTTTTCAGAAAAACCTGTCGTAGCCCTCCGTCATTTCAGATAAGTAGTAGTTAGTATTCGTGCTACGTTTGTTGGCCTGCGTCAAGGCGTAGTGTGCGGTAGCTAACTGGTGCTTATCTGCATAAGCATATGATGTGATTGGATTAGGGTAGTCGTGCGACTTTGTTGGCCTGCGTCAAGGGTCGTGCGGGTGGGTTTAATTCAATCAGGAAATGACGGGTTGAACTTGACTAGCGGACTATGGTTTGTTGGCCTGCGTCAAGGTCATAGGACGCTAGGGGCAAAATATTATCGGGAATTTCAAGTGTTGAAATTTGCAATGAGATTGCATACCTTCTATGAGATAGTTGGATCCCGATACCCGCTGCGAGTAAGTGTTACTCCTGGGAGAGTTTTATACATTACAATTAGCCGATCAAGTAGGTGCTAGAAAGGTGTCAACGGGGTTACGCCTCTGAGAAAACGAGGTTTACATTAATTAGGTTCGTGCGAAAGCACGGGGGACCTCCCTCAAAGTACCGACACTGGCCTGGCTGAAAGATTGGCGAACTTGTAGTGTGTAATTAATCCCGGCTAGTCTTTCCTTTTAGGGTTTGAAGGAAGATTTGATAAAAAGCAGTGGGAGCCATCCTGATTAGATAAAATAATAACCAATCTATTCTTGACAGAGCGCACGCTGAGTGTTTTCTTCTCTCTCTCTCCAGGTAGCGACCATATCACGCCTTAATCAAGATAATAATACGGAATATTGACCGAACCCGCTTGTTATACTGAGCTGGGGAACGTTGGTCCCGCTCCAACTTATAATTGTTATAAGACAGAGCAGGAAATTGGGGAATACCAGATTTCCCGTGCCGCCCAAACGAGGAGAGTGCATGATGATGCATCATCTTCGGGTGTGTTCATTACAAAGACCTGTTTCTCAGTATACTTTACGTCCTGGGTATATGATACCAGATCAGGATCCCAGATATATAATCTGTTACATAGGGCTACAGAAAGGTAGAGAACTGAGAACGGGTGATAAGTTTCATGAGGCAGAAAACGGGACAAGTGTTGCAGCCAAGTCTGTCGGTCACTGTCACCCTGTATTACCAATACATTGATTCTGAACGAATGTTATTAGATACCGAACCTGATATACAAAATCATATCTATCTCTTTATTAGTAAAGAAATGATAAAATTTTGTATTGTTGGATAATGTTTTGAACATTTCCTATATCAAAAGTTGATCGGTTCAGGCACGTTATCTAAAAGCATTAATGTTCTAAATCAAACTACAGTTCTTCGTATACTGAACACACACAAGAGGAAGAGTTCAGAAATGAACGAATCCTTCTTGAGGCATTGTAGACTAGATCAGATCAATGCGACCCGACTGGCTGAAGTTACATTTAGATGCATATTTAAATCAGTTTGAATTTACATCTTGTGAAACTCGCCAGTCATGTCACAAAGATAAGATGACCATAGCTCCGTTTACTGGAAACAGAGAAAGAGTTACTGAACTCTTGGGATGATACATGTTGATGTATGTTAGGTCCCCTGTCTACACATGCCAAGACTGGTTCTTTATACTTCATTACGTTCTCTGATGATCTCTCAAGATTCAGACCTATGTTCCTGTTGAAACACAAGTCCGAACCTTTTGAGATATTCACAGAATATAAGCGAGAAGTAGAGAACCAAAATACGGGTATAAGTATTATGTCCTATGATGAGATCAGGGAGGAGAATACTTGTGCATGGAATTCCTGGAATATTCTAAAGGAGAATGAGATTCTCTCTCAGCATTACTCCTCTGTATACAGCATAGCACGATGGTATATCGGGGCGGAGCAATCACACCCTATATGATAAGGTGCGCTCTATGATGAGTACTACTGAGTTGCCTATTTCCTTTTAGGGAGTTATGCACTTGAGAAGCTGCATACCTATTGAATAGGGTTCCAATCAAATCAGTTGCCTACCATTTCATATGTGATATGGAAAGGGAAGAGCCCATGTCTTAAGCTAGTTAAGATTTGGGGTTGTCCGGCCTATGTCTAAAAGCAAAATCCGGACAAGCTCGAGGCAAGATCTGTAATGTAGAACTGGAAAAGTTCCAACCATACAAACTACAGCTGATGATTTGATAGAACCAAAGGATTCAGTAGATTCCAACGAACCTCAGCCTCTCCGCCGATCTAGTAGGGTTTCTCACCCACCTGAGAGATACTTCGGTTTCTCTATGACAGTGGGAGCGAAGATTGCATCATGAGATGATGACCCAACTAGCTTCGAGCTGGCCATCAGGAGTAAGACTCTGTAAGAATGGCTGGATGCTTAGCGATCTGAGATGGAATCCTTATACACCAACAAAGTATGGACTTTGGTTGCAATATCTGAAGGGTTAAATCCCCATCAGGAGCAAATATATCTTGAGAAGATTACTTGGTGTAAATGGAAAAGTTGAGACTTTCAAAGCTAGACTTGTTAAAGCTTTTCGTCATCGACCAGGCGTGGATGATGATGAAACCTTTTCTAAGTAGCTATGCTTAAGTCCATCCAGATCCTACTTGCCACGGCTACATACCATGACTACGATATCTGGTGGTTGGGTGTCATGACAGCTTTTCTAAATGATGTTTAGAAGAGAGTGTCTATAAGTACACAGCCAGAGGGCTTCGTAGACAGTGGGAGCAGCGGAAACGTGTGCAAGATGCTTTATAGGATAAAGCAGGCATCGCGGAGTTGGAACATCTGTTTTGATGAAGCGGTCAAAGAGTTTGACATCATCAAAATGGTAGATGAACTTTGTATATACAAAAAGGTAGTAGGGAGTATGGTGACGATCCTCGTAGAGTACGTGGATGACATACTCTCGATAAGAAAGGAGTTTCTTATGCTACGCTCGATCAATCTCCGCTTATCACAAAGATTCTCCATATAGGATCAAAGTGATACCTACTAAATCCTGGATTTTGGATCTATGAGATAGATCTAAATGGATGTTAGGAAACTCACTAGATGTAGTGAGGTGGTGTCAATCGATCCTGAGGAGAATCACTGGAAGGGTTCCAGAGTGATAAAGACGACTGAATGTCAGTCACAGGCATTGTCTTTACCCTCAGTAAAGGGACGGTATGTTGGAAGAGTTCCAAGCTGGATACCGTGACATACTAGACGATAAAGGAAAGATACATCGCTACTTAAGATGCTACCAAAGAGGCTGTTTGGGTGTATATAGGTTCATGAGATGAACTATGTTCCTACCATTGTGTGACAATGGAGTTGTGGCTTATGCCAAGGAACGTCCGTCCCATCAGTGATCCAGACATATTCTAAGGCAGTATCACCTTATCATGGAGATAGTTGATCTCCAGAGTGATCGAGGTTTGGAGAGTAGACTCAGAGGACAACACAGCGGATCCACTCACAAAGGCCTGTTCCCAGAGAGAGACTTTTATGGGATGGTTGAGTATGAGATACTGCAACCACTGCTATCAGATGGCCCTAGTGCAAGTGGGAGATTGTTAGTTATATGTATGCCCTAGAGGCCATTACTGTACATAGGATGTATATTGTAGTGGATGCTGGGACATATATAGGGAGGACTTTCTTGCTCGACATGATAGTATGCTATCTGGTTGAACTTTACCTTAACGTGTATACTGATTGTCTCTCTGTTACATGTTGGTAAAGCCCTTAGGATGTGTGCTTGACTACCTGGACTATGATGCGGATCATACTAGTGGGGACATGGTAGTGCATAAGTACATCCTTCAAAGTCCCTAGTCGAGGGTGTATCGAGACGGGGCATCGATATACCAGAGTAGACTAGCGTATACCTTCTCGACCCATACAGATGGGCGATGGATGATCCCATATCCATTGGTGTTTGACATCAGAGATGATATACGGGTGCTCAGTAGAGACTGGGTACACTGGACGGACTCGCCGAGAACTCCCAGATGGTATTATACCTCACGTCAGATGGCAGTTCTCTGGTGACACTGGTACAGAGAAGTCTGTTGACCCGAGATCGTCATAGAGTCTTGTGTGGTTCCCACTGTGCTTTGATTTCCATCTTACCACGTCCAAGAGGGCGTGCAAAACGGTGGTTTTTGGGTACAGTCCCGAGTCACATGGAGGCAATGAGCGATAGGAGGGGATTCGTCTCTCCCGGTATAGGGAGTTGATGTTGCACTGTGTTCGATTGGCTATAACAGGAAGTCCCTGGCCAGGGCTGCTAAGAGAATTGCTGGTAAGTGTTACCAGTAGTTTCTCGACCTGTTATGAGCCTCATATCGACACGACTTATCGAGCTATTGGGGTCTGACGTTTACCACCCCTAGGCAAGATATGCGACATATCAGACGATCAGACCGTACTGTACGGTAGTGTTACTGGTTAGATTCACAGGAGTGTGAGCGGCCTTGCTCGTCGATCTTCTGATCGCTCAATACCCGGGTGGCCGTTACGTTTAGCAGACCGCTTGCGGCTTGTGGATGCTTGATATGATCATCATCCGCTGCCGGCGTATTGACGAGTCTTTAGAGTCCTACACAGAGGTTTCCTGGCTCAAGCGAAACGAAATAGGAGCGCATATGAGATATGTGCGGGACCGAGAATAATGCGTGTATGTGATACCATATTCTATTCTCGCGATGATTGTATCGAATGGTTGTATGCGATATAACCTAGGTATCGAATCAAGTATTGATTCGATAAGCCAATACATTGAATACTAGTCGGTTGTGTGCGACATGACCGGATCATTGAATTAAGTGTTGATTTAATGATTTAATGCATAATTATATATTTGATATATTACTTTGCACTAACTAGTATTGGTTCACTTTAAACGGATTTTCTCACTTGGTTTGTGCACATTGTATATGTGATATACTTTCGTACACTTGATTGTATCATGTTTGATGATACATGTTTAACTATAGTTAAGTGTAATGAATTAAGCCATGGTTAAACTAATGATTAGGGTTTTCTTTTTATTACTTATTTATTTATTTATTTATTTTGAATAGATAAGAAAAGAATGGTTGCTAATTTTGGAGTTTAGTTGAAGCTTCATGAAGCTTTGACTTTGTAACCATTCTTGTCTTCATCTTAAACCCTAACCATTAATCTAACCTTGGTTAATTCTCTACACTTGACCATGGTTCTAATATGATAAGTATTCATTTTCTTTTCAAAATATAATTAACTTATCATATTTCTTTCTTCTTCTTCTTCATCTTCTTCACATGAAGAAAGTTCACTTCATCAATGGTGATTGATGAAAACAAGTGAGAAATCCAATTCTAAAGTCTACCCACTTCCTATTTCTTCATCCTCTACCTCTTGCCAAGTAGTAGAGTGTGTTCTCTTCACAAGTTTTTGGACTTGGTGAAGTCGGAGCTTGATTTAGCGATGCCTCGACGTAGATCATCTTCGGCATGGACATCGACGACCTAGCTTGCCCATTCTCCGATGAAGCCGACGCTTGAGCCCGGATTTGATTTGGACAGCGGAGAGGACCTCGTTGCAGAGCTATGGAGGTGGAGCACCGGATCTACAAAGGTTGTATTTCCGTATCTTGTAGTTAAGTGTTAACTAGTTAGCTTTTTCGCCTAGTTTTCTAGCAAACGATCCGTAGTCGGGTCTCTCGGCACCCATAAATTTTTATATTGACATGTTCGATGCCTTGTGAGACCTCACTAGGGTGCCTAGGAACCCTACAGAGCCTTCGACGACCGGTATCCCGAACCATCCGATCCCAGCTATAGATATCTTGGGACGACATATTTGCCAGGGTGAGGCCCACCCATGAAGACAGATTTATAAGATAGGGCTCACTCCTCAACACCCCACGGGTTACCTCCTCTGGGCTCGCTATATCCTTCCTACCCATCGTGCGCGGCTACAGAAGGTTGGGCTCTACCAGGCAATATATGCGGCACTCTTCCATTATCAATCCCCGCATGTCTGGCGGGTTAAGGCGTTCTTGAATCAGTGGAATCTCCCCACCAACACTTTTCTTCTGGGGGACAGAGAGGTTTCGATCTCTTTGGGGGAATTTTATGAGATCTCGGGGCTGCCAATTCGAGGGACGCTTTATGAGGAGTTGCTGCCCTCTGATGAATACGTCTTTGAACCCGAGCCCACACCGCTTGACGGCTTGTCTGTCGAGAATGCCGTCCGCCCCAAACATCCCAGCTTGATCAAGGTGCTAAGTATCTTTGATCGATTGTTCACCGAATCTGAGGAGCAGGGTGTTACTTTCAAGAGCTTCATTGCCTGTTTTCTTCGCGAGGGCGTCTTGTCGAAGACAGCTCCGAAGTTTGCAAACATTAAAGACCCCTTTGGGTTTGGTCCGAAGAAGCTGCCGACTAATGAATCGGATCTACCGTAATACTACATCCCATAATGTCGCCAATGTCTTTCGAATCCATTGCAGCTCCCGGCATGGATGAGGAGACATTCTTCGTTGGGTTTATCAGTGTCTGGCTCAGCTGGTTCGTCATCCCTATGCATCGCCGCTTTATGAGAGTTTCGGTAATCTATCCGGCTCACCGTATAGCTGAGGGAATGCGGCTGGCCATTGGCATCCCGTCATTGGCGCATCTCTATCACGGGTTGGGCGTTGCAGCTAATACTTCCACCCCTGGCGTAGATGTGGTAAATTTTTCGCTTCACTACTTTACGTCTTGGATTGAAATGCATGTCTTGGGTGCTTTCGCTATGCATCAAAGGCCCGCATTCTACGACACCTATACTTTCCCGCAGCTTATGCGATTGGTGGATGCTTCTGCCGCTGACCCGACTCAATTCGGAGCTATTCGGGCGTTGATTTCTCCTTATGCTCGTACTGGGGGGGTTGGTATTCACTGATCGGGTCTTATCTTCTTCCTCAGGTTCAACTCAGCCGATTTGGGACCGGTCAATAGATAACGCGCCCTCTTTGAAGCCCCGGGAGGCCGCACGCTTATATGCAATCAGACCGGGTTACCTAGTATTCCGTCAGGATAGCGCGGCCCTTTTCATGCGATACAATCCGCATCGCTTTGCCCGGCAGTTTGGCTACGATCGGGGCGTCCCGTTCGAAGCTTTCATAGTCACGCCGGTTCTTTCGCTTGAGGCCATTTGAGATGCCGCCCATCATTTTGTGTGGCTGAACATCGGTTCTCAGTTCATGATCCCTGATGGTGCTTACATGCCCCGATGCATGGGGTCGTTCATGGGTTGGTATCTCCATCGAGTCAACCCGGTTGTTATTGAGGAAAGAAGGCTACTTCTTGGTTACGGTGTCCCTACTCAGGTTCTGGCCACAGGAGCTCCACTGCGACCGTGCGCCTCGGTCCGCTTTTCTCTGAGGGATACCGGCACCGCGCTTATCCCGGGGGAGTCGGGGGTAGATCTTACTCCAACAGCTGGTATGCCCCTGGGTACTCGGTCGCGGGGTAGACGGGCTCCGGTAACAGCACCACCACCCGAGGCAGCACCACCCTCCGTGGAATCGACAAGTGTCATCCCCGGTTGTGGCACCGAGTGAGGGTGACAGGGATGAGGGTGTTGAGGGTGTTAAGGGCGACATGGGCCGACGCCGTACTAAGGCTTCGGGGGGGAAGAAACGGTCGTCTTCGGCGGCCGGTTCTGGATCTAAGAGGCGGAGGAGGGTAGCCACCAACTTACTTGATTCTTTAACGGAGTCTGAGCCCATACTTCCAGATGAGCCGTTGGTCGTGCATGAGTCGGACGCTGGTCTTCTCTTCCCGGGCTCGGCTGCCGAGGAGGCCGCACAATTGGCCAAGGCCATAAGACGTTCTAAAGATGAGTCTCAGAACGCAAGGGTTCCGAAGAAAGGCTATCCTGCCATGATCTTCTATGAAGACCCCTCATGGATCCGGCGGCGGTTTATTGGCCCTTTGGAGGAATGGGGAGAACGGGCCCTGAAGCAGGTTGCTTCGGAGGATGCCGTGGATGCACTTTCCTTATGGACCGGCAGCCATGAGTCCACCCTCGAACCTCGGCGAGCATGCCTCCTTGAGAAGGAGCATCAGCTTGAAGGAGCCATATTGAAGGCTTCGCTACGCATTGGTATATTTTTATACTTTTTTGTAGCATTTCAGATTGTTTATCCCTGTATGTATCCTTATTCTTGCGTGAATTGTGCAGAGTCTTCAGCGATGGGGGAGGTCCCTACGGGCTTGCTGAAGATAAAGCCTGTTGACGTCCCCAATGAAGCATTGCTCGATGTGGAGGGGGTTGATGATGCTGTGCTCCTCATGATAGAGCCTCCTGTGGCGGTTGTTGATTCTGGAGCACTTGCTCCTTTGGGAGAGGCACCCTTGGTAGTCGCCATCCCACCGGCTCTTCCCGAGGGCGACCTCAAGGCTGAGGTGGAGGCAGTCAGGACCATCCTCCCTTCGTTAAAACCCGAGGCCACGGCGGAGGCCGCTGAAACTGCTATCCCTCCAGCTCAGAATGGGAGGAGTGTCGAAGGTAACCTTCTACATTCTAAATTAGCAATCTTTCTGTTATCTGAACTTTTTTGTTTTTTCAGAATTGCGCGGGCTAGCGGCCTCTATCGCTGATTTATCTCCCCGGCAGTCGTTTCAGCGTCTATTGGAGATGGCAGCTCCGCAGGCGATCTTCCCTCAGCGCATCGTCCTTTCCTCTGGGCAAGGTTAGCGTCGTTTGCCATTTTTTATTATAGCATTGTCGCTATTTTGCGAAATGACATTGATGTCTCTTACAGTTTTGTAAGCTGACGACGAGGTCGAGGTCGTTGAAGGGCCAAGGGAACCTTCAGCTCCTACTTGCATGACCATAGGTAAGCGACATTTCATTATAGTCCCACTTGTTCTTTTGCTCAAGAGTTTTACTGACATTTTTCGAATCTGAACAGCCCTGCCAACCCCCATAGCGCTGGACTCACGCATCGCCATGCCTCCCGGCCCTTATGCTTTGCGAGCCTCAGAGCGCTTGGTCCAGTTAAGTCTTGTCTCCTTGTCGTCTTTGATCGAGGAGCTTCGTGTTGGCAGCGCAACCACAGCTGAAGCATTTGCCGCCGAAGCTAACGGTTCTCTTCCTTTTCTTGCCACCTACTACAGCGAGGAGGTGGTGCGAGTCTTGGTGGAGTTCTGTCGGCAGGTGGAGGCTTGCTTGCACGCCCTTGAGTGTTCCCGCCTTTCCTCGGAGGCTGTGGCTGCAAAGGCGGAGTTGCGGGGGCTGATAGTACGGTGCGCGGCAAACATGGCATCATGCGAGAAGAGGCTCGGCCGTAAATTCTCGGAAAGGGAGTTGGCCTCTAAGGCATTGAGTGAGCTTCAAACCAGCCTTACAGCTAAAGCCAATAAAGCGTATGAACTCTGGCAGGTACTTCAAGAGTCTATCAGAGAGGTGGTGGCTCTTGATAAAGCTGTCGTGTTCACTCGTGAAAGGGTCGAGGCTCACAAAGTCACTGAGAAAGAGCTTGAAGGTCGGCTCGCCTCGTATCAGGCCCAGCAGGCTCAGGCGGAGGCTCGTCTTCTGGCGATCCAAAATCATGAAGCTATGGCCCAGCAAAAACAAGATGAGCTAGCAAAATTGCTAAATCGCCCACCTGCTTGAAAAACTTGTATCTTTTCCTTTTTTTTTGTACATACTCCTGAATGAGAGTACTTTCTTTTTGTTCTTTCATGAATTGTACTTTGTATCCATTTTGGTTTATGAATAAAAGGCATATATTTTTTTCAATGGTGTGTCCCTTTTTATTGAATGTATTCTGGGGATAGTCTTGATCTCCTTGCAGGGCAGCGATGGCTTAGGACTCAGGGTTAAGATCTGCCTCCTAAGACCTTTTGAGCTTTATGAGCCGTGAGGGTCTTATAGAGAGTTTTTCTCCCTACAGGTCGAGAGGATCCCGTAGGTGTAAGTTCTTCTTAAGAATCGTGAGGATTCTTAAGCGGGTTTTTCCTTGGGAGTCGTAAGGATCTCTCAAGAGAATTTGCTTCCTTACGGGTCGTGAGGACCCGTAAGAGCTGGGTGCGGTCACCTTTATCCGTATTTCACGGGGTCAGGGGTTGCTTTGGGATGTTTTTCAAGGTACCATAGTTTAAAGACATCGCGGTCAAGGTTAAGGACCTTATAGTCCATGGGTTTAAGGAATCCATAGTCCAACGTTAGTTTTAAGACATCATGGTCAAGGTTAAGGACCTCATAGTCCGTGGATTTAAGGACTCCACAGTCCGATGTTAGTTTTAAGACATCACGGTCAAAGTTAAGGACGTCATAGTCCGTGGATTTAAGGACTCCACAGTTCAATATTAGTCTTAAGACATCACGGTCAAGGTTAAGGACATCATAGTCCGTGGATTTAAAGACTCCACAGTCCAATGTTAGTTTTAAGACATCACGGTCAAGGTTAAGGACATCATAGTCCGTGGATTCAAGGACTCCACAGTCCGATGTGTGGTTACTAGGACCCGTCACCTCTTTGAAGACGTTGAAGAATTACAACGACAAATATCAAAGGAGTGAAGAGATGTACCCGTGAACCAAGGTAAAATCAGTCTAGAATCATGGTGGTTGATTGTTAGTTTTAAGACATTACGGTCGAGGTTAAGGACATCATAGTCCGTGGATTTTAAGGACTCCACAGTCCGGTGTTTGCTCTGGATGCTTCACACGGGTTCACTGCCGTGCTTGGCGAGGACCAGGCTCCACTCTGGATGCTTCACACGGGTTCACCGCTGTGCTCTGCGAGGACCAGGATCCGCTCTAGACGTTTTCCATGGGGTCAAAGAGTGACGTTATCCGCGTTCTACGTGACCAGGAATTTTTCTCTGGATGCTTCCCACGGGTTCACTGCCGTGTTCTGCGAGGACCAGGCTCCGCTCTGGACGTTTTCCACGGGGTCAAAGAGTGACGTTATCCGCTTTCCACGTGACCAGGAATTTTGCACTGGATGCTTCACACGGGTTCACTGCCGTGTTCGGCGAGGACTAGGCTCCGCTCTGGACGTTTTCCACGGGATCAAAGAGTGACGTTATCCGCGTTCCACATGACCAGGAATTTTGCACTAGATGCTTCACACGGGTTCACTACCGTGTTCGGCGAGGACTAGGCTTCGCTCTGGACGTTTTCCACGGGGTCAAAGAGTGACGTTATCCGCGTTTCACGTGACCAGGAATTTTGCTCTGGATGCTTCCCACGAGTTCACTGCCGTGTACTGCGAGGACCAGGCTCCGCTCTGGACGTTTTCCACGGGGTCAAAGAGTGATGTTATCCGCGTTCCACGTGACCAGGAATTTTGCACTAGATGCTTCACACGGGTTCACTGCCGTGTTCGGCGAGGACTAGGCTCCACTCTGGATACTTCACACGGGTTCACTGCCGTGCTCTGCGAGGACCAGGATCCACTCTGGACGTTTTCCACGGGGTCAAAGAGTGACGTTATCCGCGTTCCACGTAACCAGGAATTTGTTGATTATATC
The DNA here is from genome assembly GCA_030015575.1 of Agapanthus africanus. Classification (NCBI taxonomy): domain Eukaryota; kingdom Viridiplantae; phylum Streptophyta; class Magnoliopsida; order Asparagales; family Amaryllidaceae; genus Agapanthus; species Agapanthus africanus. The sequence continues at coordinate 89,785,576 of JASDDO010000028.1, read as the reverse complement.
CGCATTTCACGTGGTGGGGATTTGACTCTTGGTGATCTGTATATCGCCGAGCCATGGAACTGGGGGTTGCAGCTGTTCCGCTTTGCTTGATGTTGTGTCCGCTGCAACGAGACGAGCGTCGAGATGGTCTCTAGGCTATCTGCGACTCATCGAGATTTGGCTTCTTCTTCTGATGAAACCTGGGAGAGGAGGAGTGCGATTCCTTCTTTGTTTGCGCCCCTGGATTGTATACAGGGATAGATGTAACATCACCTGTAGGGCGTAAATTTCATTTTTATTTTATTTCTTTTTCCGCGATGCTCTATCATTTCAGCTTTTATATAGCGAAGGTCGCGATTGCCCCATCATTTCGGCTATTTTTCGCGGTGCCCAATCATTTCGGCTATTTATTTTATTTTTACTCGCTGCTTTTTATTGCGAGTTGCCCAATCTTTTTGGCTATTTTTTTTATGCATACATTTTTACTTGCTGCTTTTTATTGCAAGTTGCCCCATCATTTCGGCTATTTCGCATGCATATGTGGCTTGCTGGTTTTTCACCGCAAGCTTGGGGTTAAATACCGATTTCTGGCATCAGCACCGCTACAACTGGGATATTGCCAGGAGCGAATCATCATTTTCCTCTGTCGATGTTAAACAAAGGTGGCTTAATAAACAGGGTTAAGGGCTTTTGACTTCATGAGCCGTAAGGATCTCACAAAGGTATTTCTCCCTACAAGTCGTGAGGATCTTGTAGGTGTGTTTTCTCCTTGGAAATCGTGAGGATTCCTAAGTGCATGTTCCCCCGTAAGTCGTAAGGATCTTACAAAAGGGTTTTCTCCTTATAAGTCGAGAGGACTTACAAGGGTTGTCCACTATATGGACATATCCCTAGTCACGGATGGGACTCGGTTAAGGAAATGTTTATTTGCGCCCGTGGATTGTATACAAGGGTTAGTATGAGCCGCATAGGGCAATATCGAAGGTTGTGGGGAGTTTTGCTTAAGAACGGGTTCAGGTTTCTGTAACTTAAGACTTTCAAATCTTATGAGCCGTGATGGTCCCATAAGAGAGTTCTCCTTACGAGTCGTGAGGATCTCGCAAGTGTAATTTCTCCTTAGGAATCATGAGGACTCCTAAGTGTGTTGCTCCCTTGTGAGTCGTAAGGATCTCACGCGGGTGGTTTCACCTTACAAGGTCATGAGGACCCTGCAAGTGTCTTTTAACGAGGTTGCGCCCTTTCGGGTTTTCACAAACACTCGCCGGTAGTCATGCTGTTTTTACTCACGGAGCCCTTTCGGGTTTTCATCCATGCCCATTTCGCTTATGGACATACCATTTTTATTTTTTATTATTTTTATTCTTTTTTATATATTTCTTGTATCGGCTTTGAGATGCTGCAATCCACCGTAGTTTATCGACATCTCGGTCAACAGCTAGTTTTAGGACATAGTGGTCCATTGTTAGTTTAAGGACATTTCAGTCCGTTATTATTTTAAGGACGTTTCGGTCCGTCGTTAGTTTAAGGACATTTCAGTCCGTCGTTGAAGAAGGCCGGTTACTACTCATAGAGTTCGGGCTTAGGAAGATAGCGAGCGTACATAGACGTCGTCATCTATCATTGACCTAGGCCTTGACCTATTAAGCGTAGTATTTCTTCAGGAAGCGACCGTTTATTGGCCTGAAAGGTCTTTCATCGTGCATATCCATGAGTACATATGCCCCACCCTGATAGACCTTGTCTATGATGTACGGGCCTTCGTAATTCGGCTCGAATTTTCCCCGCTTGGCGCGATTGGGGATCATAGGTCTTTTGACCACTAACACGAGTTCGCCTTGGCGGAAAGTCCTCGGCCTGGTCAATCTTTCATATGAGCGCGTCATCTTTGCTTTATAAGCCTCCAGATTTTGTTGTGCTATGGCCGGGTTTCATCAAGGGCATCTAGCTCCTCAAGCCGAAGGTGAGCATTTTCTTCGTCCATCAGCTCGTAGTGGACTGCCACTCGTAGAGAGGGTAACTCTATCTCGAGGGGGAGTACCGCTTCCGTACCGAATACCAGCGCATATGGCGTTGTGTTCGTGGCCGTTTTGAACGTAGTTCGATACGCCCAGAGAGCTTCTTGCAGTCTCTCGTGCCAGTCCTTCTTATTTCGGGACACCGTCTTTTTCACAATCTTCGTCAAGGTTTTGTTGAAAGCCTCGGCTAGACCGTTAGCTCGCGGATTATAAACTGAGGAATATCTCCAGTCTATATTATGTTGTTGCGCGAAGCGACTGATCTTGTGTCTTCTATAGGCTGGCCCGTTATCGGAGATGATCCGTCTTGGCGTTCCAAACCGATAAATGACGTGCGTCTTGAAGAAATGGAGGATATTCTTCGTCTTCACTTCCCTCAACGGTACTGCTTCGGCCCATTTGGATAAGTAATTAGTGGTCGCTAGGATGAAACGATGTCCCCTGGACGATGCTGGTTCGATAGGGCCGACTATGTCAGTTCCTCACATCTCGAATGGCCAGCTAGCCACTGTCGGATGTAGTGGATTTGGATGCTGATGGATGAAGTCCCCATGGATCTGGCACGAGTGGCATTGCTTCGCATATTCGAGGCATTCCTGAATCATCGTGGGCCAATAGTAGCCTATTCGTTTAATCTTCAACTTCATCTTCGGGCCTGCTTGGTGAGAACCGCAGAGTCCGTCATGAACTTCCTGAACGACTCTTTCCGTTTCGTCAGGTCCTAGGCATCTCAACCATAGAGAATCAAACGACCTCTTGTACATAGTATTATTGACGAAGGCGAAGGACAGAGCTCGTTTCATGAGCTAATGTCTTGAGGACGCATCTTCGGGCGTTCGACGGCACTTGAAGTAGTCTATAAAGACTTCTCTCCAATCCTCGGCCTTTTCCCGGTCTTTTATTTGCAGGGTCGTCTGCTTAGTTGCTCCCATTTCTTCGGATGTTTCCGGAGATATTTCTGCTGGGGCAAGCACCCGACGGCTTTGTACCACAATTCTGACGTCATCGAGATTCTCGTCAGCCAGTTCTTTAGCGAGCTTGGCTAATGCGTCCGCTTTGCTGTTTTCCGCTCGCGGTATGTTTTCCAAAGTGTAGGAGGGAATTTGGGTCAACAGTTGTTGCACCTTTTCGCCGTACTTCACCAACTCTGGTTTGCACGTTTGGTAGTCGCCATTTACTTGACTGGCGACTAGTTGGGAGTCTCCGTATATGAGGAGGTTTTCAATTCCCATATCGATGGCGATCTCAAGGCCTGCTATCAAAGCTTCATATTCAGCTTCATTGTTCGTCCTCGGCTCTGTCAAGGAGAAAGCAAAGCGCATTATCCCTCCTTGTGGAGTTACGAAGATGAGGCCTACCCCCGATTTGATTATAGGGATACTTTGTTTGCGCTTCTTCAAGGAAGATGCTCCATCAAAATAAAGCTCCCATCGGGTATCGCTCCCATCGATCGCGTCAAACGCATGTTCGTCTGGTAGTTCGCAATTCAGAGGGGAATCGGCAGGTATCGGATGCTCAGCGAGGAAGTCGGAGATGGCCTGGCCTTTTACTACCTTGAGAGGTTGATAGGTTATCGAGAACTCCATCAAGAGCAGGGCCCATTTAGCGAGTCTCCCTGTCAATATGGCCTTTGACATCAGATATTTGAGGGGGTCCACCTTTGATATAAGACGGACTTCATGCGCCAATGCATAGTGTCTGAGTTTTGTTATCGCGAAGATCAACGCCAGACAGTGTTTTTCGATGGGGGAGTAATTGCTTTTTGCCCCTAGGAGAACTCGACTCAAGTAATAGAGAGCTCTTTCTTTCCCTTGGTCATTCTCTTGTGCCCATAATGCACCTAAGGAACCTTCGAGGGCAGTTGTATAAACAATAAGAGGTTTTCCCTTGACTGGAGCAGCTAACACCGGCGGGTTCTGCAGGTACTGCTTGATCTCGTGCAGTGCGCCTTGGCATTTGTGGTCCCAGACGAACGGGGTTCCCTTCTTCATCAGGTGACTGTAAGGGCGGCACTTGCCTGAGAGATTGGCTATGAATCGCCGGATGTACGCGAGCTTTCCTTAGAGAGACCGCAATTTTTTGAGAGTCCTTGGCGGTGGCATTTCCATGATCGCCTTGATCTTCGACGGATCTATCTCAATGCCTCGGTGCCGGACAATGAATCCTAGGAATTTTCCCGAGGACACCTCGAACGCGCATTTGAGAGGGTTCCTCTTCAAGTTGTATTGCCGAAGGCGTTGAAATACAGTCTTTAGATGCTCGAGATGTTCCTTGTATGATTTTCTTTTAACCACGAGGTCGTCGATATAGCATTCGACAATCTCATGTATAAGGTCATCGAAGATCTTTGTCATGGCCCTTTGGTAGGTGGCACCGACGTTCTTTAGACCGAAGGGCATCACCTTGTAGCAGAATATTCCCAGAGGGGTCCGCAAAGCGGTGTGTTTCTGGTCTTCGAGGTGCATCTTTATCTGATTATACCCTGATGAGCCGTCCATGAAAGAGAAAACCTCGTGAGTGGACGTATTGTCTATCATCAGTTCGGTGACCGGCACTGGGAAATCGTCCTTCGAGCAGGCTTTATTGAGATCCTGGAAGTCTACGCAGATGCGCACTGTCCCATTCTTCTTCATCACTGGGACGATGTTGGCGATCCAATCCGGGTACTGAACTTCCTGGATAAACCAAGAGTCGATCATCTTCTTGACTTCGGCGTTGATGCTCATCTCAAGCTCGAGCCGCATTCTTCTCGGCGCCTGTTTAACTGGCTTGATGTCCGGGGATATTGCCAATTTATGGAAAGCTATTTTTGGATCTAGTCCTGACATTTCGGAATAGTTCCACGCGAAGCAATCTCTATACTGCATAAGCACGTCTTTCTTCAGATAGCAATTCGCTGACAAATGTCGGCCGCGGGTCGTTCGCTGTCCCCAACTCAATTTTCTTAAGGTTATCTGCAGTAGTGTGTATTCCATCCTCCAGCTCTTTCGGTGCTGGTGGAAATTCCGAGATGACCTCGTCGTTGCTGTTTTCGAAGCACCAGGGAAGGTCGTCCATATCCTTGGGCTCTTCTTTCGATATTGTTATCATGTGACAAGTACGAGCTCGCTTCGAAGACCGATGTGGCTCTGGTTCTGCCCTTGTGGCTTTGGGTTCGTGTTTTTGTGGCGGCGTTACCCTCCAGCTGCTGGATAGAGCAAACTTGCCGAGCTGATATTGGTCTTCGACCCAGTTCTTGAAGGTGAAGTAGTCTTCGATAGGGTGTCCTATGGCTCGGTGATAAGAGCAGTAGCCCGGATGAGAAACCTCGTTAGCTTGCTCAGGGTGCTTAGACTCCGGCAATGTGATCATTCGATATTTTAAAGCGAGATCAAGTATCTTCTCCGTTTTGTCTCGAGGAAAGGAGTATGCTCGACGCATCTTCTTCATGAGGGACAAATCCGGACCGCCCACCACCCGATTACGTGACTTTCCAGTCCCGCTTTGTCGTTGCCGAATGCCTTTTCCGCTCCTTGACTTATTTCTACTTCTGCGTCGGGCCTTTTGCACGGCAGGTTGACAGGGAGGAGCATCTTCGTCTTTTGCAGCCTGTTGAAGAAGACGTTGCGTCATGGCTTTCTCGTAGATGGCCATTTCGTGATTGTGGTCGTCCCGAGCTTTTTGACCCGCTTTCCTGATAAGCTTGTCCATTCTTTCTTCAAATGATGGGCTCGGCATTTTGATTGCGAGATCTCGTTTCGACATGGGGTCGGTGCTTTCCGATAGGGCGTCCTCTTCTTCATCGAAGTTATATATGGCGTAGCTACTGTGGACTCGTTCCCGTTTCCCGGATCTCACGTATCCAAGCCCAAGCATTTCCATTCTCCCGTTGGGCAATTTGCGCTGAGTCCCAGGGACATCCCAAATCCTGTTATAGAATCGAGCTTGTCGAATAGTCTGTTTTAAGGGTACCCCTTGGCGCTTCAATAGCCTTTTCAATCCGTTTGTGTAATATCTGGGCAAACGGATGGGTTGAATCTTGTCAAGTGTAGAATCCGCACCATGCCAGATCTCTTTCTCCACTCTTGTTTCCGAGGATCGATAGAATAGGATCGCCTTTTCGCCTTTTCGCCTGGTAGGGACGTAAAACGTCTGCAGTTCTTGCACACTGTAAGCTTCAAGTGTGTCAAGATATTTGTAGTGCTCCCGTGGAATCATGGTAATTTGCAAACTCTGATCACCACCAGGGAATTCTCGTATTGACGGCCGACTGGAGAACACAGCATTCACCTCATCTTCCGAGTCACTTCCGAAGATCAACATGGGGGCGGATGGTCCCGAGTTTTTGCGTCGAGACAGCCCAGCGTAAACTATCTCTTCTTCGTCTTCGGTATCACTCCCGAAAACAGGAATGGTGGCGGCGGCTTTGTTCTCTGGTTTGCGACACCTCTCCGTGTCCTCCAAATCTGGCAAAAAGTACATTGCATCTTCGTACTTGCGGACTTCATTCACGGAGAACAGGTTCAGCTCACCTGTTACGGTATACTCGATACCATCCTTGAAATACTTCATACACTGATGTTGTGTAGAAGGGATGATGTTGTAATCGTGTAACCAAGGTCGGCCGAGCAGAGCATTGTAGCATGTCTTAGCGTCTATGACGTGAAACTTAATGTCCGTGACGAGTAGCCCAAAGCGTAGCGTCAATATCACAGATCCAAGAGTTCGTGATGACTGGGAGTCGAAACCGAAGATGGAAATTTTGTCCCGAGCGAGGTGCTAGACCCTTATGCAGATTTCCTTCAACACCCGAACATTAAGGAGATTGACAGAGGACCCATTATCCACCAGGATTTTGTCTATCTTGATATCGTGGCAGTATCCAAAGACATAGAGGGGACGGTTGTGGTCGCACGTCCCGAGGAGAAGGTCTTCATCACCGAAAGTGATATCGGCCGTGTGTACTTCTTCCAGTTCATCCTTCATCCTTTGTTCGGTGAGGAAGGCTTGGAATTGCCCGGGCTCTCGTAGCGCCTTGATTAATGAATCCCTCGCTTCTTCTGATAGTAAGAGGGCGTCAAGAATACTGAGCTGCGAAGGTAGCTTCCTTAGGTGCGCTAGGATGTTGTAGTCCACCTTACTCATCTTGGGCGTGTCCTTGGCAGTCAGCTCTTTCATGACTTGGTCATCTAAGGCGATATCCTCAGCGACCTTTTCCTTTCCCTTATCTTTTCTAGTTGCAGGTCCGAGATTCCTTTCCAGAAGCGTGCAATTGCGCAGCTGAATGTTTTCGCAGGCCTCTGGTTCTTCCTCTTTCCCTAAGATGGATTCTTTAAAGAGAGGGCCCAGAGCCATTTCCTCATCAGAGTCGCTCCCAAAGGTGAGAACTTGTGATCCTCCAGCGTTGACCGTGTAACAGTCGCCGGTAGCTCTTTTATTATCTTCGGTCGTACTTCTCTGCTCCCGACGAGTTCTGCGTTTCATTCGCTTAAATTGTTGTCGGTGAGCAACATACCCCTGCCACCAGAACGGTCCGCAAACCTTCCTGAAATGACTCCGCTTGCTGCTGGATCAGCTCGGTCTATCTCTTTTGATTTTCCAGCATTCCCCTTATCACTCCAAGCATGGCAGCTTCGTCCACACGCCTTTGGTACGTCTTTAAATTCTTATCTGCCATATTCCTGATATCAAAACACCCAACATTAGCATGATAACAGATTCAAAATATAGATCAAGGCTAGAACTCCAAGTTACTTAAATAGAGTACCGCATTGTAACTATGCTGCGGTATCATAGCCACAATTACATAACTCCACCCAAGTCGCCTAAGTCCTAGAGATAACAAGGAATCAGGTTTTCAAGTCGATATGCAAAGGAAGTTTGCACATCGTAAAAGATATAATCAGGAAGAATTTGATTCAAGAACGGTAAAACGGCAAGGTGGCAAGACATGTTTCCTAAACACGGGTTTCCTGATTCATGTATTGGGTACAATACCCAACTACAAAAGAATCAATCCGATTAACCTATCGCTCTGATACCAAAAGAACCATGTCACGCCTCGCTTCCCAGAGTACGCTAAATTGGGCACGTGACATAGCCAACCATGCTACCTGTGGGTAGGACGTATCCATCCACAGTCACATTACGGCTGTAGAGATATCAAGAACAAATAACACTAACTAAAACATGTCCATAAGCCAAGATAACATGAGTCAAGAATAATAAAAGTGCGGAAGCAAAAGATCCAATACACAATAACTGGAATGTATGTCCCATAATGCGGGCTCACATCAGGAATAAACTGCAGAAAATAACTGAACTAGCTACTACTGAAACTCACAGCTCAGCCTGCTGGCTGAAGTACTCCTGCTCGGACTGCAGCAAAGGTACGGAATCTGGGCCATACAAAACCCAGACGTCAGCGCGTCATGTCATCAAGTAATAAAATATAAACAGGGTAACGGACAATGCAATATAAACATGAATGAAAAGCAGGTGTAACAGTAATGTAAGTCAAGGCAGTGTAGGGTAGTGTGCATTGAGTAAACTAAACTGTTCTATCAGGTTTTCTGTTCTAAAGACTTTGAAATCAAATTGATGAATCATCGATGTAACTCAATAGTATCCCGTGCATACCCGGGACCACGGTCCAGATTCTAGGGCTGAAACCGAGACATGCCGCTAGGCACTAAAACAGGAAAGTGTACAGATGAATGATGTCGGCAGCATCATTCCAAGGCTGGCCTAGCCTCTAAAACTGATCAGAACAAGTAGCGAGCTGTTGAGTTACAAGTCAGGTTTCACCTTTGATTTCCCCATACCCCCAAGTTATATGTGTAAGTCAAGTCAGGTATTCATTAATCAAGAATTAATGCCAACACAGGATCAGGTAAGCAGGTTTGTCTGAATAGACAACAGGAACGGTCCATAAGGACTACATGTCAGGTTTGTTGGCATTGGACACAAGATCAGATAACGGGTCAGGTCATGGTACATCAGGTCAAGTCAAGCAGTATACGGTACCATGTCGGGTCAATCAATATGTATGCAGCAAGTCATGTCAAGATGTAAACGATATCATGGGTGTGCTCAAAATCAGTTACATAATCAAGCATGGTTATCAACCACATAAATCTAAGCAGTGAATTAAACAATAAAGCAGCTTCAATTAATTAGCAGTACAGTTATCAGTTGTGTTTCAGAGATGATTTCAACATTATAAGAATACAGTATGACAGTTATGGCCGTTAAATCATGTTAACAAGTTTAAGAATTTTAGGGATGCAATGATTTATATACAGGTTCAATGGATGAAATCACAGTTAATACAGGTTAAATGCACACGAGTGTCCGAATGGAGTAAAACTATAGAGAGAATGCCATAAGCTATGTCAATAGTGAAAGTGTGACTAAAACATATAAATGTGATTATTAGGTTTAATAAAGTAAATGCAAACAGTAGGTTTCAAGCTTGGAAGCTAAAATGATATAACACGACATTGAGCACAAAAAGGGAAATTATGGTACTAAAGTTAACCTACAAATTTAGGGTGCTATCAATGTATATGTATATATATTATTTAGCATGTAGCAAGGTGTACTTGCCTCGACGGGTTGCGAAACAGGAGACAGAACGTTACGCGTCGGCGGGGGAAAAGGTCGCGACGCGCGCACGATTCACGAAATGAACCCAAACGACGAACAGTGGAGTCACACGGGTCAGGGGTCCAGGCTGGGACGTAGGGAATCGTCGTCGGCATCGCCGGATTCCGGCCAAACACAGAAACAGTTAACATTGCAATCGATATGAGATGCAAGGAAATGAAGCAATAATAAGGCAAGAGAATGGAGGGGATTCATGAAGGAGACTTACCCACTTGATTGTAAGGGGATGGCTGCGTCGTTGGCGTGGCGTCGACGGGGTTCCGGCGATCTACAGAGGGTTCAAATCCTTAACAGAGAGAGAAAAGTTTTAAGATGAAAAGAGAGAAAGAAGAAGAAAAGGAAGAAGAAGAAGAAGAAGAAGAAGACCACTCACCGAGGGATGCACGAGGCTGGGGAACAGATCGAGATCGCCGACGGCGATCCCACGAGGTGCAGACGTGTGCAGGGGGTGCGCAACTTCTCGTGCAGGGTGCTCGGGGAGTTGATGAAGGAGGAATAAGAGGTGGTGGAAGTGACGAGGGCGAGCAGCGGCGAGAAACGGCGGTGAGGGCGTCGTCGCGAGGGTCACCGCGAGGGAAAGGAAGGCGGCTAGGGTTCACGGGGTTAGGTTCGTTGCAGTGCAAAGAAAATATAAGGAAAAAGAGGAAATATATTTATAGGAGAGAGAGAGAAAGAGACGGGGAGAGTGAGAGAGAGAGAGAGAGAGAGAGATTCTCTCGCAAGAGGAGAGAGAAATCTCGCGAGAGGAGAGAGAGAGGGAGAGAGTAACAGTGGGGAGATATGATTTTGAATTTTTGTGAATGAATAGGGAGGAGAGAGAGAGAGAAAGAGAAAGGAAGGAAGGAAGAGAAAAAGAGAAATTGTAGGCCCGGGGAGGTAAAGAATGATGGGGGATTGGTTGCTAGTAAAATATTGTGAAAGATTTAAGGGGAAGGGTAGCGTGGGGTTTAAAATTGTAAAAAGATTGCAGGGAAAAGGAAATATATATATTCTGGGGTTTTATATTATTTTCGTTGGTTAAAGAAAATATTAGAAAATAGAATTTGGCGCAAATGCAAAATATTTCCAAATTGCACCCGGGTCGGGTCCAAATATTTAAAATTGAAATAAGAAAATTATAGGCGGGATCCAAAGTTTAAAATGAAGTATTTTACAATCAAAAAACATATCCCCAAAATGGACGCACGTACGTGCGCGTAGCCGTCTAAACACGTTCGTTTCACTGAACGGGACGAGAACACGACGCAAGGACACTACCACAGGGTTAGGGGTGTCAAGCAGGCCATGTCAAATATTTTTTTTAATTTTATTTTAGATGCCTTAAATTGTTATATGCAGAATTGAATTGGCGGGGTAAAATTATAATAAGTAACAATCAAGCAAGATAAATGAAATAAATGCCACACTCCATTCCTATGGTAACTGAAATTAGTAGAACTGGACTCGGTTGTTACATTATACCCAACTACAAAAAGAATTTCGTCCTCGAAATTCCAAGAACACAAGATAAACGTAAACAAACTATAAGAAAAGATGAGGAAACTTCTGCCGGATTTCATCTTCACGTTCCCAGGTGGACTCTCCATGCGAGCGATTACCCCAAGAAACAAGTACAAGAGGGATAACCTTGTTTTTAAGAACCCTTTCCTTTCGATCCACAATTTCAACCGGTCGCTCCTCAAAAGTCAAGTCTTCTCGTACTGTTAGCTCCGAATGATCCAATACATGCGTTTCATCTCGAACATATCTTCGGAGTTGAGATACGTGGAACACATCGTGCACATTCGCCAAGGACTGCGGTAACGCCAAACGATACGCTACCGCTCCAACACGCTCCAAGATCTCAAAGGGTCCAACGAATCGAGGACTGAGCTTTCCTCGACTTCCAAAACGAATCACCCCTCTAGTCGGTGATATCTTCAAGAATACCAAATCACCCACGGCGAACTCTAGAGGTCTTCTCGACGTATCTGCCCAACTCTTCTGTCTGTCTTGTGCTGCCTTCATATGCCTTCGAATAGAGTTAACTTTCTTAACTGTCTGCACAACCAAATCTGGTCCCAACAATCTTCGTTCACCGACATCGTCCCAACAAACAGGTGAACGGCATTTACGACCATACAAAGCTTCAAATGTTTCCATCTAGATAGTTGCCTGGAAACTGTTGTTGTAAGAAAACTCCACCAAATGTAGATGATCCTCCCATGAAACCTTGAAGTCCAACATGCATGCTCTCAACATATCTTCAAGAGTTTGGATCGTTCTCTCCGACTGACCATCAGTTTGAGGATGATAAGCTGTGCTAAACTTCAATCGAGTCCCCAAACTTTCCTGTAAACTCCTCCAGAAGTGTGATAAAAACCGAGTGTCCCGATCGGACACGATGCTCACCGGTACTCCATGCAATCTTACAATCTCCAGCATGTAATGCTCAGCCAAAGTTTCTGTTGATTGACCAACCCGAAAAGGAATAAAATGAGCTGCCTTGGTCAATCGATCAACAATCACCCATACTGCATTGTTGCCTTTTGGACTCCGCGGTAGAGCTGTCACGAAATCTATGGTTATATGTTCCCACTTCCACTGAGGAATCGGAAGTGGTTGCAATAAACCAGCAACCCTTTGATGTTCAGCCTTAACTTGCTGACACACCAAGCACTTTGCCACAAAGCGAGCAATCTCCCGCTTCATGCCTTCCCACCAGAAATGCTGTCGAATATCCCGGTACATCTTCGTGCCTCCTGGATGTACAGAATAAGCTGAACTGTGTGCCTCCCTCATAAGTTCTTCACGAGTATCTCCTTTTGGTACACACAAACGGCTACCATATCTCAACGAATCATCTTCATGTATCAGTAAATCTGTTCGTAGTCCGGCTTCAACCTGTTCTCGAAACTTTTGCAGTCTAGGATCCTGCGATTGCGCTGCTTTAATATTCTCGATCAATGACAAATGTACTTGCAGCTGCATCAACTGTCCCGAAGAATGCTGTAGCACAACCTCCAAATCAAATCTTCGAAAATCTTCAACGAGCTTCTTCTGCGTAGTCAACATCTGAATTGCTGGTAACCGACTGAGTGCATCCAGTACAACATTAACCTTTCCCGGATGGTACTTAAGGTCGAGATTGTAATTTGCCATCAGCTCTAACCATCTACGCTGCCTCAAATTAAGCTCCTTCTGCGTGAACACATACTTCAAGCTCTTATGATCCGTGAAAACTTCGACCCTTTCGCCTAAAAGGTAGTGTCTCCAAATCTTCAAAGCGAAAATCACAGCCGCAAGCTCCAAGTCATGAGTTGGGTAATTCTTCTCATAGGTCTTCAACTGTCTCGATGCGTACGCTACAACCTTCCTATGCTGCATCAAAACACATCCCAATCCTTTCCCAGATGCGTCGCTGTGAATCACCAATCCTCCGGAATTGTCTGGCACGGTCAGAATAGGGGCGGTTATCAATTTCTGCTTCAACGTCTCAAAAGCTGACGCACATCTATCCATCCACACAAAATGTACCTCCTTGCGCATAAGCTTGGTCAACGGCTCCGCCAGACGAGCAAAGTTCTCCATGAATATCCTGTTGTATCCGGCCAGTCCAAGGAAACTTCTTATCTCAACAACATTCTTTGGAATCGGCCAATCTCGAACTGCTACAATCTTTTCTGGATCGACGGCGATTCCATCGCCAGACACAACATGCCCCAAAAACTTTACTTCCTCCAGCCAAAACTCACACTTACTCATCTTCGCATACAACTTCTCCTGTCTCAACGTCTGTAGTGCGATCTTCAAATGCTCAGCATGCTCTTCAAAGCTCTTCGAGTAAACCAGAATATCGTCAATGAATACCGCAATAAACTGGTCCAAGAATGGTGAAAAGATTCGGTTCATCAAGTCCATGAATATCGTCGGCGCATTCGTCACTCCGAAGGGCATCACTAAGTACTCGTAATGTCCATACCGAGTTCGGAACGCCGTCTTGCAAATATCTTCTGCTTTCACTCGGACCTGATGATATCCGGATCGCAAATCCAGCTTCGAGAATACCCTCGCGCCACTAAGCTGCTCAAAAAGTTCGCCAATGCGAGGGATCGGGTACTTGTTCTTAATAGTCACCCGGTTTAATTCCCGATAGTCGATGCACATCCTTCTTGTACCATCTTTCTTCTTAACTAGAAGAACTGGAGCTCCCCAAGGCAAGTTACTCCTTCGAATCCAACCCTTCTCAAGCAGTTCAGCAACCTGTTTCTTGACTTCTTCCAATTCCACTGGCGCCATTGGATAATACACTTTAGATACTGGCGCTGCACCCGGAATAAGATCAATTGCGAACTCCACGTCTCGCTTCGGCGGTAATCCCGATATATCTTCAAACACGTCCATAAAATCATAAACAACAGCTGGCTCTTCGCTTTTATCAACCTCCATTGATGCAAGAATATCATTTGTCGGCCTAGCCCTAAACTCGACTGGCCCGACAGAATTGCTTCCTCCAGTGAAGGTAAACTCGGGATGTCCGGGAATCTGGAAAATTACTTTCTTTGCCCTATAATCAATGTGAGCGTGGAAAGTGCCAAGAAAATCCATTCCCAAGACGACTTCGTAGCTGCCCATATCAATCACCAAGAAATCTGCAAAAAGCTCCCGTCCGCAAACCACAACTGTACAATCTTTACATTCCCTACTAAATATGATTTTTCCATTCCCAGTGTGTATGTCCCAGAAACTAGACAGGGTCATGCAGGTAATCGAGTGTGTAGTTATAAACTTGGATGACATAAAACAATGGGATGCACCAGAATCAAACAACGCTAATGCGGGAAAACCATGAACGAGTAGAATACCTGAAACAACTTCTCCTGACGCCTTAGCTTCCTCAGCTGTCAAGGTAAAAGCTCGAGCCTGATTAGGTCCTTGAGTCAGCTGCTTCTGCCACTGGAACGGTTTCTGCGGAGGCTTCTGAACATCATCCCTCGTATGAAGCTTCGACGGACAAGCGCTGACATTGTGATCTGCCGCTCCACAAACTAAACAGAGTCCCAGTCTCTTTCGACAATCCTTTTGCACGTGGCCAAGTAAATTGCAGTAGTTACAAGTCACGCTCTTTCTCTGGTCAACCACAGCATGCTTCTTCATTGGTGCTCCGCCTCGACGGTCCACTGGAATACCTCTGCGACCATGAGCTCGGTTTGGTACAAATGCTGGCTTCCTTACCGCAACTGCTGTCTGCTGCAAACTCCCAGTTTTTCCTGATAGGCTCTGCTGTTCTCGAGCTGCCGTAAGAACCTGTAAGAAGGTGGTCAAACCCAGGGAGACAATCTGTCTCTGGATGTCCACATCCAAGCTGCGCATGAACCTCCGTGCCCTGTCTGCATCGTTGGCAACTAAAGGTCCAGCGAATCTGCTGAGTCTTGTCCATTCTGCTGCATTCACATCCACGGGTGCTCCATTCTGCCTTAGCTCGATGAACTTCTCTTCCATTTCTTCCCGTGCAGTCCGCGGGAAGAACTTCTCGAGGAAACTCTTTGAAAAATCCGCCCACTTGATCGACTTGGGCAAGCGGGTCTCCTCCACAAGCCACCATTCTCGGGCGTAGTCCACTAACTGAATGCGTACCACATCAACTCTTTTCTCATCTGGAATCTGTGCCGCTATAAGCAAGTTCCCTGTGTCAAGTAGCCACTGCTCCGCTGGCAACGGCTCCTCCAAACCAGTAAATGCAGACGGACCCAACCGCCTGAAATCTGCCACGGTCCCTACTCGATCAACTGGTTTAGCTTCAACCTTGTCTACGGACTGCTGAACGGTCCGCAAACCTTCCTGAAATGACTCCGCTTGCTGCTGGATCAGCTCGGTCTATCTCTTTTGATTTTCCAGCATTTCCATTATCACTCCAAGCATGGCAGCTTCGTCCACACGCCTTTGGTACGTCTTCAAATTCTTATCTGCCATATTCCTGATATCAAAACACCCAACATTAGCATGATAACAGATTCAAAATATAGATCAAGGCTAGAACTCCAAGTTACTTAAATAGAGTACCGCATTGTAACTATGCTGCGGTATCATAGCCACAATTACATAACTCCACCCAAGTCGCCTAAGTCCTAGAGATAACAAGGAATCAGGTTTTCAAGTCGATATGCAAAGGAAGTTTGCACATCGTAAAAGATATAATCAGGAAGAATTTGATTCAAGAACGGTAAAACGGTAAGGTGGCAAGACATGTTTCCTAAACACGGATTTCCTAATTCATGATTGGGTACAATACCCAACTACAAAAGAATCAATCCGATTAACCTATCGCTCTGATACCAAAAGAACCGTGTCACGCCCCGCTTCCCAGAGTACGCTAAATTGGGCACGTGACATAGCCAACCATGCTACCTGTGGGTAGGACGTATCCATCCACAGTCACATTACGGCTGTAGAGATATCAAGAACAAATAACACTAACTAAAACATGTCCATAAGCCAAGATAACATGAGTCAAGAATAATAAAAGTGCGGAAGCAAAAGATCCAATACACAATAACTGGAATGTATGTCCCATAATGCGGGCTCACATCAGGAATAAACTGCAGAAAATAACTGAACTAGCTACTACTGAAACTCACAGCTCAGCCTGCTGGCTGAAGTACTCCTGCTCGGACTGCAGCAAAGGTACGGAATCTGGGCCATACAAAACCCAGACGTCAGCGCGTCATGTCATCAAGTAATAAAATATAAACAGGGTAACGGACAATGCAATATAAACATGAATGAAAAGCAGGTGTAACAGTAATGTAAGTCAAGGCAGTGTAGGGTAGTGTGCATTGAGTAAACTAAACTGTTCTATCAGGTTTTCTGTTCTAAAGACTTTGAAATCAAATTGATGAATCATCGATGTAACTCAATAGTATCCCGTGCATACCCGGGACCACGGTCCAGATTCTAGGGCTGAAACCGAGACATGCCGCTAGGCACTAAAACAGGAAAGTGTACAGATGAATGATGTCGGCAGCATCATTCCAAGGCTGGCCTAGCCTCTAAAACTGATCAGAACAAGTAGCGAGCTGTTGAGTTACAAGTCAGGTTTCACCTTTGATTTCCCCATACCCCCAAGTTATATGTGTAAGTCAAGTCAGGTATTCATTAATCAAGAATTAATGCCAACACAGGATCAGGTAAGCAGGTTTGTCTGAATAGACAACAGGAACGGTCCATAAGGACTACATGTCAGGTTTGTTGGCATTGGACACAAGATCAGATAACGGGTCAGGTCATGGTACATCAGGTCAAGTCAAGCAGTATACGGTACCATGTCGGGTCAATCAATATGTATGCAGCAAGTCATGTCAAGATGTAAACGATATCATGGGTGTGCTCAAAATCAGTTACATAATCAAGCATGGTTATCAACCACATAAATCTAAGCAGTGAATTAAACAATAAAGCAGCTTCAATTAATTAGCAGTACAGTTATCAGTTGTGTTTCAGAGATGATTTCAACATTATAAGAATACAGTATGACAGTTTTGGCCGTTAAATCATGTTAACAAGTTTAAGAATTTTAGGGATGCAATGATTTATATACAGGTTCAATGGATGAAATCACAGTTAATACAGGTTAAATGCACACGAGTGTCCGAATGGAGTAAAACTATAGAGAGAATGCCATAAGCTATGTCAATAGTGAAAGTGTGATTAAAACATATAAATATGATTATTAGGTTTAATAAAGTAAATGCAAACAGTAGGTTTCAAGCTTGGAAGCTAAAATGATATAATACGACATTGAGCACCAAAAGGGAAATTATGGTACTAAAGTTAACCTACAGGTTTAGGGTGCTATCAATGTATATGTATATATATTATTTAGTATGTAGCAAGGTGTACTTGCCTCGACAGGTTGCGAAACAGGAGACGGAACGTTACGCGTCGGCGGGGGAAAAGGTCGCGACGCGCGCACGATTCACGAAATGAACCCAAACGACGAACAGTAGAGTTCAGGGTTCATGGGCTTCTTGGCGGGCCCATTAAGGTTCTGGCTCAGCCTGGCAAAGACAGAGGCTGCCGGTTTGATATTGGACGACCCGTTGAATGGGGCCGTTGTAGCAGTGAGCCGATCGAAGACCGACTTCTTGTTCGCTTCCGGTACGGGCACTGGCATAGTGAAGCTTGCAGGTAGGAGCATGGTCCTGAAAAACAGACCGGTGGTGGCCTGAGCCACCTGTTCCACCGGCATGGCGAGGATGGAGGCCGCTTGAGGCCCATAGGCTACACCTCCAGGTGAGGCGGAGCGTCTGTTGCACTTGCATTTCGAGCAGGTCGAGCAGTTGGAGGCCATTGATGCTTGATTTCTACGCCATGCAAAGGTCCGAATCTTAGTAACTTGAAACCCAAAGGCAACCATTAACAAACCGCGATTCGTTCACGAAGACGACACACGAGTGTGGAGTGGAAAGAGAAAAAGGTCCCACCGGGCGTGCGAGAATCTTTTCCCCTCCGAATCACGGAGACGCGATAAACGTCTTGCCTGAAATTCGGGGCAGATGCTAATTGGTGCTATCCGTCCACCTCTCCGAAAATGCAAAGTTGATTTATGGCACCACGTATCGAAGGTTTACACGGATGCGTCCGATGTAGCAGACTTCGTCAGATTCCCCCTCGCTTGAGGGGTTTTTGATTGTGGGGATGCTCTTCCCTGCAGGCGTAAGCCCCTGCAGTTAATTACGCTACCGCATCGCGGTAACAACTTTCTCCTTCTCCAGATGATCACTTCGTGTCGTGCGTGTTTATTTTGTGTTTGGTTGCCCGTGGATTGTGTACGGAGACTGAGTTATGTCGTCGCCCGTAGGGCGTGGACTAGTCCAAATCCGTATTATCTTAGATTCGGGTTTGGGGTTGGGTTTAAGGATACGTTAGCCTCGTTTGAGACTTTGATCGACTTAAACGTTTGTTAAGAATACGTTAGCCTAGTTTCGAGACTAAGATCGACTTAACAGGATCATTTAGATCCGACAAAAGAGCAATCAAGGGGGGCCCTGTTGTTTAGTTTAGTGACATTGCGGTCAATGGGTAGTTTAAGGACATTGCGGTCCAATGTTAGTTTTAAGACGTTGCGGTCAATGGGTAGTTTAAGGACATTGTGGTCCAATGTTAGTTTTAAGACGTTGGGGTCAAGGTTAAGGACATCATAGTCCGTGGATTTAAGGACTCCATAGTCCGGCGTTAGTTTTAAGACATCGCGGTCAAGGTTAAGGACATCATAATCCGTTGTTAGTTTTAAGACATTCCGGTCAAGGTTAAGGACGTCATAGTCCATGGATTTAAGGACTCCATAGTCCGGCATTAGTTTTAAGACATCTCGGTCAAGGTTAAGGACATCATAGTCCATGAGTTTAAGGACCCCACAGTCCGTATCAATGTGTGGTCATTGGGACCCGTCACCTCTTTTAAGACGTTGAGGAATTACAACGCCAAGTATCAAAGGAGTGAAGAGATGTACCCTTGAACCAAGGTAGATTAAATAGTCTTTGGCCCAATTTGGGACCGAGACCAATTAATTATGTTATGAGCCCATTAGCCCAGTTAAATTTGAATTGAGGACTTATGGCCATCTTGGGCTAAGTCCAATCATGTTTAGAATATTGGCCCTCTGTTGGTCCATTGAAGGAGAGGCTTTGCCTCTAGAAACTTAGCCAATTGGGCTAAAGCTAGTGTTAGACACTAAAGACTAACAGTGTTGAACACTGGGATCAAAATTAGCAAGTTAGTGTTAAACACTAAAAGATAATCAGTGTTAAACACTAGCAACAGGGCTTTCAAATTAGTGTTAAACACTAAAGCAAATCAGTGGTAAACACTGGAGACAGAGATTCCAAGTTAGTGTTTAACACTAAGGCAAATCAGTGTTAAACACCGGAGACAGAGATTTTAATTCAGTGTTAAACACTGAGGAATCAGTGTTAAACACTGCAAATATGATTTTTCGATTAGTGTTAAACACTAAGGCAAATCAGTGTTAAACACTGGAACTAGAGTTTTCCAAGTTAGTGTCAAACACTAAGAAAATCAGTGTTAAACACTGGGGACAAAGTCTTCAGATTAGTGTTAAACACTAAGGAGAGAGAGGTCACGTGTGGACACGTGAGAGCGCCCTGATTCTCCTTATTTTATTCTGTAGATCAGTGTTTAACACTTTTAATTCTGACGGCCATCACGTGTGAGCACGTGATGGAGGCCTATGCTCTGGTCTGTTAGAATGCTCATTAGGGGTCACGTGGCGACACGTGAGGGCGCTCTAAAGCTCTTTTCTGTTTCTTTTGCCTTTTTCTCTGTGTGCTTTAAGGGTCACGTGGGGCACGTGGGGCGTTGGCTCAAAGCTCTTTTCTGTGGATCTTTATAGGGGTCACGTGGTAGCACGTGACCTTGGTTCTTTGCATATTTTAAAGGTCTGTTCATCTTTTAAGAATTAAATTCTTCATAGGGTTAAACCCTAGCAATAAACTTTTAGAGGAATTAAATTCCTATTTTCTTCTGAAGAACTATATTCTTAGATAGGGTTAAACCCTAATTTCTTTTCTGTAGGAATTAAATTCCCCATATATGTAAAGACTTAAATTCTGGCATAGGGTGAAGCCCTAATTTCTTTTTTTAAGGGAATTAAATTCCTGTGAGTTTTAGAGAATTAAGTTCTCAATTAGGGTTAAACCCTGGTTCTGTCCATTTTTATGGAATTAAATTCCTATGATGTAGGGTTAAACCCTAACTTTATCTCAAAGGAATTATATTCCTGTAATTCTGTGAGAATTAAATTCTCAAAACTCAATTCCTCCTCTATGTTTTAGATCCGCATGGCAGGATCTCAACCCAATGAGAATTAAATTCTCAATTCATGGGGAGATGTGCACTTTGCAGATCCTCCACTAGAGAAAGAACTAAGTTCTTTTCTTTCTATAAGAGTTAAACTCTTTTGAGAATTAAATTCTCCTTTGAAGCCTCTCTTTTCTTACCTAGGGTTTTTCTTTGCAGAGAATCAAATTCTTCCTTCTGAATTTTCAAGATCCCAAAGCTCAATCTCTCCTCCCTCTCTCTGGGATCCTATTTATAGGAGGAGGAAAAGAGTCAATCTGTTTTAGTGAATCTTTCATTGAAAGATTTGATCTATTTATTGAGAGATTTGATTTATTTTCACCATTAATCTGGGCCTTTAGATTATTAGGTGAATTTTATTCACCATTGGATTTTAAATCCAAAGATATCTCTTTGTTATTTCGGTTAGATTTAGGGGGAATTCTTTCTATGTCCGTGATTTTTCCATAAATTGATGATATTTAATCATCTTTGGATTCTTTAATCCAACGGTTTCACATAATTCTTCTCCATTTTGGAAAGATCAGAATGATCTCTCCTCAGAATTTTATTTTGTTAAAGAATAAGGCTTTTAAAGTCGGTCACGTGTGGCCACGTGACCGTTGGTCACGTGTGCGCACGTGACCCATGGTCACGTGTAAGCACGTGACCCCTTGTCACGTGTAAGCACGTGACCCCTGGAATGGAATTCTCTTCTTCTACGCTCTGTTTTCTGGCCGCTGCTTAACCATCACGTGCCATCACGTGACCTCTGGTCATGTGTGAGCACGTGATGCCTCCTCTGAAGCTTCTTCATGACTTTTAATTAGAGAACAAATATGCCCTGTGCCGCAGCTTAACCATCACGTGCCAACACATGACCACTGGTCACGTGTAAGCACGTGGTGCCTCTTCTGGATCTTTTCCTGATTTTTAATCTGGGAACACCACCTATGTTCGATATCGACAGAGGCAAATGATGATTCGTTCCTGGCAATATCCCAGCTGTAGCGATGCTGATGCCAAAATCGATGTCTAAATCCAAGCTTGCAGCGAAAAGCCAGCAAGCCACACATGCATACGAAATAGCCGAAATGATGGGGCAACTTGCAAACAAAATCAGCAAGTAAAAATATATGCATACGAAATAGCCAAAATGATTGAGCAACTCGCAATAAAAAGCAGCGAGTAAAAATGAAACAAATAGCCGAAATGATTGGGCAATCGCGACCTTCGCGATATAAAGCTGAAATGATAGAGCATCGCGGAAAGAAATAAAATAAAAAAAATGAAAAAAATGAGAAATTTAGGCCCTATAGGTGATATCACATCATTCCCTGTATACAATCCAGGAGCGCAAACAAAGAGGGAATCACACCTTTCCTCCCCAGGTTTCATCCGAAGAAGAAGCCAAATCTCAACGGTTCACAGATGACCTGGAGATCATCTCAACATCTGTTTCATTACGACAAACACAACATCAAGTAAAGTGGAACAGCGGCAACTCCCAGTTCCATGACTCGGCAGTGCACAAACGCCCGAAAGTCAAACCCCAACTCCGTGAAATACGGATATAATCAAAAAAAAATCCTGGCTACATGGAACGCGGATTATGTCACTCCTAACCCCATGGAAAACGTCCAGAGCGGATCCTGGTCCTCGCAGAGCACGGCAGTGAACCCGTATAAAGCATCCAGAGCAGAGCCTGGTCCTCGCCGAACACGGCAGTGAACCCGTGGGAAGCATCCAGAGCAAAAATTTCCTGGCTACGTGGAACGCGGCTTATGTCAATCCTGACCCCATGGGAAACGTCCAGAGCGGATCCTGGTCCTCGCAGAGCACGGCAATGAACCCGTGTGAAGGATCCAGAGCAGAGCCTGGTCCTCGCCGAACACGGCAGTGAACCCGTGGGAAGCATCCAGAGCAAAATTCCTGGTTATATGGAACGCGGCTTATGTCACTCCTGACCCCGTGGAAAACGTCCAGAGCAAATCCTGGTCCTCGCAGAGCACGGCAATGAACCCGTGTGAATCATCCAGAGCGGAGCCTGGTCCTCGCCGAACACGGCAGTGAACCCGTGGGAAGCATCCAGAGCAAAATTCTTGGCTACGTTGAACACGGATTATGTCACTCCTGACCCCATGGAAAACGTCCAGAGCGGATTCTGGTCCTCGCAGAGCACGGCAGTGAACCCGTGTGAAGCATCTAGAGCGGAGCCTGGTCCTCGCCGAACACGGCAGTGAACCCGTGGGAAGCATCCAGAGCAAAATTCCTGGTTACGTGGAACGCGGCTTATGTCAATCCTGACCCCGTGGAAAACGTCCAGAGCGGATCCTGGTCCTCGCAGAGCACGGCAATGACCCCGTGTGAAGCATCCAGAGCGGAGCCTAGTCCTCGCCGAACACGGCAGTGAACCCTTAGGAAGCATCTAGAGCAAAATTCCTGGTTACGTGGAACGCGGCTTACGTCAATCCTGACCCTGTGGAAAACATCCAGAGCAGATCCTGGTCCTCGCAGAGCACGGCAATGACCCCGTGTGAAGCATCCAGAGCGGAGCCTAGTCCTCGCCGAACACGGCAGTGAACCCGTGGGAAGCATCTAGAGCAAAATTCCTGGTCACGTGGAACGCGGATAATGTCAAATCTGACCCCGTGGGAAACGTCCAGAGCGGAGCCTGGCCCTCACAGAACACGGCAGTGAACCCGTGGGAAGCATCCAGAGCAACCCCTGACTCCGTGAAATGCGGATAAGGAAAACTTCACCCATCACTTGCGGGTCCTCACGACTCGTAAGGGAGTAAATTCTCTTGTGAGATCCTTACGACTTTCAAGAGAAAACGCACTTAGGAATCCTCACGATTCTTAAGGAGAAATTACACCTACGGGGTCCTCTCGACCGGTAGAGAGAAAATTCTTTATGAGACCCTCACGGCTCATAAAGTTGAAAAGCCTTAGGTAACAGATCCTAACCCTGTTTTCTAAGCCATCACCACCCCACAAAGAGCCCAAGATGGACAGTTATATGCTATCTACAGGCCACACTTGCTAAAATCACATGGCAGCAACACAGAAAGAGGAAGAAAGCGACAAGGAGAACATTTGATTCGCATTTAATTAAGCGTTCGAGGCATACCCGTTCATGCATGCGCAAAAGATTTAGTATGTAAAATAAAACAAGCTAAAATGAGAAACTTTCCATTCATACTGCGAAAAAGTTCTTACAATTATGAAAGCAGTAAACAGAAACATTATCAAAACAATTACAATGGCAAAACCTCAGATCCAGGGCATGGATTGAGGAACTCAAAAGTGACTTTGTCCAGAATCTTCCAGGCATTTCGAACCATCCTAGTATGCTTTCTTTCGCGAGCACAAGCGTCGGGATCCCCACGGATGTCCTCCACCCTCCGATAGGCAGCAAGTATGGCCGACTGTTGAAAAGCCTGATGCAGGAGATCGATAAGATTGTCTCGCCTTCTCTTCGAGATTAGGCTCATCAGATACACCGAATGCACCTTATCCTCGGCGGCATCCAATGCCCTAAGTGGCACGCCGGTACAGAATAGAGGAAGCGCTTCCCAGATCGCTCCCACAATAAGCTTCAGGAGAGAAGAGCGTCGAGGAAGCAGTCGACCATTGTATGCGTCAAAGCGACTCATAATTTCGGCACACTCGGCGTTTGTGAATTCTCGATTCTGAGAACGGCCGAGTGAGCGGATGTCTCCGTAAGAGATAATCTCGTTAAGATCATACATGTGAGCGTCCATTATTCCTGAAAAAGAAAATCAACAAAATTAGCGGACAGACTGATTAAGCGAATTCTTATTAAAAACAGGCACAGGGAGTTAAACTCCTCGAGAGCAATGCTCTGCAGACAGGAGTGACACCTGTCAAAATCAATTATGAAGGGAATTTAAAGAAATTCCCAGAGAACATTGAAAGCCTTACTCTGAGAAGATGATATAATTCATCAAAAATAAAATTCCATCTTTAATCTTCAAGATCCATAAAAAAACTCTTAAGTGTTCTTCATCAAAGATCAAAAGATCTACATATTATCAAAAGAGCAGAGCTCTGATTCATGGGCTAAGAAACCCCAAGAAAAGATCTGTTTAGATCTATGGGTTCATGAGAGCAAGGCTCTATTAATGAAACCCTAAAAGGGTTTTCTTTAGATCAAAGATCTATGAAGAGCAAGGCTCTGTTAATGGGTAAAAACCCTAATTTATTAAAATTAAATTTTTTTTAATTGTACCTAAGAGTTCTGACTCTTGAAAGTTCTTAACAAAAGAGCAAGGCTCTGAGCAAAAATTCTCAAAGAAGAAGATGATAATTATCTAAAGGACCAAAGGTCCTATTTATAGGCACTGAACTGCCTCTTCAACTTCTGAGTTGATCCAAGGGCTCAGATATTGCCACCGCTGCACTCACGTATGCGCCACGTGAGCGCAACGGTGGGAGGGCATTTGTTTCCCCCAATCAGAGCAATGCTCTGTTTCGAATTTCAAAATTCAAAAATGGAAGCAACGCTTCAGATTCTGCGCGCTGCGCGCCACGTGTCAAACACAGACACGCTAGCGCCAGGTGCGCTGCGCCCTAGGAACCGCACCCCCAATCAGAGCAAAGCACTGTTTCGAATTTCGAAATTCAAAAATTGAAGCAACGCTTCAGATTCTGCGCGCTGCTCGCCACGTGTCAAACGCAGACGCGCTGACGCCAGGTACGCTGCGCTCTAGGCAGCGCACCCCGAATCAGAGCAAAGCTCTGTTTCAAAATTCAAAATTTAAAAGTTGAAGCAACGCTTCAGATCCAGCGCTCTGCGCTTGATTTAGTGTAGGAGTTTTTAACGATCAAAAATATTTACCGCAATCAAGAACAGCGTCGCATGAAGCTAGCCGGTGAATACGGGTCGGTCCACAGGGATGTGTAATTTTCCTAAGTGTTCTTACGAGCTGATTCCAATGGGTGTTTGGTCTTTTAATTTAATCTAAAAAATAAACTAAGTTGTACGATGGTTAAGGAACTTGCTAGGATTAGGTCTAAGGTGGAGTTTGATAAGATTGAATGTCACACCTCTTTCAATGCCCTGAATGAAATCTTTTAGAAGTTATAGCAACTATTAGAAAAAGGGATTAGGATGATTGGGAAGAAACGAAGTTTCTTCCTCTAGATCCTTGTCCGTCTTTTCCTAATGTTTCCTCTAACCTTCATGGAAGACATGCATTTCCGGTCCTTTATACTACGGTTTCACCGTTACCTCGTGGGTAGGGTGCCGTAGGGAGCAGATCATGCATGCATGCATGAAGTTCTAGTTATTAAAAATAATTGGGCACGAAAGAGATGAGAGATCTTCATCTCTCATTCCCTCCCTTATTCCTAACCCTAACAAGCGAGGAAATTACTCGCTCATTAGGGGATTTATTAAAAACATCATTTTGAGATTTTGCATTTTTAGATCTATTGGATTAATTTCCTACTGCAGTTTTAAGAGATTCTACACTAGAATTAACTAAGGCAAAAGATTAATTAATCTAAGGCAAGAATTTAATTAGTAACTAAGGCAGGAATTAAAAGAAGAACTTACAGAAATGATGCTCTTTAATCCTCAAAAGAATCTGAATTTTTTTTTATTGAAAAGAGGCATCCTTAATACAATATTTTGATTACATATTTATAAGGAAATAGAAAAATTAGGGTTACAATTGCTCGCGTATGTGCTATTACAGATATACCCCCTAAAAATCCAAACAAAAGCACCGACGCACCGCCACCAGATTTCTGCACCGACACGTGCATCAGGCGGCCGCGGAACCGCGGCATATATGGGGGTAGTGCCGCGATTCCGCGGCCCATTGGTCGGATCATTGAACTAAATTTTGTGGGCTGCTTCTTGATGCTTTGGGCTTTCTATTTCTCTAGTTCTTTTCTCCATTTGGCTTCTGGTTTTCTCCAGATCTTCAGTGAAAACTTGTAATTGTCTTTTAACCTTTCACTTTGACGTTTTGGACCTTGCGTTGCCTTGTACCTTTATGAACTGTTCTTCATCTAGGCTTGATTAGGATCCTTCTACTTGTTGGTCAAAAGTCGCTCTTTTGTATCATCTTTTGTCTTTTTCACTGTTTTCGCTCCAAGAACCTGTAACCTGTAACATGTAGCAGACATGCGTCAAAAGTACCTGTTTATTTATAAAACGAATAAGAATGGGGAATATAAAATGCAATATTATGATATGAACAAATACCCCCAAACTTATCTTTTGCTCGTTCTCCAGCAAACCTAGTTTTATTCTCGACAAAAAACCTAACCTCACTTTCGCAGGGAAACGCGATTGCACTTAGCTCGTGCAACAAGCCGTTAAACCTCTAGGTGTCCCTAGTAGGAGGAGTGTTGTCTCCTGAGGGTTTTCAGCGGATTACACCCACAAAATCCTATCAATTTGGCTTTTTGACTTTAATTCTCCAATTAAGTTTTCTAACAAGGAATTCTATTATCGTCGACTCGTAAATTATCCATCCATATTCTTCACACTTCCTCATCATTTAACTTAAGATTATATATGTTCTATAGATTCACTCAGCTTTCGGCATTTCTTAAGTTTTTCTTTTAGGGTTCCATCTCCACTTAGGAATTTTTATCAACTTTACTAAAGATACAAGTTTTAGTTTTCATTCCTTTCTCTTATCTAAACTCTAATCACATATCCCCACGTGTGTGTATAAATCATCCCTACACTTGGAAATTCAAATCAAGCAATCATACCCTTATCCGTTGTCCAAAGCACTTCTTAATCGGTGAATTTTTAATTGAATTTTGCTTACACATCCTTCATGCGACCGTTAATACTTCTTGAGGTACCAACGACCGATTACAAGATGCGTTTGCACTTTAAAGCGTAATTCCTAGTCTTGCAACACCTAAGGCTTTTAGCAGTGACTCCCAAACCAGTTGGTCTAAGGCACTAGGTGATGAAGCACCCTCGCTAAATATTTTTCTATTTTTGCAGCCTTAAGTAATCACAAAAACAAGTGTTCATTTTTTCTTTATTCACTTTTTTTCTTTTATTTGCATTGTACTAAGGACTTTAGACAAGAGTATTTCAAGGTCTCCTCTACTATTCCAAGTTTCAAGGTGCGTGATTGTGTAAATTGTAGGGTATACATTTTCAGAATCTAGACTTAAGCTAGGAATTATTTTTCAAACTTATATTCTAATAAAAGTATCAATACTTTTCCTTCGTTTCGACTTAGCCCAAAAAGTGAACCCAAAATTTGCTTATTTCTAAATAAACTACAAAGGCATATACTTTCTATCGTTAAATTTTAAGGAAGGTTATTTTTAAGGTTTTAAATTTACTAAATCTAAGATCTAGTTGTTCTTAGCTAGTTAACCTTTTTGTCAAACTCAAATCAAATAAGACAAAATTGAATACATTAATTTTTATAATTTTTGAAAATTTTCAATTTTTATGAGTTTTTAAAATAAGTATGCAAATGCAAAAATATGTACAAATGAATGCGAAGGAAGAAGACGTACCGAGCAAACCCCTAAACTTAAACTTGACAGTGTCCTCACTGTCATGCTATACCAAGAAGGTTAAAATGCCGGCACTTCCCTGTTTATTTATTTATACCTTTTTTTTATTTTATTGTTAAAAGAAAAAAAACAAAAATATAGACAGAAAGGCCCCCCCCAAACTTCATTTAAACAATATTAGATATTACTGCCAAACTTTGCATAGACCAAATGTCAACACCAACCAGTTGTAAAATTTATCTGTAAAGAGTATCGGTTGGTGGAAGAATATGTTGTACCAATCCAAAAAGAATTGGGGAAGATAGAAGTGGTGGTATGGAAAGTGTGGAAGTGAATAGACAGAAGGTGGTGATGAATCAAAACGAGAATGCGAATGATCAGCAATCAGTGGAGTATTGGCATTCTCGTAACTTATTAAAAGAAATGGGGGTGGTTCAACTTCCAAAGGAGAAGGTTGACTAACCACACTATCCCCAAGATATTTCTGTGGAACCTTCATCGACTTGGCATCATCCATCATATGCATATGATATTCAATTATGAGGGAACTAATCTCCTCGATGTCCGCCATATTCCAGCCGAAAGCTTGCCGCCTATCTTGTAAGACCATTAAAAGGGCGTTCTCTTGCTCGAGGGCTAGAGAGGCCGATATGATAACGGGAAAGGTCTCATTCTCACCTATGTAAGCATATTTAATATGAGACGGCAAGGGCATGAGTTCGAGTTTCGGAGGCAAAAGAATCATAGGCAAAATTGGGGAACTACCTCGAACTCAAAGGACTCCAACACAGGTTCGAAATCACTGCAAACAACCGATTCGGATGGTTCATCCAAAAATTCAAAAGACTCATATTCGGGTTGTGAGTCGTCGTCATTCGAAAAAGTGAAACATTCATAATCAATATCGGTTGTGTCAACGGTGGTAGGCTCAAGGAGGGACGCACTAGTGGCGTCAAAACTGTTTTCATCAAACAAAAATCTTTCAAGCTCACAGTCCTCCTGCGTGATTTCGTGAATAGAGAAAACTTCTCGTGTACTAGTTTTAGGTACGGGGGGCAGACTTCCTAACTTGTAAATATTAAACTCACTAGACGTCTTCCCGAAGGATAGAGTCATGGAGCCATTGCGACAATTTATTACGGCATTGGAAGTGGCCAAAAATGGGCGACCGAGGATCACCGGAATTTGGTTCCATGGGTTAGCAACAGGTTGTGTGTCCATAACAATAAAATCAACGGGGAATATGAAGTCCCCGACTTTGATCAACACATCCTCTAGCTCACCCCTAGGATGGGTGATTGATCGATCAGCCATTTGGAGAGTACAACGAGTGGGTTTCAACTCTCCAACCCCTAATTGTTCGTTCACGGAGTAGGAAAGCAGGTTAACACTAGACCCAAGATCTAGAAGTGCTCGATTGATTTTCTTATTCCCAATTGTAATTGAAATCGTAGGACGACCGGGGTCCTTTCGTTTTTGGGGTAAGGGTTGAGCTTGGTTAATAGCATTAGCCACGAAAACTTTCTTTGGTACTTGTGACTTTCTCTTTTTGGTGCATAAGTCCTTTAAGATTTTTGCATATGAAGGAACTTGTTGGATTGCATCCAAAAGAGGGATATTTATGCTAACCTGCTTGAACAACTCGACAATCTTCTCCATTTGTGGAGATGGTTTATTGGATCTCAACCGGTTTGGAAAAGGAACGTTTTGAAAAGTTGTTGAGTCCAATTTTTGCGGATCAGATTGTTGAGTTGGAACAGAACCCC
Source organism: Agapanthus africanus (assembly GCA_030015575.1). Taxonomy (NCBI): domain Eukaryota; kingdom Viridiplantae; phylum Streptophyta; class Magnoliopsida; order Asparagales; family Amaryllidaceae; genus Agapanthus; species Agapanthus africanus. The sequence goes on along the minus strand of JASDDO010000028.1, from coordinate 89,755,801 downwards.
GTGTAGATGTGTTCGTGTTGTGAGAAGTGGGTCCGTTCGAGCTAGAAGAAGTAGAGCCGTGTGAAAGATGGAGAATAGGCTCTAACGAAGAAGAAGTAGAAGAAGAAGGTGAAGAAGGTGAAGAAAGGCCACCGGCAGGGGTGTCATGGTTAATACCCACATTATTTTGCAACACTTTTTCTGATCTCAACGTGGTCACAGCATTTACGTTATGATTCTGCTGTTGATATGCAGCATGTGCGTGACCGGGATTGGGCAGTGGTTGAGATGGGAGCTTTCCTTTTTCTCGCTCGCTCAATGCTGCATTGAGTTGTGCAATTTGTGCCTCAATAGCGTTGATGCTTTGATCGTGTGAGGCACTGTTTTACACCAAAAATTGAATAGAAGTCTCTAATCTTGCTGTAGATTGTGTAGATTGCTTTAGGAACGCTTCTAGACTTCTTTCGAGCGAGCTAATCTTGTCATTATTAGGTTGAACAAAATTGTTTGGCGGGTGAGAAGTGTTAGGCACAAAATTGTTCACTTGATTAGGGTAAGGTTGCTGTTGGAAAGGCTGTTGAAATTGAGTTTGTGGAGGTGATTGTTGTTGTGGAGGAGGAGGAGGAGGCCCTTGAAAATTGTTATTTCCTTGGAATTGTTGATTTTGGTTCCAAGCGAAATTTGGGTGACTCCTCCAACCCGGATTATATGTAGAAGAGCATAGATCGTTTCTTTGTCGTTGCTGAAAAGCAGCATTGACTTGATCATGTCCTTGAGTAGATGCATTGTAAGGACACACTTCGGTTAGGTGTGATGGAGCCGAAAAACAAGCACACACAGTTCGTGGAGGCATAACAGGGGCAGGAGAAGGCGATGAGATTTTAGTCTCAATCGCTTCTAGATTTTTCGTAAGAGCGGCCATCTCGGCCTTCATAGCAATCGATATCTCTACTTGATGTATGCATGCCCTAGATTGTCCACTAGAAGAACATGATGTGGTTTTGGTGCTCTCCCACTGTATTGTTTGTTCACTAAGGTCCTCAAGAAACTGCCACGCTTCCTCACTAAATTTGGAGAGAAAGTGACCTTGACAGATGGTTTCTAGCAACTGCTTCGTTGCCGAGTTCAATCCCTCGTATAATGTTTGGCAAAGTTGCCAACTTTCGATCCCATGATGAGGGCATTGAACGAGTAGGTCTTTGAATCTTTCAAAACACTTCCAAAATGGTTCGGAAGGAAGCTGTGAAAATTGTATAATCTCATTGCGGATTCTAGCAGTTTTCTGATAAGGGTAGAACTTTTTAAGAAAAGCTTTCACAAACTCGTCCCAATTTCTAATGGAATGTGATGCGGTGCTGTATAGCCACTTCTCGGCTAAGTCACATAAGGTGAAAGGAATGATCATTAGCCTTATAGCGTCATCACTTAATTGGGTCGTTTTCATCATAGCGCAAATGTTTTGGAATTTATTAATAAAAATATAAGCATCTTCTGATTCCAAACCGTGAAACTTCGGCAGCATATTGATGAAGTGGGGTTTTATTTCAAAATTGTCCCCATTTGCCGGTGGGGGTGAAAGACAGGTAGGTAAAGAGGTGCGGACGGGGTAGAAGAGATCCTGGAGCGCGACTCGTGCGGGCGCTTCAACAGGCGGGTGATTCGGGTTATTCGCACCTATCGGAGGTGGAATCATTTCCGTCGGTAAGGTATTGTTAGGATTGTATCCCGACATACCTTCGAAAGAAGAATTTGAAGGTGGAGGTACGAAAGTGGACGGAATTTCGACTTCAGTGTCGAAAGGTTCGTCGGTCGGTACCAATGAAACACGGACTAATCGGGCGCTAGGGTCCCTAGTCCAAAGTGACATACACTAAAGGGGTAGTGTAGTCAGAAAAAATGAAAGACAGGATGTGGAGGTAAGAAAACGTCAATGAGAAGAAATAGTGTAAGTGAGGTGCAAGATTTCTTTAGCGACAAGTTGCAAGTTTTGAAAAGTTTTTTTCTCTTTTTTTTTATGTGTGATTTTTGCACAAAGATTTTTGAAAAGAGACTTTTGACACAATTTCACTTAACCACAAATGCACAATCAGGCCTAGATCTAGGGTCACCTAGGTCAGCTAGACAGCTCCTAACTGTTCTAAAGGGCTAGAGATAGGACCTCAAACCGCCTCTTCACCGCCAATTGCGTCCAGGTAAGTGCCAAGTAAGTGGAAAGTAACCACAGTAGTCGGCCTAATTAAAAACCACTAGCCTTTGACACACTTGCCTAAGCACCGCAAAGTCAGCTTAGGATAAACGGCTGATGCCTATACTAGTCCTCTGTCCTAGTGAGCGTGACGTCCTTAGGGCAGAGTCTAATATTTTTTAATTAAGAGTGGTCAATACAAATGTTTTTAAGTGATTTCTGGGGTCCTGGGAAGGGTGATGAAATCCCCACCCAATCTGAGTTTGGTCAATAGCCCCTTAAAGTTCACTTAATATATGCAAAACAGTAAATTCACTTGCAATCAATTTTTTAGCGCGGCGCAAAGAAACCTGCAGAAAATCTGTTATTTAGAAGGGGAAAAATATTTTTAGCGCAAAAAAATCCTACTGAAAATTTTGACAAAGGATATATTGTAGGTTGCAGAGAAGGGGATTAGAAAACAAACATAGTTGATTTTGCGCAAAGAGGCCACGTAGCCACCGCGGAACTGCGGTTTGGGGCGCTGTAAGGCCGTGGTTTCGCTGTCGGGATGTGGGTTCGGTTTCTGGAAAAAATTTTGTAGCTCCTGTTCTCCAATTCTCCTCTGTTCTGATGTACCAATCTCTGTTTCTCCCTCTGTAAATTTCCAGATCTGAGATTCTTCGCTGTTCTTGCAAGATTCAAACACTAAACCCTTCAAAAAGATAAAAATTGATAAAAAAAAATTTTGTACTTTTTCTATTTTCAGATTTTTATGATTTATAAGATTTATATCAACACGAAATTACACAAAAGAAATTTTACGCCATCCCCGGCAACGGCGCCATTTGAGTTGGTGTAGGAGTTTTTAACGATCAAAAATATTTACCGCAATCAAGAATGGCGTCGCATGAAGCTAGCCGGTGAATACGGGTCGGTCCACAGGGATGTGTAATTTTCCTAAGTGTTCTTACGAGCTGATTCCAATAGGTGTTTGGACTTTTAATTTAATCTTAAAAAAAACTAAGTTGTACGATGGTTAAGGAACTTGCTAGGATTAGGTCTAAGGTGAAGTTTGATAAGATTGAATGTCACACCTCTTTCAATGCCCTGAATGAAATCTTTTAGAAGTTATAGCAACTATTAGAAAAAGGGATTAGGATGATTGGGAAGAAACGAAGTTTCTTCCTCTAGATCCTTGTCCGTCTTTTCCTAATATTTCCTCTAACCTTCATGGAAGACATGCATTTCCGGTCCTTTATATTACGGTTTCACCGTTACCTCGTGGGTAGGGTGCCGTAGGGAGCGGATCATGCATGCATGCATGAAGTTCTAGTTATTAAAAATAATTGGGCACGAAAGAGATGAGAGATCTTCATCTCTCATTCCCTCCCTTATTCCTAACCCTAACAAGCGAGGAAATTACTCGCTCATTAGGGGATTTATTAAAAACATCATTTTGAGATTTTGCATTTTTAGATCTATTGGATTAATTTCCTACTGCAGTTTTAAGAGATTCTACACTAGAATTAACTAAGGCAAAAGATTAATTAATCTAAGGCAAGAATTTAATTATTAACTAAGGCAGGAATTAAAAGAAGAACTTACAGAAATGATGCTCTTTAATCCTCAAAAGAATCTAAATTTTTATTTATTGAAAAGAGACATCCTTAATACAATATTTTGATTACATATTTATAAGGAAATAGGAAAATTAGGGTTACAATTGCTCGCGTATGTGCTATTACAGATATACCCCCTAAAAATCCAAACAAAAGCACCGACGCACCGCCACCAGATTTCTGCACCGACACGTGCATCAGGCGGCCGCGGAACCGCGGCATATATGGGGGTAGGGCCGCGGTTCCGCGGCCCATTGGTCAGATCATTGAACTAAATTTTGTGGGCTGCTTCTTGATGCTTTGGGCTTTCTATTTCTCTAGTTCTTTTCTCCATTTGGCATCTGGTTTTCTCTAGATCTTCAGTGAAAACTTGTAATTGTCTTTTAACCTTTCACTTTGACGTTTTGGACCTTGCGTTGCCTTGTACCTTTGTGAACTGTTCTTCATCTAGGCTTGACTAGGATCCTTCTACTTGTTGGTCAAAAGTCGCTCTTTTGTATCATCTTTTGTCTTTTTTACTGTTTTCTCTCCAAGAACCTGTAACCTGTAACATGTAGCAGACATGCGTCAAAAGTACCTGTTTATTTATAAAACGAATAAGAATGGGGAATATAAAATGCAATTTTATGATATGAACAGCGCTGCGCGCCACGTGTCAAACACGGGTGCGCTAACGCAGTTGCGTTGCGCTCTATGCTGCATACCACGTGTCAAACACGGGTGCGCTAGCGCAGTTGCGCTGCGCTCTGCGCTGCACGCCATGTGTTGTGCGTCAGCGCTGGAATTAAAAATTCCCCCACTGTCAGATCAAAAGATCTACTAATAATAAATTATTAATTAATCAGAACTAAAATTCTGTTATGAAAAGATCTTTCCAATCTTATTAAAACAAAAAGATTATCTTCTGTAAAGCAGAAACCTTAAGATCAAAGATCCAACGGTGGGAAATATTCCTAAATCAATCAGAGAAAGATCTCTTAAACTGATTCAACAAATCATTTGGCCCTATATAAAGGCCCCTAGACTTCAAGTCTAAAATATACAGAAGAGAGAGAGAGAAACCCTCTGCAAACTTTGAGAAAAAAGAAGAGTAAGCTCTTAGAAAAAAGAAGATTTTTCTTCATCTTCAAGATAAAGAACTATGTGTTCCCGCCAAAATTTTGGCTCAAAACCCACTCCATATAAAATAATAACAATAAAAGAATAAATAAATAAATAAATAATAAAGGAGAAAATCTCCCTTTCAGAGCAAAGCTCTGTTAAAATTCCAAGGCGGGAAATGAAGCAATGCTTCTGTTTCCACCAATCAGAGCAAAGCTCTGTTTTAAAAGATGATAAAATTCAAATTAAAAGAAGAAGCAACGCGTCAGCTGACTTGCGCTCTGCGCTGCGCGACACGTGTCAGCGCAGTTACGCTGCGCGACACGTGTCAAGCGCAAGTGCGCTTGCACCAACTGTGCCAGCACTAAAACAGAATTAAAATTCTGGAAAGATCTTTCTCAATCTTGTTAAAAAAAAGAAAATTGCCTTCTGTAAAACAGAGGCCCTAGGATCAAAGATCCAACGGTTGGAAATATTCCCAAATCAATCAGAGAAAGATCTCTCTAACCAATTCAACAAATCAATGGCACTATAAAAAGGCCCCTAGACTCTAAGTCTAAAAAAGAGAAAAAGAAAAGATAGACAAAAAAAAGATACAGAGAGAGCTCTTCTAAAAAACATTGAGAAGAATTCAGAGAGAAAAGAAAAAGGTAAAACCTTTGAAAAAAGAAGAAGTTCTTCTAAAAAGATCAATGATCTAAGAACAAGATCAAGATTTTTAATAAAAAATAATAAAAAAAGAAGTAATATACTTTTGTATAAAGGCATTGCCTTTTGATGAACCACTGGTTCTTGAGATTTGAGATAGAACATCTCTGGAAAACAAGAAAAACTTGTTCCCTTTGATCTAATTTGATCCAAATATTAAACAGTGCCTTGCACTTTTGAGTTTGCACTGTTGCGCTCCTTGGATTGGCGCAAGCCACCAGGGAGCGCCACGTGTCAGCCCCAGAACAAACTGCGACTTGCGCTTTACAAAAATGAGCATTGCGCTCTTGGATTGGCGCAACTCATCAGAGTGCGCCACGTGTCGCAAGCACACTAGCGCAGCGCAATGGCGAAGTGCACTGCACTTGCGCTTACCAGAGCGTGACATGTGTCGCCACCACATGAATTTGCGCCTTGCGCTCCTCAATTGGCGCAAAGCGCCTGACAAGCCTCGTGGGGCGCTGTCAGAGCATTTAATGCAATGCATTATCAAAGGCAGAGCCCAATAAAAAAGGTCTATCAGACCAAACAGAAAGTGCTGTGCACTATTAAAAGGGGCAGAGCCTAATTAAAAAAAAGAAGTCTAAACAGACCAAAATAAAATGCTTTGCATTATTTTAAAAGAGGGCAAAGCCCAAACAAAGGCCTAATAGGCCAAATGCAAATAAAATGTTGAATATTCTAAACTGGACTTAGCCCAATACTGGCCATAAGTCCTCAAATTAAATTTGAACCGAGCACAATTGGTCTTTCAAATCAATTTACATCCGGTTCGAGGGTATATCTCCGAACTCCTCTGACATCTGTCGTTGTAATCCTTCAACGTCGTCAGAGAGGTGACGGGTCCCGACAACCACATATTGACACGGACTAATGCATCCTTAAACTCATGGACTAAAGCGTCCTTAAACTCACGGACTAATGCGTCCCTAAACTCATGGACTAAAGCGTCCCTAAACTCATGGACTAATGCATCCTTAAACTAATGTCCGTCCCCAAATAGGAATGTTGGACCACCATATCCCTAAATCGGTAATACGGACTGTGGGGTCCTTAAACTCATGGACTAATGCTTCCTTAAACTAATGTTCGTCCCCAAATGGGAATGTTGGACAACCATTTCCCTAAACCGGTAATACGGACTGTGGGGTCCTTAAACTCATGGACTAATGCGTCCTTAAACTAATGTTTGTCCCCAAATGGGAATGTTGGACTACCATGTCCCTAAACCGGTAATACGGACTGTGGGGTCCTTAAACTCATGGACTAATGCGTCCTTAAACTAATGTTCGTCCTCAAATGGGAATGTTGGACCACCATGTCCCTAAACCGGTAATACGGACTGTGGGGTTCTTAAACTCATGGACTAATGCGTCCTTAAACCAATGTTCGTCCCCAAATGGGAATGCTGGACCACCATGTCCCTAAACTGGTAATATGGACTGTGGGGTCCTTAAACTCATGGACTAATGCGTCCTTAAACCAATCTTTGTCCCCAAAATGGGAATGTTGGACCACCATGTCCCTAAACTGGCAATGGACCACTATGTCCCTAAACTGGAACAATAGAGCCCAAATGCTCTTTTGTCGGATCTAAATGATCATGTTAAGTCGATCTTAGTCTCAAATTAGGCTAACGTATCCTTAACAAACATTTAAGATGATCTTAGCCTCAAATATGGCTAACGCATCCTTAAACCAAAACTTTCAAAACAGACTTTAGTCCCAAATTGGACTATAGATCTCCCAACCAACTTCGTTTCAAGGGTACATCTCTGAACTCCTCTGACATCTGCCGTTGTAATCCTTCAACGTCGTCAGAGAGGTGACGGGTCCCGACGGCCATACATTCAATGGACCACTATGTCCCTAAACTGGAACAATAAGAGCCAATTACTCTCCTGTTGGATCTAAACGATCCCGTTAAGTTGATCTTAGTCTGGAAATCAGACTAACGTATCCTTAACAAACGTTTAAGTTGATCTTCGCCTCAAATATGGATAACGTATCCTTAAACCAAAACCCCAAACCCAAATCTAAGAAAATACGGATTTGGACTAATCCACGTCCTACGGGCAACGACATAAACTAGTCTCCGTATACAATCCACGGGAAACAAAAAACAAAACAAACACCCACGACACGAAGTGACCATCTGGAGAAGTAGAAAGTTATTACCGCGATGCGGTAGCGTAATTAGCTGCAGGGGCTTGCGCCTGCAGGGAAGAGCGTCCCCACAATCAAAAACCGCTCAAGCGAGGGGGAATCTGACGAAGTCTGCTACATCGGACGCATCCGTCTAAACCTCCGATACACGGTGCCATAAATCAACTTGGCATCTTCGGAGAGGTGGACGGATAAAACCAAATAGCATCTGCCCCGAATCCCAGGCGAGACGCCCATGTCTCGGCCGCCATTCGGAGGGGAACAGATTCTGGCACACCCGGTGGGACCTTTTCCTCTTTCCACTCCACACTTCGTGTGTCGTGTTTTTCCCGAGATCAAATAATCGCGGTGTATATGTTTTTTGGTTGCCCTTAGAGGAGTGGATATTGAAGCCGGCACTTCGTCTCTATGAAGAATGGCATTTGCTCCCACCCCAGTAACTCAGGCTCTATCATATCCGGTGGAATCAAATATGGGTCACTTGCAGCCTCAAATCTCTGCAATCCAGCTCTTCAAGAAATCAACGAGATTCTTTTTGGGTCGATGCTCTCACCTCCCACCCTCGGTGCCTCAACGCCGATGGAGGAAGCCCAGAGGATGTCTGTCAAGAAGCAGCCTTGCCGACGGAATCGGTCCTCAAACAACTGGCATATGCCAAAGACCAAGGTCAACGCAGGGGGCAGAATATTCAAGCTCTTCAAGAAATCAACAGGCTTCGAACTGCAATAACTGCAACAGCATCTCTCGCTCTGTCCCATCTGGAGGAGTAACCTACAGGCCCCGAGCGGCCTCCATCTTCACTATGCCGGTGGAACAAGTGACTCAAACCACCACTGGAATATTCTTCGGGACCATGCTCCCGCCAACGAGCTTCAGCGCTCCTGTACCATCGCAAGAAGCTCCCAAGAAGTCATGTTTCAACGCTCCTGTACTTATTTACGCCTTACTCTGCACATACAAAAATTGTGATAAGAAAAGAGTAGAAAGTGGAAAATTATATTTAAAAGATAGGAATAGTTTAAGAAAAACAAGAAAATTAGATGTTTTCTTAAATGAAACTAGTAATAAGTAGCTATGAGCTGTTGTCCCAAGGGTTAGTAAAATGAAGGAAATTGCTAATCTGAGGATAAAAATAAGCTTGAAAAATAGTTCTTATTCTGGAATCCAAACATTTGAACGTTGATATCCTACTATACGCACTTACACACATCTTGAAACTCGGGATAGTAGAGGATACCTTGAAATACTCTTGTCTAAAAGCAAAAGTATGAAGGAAATAATAAATGGAAAATAAAAGATAAAATGGTGAAAAGAAAAATGAACACTGGTTTTGTTATCACCGAGGCAAAAAAATATATATAGCGAGGGTGCTTTATCACCTAGTGCCTTAGACCAACTGGTTTGGGAGCCACTGCTAAGCCTTAGGTATTGCAAGACGAGGAAAAACACCTAATTAGCAAGCACATGAGCAATCGGTCGGTTAGTACCTCAAGAAGTATTAACGGTCGCATGAAGAATGTATGAGCAAATTCCGTCTAAATATCTATTAAAAAGTACTAAGGTAGATGGACAAGAGTATGATTGCTTGAATTGAATTCTCTGAGTGAAGGGATGAAGGTAGATGGACAAGAGTATGATTGCTTGAATTGAATTCTCTGAGTGAAGGGATGTCCAGTTCACACACGTAGGGGTATATGATCAAAGTTTGGAAGAAAGGTAGGAATGAAAACTATAGGCGATGTTTTATTGAGGGATAATGTGATTTCTAACATTTTCTCATGACCATTAAGATAGAGCTCATAGCAACTGAAAAGCTGGTATAGTTGAAAACTCTTATTTTCAAGTTCTTTTTTTTATAGTTCTTATCTTCATATAACTTTCACCATCTCTCATTTGTTATGGGATTTTGTGGGTGTGATCCGCTGAAAACCCTCAGGAGACAACACTCCTCCTACTGGGGATATGCCACTGGCACCGAGTAAGGAAGGTTGGGGGCAACTCTCCTTCTGGACTGACTCCGCCTACTACAACCGCCCTCGAAGGTTCCTTAGGCGCATTATGGGCACAAGAGAACGACCAAAGGAAAGAAAGAGCTCTCTATTACTTAAGTCGAGTTCTCCTGGGGGCAGAAAGCAATTATTCTCCCATCGAAAAGCACCGTCTGGCGTTGATCTTCGCGATAACAAAGCTCAGGCACTAAGCGTTGGCGCATGAAGTCCGTCTCATATCGAAGGTGGACCTCCTTAAATACTTGATGTCAAAGGCTATATTGACAGGCCGGCTCGCTAAATGGGCCTTGCTCTTGATGGAGTTCTCAATAACTTATCAACCTCTTAAGGCAGTGAAAGGCCAGGCCATCCCCGATTTCCTTGCTGAACATCCAATACCGGCCGATTCTCTCTTGAATTGCGAACTTCCAGACGAACATGCGTTCGACACGATCGACGGAAGTGGTACCCGATGGGAGCTTTTTTCGATGGAGCATCCTCCATGAAGAAGCGCAAACAAAGCACGCCGATAATCAAATCGGGAGTGGGCCTTATCTTCGTGACCCCGCAAGGAGGGATAATGCAATTTGCCTTCTCCTTAACAGAGCCGAGGACGAACAATGAGGCCGAATACGAAGCTTTGATAGCAGGCCCCGAGATCGCCATCGACATGGGAATTGAAAACCTCCTCATATACGGAGACTCCCAACTGGTCGTTAGTCAAGTGAATGGCGACTACCAACAAGGCAAACTCGCGCTGTCTGAACACTGGAAGGTGAGCCCGCCACAACCACATGCTCCGAAAAAGATGGATATACCGGGGGCATCATGCTAATTCATAGAGAAAGCCCAATGGACCACTATGTCCTAAAACTAGCTATAGACCGAAAAGTCAGTAAACTAGAAATTCGCCTCAAATACGACGACGCTAGACCGAAAAGTCAGTAAACTAGAAATTCGCCTCAAATACGGCGGCGCTAGACCGAAAAGTCAGTAAACTAGAAATTCGCCTCAAATACGGCGACGCCAGACCGAAAAGTCAGTAAACTAGAAATTCGCCTCAAATACGGCGACGCCAGACCAAAAAGTCAATAAACTAGAGATTCGCCTCAAATATGGCGACGGTGGACCGCTATGTCCTAAAACTGGCATTGGACCGCAATGTCCTAAAACTTGCAAATGACCGAAACGTCTTTAAACTACTACCGCAGCATCCTCAAGCTGACGTGATTTAAAAAAAAGAATAAAAAAAACGGTATGTCCATAAGCAAAATGGGCACGGATGAAAACCCGAAAAGGCGCCGTGAGTAAAAACAGCAGGACTACCGGCGAGTGTTTGTGAAAACCCAAAAAGGCGCAACCTCGTTAAAAACACTTACAGGGTCCTCACGACCTTGTGAGGAGAAACCACCTGCGTGAGATCCTTACGACTCACAAGGGAACAACACACTTAGGGATCCTCACGATTCCTAAGGAGAAATTACACTTGCGGGATCCTCACGACTCGTAAGGAGAATTCTCTTATGGGACCCTCACGGCTCATAAGATTTGAAAGTCTTAAGTTACAGAGACCTGAAGCTGTTCTTAAGAAAACCCCCCATAACCTTCGATTTGGCCCTACAAGTGGCTCAATACTGACCCTTGCATACAATCAACGGGCGCGAATAAACATTTCCCTAACCAAGTCCCATCCGTGACTGGGGATATGTTCGCACGGTGAACAACCTTTGTAAGTCCTCTCGACTTATAAGGAGAAAGGACACTTGTAGGATCCTTACGACTTATAAGAGAACATTCACTTAGGAATCCCTACGATTCCTAAGGAGAAAACACACCTACGAGATCCTCACGACTTGTAGGGAGAAATACCTTTGTGAGACCCTTACGACTCATGAAGTCAAAAGCCTTAGTCGACAGGATCCTAACCCTATTTACTAAGCCACCTTTGTTCAACATCGACAGAGGCAAATGATGATTCGCTCCTGGTAATATCCCAGTTGTAGCGATGCTGATGCCTAAACCGGTATCAAATTCCAAGTCCTTTCATGGCAAATGATGATTCGCTCCTGGCAGTATTCAAGTCGCAGCGATGCTGATGCTAAGATTGGTGTCAGATCCCAAATCCCTTACTCCCGAGAAAAATCAGCGAGCCCAAAAAAAAATGCATATGAAATAGCCGAAATGATTGGGCAACTCGCAATAAAACAGCAGCGAGTAAAAATAAAATAAATAGCCGAAATGATTGGGCAACTCGCAATAAAAAGCAGCGAGTAAAAAGAGAAACAGCCGAAATGATTGGGCACCGCGAAAAATAGCCGAAATGATTGGGCAATCGCGATTTTCGCGATATAAAAAGCTGAAATGATAGAGCATCGCGGAAAGAATAAAAAAAATAAAAGAATGGAACTTTTTGCCCTACAAGTGAGATCACATCGATCCCTGTATACAATCCAAGGGCACAAACAAAGAGGGAACCATACCTTCCCAACAGGCTCCATCAGAATGCGAAGCCGAATCTCGACGGTCCATAAACAACCTAGAGAAAACCTCGACATTTGTCGCAATATTGCAGACACAATGTCGACAAATGAAGCAAAGGAAGATCCCTAGCTTCAAGGTCTCGACGTCAACATCGACAACTTACAGATCACCAACGGCGTTTCTCCGCACTCCAACCAGATGCAGACGTGACGTCAACAATCGACCTCAGAGTCGCAACGAAACGGAACCATGGCAAAGTCCCTAGTTCCAAATCTCAATGGCCATATCTACAGCCTGGAGACCAACAACGGTGTGCCTCCTCATTCCAACAGGACACAGATGTTACACCATCAAATGGAGCGACGGCAAAATCCCAGCTCCACCTCAGCATTCGTCTCGTTGCAGCAGACGTAATGTCAACAATGGCATTCCCTCGCAATGCCAGCAAACAAAACAAAAGCCAAATTCCTAGCTTCAACGTCTTAACGGCAAGTCATATAAAACCGGAAAGACAATCAGAGATCATCTCACACCAAAGCGGAGTGACGGCAAAATCCCAGCTCCACCTCAGCATTCGTCTCGTTACAGCAGACGCAATGTCAATAACGGCATTCCCTCGCAATCCAGCACGATGCAGATGCAACGTCAGCGAAAGACCCCATAGTCGAAACAAAATGGAGCGACGGCAAAATCCCAGTTCCACCTCAGCATTCGTCTCGATACAGCAGACGCAATGCCAGCAAATGAAGCAAAGGCCAAATTCCTAGCTTCAGCGTCTTAACGGCAAGTCATATAAAGCCTGAAAGACAATCGGAGATCATCTCGCACAAGCGCGGAGTGGTCACCACCTCAACGTTCGTCTCGATACAGCAGACACAACATCACTAAGCGGAGCCACGGTAAAGTCCCTAGTTCCAAATCTCGACGGTTCACCAGCAACCTAGAGACAACCGCGACATTCGTCTCGATACAGCAGACGCGATGCCAGCAAACGAAGCAAAGGCCAAATTCCTAGCTTCAGGGTCTTAACAGCAAGTCATATAAAGCCTGAAAGACTATCAGAGATCATCCCACATCAGCGCGGAGTGGTTATGACTCATCGGGGCTCTCCAAAATGAGCCTAACCTCAAGTAAAAAGCGGCATGGCAAATTCCTAACGCTTGCTCTTCCGACGGTCAAACTGCCTAGGAGGATTGCTTGAAGACATCTTGTCCAGCCCCGAAGGGATCAGAGACACGACAGTCGCAAGGCTACTCGAACAGCAAGATTGCCTATCGAGAAATATATCAGCCAACGCGACTGTACGACGGACAAAATCCTAGTACCACAGACCCTAACGGACCTTTTTCGTAAAGAGCAGAGGTTAACTGTGACGTTAGAACATTCTTGATTCGCATAGACCCGCGGAGAAACTAGTGTCTTTGCAGGAATACCTCGATTCGTTTCAACCCCGAGGAAACCAGTGTCCTCGGGCAAATACTTCGACTCAGGGAAACTAGCGTCCTTGATGAGAGCTTCTTGATTCGCGTCGACCCGCAGAGAAACCAGCGTCTTTGCAGGAATACCTCGATTCGTTTCAACCCCGAGGAAACCAGTGTCTTTGGCAAAATACTTCGACTCAGGGAAACTAGCGTCCTTGATGAGAGCTTCTTGATTCGCGTCGACCCGCAGAGAAACTAGCGTCTTTGCAGGAATACCTCGATTCGTTTCAACCCCGAGGAAACCAGTGTCCTCGGGCAAATACTTCGACTCAGGGAAACTAGCGTCCTTGATGAGAGCTTCTTGATTTGCGTCGACCCGCAGAGAAACTAGCGTCTTTGCAGGAATACCTCGATTCGTTTCAATCCCGAGGAAACCAGTGTCCTCGGCCAAATACTTCGACTCAGGGAAACTAGCGACCTTGATGAGAGCTTCTTGATTCGCGTCGACCCACAGAGAAACTAGCGTCTTTGCAGGAATACCTCGATTCGTTTCAACCCCGAGGAAACCAGTGTCCTCGGGAAAATACTTCGACTCAGGGAAACTAGCGTCCTTGATGAGAGCTTCTTGAGTCGCGTCGACCCGCAGAGAAACCAGCATCTTTGCAGGAATACCTCGATTCGTTTCAACTCTGAGGAAACCAGTGTCCTCGGCCAAATACTTCGACTCAGGGAAACTAGCGTCCTTGATGAGAGCTTCTTGATTCGCGTCGACCCGCAGAGAAACTAGCGTCTTTGCAGGAATACCTCGATTCGTTTCAACCCCAGGGAAATCAGTGTCCTTGGCGAGAACTTCTCGATTCATCTCGACTCGTGGGGAAATTAGTGTCTTCGCGAAGACATCTCGATTCGTCTCGACTTGTGAGATAAAGCCTTAGGCAGTAGGGATTAAAAAACCTGTTTCCTAAGCACTAGGACCCTGCAAGTCGGCCCAAAACGGTCTCTTGCATACTATCCATGGGTCACACTCTCTAAAGTCGAATCTTGACAAGGAGGGAAATAACCGCTTACGGGTCCTCTCGACTCATAAGAAGGAAAATTCTCTTATAGGATCCTTACGACTTATAAGAGAAAACGCACTTAGGAATCCTCACGGTTCCTAAGGAGAAAATACACATACGAGATCCTCTCGATCCGTAGGGAGAAAAGTCTTTGTGAGACCCTCACGGCTCATAAACTTGAAAAGTCTTAGGCTACAAGGAACCTAAACTTGTCTCCTAAGCCCTCGATTCCATGGCTATGCATAACTTTGCACTACTTCACCCACGTACATACTTACGTGGGCAAAATAGTGGGGGGCATTTGTTCCCGCCAAAATTTTGTCTCAAAACCCACTCCTTATAAAATAATAACAAAAAAAGAATAAATAAATAAATAATAATAAAGGAGAAAATCTCCCTTTCAGAGCAAAACTCTGTTCAAATTCCAAGGCGGGAAATGAAGCAATACTTCTGTTTCCCCCAATCAGAGCAAAGCTCTGTTTTAAAAGATGATAAAAGTCAAATTAAAAGAAGAAGCAACGCTTCAGCTGACTTGCGCTCTGCGCTGCGTGACACGTGTCAGCGCAGTTGCGCTGCGCTCTGCGCTGCGCGACACGTGTCAGTGCAGTTGCGCAAGAGCAGTTGCGCTGAGCTCTGCGCTGCGCGACACGTGTCAAGCGCAAGTGCGCTTGCGCCAACTGTGCTAGCACTAAAACAGAATTAAAATTCTGGAAAGATCTTTCTCAATCTTGTTAAAAACAAAAAGATTGCCTTCTGTAAAACAGAAGCCCTAGGATCAAAAATCCAACGGTGGGAAATATTCCCAAATCAATCAGAGAAAGATCTCTCTAACCAATTCAACAAATCATTGGCACTATAAAAAGGCCCCTAGACTCCAAGTCTAAAAAAGAGAAAAAGAGAAAATAGACAAAAAAAGATACAGAGAGAGCTCTTCTAAAAACTTTGAGAAGAATTCAGAGAGAAAAGAAAAAGGTAAAACCTTTGAAAAAAGAAGAAGTTCTTCTAAAAAGATCAATGATCTAAGAACAAGATCAAGATCTTTAATAAAAATAATAAAAAAAGAAGTAATTTACTTCTGTATAAAGGCATTGCCTTTTGATGAACCACTGGTTCTTGAGAATTGAGATAGAACCTCTCTGGAAAATAAGAAAAACTTGTTCCCTTTGATCTAATTTGATCCAAATATTAAACAGTGCCTTGCACTTTTGAGTTTGCACTGTTGCGCTCCTTGGATTGGCGCAAGCCACCAGGGAGCGCCACGTGTGACCCCGGAACAAACTGCGCCTTGTACTTTACAAAAATGAGCATTGCGCTCTTGGATTGGCGCAACTCACCAGAGCGCGCCACGTGTCGCAAGCACACTAGCGCAGCGCAATGGCGCAGCGCACTGCACTTGCGCTCACCAGAGCGTGACACGTGTCGCCACCACATGAATTTGCGCCTTGCGCTCCTCAATTGGCGCAAAGCGCCTGACAAGCCACGTGGGGCGCTGTCGGAGCATTTAATGCAATGCATTATCAAGGGCAGAGCCCAATAAAAAAGGTTTATCAGACCAAACAAAAAGTGCTGTGCACTATTAAAAGGGGCAGAGCCTAATTAAAAGAAAGAAGTCTAAACAGACCAAAATAAAATGCTTTGAATTATTTTAAAAGAGGGCAAAGCCCAAACAAAGGCCTAATAGGCCAAATGCAAATAAAATGTTGAATATTCTCAACTGGACTTAGCCCAATACTGGCCATAAGTCCTCAAATTAAATTTGAACCGAGCACAATTGCTCTCCCAAATCAATTTACATCCAGTTCGAGGGTACATCTCCGAACTCCTCTGACATCTGTCGTTGTAATCCTTCAACGTCGTCAGAGAGGTGACGGGTCCCGACAACCACATATTGACACGGACTAATGCGTCCTTAAACTCATGGACTAAAGCGTCCTTAAACTCACGGACTAATGCGTCCCTAAACTCATGGAATAATTCGTCCCTAAACTCATGGACTAAAGCGTCCTTAAACTCATGGACCAATGCGTCCTTAAACTAATGTTTGACCCCAAATGGGAATGTTGGACCACTATGTCCCTAAACCGGTAATACGGACTGTGGGGTCCTTAAACTCATGGACTAATGCGTCCTTAAACTAATGTTCGTACCTAAATGGGAATGTTGGACCACCATGTCCCTAAACCGGTAATACGGACTGTGGGGTCCTTAAACTCATGGACTAATGCGTCCTTAAACTAATGTTCGTCCCCAAATGGGAATGTTGGACCACCATGTCCCTAAACCGGTAATACGGACTATGGGGTCCTTAAACTCATGGACTAATGCGTCCTTAAACTAATGTTCGTCCCCAAATGGGAATGTTGGGCCACCATGTCCCTAAACTGGTAATACGGACTGTGGGGTCCTTTAACTCATGGACTAATGCGTCCTTAAACCAATGTTCGTCCCCCAAATGGGAATGCTGGACCACCATGTCCCTAAACTGGTAATACGGACTGTGGGGTCCTTAAACTCATGGACTAATGCGTCCTTACACCAATCTTCGTCCCCAAAATGGGAATGTTGGACCACCATGTCCCTAAACTGGCAATGGACCACTATGTCCCTAAACTGGAACAATAGAGCCCAAATGCTCTTTTGTCGGATCTAAATGATCCTGTTAAGTCGATCTTAGTCTCAAATTAGGCTAACGTATCCTTAACAAACATTTAAGATGATCTTAGCCTCAAATATGGCTAACGCATCCTTAAATCAAAAATTTCAAAACAGACTTTAGTCCCAAATTGGACTATAGATCTCCCAACCAACTTCGGTTCAAGGGTACATCTCTGAACTCCTCTGACATCTGTCGTTGTAATCCTTCAACATCGTCAGAGAGGTGACGGGTCTCGACGGCCATACATTCAATGGACCACTATGTCCCTAAACTGGAACAATAAGAGCCAATTGCTCTCCTGTTGGATCTAAATGATCCCGTTAAGTTGATCTTAGTCTGGAAATCAGACTAACGTATCCTTAACAAACGTTTAAGTTGATCTTAGCCTCAAATATGGCTAACGTATTCTTAAACCAAAACTCCAAACCCAAATCTAAGAAAATACGGATTTGGACTAATCCACGTCCTACGGGTGACGACATAAACTAGTCTCCGTATACAATCCACGGGCAACCACAAACGAAACAAACACCCACGACAAGAAGTGAAATTCTGGAGAAGGAGAAGGTTGTTACCGCGATGCGGTAGCGTAATTAACTGCAAGGGCTTGCGCCTGCAGGGAAGAGCATCCCCACAATCAAAAACCCCTCAAGCGAGGGGGAATCTGACGAAGTCTGCTACATCGGCCGCATCCGTCTAAACCTCCGATACACGGTGCCATAAATCAACTTGGCATCTTTGGAGAGGTGGACGGATAAAACCAAATAGCATCTGCCCCGAATCCCAGGCGAGACGCGCATGTCTCAGCCTCCATTCGGAAGGGAACACTATGTTCTTGAAATAACAGAGATGAAACGATCTCGTGGAAAGAAGAACCATCTTCTAAAAAGATCTTAGATCTATAAAAAGACCAAGGTCTTTGTTTTAAAAGAAAAAGATCAAAAGATCTAATCATAAAGAAAATAATAATAAAAGAAGTATTTTTACTTCATTTACAGATCTTTGATCTATAAAAGGCAGAGCCTTTTATAAAAAACAAGAACTTTTGTTCTTGGATCTTGAGGCAAAGCCTCCTTTGAAGAACATAAATTTGTTCTTTGATCTTAAAATTGATCAGATACGCTTTGCGCTATTGAAAAGTGGCTTGCACTCATGAACTGCGCTCTTGCGTTCTTTGGATCGGCGCTCAGCGCCAAAACATGCCACGTGTCAACCATAGACACCACTTGCGCTTTGCGCTTTTAAAACAGCGCACTGCGCTCATGAGCCGGCGCTCAGCGCCAAGTGCGCCACGTGTCACTCACTGGCGCGCCAACAGACTAGCACAGAGCGCTCATAAATTAAAAGCACAATGCGCTAACGAACCAGCGCTTAGCGCTAAGCGCGACACGTGTCCTCTTCGCGTGCGCTACTCGACAGAAGCGCAATGCGCTCTTTAATTGGCGCAAAACGCCTGACGCACCACGTGGCGCACTATCAGAACATAATTTGTTCTGATCAAGACAAAATATGTCAGAGCCTGATGCCTAGCATTATTAAAAGGGCTGAGCCCAAATAAAGGCTTAATAGCCAGAGCAACTAAAAATGTTAAACATTTTTAATTGGACTTAGCCCAATTCTGGCCATAAGTCCTCAACTTATATTAAACTGAGCACATCTGCTCATAAATATCCAACAGATCTTAGTCTCAAACTGGGCTACAAATCTTTCAAACAATCCACATTGGTTTAAGGGTACATCTCTCACTCCTTTGATATTTGTCGTTGTAATTCCTCAACGTCTTCAAAGAGGTGATCGGTCCCGACAACCACACATTCCATGGACTGTGGGGTCCTTAAACTCATGGACTATGATGTACTTAACCTCGACCGTGATATCTTAAAACTAACATCGGACTGTGAGGTCTTTAAACTCATGGACTATGATGTCCTTAATCTCGACCGTGATGTCTTAAAACTAACATCGGACTGTGAGGTCCTTAAACTCACGGACTATGATGTCCTTAACCTCGACCGCGATGTCTTTAAACTAACATTGGACCGAGATGTCCCTAAACTAACAATAGACGTTAATGTCCTTAAACTAATTACCGACCGCAATGTCATTAAACTAAACAACAGAGCCCAATTGCTCTCTTGTCGGATCTAAACGATCCTGTTAAGTTGATCTTAGTCTAAAATTAGACTAACGTATCCTTAACAAACGTTTAAGTTGATCTTAGTCTCAAATGAGGCTAACGTATCCTTAAACCCAACCCCCAAACCCAAATCTAAGAAAGATACGGATTTGGACTAGTCCACGCCCTACGGGCGACAACATAATTTAGTCTATGTATACAATCCACGGGCAACCACAAACAAAACAAACACCCACGACACGAAGTGACCATCTGGAGAAGGAGAAAGTTGTTATCGCGATACGGTAACGTAATTAACTGCAGGGGCTTGCGCCTGCAGGGAAGAGCGTCCCCACAATCAAAAACCCCTCAGATGAGGGGGAATCTGACGAAGTCTGCTACATCGGCCGCATCCGTTTAAACCTTCGATACATGGTGCCATAAATCAACTTGGCATCTCCGGAGAGGTGGACGGATAGCACTAATTAGCATCTGCCCCGAATTTCAGGCAAGACGGACCTACGCGGTTGCTTCTCTGTGTTCGGAGGAGTACAGCATGTTCGTCTGGCAGGTCGCAATTCAAAGGAGAATCGGCAGGTATTGGATGCTCAGCGAGAAAGTCGGCAATGGCCTGGCCTTTCAGTGCCTTAAGAGGCCGATAAGTTATCATGAATTCCATCAAGAGCAGGGCCCATTTAGTGAGCCGCCCTGTTAATATGGCTTTTGACATCAAATACTTGAAAGGATCCACCTTCGATATGAGATGAACCTCATGTGCCAACGCGTAGTGCCTGAGCTTCGTTATTGCGAAGATCAACGCCAGGCAGTGTTTTTCAATAGGGGAGTAGTTGCTTTCTACCCCCAGGAGAACTCGACTCAAGTAGTAGAGGGCTCTCTCCTTTCCTTGGTCGTTCTCTTGTGCCCATAATACGCCTAATGGACCTTCAAGGGCAGTCGTATACAGAATGAGGGGTTTTCCTTTAACGGGAGCGGCCAGTACTAGCAGATTCTGCAGGTATTGCTTGATTTCATCCAGTGCGCTTTGACAATTGTGATCCCAGACAAATGGGGTTCCCTTCTTCATCAGGTGACTGTAGGGGCGGCACTTGCCGGAGAGATTGGCTATAAATCGCCGGATATACGCGAGCTTTCCTTGAAGAGACCGCAGCTGTTTGAGAGTTCTTGGCGAGGGCATTTCCATAATCGCCTTGATCTTTGACGAATCTATCTCGATACCTCGGTGTCGGACGATGAATCCTAGGAATTTGCCCGAGGAAACTCCGAACGCACATTTGAGAGGGTTCATCTTCAAGTTGTATTGCCGAAGACGTTGAAACACGATCTTCAGATGCTCTACATGTTCCTCGTATGATTTGCTTTTAACCATGAGGTCGTCAATATAGCATTCGACGATTTCATGTATGAGGTCGTCGAAAATTTTCGTCATGGCCCTCTGATAGGTGGCGGCGGTGTTCTTTAGACCGAAGGGCATCACCTTGTAGCAGAATAAGCCCAAAGGGGCCTGGAAAGCGGTGTGCTTCTGGTCCTCGGGATGCATCTTTATCTGATTGTATCCTGACGAGCCGTCCATGAAGGAGAAAATTTCATGAGTGGACGTATTGTCTATCATCCGCTCGGTGACCGGTACTGGGAAGTCGTCCTTCGGGTAAGCTTTGTTGAGATCCCGAAAGTCCACACATATGCGCACCATCCCATTCTTCTTCATTACTGTGACAATGTTGGCGATCCAGTCAGGATACTGAACTTCTTGGATGAAACCGGAGTCGATTAGTTTCTTGACCTCGGCGTTGATGCTCATCTCAAGCTCGAGCCGCATTCTCCTCGGTGCCTGTTTGATCGGCTTGACGTCCGGGGATATCGCTAATTTGTGTACAGCAATCTCTGGATCTAGTCCTGGCATCTCGGAATAGTTCCATGCGAAGCAATCTTTATGCTGCATGAGCACATCCTTTAGCATAGCCACCCTTTCTTCAGACAACAGCTCACTGACGAACGTCGGCCGCGGGTCACTTGCCGTCCCCAAATCAATTTTCTTGAGGTTATCTGCAGTAGTATGTATCCCATCTTCCAGCTCCTTTGGTGCCGGTGGAAACTCTGAAATTACCTCGTTATCATCGTTTTCAAAACACCGGGGGAGGTCATCCATATTCTCGGGCTCTTCTTCTGACAACATTATCATATGACAAGTACGAGATCGCTTCCAAGACCGATGTTGATCTGGTTCTGCTCTCGCGGCTTTGGGTTCATACATCTGTGGCGGGGTTACCCTCCAGCTGCTGGATAGAGCGAACCTGCCTTGCTGATACTGGTCTTCTACCCAGTTTTTAAATGTGAAGCGGTCTTCAAGAGGATGTCATATTGCTCTGTGATATGAGCAATAGTCCGGGTGAGAGACTTTGCCTACTTTCTCGGGGTGCTTGGACTCCGGGAGCGTCAACATCTGATGTTTTATGACAAGATCGAATATCTTCCTTATCTTGTCTTAGGGAAAAGAATATGCTTGACCCATCTTTTTTATAAGAGACGAATCCGGACTGCTCGATTCCTAATCGCGTGGCTTCTTAGACCCGCTTTGTCGTTGTCGAACACCTTTCCCGTTCTTTGGTTTGTTTCTGCCTCTGCGTCGGGCCTTTTGTACAACGGGTTGACAAGGAGGAGCATCTTCATTTTTCACAGCCTGTTGAAGGAGGCGTTAAGTCCTGGCTTTCTCGTAGATGGCCATTTCGCGATTATGGTCATCTTGAACCTTTTGACCTGCTTCCCTTATAAGCTTGTCCATTTGTTCTTCGAACGACGGACTGGGCATTTTCACGGTGGGAGCTCTTTCTGGCTCAGGGTTAGCATCTTCCCACAGAGCATCTCCTTCTTCGTCAAAGTCATGTATGACGTAGCAGCCGCGGAATAGCTCCTGTTTCTTGGATTGAACATATCCAAGCCCGATCGTTTCCATTCTCCCGTTGGGCAACTTTCTTTGAGTTTCGGGAACGTTCCAGATCCTGTTATAGAACCGTGCTTGTCGCGCGGTTTGCTTAAGAGGTATACCTTGGCGTCTCAAGAGTCTCTTTAGTCCGTTCATGTAATATCTGGGCAAACGGATAGGCTGGAGCCTGTCAAGTGTAGAATCCGCACCATGCTAGATTTCTTTCTCCACTTTGGTTTCCCCGGATCGGTAGAATAGGATTGCCTTTTCACCTTTTCGCGTGGGAGGGATGTAGAATGTCTGCAATTCTTCCACACTGTAGGTATCAAGCGCGTCTAGCTCTTTATGATGCTTGGGCGGAACCATGGCAACTTGCAAACTTTGATCTTCATCAGCGAAGGTTTGTATTGATGGCCGAGCAGAGAATACGGCATTGACCTCATCTTCCGAGTCGCTGCCGAAGATCAACATAGGAGCAGATGGTCCCGGCTTGTTGCACTGGGGCGGACCTGAGTAAACTATCTTTTCTTCCTCCTCGGTATCACTCCCGAAAACCGGAATAGTAGTGATAGCTTTGTTCTTCGATTTGTGACATCTTTCCATGTCCTCGAAATCCGGTAAGAAGTATTTTGCATCTTCATACTTTCGGACTTCGTTTATGGAGAATGGTTTCAGCTCTCCTGTTACGGTATACTCGAGACCATCTTTGAAATGCTTCATACACTGATGTTGTGTAGAAGGGATGATGTTGTACTCATGTAACCAGGGCCGTCCGAGCAAAGCATTGTAGCATGTATTGGCGTCAATGACGTGAAACTTAATGTCCGTGATAAGCAGCCCAAAGCGTAGTGTCAATATCACAGACCCAAGCGTCCGTGATGACTGAGAGTCGAACCCGGATATGGTGATTTTGTCGCGAGCGAGGTGCTGAACGCTCATGCAGATTTCCTTTAGCACCCTTACGTTAAGGAGGTTGACGGAGGACCCATTGTCGACCAGGATTTTTCCTATCTTGATGTCATGACAGTATCCGGAGACCTATAGGGGACGGTTGTACTCGCATGTCTCAAGGAGGATATCTTCATCGCCGAAGGTGATATCGGCTGTGTATACTTCTTCCAGCTCGTCCTTCATCTTTTCTTCGGCGAGGAAAGCTTGGAATTGCTCGGGCTCTTGCAATGCCTTGATTAAAGAATCTCTCGCCTCTTTGGATAGCAGAAGGACGTCGAGAATACTGAGCTGCGAGGGTATCTTCCTCAAGTGTGCGAGAACGTTGTAGTCCACCTTGTTTTTCTTTGGCGGGTCCTTGGCTGTCAGCTCTTTGACGGCTTGGTCATCAAGGATGATATCCTCAGAGACCTTTTCTTTTCCCTTCTCTTTTCTACTCGACCCACTGTTCGAGGGCCCAAGATTCTTTTCGGGTAGTGTACGATTGCGCAGCTGAATATTTTCACAGGTCTTCGGTTCTTCCTCTTTTCCCAAGGTGGATTCTTTAAAGAGAGGACCAAGAGTCATTTCTTCATCAGAATCGCTCCCAAAGGTGAGAAATTGCGATCCCCCAGCGCCGACCATGTGACAGTTGCCAGTAGTTCTTTTATGTTCCTCGGTCGTATTTCTTTGCTCCCGATGAGCTTTGCGTTTCATCCGCTTGAAATGTTGTCGGTGGGCAACATATCCCTGCCACCATCTTTTAAAAGCGTTACACTCTTCGGGGGGTGCACAATCTTTCGATGATATAAGTAGTAGCTAGGATGCATTTCCGCTTCATCGAGAGCGTTCGCTTCGGAGGGTGGCAGCTTCATTCCCATCGAGATGGCTTTAGCGAACCTTTTCCTCATCTTGAACCTATTTTTATTTGCGGCGGATGTACTTTGAT
This sequence comes from Agapanthus africanus, assembly GCA_030015575.1. NCBI lineage: Eukaryota > Viridiplantae > Streptophyta > Magnoliopsida > Asparagales > Amaryllidaceae > Agapanthus > Agapanthus africanus. The sequence continues at coordinate 89,731,524 of JASDDO010000028.1, read as the reverse complement.
CTGGCGGGAGTGTTTCAACTCTTTCGTCCAGTCGCCGGCGTTTGGCTTTTTCAAGTATGGCCATTTCACGCTCTCGAGCAGCTTTGCTTTTAAGAAGAGTTTCGTGCAGGGATGCATCAATTATTTCGTCAGACGGCTCTAGAAGTTCTAGTTTAGGATTTGCCCCCAGTTTCTCGGCGCAAGGAGCTTCTTCATCGTCTATTGACGAGTGAGAGATCACATGGCAACTTGCTACGTAATCTTCAGATTCATCCGACGAGTCTTCCCCATCATCTCCGTCCTCAAGGACATGGCTGAAAAACTCTTGGAGTGTAACTGGAGTCCGCGCCTTCTGGTTATACTCTTCCAGCGCGTCAATCTACTTTTGCAGGTCCGTGCACTTGTCACCAGGCTTCACGGGCTTCTTGGATTTTTTTCTTCTTCTTTGAAGATTTCGACGGCTGGGTGTGAGTGCTTTGGCTATCAACACCGATCTTTGGAGTTGGACACGGTTTTAACATTCCTTTGATGACCTCGAGTTCGAGTGGATTTTTCCACGTAATCTCCGGGCATGTTTGGAGGATCCTTCAGCATTCTTTTCGTCTTGGCTGAAAGAGCGACCTCCCATGGAGCTTCTTCTACGAAAGATCATGATGCCCCCGGTGTATCCATCTTCTTGGGAGTGTGTGGCCGAGGTGGGTTCACCTTCCAATTCTCGGATAATACGAACTTGCCCTGCTGGTACTGATCTTCTATCCAGCTTTTGAAGATGTAACAATTTTCGATCGGATGGCCCAACATTCGGTGATAAGGGCAATAGTTAGGATTGCTAATGTCACCCGGTTGCGCTGGGCGTCTTGACTCCAGCAGAGTGATGAGCCTGTTGCGCAGTGCGAGCTCGAATAACTTCTTTGTCTTGTCTCAAGGGAATGAGTAAGGGCGTCTCATTTTATTTTCGAGAGATCGAGTTCTATTATTTTGGTGATCAACTAGTCTTAGACCGCTGAGCTGCAGTTGAGCATTAGCGACGACGGTCGCTTTCTCCTTTCCTTTCTCGTTCCGCGGCTCCAGCTTTGGAGGAGACGGTCTATGACCCATCTGGTCCATTTAGGCCAGTTTGTCGATCAAGGCTTGGAACATGGTCGGCTTGAAGAACATCACGAATTGGGAAATAGTTGCATGAGGGTCCAGAGTGCCCATGAACATGCCCACCGCCGGCGCTTCTTCGATGCGTTGTTCGCATTTCGACCATAGATTCCGCCATCGTATTGCATATTGAACCCATGTTTCACCTGGCTTCACCTTAGCATTGATCAACGCCGTTATTGGGGTGCGTTCACTAGCACTTGCAAATCTTTGCGTGAATAATAGCTCCATTTCTGCAAAAGTCTTGACGGGGTCATTTAGAAGTTCAGAGTACCATTCAAACGCTGTCTCCGACAAGCTGCCAACAAAATGACGGAGCAAAAGTTTATCATCACCCCCGGTGTTGGCGCAAAGAGCCCTAAACTGAGCGACATGTTGGTGGGGATTGCCTGTCCCCTTATACACATGGAATTTGAGGATCGTGTACCCCGGCGGGTACTTTATTTGGTCATACCAGCCTGGATATGGTCGCCCAGTTTTAACAACTTGGTCGGCTGCTTCATTCGCCTGGTGAGCTCGTATTTGCTAAGCAATATAGTCATCCAGAGCGGCCTTGGAAATGGTTTCCTCTTTGGCTGCTGAAAGAGCCGGAGGAGGGTTCGATGTCTCCCCTCTGTCGTCTTCAATAATGATCGGAGGGTCTTCAGCTGGAGGATTCGGCTGTAACATCATCCCGACCATGTCTTGGAAAAGAAGCGACATTCGTTTTATATTAGCCGCTTGTTCTGTTGCTTCTCTGTCCTTCTTTTCGAGGACTCTGCGGAGGAAGTCAGCATCAGTTTCTTGTTCATGACGCTGCTCTGATGACGCCTCCGGGCTTTCTTTTGGCCCGATGAGTGCGGCCATTTACATTAGCATTTCCTAAAGCTTCTGTTGCTACTCCTGGGATTTTGTCACGGATCGGGTGAGCGGTCAGTGACCCGTCGAAGCGCGGCTTTCCTCTTTTTCGGAAGCCACGTAAACAGTATGCACCATTATGCCCCCAGACTTAGGGCGTTTGGGCACAGCGTCTTTGTAGTCTACCATAGTCACAGGGGCTTTCTCTGGCCTCCTTCTCTTTTGAGCAGTTAACGTTGAGGGGGCCGTTGTAGTGGGCACCCAGGTAGTTGTCGTCCTTTGTGGCTTGACAAGATAGTTCTCTTCCTGTTGAACCTTCACCTTTTTCTGTCGGCGAGGGTAATCTTGATCAATCACCGACTCCTGGACCTGTCGCCAGACTTTGTAGATTTTGGAGGATAGCCGCTGAGGGGGCTGTTTCGGCTTCGCCTTCGGCGCATTCTCCATGGGTGGAGGAGATCTTTTCAGTACGGCGGTAGGAGAGTTCCTGCGCACCTTGTTCAGCAATTCAAAGTTGTTCCCGGTTGGAACAGCAGCATTGACTTCCACCGTTGGGGTTGGTGGAGTTAGCCCAGAGGGGGAGTTGCCCCCAGCTTTCCTTACCCGACGCCAGTAGGGACGTCGAGCGTGTCGATCCGCTGGGATTGTTTCGGCTTGAGGGGTGAGTTCGTCATGCCCCCTATTCTAGTGAAGCGCTGCTGGTACCAGCCTCTTGAAGACTGACGTCCGTCGAGCAGCAGTGTCTAACCTGTCAAAGACAGACCTCTGGGCGGGGGAAGTAGCTTTGAGGACTTCGACTGGAGCGGGAGCCGGAGCAGTCAGTCTTGTGAAGACCGACCCTTTAGCAGAAGAAGCCGCCTTGACAACTTCGGGAGCAGGGATGGCTATCCTCTTCGGAATAACATTTTCTGGAATTGCAGGCTTCATCATAGGCCCACATGTACTTTGGCCCAATCTGGCGAAGACTGAGACGCCGGAGCTAGACGACCCATTGAGAGGGGTCGCAATAGTGGTAAGTCGATCGAAGACCAACTTCTTTGAGCCTTCTTACGGCAACATTGGGGCATTGAAGCTCATGGGTGGGATCATAGTCCCAAAGAACAGCCCAGTGGTGGCTTGAGTTACTTGGTCCACCGGCATCGTGAATAGGGAGGCCGCTTGAGGCCCGTAAGCTATGCCTCCAGATGAGGCGGAACGCGAGTTGCAGTTGCAGCTGGAACATTTCGCGCAAGTAGACGCCGTTGATGTTTCGTTTTCTGTGCCAAGCAAGAAACCAAATCTTAGTACCTAAAACCCAAAGGCAACCATATCAAACCGCGATTCGTTCGCGAACACGGCACATGAAGTGTGGAGTGGAAAGAGGAAAAGGTCCCACCGGGCGTGCCAGAATCTGTTCCCTGCCAAAAGATGCGGACTAAGACGCGGCGGGCGTCCTGCCTAAAATTCGGGGCAGATGCTAATTGGTGTTATCCGTCCACCTCTCCGAAGATGCCAAGTTGATTTATGACACCATGTATCGAAGGTTTAAACGGATGCGGCCGATGTAGCAGACTTCGTCAGATTCCCCCTCATTTGAGGGGGTTTTTGATTGTAGGGACGCTCTTCCCTGCAGGCGCAAGCCCATGCAGTTAATTACGCTACCGCATCGCGGTAACAACTTTCTCCTTCTCCAGATGGTCACTTCGTGCCGTGGGTGTTTGTTTTGTTTTTTGTTTCCCGTTGATTGTATACGGAGACTGATTTATGTTTTCGCCCGTAGGGCGTGGGTTAGTCCAAATCCGTATTTTCTTAGATTTGGGTTTGGGGGTTGAGTTTAAGAATACGTTAGCCTCATTTGAGACTAAGATCGACTTAAACGTTTGTTAAGGATACGTTAGTCTAATTAATTTTTTTTTAGACTAAGATCAACTTAACGGGATCATTTAGATCCAACAAAAGAGCATTTGGACTCTATTGTTTAGTTTAGGGACATTGCGGTCGATTAGTTTAATGTAGCATTTTGAAAATTTAAAAATAAATAAAATTAATTAATTTAATAATAATATGATAAATCACAAAGTAATTAAAAACAAATAAGTCAACTTCATAAGATGTATGTAAAATAATTTAAATTAAAATTTTAGTATGCAACATAAATAAGCTATAAGGGTTTTAGTGATAATTTTAGCTTCATTTTAATAAAATGTGTGTTTTATAATAAACTAAGTTGTGAGGGTCTTTTAGGTAAAGTTTAGGTTTTTATGCAAAAGGAAAATTGTTAGGGGTGTAAATGAAAAAGGGATAGAACACATTTTAGCTCAGAATTTTAATGTAGATTAAAACAAAATTAAGAGATAATGCAAGTACATCTCTTACTTGCATGCGCGCGCGCGCACACCACCTCCTCCTTGCATGAAATAAGCACTCTTTAACCTTTGACACCTCCTTCTACCACCCCACCCCTCCCTCTTCTCATATAAAGGATATGTTCAGATCAATTATCAAGTTTAAAATCTGGAAAAAAATTCTGAAAGAAAAACAAAATTTAAGAAAATAAGAAAGAACAAGAGAAAGAGGAAGAAAGAAGCTAGGTTCTAGGTTTTCTCATCATCAAGTTAGGACAAGGGGCTTAGCATCTTGGAGGGGTTATTCCAACAAATTATGTGGGTAATATTCTTAATCACAGTAGGAGTTTAAGTTCTGTAATTAGTTTAATTTGAAATGAACAAGTTCTTTAATTTCGTATTTTAGTCAAAACTTAGCTCTGTAGTAATCTGCTATTATTCAGAGAAAAATAAACTTAACAAAACAGTGCTAAAATGATATATGTGGAACATAGAGTAAACCATAGGAACACGAACCAGAGGGCTCAGAGTTGGGCCGGCGATAAGAAGGAAAAATCCGGCGTCGCCGGATTTATGGGAAGCTAGGTGGGTTTGGCCTGTTGGGTAGGTTTCAGTGTATAATTTTGGCCATTTTAGTGTTATTTAAACAAGTTGGTTTCACTGAATTTAGAATCTGGAAACTAATATCGGAAAAGATATCTAGAAACACAATATACAACACGGTTAAAACGCATCGCGATTTAAATTCTGTAGCGATGCATGTTAGGGTTAAAATCCAGTAAGGTTAAGTATTTAATAGCTCGATATAGTCGTATACAATATAACTAGTACGTGGGAACGGGTGTTTTTCATTTCCGTCATGTCGGAGTAGCCGTTTCCTTATATAAGTTAAATTATGATGTTAGATTCGAATACGGGATTTTCGGAGGCAGCGAGGAAAGGGAAAGGATTGGCAATTCGTGAATAAATTCGACATTTTCCGGTGAGTAGACTAAACATCTACCGGGGAATTTTGTAAAGATGGCGTGTTACGCCCGTAGTTTTATTTAACTTAATGCTTTATTTTGTTATGCTAAATTGACAATATGCATTCACCATTCACATATATTTTGCTTAGTTGCTAGTACACTGCACAAGTATCGACGAGTTATGCCACGTGCACATTTTACATGTTACACACACCTCGTCGATATTACCATGTCACTTTTACACTTAGTAAGTTTCTTGTTAAAAATGATTCATATCATATCTTAAACACCAATAACAGTAGTAAATTGCATTATTAATATTATGTTTAGTATTTGAGTATTTCATGTTGAGATAAGAGGTAAATGTATTATTGAGGATTTATGGTTTTGAGTTTTGAATACTATTACATAAATCCAGTGATTTTCATGATTGATGTGTCATGTCCACCAAGAGATGTTTTATGATTTGGTTTTATTCCGGACCGAGTGGGGGAGATATACGGTCGCGGATTTTACGTTATCCATACGGAGTGGGGGAGATATACAGTTGGATACATGGTGGACCCGGTCGAGACCGAGGGGCAGGATAGCCGCATTTGAGGCGGGGAAGCCTAGCGTGGTTACTCGATACCGGAGATAGTGGTAAAAATACGGCGTATATCTAGATGATAACGACCGGTATTTTTGATTTCTGGATCATTCGAGAAATGATGCCTGTGAGAAATGGAAGTTTTGTGTCGATGATGGACACGGGAAATAAATTTTTATTGGAAATAAATGATGAGATTTCAGTTTGATTATGAGATTCGTATTATAGATTCATGATTTCCATAGATAATCATACATTATACTTGTTCACACTTCAGTTAGTATGATCGTCATATTTACATTATTAACCATTATATGTTAGTTATATTCACTGAGTTGGAAACTCACCCCCGTTGTGCCACAGTTCCTTGCAGGGGTAGAGTGGACGGTTAGCAGCGGTGCAGATCTACTCTTTCCGCTTTTATCGCATCTTTTGATAGGTAGGTTACATATGTAGTAACCTTCTCTTTTGATATTGTATTTTGTATCTAGAAAATCTCCATCAGACCTGTATTTTGACTTAGAGTGAGAAATGGTTATATGTATATTAATTGACAGTTAAGATCGTTTAGTTCTATAAATTGTTGTTTCTTTTCTTTATGTCTGGGATTAGTATTGATGTCCTATATTCTGAGATTTTAATTTCCGTTGTTGATATTGTTGATCCCAACTAGGGATGCAACCAAACTTAACACTTTATACTTGTTTAATATTTTAACTTCATAAACTGTGATTTTGTTAAAAAAAACTAAATTTCTATATAAAGAATTCCGCAAAAAGGATTTTGATCTTGGTTTTCGGCTTACTTGGACTGTGTACATATCTTTAGATATGATACAATCTAAGTGCCGGTCACATCCAAACTTTGGGTCGTAACAAAGTTGGTATCAGAGCTTAGGAGTAACCTTACGGAATCGAGTAGGGAAATTAAAATAGGTTGACGTGAGTCCGTGATTTAGGATGTCCTTTGGTTTGATGGAGTAGCTGAATTAGGATGAGTGTAGTACCATACGTATGTTCCGCGGCATATTTACGTTACCATACTCAGCCTAACTAACCTTAGGATGTATATCTTGATCTATTCTTCCGTTGATTCTCCGTTATTGATTGTTCCTATTCGTAAGCCTTATCAACTCTCGTTTCTTGTTCCAGTTGCTATGGCTACGCGGGCTAGGCGAGCCGCAGCCAGAGATGCAGCTAGGGCGAGTCCTCCTGTGACGGCGACTGGTACACCGGACGTTCCGGCGGTGCATGAGCATGTTGATCCTCCTCCTCCAGATCGCATGACTAGGATTGAGGAGGGCATGTTGGGATTGCAGCAAGTGGTAGGACAGTTAGCTGAGGCCACTCGAGTACTGAAACAGGATCCGGCACCGACCGTAGCAGAGTCCGAGGTACAGCCTACGCAGATGGTAGCACTGGTAGATACGAGGGTGATGGAGGTATCACTTGCAGAGTTTATGAGATTGAGACCTCCGGTATTTACAGGGACCGATGTAGCGAAAGATCCTCAGTCCTTTCTTGATAGGATGGCGAGGATTGGCAGATCATTGCGATGTTCTGATGCGAGGTCAGTTGAGCTGACTAGCTTCCGTTTGGAGGGACTTGCACAGGAATGGTGTGAGTCGATGGAGAGAGGGCGAGCCACGAGTCTTCCTCCGATGTCGTGGACCGAGTTTTCCGAGGTATTGCTTGCCAGATTTCTTCCACAGAGTGTGAAGGACGCTAGAGCTAGCAGTTTTGAAGCATTGCGGAAATCGGCAAGTATGTCAGTGGCAGATTATGACTTACGATTCACCCAGCTGTCGCGCTATTGTTCCCCTCCGAAAGACGCGCAAGACGGACGTCTTGCCTGAGATTCTGGGCAGATACTAATTGGTGCTATCCGTCCACCTCTTCGAAGATGCCAAGTTGATTTATGGCACCATATATCGAAGGTTTAAACGGATGCGGCCGATATAGCAGACTTCGTCAGATTCTCCCTCGCTTGAGGGGTTTTCGATTATGGGGACGCTCTTCCCTGCAGGCGCAAGCCCCTGCAGTTAATTACGCTACCGCATTGCGGTAACAACTTTCTCCTTCTCCAGATGGTCACTTCGTGTCGTGGGTGTTTGTTTTGTGTTTGGTTGCCCGTGGATTGTATACGGAGACTAATTTATTTCGCCGCCCGTAGGACGTGGATTAGTCCAAATCCGTATTTTCTTAGATTTGGATTAGGGGTTTGGGTTTAAGGATACGTTAGTCTCATTTTAGACTAAGATCAACTTAAACGTTTGTTAAGGATACGTTAGTCTAATTTAAGACTAAGATCAACTTAACGGTTTGTTAAGGACACGTTAGTCTAATTTTGAACTAAGGTCAACTTAACCATTTGTTAAGGATACGTTAGTCTAATTTTAGACTAAGATCTACTTAACGGGATCATTTAGATCTAACAAAAGAGCATTTGGACTCTTTTGTCCAGTTTAAGGACATCATAGCCCATGAGTTTAAGGACCCCACAGTCCAGGTTAAGGACATCATAGTCCATGGGCTTAAGGACCCCACAGTCCAGTTTAAAGACGTCATAGTCTATGAAATGTGTGGTTGTCGGGACCCGTCACCTCTTTGAAGACGTTGAAAGATTACAACGACAAATATCAGAGGAGTGAAGAGATGTACTCTTGAACCAAAGTGGATTAAGTGATCTGTAGTCCAATTTGGAACTAAGATCAATTAATTAGAATTATGAGCACATGGGCTCAGTTAAGTCTGAATTGAGGACTTATGGCCAACTTGGGCTAAGTCCAATGGGATTTGAAGTGTTGGCCTTTCGTTGGACCATTAGACATTTGTCCGGGTTCAGCCTTCATTATTTAACAATGCTAAACAAGAGTTTGAGGGCTCTGATAACATTTGGGTCTTTGGCTGAGGATTGAACATTATACCTCTGAGTTTCCACTCAATTTTGAGATTCAATTGAAGGGGAGGCTTTACCTCTAGAAAATTAGCCAATTGGGCTAAAGCTAGTGTTAAACAGTAGAGAACAACAGTGTTAAACACTGGAAATAAGATTATCAAATTAGTGTTAAACACTAGAAATGTGATTCTCAAATTAGTGTTAAACACTAAAGAATAACAGTGTTAAACAAAGTTGTCAGATTTAGGGAGGGGTCAAGTGGGAGCACGTGATGGCATCAAAAAGTGGGGCCAGATCCCCTTTACTTTATTCTGCAGATAAGTGTTTAACACTTCTTTTATATTTTATTTTGAGCATCACGTGTTGACACGTGATGGAGATTTATGCATCGATAATTAAAGCACTTGCTGAGGGATCGCGTGGGGACACGTGAGAGCGCCCAGAGCTGCTTTTCTTCTGCTTTTTCTTTCTGTATTTTTTGGAGGTCACGTGGGAGCACGTGAGGCATTGCCTCAAAGCTTCTTTTCTTCTCCTTTTTAGGGATCTTTCCAGGGGTCATATGGGGACACGTGACCTTAATTCTTTTCATGCACAGAGATCTTTTAAGTCTCCTTATTTTATTTTGAGAATTAAATTCTCTATAGGGTTAAACCCTAATTTCTTTTAGAGGAATTAAATTCCCATATATGTAAAAGAGTTAAATTCTTATATAGGGTTAAACCCTAGTTCTGTCTTGGAGGAATTAAATTCCTATAACTTTGGGAGAATTAAATTCTCATGCAGGGTTGAACCCTAATTTTTTATCTTGGAGGAATTAAATTCCTATAACTTTGGGAGAATTAAATTCTCATATAGGGTTAAACCCTAGTTTTGTTTTGGGAGGATTAAATTCTCTAAACTCAATTCCCCCTCTAAGTTTTGGATCTGCATGACATGATCTCAACCCGATGAGAATTAAATTCTCAATTTATGGGGAGATGTGCTCTGTGCAGATCTTCAACCAGAGGAAGAACTAAGTTCTTTTGTGCAGAAGAGTTAAACTCTTAGATTTTGAGAATTAAATTCTCTGTTTGAAGTTTTGATTCCCTTTCTTTTCTCACCTAGGGTTTTCTTTCTTGAGAATTAAATTCTCCTTTCTTTTCTCTCTGCTATTTTCCTTTAGAAAATTTCAAGATCCCAAAATTTTCTCTCCAAAACTCTATCTCTTCTTCTCTTCTCTTGACTCCTATTTATAGGAGGAGGAAAAGAATCAATTAGTTTAGCAAATCTTTCATTGAAAGATTTTGTTTGTTTTCATAATTGATATGAGCCTTTAGATCATGCAGTGAACTTTATTCACCGTTGGATTTTAAATCCAAAGATATTCTGTTTGTTAATTCTGGTGAGATTTTTAGGGAAATCTTTCCTTGTTTAAAATCTTTCCATAAATTGGTGATCTTTAATCACCCTTGGATCTTTAATCCAACGGTCCCCATAATCCTTTTCCATTTGGAAAGATTTAGAAGCTTTTAGAATTTAATTCTATTAAACTGTAAGGCTTTCGAAGCCAGTCACATGCTGGCACGTGACCCTTGGTCACGTGTGAGCACGTGGCCCCCAATTGAGTCCTTTTCTCAGTGTTTATTTACGCTTCAGTTTTAACCATCACGTGTCAACACGTGACCATTGGTCACGTGTGAACACGTGATACCTCATTGAGGTAATTCCTAATTTTTAGAATTAGGTACTATTAAGCTGTAAGGCTTTCAAAGCCTGTCACGTGCTGGCACGTGACCCTTGGTCACGTGTGAGCACGTGACCCCCAATGGAGTCATCTTTCAGCCATTTGTTTTCATTTCTGTTTTAACTATCACGTATCAACACGTGACCATTGGTCACGTGTGAGTACGTGACCCCCAATTGGGTCCTTCTTCAGCCGTTTTTTTTTATTTCTGTTTTAACTATCACGTGTCAACACGTGACCATTGATCACGTGTGAGCACGTGATACCTCATTGAGGTAATTCCTGATTTTTAATCAGGGAACAGTCCATAGCATATTTGCTCATAACTTTTGATCCCGGATGAATTATGAAGCCCATAATATATCAAATCGAAGGAGTTTTCGAGATGCTTTCGAGACCATCAGAATTTAACAGTTCCTCTTTCGGGAGTTTATCAAAATACAGGCCGGAAGATACTGGTTCGTATTTCCTTAAGCGTATCGCTGCCATTTGATACCTTGGACTCTTTTACGCAGAAATTTTTTGGCGGGAACAGCTATGCCCCATACTTAGTGCCTATGGAGGAGCTTCGGGTGAAGAGGTTCCTAAGGAGTCTGGATACGCAGTTGTATCTGGCTATAGGCTCCCAGCATTTTGATACGTATGCGCAGGCCATGGATGCAGCGATACGAGTGGATGAGCGTTTGAGCGAGGCAGTGGTTGTTCCAGAGCCAAAGAGGAGTAGACTGATCGGGCCAATGACTAGACAGTTTGGCAGAGGTTGAGGTAGATATACTCTAGGCCGTAGTTTCGGACGAGGTTGGACCCAGGGCCAGATGTTCAGTTCTTATCCCGATGATCAGAGGCCCCCATCTACATGTTTTAGTTGTGGACTTCCCGGACACTTTGCGTGGGATTGTAGATCCCAGGGAGGGACCGTTGTTCCACATGTTGCTTTACCCCTTCCACCTTCTACGCCGATGGTTTTACTTCCTCCCCCAGTTGGCGCTACACGCCAGGCAGTTGCACCACGAGGTCGAGGCTTTGCGGGACGTTCTCAGAGAGGTCGAGGAGATAGAGGTAGAGGACGACAGGATGCGGGCAGGGGCCAGGCACGGTATTTGCGCTGACTCCAGAGGATGCCCAGGCATCAAATGCGGTCGTGACAGGTACTCTTACAGTATGTTCGTTAGAGGCACATGTTTTATTTGATCCCGGTTCTAAACATTCATATGTATCTTCACGATTTGCACTCTCTTTGGGTAAAGAGTCATCGTTGTTAGAGTTACCATTAGTAGTGATTACTCCGGTGGGAGATTCTTTTGTAGCTCGGCACGTATTCAGATCATGTTCTGTGCGTATTGGTGATAGAGATTCGCTAGTTGATCTGATTCTCCTGTATATGTTAGATTTTGATACACTTCTTGGTATGGATTGGTTGGCCGCTTGTCATGCATATGTAGATTCTCGGGGGAAGGCGGTTAGATTTTGTTTTCCAGGTGAACCGGTGTTTGTTGTGCAGGGGGATTGTAAAATAACTCCTGCCAACATGATTTCTGCTCTTTGTGCGGGACGACAATTGAAGAAGGGTTGTCATGGGTTCTTGGCTTTTGTTCAGGACTTAGGGGTCGCTGAGATTCCATTGGACCAGGTTCCGATCGCAAGAGAATTTACTGAGGTTTTTCCTGCTGAGTTACCAGGATTACCGCATTCCGGGTGCGGGGCCTATTTCTATACCATCCTATCGAATGGCACTGACGGAGTTGAAGGAACTCAAAAGACAGTTGCAAGAGTTGTTAGATAGAGGGCTTGTTCGTCCCAGTGTATCACCGTGGGGAGCTCCTGACTTATTTGTAAAGAAGAAGGACGGTAGTATGAGACTGTGCATCGACTATCGACAGCTGAATCGCGTCACTGTGCGAAACAGATATCCACTACCACGTATAGACGACTTATTCGATCAGTTGCAGGGAGCTGGTTACTTCTCGAAAATTGATTTGCGGTCAGGGTATCACCAGTTGAGGGTTCGGAAGGACGATATTCCGAAGACTGCGTTTCGCACAAGATATGGGCACTATGAATTTCTGGTGATGTCGTTCGGACTCACCAACGCTCCAGCAGCTTTTATGGATATGATGAACCGGATCTTTAGACCCTTCATTGATCAGTTTAATATTGTAAGTCTACGGTAGCGCCCCGGCCGTCTACAGACGCCAAATACGGAACAAAAACTTTTTAACTGGCGCTATCGTATACTATAACCCGGATCTGCCATTATTGCTAAACTAACAAACTGTAAAGAGTGTAGAAAGATTATACCGAACGATCCGAGTCCTTCATTCTTTAACCATCATCCCACGCTCCGTTGCGGCTGCACCGATCTCGTCGATCTCCGATCTCCTCGTCCAGGTGGCACCACGTCAACGATTCTTTAAACGGGCTCCCGCCTCTGACTCGAGGCAACTCGGTCGTCAAGTTTGCCAAAAGAGACGACCAAGATTGATGTAGAGAATGAGTAGAAGACTTTGTCTCACTTCGTCCAAAGCCGTAGACGATCGGTTAATGAAGTTGCCAATGGAAATGAAATGGAACAACAAATGAACTATGAAATTTCCATGTATCCAAAACTTTAGTCTTTTCTTTTAACAACCATAATTTTCTCAAGTGAGTGAGTAGAGGAGGAGAGGGGGCCGGCCACTTTAAACAAGAGAGGGGGTGAGTGTAGGAGGGAAGTGGTGACCTTAAGAACAAATATCTCTAATGTGAACACAAACAAATATCTCTAGTGTGAACACAAAGTGTGAACACACCAAAAGCAACCAATGAAAACACAACACCATTTAACCTAGTCACCTCATCTAGATGCTTCTAGAAACTTCCACACTCATCTCAAGAAAAGATAAATCCGTCTTTAACCGAATGTTAAAAGACGGCTGATAGAAAACTGGAAACTGGCAACTTCCAAAAGTGATCCCGAAATGAATTTCAGGATAACCCCGTAACTGTATAAATATACCCGCATTTGTATTACGACCGAATACAAATGCAACTGAGACAAAGATATTATATCTACTCAATATAATACTCGGATCCGGCTTAAACCAAAGCCGACCAGTATCATCTGCCCGAAATCTGACACGTGCGTAAACGCACGTGCATTTTCCGAACCCTGCCATAAAACCATACGGCCTCTACAACATTTCGCCCGAACTTGGGAAACTGTCTGTGGGGAACTCTAATGACTCGTCAGTACCCTGGCAGTGGGTTTAACCACAAACCGTCAGCGGCACTAGCAATGCGTAACGGCTGCCCATGGACTGACCTCAAGGGAGGCCGATGAGCGAACTCACCCGGAAACCCTACTGAGCCTAACAGTGACAATGTATATACAGTCCGGTCCGTTCGTCTATGAGTATCGCATATCTGCCTAGGGGGCTAGTAACGTCAGACCCCCAATAGCAGTATAAGTCGTGTCGGAGTGTAGCCCAATAACACCCTGAGATACTACTGGAGTACCTACCAGTAAATCTCCTGCCACGGCCGTAGGCTTTGTGTAATGGCTCTCCTAGACACAGCACGATCTCGCCCCCAATACCGGGAGAGACGAATCCCCTGCCGATCCGCTCACGTGCCTCCATATGGCTCGGGACTGTACCCAAAAGCTACCTGTTTGCACGACTCCTTTGAGCCGTGGTAGGGTAGAAATCAAAGCACAGTGGGAACTCACACGAAACAAATGACGACCTCAGGTCGATGAACTAACCTGTACACATGTTACCAAGGAACTGCTATCTGACGATATGTATAATACCAACTAGCAGATTCCCGGCGAGTCCTGTCCGGTGTACTCATAACCCAATGAGCACCTGTATACATCTTAGGTGATCCAACTGACACCAGTGGCTTGTGAGACCGGCCACAGCCCCTCGTCGGGGTCTCGACTGTATACACTAGTCTACTCCGGAGTATCGATGCCCTGTCTCGAAACTCCCACGACTAGGGACCACAATTAAGGATATGCATATAAACTACCCAACTCTCACGTATATGATCGCCATCATACTGTTGGTAGTAAAGCAAGATCCTAAGGGCTCTATCAAAGTGTAACATGTAATCAGTCACCTGAATATGTACACGACTGATAAAGGCAAACCAGATAGCATACTATCATCTCAAGTAAGACTGTCCTACCGATATAGGTCCTCCGCAATCATTGCAATCACGTACCTGCGATCCAATAATTGACTATGAGGGCACTATCACCAACAATCTCCCACTTGCACTCAAGGCTAATTATTGCGATGTCGACTACTCACAGCCCGTGTGAAACCGAACATCCAACTCCTCTACTAATCAGTTTCACAAAGCCCGTTTGTAAAACTATTGTGTTCGAGAAATAGCCTCAGTGAGTGGATCCGCCTAGATGTTTCTTTCTATATCTCTCTAAATCTCAAGTTCGCGGAGAAAACCATCTCCCGAATCAAGTAATACCTGTCTTAGAATATGTCTGGATATCTGATGGGACCTAGTTCATAAATGAACTCCAAATCCAAACTTCTTAGACTGTATCGATCACTGAACCTAATCAGTAACCGGCACCATGCCACCCACAGTATCCTCTTGGACCACCTGTCCATAATACTGTCCCTCGTCAGAGGGAAAACTATAACTCTGACAATCACTCTGTCAACTATGTCACCTTTGAAGCCTGGAATGATAACCGTCTCCCGAGGGAGGCTGCCGTCATCAAATCCGTAGAACATCCACTTATGTTCTAAAACTGCTTCCTTATGTTTCTCCAGGATTGGATTAATACAAACTTATCGCATCTAGTGCAAAATCAATATCTGGTGTGGTACTTGACACCTCACGATTGACTCAATTGCCTAAGCAAGTGATCTGCCAATCATGCACAGCCCTCTCCCCTTTAGTCTATACGACACCTTAGGGAGGGTGACTCCATCACCTGCAGGTACACCACCATGCTAGGAGTCAACTATTCTAAAAACCATTAGAATATCTGTCAAAGTACCCACATTAGGAAACTACCCAAATCTAGATCTAAAACCATAGATCCAGAAACCAGAATGTCAAATATTATATCCATATCCTGTCTGGAGAAACAACTGTGTGACGACCACAGTACAACCGATCGTAGTATAGGAATTTTACTTCCTACTCTGTGTATGTCATCCAGATACCATGACATCACACCCTACTACCTTCTTAACAGATCCATCCCCTATTCTGATGAAGTCAAACCCATGACTGTCACATCAAAATTAGATGATCTATCTCCGCTATAACTGCTCTAGTCTATAAATAGACATAAGCTACTTGCCCACTATGCTTCCGCTGCTCCCACTGACTACGACAACCCTCTGGCAGAATAATATACACGTGCACTTCTAAATCTAGTTTAGAACGACGCTATACTTATCCTCCTGCCTGGTCTCATAGTCTGGAACAACAGTAGTGTCAAGTCTGGGTAGATAAGAACCTCCCTGTCACCGTCCTTGAGGCAACCGAAGTACCTCTCGGGTGTCTGAGGTTACCCACCATATCTGCGGAGTGGCTAATGGAATGTCAAACCTGATTGAATATATAGGTCCTATTAAATTTTCCGTAATCGTTCGCGATTCTGGAATCTCTTCCAGTTCTACCATACTCCCACTACTGTTTTCTGAAAAAAAAATCCATTTTACTAAAACTGTGGCGAGTCAAGAACAATATCACTATTGATCTTCTAAATGGTAGAATATCAACCCTCGTCATAGCCAGGGTCAACCCACAAACAGCCATTACAGAAACGTGCCCTGAGTTATCCAGTGTCTGGTTTTAAGCATAAGCTGGACAACTCCCCGTACCTTAACATCTTTTAAGGTACGAACTATTCTATATCCAATATAGAAACTTTGGCACTTATTTAATTGGAACCATATTCAATCATGCAGCTGTCTCCAGTGCATATCAACTTAATGGAGAGAGGTTAATCAGCATTACTCAACTTAGGAATCCTTCCATTTATGAGTAACCTGAAAGAGAAACAAGTTTCTCAAAATCATTACTATCATCTGAATACCAATCACAAGAATCTACATCTTCGATCTCTTTGAAGAATCCCAATACTTGTGACACCTGGTTCTCTACTTTATTCTTATACCCATAACTTCTCAAAACTTAGACCTTGTATTTGTACGAAACACTTGTCTAAAAACTAGAGAAGTTATAAGTAAACAGAACATAGTACGAGGACCTACCCCTTTGTCCTGATGGACACTGGACAACATACAATACTCTGTATAAGTCCGCTGAGTTGAATAACTCAAAACCTATGCTTCGTAGGTTGAAAACTGTATCCTGGCGATTTCCTCAAATATCACCAATTACAACGAATTCCGATATAATGAGGATAATCACCTAATTCCCAATAACATACTCCCACTCATCATCTGTAAAACCATACAGATATGAGAATGAAACCTGGTAAATACATACCCTTGGAGTAAGTATCTAATCGGGAAAACAGTTTTTCTTTAACAATGCACTGAAACATGAAAATGTTTCGTAGGGGTATCTTGGTATTCCTAGTAATGCCTCTTCCATAATCCAATTCATGACTTTAACCGTATATTTCATTGCCATCCCTCCAAATCCCTTTATTTTTCTTTAGTCGTTACCTTCTGTACATCATCATTAGGCTAAATGGTTTTCTTCCTTCCCTACCGTTCGGCACCAGCCTATGGTTTGGAAGAAGACTATCCAGTAAGTATAATAGGTGTACCCTCCTAATCCTAGGAGTACTCGCATCTTGAGAGAAGGTGATGATAAAAGACAACTGAATAATACCTTATTCCTTTAAAGGTGAAATAGGAGTGGCGATGAAGTACGCGGTTTTGGTCGTGAATGATAACAGTCGCAATTTACTTTGCCCTCTTTCTAATCCCTTTATTTTTTCTTTACATATTACCTTCTGCACACCCTACTTAGGCTAATTGATTTTCTTCATTCCCTACCTTTCGGCACCAGCCTATGGTTTGGAATAAGACTATCCAATAAGTGTAATAGGTGTACTCTCCTAAACCATGGAGCTCTCGCAACCTGAGAGAAGGTGATAATAAAAGACAACTGAATAAACCAATTCTATTTCTCCTGAACCTTGATCCATCCTCGAAGAAGTCCCTTCGAGTTCGTATATAACCATACAATGGATCTATCCAATGGAAGTGGATTCCGTAGTAATACGGGTGTTCTGAGAAATTCAAAGGGTAAAAGAAGGAGTGGCAATGACTTATGCAACTCAGACAATCCAAAAGCCAGTATTTTAAGAAGGTTCGGTCAACTTGGTCACTAAGTCAAAGTCTAGGGTCGGTCAAAGGTCGTTGCCAAAGAGAGAGAGAAAAGAAACACTCTGCGTGCACTCTAACCTAGATCAGAATGGTTAACACTTTATCTAATCCGGAAACCTCCCACTGTCCTGTCAAATTCTCCTCCAAACCAGAAAGAAGAATCAATCGGGATCACCCGAAGAGTAAACCAACTCATCAGTGGGAATCGGGATCCAACTCTCATCGCATGATAACGTGATGGAATGCATCCACGTTACTCATACTCCAGAAGGTATGCGCATACTTGGCAAGTTTCAGTTTCTTTAGAAACTCCCGATAAGATTTTTGCCCCATGCTCTTATAACCTTGGCGTTAGGTCAAAATGTCATAAGTCACATGCCAAGTTCTACCCGTCACTATCTTGTTAATTTGAACCCACCCGCACATGCCCTTGGCGTTAGGTCAAAATGGCAGAACGGCTGTCCCAAACCAACTCATCTATCTATGCAACAATTGAATACCCAGCAGCTACCAAACACTATGCCTTGGCGTTAGGTCAAAATACATAGCCTGAATACTACTGAATACCCAAAAGAAATGACGGAGGGCTACAGCTGGTTTTTGGCGAAAAACCTTTAACGTAGTGAACTTGATATCGCTGAAGGAACCTGATAGCTCTTTAAAATATAGTGGCGAAAACCTTTTGCTAAAGAGGTCACTCCCGGTGAAGGGATCTCGGCTCTTTCCTCATGGAATGAGGTGCAGGATATTCCACTGAATACCGCGATGCAAAGCAACTTGTAATCAACTATAGTGAAGTTATTACCCTGACGCAAACTTCTGCCCAAGGGTCAGTCCCGGTGAAGGGATATCGACCCTTGCCCCGTCGAATGAGGTGCAGGATATTCCACTGAATACCGCTATGCAAAATAAAAGGAAACGTCTTTGCAATAACACTTTTTAAATTGTTCCAACAACTGCCAAATGGGTTTGTTTTACTCTGCATTGATCAGAATCAACGCAGTCCCATCAATCAATCACACCAGAAAAGAACGAAAATAAAATGTACGTATATGCCATCCGCATTCGTCACTGGGTCCCGTCATCACCCGTTAGGTTACTTAACTAACGACAGAGCGGGGACTGGACTAGCGTGGGTGTAAAACATATACAACATCTAATAGTATATAAACCAATATACAATAATCGCTCCAGGCGTGATAATATGCAACATTACAGAAAAGTAATAAGCATCACAGAACAATACAGATAATCTGGGATCCCCCAGTTTCACAGAGCCGCTGCTGAAACCCGACGTTCCCCTGTCGTGTGGATAGCCTGTGCAATGAAACCTAGACCCCTACGGGTGCGGCAAGTTACCCGCCAAAACCTGAAGCGAGGCAGCCCCCTACTGCAAAGTGAATGGACCACCCAGCACTTCACGGAATCCGGTAATCTTGGGCACCCCTCCTTGGGTCAACCTGAACCCCCTACGAGTGCGGCGAATAGTCTGCCAATTCTAGAGTGAGGTCCCTCTGCCTCTCAAAGCCATGAGATGCGGACCCGTTGCCCTCAGAACCCGGCTATCCATGCACTCCATCGCGGGGCAAAACCTAGTACAGTAATGAAAAATAGTACAACAGGTATATCGACCGCAACCTGGTCATGCCCCAAAAGAATATTATACAACAGGCAGTGACGGCAGTCCACATGTTGGACGCTCGCCCCGCAATATCAAATGTACAAATAAATCCAAACTGCACTACCATTGCACGCTGCTATCCACCACCATGACAAATCCTCAACAACACAGCACAACACAGAACATCAACGCGAATGTCACGTTTGCAAACCCGTCTAAAAGAACTATAGCAATCAGACGCGGTTTACCGATCAAATGACATTCCCGGTCGGAGATATAATGTAAGCACTGTAAACTAACATGTTTAAATTTCGATCGACTAAATATCACGAAGTGGGCCCCACGAACATCTGTCGAACAGTAACAAAATCTGGGCCCAAAAGATATATACCAAAAACCCCAAATTCCAACAGAGAAGACACTGTGCAAATTTGGTGCACTGATTCAATAGAACGGCCGCGGATGCGCGGCCAAACCATGGGTTTGGCCGCGATTCCGTGGCAGTTTGGTGGAATCACGTGCTCAAATTTGGTCGGTGTGCTTCTAAAACCCTGCACAACTTTCTGTGATATGTAGAATAATTTTAGGACTTCATTTAAAATCGACAGAAACTGTGAATGGAGATTTGGCAGTTTTCGATATCCGGTTCGATCGATATTTTAAACGCGTTAGCACAAGTTAGTAAAGCAAAATGGTGAGGCTCTGATACCACTGTAAGTCTACGGTAGCGTCCCGGCCGTCTACAGACGCCAAATGCGGAACAAAAACTTTTTAACTGGCGTTATCGTATACTATAACCCGGATCTGCCATTATTGCTAAACTAACAAACTGTAAAGAGTGTAGAAAGGTTATACCGAACGATCCGGGTCCTTCGTTCTTTAACCATCATCCCACGCTCCGTTGCGGCTGCTCCGATCTCGTCGATCTCCGATCTCCTCGTCCAGGTGGCACCACGTCAACGATTCTTTAAACGGGCTCCCGCCTCTGACTCGAGGCAACTCGGTCGTCAAGTTTGCCAAAAGAGACGACCAAGATTGATGTAGAGAATGAGTAGAAGACTTTGTCTCACTTCGTCCAAAGCCGTGGACGATCGGTTAATGAAGTTGCCAATGGAAATGAAATGGAACAACAAATGAACTATGAAATTTCCATGTATCCAAAACTTTAGTCTTTTCTTTTAACAACCATAATTTTCTCAAGTGAGTGAGTGGAGGAGGAGAGGGGGCCGTCCACTTTAAACAAGAGAGGGGGTGAGTGTAGGAAGGAAGTGGTGACCTTAAGAACAAATATCTCTAGTGTGAACACAAACAAATATCTCTAGTGTGAACACAAAGTGTGAACACACCAAAAGCAACCAATGAAACACAACACCATTTAACCTAGTCACCTTATCTAGATGCTTCTAAAAACTTCCACACTCATCTCAAGAAAAGATAAATCCGTCTTTAACCGAATGTTAAAAGACGGCTGATAGAAAACTGGAAACTGGCAACTTCCAAAAGTGATCCCGAAACGAATTTCAGGATAACCCCGTAACTGCATAAATATACCCGCATTTGTATTACGACCGAATACAAATGCAACTGAGACAAAGATATTATATCTACTCAATATAATACTCGGATCCGGCTTAAACCAAAGCCGACCAGTATCATCTGCCCGAAATCTGACACGTGCGTAAACGCACGTGCATTTTCCGAACCCTGCCATAAAACCATACGGCCTCTACAACGTTTCGCCCGAACTTGGGAAACTGTCTGTGGGGAACTCTAATGACTCGTCAGTACCCTGGCAGTGGGTTTAACCACAAACCGTCAGCGGCACTAGCAATGCGTAACGGCTGCCCATGGACTGACCTCAAGGGAGGCCGATGAGCGAACTCACCCGGAAACCCTACTGAGCCTAACAGTGACAATGTATATACAGTCCGGTCCGTTCGTCTATGAGTATCGCATATCTGCCTAGGGGGCTAGTAACGTCAGACCCCCAATAGCAGTATAAGTCGTGTCGGAGTGTAGCCTAATAACACCCTGAGATACTACTGGAGTACCTACCAGTAAATCTCCTGCCACGGCCGTGGGCTTTGTGTAATGGCTCTCCTAGACACAGCACGATCTCGCCCCCAATACCGGAAGAGACGAATCCCCTGCCGATCCGCTCACGTGCCTCCACATGGCTCGGGACTGTACCCAAAAACTACCTGTTTGCACGACTCCTTTGAGCCGTGGTAGGGTAGAAATCAAAGCACAGTGGGAACTCACACGAGACAAATGACGACCTCAGGTCGATGAACTAACCTGTATACATGTCATCAGGGAACTGCTATCTGACGATATATATAATACCAACTAGCAGATTCCCGGCGAGTCCTGTCTGGTGTACTCATAACCCAATGAGCACCTGTATACATCTTAGGTGATCCAACTGACACCAGTGGCTTGTGAGACCGGCCACCGCCCCTCGTCGGGGTCTCGACTGTATACACTAGTCTACTCCGGAGTATCGATGCCCTGTCTCGAAACTCCCACGACTAGGGACCACAATTAAGGATATGCATATAAACTACCCAACTCTCACGTATATGATCGCCATCATACTGTTGGTAGTAAAGAAAGATCGTAAGGGCTCTATCAAAGTGTAACATGTAATCAGTCACCTGAATATGTACACGACTGATAAAGGCAAACCAGATAGCATACTATCATCTCGAGTAAGACTGTCCTACCGGTATAGGTCCTCCGCAATCATTGCAATCACGTACCTGCGATCCAATAATTGACTATGAGGGCGCTATCACCAACAATTATAGTGTTCATAGATGACATTCTTGTTTATTCTCGGAGTCGGACGGAGCATGAGCAGCATTTGCGTATTACGTTGCAGACCTTGAAGGAGCATCAGCTGTTTGCAAAATTCTCCAAGTGTGCGTTTTGGCTGGATAGTGTGGAATTCTTGGGACACATAGTTACTAAAGCCGGGATATGTGTGGACCCGAAGAAGATTGAAGCGGTACAGCACTGGCCCAGACCTGTGTCAGTTACAGAGGTTCGGAGTTTCTTAGGTCTGGCAGGATATTACTGACGCTTCGTGCAGGATTTTTCACGGATCGCTGCACATTTGACCGGATTTACTAAGAAGGAAGTTCCATTTCAGTGGACAGATGCATGTGAGCAGAGTTTCCAGCAGTCGAAGACGCGCTTGACGACTGCACCTATCTTATCTTTACCTTCCGGGTCAGGTGGTTTTGTTGTGTATTGTGATGCCTCTAGAGTGGGTTTAGGCTGTGTATTGATGCAGCACGGTAAGGTTGTAGCTTATGCTTCTCGACAGTTGAAGAGGCACGAACAAAACTACCCCACTCATGATCTAGAGATGGCTGCTGTGGTATTCGCATTGAAGATTTGGATACATTACTTGTATGGAGAGTCGTGTCAAATCTTCACAGATCATAAGAGCTTAAAGTATATTTTTCAGCAGAGGGATCTGAACCTAAGGCAGCATAGATGGATGGAACTGGTGAAAGATTACGATTGTGAGATCTTGTATCATCCGGGCAAAGCAAATGTTGTAGCAGATGCTTTGAGTCGAAGACCTGGAGGTAGCTTATCTCATTTGCGCATCTTGCAGAGACAGTCTTCTACAGACTGGCAGATTTTATGTGATAGTCGTCTACAGTTTGAGTTCCCACCGACAGGAGGACATCTAGCACATGTTCGTACCCGACCTCAGTTATTGGATCGTATTCGAAAGACACAGCCCGCAGATACTCGTATGATGGAGATTATGGATCAGGTTAGGTAAGGCAAGGAGACGGAGTTTGTGATTAATGATCATGGAGTATTACGTTTTAGGACTCGTCTCTGTGTACCAAATTCTGACGAATTGAGGCGTGAGATTTTAGAGGAGGCCCATAGATCAGCATACAGTATTCATCCTGGTTCCACCAAGATATATCATGATCTGAAGGATATGTATTGGTGGGAAGGAATGAAGAGGGATGTTGCGGAATATGTTTCGAGATGCTTGACTTATCAGCAAGTCAAGGCAGAACATCAGAGGCCAGCCGGAGAGTTGCAGCCCTTACCCATTCCAGAGTGGAAATGGGAACAGATTTCCATGGATTTCGTGGTGGGTCTACCCAGGACTAGCAGAGGGTATGATTCCATTTGGGTGATTGTAGATAGATTGACAAAGGAAGCTCATTTTCTTCCAGTGAAGACGACGTATGGTTTTGCACAGTATGCTCAGATTTATATCGATGAGATTATACGTCTGCATGGAGTTCCGACGTGCATAGTTTCAGATAGGGGTACCCAGTTTACTAGCAGGCTATAGCAGAAACTTCAAGAAGCTCTGGGTACGCGGTTGAGTTTTAGTACAGCTTTTCACCCACAAACAGATGGTCAGTCGGAGCGGACCATTCAGACTCTAGAGGATATGCTTCGGGCTTGTAGCCTTGATTTCGGTGGTAGTTGGGATCATCACCTACCTTTGATAGAATTCTCGTACAACAACAGTTTTCAGGAGACGATCCAGATGGCACCCTTTGAAGCTTTGTATGGGAGGAAATGTCGATCACCCGTTTGCTGGACGGAACTGAGCGAGAGTTGTATCTTGGGACCGCAGATAGTACAGGAGACTATAGAGAAGATTTAATTGATACGGGATAGAATGAAGGCGGCCCAATGCAGACAGAAATCGTATGCAGATCGACGACATCGTAGACTCGAGTTTGGAGTGGGAGATCATGTGTTCCTTCGTGTATCTCCGATGAAGGGTGTGATGTATTTCGGGAAAAAGGGGAAGCTCAGCCCCAGATATGTCGGACCTTACGAGATTCTGGAGAGAGTGGGTGTTGTAGCTTATCGTTTAGCACTTCCACCGAGTTTTCCCGACGTGCATCTGGTGTTCCACGTGTCGATGCTTCGCAAGTATCTTCACGATCCTTCTCACGCGATCCAGCATCAGACCTTACAGCTTGAGCCGGATGTATCCTACACAGTACAGCCAGTCGCTATTCTTGACAGGCAGGAAAAGAAACTCCGATCGAGGGTACTTCCATCTGTAAAGGTTCTTTGTCAAGGAAAGAATCGCGAGGAGATTACGTGGGAGACCGAGGATGCGATGCGGAAGAAATTTCCACATCTTTTTGAAGGTATGTCTAGTTAATTTATAAATTCGGGGACCGAATTTTCTTAAGGGGGAATATTGTAGCATTTTGAAAATTTAGAAATAAATAAAATTAATTAATTTAATAATAATATGATAAATCACAAAGTTATTAAAAACAAATAAGTCAACTTCATAAGATGTATGTAAAACAATTTAAATTAAAATTTTAGTATGCAACATAAATAAGTTATAAGGGTTTTAGTGATAATTTTAGCTTCATTTTAATAAAATGTGTGTTTTATAATAAACTAAGTTGTGAGGGGATTTTAGGTAAAGTTTAGGATTTTGTGCAAAAGGAAAATTGTTAGGGGTGTAAATGAAAAAGGGATAGAACACATTTTAGCTCAGAATTTTAGTGTACATTAAAACAAAATTAAGAGATAATGCAAGTACACCTCTTACTTGCATGCGCGCACACACACACCAGCTCCTCCTTGCATGAAATAAGCACTCTTTAACCTTTGACACCTCCTTCTACCACCTCACCCCTCCCTCTTCTCATATAAAGGATATGTTCAGATCAATTATCAAGTTTAAAATCTGGAAAAAAATTCTGAAAGAAAAACAAAATTTAAGAAAATAAGAAAGAACAAGAGAAAGAGGAAGAAGGAAGCTAGGTTCTAGGTTTTCTCATCATCAAGCTAGGACAAGGGGCTTAGCATCTTGGAGGGGTTATTCCAATAAATTATTGTGGGTAATATTCTTAATCACAGTAGGAGTTTAAGTTCTGTAATTAGTTTAATTTGAAACGAACAAGTTCTTCAATTTCGTATTTTAGTCAAAACTTAGCTCTGTAGTAATCTGCTATTATTCAGAGAAAAATAAACTTAACAAAACAGTGCTAAAATGATATATGTGGAAGATAGAGCAAACCATAGGAACACGAACCAGAGGGCTCGGAGTTGGGCCGGCGGCAAGAAGGAAAAATCCGGCGTCGCCGGATTTATGGGAAGCTAGGTGGGTTTGGCCTGTTGGGTAGGTTTCAGTGTATAATTTTGGCCATTTTGGTGTTATTTAAACAAGTTAGTTTCACTGAATTTAGAATCTGGAAACTAATATCGGAAAAGATATCTAGAAACACAATATACGACACGGTTAAAACGCATCGCGATTTAAATTCTGTAGCGATGCATGTTAGGGTTAAAATCCAATAAGGTTAAGTGTTTAATAGCTCGATATAGTCGTATACAATATAACTAGTACGTGGGAACAGGTGTTTTTCATTTCCGTCATGTCGGAGTAGCCGTTTCCTTATATAAATTAAATTATGATGTTAGATTCGAATACGGGATTTTCGGAGGCAGCGAGGAAAGGGAAAGGATTGGCAATTCCTGAATAGATTCGATGTTTTCCGGTGAGTAGACTAAATATCTACCGGGGAATTTTGTAAAGATGGCATGTTACGCCCGTAGTTTTATTTAATTTAATGCTTTATTTTGTTATGCTAAATTGACAATATGCATTCACCATTCATATATATTTTGCTTAGTTGCTAGTACACTGCACAACGAGTTATGCCGCATGCACATCTTACATATTACACACACCTCGTCGATATTGCCATGTCACTTTTACACTTAGTAAGTTTCTTGTTAAAAATGATTCATATCATATCTTAAACACCAATAACAGTAGTAAATTGCATTATTAATATTATGTTTAGTATTTGAGTATTTCATGTTGAGATAAGAGGTAAATGTATTATTGAGGATTTATGGTTTTGAGTTTTGAATACTAGTACATAAATCCAGTGATTTTCATGATTGATGTGTCATGTCCACCATGAGATGTTTTATAATTTGGTTTTATTCCGGACCGAGTGGGGGAGATATACGGTCGCGGATTTTACGTTATCCATACTGAGTGGGGGAGATATACGGTCGCGGATTTTACGTTATCCATACTGAGTGGGGGAGATATACAGTTGGATATATGGTGGACCCGGTCGAGACCGAGGGGCAGGATAGCCGCATTTGAGGCGGGGGAGCCTAGCGATGTTACTCGATACCGGAAATAGTGGTAAAAATACGGCGTATATCTAGATGATAACGACTGGTATTGTTGATTTCTGGATCATTCGAGGAATGATGCCTGTGAGAAATGGAAGTTTTGTGTCGATGATGGACACGGGAAATAAATTTTTATTGGAAATAAATGATGAGATTTCAGTTTGATTATGAGATTCGTATTATAGATTCATGATATCCACAGATAATCATACATTATACTTGTTCACACTTCAGTTAGTATGATCGTCATATTTACATTATTAACCGTTATATGTTAGTTATATTCACTGAGTTGGCAACTCACCCCCGTTGTGCCACAGTTCCTTGCAGGGGTAGAGTGGACGGTTAGCAGCGGTGCAGATCTACTCTTTCCGCTTTTATCGCATCTTTTGATAGGTAGGTTACATATGTAGTAACCTTCTCTTTTGATATTATATTTTGTATCTAGAAAATCTCCATCAGACCTGTATTTTGACTTAGAGTGAGAAATGGTTATATGTATATTAATTGACAGTTGAGATCGTTTAGTTCTATAAATTGTTGTTTCTTTTCTTTATGTCTGGGATTAGTATTGATGTCCTATACTCTGAGATTTTAATTTCCGCTGTTGATATTGTTGATCCCAATTAGGGATGCAACCAAACTTAACACTTTATACTTGTTTAATATTTTAACTTCATAAACTGTGATTTTGTTAAAAAAAAAAGTAAATTTCTATATAAAGAATTCCGCAAAAAGGATTTTGATCTTGGTTTTCGGCTTACTTGGACTGTGTACATATCTTAAGATATGATACAATCTAAGTGCCGGTCACATCCAAACTTTGGGTCGTGACATTTAAGGACATTGCGGTCCAGGTTAAGGACATCGTAGTCCGTGAGTTTAGGCACACTTCACACAAAGCCAATCGGGAAATTCGACCTCACAGTCCAGGTTAAGGACATCGTAGTCGATGGGCTTAAGGACCCCACAGTCCAGGTTAAGGACATCGTAGTCCATGGGCTTAAGGACCCCACAGTCCAGGTTAAGAATATCGTAGTCCATGAGTTTAAGGACCCCACAGTCCAGGTTAAGGACATCGTAGTCCATGAGTTTAAGGACCCCACAGTCCAGGTTATGTGTGGTTGTCGGGACCCGTCACCTCTCTGAAGACGTTGAAGGATTAAAACGACAAATATCAGAGGAGGAAAGAGATGTACCCTTGAACCGGTGTGAGTTAATTGAAAGATCTGTAGTCCAATTTAGAACTAAGATCTATTAAATATTTATGAGCAGACGGGCTCAATTAAATATAAGTTGAGGACTTATGGCCAATATTGGGCTAAGTCCAATAAATGTTTAAACATTTTTATTCTGGCTATTGAGCCTTTATTTGGGCTTGGCCCTTTTAATATTGCTGAGCATTAGATATTGACACCTTTTTTGTCTTGTATTGAATGCAGAGCATTCATCAGAACAATTTATGTTCTGCCAGCGCGACACGTGGCGCACCAGGCGCTTTGCGCCAGTTAAAGAGCGCAGTGCGCTTCTGTCAAGTAGCGCACACGAGAAGGACACGTGTCGCGTTTGGCGCTAAGCGCCAGGTGGTGGGCGCATTGCGCCAGTTTATGAGCGCTAAGCGCTAATCCATGAGCGCATTGCGCTATCAATTTAGTGGCGCGCACGTGAGTGACACGTGGTGCGCTTGGCGCAGAGCGCCAGCCCATGAGCGCGGTGCGCTATTTCAGAAGTGCAAAGCGCAAGTTGCATACGTGATTGACACATGGCGCATTTTGGCGCAGAGCGCCGGTCCAGAGAGCGCAGAAGCGCAGTTCAAGAGTGCAAGGCACATTTCAATGGCGCAAAGCGCATTTGATCAATTTTTATGATCTGTGAACAAATCTATGTTCTTTTAAAAGAGACTCTGTCTCAAGATTCAAGAACAACAGTTCTTATTTCTGAAAGGCTTTGCCTTTATAGATCAATGATCTGTGAATGAAGTAAGTACTTCTTTTGTTTTAATGATGAGATCTTTTGATCTCTTTTATGAAAGACCTTGGTCTTTGTAGATCTATGATCTTTTTTAAGAAGATAATTCTTCTCTTTAATTATGAGATGAATCTATCTCTTTGTTCATCACCATTTTTACCTTGAAGAAAAGTCTTCTTTTGCTTAGAGCTTACTCTTCTTTTTTTGAGTTTTCTCAAAATTTATAGGGGGTTTCTTTATATCAGACTTGATGTCTTGGGCCTTTATATAGGGCAAATTGATTTGTTAAATCAGTTAAAAAGATCTTTCTCTGATTGATTTGGGGATATTTTCCACCGTTGGATTTTTTATCCTAGGGCTTCTGTTTTACAGAAGGCAATCTTCTTGTTTTTAATAAGATTGGAAAGATCTTTTCATAACGGAATTTTAATTCTGATTAATTAATGATTTATCATTATTATTAGATCTTTTGATCTAACGGTGGGGAATTTTATAATTCCAGCGCTGGCGCACCCGTGCTTTGCACGTGGTGCGCTGCTCAGAGCGCAGTGCACTTTGCGCTAGCGCACCTACGTTTGACACATGGCGCGCAGCGCAGAGCGCAGCGCAGCCTGCGCTAGCGCACCTGTGTTTGACACGTGGCGCGCAGCGCGCCTAGCGCTAGCGCACACATGGTGCACTGCCTAGAGCGCAGCGCACCTGGCGCTAGCACATTCGTGTTTGACACGTGGCGCGCAGCGCACCTAGCGCTGGATCTGAAGCGTTGCTTCAATTTTTGAATTTTAAATTTCAAAACAGAGCTTTTCTCTGATTGGTGGTGCACTGCCTAGGGCGCAGCGCACCTGGCGCTAGCGAATCCGTGTTTGACACGTGGGGCCCAGCGCGCCTAGCGCTGGATCTGAAGCGTTGCTTCAATTTTTGAATTTTAAACTTCAAAACAGAGCTTTGCTCTGATTAGGGGAAATAGATGCGTTGTTCGTATTTTGACCATAGGTTCCGCCACCGGATTGCGTATTGAACCCAGGTCTCTCCTGGCTTCACCCTGGCATTGATTCATACCGTGATCGGAGTGCGCTCGCTTGCGCTGGCGAACCGATGTGTGAATAGTAGCTCTATTTCTGTGAAGGTTTTGACGGAGTCATTTGGGAGTTCCGAGTACCATTCAAATGCCGTCTCCCACAAGCTGCCAACGAACTGGCAAAGCAGCAATTTATCGTCGCCTCCAGTATTGCCGCATAAAGCTCTGAACTGAGTGACATGCTGGTGTGGATTGCTTATCCCCTTGTACACATGGAACTTGGGGATCGTATATCCCGGCGGGTATTTTATTTAGTCATACCAGCCCGGGTACGGTCGCCCAGTTCTGATGACTTGGCCAGCCGCTTCACTTTACTGATGAGCTTATATTTGTTGAGCTATGTAATTATCAAGGGCGGCTTTGGAGATCGTTTCCTCCCTAGCTGTCGATAAAGCTGGAAGAGGATTTGATATTTCCCCTCTGTCGTCCTCGATAATTATCGGTGGATCTTCGACTGAAGATTCTGGCTGGATCATCATTCCCACCATGTCTTGGAACAGGAGCGCCATCTGTTTTATATTAGCAGCCTGTTCCACAGCCTCCTTATCCTTTCCTTCCAGCACCCTCCGCAGGAACTCTATATCGGTCTCCTGCTCCTGGCGCTGTTCACTTGCTGATTCCGGACTCTCTTTTTGCCCGGTGAGTGCCATTTTTGTCAGCATCTCCTGGAGCTTTTGTTGTTGCTCCTGAGCCTTTGTCAATGACCGAGTTTGCGGCCGATGACCCATGGAAGCACGGCTTTCCTCTTTTCCAGAAGCCATATAAACCGTGTGCACGATCATGCCCCCAGACTTGGGGCGTTTGGATCCATCACCTTTGGGATTTGCCGCCAGTGGTGGTAGATTCTCCGGCCTTCTCTTTTTGTGAAAAGTCGAAGTTGAAGGAGCCATTGTAACAGGCGCCTTCGTGAAAGATGTCCCTCATTGCATGGTGGAGGGATGGTCCGCCTCTTGCCGAGCCTTTGTTTTCTTCAGTCGGCGAGAGTAGTCTTTATTGATCACGGAATCTTGGACTTTGCGCTAGACCCTATGGATTCGGGAAGAGAGCCGTTGAGGGGACTGCTCCGTCTTTGCCTGTGTCGTGTTTTCAGCAGGTGAAGGAGATTTCTTCAGCACTGCGGTTGGAGAGTTCTTTCGCACCCTCCTAAGCAGATCAAAGAAGTTCCCGGTTGGAACAGCAGCGTCAACTTCCACCATTGGAGCTGGTGGAGTAAGTCCAGAGGGGGAGTTGCTGTAAGTCTACGGCAGGGCCCCGGCCGTCAATCCAAGGCCAAACACGGAAACAAAAACTTTTTTCGAAACTGGCGCTAACGCAGACTTTCACTCGGATCGTACCATTAACACTAAACTAGCTATCTACAAAAAGTTAGAATGGCTATACCGATCGATCCATGTCCTTCGGTCTTTAGCCACCATCCCTAGCTCCTCGCAGCTCCTCGCAGAATCTCCGATCTCGCTCGATCTCCGGTCTCCTCGTCAAAGTGGCACCATGTCTTGAAAACCTTTTACGGGGTCCCGCTTCAAACCGAAGCAACTCGGACATGAAGTTTGCTAGCCGACATATCCAAGATGAAGTAGAGAATGTGTGTGATAACTTTGTCTCATGACACTCTAGGATTCTCAACACATGTGATAGATAGAGTGGAGGTAGAAGAAGAAGCCATGGAGGAGGAACTTGTGAGCACAAGAGAAGAAGAAGATGGCTTATGTTATTGTGTTATCTTTTGAGAGAGAGAGAGAGATCTCATAATAACACAAAGCCCCCAAGCCAATACTTGGCTGCCCTCTCTCTCCAAAATATCCCACAAAAACATCATGGCCACTAGAAATCAATCTATGTCACAATAAATGGCCACACAAACCAATACCATGAGTCACCATGTACATGTGGCATGAAAAGATGCTTGTGGACAAAACTTGCACTCACATTTTCCTCCACTAAACATTCAAACCAAAATGTTTAATCCAACAAAAAGGATATGGTATCAACTAAAGTAAACTCATGACGGATCATAAGGATACCGCTCACCTGTATATACATACCTGCATCCGCATTCCGACTGAATGCAAATGCAATGAGACTAAAGTAATCTAACAAATCTAATACTAGGATCCGGCTTAAACCAAAGCCCACTAGTATGATCCGTCCGATCATGATCCGTGCACAAGTGCACGTATATGATCGAAACCTGCCATAATACCATACGGCCTCTACAATATTTCGTCCGAACTTGGGAAACTTTCTGTAGGGGACTCTAAAGACTCGTCAATATGCTGGCAGTAGGATATACAACAAGCACGTCAGCGGTACTAGCTGTACGTAATGGCTACCCATGTATTGACCAAAAGGGAGACTGATGGACGAACTCATTCTGAAACCCTACTGAGCCTATCAGTGACAATATCCATACAGTCCGGTCCGTTCGTCTATGAGTATCGCATGTCGTGCCTAGGGGATGGTAAACGTCAGACCCCCAAAAGCGGTACAAGTCGTGTCGGAGTGTAGCCCAGAACACCCTGAGAAACTACTGGAATACCTACCAGTAAATCGCACTTGCCTTGGCCAAGGACTTCGTGTAATGGCTCTCCTAGACATAGCGCAATCTCACCCCAATACCAGGAGAGACGAATCCCCTGTCGATCTGCTCACTGCCTCCATGTGGCTCGAGACTGTACCCAACTAAAACCTGTTTGCACGACTCCTTTGAGCCGTGGTAGAGTAGTAATCAAAGCACAGTGGGAACTCACACGAGACAAATGACGATCTCATATCGATGAACTAACCTGTACACATGTCATCGGGGAACCGCTATCTGACGCTAGGTATAATACCAACTAGCACGTTCCCGGCGAGTCCTGTCCGGTGTACTCATAACCCAATGAGCACCTGTATACATCTTAAGTGAACCAACTGACACCAATGGCTTATGAGACCGGCCACCATCCCTCGTCGGGGTCTCGACTGTATACACTAGTCTACTCCGGAGTATCGATACTCTGTCTCGAAAACTCCCACGACTAGGGACCATTTTTAAGGATGTGCTTATAGACTACCCAACTCTCACGTATATGATCGCCATCATACTGCTGGTAGTCAAGCAAGAATCTTAAGGGCTCTATCAACGTGTAATAATGATCTGTAATATCACCTAAAGTATGTACACGATGACAAAGATAAACCAGATAACATACTATCATCTTGAGTAAAACCGTCCTATCGGTATAGTTCCTCTCTTAATCATTGAAATCACGTGCCTGCGATCCAATAATTGACTTGAGGGCACTATATCCAACAGTTTCCCACATCTCTTCTCACCCAGCGCCAATGGCGACGTCGAGCGTGACTTGCAGATGGGGCCACCTCAGTTGTGGAAGTGACTTCGTCATGCCCCCTGCTTTGGTGAAGGGCTCCTGCTGGTGCCAGCCTGTTGAAGACTGACGTCAGTTGAGAGGGGATAACCAATCTTTCGAAGGCCGACTTTCTGGTAAGGGAAGCTCTTTTAATGACTTGGCCCATAGTAGGAGTTGGCATGGCCAATCTTGCGAAGACCGATCCTTTAGTAGGAGAAGCCCCTTTGACGACTTCACCCACTGGAGCTGGAATAGCTATCCATTTCAGGATAACCCCTTCAGGCATTGCGAGCCTCTTTGCAGGCCCACTTGAGCTTTGGTTCAGCCTGTTGAAGACTAAGGTGGCAGACTTGGACGACCCGTTGAGAGGGGTCGTGGTGGTTGCAAGTCGATCGAAGACCGACTTCTTTGGAGCTTCCTGTGATGGCATTGGGGCGCTGAAACTCGCTGGCAGGAGCATGGTCCTGAAAAATAATCCAGTGGTGGCCTAAGTCACCTGCCCGACCAGCATTGAAAAGATGGAAGCAGCATTGGGCCCGTAAGTCACTCCTCCAGTCAGGGCGGAGTGCGAATTGCTGTTGCAGTTGGTGCAGCTGGAAGCCATTGATGTTCACTTCTTCTTTCTGCACAGAAGAAAGACACCAAATCTTAGTACCTCGAATCCAAGGGCAACCATAGCAAACCACGATTTTGTTCGCGAAACACGACACATGAAGTGTGGAGTGGAAAAAGGAAAATATCCCACCGGGCGTGCCAGAATCTATTTACCTCCGAAAACAGAGACGAACCGGGATGGATTGTCTTGCCTAAATTTGGGGGCAGATACTATTTGGGTTTTTCCATCCACCTCTCCAAAGATGCCAAGTTGATTTATGGCACCGTATATCGGAGGTTTGGACGGATGCGGCCATTGTAGCAGATTTCATCAGATTCCCCCTCGTTTGTGAGGGGGTTTGGATTGTGGGGACGCTCTTCCCTGCAGGCGCAAGCCCCTGCACTTAATTACGTTATCGCATCACGATAACCACTTTCTCCTGCTCCAGAAGTTCACTTCGTGTCGTGTGTGTTTGTTTTATTTTTGGTTGCCCGTGGATTGTATACGGAGACTAGTTTATGTTGTCGTCCGTAAGGCGTGAATTAGTCCAAATCCGTATATCTTAGATTTGGGTTTGGGTTGATTTAAGGATCGTTGATCTGTTTTGAGATCAAGAACGACTTAAATGTATACGAGCATTTGGGGGCTCAGTTGATTTTTTGTTAAGGATACGTTAGTCCAATTTGAGACTAAGATCTACTTAACAGGGTGTTAGGATCATTCTTGTTTCAGATCCAACAAGAGAGCATTTGGGCTCTGTTATTATTGTTTAAGAACGTTTCAGTCCCTTATCGCCATTTTGGAGGCGAAGTTGTAGTTTGAGGACATTTCTGTCTGTAGATCACCATTTTTGAGGTGAGGTTTTAGTTTAAGGATATTACGATCCGTTGTCGCCATTTTGGAGACAACGTTTAGTTTAAGGACATTTCGGTCTGTTGTAGTTTAAGGACGTTTCGGTCCGTTGATCATCTTGCGCGCACGTGTATTTGTTACGTGACGGTATGAGCAACGATGATATGGAATACACCCAGTTTGGGATATGGTTTGATCTAGGGTGTGCACGTCAGTTTAGGAAGTGCACCAAAAAGCAGTTGGTTGTCGGGACCCTCCGCCTCTCTGAAGACGTTGAGAAATTACAACGACATGTATCAGAGGTATAGAGAGATGTACCCTTGAACCAATTCCCGTGTTAGAGGGAAAATGGATTAATGCTAAACCCGGGAATCATTAGTCGTATATTGAGACTAAGATTTTCTCAGGGGAATGTGAGACGAATATCGTTTTGGGATATCATCAGTTAGAAGATCGATAGCCGTATTTGGGACTAAGATCGGTTTGGGAAGTAGTGAACCCATGGGCTCGGTTGATCTGGGTTAGGGACCTAGCCAATTTGGACTTGGTCCACTCAGTTTTCTTTTTATTTGAAAAGAAGTGCTAAGCACTTGTTTGGGCCCGGTTCCTATTTTGTGCAAAAAGGTGTTGAGCACTTATATAAGTTCTGACGCTCACACATAACCCTGTGGGGTTTTCTGTCATGGGGATTTGCCCAATAAGTGTTAAACACTTTACTCTTTTTTGTCTCTTTATGGAGTGTTGAGCACTCTTTATGGCGTCCACGTGCGAAACACGTGAGGCGCCAGGCGCTGCCTGGTGAGTATCAAGCACTTTTTATGTTCTGTGGCGCCCACGTGAGAGTCACATGGGACGCTGGCCACTGAGCGCTAGGCGTCGCTCACTGAGTTCTAAGCACTCCTTTATTTTGTAGCGCCCACGTGAGAGGCACGTGAGGCACTGGGCGCTGAGCGCCAGTCACTGAGTGCTAAGCACTCGTTTATTTTGTAGCGCCCACATGAGAGGAACGTGGGGCGCTGAGTGCCAATCACTGAGTGCTAAGCACTCCTTATTGATTGGCACCCACGTGAGGGGCACATAAGGCGCCGTGCGATGATTTTTTCTTGTATATTTTGTTCTGAGGAGTTCAATTTCTTGGTTCTTTTCTGAATCTTTGATCTCCAAGAGCTAGTTCGTCCCGATGAGAATTAAATTCTCGACTTGTGGGAGACTTATCTTGTGGACCTCAGATCTAGAGAAAGAACTAAGTTTTTCTTTTAAAAGGTTTAAACCCTTCAATAGGTAAACTAGATGCTTTGATTTCTCTTCTTCTTTTATTTACCTATAGTTTTTTTCTGAGAAGGAAGATCTTCTTCTTTCTTCCTTTTTGAAGTTTTCTGCTTTGTTTTTTCGAAGCTTATAGGGGGCTTTTTCTGTGTTAGACTTGAAGTCTTGGGTCCTTTATATAGTAGAGGTAAGTCTGTTGATTAGTTGAAGAAATCTTTCGTTAAGAGATCCTAATTGATTTTGGGGATTTTACCCACCGTTGGATCTTTGATCCAAGGAATTCTGTTTTACAGAAAGTATTTTCTTATTTTTAACAAGATTAATGAAATATTTACCCATACAGAATTTATTCTGCAGATCGGTGATTTTTTTAATTACCATTGGATTTTTAATCCAACGGTACTCTGTTTTACAGAGGGCAATCATTCTTGTTTAGAAATATTTGAGGAATATTTCCTCTAAACAGAATTTAATTATGCATCCTGATAATTTATCATCTCCGTTAGATCTTTGATCCAACGGCACTGTTTAACAGAGAGTAGAATTCTACAAGGCGTTGGCGCTCACGTGCTGTGCACGTAGGCGCTGCTTAAGGTTTTAATTCTTTCATGTGCTTTGCACATTGGCGCCCACATAAGAAGCACGTGCGGCGCCAGTAAGTGTTTTTAACTCTGGCGCTGGTGCCCTCGTGAAAGGCACGTGAGGCGCTGCCTCTTGAGTTTTGTGTGCTTTGCACACGGGCGCTGCTCATATAAGAGTTTTTAACTCTGATGCTGGCCCCCTCATGGAAGGCACGTAAGGCGCTGCCTCTTGAGTTTTGAACAGAGCTTTCCTCTTTTATTGGGCAAAACAATTACAAAATCCATATATTTTCAAAATATACTAACCTTATATTTTTCAAATGAAAGAATTAAAAGTTTCATCAAAATACCATCAAGATACCAACCAAAGTCAAGCTTTATAATAAAACACCACGAACTTTCCAAGCTAAGCTATTATCACTAAGATACCTCAAATCCCAAAAATTCACATCCATAAATACCCTAAATAATATAAATAATTTCTCGAGATTATTTTGAAACTATATTAAACATATTTTTCATAAAACTATATTTAAGAACTTTAGTAAATATAGGTTTAAGCGGGATCAATTCTCTTGAGCCCAGGGAGCCGGATAAATTGAGTGCTTGCCTATTTAAGGTAGAAAACTTAACGGTATTATCAATGGTAATTGTCTTGGAAAAAGATACAAATCCTGCCGTCCATGTACAACATTTACCGATAACTCCCGAACCTAATTCAGGATCTAAATCAGTTATAAGTGTTTGACTCAAGTATGAGTCTAACTCAAGTCTGAATCCAAACTCAAACATGAATCTAAAACCAAAAACGAATATTTGATCATAAATACTTGAATTCAAACATCAAAAGCTAACATGAATACTTGATCATGAACTTGAACACACGAAATCAATATTGAACTCAACCAAATATACTTGACCATTGATCATGAATCGGAACACTTGAACTTGACTAAGGCAAAACATGAATATTTGAACACTATGACTTGACTCGAACTATGAATACAATTTGACATGAATACATGAATACTTGACATGAATACTTGATATCGACATGAACTCAATATTGCAACTTGATGTATTCATGGATTCAAGGAAGGCTGGTAATATTAACTGTAACTTAGCATACACGGGTGTTAAACGCCGGAAGACGAACCGAGACGTTGGGACATCTGGCCTGAATTTTGGGGGCAGATGCTATTTAGATTTATCTGTCCATCTCTCCGAAGAAACCAGGTTGATTTATGGCACCATATATCGGAGGTTTGGACAGATGCGACCATTGTACCAGACTTTATCAGGATCTCCCTCATTTTATGAGGGTTTTTTCATTGTGGGGACGCTCTTCCCTGCAGGCGCAAGCCCCTGCAGTTAATTACGTTACCGCATTGCGATAACCATTTTCTCCTACTCCGGAAGTTCACTTCGTGTCGTGTGTGTTTTTGTTTGTTTTGGTTGCCCGTGTATTGTATACGGAGACTAGTTTATGTCAAAACCCGTAGGGCGTGGATTAGTCCAAATCCGTATATTTTAGATTTGGATTTATCTCAAAAATTTTGCTTGAAGAGGCCCACGTTGGTAGCTTGGTTTGCCAACGGGAATGAACTCAGGACGCAGATCTCATATTTGTGAGGTCCATCGATTCAGGGGATATTTGGGATTGATCTAAGGATCATTAGCCATATTTGAGACTAAGATCAATATATGAGCAGTGAGCATATGGGCTCAACTGATCATTAGATCATATATGAATAGCCCATGGATAGTATACGGTAGTCATTATGGAGACAGTCCGCAGGGTAAAACATATTAGTTTAAGAACTCGCGGTCCAACATTTCCTGTTTGGGACGAATGTTAGCTTAAGGACATTTCGGTCCAACCTTCAACTCGCGTGCACGTGTATTTGTTACGTGGCGGAGTGAACGATGGTAACATGTAATGTGCCTAATTTGGGCTGCGATCCGATTTGAGGTGTGCACGTCAGTTTGAAAGTGCATCAATGTGGGGTGTATAATTCCCTATCTTGATGAAATTTTACATCAAGTTGGGACGAGAAAAGAGTTGTTGGTTGTCGGGACCCGCCACCTCTCTGAAAACGTTGAGAAATTACGACATATATCAGAGGTGTGGAAAGATGTACCCTTGAACCAAATCTCATATTTGAGGGAAAAGATCATGGTGCATCTAAGAATCATTAGCCTTATTTGAGACCTTAGGAGATATGGAATGAATATCGTTTTGGATATCATCAATGAGAGACCATTAGTCATGTTTGAGACTAAAATCAGTTTGGATATCATGAATATAAGCTTAGCCAATTTGAGCTAAGATTGGATTTCTGTAACACCCAGCAATGCTAAGCACTTATATGCATATAGCGCTCACATGTATATCACGTGAGGCGCTCCAATAGTGCTAAGCACTAACTTTTGTGGTACTCACGTGTGTTTCACGTGAGGCGCTCCAATAGTACTCAGCACTAACTTTTCTCGGCGCTCACGTGTGTTTCATGTGAGGCGCTATGTTCTTTGGAGATTTAATCTCTGTTAATGTTTTTAAAGAATTTAAATCCCTGTTAATGGTATTTTGACCATTAACGATCACCATGATCACGATTTTGAGGATCTTGGATAGGGTTCTTTAAAAACTAAGTTCTTGATTTGAAGGAACTAAGTTCCTGGAGTATTATGAACTTCATCTTCTTTTCTTTTTGAATTTGTTCTTCCCTGAATCTTTTGATTCCCAAGAATAAGATCTTCCCGATGAAAATTAAATTCTCAACTTGTGGGAGACTTGTCTTGTGGATCTCAGATCCAAAAAAAGAACTAAGTTTTTTGAGAAGGGTTAAACCCTTTTAATAGGTAAATGAGATGTTTTTTGATCTCTTCTTTTTTCTTCACCTAGAGTTTTTTAGAAGGGAAATCTTCTGCTTTGAGAGAATTAAATTCTTTGTTGTTTTGAGATCCTTCTGTATTTTTACATAATCTTATGGGGGTCTCCTTTTTTTCTCCTCCTCCTTGATTAATCTCTATGCTCCTATTTATAGGAGAAGAGAAAAAATTAATTTGTTGAGAAAATCTCTCATTGAGAGATCATGATTGATTGATCAAAAATGATCTTTTAGATCAATTGGTGAATTTTATTCACCGTTGGATTTTTAATCCAAAGGCTCTCTATTTAACAGAGAAGATTTTTTGTTTGTTTAACAAGATTAGAAAATATTTTCCTGAGATAGAATTTTATTCTATCATATGAATATCTTGTTAGTTTAACAAGATTAAAATTTTATTCTATCACATGAACATTTTGTTAGTTTTAACAAGAT
This sequence comes from Agapanthus africanus, assembly GCA_030015575.1. Classification (NCBI taxonomy): domain Eukaryota; kingdom Viridiplantae; phylum Streptophyta; class Magnoliopsida; order Asparagales; family Amaryllidaceae; genus Agapanthus; species Agapanthus africanus. The sequence goes on along the minus strand of JASDDO010000028.1, from coordinate 89,691,913 downwards.
TGGGAAGATATTTTCCTAACATAGAATTTTGTTTTATCACTCATAAGATTAGGAAGATATTTTCCTAATATAGAATTTTAATCTATCTAATAGAAAAGATCCTTCTTATTTGTTTATCAAGATTAGGAAATATTTTCTTAAGATAGAATTTTATTCTATCATATGAATATCTTGTTAGTTTAATAAGATTAGGAAATATTTTCCTAGCCATAGAATTTAATTCTGTTTAACAGAGAAGATCTCTCTTATAGAATTTAATTCTATCAGATGGTTTAATTGGTGATAATTTTATCACAGTTGGATTTTAAATCCAAGATTCTCTATTAGAGAATATCTTTCCATATTAGAAAGAAAATATTTTTCAAATAGAATTTATAATCTGATGATTTATTATCACCATTGGATTTTTGATCTAACAGAGAATATCCCAGTTTTTAGAGAAGTATCCCCATGTAGAATTTAATTCTACTTGCTTTTAACTTGGACGCCGGCGCTCACGTGTTGTGCACGTGGTCACCACTTAAGAATTTAATTCTTATTTATGATAGGCGCTCCTGTGCTTTGCACATTGGCGCTCACGTGAGGAACACGTGTGGCACCACCATAGAATTAATCCTACAAGATTGGCGCTAACGCTGGCGCCCTCGTGAAAGGCACATGAGGCACTGCCTCAACAAAATTTTAACAAAGTTTATCTATTTTATTATGTTTAAATATTAGGAGAACAGGCACTCCTGTGTTTTGCACATTGGCGTCCACCTGAACTTCACGTGCGGTGCTACCTGAGGTGATAGTTACATGCTTTGCATGTGGGTGCATGTATTTAACACGTGGAGCTTTCCCTTTATTTTTATAAGGGAACAACAGCAAGCTCCGAGCCAAAAAAATTTGGCGGGAACAAATGCCCCCACTAATTTGCCCACGTAAGCTTATACGTGGGTTAAGTAGTGCAAAATAATGTATTTCCATAGAATTGATAGCTTAGGAGAAAAGTTTAGGACCCCTGTCGCCTAAGACTTTTTCATCTTCATGAGCTGTAAAAGTCTTAAGCAGGTTTTTCTCCCTATAAGTCATGAAGATCTCATAGGTGCATATTCTCCCTAGAAATCGTGAGGATTCTTAAGTGTCTTTCACCTCAGTGAGTCGTAAGGATCTCACGCAGGTATTTTCTCCTTACGAGTCGAGGGGACCCTCAAGTGGCTTCTTCACTTCATTGGCATGTAACTTTGACGAGTGTGGTCCATGGATAGTATACAAGGGTCAGTTGGACCTTCTTATAGGGTAGCGATGCCTTAGGAAACAGGTTTAGATCTATCACCTAAGACTTTTCAATTTTATGAGCCGTGAAGGTCTCATAAAGACTTTTCTCCTTACGAGTCGAGAGGATCTAGTAGGAGTATTTTCTCCTTAGAAGTCGTGAGGACTCCAAAATGCGTTTTCTCTTAAGAGTCGTAAGGATCTCATAAAAGAATTTTCCCTTTACGAGTCGAGAGGACTCATAAGTGGTTTCCCCTCCTCATCGGTATGCAACTTTGGAGAATGTGGCCCATGGATAATATACAAGAGTCAGTTTGAACCTACTTATAGGGCCATAGTGCTTAGGAAACAGGTTGATATCCCCGTCGCCTAAAGTTTTTCAACTTTATGAGCCGTCAAGTGGCTTCTTCATTTCATTGGCATGTAACTTTGACGAATGTGGCCTGTGGATAGTATACAAGAGTCAGTTTGGACTTTCTTGTAGGGCAGCGATGGCTTAGAAAACAGGTTTAGATATGTCGCCTAAGACTTTTCAACTTTATGAGCCGTGAAGGTATCATAAAGATTTTTCTCCCTACGAGTCGAGAGGATCTCGTAGGAGTATTTTCTCCTTAGTAGTCGTGAGGACTCCTAAGTGGGTTTTCTCTTGAGAGTCGTAAGGATCTCACAAGAGAATTTTCCCTTTACGAGTCGAAAGGACTCGTAAGTGTTTTCCCTCCTCGTCGGTATGCGACGTTGAAAAATGTGGCCCGTGGATAGTATACAAGAGTCAGTTTGGACCTACTTGTAGGGCCACAGTGTTGTTTACCGCCGAAAACCGGGAAGACAAATGTCTTGCCTGAATTTGGAGGCAGATGCTATTTGGTTTTATCCGTCCACCTCTTCGAAGATACCAAGTTGATTTATGGCACCGTGCATCGAAGGTCTGGACGGATGCGGCCGTTGTAGCAGACTTCGTCAGATTCCCCCTCGTTGTGAGGTTTTTTTATTGTGGGGACGCTCTTCCCTACAGGCGCAAGCCCATGCAGTTAATTACGTTACCGCATCGCGGTAACCACTTTCTCCTGCTCCAGAAGGTCACTTCGTGTCGTGTGTGTTTGTTTTATTTTTGGTTGCCCGTAAGTTGTATACGGAGACTAATTTGTGCTGCCGCCCGTAGGGCATGGATTAGTCCAAATCCGTATATTCTTAGATTTGGGTTTGGATTGATTTAAGGATCGTTAATCTCGTTTGAGATTCAGATCAACTTAAATGTTTGTTGAGAATACGTTAGTCTAATTTTAGACTAAGATCTACTCAACAGGATTTTGGGATCATTCAGACCCAACAAAAAAGCATTTGGGCTCTATTGCTTTAGTTTAAGGACATTTCAGTCCGTAGCTAGTTTAAGGACGTTGCGGTCCGTTGTAGTTTAAGGACGTTACGGTCCATAGATCACCATTTTTGGGTTGAGGGTTTAGTTTAAGGGCGTTGCAGTCCACAGCTAGTTTAAGGACATTGCAGTCCATAGCTAGTTTAAGGACATTGCGGTCCGTAGATCACCATTTGGCGGTGAGGCCGTAGTTTAAGGACATTGAGGTCCATAGGGATATGCTTATGGGTTTGAGAGTGCGCCAAAGAGCTGTTGGTTTTCGGGACCCTCCACCTCTCTGACGATGTTGAAGAATTACAACGACATATATCAGAAGTGTGGAGAGATGTACCCTTGAACCAATTTCCAGATCGAGGGGGGATGTTGGATGAACGTCATTTTAGATGCCATCTGTTAGGAGATCATTAGTCATTTTTGGGACTAGGATTAGTTTGGGGAGACCTGAGCATGGGGGCTCGGTTGATTGGTGACCAAAAAGGTCTTGGCCTCGGGAGATTTGGCTAATTTGGGTTAAGGTTGATTTCCCCTAGTTACCCCATAGTGCTAAGCATTGAATCAGTGTTAAACACTGGACTTTGGAGGCGCTCACGTATGAACACGTGAGGGGCCCAAAAGTGGGCGTTGTTTCTTGAGTTTATTCCCACTTTTATATAAAAAAGTGCCAAGCACTTGGCTCACGTGTGAGCACGTGAAGCGCCCGAGATGGGAACTGTTCTCTGGATTTTATTCTTCTTTCATTTATAAGTGCTAAGCACTTAGTTTCATCAAACGGTCACGTGCGGACACGTGAGGTGCTCAAAATGTGAGCGCTGTCTTTGGAATTTCCCCTTTCTCTTTTATAAGTGCTAAGCACTATTAGGGGGTCACATGGGATCACGTGAGACGCTCCAAAAATGGGAACTGTCTTTGATTTACTTCCCTTTTCCTCTTATAAGTGCTAAGCACTATGGGGGGATCACATGACTTCCCTAGGAGGCACTTCTAGTTCTTCTCTTAAGTGCTCGCATGTAAAACACATGACTTGGTCTCAACCGTTCTTTTTTATTCATCAGAGGTGCTCACGTGGGAACACGTGAGGTTTCGTTATAGTGTTAAACACTAATGAATCACCAGATTGTTCTTCTGTGGTTCTGAGGAATCAAGTTCTCTTTTTATTCTTTGTAGGGATTAAATTCTTTTTAAAGGGTTAAACCCTAGTTTCAGAGGAATTAAAGTCCTATATGTTTTGTAAGAGTTAAACTCTTTTGAACTCAGTTCTTTCCCATAGGTTTTGAATCTGCATAACAGAATCTCCCCGATGAGAATTAAATTCTCAACTTGTGGGGAGATCTGCTTCTGCAGATCTCAACCAAAGAAAGAACTAAATTCTTTGAGAATAGTTAAACTCTTGGTTTGAGAATTAAATTCTTTTTGTTTTGTGGGAACTTTTGGGAGGCTTCTGTATATTTTTTTTAGAAGCTTATGGGGTGTTCTCCTCCTTTTTGAGACTTAACCTCCTTGCTCCTATTTATAGGAGAAGAGAAAAAATCAATTTGTTGAGAAAATCTCTCTTTGAGAAATCTTGATTGATTTAATGATCCTTTAGATCAATTGGTGCATTTAATTCACCGTTGGATTTTTAATCCAAAGGCTCTCTATTTCACAGAGAAGATTTCTTGTTTGTTTAACAAGATTATGAATATCATATTACTTTTAACAAGATTAGAATTTTATTCTATCAAATCTTTTTAGTTTAACAAGATCAGGAAGATATTTCCCAAATAGAATTTAATTCTTGAATTTGATAGGAGCGTTTTTAAATTGGGGTGCTCACATGCTTTGCATGTGAGCGGTAAGAGAACTCACGTGTTTAACACACGACCCTTAGTGTGGGTTTTAATCTGTTTATTTTCAGCGCTTATATGAGCATATGAGCGCTCACGTGAGGCATGTTTGGCCATTGGTGATTTATGTTCAGCGCTCATATGCTTTGCATATGCATATGAGCGCTTATGTATTTTACACGTGAGGCATGTTTGGCCCTTTGTTATTTTCTTTCAGCGCTCATATGCTTTGCATATAAGCGCTCATGTGTTTAACACGTGATGTCCAATAGTGAATTCTTTTCCTCTTTCTTCTCTCCCTTTTTTATAAGGGTTATGAGGGAACAAATAGCTCTTGGCCGAAAATTTTGGCGGGAACAAATGCCCCTACTAGTTTGCCCATGTACGTATGTATGTGGGTGAAGTAGTGCAGAGTTATGCATAGCCATAGAATTGAGGGTTTAGGAGACATGTTTAGGGTCCTTATAGCCTAAGACTTTTTTCATCTTCATGAACCGTAAGGGTCTCATGATGGTTTTTTCTCCCTATAAGTCGAAATGATCTTGTAGGTGCATATTCTCCCTAGAAATCGTGAGGATTTATAAGTGTTCATCGCCTCAGTGAGTTGTAAGGATCTCACTCAGGTATTTTTCCTTATGAATCGTGAGGATCCGTAAGTAGCCTTTTTTTTATTGGCAGATGTGGCTTTGGGAAATATGGCCCGTAGATAGTCCATCTTGACCTCCTGATAGGGCAGCGATTGCTTAGGAAACAGGTTTGGATCTGCCGTCTAATACTTTTCAACTTTATGAGCCGTGAGGGTATCATAAAGACGTTTCTCCCTACGAGTCGAGAGGATCCCGTAGGTGTATTTTCTTCTTAGGAGTCATGAGAACTCCTAAGTGCATTTTCTCTTGAGAGTCGTAAGGATCTCACAAGAGAATTTTCTCCCTTAAAAGTTGAGAGGACTCGTAAGTGGTTTTTTCCCTCCTTGTCGATATTCGACTTTGCAGAATATGGCCCGTGGATAGTATACAAGAGTCAGTTTGGACCTGCTTGTATGGCAGCGATGGCTTAGGAAACAGGTTTAGATCTGCCGCCTAAGACTTTTCAACTTTATGATACATGAAGGTCTCCCTACAAGTCGAGAGGATCCCGTAGGTGTATTGTCACCTTAGGAGTCGTGAGGACTCCTGAGTGCGTTTTCTCTTGAGAGTCGTAAGGATCTCACAAGAGAATTGTCCCCCTTACCAGTCGAGAGGACTCATAAGTGGTTTTTTCCCTCCTGGTCAATATTCGACTTTGGAGAATATGGCCCGTGGATAGTATACAAGAGTCGGTTTGGACCAGCTTGTAAGGCAGCGATGGCTTAGAAAACAGGTTTGGATCTGCCGCCTAAGATTTTTCAACTTTATGAGCCGTGAGGGTCTCATAAAGACTTCTCTCCCTACGAGTCGAGAGGATCCTGCAGGTGAATTTTCTCCTTAGGAGTATTGAGAACTACTAAGTGCGTTTTCTCTTGAGAGTCGTAAGGATCTCACAAGAGAATTGTCCCCTTTACCAGTCGAGAGGACTCGTAAGTGGTTTTTTTCCCTCCTGGTCGATATTCGACTTTGGAGAGTGTTGCCCGTGGATAGTATACAATAGTCCATCTTGGACCGACTTGTAGGGCCCCAGTGCTTAGGAAACAGGTCCTTATCCCCATTGCCTAAGTATTTTCCTTACGAGTCGAGAAGAGTCAAGAAGTTCTCGCAGGAACATTATTTTCCCCACGAGTCGAGACGAATTAAGAAGTTCTCGCAAGGATGTCCTAACGTCACAGTTAACTCCTGCTAATAGAAGTTCGTTAGGGTCTGTGGTACTAGGGTTTTTTACCCGTTGTACCATCGCGTTGCCCGATATATTCCTCGATACGCAATCTTATTATTCGAGTAGCCCCACGACTGTCGTGTCTCTGATCCTTTCGAGGGCTAGACAAGACGTCTTCAAGTTATCTTCCAGGTGATATTACCGTTGAAAGAGCAAGCGATAGGGATATTCTATGTCGCTTTTTACTTGAGGTTAGGCTCAGTTTAGGAGCCCCGATGAGTCATGACCACTCCGCGCTGGTGTGGGATGATCTCCGATGGTCTTTCAGGTCTTATTTGAGTTGCCGTCAAGACCCTGAAGTTAGGGATCTTCCTTTGCTTCGTTTGTTGACAATGTGTCTGCAATATTATGACAAATGTCGAGGTTGTCTCTGAGTTGTCTGTGAACCGTCGAGATTTGGAACTAGAGGACTTTGCCATGGCTCCGTTTGTTGATGTCGCGTCTGTATCCTGCTGGAGGGAGGAAGAACGCTGTTGTTGATCTTTAGGCTGTAGATGTTGCCATCGAGACTTGGAACTAGGGACTTTGCCATGGCTCCGAGATAGTCTCTAGGTTGTCTGTGAACCGTCGAGATTTGGAACTAGGGGACTTTGTCGTGGATCCGAGGTAGTCTCTAGGTTGTCTATGAACCGTCAAGATTTGGAAATAGGGGACTTTGCCGTGGCTCCGAGGTAGTCTCTAGGTTGTCTATAAACCGTCGAGATTTGTAACTAGGGGACTTTGCCGTGGCTCCGAGGTAGTCTCTAGGCTGTCTGTGAACCGTCGAGATTTAGAACTAAGGGACTTTGCTGTGGCTCCGAGGTAGACTCTAGGCTGTCTGTGAACAGTCGAGATTTGGAACTAGGGTACTTTGCCATGGCTCCATTTTGCTGACGTCGTATCTGCCTCTGGTTGGAACGAAAAGGAACGCCGTCGTTGATTTCTAGGCTGTATATGTAGCCATTGAGACTTGGCTCTCTTTCTGATGGAGTCTGGTGGGATGATATGGTTCCCTTTCCGTTTGTGCCCATGGATTGTATACAGGGGTCAATGTGATCTCACCTGCAGGGCAAAAGTTTTATTTTATTTTATTTCTATCTACGATACTCTATCATTTCAGCTTTTTATATCGCGAAAGTCCCGATTTCCCGATCATTTCGGCTATTTTTTGCGTTGCCCAATCATTTCGGCTGTTTTTTCTTTTTACTCGCTGCTTTTTATTTCGAGTTGCCCAAACATTTCGGCTGTTTTGTATGCAAAAATTTTGCTCGCTGATTTTTTTTATTGCGAGTCGTCCCATCATTTCGGCTATTTTATATGCATTTTTTTGCTTGCTGGCTTTTGCGAGTATAAAACTTGAGATCTGATACCAATCTTAGCATCAGCATCGCTGCGACTGTAATATGGCCAGGAGCGAATCATCATTTGCTTTGGGAAAACTTGGAGTTTGCTACCAATTTAGGCATCAGTATCGCTGCTACTGGAATGTTGCCAGGAGCGAATCATCATGTCCCTTTGTCGATTTGAACAAATGTGGTTTAGCGAACAGGGTTAAGATCCCGTCAACTAAAGCTTTTGACTTCATGAGCCGTAAGGGTCTCATAAAAGTGTTTCTCCCTACGAGTTGTGAGGATCTCATAGGTGTGTTTTCCCCTTAGGAGTCATGAGGATTCCTAAGTGTGTGTTCTCTTATAAGTCGTAAGGATCTTACAAGAGTGTTTTCTCTTTATAAGTCGAGAGGACTTACAAGTGTCGTTCACCTTATGAGGACATTCCTCGTCGTTGGTGGGACTTGGTGGGGAAAACGTTTATTTGTGCCCGTGGATTGTATACAAGGGTCAATATTGAACCGCTTGTAGGGCAACTTGGAGAGTATGATGGCTTAAGAACAGGTTCAGATCCCTGTAACTTAAGGCTTTTGAATCCTACGAGCCATGAGGGTCTCATAGGGGGAATTCTCCTTGCGAGTCGTGAGGATCTCGTAAGTGTAATTTCTCCCTAGAAATCATGGGGATCTCTAAGTGTGTTGCTCCATTTGTGAGTCGTAAGGATCTCACGTGGGTGTTTTCTCCTCTCAAGGTCAAGAGGACCTTGCAAGTGCGCATGATTTTTTTACGAGTCTGCGTCCTTTCGGGTTTTCACGAACTCGACGGCAGTCCTGCTATTTTTACTCACGGCGCCCTTTCGAGTTTTCATCCGTGCCCATTTCGCTTGTAGACGTATCGTTTTTTTATCACGGTAGGACATCGCCGACCGGGGTAGCTTTGTAGCCAGCGGGACTTAAGTTGTAATCCTCGCCGCTGGGATCCGTGGACCTGGATTCCACTGTCGCCATGTTTGAGGCGGCGTATTTAGTTTAAATACATCTCGGTCCAATGTTAGTTTAAAGACATGTCGGTCCAATGTTAGTTTAAGGACATCTAGGTCCATTGTTAGTTTAAGGACATCTCGGTCCAATATTAGTTTAAGAACATCTCGGTCCACAGCTAGTTTTAGGACGTTGCGGTCCATGGGGTTTTTGAGGCGAAGTTTTGCCGGATACTACTTATAAAATTTGGACTCGGAAAGACAGCGAGCGGACACGAGCGTCGTCATCCATCATTAACCTGAGCCGTGACTTGTTAAGCGTAGTATTTATTAAGGAACCGGCCGTTTATTGGCAGGAAGAGTCTTTCACCATACATATCCATGAGCAAGTAGGCCCTACCTTGGTAGACCTTGTCTATGATTTACGGACCCTCGTAGTTCGGCTCGAACTTCCCCCGTTTAGCACGATTAGGGATCATAGGTCTTTTTACGACTAGCACGAGTTCGCCTTGGCGGAATGTTCTCGGCTTAGTCAATCTTTCGTATGAGCGCAACATCCTTACTTTGTAAGCTTCCAGGTTTTGCTGCGCCATGAGACGAGTTTCATCGAGGGCATCAAGCTCCTCAAGCCGAAGATGGGCATTTTCCTCGTTTATCAGCTCATAACGAACTGCCACTCGCAGAGAGGATAGCTCTATCTCCAAGGGAAATATCACTTCCGTGCCAAATACTAACGTGAATGGCGTTGTGTTCGTGGCCGTCTTGAATGTGGTCCGATAAGCCCAGAGAGCTTCATGCAGTCTCTCGTGTCAGTCCCTTTTGTTTCTGGACACTATTTTCTTTATGATCTTCGCCAAGGTCTTGTTGAAAGCCTCAAATAGACCGTTAGCTCAAGGATTATAGACCGAAGAGTATTTCCAATTTATTTTATGCTGTTGTGCGAAGCGGCTGATCTTATGGCTTCTGTAGGCCGGCCCATTATCCGAGATGATCTGTCGCGGAGTGCCGAACCGGTAGATGACATGTGTCTTGAAGAAATAGAGGATGTTCTCCGTCTTCACTTACCTTAGCGGTATTGCTTCTGCCCACTTGAAGAAGTAATCGGTCGTTGCCAATATGAACCGATGTCCCTTGGATGATGCTGGTTCGGTGGGCCCGATTATATCGGTTCCCCACATTTCGAATGGCCAGCTAGCCAGTGTTGGGTGTAGTGAATTTGGATGCTGGTGGATGAAGTCCCCGTGAATTTGGCACGAGTAACACTGCTTCGCATATTCGAGACAGTCCTGAATCATTGTGGGCCAATAGTAACCCATTCTTTTGATCTTCAGCTTCATCTTGGGCCCAGCCTGATGGGAACCGCAGAGTCCGTCGTGAGTTTCTTGGACGACCCTCCTCGCTTCTTCTGGTCCCGGGAATCTCAGCCATAAAGAGTCGAATGATCTCTTATATAGAGTATCATTGACGAAGGCGAAAGACAGAGCTCGTTTCATGAGCTGATGTCTCGAAGATGCATTTTTGGGCATTCAATAAGATTTGAAGTAGTCTATGAAGACTTCTCTCCAATCCTTAGCCTTTTCTTAGTCCTTTATTTGGAAGGCTGCTTGTTTGGTCGCTTCCTCATCTTTAGATGACTCCGGAGATATTTTTACTGGCACGAGAATTTTGCGGCTTTGCATAATGATTCTTACGTTATCGAGGTTTTTGTTGGTCAGTTCTTTAACGAGTTTGGCTAACTCATCCGCCTTTCTATTTTCCGCACGCGGTATACTTTCCAAGACGTAGGAGGGAATTTGCGTCGGCAATTGCTGCACTCTCTCACCATACCTGATCAGTTCTGACTTGCACGTCTGGTACTCGCAATTACTTGGCTAACGACCAGCTGGGAGTCTCCATATATGAGGAGGTTTTCGATTCCCATGTCGACAGCAATCTCAAGACCCGCTATCAAAGCTTCATATTCAGCCTCATTATTTGTTCTTGGCTCTATTAAGGAGAGAGTGAAACGCATTATCCCTCCTTGCGGAGTCACGAAGATAAGGCCCACCCCGGCTTTAATTATGGGGGTGTTTTGCTTTCACTTTTTCATAGAAGATGCTCCATCGAAGTAGAGTTCCTATCAGGTATTATTTCCTTCCTCCTCCCTGTCGATTGCGTCGAACGCGTTTTCATATGGAAATTCGCAATTTAAGGGAGAATCGGCTGGTATCGGGTGCTCAGCAAGAAAGTCGGCAATGGCTTGGCCTTTTATTGCCTTGAGGGGTCGATATACTATCGAGAACTCCATCAAGAGGAGGGCCCATTTGGCAAGCATTCCCGTCAACATGGCTCGTGACATCAAATACTTGAGAGGATCCACTTTTGACATGAGATGGACCTCATGGGCCAAGGTATAATTTCGAAGCTTCGTTATCGCGAAGATCAGTGCCAGGAAATGATTTTTGATGGGGGAGTAATTGTTTTCTGCCCCCAGGAGAACTCGATTCAAATAGTAGAGAGCTCTATCCTTCCCCTAGTCGTTCTCTTGTACCCATAACGTGCCTATAGAACCCTCAAGGGTTGTTGTGTACAGGATGAGGGGCTTTCCCTTAACCGGGGCGGTCAGTACCAGCGGATTCTGCAGGTATTGCTTGATTTTGTCCCGTGCACTTTGGCATTTCTGATCCCAGACGAACGGGGTCCCCTTCTTCATTAGATGGTTGTAGGGATGGCATTTGCCGGAGAGGTTGACTTTGGAGTTTGACACCTGTTTAGGCATCTGTATCGCTACCACTGGGATATTGCCAGAAGCGACTCATCATTTGCCTTGAGAGGACTCGGAATTTGTACAGATTTAGGCATCAGCATCGCTGCAACTGGAATAGTGCCAAGAGCGAATCATCATTTGCCCCTATCGATTTGGACAAAGGTGGCTTAGTAGAAAGGGTTAGGATCCTGTCGACTAAGACTTTTGACTTTATAAGCCGTAAGGGTCTCAGAAAGGGTTTTCTCCCTACGAGTCGTGAGGATCTCGTAGGCGTATTTTCTCCTTAAGAATCGTGGGGATTCTTAAGTGATGTCTTCTCTTGTAAGTCGTAAAAATCTTCCAAGAGTGTTTTCTACTTATAAGTCGAGAGGACCTACAAGTGTTATTCACCATATGAGGACATTTCTTGCCATTTATAGAACTTGGCAAAGAAATATTTATTCGTGCCCATAGATTGTATACAAGGGTCAATATGGACCGCCTGTAGGGCAATTTGAGAGATATGACGGGTTAAGAACAGGTCTAAATCCCTGTAACTTAAGGCTTTTGAATCATATGAGCCGTGAGGGTCTCTGTCACGACCCGAAAGTACGGAACATGACCGGCACTTAGACTACGAACGTCCCGAGACGTACGTACTCTAAGTAAGCCGAACCCAGAAATCTAAACCAAGCAAAATAGTAGAGAGTAGGAAGAACCATATCAAATCAACCTGTATGCAACATAATATACAACGCCTCAAGGCGAGGATCACAACAGAAAAGGGAACTCCAACCAACAAGAAACCCATAGTAATATAACACAAGATTCTAAGGTCGAAAGAATAAATATCACTGGTCTCTATCTCAAATAAGTACAAGTTTTGGTTGATGGAACTTCTAAATACAACTGAGATATAATATACAAGGTATAATGATGGGTAAGATACAATAACCCACCTACTAGCAAGTCACCCGAAAGGTACAGTGCCCGCAAGCCGTAATGAAATCCGTACGGCAACACCTGCAAGAAACTGGGGCACAACGGGGGTGAGTTGCCAACTCGTGAGTAGAAAAAGATCTACGAACAGAAATCGCATGTATGACGCAATCCTAGGTCATACGATCAATATATATATAATCCTCAAATATATAACCAGCAATCTCTAACCATGTCTAGGGTAAATATCAAACCCAAGTGTAAACCCATGTGTACATGTCAGTGCATCAGGTGACAATATATCATATGAATGCTGTATGAATGCATGAAACAGAATGCATGTACTGAAGAAAACTGCTTTCATAACTTTGTGAGATTTCTGTATTTTTAAAAATGAGGTATCATAATGAAATCAGCATAAAACAATGCCTAGCATCGGCACAAAACATAAATCTCAATATCTCGATATCTCTGTATCACAATCTCTGTACCTCAGTATCTCAAATCTCAATGTCTCAATCATAATATCCAGGGCGCCGTCAGTCCAGATCGGCCCCTACCATCCATCTCATGACTACGACGGTATCCTCCGGATATCCGACGTGTCGGGTAATATCACCGGTCGGTCGTGCTCCCCTGCCAGGCTCAACGCCATCTCCTGCGATCTTCTTGCCCCGGGGTACCGCACCGGGCCCACCATGTACCCGAAACGGTTCCTCCACTCCTCGAATCGGGTCTCGAAATACATCAGCAAACTCATGGTGGACGACTCATACATCATGGAAAAACCGCATTTTTTTATTAAAAAGAGAAAGCAGTTTATATGAATGTTTTGCGGTTTTCTTCCAAATCCAGAGAACATCATGGAAACCCGAATCCAAATCATCAATAGCATGTGAAATCATGAATATGAGCATGAGAATCCATGAATGCAGCATATAATGAATAACAGCATGCATGCAGTGGCAAGTAATAGCTACAATGTCAAGCTGGCATATGAGGCAATGCACTAATATCATGTCACTACTAGCTAACAAGATAAATCAGGCGATAATATTTTCTAAGTGTACGTGACATGGCAATTACCGATGAAGATGTGTGTGCGACAGCAAATAAGTGTACGTGGTACATACGCATCATCGGTAATGGTGCTGGTGTCCTAGCAGCAGGATATCAATAATAGAATATGAATCACAACAGTATACGATGCAGAGAAACAATAATAATATGCGAGAACTGAAATACTGAACACCGTGATCACTAAACTGCATCTAATGTCATAATGAGTCATACTGCTATACCACTAAAAGGCTGAGCTAAACCTAACAGTAGGTAGGGGAAACCGCCCAACCTCTGAGTCGATACATATATATATACATATATATATAGTCGGTGATCCCGCCTCGATCATATCACATCCGATACCATATCTCTATAATCGATTATTCCCAAGTCCAGTAGGCGGATCAAACATCAAAATATAGCTCGTACGTAAATCCGTCGTACGGCATCCCCAAATCCGGGTACGGGTCAATATCACATCCGTCATATCATTCATCTGGTATTTTCTGTATCAAATATCATTATCTGGGTACTGACCTAAGTCTAGTACAATGCTAATATCATTACTATGTTCAAGCTCTGACTACTGATCAACAGTTTAATATAAATCGATATTATCATCATATATCATCACAAGAGTATACATCGCCCAAGGCGGCCTATCATAAGTATCCTGACATATCCTATTATATCATCTCCCATCGTATATCATAATCACATGTCGATCACATAATATATATGTCACTATTACTATGGCATTATCACCCCCAAAATCCTCTAAAGTATCAAGGTGTATCTCAATCAGGAATTTTATCATATCACATATATCATAATCTCATATCAAACTCATTGACTCATAACAATCCCATGTGTCATCCTCAAATCCGTATGTGAACACATACTCCCAACCCATGTGACCACATATCTATATAGGATCCCGTAACCACATATGAAATATGGATGCATGCAAGCATGTATGTGTGTATGTATGTGTAGTGCACCTACTACCCTATGGTTTCGTAACCTTTCCCCAATCCAATACACCAATATCCATTTAACTTCAATAATAATCCCAACAATAAATAATAGATTGTTGGTGTGTATACGCATCCGTATACATCACCACGGACTGCGGGAGTGCTATACGCCATCCACCCGACTTCTCCCCGTAGATATAAATCTACTCACCTTGTTATGTGTGCCGGTGCCGATATCGCCATTTGCATCTCCACGCCTCGACGCCACGTGGGGTACCTACAAGGATATCACACGCTAAAACTCATGAAAACCATGTCGGAAACCAAAATGGTGCACACTGCGCCCATTGGTAAAAACCTGTGGCCTCGCGTGCAAACACAGCCAATATCCGCTGTCGTTGACGTCCAAACGCCACCCGACAGATACGAATCATCGAATATCAAAATCCATACGAAAACGAGTCGTAAATCATACGCCAACTCATGAAAATGAACCCAGATTTTACCCTAACAGGAAACAGTCAAAACTAGACATACCGGGGGTCAATTTTTACATGAAAAGGGGCTGTGCACGCAAAACGAGGCAGTTTTATACTGCTCTGGCCGCAAATTGCGGCCAGGGGGATTAAATTTGCGGCCGGGATTTTGAGAGGGTGGCTACGGCTTTGGGTAGTGGTTCCAGGGTGCCTGCACAGCTCACTTCCAAGTCAATTTTTCCCTAGGAGGCCCCGGGTGAAAGCAGATCTCAGAAAGGTCTCAAAAATCGACAAAAATGCCAAAATACGCCAAGTCGAGCAACTCTGGTAACTTACTGAAAATTTAGGGTATTCTAGGGTTAACTGGTCTCAACTACACCTATTTAGGTTATACTAATGATCAAAACCACATTTGGTCAAGTCTCACTCAAGTTTTGCCTAAACTAGCACAATATCACAATAAAACAGTAACCTTCAGATATCTAACCAGAACTGAGCAAGAACTGAGTCGGGATGTGAGATTATACCTCAAGGGGGTCCTAAGACGTAGGAGAAGGGAAGGAGAATGAGGTGAAGTGGGTTGGTGCTGCTGGAGTTCCTGCTTGTGGCTGTTTCTGCAGCTGCTATTGCTAGCAACTCTCTCTCTCTCTTTCTTCCTCTGGTGCTAGTTGCAGCAGCAACAGCCGTTGTTCTGGGTGTATTGAGGGCTGATATTGTATGAGCTGGTTTGTGATGAAGTGGTAGAGTGATGTAGTAGTGTTGATGAGGGTGTGGGCTGTAGCATATGCTGTGTTTACTGTAGCTGAACTGATGCTGTAAGGGGGCTGAAGCAGTTTTGTTGCTGAAGCATCAGCAGAAGAAGGGGGGTTGTTTTGGTGGCTGATATGTTGGGGCTGAAGCTGAGATATAAGATGGTGTGGGGTTATGTGAGTTGGAGTTTTTTTCAATGATGCTCAGGGCTGTTTCCTGCTGCTGCAGCAGCTGAGTTATTTGGGGCTGTTTCAGGTGTTTTGAAAAGGTGTTGATGCTGGAATTGTGATGGCTGTTGTAGATGGCTGAGGGTATGCTTCAGCTGAAAGGTAGGGGCTGATGTGTTGTTAAAGGGGGCTGATATGTGCTGATGTAAGGGTGTGGATATGGGGCTATGAGGCATGTAGCTGTGTGGATGCAGGGGGGCTGCTGATGCAGTTTTTGGTGGCTGAAGTGTGCTGTTGCTTGGGGTATAGCTGCAGCTGTTGGTTAAACAGGGGCTGCTGGTTGTTGTTTTGATTTCCCCTTTGTTTTCCTTTGTGTGTGGGTGAGTAAGAGATGTGAGTGAGTGAGAGGGAGAGATGTGAGGCAAGAGTTTAGAAGTGAAGAGTGATTGTGACACTACCTAGGAGTCACCTCTCTCTTTCTCTCTCTACACAAGGTCAACCCCACCCTAATCACCTTAAAAACTAAACCCCTTAATTAACCCACTCAACTTAACCAAGTTGTTCAACCCACCATGGTCCTCTATGCATGGTTCAACCCTAGGTTCAACATGGGTGCAAAACATGAGACAAGTGTGCAAGTGTAGGAAATGTCATGTGCACATTTTTGCACAAAAAGCCAAAAATACAAATTAGCAAATTTTCAATCGCGATTAACATTAAAATACCATATAATCCATCATAAAAACGGTAAAATGGCATATTTCCACAAAATAACCTATTTTAGAATTTCCATAAGTTTTTCCCAAAATTTTCCCCATTTATCAGTATTTAATTATACCGACTATTAAAATATTCATTAAAAAAATTTATATTTAATCATGAAAATCCCCAAAATAATATTTTATTTTTTTGAAATGTTACAGTCTCACAGGGAGTATTCTCTTCACGAATCATGAGGATCAAGTAGGTGTATTTATTTTAACGAGGTTGCGCCCTTTCGGGTTTTCATAAACTCGCTGGTAGCCCTGTTGTTTTTAATCACGAAGCCCTTTCGGGTTTTCATCCGTGCCCATTTCGCTTGTGGACGTACCTTTTTTTACTTTTTTTCTTTTTTTTTAACGAGATTGTGCCCTTCCGGGTTTTCACAAGCTCGTCGGCAGTCCTGCTGTTTTTACTCACGGCGCCCTATCGGGTTTTCATCCGCGCCCATTTTGCTTGTGAACCTACCATTTTTTTAGCAGGGTATTCCACTAGATTGTAAGACATGTTTGTAGGCCCTCTGATATCCTTCCTATCCTTTGAAAAGAAAAGACCATTCTACATAGAGATTCTTCCGCCAGTGAGAAATACGCCCCCTGTGTATATCTTAGGGGGAACGAGTACCCATGCCGTCGCTATTTGGGCGACAGGTTGCTTCAGAGCCGCTTATTTTTGTTGAGCGTAGGCGACAAACGCTATCTTGCTTCCGCTTTTCACTCATCATCATCGGATGAGAAAGAGTCTTGACCCATTTGATCCAATCGAGCCATTTTATCCACGAGTCCTTGGAAGGTCGTCGGCTTGAAGAGGGCCATATACGGGGACGCCTTTGAATTTCGATCAAAGGTGGTTATGAGCATTCCCATGGCTGCAACTTCATTGATGCGTTGCTCGTATTTGACCAGAGATTTCGCCATCGGGTAACATATTGAACCCAAGTCTCATTCGGTCTAACCATTTCGTTGACCAGCGCCGTCACGATAGTATGTTCGTTCTCATTAGCAAATCCCTTACAGAAGAGCATATCCATTTAGTCGAAGCTCTTCACGAAATCATTCGGTAGTTACGCATACCATTTGAAGGCGATGCCCGCCAGACCGCTGACGAACTGTCGGAGGAGTAGTATGTCATTTCTTCCAGAATTGCCGCACATGGATTTAAATCGCGTAATGTGCCGGCGACGATTCCCGGTTCCTTTGTATATGTGGAGTCGGAAGTATGTATCTGGCAGGTACTGTATTTGGTCATAACACACCGGATATAGTCGACCAGTCTTGATTGGCCTATTTGATGTTTCACTGACATAGTGAGTTTTGACTTGCTGAGCGATATATGTGTCCAGCTTTTCATTTAGGAATCATTTCCTCCTCCGCCGTTGATGAGGTTTGCAGAGGATTTGAAATGTCATCCTTATCTTTAAGACCGACTACCGGCGGTTCATCTACCAGTGGTTCCGATTGAACCATCATTCCAGCCATGTTCTGAATCAGAAAGGCCATCTGGTTTAATTTAGTGGGCATTTCTGCCGCTTATGCATCTCCCTCTTTCAGAACGCGCTTTAGGAAATCAATATCCGACTCCTTCTCTATTCTTTCTTCAGGTGCGCCCTTGGAACTTTCCTTAGGCGATGGATTAGCGTTTGCAGCCGCCTGAGTGAGTATCTCTTGCAGTTTTTCACGTAGCAGTTGAACTTTTGTCTGGGACCAAGTTTGAGGTCGGTGACTAGTAGAAGCTCGAACTTCGTCTTTGGAATTCACCACATAGACTATGTGAACAACCATGCCCCCGGGCTTGGGGTGTTTGGAGTTTTGGCCTTTGGAGTTTGTTTCGAGCACTTGAGCTTTATTAGGCCTCTTTTTTGTGTGAAAAGCCGCTTTGGTTTTGGGAGGAACCGCTGTATCAGGATCCGTCTTGGGATGAATCCTCTTGTATTTGAAGGGGATTTTTCAGAATTTGGCTGACATTTAGAGGAAGAGTGGCAGACGACGACTGAGTCCTTTGATTGGTGTCAAAAATATGAGTTTACCGCAATCAAGAAACGGCGTCGCTTCGCAGCTAGCCGGTGAGTGCGGGTCGATCCACAGAGACGGGTAAATTCCTTTTATGTGTTTTAACGAGTTGATTCTATTTGTCGTTTTGATTGGTTTATAAAAATCTCTAAAAACTAGATCTAATTAATCTAATTGAAAGTCTTGCTAGGGTTAGGCTTAGGGGAAGTTTTGGAGATTAATGTTTCCTTCACCGCTTTCAATGCCTTCTTTTTTAGATCTATTAGATGTTACGTTAATTATCAATAAAGTGGATACGAATCTTTTGGGAAGATGTTTCTTCCTCTAGATTTGTATCCTTCCTTTGTTGATAATTATCCTAACCCCCATGGAAAACGCGCGCAACCGGCCCTTTATACTACGGTTCACCGTTACCTCGAGGGGTAGGGTGCCGTAGGGAGCGGATGTGTGCGTATGCATGGAGTTCTAACTCTAAAGTGAATATGGCATTGAAAGGGGTGAGAGATCTCATCTCTCAACCCTTTCGCTAAGGCTAACCCTAACAAGCGAGGAGACTACTCGCTCATTAGGGGATGATAAATTATACTAGAAAATAAAAGCAAGGAAATAAATTACCTACAGATTTGATGGCTCCCTCAAGTAGAAGACAGAATAGATCTGAATGTCACTCCCAGAAATTTCTGAATTTTATTTATTGAAAAGAGGCATACATTTTTCAGATTTCAAATTACAATTTATAGGAAAATAGGAAACCTAGGGTTACAGACTCTCGCGCATGCGCAATTACAGATTTGCCCACGAAAAATCCCAACACCCGCACCGACGCAACAGCACAAAATCTTTGCGCCGACACGGGCATTAGACGGCCGCGGATCCGCGGCAATTGATGGCTTGGGCCGCGGATCCGCGGCCCATTGATGGTCTTGGGCTTCCAAACTTCTGGGGCCCTTTTGTGGTTGTCTGGGCTTCTTAGTTTTATACTTCTTTTTCTCTGTTTGCTTCTCACTCTTCTCCAGATCTTCAGTGAAGACTTGTATTGGGCTTTTTAACCGTTTCACCTTGACATTCGTTGCCTTGCACCTATGTGAACTGGGCTTGACTAGGATTCGTCTAATTGTTGGTCAAAAGTCCCTTTTCTGTTGTTTTGTGTCTTTTTCACTGTATTTGCTCCAGAAACCTGTATCCTGTAATATGCAACAAACGTGCGTCAAGAGTACCTGTTTATTTATAAAAAGGATAAGAATAGGGGAATGGAAAATGCAATATTATAGTCTGAACATCCTTCACCTACTTCCACACCTTATATATAAATGAGGAAAGTTGTTATAGGGAGCGAACTGGTTTCTGCTCTCATGGGATCTCCATGGGCTGCGGAGATTTCTTCAATATTGCGGTGGGAGAATTTTGTCTGACCCTTCGCAATATTTTGAAGCTGTTCCCGGTTGGAACAACAACATTCACCACGGGGGTTGAAACAGGACCATAAGGAGAACTGCCCCCAGCTCATTTTGTATGATGCCGATATTGACGTCGACCATTTCTTACGGCCGGGATTTGATTAGCCTCAGGATTTTTCTGAGCCTACCCCCTGTTTCCTTTGAGAGCTTGAATATTCTGCCCCCTGCATTGACCTTGGTCCTTGGAAGGTGCCAGTTGTTTGAAGATTGATTCCGTTGGCAAAGCAGCAGCTTGGGGAACCAGCCTGTGAAAGACAGACTTCCTATAGGCTTCGTCCTTCGACGTTGAGGCACCGAGGGTGGGAGGTGGGAGCATCGACCCAAAGAGAAGCCCGTTGATTTCTTGAAGAGCCGGATTGCAGAGATTTGAGACTGCAAATAGCCCATACTTGACTCCACCATATATGATAAAGCCTGAGTTGCTAGGGTGGAAGCAAACACCATTCTTCATAAAGAAGAAACGCCGGCTTCAGTATCCCATCACCCAAGGGCAACCACAAACAGATACAGCGCGATTATCTGATCGCGGAAAAAACACGACACACGAAGTGTGGAGTGGAAAGAGGAAGAGGTCCCACCGGGCGTGCCAGAATCTATTTACCGCCGAAAGCCAGGAAGACAAACGTCTTGCCTGAATTTGGGGGCAGATGCTATTTGGTTTTATCCGTCCACCTCTCCGAAGATGCCAAGTTGATTTATGACATCGTGCATCGGAGGTCTGGACGGATGCGGCCGTTATAGCAGACTTCGTCAGATTCCCCCTCGTTGTGAGGGGTTTTTTTTATTGTAGGGAAGCTCTTCTCTGCAAGCGCAAGCCCCTGCAGTTAATTACGTTACCGCATCGCGGTAACCACTTTATCCTGCTCCAGAAGGTCATTTCGTGTCTTGTGTGTTTGTTTTATTTTTGGTTGCCCGTGGATTGTATACGGAGACTAATTTATGTTGCCGCCCGTAGGACGTGGATTAGTCCAAATCCGTATATTCTTAGATTTGGGTTTGGGTTGATTTAAGGATCGTTAATCTCGTTTGAGATTAAGATCAACTTAAATGTTTGTTGAGGATACGTTAGTCTAATTTTAGACTAAGAACTACTCAACAGGATTTTAGGATCATTCAGACCCAACAAAAGAGCATTTGGACTCTATTGCTTTAGTTTAAGGACGTTTCGGTCCGTAGCTAGTTTAAGAATGTTGTGGTCCATTGTAGTTTAAGGACGTTACGGTCCATAGATCACCATTTTTGGGATGAGGTTTTAGTTTAAGGACGTTGCGGTCCACAGCTAGTTTAAGGACATTGCGGTCCATAGCTAGTTTAAGGACATTGCGGTCCGTAGATCACCATTTGGCGGTGAAGTCGTAGTTTAAGGACATTGCGGTCTATAGGGATATGCTCGTGGGTTTGAGAGTGCGCGAAAGAGCTGTTGGTTGTCGGGACCCTCCACCTCTCTGACGACGTTGAAGAATTACAACGACATATATCAGAGGTGTGGAGAGATGTACTCTTGAACCGATTTCCAGATCGAGGGGAGATGTGGGATGGACGTCATTTTAGATGCCATCAATTAGGCTATCATTAGTCATCTTTGGGACTAGAATTGGTTTAAGGAGACCTGAGCATGGGGGCTCGGTTGATTGGTGACCAAAAAGGTTTTGGCCACGGGAGACTTGGCTAATTTGGGTTAAGGTTGATTTCCCCTAGTTACCCCACAGTGCTAAGCACTGAATTAGTGTTAAACACTGGACTTTAGAGGCGCTCACGTGTGAACACGTGAGGGGCCCTAAAGTGGGCGTTGTTCCTTGAGTTTATTCCTTCTTTTATATAGAAAAGTGCTGAGCACGTGAGGCGTCCAAGATGGGAACTGTTCTCTGGATTTTATTCTTCTTTCATTTATAAGTGCTAAGCACTTGGTTTCATCAAACGGTCGCGTGCGGACACGTGAGGTGCTCAAAATGTGAGCGCTGTCTTTGGAATTTCCCCTTTCTCTTTTATAAGTGCTAAGCACTATTAGGGGGGTCACGTAGGATCACGTGAGGCACTCCAAAAATGGGAACTGTCTTTGATTTACTCCTCTTTTCCTCTTATAAGTGCTAAGCACTATGGGGGGTCACATGGGATCACGTAATTGCCCTAGGAAGCACTTCTAGTTCTTCTCTTAAGTGCTCGCATGTGAAACACGTGACTTGGTCTCAACAATTCTTTTTTGTTCATCATAGGTGCTCACGTGGGAACACGTGAGGTTTCGTTATAGTGTTAAACACTAATGAACACCAGGCTGTTCTTCTGTGGTTCTGAGGAATCAAGTTCTCATTTTATTCTTTGCAGGGATTAAATTCTTTTTAAAGGGTTAAACCCTAGTTTCAGAGGAATTAAATTCCTATATGTTTTGTAAGAGTTAAACTCTTTTGAACACAGTTCTTTCCCCTAGGTTTTGAATCTGCATGACAGAATCTCCCCGATGAGAATTAAATTCTCAACTTGTGGGGAGATCTGCTTCTGCAGATCTCAACCAGAGGAAGAACTAAGTTCTTTGAGAAGAGTTAAACTCTTGGTTTGAGAATTAAATTCTCTTTATTTTGTGGGAACTTTTGGGAGGCTTCTGTATATTTTTTTAGAAGCTTATGGGGTGTTCTCCTCCTTTTTGAGACTTAACCTCCTTGCTCCTATTTATAGGAGAAGAGAAAAAATCAATTTGTTGAGAAAATCTCTCTTTGAGAGATCTTGATTGATTTAATGATCCTTTAGATCAATCGGTGCATTTTATTCACCGTTGGATTTTTAATCCAAAGGCTCTCTGTTTAACAGATAAGATTTCTTGTTTGTTTAACAAGATTATGAATATATTGTTAGTTTTAACAAAATTAGAATTTTATTCTATCAAATCTTTTTAGTTTAACAAGATCAGGAAAATATTTCCTAAATAAAATTTAATTCTAGAATTTGATAGGAGCGTTTTTAAATTGGGGTGCTCACATGCTTTGCATGTGAGCGGCAAGAGAACTCACGTGTTTAATAAGTGACCCCTAGTGTGGGTTTTAATCTTTTTATTTTCAGTGCTCATATGAGCATATGAGCGCTCACATGTTTAACACATGAAGCATGTTTGGCCATTGGTGATTTATGTCCAGCGCATATGAGCGCTCACGTGTTTCACACGTGAAGCCTGTTTAGCCCTTTGTTATTTTCTTTCAGTGCTCATATGCTTTGCATATAAGCGCTCACGTGTTTAACACGTGATGTCCAACCGTGAATTCTTTTCCTCTTTCTTCTCTCCCTTTTTTATAAAGGTTATGAGGAAACAAATAGCTCTTGGCCAAAAATTTTGGCGGGAACAAGTGCTTAGGAAACAGGTTGATATCCCCATCGCCTAAGCCTTTTCAACTTTATGAGCCGTGAGGGTTTCATAAAGATATTTTTCCCTATGAGTCGAGATGAGTCGAGTGGATCTCGCAGATGTATCCTAACGTGAAATATAGATAACCCATATTCTTTATGACAAGGGTCTGTTAGGTTTGTAGTACTAGGGTTTTAGTCTGTGGTACCGTCGCATTGACTGATGTATTCCTCGATATGCGGTTTTTAAGCTGTTGTTCGAATAGCCTCGCGACTGTCGTGTCTCTAATCCCTTCGGAGGCTGGACAAAACGTCTTCAAATAATCTCCTTGGGTCATATTACCATCGGAAGAGCAAACGTTAGAAACTTACCTTGACGCTTCTTACTTACGGTTAGGCTCAATTTGGAGCCCCGATGAGTCATAACCACTCCGCTCTGGTGTGGGATGGTCTCCGATAGACTTTTAGGCTTTATATGAGTTGCCGTCGAGACCTGAAACTAGGAATATACCGTCACTTCATTTTTTTTTTGACGATGGCGTGCCATTTCTTTGCTAAAGTAAGGTAGACATCTGTAGGACCTCTATACTGTATGTATTGCAATTGAAGTCCGGAGCTAGGAATATGCCATCGCCCCATAACTGCCGTGTCGTCGATCCTTTCGGAGGCTAGACAAGACATCTTCAATTAATCTCCTTAGGTTATATTACCGTTATAGAACAAGCGTTAGGAATTTGCCATGATACTTTTTACTTGAAATTAGGCTCAATTTGGAGCCTCGATGAGTCTTAACCGCACCCTTCTGGGGTGGGATGATCTCCAATGGTCTTTTGGGTTTTATATAAGTTGTCGTCAAGACTCGAAGCTAGGAATATGCTGTCACTTCATTTCTTGCTTTGATGATATCGCGCCGATTCTTTGCTGAATTAGGCTAGATATCTGTATGACCTCTATACTGTATGTATTGCAATTGAAGTCCGGAGCTAGGAATATTCCATTGCTCCAATTTCATTTGATAGTTGCATCCGCATACTGCTGAAATGAGGGAGAACGTCGAGATAATCTCTGGGTTGTATATGAACTGTCAAGACTTGGAGCTAGGATTTTGCCGTGACTCCATTTTTGCTTTGACCCTTGGGTCTTTTGTTGACGTTGCATCTCCATCCTACTGGCATGAGAAGCACGTCAAGCTGGAGTTAGGATTTTGTCGTCACTCCTTTTTTATTTTGCTCCTTGGATCCTTTGTTGACGTCGCATCTGCACCAAGAAAGAACGTCGAGCTGGAGCTGGGATTTTTCCATTACTCCTTTTTTGTTTGACCCTTAGGTTTTTGATGACGTTGCGTCTAAATCCTGCTGGCATGAGAAGCACGTCGAGCTGGAGTTAGGATTTTGCCGTCACTCTTTTTTGATTTGCTTCCTTAGAGACTTTGTTAATGTTGCGTCTGCATCCTGCAGGCATAAGAAGCACGTCGAGATGGAGTTAGGATTTTGCCGTCACTTCTTTTTTTTGTTTTGTCCCTTGGGTCTTTGATGACGTTGCGTCTACACCCCGCTGGAATGAGAAGGAACGCCGAGAGTCTCTGGGTTGTATATGAACCGTCAAGACTTGGCTCCCTCTTTGACGGAGCATGGTGGGAAAATATGGTTCCCATTTCATTTGTGCCCATGGATCGTATACAAGAGTCAATATAGACATACTTGCAGGGCAGAGGAAATTTTATTTTATTTTATTTTTTATTGCCGTGACGCTCTATCTTTTCAGCTTTTCATATCGCGAAAATCGCGATTGCCCAATCATTTCGGTTTTTTATCAGCGGTGCCCAATCATTTCAACTATTTTTTAATATTTTTACTCGCTGCTTTTTATTGCAAATTGCCCAAACATTTCGGTTGTTTTTATATGCATATTTTTGCTCGCTGATTTTTATTGCGAGTTGCCCCATCATTTCGGCTATTTCATATACTTTTTTTTTTGCTACTCGCTGTTGTTTTTATTGCGAGATTGGAATCTGATACCAACCTTGGCATCAGCATCGCTACGACTGGAATATTGCCATGAGCGAATCATCATTTTTCATGAAATGATTTCGAGTTTGACACCTGTTTAGGCATCAGCATCGCTGCAACTGGGGTATTGCCAGGAGCGAATCATCATTTACCTTGAGAGGACTTGAAGTTTGATACCTTTTTAGGCATCAACATCGCTACGACTGGAATATTGCCAGGAGTGACTCATCATTTGCCTTTGTTGATTTGAACAAAGATGGTTTAGCAAACAGGGTTAGGATCCTGTCGACCAAGACTTTTTGACTTTATGAGCCGTAAGGGTATCATCAAGGTATTTCTCCCTACGAGTCATGAAGATCTCGTAGGTGTATTTTCTACTTAGGAATCGTGGGGATTCCTAAGCGTGTTACTCCTTTGTGAGTCGTACGGATCTCACGCAGGGTTTTTTTCTCCTTACAAGGTCGAGAGGACCTTGTAAGTGCACATGAATATTTTTATTTTACGAGTTTGAACTCTTTTCGGGTTTTCACAAACTCGCCGACAGTCCTGCTGTTTTTACTCACGGCGCCCTTTCGGGTTTTCATCCGTGCCCATTTTGCTTCTGGACATACCGTTTTTCTTTTTTTTCTCTTTTTTTAAATGAGATTGCGCTTTTTCGGGTTTTCAGAAACTCGCCGACAGTCCTGCTGTTTTTACTCACGGCGCCCTTTCGGATTTTCATCCATGCCCATTTTGCTTATGGACATACCATTTTTTTCCATTTTTTTTGGGAACGATGGAACTCTCGAAAATAGTTTCGCCGCAGGTGACCCATCTATTTGCCAGTGGGACTTGGGATGGCTTCAAAGCTAGAGTAGCTGTGTAGCCGGCAGGACTTGAGTTACAACCCCCGCCGTTGAGACTTCGATTGCAATATAGATCTCAAGGAAGGATATCGCTGTATTTAGGGCGATACACCATGTTTGAGGCGACACACTAGTTTAGAGACGTTTCGGTCCGTTATCGCAATGCTTGAGGGGAATTTCTAGTTTAAGGACTTTTCGGTCCAACATTCCCATCTTGAGGACGAAAGTTAGTTTAAGGACATTTTGGTCCATTATCGCCATGTTTGAGGCGGATTGTTAGTTTAGGGACTTTTCGGTCCACTATCGTCGTGTTTTGGGTGATGCACCGTGTTTGAGGCGGCGTACTAGTTCACGGACGTTTTGGTCTATTATCGCCATGTTTGAGATGACACGCTAGTTTAGGGACGTTTCGGTCCATTATCGTCGCATTTGAGGCGACGCGTCGTGTTTGAGATGACGACTAGTTTAGGGACGTTTCGGTCTATCGTTCCCATGTTCGGGACGAAATGCTAGTTTAGGGACATCTCGGTCCAACATCGCAGTGTTTGAGGCGACGCACTAGTTTAGAGACTTCTCGGTCCATTATCTCAGTTTGGTCGGGGAGTTACATAACTCGTTCCTTCCAACACCTGCTTTCCGAGGCGCTGCTGCATGTCTTTTGTATGCATGGATACTTCACGCCTTAGGCCGTCTTCACCCTCTTGGACTGCTTATTTTACCATCGCAGCAATCGAGTTGTTTTGCGGGAAATATCGGGTATTTTAAACGGCACCTGCCCCCTGCTCATCAATGTCGCTTTCCAATACTGATGGAGCATCTTCTTCATATATAAAGGAACGAGATATCACGTCATTCCTCCTGTCGAGTCTTCCTCTTCCTTGGAAGAATGGACTTCATTTGGGGGGTTTTCCCTCATCGTCTGATTCATAGTGGGACATGGATTTCGAATCTCTCCCATGGTGTTTTGGTTCAAGTGAGGATATTCCACTTGATTTTAGGACCTGCTTATAAGTCCCTTGATATCCTTTCTGTTCTTTGAGAAGAAAGGACCATCCCACGTAGAGATTCTTCCGCCAGTGAGAAATATGCCCCCTGTGTATATTTCGGGGGGAGCGAGTACCCATGTCGTCACTAGTTTGGCGACAGGTTGCTTCAGAACCGCTCATTTTTTGTTGAGCATTGGTGACAAATGCCACCTTGCCTCCGCTTTTCATTCATCTTCATCGGATGATGAAAAGTCTTGACCCATCTGATCCAATCGAGTCATTTTATCCATGAGCTCTTGGAAGGTCGTCGGCTTGAAGAGGGCCATAAATGGGAACACCTTTGAATTTGGGTTAAGAGTGGCTAAGAACATTCCCACGGCTGTAGCTTCGTCGATGCGTTGCTCTCATTTTGACCAGAGATTTCACCACCGGGCAACATATTGAATGCAGGTCTCGTTCGGTCCAACCCTTTCATTGACCAACACCGCCACGGTAGTGCGTTTATCTACACTAGCGAATCTTTGACGGAAGAGCTTATCCATCTCGTCGAAGTTCTTCACGGAATCATTTGGTAGTTCCGCACACCATTCGAACGCGATGCCTTCCAGACTGCTGACGAACTGTCGGAGGAGAAGTATATCCCTTCCTCCGGTGTTGCCGCACATGATTTTAAAACGCGCAATGTGCTTGTGTGGGTTGCATGTCTCCTTATATACATGGAATTTAGGGATTGTATATCCCGGCGGGTATTTAATTTGGTCATACCAGCCTGGATATGGTCGTCCAGTTCTGACAATTTGGCCTGCGGCTTCATTAGCTTGATGAGCTCGTATTTGTTGAACGATATAATCATCAAGAGCAGCCTTGGAGATTGTTTCCTCTTTAGCTGTCAATAAAGCTGGAAGAGAGTTCGATGTTTCTCCTTTGTCATCCTCGATAATTGTCTGCGGATCCTCGGCTGGTGGTTCTGGCTAGATCATCATTCCAACCATATCCTGGAACAAGAGAGTCATCTTCTTTATGTTAGCAGCATGCTCAGCAGCTTTCTTGTCCTTTCTTTCAAGCACTCTTCGCAGGAACTCTGTATCGGTCTCCTGCTCCTGACGCAATTCGGCTGTTGTGTCCGGGCTTTCTTTCTGCCCGGTAAGTGCTTCCATTTTGGTCAGCATCTCCTGAAGCTTTTGTTGTTGCTTCTGAGCTTTTGTCGGCGACTGAGTTTGCGGTCGATGACCTATGGAAGCACGGCTTTTTTCTTTCCCGGAAGCCATGTAGACCGTATGCACGATCATGCCCCCAGACTTGGGGCGTTTGTGTCCATCACCTTTGGAATTTGCCGCAGGCAGTGGGATTTTCTCCGGCTTCATCCTTTTGTGGGAGGTCGAAGTTGAAGGAGCCGTTGTAACAAGCGCCTGTGTAGAAGAAGTCTCTCGCTATATGATGGAGGGATGATCTTTCTCTTGCCGAATCTTCGATTTCTTCGGTCGACGAGAATAGTTTTGATCAATCATGGAGTCCTGGACTTTTTGCCAGACCCTGTGAATTTGGAAGGAGAGCCGTTAATGGGGATACTCCGTCTTTGCCTGTACTGCGGTTTCTGCAGATGGGGGCGATTTCTTCAGCACCGCTTTTGGAGAGTTTTTACGTACCTTCCTGAGTAGATCAAAGTTGTTCTCGGTTGGAACAGCAGCGTCAACTTCCACCATTGGAGCTGGTGGGGTAAGTCCAGAGGGGGATTTGCCCCCAGCTTTCTTCACTCGGCGCCAGTGATGACGTCGAGCGTGTCTTGCAGATGGGGCCGCCTCAGATTTAGAAGTGGCTTCTTCGTGCCCCTGGCTTTGCTGAGGGGCTGCTATTGGCATTAACCTGTTGAAGATTGACGTCCTGATTGAAGTTTGGGGAGGGCCAGCCAATCTTTCGAAGACCGGCTTTCTGGTAGGGGAAGCACCTTTGACGACTTCACCCGCAGTAGGAGTTGGGATGGCTGTCCATTTTAGGGCAGCCTCTCCTGGTATCACGACCCTCTTTGCAGGCCCGTTCGAGTTCTTGCTCAGCCTGTTGAAGACTAAGACACTAGCTTTGGATGACCCATTGAGAGGGGCTATTGTGGTCGCCAGTCAATCGAAAACCGACCATTTGGGAGCTTCCTCTTACGGCGCTGAGGCACTAAAATTCACTGGTGGGAGCATGATCCCGAAGAACAACCCAGTAGTGGCTTGTGTAACTTGCCCCACCGACATTGAAAAGATAGAGGTCGCGTTGGGCCCGTAGATTACTCCTCCAGCTGGGGTGGAGCGAGTGTTACTGTTGCAAGAAATGCATTGGGAAGCCATCAATTTCTCTTCTTCTAGACAGGAGCAAGACACCAAATTTTAGTATCTCAAATCCAAGGGCAACCATTGAGAACCGCGATTTCGTTCGCGAAACACCACATGAAATGTGGAATGGAAAGAAGAAAAGATCCCACCGGGCGTGCCAGAATCTGTTCACCGCCGGAAGAGATCATTAATCATGTTTAAGACTAAGATCGGTTTGGATATCATGTATATAAGTTTAACCAATTTGAGCTAAGATTGGGTTTCTGTAACACCCAGCAATACTAAGCACTTAGATGCATATAGTGCTCACGTGTATATCATGTGAGGCACTCCAATAGTGCTAAGCACTAACTTTTGTGGCGCTCACGTGTGTTTCACGTGAGGCGCTCCAATAGTGCTAAGCACTAACTTTTTCCGGCGCTCACGTGTGTTTTACGTGAGGCGCTATGTTCTTTGGAGATTTAATCTCTATTGATATTTTTAGAGAACTTAAATCTCTGTTAATGGTATTTTGATCATTAATGATCACCAAGATCAATATTTTGAGGATCTTGGATCGGGTTCTTTAATAACTAAGTTCTTAAGTTGAAGGAACTAAGTTCCTGAAGTATTATGAACTCCATCTTCTTTTCTTTTTGAATTTGTTCTTTCCTGAATCTTTAATTCCCAAGAACAAGATCTTCTTGATGAGAATTAAATTCTCAACTTGTGGGAGACTTATCTTGTGGATCTCAGATTCAGAGAAAGAACTAATTTCTTTGAGAAGGGTTAAACCCTTTTAATAGGTATAAAAGGAGATGTTTTTTATCTCTTTTTTTTTTCTTCACCTAGAATATTTTAGGAGGGAAATCTTCTGCTTTGAGAGAATTAAATTCTCTGTTGTTTTAAAAGCTGATTGAAACGATTTCGGATTATGTAGTTTGAGAAAATTGTATATAGAAATCACAACCAAAAATATTTTGACCTCAATCAATAACGGTGTCGAATGTAGCGCGTTAGTAAGTGCGGATCGTCCACAGGGAAAGTGTAATCGTTCGTGCTTCGAATTAGATGAATCGAAACTTTAAGGAAAGAAAAGAAAACAATTCATGATTTGTAGTTGAAGTTCATGAATTAGAAAATCTAGATCTAATAACAAGAAAAGATAGAATCAAGAATTGATAGTTTGATGATTTTTCCAACCAAATATCAAGAATCTAAATGAGGCTCGTAGGAATCGATCGGATCTATAGATGTGATGTAATCTTACAATTACGTATTCTTATCCTTCGATGAATTGATACTAGATCGATGATGATCGATCGAGAATTAGGGATTTCTTATGAAACTAAGGTTTCATCTTATCCCTTATTCTTTCGTCGATATCATTCACATTCTAGCCTCTAGTAAATTCAAGAATCGATGACCTAGTTTCGTTGCGATGCTTTCTTGATTGTGATCGCTCGACTGATCAAGAGCCTTCTGTATTTTTACAGAAGTTTATGGGGGGTTTCCTTTTATCCTCCTCCTTGATTAATCTCTTTGCTCTTATTTATAGGAGAAGAGAAAAAATCAATTTGTTGAGAAAATATCTCATTGAGAGATCATGATTGATCAATAAAAAATGATCTTTTAGATCAATTGGTGAATTTTATTCACCGTTGGATTTTTAATCCAAAAGCTCTCTGTTTAACAGAGAAGATTTCTTGTTTGTTTAATAAGAATAGGAAATATTTTCCTGAGATAGAATTTTATTCTATCATACGAATATCTTATTAGTTTAACAAAATTAGAATTTTATTCTATCATATGAGCATCTTGTTAGTTTTAACAAGATCGGGAAGATATTTTCCTAACATAGAATTTTATTCTATCACAAGATTAGGAAGATATTTTCCTAATATAGAATTTTATTTTATCTAATAGAGAAGATTTTTCTTATTTGTTTATCAATATTAGGAAATATTTTCCTAAGATAGAATTTTATTCTATCATATGAATATCTTGTTAGTTTAACAAGATTAGGAAATATTTTCCTAACCATAGAATTTAATTCTGTTTAACAAAGAAGATCTCTCTTATAGAATTTAATTCTATCAGATGGTTTAATTGATGATATTTTTATCACAGTTGGATTTTAAATCCAAGATTCTCTTTTAGAAAAGATTTTTCCATATTAGAAGGAAAATATTTCCCAAATAGAATTTATCATCTGATGATTTATTATCACCATTGGATATTTGATCCAACGGCTCTGTTTAACAGAGAATATCCCAGTTTTTAGGAAAGCATCCCCATGTAGAATTTAATTCTTCTTGCTTTTAATTTGGGCGTCGGCGCTCACGTGTTGTGCACGTGGGCGTCACTTAAGAATTTAATTCTTATTTATGATAGGCGCTCCTGTACTTTGCATATTGGCGTCCATGTGAGGAGCACGTGCGGCGGCGCCATAGGATTAATCCTACAAGATTGACGCTGGCACTGGCGCCCTCATGAGGGGCACATGAGGTGCTGCCTCAACAAAATTTTAACAGAGCTTAACTGTTTTATTATGTTTAAATATTAGGGGAACAGGCACTCCTGTGCTTTGCACATTGGCGCCCACGTGAACTTCACGTGCGGCGCTACCAGAGGTGATAGTTACATACTTTGCATGTGGGTGCATGTATTTTATAAGGGAATAGCAAGCTCTGAACCAAAAAATTTTGGCGGGAACAACGGTGTATTGGGGTAGTTCATACGTGAATCCAACGAAATTTCAGAAGTCCCACTAGATCATGAATCCATGTCTACTAACTCAAGCAAGCAATCATGAGGGCCCGTGTTTCCTTACTCCTTAATTAGAGCCTATTGAGTTTGGAATACTTCAACACTATGTTGAAGTCCCGTTACTAACACTTGATTCGGGCCCGTGGTTCCTTACCCCTGGATTACAGCCTGTTGGGTTCGAGAACACTCTTAAGATTGGTTGACATTTATCCTTGAACTTACGTTAAATTAGTGTATTCAAGACCTGTTAAGACACCTACATTCATTGCATATTCACCATACCTACACTACACGGCCATATTATATTTGTTTGCCATACTCATACTATATTGTCATGTTTACCTACTTGTCATATATATTAACATACTTGTTCACATATATTACAAAAGAACTGCATGCTAAATACAACTGCCGTGTTTACATAAAATGACATGCTGAGACACCATAATCAATTGTTCATGATATACACTTCCTTTATAATTACACTTTATATTTCACTTCATATCTTGGGGACTTACCTAGTGAAAGTTCGCTGACGGGCATTCCACCCATCTTTGTTTTCTTGGAATGTTCGTCAGATACTGTGGAGACTAGGGATGTAGACATCTCAGAGGAGGAGCACGATCAGATCACGACCCAGGCCTAGACCAGTTATCTTCTTCTCAGTTTATGTATACCATCTGTTTAGGCATTTCTTTTCTTGTATTTCCTTTCAGTTGAAATTATGTATTGTAAATGAGTCAAATTGAATGTAATTAAAGTTGTTGAAGTTTTAATCTCATGTTAATTATCTTGTCATTTTTATATTACTTATTTTACGCTTAGCGTATTTATTCCGGGAAATGACCTTCTCGAAATAAATACGTCGCAGGCTTTCCACGTCACCGTTTTCGTCTATTGGGAAACAGGGCGTGACAGGTTTTGTTAGTGGCCCATGCTGGTCCATTCTGCATGAAGTCATAAGCAATATCTAATAAGAAATATGAGATTCAACAACTTTACATTCCATGCAATTCAATTTCCGTTGAATCTATCATAATCTTTCTTTTCTATCTAAGGTGATGGATTCTCCCAGCAACCCTAGCACCAACTATGGAAGTACACCACCCCCATCTATCCATACCGTTCTACCACCTCCACCTACCGTAACCGCTCCACTCACAGAACAGACGATACTTCTGGAGGCTATCAAAAGCTTACTTGAGAGTCAGCAGGCTCAAAGCACGATTTTGCAGGAGCAGACTGCTCTCTTTCAGCAGAGTTTCATCCGCTTTGAAGCAGAAGCATCGGGAGTGAAACAATTTCGAGCGTTACACCCGAAGAACTTCTCATGGAAGGAGAAACCACTTGAGGCCGAGGAATGGCACAGAGCATTGAAGACGACCTAGTCGCAGCTTAAGTTCCAGAAGTGGCTTGGGTCAGAATAGCAAAACTTCAGCTTATTGATAATGCTAGAATATGATGGAAGGTTGAAGAGAGCTGTCTTGAGCAGCCAATCGAGTTAAAAACTTTTCATGATCTTTTTGATGCCAAGTACTTTCTGGAAACCGCATACTTCGAGATGGAACAGAAGTTCATACACCAGCAACAAGGATCTATGTGGGATAAATCAGTGGACGAGTACGATGCTGAATTCACCATGCTTGGCAGATTCGCCGCCCATCTAATTCCTACTGCATAAATCAGAACCAAGCGTTTCCAGCAAGGATTAGACTCTGAGATTCAAGCTTCCTTAGCAACGGGGAAATATCTAACACATGAAGCAGCTTTGAAGTCAGCCCGTCGCTATGAAGCTGTCATTAAGAAGAAAAGAAAGCCACAATCGGTCGGTATGAAACGTCCCACCAATCAGATTACTGGAGGAACCTTTTCTAGGCCAACTCTCCCAGCTCCAGCTATGAGGCTGGGAGGATTATTTTTCAAGACTGAACCGAACTTCTGCATCTATTGTAAGAGGACCAGACATTAAGTCAAGTATTACCGTCGAGCGAATGGCCTTTGTCTGATATGTGGATCATCCTCACACACTATAGGAACTTTCCCACACAACAGAACCAGCCCAATTCCCGCAGCTAGACCAGCTATCCAAGCTCCACCTACTCGGTTAGCTCTTCCTGCACCACCTTCACGTGGACTACCTTTACCTCGTCAGCCATCGATGTACCAGCATGCATAGACAAATGTGCAGAGAAGTCAGGTTTTCACCTTGGCGGCCGTGGAAGCCGAAGCTATGGGTCAAGGTAACCCTGGTAAAATCCCCTCCCAGCTTTTTCAGCCTTTCATATTCTTGCATCCTGTTTGTATTTTATCTACCTAAACATTTTCATACACTTCCAGTACAATATCAGTAGTTCTTTCACCACCGCTGTAATCTAATTTTTCTTGAATCTGTTACAACTCCTTGTATAAATTTCGAGGACGAAATTTTTAAAAGGAAGGTAGAATGTAATGACTCTGAAATCTTAGTACGGAAATTCTTC
Organism: Agapanthus africanus; assembly: GCA_030015575.1. Classification (NCBI taxonomy): domain Eukaryota; kingdom Viridiplantae; phylum Streptophyta; class Magnoliopsida; order Asparagales; family Amaryllidaceae; genus Agapanthus; species Agapanthus africanus. The sequence goes on along the minus strand of JASDDO010000028.1, from coordinate 89,657,293 downwards.
TGTTAAAATACAGAATAGAGTTTCACAGCCTGAGTACAAGTTATAAGTTAATTTTGTTTAAGAACAGCAAGAAACAACTTGTACCTCACTGGTAAAGCCCTTGCATTGCTGCGACATAGCCTCTGTGTTCGAATTCCATCAGACACATTATTTTTTTCTGATTTTCTTTTAAATTTTTTGGAAGCCCAAAAGTTTACACGTGCAATACACACAAAAACGAAAAGACAGAAAAATCAAACATGTGCACAATGATTTAAACACAGACTTGAACGCGTGGCATCAATCCACCGACCCCACCCCCCAAATCGACCGGCGAAAATGCTCCCATGGCCGGCACCGACGGTCCTCCCGAGCCCAATGAGGCCCGGGCTTTGCACGCTCGACCCTTCCCCTACCCCTAACTTCCCTGCACTGTTTAATTGCTCTGCAACCAAACAGAGACCCTTCAATTCCCCATTTATCATCATTTTAATGTATTTTAATTCACTCTTTTAATTCCAAAACCCAAATTCCACACTATAAATACTACCCCATACCCTGGCCCTTCATCATTCTGAAATTCCTAGCCAAAATTCTCAAAATTTTCTAAGTACAAGTGGAGTTAGCAAGCGGTCAACTTTCGGCGAAGAATCAAAGCAATTCCGACGACCCAGCGACGCCATGTTGATAACCCTTTCTTCCTACACCTTTCCTTAAGCCTCCTAAATTGTAAGTCCCTTCCAATCCTCATTCTTCTTCTTTAAAATTTCTTTTTCAAAACATATGTCGGAAGTGGAGCTAATACCGACATCTTCTTTTATACTACATAAAATCCACTTTTTCTTATATATTTGGCACCCATATCCTTACACAAAGTTTGTAATCATAAAACTAAGGTTTAGAACCAACTTTCGCAAAAATATGTCATGTAACATAACTTTATTTTAATTTTTATATTAAAATACCATGAACTTTGTATATACCATCTTTATTTATTTTGCTTAAATATACTTTTAGAAAAATTCATGAAGTAACGACCTACCTCTCACATACACACATGGTTCTATAGCACAACACTCTTCGAACGTATTTTAGTTACGAACATAAGATTATATCAAAATACCATTTACTATAAAAACGTTTTTTTTTCTGAATTGTATTTTAAAATTCCTTTACAAATATGCATCTACAACCCTTTTTAGGGGACCCGCTGATGGTGTGGATTATCGCACATTCTTAGGCTAGTAGAGCGAGATACAGACCTCCTCACGGAGCATTCGGTCTCGAAAGGTTTTTAATACGGTTTTTAAGAAAAACGTAATTTTTCTACTTAATTAAAAGAAAATTTTAATTTTTAATAATTATATAAATATTACAAAATCCATATATTTTCAAAATATAATAATCTTATATTTTTCAAATGAAAGAATTAGAAGTTTCATCAAAATACCATCAAGATACCAACAAAAGTCAAGTTTTACAGTAAAATACATGAACTTTCCAAACTAAGCTATTATCACTAAAAACCTCAAATCCCTAAAATTCACATCCATGAAAACCCTAAATAATATAAATAATTTCTCGAGATTATTTTGAAACTATATTAAAAATATTTTTCATAAAACCCCCTCGAGTTATATAAAACTATAAATAAGAACTTTAATAAATATAGGTTTAAGCGGGATCAATTCTCTTAAGCCTCAGGGAGCCGGAGAAAGTGAGTGCTTGTCTATTTAAGGTAGAAAACTTAACGGTATTATCAATGGTAATTGTCTTGGAAAAAGACACAAATCATGCCGTCCATGTGCAGCAGTTACCGATAACTTTCGAACCTAATTCAGGATCTAAATCAGTTACAAGTGTTTGACTCAAGTCTGAATCTAACTCAAGTCTAAATCCAAACTCAAACCTGAATCTAAAACCAAACACGAATACTTAATCATGAATACTTGATCATGAACTTGAACACACGAAATCGATATTGAACTCAAACAGGTATACTTGATCATTGATCATGAATCGGAACATTTGAACTTGACTAAAGCAAAACATGAATATTTAAACACTATGACTTGACTCGAACTATGAATACAACTTGATATGAATACATGAATATTTCATATCGACATGAACTCTTCATATCGACATGAACTCAATCTTGCAACTTGATGTATTCATGGATTCGAGCAAGACTGACAATTTTAACTGTAATTTAGCATACACGGGGTGTTGGGGTAGCTCATGCGTGAATCCAATGAAATCTCAGGAGTCCCACTAGATCATGAATCTATATCTACTAACTCAAGTAAGCTATCATGAGGGCTCATGTTTCCTTACTCCTGAATTACAGCCTGTTGAGTTTGGGATACTTCAACACTATGTTGAAGTCCCGTTATTAACACTTAATTCGGGCCCGTGGTTCCTTACCTCTGTATTACAGCATGTTGGGTTCGAGAACACTTCTGAGATTGGTTGACATTCATGCTTAAATTTACGTTAAATTAGTATACCCAAATAGAGACCTGTTAAGACACTTACATTCACTGCATGTTCACCATACGTACACTACACGACCATATTTTATTTGTTTGCCATGCTCATACTATACTGTCATGTTTACCTACTTGTCATATATATTAACATACTTGTTCACATATATTACGAAAGAACTGCATGCTAAATAAAAATGTCGTGTTTACATAAAATGATATGCTGAGACGCTATAATCAATTGTTCATGATATACGCTTCCTTTATAATTACACTTTAAATTTCACTTCATATATTGAGAACTTACCGAGCGAAAGTTCGCTGACGGGTATTCCACCCACTTTTGTTTTCTTGGAATGTTTGTCAGATACTGAGGAGATAGACATCTCAGAGGAGCACGATCAGATCGCGACCCAGGCCTACACCAGTCATCTTCTTCTCAGTTTATGTATGCCACATGTTTAGGCATTTCTTTTCTTGTATTTACTTTCAGTTGAAATCATCTATTGTAAATGAATCAAGTTGAATGTAATTAAAATTGTTGAAGTTTTAATCTCATGTTAATTATCTTATCATTTTTATATTGCTTCTTTTACGTTTAACGTATTTATTCCGGAAAATAAGCTTCTCGAAATAAATACGTCGTGGGCTTGCCACGTCACCGTTTCCAGCTATTGGGAAACAGGGCGTGACAAAAACTAATTTTAAAAATTATAAATCCATATTTTCATTATATTATGAAACTATATTTTTCTAAAAATTAAAAATTAAAAAATGTTAATAAAATACAATCAAGTTACCAAAAAAGACTAATTTTTAATAAAATACCATAAAATTTTAAAAGCTAGGTATTTATCATTAAAATACCCCAATAATTAAAATACATGCTCATGAAAAGCCTAAATGTTATAAATCACCCTCGAGGTTTTATTTTTAATTTATATTAAAATATTTTTCATAAAACTCCCTCGAGATATACAAAACAATTTTTAAGAACTTTAGTAAATATAGGTTTAAGCGGGATCAATTCTCTTGAGCCCCAAAGAGCCGGAGAAAGTGAGTGTTTGCCTATTCAGGTTAGACAACTTAACGGAGTCATCAATGATAATTGTCTTGGAAAAATACACAATTCCTGCCGTTCATGTGATGTAGTTGCCGATTACTCCCGAACCTAAGAATTCAAGAGTTAAATTAGTTTACAAACGTCTGACTCAATTTGAGTCCAAACTCAAATCTGAATCCAAAATCAAATACGAACTTGGATACTTGATCATGAACATGAACACTCGAAATCAATTTCAGACTCAAATTTGCTTACTTGACTTGACTTGACCGAACCATGGTTATAACTTGACATGAACTCAACATGACTACTTGATCACATGATTGCATCATGAACATTAACCTGAACATTTTATATCTATGGTTTCGGCCAAGACCTGTAATTTTAATGTATACAATACAATACGCGGGGATAAGGGGATAGATTGGTACGGAACGTATATCGTGGCATGAGAGGCCACTTTAAAAGACATCTACATGAATTCACGTGCCGTTGTCCGATGGGTTATGACAGGACCTTGTACTACATGTTAGCATAGTCCACGGGGTAAGATAGACTCATCTCGTATACATGAATACCTTCTTTATTGAACTACAAACAACCACGTTAGAATAACTATCCTATACCTATAAACGATCACATACAATTTTACCTGTTCATTTCACACATTATATACTATCTTCTATTTCTTCTTTTGGGACTTGCCGAGCTCCAGTTCGCTGACGACATTCTTTTCTGTTTTTTTCTTTGGAATGTTCGTCAGAGGACCGGACTCTGAGAAGATAGAGCCGAATCAGGAGAACTTAGACCAGCTTACAGCTCGGTTAAATTACTAGCCCCTTCCAGCCTGCACTTATTTTCTTTATGCCATTATTTAGGCATTGGTTTATTCATTGTATCTTTTAATTTCAAATAATTGTATCTGAAGTTGAATGTAAATAAAGTTGTTGTTCATTTTATTACTCTTGTCATTTTTGTCCATTTATATATTGCTTAATTACGCTTAACGTATTTATTTCATAGTAAATATGTTGCGAGCTTACCACGTCACCATTTCCGTCTACTAGGAAGCATGCGTGACAAGTTTGAATTAAACGATCCATGCATCGCTTGTTGATTTCTTACCGAGTTCTACGTCAGAGCCGATGATGGGAGCTTGAGACCGTCCACGTTCGCTTATCCTATCTTGATCGCTCGTTCTTTCTGTTCTTGGTTTTATAAGTAACTAAGATAATTTCTTATACGCATTTAGTCGAACAGCTAATGAGCATTTCTTTGCTTTTCACACAATATTTGCTGCAAAAATATCAAATCATTTTGATTACTCAGATTAACAGACAAAAATTGTTTTAAAGTAAATATGCTACTGGGTGTTCTACTTAATGACGGGAACGTCATATCGCCCTCGACAGTCTATTGCGCTCGCATTTCACATTATCTGTAGTAGAAAAAAGGATATGATAGCAATTAGGGAGAAGAACCCAGGTCTAAATCATCTTTAAGCGTCAATCTAATTTTCCACAGGGAAGGAGAGTAATTTTCAATGAAACATGAAATGCATTTCCATAAATTAGTAGTTCATTTTTGAAAATTCCTCTTTATCTCTAACATCTCAACAGCCTTACAACCTCTGCTATAAAAATGATTGCAGAGTCTCAAAGACCCAATCTGAGCTCACCAAAATCACAATACAAATAAGCTGATTTTAGGAAAAATTAAATAGATGGACTTTGACTACAAAGTGACCAATCATATACCTCAACAGTCCAAATGAAGAAATCCAAGGGCTCCCCTTGCTCATCTCCATGCGTCACATGCCAAAAACCCTAGAAATCAAATGAAACCTATTAAATTTCTCAAAGAAAGCATTAAAAAATCAGCTAAAAAAGAGCTCGAAATCTCTCGTCTTTGACGACGATATCGAGACGACGAGGCCCTCAAAAGGAAGGATCGAGGTCGAGGGGAGGAGGAGGGGCCTTGCATAAGGAAGAAGAAGGGTAATATGGGGATTTAAAAATATTTAATGGGTCATCACATGGCCACTTAAAAGTGAGATTTAACAGAGAAGGGGTGCTGGATAACAATTACAAAGAAAAAAACACTATTTAGGAAGATATGCTTTTATGGCCACTTAAAATTGAGATTTAACAGGGAAGGGGGTGCAGAACTACAGGGGGTTTTCGGATATCAGCCCAAACTTCGAGATGATTTCTGTTAAATAACCCTTAAATTATTTATACAGAAAAAAATACTATTTAGGAAGATATGCTTTTATAGCAAAATCAAGAGCTATTCTCCTCAAACCATTGATCTTTTGCCAATCAAATCATGAGCCTTTTCTGCTATTTGCAAAGGACAACTATAATGCAAAGGAATATTCTCATTTGCATGTTCTGGCTAGCTTGGTGGAGCTTTAATGGGTTCACTCAATGAGAAAGATGACAAGAGGGGCAAGAAAGTCATTTCATATTATTTTATTATTTTTTATTAGACTTAACATGGGGATAACGGGTTTGGCTGAAATAACTTAGGGCCTGTTTGGTTGCAGGATTATGGGTTTGGATTTGGATTTTGGATTGTGGAATCCTAGGATTCCACAATTTTGTGTTTGGTTGCAAGATTAGGATTTCTATGATTCCTTTGTTTTGTATGGGGGACCCATCACAAAAGAAGGATTCATGAATCCTAAAAATTTTCAAGGATTCTCAAGGATTTGGCACTATTCATTGTACTTTTAGATGGGGCCCATGCATTTTATTTATTTAACAATCCTATCTCTCTCTATCTCTCTCTAAAATCCTCAAATCCAAATCCCATTTTTTTCCACCAACCAAACAAAAATTACAAGGATCTACAAATCGAATCCAAAACCAACCAAACAACAAATTACCAAATCCAGAAAATTCAACCGTACTATTTTTGGAATCCAAATTCCATAATCCTGCAACCAAACAGCCCCTTAAAGAATTCTGGGGGAATGAACAATATCGAAGAAATATGGGGGGATATCAAAATAGCAACGAATTTAGAAGGGTATATCGAAAAAACCCATAAGGTATAAACCATAGGCGAAGGTTATTGTGCCTGTCGACTCAAATTAGACCATTAAACATGATTCCAAAGACAAAAGGCAAAACATAAACAAATTATTTGTAATGACGTGTTTGGATAGTTACAGCTCCACACATTTTAATCAACAGACCACAGCTTCGCTCATAACTTGACACGTCAGCCAAGACGTGCCAGCTTGAGCCCATCCTCTTTGATGTTGCGGCGTTGTGGACCCCAGAAGGATGAGACATCTAAAATTACTATTGTATCCTCTTATGGGTGATAAGTAAGAGGGTTATTTTCTTATACTTTGAGCACAACTTCTCAAATATTCTCTAATCATGCATTTTTTTTTTAGTACTAATTTCACTATTCTCAGTCATGCGTTGATTTATTCTAAATGCATAAAAGAAGTCCAAATCATGACCATGTATGAAGAATGTTATGGTTTTATTTTTCCGGATAAGCTACGGTCTTATTAATCTAAACAATGTCATAGAACAAATACCGTCATTCACATATATGACGCACGCTCCTAAATCTTGATATCAAGAATCTAGATTCATCATTAAATCTCATACATCATCGTCATCATACAACTTCTTAACCTAGTCTCTCAATCCCATATTGCTTCTTAATATCATGTTTTCTAGATCATGAATTAACTTTGTTCCCCTACACTAAGTCTATGGTTTAGACACCTTGTTTTATTTAGAAGATTAACAAAATAATTTTATCTGTAATCACGAACAATTAAACGAACTATTATAGCATCTATTTTAGGTTTTTTTTTGAAATATTAATAATTTAAAAATTAATTATTAAAATAGAAGGGTCATATTTAAATTTGCAAGAATATGGCGGTTTCGCCCCCTCCCCTTCCCACCCCACCCCTATTGAGAATAGGGGGCGGGTTCCCAGAATCCGCCCCCTATACATTTGTATAGGGGGCGGGTTCTGGGAACCCGCCCCATTTTTTTTTCTTTTTCTTTTTAATTATTAATTATATAATTTTAATTATATATTTATAAATATAATTTGAATTATAATATGATTATTATTATAATTATAATCATAATTATAATTCTTTTAAAAAAATTAAAAGTAAATAAACGAAAAAAATATTTAAATAAAATAATAAAATTTCACTATATCAATGTTTTTTACAGAATGAATCCGTCAAAATTTACAATACAAAGTCAAATTTATAATATCAAAATGAATCCGTCAAATTTACAATGTAAAAAAATCCTATTTGTTTGTAAAATGTAAATACTATATCGACGGTCAAATTTATAATAACAAAATGAATCCGTCAAATTTATAATACAAAAAATCTGAGTGCAGTTGTCACGATCCTGAAGGTCCCGTCCCTGATGACTGTCCTAGACATCTGGTCCTATAATGGCCTGATTGTTTGCATAGGCTACATCTGGCTTGCTTTGCTGAGGATCAGCATCCATTGTCATTCGATCTCGACGCACCTTAGGTCTTCCGGGCCTTATATTTTTTTCCGGCAGTAATACAGTTGGTGTTTGTCTGTTGGCAGTATAATAGTGCCAATAGCGACTGTCCGGTATAGGATGAAATTTTGGATCGTATGCGCCTTGGTAATTGGAAACTGTATAGTAGTTTCAGCCGTTACTCCACAGTGGGACGTTACTGCCGTAATGGGAAGCAAAATTGTAATGTGAGTTATGCATGCTGCTCGCAGCAGCAATTGCGTGGGCACAAGGTAAATGTTGTTACTGGAAAAGACCGCATGTACACGAAGAGAGCCCTTCATCTCTAAAGTTCACGGTATATTGATTCCCATTACCGCCCGTTACTTGAAACTCCGCCGTGTCAAACCTTTCAGATCTGTAGTATTGTGCTTTGCGCTCTCTTTTCCGAAATATATCTTCGTAATACGCGGTGAGCGGAGTCTCCATCGCCAAGGACTTTTCTCTTCTGTGCACAAAATAAGTATTCATCCAGAAAAAGGTTCGAACAATCAACCCCTGTATCGGTAAGCCGCTAACGCCTTTAAAGACCCCGTTGAAGGTTTCAGACATATTAGTCGTCATTAGTAGATATCTGCACCCATCATTATGTGTTTATGACCGCATGCGTACTGGATACTCATCTAACCACGCTTTCGCGGCTTGACTCATCTCCCCAATTTTCGTCATGTATATGTCGTGAACATTAGGGTCAGGCGTTTCACCTGCTCTGTACATAAGCTTATGTAGATCCGAATTTTTAAATTTTCGATCAAAATTTTGCCTGAAGTGCCGTAGGCAAAACCTATATGGGGTCGTCGAAAATACAGATCTCATTGCAGCTAGTATTCCCAGATGTCTATCAGATATGATGCATAAATCTGTTCTATAAAGAACAGATGGAATATTTTTGAGTTGACGGAAAAACCATGACCAGGATGATGTATTTTCACCCTCGACAATAGAAAATCCCAACGGAAATATACCGTTATTAGCATCAACACCTGTAGCAATTAACATGCAGCCTCTGTACTTACCGTATAGATACGTACCATCAACGCACAATACCGGCCGACAGTGTGTGAAACCAGCCGCACATGGACCAAAGCACCAGAAAATTCTTTGAATCCGGACAGAGCCTTCAACGTCTGTTTCTGTGGTTTTTAACCGGTATACGGTCCCCGGATTTGATGCTTTCATGGCTTCCATAAAAGGGACTAGTGAGTTGTAAGAGCTTTCCCAGTCTCCAAATATCTTTCATAAAGCCTTTCTACGAGCATCCCATACCTTCACATACGAAATCTGAATTTTATGCTCTCCGCTAACCAAGAGCCGTATCTCTCGAGGAGTCATCGCCACATCTGTACGGATTAGTGGTATGATTAGCGAGCAAATGTAAGATGAAGTGCAATTCCGGTGATCTTGTAACATAATAGAATTGATGTAAGTATGTTCTTGGTTGTATGTCGTGACCTTCCAAGCTTTGGCTCTTTTGGAACAACATGCATGCAATCTCCACTGACATTCAGGAGCTTTCGTACATACCACCGTATAGTACGTCTTATTTGACTCTTCGGTTTTAAATATAACGTTTTGCTGAATAGACCACGACTTCAGCTTACAAATAAGATCTCCTTTTTCCTGAAACAAATCCCCGACACTGATGCAATCTTCGCTTGCTGCTGTCGCGTCCAAATAGGGTGCCGTATTTACTTCTGCCACGGCTAAGTCTACCCAACTATCATCTTTCAGCGGATCGAGGCCGGGATCTTCTAGTTCGACAAAATCGTTATTCGCAACCATACCATCAAAGAATGCTACCTCATTCAATCCAGCGGCATATTCCACGCTATCCTCCCCCTGATGACCTTCACCGATTTCATCATCATCACTGCCACACATATCAATATCACCCGTAGCAAAATAAGGCTCGGGTGCAATATATGATGGTTGTGGTCGGTGTAATGTGGATGGTTCGGAGTGAGAAGACCGGAAAGATGTGGACAGACATGCTTGGAATGCACTACTTGGATCGTGTTGGAATGATGCGGAGGTGTGGGGAAATCTGCGTTTAGCATATAAATTGTTATTATAATATTATTCCTTAATATTTTCGTAACTAAATCATCACTTGTTTCAGATTTATTTACCTGTGGAAGGTTGTGTATGGTAATCCTTGTTGTTCTTCTGGGGTGCATGTAACTGCAGCAGTCGACTGGGAGAACCTGGATTTATAGATTTTATTAAATGTTTGAATATTAGTATCTTGGTATTACTAAAATGTTTGAATATGGGTTTATAAAATGTTTACCCATGAGTTTGAAGCTTTGAATAATGTTGTGTATAGTCATATCCACCGACACTGACGGTATCATCGTTAACCATGTGACCATACCCCCAGAAACTATCTCCAGCATTACCATCAAAATTACCCGTTGGAGGGGCATCTGATACTTCCAATTGCTCCTTCTGAACCAAAAGTTCAAAAGAATGCTAGGTGTTTGAGAGACCGAAATCTATCATCGAAGATATTGATGCATCGTCTATAATTTCAACCAATGCATTTCCACTGAACATAGGCCATATACAACATAACTTAACCCTAATTTCACGGGGATCGTATTTCATGATTTTGAACACTTTATTCTCTAGTTCATTATAAGTCGTTGATGCTTCTAATCGCATGATTCTTGCAGACCCGCCCATATACTCGGGACCTTGTGCACTTGTGATAACCCGGCCATCGTATTTACATACAACAAATAAACTTGAACTTACCATAGTCTGCATCAAACAATATCAAGCCAACAATAAAAAAAAGCGTTAACAACTTCATACAATCACAGTCAAACCATGCACAATCATACCTAGAGCTATGGTCTTCAAAGTCCACTAGACTGCTCCTAACTGTTCCAAAGTGACAAGTTGTGAGATAACCCTCAAATCGCCTCTTCACTGCCAATTGTGGCCAGGTAAGCACAAATGAGGAAAGGAGGGATCCGCTCACGAATTACCGTGAGATGGGCCTTTTAAAGTTACCTTTCTCATTTGTCTAGCCTAAACACCACAATGTCAAGTTTAGATAAACGATCGAATGCCCACAACCTTCTTCTGTCCTATTGAGCACGAAAGTCCTTAGTTGGCTGAGTCTGGATATTTTTTAATTAAACTCGAGGGCAATGCGTATGTTGTTAGTGATTTTTAGGGTCTTAGGAAGGGTGATGAAATCCCCACCCAATCTGAATTGGTGTTATAGCCCCTTAAAGTCCGTATTATTTATGCAAACAGTAACAAACATAAATCGAAAACAATTGCAAACAACTTATTTGGCGGCGGTGCAAAGAATCCTGCACAAAAACAGTTATATTGGAGAGAAAGAGAGTTTGCGCAAAGAATCAACCACAAAAACAGTTATATTTTTAATGTTGTGTTGAAACAAACATTTTATAATACAAAATAATGGATGTTATTATTCATAATTGGATATTCTTAATGCTGTGTTGAATAATGGATGTTATAATACAAAAACAGTTATATTTTTAATGTTGTGTTGAATCAAACAGTTATATTTTTTATTTCTGAAATTGGTGTTATAGCGTAAGCACATAGAGAAAATATAATGGATGTTATTATTCGTAATTGGATATTCTTGACCAAAAATGTAACTGATGTGATACAAACGACTTCAAAATCTATATATGTTGCAGCTACATTTCTTAGCAAAATTATCTTCTCTCCATTAAAATCTCCAGCAAAGTGACTTCAAAATCTTGTATCTGTTTTTGAATAATTAGTGTGTTCAAAATCTTGTATAATGTTGAGCATCTGAAGGGAAAAGACGAGAAAATGAGTTATAAAAAAATCATGAATATAGGAATATGCTAGAAAAGATTGGCTTACCTCCAATACTTTGTGAACTGTTCCGTCTTGATCCTATCCAGCAGCTCCTCCTTCCAGACTATGGTACTGAACTTGACCTTCTTTCTGGACTCCACACAAAGCGTAAATGGACGGTGAGTTGTATAGCAGAGAGTAAGTTGTGTATAGGATAGGGCGTAAATGGACGGTGAGTTGTATAGCAGATAGCTATTTATAGGATATAAGTACGGGCTAATCATTGAAGAGGGCGGGTTCTAATAACCCGCCATCTTCCTTCTGCAAACGACATGATGGGACAACACACAGACAAATGATGTGAGATATCACTGATTTGACTAAACTGATTTGACAAATATAATTATTGAAGAGGGCGGTTCTAACCCGCCCTCTTCCTGGAACAGAAAAAATAAACTGATGTGACACAACGTAATATAATATAATTATTGAAGAGGGCGGGTATTAATAACCCGCCCTCTTCCTTCTGCAAACGACATGATGGGACAACACAATTGAAGAGGGCGGGTTTTAATAACCCGCCCTCTTCCTTCTGACAAAGGGACTGTTGGGGTAAAAATTTACACCCCGGTTGACCAAGTCAAAATCAAAGTCAACCCCAAGCCAAGTGGGCCCAAGCCCAGATCCAGTGGGCCCATGCCCGGGTCGAGCCCGAACATGAAGCGGCCGGCCTCCCCCCACGCCAAGATAAAATTTTTTGTAATAAACAATTTTGTTGTATTTCTTTTCTTTTATTTTATGGATAAATGTAAGAAAAATAGGCATAAAGCCAAATTTTTGTAAAGCCCATGGCTTATGTGCAAAAAGAAATGGCACATGAGCCATGGGATGGGCAAAATGCCATTTTGTGAAGCCCGAGGGGCTATGTGTAAAGTGTACAGCCTATAAAGGCAAAGATAATGAAATATCTCAACAACTTTTTCTCTCTCTAAAAATTTTCTTCAGATCTGAGATCTTTTCTCCTTCTTCAAGATTCCAAAACCTTCCTTTTTTCTCTTGAATTAAACCAAGAGTTTTACTCTTCTTTTTATAAAACAAATTAGTTTTTCACCACAAACCCCATAAAGAGGAACTCAGATCTTCCATTAGATCTCAAAAAGAAGAGGTTTTTAGAAATCCCATATCTCTTGATCTTCAAGATCCAGCTAACAGAGGAGGAGGAAGAAGAACATCGTTCACTAAACCAAAAAAAACACACATTCAGGAGTCCAACTCCTCTCTGATTTCTCTTCTGAGAATTTTTTTTAGGCTAAAAGCATCTTTTTCTCGCCGGCGCTCCAGCGCAGAGCGCCCGCGTGCCGACACGTGGCGCGCTTGCGCTCCAGCGCCCAGCGCTCTAGCGCAGAGCGCCCACGTACCGACACGTGGCACTCTAGCGCCTGAGCGCACAGCACCTAGGCACACAGCGCCCAAGGTGCTGTCCCCACGCATCCTTTGGATGTCTTTTCCCCTTTTTATATATATACATGTATATCTGTACATATGTATACATATTTACATACACACATACTCCACGACACTGTCCCTGTTAGAAAAAAAATTCGAACGGGGCGCTGCCCCGCACCCCGCAAGGGGGCTGCTAGCCCCCTTGACCCCCAGCCCGCTATCCGGGTAGCGGGACCCCCGTAAAAACTCTGCGTGGCTCCCGATATATTTAAACCCCCTTCCAAAACAAAACACACGTACACTGACATCGAGTTCGCATGACCAGTTTAACCCGTCAATTGGAGGTTCCCTCGCCCCAAAGGCGGGGGGTAATTAACGGCAGCTTAGTCCGCGGCTGCCGGAGATTCGGATCCCCACAATCAATAAACCCCGGCCTACCCTAGGCAGGGGGAATCTGTAGTACGCCTGACAAGCCGCGTGTATTCCCATCTCAATGGGGTGACGAAAAACACCCTACAGATTCTGGCACGCCCGGTGGGACCAATCTCTCCTCCCATATTTCGGGTTAAACGTTCATACGAACTCAATCAATATACATATCGATTGCATATACTGAAATGATGTTCTTTTTTCCATGCAGCAATCAACCTTCGACGACAATGTCTCCCCAGACGAATTCAACTTCCAACATGACCCCGATTCCGTACGTGGTCAAGATCAACGCTCGTGTGGTTCTCCCCGCGAGCCTCAGTCGACAGTGGGAGGAACCGCCCCGCCAGTTTGGCTCCGTCATCATCTACCCTGCCGGAAGCGCTCATCTGGCGGAGATCCCGGCGGAACAGGTGGCCAAGCCAGTCTCAAGGGGTAAGAGGCCGAATGTCGTGATCGCCAAGGCACCACAACCGAAACTTAAGACGGTATCTGAACGATTCTCTGGTGCTCCAGCGGGGTGCAAGAACTTCGGTACAAAGGGCAAAATCAAATGTTGCGGACGAGCTCAGGCGATGACTCCAACAAATGCACAATCGAGCGTATCTCTAAGGCCCTCCATCGCCCGGTCTGCGGCATCTTCCCAAAGAGCCGAAGTCTGCCAGGTGCTTAGAACAGAAGAGTTAAGGCAGAAGCGGCTCAGATATCGAGCCAACAAGAGGGCCAAGGCTTCGACCAAATGGAATCATGTGAAGTTCCAAGTGCAGGGTTGCCCCGCGACGACAGCTGAGTCGGACGTAAGAATCAGCAATTCCTTCGAGCCTCTGAAGTGGGTTCAGAAAAATGCCATGACCGCCAGAATTAAGAAGACAGCGGTCCGAATAGTGCCACAAAGAGACGTGTCCCAGCCCCAACAGAAGAAGTATGACACTGTCTCTTCAAGAGTCTATCAAGCACTCTGTGCCGCACGAAAGCAGTGGGGCAAACCCAGAAAAGAAGCGCCAGCACCATTCAAGAACCTGGTTAGGCCAGCCGCCTTCAATCGACTACCAGCTACCGAAACAAGGGGGTCAAGACAGCGATCCGTGAAATCAGCTGCCAATGATAGAAAGACGGCCGGATATATCATCCATACGGTCTATATGGCGGGCGGGCGCCCCAGCGACAACCTTCGCAGCAAAAGCAAGGATGGGGCCACCACATCCCAAGCCCAATCTAGCCTGAATGTGGTTGCCGCTGCCCAAGAACAGCCGCCCCCGCTGGATGAAGAAAACCCTCTCGATGAGGATGATAGGCAGAAAGACCCCTCGGTCCACGCAGAGTCAAGCTCGGACAGCGAGGAAGAGCCGACTTTCCGCCCCAGGACTGCGGAGCAAGAGCTGCTTCAAGAGTTTCGAAAACAGCTCAGGAGCAAAGATAAAGAGATGGCCAAGCTCTATTCGAAGATTGACGACTTAACGAACGTGGTGATGCAGCTTACGGCTCAAATTGCTCGAGCGCCTCCCAATCAAGCACAAGCCACTACTAATCAGCCGGGTGATGACAATCCGAGGCAGCCAATGCCTGTTCCTTTGGGACCAAGACTGGTCGAGCCGTATGAAAGCCGGCCACATTCCGCTTCTGGGGACGCCTTGGCCCCAGATAACACTATCCCGCTAACACAGGATCGGATAATGGATTTGGTCACCAGCAAGGTTAAAACATTGGTGGCCGAAGCTGAAGCTCAGAAAGAAATCGGCAGTAGCGGGCAGCCATATCCCGCGCAGTACGATCTGATTGAGTTCCCAAGCGGCTACGTTATTCCTAAGTTCGGAAGATTTGATAGAACGGGGAATGCAAATCAGTATGTCGCCCACTTCAAAGCATCGTGCGGAAATACAGAGGGCAATGACGCGCTCCTTCTTTGTCAGTTTGTCAATAGCCTGACCGGCGTCTCCTTCGACTGGTATGCGAGTATACCGGACGGGTCCGTCATTACCTTTGCCCAAATGGAGTCCCTGTTTCGGCAAAGGTTCATGAGTGTCAGTGATAAAATCTCTATTGCCGACCTTGTGAGGACCAAGCCGGGGAAGAATGAAAGCAACACCGACTTTATTGCCCGATGGCGTAATCTCACGGTCAAGTGCGAACCGCCGCTGGAGCAGGACCAGTCCGTCAGCCTTCTCATTGGGAACCTCAGCGATTGGATGGTCCCATTCTTGTGTACGGCGGGCCTCAAGACATTTCAGGAGCTAACCAAGAAAGTCCAAATGCTGGAACGCTCGAAGCAAGAGTCCCCGCCGGATTCTCAGAGAGACAAAACTTGGAAAAGCAAGCGGGACGACAACCGTAGAAGCGGGAGTTCCAGCAGTACCAATGTCTTCAATGCGTCCGACAATGAAGAAAAGCGAAGGGCGGCCGAATCCAAAACTAACCGGTCTCGAAAGCCATTGCTGGGAGGAGATGGGCCCTCCCTAGAGGAGAAAAAGAACAAGGTTTACTCTTTCAGAAGGGACAAGGTCCGCAAGATATTTAAAGATGCTTTGAACAACGGCCTACAATTGCCGGAGTCGAAAAGACCCCAAGAAGCAAAAATGACCGACAATCCTCTGTATTGCCCGTACCACCGAGTAGTGAGCCATGCGATCGAGGATTGCTATATCTTCAAAGACTGGGTCGAGAAGCAGTACAAGGCTGGAGAGATCGAGCTGTCCAAAAGTGTGTTGGTGAGCAATCAAGTTGCAACCACCAACTTTATACAGACAGAAACTGAAGCCTTCTGGGAGCAGACAGCCGAACCCGCTGCCCTGAGAAATGAAACGGACTCATCGCGGCCTCCGTGGAGTACGCACATATCTAATAAGACGAAGAAGATGATCAAGCTACTTCGGAAAGAACCCAGGACGGAATGGGAAGGGCAGAAGAAGCCTACCAATCCAGCTGCCAATGCGGCTCCATCAGGCTCAAAATCCAAGAAGCTCAAGAAGAAGAAAAGTTCAGCTCGGCGCGAAAAAGAGCCTGTAGGGAGATCGACCATTCAAAAATGTATCGATTCCCTCGAAGAATATGAACAAAAGGAAAGAACACTGATTCAATTAAAGGAGTTCTTCCATGGACAAGCGGCTGAAATTCTGGAGGAGTTCGAAGAAGACTCCAATGAAGAGATCCCAGTAGTGACCTGCTACGCCATCCATCTTGGCAGCGACTCCGAGGATGAGCTCTGTTTTCCCGAAGAGGACGAGGGGCTCACCACAAAGGCCAATCAAATCCAGCTCAGAAGCGGCAGGGCTCTACCGCCAAATCAGGGCAACGCCCCAAAAGGGAAGGAAAAACAAGTCGCTAATGAAGAAGATGGCAGAGAACCGGCTGATGAAAACATAAGTCCTTCCTCGGTGGACTATAATGTCTTGGCACATCTCCGGAAGCTTCCGTCTCTCCTGAGCATTTACGACGCCTTGGTCCTATCTAAGGAGCTTAAAGATGTTCTTATTCACGCTCTACAAAACCCCGAGCGGTATCAGGCTCACTTTGCGGAAGTTAATATGAAAGAAGCTCGGCACGCCTTGCATGCCACCGCAGTCACATTTAAGGATGAAGACTTGCTACTGGGAACGGCTGAGCATAATCGGCCGCTTTACATGACCGGGTACAGCGACGGAGATCGAATTAATCGCATATTGATTGATCCGGGGTCCTCAGTGAACATCATGAACTTGCGGACGCTGAAGAGTTTTTCAATGGACGTCCGACACCTGTCAAGGGAAAGGATTGTCATTCAAGGCTTCAACCAAAATTGCCATCAAGTTCTGGGGTCCATAGCTCTGCCAATCAAATTCGGGGATCTACAAACTGAAGCTAAGATATACGTGATCGATGCCGACACGTCTTATAAGATTCTCTTGGGGCGGCCGTGGCTCCATGATTACGGCATCATTCCGTCAACTCTCCATCAATACATGAAGTATATTAAAAATGGCAAAGAAAGACGCATTGACGGAGACATCCAGCCGTTCGGCGTGCATGAAGTCCGCTATGAAGATTCTCGGTACTTTATGAACCACCAAAATGCTAAGCCACAACTGACTGAGGATAGACCGGCCCCAAGACCCAAAAGCAAACCTGCGCCGGTTGTCACTTTCAAAAGTAAAAACGCCCAAGTGTGCCCACATTTCGGTAGCGACACTGATGAGTCCGACGCTGGAAGCCCGTCCTTCCGTAAAACCCGCCCTCGTTTCGGCAGCGATACGGACGAATCTGTTACTGAAGGTCCATCTAGCAGCAAAGTCCGCCCTCATCTTGGCAGTGACACTGAAGAGTCAGAAGAAGAGGACCTGCCGTGCAACAGCTGTGCAGATTGGACCCCTATGCAGCAAGCGAAACTAAGAGAGACCTTCGAAATTGCAGAAGGGTCCCTAGTCGTCACAAGGGTGCCAGAGCAGATGTGCAAAGAGCTCGATGCGTTGTCAGTCTCCACCGTGGACCAGCTGAAAACTTTCTACGTCCCCGGGAGGAAAAATGGACAGAAAGGCATCCTGTTTTACGGGTCAAACCCCGTTGTGCACCCGGACGATCTTTCTGTCGCGTGCCTTCCCTATGAGAGAGGCATAAGAGCCGTCCTCAATCCCAGATACTATGCGCCCGAGATGCGGGAATACTTTAAAAAGTGCGGATGCCGGTTATATCAAACGGAGTCCGAAGCAAAGTTTTACGAAGGGCTATGGCATCCATCCCAGGTCCGAGCACTCATTGATAGACGAATTCCAGACAGACGGGGAATAGGTTACAGTCAACCTGATTCCAGAGCGTGCTACATGATCCATGTTGGTGAAGCTGGCGAAAGATCAAATGATGATGATGAGATAGCCGAGCCAGAAGAAGCTCCTCAAGAGCTTGAAGATGGCGGACAAGCAACCTTTGACGAGCTAACCGAGATTGACTTAGGAACGCCCGATAATCCAAGGCCGACCTACATCAGCTCGCTCTTGTCAGAGGAAATGAAAGCGCAGATAATTGCCCTGCTGCATGAGTTCGTCGACTGCTTCGCGTGGACATACAAAGAAATGCCTGGCCTTTCCCCTGAAGTGGCCGTACATAAGTTGGCTATATCTCCCGATGCTAAGCCAGTCAAACAAGCTCCTCAAAGAATGAGAAGGGAGTTGGAAGAAAAGGTCATCGAGAAAACCAAGAAACTCATCGATGCCGGCTTCATCAGGGAAGAGAAATATGCGGACTGGATCACATGCATAGTCCCAGTGAAGAAGAAAAATAGGCAGATCCGAGTTTGTGTCGATTTCAGGGACCTCAATAAGGCATGTCCTAAAGACGACTTCCCGCTACCGGTCATGGAAATGATGGTCGATGACACCTCAAATTACGAGCTGTTCACATTTATGGATGGCTCGTCTGGATATAATCAGATCAAGATGTCGCCTGAGGATGAGAAGCACACAGCATTTCGAACCCCGATCGGAATATATTGCTACAAGGTAATGCCATTCGGACTGAAGAACGCAGGTGCTACATATCAAAGGGCAATGAATAATATCTTTGATGACCTAATCCATAAAGTCGTCGAATGCTATGTTGATGATCTGGTCGTCAAGACTAAAGCCAAGGCCGATCATATCCAAGATCTTAGGACCGTTCTTACCAGACTGAGGGAATATGACCTTAAAGATGAATCCTCTGAAATGCGCTTTTGGCGTGTCGTCGGGAAAATTCCTGGGCTTCATAGTCCGACATCGAGGGATCGAAGTTGACCCATCAAAGATAAAAGCCATCATGGAGATGCCCCCTCCGAAGAGTCTGACGCACTAAGATCTTTTCCAGGCAAGCTCGCGTATATATGGAGGTTTATCTCAAATTTATCGGGAAGATGTAGGGCCTTCTCAAAGCTCATGAAGAAAGGAGCTCCTTTTATCTGGGATGCCGAATGTCAAGCAGCGTTCGAAAGCATCAAACAATACTTGCTGCACCCTCCAGTGCTGGCCGCTCCCATTCCAAATAAACCGCTGATTCTCTACACTGCCGCGCTAGATGAGTCACTCGGTGCACTCCTTGCCCAGAATAACGAGGAGGGAAAGGAACATGCCCTCTACTACCTTAGTCGAACTCTAGTCAGGTCAGAACACAACTATTCCCCAATCGAAAAGCAATGCCTGGCTCTGATATTTGCTGTGAAGAAGCTGAGGCACTATCTGCTGGCTCGTCAGGTTATGCTAATCTCCAAGGTCGACCCGCTCAAACACTTGATGACCAGGGCAAGCCTAGCCGGCAGAATGGCAAGATGGGCCGTCATGCTACTTGAGTTTGACATAGTATATACTCCTCAAAAAGCAGTAAAAGGTCAAGCTCTTGCAGACTTCCTCGCTGCTCATCATATACCAGAGGGGTCACCACTCAATTGCGAGTTGCCCGACGAACAAGTGCTGCACCTAGAGAATGACGAGCCATGTTGGGAGCTCTACTTCGATGGGGCCTCATCAATAAGAAGCTCCGGCCGATCAAGCATCCCGGAGGTAAAAGCGGGGATAGGGTTGGTGTTCATCACGCCATCAATGGGAACCCTACGGCGTTCTTTCGCTCTCACCGAGCCTCGGACAAACAATGAAGCTGAGTATGAAGCCCTGATAGCTGGTTTGGAGCTCGCCATAGAAATGAAAATTCTTCGGCTACGGGTTTACGGTGACTCCCAGCTTGTGGTCAACCAAGTAAGCGGCGACTATAAGATATACAAACCCGAGTTAGCTCGGTACAGAGGCCGAGCGGTGGAACTCATGAAACGGTTCACTCACATTGAACTAATGAGAATCCCCAGAGTGTTGAACGGAAAGGCTGACGTACTCATTCGCTTAGCCAAGGAGCTGGCTGATCCTGACATGGACGAAATTCTGATCACAGTCAGGAGCCGACAAATTCTACCCCCAGTCTCTCTACGAGAAGAGGAAAGCGCGGAACAGAAGAGCAGTCCTGCCGAAGAAGCTTCGATCATCCAAGACGAGCCCGATTGGAGAGAACCCTTCATAGAGTACCTCCGATACGACAGGCTGCCCGAAGAAAAATCTGCGAGGATTCAGCTGAAGAAGAGAGCTCTCCGATACGTGTTTGTAAATGATACGTTATACCGCAGGTCATATGACCAACTCTGGCTCAGGTGCCTGTCATCGGCCGAAGCCCCAAAAGTCATGAAAGAAGTTCACTCAGGCGTTTGCGGTGCTCACCAATCTGGACCCAAGATGCGACTGCAGATTAAACGGCTTGGGTATTACTGGCCCACCATGATACGGGATTGCGAAGAGCATGCAAAGAAATGTTATATCTGCCAAATTCACGGTGATTTTATTCACAAGCATCCCAATCCATTGCATCCTACGGTGGCGTCGTGGCCCTTCGAAGTCTGGGGCACCGACATTGTTGGCCCAATTGATCCTCCGTCATCCAAAGGCCATCGGTTCATACTGGCCGCGACAGACTACTTCTCCAGATGGGCTGAAGCTGTCCCGCTAAAAGAAGTCAAGACAAAAGATATTCTGACATTCTTCCAGCATAATATTCTATACCGCTTCGGTACACCAAGAAGAATCATTTCTGACAACGGGCCTTCTTTCAAGAGCTTCAATATCTCAAGGTTCGCTACTCAGCACAAGATAGACTGGAGATATTCCTCCATCTATAATCCAAGAGCCAACGGGCTAGCCGAAGCCTTCAATAAGACTCTATGCAAGCTCCTGAGAAAAAATGCTTCAGCCAACAAGAGAGACTGGAATCTCAAACTTCACGAGGCGTTGTGGGCATATCGTACCACGCACCATACTCCAACTCAGTCCACTCCATACTCATTGCTCTTCGGAATGGAGGCGGTCCTCCCCCTCGAAGTCGAAGTTCCAAGCTTAAGAATGGCCGTTCAGCACGAGTTGACGGAGGAGGAAAACGTGCTCCTTCGACTTGAAGAGCTCGATGCCCTCAAAGAAAAGAGGCTCGCGGTGCAGCAAAATCTGGAGCTATACCGAGCCCAAATGTCACGGGCCTATGACAAGATAACCCGTCTCCGCGCTTTCAAGAAAGGTGAATTGGTGTTGGTCCTCAAAAGACCGATCATCCCCAATCGACATGCCAAGGGAAAATTCGAGCCAAACTGGGAAGGACCATACGTCATTGAGAAAGTGTTCGACGGAGGATCCTACCAACTGATAAGTGCCGAGGGAGAAAGGCCCATGCCACCCATCAATGGCCGATATCTCAAGAAATACTACACGTAAATGCTCCAAGTCACAGGCGAATTGAGCACATTAGCCCTACGGTCTGGATCATACATCCTGCAAAACCGTATACAATCCACGGGCGTAAATGACCCCTATCTCTCCCAAATCCTGCCGGTGAGACTACTTTTAAAGTCCCACCAGCGGCAAAAAAAAGAAGAAAAAAAGAAGAAGAAAGAAATATAAAAAAAATAAACGGTATGTCCACAAGCAAAACGGGCACGGATGAAAACCCGAAAGGGCTCCGTAAGTAAAAACAGCAGGACTACCGGCGAGTCTGGGAAAACCCGAAAGGGCGCAAACTCGTGAAAAGAGATGAAATACACTCGCAAAGTCCTCTCGACCTTATGAGGAGAAAACCCCTGCGTGAGATCCTTACGACTCACAAAGGAGAAACACACTTAAGAATCCTCACGATTCCTAAGGAGAAAATATACCTGTGGGATCCTTACGACTCGTAGGGAGAAAATGCTTTTATGGGACCCTCACGGCCTATAAAATTGAAAAGCCTTAGGTGATAGGGACCCAAACCTGTCTCCTAAGCCATCGTTCCCCAATGGGCAACGGCAAATGATGAGTCGCTCCTGGCATTTCGCTTCAGTGTTAGCGGTGCTGATGCCGACCAAAAACCCAAATCCCAAGTCCTCCCAAGGCAAATGATGAGTTGCTCCTGGCATTATTCCAGTGCAGCAATGCTGATGCTAAACAAGATCCAAATTCTAAGTCCCCAAACGGCGAATGATGAGTCGCTCCTGATACCATATTCCAGTGTAGCGATGCAGACGCCAACCAAAATCCAATTTCTCAAAGTTCTCCGGCCCTACGGTGGGTCCCCAAGTTGACCATCGTATACAATCCACGGGCTCAAATAATTCTCATCATATCCATGCCCCACCGTAATCACCAGTTACGCGGCTGGTCTCCGCTTTGGGAATGATGCTCCATTGATAAGACCCACTCATGTGTCCTCACGATATATGAGGAGAACAAACCTTTGTGGGATCCTTACGACTCATAAAGGAAAAACACACTTAGGAGTCCTCACGACTCTTAAGGAGAAAATACACCTGCGGGATCCTTACGACTCGTAGGGAGAAAATGCTTTTGTGGGACCCTCACGGCCCATAAAATTGAAAAGCCTTAGGCGATAGGGATCTAAACCTGTCTCCTAAGCCATCGCTCCCCAATCCCCAGATGGCGAATGATGAGTCGCTCATGGTACCATATTCCCGTGCAGCGATGCAGACGCCAACCAAATTCTAAATCCCATACCCTAACGGCGAATGATGAGTCGCTCCTGGTACCATATTCCCGTGCAGCGATGCAGACGCCGACAAAGTTCCAAAATTTTTCCGGCCCTACGGTCTGGATCATACATCCTACAAAACCGTATACAATCCACGGGCGTAAAACAATCCCAACCTCTCCCAGGTCCTACCGGTGAGACCACATTCAAAGTCCCAAAAAAAAAAAAAAAAAAAAAAAACAATTCCCAAATGCTCCTGGGGCAAATGATGAGTTGCTCCTGGTATTATTCCAGTGCAGCAATACAGATGCCAAACAAAAACCAAAATCCCAAAATCCTCTCGATGACAGATGATGATTCGCTCCTGGTACCATATTTCAGTATAGCGATGCTGATATCAACCCAAATCAAAATCAACAAGTCAACTTCCACTCCGACACCGCATGAAGCGGAGCAAGTCAGAATCCAATCTCGACACTGCAAGAGGCGGGGCAAGTCAAGCCTATCCCAGACACTGCAAGAAGCAGAGCAAGTCAAATCAAGCACCGACCGTCCAAGTCGCTAAAAGGGCAGAACCGACCGTCCACGTCGCTAAAATGGCAGAACCGACCGTCCACGTCGCTAAAAGGGCGGCACCGACCGTCCACGTCGCTAAAAGGGCGGCACCGACCGCCCACGTCGCTAAAAGGGCAGCACCGACCGTCCAAATCGCAAAAAGGGCAGAATCGACCGTCCAAGTCGCAAAAAGGGCAGGACCGACCGTCCACATCGCTAAAAGGGCAGAGTCGACCATCCAAGTCGCAAAAAGGGCAGAACCGATCGTCCAAGTCGCAAAAAGGGCAGCACCGACCGTCCACGTCGCTAAAATGGCAGAACCGACCGTCCACGTCGCTAAAATGGCAGCACCGACCGTCCAAGTCGCAAAAAGGGCAGCACCGACCGTCCACGTCGCTAAAATGGCAGCACCGACCGTCCACGTCGCAAAAAGGGCAGAACCGACCGTCCAAGTCGCAAAAAGGGCAGCATCGACCGTCCAAGTCGCAAAAAGGGCAGCGCAGGATTCCTACAAAGCGGGAACCAGATTACTCCGGGCCAGGGAAATGTCTATCACGGACACTCCGTCTCGGAGACATGTCAAGCAACGACCGTCCATGTCGTAAAAAGGGGCAGTGCCAGCTCCCCAAAAAGCAGGAACCAAATCAGGTCGCCTCCAAGTAAAAGAAGATCCATCAATTTCATGCATACGACCGACATATGTGGTGTGCATTTATTGATGGGGGGCAATTTGTTGGGGTAAAAATTTACACCCCAGTTGACCAAGTCAAAATCAAAGTCAACCCCAAGCCAAGTGGGCCCAAGCCCAGATCCAGTGGGCCCATGCCCGGGTCGAGCCCGAACATGAAGTGGCCGGCCTCCCCCCACGCCAAGATAAATTTTTTTGTAATAAACAATTTTGTTGTATTTCTTTTATTTTATTTTATGGATAAATGTAAGAAAAATAGGCATAAAGCCAAATTTTTGTAAAG
Source organism: Agapanthus africanus (assembly GCA_030015575.1). Taxonomy (NCBI): domain Eukaryota; kingdom Viridiplantae; phylum Streptophyta; class Magnoliopsida; order Asparagales; family Amaryllidaceae; genus Agapanthus; species Agapanthus africanus. Next base: position 89,632,512 of record JASDDO010000028.1, on the reverse strand, counting down.
CCCATGGCTTATATGCAAAAAGAAATGGCACATGAGCCATGGGATGGGCAAAATGCCATTTTGTGAAGCCCGAGGGGCTATGTGTAAAGTGTACAGCCTATAAAGGCAAAGATAATGAAATATCTCAACAACTTTTTCTCTCTCTAAAAATTTTCTTCAGATCTGAGATTTTTTCTCCTTCTTCAAGGTTCCAAAACCTTCCTTTTTCTCTTGAATTAAACCAAGAGTTTTACTCTTCTTTTTATAAAACAAATTAGTTTTTCACCACAAACCCCATAAAGAGGAACTCAGATCTTCCATTAGATCTCAAAAAGAAGAGATTTTTAGAAATCCCATATCTCTTGATCTTCAAGATCCAGCTAACAGAGGAGGAGGAAGAAGAACATTGTTCACTAAACCAAAAAAAAAAACACTCAGGAGTCCAACTCCTCTCTGATTTCTCTTCTAAGAATTTTTTTAGGCTAAAAGCCTCTTTTTCTCACCGGCGCTCAAGCGCAGAGCGCCCGCGTGCCGACACGTGGCGCGCTTGCGCTCCAGCGCCCAGCGCTCAAGCGCAGAGCGCCCACGTACCGACACGTGGCACTCTAGCGCCTGAGCGCACAGCACCTAGGCACATAGCGCCCAAGGTGCTGTCCCCACGCATCCTTTGGATGTCTTTTCCCCTTTTTATATATATACATGTATATCTGTACATATGTATACATATTTACATACACACATACTCCACGACACTGTCCCTGTTAGAAAAAAATTTCTAACGGGGGCTGCCCCGCATCCCGCAAGGGGGCTGCTAGGCCTCTTGACCCCCAGCCCGCTATCCGGGTAGCGGGACCCCCGTAAAAACTCTGCGTGGCTCCCGATATATTTAAACCCCCCTCCAAAACAAAACACACGTACACTGCACATCGAGTTCGCATGACCAGTTTAACCCGTCAATCGGAGGTTCCCTCGCCCCCAAAGGCGTGGGGTAATTAACGGCAGTTTAGTCCGCGGCTACCGGAGATTCGGATCCCCACAATCAATAAACCCTGGCCTACCCTAGGCAGGGGGAATCTGTAGTACGCCTGACAAGCGCGCGTGTATTCCCATCTCAATGGGGTGACGAAAAACACCCTACAGGGACAATGTGACATATCACTGATTTGACTAAACTGATTTGACAAATATAATTATTGAAGAGGGCGGGTTATTAGAACCCGCCTTCTTCCTGTAACAGAAAAAATAAACTGATGTGACACAACGTAATATAATATAATTATTGAAGAGGGCGGGGTTTAATAACCCGCCCTCTTTGTATTAATGAAAGTTATTTAAAAAACTGATTTGACATCACAAAAGTTATTTGAAAATAGAACTGATTTGACATCAAACAGTTAAAGAGGGCGGGTTCCAGGAACCCGCCCTCCTTTTCGTATAAAAGCAAACCCCCAGCGTGCCTTCTCGTATTTAAAATTAACTCCCCCCCTCAAATCAACTCACTCTGTCTCTTCTCGTATCTCAAATCGTCTTAATGGAGAATCAACCACTCGACAAATCTCTGCTCGTTCATCAAAACGAACACAGATCGTTTAATATATTACACGGAGAGAAAATATTCTAAACTTAGTAATTTTTTTTAATTACCCATTTCTTTTAATTCTAATAGTTGAAAATAACATTATTTAATTTTGCAGGATGGAGATAATATCACCGTCGTCACCCATAACTCAGACAAATGGATAGTTAGAGACCAGCGAATAACCCAGCGGCTTCGACTGGCCGGATTTTATGAAGCTTCATTGCTTCGTCATATCCAAATCGACCACGCCCTCGTTACCTCTCTAGTTGAGCGCTGGAGAAAAGAGACCCACACTTTTCATCTAAGATGGGGTGAGGCCACTATCACACTTCAGGATATTGGCCTCTTACTCGGTTTACGGGTCAATGGGCTTGGATTGGTCGGAGGAAAAATTGTTGGTCCAGATACAGACCACCCATACTGGGATACATATGCCGAGTCTGTTCTCGGACAGCTAAAAAATTTCATTCCGATTCCCCTCTTTACTGTACCTATTGCATGTTGTACATTATTTCTAGCTTTAATATTTCACAAAATATGCTAATATCAGGCACCAGGAGGCCACAGTAAGGGGTATAAGATCAGTTTAAACTGGCTAAAAGATATATTTAGTAATATCCCTGATGAAGCCACCGATGAAGTCTTGGATAGACATGCACGTGCCTATATTCTGTACATGATCGGTTCTTAGTTGATGCCGGACCAATCAGCAACGCATGTCCATCCGTTATACCTAGGCTTCCTAACGGATTTTGATGTGTGTGGCCAATATGCTTGGGGAGCAAGGGTCCTGGCCTTTCTTTATAAGGAACTCGATAAGTCATGTGCTCCTACGAAGAATAAAATTTGTGGATGCATTACATTAATTCAGGTAAATTCCTTATTTTTCACAGCTAGAAATTTGCAAAATTGTAATATTGGTTTTCTCTCTTATAATCTGAAACTTTATTTATAGATCTGGTCATGGGAGCATATGTATATAGGAAGACCGGAGATGTTAAAATAACTGGTTTGGATACCCCTGGAAAGCCGCTCGGCTGTTGGTGGAATGGGAAGAAAGCGTATAAGGCTCCTCGTCGAGTACTTAAATACTATAGAGATGAGTTGGATCGCATGGAGGCGACTCAGGTAACCATAACTTAGGTAATTAAATTTGTTTAACAATTTTGAAATACCTTCATCACAATTTTTGTACTATGTTATTTGCGCAGTTCCTGTGGACGCCTTATACAGCAGATCGTCTGCAAAGCTTACCCGGCATCTGTATCGAAGGAGAGCCGGTTTGGCGGGCTCGATGCCCACTCCTCTGCATTAATGTCGTTGTCATGCACCTCCCGGACCGGGTGTTGCGACAGTTTAATAGATCGCAACATATTCCTGTCCCGCCGCCTTCGCCTATGACAATAGAGGGAGACATGCGAGGAGAAAAGACGGAGCGTGATTTGAGGGAGCATTATCATCAATATTTGCTGAGATGGGAGGATATGCAGCGTAGTATTGCCTTACAGCAAATAGGTGACCAAACAGCCACCGACGCTACCAAAGCATATCTACAGTGGTATAAGCGTGTCACCATAAGATATCTTTCTGCTCCCCCCCAACAACTTCCCAAACATCTCACGGTACGAGCCTAGAGGCCACATGGAACGAGATTTGGTAAGTTGAATTCTTTATATTATATTACTTTTTAACATCCGGCGGTATGAGTCAATACTTATTTCTTATTTCTAATGTAACGACAGGCTCGTGGGTTGCATCTCGTACAAACAATAGTGCAGGAACCATACCCGATTGATGCTGGTCCGGCAAGTCAGGCTCTATTTTCAAATGCAGACCAATTAATTTGGTGGTGTATTCGGTTCATATAATATTTCTTAACATTTATCGCCCGCACCAGAGCAGCAGTATCAGCCGGCACCGGAGCCGCAGTATGAACCGGCACCGGAGCCGCAGTATGAACCGGCACCGGAACCGCAGTATGACCCGGCACCAGAGCCGCAGCATCACGGAGATCCAGCGCAGCAGGATCAGTGGTTTGGATCACCATACCGTCAGCAGCAATCCTGGCATACCGGATAAGCGCAACAACACCAGTCTTGGGGGTTAGGTTTTGCAGAACAGCCGTCTTGGGGGTCAGGTTTTGCGCAACAACAACAACCTTGGGGGTCAGGATTTGCGCAGCCATGGGGCCAAGGTTTTGTGCAACATCAGCCGCATGAAACCGGGACAGGCTCTTCGCTACAACTGCCTAGTTGGGACACGGATTTAGCGTCCTACATGCAGTTGTTGGGAGACAGCACATATCCGACACCTGTCCCCACATTCAGATTCAGGCTTTGCGGGTCAACAGCCTGTCCAAGACGCTGCTGAAGACGAAGTTGAAGCCGAACCCGAACCCGAAGTAGAAGAGCAGACGCCGCCGCCGCCGCCGCCATCTATCCAAGAAACAGGTGGGTCCTCCAGTTATCCCAGGAGGCATAGGCTTATGTCAAGCCTCCTCGGATTTCATAAGGGAAAAGGGAAAGGAAAACGATAATATTTACATTTTACAAACAGATAGGATTTTTTTACATTGTAAATTTGACGGATTCATTTTGATATTATAAATTTGACTTTGTATTGTAAATTTTGACGGATTCATTCTGTAAAAAACATTGATATAGTGAAATTTTATTATTTTATTTAAATATTTTTTCGTTTATTTACTTTTAATTTTTTTTAAAGAATTATAATTATGATTATAATTATAATAATAATCATATTATAATTCAAATTATATTTATAATTATATAATTATAATTATATAATTAATAATTAAAAATAAAAAAAATGGGGCGGGTTCCCAGAACCCGCCCCCTATTCTCAATGGGGGTTGGGGTGGGGGGTGGGGTCGGGGTAGAAGGGCGAAACCGCCATATTCTTGTAAATTTAAATATAACCCCCTATTTTAATAATTAATTTTTAAATTATTAATATTTCAAAAAAACCTCTATTTTATTTGCAAATCTTTTGGCCACAATAACCGTATAATGGCATGTTCGTAAATACCTCACTCATCCAGGGGCAAACACCAGTGCTCCTCTACGCTGCAGCTCGTAAACCCAAACCAGAGGAGCTTCTCCTTTTCCTTCAAAAATCATTAAAACCTCCCCCCTCAACAGAATTTTGCAATTTAATCCCCAAACAATAATAAAAACAAAATGCAAAATCCTCAATTCCATCGAACCTAAGGTTTTCTATCCCCCTCGAACGAATCGCTAATGGCGACGACGACGATGGCGACGGCGGCCGGCGTGGCGATGCTGCTGTACTTCGTCCTCAGCCGTCGAATCTCGGTCAGGGAGTCGGAGATCGACGGCGGAGATCTCTCGAAGGAGAGGCGATCGGGCCGCCGGAGGATCGTGAGGCGCCCGGCGCAGGCGCCCGCTACGTGGCGGGAGGCGGTGGCGACGCTGGCGGAGACGCTGAGGTTCACGTACTCGGAGACGCTGGGGAAGTGGCCGATTGGGGATTTGGCATTCGGCATCAGGTATCTCATGAGGAGGCAGGTCAGTTCAATTCTTAATTTTGTGATCGTTTTCTTCCATTTTTGACCCTTTTTGTGGTCAAATTGATTGAAAATTATGGATTATAATTTGAAAGGTGCCTGTTTCTTATTTGTCTTATCTGTCCTTTGATTGTGCTTGTTACTAATTTCTTTTAGCGCTTTTGATGAAAAGTTCAACTTTTTATATGATCAAGGATTGGTATTCAATTTTTTTGTACTTAAATGCGTTATTGTGTTCTTCTATAGATAACATGATAAATTTCATGAGCTGAAATGGAGATGTAAAACATGGCTGATGATACGAATCATTAGAACTACAAGCCTTATGTAGCATTCCTTTTAGAATAGTATCGGTTGTTGTTATCCATGGGTTTTTCTTATTCATTTTTTTGATGCTTGTGCTATGAGAAGCTGATCGAAATGATTTTGTGATTAGCTGATGACACCATTATTAGTTACTATGTCTAACTTTAGGTTTACGACTTCATTATTCAGAAGTAGGCTGCTTACCCTTGTAAAAGCCAGGGTCAAAGACGTAAAAATATGCATTAGGTTTTTTCTGTTCCTCCAATTTGAATTACAATGCGACTGTGCATGACATCGGTTTGTTTCATTGTAAATGCAAGAGTTGCAAAAGAGTTCCCTCCAACTTAATGTGCATTTTTCATCCAAAGTTCAACTTCGTCATCTATTCAGTTGTCATTGGATTGCATATTAGTACACGATGTGAAATCTCTCACTTGCTCAGGATTCCAAGACTCGCTATTTTTGTAGTTGCAACGAAACAAATATTTGTAGTAGGTTGAATTGCAGGAATCGCTGTTGCAAAACCTCTAGTTGCAAGAAAACAAACTCCACAATAGCTGTTTCAGCTAAATGCTGGTTAGGTTTGAGCTTTTGTGGGATATGATTATAATGTAGATTTAGAGGTTAATCCTTTAAACCAGGGCTGGCCTTACAGACGAGGAGAAGAAAAAAAAGAAGCCGTTTGACAATTTTTCTACCCTGATACTTCATTGGACTTTAGCCTTTATATGGGCTACCAGGTTCAGAACCGGATAAAAACAAACAAAAGGGTCTTATATCTGAATTATGAAGTACTATACAATCAATCCCCTATTCCCCAAGGCATCAACATGCACTCACACGTTTTAAGTTATATCAACAGGGCTGATGCTTCTCAAATCTTTTGTGGGGCCTAACATTAGGCTTTATTGGAGAACATATTTGCTTATAGTAACGTGGCTTGCGAAGCGTATCTTCTATTTGGAGATATATTGATCTTTTATTCTTTTAATTTGGCATTCTTTCATTATATCACTAGCTTTCCGATTTCATGTCTGAATCTCTCATAAAAGAACACATGAATATTGCTGTTTCAGGGTAATCTACAAATTGTAAGTGAATTTACTGGAAAGAACTGTGTACAGACGAAAGGCCCTGAAATTATGTTTGATTTAATCCACCTGTTAAGGTTATTGACCCTTTGCATGCTGTTCTCGAAGAAACCTTTTCCTGTATTTTTAGAATCTGCCAGATTTTCAGAAGAAGATATTCTTATTCAAGAACCTAAAGCCGGGGTAAGCTTATATTTGCATGTTGTTCTCGAACAAATAACTTCATAATCTAAAGTTTGTCATGAGCAACGGTCTTATAAATTGCTTCTAAACATGCAGCTACTGAGGCCTGCTTTTACGATAATATGTGATAAAAGCTCCAAAAGTTTTCTCCTGTTGATTCGTGGTACACATAGCATTAAAGATACCCTGACAGCAGCAACTGGGGCTGTGGTCCCTTTCCACCATTTAGTTTTACATGAAGGCGGCATCAGCAATCTAGTTTTGGGATATGCACACTGCGGGATGGTTGCAGCAGCTCGTTGGATTGCAAAATGCACGACTCCCTGCCTCCTCAACGCAGTTAATCAGCATCCAGATTACAATATCAAGGCAGATCTTTCTAATTCACACTGGCCTTAATTGTACTAAGTTGTGAAAAATAAATAAATAAATAAATACTTTGAAAACCTACTACATGATGGAGGAAGACAAGTGTAACAAATCAACCATCATTGTCTCGGTGGAACAAAAAAGATTTCATCATAAACTAATTATAAATGCAATCTGACAAAGCTACAAAATTTCATTGGCATTTCATCCTTGCATTGGCATACAGCTGTGACATCAAAAAGGATATTCCTTCTCTTTCTTTGAGTACGAACTCAAACCTTCTGAATACAAGTATAACAAGGCAACAATGAAGTTATTTTGTTTTATAGATAAAAGTCACAAGTCCTCAATTTTCGTTAACAGCATGTTTTGCCTGCTTATATATTAATACAGGACATCCCAAATTCTCATCCATGTTGTAGAGACAGAAGCATTAAATAAGGACAGGGGATAATATGTTTATTGGGATCTTTGGCTTTCCCTATGCCCTTAAGAGTTGAAAGTAATTCCTCATAGAAGTTGACCATATTTCCCTTCCCATGGACTCCTTTTCTGATAGGAAAATGTGGACGGATGCTTTGGTTACATGATCCTCATTCAGATGACAAATGAGGCAGAATTTCTACCGGCAGATTGTCTTTCATCTAGTTTTGCGTAAAGCCCCTCTCGCATACATATATGTAGAGGGTTAACAGCCAGCTGTCCACCTTTAATAAAATGAAATCAAATATTTATGGAGCCTTGTGTTCCATAGCCAATCCCAATTTGATAAGAAAAGGCGCAGATGACGATGATGAATTCTTAACTTCAATTTTTTCTCTTATTGTTAGATCATTGGGCATTCATTGGGTGGAGGCACAGCTGCTCTTTTAACGTATATTCTTCGGGAACGTGAGGAGTTCTCATCGAGCACTTGCATTGCTTTTGCACCAGGTATCCTCCTTTTACCTATATGTTTGCATCTTCTATCACATCATATCTTATTATATGTTTGCATCTTCTATTATATCATATCTTATTATATGTTTGCATCTTCTGTCAAATCGCATCTTATCATATCCACAATATGGTTGCATTTTTGTAGTATATCAGTACATTGTTGCCCCCCATATGCTTGGGATAAAAGGCTCAGTTGTTGTTGTTGTTGTATCAGTACATTGTTGCCAAACTACAATATCTGAGGACATGAATCCATAAAAACTAACTCTGATATACCAGTGAACTGTGAGATCACTGAGATGCAAGCTATTAGATTCTCATACAACTTCAGAAATTCCACGGTTGCTCCAAGTTTGTTGCCTTAGAGTTGGCCAGCTTGCATAATATTAGAAATCATGAGTCTCATCCAGAAATCTCTAACCTATGGGATTGTATCTTGATCATTGTATCAATCCCATACCTATGTGATTTGATTCTTTCTATGCCTGTAGATATGTGAACTGAAAACAGGATATATTATTGGACCTTTGGTTTCATTTTAAAGAATGTATTATAAGTTTCCTGATGTGAATGATCCATTGATCCCTTTTCCAATTCCTGGAATCAGATAAGATGAATGCCATCCATGCACTGATCCATAGACATGGTGTCTTAACAGAATTCATAATGTAGTCTTGAAGAGATTTAATTATTCGTCAGTGATTGTGCCCGCTCTATTATTTCCAAGAGAATTTCAGGACTATTTCATGAGGTTTATGATCCAAGCTTCTAATTTAACTATGTTCTTCCAAATTGTTATTATTGCATAGTTAAATGACTGATCCAGTTATCCTCCCTGACTATTATCTAACTATTTCCTATCAACTTACAACATTTGGCGTTCCACCAGCTGCATGCATGACATGGGACTTGGCAGAGTCAGGGAAACACTTCATTACTACTATTATCAATGGTTCTGATCTAGTGCCCTCATTTTCAACTGCTTCTATTGACAATCTTCGTTCTGAGGTATCTCTCTGCTACTGTGTTCCTGAATTGTGTTTTCGATCTTTTGATGTCTGTTTCAAATTTAATACCTATATTTTGAAACATGTTGTATTGTATATAAAATTCTTAATGATATAATTTGGATCTTACTCATCCCTTATACCCCCCCCCCCCCCCGCTGATCAACTAAGATCATCAGGCTTTACAGTTATCTCATAAATAATATTTGATGCTATGCCTTTTTTTCAACATTTGTGCTTACAATGTCAGCTTTTATTCCAGATGAAGAATTTGTTAAAATATAACTGAGATGGCATAGAGTTGACAATAATGAGAAGTTTAAATTAGCATGTGTAACCTGTATTTGAAAATTAACCTAGTAATTAAATTTCGTCACTGGAATAAAACTTCCAAGCCCAACAAAAATTCTTGCTGCTTCTGTTCTTATGCAGGTCACTGCCTCATCATGGTTAAATGATCTGCGGGATCAAATCCAGAACACAAGGTTTCTGAATGTTGTTTATAGATCTGCATCTGCTTTAGGATCTCATCTTCCATCTATCTCGAGTGCAAAAGCTAGAGTTGCAGGTGCCGGTGCACTTTTTCGCCCTGTCTCTACCAGTACGCAGGTAAATGCATAAACCGGTTAGAAATAGGATTTGTTACGTATAACACTCATCATATATATCTCACTTATAACCTCTTGATTGAATTTTTTAGCATCCGAGACACTAAAATAGTCAGTTTAGGTAGTAAGTTCTATTTTAAGATTAAGAAATTATCATAGGGTTACAGTTGACAACAAACCACTTGTGGTGTTACCAGTGCTAGGCGTGTAGGTTTAGGTGTAGGCGAATCGTTACATGTAATCAACCCAACAATGCATGAACATGTAATCAACTCAATAAAGCATGAACGTTATGTATTGTCATCACAGTCATTACCTTAGCATTTCCTTGTCAACGGGGAATGCTACTAATAGATTGATAAGGGAGGGAAGAAGAGGTACCAGATTTATATTCGTGCATGGGGTCAGTTTAAGTGTTGAATGATACGCAGGACATAGCAAGATACAAATGTTTCTTTTAACTTAGGGGTTGTTTTGCTGGATGGAAATAGCCGCAAAAGCAAAATTTTGCAGCTTGATTTCCATTTTCCATGTTAGGTAAGCGACATGGAAAAATGTATTGTGCAAAATAAGCAATGAAAGTTTTGCAGCGAACAATTAGGGTCCAATTAATGATGCAATTGCGGAGAAAGTAATTGAAGCATTTATTAGTGGGTACCGTATCATCTTGTCATTTACTCACATTGCAAATTTAGAGCAATGTTGCACTTTACAATCAAACACAAAAAGTACTTGGAAAGGAGCGACTATTAACTGAAAAGATTTTAAAAGAATAAAACGAAAAAGCTTAAATTATTTATATCATTAGGTTTAAATAATCCTTTGAGGGGATGGTGTGGTTCCGGTAAAATATCTTCAAAAATTCCTTTATAAAAAGATACAAGAAAGTATAGAATATCATATAAAAAATGATAATAGATTTCAATAACATAGCATATAGATATAATTTGTAGTCAACTAAACATAAAATTTACTTTGAAAGTTTGGAGTTGGAGCACTTGCAATAAATGATGAAAACAACCAAACAATGAATTTTAGATCTTTTTTTCTCGCAACATATGTTATAGGCAGCGAATGCTGCATTTTCTATTGTAGGTTGTGATGAAACGTGCACAAAACGTTGCACAAGCTGTAGTCAGGACCCGCTCCTCTCTTTCGTCTTGGTCATGCATGGGCACTCGTCGACGTGCCGTGGGCCCAGTCTCAATCCCCGAGCACGACAACTCTGACTCCCTTCTCATTGAAAAGGTCAACAACAATAACACGTCAATAGATGAAATAGATTACATTTGTTCTCACTCAGATCATGAAGAAACCGAAGACAATGAGGGTGAGCTATGGTTTGAGCTCGAGAATGAATTTCACGGGCACGGCGAAGACTTAAAAGCCCATCAAGAAGAAGAAGCCGCCGCGGTGAAGGAGATAACAGAAGAAGAAACAGAAGTTTTGAAAGAAGCCGTAGAAAATAAGCAACCAACTACACTAGATTCTACAGAAACCCTTCAATTTTATCCCCCGGGTAAAATCATGCATATGGTTGTGGTATCAAAAGAAGATGTTAATTTAAGTACAGAAATAATCGGTGAGGAAAATACCATCGGGATATATGAAACCCCGAGAGATCTCTATAATAAGATTCGTCTGTCGCCAACTATGATAAATGATCACTATATGCCGATGTATAAGAAGACAATGGAACTGTTGATTGAGAAACTTGGGGAAGATGATAATGTTCATAAGAATGGAGAGATTGATAGCTGCTGTACAAGTAAACAGATGTAGGAGAAAATGTAAATAGCGATTTAGTTTGAAACGTTCGTGGAGGAGCGAATTACGGATTGCCCCCCAGTGTACACAAATTCTTCGTCCTAATTTAACCAGCCAGCTTGAGCAACAAATGTAACAGAAACTCAGTATTTCGTTGACATGTACGATTTGTAATGGATATTCTTGTTGTGTACAATGTAACATATGATTTTGTTTTCCATGGAGAAGTCCTCTGGTTGTTTTCCATGAAGCTGGCCAAACTTTGTATTTTTGTCCTTCACTTAATAAATATAGTTTCTTTTTTATTTTTCATTTTGGATGGATTATTCACCTTACTATTATATATATATTAAGTAAAGTTCTCAAGGGCTCATACAAATTCTAAATTCTCAGTTGGTGAACAGACGTGTTAATGACTGGCATTGCTCATGTAGACACAACAAAGCATTGCATTAACATATTAATCTCAGATTATGCATGCATGTTTACAAAGGAATATCAGTGTAACATCTGCTTGTGAATAATAATTTAGTATCCAAATCAACACATCACAAACAATGATGGAGAAATATTTTGTGTTGCTTCAAATGGTCATCTATCAAAAACATACCCATATTCATCATATTGTTTTAGCAGCAGTAACAAATGGACGATATACATCAGTTTTTCACAATTAAGGTTCGGATCGACACTAGCACATCAAACCGCGAAGATCCAGGGAACTCTCTACTTTGTTGCCTTGCATGTGCAATGATGTTGCTTACGGAGCTCGCCTGCTCTTTGGCGGTCTCCACTAGTGAATCCTGCGGAAAGGAAAAAGAAAATTAAAGTTGTTTTTATGATAATAATTTTCTGATGCTGCAAATTAAACCATTTGACACATATGAGCTCGCTCTCACACTATGCATTTGAAAAGAAAGATAATTTCCAAAGAGCACTGCTTTTAGCAAATTTTCGTCTGCTTAAAGTTTTGATATAGGACCAACAAAGATTGGCTATTTCGAAAAGCAACCTCAAAGATTGCTAATTAAAAAGACAAACCCCAAAGATTCTCCGCTACTTAAAATAGAACCTCTATTTACTTTAACCAAGCTCCGGCGCTTGGTTGGGAACGGTTAACCATGGTTAAATGGGCAGTTTAAGGACAAATTAAATATCCTCACTACCCTCACCCCCAATTATCTCTAACCCACGATCCCAGCTTAATTTACAGTTTTTTTTATATGATTTGGTAGGTTATAATATTTCATATTTATGAACTTCATATGTAAAATATATGAAGGAGAAGGATCGACATGCAAATACTTTCAGTTTTTTGACATTTTTCTTGCTATAGCATATGAAAATCACGATATTTTAAAAAATATCAAAAATTTCTTTGTTCTTCAATTTTTTCAATATTTTGCTAGTTATAAGCACACGAGAAACACTAAATGCACAAAAATCCATAATTTTTTTCCTTCAAATTTTCAACATTTTACTCGCTATATCATACGAATATGAAGAAATTTTAAAAATCTCTTATGTTTTCCAATAATTTTCTTCTTGAATTTTTTCAAGAATAAGATATTTTTATTTTTGTTAGTTTTTTCAGTACTTTCCACGATATACAGTGTGTTGGACATTACTCGACACAGTTACCGCCAAAAAATACATACCCCAAAATCAATACTATAGTTAAGCAATTGTCTCTTTTTAAGCCTTTCAAATCTCCAATCAGCAATGAGTATCTATGGAACATACATGAACACATACTTCATAAGCAATACATTTATGAAATCCAAAATGGATTCGAACACAGAAACACTATGATGTGATCAACTTTTCATAAGGATATTGGATAGTTACAAGTAAACGATTTGTATAGGATAAGGTAATTATAAATCTCTACAGAATTTCATAGTTTTTTTTTGTTTTCTTTCTTTTTTCAAAATTATGCATGCTATGACACAGAAAAATCACAAATTTTTTTTAAAATTCAAAACTTTCGGTTTTCTTTCCTTTTTTAATATTATGCATGCTATATTGCTATACACATGAAAATCACAAAATTTAAAAAGATTAAAAGTTTTCCGTTTTCTTTCTTTTTTCCAAAATTATGCATACTTAGCACACGAAAACCATGAAATTTTGCAAAAATCTTTTTTTCCTGTATTCATGCTAATAACACAAGAAAGCCATGAAATTTACAAAAGTCCTAAAATTATTCAAATTCACAATATTTTGCATGCCACCAAACAAAAATAACGGAATTTTAAAAAATCTTAAACTTTTCTTTAATCATTGGTTTTTGCTCGTTAGCATACGAAAATCGCGAAATTTTCAAAAACTTCAAAAAATTTCAGTGTTTCCCGAATTTTCAATATTTTGCATACTACAACATAAGAAAATTGTGAAAATTTCTAATATCTCAATTTTTTATGAGTTTCCTTTTTTCTTTCTGTATGTTGCATGCATAGCACATGAGTATGTTGCTTGCATAGCACATGAAAATAGTGATATTTTCAAAAATCCTAAAATTTTCCGTTTCCATCAAATTTTCAATATTTTGCAGACAATTTTTAAAAAAATCAAAATTATCTGTTTTATTTCAAAATCAACATTTCACATGTAGAACACAAAAATCGCGAAATTGTTAAAAATCCCAATATTTTCTGTTTTATTCAGTTATGAATATTTTGTTGCTATAGCATACAAAGATTATGAACTTTTCAAAAATATCAAATTCTTTTGATTTTCAATATTTTGCTTCTAGCACACGAAAATCGCTAGACTTTAAAAATCCTCAAAACAATTGTTTTCTTCGATTTATAATATTTTTTATACCGGCACACGAAAATCGTAAAATTTTGTGCTTTTCTTTGGCTTTATATATTTTGCTTGTTAGAGCATGAAAATTGTTTTTCAAAATTTTTCATGATATAGTACATAAATATTGCAAAATCAACAAATATCTCAGCTCATGTTTTTCCAGCAAAAAAAATCATGAAATTTCAAAAAATCTCAGAAGTGTCTATTTTCTTCAGCTTCCTGATATTTTACTTCATATATTATTGGAGAACTTTCGGATATTAAATAGAAAAAAGGCTATGTGTAATAAAAGATGAAATGACAGTTAATTACTACTAAAAATCTAATAGAATAAAGAAATCTGATTTGAATGACTGAGATTTCGAATGACTGAGAAACTCTGGCAGCACGCGAAAATCCAAAAAAATTAAATTTCCAAAATTCCGCACGCTGCAGCACACGAAAATTCTGAAATTTTTTATTAAAAAAAATCAAAATTTCATGTTTCTTTGTTTTTCAATATTTTTCTTGGCATAAAAAAATTGCAAAATCTCCAAAATCTCAAGAATTTCTGTTTTCTTCAGTTTTTCAATATTTTTTGTTTGCTATATTATATAGTAGACTTAAAGTGTGAAATTTTCAAGTCCTAATATTTTCTGTTTTCTTCGATTTGTTAATATGTTACGTGCTATAATACAAGAAATCGCAAAATTTTCAAAATTCTGTTTTCTATTGTTTTTTCAATATTTTGCATGCAACACACGAAAATCGTGAAATTTTCAAAAATCTCAACTTTTCTGTTTCCTTCAAAATCTTAATATTTTGCATGCTACAGCATATGAATACTGTGAATTTTCAAAAATTTCGATCTTTTTGTTTCTTTGATTTTCCTATATTTTTCCTGCAATGCCAAATGAAACCACAAAAAATTTCACTCCAAAAAAATTTCTGTTCTTTTTTCGATTTTTCAATATTTTGAATGCTAGCACACGAAAATATTGAATTTTTTCAATATTTTCCAGTAAATCTAAGTAGTAAAGGAAAAATAGAAAGATATTTTAAAAAGGGGGTCAATCGGAATTTTTCCACCATATAAGCTCAACTGTATGAGATAGAAGAATGATAAATATTGAGTAAGGAACCAATAAATTTTTTTCCATGACCCAAATGTAATAAGAGAATTAAATAAGGACCAGATAATTTTTTCACTAAAGTCCAAACTAGATGAAGGAATATTATCTCATATTGCTTTATATATGTTATATAGATAGATAAATAGATAGATTGACAGTGCAAGATTTATAATATCGAAAGGCTGCCGTGTTGTACTTTAAATTTGTCTATAGATGTTTCAAGAATTGATGATGCTCAATATTGGCGGTCTCCAAGATCAGGACACGTGGCAGATGACGTATCCCAGAACTCAGAAGAAAGGGGCACAGGGGCCGACCAGGCCGCCCCTGTACCTGACCTGCAAGCACAAGCTGGCTCACCTCACAGCCCCGTGAAATTTGGCCTCCTCGGCCTCTCAGCTCACCCTGAGCTGCCATAAGACCGAAAACTCCTCGGCCCTCGCGCTCGTTCCGAGCTCCTTTGCCAAGGCCATCTTCTTCGGTTCCTCTGACCGACCAACTTCACCACTCACAGGCGTAACCGCCGCTCCGCAAATCTTGCCACGCGCAGATTCTCCGGTAGCAACATCCCACGTTCCACGCCATCACGATCCCCATTAATGGGCGATCCGCTCTTTACGCAGGCGTGACGTCGGGAGCGTAACTGCCGGCGATATTCTCGCGCCTGCTGCTGCGTGCTGCCGCCACTATATAAACCCCCATCACAGAGGGGTCAAGTAAGCCATTTTTATTCCACCTAGCCGTTACTCTGCTCGGATCTCGTACTAACTTGATCGTCGGACGGTCCTCGGTGGTACCAAACCATCCCGGGACTTCTTTGCAGGTACTCGGCGCTAAACTCCTCAAATCACCAATCTCCTCAAAACCCATCGACACCCGCACGCAACAGGAGATCACCTTCCAAATCCACCGGGAGATCGACGGAAGACTACATCTGAGAGAGACCCGAAAAGGACCTCCATCAAGAATGTACAGTTTTCTTCTTCCAAATTATGAATAATAGTAAATTGGTCATCGGATAATAGTCCAAAGATTCAATTGGCTTATATATATCACAGAATCCTCCTGAGGTTGCAACTTTGAATGCTGCGGCAAACACTAGCAGTCAGGAGCTTAACAATAAAACGACATCATCATTCCCTCACATTTATGGCCAAGCAAAAGTTAGTGGTCAAACTTTACAGTCACTTAAATTCACTTGCATGCAAACTCAAGAGGCATAGAAAGTAGAGGCTCATAGAAACAGAACAGTGATAGCATTTATGCGATTCAGATGAGGCTTCCCATATTGTTAGCCGTTCACGTATAACATGTAAGTGAGCTTGAGTGGCTACTGTATAATGTATTTTTCAATAAAAGAATGTGTGGGAGCAACAAGCCGCGGGCGAACGATAAATAGAAATCTTAGTCATATATATATATATATATATATATATATATATGAGAAAAGGAAAACATATAATATCATAAACTCTTGAAGTTCAGCAGCAATAATAACCTCATCCAATATATAGTACGCCTGTAACTTTGAAATTAGATAAATGACTAAAACAAAATTTGAGAAGAATTGTAAGCAATCAACTGGAGCAATTACCTTATGAAAGTTAAAGATCAAATCCAGGTCGCGCACCTGAAAGGTAAAATGGAAAGGATGAAGTTACAAAACAATTTTGAAAATTAGTATTAATTGACCCAGTGTGCTAGAAACAAAGTAGTCTTGCACTGCCAAAATGACGGTCCAATATGTCAACAAAATGGTGAGTAATTTCCAGAACCTCCAGTTCATTGGCATATCTGCAGATTACAGTTATATGACCATGATAATGAAATGAACAAAAGATAACACGCAATACAAATGATTTGGACACTTGGGACGACAAATTGCTGGTGATCACCATAAGGAAAGCATTACCTTCTGTACACAACTTTGTAACCTCTCCACTCAACAAAATTGCAGAGCTTTGGGCCTTCTTGCCAGAATAACCCCACCAAGCTCTCGAATGACCTGTTCAGTTACACGAATGCATATACATCTAATGATTCTATAAGCAACAAAATCTCGGTGATACCAAGCTCATAAATGCTCTAGCTTCTTGGAAGCCAATATTAGAACATAACTGAGTTAAATCTATTATTAGAACATAAAAACTATGACGAAAATCTATTATTCTTCAGCATGGCAGATCAACATCGAGAACAGAATCCAAACTATTTACAGCCGCAAGAGTACATTCGTAGGCATAGCTACTATTTTGATGGCCAAGATTATATCGGCCTGCCCGCGCGCAGAGAGAGAGAGAGTAGTTGCAGCAGCAGCAGCAGTTTTGCGAATTTCCTACATTGGCATTTCATTTCTAAAAGTCAACCATCCATTGATCTTATTTTTTATGATCAGCACCGACCAACTTGATTTTCGTGTCCTTATATATCTTGCATCAAATTTACATACAATTTGAATGCATTTTGCCATTGCATCCAGCGATTCAACGGTATCAGATAATAGAATATTTCATAATGCTAAATGAATGGGCAAAGCGCATCGAAACGACATGAAATTGGTGTATCCATAGTCTAGGACATGAAGGTCAACCCGGCCGGTGTCAATCGTCCAAACAATCGACAATAGTTGACTTTGAGAGCCGTGGTTGTAGGAAAGTTCCTATAGTGTACTGTATACACCATGTGCAAGCACACGCACACGAGAGCGCGCGCGCACGCACACTCATAGGAGGTAATTTCCTCCTATAACGGCCGAGATTCCGTTTTCTCATCTATATTGAAAGCACAAATATGTATATAAAGATCAATAAAGAAAGAAACATTATTATTATTATTATATGAACTTCAATGAAGTACCAAGCATAACAGCAGACACTGAAATCCAGAGGTACCTCGCCCCCCACGCCACCCCACCCCAACCACCCCACCCCAAATAAAAAATGAATTCGGTAACCATGAGCTATAAGAATCCTAAGCAAAAGAGACACAATAAAACCATCGCAAAGCATTTTCCATGAGAAGAAGAACTGATCCATGCAGGTAAGATACAAGACAAGCAAATGTATTACATAGAAAGAAAAGCAACGATAACAATAATAACAATAATACATTTCAAAGGATTTACCTCGGACCTTTCCTTCTGCGCGTGCGTATGGAGAGTACCATTTTGTCAATCTCATTTTTCCTTGTCGACCAATTAGAAACACAAAATGAATCTGCGAAACAAAACAATAACTTTACTATTTGCCGACATCATTTAAAATCTATAGACATCTAATGGTATCAATGAAATGCATGTTCAGCTTCTTTTTTTTACGCAATATAACTTTTCACCCAACCAATAGTGCATAATAAGAAAACGGAACAATATTTAGTCATGCTGTTTGTGAAATGAACTTCAAAGAACTTTATGTATGCAATCAATCTACCGACAAGTTTTTTTTCAAAATTTTGCTTGAATATGGATTTTTCCATTACCTCTGAATTTTTTTTGAAAAAACCCTCAGTTTAACAATTTGGAATCAGACAACACACAAGGTTCAATCTGTAAGCTAAAATTTTAGGCTTTTCTATGCGCAAAATCGAATTTTCATCTACATAAAATAAGCTTAAGAAATTTATGCTAGGTACAAACCCTAACAAATCGATCAGATCTCCTTCGGATCGCAAACAAAAATCTAAAGAAATTCTCAATTTCATTAAAACATGAAATCAATGAATTTGAAGATCATTAACGAGAATTAAAGAAAAATAGAATCGATCACCAACCATTTTCAGCTCTGCGATCAAAGGAAGAGCTGGAGCAATCTATTGTTCGATGAGTTATCGGGTCCGGTTTCGGGTCGGCTTTAGTAACACCTGTAACCCGGCCCGATAAAGATGGGGCTGAAAATAAATTTATTTGGGGGAAGGTGTAAAATTTAAAAAGGTTAGGATTGATAAAAAAAAAAGAGCAAGAAACTAATAGTGGGATTGTACTGGTTCATTGAACTTTGGCTCTTAAAAGCAACCCTTCCAAAATCATCCTAATCACGCTATCCCCCACCCGCCTCCCTTTATTTTGTCGCTATCACACTGAGTTATGGTCACCACCCGTGATAATTACACTCTAAAATCGGAGGTCTTCTGAAACGACTCAAATTATGATCTGATTTTTGCATTCTTTTCCATCTAAAATTATAATGCTCATCCTAAATTTTAAAATCTTATGCTGCAGAAATATGTTCGAATGCTTATGTTATGTCAACTAAAATGAAACCCAAATTTGTGTCGGTTCAATTCAACAAGTCTGGATACAATGACTTGTATGGGTCATATTCTTAAATCACCACAACTCTATAGCTTTGATAAGAATAAAGACACAAGACTATTCATTACCAACGAATCTTCTATGAGTAAAACATTTATGCCTCTACGCGGTATTCATTTTTTCATATAAAGTAGAAAGAAACACGCACGAAATACATATGATCAAGATATTTTAAGAGAGACCGGTTGTCGACAATTGCAGATATCCAAGGCTTGGAAGTTGCCGACAAAAAACAAACGTTAGCCGCACTATAAGGTTGCCATCTCATGGAAAAAAAGAAGAAGGCAAAAACATATGATCGAAGGTTTAGATAAGATACATGTGATATCAACATATTTGTTAGGACAAACTCAGGCTTCCAGCAGATAAACCACTTCCACGCCCGCAAGGACATTAAAACCGATAAACATGCTTTTGCAGAATAGAAAACAGATGGATTTAGCTTTGAAAACACAAGAGGGCGAGTGAGCATAAGGCGGTGACCAGATCCCAACCGCAGCCTTCATCAAACTGTACCGCAAATCCCGGCCTCATGTGCCAAGCTCCCAACGTAAATCCCCTGAATCCAAATCCAGCCGTCCAATTTCCCCTCGAGCCAAAAATGGACGGCTGATATCTCTCAATGCGAAACCTCCATTATTTCTCCATCAAAATAAAAATCGCGCTTTTCCACCGGGAACTCTCTCTCTCCTCTCTCTCTAAGTTTCTCTCTCCTGAAAAAATGGGGAATTGCGTGAAGACAACGAACGCGTGAATCGATTCTTCATCTACTTTCCTAATCGAGTAATTGGAGCTAATAATTGCTTCGATTTCTTAATTATTAGGTAAATCATCACCTTGATCTCTTATTATTGATGCTTAACCATCTAATTCTGGCTTCGGTTTCTACCGATTTGGTGATTGCTTGTGTTGTTGGATCTAAATTTCTTCGTTGGATTTCGATGATTCGAGCTAGGTTTTTTTTATTCGAGCTCAGAGTAACACCATTTTGGGGGTTTAGGGTTTCTTCGAAGTGCTGATTAGTGTTCTGTGAAGATCTCAATTGATCATTTACTAAACTTGGATGCAGTTGGTTAAATTTTAAAACTTCATTAGTTAGTTATTAAAGTTACTGAATTTATCATTTTGCAGCTAAGGATCCTAATGCTTGAAATTTATCTATATATGTAAGATTGATTGGATTATTTTCGTGTTTAAAAAAAAGGCCATGCAGGAACAAGGAGATAGAGTGGGTTGGTAGGAGATGGAGGGGTGTGATTGCATTGAGCCGCAATGGCCTGCTGATGAGCTCCTTGTGAAATACCAGTACATATCAGATTTCTTTATAGCCCTCGCCTACTTCTCCATTCCCCTCGAGCTCATTTATTTTGTGAAAAAGTCTTCTTTTTTCCCTTATAGATGGGTGTTGATACAATTTGGTGCGTTCATCGTTCTATGTGGAGCGACCCATTTGATAAACTTATGGACTTTCAGCATGCACTCGAGAACGCTAGCTGTGGTAATGACGGCAGCGAAAGTTTCCACCGCCATTGTGTCGTGTGCGACGGCTTTAATGCTTGTGCACATAATTCCCGATTTATTAAGTGTGAAAACAAGAGAGCTTTTTTTGAAGAATAAAGCGGAAGAACTTGATAGAGAGATGGGTCTTATACGTACACAAGAAGAAACGGGGAGGCATGTTCGCATGCTTACGCATGAAATTAGAAGCACACTGGATAGACATACTATATTGAACACTACACTTGTTGAGCTCGGAAGAACTTTAGACTTGGCAGAATGTGCACTGTGGATGCCATCTCCTAGTGGAATGACTCTTCAGCTGTCTCATTCGTTGCACAACCAAATGCCC
This sequence comes from Agapanthus africanus, assembly GCA_030015575.1. Taxonomy (NCBI): domain Eukaryota; kingdom Viridiplantae; phylum Streptophyta; class Magnoliopsida; order Asparagales; family Amaryllidaceae; genus Agapanthus; species Agapanthus africanus. Next base: position 89,611,056 of record JASDDO010000028.1, on the reverse strand, counting down.
GTTGGAACCAATGTGCCTATCAATTTACCAATAGTCAATCAAGTCTTTAGCAGCGATCGTGCGATAAGAATTCCACACACGTGTCCGTTGGCTAGGATTCGGCCTATTGCAGGGAGATATGTGCCACCAGAGGTTGTTGCTGTAAGAGTTCCTTTGTTGCATCTTTCTAATTTTCAAATCAACTATTGGCCTGAACTTTCTGCCAGAAGCTATGCTGTGATGGTCTTAATGCTGCCATCAGATAGTGCGAGAAAGTGGCATGAACATGAACGCGAGCTTGTCGAAGTGGTTGCAGATCAGGTCAGTGTTCTTGAGAAAAGAAACAAAATGCATGTATTTCTAAATATGTTGTCTCTGCAACGGCCGTATTTATAAGCCTCATATCTTTTTTAAAGGATATCATTTTTCCCCTTTAATAAATCAGCAATTTATCCTGTTTATTTGTAAATTTTTTTCCAATGCTTCCAAACATTTACATTTTCAGATTATATTGCAACATGTAGGTTGATATTCCTTTCTAATTTCCCTTTCTTCCTTTTATTATTCCAGGAACATGAAGTTACTGCAACAATCTGATACATGCTGTTTTCGTTGTAAAAACCAATAGAACCAATTTTTTTTGTTGACATTGGCGCTTATTTTGTCTTCTTTTAGAGAGTAAATGTGCCATCTCTTCAGTTCTATCACGGTTTCAGAGGACTTTTTCCTATGTGAGACAACCACATTACTTAAAAATATTATGCTTATTGGGTTAGGTTGATAATGTATATCAAGCAGCATTATACTCTCCTCACATGGGCTTTTGGGCCATAGAAAAGGCATCTAGCATAAACACTTATGAAGAGGGCATTATTAACAGATTTTGAATTGTCAACGATGAGGTTAGCTTCTTGATATGGCGTGGCGTAGCGATGCCATGTTAGCTAGCAATTTACAAATGATTGGTTTTGGGCTAATAATATATATGAAGCAAACTTTTGTCAGAAGAATATAAATATACGAAGCAGACTTATCACATTAACACCTCACACAATTATAGACCTATTACAAGCAAATTTATTTTGACATCAACTATATCGTCGACAAACATTGTCAGGCCAATAAATATTCCCATCATTTGAAAATATACAATAGCTACAAGCATTGACATCAATAAGAAGAGGATTATGATAAAAGGCAAAAAATCCAACCCTCCCATCCCACCCCCACCCCCCACCCCCATAAAAAAAGAAAGAAAGAAAGAAAAGAAAAGAAAAGACACATGCACGCACAAAAAAATTTCTCAACCACGCACCTGCACAAAGGCCAAAAAAAAAAGAATAAAAAGAGGAAAACCTTTGACCAGCATTTTGCCCTTGTCCTAAAGTTCATTTCACCGTCCTATTTCTTCTATTAGAATATTATCTTAAACTGGATGAAACAAATCCCTTATCTTGTGAGTTTATTAAGTCTATATTTTATCAGAACTCTAGACATTCTTGATCCTCTTGCTTATAGTTAGTTGGTTTTCAAAATTTAGTCTATATGGCCCTCATAAAGGTCATGTTATATTTTAATCAGTGATTACTAAATTAAGCAAGCTAAATTCACGAACTCATCGTTTGCTTTGCAAGTTATATAAAATTTAATTATTCCATTCAGAATTTGAACACTTCTGCAGGTCTTTACCTCTTAATAAACTTAATCATAGTGTTGCTGAAATTTTTAGGTAGCAGTTGCACTTTCACATGCTGCCATATTAGAAGAGTCTATGAGAGCACGGGATCTACTCATGGAGCAAAACGTCGCTCTCGATTTAGCTCGACGAGAGGCCGAGATGGCTATTCGTGCTCGAAATGATTTTCTAGCTGTCATGAATCATGAAATGCGAACTCCGATGCATGCGATTATTTCCCTCTCGTCTTTGCTTCTAGAAACTGAACTAACTCCAGAGCAGAGGTTAATGGTGGAAACAGTGTTAAAAAGCAGTAATTTGCTTGCAACTCTTATCAATGACGTTTTAGATCTCTCTCGGCTTGAGGATGGGAGCTTCGAGTTTGAAATTTCGAATTTCAATCTTCATGCTGTTTTTAGAGAGGTAAATTAATTGGTTCGTGCGTTCAATTAAGGTTGGCATATAAATATGGGTTATTTGTATATAATATAACCTCATTTATCCCCATTCAACAATAAAAACCTTCAACTGGTGAATTGTTTATTAGCACCCGAATTTGATAGAAGTGATGTTAAATTCGATATTCTGGTGCAAATTGATAATAATATCAAAGGAGCAGAGTATTAAATCAGTCGACGGGGTTATAGCCGTGGTTATAAATTTTGGCCGATTCCGAACAAAGTTGTCCGATTCCACTTCTAAAAACCACCATCTGAGTTTCGATACCGAGATGTTTCCGAGATGGATATGCAATTTGATCAAACTAGCTTTGAAATTTTAGATATGATTCTGAAAAATAATTTGGTGCAACATCATAATAACGACGATGACAATTTTCTTCATACTTTGCTACTCTTTAAATGAGAAGTTTCTATTGGAACATATTGAAATTAATATTAGTTAATTTTATATGAAATTCTTAGTTATTATTTATTTGAAAGAAACTTTTATAATCTTTGGTAAATAAATCGAAAAAGTTTATAGTTACTTTTAACAAATCACTCTAGGCATCATTTAATACTGAAAAATAGGTCTACTTGTTTTCAGAAAATTGGTCAAACGATAAATAACATTTCAATATTCTGGTCCGGGACGGCTGATTCCAAACCCAAAAATGATTGTTCAATACTGGTACTGACACCGAATTTTAAAGTTTAAACCTTTGTTATAAATGCTGGATGAGGTATAAATGAGGGATGTTATATGCTATAAATAGGGCAGTTGTGCTTATCTGATTACTGATATGGTCACCATTTTGAATTTTAGGTTATTAATTTGATAAAGCCAATAGCAGCTGTAAAAAGAGTATCGTTGTCGGTGTCGCTGGCACCAGACTTGCCCTTGTGTGCCACCGGCGATGAAAAATGTCTCATGCAAACTATTTTGAATGTTGCTGGTAACGCTGTTAAGTTTACAAAGGAGGGTCGAATTTCGATAATGGCCACAGTTGCGAGACCTGATTCTCTGAGGGAACCTCGAGTTCCACAGTTTTATCCAACAGTTGCCACCGACGGGCATTTCTTCTTGCGTGTTCAGGTTCATGAAATGACATACAATACTTAAGCCTTGCTTCCCATTTTCGTAGTTATTCATATATTTTGCTTCTTATATGGATGTTATATGAAAAATGCTTATCCTTCCAGGCTTAAAATCCTATCACAATCCACCCAAGAGACAAACACCATGGGCCCACTTTTTGGCAATAGTATTTAGGTGTTGTGGGTCCTATCATTTTGTGTCTATTATTTTATGTCTTGGGTAGATTGTGGTAGGATTTCAAGCTGGTAGGTAAAGTATTACTCATGTTATATAGGAACGCTTCTTGCAAAATTTAATAACTTGTGGGCTATGTAGTTTATGGTTTTCTTTTTCTATTTCTTTTGATATAGAAACTTCCAGTCAATAGATGACTGGATCGTTTTTCTTTACATAAATATAAAAATAACCAGAGTTTGGCAACAATACTAGAATTAAATTTCAATCCTATCAAGTGAATATGTGATGGCAGAGCATCAAAATCTAAAATCTAACGGTACAAGTGTGAATATTGATAATCTGGAAACATAATAAATCAATTTTTTTGAAGACTTTCTTAACCTCCACATTACAAAAAATGAACATTAAAGTATGCTATTTTGAGATGCTTATCATGCATGATAAATCTTCAAATCGTATGATTTCTTATATTTGCTATTTGGATCACGTAGATTATATCTAAATATATGAATTTTATCATTTGGTGCGCTCATGTATTCATCAATTGTTACAAATACAGTAGTATACTAGTCAAACTATAAAAGTTTCTGATGACTAAACGTCAAGTCTGCCACATCTCTTCAGTTGATACAGTAGTATCCTAGTCAGACTCTAAAATTCTGAATCAGCCGGAATCAAATTCATGAAATACATTCTTTTCCATAGCCACATGATTCATATCTTCATCTCACCACTCAGATGTTAAATTGTAACATATTGTTATAGAAAAGTCAGTTTGCTTGCCTAGTAATATCAGATTATATATATTTTCAGGTCAAGGATACTGGTTGTGGAATTAGTCCACAAGACTTGCCACACCTCTTTACCAAGTTCGCACAGACCCAAAATGGAGCCAACGAAGGCTACAGTGGCAGCGGGCTTGGACTTGCCATCTGTAAGAGGTAAGTTAAGCTGTAATTTTAGTTGTATTTCTTGAAAGCCTTTGAACATAAGGGGCTAGTTGCAGGTGTGCATTTGGATTGGATAGATAGCGGATTTGAGCATCACCATAGCTAGATTGCGGATTTGAGCATTACCATAGCCGATCTGCTTTCTAATTACGGCAACGAATGAAGTTTGGAAATAAAAACTTGTAACTGTATTTGATAAATCATTTTTTATAAAATACAGATATGAAATTGATATGAAAGGGACAAATACGGATACGAATCAGACATGGGTACAATATATATATATATATAAAATTAAAAAATGTGAATACGAAGCTAAAATGCACATGAAACTGATATATAGAATAAACAAATTTGAATGCTAATTTAATTTGCAAAATATTTGTTACAAGTAAATATTCAAGCATATTATTAGATGAATAAATTAATAGGTTACTAAGTATAATATGTATACTACTAGCCTGTTATGCATATTTTGAAACAAAAATGATGTATAAATTGACCAAACTAATATGCTACCCAACTTAATTACTATAAAAATTGATTTGAAATGATATTTAAGTATGTTTGCAAATATTCGTAGTTGTATCTATAATTCTATAGCCAAATTCAGATGTCTGCATCTCTATTCGAGTAAATCAGATAAAATCGTTTTCATATTCGAGAAAGTATCTATATATATATCCCCGTTTCCTTATTAATCTTATAGGAAAAGTTTATCCATATCTAAAAATATGCGCATATGGATGTGTTGCGGTAAGACGATCACGAAGCAATAACACAATTGATATAGAGAAGTAATCAAATCAATCATAAGCAAATAAAAAATAAAAATACTAACCAAAAGGCGAAGAAGCTTTTATTAATCACCGAATATGGAGGAGTACAAAACCGGTGGACGAATCACAAATCCCTCAAAAAACCCTAGCTCGCACAAATTAACAAAAGGGTTCTTTCAAAATATCACAAAAGCTATCTTTAAGGCTATCTCATCCAGGGTTACAAAATACTATATTATATATAGTATTAGAAAAAATAGATTTAAATAACTAATTTCTCAATTAACAAATATCCGGCCCATGACGACGTCTGATGAAGGAAGTGCGAAGTGCAGACATCTGCCCAAAAGTCTTCAAAATAACAGAGCGTTTCCAGACGTCTGGTCTTGAGCCTTCGAAAGTACAGAGCGCTCGCATCCGTTTGATGAGTTCTATGCAGATGTGTGTCCAATGTATGCAAAAACATATAGAGCGTCGACAGACGGGTGAAGTTTTAGCTTCAGACGTCTGCCCCTTTACTTACAGATAAACCTGAATCTTGAATAACTCCGAGATTGCGCCGACTCAACAAGGAAATTGAATAGTGATTGGAATGGGATGCACACACAACAAATCTCCACTTTGCCTCTCATTCCCATAAAAATCCTTCATAATATTAATAATAGCTCCACCTTCACCATAAACCCCTTAAAGTGCTCAATTAGTGCGACGTGCTCCAATTAAGTTCAAGCAATGCTCAAACTTAACAACCGGAAAAGATTGTCAACATGTTGACCGGATTATCCGCTATGCCAATTTTCTTCATAGCCATCTCTTCCGTTTCAACAATTTCCCGAACAAACCAGTATCGTACATCAATGTGTTTCGGCCTATCATGATGCATCTGATCTTTCGTCAAGTGAATCGCGTTTTGGCTATCACAACAGACTATTATGGTATCCTTTTGAATACCAAGTTCCGAAAATAGTCCATTTAACTAGACCGCTTCCTTAACGGCCTCAACAACGGCCATATATTCCGCCTCCGTCGTAAATAATGTACCGTAGGCTGTAACGAAGCACGCCAAATGATAGCACATCCTCCCAAAAAGAATACATAACCGATGATCGACCTTCGCCTGTCGAGATCATCCGCGTAATTGGAAGCGCTAAATCCAACCAAATTGTCGTTGTTCCTTCCAAACACCAACCCTACATCAGATGTAACTCGCAGGTATCGTAAAATCCATTTCACAGCTTGCCAATGTCTTTTACCAGGAGATACCCTATAGCGACTAACAACACTAACTGCGTGTGAAATGTCGGGTCAGGGTTCCATACATAATGCTATCCACCGCACTCTTACGGAACATTCGACATATACTTAATCTCATTCTCTGTCTGCGGTGATGAACGAGTTGAAAGTTTGAAATGAGCTGCCAACAGAGCACTTACAAATTTAGCGTCTGTAATGCCAAAATGCTCCAAAACTTTCTCAACGTATCGCTGTTGAGACAAGTAAAGTTTTCCCCTTGTGATCTTGCCTAATCTCTATACCAAGTCTTTTCTTGGCCGCTCTCACATCCTTAGTCTCGAACTTGCCTTTCTGCTGTTCCTTCAAATTATGAATATCAACCATATACCTTGCTGCTATCAACATATCATCAACATAAAGCAACAAGTATATGGAAAAAAATCATCGACTAGGTTCTTACAATACACACAATTGTCGTCCTTCTCGTAAACTCAATATCTATCATAAATGAGTCAAACTTTTATACCAACGTTTAGGTGGCTGCTTCAAACCATAAAGAGACTTCTTTAACAAAAAATGTGGTCTTCCCTGCCTTCAATTTCGAAACCTTTGGATTGTTGCATGTAGATCTTCTTTACCAAATCACCATGCAAGAATGCGGTTTTCATATCGAGTTGCTCGAGCTCCAAATCTTGCGTAGCTACCAAACCGAGCAAGACACGTATAGAAGTGTGTTTTACAACCGGAGAAAATAGCTCATTAAAGTCAACTTCCGAACCTACGAATAGCCTTTCGCTACTTACCGTGCCTTGTATCTCATATCCAAAACCCCTTGGTCTCCTTCTTGAAACCCCACTTGTACCCAACTATTTTCTTTCCTCCTCCGGGCTTAACGAGCTTTCATGTCTGGTTCTGGTGAAGAGACTCAATCTCTTCATTCATAGCGACTAGCCAACGAGTTAACACATCGGATGAGATAGCTTATTGATAGCTCATCGGTTCGCTACTATCAACTGTCAATGCAATAGATATCGCATAAGCCACTAGATCATCGTAGCCATATTTGTGTGGCGGTCTAATGTCCCTTTGTTGTCGGTCTCGAGCAAGTAAATACTCCTCATCTTGGGACTGCTCATCATGAGCTTCATCAGACGATGGTGAAGGAGAGATCTCCTGCTAACCCGATATTTCACCGACCTCAATTTCAACACCCAGCTCATCCTTGAGTTGTCTTTACTTGGAGATTCCACAATCATCGGTTTCTATATAGCAGATTCATCAAAAGTCATATCTCTGCTAATCATAAATTTTGGCGACTTAGAATCCGAACACCACAACCTATAACCTTTGACGCCGATAGCATAACCAAGAAATACGCACTTCTTTGCTCGAGGATCCAACCTGCTTTCACGGCAATGTGCATATACGGGACAACCAAATACTCGAAGTGTAGAATAATTGGCGTGCTTTCCAGACCATACTTGTTTCGGTGTTTTACTGCCTAGCGATTTATGAGGTGACTGAGTCACAATAAAGCATGCCGTGTTCACCGTCTCTGCCCAAAATTCCTTGTCGAGCCCTGCATTAGACAACATGCTCCACGCTTTCTCCAAAAGAGTCCGGTTTGTACGCTCTGCAACTCCGTTCTGTTGTGGCGTGGTAGACAACGGTACGATGGCAAACAATCCTTTCGTTTTTGCAGAAATCATTGAAATCTTCATCGCAAAACTCTACCCGTTGACTGTCCTCAGTCTTTTGATCTGCATTCTTGTCTACTTCTCAAGCAACGTCTTCCATTGCTTGGATGTAGTAAACACCGTTCACCGCTGAAAACGGGAGACGACTGAATGTCAGAACGTCTTGCCTAAATTTAGGGACAGATGCATGGATTGATCCATTCACCTCTCCGAAGACACTAAGAGATTATAGTGCCATATATCGAAGGTTTGATTAGATGCGACCGATGTAGCAAATTTCAGATTCCCTTTCAATGTGAGGTTTATTGATTGTGGGGACGTATTTTTCCTACAGGCGCAAGCCCTTGTAGTTAATTACGTTATCATGAATGATAACTTTCTACACCAGGTTTTCTTCATGTGTTGTGTCTTTTGGTTTTTATTTGGTTTGTCCTTGGATTAGATACAGAGACTAATTTCGTCGTCGTCCGTAGGGCGCGAATTAGTCCAAATCCGTATATATATCATATCTGGGTCAAGCAATGATTGACAGGATCCACGGTGGTTTCTTGATTTGCCAACGGGAGTGAACTTATGGTTCCATTCTCATATTGTGAGGTCCATAAGTTATATTTGAAAGCATAAGCTTTATTTAAGGACACGTTAGTCTCGTTTGAGAACTAAGGTCAACTTAGATGATTTGGTCTCATTTGAGAACCAAGTCAACTTAGACGGCCGGAGAATTTTATTCTCAGCAGATCATTGGACATCAAGGAAGCTTAAGCTTCAAACACTCGGCCAGTTTGCTAAGTCCTTGGTTTTACCTTGCGCCTATATGCGTTCGGCGCTGGCGCTCCTCAAGCGCACGTGCATTGCATGTGGTGCTGGCGCTGCTCTTGTTTTGAGCACGGCGCTGGTTCGCGTAACTTGCACGTGGCGCTCATGTGTTGCTTTGCGCTTGGTGGGACATGGCATTGGATTTGGCTCTACGCTGGCGCATGTGTATTGCACATGGCGTAGCGCAATTGTTCCCACCAAAATATTTCATACAGAACTTAAATTCTTTGGCGCTATTTAATGCACAGCGCCAATAATTCCCACCAGATCAATTGGCCAAATAGACTTATGTCCATGCGCCAGAGGATCAATGGCGCTGTCTAAAGCATGCGCCAATGCCCTCTGGCGCTTGCATAAATGCGCCAATGCTTTGAAGCTCTCGATTCATTATAGCTTAAGCTATATTTGGAAAAATAATTTTCTTATCTTTTTTAAACAGAAAAAATAAATTTGGTTAACCAGAAGATCTCCAAAAAAAATATTTAAATTGCATAGCTTAAGCTATTTAAAACATTCACTATATTTCTAAAAACAGAAAGATAATTTCGTTAACAAGAGATAAAGTCTTTTATATTTTTCTAAACAAAAAAATATAGAACTTGTTAGCCAGGACCCTTGGATCTATAATCCAACGATACTTAAGCATTCGAGCTTGATCTTAAGATCAATTAGAGAAATCTCAATTGAGGATTGTCTCTACTTGCCCGACAATATCTATACCCTATATAAAGGACCTTAGAGGTCAAAATTTCAGATACGCAATCAACCCCATAAGCTTGATAAAGAACTTAAGTTCTCTGTTATCAAAGCTCTCATCTTTTTCCTTCACAAAAACTGAGGTAAATAGGAGATCAATCTCCATTGAAAAAGAAGCTTAAGCTTCTATATCAAAGAGGGTTAACCTTCATATAGAACTTAAGTTATTTTCTTGGATCTCAGGATCCTTAAAATCAAGATTATCCATTCAGAAAAATTAAGTTTTACAAAAGGGACTCTTTTGATCTTAAGAACTAGAGTTTGAAAAAAGAACTGAACCCCTTAACCAAAATGACGATGATAAAAGATCAAAGTTCATACCTTTGAACAAAAATAGAGATCACGGATCATCAAATATTGATCTTGGTGATCGTTAATAGCCAAAAAGTCCATTAACAGAAGCTTAAGCTTTATGAAACTTAAGTTTCAAAAGATAGAGATTAATCTCTGAAGAAAAATCCCATCTGACATGCGCCAGAGGCATATGCGTCAGTGGGCATACGCTACATGGCAAGCGTCAATGGCCCATGCAACAATGATCCATATACTGAGGACTCAAGTCTATGCGTCTGAGACCTAAATGTCAATGGACATGCGTCAATGACTCTGCGACACGTGACATGCGCCACGACCCCTAGCACTAATATTTTATGCGCTATAAACATATACGCCAGAGCCCGTGCGCAATACTCAGGTGACCCGTGGCATGCGCCAGATCTAGGCTATGCCCTATATACGTGGTTTGCAGTCTAAAGTGACTAAGTAATATTGAAGCTTAAGCTTTTATGATCTTCTCTGATCCCATATGCTCATTATATCTTAAGTTGACCTTAGTCTAAAGTAAGATTAACGGCCCTTAATCATATTTCTAAGCTGACCTTAGTCCCATACAAGACTAACAGTTCTTAGTTAAAATAAATTGAGCACATATCTTCATATATTTTAAGTTGACCTTGGTCTAAAATAAGATTAACGGTTCTTAATCATATGCCTAAGTTGATCTTAGTGCCAAATGCGACTAACGGTCCTTAGATGAAATATCTCCCGAATTAATGGATCTCATTTATATGAAATATGCAACCTAAGTTCAACCCTCAAATCTAATATGTACGAATTTGAATTAATCTGCGCCCTAAGGGCGACGCCATACATTAGTCTTCGTATACAATCCAAGGGCAAACTCAAAATAAACAAAATATAATACGACACGAAGTGACATATCTGGAGTAGAGAAAGTAGTTATCGTGTGGCGATAACGTAACTAACTGCAGAGGCATGCGTCTGCAGGAAAACGTGTCTCCACAATAAATAAAAAACCCTCATCATCGAGGGGGGATCTGAAAAGTCCGCTATAACGGTCGCATCTATCCAAACCTCCGATATACGATACCATAAATCAACTCGGTATTTTCGGAGAGGTGGATGGATATGTTCCATATATTAGCTGCTCCCGTATTCAGGTTGGATGCGCTTCCCCCGTCTCAACCCGATTTCCGGTGGTAAACAGGTTCTGCCACACCCGATGGGACCTTTCTCTTTCCACTCCATATATCGTGTTTCGCGAACGTAATCGCGGATCGCTATGTTTATGGTTGCTCTTGGAGTTTGGAAGATTAAAAATTGGTGTTTCACCTCTGTGCAGATCAATGGCTTTCAGCTGCACCAATTGCAACAAGTCTTACGCCAACTCCACCCCATCCGGAGGGGTCGTGTATGAGCCAAATGCGGCCTCAATCTTCTGCATTTTGGCTGAGCAGGTCACCCAAGCAACCAACGGATTGTTCTTCAGGACAATGCTCTCATCTTCAGACTTTGGTGCCCTGACGCCAAAAAAGCCGGTCTTTGATCGGCTGACCACCTCTACAGGCCCTGTTGATAAACCCGTCATCTTCAAAGTTTCAGTTTTCAAAAGGCTGAAGACGAACTCAAAGGGCATCGCTAAGAAGCCTATGATCCCGAAAAAGTCAGTTTTCAAACGACTGGCATTTTCAGCGCCTGCTACCCATAAGGCTCCCAAGAGTGCTTCTCCACCAATGCAGTCCATCTTTCACTGACTGGCTTCTCAAGTTCCCGTCGCTCCTATGCCTAGACAGTTGGTTTTCAAGCGTCTGTCACCTGCTAAACCTTCATGTAAATGCAGAGGGCAGGATAGTCCAGTCCCAGAAAAACACAAGGGTAGGTTCATGAAGCCCCTAAAACTGAAGAAGTTCCAATTGCAAGGCATACCCGACGTAGATATTGGCGCCGAGTGAGACAGGCTTGGGGCAGCTCTCCATCTGGGATGACCTCATCGCTGCCGATTGTACATGTTGTTGTTTCAACTGGGACCAGATTTGAACCGCTCAAGATGAAGTGCACCGCTGTACTGAAGAAATCTCTCTCCCATAGGGGTGCCAAGCAAACTGAAGCCGGCCTGCTCTTTCAAACGACTTTCCTCGACTATCCATAAGGTCTGGAAAGAAGTACAGGGGTCTGTCATCAATAAAGATTACTCTCTCCGGTATAAGAAGCTGAAAAGTTATGTTAACAAAGCTTCTCCTAAACCGAAGGCGTCTCATTCAAAGATAGCTCCTTCTGGACCGGCCTCTCACAAAAGAGAGAGGCCAGAGAAGATTCAAGCATCTGAGGCGAATTCTAAGGACCGATACTCCGAATGCCCCAAGTCTGAGGCCATGGTAGTTCATATAGTATATATGATGAATTCTAAAGATGAAAGCCGGGATTCTGTTTGGTTGCTTATAAACGAAGTTGCATGCAACATTTATTGCAAGAAAATCTCGTTCTATATTTGTAAATAACAATTTGAGGTGGAAATTAAAATGGAGTTGCACAAAGGGTTGCTTGGTTAGCAAAACAAGGAAATGCAACATTTACAAATGTTGCATGAGGAATTTGTTGCAAATAAAAAGTTCCAAAATCTATTGTTTGGGTGTTTTCAACTTTTATAATTGGCAAATCCAAAGCGTTTGGTTGAACAAAAATAATAAGAAAATGCAACATTTGTTGAAAATTTGCTCAGGTGGCATATGTAAGCTTCTTTTTCGTCCATAATAATTCCCTGTTCCCAAAGTTGCAACCAAAAGAAAATGTTGCAAGAATTTTTTATTATTTAAAAAAAATCCACTTCATTTCCATTTTGAACTCAAGTTTATACTAGAGTAGTTTTATGCAGTGTTCTAAATATTGGATATCGGTATCGGCTCGGCTCAAAAAATCTTATATTGGATATCGTGGTATGTCAAGAGATATTTTTTTAAAATTTGGATCGTATATTTTTGTATTATAAATATCATAAATATAACTCAATATAAATAGTTCATTTTCTTAAACGGAACTTAATAGCTCAGTAGTAAAGCGGTCATATTAAGTGACCGGTCTTAGATTCTTATATGAGTTTTTTTGTCTCTCGTATATGCCCAAGTTTAAATTCTCAAGTTTAAATGCTCTAGGATGTCATTTATGACAGAGAATTTAGGCAGTTACATAATCCTTTTAACCTGATAATCTTGTTGTTTTCAATTTATTATTTGAGTATGATTTGATATAATGGTATTTCTTGTTGACCATCAGGAATGAGAAATCTGAAATATTGGGCTGCATGAATACATATAGTAGGGCAATGGATGTCGAGATAGAATTCGACATTCTCATATTGAATTGAATAAGATTACTGTTTATTCCCATGAAAGTGGTAAAATCCTATCGATAAGTGTTTGGGAAAATGTTTTTCAAAATTACTATTTATTATAATAATATTTATTTTCAAAATAAGTTTTCGAGTTCATGGGGAATGAAGCTTTAGGCTTTTGAGCAATTAGGAGAATTCATCCTGCGCAATTAAAGGCTTAAAGTTTAGTCACTTAATGTTGGAGGGAATTGCATGTAAAATAATATTTATTATATCTGTTTAATTGTTGAATTAAAATTATTAATTGCTTAATTATGAATTATTTAAATTGATAGTTGGTTGTCGATGTGAAACCCAATTGGTCTCATCATAAGTCTTTAGGAGGAAGCATGGATTCGACCATAAAGATGCAATATATTTTATCATACAATAGTTAGGTTATTTTTGGTGAGAAATTTTAGTTCCATATTGGATTTTAACGGTTGGGGTATTCTACCACAACCTTATAAAGAGGGTAATAACCCTTGAGAGACAATAATAAAATACCTATGAAGATAGAGATAGGTCACATTTTTCAGAGTATGCTTTGGATGGTATTTCAAGCTTGCATTAATATATTTATACATGCAATCCTTATAAGTATTCTCTCATAACCTCCAATATTTATAATCAGGTTTATAAGTTTAATGGAGGGAGACATCTGGCTCGAAAGCGAAGGCATAGGTAAAGGCTGCACTGCGACATTTATAGTGAAACTCGGAATATGTGACAACCAAAATGGATATCCTCCAAATCGTCTAACTCAAGGAGATACAGATCTTAATGGCACAAGACCACTCTTTAAGGAAAACAACAGACCCCTTCCTTCGAAGCTCCGATATCAAAGGAGTGTATAGCATTCTTGGAGGAATTGATGAGGCGAGCACTCAGGTAAGTTCAAAATTTTGGTTGATTAAACCATTTAAGTGTGTTACAAGTGCAAATTGGTATTGTTTGGATAGTTCGGGTGCCTATCACAATGATTAGTTGAGAATTGATCAAATTTTAGCACGTAGTAACTATGGGCTGGGTTGAACACCAACTTACTAAATGTCGATAGAGGGCATGCAGAATGATTTATGTTTGAACCCGGTCATGGTGATCTAATAAAATTCTGATTTGCTTGGAAATCACAATAGGTGATTTTGACTTGCAGTTTGTTTTGATTAGATAGTTTCGATGTTTATTCAAATTATTCTTCTGTTTTGGTGATGTGTTTACGTGCTTGATTGATTAAAGAGCTATAGGATCATTTTGGATTCTTCCATCTTCTTTATCTTTCCTATACCTTGTTGCAGACTAAAATATGGAAATTGGATTTAAACCTATTTGTTAAGCTTTTGGGTTTAGGGGTGATGCCTATGATGTGGTTTATTAATTAGGATCAGACAGAGATTCTAGAATTTAGACATGGAACATTAATGTGTGATCGCAAAATATTTATTTGTTCACAAAATAAATTCTATACTACAGTTTCATCTATGCTACGCTTTTTACGGCTTGCTCCGGTTGTTGTTATTGTTATTGTTATTGTTATACATGTAACATAAAACCCTACTTCAAGCTCAAAAGCTTGAAATCAAGCATTTGACATTTCCAAATTTGCCTCTCATGATTGGATTAATGATTGCATTAATGCCATTTTTGTCCTCACCTTTAATCAAATCATTCTCAGACTTCTCTTTAGTCTCTACTTGGGCTTTAATTTTGTATCTCGCCTCCTTTTTTGAGCTTTAAATTTATATTTGGTCCCGTAATTTGTATCTTGGATTCGTTATAATCTTTCTTTGTTTTTCATTAACGATAAAATACAAATTGGATTTGATGTAATCTCATAGCTTTTATTATGAATTTGCCTTATTCTATATTTCCTTAATTGAAATCTCACTGTAGAGAAACTTATGTATCTTCTATTTTTTAAAATGATTTTTGTGTGATTATAGTTGTTCTACAAGCTACTTTATATGTGTAAGTATTTTCATGTTTGATGAAATCTCATAAGACATAACATTGTAGTTTTTTTCTTCAAAAAAAAAAAATAACGATACCTGCAAATAATAGATTTAAATAGATTTAAAAATAATAATGTTTGAATTTTCTTTAATATGTAATAAGAATTGAAATCTTCACCTAGGACGACACGTTGATTCGTCTAAAAATTTTGAAATGCGACTTAGCGTCCATTCAATAAATACAAAATGTAAATAAACTTGTACGGTTTTAGAGACATTTATGAAATTGTTTTCAAAGAAAATAAGGAAATTTCTCAAAATTGTTTTGAGTGAATTTTGGTCAAGTTTTGATAAAGGTGTAAAGTTTTAGGGACTTTTATGAAATTGTTTTCAAAGAGAATAAAGAAATTTTCGGAATTTGTTATAAAAGAATTTAGGTCAAGCCTCAAAGATCAACGAGACGATGGATTTTAGTTGAAATGTTGATCATTACTGTAATAACATATTTCTTAAATTCTTGAACGATTTTGTGTGCCCGTGCATGGCATGCACGGGGGCACTCGCTAGTATTCTTCGCATGATCCTAACAATTATTTTATACGCATCCCCATCTTCTTGGCATTTCATCCTGTGGTATGTCACGTCCGAAGAATTTTATTTTGAAGAAAATCGTTGGTTCTATTCTCCTTAATACTATTTGATTCAGTTGAAACGGTTCTACCTTGTCAAAAGCATTTTAGCCCACAAGATATGCATGTATCCATGATTTGTCATGCCATTTTTCTTGTGACGTTGATATTTGGGCAGGTTTCAACAGTTGCATTTTCTTCTTGTCTAGTAATATAAATTTGGATATGCGCTATATAATAGAAAAATCTTATATATGCATTTAGAAGGGGGAAAAAGAGTTCTTTAGTTTGGAGAATGTGGTGACTAGTGAGTCTCAAAAATGATTTTTGCAATTAATTAGGATACTAGGAAAAATCTCCTATACCATTAAGATACTGGAACAAACAAAAATTTAAAGACTTATAAAATAAATACTAACTCATTGAATCAAATCGAGTGTAGCAGTTACGGGGTACATCTGCAATGGTTATTTTTTAAGATTGTTGCAACATTAGGTGTTGACAATAACCCGTTTGATCTGTGTGTCGATCCGTAAAACACGAGTCATGGGTTAAAGATTTACAACCCGTTTAGAACTTATCCATGTCTGACCCATCCGTTTAAAAGTATCACCGGTCCGACCTGGCCAACGAGTTTGCTGGTTTATCCATTTGTTGCCCGACCTGCAGGTTTATGGGTTTTACCTGACCCGCATCGAAAATAAAAAATCAAACAATTATCATGTTGTTTTTCTAATCATTTTCGATAAACTTTTCATATTAAAGTTATATCATGATTATTAAATCGTTATTAGAATGTACATTTAAATGTAATCATCATATTTAGTTATGATGGTTAATCTATTTAAAATCAAATTTCTTATATTAAATTGCAAACCTTCTTAAAAACAAACATAAAATAGCAATATGAGCTATCTATCAACACATTAACTTTTTATGAATCATACACGGGTTATCTGTACACTCATCCATCGTATACGGGTCGGGTGCTAGCCACAAGAAAATATGATCCGTTTAAATCTTGGCATTTTTACTCGTGTCCATTTTACTCGCTATCCATGATGACTTGTCCGTGGATGGCCCGACCTGCTCGTTTGACACCTCTAGCACCTCTAGCGGCAACTTATATGCAACTTATATTGAATCATTTCTTAAATGTATCTTTTATTAATTATTAATTTTTGTAACAATCCAATGTTTTTATGATTCTTTTCTCTACATTGAATTATCAAATGCTTATAATGAGCTTGTGATGAAGTCTTTAATTAAGAATAGGGGAACATGTAATTTATGCAAGGAAATATCTCAGCAAAAAAAAATGCACGTCTTTGGAGAAACAACTCTTCGATCATAAGCTGATTGAAATACCCTAATAACTTCTGGATATAAAATTGTTAGGGTCCGAGTATATCATGAGAAGTTAGATTAAAGAAAAATACTCAAAAAAAATCTCTGATGCATACAAGTAGAATACCAATGAGATTAAACGAGTGAATGTGTGGATTAATTCATCATGCCACAAAAGCAACGCGTCGAGAAAAGTGAAAGCTCCATCAATTTTTTTGACGATCAACATCCACCATGTTCATTTTCATCATGCAAAATGTGGATACACCAAATTTGTTCTGAATCCAAAACCCTTTCACCGTTGATTTTGTAGTGTAAAAACACTAAAAATGTTATACTATCGGAAAACTGCTAATTTTGCATTCATTATATCAACGGTGAAAAGATGTTAGATGCACATCAAATTTGGTTTACCCACATTTTGCAAGATGAAGATGAATATGGTAGATGACGGTCGTTGAAAAAATTGGTGGGATTTGACTTTTCTCAACGCCATAGGAGGAAATTCTGTACAGTGGCATCAAATGACACCAGTGTTCATTTTATAAAATAAAGCCAACTCCTAAACCGTCGTGTTTTACACTGATCCAACTGGCTATCTTGATCTGCATGTCGTGAATATCATATGTATCAAAATTCATGAGATTTGAAGCCATCGTATGGAAATTTAGATGATACTCTTGGAGTATGAAGGAATCAACTTAAATATATTGTAATAATTTCTCAAGTTTATGCATGTGTATACGCTTTCAAATCAAGTGCAATTGTAAAACATGCTCGGTCTATAGTGTGATCTTCAATGGAACGTATCATTGATCATACGTCCAAGAAAAGTTAGTAAATTTTGAAAAACATAGATCCCAGTCCCTACGGATCCACACTCAATATTAGAGTCCGGATGAATAAAATTTCTTTTGTATGCCGGCCTATGCGTCGAGAGAAATGAATAGAGTTACAAGTATCACGTTGCCCGTACAGTTTTGATCTGTCCGGATATATTGCATCCTCAGATGTGGGTGGGGGGGAGGGGGGAGGAGGGGGTGTTGGTGTTTGGAGTGAGGACTTGGGGTGGGGGAAATTTGAATTTAAAAGTCCAAAAATATGTAAATATATAGGATGATAATGTGTGCATCTTGAACAAAGCCATATATAAGATGATTATCTTTCTTGTTACTCCAATTTTTCTATTGAAAAAAGTACGATCAATTGGCTGCATGGTTCACAGCTTCAGAATTTACATTATAAGAGTAAATATCTGAACTATTCTTCTTATTTTATTCTGTACCAAGTTTCTTTAACTAGTATTTTATTAAAATACAAAAATATACATATGCTCAAATCTTATCCAACTGCAAAATTTTGATGCATGGAAAAGAGTTAGAGACGGTCCAAATCATTCATCAAATCTAACCAAATGAGTTCGAATACCTGTTTTAAAGAAGAGTAATATCCGCATCCATGATGTAATATATGCTCTGTTGAATATATACAAGCCACATATATTAAAAACCTAGATGTAATATCCGCATCCATGCAACTTTATTTCTACCTATATAGTCTCAACCCTAGATAATTGCATATGTATCTAAGAAACCAACATTTTCATGCAACATGTTGGATAAGCGTCCCTCCGATGAACAAACCGTCCACCCATGTATCACTATCACCCCTCGCCTTAATGCCGTACTTCAAATCGCCATCGATATGAGGATTTCCAACAAAAGTGGCAACTTTCACATGCATCCATTGATTTGTGGGGATGTTCTGTACGATGTTCATTGCCCTCTTCTTCTTGGTACCGTCAGGAAGCACTAAAAAGAAACTTACCACTGTCTCTGAAGCAAATTTCGCTCTTTTCAGCCGAAACACAACCTCGTACTTTTGTCCATGTGTGAAAGCCCACATCGGGGCAGTGCCGAGGACGTCGATCGATTTGACTCGCGGTATTTCTGCTATTTCCACGTTCTCATCTCTGTGAACATATAAGGAGAAATTATATAAAGTACAAGTAATGATGTTTTTGTCTCTATTTAGGCATGTAAAGTTGAAAAATCTTTTTCAAAGAAAATACCGTCTCCTTAAAAAAAATAGGAATTAAGATGTAATTAAGAGGCTAAAATGAGAAAAAGATTCTTTGTTCTGTTTTTATATATGCCCTAGTCTAATCTTTGTATTTTCGTTAATCCCTCTTGAAATTTTTAGAGATTGTATAAGAAACATATTTTCCTTGTTTGTTCAAAACTTAACCATTTCTAATGATAAACTTCATTTTTTTCTTGCCAGTATGAAAATGGAAAATGAATATTAATCTCGATTTTTTAATTTTTTTAATCATTTTTAGTAATTATATAAAAGAACTATATTTTATTTAAACTTCATTAAATTTTCTTGGTTTACACAAGTTTATCATTTTTATCATCCATTTCTCTATATCATATTCATTTTGCTTAGTTCAAACACAAGGATGAAAGTTTGGTTGGTAAATTTGAAAATTAAAGTATAGTAGTTAAACATAAGCAATGTATTTAGGCAAGGAAAAAAATAGGGTTAAGTTCAAATATTATTAATAAGTATAGACTAAATTTCAACTTGTTACCGTGAACTTTGGGTATTTTCCACAAATGGTATCCAGAATTTATAAAATGATGGATTACTATCATGAACTCTCGGAGTGTCACAAAACTACCATAACGGCGTTGACGGAAAATTAGAAAATGGCTATACTGCCCTTTTATATAAACTAAAATAATAACCTTTTTCTATAATTTAATTCCTTTTTTGGTTTAAAATATACTACCATCTTATATATATTAACAAAGAATTCCAAAAAAAAATTAATTCATTATTTTCATGTTAATTTATATAACAGGGCAATATAATCATATTCTGATTTTCCGTTAACACGTTATGGCAATTTTGTGCCTGAATTTTCATGATAGCAATCTATCATTTTAAAAGTTTAAGGTACCAAATCGTGTAAAATGCCCAAAGTTCATGGTAGCAAGTTGAAATTTAACCATAAGTATAATAGGCTTCACATTCGCTAAGCTATTGTTTGATTTGTGTGCATTTACTTTGTTGGCCAAGGAATTTTTATTATTATTTTGAAACATACAAGACTTGAGCGGGTTCCATACTAATACAAAATTTAGAGAAGAGTATATATAAATTAAAGAGATTGCAAATAAAAACTAATAAAGATGCATGCATCAAGGATTGAATATTAAGGTTAGAGAAAAAGTACAGGTTCATAAAAGTTAGATGGGATTTTTGCTTCATATATACAGCTAGATTAAATTAAATAAAGGACAATTTTATAAAAATCTTGTTTTGATAAATAATTATGAAAATAGATCTCACTAAAATTTATTTATCAAAATATACCTCATTTCACCACATAAGTTTATATGATAGAATATTTGCCTACATGACATTTTTTATATGGCGATGATGTGGTCAATTTTGATAAATAAATTTCAAAGAAGTTTGTTTCTATTTGAAATGAGATTATTTTTTAAAAAAAATCCATTGGAACATTATTAATTAAGTCTCCTGTGTTATCTATTTTCGATCAAATAATCTTGTGTTATCTTTATCAATATAAATTTTTTTGCTTGATTATTTATTAAGAGAGAAATTAAACATACATGTATTAGAGTATGGAGCAAGCCATGCGGTATGAAACTTGATTAACTTGTCCAAATTTTTACTATATCATTTTTTAAGAGAAAATTACACACGAACTAGAGTATGGAACTTGAAGGTATAAAAACATTGATGGCATAAAATACATTCTTTAGACCATATTATTAAATTTAAAGCGTTATTTACTTTTATAATTTACTTTCCATCAGACTTCTTTTAATATTTTATGCCCCGCGATTTTAGCACCATAATTATTTTATTTGTTAGCTACAAAGTAACCAAGGTCGATCAAGTTTTTAATTGACACAAATTAATTTGAAAAGAAAGATAATCTTTCTTCTAATTCTTTATCTTTAAAAGACTTGGAATTTTCTATCACCCAAATTTCTAATTAGCAGTAATTAATTGCAACATTAAAAAGAAATGTGAAAACGATTCTTACATCTTGGAAGACCATATTCTTTCAAATGTTACTTGTTGATTATTATTGATAAGAGAAATATAGTTAACATTTGATATATATCCACGATGATGTCTGATATATGCGCTTTACAAAAAGAAAATATGGTGTATATATAATATGTGACCAATCAACCTTAATCAAGTCAAGTTTCCTAAAACTTGTAATAAAATTAATATTTTTTTACATAATGATCCTATTTCATGAAATACTAAACTCTCAAATTTTCAAGATTATCATTTATCAATTTAGTAAAATGTATAACGATCAATTATTAAATAGACTCATGCATGGAGAGTTTTTCTCGACGTTGCAATAATAAAAATTTTCATGTGCATAATGTCTTTCCCCCCCTAAAGATAGGTTAGGTATACGTACTCGGGGAGGGTATGCCACGTGCAGACTCTCTCATTATCAGATTCAAGGATGAAGCGAAGCTCCCCTGCTGAGATCACGTAGTTCCCAAAATGACGTGTCTTCTTGCACCAATCAAGCTGAATTAATTTGTAAGTTATACATTATCAAAATGGAAGATATAATGAGTCTATATCCTGTTAAACTAAGTTTTGGACATAAAATAAAGTAGTTTCTATAACTACTTGGTAGTTCCACAACCCCTTGATGGAAGGGTTATATAAAGGAGTGGTTGCCTACACATTTCAATCCCTGTGAATTCAGATTAGTTTATTTTCCGTCAAAACATAAACACTAAGATAATGAAGCAAGCAAGAAGAAAAATCAAAAAGGAGAATTAGTGATTCTATTTCCGATCATGGCAGAAAATAAGTTCATGTATTGTGTGTTCATGACATTATTAAATAAATTAATCATGCTTTTAAGTCTTACAATTGGTATCAAGTACACTTCATCATATAGATTTTACCGATCTTGGTGCTTGCGTGGATTGCATAAAGGGAAAGTAAACCAACAATACCAATAAAGCTTCTAAGAGTAGTACAGAATGTATTGAAATTATTCATCCAGACATATGGGATCCTTCTCCGATCACTTGTCCAAATGGTCAAAAATATTTCATCGCATTTATTAATGATCATTCTAAGTTCATGTATCTATACCTCCTAAATGATAAGGCTGACATATTTGATACTTTTAAAATTTACAAAGCTGATGTAGAGAAAGAAAATGACAAGAAGATAAAAATTGTGAGACCGGATAGGAGTGGAGAGTACTATGGGAGATACACTAAAAAGGACAAATGCCTGATCCATTTGCTTAATTCCTTAAAAGTGAAGATATTGTGGTCCAATATACAATGCCAGGCACACCGCAACAAAATGGTGTGGCTGAAAGAAGGAATAGAACATTAATGGACATGATTAGAAATATGATTAGTAATATTAATCTACCATCGTATTTTTGAAGTGAAGCACTTAAAACAACGGTGTATATATGATGATGCTCGATATTGGCAATCCCCAAGATTGTGACACGTGGCAGGTGACGTGTCCCAAGACCCAGAAGAAAGGGTCCACAGAGGCCGACCAGGCCACCCTTGTACCCGACCTGCAAGCGCAAGCTGGCCCTCCTCGGCCCCCCTGCAAATTGGCCTCCTCGGCCCCTCAGCTCGCCCCGAGCTGCCACAGGACCAAGACTCCTCGGCCCTCTCGGCCCTCTTGCTCATCTCCGAGCTCCCCAGCCGAGGCTGTATTCCTTGGTCCCTCCGACCGACCAACTCCACCACTCACAGGCGTAACCGTCGCTCCGCAGATCTCGCCACGCGCAGATTCTCCGCCAGCAACGTCCCACGTTCCACGCCATCACGATCCCCATCAATGGGCGATCCGCTCTTTACGCGGGCGTGACGTCGGGAGCGTAACTGCCGGCGAGATTCTCGCGCCTGCTGCTGCGTGCCGCCGCCGTTATATAAACCCCCATCACAGAGGGGTCAAGTAAGCCATCCTTTACACTTTTATGCCGTTACTCTGCTCGGATCTCATCACTAACTTGAGCGTCGGAGGGTCCTTGGTGGTACCAAACCATCCCGGGACTTCTTTGCAGGTACTCGGCAGCCGCTCCCTCACCTCACCTCTTCCTCCAAAAATCTATTGAGACCCACACGCGAATGAAGATAATCAACTAAGTCCACTGCGAGATCAACGGAAGACAACATCTGACGGAGGCCCGAAAAGGAGCTCCATCAGTTGGTGCCGTCTGTGGGAATCAACTCCATAAAAGACAAAGTTGGCCTTCCGATCTCTATCCCCATGGCAAGCGATCACCCTGAAGATCCAGATACCAGCCGCCGCCTCCCTCTCACCAGAGGCGCGGGTGGACCTCCTCCGGCAACCGTCATCAATGCCCTTGCCGGCCGAATAGACCGACACCCCCTCCCTTGACAGGGTCGCACAGAGAGGGCTCGCCACGGCGGCTCGAGGGCCACCTCACCCAAGGATCTAAGCCCTCACTAAGAGGCAGCCCTGCAGCTACCCTGCTCGGCTATCCCCAGCGGGCAGCTTCCCCGCCACAACGCCGGGGATCAAAAAGCCCTCCCAGAGGCAGCCCAGCAGCTACCCTGCTCGGCTATCCCCAGTGGGCAGCTTCCCTGCCATAACGTCGGGGATCAAAAAGCCCTCTCAGAGGCAGTCGAGCCCGAGGTTCCCTCGCTCGGCTATCCCTAGCGGGCAGCTTCCCTGCCACAACGCCGGAGATCGAAAAGCCCTCCCAGAGGCAGTCGAGCCCGAGGATCCCTCGCTCGGCTATCCCCAGCGGGCAGCTTCCCTGCCACAACCCCGGGGATCAAAAAGCCCTCCCAGAGGCAGCCCAGCAGCTACCCTGCTCGGCTATCCCTGGCGGGTAGCTTCCCTACCGCAACGCCAGAGATCAGAAAGTCCTCCCAGAGACAGTCGAGCCCGAGGATCCCTCGCTCGGCTATCCTTGGCGGGTAGCTTCCCTACCGCAACGCCGGGGATCAGAAAGTCCTCCCAGAGGCAGCCCAGCAGCTACCATGCTCGGCTATCCCTGGCAGGTAGCTTCCCTACCGCAACGCCAGGGATCAGAAAGTCCTCCCAGAGGCAGTCGAGCCCGAGGATCCCTCGCTCGGCTATCCTTGGCGGGTAGCTTCCCTACCGCAACGCCGGGGATCAGAAAGTCCTCCCAGAGGCAGCCCAGCAGCTATCCTGCTCGGCTATCCCTGGCGGGTAGCTTCCCTACCGCAACGCCAGGGATCAGAAAGTCCTCCCATAGGAAGTCGAGCCCGAGGATCTCTCGCTCGGCTATCCCCAGCGGGCAGCTTCCCTGCCACAACGCCGGGAATCAAAAAGCCCTCCCAGAGGCAGCCCAGCAGCTACCCTGCTCGGCTATCCCTGACGGGTAGCTTCCCTACCGCAACACCAGGGATCAGAAAGTCCTCCCAGAGGCAGTCGAGCCCGAGGATCCCTCGCTCGGCTATCCTTGGCGGGTAGCTTCCCTACCGAAACGCCGGGGATCAGAAAATCCTCCCAGAGGCAGCCCAGCAGCTACCCTGCTCGGCTATCCCTGGCGGGTAGCTTCCCTACCGCAACGCCAGGGATCAGAAAGTCCTCCCATAGGAAGTCGAGCCGGAGGATCCTTCGCTCGGCTATCCCCAGCGGGCAGCTTCCCTGCCACAATGTCGGGGATCAAAAAGCCCTCCCAGAGGCAGCCTAGCAGCTACCCTGCTCGGCTATCGCTGGCGGGTAGCTTCCCTACCACAACGCCAGGGATCAGAAAGTCCTCTCAGAGTCAGTCGAGCCCGAGGATCCCTCGCTCGGCTATCCTTGGCGGATAGCTTCCCTACCGCAATGCCGGGGATCAGAAAGTCCTCCCAGAGGCAGCCCAGCAGCTACCCTGCTCGGCTATCCCTGGCGGGTAGCTTCCCTACCGCAACGCCAGGGATCAGAAAGTCCACCCAGAGGCAGTCGAGCCCGAGGATCCCTCGCTCGGCTATCCCCAGTGGGCAGCTTCCCTGCCACAACGCCGGGGATCAAAAAGCCCTCTCAGAGGCAGTCGAGCCCGAGGTTCCCTCGCTCGGCTATCCCCAGCGGGCAGCTTCCCTGCCACAACGCTGGGGATCAAAAAGCCCTCTCAGAGGCAGTCGAGCCCGAGGTTCCCTCGCTCGGCTATTCCCAGCGGGCAGCTTCCCTGCCATAACGCCGGGGATCAAAAAGCCCTCTCAGAGGCAGTCGAGCCCGAGGTTCCCTCGCTCGGCTATCTTTCAGGACAAAAGCCCTCGCCAAGAGGCACCGGACAGTAACCCTGCCCGGCCAAGGGTCCTTGGTATGCTTCTTATAGCCTTATAGCTCTTCCCGCGCCAAGAACCAAAGTCCTCCCAGAGGCAGTCGAGTCCTTGCTCGGCTATCCCCGGATGGTAGCTTCCTACCACAACCGACAGGGATCAAAGTTCTCGCCAAGAGGCACTGGGCAGTAACCCTGCTCGGTCCCCGTCCTGAAGGATCAGAAAGCCCTCCCAGAGGCAGTCGAGCCCGAGGATCCCTCGCTCGGCTATCCCTGGCGGGTAGCTTCCCTACCGCAACGCCAGGGATTAGAAAGTCCTCCCAGAGGCAGTCGAGCCCGAGGATCCCTCGCTCGGCTGTCCCTGGCGGGTAGCATCCCTACCGCAACGCCAGGGATCAGAAAGCCCTCTCCAAGAGGCACCGAGCAGCTACCCTTCGCAGGCCTCATACGGCCCCTCCAGTGCTGCTCGGCCATCCTTCGCAGGCCTCTCACGGCCCCTCCAGCGTCAGGATCAAAGCCCTCGCCAGGAGGCGCCGAGCAGCTACCCTGCTCGGCCATCCTTCGCAGGCCTCTCACGGCCCCTCCAGCGTCAAGGATCAAAGCCCTCGCCAGGAGGCGCCGAGCAGCTACCCCGCTCGGCCATCCTTCGCAGGCCTCTCACGGCCCCTTCAGCGTCAAGGATCAAAGCCCTCGCCAAGAGGCACCGAGCAGCTACCCTGCTCAGCCACCCTTCGCAGGCCTCAAACGGCCTCTCCAGTGCTGCTCAGCGCATCCCCAGCGGGCATCCTCCTGCCCATATGACGCCGATGATCTGAAGCCCTCATTGCGAGGCCGCCGAGTTCCTTCCTGCTCGGCGCATCCCTAACAGGCATCCTCCTGCCCATCAAACACTGAGGATCTCAAGCCCTCATCGCGAGGCCGCCGAGTTCCTTCCTGCTCGGCGCATCCCCAGCGGGCATCCTCCTGCCCATCAGACGCTGATGGTCTGAAGCCCTCATCGTGAGGCCGCCGAGTTCCTTCCTACTCGGCGCATCCCAGCGGGCATCCTCCTTCCCATCAAACGCTGATGGTCTGAAGCCCTCATCGCGAGGCCACCGTGTTCCTTCCTGCTCGGCGCATCCCCAGCGGGCGTCCTCCTGCCCATCGGACGCTGATGATCTGAAGCCCTCTTCGCGAGGCCGCCGAGCCCCTTTCTACTCGGCGCATCCCGACGGATAGCTTCCTACCCAACAAAGACAAGGATCAAAGTCCTTCCAGACTCGACTATCCCTGGCCAGTAGCTTCCCTACTCGCAACGCCAGGGGTCAAGGCCCTCGCCAAGATCAACCGGTGCACCTTCCCTAAATGCAGAGATCTCGCCCCGATAAGCTGGAAGAAAAGACAGCTGACAGCCCGGGGACGCGTCCCGACGAAACCTTAGGAGGGAGCTTACCCCAGACGGCCCGACAGTCCACTCTTGACCCGACCCACTAGCTGGTCGGGACAAGAGTGGGGAACTAATGATGGTGCTCGATATTGGCAATCCCCAAGATCGTGACACGTGGCAGGTGACGTGTCCCAAGACCCAGAAGAAAGGGCCCACAGAGGCCGACCAGGCCACCCTTGTACCCGACCTGCAAGCGCAAGCTGGCCCTCCTCGCCCCCCTACAAATTGTCCTCCTCGGCCCCTCAGCTCGCCCCGAGCTGCCACAGGACCAAGACTCCTCGGCTCTCTTGCTCATCTCCGAGCTCCCCAGCCGAGGCTGTATTTCTCGGTCCCTCCGACCGACCAACTCCACCACTCACAGGCGTAACCGCCGCTCCGCAGATCTCGCCACGCGCAGATTCTCCGCCAGCAACGTCCCACATTCCACGCCATCACGATCCCCATCAATGGGCGATCCGCTCTTTACGCGGGCGTGACGTCGGGAGCGTAACTGCCGGCGAGATTCTCGTGCCAGCTGCTGCGTGCTGCCGCCGCTTTATAAACCCCCATCACAGAGGGGTCAAGTAAGCCATCCTTTACACTTTTATGCCATTACTCTACTCGGATCTCATCACTAACTTGAGCGTCGGAGGGTCCTTGGTGGTACCAAACCACCCCGGGACTTCTTTGCAGGTACTCGGCAGTCGCTCCCTCACCTCATCTCTTCCTCCAAAAACCCATTGAGACCCACACGCGAATGAAGATAATCAACTAAGTCCACTGCGAGATCAACGAAAGACAACATCTGACGGAGGCCCAAAAAGAAGCTCCATCAATATACTTAATCGAGTTCCGTCTAAAACAGTTCCAAAAACTCCTTTCGAGATTTGGAAATGATGGAAACCGAGTCTAAGTCATATACATGTATAGGGTTGTCAAGTGGAGGTGAGAATTTACAATCCTCACATAAAGAAGCTTGACCCAAAAACAGAAAGTGGCTTCTTTATTGGGTATGCATTAAATTCCAAAGGTTATACTAAGTTTTTTTGAGAATTGTAGAAGCTAGAAATACTAAGTTTCTTGAGAATTCGGATTATAGTGAATTTCCTCAAAACAAATTTGTTTGCTTTACTCTATTTGAGATTAGCTTTTATATTGTACTCAATAAAGATTAGTCTTATTTTTTCCCTTAATTTTCATAAGTAACTCAATCAAAATTATATCAATTTATATGAAATAAATTACATGCTAAACTATAAATTACAGTAATCCTATGTGGTATGCATGATAAAGGACCACTAGATGTAAATGTTAATATTTTGATTGTAACAATTTTATTAAAACTTGTAAAATGGCCACATCATTCATGAGTTTTGTAATGAACATGTGACCTCTTGTTAATATTGTTTCTTAAACATTTAGTATTGCAATTAATATACATGTGTGCCTACTATGCCTTATAGGGAAGTAGTTATAAATGTATACTAATTAGGTTAAGACAATAAAATAGATTTTAATGGAAGAAATATCTTATACCCACGGGTGAGGAGTTTTTTTCATTAAAATTGAATTTTATTGGTTTTAACTAAAGTCTGAAATAATGAATCTATTGTAAATATAGGATCTCTACCCACAGGAAGGTTTTAAGTCATTATTTTTTAACTAAAGTGGATCACTTGTAGCATTAATTTTGTTCTATTTAACTATGCAGTTGTTCTATTTAACTATGCAGTTGTTCCTGTCCTGTACTTAATGATATTTTTTTATTGTGCAGTGATAACTTTTCAGATTGGATGGATAAAATCTTTCTAAACTTAGGTTGTTTAGACTTAGATTTGGTTTTTCGTGAGGAATGTCCCCATATTTCCACAGAGACTACGGAGCCAATCAAAAAGGCTGAATTTGAAAAATAAGAGCATGCAAATCGTTTAAATATGATGCTCATGAAATCTTATATAAGCAGGAGCATTAGGAGATCAATTCCCGAATGCGATAAACCAAAGGATTTTATGAAGACAATTAAGGAACAATTCGTCAGTTGTGACAAGGCTTTAGCAATGATCTCGATTCAGAAGCTGACAAGTGCAAAGTATGACCGCTCAAAAGGTGTGCGGCTGTATATAATTCAACTTAAGGATATTGCTTTCCAACTAAAATCCCTAAAGATTGAGATACCTTTATCATTTCTGGTGCATTTCATATTGTCTTCTCTTCCAGAAAAATATGGACCATTTAAGATCTCTTATAATACACATAAGAAGAATTGGTCCGTAAATGAACTCCTAACTATGTGTTTTCAAGAGGAAAAAAAGACTTAAACATGAGATTATAGAAAGTGTTAATATAACAACTCATGCTAAAAGAAATGCACTTAAAGGCAAGAGTGAATTTGATCTGTCCAAGATGAAGGATAAACAGTCTATGAAGAATAAGGACAAGAAACCTAAGTCCTTTTTCTGGGCATATAAAGAAAGATTGCCTCAAATATAAGAAATGGCTCGCTAAGAAAGGTAATCTCATTTCATATGTTTGTTATGAATCTAATTTTAGTCATGTCCTTAATAATACTTAATAATACTTGATGGATTGATTCTAGTTCATCAATTTATGTTGCCAATACCATGCAGGGTTTCCTAACTCGATGGATGCCAGCGGGAAATGAGTCCAGCATCTATTCAGGAAATGAGATGTGGTCACCTGTTGAAGCCGTGCGAACTTATCGACTTATTTTAAACTTTGGCTTTGTAATTGATTTTAAAAATATATTTTTATGTACCTTCATTTTCTAGAAATTTGATTTCTGTATTAAAACTAAGTTTTTGTGGTTATATAATAAAGTTCAATGCTAATGGATTTTATTTGTATAAAAATGATGTTTGCATTGGCTCTGGAAAATTGACTAAAAATCTTTTCAAGCTTGATTTAGACCTTATTTTTAAAAATAATTTGCTTTCACTAAATGTTGAAACTGTTGGCAACAAAAAATGTATAATTAAGGAAAATTCTTCAAAATTATGACAAAAGAGATTAGGCCGTATTTCAGTTAACAGAATAAAGAGATCGGTAAATGAAGAGATTCTTCATCGTATAGATTTTACTGATCTTGGTACTTGCGTGAATTGTATAAAAGGAAAGCAAACCAACAATACCAATAAAGGTTCTAAGAGGAGTACAGAATATCTTGAAATTATTCATACAGACATATGGGATGCTACTCCGATCACTTGTCTAAATGATCAGAAATATTGCATCTCATTTATTGATGATCATTTTTGGGTCATATATCTGTAACTCCTAAATGATAAGGCTGAAGCATTTGATACTTTTAAAATTTACAAAGCTGAGATGGAGAAACAAAAGGACAAGAAGATAAAAATTGTAAGATCGGATATGGATGGAGAGTACTCTGGGAGGTACACTGAAAAAGGACAAATGTTTGATCCATTTGCTCAATTCCTTAAAAGTGAAGGTATTGTGGCCCAATATACAATATCGGGCACACCACAACAAAATGGTGTGGCTGAAAAAAATAGAATATTAATGGACGCGGTTAGAAGTATAACTAGTAATACTAATCTACCATCGTATTTTTTGAGTGAAGCACTTAAAACATCGGTGTATATATTTAATCGAGTTCTATCTAAAGCATTTCCAAAAACTCCTTTCGAGATTTGGAAAGGATGGAAACCGACTCTAAGTCATATCTATATATGGAGTTGTCAAATGGAGATAAGGATTTACAATCCTCACATAAAGAAGCTTGACCCAAAAACAGAAAGTAGCTTCTTTATTGGGTATGCATTAAATTCCAAATGTTACAGGTTTTATTGTTTATCGCACACTCCAAGAATTGTAGAAGCTAGAAATGCTAAGTTTCTTGAGAATTCAGATTATAGTAGATTTCCTTGCAAGATAAGAGTTGAGGGAACACATGATCCTGATTCACCGTCTACAATTAATGAATTGTTTATTTCAAAATTGGTTATGCCTATTTAAAAAAACTTACCTAATCAAGTTGAGTAATAACCAATTCAGGATGAACTGCAGCATGATGAACCACCTTATGGGGAGGCAGTTTATGAGGAACCTATTATTCAAAATCAAGAAAATTTAGATGAACAAGTTGCACCTAAAAGATCTTCAAGGATAAGAAAATCGGTAATTTCTAGTAAGTTCCTTGTATATCACCTTCAAGAATCTGACATTGAAGTCGGACTTAAAGATGATCCAAAGTCATTTTCATAGGCTATAAATGGAGAAAATTCTAGTTTATGGTATGATGCCATGAAAGAAGGATTGGAGTCCATGACAAAGAATCAAGTATGTGATCTTGTTGATTTACCTAGAGGGTCCTCGGTTGTTGATTGTAAGTGGGTTTTCAAAACTAAACGAGACTCATATGGTAATATCGAAAGATATAAGGCCAAACTTATAGCCAAAGGGTTTACTCAAAAGGAAGGAATCGATTTCCATGAAACATTTTCTCCAGTTTCAACTAAAGATACATTAAGAATTATTATGGCATTAATAGCTCACATGGATTTAGAGTTATATCAAATAGATGTGAAGACGACTTTTCTAAATGGAGATTTTGAAGAGCATGTATATATGAAACAACCTGATGGATTTTCACTTAGGCAAAATAATCAGTTATATTGCAAGTTAAAGAAATCACTATATGGGTTTAAACAGGGCTTGGGCCAATAGCATATTAAATTTCACAAAACTATTCTTTTATATGGTTTTATTGAGAATATTGTGGATGAATGTATATATGTCAAGGTGAGTGAGAACAAGTTTATTTTGTTAGGCCTGTATGTGGATGATATTTTACTTGCATGTAACGATATTGAGTTATTACATAAGGCTAAGGATTATCTATCGCAAAACTTTGAGATGATGGATATGGGTGAAGCTTCTTATGTTATCGGTATAGAGATTCACAGAGATAGATCTCACAGGACCTTGGGACATCTCAAAATGTATACATTCAAAAGGTTTTGGATAGATTCCGAATGCAAAATTGCACACCTAAAGATACATCTATTGCGAAAGGTGATAAATTTAATTCGAAAATAAAAGACATGAAAAATATTTTATATATTTCTACAGTTGAAAGTCATATGTATGTGGTTGTTTGCACAATACCAGACCTTGCTTTTGCAGTAAGGATGCTGGGTAGGTATCAAAATAATCCTGGGATGGTTCCCTGGAAAGCTGCCAAAAGGATAATGAGATATCTAAAAGGGACTAAAGATTATAGGCTCACTTACATTCATTCTGATCATCTAGATTTGGTTGGATATTCGGATTCGGATTTGATTGATTACGAGGATACAAGAAAGTCTACTTCAAGATATGTTTTCATACTTACCGGAGGTGCAGTATCCTAGAGGAATATGAAGCAAAATTTAGTTGCATCCTCAACAAGGGAAGCAGAATTTATAAGTTTCTACGAGACATCATCACAGGCATTCTGGTTAAGGGATTTTGTCACAGAACTTAAAATGGTCGATCTCATATCAAAGCCATTACTTTTCTATTGTGACAATACCTCTGCGGTTGCATTTGCTAACAACAACAAAAGTGAGATTCGATCAAAATACATCGATATAAAGTTCCTTAAAGCTAAAGATCGTGTTCATGATCACACAGTGGCTTTCGAACACATAAGAACGGGGTTTATGATTGCTGATCTTTCGACTAAAGTGATACCGGTCATTTCATTTAAGCATCATGTAAAGAGCATCAGACTCATTAGTATTTAATGTTGTCATTTGTTGTGAGCTTTATGTATATTTTATGTCTATACATATTTGGATGTTGTTAGTGTTAAAGACATGACTAATAAAGTGTGCACAATAAATTTAAGTCATGCGATTATTGTTATTTGAAGCAATAAAAGATTGGACTCTGAATAATTACTTATAAAGTTATATATACATGTTTGAAGATTCTAAAAGATAGAATATTTGTTCGGTTAAGTGCAACTATTTAATTTGGCCATAAAATATAGTTGCAATAATGTTATATCTTTAATAGGATGATTAGAGTCAAGTGAGAGAATGTAAGATATAATGACTCTATATTCTATTAAACTAAGTTTTTGGGCATAAAATAAAGTAGTTTCTATAACTACTTGGTAGTTCCATAACTCCTTAATGGAAGGATTATATAAAAGAGTCATTGTCTACACATTTCAATCCATGTGAATTCAGATTAGTTTATTTTCCATCAAAAGATAAACATTAAGGTAATGAAGTAGGCAAGAAGAAAAGATCAAAAAGGAGAATTAGAGATTCTATTTCCGATCATTATTGAAGGTAAGTTCATGTATTGCATGTTCATGACATTATTAAATAAATTAACCATGCTTTTAAGTCTTACATAACATAATTCTAAATGCATGTATTCATAAAACCGAGCAATAAGTTACAGGTTTCCGACAACCGGCATTTTTCCTCTGGTCTCTTTTCTTCATTACACACACTCTCTCTCTCTCTCTATATATATATATATAGAGAGAGAGAATAATGGAGAGGCACCAGGAGGCTTTTTTCGTTAGGTGGCATTGAAATCTATATCCTCCGCCATTTTATTCGACGACCGGCACCACTCATCTTGATCTTCATCGTCTAATATATCAAAACACCAAATTTCATGTGATTTTAACACTTTTTCACCGTTGATTTAGCAATGTAAAAAGTTCTATTGTCGGTAAACCATTAATTTGGTACCCACTAAATCAACGGTGAAAATGTATTAAAATCACATGAAATTTGGTATATCGACATACTAGACAATGAAAATCAAGATGGGTGGTGCCGATCGTCGCATCAATAAGCTTGTTTGGAAGCATCCTGAAGATAAGTGATTATTGTACTCCGTGTGATAATGCTCACAA
Source organism: Agapanthus africanus (assembly GCA_030015575.1). Lineage (NCBI taxonomy): Eukaryota > Viridiplantae > Streptophyta > Magnoliopsida > Asparagales > Amaryllidaceae > Agapanthus > Agapanthus africanus. The sequence continues at coordinate 89,577,234 of JASDDO010000028.1, read as the reverse complement.
GTAGTGTCTCCTCAGATTACGATACGTGGCAGATGACGTATCCCGAAGGCTACGGGAGTGGAATAAATAAGTCGCATTATGAGAATCCTCGGGACTTCGTCTCGAGGAATGTGTCTGACCTTCTAGGGACCTCCCTAAATACATTTCCACATTCACCCAAGTAACTACCAACAGCTCGTCTTCGAGCTATCTCAGACTCCCGGCTCGTCTCTGAGCCGTCTGGCGCGCCGAGCTTCTTCGGCCTCCCGGCTTGTCTCCGAGCCTCCGACGTGCCGAGCTTCCTCGTCTTCCCCCGACCAACCAGGAGAGTAGATTCCATGCGCCCCGCAACGGCTCCGCGTATATCGCAGGACGAGATATCAACCGCCCCACATCCCGCGTCTCACGCTAGTGCATTCCTCCATGAATGGGTGAATCCCGTCATTAATGGAGGGATCCAGTCATTCACGCAGGAGTAACGTCAGGGGCGTAGCTGGCGGCGAAGATCTTGCATCTGCTCGCTCTATGCAACCCCTATAAAAACCCCTCTCTCAGACGACTCTGGTAACTCGAATTATCTCAATACGCCGCTACTCTACTCTTATTTCTCGGCTCTAACTTGATTGTCGGAGGGTCCTACGGTGGTTACCCATCCCGGGATTTCTTTGCAGGTAGCTCGGCGTCCAACACAAACCTATTGGGATCCATACCCAACAACTTCCAAACCAAATCTCAACCGTCCAAGACCGCCATCGCCGGATCGACAGAGGATAGCATCTGAAGGAGATCCGAATCTCCATCAGTTGGCGCCGTCTGTGGGAACCAAAAGAGAGTTAGCGACGCTGAAAAGATCAAAGAATGGAAACTAGGAGGGTCAAACTAAAGGGGACATTTTCAAGTTTCAACCGGATTAGAAACTCGAGGAGGATTCTCCACGAGTTCGGCGCTAGCTGGCCCGGGACAAGATGGAAGCAACGAAGCACCCCACATACCTCGGTTGGGAAGGGTAGACGCATTCCTGCCTGAAATGCTTCCAAATACAGGGCAATCTCCTTGCCCTGCACCTGGTCCGTTCGCTCACCGTCTTTAGCTAAACGAAGAGAATAGTTAGAGGGGATATGGAATCGATCTCGGATTTCGGCAAGCTCGTTCACATTCTTCAAGATGGAGGGCGCATCGTGGGCGTTCCCGATGCGCACCATAGGAGCCCTTGTCGCCGCCCGACGGCAGGTGACAGGGACGACCTTGACTCTCGAATGCAAACCCGACATAGAAGAAGACGAACTCTCTTGGCTATCTGAAGCCGAAAATGAGGAAGGCCCTCTAGACTCGGCTCCAACAACTGGAGCCTCACCGTCCGACTCTACCTTAACTATCTCTACAGACTTCTCAGATGAAGACATCTAACCTGACTCAAAGGAAGGGGCTAGCCGAGGAAAAAGCACGGGTGATCCGATCTAAAAAGAAGGAGCTCCGGGCAATATTTGACAACGAGAATAAATTATGGTGGATGTGTTGGCCCTAGGGGGTCCCCTCTTATTTATACACTCCACAGAAAGCATCCAACGGCCTAGATCAATTCCCGCCAAAACGAAACGTCGCGCCTGCCAGCCGTCAGAGCTCCACATGGCGATTGGCCATTGGGGGTGTCCCTTCGGTTGCAGGTGACAGCAACAGCCTGTCGCGTCTGTCAACCCGCATCGGACACGTGGCCTGTAGCCCAACAGATGATCGAGCGAAACGGCGCACCCTCTGTAAAGCGCGATCATTTCATTGATCTGCTGACGCCATCGAGGATACGCGCGAAAATTCAGGCGAACGACGAAGCGACACGTGGGCCCAAAGATCGAAACAATGTAACCACCAAACGCCATGCCGTTCCCGGACGATCCGCATTACGATTCCTTGGCATCAAACTGAGCAGAATAAAGACCGAGCAGACCACTCTCGACTCGACCCTTGATAGGTCGAAACGAGAGTGGGGGCTAATGATGATGCTCACAAGTGGTGTCTCCTCAGATTACGATACGTGGCATATGATGTGTTCTAAAGGCTACATGGATGGAATAAATGAGTCGCATTATGAGGATTCCATGGGATTTCGTCTCGAGGAATGTGTCCGACCTTCCAGGGGACCTCCCTAAATACATTTCCACCTTCACCCAGGAAACTACCAACAACCCGTCTCCGAGCTATCTCAAACTCCCATCTCGTCTCCGAGCTGTCTGGCGCGCCGAGCTTCCTCAGCCTCCCGGCTCGTCTCCGAGCCTCCGACATGACAAGCTTTCTTGGCTTCTCCCGACCAACCAAGAGCGCAGATCCCATGCGCCCCGCAACAGGTCCACGTATATCACCAGGGCGAGATATCTGCCGTCCCAAGTCTCGCGTCCCACGCTGGCGCATTCCCCCATTAATGTGCGAATCCTGTCATTAATGGAGAGATCCCGTCATTCACGCAAGCGTAACATCAAGGGCGTAATTGGCGGCAAAGATCTCGTACCTGCTCGCTCCATACGGCCCTATAAAAAACCCTCTTTCAGACGACTCAGGCAACTCGAAATCTGAATACGTCGCTACTCTGGTCTTATTCCTCGACTCTAACTTGATCTTCGGAGGGTCCTACGGTGGTCACCCATCCCGCGACTTCTTTGCAGACAGCTTGGCGTCCAACACAAACCCATTGAGATCCACACCCAACAACTCCCAAACCAAATCTCAACCGTCCAAGACCGCCATCGCAGGATCGACGGAGGATAGCATCTGAAGGAGATCCGAAGCTCCATCACCGTGTGTGTGTGTGTGTGTGTGTTGTGTGTGTGTGTAGGGTTTCATAGAACTTGCCTGCCTCTGCCTGACCACGTAGCATGATGTCATATTTTGAGCTTTTCTTCCCTTTTCTTTTCTAAAAATGTTTTGCTTCTTGTAAGCACTCAGATCAACAGCAAGAGAAGGTTATATATACATAGAGCTTTAAAGAAAAGAACAATTTTATTTTATTTTTGAGCAGTAAGGCATATACCTCTGTTTTTTCCCTAAAAAAAGAAGAAGGATTGAACATTTTAAGAATAATTAAGTGGAGCCACATCCCCCTAATAATCAGAGAATCATCATTAGCCACTTGATTGGAAAACAAGAATTTATTAATAGCCCAAGTATAGATTCATGAATTGGAATGGTTTCGTGCATGCAATTTGAACAGAATAAAGGGTTCATCCAAATATCGAATCAAATATGATTAAAGAACCAATTCTATAACATATGGATATATATGCAAGTAACACCCTTATATAAATTATCTCTCTTTCTTTTTCTTTTAAAAGAAAAAACACAGCTCACCTCAGAAATATATGTTAATAGAAGAATTTCGCTGTTTCTTTAGGCCCTTCATTAATGATTAGACAAGGTTTTGCCACTAATGAAAAGCATGGAGATGCGCAAAACTAACTATGTTTTTATTGTCTTTTTTCCTCTCTAGTTTTTTCTTATTTTGATCTCCAAGATTGATGAAATGACAATGAGAGCTTCCAAACAACGCGATTTTATAAACACTCAATATTTAGGGTATCTCTATCAACTTAAACGGAACGAATACGGTTTGGTCCCCACACCAAAAAGACTCGTCAAAAACTTCCTATACTAAAATATTCCTTTGTTTTAGCCTTTATTGTTCATGAATTATTTCAATACCGTCCTTTTAGATAAACTATTATATTTACCATTTAAAATACTATATATATATCTTATAAACCACTACATTTTTACCGAATCTATTATATTTATGCCAGAACTACATTTAACCTAAACACCAACCGGGCTTAGCTAAGTTGGTATCAATTTCATTTCTAACGTGAGAGGTTGCAGGTTCAATTCCTGAACGGGGTTGATTCCGGAAAAAAAAAATCCATATAACAAAAGAATTTCTTGTATATTTCTAGTACAGGAAATTTCTGTACTAGGATTTCTAAGAAAATTTCTAACATAGGCCAACAGAGAAATTCATCAGAAAAGAGATTTTATTCTTCTTTATAGTAATTTATATTGCATCCAGCACGCATACATACAATTTTAACCATTGCTTCAAACACGGGGCTGAATGAGCACGCCTGCAATGTAAAACCCTCCCTTGATTCTTTTATCGGTGTTTCTGAGAGCAAACTCGACGACTCCATCGCTCTTGGTAGCTACAAACGTACCGACCTTCAGGTTTATCCATGTATCTTTCATCAGTGACATAAAGCTAACCATCCTCGTCTTCTCGGTACCATCGGGAAGTTTCAGCTCTAGAGTTACTATCGTATCTGAGCAAGCCGTTTCATTGGATACTTCTATCACAAACATAACCGTGTACTTCTGATTCGATGTGAGATAGCTCATTTTCATCGATCCAACCACCTCAAGCCATGAGATTTCTCTGGCCAGTACACATTTCGCGACAGGATCCCTGAAAATGGTACGTACAGCTTCATATCAAATTATGGTGTATTTTGATTTGATGCCAATAATACATCAACACATAAACTACCGTATTTTTCACTGATCCATAACAATCACTGTGATCTATATGCATGTTTTAGAACCCCTAAGGGTGAAATTGCATGAGATTTGGAGACCTCGAAATCTCTCTTTTTCTGTGCATCAGAAAGGCGTTTGTTTACATATAGTGAGTCTGGATCCGTTAGGGGAAGTTTGTGTTTTTCCAGGACATCCGACGGATTGAACCTCTCGTATTGAAGAGAGAATTCGAGGTTGGCTCCTTTCAACTTCTATATCTTGAATCAATCTATTGTATTTTTTTTCTTTTTTGAAATCAAGCCCATTTGGGGATTGAACCTCTCGTATTGAAGAGGAAATTGGTACCAACCGAGCTAAGCCCAGTTGGTCAATCTATTGGATTTGGAAAGATAAGAAATGATAAAAAGTTTTGGCACTTCAGGTCCACAAGCTCGAAAGGCTTACGACGTTTATATACAATTTATTAATGCGTGGTATGTAAGGTCAAAAAACGGTGAAACTTTATGGTATTTTAGTATAATTTATCGTTCACCATAGTCAGTATTGATAAAACCGAAACGGGGAAGGGAAAGTTTTTTGCGTGCACAATTAAGAGTCTGCACTCACCCAGTAATCTTGACCCACACCCAGCATTTAGGATCGTCGCCATACTCAACATGAAGCCCTTTTGCATAGATCATGAAGCTGTCAAATGCCATCGATTTTTTGGTCCATCGCATCTAAAGATAATACGATTCTACTCGTCATCTCAGTAATTTTGATGTATGTTATATGGTTGATACTAATTAATAAAAGAGCATGATATATGTTGTGGAAACTTGCCGCGGAAACTGCATCGACAGATTGCAGCGCACTGAAATGCTGGAGGAGGAGGCTGTCTCCTTCGATGTAGTCTACAGATGCCATGATTCTTCCTTTCTTCTTCTTCTTCGCTTGTGCTTGACGACTCGTTGCAGGATATGATTCCCATGCCACTATATACTGCACAAAACACAGGATAGACCTGAATCTGTCCTAATTCCAATCAGGTATATACTCAGAAAAAAGCAAGCTTAGGAATAAAGCTAACATACCTATCCTGTGAAGATTATACATAAGACACGTAACGGAAAACGATTGAGTCGAACCACCGAAAGGTTGGGCTGGAAAAAAAATTCAGACAGTTACCAGCACATGATTTTATGCGTAACTCTTTACGTGTGCATACAAGGTAATCAAAGCTTTTGATTGTGTCATTAGAATATTATTATGGATATCTCGTTTCACCAGTGGCCGAAGAGTTATGTTCAGGTTAAAACAGATACGTTCTTGCTATAATTATAAGCTTACCTGTCTTAGATGTCCATATATCAAACTCTACGCATCAGAGGGTTCAGACTGTGGCTCGAACACTGACGATCATATGGTTGTCTTGCAGAATCACTCGCGTCAAAGTAGTACGGCAATTTTATTTTCATTTTTATTTTTGACTAAAGAGCGGGACTCTAGGAGAGTCCGTCCCATGCAAAATGTTTTAGGGGTGCGGCAAAATTAACTAACAGTTTAGTGTACACAATCTCTTAAGGCAGTTAATTGAATTTGGACCAACGTAAAAAAAGTTATGGCTCGAAACTGCAGTTTAACCATAGTCATATCTATGATTGAGCCCATGTCGATTATCGATTGAAAATTTTATCTTTAGATCGTAATTAAGCGTATCCAATTAATACCGAACTTTTTCCAGAAAAATATTTATAGCAGACATCTAATTTAACGTCAAACTTTTTTTTTCAATAATATTTGCATAGAAATCAATTTCTGTGCTTCGGTTGATATCTTTCTTATATATCCCTGTATATAGAAATATCGGTTATGCAAATATTTAATAAAGATATATATCAATTCTAGCATGGAAAAATTTAGTTCGTTTGGGTGTAGCGTTTTAAATTAACGTCATTACTGAACTAAAGTTTATGAATGGATAAAAATGACTTTCACTATCAATTCCTACAAATTGCAAATCTCCAACATTATAAAAATTAAGCAACCACTATGAATAAAATTAGAAGAAAAGCTCGAGCCCACTTCAAAAGGTTCAACACTTATTCATCCTACCAAATATGTAGCTAATGTTAATGCACCAAAGATGAAAACAGTATATATAAAGTCTTGGTTCAATACCTGTTCATCGTGCAACAAATGCAACCTACTGTAAAATTACTCGGTTATTGCAATCAACGACATATTTAATTCCATCGGGAAAATAAACCATGCAATAAGCTTAAACTGCGTTAATCACGGCCAACATAGTATCTATTTCAGCTCTCCCATCAAAATGCAGGTCTTCTATGGTCTCAATATTGATGCAACTGCTCAAATTCTCAAAATAACGAGAGAAAAGAGTAGAGTGTAACCTCATCATAGAAAATAGAGAGGTCATATGGTAATAAAATAATAAAAGACGATATTGGAGAGATTTGAAAACCACTGATTATAAATATATACCCGAGGACTTACTCCAGGACTTTAAACCGCGGTACATAGATATAATACATGCACTCATAACTTTACCCTTAATTCGAGATACTTGCATACATATATAACAATCAAACTTATCATGCAACATGCTGAATAAGAACCCCGCCGATGAACAACCCCTGCTTCCAGGATTTTCTATCAATGATCCTAAGGCCGAAGCTCAAGTTTCCGTCGCTATTCTGATCTCCGTCAAAAGCATCAACTTTCACATGGACCCATTGATCTGGCTGGATGTTTTTCATGATGCTCACTAGCCCTTTTTTTTTCTTAGTCTCGTCGCGGAGGTCTAAATAGAAGGTCGCTGCGGTTGTTACCGAAGCAGATTTAGTCCTTGTCAATATTATAAATAAAACCTCGAATTTTTCTCTGGTTTTGAAACTTTTCATCGGGGCGGTGCCAGTGACTTGGAGATGTGAGATTTTTATTAGTTCTGCTATTTCCACATCCTTGTCTCTGTGAAAATTAGTTACCGGTATTATATATGTATAGCGTTTTTAAAAAAAATTGGAGACAATATATGTATAGCTAGTTAAGGCTAATTAAATCGACATATAGTGAGAAATCGACATATTGTATTACTATTGCTCGTACGTACTCGAGGAGAATACACCACCTCCAGTATCTCTCATCATCAGAGTACGCGATATAAATTAAACTCCCTTGCAGAGATCATGTGGTTCCCAAGTTCACTTGATTTCTTCCTCCAATTAACCTGAAATTTTAAATTTCAATAAAACCCATATTTAATTTTAAATGCATGCACATGGATTCATGATTCATGTAATCGAATCATGAAATAATCAATATTTTGGCATGATTCTAATTATTTTTATGAGATTTAATGCTCAAGACGTGGAGTAAATATAATCAAGTCATCAAGAAGTGAATTTGAAAACCCAAAAGAAAAACAACAATATTGGTCTTATTTCTTTGTTATTTATAGCTTTGTAAATCTAATAAGGAAAAATCACTTAAAAGCCACAATAATTTTTTATTATCATTGATATCAAATGTTGTTAGAATAAAATTTCTATATTAGATACGTGCATCACACGTGCATAATACTGGTAGGGTTTGATAGAACTTGCCTTGGTTTCCTCCCCCATATTTTCAGCTTCTTTTTTTAAAAAAAAATTAAATATTTACTTCTTGCTACTTCTATGCACTCAATTGATAAGAAGATAGTTATATATTAATATATAGCTAAGAGAAGAATATATTGAGAATTAGTTTATATAACAAAAATATGAATAATTTGTGAATCACATAATATCTCCTACATAATTGGAGAATCATAGGCCCACCTCATTGGAGACAAATTACTTAGGCAAATGTACACACTACTACAAATAAGGGTTGCCCCTACGGATATATGCGTAGGGGCGAAAAAATACCCCGTAGGTGCAAAGGCCGCAGGTGCAAATTGAAGCCCTGAACTTGCCCCTACGGGCAAATTCTTGCCCTTACGGATTTCTGTGTAGGTCCTGTTGCCTCTCGGAGTAGGCCGTAGGGTAAAAAAATTTATATTATTTACGATTTTTTTTAATATATTAAATGTACCTACGGACATAACCGTAGGGCCATGTACTACCCCCTACGGATATCTGCGTAGGTACCTATCCGTAAGGGCAAAATATCAGTATTTCTGATATTTTGCCCCTACGGATAACGCCGTAGGGACGAGACCGTGGCCCCTACGGATATGTCCGTAGGAGCACTCCCAACCCCCTAGTACTGAAATCAGGAGGGAAATATCAGTTACTGCTGATATTTTGCCCCTACGGATATAGCCGTAGGGGCAACATGTTAATCCGTAGGTACATATTATCTGTATTTTTTTTTAAAAAATGGGCTGCTTGATTTTTTCCCGCCCTGTGCACAATAATATATACATCAATCAAATATAAAATTAATCATCACACAACATATATCGCAGTATTCATAATCACATCTCACGCATATATATAATATACAAAAGAAACCCAAAAACTGAATATGATATAAATATAAACCAATATCAATATCGTTTCAAAATGTAGTACAATGTGTATGATATAAATAAATACATGTTTCAAAAAATAAGAGCCAAAAAGCTACCCTACTTCGGTCCAGCTCCACCTCTGAATAACAATAGAATAACGCGCGCCTGCTCCTCGGTCAATAAACTCTGCAATTCGGCGCGAGCGGGAGTCTGAGCAGCCTGTGGAGCCGACGATGTGGTCTGCGCAGCCGCCGTCGAGATAGTCGCTTGCGGAGCCGCGGCTGCGGGGGTCTGAGCGGGCGGTGGAGCTATAGGAGCTGTCTGCGGAATCGCAGCCGATGTAGTGGCTTGCGGAGCCGCAGCCGAAGGAGATGCATGTGGAGGCTCGGCCGATGTACCTTGTCGCGTCTGGACCTAACGTGTGTAATAAGCGTGTAAGAACTGTGTATTATTCGAATTCGTATCATTATTAAGTTATTTCGAAACCCCGTTTGGATATCTAGTTTGTTGTTTATTTTAATTACATCTGTATGTATGATTAATCAAACTTAAGTCTAAAACCAAATAAGCTCAAGCTACGTACTAATTATGGATATGTTGATATCTATATAATATGACATGATATTTTACTATAAAATAGTATACATACCAGCATCTCCTTCAACTCCTGAACGGTGGCCCTCAAGCTCTCCAGTTCCTGATGGACACGTCGGTCACTGGAGACGGAGGAAGTAACCGCCGGGGTGGAGTCCAACCTCATATGGGCCCTGCTAGGGCCCAGTCCCCGGCCTCTCTCCCAACCTCCGTGGTGCCCTCCGTGTGCGGCGTCCAGAACTGGGGTCAGCAGTCTCGGATCGCTCTGTCCGGTAAAATCGATCCCCGAGGTCTGGGCCTGTTCAACCACCCGCTCCTACACCCACATTAAGCAGTAAAGTATAAGTATAAAATTTAAACTTGAACCTTCCAAAACTAAAATTTCAAATTTGGGTAGAAAAAATATTAACACTTACGCAGTACTCCTGGGTAGCGACGTCGGGATATCGAAGCTCTCCCGTGGCGGGATCTGTCGAGGTGCCGTGGACGGCAAGATATGCGGACAGCACGCTCGGTGTACCACCTGACGCCACGGTCCGAGATGTCTGCAATATTAGAAAGTAACTCTTAATATTAGAAATATTAGAAAATAACTCTTAATATTGCAGAATATCACAAAGGTCGGTCTATTATAATTTACCGATAACTCCATGGCTCGAATAATGTTCCTCGAGCCACCTGTGTAAGTGGGGTGACCCCTCTTCGCCGACTTCCTGTTCTCTGTATTCTGAGTGGCATGTTTCTGCACAACGCATTAACATTTAGTTTTCTAATTAAGAAACACAAAGAAATAAATTATATCATAAATAATGAATTACATTTAAAATACATACCTGTTTGCGTTGGGAGTCGAAATAAGCGCACAATAGAGGCCATGTCTCTACGTCGACTCTTGTAAACGCCGGAGTAGATAGGAGGGCCGCTCTCTCCGCTTCGGAGGTCGCCATCCACAGGGAGTAGCAGTCGGCCTTCAGCTCATTCCTGTTGTATCGGACCTTGGCCTGCATGTTCTTCATCAGGCCATTGTACAGAGCATGAAGGTCGAGCATCCTCCCCGGATGATCAGGATCGGCTACAGGTTGAAAATCGTAATCCAACTGAAAATACAAAAAAAGCATTGTTATTAGATTGCAAGTGTTAATAATAAATATATTGGATAGATCAAATGAAAATATATATTAATACATACCCGAGCCTGATCAAAGAAGAGGGCGAATGAGCGCTGGTACTGCTCGCCCCACTCAACGTGAAGTGGATAGTTCTTCACGAGCCGGCTCTCGTCCCCCAAATACCGGCCGAACCTCTCGGCATGAGGACCGGTATAGCGATAGTCAAGGATAAAAAAAAGGGGGAATGCTACCTCCCCCTAGCTCTGTCAGGCCTCAGCCTATGGGACTGATTCGGGCCTCGAGTCCCCCTCTGGGGATGGGGAGGCCCTGCGTCTGCACGAAATATCAAGACAATCAATAATAAGACAAAGTTGTATTAAGAAATCAGGGTTAAACGAAAATTCAAGTGTGATATATACCTCCGGTGACTATCGCACGAGCCTGGGCTCGGGCAGCAGCACGAGCGGGACGATAGTTCCTCCGGTGAGGAACAACCAGGGTCCCGGATGCGGACGCATCCCCTCCAACTAGAAAATAAATATCGACGCTAAATTTCCATGAAGTTCATATTTATTCTATAGAGCATATGTAAAATGAATAAATATTTTAAATTTATTCATACTAACATGCAGACGATGCGGAGGGTATGGAAGCGGCAGGAGTGGCCCCTGCGGAAGATGTGGACGCACCACCTATAATTAGACAATTAAAAATAGATTATATAAGTAATTACAAAAAGAATGTGTAGATCAATAATATAACGTTCTAAATCAATATGCATGCACTATAGGATATATAAACATACCCGCAGGTGCGGTGGTGTCACCACCTACAGCTAGACAATAATAAAAATTGCTAAGTAAGAGCAAAAGGAATGTGTGTATTTATGATATAGCATTCTAAATCAATATACATACACTATATGATATATAAACATACCTAGAGGAGCGGGGGTGGCCTCTGTCCCAGATGTGGACGCATCACCAACAACTAGACAATCAAACATTGACAATATAAGTAATTTTGACATAAATAGGCATGAATATCTGTAATATTACATTCAAAATGGATATGCGTGCAGTATACCTGGAGATGTGGCAAAATCCATACGGAAGGAGGCATCCGAAGGGGTCTCCGATCTGGATGCAAGACCGGCCCTCTGAAGCTCCCTACGGAGCTCTCTGGGCAGCAGAACCGCTCTGCCTCTGCCTCTACCGCGGCTGGAGCTCCTGCCGCCCCTCGCTGCTCCCGACATCGTCATCAAATCTAGATAAACGGTTCGTGGACGCATTAGACAATCATCAAAAGTATTGACTATATATGTATAGAGCGTAAAATGTGAAGTAATAATATAACATTACTGATAACCTTTTTCGTTTCGTGGGCGCATTATACATATCTACTTGGATTTCATCGTCGATGTCATTTCTAACCCACGTAACTTCATGATCGGTCGAAGACAACCTGCCCTTCGCAACAGACGGTCGGAGCACTTTAAGCCTTCTCTCTTCTTCGTCCTCATCACTGTCCTCGTATTCTGGAACATCGTACACATCTCTGGGTTTCCATCGGCATACAACACTCCACCCCGGATGCTTCAAACACTGTGAGTAGTATAGTTAGAACGCTTGGTTCGGAAAGATAAACGGATCGTCCTGACCGTAAAATCGAAGTGTGTTCATACTGGTCAATCCATATTCATCTTTCCAAGTCCCAAGACTGCTTCTCCACCTGTCCGTATCGGTTCGCGGATCGTACCAAGTACACTGGAATATATAAAAGGGTTCTGATCGTCCGGATAGTGGATGCCGAGTATACAATTTAAGTACCCATAGTAAATCACACCGTCCGATCCTACCGTCGCAATCCCACTATTCTGAGTGGTTCTAGATGTTTCTATGTCCTTAACTTCGAATTTGTATCTAAGGACACCAAATCCTTTGTAATATGCAACCTCCATACTAGGAAATTGAGCTAAATATCTTGAATCACTCTCAAATGATGCAGACAAGGTCGGATCGTGGATCTAACAAAACAAATTTTACGACAAATACATAACGATACAAGTTTAGATTAAAACTGATAGCAATAAAATGTTATTCGAATAACTTACATGATCTGTGACCCAATCACAAAAATTATTCTGATGGTATTTTTCCCAAACGTTCTTCGTTCCAATCAGGATGCCCCTCACCTACCTCGTTAAAATGAATTCTGTTTTCGACAAATAATTGTGACATTAATATTATATCATTTCATACACACACAAACACAGATATAACAATTAATCCAAAAGAACTTACTCTCTAATTTGTTCAAGACATGCGCAATTAAGCAAGATAAACCGGTATATCTTGTTGATAAACATAGTGTCTACCCTCTTATACTCGGCTTTACCATATGGCCCGTCTTGAATTCTTCGTGGTCGGTTAAGCCTTGTCTCAATGTTCTCGTCCAGATAGCGGGAACAAAATGTGGTTGCTTCATCAAGAAGATAACCTTGCATGATAGAACCCTCTGGTCGATTTTTATTGCGTATATACTTCTTAAGAGTGTAGAGGTACCTAATGAGAATATGTTGAATAAATAAATACGGGCATACAGGACAACAATAAATTTATAAATTGCGCGAAGCGAAAAATTACACATACCTCTCGACGGGATACATCCATCGATATTGTACCGGTCCGGCTAACTTCGCCTCAGTTGCAAGATGAACCGTCAAGTGTATTATGATATCGAAGAATGACGGTGGGAAAATACGCTCAAACTTGCAAAGTATCAACGCAACAGAATTTTCTAGTTTATCCAGCGTCGCAACCTCCAGTGTTTTAGCATACAACTCCATGAAAAAACAACATAGGTCGTTGATTACTAGACCAACCGAGTCGGGGAGAGAAGTCCTGAGGGCTAATGGAAGAAGGTGCTCCACGATAACATGGTGATCATGACTTTTCAGCCCATCGATCTTGCCCTTCACAATTTTTATTTTCTTGCTGAATGATCCTGAGAAATCTGTGGGGACTTTCAAATCATGCAACACCTGCAGGAATCTTTTCTTCTCCGGTTGTGACATATGATAAGCGGCATTGGGAAGTACAAACTTGCCCGGTTTACCCGCTACCGGTCTAGGGTGCAATTCACTTCTTATTCCCCACTCTTGTAGATCCATCCGAGCATTCATGTTGTCTTTCGATTTCCCGTCTTTACAAAGAAGCAAGTTAAGTATGTGCTCTGATACTCCCTTCTCTATATGCATGACGTCCAGACAATGACGTACTGAATTTGTAGACCAGTACGGAAGCTCGAAGAAAATGCTTAACTTGTTCCAATATTGTGGTTTGACCTGTTTTGTCGGATCCATCCCGAAGGTCATGTTATTGTAACCATCCCATTTAGCAGTCACGTCCTCTTTGGACAATGGGGATGGAGGTTCAAGAAGCTCCTGATGACCATCAAAATGAACCGTGTCTAACCTATAGGGGTGGTCTGGAGGCAGAAAACGTCGATGGCCGCAATAACAAACCTTCCTGCTAAAATTCAAGAATTTGATGTTGTGTGTTCATGGCAATGAGGACATGCTTTGTGACCATGTACGGACCAACCTGATAGCATTCCATACGCAGGAAAGTCATTAATTGTCCACATTAAAGCCGCACGCAGTATGAAGGTTGTATTTGTGTTTGAATCATGTCTCTACACCATCAATGAACAAAGATTTCAACTCCTCGATCAGAGGTCGGAGATAGACGTTGATATTGTTCTCCGGTGAGTTTGGTCCGTCGATAAGAAGAGGCATCATAAAGTATGATTGGTCCATAGCCAACCAAGGCGACAGATTATAAATTATCATTACAACGGGCCATGTGCTGTGACTTCCAGCCATATAGTTGAATGGGCAGAAGCCATTAGTAGCCAGTCCGAGCCGGACATTGCGAGGATCGCTACTGAATATTGCGTGCCTCCTATCGAAATCCTTCCATGCCGGTGAATCTCTTGGATGGCTTATTTTTCCATTTTCGCTTGGAGGAGCACGGTGATGCCAAATCATTGCCTCAGCTATTTTCTTGCACCTGAATAGCCTCCGTAGCCTCTGTGTTATGGGAAAGTATCGTGCTATCTTCACAGGTATATCAGGCTTCTTATCAGAATCTTTCGGCTTATACCTGGCCTCTCCGCATGTTGGACACTCTTTCAAATCTGAATTCTCTTTCCGGTACAACACGCAATTTTTAGGACATGCTTGAATCTTCTCGCACTTTAGACCCAAATCAGACATCATCTTCTGGGCTTCGTACCAGCTTTCGGGCACATTATTTTCCGGAGGCATAGAATTTTTCAAGAACGAAAGAAGTATTGTGAATGACTTCTTACTCCATCTATTTAGGCACTTAATCTGGAAAAGTTGGACGAACCATGAGAGGGTGGAATACTTCGCATTCTCATAAATTGGTTTCCTAGCATCATTCATGAAATTTTCATATTTATCCGCATGCGGTCCTTGACCGGAAGGAATGTCATCTTCGGTACGAATAGATTCACCTAGGGCAGCCTCTACCATATCCTCCATTTCTTCTGATGGAAATAAATTTCCGTCTCCTGCCGCATTACCGAATTCTTCTTCTTCTCCTGCCGTATTATCGTGTTCTCCTTCTTCTTCTGCCGCAGTACTGCATTCTTCTCCTTCCCCGTGATATTTCCAAGTTGTATAAAGTCTAGTAAACCCATGTTTTACAATATGAAGCTCTGCCAATTCTACCTTCTGCCAGTACTTATTGCCACATCTATCGTACGGACAGAGAATCTTCTCTATTATGATCTTATTATGTGCGCGTGCAAATTCAAGTAAAGCAGCAACTCCTGCGACAAACTTAGGTTGCATACGTTGTTTCCAATCCACATACATCCAGTCCTTAATTCTGACGTACTCATGGGCCATGTTAGACTGTATAACATATAAATTGTAGGTTATGCTGACTATATTGAGAAATATAAGAACGGGATAGTTACTGACAAAGGAGAAAATCCGTGTATATTCTTTGTGTGTGCGTTTGTCGTTGAAAAGAATAAATTATCGCACGTATGTTAACCGATAGACGGGGACTAAGTGGCGCTTTTAGTTTCATATATGAGTATCGATGGGAATATGAAGGTTTCATATTATCATATATTGGTTTTAACCCGAACATCTCGAATCGCTCTTTAATTATGCGTTTGTTGTGTATTCTTGTTGTATGTGTGTGTTCCGGCTGTCGGGGGTAGGCTTCTATCCCATTAAGAATGTATAGAGCGAACGCTCATCACTTGTGCTTTCAACCGTTTCGAGTAAATTTCGGCAGCACCTCCCCGCTGTTCTCCGAGTACACTGTAATAGAATAGATAATCATTTTAAAGCTGTGAAACAACGTTGAAATGAACATCTAATCTATCTTTGTACACGGAGAACCAGCGGAAAGGTACCGACAAAATATCTCGAAACGGATGAAAACACAAGTGAATGAAGGCGTTTGCTTTATACATTCTTAACTTGTCCATACGGGACAAATCTATGGGTTACCATACGATTGAATTTTCTCGTCGCGTAGACTATACGACGGTTGTTAGTATCGAGCTATACTGTCCGATATTTAACAACCTTCGTATAGTTCTAGGTCACGACGAGCATCACACGTATGTTAACCGATAGACGGGGACTAAGTGGCGCTTTTAGTTTCATATATGAGTATCGATGAGAATATAAAAGTTTCATATTATCATATATTGGTTTTAACCCGAACATCTCGAATCGCTCTCTAATTATGCGTTTGTTGTGTATTCTTGTTGTATGTGTGTATTCCGGCTGTCGGGGGTAGGCTTCTATCCGATTAAGAATGTATAGAGCGAACGCCCATCACTTGTGCTTTCAACCGTTTCGAGTAAATTTCGGCAGCACCTCCCCGCTGTTCTCCAAGTACACTGTAATAGAATAGATAATCATTTCAAAGCTGTGAAACAACGTTGAAATGAACATCTAATCTATCTTTGTACACGGAGAACCAGCGTAAAGGTACCGACGAAATATCTCGAAACGGATGAAAACACAAGTGAATGAAAGCATTTGCTTTATACATTCTTAACTTGTCCATACGGGACAAATCTATGGGTTACCATACGATTGAATTTTCTCGTCGCGTAGACCATACGACGGTTGTTAGTATCGAGCTATACTGTCCGATATTTAACAACCTTCGTATAGTTCTAGATCACGACGAGCATCGCACGTATGTTAACCGATAGACGGGGACTAAGTGGCGCTTTTAGTTTCATATATGAGTATCGATGAGAATACGAAGGTTTCATATTATCATCGAGTATCATATATTGATTTTAACTTGAACATTTAACATGAATAGTTTTTACATTTACGTTTCGTTATTAAGAGTTCGAAATTTCAAGTTTAGGGTAAATTTTTCTTGCGTTTACGGTAAAGTTGTACATTTACGTTATCATCGAGTATCCTATTGCAATGAACTATTGTATCCTACTAAATAATAGTGCACCATAAACCAAAATAATCCAAATTAACCTAATTAACCACAATTAACCATAATCGTTACCCAAACACAAATTATCTTTAATTAACCCAAACTTAACCCAATTTACCCAAATTAACCTAATTAACCCTAATCAACCCAAACTTAAACAAATTAAACCTAATCAACACCATAACCCTTTCAAATTATCACTAATTAACCCAAATTAACCCTACCTTTTAATTAACCCAAATTAATCCTAACCTCTAACACTAAACCCATATTAACCCTAGCCTTTAATTAGAGTTGTTTTCAAGAAAAAACAACCCTAACCCCAACCCCAACCCCAATTCTGAACCCTAACTCTAACCCTACCCCCAATTCCGAACCCTAACCCCAACCCCAACCCTAAACCCAACCCCAACCGCAACAGAACCCTAATCCCAACCCCAACCGACCCCTAACCCTAACCCTAAACGTAACCCTAACTGAAACTGACCCGATGCCTAACCCTAACCCTCACCCGTACCCGTACCCCGCCCTGAACCTAACATCAACAAAAGAGAGAAATAAAAGCATTAAATTAGAAGTAGAAATTGGAGATTTACTAACCTTTTTCGCGGTGGAAGAGACGATGGAGGAGGCAACGAGGCTGGGGATCGAGGCGCTGGAGGAAGTCGACGAGGTTGTTATGAGGAGGCGACGGAGGAGGCGACGAGGCACGGGAGGAAATCGATCTTGAGGCGCGGGAAGATGATAAAGATTTTTGGGAACGGAGGGATTTTTGTGCCATTTTTTTATTATTTATTAACCTATATACATGCCCCTACGGACTAATCCGTAGGTCTTTTGTTTGCGGCTCCGTAGGGCCAAACATCAAATTACGATTAAATATTTTTAAATTAAAACGTAGAGAATCGTAGGGCCAAGTATATGGACCTACGGTTCTATCCGTAGGGGCAATAAATAGTTGCCCCTACGGATTCGTTTATCCGTAGGGGCAACCCCATATTGTAGTAGTGACATATATATTTAGAATCAGAATGATTTCTGTTATTTAAATAAAAATAAGTGAGGATTTGACTTAGTTGGAATTTGGTATATTATTATCAAAGATGTGATTAAAGAATAAATTCTATTGGGTATATATATGGAGAATATATTTAAGCACCTAATATCTATTTATCAAAGATAATGACAACATCAATCATTCAATCTCAATATGCTGTTTTATTGTATATTCCTTTTTCACATATAGCCTTAATTTGAAAGAATTTCTCATCCTCATCGATCCAACCACCTCAAACCTTGAGATTTTTATAAGCTTGCAACTTCCGCGATAGGATGACCCGCTAAGCCTTTTACATAGCCAGTATTTAGGATCATCGCCATGCGCTTCGATGTAGTCTAGGGATCACATAATAAATTAGCCATCCCCTCATAAAGAGGGAGATCTTAGGTGTTCCCTTTGGGGGACGTCAATCCCCACCAATGGGCTGGTCTAAGCCCTTAGAATGTGATTCTTATTATAACTATATATATATATATATATATATATATATATATATCAAAAAATTCAAGAGATTTACATGAATATCACAAAGTTCTAGATAGTGACATAGAATAAAGCAAGCAGAGGGATAAAGCTAAATTACCGAACCTGTGAAATAATATATCTCAACATGTAATAAAAGAGATCGAATCGAATTCTCCACATTAAAAGAAAAAAAAATTCTTGGACAGTTTCAGGTACATGGTCCATGCCTAACTCTATAAACTTCAACAATACATTTTAATTTCACCAAGCAAATACATTATAGCTAAAAGGACCGAGATATTGAATTAATATCAGTTCGCTTGGAAGCATTATCAATTTTATGTTCACCGTTTTAAGTTTACATGTTTTCTCATCGACTCTTACACATTATAGGGTTCGGCCTGCGGCTCACACATAGACGATGACAATTGTTTTGCGAATTATAAAATGAAATATGATTTAAATGAAAATAAAGAATTAGTTTGATAGTACCAACTTTTTTGGGGGACTCATGAAACAGTTGTGTTTGGAAAATTACATATGTATGACGGGATGCATTTCATGGTTCTATTTCATGATGTGCACTTCGCAACATTGGGACATTGGCCATTAGTTTTCTTTTCTTTCATTTTTTCCTTTTTTCTTTTTTTTGGACCTCAAGTAGTTTCGTTGAATTATCTTTTAATGAAACATGGGAAAGTTTAACCTTCGTTTAATTAAAAAATACATTGGGACATTGGAAGAAACAACAGAAAATAATTTAAAACATATAAAAAGGAATTTGGCGTTATACCATTTGATAATATTAACGAAATAGATAAAACAAAAATACATGATAAATAAAATATGATACGTATTTTAAGTCAAAAATTATATATATGATTTAACAGTGATGACTATCTACCGAAATTGGAGATGTCTTATAATAACAGTGCACACCAATTATTTCATATGAATAATAATATGTTCATTATTTAATAACAGTACTAGTCAATTATTTAAATCATTTGAACAATAATAATACTATACATTATTTAGGGATATTCTTTTCGTTCTTTAGGAAAAACCTAGTTAAACTCGGAGGATTCTATCTGAATTTTTATTACGGAAATTAGCGATCAAGATGATCTAAAGATTTCGAAAATGGATTATTTTAACTCCCCAAACAACACTGGACGATTGCATTTGCATCATAACCCAACAAAATACTGCAAAAGAAAGGGTTCTTGATGAAAAGACAATCTGCGGCACCAACCGTTGCATTTGCATCATAACCCAACAAAACACCGCAAAAGGAGGTTTTCTTGATGAAAAGATAAAATCTGCAGCACCAAACTTCTTACTGTCCATATCTATAGAGAACTTCAAGTGAAATACCATTTATCTTTATTAAGTATCTTAGATTCCAAATCTGAGCAAACATTACTTCTCTAGAACTTGAACCAAATCAATGATGAGAAATGTTTCTTTTATATTTTTAATATATGGCAAATGCACATGCATGCATGTAGATAATAACCCACTTCAATTTTAACAGAAAAGAAATATTAAAAGATATTACATTGAAAACATGCATGACGCTGAAATGCTCATCGTATTTTGAAGAATTCAACTTTTAAGGACGAGCATCGAATCTTTCCTTGTCCTTGTACATGCATCATATCACTTCATGTAGATGTTGATCCCATCACGCATACACTAAAGCAAACATAATCAAACATGATAACATGCCGGAGTTCAGTTAGTTCGACCAAACCTGGCCTACACTCATAGGGCGTAACCAAGAACTTCACTATAACAACCCCAACCGTGCACCACAAAACTCTCACTACTCATTGGGTACTCATGGTCTCACACACCACAGTAGAGAGAAGCCACAAACAATCAATATATATAGTGCTCAAACTCCTGGTCATAGAGTGAAGAAGCCGACTCTTGACGGCTAGGGTCAATTCTTTCCTTAACCTTTCACTTGGATTATATCCTTTTACAAGTAATGATATACTTAAGACATTTTGTGATCATGCCACATAAATATTAAACGAAGTAACGCATGATCTTAAGTTATAATGTCAGAGAATTGATGCCAAATTACATACTGTCAAATAAATGCAATAGTACATGAAAGCTATATAGATGTATTAGTGCTAGCTAAGGTAAACAAATGTAACGCTGCTTATTCCCAAAAAGAGTTTACTATTACAAAATAGTGATACTATCGTTGTCTTATAACGTCACACTCTTATCTCATCCATACATAATTATAGAGATCTGATATCATAACAATTGAGAGGAGACATGAACAAACTTGTAGAAATTCTATTAATTAATTTACACCACAAGCCGGTTCCCTCTGAATATTAACTCGGATCCAATTCAAGTGACTAGCAACTCTGAAATATGATCAATCTGCTGGCCACATAAGATGTAGTCAAATGTTGTGACCTTTTCGCTTCAGATCATATAACAAATACATGTAGAGCAACGACTTCAATACTAGAACAAGCTTTCATAAACAAGGGTTAAATCTCATTAAGCTTGTAAAGAAGACGATGAAGCTTTTGGTAAGCTTTGACAATTAATTTCATATTTCCTCCATTTTTCATCACCCTCTCAAATTAGCATTGCCATAGTTTGAGAAAAACAGTGGAAACATGATAGTTTGAAATATGTGCACAAGGATTGGAAACATCAAAGTACTATAACCTAGTTTTCTTGTCATAAACAATAAAAGAGTCAATTTCTTGTGAGCATAGGGATACCAGATCAGGGGGCAGAGAGCTTACAAGAAATTAATTATCTATGAGCTTCATAGGTACACAAAAATTATATGAGGCTCCAGTTTCGACAAGAACAATGAACCTTTGCAAGAGAAGCCATGTAGTCATCTGACCTGTAATTAACAACATTTATGCTTAACTACTATCAAGAGAATAAGCATCATTATCTTCCAATTATCCTTGAATCAAGATGGGTTAGGTATGAAAGAAGACTATAACTAGTGAGAAATCCAAAAACAAGAAAAGTAAAAGAAAATCAAACTTCGAATTTCGATTTGTTAACCATAAAAGAAACCAACGCCAAGACATGGCAAGAAAAATACAGGTAAAGAATAAAGAGGGCCATAAAAAATAACATAATAAACTAAAAACTTGAATACACAGAACTATGTCTTTAAGATTGGCAAGTTTGCTGAAGAGGCAAGAAAGGGGAAAAAAGTTATTATAGGTCAACACTTAACTCATAAATCTCCATTTATAATTTAAGACAAATAATCACGCAGAGTAAGATTCCCAAATTGGTATCAGAAGAAGTTTGAGAAAGTTATCAACCTTGATCCATATGGAGATTGGCATGCATCAACTATGTGAAGCTTTGCTCCATCCATCTCCTTCTGCCATTAGTAAAACCCATATTACGCCCTATGCAAGTTGAAGCGTATATGGCTCAACATTGCAGAATTCTCAACTTTTAGGTTTCTTAGCATGCACATTGGGTCAAAGTTAAAACCATGAGGTACTGGCAGTTAAAAATGATTTGCAAACTGCTGGGGTACATTTAGAATGAAATTTCGGTTGCATGCATTAAATAGGCTTTACACTCCTTTTTTCTGAGGGCGATTTGTATAAACCCTATAGAAGTTTTGGCCCCTTGCTTGAACCCGCAATATCATGTCTTATAACCATAGTTATTTTGTATCTGGCCTTAATTTTTTTGAAGATGATTGAGAATGTATTCTAAATGTAGAGTCTGCAACATCTGTAAATGTTTGAAGTTCAATGAATCGATACAGAAATCCATGAAAAGGTAGTAAGCACCATATTGATGTTCCCTATATAACAAACGTAGGGGGTTCTTTTAGTGGGAGATAAAGTGAGGGTAAATTTAAAACCCAAATAAATAGGGAAATGAGAAGAAACGAGTACAAAGATGCTCCTTGCTTCGGTCGTAGTGTCCCTACTAACAAAGTAAGAAGATCATGAATGACTGATAAAAGCAAACCTGAGACTCATGATAAAGGCCGGCATATAGTGAAGCATAAAAATACTCATTCTGTCGACCATTCACAAACTCTGAGACAAGCTGAACAAACCAACAAGAAATTAAATAGAATTCTTAGTAACATAGGATAACAGAAATTGAATTACAGAAATAACAGGTTGTTTTCATGCAGGGCTTCAAGTATCCCATCAACAAGTACAAGTACGTAGTTTCGAATGACGGGATCCTCATCTTGTTTATTTTGAAGTAAAGTGGATCCTCTAAATCAAACACGACAAATAATAACTACGATAATGATCTAAAGGTGTGTAAAGGATTTAGTATAAACCTTTTCTGGGTCCCCGCCATCTTTAAACATATTATAAGCTTCTCGCATAACAGGCCTTGGATCTTGTCCAACCTGCAGATTATAATTTTAATCTTTGAATTACGTAAGACTCCATGGGAGACTGGTTTGTAACTGTTACCAAAGGGTATTATGCTTTCCTTATATGCAATGAGCGCGGTGAGATAGCAACTATCAGTTATATTTATGCTCAGCTTAGAAAGAAAGAAAAAAGTTTTTTGTAGTGATATGTGGTAGGATATATACTAATAAACTACTTCATACTTAAAATTAAATTTCAATAAGCAGCTGTTTTTACGTCGGCGTCGTATTATATTAAATAATTCTGATTGACCAGCTCAGACTGGTATTATAAAAAAAAGAAAGAAAGAAAAATTCTTGCCTCTAGGAACCGTTTTCTAGCTTCTGCAACTCCATATAACTGAGCTTCACATAAGAAGCACCATATGGACTCTTCTGTATCGTTTGGATTCGCTGCAACATCCAATCTGAATTGCTCTGCACCTTCTTCAAATCTTCACACAATTTACATAAATATTCAAATCTTCCGTGACACTAAATGCTACCAATGCAGCTTGACCGCCAATTACCATGAAAGATTTATATTAGCAGATGGTTGATACCTATTAAGATAGTAGAGAGACAACCCCCTCTGCCAAAGATCTGAAAATAGTTTGTTCGATTAGTGAGTAAAATTAATTTAGCACAGACGAAAGCATTCGATGCCCAATTTGAATGGCTATCCTTTGGATACACATATATTCTTTTAAATGAGAATATTTAGGATATTTGTCTAGTTATTGTTTGAAAACTGTACAGGAAAAAATGTTTATGACATCATCATTAAATTAAATTTTTTTATATAAACAATTCTGTATAAAAATATATAAATTATTAGAGTTAATCCACATGAAAACAGCACTCATAAACATCAACATTCTAATCCTAAAGATTTAACATCGCAAAACCAAACAAAACGTCAATCCTATCATTAACAAGGCCTAAATATGTTTACTCTAAGCTTCTAACAAGGCCAAATGTTGTGCACATGCAGACATGCGAGTCCTGAACAAAGAATTAGCATGCGGGTCACAAAAATATATCATGGTCTGTTTATTTTCATGAATGTCATTTTAAGACATAGATTGAACAAACTTAATTATAAGATTTAGGAGATGAATAAATGATGGTTAAGGTTTTGTATTAAGCCACATACATGAGCGTTATTTCAAGATTTAGATAAAATCAAAATTAATGTAAAGATTTGGTGAAATGACCACTGAACAAGTGCATTGCACCAATTCCATTCATATAAGAAAGGAATCAAAAGACGTTCTTACAAAAAATGAGATAGAAAAGCTACACCAATCTTAATTTCTCTAGTGAAAGAGGAGACTGCTCATGGTGGCATCCAAAGTAATGCTAGAACTTGCATGAATCTCAATACGCGCGTATTTACTAGTTTACATTCTTTAAAATATTTTTAATGAAATTACTCGTTATATCAATCCCAATGCGCACGTGATGATATTTCAACTTAATCACTAGTTTAAATTTTTTAGATAGACAATTTGTTTAGTATCATCTCCCAAAATGTTAATTTGGATTTTCCATCTTTTAAATATTTACTAGGCACATGGAAATAATAATAATAAAATGGGAAATTGCTTCCAGGCCCAGTTTAGAGATGACTTATTTTTAAACCCATGTATTTTCAAAATTGTGGAAAAACCCAATACTTGCAAAATATAGATGTTTGAAGCCCAAAATAGATTGTGTATTATACTTAGAATATTTTTTGCAAAAATTCTAGGTTTACCCTCATTTTTTTAATCAAATACACATAATTATTCTCTCAAAAAAATTATTACCTACTATGCTTCGCTTCTTCTTTCTTGGTACTTCTCTCTCAATTCCTCATTTTTTTCTCTGCAATCTCCTTTTCCAAAATTTTCATCTCCGTTTTAAAATCCTCATCTCCAATTCAATTTCTTCAATTCCCCATCTTCGTTTTCAATTTCTACATTTCCCCTTTTAAATCCCTAAATTCCTATCCAATTCCCCCGATTCTTTTATCTCCGCGCTCCATTAATCTCCTCTTATATTTCTGACATCTTCACTCCTATGAGAAGGATGGATTTGTGAATGAAAAAGGGCAAGAAGACGGAAACTAGGGCAATCAATAATAAAGAGAAAAAGAAGTCAAAAACTAAGGCAAGAAATAATAGAGAATGCAAGTACCAATAAAGAAGACGGGTTTAGAAAAAAGATGGTTTAGAAAGAAAAAAATATTATAGCAAATAACGATAAAGAGAGTAATAAAGAAGCCATGAAAAACTATATATGTACATAATAAAAAATTCTCATGTTCTAAGAAATCCATAAAATCTCATATTCTAATATCAAAAAAATATTAAAAGGGTGATATAGGCAATGCATACATAAATACGTATACAAATCAGAGTTTGGGTTTAAAATAATATCAAAGTATATTTTCGGGTTTTTTTTATAATTTTGGAGCTTCGTGGGGTTAAAAATAAAATGTATCCCCAAACTGGGCCAAGAAACAATTTTCCCTAATAAAATATGAGACGATTTTTGAAATACAAATCATTTAATATTATGAATGTATAATTAACCCACTCATTTTGTGGGGCCCTTTATATTAAATAGATGCATATATGTGCATACCCAAATGGAAAAGTATTTACACCTAGTTTTAAATAAGTGTAATTTAAGCGGTAAGGGGGTGTTAAAAAAGAAAATGGTACTCTAAATATTTGATGTAATGTTGGACCCTAGTTATTATAATAAAAAGAGAAAGAGATACAATCTCTTCCATGGTTATTAAACAAGATTTAAAAGGTTGATTAATCGACGTTCACAAGTTTTCAACTACCAACTGTATTAAATAGTATTGTAAGGCCAAATGACAACACAATTGGCCTTACGCGAAAGATATGGGTAATGGGTTAATGGTCACTCATTATGATGCGTATATGATGCGTATAACCCGTCCCATACCCTAAACACGATGCATAGACCCAATATTAACTTTATAAATGTCCAACTTTTTTCTTTTACTTCCACATTGACAAATTTTCTTTAATCTTTTCATTTTGTGAATTTTTTTTTACTGTATTAAAAAAAAATATTTATGTGTAATACCACATCATCCGTTTATACAACATATTATCTGAATATACGTTATCCGTTGGCCATCCAAATAAAAAGTGAATACGTATTTGGCAGTATTGATCTTCTTTGTTGAGTTACTTCCGGTATTAAATTAAAATTTGGTAATTATTTTCTACTTCATAATATTAAAACATTGTATTTCGTTAAAAATAATTTTTCAATTTGATATTAGCTACCTTTCATGCAGAAATTTGATGTCTGTGTGGATTGTGTGCAAACTGCGCATATGTATAATGCGGTAGCAAGCAAACAAAAATAAAAATTTCCAATATGTTTCGTTAATGTTTTTGCTTATACATTTTACATATCCTAAAATAATGCCAAAAATGTAGTTGGTACAAATTTAAATATTTCAAAACAGTCTACATTATCTAAATTTGCATTTCAGTTGTTTCTTATGCACTTATTGATTTTTGTTAGCGTTTCGCTACGAATGTCTCTCTGCATGACGAAGGCCAAGGAAAAGCGCAAAACATGGTAAGATTCAAAAACATTTCCATCTATTATTCTTCTCATCGTCATCATCATTGTCATTGATTTGAGATAAAAACCTAATAAAAATTGAGATCAAAATAATGTTTTTGATTTAAGATAAGTAGAATAGTAATATCAATAATACTCTATTATTTTTCTTCTACTTATCTTAAATCAAAACATTCTTTTGATCTCAATTTTTATTTTATGCAGACCGGAACAATCCAACACGACCAACAAACCAAACCAAACACCACCAAGAGAAGCTTCAAAACACAACTTTTTCTAGGAACGGAGTTTTTTTTCCTTTTACTATCTTAATTTTTCATCTACAGAACACTAGTTACACACCAGTTACAGGTGCAATCCGACACGACAGATGCAAGCAATGAAATGTTTGCCGATCAATAGGAACAACAAGACTACATTATTCGATAAAATGTTCATTGGTTGAAATTTGAGTGAGTTTGCAAATTATGAAATCAATGTTGTAAAACACGTATTCGTTCACTATTCGTCCAGGAGGTGTTGAACGTTTAATCGGATTATTCGGTGATTAAACGTTTTATACAGATTATACGGCCACGTATATTTTATATTATTTTAGTATAATTATTATATATATATAATTATGATAAATATATAGGATTATAGATATTGAAAATTGGAATATATAATCGTGGCCTAAATGGCAAGGCGTCCGAACAAAATCAGAAGATTGTGGGTTCGAATCCCACCGGATATGCATTCTTGTCAATGAAATTTTTTAAAACACAATATATAACATTCGCTATGCAACAAAAAATAGCTCATACCAAAAGACAAATTACATCGCAATGCAACATGAAACTCCATAAACATAAGCCAACACTAGAGAAAACATGCTAAAACCTAAAAGCATAACACCAAAACAACAAATAAATGTCTTATAACACTACTCACTGTCACATAAACATAAGCAAACACAAAAGGCCTATAGGCTAAAAATAACTTCAAAATCAACAAAATATCAAACCGTATAATCACCGTTTAAAATTGTATAAATATCGTTTAAATACTGTTAAAATTGGATAAACCCCGTTTAATCACTGTTTAAACCGTATAATCACTGTGTAAACAATTTGACCGCATAATTGACCTTTTAATGACTTCACTATTCGTTTTGTTACTGTTTACGTTTAAACAGCCGTTTAAACCATTTTTTGAACACTGTATGAAATTATTATAGATCTTGTGAATATGATGAAATGATAAACCACGAAGTGTTCAATAAGCCCTGCATGCAAGATCCAAACAAGCAATTAATGTGTGTCGCACAAATGAGTCGTAAGTCTTCATTTTTATTTTGGGGATGTCAAAGTTAAGTTAGGATAACCGGGGTTCCATAGAGTTATCTAAATAACACCATTTCCTAACTATGCATCGTTCGGCTTCCATTTTAGAGTTTAGGTAACCGAAATTATATAAAATCCAATCCAACATATTTTTCCTTAAATCTAAGAACCTGTTTGGGTTTGGGTTATGGAAAACTAGAGTTATTTTTAAGTGGAAATATAAGTTAATACCCTTCCTCCACTTAAAAATTCAACTTTGATGGGTGGTTTGGCTTTGGACTTATCTAAACTCCAAAATGAGTGTTCTCTTATCATTATTTTGGTGAATTTGATCAAGTAAACTAGGGAAACATGGTATCAAAAGTGCAAATGAACCATTTTTCTAATAACTCGCCTCAAACATACAATACAAAGGGGGGAAATAAATTACATACAAGCCTTTTGGCGAGGATCCAGCTCGATAGCTCGGTCGAACTCCACCATCGATTCCTCGACATCCCCCTACTCAGGAACAAAAATCACACATTAGCCACTGGATCACGTTAAGCTACACGGGTAGAACGCATCGCATAGTACCTGGCGAAAGAGCTGCATCCCTCGCCGAACGGCGGCGGCGGCGTCGCGGGCGGGGTTGGCGCCGGTGAGGGCGTCCCAGATAGACGCTGCCGCCGCCGCCGGCAAGAGGAGGCGGCGAGGGAGCGCGAGAGCGGTGGGGTTTGGTTTTGTAGGGTTAGGGTTTGGATGGCGAGGGAAAGGGGAGAGATTGGGCATTTGGGGTGTGGGCGTTGCGATTATTCCATAGGCGAACGCCGAAAAGGAGAGGGAACTGGGAGAAGGCATTTTCGATGACGTAATTGACTGACATTTGTTTTACTTACTATTTAAGATATTATTTCAACTATTTTTTAGACTTTTGTGATTTGTATGTGGATATCAAACCAACGGTTGAAAGTAACCGAAAATCGATCAAACTTTTCCAATATCTTCCTCTCGAGCAAATCAACCATATTGTTGACAACAGTGGATTCTTTATCAGGATCGAGTTTTACTTGCTTCAATGAAACATATGTATACAATTATTTCCATTTATTTATATCCTTCCCTGCCATTTTTAATATGAGAGGGTATTAATTATGAACAAGATATCATATTTTTGTGCTATGATTACCATAAATAAAAAATTAAATGCCCATCAATTCGGCTCCCTGCTTCTAAGAAAGGGCCGGTTTCCAATTCAAAGGGGATTTTCGAATTCTAAGACTTTGGTTCGATTAGAAATATGTCCTATCGTGTATATCAAGAAGCATAGTATTGTTGTTTTATTAAAGAGTAGAGCTTATAGAACTCAAGAAAAGAAAATTATAAAGTAAACAAATATTGGAAATGGATTATTGCAATCATGCAATAGCTTTGTTTGAAATGATATTCTCATGGCAATGCGGTTTATCTTATATGATGATCATGTTCGTTTTAAATAATAGACAATTACGTACAAAAAAAACCCAAGAAAGATGGTCTTTTAAATTGACTAATAAAATTATTTAAGCTTTAGAATGTTGGAGAAGGTAAGAAGGATTAGTTGGGGGAGAGAAAAACCAAAAAAACAGGAAAAGATAAGAGGGATTAATGAAAAAACCCAAAAACAGGAAAAATGGTAGGAAAAAGAAGAAGAAGAAAAGTAAGATACCTAGAAGGATTTTTTTCCTCCTCTCATTTTATTTCTTTTCATTTGCACAAACAAGAACAAACATTATTATTAATGAATATGGCCTTTTCCTTAGTTAAATAGTAAACATCAAGATATTAGTAGAAACCAACCATGGAAATTTCCAAAATAAATCTGAAATTTTATGATTCCAACAATTAAATTTTAAGAATATTTTCAACGAAATCATTAGCCAAATATTTTTGAAGGTTCGGAATTTTGAAATCTAAGATAATGAACGAAGATGATTCCAAAGGAAATCATCTTGAAGCTGAACTTTAAGGGAAATGTTCCAGAAGCTGCATGCCTGTGAATAGGAACAATTAGAGCCAAAGCTATTAAAAACTGATGTACTCGAAAAATTCAAAAAAGTATATGAACTCCATAATAGCAATTATGAATTCATGGTTTATGCAACAATTTTACAATGGATAAAAGACAAACTTATTATCTTGAATAGGTGAGAAATACATATAAAAAAAAGCAACTTAGTTCGGAGCAAATCATCTATAATATATATCCATTAACCAATATATAACTGAAATAATTCACCAATTATTAGTCTTAGTATAAATGTGGGCAATTTATGTGTGGATATAAGGATTTTCATTTTGAGCTAAAATTTACATGACTGCTATCGAAATTCAAAAGCTCATCTATTTCATGGAAATTTGATAAACAGTGGAAGAAGTTCAATAATTCGGGACAACATGACTCTTGACTTATTTTCAAGGATTCTTAAAGCTTTCCTAAAATTAAACCAAAATTTTACAATAATAAACCAATTTGCACTTTATACAACATTAATAACTTGGGATAAGTGATTTCGATCACAAAAAAATCAACGACGGCATATCTTCTAACAGAAAGCAGCATCTACGATCAAACTCAACTAGGAATCATAAATTAGCTCTAAATTTATATGTTTTTGCAGTATACATATTTGTTCTTTCCAGTAACATCTCACAAACCCAAATCTTTTTGAACTCTAAAAAGAAATAGATTACATTCATGTGCAAGTAATGATAACTATAAAAGTCCTTTATGAAAACTGTACTATTACATATCACTCTATTACATAATTTAGTAGCAGACTAAAGAAAGATGCTATTCTACAGCTTAATATAGCAAAATATATATAATAGTATAGCACAAGTTTTAATGGTTTGCTAATGATATTGGAATTTGCAACTGTATAATTATCTGCTCATTAGACCATTCAACCTAGTAGCTACCAAATTCTACAACAAATATGACAAGGTATGAACTATACCATAACATGGTATAAATACAGTAAATATCATAGTTTCCGAAGACCATATTGCTACAGTTCCACAAAATTCCAGGTTTGAAATCCTTTAAACCTGCACAAAATTGCTTTACGTTGCTAAACAAATCACGAAGACAGCATAAATCCACCATCAACTGAAACTTTAATGATATCTATTGTGTGCGTTGCGTGACCAGCACTAATAAAACTAGAGTAACAATTGAATTGAAACATATACACAAATTTATCTGAATACATGCAGTAAAGCTCGAGCTTTCTCCTTGCAGGTCCTCATTTACCCTTTCAAGTATCATACGATGTCGTATTCTTGCATCGAAGCAACAAAAAAGAAAGATGAAAAAGAAAGAAAGAGAAAACATTGACCTCAATCCATTGCACCAAGGCAAATGGAAACATGACATTACTTGCCATCCTGCCAGCAATAAGCTATAGAGCTATCAAGTTTAAACTTGCGTGTAGTTGTGGCATAATATCTGCTAAGAAAGCTCCATCCTCAACAGATCTACTTAAGTTTTTTTTTCTGTTACTTTCAAGCTGAGGAATCTCAAGCAAAAACGATAGCGCAAGAAATGACGAGAATCTTTTATATTGCTAAAGAAGAAGAATGCGAAAGCAATATATAAGTGTGCTCTTTGTTATACCAATCGCAGAATCATGTTCTCAAAGCCAGAGAGTTTGACAGAGGGAAGAAAGACTGGTCTCAAATTATCAACTAGAAATAATATATAGGAAAATGAGAGGCATTTCAACTCAGGATCTCAAGTCATGGATATATCAATTCACACCACTAGTCGGTATATCTAAATTCTCGTAGTTAAGAAGAAGTTTAGAAAAAAGACAGAATATTCAGATTATCCAACCTACCTTAAGTCTCAAACAAATATACATGACACAAGGTACCTGTTATGAACTACAATACAACAAAAGAAAATTATCCTTTTTTCCAATATGAGTTTTTGATGTTGCAGAACTACATATATTTTTTCTTCTTCTCTTCCTCCTCCTCCTAAAGGACTTGAAAAACACCTATGCTCAATCTAAAATCATTTTACCACTCTTCATTTCAAAGTGCAGTTTAAGAGAAATTTTAGCCAATTTAACATTGTCTTTCCATTAAAACTGTGTTCCATTGCACATCAGCCTCATCTAAAGCTTCCTTCTTTCTCAAAATTTTTAATGATTGACACAAAACAAAGCATGTTATATAAATCACTCCTGCATACAAATGAGTCGATGAGTCATGACATAGATGTCCTTGCAATGTTCTACTCATGAAGATGTGATTTGTCATCTATGGTGATTTTATTCTATTTAAGTAATGTACAGCTAAAACCAAAAAAAGTCATGGAACTAAACTATTTCTAAAATATTGATCTTTATTTTGAAGATAAAAGTTATGAGTGCTATTATCAAGATATTGGAAGAAACTAACTAAATCCTGCTTAATATTGTACATGATTTTCTATCGTTTTGGAGAGGCTTATAATTAGCCTGTCAATATATATATATATATATATATATATATATATATATATATATATATATATATATATTGGTAAATGAAAAAATCTTAAATCTCATCTTGTTATGTTTTAGTTGGGAGCTGACGATCAAATCGAGTTGTTATGTTTATTTCATTGTTTAAATTTGTCTAGGTTAAACTGTAAAACATGAACGACCACAATTTCGTTTTCTTTAATATATGATTTGTTGGATAAGAAACCGGTATTCAATTACTTGTTTGTAATTGTGTCTCTATCCATTTTGCTATATTGAAAGTCGGTAAAATTGTATAGAAATTTTCTTATAAATCTTATCATATTATATCATAATTTCTTTATTTTGTTGAAATAGTTATCCATTTTTATCATAATTTCTTTATTTTGTTGAAATAGTTATGAATTTTAAGTCAATTTAGCCTTTTTTAAGGCTTTTGTTTGATTATTAGATTAATAGATTATGTTACATATATTGGATATTGGATTAGGAATAACTTGCTAAGTTGCAATTCCAAGCTCAATAGCTTATACAAGCAGATGTATCTTCCACTAGTGTCTTGATTGTGTATGCCAAAATATTACTCCGCAAATATTTGGATTGAAAAAGGTCCAGGTGATGATAGTAGCAGGTAAGCACCTCTGCGAATAGTTAAAGGTATCGATTCCACCATATAACTTCCAGCACAGTTCGAATGATCAGCAAAATCAACCAAATTTACATTTTGATTCAAATTTCTTTTTTCCGATAGACAGTACTAATACTGATCAAACATCTTTAGCATAAAAATTCCAAAATACTCGAACGCATCACAATGTGAATGATCAACAAAATACTCCAAAATAGTTAAAGGTAAGCACCTCTGCAAATAGTTAAAGGTAACGATTCCACCACAACGCTCCACCACGGTTCGAATGATCAACAAAATCAACCAAATTTACATTTTGATCCAATTTTTTTTTAATAGACAGTAATAATACTGATCAAACTTCTTTAGCATAAAAATTCCAAAATACTCGAACGCATCGCAATGTGAATGATCAATACAATCAATTCATATCAACACCCAAGTAAATAGTTTAGCTATTGTTACCAACATTAATTTTACAAATTATACACATCAAATTAATAACCACATTGCAGAAACAAATTCTGCATATGACAGACAACGCACAATACTCAAATGCATGCGAAAGCTCAATAGAAACAATCCATACTCTATGAGATCAGCACTAAAATTAATGGTTAAATCAATTATATATATAGAAAAAAAAAAGGAAATGTTTAAACAATTATTATGTACATTTATTTACAAATTATAAACAATTACCAATCCAAATTCAGCAAATCGACGGAACCAATCTGATCGGCTCCACCTTGCCCCTCTCCTCCAAAATCCTCCTTAATTTCTTCAACGCAAAATGCGTGCAATTCGACAGCGCGATCCAAATCATCACCTCATAAACGAAATCAAATGCAGGATCCGACGAATTCGAGGATGAACCGTCCTTTTCCCAATTCGTCCCTCCGTATCCCCCAAAATTCCACCCTCTGCCACTCCCGCTGCCGCCACTGCCGAAGGGGCCGTCGTCGCCATCGCCAGAGAGGAGATCGTCGCCGTCGTCGCCAGCATCTAGGGATCGCCGGCGCGTGCGGCGGGTGCGGCGCACGAGGGCGCGAGGGGAGCAGGTGCAGCGGTAGGGATCGGATCGGACGGTGGAGACAGGGGCGTGGGCGAGGCGAGGGAGGAGGAGCTTGGAGAGGGTGGAGCTTGCGATCGCCGCTGAGATCTCCATTGGGATTGGAGAAATTAGGGTCAGGGTTCGATGAGAAAGAAAATTTGGGACAAAAGAAGAAAAAGAAAAATTGAGAAGAGAGATGCGGACACGGAAGGTAATGTGTGTTTGTCTCTCTGTACATATACATCAGAGGTTTGCTTCTCGTGCGTTTCTTGCGGTTTATGAAAAAGAAGAAAAAGATTATGA
This sequence comes from Agapanthus africanus, assembly GCA_030015575.1. Classification (NCBI taxonomy): domain Eukaryota; kingdom Viridiplantae; phylum Streptophyta; class Magnoliopsida; order Asparagales; family Amaryllidaceae; genus Agapanthus; species Agapanthus africanus. Next base: position 89,542,661 of record JASDDO010000028.1, on the reverse strand, counting down.
AAATCCATCCAAATTTTTTTTGGGAAGTTTATGAAACAAAACTAAATTTCGAATTTTACTAAATATAGATGGGGTATTTATTTATTCATTTATTATTATGAATAGGCCTTAACCTTTATTAAAACAAAGAGCGGAAATCTTGTAGAATACAAAGAGCATGATAAAACACATTCCTTAACCTAGGAAAATTGAGAAAATGATTCGAAAACTATTCAATAACCAAACTCATTATAACATATAGCTGCTGCTGCGAAAAAACGAGCTGCCGAGAGTTTTCCTTCTGCGGAGTATGTACTGCACGGAGCACGAATGCATGGTGATGCTTCTAGAAGATGATGAGGTATTTTACCAAAACCCACATTGTGACTCTTTTACGAGAAACCAGCATGTTATTTTTCATAACAACGAAAAAACACCATGAAATATGCATCGTTAGCGACAAACCATCCCGCCGTTAAATATATTATAAAATTACCTTTCTATCCTTTATTTTTAAGGACTAAAAATTGGGATTTTTATCGATAATTATCCCGTAGCTTGATAGTTTTAACGAAAAAACACTAAAAAATATGTAGCGTTGGCGAAAAATCGCCTTGCAGGATGAGTTATTTTGCTAACAATGCGTACTTCATGATGTTTTTTCTCTAACGGAAATGGCACGTGACGATTTCTTATAAGAGGATAAAATTATAGGATGGTTTTTGTAAATACCCCAGCACGGATTAGATGAAAACCAATCAAAATACCCAGGTGTATTCAAATCGCCACCTTTTTTTTAGCCAAAAAATGAAAAAAATTGATATTTTTTTCGGGTGAGATTTGGGCCGGTTACAGTTGCACCGGATACCTAAAGGTCATGACGGAGACTCAATATATTTTTTAGCTAAAAAATTATATAGTAGTATTTCCTATGCAATTTTTTTAGCTAGTTTTTTTGTATGATATATTTTTTGTTATCTTTTTAATTTGTTGTGCTCTGCTGAAATAATTGGTTGTTGAAGCATTTTAATAAAAAGAGCCCATCTTATTTATATGATGGTTTGGTGATAGTTTTCTAAAGACAATGAATATGCCATCTTAATTTTTCTAACCATTTTTGTTCGCAACATGTTTTTTCCATTAAAAACTAAGGCAAAAAATTATTTTAGATATCTAACTATAATATAATCGTTTCGAATATTAATTAGTAATAAGACAAAACCCGCGCTTATTATTTACTGGGATCGAGATAAACAACGAAATGATAAGAAAACACTGGAAACTCAACAGTGTATAGTAGTATTTATCGTATCAAGCCCATTAGAGCACAGACTTCAAAATGATTTATAAAGTCACGTCCTTTAACATAAAGTTTTTCCTTAGAAACAGGCCTTACTTATGGGCCAAATCCAATCCGACCCAACCCATTAGCTATTGGGATAGCAAACCCTAGCCCTATATAATTCCCCTATCGTCGCCCTTCTCCTCCTCCTCCTTCTTCCTGGGTTTTCATTTCACAGAGAGAGAGAGAGAGAGAGAGAGAGAGAGAGAAATGGTAGCTCTCAAGCTCCAGAAGCGGCTCGCCGCCAGCGTGCTCAAGTGCGGGAAGGGCAAGGTCTGGCTGGATCCAAATGAGGTCAACGAGATCTCCATGGCCAACTCTCGTGAGCTTCCTTCTTCTTCTTCTTTTTGTTCGATACTGAAATGATTTAGATTCGAATCAGATGTGCTACTAATAATTTTCTTAAGGTTTTGTTTGCTAGGATTAGATATCGGATTTGTAGTTTCGATCAGATTAGAACGATTGAGAGCCTGTGATATGACTATTATTTGGATCTGTCGTTAAAATTTTTCTTAGGTTAGCGACTTGAATCAGAACAGGTAAAGTTTGGTTCTTGCAGTCTACAGACTATTGTTTTCGTAATCAATGGCAGCGTCTAATAATTGTTCACGAGGTTAAAGGATATTTATTGTTGCTGCTGCTGCTGATTCTACTTTATATTAATCTATACTATACTTTTATGTAATCAAGCTTCTGTAAAGTATAGTTTTAGTTCCATTTCCATGCTATTATCTCTCCCTCTCACCTTTGTAAATAGTAGTTGATTTTAAATGTTGAACCATAACTTTAAGTCCACTTAACCTTCGCTGCTAATTGTTCCTGATAGAAACATTCAATTAGTTTAAAAGTTTTTTTTACTACCTTGAGACTGCGTCACATAGCTATAGTGAAACTCTCTTGCATCAGGCATGTTTACTTAGGCTGTTTCTCATGTTTGCATCCTTCAACTCAGTGATATCAAATTAAAGTCTCTAAAAGTTGCAGTTTCAGTTGATTTTTGTATTTCAGTCCATTGCCATGCTATTACCTAGATATTATGATGCCTGCTCTATCTCTTTCATGTTTGGTAATTTTATACCATGTACTGATCTTTAACATTACCTCATCTCTGTTCCAGTAACTTGACCCTTGTTTCTTTAGGCAACATTAAAGTCCAATGTTCAGTTATAGTTACTTTAGGCAAACATATTTCTCATCTTTATGTGTTGGGATTGTGATTTTTTTTTTATCATCTTTCTTTCTCGGCTGGTTGAGTTTTCTTTTTAAAATAAATAATTTTTTAGAAGAGCGGTATGATTTATAACTTAGTGTCAGGGTATTTGTTATCTAAGCAACATTGTCCTGTTTTATATAATACAGGCCAAAACATTAGGAAGCTGGTGAAAGATGGCTTTATCATCAGGAAGCCACAGAAGATCCACTCCCGATCTCGCGCAAGGAGAGCCATGGAAGCAAAGAGGAAAGGGCGCCATTCTGGCTATGGTAAGCCACACTTTATTTGTCAACAGATCAAGCGTAATTTTTACAAAAAATACCTTGATGATTTTTAATTAAATCGAACTCCCTCAAACTTATTTTTTTAAGGAAGTTTGACACTAAAGTACTCTTAAAGGTAGCACCTTTAGCAAGGTAAATACAAATAAAAATAAGGTATTTTAGTAAGAAAAACCAATTGTTAGGGGATTCTGTGAAATTTACCCTACATTGAATGTATAATAACTCTAATCCGACTTCTACTTTACTAACAGGTAAACGGAAGGGTACAAGGGAAGCCAGGCTTCCAACTAAGATCCTTTGGATGCGGAGGATGCGAGTTCTGAGACGTCTCCTTAGGAAGTATCGTGAGGCAAAGAAAATCGATAAGCACATGTACCATGACATGTACATGAAAGTAAAAGGTAATGTTTTTAAAAATAAAAGGGTGCTCATGGAGAGCATTCACAAGTCCAAGGCTGAGAAGGCGAGAGAGAAGAATATAGCTGATCAGTTTGAAGCCAAGCGTGCCAAAAGCAAGGCAAGCAGGGAGAGAAAGCTTGCCAGGAGAGAGCAACGTTTTGCCGAAGTGAGTTGAAGTTCACTTCTTACCCTTGATGCTTAACGCTAACTACTGCGGCACTTAATTTTGTTACCTATATGCAATTTGATTTTCAAATGGTTTCTTAATCCGTGCAGAATTTTCCAGCTTAATTATTATGTAGTAAGTTGATTATGCATATGCATTAAGATTTAAAAGATATGGAATCCACAAGTCAATTGTTTTGAGCACATATATGGTACAAAATATTGCTCTCATATGGTTAATAATTATGTAACAGACATGTATTTGTTGATAAAAGTTTAACTTGTTCAAAAAAATAAGAAGTGCATACAAGCAAACCAATAAAATTTGGAATTTTGCACCTCTAGGTTTCAGAACATCAATTTTAAGGTTATAATTAACAATTAAATTTAAACTCTCGGCTCCCTAGGCTAGGCGTCTGTAAGAAACAGACCTGATTTTGAATCTTTTCTCTCCTCAAGAAAAGAATTATCAATACTGATATCCCCTTGTAATTGACCTTGGAATAATAAATTTTGTAATTTTGGTGGTGAAATTTTGGTGGTGATGTGACTGATGTTTCCAAATATAACTGTTTCTAAAAAATGAAAATATTTAGATAATTTTTAAATAGAAGGAGAGCAAGCATCTCCTATCACTTGATATTTGTATTTTGATTCTGTCTCGTGTATCTTGGATCTGTGATATCAACTCCTATCAGAAATTTACTGAAGTTCCTTAATTAACAATTCGTTCTATACTTCTCCTGATGTTTTGAGTTGCAATACAGGACGGAATAAGTTTCAACAAACATAAAAGAGTTTGTTATGATATTATGGGCTTGGCCCCATTTTATTTATTCAACCGTCTCAGCAAATTGAGTGTCCCTTTTCCTAATTCAGCTATATTCCTATCGGTCTTCATTATTCCTTTTTTGACTAGCAGCAGGAGCATCATTATTCGTGTTGTACTCAACGTCTAACCACCACCATAACACTGCGTTCTCCTTTGTGATTCTCTTGTTTTTATTTGGTGTTCTTCCTGTTAACATTAGTATTGTGGGAACCTTTGTATTGGTATACTGTTTTTATTAACTTCAAAATCATTTTAAAAAAATAAAGATCACCGGTATATTGCCAATTATGCCACACTACCTAGCTAATAAATTGCCAATAACTGCTCATTATCTGCCAAAATGTTGTTATTTTATCTACATTGCATATTTTGCAAGCAGGGACCCGTTGAAAAAACACCAGCTCCAGCTCCAGCAGCAGCCCCAGCTGCCCAAACCGCAGTGTAAGAAAATTTTCCTTTATGCAGTTTATGGTACATTCCCAAATAATTTTGACCATATCGCAGAGATTCTCCTTTAAGTCTGAAAATTTTCCTTTATGCAGTTTATGGTATATTCCCCAATAATTTAGATTCTCCATTAAGTCTTAAATCCTGCCCTTTAATGCCAAAACTTTAATAAGCTAACTTATTCTGTCTTCCCATTTTTATTTTTACATGCAGAAATTTAAAATCGTTTCTTGTTTCTGTATCATACCACATTACAACTGATGAAAGCCCTGTTGATAACATGGGAATCATTTGCGGGAAATGCAGCTCATGTGTGATTATTCACAGAAATGCATTTTTCCGTTAAAATGCATGGTTTTAAAAGTGCAGGCGGTTTTCTGCTGATTTTTTTTTTTTTTTGCAATTTATCGTTCATGAACATGAAAAGTTGAGGTACTGAACAATAGTCCTTTTCTTTTGCAGGGCCCCAGTCAAAAAATCTAAGAAGTAGGAGGTTACTCCAGTCTATCACAGCTTAGTTGCACATCAGTGTTTTTTTCTAAGTTACGTTCTGAATCGCTGCTTATTGTCTGAACATTTTGCCATAACCGTTTTTAGTTTTTCTGAATACTGCTTGCTCCAAGAAACTCGTCTGTAGCTTATTTTATGCAATTCTGTTTGGTGTTTATGATATGATAGTATTTTATATTTTTTGACGGTTATTTTTTCTTTCTTTATATTAAATGTGCAACAAATATAATCTTTGAGTTTAGCTAAAGCTGAGGATGTGTGATGGCTAGTTTTGTTAGCTGCCCAGCTCAATTAGTATAGAACTGAGCCACTTCTGAGTGTAGAAGTGAGCTTTAGCTTGTGTTTGTTCGTGCCAGGTATGGATGTTTTTGTTTCAAGTAGATTCCCAATTCTTTACCTGATTTGAATTGTTGAGCTCCTTGTTTAATAGGTGCAGGATACACATTCAGGATTCAGGAATCTTTTGTTTACTTCATCTTGTGTTGAGCTCCTTGGTAAATAACTGGGTTTACATTTATGAAACTTGTTTCAAATGGTTAAGAGTCAAACCCTAAATATGTGGGTTGTGAACAAGCAATAAAAATTTCGTAAATCTGGCGACAAAAATTTAAATCCGTGAAGTGTGTTGGGAACAAGCAAACATAAACTGTATTCTTCAATATCTAATCTGAAATATATACCTTCATCCAAGTATAAATATTTGAGTTGATTCGTTCATGCAGAGAGCAAATTATGTTGTTTGATAATTATTTTCTTTTCCTTTTTTCATTCTGCGAAGTTATTGGAGAAATTGCTATAATCTTCTAATGTTTCATCCCCATCGCACGATAAAGTCGAAGTCCTTGATATTTTTTCATGCTACATATAACTATCCTAATTACTGAGTAGCTGTCTTTAGTTAAATCTTCATTTACTATTAATGCATTTATCTATCACTCAGTTAAAAGTGATGTAAGCTCTCCGTCTCTCCAATCCCTCATTTTTCACACCCCTCCCAAAAATCATGGCATTCCATGCCAACCCTCCCTTTGAACCCAACCCTCTCTTTTTAGATAGATATCATATTCATGGAATACGATTGTGAACCCAACTCCCTTTATTTTCTTCCTTTGAACCAATCTCATTCTTTTCCATGACAACATCACACCAAAATCCTCAACTCCTACTTCACAATCTTTTTACATCTCATTGGTTTTTCTTTCTTTTAAACTTATTTCAATCAACCATCATTCATACTCCTTTTTCCATCTTTTTTCATTTCATCTTCTCTTAATCTCCTTCCTCTCTAACTTCTATATTTCCCTCTCTCTTCTCATCCTATTTTTATTTTATTGCTATCCTAGTCTAATGTTTGTTAAAATTCCTCAACCTATTTTATATGCATTTTTCATCCATAACCCTCTACATGTTTGTTTGAGTCTCTCACTCGCTAGTTTTCTCTATTGCTCTTAATTTTTGTGGTGCTTTTCAATGCCTCCGGCTTTCAAAATGTCGTTCAACTCTGCTATGAAGCATAAGAAAAATGGGAAGAAGACTTCAAAGGATGATGAGCCTTCTCACTCCTCGAACTCCCACTCACTCTCAAGTGAATCTTCGGCCGATAATGAAGGAGATTCTACCGATTGCCATGTTGAGGCTATACCCGTTGTAGTTTGTGATGTAAGTTAAAGTTGTATAATCCGGATTTACTTGTGCCATCATTACCCCCGCGCTCCGATGATTAACCATCCATTGACAAGTCACCATTGAATGATGCAATGGGGGCCATTACCCACCCAAATCACATCTTACCACCTATAAACTCACATCATGCCTTACCACTCATATCACAACCACCTTTTCAAAAAGATTGGAAAACAACACCCATATCGGCGGGATCTAATGAGAAAAGATCTCTTGATTTTATTTCTCTGAACGAAGAAGGCCATATTGAGCTCACCGACGAAGATGAACAATTAGCAAAAGGTTAGTGGGGCCCTTCACTTGTTGGCTATTGTCTCGGTAAGCAACCATATTATCATCATCTCGTTGATTCCCTAAAGAAACAATGGCGATGCCGCGGTAGTTTCCAAATTTCCCCTTTAGGAGTTTTTTTTCCGTTTCAAATTTATAAACCATGAGGATATGATTCTTATTAGAGACTCCGCATCTTGGTTTATTGGTGGGCACACATTGATTGTTAAGAATGGGAACCGGGGATGAAAATCATGAAGGAAAATTTTGCAACAATGTCTATTTGGATGAAGTATCTTAATCTTTCGCCGGAATGGTATATCGACCGAGATCTTGCTAAACTAGGTTGCTTTATTGGGACTCTTCTTTTTATGGGTGAGCTTACCTCTTACATAACACGCATGGAATTTGCGTGCATTTGCGTTGAAGTAAAACCGGATAAAATGCTACCAAAGGAAATCTCTCTTCGTTATAAAGATTGTACATGTATGTCCGCTTTCTACTACACCAACACAAACAACACATTCTATTTCACCTCCAAAATTATACCACCTCCAAATCCATCATTCAACGTCAACCCACTATTGTCACAAAAACCAATACCAACACGTACTCATCAAAAATGTCATCCAATATCATTCCTCCATCTTCAAATTCTACATCTCACTCTTCTTTACCAAATCATGAAGAACAATGGAAAGTTGTAAACCGGAAAAAATCCGAACGAAACCATACCGAAAATCAAGTTCTGTCGTCTAATCGTTTCTAAGTGTTTGGAGAATCCTCTACCATTGTTGATGAGGAACGATTGGAAGTCCATGATATCCAAAAATCCAAAAGTGATGCCATCACAAATGCCTCAGCAAATCCCAATACAAATACCAACACTTTATTAAAAAATGATGATTGCTCCGCCAAGCGTGTTGTGTTGGTACGTTAGGGGTTTAACCTAAGAAGGTGAATGAATGTCAACCATCATGAGAGAAAAATCGGTTGACATTCTATGCCTAGTGGAGACTAAAGTCAAAATGACTTTGATTAATTTATTTAAATTCAATTTCTTTCAAGATGAAGGTTCATTCAACAATTTTAAGTTTACTCATTAAGAATTTGAGTTAAGTTTGATAAAAAGAGATATTCCATTGACCTTGACCAACTCCTTAATGTTCGAGTTTTTTCACGATTTCTTTTTTTCGGTTGTCTATGGGCAAAATGATGCTTTAGATCGGATTCGCTTGTGGAATGATCTTGCGCTCGCTTCATCTTCTATTGACAAGTCGTGGTTGCTGTATGAGACTTCAACATTGTCAGTTTTGCACATGAGAAAATTGATGGTAATCCAATAAATTCTTCCAATATGTGTAATTTCAACGATTGTCTTCTTTTTGTCAAATTGATGATATGACATCGATGGGGAGCAATTTCACTTGGAGCAATCATAACCTTTCCGATCACATTATGGAGAAACTTGATCGAGCGCTTTGCAATTATCTTTGGACGGAAACTTATCCGAATGTCATTGCCAACTTCTTAGATTCGGATATTTCCGACCACTCTCCAATACATGTCACTGGTGTTGTTGTTGATTACTTTTCTAAAGCTTTTAAGTTTTTAAATATTTGTGCCGATCATCCGGAGTTTCTCAGCATCGTTAACAATGCTTGAAAAGGATATTACACCGTCGATCCTTTTTCAATTCTTTGCATACAACTTAAAGATGTTAAGCCTGCTTTGAAAAATTGGAGCAAACAATGCATTGGAGATATTCAATCAAAAATCAAAGATGCGAGGAATCACTTACACAATATCCAAGCCATCCTCGACGCTTATCGTTTTGACTCTAATCTATGCTCTCTTGAAAGAGATGCCGCAAGCAAGCTCAATCATCATCTACAACTCGAGGAATCTATTCTCAAACAAAGATTTAGAGTCAATTGGCTTCATTTGGATGATGGAAATAATAAATTCTTTTATATGGTTATGTATAAAAGACGGTGCTCCAATCATATACATTCAATCCAACTTGAAGATGGTTCACTAACTTCCGATTCTTCTATCATTACTTCCAAAGCCATGTCCTTCTACGAAGAACTCCTCAATTCCTCTAATCGGTATTCATTTTCCTTTATTGATAATGGACCGAAGTTAGAGGAAGCACAAATCCATGACATTTTCAAACCCATTACTAACGATGAGATAAAAAATGTGGTTTTCATTGCAAAAACTTTAAAATCTCCGGGACCGGATGGATTAAATAATCTCTTTTTTCAAAAAGCTTAGCCTGTTATAGGTAATTTGGTAACGAAAGCCACTCTTTATTTTTTCAATACGGCTAAGTTACCAAAACGTGTTGACTCCACTTTGATTTCTCTTATCCTAAAAACAAAAAATGCATCATTCTTGTTGGATATATTGTCCTCAAGGCAATTACTGTAATTGCAGGATGTCAATTACTGTAATTGAAGGAGAACCTATACGGATAAAACCGTTTTGCTCGAGATGATAGTATGCTATTTGGTTTGTCTTTATCATGTGTATACATTTTACTTGTTATTACGTGTCGCTAATACATAATGATAAAGCTCGTATGGTCTTTGCTTGACTACCAGGATTAATGATAAGGATCATACTAGTGGGGTATGTGCACATCCTTAAATATTCTTAGTCGTAGGAGTATCGAGACTGGATATCGACTCCATTTTAGACTAGTGTGTACGTTTCCTGACCGGTTGGAAGACGATAGCCGATCCTATAACTGTTAGTGTTTGACATCGAGAATTGTATACAAGTGCTTATTAGGTTATGAGTTACACTGGACAAACTCATCGAGAACTCCTAGATGGTATTATACATTTCGTTGGATAACGGTTCTCTGGTGATATGAGTACATGGTAGTTTGTAGATCTGAGATCGGCATAATGTTTTATTTGGTTTCCACTGTGCTTTGATTATTACCCTACCACGACTATAAAGAGCTGTGCAAACATATTTTACTTAGGTACAGGCCCAATCCATATGGAGACAGTGAGCGATCGGAAGGGATTCATCTCTCCCGGTATAGGGAGTTGATTTCGCGCTGTGCACGATTGGTTATAACCATAAGTCCCTGTACAGGGCATGTGAGATTTACTCATAAGTGTTATCGGTAGTTTCTTGGTTGATTATGAGCTTGACATTGGCACGACTTATCGGGTTACTGGGGGTTTGACAATTACTACCTCGCAGACCCGGTATGCCACACTCTTAGATGAAGAGATCGAACTGTACGGTGACCGTCATTGATAGGCTCTGCAGGGTACGGATGAGCTTACTTGTCAACCTTACGTTCATTCAATACCTGGATAGTCTTTAAGTGGAGGTAGTACCGCTGACGTGCTTGTAGATTAAGCCGGTGGGGGATAGATCTGAAAGTGTTTCAGATCAGTCGGATTTAATCATAATCTACTACCAGCGTATTGTCGAGTTTTTAGAGTCTCACACAGAGGGTTTCTCGGCTCAGGTGAAACAATATAGTGTGCTTATGGTGATACGTGCAGGAGTTCGATTAAACATGTGTATATGATACACATGCATTAATCGGTTTGTTAATACTAGCCGGTTTAGTAATAACCGGATTATTAAATCAAATATATATATATATATATATATATATATATATATATATATATGTCACGACCCAAGTTTGGCCCGTAACCGGCACTTAAACTACGTAACGTCAACAGGCGTACGCAACTCAAGTAAGCAGAAAACCCAGAAATCTAAACCACCCAAAACTGGATCAACGGAGAAAAACATAGTTTTATCATTTGGAAATTCACAAGTAAAATCTCTAACTCTAGTTTTCTTTCTTGAAAATTTCGGCAGCACCTCCTTCGTAAAAACTAGCGCCGAAAACGGGTACAACACAGATATTATATAAAGTATCCCAAATGGGAGAAAAAATCATGCCCACCGGTAGATACAATCACCACAACAAGTATACGACGCCAAAGCAAAGAAAAAACAAAGAAACGACTATAATAAGAAGTAAACTTTCCAACCTAACCGGCTCCCACGAGCACGGCACCTAAATTCACCAAAATACTACAACACAGAAATCTCACAAGTCGTCTCTAAGTCATATACAACAGTGGTAGATGGAGAATACTAGATCCAACAAAAAGATATACAATATACAAACGGATAACCGCAAACCCACCTAAAAGCAAAGGCCTCACTGCCTAAAGTAGCGGTATCCGCAAAAGTAGTGAAGATAAGACGCCCTGCCGCAACAACTCTGAGGGAAAGTCCTGCAAAACACTGTGGCACAACGGGGGTGAGTTGCCAACTCGTGAATAGCAATTAACATCATACTGCAATCGCAGGTATGCACGAACAATGATCTATCTATCACATGTAATCCGATAGCATAAGTATGATAAGTGAATATGCAACAATCATGTAAAGGTATATCAGCAGGGTACTACAACTACAAGAAGCAATGCATATCAACATAATCCTGAGTGTGTGGGATGATATAATAAAATCTCATGCAAAATCATCAGCATGGAAAAACACCAGTGTCCCTCACTGACACATCAAATCCCAAATCCTCAGGCACCACATCCTGAGATCGGCCCTCACATCCTGTAAGTCTCACGAAAACCTGAGTGTCAAACACCGACACTCTAAATATCATGAAACCCATGTCTAGCATCGACACGTAAATCCTCATAACTCAGGCGCTGTCACCATGACTGGCCCTGACGATATGTCATACCTCACTCCGGTCGGTATCCCCATGATAACCGCCGAGTCCAAATACAATCACCGGTAGGTAGTGGTCCCACCGCCAGGCTTATCGTCTACACCATGAAATCACCACTCGCCCCGGGGTACCATACCGGGTCCACCATGTACCCGCAGACGGTGCCTTCCGCTCTGCGAATCGGGTATCACAAGCTAAATCTCAGAACCGAGAAATCACATGGTGGACGCACTGAAATATCATATCAAGAGAAACCGGGTTTTCAAACAATACATAGTTTCTTGAAAATACTGTAAGTGCACGGCGGCGCCCCGGCCATCTTTCCGAGGCCAAATTGCGGAAATTATAATTTTCTTTAAACTTTTGAACCGGCACCACCTCGCACTAAAATCCCGGATCGGGCCATTAATCTAATCCTAGCTAACTAAAGAACGAGTAGAGAGATATACCGAGTGATCCGTGTCCTCCGGTCTTCTCGTCGTCGTCCCGATCTCCCCGCGGAATGTCCGGTCTTCACCTCCTCGCCGGAAGGGCACCACATCGCCGGCTTCTTTTATGGGCTCCCACCTCTGGTCCGAGGCAACTCGGGCATGAAGTTGGCGAGTAGACGTGCCCAGGGTTTGCTGTAGAATAGTGTAGTGTTATGTCTCATTTGGGGTTGTAGGAAGTTGCCATTAGTGGAGGAAATGAGATGTGGAATTTTTGTGGTGAACTTGGGATTTTTAGCAAGCATGAAGAGAAAAAATCCCCACTACCAAAATTGGGACAACCCCATACTTGGCCGGCCTAGCCTTTTGAGAGAATGAGAGAGAGAGTATATCCCAAGGGGATGTGGATCAATAATCAAGCAAGAAAAGAATGATGATAAAAAAACAATGATCACAACTACATCCACACTCAACAACAACCATCATCAAAACCATGTCACACTAAAGTCAAGCCATCATGAAGTGAGGACGTCAAATGAAGTCAAATGATGGTGCAACCATCATGACACAACAAAATGCAAAGACAACCCTCCAAACTGCTTATTTGCACAAATGCAAATAAGCCCTCCTCCACCAATCTTCAGCCAATGAAAGATACAAAAGAAAATGGCTGAAATGGAAAGCAAAATGGCAACTCCAGAAAACTGATCCTGTAATAAATTACAGGAAAACCCCGCTACTGTATATACATACCCGCATTTGTATTCCGATCGAATACAAATACAACGAGACAAAATCTACACTATACAATACTAGGATCCGGTTTAAACCAAAGCCTGCTAGTAGAAACCGTCCGATCATGATTTGTGGAATACCGCACGTATCTGATCGAACCCTGCCATATCTCCATACGGCCTCTACAGCGTTTCGCCCGAAACTTGAGTAACTGTTTTGTGGGGGACTCTAAAGACTCGTCAATACTATGGCTGTGGATTTAACCACTAGCACGTCAGAGGTATTAGCTATACGTGACGGGCTACCAGCTATTGACCAAAAGGGACGTCGACGAGCGAACTTATCCTGACACCCTACTGAGCCTATCAGTGACAATATCCGCACAGTCCGGTCCGTTTGTCTATGAGCATCGCATGGCGGGCCTAGGGGGTTGGTAAAAGTCAGACCCCCAAAAGCGGTACAAGTCGTGTGGAGTGTAGCCCAGAACACCCTGATATACTACTGGAATACCTACCAGTAAATCTCCTACCTTGGCCAAGGACTTCGTGTAAGGGCTCTCCTAGACACAGCGCGACCTCACCCCCAATACCGGGAGAGACGAACCCCTGAAGATCCGCTCACTGTCTCCATGTGGCTCGGGACTGTACCCAACTAAAACCTGTTTCCACGTCTCCTTTGAGCGTGGTAGGGTAGTAATCAAAGTACAGTGGGAATTCACACGAGACAAATGACGATCCTCAGGTCGATGAACTAACCTGTACACATTTCACCAGGGAACTGCTATCTGACGTCAGGTATAAGACCAACTAGTATGTTCCCGGCGAGTCCTGTCCGGTGTACTCATAACCCAATGAGCACTTGTATACATCTTAGGTGAACCAACTGACACCAGTGGCTTATGAGACCGGCCACCTCCCCTCGTCGGGGTCTCGACTGTATACACTAGTCTACTCTGGAGAATCGATGCCCTGTCTCGAAACTCCCACGACTAGGGACCTTTTAAGGATGTGCTTATAGACCCCAGCTCTCACGTATATGATCGCCCTCATACTGCTGGTAGTCAAGTAGAATCCTAGGGGCTTTATCAACGTGCAATAGTGACTTGTAAGGTCACCTAAAGCAGTACACGATGATAAAGATAAACCAGATAGCATACTATCATCTTGAGTGAGACTGTCCTACCGGGATAGGTCCTCCCTCAATCATTGCAATCACGTGCCTGTGATCCAATAATTGACTCTGAGGGCACTATCTCCAACAATCTCCCACTTGCACTCAAGGCTAATTATTGCGATGTCGCATACTCACAGCCCGTGTGATACCGAACACCCAACTCCTCTACTAGTCAGTCTCACAAAACCCGTTTGCGAAACTATTGCATTCGAGGAATAGCCTCAGTGAGTGGATCCGCTCTAATGTTTCTTTCTATGTCTCTCTTAATTTCAAGTTCGCGGAGAAACCCATCTTCCGAAATGAGCAATACCTGTCTTAAAACGTGTCTGGATATCTGATGGGACCTAGCTCATAAATGAACTCCAAATCCAAACTTCTTAGACTGTATTGTCAACTGAACTTAATCAGTATCCTGCGTCATGCCTCCCTCAGTATCTGCCTGGATCACCTGTCCAAAATGCTGCCCCTCGTCAGAGGGAAAACTATAACTCTGACGGCCACCCTGTCGTCCAGGTCACCTTGGAAGCCTGGAATGATAACTTTCTCCTGCATGAGGCTGTCGTTATCATATCCCTAGAACATCCACTTATGTTCTAAAACTGCTTCCGAATGTTTTTCCAGGATTGGATCAATATTAACTTACTGCAGCTGGTGCAAAAACAACATCTGGTGTGGTACTTGACATCTCATGATTGACTCAATTGCCAAAGTAAGTGATCTGCCAATCATGCACATCCCTCTCTACTTTAGTCTGTAAGACACCTTTATAGAGGGTGACTCCATCACCTGCAGGTATACTACCGTGCCAGGAGTCGTCCATTCTAAATACCTGTAGAATGCTGTCTAAGTACCCAGATTGGGAAACTATCCAAATCTAGATCTATAGATCTAGTAACCAGAATGTTTGATATGATATCCAAGTCCTATATGGAGAAACCACTGTGTGACAACCAAAGAATAACCGATCGTAGTATAGGAATATCACTTCCTACTCTGTGTATGTCATCCAAATACCAGGACATCACACCCTACTACCTTCTTAACAGATCCATCCCCTATTCTGATGAAGTCAAATCTATGACTGTCACATCAGAAATAGATGATCTATCTCCGCTATTTCTGCTTTAGTCTATAAATAGACATAAGCCACTTTTCCACCAATGCTTCCGCTACTCCCACTGACTATGACAACCCTCTGGCAGAGTCATATACACGTACGCCTCTAAAGCTAGTTTAGAACGACGCTATACTCATCCTCCTGCCGGGTCTCACAGTCTGGAACAACAGCAATGGAAAGTCTGGGTAAACAAGAACCTCTCTGTCACCGTCCTTGAGCATACCGAAGTACCTCTCGAGTGCCTGAGGTTACCCACCATATCTGCGGAGTGGCCAATGGAATGTCAAACCAGATTGAATCTTTAGGTTCTTTATCAAATCTTCAGTAATCGTTTGCGGTTCTGGAATCACTTCCAGTTCTACCATACTCCCACTACTGTTTTCTGAAAAAATCCATTTTTATTAAAACTGTGGAGAGTCAAGAACAATATCACTATTGATCTTCCAGATGGTTGAAAGTCAACCCTCGTCATAGCCTGGGTCAACCCACAAACAACTATTATAGAAACCTGCCTTGAGTTATCCAGAGTCTGGTTTTAAGCATAAGCCGGACAACTCCCCGTACCTTAACATCGTTAAGATATGAATTGTTCTATATCCAATACAGAAACAGAGGCACTGATTTAATTAAACCAGATTCAAATCATGCAGCTGTCTCCAGTGAATGTCAACTAAATGGAAGGAGGCCGATCAGCATTACTCAACTTAGGAATGCTTCCAATTATGAGTAAGCTGAAAGATAAACAAGTTCTCTTAATCATTACTATCAACTGAATACCATACACAAGTATCTACATCTTCGATCATCTTAAAGAATCCCGATACTTGCAATACCTGGTTCTCTACTTTACTCTTATACCTATAATTTCTCAAAACTTGGGCCCTGTGTTTCTATGAAACATTTGTCTAAGAACTAGAGAAGTCATAAGTAAACAGAATATAGTACGAGGACCAACCCCTCTGTCCTGATGGACACTGGACAATATACAATCCTCTGTATAAGTCCCCTGAGTCTAATAACTCAAACCCTGTGCGTCGTAGGTTGAAAACTGTATTATGGTTATGGAGAATTACACCGCTGTTTAATGCTCCTTACCTAACCATCCACTGATATAGGTAAATGTCATAGACATAATTTCAAAAAGTTATATCTCACTCTATGAAAATAGACGTACAGATATATCAATTTGAAATTGGTGCATAACAACGGATATTCAAAACCAAATATTTGCCGTCCGGCAAACAACCCAGACGATTTCCTCAAATATCACCAATTACAAGGAATTCCGATATAATGAGGGTGATCACCTAATTCCCAATAACTTACTCCCACTTATTATCTGTAAAACCATACAGATGTGAGAATCAAACCTGGTAAATACATATCCTGGAGTAAGGACTAATTGGTAAATCAGTTTTCTTTTAACAGTACACAGTGAAACTGAAACATTGAAATGTTTCGTGGGGGGTATCCTGGTATTCCTAGTAATGCCTATTCCATTATCCAGATTCACAACTGTAACCGTATATTTCTTTGCCATCTCTCCAAGTATCTTCATATGTCTTTAGTTATTACCTTCTGTATACCCCTTTAGGCCAAATGGTTTTCTTCCTTCCCTACCGTTCGGCACCAGCCTATGGTTTGGAAGAAGACTATCCAATAAGCATAATGGGTGTACTGTCCTAATCCTAGGAGTACTCGCAATGCGAGAGAGGTGAAGATAAAAGACAACCGAATAAACCTTATTCCTATTTCTCCTGAACCAGAATCCATCCCCGAACTGGAACAAGTTCCTTTCGAGTTCGTATATAACCATACGATGGAATATCCAAATAAGTGTGGATCTTCGTAGTGATACGGAGTGTCCTAGAGAAATACAAAGGTGAAGTGGGAGTGGTAATGAAATACTTGGTTTGGCCGTGAATAGCAGTCGCAATTTACTTTGCCCTCCTTCTAATCCCTTTATTTGTCTTAACTTAATACCTTCTGTACACCATCGTTAGGCTAATTGGTTTTCTTCATTCCCTACCGTTCGACACCTGCCTATGGTTTGGAAGAAGACTATCCAATTTGCGTAATAGGTGTACTATCCACTAATCTAAGGGGCACTCGGAACCTGAGAGAAGGTAAAAGAAAAAGACAACTGAATAGTCCTATTCGTTTTCTCCAGAACCGGAAACCATCCTCGAATAAATTCCTTCGAGTTCGTATATAACCATACGATGATTTTATCCAATGGAAGTGGACGTTCGTCGTAATACGGGGTGTCCTGGAGAAAAGGGTAAAAGTAGGAGTGGCAATGATATTTGCAACTCAGACAATTCAAAAGCCGGTGTTAAAGAAGGTTCGGTCAACTTGGTCACTGAGTCATAGTCTAGGGTCGGGTCAATGGTCGCTGCCAAAGAGAGAGAGAAAAGAAACACTCAGCGTGCACTCTAACCTAGATCAGAATGGTTACCAATTTATCTAATCAGGAAACCTCCCACTGTACCGTCAAATTCTCCTCCAAACCTGAAAGAAGAATTAGTCGGGATCACCCGAGGAGTAAACCAACTCATCAGTGGGAATCGAGATCCAACTATCATCGCATGATAACGTGATGGAATCCGCTCACGTTATCACACTCCAGAAGGTATGCGCATATCTGGAAAGTTTCAGTTTCTTTAGAAACTCCCGATGTGATTTTTACCCCATGCTCTTATGACCTTGACTTTGGCCAACAAATCATAAGTCACATGTCAAGTTCTACCCGTCATTCTCCAGGTTAATTTGAACCCACCCGTACAAGCCATTGACTTTGGCCAACAAGGCTATACGATTATCCCAAACCAACACATCTATCTATGCTGCATATGAATAACCAATAGCTACCAAACACTGTGCCTTGACTTTGGCCAACAAACACAGCTTGAATACTATTGACTATCCATATGAAACGACGGAGGGCTACGAATGGTTTCTGGTGAAAACCTTTAACGTAATGAACTTGATATCGTTGAAAGAACGGATAGCTTTTTATAAAAATATAGTGATGAAAACCTTTGCTAAAGAGGTCACTCCCGGTGAAGGGATCTCGGCTCTTTCCCTGTAGAATGAGGTGCAGGATATTCCAACTGAATACCATGATGCAAAGCAAAAGTAATCGGCTATAGTAAAGTTAATGCCCTGACGCAAACTTCTGTCCAAGGGGTCACTCCCGGTTAAGGGATCTCGGCCCTTGCTTCGTCGATTGAGGTGCTGGATATTCATAACCGAATACCACTGTGCAAAACAAAAGAGAACGCCTTTGCAATAACAGCTTTTTGAAAAGGTGTTCCAACAATATCAGATTAGGTTTGTTTAACTTGCATTGATCCGAATCAATGCAGTCCCATCAATTGATCACACCAATAAAGAACGAAAATAATGACGTGCGTATATGCCATCCGCATTCGCCACTGGGTCCCGTCATTACCCGTTAGGTTAGTTAACTAACGGCAGAGCGGGGACTGGACTAGTGCGGATGCAAAACATATACAACATCTACTAGTATATATATATCAATATATAATTTTCGCTCAAGGCGTGATAAAATGCAATATCACAGAAATGTACAGCATCACAGAATAATACAGATATCTGGGATCCCCGGGTTTCATAGAGCCGCTACTGAAACCCGACGTTCCCCTGGTCGTATGGATAGCCTGTGCAATGAAATCCTATACCCCTACGGGCGCGGCAAGTTACCCGCCAAAACCTGAAGCGAGGCAGCCCCCTTCAGCAACGTGAATGGACCACCCAGCACTTCACGGAATCCGGTAACTTGGGCACCCCTCCTGGGTCAACCTATACCCCCTACGAGTGCGGCGAATAGCCCGTCAATTCTAGAGTGAAGCCCCCTCCATCTCAATACCATGAGATGCGGGCCCGTTGCCCTCTATAACCCGGTTATCCGTGCACCCCTCCGCGGGGTAATCCTAGTACAGAAAGTAAAATATATATACAACGGGTACATCGACCTCACACCGGCCGTGCCCCAAAAGAATAATACAAACAGACAGTAACGGCAGTCCACATGTCGGACGCTCGCCCCACAATATCAAATGTACATAATAAAGCAAACTGTACTAATATTGCATCCAGGCTATCCCCACGACCTATCTGTAACAACACAGTACAACACAGAACATCAACGTGAATGTCACGTTCGCAAATCCATCTAACCGGGCTATAGCAGTTAGGCAGGATTTACCGATCAAGTGACATTCACGGTCGCAGATATAATGTAAATACTGTGAACTAATGTGTTTAAAATTTTCGATCAATCAAATTTTACCAAGTGGGCCCCAAGCACTACTGTAGCACTTAAAGAAATTCTGGGCCCAAAAAGAATGTTCCAAAAACCCTATTTTCTACGCAGGAGTTCTCTGTAAAAATTTGGCACACTGAACTGTAAAAGTGGCGGCGGAACCGTGGCCCAAGCATGGGTTTGTTCGCGGTTCCGCGGTGGTATGGTGAGATCACGTGACCAAATTTTCACAGAATGCTTAGAATTCTCTGCACAGTATTCTGCAACAATCTGAAAAATTTTTGGAGCCAAAAAAATTTCGACAGAAACTGTGCTTTTGAAAACGCGGGTTTTGGAATTTTGTTAGATCGAAGATGTAAATACATTAGACCAAGCTAGACTAGGTTAATGGCGTAGATCTGATACCAGTGTAAGTGCACGGCGGCGCCCCAGCCATCTTTCCGAGGCCAAATTGCGGAAACGATAATTTTCTATAAATTTTTGAACCGGCACCACCGCGCACTAAAATCCCGGATCGGGCCATTAATCTAATCCTAGCTAACTAAATAACGAGTAGAGAGATATACCGAGTGATCCGTGTCCTCCGGTCTTCTCGTCGTCGTCCTGATCTCCCCGCGGAATGTCCGGTCTCCACCTCCTCACCGGAAGGGCACCACATCGCCGGCTTCTTTTACGGGTTCCCACCTGTGGTCCGAGGCAACTCGGGCACGAAAGTGGCGAGTCGACGTGCCCAAGATTTGCTGTCGAATAGTGTAGTGTTATGTCTCATTTTGGGTTGTAGGAAGTTGCCATTAGTGGAGGAAATGAGATGTGGAATTTTTGTGGTGAACTTGGGATTTTTAGCAAGCATGAAGAGAAAAAATCCCCACTACCAAAATTGGGACAGCCCCATACTTGGCCGGCCTAGCCTTTTGAGAGAATGAGAGAGAGAGAGAGAGTATATCCCAAGGAGATGTGGATCAATAATCAAGCAAGAAAAGAATGATGATAAAAAAACAATGATCACAACCACATCCACACTCAACAACAACCATCATCAAAACCATGTCACACTAAAGTCAAGGCATCATGAAGTGAGGAAGTCAAATGAAGTCAAATGATGGTGCAACCATCATGACACAACAAAATGCAAAGACAACTCTCCAAAATGCTTATTTTTACAAATGCAAATAAGCCCTCCTCCACCAATCTTCAGCCAATGAAAGATATAAAAGAAAATGGCTGAAACAGAAAGCAAACTGGCAACTCCAAAAAACTGATCCTGTAATAAATTACAGGAAAACCCCGCTACTGTATATACATACCCCCATTTGTATTCCGACCGAATACAAATGCAATGAGACAAAATCTACACTATACAATACTAGGATCCGGCTTAAACCAAAGCCTGCTAGTAGAAACCGTCCGATCATGATCCGTGGAATACCGCACGTATCTGATCGAACCCTGCCATATCTCCATACGGCCTCTACAGCGTTTTGCCCGAAACTTGAGTAACTGTTTTGTGGGGGACTCTAAAGACTCGTCAATACTATGGCTGCGGATTTAACCGCTAGCACGTCAGAGGTATTAGCCATATGTGACGGGCTACCAGCTATTGACCAAAAGGGACGTCGATGAGCGAACTCATCCTGACGCCCTACTGAGCCTGTCAGTGACAATATCTGTACAGTCCGGTCCGTTCGTCTATGAGTATCGCATGGCGGGCCTAGGGGGTTGGTAAAAGTCAGACCCTCAAAAGCGGTACAAGTCGTGTCGGAGTGTAGCCCAGAACACCATGAGATACTACTGGAATACCTACCAGTAAATCTCCTGCCTTGGCCAAGGATTTCGTGTAAGGGCTCTCCTAGACACAGCGCGACCTCACCCCCAATACCAGGAGAGACGAACCCCTGAAGATCCGCTCACTGCCTCCATGTGGCTCGGGACTGTACCCAACTAAAACCTGTTTGCACGTATCCTTTGAGCGTGGTAGGGTAGTAATCAAAGTACAGTGGGAACTCACACGAGACAAATGACGATCCTCAGATCGATGAACTAACCTGTACACATGTCACCAGGGAACTGCTATCTGACGTCAGGTATAAGACCAACTAGCATGTTCCCGGCGAGTCCTGTCCGGTGTACTCATAACCCAATGAGCACTTGTATACATCTTAGATGAACCAACTGACACCAGTGGCTTGTGAGACCGGCCACCGTCCCTCGTTGGGGTCTCGACTGTATACACTAGTCTACTCTGGAGAATCGATGCCCTCTCTCGAAACTCCCACGACTAGGGACCTTTTAAGGATGTGCTTATAGACCCCAGCTCTCACATATATGATCGCCCTCATACTGCTGGTAGTCAAGCAAGAATCCTAGGGGCTTTATCAACGTGCAATAGTGACTTGTAAGGTCAGCTAAAACAGTACACGATGATAAAGATAAACCAGATAGCACACTATCATCTTGAGTGAGACTGTCCTACCGGGATAGGTACTCCCTCAATCATTACAATCACGTGCCCGTGATCCAATAATTGACTCTGAGAGCACTATCTCCAACAAATACCCCCACGGTTCTCAAATCTATAAATCATAAGAAATCCATATCTCAATGTGTAAAATCCATATAAAACTGATATATGCACATAAAACATCAATATGAACATATAAAGGGAAAACCGCTCTTTAAATGAATTCAGCTTTTAAAATATATCTTGCGGCTCCCAAAATCCTCCGAAAACAATGCAGCATCATATGAAATGTACATGTAAGTGTAGCAAGGTTTAAGTATCTATATGTAAGCAAGTGGGTATGATGCATTTCATAAGAGCAATGATCAACAACTCAATACCATATATCAGAACAATACCACTTGGGGTACATACAACTATAGCGAGAATATGCGGTGTACATGTCAATATGAGTACATGATATACATGTAACTGTAATAGACTATGTGGGTGTACATGTCAATATGTATGCAAAATGTACAAGTAGCTATAGTAAGGTATACGTGAAATGGAATAAGGGTTACTACTTCGACTATTCCTGCCCAATGCAATGTTACGTATGTAAGTGTCAACAATATCTCATATGCACAATGTGATAAGAGCCACTACCACAACTATCCTTATCCACTACCGTATCACGTATGTAGGTAGTTTGTGCGTGTCATGGCAATTACTGACGATATGGGTGTAGCATACAATTTAGTGCTCGTGCAACATGAACCGTCAGTAATGTGTTATATCTAAAGGTACGAGTCAAGTACAACAGATAATACTAAGCATTGACATACATATGAAATTAACTAATATGCAAATACTATGCAGCTAACATATCATATTCGCCCCGACGCATAGCTCCATACGTGCTATTTCCCCGTAGATGTTAAATCTACTCACATGTGGTCTCCAGCTATGAAAATCCGACCACCCATTTCCCCTTGTTCGCAGTGTCCAAAGTCCCCACTTGCGACGCTATATTTTCACAAACACAAGAAATAATGCGAATATCTCAGAATCGATCAAAATAACGCAAAACAACGTATTCAAAAATGCACCAACACACTAAACTAACTCGCGAGCGCACGTCTAGTGGCTAACACGCGCAATGATACCTCAATACCAAACTGAGTACAACAGCAGCACAAACACACGACTCGTGTCGCAACACGTATCACTCGGACTCAAAACACTAAATTATAAGTAATCGATCCCAGATTTTGCATACTGAATTTACTAAAAAAGTAAACAGTACCAAACACCCCAAGACAACAGCAGACAACAACCCACAGAAGACCCACCCCAACCCTCACTTACACAGCCGGCGTCGCCGGACCTGGCCTTAGGGGTCGCCGGCCCCGGCCGGTTGGATGGCCTCCGTCTCTCAGGTGGTGTCTCAGGTCCACTAGTATATCTCTCTAAATTTGTTTGTTCACTCACTAAAATTCCCAGGTCACAGCAGATATAAAGGCTCTAAAAAGACACTAAAAAACCCGATATCGTACTAATCGATATAAAAAGCGTTCTACGCAACAACCAACGATCAAAACAGCATAAAAACTATAGTTTAACAGCATAGGGATTATACCTAACAACTTTGCTCACAAACTCCTAGCTTTCCCTAGCTCCAAGTGATCCAAGAGCTAAAAATCAAGACTTTGTGCAAGAAATGTGATATAATTGGGATTTTGGAGAAGTTTTGAGTTAGGATTGAAGAAAAATGAGAGAGAAGAGCTCAAGAGCAGTAGAGGGAGAGAGAGATTCGGCCATATGAGGAGGTGGTGGTTTTGGTGAGGAATTACCTAGCAAATTCCCATTCAATGCAAAGTTAATGCATTCACACACTCATTAATGCACATGCATGCATCAAAAAAATCATTCTCTTTTCTTTTCTTTTTCTTTAATCTTAACTTAAATCCTAGTCCACACAATAAATCTAGGTAAAGTGAGAAGGTTTTGGATTAACTCAACTTAATTTAAAGAAAAGATCGCTTAAAAAGAAATTTCCCAAAATGTGAATACCGCATTAAAATAATATTAAAATTGGGAAAAATCAAATTGAACCAAAACGTCCCATATACCCCCAAAGCTTGCGCACTAGTTTTATTTTAGCTAAACTAGGTGCCGGCAAGTCAATATGGTCGTTCGTTCATAGTCGGGTTAAAACGGAAAATACCGACAAACTTACCCTAAAACGGACAAATTCGCTTAACGATTTCTAAAACGTTACAATCTCCTCCCCTTATAAAAATTCGGTCCCCGAATTTAAAATTTCATACTAAGCGTACCTTAAAAAATATGAGGAAATTTCTTCCGCATCTCGCTCTCGACCTCCCAAGTGATCTCCTCACCAGTAGGGCTACGCCATAGAACCTTCACAGATGGCAAGACCCTTGATCGAAGTTTCTTCACCTGCCGATCCAAAATAACTACCGGCTGCTCGGTGAACGAAAGATCACTCTCAAGCTGAACGGTCTCGTGCTGAATCATGTGAGAAGGATCATGAAGGTATCTACGAAGCATCGACACATGGAAAACAGGATGAACATCCGGAAAACTGGGCGGGAGCGCCAAACGATAAGCAACAGAACCCACTCGCTCAAGGATCTCGAAAGGACCTACAAATCTGGGACTGAGCTTCCCCCTCATCCCAAATCGCATAACGCCCTTCATTGGAGAAATCCTCAGGAATACATGATCTCCCACTACGAACTCAAGTCTGCGACGACGACGGTCGGCATAAGACTTCTGCCTGCATTGGGCTGCTCTCATCCTATCCTGAATCAGCTGGATCTTCTCCGTGGTCTCCTGAACTAGCTGGGGTCCCAAAACCAGACTCTCACTAAGCTCGGTCCAACAGACTGGCGATCGACACTTCCTACCATATAAAGCCTCAAAAGGTGCCATCTGAATAGTCTCCTGAAAGCTGTTGTTATAGGAGAACTCGATCAACGGTAAGTGACGATCCCAACTGCCACCCAAGTCAAGCACACCTGCACGGAGCATATCCTCCAGAGTCTGAATAGTCCGCTCCGTCTGACCATCGGTCTACGGATGAAAAGCGGTGCTAAAACTCAACCGGGTACCCAAACCTTCCTAAAGCTTCTGCCATAGACGGCTAGTAAACTGGGTGCCTCTGTCGGATACTATGCATATGGGAACACCGTGCAAACGCACAATCTCATCTATATATAGCTGAGCGTACTGAGCAAAACCGAAAGTGGTCTTCACTGGAAGGAAGTGAGCCGCTTTTATCAACCGGTCTACGATAACCCAAATGGAGTCATACCCTTTACTGGTCCTAGGTAGACCCACAATGAAGTCCATAGAAATCTGCTCCCATTTCCACTCCGGAATGGGTAAAGGCTGCAATTCTCCAGCCGGTCTCTGATACTCAGCCTTGACTTGCTAACAAGTCAGGCACCTCGAAACGAAGTCCGAAATATCGCGCTTCATCCCTTCCCACCAGAAAAAGTCTCTCAAGTCACGGTACATCTTGGTGGAACCTGGATGAATGCTAAAGGTCGACTGATGTGCCTGCTTTAGGATCTCGCGTCTCAACCCATCAACATCTGGTACACACAAGCGAGTCCCACATCGTAGCACACCCTGGTCATCAATCATGAACTCCGAAACTGCACCCTGTCGAACAAGCTCAAGAATCTCAGACAAACGAGCATCACTGGGTTGCGCCTCACGGATACGATCAAATAGTAGTGGACGGGCGCGGACATGAGCAAACTTTCCCCCAGTGGAGGTGAACTCGAACTGCACTCTATAATCACACAAGAGCTGCCAATCTGCAGATGACTGATGCTGAACCGCGCTCAACTGGGACAAGCTACCCCGGGCCTACGACTCAAAGCATAAGCTACTACGTTGCCTTGCCCGGGTGATAAAGGATCTCACAATCATAATCCTTCACTAACTCCATTCATCGGCGCTGTCTCAGGTTCAGATCCCGCTGCTGGAAGATATACTTCAAGCTCTTGTGATCCGTGAAGATTTGACATGACTCTCCATACAAGTAGTGTCTCCAATTCTTCAACGCAAAGACTACCGCTGCCATCTCAAGATCGTGAGTGGGGTAAGTCTGCTCGTGCTTCTTCAGCTACCTAGAAGCATATGCAATCACCCTATCATGCTGCATCAAAACACAGCCGAGCCCTACTCGAGAAGCATCACAATACACAACGTAGCCGCCCGATCCAGAAGGTAAAGAAAGAACTGGTGCTGTCGTCAACTGAGTTTTCAACTGCTGAAAACTCTGCTCGCACGCATCAGTCCAGAGAAAAGGAATTCCCTTCCGGGTCAGTCCAGTCAGCGGTGTAGCGATACTCGAAAAATCCTGCACAAAACGGCGATAATAACCAGCTAAGCCCAAAAAGTTGCGGACCTCAGTAACCGATACAGGTCTGGTCCAAAGCTGTGCAGCCTCGATCTTCCTCGGGTCTACAAGAATACCATCGCCAGTCACCACATGACCCAGGAAGTCAACTCTATCAAGCCAAAACACGCACTTTGAGAATTTAGCATACAGCTGGTGCTCTCTCAATATCTACAAAGAAATTCTCAAGTGCTGCTCATGCTCCTCGCGACTCCTAGAGTAGACCAGTATGTCATCAATAAACACCATAATGAACTGGTCGAGGAACGGCCTGAAAATCCGGTTCATCAGATCCATGAACGCTGCTGGCGCATTGGTGAGTCCGAACCACATCACCAAAAACTCATAATGCCCATAGCGCGTACGAAAAGCAGTCTTCGGAATGTCATCATTCCGAACTCGCAACTGATGATAACCCGAACGCAAATCAATCTTCGAAAATTTTTTCGCACCCTGGAGCCGATCAAATAAATCGTCAATGCGGGGTAAAGGATACCTGTTCTTCACCGTAACTCGGTTCAACTGACGATAATCCACACATAACCTCAAACTGCCGTCCTTCTTCTTGACGAACAGAATAGGAGCTCCCCACGGCGAAACACTTGGACGCACAAGTCCCAAATCAAGCAACTCTTGCAATTGATCTTTAAGCTCTCTCAGCTCTGCCGGAGCCATCCGATAAGGCGGTATAGAAATAGGCTCCGTGCCAGGAATCAGATCAATGCAAAACTCAATATCGCGCTCTGGCAGCAGCCCAGGTAACTCATCGGGAAAGACATCGGGAAACTCTCGCACAGTAGAAACCTGGTCCAACGACTCCACTGTGGCTCCAGTATCATGAATGAAAGCCAAGAATCCCCGACATCCCCTTTTCAAAAGCCGACTAGCGCAAAGGACAGAAATCAAACGGTGAGGGGCGGCACCACGGCCCCCCTACATAACAAACACCGACTCGTCGGGAAAACAAAATCTAACTGTCTTCTCTCGGCAGTCCACGGACGCATAGCAAGTAGCTAGCCAATCCATGCCCAGCAGAACGTCGAAGTCCAACATCTCAAGAAGGATCAAGTCGACGGGCAGATCTTTGTCACCAATATGGACAACACAAGATTTGAACACATGACGCGCAACAAACGATTCTCCCACAGGGGTAGTCACGACCAGCGGCTGATCCAGCAAACACGACTCTCGGCCTAACCTCGGCACGAAGTGCGTGGAAACACACGAATGCGTAGATCCCGGATCAAAAAGAACGTGTGCATCACAAGAACAAACAGAAATGGTACCTAAAACCACAGCATTGGACGCCTGAGCGTCCTGGTGAGTCAAGGCAAAAACCCTAGCCTGTCCTCTACCGGTTATTGGCTGTCCCCTGCCTCCGCCACCTCGACCTCTCGGTACAAAACCCCCGCGACTACGACCTCTACGAACAGGAGTCTGACGCGGCGCAACTACAAGAATAAGAGGCAACACCCTCTGAGGCGGAGAAGGTGGTAAGGTAACCTGCGGTACTGCCGCCCCTCTCTGACGCACCACGGTACAATCCCGAACAAGATGATGTAGATTACCACAACCGAAGCATCCATAAGACGGTCACTGGCCCTCCTGGGAATAAGAACTGAATAACTGGCCACGTCCCATATCTCTACTACTCCCCGAGTCTGAAGGAACTCTTCCTCTGCAGACAAACCTCGGTCTCCGTGCTGGTACATCCGTACGAGTCCTCTTCGGTTCTGAAACAACCGATGACTCAGCTAGACGCTCCTCCACCAATAGAGCTGCATCGACAACTGCCGCATACGTATCGCAATGATGAATGCTGATGGCTAAGAACAACTGGGTAAGCAGGCCTCGAACAAACCTCTTCACCCTCATCTCCTCAGTCGCCACCAGGTATGGAGCATGCACCGACAGCTCAGTAAACAAAACATCATACTCCGACACCGTCATCCCCGGCGTCTGACGTAACGACTCAAATCTGCGCGCTCGCGCATCCCTGACACTCGGTGGAAGAAAACGGGCAATAAACGACGTCACAAACTCAGCCCAGGTCATAGGATCAAGACCCGCGGCTCTGCCCCTCTCCAACGACTCACACCACTTCTGGGCCATACCCTCCAAACGAAAACTGGCAAACTCCACCCATCTCTCATCGGAGCATCGGAGTGAACGACAAATCCTGGCCATCCGGTCGATGAACGACTGCGGATCCTCAGTAACATCTGTGCCAGTAAACACCGGAGGCCTCAGCCTCAAAAAATCTGTCAGCGACATAGCAATAACCTCCGGAGCTGTAACTGCGACTACCGGAACTGTGGGTACCATCGGGGTCCCCGCAGCGGGTGGAACAACTGCCTGCCCCTGCGCTCAGATGGTCTCTACCAAAGTCCCCACTATCTGGCGCAGATCCTGCATACCAGCTCCAATCATAGCAATGTGCTTCGGTACAACAGGCGTACTACCCTGGTCAGTCCTCGCCTCAAAGGAGTCAACTCTGACCTCGGCCCTCGCGGCCGCTCTCTGTGCCCTCGTAGTCTTCGGCGGCATATAGGCTGGAAATTGAAACAAGATTCGATAAGGAAACGGAAATCGAATCATAAGATGTATATCAATCACGGAAGGAATATAAATCAATAAGTCCTAAGGTCACTTAGGCGGAGTACCGTGTTGTAAGTATGCCGCGGAACATACACACGTTACGTCACTCTGCTTAAGCTACCTACTCCATCATACCAAGGTCATCCTAGACTCCGAACGGTAAAACCTAACGCTCTGATACCAACTTTGTCACGACCCAAGTTTGGCCCATAACCGGCACTTAAACTACGTAACGTCAACATACGTACGCAACTCAAGTAAGCCGAAAACCCAGAAATCTAAACCATCCAAAACTGGATCAACGGAGAAAAACATAGTTTTATCATTTGGAAATTCATAAGTAAAATCTCTAACTCTAGTTTTCTTTCTTGAAAATTTCGGCAGCACCTCCTTTGTAAAAACTAGTCCCGAAAACGGGTACAACACAAATATTATATAAAGCATCCCAAATGGGAGCAAAAATCACGCCCACCGGCGGAGACAATCACCACAACAAGTATACGACGCCAAAGCGAAGAAACAATAAAGAAACGACTATAATAAGAAGTAAACTTTCCAACATAACCGGCTCCCACAAGCACGGCACCCAAAGTCACCAAAATAATACAACACAGAAACCTCACAAGTCGTCTCTAATTCATATACAACAGTGGTAGATGGAGAATACTAGATCCAACAAAAAGATATACAATATACAAACGGATAACCGGAGAACCACTTAAAAGCAAAGGCATCACTGCCTAAAGTAGCGGTATCCGCAAAAGTAGTGAAGATAAGACGCCCTGCCGCAACAACTCTGAGGGAAAGTCCTACAAAACACCGTGGCACAACGGGGTGAGTTGCCAACTCGTGAATAGCAATTAACATCATACTGCAATCGCAGGTATGCACGAACAACGATTTATCTATCGCATGTAATCCGATAACATAAGTATGATAAGTGAATATGCAACAATCATGTAAAGGTATATCAGCAGGGTACTACAACTACATGAAGCAATGCATATCAACATAATCCTGAGTGTGTGGGATGATATAATAAAATCTCATGCAAAATCATCAGCATGGAAAAACACCAGTGTCCTTCACTGACACATCAAATCCCAAATCCTCAGGCACCGCATCCTCAGATCGGCCCTCACATCCTGTAAGTCTCACGAAAACCTGAGTGTCAAACACGGACACTCTAAACATCATGAAACCCGTGTCTAGTATCGACACGTAAATCCTCATAACTCAGGCGCTGTCACCATGACTGGCCCTGACGATATGTCATACCTCACTCCGGTCGGTATCCCCATGATAACCGCCGAGTCCAAATACAATCACCGGTAGGTAGTGGTCCCACCGCCAGGCTTATCGTCTACACTACGAAATCACCACTCGCCCCGGGGTACCATACCGGGTCCACCATGTACCCGCAGACGGTGCCTCCCGCTCCTCGAATTGGGTATCACAAGCCAAATCTCAGAACCGAGAAATCACATGGTGGACACATTGAAATATCACATCAAGAGAAACTGGGTTTTCAAACAATACATAGTTTCTTGAAAATACTCCCACGGTTCTCAAATCCATAAATCATAAGAAATCCATATCTCACCGCGTAAAATCCATATAAAACTGATATATGCACATAAAATATCAATATGAGCATATAAAGGGAAAACCACTTTTTAAATGAATTCAGCTTTTAAAATATATCTTGCGGCTCCCAAAATCCTCCGAAAACAATGCAGCATCATATGAAATGTACATGTAAGTGTAGCAAGGTTTAAGTATCTACATGTAAGCAAGTGGGTATATTGCATTTCATAAGCGCAATGATCAACAATTCAATACCACATATCAGAACAATACCACTTGGGGTACATACAACTATAGCGATGAGTGCATGATATACATGTAACTGTAATAGACTATATGGGTGTACATGTCAATATGTATGCAAAATGTACAAGTAGCTATAGTAAGATATACGTGAAATGGAATAAGGGTTACTACTTCGACTATTCCTGCCCAATGCAATGTCACGTATGTAAGTGTCAACAATATCTCATATGCACAATGGGATAAGAGCTACTATCACAACTATCCTTATCCACTACCGTATCACGTATGTAGGTGGTTTGTGCGTGTCATGGCAATTACTGACGATGTGGGTGTAGCATACAATTTAGTGCTCGTGCAACATGAACCGTCAGTAATGTGTTATATCTAAAGGTACGAGTCAAGTACAACAGATAATACTAAGCAATGAATTCATATGAAATTAACTAATGTGCAAATACTATGCAGCCAACATATCATATTCGCCCCGACGCATAACGCCATACGGGTGATTTCCCCGTAGATGTTAAATCTACTCACATGTGGTCTCCAGCTATGAAAATCCGACCACCTGCTTCGCCTTGTTCGCAGCGTCCGAAGTCCCCGCTTGCGACGCTATATTTTCACAAACACAAGAAATAATGCGAATATCTCAGAATCGATCAAAATAACGCAAAACAACGTATTCAAAAACGCACCAACACACTAAACTAACTCGCGAGTGCACGTCTAGTGGCTAACACGCGCAACGATACCTCAATACCAAACTGAGTATAATAGCAGCACAAACACACGACTCGTGTCGCAACACATATCACTCGGACTCAAAACACTAAATTATAGATAATCGATCCCAGATTTTGCATATTGAATTTACTAAAAAAGTAAACAGTACCAAACACCCCAAGACAACAGCAGACAACAACCCACAGAAGACCCACTCCAACCCTCACCTACACAGCCGGCGTCGCCGGACCTGGCCTTAGGGGTCGCCGGCCCCGGCCGGTGGGGTGGCCTCCGTCTCTCAGGTGGTGTCTCAGATCCACTAGTACATCTCTCTAAATTTGTTTGTTCACTCACTAAAATTCCCATGTCACAGCAGATATAAAGGCTCTAAAAAGACACTAAAAAACCCGATATCGCACTAATCGATATAAAAAGCGTTCTACGCAACAACCAACGATCAAAACAAAATAAAAACTATAGTTTAACAGCATAGGGATTATACCTAACAACTTTGCTCACAAACTCCTAGCTTTCCCTAGCTCCAAGTGATCCAAGAGCTAAAAATTAAGACTTTGTGCAAGAAGTGTGATATAATTGGGATTTTGGAGAAGTTTTGAGTTAGGATTGAAGAAAAATGAGAGAGAAAAGCTCAAGAGCAGCAGAGGGAGAGAGAGATTCGACCATATGAGGAGGTGGTGGTTTTGATGAGGAATTACCTAGCAAATTCCCATTCAATGCAAAGTTAATGCATTCACACACTCATTAATGCACATGCATGCATCAAAAAAATCATTCTCTTTTCTTTTCTTTTCTTTTCTTTTTCTTTAATCTCAATTTAAATCCTAGTCCACACAATAAATCTAGGTAAAGCGAGAAGGTTTTGAATTAACTCAACTTAATTTAAAGAAAAGATCGCTTAAAAAGAAATTTCCCAAAATGTGA
Source organism: Agapanthus africanus (assembly GCA_030015575.1). Taxonomy (NCBI): domain Eukaryota; kingdom Viridiplantae; phylum Streptophyta; class Magnoliopsida; order Asparagales; family Amaryllidaceae; genus Agapanthus; species Agapanthus africanus. The sequence continues at coordinate 89,510,075 of JASDDO010000028.1, read as the reverse complement.
ATACCGCATTAAAATAACATTAAAATTGGGAAAAATAAAATTGAGCCAAAACGTCCCATATACCATCAAAGCTTACGCACTAGATTTATTTTAGCTAAACTAGGTGCCGGCAAGTCAATATGGTCATTCGTTCACAGTCGGGTTAAAACGGAAAATACCGACAAACTTACCCTAAAACGGACAAATTCGCATAACGATTTCTAGATTTCTAAAACGTTACAATATATATGCTAGTATTAAATTACTCTCTCTTTAATCTATCTCTCTTTATGATTTATATTAGATATAAATGTTATATATATAGATTAAATCATAAAGATAGATAGATTAAAGAGAATGTAATTTAATACTAACACACACATTTTTTTTTTCTTTTCTAATTCTTTTGGAGCTTTGAATAGACCATGTGATGGCATGTGGGGGTGGGTGCAAACCCATCCCAATATTATGGACTGGTGGAGGAGAGAGGAGGAAAGGGGATATGCGTGAAATTCACTCTCATTTCCTAAGTGGTTCATTCATTTGTTTTCTCCACCTTTCTCTCCTCTGTTTTCTTGAAGCTCTTCCAAAAGAAAAGGAAAAAGAAAGAGAGAACATAAAAGTGAGTATTTATACGCTACACCATCTAGTTTTAGTCTCATAGCAAGAAACTATGGCTAGTTGCTTAACAAAGGACATCCATTTAGTGAAGCTTGAGCCTTGAGCCGGAGTTTCCTCACGTGGATCATCTTCGACAAGTGGGTTGGCGACCAAGCTCGTTTCCGGAGGACTTGGAGTCTAGAAGGGGTATTCCACGAATGGACGGATACGCTACAAAGGTTGTAGCGTGTTAAAACTCCTAGTCTAGAGTTCTTGTTGTTGCAAGTTTTAGTTTTTGGGTGTTATTCTTGGGTTTTGGATGCGTTGCTCTCTTGATTTTTTAAATTATACATTCGGCCTCGTTTTAAATTGTCGCTTGGTGAGCAAAACATCCTAACATCCTTTATAGAATTTAGGCCCATGTCTCTTTTTAATTACATTTATAGATATATTCTAAAATTCTTGCATGTAAGCCTAAGTCTATCATGCCACATCTCATCCCCGCCACGCAAAGTGCTTTCATTTATGGTCGAAGTATTGAAGATAACATTCTTCTTGCTTTCGATTTGATTCATAATTTTCATCAACGATATGCAAAAAAGGGTTTTTGCGCAAAAAATGATTTGCATAAAGTATTTGATTTCGTTAATATAGATTTTCTTTTGCATATAATGGATCAAAGGGGCTTTCCTTCAATGTAGCTTAAATGGATCCATGCTTGCATATATAAGTCGATGTTCTCGATAAATTTGAATGGCTTATTTCATGGCTATTTTAGTTTCACTTCAGGTCTTTGGCAAGGTGATCCTCATTCACCTTATTTATTCACATTGGTGATGACTTCAGTTTCTCAACTTTTACAAGAAAATGTGGATTCCGATGAATTTGAAGCTATTGATAGGAGCTCTTTTGGTATTTCTTATATACTTTACACTGATGATATTCTTGTTCTTGGAAAAGGCGATGCAAAATCGGCCGTGGCTTTAAATGAATTACTTAATTCCTTTGAAAGCATTTATGGTCTACGAGCAAATAAAAATAAAAGCAATATCTTTTTCTCCTCTATCATAGTTTTGAGTTTTAAGTCGTTTGTTTAAACACTTGGTATGGAAGAGGGGACACCTTTTCCATATCTCGCTTGTCCACTCTCTTCTAAATCTTAGTGCCTTTATGTGCCAACCTCTCATAGATAAGATGACATCAAGATTTAGTGGATGGAAGTTCTAATTTCTCTCCATGGTTGAACGTTTTGAGTTTCTTCGATCGATCCTACTCGCTTTTCTAATGTATTGGTCTCAAGCCTTCCATTTTCCGAAAAAGGTTTTATAGAAAGTGGAATCTATTTGTTTTGGGTTTTTGTAAGGCAACTCAATACCATTAAGTGGAGTGATATTTGGAGGCCAAAAGAGTAAGGTGGTTTGGAAATATATAGTGTACAAGATTACAATCTTGCATCACGGCTAAAACTTTGTTAGAAACTTTACCACAAAGATGGACTTTGGGCTTCATGGACTCACTCGGTTTTTATGGCACATTCGAGAAGATACAATTTACGAACCTTTTGGACCACTTCATCATCGTGGAGATCTCCAATCATGAGAAGTATACTTCATTCAAGAGATGTTTTTAGAGTTGAATATCGGATTCATATGATGGGGCTTCAACTTGTCTTTTTTTAGACCCTTGGATCAAAAAAAGATCTCTTTTGGATATTTTTGGAAAGCAATTGACATATGATCAAGGTTCGAGGTTTCGGCCGAAACCACCGATACGTGATGGTTTCGTATCGGTTTCGGTGGAGACAGATATGAAATCTGAAACCGATACGAAACCAACCATACAATATTGTTTCGGATGAAACCTTTAAAAACTTATTTTTTTTATACCATTTTTACTGTTATTGTGACGATTGTAGGCCTTCGTTGTTAGAAAACCGTAAAAAATTGAACCTAAACTCTATATTAATACTTATCTAAATACACTTTTCAATATATTTTGTATCCTGATTAGATTTTTAAATACTAGAATCATTGTTTTGTAATATAGAACCATAAATTTAAGTATTTAATATATCTACATTTATGTATATTGTATTACCGTCGAAACCGAAACCCGAATCGAAATTAGCGAAACTAGCCGAAACCCAGCGAAACTAATAAAATTATGAGAGACCAAAACCGAAACCGAAACCGAGTTCTTGAACCTTGCATATGATATTAATGTTCCTCTTGACGCCAAGCTTTCGGTTCTTATTCGAAATGGAGAATGGATTTTACCTCATTCTACTTCACCACAAATGATTGAGGTATGGAGGTTGATTCAATCGATTAATATTGATGGATCTATTACTGGGGATGCTTTATTTTGAAAACCATCTCATTTTGGAATATTTTCCACAAAATCGGCGAAAGCATCTTTTCCACCAGAACCTTTCTTAATATATTATTAGGCTAAATTTGTTTGGTTTCACAAATCCATTCTGAATTTTGTGTATGATTTACTTCAAGTAAGGGGTATAGGTGAAGGAGGACAATGCATTCTATGCAAAGCTAAATCTAAAAGTTATAAGCATCTTTTTTTTGAGTGTGCATTATCTAACTGGGCAGTCTGAGCATCATTAGCACGTTGCAAACTTTACAATCCACCATCTAATCTACATGATATCATAGATTTTATCCAAATGAAGGTCTCATGTAAGAAACCAATTAGAGCACTCATTCGTATTGTGGTTGCAAATGTTGTTTGGCATGTTTGGAAAGAACGAAATTATCGAAATTTTAGGTCTCAATTGAGATCTAAATAGATTGTTCTTCGGGATGTTATCTCTGATACTTGAATTAGGGGTGGCTAAATTTTTTGATGCTACGGATCTTGGTAGTGGACCAATTGCTCAAAATTGGAGTGCACTGCCTTCTTTTTTAAAAGTGCGATCTTGAGCTATTGTCTTGTAATAGCCTTGATTCTGTTGTCTTGTATTTCGTTTTCATTATCATCTTATTTTAAATATATAAAAATTTAGGCTTTTTGCCCTCACCTTTGGCAAAAAAAAAACCGTGTCTCTCTCATCTCATCTCATCCATCAGATTTTCCATTCATTTAGCATCACAATTTCATTCCCATTATCTTCTTTTCTTTGGGGCAATTTTGCAAGAAAAAAATTAAAAAAAAGTGTCCGTTTGGTTTCAGCTAGGAGATGTAACTGAAACAGGTGCAGGACTTTTGTCCGAGGACTGCGACGCATTGGCTCGAAGACGAAGCTTCAATCGTCCTCAGAGCGAGGCAATGCATTCCTCTTGATAGGTTTGCTTACTTGCAACCTGTGATTTTTCTAGCCTAAAACATAGATATACCGCATCATGTGGTTTCCAGTTGCAGAAGATATTCTATTATCAAAAGAACGGTTAATTTTGCAGCTATCTGATGAAGTTACGACATTGTATCGAGTTTTCGTACTAACCATGGAGATTAATGATTTATATGGGCGATCATCATTCAAAAAAGGTGGTTGAAACTTGAATTTTTAGTCACCATTGAGAGATATTTTCTCCCACACGACATAAAATCTAGGTTCCATTTTGCTTGCATTCAAAAAAATACCTTAGACTATAATAAAGACAATTGATTGTTATTGCTTTAATCATTGAAGTTGTGCCGTTGATATCAATAATCCCACAGTTACAGATGCAAAGAAGCATCACCGATTCATGATCTACACACAAAAAACTTTTGATTATGTCCAAAGTAACCCCCATAATGATTATGTCCCAATTTGCGCTAAATTTTTCCTCCAATTACCCCAAACATCATCGATTGATATTTATTACACCCCAACATCTTAAGCTTTTTGAATGAAGTGGTTATTTTACATGGTACGAAAGCACCAGGTTTCAAGAGGTGGAAGGTTCAAACTTCAAACCTAGCTCATCACGGTCAATTTAAAATATACTTAATTGGATCCTACTTATCCTGCCTCTACGCGTAAGTCTTTCGGGGATAAATAAAAACTTTGAAGCTTATAAATATAAATAAAAAAAATCAAGCTAATAATATTTTAAATCTTTTTTAACTGGATATAGATTGCATAATTAATTAAGCTGAAAGTTTTAAATCTGTGATGTAAATTATATGTTTGGCGCACAAATGTCTTTGTACATGACTTCACAGGTAAAATTGAGGGATAGATAAAAAGTTTGAAGCTTATAAAACAAAATCAAGCTGAAAGTTTTAAATCTGTGATGTAAATGTGTTTGGTGCACACATGTCTTTGTACATGACTTTACTTGTCAAATGCAGGGATGAATAAAAAGTTTGAAGATGATAAAAATAAAATAAAAATCAAGCAGACAATATCTTAAAGCTTTTTTAACTGGATATAGATTGCATCATTAATCAAGCTGAAAGTTTTAAATCTGTGATGTAAATGTGTTTGGTGCGCAGAGGTCTTTGTACATGACTTCACTTGTAAAATTGAGGGATAAAATGTTTGAAGCTAATAAAAAAAATCAAGCTGACAGTATTTTGAAATCTTTTTTAACTGGGTATAGATTGCATCAGTAACCAAGATGAAACTTTTTAATCTGTGATGTAAATGTGTTTGGTTCACAGATATCTTTGTACATGACTTCACTTGTAAAATTCAGCGATAAAAAGCTTGATGCTTATAAAAAAAATCAAGCTGACAATATTTTGAAAGATTTTTTAACTGGGTATAGATTGCATCATTAATCAAGCTGAAAGTTTTAAATTTGTGATGTAAATGTCTTTGTACATGACTTTACTTGTAAAATTCAGAGATAAATAAAGAGTTTGGAGCTTATAAAAAAACACAAAAAACCATGATAAAATTATATAATTCGTTACACTTTGAATTACAAATCGCATTAATTCCAATTTCTTAGGATGCCGGGCGAAATGGATTCTGCTTGCCGATATTGCGGGAAAGACCCGATCCACGCGAAGAATTCCTGTGAAATAAAAGCACGGACAGACATTTGTGTTTGCGACAAATGCTTGGAGAGGGCCAAGCAAGTGCCAAGCGTCGGGGCAAGGCCAAAAATGCCTAGGTGAATAAACGAAAACCCCTCTCAATTATTGTTACCGTTGTTTATTATTGTTACCATTGTCTGAATATTGGTGAGGCCTAGGTGAAACCTTATTTAATATGTACAAGAAGTTTATATAACCTGTTTCTCGCATTCTAGGGTCAGGCCACATGCATGTTCTAAGGTTAAGACCGAAGAAGAAATGAAATAGTTAATTGCGATTAGGAACTCAGAGATGATATTAATGTAGGACTCGTCCATCGCAAAAGGGGTACAATGTACAACGTCCTTAATTGACTTGCTGCCCATGCATGAGGTCGTCTTGTTTTGTTCTGCAATCAAATAAAAAATGCTACATGAGGATAAAGGATTTCCCGCCGCCGCTGCCAATGATTGTTTACGTTAGCTTATCCTTTCATGTCAGTTCTCAACTGATTGTTTCTGATAGGAACATGGTCAAGTAGTTTTAGTGTTTTTTTTGGTTTACATCAATATCGCAAGTTTACTTGGTCAAACATCTTTTTAGATCATCATGATTCCTGCTCCTTCTCTTTCACATTTGGTAATTTTATCCATGAGATGATCTTTAAAGGTCAGCTCGTATCTGTTTATGTAACTCGACCCTCATTTCTAATAATATCTAATTGAACGTAACTATGGTCATATAGATTCATGTTTTTTAATATCATCATACATTTGGGAAATGCAGATACCAATTTTGTGACGACCCAAATGTGGCATGTGACCGGCACTCAAATCACGCGACATCTAAAGACGTCGACGCGGTTCAAGTAAGCCGAAACCCAGAATCTAAACCTTTTTTAAAAATATTGGAGATGAAGTTTAAAATAGTCATCTGATGGAATCAGTTTAAAATAACATTTAAGTTTAACTAAGTATGTTTGAAAAATATCTATGACTTTTTGAAATTTGACAGCACCTAGCAAAAAAATATACGACGCACAATGGCGAAGAAAAGAAAGGCGAAATAAAATCAACAACAAGAGTGGAATGTTTTTGCCAGAGGCGAGGGTAAAAAGCCCATATTTTAATATATTAAAATAAAATATGGTTATGAGTACAAAAATTCAAGATCAAAGCTATCACAAACCGATAGCTCAAGATTGAAATTTTAAAAATGGAGCTAATGCATTCCAATTTCGAAAAATTGGTTCATTACCAAAATACTTAGCATCAAAAAACTTAGCTATTCTGATTGAAATATCGGAGATCATATCCCGAAGAACAATCTCTTTAGGCCTACATTGAGACCTAAATTTTTTTATAGTTTCGTTCTTTGCGAACATGCCAAACAATATTTGCAACTATCATAGGGAGGATGTTCCGATTAGTTTTTAACTCAAGATCTTCAATTGAATGAAATCTATGATATCATGAAGATTAGAAGGTATATTGCAAATGCCGCAACGTGCAAAAGATGCATGTATCACCCAATTAGAAAATCGCCATTCAAAGAATAGATATTTATGACACTCGGATCGGGTTTTACAAAGAATGCATTGTCCTCCTTGACCAATGACTTTTGCTTGAAGTACATCAAAGGTTTTCAATTTTTTAAGTGTTGCTTGCCATAAACAAAAAGAATTCTTCGGAATGGATTTGTGGAATCAAATAAAATTAGCCCATGAATATATAAAGGAATGTTGTGTTAGGAGTGGTAACTTCATCGATTTTGTTGTGAATTTTCCCATATGGAAAGGCTTTCAAAACAAAGCATCGCCGGTAATCGATCTATCAATAATGATCAATCTAATCAACTCCAAAGTTTTTATTATAATCGGTGAAGTAAATTGAGGTAGTAACCATTATCCATCATGAATACCGAAAGTTTGGCGTCAAGTGGAATACCGAAGTCATATGCTAGCTGCTCTCCAAAAATATCAAAAAGAGAATTTCCCTCGATCCAAGAATCAAGAAAAAGGTAAGTTGAAGCCCCATCATGAATCCGATATACGACTTTCTCTTTGAATAGATCTCTTATATGAAGAATAATTCTCATATTTGAAGATCTCCACGATGGCACAGTGGTTCAAAAAGTTCAAAAACTATTTCTCCTTGAATGTTGTTGAGTTCAGTTGTAGTTACTTTAGGCGAACAAATTTCTCATTCTTTATGTATTGGAATCATTATTTTCTATCATCTTTTTTTTTATCTCGGCTGCAAACATATCATATTGGGACGGCCAAAGCCAGTCCCAAGCATCTTTCACCAGCTGGTTGACTTTTCTTTTAAAATGAATGCAATTTTATTTTTAGAAGAGGGGTATAAAATAGTGTCAGTATTATTTTGTTATATTTGATAAGTAACAATCTCCTGTAGTCTAATACAGGCCAAAACATAAGTAAGCCGGTGAAAGATGGCTTCATCATCAGGAAGCCGCAGAAGATTCACTCTCGGTCTCATGCAAGGAGAGCCATGGAGGCTGTAAAACTCGGTTTGGGCTCACACATGGATACACCTGGGCTTTTAATACAGCGGGACTCCATCCAAAAGACTCAATCCTTATGGAGGTTTATCCCATCTTATATGTTATACCCATATGCATCCCATAGTTTTTCCAATGCGTGACTAAATGTTAACCACATTCTCAACAGAGGCAAAGTGGAAAGGACGCCATTCTGGCTATGGCAAGCAGCACTTTATAAGTTACAAGATCAAACGGTAATTTTTTTTTTATACAAAATCTACCTTGAAGTTTTTTTTTTTTAACTAAAATGAGCTCTCTCAAATTTAGTTTTTCGAGAAGTTTTGACACTAAAATACCCTTAAAGGTAGCACTTTCAGTCAGATAAATACTATAAAAATAAGGTATTTTAGTAAGAAAGTTCAATTGTTTGGAGATTTTGTGAAATTTACCTAACATTAAATGTAAAATAACTCCAATCCGACTTCTACTTTACTAACAGGTAAACGTAAGGGTACAAGGGAAGCCAGACTTCCAATTAAGATCCTTTGGATGAGGAGAATGCGAGTTCTAAGACGTTTCCTGAGGAAGTATCACGAGGCAAAGAAAATCGACAAGCACGTGCATACCATGACATGTACATGAAAGTGAAAGGTAATGTTTTTAAGAACAAAAGGTTCTGATGGAGGGCATTCACAAGTCCAAGTCTGAGAAGCCGAGAGAAAAGAATATAGCTGATCAGTTTGAGGCCAAGCGTGCCAAGAGCAAGGCAAGTAGGGAGAGAGCTTGCCAAGAGAGAGGAACGTTTTTCCCAAGTGAGTTGAAGTTTACTTTTTGCCCCTGATACTTAACACCGTGTCACTTTCTTTTGTTAATTATTTGCTGTTTTCTTTTCAAATGGTCAATTGATCCCTATAAAATTTTCCACGTTAATTATTATGTAATAAGTTGTTTATGGATATGCATTAAGATTACAAGTTATAGAATCCACAAATAATTGCCTTGAGCACATATATGATGTAAAATATTGCACTTATATGGTTAATAATTATGTAACGGGCATGTATTGTCAATACAAGTATAACTAGTTAAAAAAGAAGAAGTGCAGGCAAGCAAACACACAGCATACTACACAATAAAATTTGGAATATGTACCTTCAGGCTTCAGAATATCAATTACAAGGTTACAATTAATAATTGCGTTCAAACTCTCAGGTCCCTATGCTAGGCGTCTATAAGAAACAGACCTCATTTTGCATCTATTCTCTTCTGAAGAAAAGAATTATCAATACTGATTTCCCTCCTTGTAATTGACCTTTTATTTTCCTACATCCAAGGAGTGATAAATTTTGCAATTTTGGTGGTGATGTCTTCAAATATAATTGTGTCAACAAAAAGAAAATATTTAGATAATTTTTAAATAGAGGGACAGCAAATAGATCCTATCACTAGATATTCGTATTTCGATTCTGTCTTTTTTTTTATTCTGTTCAGTGTAACCTGCATCTGTGTGATGTTCAGTGTAAACGCTTCATCCATTCTAAGCTTTCCTGATGTTTTGGGTTGTAATACAGGATGGAATAAGTTTCAACTACCATTAAAGAATTTTTAATGATATTTTGGACTTGGCCCCTTTCTATCCATTCAACCGTCTCAGCAAATTATTGAGTGTCTCAGCAAATTAATATTCCTTTCTTGACTAGTAGCAGTCGCTTCGTCGTCGTCCTTGTTGCACTCAACGTCTAACCACCACCACAACACTGCACTCTCCTTTGTGGTTCTCTTGTTTTTAATTGGTATTCTTCCTGTTAACTTTGGTATTGTGACAAGCTTTGTACTGGTATACGGTTCTTATTAGCTTCAAAATCAATTTTTTTTATAAAGATCATCAGTATATTGCCAATTATGCCTCACTACCTTGCTAATATGTTGCCAATAACTGCTCAATATCTGCAAAAATGTTATTATGTTAATTACATTGCATATTTTGCAAGCAAGAAAAAACACCTGCAGCAGCAGCAGCCCAGCTGCCCAAACTGCAGCGTAAGAAATTTTTCCTTTGTGCAGTTTATTGTACATACCCCAATAATTTTTGACCATATCGCAAGGCTTCTCCTTTAAGTCTTAAATCCTGCCCTTCAAGGCCAAAACTTTAATAAGCTTTAATTTATTTTGTCTTCCCATTTTTTATTTTACACAAAACGAAAATTTAGATCATTTCTTGTTTCTGTATCTAATCACATTACAACCAAAGAAAGACTTGTAGATAACATGGGGATTATGACGGAAAATGTGGCGCCGCATGTGTGTGATTATTCACAGAAATACATTTTTCTGTTAAAATGCATGGTTTTAAAAGTGTATGTGGTTTTCTGCTGGGAGTTATTTTCAATTTATCTTTCATGAAACGTCGAATCTCTGACCAATAATCTATTGGTTTTGTAGGGCCCAGTCAAAAAATTGAAGAAGTAGGAGGCTGCTCCCAAGTCTGCTACAACTAGTTGCACATTAGTGTTTTGTTGAAGTTAGTACTGAATCGCTGCTTATTGTGTCTGAAACATTTTGCCAGAACCGTTTTTAGTTTTTTGGAATATTGCTTGCTCTAAGAAACTTGTCTGTAGCTTATTTCATGCAATTCTGTTTGGTGTTTATGATATGTTAGTGTTTTATTTATTTTGATGGTTATGTTTCCTTTCTTTATATTAAATGGGTAACAAATGCAATCTGCGAGCTTAGCTAATGGTTTGGAAGTCTGATGTCTAGTTTTGTGTCGCTGCTCAGCTCGTTTACGAGTATAGAATTGTGCCTCTTCTGAGTGTAGAACTGAGCTTTAGCTTGTGTTTGTTTGCGCAGGGGCACAATGGTTTTTGTTTTAAGTAGATTTCCAATTCTTAACCTGATTTGAATTGTTGAGCTTCTTGTTTAATATGTGCAGGATACACATTCAGGGATCTTATGTTTGCTTCATCTTATGATATCTGCTGTTACTGGGTTTACATTTATAAAACTTGAATCAAATGGAACAAGCAATAATAAATCTGCGCATTGTGAACAATCAATCATAAATCCAGCAATACAATTTTAAATCCGTGAATCCTGTTGTGAACAAGCAAACATAAACTGAATGTCTTTAATGTCTAAGCAGAAATATTAGGATTGTAAACAAGCAAACATAAACTCAGTATCTTCAACATCCAAGTATAAATATTAGTGTTGATTCGTTTTAGCAGAGTAAACTATGATATGTGACTGTATGCTTAGTTTCTTTTCTTTTTTACCTTGTTCTTTTTGCAAAGTTATTTGAGAAACTGCTATATAATCATCCAAAGTTTCATCCTTGTTGCACATAAACTCCTTAATGATTTTTTGTCCTTCGTGTAATTACCCTAATCACTAATTCACCGTCTTTAGTTAAACCTCCAATTATTATAAATGCAATTATCTAACCAATACTCAATAAGAAGTGATGTAAGGTTAGGAAACGCACATGGTAATGCTTTCTGTGATTAATAGGAAAGAACTGAGGGTAGTTAAATAGTAAGAGACTATACCTTAGACAATGTTACCACTTGATCCATGAGTTGCTAAATTTATATGATTTCTCGTCGATGCATGTTTTAGGGCATGAAACAATGGTTAATAGTGTGGATAACTTTGAGCATCTAGTTAGCATTTGGCATCTAGATTGACATGCTATGGGCGTGCTAGCAATCCACACACCACGAATTTGGAGTATCCTGCTTTCACGTGATTCACAGGATTCAACAAGCAATCGATATTTCAAAAAGAAAAGAAAAACACCATTCAACGTTGTCTTATTTGATTGCAATGGTCCATCTTGATATGTCTAGCCTAAAACATAGATATACCAAAAATCATGTGGTTTCCAGGGCAGAAGATATTATGTTATCAGAAGAACGGTCAGCTATCTCATGAAGTTAGGACATTTTATTAAGTTTTATGTACTAGCCATGGAGATTAATGATTTATATGGGCGATGATCATTCAAAAAAGCGGTTGAAACTTGAATTTTTGACCACGATTAGGAGATATTTCATCCCACCCATTTTCTCTCACATGACATATAATCTAGGTTTCATTTTGCTTGCATTCAAAAAAATACCTTAAACTATAATAAAGACAATTGATTGTGTTAAGAAAGATATATATTAGGTTTAATTAGATTTAGATTTAATTAGATTGGTAAGATTTAGATTTGTTTAGATTATTTGTATTCCCTATTATCATAAACGCAATAATATATATATGAGATAGAGGGGATTCTCTAGATCGAGATAGACTTCAATGGGAAAATTTTTGTTGATTGCTTGAAGTTGCTTAATGATCCTCAGACTTGTGTAGGTATCGGTGGTGACCCATTCAATGGGACAAATTTTGTTGATTGCTTAAAGAAGTTTCCCGAGGATCTCCTTGCTTTAGAATTCGCATCCAAACACTCGATTGCGACTCCTCCAGAGAGTTAGAAAAAAAATTGATTTGCAAATGCTTGGTGTTAAATATTTGATGTGATTGGTGATTGCTTGGTGTTCCGGGTAGAAAATTATCGTTTTGTTGATTATTGTGAAATGGTTAGCACATTTTGATCATGATTGATAAAGAGAAAATCTTTGAAGGATACATTAATGTTTTGTATCCTAATTTTATTACACAAGATGGAGATAGTATACGAGGACATGGTGGAGGAGGTCGATGACCTTTTGGAGGAAGAGGGCGAGGAGCTGGCTGTTTCTGTTCATATTATGAGATAACTTGTCACACTAAGAATTATTGCTATTCGTTTCATTCGGAGCTCCGATTTCAGTGAGCTGCTAGAGTAGCTATATCTGATATGACACTTACCACTTCTACTTCTCATGGTGCTTCTGAACTTTCTGAGGAGGAGATATTGCGGTTTTGGTCTGTTCTAACATGATCTATATTCTCGAGCTCCACTACCGTTCTGGCTAAAGATAATACATGTCTTCTAATCCATACACCTCCATTCTTATGGATTATTGACTCGGGGGCATCAAATCATATGACTGGAACATCGGATGATTTTTCCTTATGTAAAATTTCATATAACGACGGTATTACACTTGCAGACTGTTCACTCTCTAAAGTAGAGGGCATTGGTTCTATTTCTCTTACCCTATCTCTATCTTTATCATCGGGATTATATGTCCCTTCATTTCCTTTTAACCTGATGTCTATAAGTAAATTTGTTCATATTTTGAACTGTTTAATAACCTTTTCTCCTTCTGGTTGTATCATGTAGGATCTGAAGATGGAGGAGGTGATGGTTCAGGACGTGAAATTAGATGCCTTCATTATTTTGATGGACAACTACCAAATATTGCTGGTTCAACAAATAATGATCTACTGGTTAACCATTGTCGTTTAGGTCATCCAGCTTTGTCTACTTTACAGATTTTAGTTCCTTTTTTATCTAGTTCGTCATCGTTAGAGCGTGTCGTTTGTAAGATGGAAAAGCACACTTGTGCTTCCTATCAGTTTAAAGCCAATAAACGTGTTGAGAAACTGTTTAATTTAGTGCATTCTGATGTTTGGGAGCCATGTCCTATTATGTCAAGTCGTAATTATCGATATTTTATTATTTTTATTGATGACTACTCTTGAGTGACATGGTTATATTTGTTGAAATCTAAAACTGAAGTCTTTGATGCCTTTAAGTAATTTGTTACTGAGGTGAAAAATCAATTTGGTATTAATATTAAAACTCTGAGAGCGATAATGCAAAGGATTATTTTAATAAAAAGTTTACTTAGCTTCTTAACAACTTTGGTATTATACATCAGTTCTCGTGCCCTATCTTAACAAAATGGTGTTTCTGAACGAAAAAATTGACATCTGTTAGAGGCCACACGTTCTCTTTTGTTCTATATGAATGTTTCTAAACGTTTTTGGGATGGTGTTGTTCTCACTGCTTGTCATCTGATCAATAGTCTACCAAGCTCGGTCTTAGGAGGAGAAATTTCAATATCTATTTTATATCCCTCTAAACTTTTATTTTCTCTTCCTCCACGTGTTTTTGGTTGTACTTGTTTTGTTCACAATCATCAACCGGTCTTATCAAAGTTAGATCCTAAATCCATTAAGTGTGTTTTCTTTGGATATCTTCGGAGTCAAAAGGGATACAAGCTCGATAGAGTTTTCGTATCTGCTGATATGACCTTTCATGAAAATATCTCTTTCTTTGGTGGTAATGTAACACCCCAATCACTTAGAGAGGATTTTCCTATTAATGAAAATAATGTTCTTGTTGTCAAATCCTTTCCAGCCAATGCTCATGTCTCAACGACACCAAATACTTCAGAACTAGATGATCACTTAATTGAGGAACCAACTCAGATGGAAGAAAACGAGGAAGAGGGATCTCCAGTCATTAAAGAACTTACACATGTTCCAGGCTCAGATCCTATTCAGACTGACCTTGATCTTCCAATCGCCCTTCGCAAAGGTACTCGTTGTTTCCCCCAATCAGAGCAAAACTCTATTTGAAATTCAAATTTCAAAAAATCGAAGTAACGCTTCAGATCCAGCGCCAGGTGCGCTGTGCCCCAGGTAGTACACCATGTGTGCGCTAGCGCTAGGCGCGCTGCGCACCACGTGTCAAACAGGGTGCGCTAGCGTAGGGCGCGCTGCGCTCTGAGCAGCGCACCACGTGTCAAACACAGGTGCGCTAGCGTAAAGTGCGCTACGCTCTGAGCAGCGCACCACATGCAAAGCACGGATGCGCAAGCGCTGGAATTATAAAATTCCCTACCGTTAGATAAAAAGATCTAATAAATAATGATAAATCACTAATTAATCAGAATTAAAATTATGTTTGGAAATATTTTCCAATCTTGTTAAAAATAAGAAAATTGCCTTCCGTAAAACAGAAGCCCTAGGATCAAAAATCCAATGGTGGGAAATATCCCCAAATCAATCAGAGAAAAATCTCTTTAACTGATTCAATAAATCAGCTTGCCTTATATAAAGGCCTCAAGACTTCAAGTCTGATATAAAGACCCCCCATAAACTTTGAAAAAAACTCAAAGATAAAAAGCAAGCTCTTGCAAGAAGATATTTCTTCAAGATAAAGAGAATGGTGATGAACAAAGAAATGGAATCATCTCATAATTAAAAAGAAAAATTATCTTCTTAAAAAATCATAGATCTAAAAAGAACAAAGTCTTTCATAAAAGAGATCAAAAGATCTCATCACACAATAAAAGAAGAACATATTCTTCTCACAGATCATGGATCTATAAAGGCAAAGACTTTCATCAAAATAAGAGATTGAAAATCTCTCCTGCAAAATAAGAACTGTTGTTCTTAAATCTTGAGACAAGTCTCTTCTAGGGGAAAATTTATTTCCTAGATCATAAAATTGATCAAATGCGCTTCACGCTCATGAAATGCGCCTTGCGCTCTTGAACAGCGCTTCTGCGCTCTCTGGACCGGCGCTCAGCGCCAAAATGCGCCACGTGTCAACCACGTATGCGCCAATTAACAACTTATGCTTTGCGCTTTTGAAATAGCGCACTGTGCTCATGGGCCGGCGCTCAGCGCCAAGTGCACCACGTGTCACTCACGTGTGCGCCACTAAATTGAAAGCGCAATACGCTCATGGACTAGCGCTTAGCGCTCATAAACTGGCGCAATGTGTCCATCATCTGGCGCTTAGCATCAAGCGCAACACGTGTCTTCCACATGTGCGCTATTTGGCAGAAGCGCATTACGCTCTTTAATTGGCGCAAAGCGCCTGGTGCACCACGTGTTGCGCTGACAGAACATAAATTGTTCTTTAATAAGCCCATAGCTCTGATAAATGCTCAGCATTCAATACAAGATAAAAACATTGTTAAAAGGGTCAAGCCCAAATAAGGGCTTAATAGCCAGAATAAAAATGTTAAACATTTATTGGACTTAGCCCAATATTGGCAGTAAGTCCTCAACTTATATTAATTGAGCTCATCTGCTCATGAATATTTTAACAGATCTTAGTCTCAAATTGGATTACAGATCTTCCAACCAACTCACACCGGTTCAAGGGTACATCTCTTTACTCCTCTGATATTTGTCGTTGTAATCCTTCAACGTCTTCAGAGAGGTGACGGGTCCCAACAACCAAACACTCTATGGACTGTGGGGTCCTTAAGCCCATGGACTATGATGTCCTTAACCTGGACTGTGAGGTCCTTAAACTTATGGACTATGATGTCCTTAACCTCGACCTCGATGTCTTTAAACTAACGTTCGACCGCGATATCTTTAAACTAACTGGACCGAGATGTCCTTAAACTAACAATGGACCGATATGTCTTTAAACTAATATTGGACCGAGATGTCCTTAAACTAACATTGGACCGTAATGTCCTTAAACTAACTGACCGCAATCTTCCTAAACTAAACAATAGAGCCCAATTGCTCTCTTGTTGGATCTAAACGATCCTGTTAAGTTGATCTTAGTCTAAAAATTAGACTAACGTATCCTTAACATACGTTTAAGTTGATCTTAGTCCTAAATGAGACTAACGTATCCTTAAACCCAACCCCTAAAACCAAATCTAAGAAGATACGGATTTGGACTAATTCACGTCCTACGGGCGACAACATAAATTGGTCTCTGTATGCAATCCATGAGCAACCAAAAACAAAACAAACACCCACGACATGAAGTGACCATCTGGAAAAGGAGAAAGTTGTTGCCGCGATGCGGTAGTGTAATTAACTGCAGGAGCTTGCTCCTGCAGGGAAGAGCGTCCCCATAATCAAAAACCCCTCAAACGAGGGGGAATCTGACGAAATCTGCTGCATCGGCCGTATTCGTTTAAACCTTCGATGCATGGTGCCATAAATCAACTTGGCATCTTCGGAGAGGTGGACGGATAGCACCAATTAGTATCTGTCCCGAAATTCAGGCAAGACTTTCACCGCATCTTCGCGTGTCTTTCGACGGGGAACAGATTCTGGCACGCCCGGTGGGACCTTTTCCTCTTTCCACTCTACACTTCGTGTGTCGTGTTCATGAACGAATCGCAGTTTGATATGGTTGCTCTTGGGTTCAAGATACTAAGATTTGGTTTCTTGCTTGGCGCAGAAAATGAAAGATCAATGGCGTCTACTTGCACGAAGTGTTCCAGCTGCAACTGCAACTCACGTTCCGCCTCATCTGGAGGTATAGCTTACGGACCTCAGGCGGCATCCCTGTTCACAATGCCGGTAGAGCAGGTGACGCAGGCTACCACCGGTTGTTTTTCGGGACCATGCTCTCACCAGTGAGCATTAACATCCCGCTGCCGTAAGAAGCGCAAAAGAATTCGGTCTTTGATCGGCTCACCACCACCACGGTCCCTCTCAACGGGTCGTTCGATGTCAAACCAACAACATCAGTCTTCGATAGGCTGAGCCTGAACTCCAGTGGGCCTGTCAAGAAGCCCACGATACCTGAAGCGGCCATCCCAAAGCGGATAGCCATTCCTGCTCTCGAGGTCACTAAAGAAGCTTCTCCCGTCAAAGGATCAGTCTTTACAAGGCTGGCCACTTCGGCTCCCGTTCTTGCTCAAAGGTCTATCTTTGATAGATTGGATACTGCTGCTCAACGGAAATCGGTCTTCAAGAGGCTGGTACCAGTAGCGCCTCACCAGAATAGGAGGCTTGACGAAGTCACCCCTAAAGCTGAAACAATCCCAACGGCTCGACACGCTCGACGTCGCCACTGGCGCCGAGTAAGGAAGGCTGGGGGCAACTCTCCCTCTGGGCTTACTCCACCAGCCCCAACGGTGGAAGTCAATGCTGTTGTTCCAACTGGGAACAGCTTCGAGCTGCTTAACAGGGTATGCAGGAATTCACCCACTGCCGTACTGAAAAGATCTCCTCCACCTGCGGAGAATGCTACAGAGGCGAAGCCAGAACAACCCCCTCAGCGGCTGTCTTCTAAAATTTACAAAGTCTGGCGACATGTTCAGGACTCAGTAATTGATCAAGATTACTCTTGCCGAGAGAAAAAGGTGAAGGTTCAGCAGGAAGAGAACCGTCCTGTCAAGCCATGAAAGACGACAGCTACCTGGGTGCCCGCTGCAATGGCCCCCTCGACTTCAACTGCTCAAAAGAGAAGGAGGCCGGAGAATGCTCCTGTGACTGCGGCAAACCGCAAAGACACCGAGCCCAAACGCCCCAAGTCTGGGGCATGATAGTGCATACTGTTTATATGGCTTCCGAAAAAGAGGAAAGCCGTGCTTCTATGAGACATCGACCGCTTACACGGTCAATAACAAAGGCTCAGGAACAACAACAGTAGAAGCTTCAGGAGATGCTGACTGCAATGGCCGCACTCACTGGGCCAAAAGCAAACCTAGAGACCTCGGAGCAGCGTCGGGAACAAGAATCTGACACCGAGTTCCTCCGAAGAATGCTCGAGAGGAAAGAAAAAGATGCTGCGGAACAGGCAACCAATATAAAATGAATGGCTCTCTTGTTCCAAGACATGGATGGGATGATGTTACAGCTGGAACCTCCAGACCCTCCGATCATCATTGAAGATGACAGAGGGGAGACATCGAACCCTCCTCCGGCTCTTTCAGCAGCCAAAGAGGAAACCATTTCCAAGGCTGCCCTGGATGACTACATTGCTCAATAGATATGAGCTCACCAGGCGAATGAAGCGACCGGCCAGGTTGTTAAAACTGGGCGACCATATCCAGGCTGGTATGACCAAATAAAGTACCAGCCATGATATACGATCCCCAAATTCCACGTATATAAGGATACGGGTAATCCTCACCAGCATGTCGCCCAGTTCAGGGCTCTATGTGGCAACACCGGAGGTGATGATAAATTGCTACTTCACCAATTCATCGGCAGCTTATTGGAAACGGCATTCGAGTGGTACTCGGAGCTTCCCGACGACTCTGTCAAAACGTTTACAGAAATGGAGTTGCTATTCATTCAGTGGTTCGCAAGCGCCAGCGAACGCACCCCGATCACGGCATTGATCAACGCCAGAGTAAAGCTGGGAGAGACATGGGTGCAGTATGCAATCCGGTGGCGGAACCTATGGTCGAGATGCGAACAACGCATAGAAGAAGCTTCTGCCGTGGGTATGTTCATGTGGACCCTTGACCCTCAGTCGACTATCTCTCAATTCTTGATGTTCTTCAAGCCGATCACCTTCCAGGCCTTGATCGACAAACTGGCCCAAATGGACCAGATGGGCCATAGGCATTTCCCTTCAAAAGTGGGTTTTCGGAATGAACAAGGCAACGGGAAAGCGACCTTTGTCGCCAACGCTCAGCGACAGCCGAGTAACCCAAGACCGTCTGTTCGTCAGAGCAACAAGCCGCGATCCCTCGATGAGAAGTTGAAACGTTCTTACTCATTTCCCGGGGATAAAACAAGGAGACTGTTCGAACTGGCAGTGCGCAACGGGCTCATCACTCTGCCAGATCCAAAACATCCGTCGCAACCGGGTGATGCTAACCATCCTAACTATTGTCCCAACCACAGAGTAATGGGTCATCCACTCGAAGATTGCTACGTCTTCAAAGGCTGGATTGAGGGTGAATACCAACATGGCAAATTCGCGTTGTCTGACAACTGGAAGGTGAACCTGCCACAACCACATGCTCAGAAAAAGATGGACACACCGGGGGCATCATGCTCTTTTGTAGGGGAATCTCCATGAGAAACTGTTCTTTCGGCAAAAACTAAAAGAATGTTGAAAGATCTTCAAACATGTACGACCTATAAACAATTGACCGAAACGTCGTTAAACTAATGAGAGACCGCAATGTCCTAAAACTTGCTATGGACCGAAACGTCCTCAAACTAATAACGGACCGAAACGTCCTTAAACTAACAACGGACCGAAACATCTTTAAACTAACGATAGACCACTATGTCCTAAAACTGGCTGATGATCGAGACGTTGATAAACTACTGTAGACTGCAGCATCCTAAGGCTGACAAAAAAAAGAGAAAAGAATAAAAAAAAAGAAGAAGAAAGAAAAAGAAAAACGGTATGTCCATAAGCGAAAAGGGCATGGATGAAAACCTGAGAGGGCTCCGTGAGTAAAAACAGCAGGGCTACCGGCGATTTTTGTGAAAACCTGAAAGGGCGCAATCTCATTAAAAGACACTTGCAAGGTCCTCTCGACCTTGTGAAAAGAAACCACCTGCGTGAGATCCTTACGACTCACAAGGGAGCAACACACTTAGGGATCCCCACGATTCCTAAGGAGAAATTACCCTTACGAGATCCTCACGACTCGTAAGGAGAACCCTCGTATGAGACCCTCACGGCTCATAAGATTCAAAAGTCTTAAGCTATAGGGATCTGAAACCTGTTCTAATGCGGCCACCACAACCTCCAACACTGTCCTGCAAGCGGCTCAATATTGACCCTTATATACAATTCACGGGCGCGAATAAACATTTTCCTAACAAAGCCCCATCTATGACTAGGGGTATGTTTGCACGGTGAACAACCCTTGTAAGTCCTCTCGACTTAAAAGGACAAAATACTCTTGTAAGATCCTTACGACTTACAAGAAGCCATACACTTAGGAGTCCTCATGATTCCTAAGGAGAAAACACACTTACGAGATCCTCACGACTCGCAGAGAGAAATACCTTTATGAGACCCTTACGGCTCATGAAGTCAAAAGCCTTAGTCGACAGGATCCTAACCTTGTTCGCTAAGCCACCTTTGTTCGACATCGACGGGGGCAAATGATGATTCGTTCCTGACAATATCCCAATTGTAGCGGTGCTGATGCCGAAATCGGTGTCTAATTCTAAGCTTGCAGCAAAGAAGCTAGCGAGCCACACATGCATACGAAATAGCCGAAATGATGGGGCAACTTGCAAACCAAACCAGCAAGTAAAAATATATGCATGCAAATAGCCGAAATGATTGGGCAACTCGCAATAAAAAGCAGCGAGTAAAAATAAAATAAATAACCGAAATGATTGGGCGCCGTGAAAAATAACCGAAATGGTTGGGCAATCGCGATTCTCGCGATATAAAAAGCTGAAATGATAGAGCATCGCGGAAAGAATAAAAAAATGATGAACCGAAATGAAACTCTTTGCCCTGCAGATGAAGTCACATTGACCCCTATATACAATCCAAGGGCACACACAAGAAGGGAATCATATCGTCCCACCAGGCTTCATCGAAGCGAAGCCAAATCTCGACGGTTCATAGACAACCTAGAGACAATCTCGACATTCGTCGCAATGTTGTAAACACAATGTCAACAAACGAAGCGAAGGAAGATCCCCAGCTTCAGGGTCTCGACGTCAACATCGACAACTTAGAGATCAACAACGGCGTTTCTCCTTACTCCAGTAGGATGCAGACGTGACGTCAACAAAAGATCTAATGGTCGAAACAAAGCGGAGTGACGGAAGAATCCCAGCTCCACCTCAGCATTTGTCTCGATACAGCAGACGAGATATTACCATAGCGTTCTTCCTCCAGTAGGATTCAGACATGACAATCCAACAACGAAGCCATGACGAAGTCCCTAGTTCCAGGTCTCGACGGTTCACCAACAACCTAGAGACCATCTCGATGTTCGTCTCGATGCAGCAGACGCGATGTCACCCCAGTATTCTTCCCCCAACAGGATTCGGACGCGATATCAACAAATCGAAACCACGGCAAAGTCCTAGTTCTAAAACTCTAAAGTCCGCAGACGACTTAGAGTCAACCAATGACTTCCCTGCCGGATCAACGCTCCGTCTCGAAAACAAGTCAACCAACCTCAAGGAAATCAGTATCCTTGGCAAAACCTCTCGATTCAGGGAAATCAACATCCTTGGCGAGAACCTTTCGATTCGCGTCGACCCGCAAGGAAATCAGTGTCTTTGCAGGAATCTCTTGATTCGTCTTGACCCCAGGGAAATCAGTGTCCTTGGCTCGATTCAGGGAAATCAGCATCCTTGGCGAGAACCTTTTGATTCGTGTCGACCCGTAAGGAAATCAGTGTCTTTGCAGGAATCTCTCGATTCGTCTCGACTCCGGAGAAATCAGTGTCCTTGGCAAAATCTCGATTCAGGGAAATCAGCGTACTTGACGAGAGCATCTCAATTCGCGTTGACCTGCAGAGAAATCAATGTTTCTGCAGGAATATACGGCATTAGCAAAACGGAGCCATGGTAAAGTCCCTAGTTCCAGGTCCCGACGGTTCACCAACAACCTAGAGACAAACCGCAACATTCGTCTCGATACAGTAGACGCAATGCCGACAAACGAAGCGAAGGCAATATTCCTAGCTTCAGGGTATTGATGGCAACTCATATAAAACCTGAAAGACTATCGGAGATTATACCACACCAGTGCGGAGTGGTTATGACTCATCGGGGCTCCCAAACTGAGCCTAATCTCAAGTCAAAAGCGAAATGGAATATCCCTAACGTTTGCTCTTTCGACGGTAATATCACCTGGAAGATTGCTTGAAGACGTCTTTGTTTCCCCAATCAGAGCAAAGCTCTGTTCAAATTCCAAGGTTTGGAATGAAGTGACGCTTCTGCTCCCCCTAATTAGAGCAAAGCTCTATTCAAGTTCCAAGATATGGAATGAAGCGACACTTCCTTTCCCCCAATCAGAGCAAAGCTCTGCTTCAAAATTCAAAATTTAAATTGAAGCAACGCTTCAGATTCTGCGCACTGTGCGCTGCACACCACGTATCAAAAGCAGACACGCCAACGCCAGGAGCGCTGCGCCCTAGGCAGCGCGCCCCCAATCAGAACAAAGCTCTGTTTTAAAATTCAAAATTTAAATTGAAGCAACGCTTTAGATCCCATGCGCTGCGCGCTGCCACGTGTCAAACACAGGTGCGCTAGCACAGTTGCGCTGCGCTCTGCGCTGCGCGCCACGTATCGAACGTAGGTGCGCCAGCGCTGGAATTAAAAATTCCCCCACCATCAGATCAAAAGATCTACTAATAATAAATTATTAATTAATCAGAACTAAAATTTTGTCATGGAAAGAATTTTCAATCTTATTAAAACAAGAAGATTATCTTCTGTAAAATAAAAGCCTTAGGATTAAAGATCCAACGGTGGGAAATATTCCTAAATCAAGTAGAGAAAGATCTCTCAAAACTGATTTAACAAATTATTTGTCCCTATATAAAGGACCCTAGACTTCAAGTCATACAGAAAAAAAGGAGAGAGAGAAAAAACTCTCTGCAAAAGAAGAGAAAGCTCTTAGAAAAAAGAAGATTTTTCTTCATCTTCAAGATAAAAAGAACTATGTTCTTGAATAATAGAGATGAAACCATCTCGTAGAAAGAAGAACCATCTTCTAAAAAGATTAGAGACCTAAGAAAAAGACCAAGATCTTTAATAAAAAAGAAAAAGATCAAAAGATCTAATCATAAAAAAGTAAAAGAAGTATTTTTACTTCATTCACAGATCTTTGATCTATAAAGACAAAGCCTTTTATAAAAACAAGAACTTTTGTTCTTGGATCTTGAGGAAAAAGCCTCCTTTGAAGAACATAAATTTGTTTTTGATCTTAAAATTGATCAAATGCGCTTTGCGCTATTGAAAAGTGCCTTGCACTCATGAACTGCGTCTTTGCGCTCCTTGGATCGGCGCTCTGCGCCAAAACCTGCCACGTGTCAACCAGAGACACAATCTGCGCTTTGCGTTTCTAAAACAGAGCACTGCGCTCATGGGCTGGCGCTCAGCGCCAAGCACGCCACGTGTCACTCACTGGTGCGCCACTAAACTAGCGCAATGCGCTCATAAATTAAAAGTGCAATGCGCTAACGAACTAGCGCTTAGCGCTAAGCGCGACACGTGTCCTCTTCGTATGCGCTACCTGACAGAAGCGCAATGCGCCTGGCACGCCACGTGGTGCACTGTCAGAATAAGCTTTGTTTCTGATGAATGCTATGCATTCAATACAAGAAAAAAATATCAGAGGCCAATGCCTAGCATTATTGAAAGGGCTGAGCCCAAATAAAGGCTTAATAGTCAGAGCAACTAAAAATGTTAAACATTTTTTTATTGGACTTAGCCCAATTCTGACCATAAGTCCTCAACTTATATTGAACTGAGCATATCTGCTCACAAATATTCGACAGATCTTAGTCCCAAACTAGACTACAGATCTTTCAAACAATTCACACCGGTTTGAGAGTACATCTCGTTATTCCTCTGATATTTGTCGTTGTAATCTTTCAACGTCGTCAGAGAGGTGACGGGTCCAGACAACCACACATTACATTGGACTGTGGAGTCCTTAAACCCATGGACTATGATGTCCTTAACCTTGACCGTGATGTCTTAAAACTAATAACGGACTGTGGAGTCCCTAAACTCACGGACTATGATGTCCTTAACCTCGACCGTGATGTCTTAAAACTAACAACGGACTGTGAGGTCCTTAAACCCATGGACTATGATGTCCTTAACCTCGACCGTGACGTCTTTAAACTAACAACGGACTGTGGAGTTCTTAAGCCCATGGACTATGATGTCCTTAACCTCGACCGCGATGTCTTAAAACTAACATTGGACCGAGACGTCCCTAAACTAACAATGGACCGTAATGTCCTTAAACTAATTATTGACCGCAATGTCACTAAACTAAACAATAGAGTCCAATTGCTCTCTTGTCGGATCTAAACGGCCCCGTTAAGTTGATCTTAGTCTAAAATTAGACTAACGTATCTTTGACAAATGTTTAAGTTGATCTTAGTCTCAAATGAGGCTAACGTATCCTTAAACCCAACCCCCAAACCCAATTCTAAGAAAGATACGGATTTGGACTAGTCCACGCCCTACGGGCGACAACATAACTTAGTCTCCGTATACAATCCACGGGCAACCAAACACAAAACAAACACCCACGACACGAAGTGACCATCTGGAGAAGGAGAAAGTTGTTACCGCGATGCGGTAGCGTGATTAACTGCAGGGGCTTGCGCCTGCAGGGAAGAGCGTCCTCACAATCAAAAACCCCTCAAACGAGGGGGAATCTGAAGAAGTCTGCTATATCGGCCGCATCCGTTTAAACCTTCGATACATGGTGCCATAAATCAACTTGGCATTTTCGGAGAGGTGGACGGATAGCACCAATTAGCATCTGCCCCGAAATTAAGGCGAGACGTCCGCCGCGTCTCTGCCGCATCTTTCGGAGGAGAACATATTATGGCATGCCCGGTGGGACCTTTTCCTCTTTCCACTCCACACTTCGTGTGTCGTGTTCGCGAACCAATCGCGGTTTGCTGATGGTTGCCGTTGGGTTCGAGGTACTGAGATTTGGCGTTTTTCTTAGTGCAGAAAGCAAAGATCAATGGCGTCCACTTGTGCAAGATGTTCCAACTGCAACTGCAACCTATGCTCCGCCTCACCTGGAGGTGTAGCTTACGGGCCCCAAACGGCTTCCTTATTCACAACGCCAGTGGAACAGGTCACTCAGGCCACCGCTGGATTGTTTTTCGGGACCATGCTCCCGCCAACGAGCTTCACCGTTCCTGTACCAACACTAGAAGCTCCCAAGAAGTCGGTCTTTGATCGACTTGTTACTACCACGGTCCCTCTCAACGGGTCGTCCAGCTCCAACTCCTCGGTCTTCGCCAGACTGAGCCTGAACTCCGATGGGCCTGCCAAGAAGCCCATGACACCTGAAGTGGCCGTCCCAAAGAAGATAGCCATCTCTGCTCCTGAAGTCTTCAAGGCAGCTTCTCGTGCCAAAGAGTCGGTCTTTACAAGATTGACTATTTCGGCTTCCGTTCCTGCTCGAAGGTCTGTCTTTGACAGATTAGATACCGCTACCCAAAATACATCAGTCTTCAAGAGGATGGCACCAGTGGCGCCTCATCTGGACAGGGGGCAAGATAAAGCCATCCCCATCGCTGAACCAGCCCCAACAGCTCGACACGCTCGACGTCGCCACTGGCTCCGAGTAAGGAAGGCCGGGGACAACTCCCCCTCTGGGCTAACTCCACCGGCTCCAACGGTGGAAATTAATGCTGCTGTTCCAACCGGGAACATCTTTAAGCTGCTGAACAAGGTGCGCAGGAATTCGCCTACCGCCATACTGAAAAGATCTCCTCCACCGGTAGAGACTGTCGCAGAAGTGAAGCCGGAACAGTCCCCTCAACGACTGTCTTCTAAAGTTTACAAAATCTGGCGACAAGTCCGAGAGTCAGTGATCGATCAAGACTACCTCCGCCGACAGAAGAAGTCGAAGGTTCAACCGGAAGGGAACCGTCCCAGTAAGCCGCAAAAGACAATAACCACTTGGGTGCCCGCTACAACGGCACCCTCCACGTCGACTACTCAAAAGAAAAGGAGGCCAGAGAAAGCCCCTGTAAACGTGGCAGACCACAAAAACACCGAGCCCAAATGCCCTAAGTCTAGGGGCATGGTGGTACATTCTGTTTATATGGCTTCCGGAAAAGAGGAAAGCCGCACTTTTACGGGCCACCGACTGCTCACCCGATCAATAACAAGGGCTCAGGAATAACAACAGCAGAAGCTTCAAGAGATGCTGACTGCAATGGCCGCACTTACCGGGCCAAAAGAAAGCCCGAAGGCGTCATCGGAACAACATCACGAACTTGAGACTGATGCTGAATTCCTTCAGAGAATGCTCGAAGAGAAGGACAAGGAGGCTGCGGAACAAGCGGCCAATATAAACCAAATGGCTCTTCTGTTCTAAGAAATGGTGGGTATGATGATCCAGCAGGACCCTCCAGCGGAAGATCCTCCGATTATCCTCGAAGACGACAGAGGAGAAACATCAAATCCACCTCCGGCTCTTTCAGCAGCCAAGGAGGAAACTATTTCCAAGTCCGCCCTGGATGATTATATCGCTCAACAAATACGAGTTCACCAGGCAAATTAAGCGGCCGGCCAAGTCGTCAAAACTGGGCGACCGTATCCAGGCTGGTATGATCAGATAAAATACCCGCCGGGCTACACAATCCCCAAATTCCACGTGTACAAAGGGACAGGAAATCCTCATCAACATGTCGCTCAGTTCAGGGCTCTTTGTGGCAATACCGGTGGCGATGATAAGCTTTTGCTCCGCCAATTCGTCGGCAGCTTGTCGGAGACGGCGTTTGAATGGTACTCCGAACTTCCAAACGACTCCATCAAAACTTTCACAGAAATGGAGTTGTTGTTTACCCAGCAATTCGAAAGCGCTAGTGAACTCACCCCAATAACGGCATTAATCAATGCCAGGGTGAAGCCGGGTGAGATGTGGGTTCAGTACGCAATCCGATGGCGGAATCTGTGGTCAAAGTGCGAACGACGCATCGAAGAAGCACCAGCAGTAGACATGTTCGTGGGCACCCTAGACCCTCATGCAACTATTTTACAGTTCATGATGTTCTTCAAACCGACTACATTCCAGGCTTTAATCGAGAAGCTAGCCCAGATGGATCAAATGGGTCATAAACCGTCTCCTCCGAAGCCGGAGCCGCGGAACGAAAAAGGTAAAGGGAAGGCGACCTTCGTTGCAAACACCCAACATCAGCCTAGTGCTCCAAGATTAACGGATCAATTGGAAGAGAGACGGCGCTATTATAATGAGAAAATGAAGCGCCCTTACTCGTTCCCGTGGGACAAAACGAAGAGGCTGTTCGAACTAGCAATGTGCAACAGGCATATCAATTTGCCGAATCCAAAGCGACCGTTGCAACCTGGCGAAGCGAATAATCCCAATTATTGCCCTTATCACCAAACGGTAAGCCATCCAATCGAAGATTGCTTCGTCTTTAAGGGATGGATCGAGGATCAGTACCAACAAGGCAAGTTTGCGTTGTCTGAGAAGTGGAAAGTAAGCCCACCACAACCGCACACCCCTAAGAAGATGGACACACCGGGGGCAACGTGCTCTTTTGTTGAAGAAGCTCCATGGGAGGTCGTTCTTTCAGCCAAAACCAAAAGAATGCTGAATGATCTCCAGACATGCTCGGCGATCAGGTGGAAGAATCCGCTAGAACCCCAGATCATCGAAGGGATGCTGAAGCCGCACCCAACTCCAAAGATCAGTGGCGATAGCCAAAGCTTCCACAACCAGCCATCAAAATCTTCGAAAAAGAAGAAGAAATCCAGAAATCCTGTGAATCTTGGCGATAAGCGCACGGACTTGCAGAAACAGATCGACGCACTGGAAGAGTATAACCAGAAGGTGCGGACCCCGATCACGCTGCAAGAATTCATCTGCCACGTCCTTGAAGACGGAGATGATGGAGAAGACTCATCAGATGGATCTGAGGATTACGTAGTAAGTTGTCATGTGATCTCTCACTTATTAATAGACGATGAAGAGGCTCCTTGCACCAAGAGACTGGGGGCAGGTCCTGAGCCGGAACTTCCAGGGCCATCAGAAGAAATAATCGACGCATTCTTAAATAAAGCACTTCTGAAAAGTAAAGCTGATCGGGAGCGTGAGATAGCTATATTTGAGAAAGCCAAACGCTGGCGGCTGGACGAAAGAGTTGAAACACTCCCGTCGGATCAAAGTACATCCGTCACGAACAAAAACAAGTCCAAGATGAAAAAAAGGTTTGCTAAAGCCATATCAATGGGAATGAAGCTGCCATCCTCCGAAGCGAACGCTCTTGGTGAAGGAGAAACACATCCTAGCTACTGTCTATATCATCGAAAGATTTTGCACCCCACCGAAGAGTGCAATGCTTTTACAGGATGGTGGCAGGGATATATTACTCACCGGCAGCATTTCAAGCAGATGAAACGCAAAACTCGCCGGGAGCAAAGAAATACGACCGAGGAGCATAAAAGAACCACTGGCAATTGTCGCGTGATTAACGCCGGGGGATCACAAGTTCTCACATTCGGGAGCGACTCTGACAAGGAAATGGCTCTTGGCCCTCTCTTTAAAGAGTCCACTTTGGGAAAAGAGGAAGAACCGAAGGCTTTCGAAAATATCCAGCTCCGCAATCGTACACTTCCAGAAAAGAATCTCTAACCCACGAACAGCAAAGATAAAGGGAAAGAGAAGGTCTCTGAAGATATCGCCCTAAATGACCAAGTCATGAAAGAGCTGACTGCCAAGGACCCGCCAAGGAAAAGTAAGGCGGACTACAACATTCTGGCACACTTAAGGAAGTTACCCTCGCAGCTCAGCATTCTCGACGCTCTTTTACTATCAAAAGAAGCAAGGGACTCATTGATCAAGGCGCTACAAGAGCCAGAGCAATTCCAAGCTTTTCTCGCCGAAGAAAAGATGAAGGACGAGCTGGAAGAAGTACACACAGCCGATATTACCTTCGGCGATGAAGATCTCCTCCTTGGGACGTGCGAGCACAACCGTCCCCTATATGTCTCCGGATATTGTCACGATATCAAGATAGGAAAAATCTTGGTCGACAATGGGTCTTCCGTCAATCTTCTCAACGTGCAAGTGTTGAAGGAAATCTGCATGAGCGTTCAGCACCTCGCTCGTGATAAAATCACCATCTCCGGCTTTGATTCCCAGTCATCACGGACCCTCGGGTCGGTGATACTGACGCTGTGCTTCGGACTACTCGTCACAGATATTAAATTTCACGTCATTGACGCCAAGACCTGCTATAATGCTTTGCTCGGCCGGCCTTGGTTACACGAGTACAATATCATCCCTTCTACACAACATCAGTGTATGAAGTATTTCAAGGATGGTCTTGAGTATACTGTAACAGGATAGCTAAACCCATTCTCCGTAAACGAAGTCCGAAAATACGAAGATGCAAAATACTTCTTGCCAGATTTCGAGGACACGGAGAGATGTCATAAACCACAGAACAAAGCTATCCCTTCCATTTCGGTCTTCGGGAGTGATACCGAGGAGGAAGAAGAGATAGTTTACCTAGGTCCGCCCCAGTGCGACAAACCAGGACCGTCCACTCCTATGTTGATCTTTGGTAGCGACTCGGAAGATGAGGTCCATGCTATATTCTCCGCTCGGCCTTCAATATAAACATTCATTGATGAAGAGCATAGTTTGAAAGTTGCCATGGTTCCACCCAAGTATCATAAAGAACTAGACGCGCTTGATACCTACAGTGTGGAAGAGCTGCAGACGTTCTATGTCCCTCCCAGGCGAGAAGGTGAAAAGGCAATCCCATTCTACCGATCGGGGGAAACTAAAGTGGAGAAAGAAATCTGGCACGGCGCGGATTCCACACTCGATCGGCTCCAGCCTATCCGTTTTCCCAGATATTACACAGACGGACTAAGGAGACTCTTGAGACGCCAAGGTGTACCCCTTAAACAAACTGCTCGGTAAGCACGGTTCTATAACAGGATCTGGAACGTCCGTGGAACTCAGCGAAAGTTGCCCAACGGGAAAATGGAAACGATCGGGCTTGGATATATTCAATCCAAGAAACGGGAGTTACTCCGTGACTATTACGTCATACATGACTTTGATGAAGAAGGAGATGCTTTTTGGGAAAATGCTAACCCTGAATCAGAAAGAGCTCCCGACGTAAAAATGCCCAGTCCGTCGTTTGAAGAACAAATGGACAAGCTTATAAGGGAAGCGAGTCAAAAGGTTCGAGACGACCACAATCGAGAAATGGCCATCTACGAGAAAGGCAGGATGCAACGCCTTCTTCAACAGGCCGCGAAAGATGAAAATGCTCCTCCCTGTCAACTCGTTGTACAAAAGGCCCGACGCAGAGGCAGAAATAAACCAAAGAACGGGAAAGGCATTCGACAATGACAAAGTGGGATCAGGAAGCCACGCGTTCAAGAACCGAGCAACTTGGACTCATCTCTTATAAAGAAGATGGGTCGAGCGTACTCTTTTGCCCAGGACAAGACAAAGAAGATACTTGACCTTGCTATAAAACATCAAATGATTACACTCCCGGAGTCCAAGCACCCCGAGCAAGCTAACGAGATCTCTCACCCAAACTATTGCTCTTATCACCGAGCAATAGGGCATCCTCTTGAGGACTGCTTCACCTTCAAGAACTGGGTCGAAGACCAATATCAGCTTGGAAAGTTCGCTCTATCTAACAGTTGGAGGATAACTCCGCCGCAGAAGCACGAAACAAAAGCCGCGCATACAGCGAGAGTAGAACCAGATTAACGTCGGTCTTGGAAGCGAGCTCGTACTTGTCATATGATAACGCTACCAAAAGAAGACCCCGAGGGTATGGATGATCTCCTCTGGTGCTTCGAAAACAATGATGACGAGGTGATCTCAGAGTTTCCACCGGCGCAGAAAGAGCTGGAAGATAGAATACATACTCTGCAGATGATCTCAAGAAAATTGATTTGGGGACGACGAGTGATCCGCGGCCGACATTCGTCAGTGAGTTACTGTCTGAAGAAAGAGTAGCTACACTAAAGGACGTGCTTATGCAGCATAAGGATTGCTTCGTGTGGAACTATTCCGAGATGCCAGGACTAGACCCAGAAATCGCTGTGCACAAATTGGCGATATGTCCAGATGTCAAGCCGATCAAACAAGCGCCAAGAAGAATGCGGCTCGAACTCGAGATAAGCATCAATGCCGAGGTCAAGAAGCTGATTGACTCCGGCTTCATCCAAGAGGTTTAATACCCAGATTGGATTGCCAATATCGTACCAGCGATGAAGAAAAATGGAACGGTGCGCATATGTGTGGACTTTCGGGATCTCAATAAAGCTTGCCCGAAGGACTATTTCTCAGTACCGGTCACCGAGCTAATGATAGATAATACATCCACTCATGAGGTTTTATCCTTCATGGACGGATCATCAGGATACAATCAGCTAGAGATGCATCCCGAGGACCAGAAACATACCGCTTTCCGGACCCCTTTAGGCATATTCTGCTACAAGGTGATGCCCTTCGGTCTAAAGAACGCCGGTGCCACCTATCAGAGGGCCATGATGAAGATCTTCGATGACCTCATACATAAAATTGTCGAATGCTATATCGACGATCTCGTGGTGAAAAGCAAATCATACGAGGAACATCTAAAGCATCTGAAGATCGTGTTTCAACGCCTCCGGCAATACAACTTGAAGATGAACCCTCTCAAGTGCGTTCGGAGTTTCCTCGGGCAAATTCCTGGGATTCATCGTCAGACACCGAGGTATCGAGATAGATCTGTCAAAGATCAAGGCAATCATGGAAGTGCCCCCACTAAGGACTCTCATGCAATTGCGATCTCTCCAAGGGAAGCTCGCGTATATTCGGCGATTTATAGCCAATCTCTCAGGCAAGTGACGTCCTTACAGCCACCTGATGAAGAAAGGAGCCCCTTTCGTCTGGGACCGTAAATGCCAAACCACGCTGGACGAAATCAAGCAATACCTGCAGACCCCGCCAGTGCTGGCTGCTTCGGTCAAGAGAAAGCCTCTCATTCTGTATACAACCGTCCTTGAAGGTTCCTTAGGCGCATTATGGGCATAAGAGAACGACCAAGGGAAGGAGAGAGCCCTCTACTATTTAAGTCGAGTTCTACTTGGGGCAGAAAGCAATTACTCTCCCATCGAAAAACACTGCCTGGCATTAATCTTCGCGATAACAAAGCTTAGGCATTATGCATTGGCGCATGAAGTCCGTCTTATATCGAAGGTGGATCCCCTCAAGTATTTGATGTCAAAGGCTATATTGACGGGACGGCTCGCTAAATGGGCCTTGCTCTTGATGGAGTTCTCAATAACTTATCAGCCTCTTAAGGCAGTGAAAGGCCAGGCCATCGCCGACTTCCTCGCTGAGCATCCGATACCTGCCGATTCTCCTTTGAATTGCGAATTGCCAGACGAATATGCGTTTGACATGATCGACGGGGGTGATACTTGGTGGGAGCTATACTTCGATGGAGCATCCTCCATGAAGAAGCATAAACAAAACATGCCCATAATCAAATCAGGGGTAGGCTCCATCTTCGTAACTCCACAAGGAGGGGTAATGTGCTTCGCTTTCTCTTTAACAGAGCCGAGGACAAACAATGAATCCGAGTATGAAGTTTTGATAGCAGGGCTCGAGATCTCTATCGACATGCGAATTGAAAACCTTCTCATATACGGAGATTCCCAACTGGTCGTTAGTCAGGTAAACGGCGACGATCAAACTTGCAAACCAGAACTGGTGAAGTACGGTGAGAGCATACAGCAACTGCTGACCCAAGTACCTTCCTACACCTTGGAAAGCATACCACGTGCAGAAAATAGTAAGGCGGATGCATTAGCCAAGCTCGCTAAAGAACTGGCTGACGAAAACCTCGATGACGTGAGGATCGTTGTTCAAAGCCGTCGGGTTCTTGCACCGGCAGAAATATCTCCGGAGCCGTCCAAGGAAAAGGGAGAGACCGAACAAATGACTCTACAAATAAAAGACCAAAAGAAGGTTGAAGATTGGGGAGAAGTCTTCATAGACTACTTCAAATCCCGTCGAACGCCTGAAGATGCGTCCTCAAAACGTCAACTCATGAAGCGAGCCCTATCTTTCGCTTTCGTCAATGATACTCTGTATAAGAGGTCATTTGATTCTTTATGGTTAAGATGCCTAGGACCTGAAGAAGAAAAAAGTGTTGTCCAAGAAAATCACGACGGACTCTGCGGTTCTCACCAAGCCGGGCTGAAGATGAAGCTGAAGATCAAACGGATAAGTTATTATTGGCCCACGATGATCCAAGATTGCCTTGAGTACGCGAAGCAGTGCCACTCATGCCAGATTCGCGGGGACTTCATCCATAGCATCCGAATCCCCTACATCCGACAGTGGCTAGCTGGCCGTTCGAAATATGGGGGACTGACATAATCTGCCCCATCGAACCAGCATTGTCCAGAGGACATCGGTTCATTTTGGCGACAACTGATTACTTCTCCAAATGGGCAGAAGCAGTACCGCTGAGGGAAGTGAAGACGGAGAATATCTTCTATTTCTTCAAGACATGCATCATTTATTGGTTTGGCACTCCGCGACGGATTATCTCCGATAACGGACCAACCTACAAAAGCCACAAGATCAGCCGCTTCACACAACAACACAACATAGACTGGAGATACTCCTCAGTTTCTAATCCCTGAGCTAACGGTCTAGCTGAGTCTTTTAATAAGACCTTGATGAAGATCATGAAAAAGACGGTGTCCCGGAATAAGAAGGACTGGCATGAGAGACTGTATGAAGCTCTCTGGGCGTACCGGACTACGTTCAAGATGGCCACGAACACAACGCCGTACACATTGGTATTCGGTGCAGAAGCGGTGCTCCCCCTCGAGATAGAGTTACCCTCTCTACGAGTGGCAGTTCATTACGAGCTAACGGACGAAGAGAATGCTCACCTTCGGCTTGAGGAGCTCGACGCCCTTGATGAAACCCGGCTCATAGCGCAACAAAATCTGGAAGCTTACAAAGCAAATATGATGCGCTCATACGAAAGATTGGCTAGGCCGAGAACATTCCGCCAAGGCGAACTCGTGCTAGTGGTCAAAAGACCTATGATCCCCAATCATGCCAAGCGGGGGAAATTCGAGACGAACTATTACGGCCCATATATCATAGACAAGGTCTACCAGGGTGGAGCCTATCTACTCATGGACATGCATAGCGAAAGGCCCTTTGGGCCAATAAACGGTCGCTTCCTGAAGAAGTACTACGCTTGACAAGTCACGGCCTAGGTAAATGATAGATGACGACGCCTATGTCCACTCGTTATCTTCCTGAGCCCAAACTCTATAAGTTGTAACCGACTTCCTTTACAACGAACCGAAACATCCTTAAACTAACAACGGACCGAAAACGTCCTTAAACTAACGACGGACCAAAACGTTCTTAAACTACTAATGGACCACTATGTCCTAAAACTAGCCGTTGACCGAGATGTCGATAAACTACGGTGGATTGCAGCATCCCAAAGCTGATATAAAAAAAGAATAAAAAAAGAGAAAAAAGAAAACGGTATGTCCACAAGCAAAATGGGCACAGATGAAAGCCCGAAAGGGCTTCGTGAGTAAAAACAGCAGGGCTACCGGCGAGTTTTATGAAAACTCGAAAGGGCGCAATCTCGTTAAAAGACATTTTCAAAGTCCTCTCGACTTTGTAAGGAGAAACCACCTGCGTGAGATCCTTACGACTCACAAGGGAGCAACACACTTAGGGATCCCCACGATTCCTAAGGAGAAATTACACTTGCGAGATCATCACGACTCGTAAGGAGAATCCTCTTATAAGACCCTCAAATCTCATAAGATTCAAAAGTCTTAAGCTACAGGGATCTAAACCTGTTCTTAAGCAGCCCCCACAACCTCCAATACTGCCCTACATGCGGCTCAATACTGACCCTTGTATACAATCCACGGGCGCGAATAAATATTTCCCTAACGAAGTCCCATCCGTGACTAGGGATATGTCTATATGGTGAACAACTCTTGTAAGTCCTCTCGATTTATAAGGAGAAAACCCTCTTGTAAGATCCTTACGACTTATAAGAGAACATACATTTAGGAGTCCTCACGACTCCTAAGGAGAAAACGCACCTACGAGATCCTCACGACTTGTAGGGAGAAATACCTTCATGAGACCCTTACGGCTCATGAAGTCAAAAGCCTTAGTCGACAGGATCCTAATCCTGTTTACTAAGCCACCTTTGTTCGATATCGATAGAGGCAAATGATGATTCACTCCTGGCAATATCCCAGTAGTAGCGGTGCTGATGCTGAAATCGGTGTCTAATTCCGAGCTTGCAGCAAAAAGCCAGTAAGCCACACATGCATACGAAATAGCCGAAATGATAGGGCAACTTGCAGACAAAATCATCAAGTAAAAATATATGCATGCTAAATAGCCGAAATGATTGGGCAACTCGCAATAAAAAACAGCGAGTAAAAATAAAAAAAATAGCCGAAATGATTGGGCACCGTGAAAAATAGCCGAAATGATTGGGCAATCGTGACCTTCGCGATATAAAAGCTGAAATGATAGAGTATCGCGGAAAGAAATAAAAAAATGAATGAAATTTATGCCCTACAGGTGATATTATGTCAATCCCTGTATACAATCCAGGGGGGCAAACAAAGAGGGAATCACACCCGTCCTCCCCAAGCTTCGTCAGAAGGAGAGGCCAAATCTCAATGGTTCATAGACAGCCTAGAGATCATCTCAACATTCGTCCTATTACAACGGACACAACATCAAGCAAAGTGGAACAGCGGTAACTCCCAGTTCCATGACTCGGCGATGTACAGATGACCGAAGGTCAAACTCTGACTCTGTGAAATGCGAATAAAGTCAACCCTTCCTGGCTACGTGGAACGCGGATTATGTCACTTCTGACTCCGTGGAAAACGTCCAGAGTGGATCCTGGTCCTCGCCGAGCACGGCAGTGAACCCGTGTGAAGCATTCAGAGCGCAGCCTGGTCCTTGCCGAACACGGCAGTGAACCTGTGGGAAGCATCCAGAGCAAAATTCCTGGTTACGTGGAACGCGGCTTATGTCAATCCTGACCCTGTGGGAAACGTCCAGATCGGATCTTGGTCCTCGCAGAGCACGGCAATGACCCCGTGTGAAGCATCCGGAGCGGAGCCTGGTCCTCGCCAAACACGGCAGTGAACCCGTGGGAAGCATCCAGAGCAAAATTCCTGGCTACGTAGAACGCGGTTTATGTCAATCCTGACCCCATGGGAAACGTACAGAGCGGATCCTGGTCCTCGCAGAGCACGGAAATGACCCCGTATGAAGCATCCAGAGCGGAGCCCGGTCCTCGCCGAACACGACAATGAACCCGTGGGAAGCATCCAGAGCAAAATTCCTGGCTACGTGGAACGCATATTATGTCACTCCTAACCCCGTGGGAAACGTCCAGTGCGGATCCTGGTCCTCGCAGAGCACGGCAATGACCCCGTGTGAAGCATCCAGAGCGGAGCCTGGTCCTCGCCGAACACGGCAGTGAACCCGTAGGAAGCATCCAGAGCAAAATTCCTGGCTACGTGGAACGCGGCTTATGTCAATCCTGACCCTGTGAGAAACATCTAGAGTGGATCCTGGTCCTCGCAGAGCACGGCAATGACCCCGTATGAAGCATCCAGAGCAAAATTCCTGGCTATGTGGAACGCGGATTATGTCAATCCTGACCCCGTGGGAAACGTCCAGAGCGGATCCCGGTCCCCGCAGAGCACAGCATTGACCCCGTATGAAGCATCCAGAGCGGAGCTTGGTCCTTGCCGAACACGGCAGTGAACCTGTAGGAAGCATCTAGAGCAAAATTCCTGGCTACGTGGAACACGGATTATATCACTCCTGACCCCGTGGGAAATGTCCAGAGCGGATCCTGGTCCTCGCAGAGCACGGCAATGACCCCGTGCGAAGCATCCAGAGCGAAGCATGGTCCTCGCCGAACACGGCAGTGAACCCGTGGGAAGTATCGAGAGCAAAATTCCTGCCTACGTAGAACGCGGATTATGTCACTCCTGACCCCGTGGAAAATGTCCAGAGCGGATCCTGGTCCTCGCAGTGCGCGGCAATAACCCCGTGTGAAGCATCCAGAGTGGAGCCTGGTCCTCGTCGAGCACGGCAGTGAACCCGTGGGAAGCATCCAGAGCAAAATTCCTGGCTATGTGGAACGCGGATTATGTCACTCCTGACCCCGTGGAAAACGTCCAGAGCGGATCCTGGTCCTCGCAGAGCGCGACAATGACCCCGTGTGAAGCATCCAGAGCGGAGCCTGGTCCTCGCCGAATACGGCAGTGAACCCGTGGGAAGCATTTGTTCACACCATAATATTGCATTATTATATTCCCTATTCTTATTCATTTTATAAATAAACGGGTGCTTTTGACGCATGTCTGCTACATGTTACAGGTTACAGGTTCTTGGATTTAGAACAGTGAAAACAATGAAAAGACAATGAAAAAGTGAGACTACGAATGATAAATGGTGAAATCTTGATCACGCCTACATTGTGAGGAACAATGAACAACAGTTCACCAAGTATAAAGGCAGCGACACGAAGAAACAGTAAAAGTCCACTACAATTTTCACTGGAGATCTGAAAGAAATCTCGAAGCCAATCTGAGAAAAGAACCTAGGATACAGGAAACCCAAAACAACCAGAGCCAGCCCACGAAATCTCAAGCCCCAACTACATCTTTTAGCCGAGGAACCGCGGCTAAACCAGGCCTCGGGCCGCGGTTCTGTGGACATATTGCGCAGTGAAGGGCTACAGTTTTTACCATAATTTTAAGCGGATTTGAATGGGTCTACCTAGGGATATTTGTGTAAATGTAGACGTGCGAATCAATTGTAACCTAGGGTTTCCTATCTTCTATAAATAGGAATTCTAAATTATTGTATTAGCTATGCCTCCCTATGCCTCTTTCTATGAATAAAATTTAGAATTCTTTTGGAGAGCATCGATACCTCTTTTCATATCATGAATTCAGCTCTGACAACCCTGTGTTGATGTTTGGAGAGAGCCATCTGTAAAGTAAGTAAGTAATTTCAATTCTTGCCCTAGGTAATTTTTCAATCTTTGCCCTAGATAGATATTTTTAAATTCCCTAATGAACGAGTAGTCTCCTCGCTTGTTAGGGTTAGCTTTGGGGAAGGCTTTTGAGAGATGAGATCTCTCATCCCTTTCTTGCCCATTATATATTTTCAATAGGACTCCATGCATACACGCACACACCGCGCCCTACGGCACCCTATCCCTCGAGGTAGCGGTGACACCGTAGTATAAAGGCCCGGTTGCCGGTGTTTTCCATGGAGATTAGGGTAAGGATCTCTAAAGGAAGGACAAGAACCTAGAGGAAGGAACTCCTTTCCGAATGGTTCTAATCCCTTTTATTGATAATTACCATAACTCCTCATATATCTTAATTTGGGTATAGAAAGCGTTGACATTTATTTACATTTCGAAACCATTCCTAAACCTAACCCTAACAAGATTTAGATCTAGATAATCTTAGTATAGATAGATTTAGTTTTTAGATTTAATAAATCAATCCGAACACCCTTCGGAATTAACTCGTTTGAGCGACTAGGAAATTCACAACATCCCTGTGGACCGACCCGTACTCACCGGCTAGCTATCAAGCGACGCCGTTCTTGATTGCGGTAATAGATAGTTTTTGACATACGAATCAAATGGCGCCGTTGCCGGGGATGGCGTAAAATTTCCTTTTTGCAATTTCGGGTTAATCTAAATTAAAAAAAGCATAAAAATCTGAAAAATCACAAAAAATATAAAAATATATCATCTGTTATTTTTGGAAAGGGTATTTTTGTGAGAATTTTGCAGGATCTGCAAACAACTTCAGATCTGGAAAAATCCAGCGTGCAAAACCAAAAACGGCAGATCTGAACAGAGGAGAAAAGTCAAACCAGAAAAGGACAATTTTTTTTGGGAACAGAACCCTTTCTTTCACCACGGATCCGCCGCATTAGCGCATTCTAGCTGCGGAAGGGTGGAAGTTAGGTGACATTGTCATCTCAGATTTTTTTTTGGGAACCATGATGGCTAGAGAACCGCGGAACCGCGGCTGGAGACCCCTTTTGGCCGTGGAAAGGCTGCCTGTTGGTGTCCTCAGCTCGTCAAAATTGCTCTGTAAGCTCCTCTGTTCTTGCTCTGGAAATCTAGATACATCTTTTCTAAAAATCTCCTGCAGGATTCGTTGCGCTTGAAAATCTTTTCCCTTCCAAATAACAAATCTTATGCAGGATTCTTTGTGCTATGTATAAAATAATAATTGATTGCAAGTAATCTTTTCTGATTTGCATATCCTTAATCTTTTTGCTAAAAAAAAATTCCAAATAAAGAGAAAAAGAAAAAAAAGGAAAATTTTTATTAGAAAACTTGCAAACTTTTGTTACTAAGAAATCTTTGCACCACCCAACCTTCTTTCTTTTCCCCTTTCTTCTATCATGGGTACCCCACATCATAAATCACCTTTCGAACTTTGGTATCCCGAACCTAACTTTGCTTCGTACGTCAATTGTTTCGGTCGATTTAAAAAAAATCCCTCCATGCCAAAAATATCTTTGAAAGACCAAATAGAAGCGTCTAGGAGAAACAGTTCGACTTTGCAACCCACTTTGTGTCAACCATGTCAACCATCACCACCTTCGTATGTTGATACCACTTTTTCGAGTCCTGTTGTAACTCCTAAACCGATGTCTATTGCGGAGCATATTGCACAATCTCGTAGCCGATCTTTCACCCCTCTTAACATATCTAGTTCTGGGGATCAACAAGTCCATTCACCTTTCTATCCACATGTTGACCCTACTCCTGTCCAACCATCCAATTCCTACCAGTCCTACCCGACTTTTCCACCTTCACTGGATATTGCCTCTACACAGCCATTTGGGAGTTTCCAGAATCCAAACAATTTTGAATCTTTTACTGAAACCCCTTCACAACTCATGTCTAGTTTGGAACAGTCATTGGAGGCGTACATTGCAGCAACAAACAAAATGATTAGGAATGTGGATGCGTCCATTACCGCCCTTATGCAACCTAGTGAACCGGCGGCTAGTTTCCAACTAGCTCCAAATTTTCTAATGTATGAGGAGGCGGTTGGACAGAGTGTGAATTTGAGAGGATTTCCAAATCAAACCTACCCATACCAAATTGAAGCCCACAACTCCTGTTTTCCATCGATTGTCCTAAATAGTTCACCAGTTGAAAATAAAAATGAGTTGTGTGATTTTGTAATGCTTGATTTGCCAAATTGTGAAGAACCCCTTTCGAGTGTAACCACACTTAATCCTTTCGATCTTTATACCTCCAATCTAGAACCTGAATTGATAAATATCCATGCTTTTGATGAGGTGTCAGAAAAAATTTATTTTCACTTGATTGAGGATATAGATGCCAGGAAAATTTCGGATGATGAATATGTCGATTTGATTGAAAATTTATGTCCAATTCATCATCTCGAGTCATTAATTGTTTCTCCCGAACTTCATATGCGTCTTGATTTTGATGATAATGGCATGGATGAGTTAAATATTGAGGAGAATTATGAGGATAGTATTGAGGAGAGTATTGAGGATAATATTGAGGTTGAACCATTTTTATTTGATGTCGGATTTTCCAATTCATCCTCCCGAACCTTTAACTGTTATATCACCCTCCCTTCTTGTAAGTGCACGGCGGCGCCCCGGCTGTCAATCCGAGACCAAAATGCGGAAACGATAATTTACTTTAACTTTTAAACCGGCACCACCGCGCACAAAATTCCCGGATCGGGCCATTAAACTAATTCTAGCAAACAAAAGAACGGGGAGATATATCGAGCGATCCGTGTCCTTCGGTCTTCTCGTCGTCGTCCCGATCTCCCGTGAAAACTCCGGTCTTCATCTTCTCGCTGGAAGGGCACCACATCGCCGGCTTCTTTTACGGGCTCCCACCTCTGGACCGAGGCAACTCGGGCACGAAATTGGCGAGTCGACGTGCCCAAGATTTGTTGTAGAATAGTGCAGTGCTATTTATCTTTATTGGGGTTACTAGAGGTTGCCTTTTGGTGGAGGAATGATATGTGGAATTTTTATGGAGCTATTGGATTTGTTGCAAGCCAAAAGAGATCAAATCCACCTTCCAAAAATTTGGACAGCCCCCTTAGAGGAATGGCCGGCCAAGCTTGGAATGAGAATGCCAAAAAGTCAAGGGGGTGACCAAAAGAATAATGCAAGAGAGAGAGAGAGAGAGAGAGAGAGAGAGAGAGAGAGAAAAGGCCTATGATGATGAATCATGAACCATCATCATCATCACAACAAGATTCTCACTCATAAACCTAATCAACTCCCATCATAAAAGTCAAGCCATGATGACTAAAAGAAAGTCAAGGTATGGACAACCATCATGACACTACAACTTGCAAAAACAACCCTCCAAATTGCTAATTTGCATATTTGCAAATTAGCCCTCCTCCACCAATTTTCAGCCAAGGAAAGATACAAGGGAAAATGGCCGAAACGGAATGCAAACTGGCAACCTCCAAAAACTGATCCCGTAATGAATTACAGGAAAACCCCGCTACTGTATATACATACCCGTATTTGTATTCCCACTGAATACAAAATGCAATGAGACAAAATCTACACTGTACTATACTAGGATCCGGCTTAAACCAAAGCTCGCTAGTATAATCCGTCCGATCATGATCCGTGCAATACCCCACGTATCTGATCGAACCCTGCCATATCTCCATACGGCCTATACAGCGTTTCGCCCGAAACTTGAGCAACTATCTATGGGGGACTCTAAAGACTCGTCAATACTATGGCTGTGGATTTAACTACTAGCACGTCAGAGGTATTAGCCATACGTGACGGGCCACCAGCTATTGACCAAAAGGGACGTCTGTGAGTGAACTCATCCTGACACCCTACTGAGCCTGTCAGTGACAATATCCGTACAGTCCGGTCCGTTCGTCTATAAGCACCGCATGGCGGGCCTAGGGGGTTGGTAAAAGTCAGATCCCCAAAAGCGGTACAAGTCGTGTCGGAGTGTAGCCCAGAACACCCTGAGATACTACTGGAATACCTACCAGTAAATCTCCTGCCTCGGCCGAGGGCTTCGTGTAATGGCTCTCCTAGACACAGCGCGACCTCACCCCCAATACCGGAAGAGACGAACCCCTGCAGATCCGCTCACTGCCTCCATGTGGCTCGGGACTATACCCAACTAAAACCTGTTTATATGTCTCCTTTGAGCGTGGTAGGATAGTAATCGAAGTACAGTGTGAACTCATACGAGACAAATGACGATCTCAGGTCGATGAACTAACCTGTACACATGTCACCAGGGAACTGCTATCTGATATCAGGTATAAGACCAACTAGCATGTTCCCGGCGAGTCCTGTCCGGTGTACTCATAACCCAATGAGCACCTGTATACATCTTAGGTGAACTAACTGACACCGGTGGCTTGTGAGACCGGCCACCGCCCCTCGTCGGGGTCTCGACTGTATACACTAGTCTACTCTGGAGTATCGATGCCCTGTCTCGAAATTCCCTCGACTATGGACCTTTTAAGGATGTGCTTATAGACTACTAGCTCCCATGTATATGATCGCCCTCATACTGCTGGCAGTCAAGCAAGAATCCT
This sequence comes from Agapanthus africanus, assembly GCA_030015575.1. NCBI lineage: Eukaryota > Viridiplantae > Streptophyta > Magnoliopsida > Asparagales > Amaryllidaceae > Agapanthus > Agapanthus africanus. The sequence goes on along the minus strand of JASDDO010000028.1, from coordinate 89,466,989 downwards.
AAGGGCTCTATCAAAGTGCAATAGCGACCTGTAAGGTCACCTAGAGCAGTACACGATGATAAAGATAAACCGATTGTCACGCCCCGCTTCCCAGAGTATGCTAAAATGGGCACGTGACATAGCCAACCATGCTAACTGTGGGTAGGAAGTATCCATCCACAGTCACATTACGGCTGTAGAGATATCAAGAACAAAATAAAACTATCTAAAACATGTCCATAATCCAAGATAACATGAGTCAAGAATAATAAAATGCGGAAGCGAAAGGTCCAATACAAAATAACTGGAATGTATGTCCCATAATGCGGGCTCACATCAGGAATAAAATGCAGGAAAGAAAAACTAACTACTACTGACACTCACAGCTTAGCCTGTCGGCTGAAGTACTCCTGCTCGGACTGTGACAGCGGTATAGAATCTGGGCCATGCAAAACCCAGACGTTAAGTCGTCACGTCATCAAGTAATAACATAATAAACGGGCAATGCAAATATAAACATGAGTAAAGCAAGGGTAACAAAAATATAAATCAAAGCAGTGCAGGGTAGTGTGCAGTGGGTAAACTAAACTGTTCTATCAGGTTTTCTGTTCTAAAGTCTTTGAAATCAAATTGATGAATCATCGATGTAACTCAATAGTATCCCGTGCATGTCCGAGACCACGGTCTACAGACTCTCGGGCTGAAACCGAGACGTGCCGCTAGGCACTAATAAGAAAGGAGTACAGACCAACGATGTCAGCATCATCGTCACGAGGTGGGCCTAGCCTCTAAAACTGATCAGAACAAATAGCGAACTGTTGAGTTACAAGTCAGGTTTCACCTTTGATTTCCCCATACCTCAAGCTATATGTGTATGTCAATTCAGGTATTCAGTAATCAAGAACTAATACCAACGCAGGGTCAGGTAAGCAGGTTTGTCTGGATAGACAACAGGAACAGTCCGTGAGGACTACATGTCAGGTTTGTTGGCATTAGATACAAGATCAGGTAACGTGTCAAACCATGGTACATCAGGTCAAGTCAAGTAGTATACGGTATCATGTCGGGTCAATCAATATGTGTAGTAAGTCATGTCAAGGTATCATGTGTGTGCTCATAATCAGCTAACATAATCAGGATGGTTATCAACAACATGATCTAAGCAATGAAGTAAGCAATAGACAGATTCACTCAATTAGCAGTACAATTATCAGTTGTGTCATAGAGATGATTTCAATATTATGCGAATGCAGTATGACAATTATGGCCGTTTAATCATGTTAACAAGTTTAAGAACTTCAGAGGTGCAATGATTTATATAAAGGTTCAATACAGCTATTACAGGTTAAATGCACACGAGTTTCCGAATGGAATAAAACTATAGATATAAATGCCATAAGCTATGTCGATAGTAAAAAATGTGATTAAACAGGTAAATGTGGTTATTAGGTTTAATAAAGTAATTGCAAACGGTAGGTTTCAAGCTTGGATGATAAAATGATATATAACAACATTGAACACGAAATGAGAAATGATCGTACTAAAGTTAAATTTACAGGTTAGGGTGTCATTAATGAATATGTAAATATTGTTTAGCATGTAGCAAGGGGTACTTGTCTCGACGGGTCGTGAATCGGGAAAACGGAACGTAAAAATGTCGGCGGGGAAATCTCGCGACGTGCGCACGGTTCACGGAATGAACCCAAACGACGAACAATGAAGCCACACGGGTCGGGATACCACGCTGGAACGTCGGGAATCGTCGCCGGCACGGCCGGATTCCGGCGAACTCAAAAACAGTGAATCTACAAATTTCAAGAATTCATGAAACAACAAAAAAAGAATCAAGAAGAGGGAAGAGAATGGGGATAGAGACGAGGGTGCTCACGAGGATCTATGGGAAGGGTGGTGACGGTCGACCACGTCGACGGAGCTCCGGCGGTGGCCTACGACGACAGCTAAAGAAACCTGCAGATCAGAAAATATTGACAGCTAAGGAAAAAGAAGAAAGGAAAAGAGGAGGGGAAGCTAGCTTACTGAGGGGTGTGCGCGATGGCCAGGGCACGGAGACGGGTCGTCGGCAGCGATTTCCGGCTGCGCAGCCGTGCGCAGGGGGCACAGTTCCCTCGTGCAGATGCTCGGTCGTCGAAGCTTTGGGTGCAGGGTTTTTGGATGCTGGATGAAGAGCAGAGGAGAAGAAGGGAATGGCAATGGCAATGGGGATGGTCGGCGGCGATGGGAGACGGTGTTGGCGATGGGTTCTGGGTGCCGTCGGTGTGCATGATACTCGGGGAGGATGGGAAAAGAGGAAGGAGGTGCAATAGAGCGGACGAGGGCGAGGAGGCGAGAATGCCGGCGATGATGGCATCGGCGTTGGGCTACTGCGGCGAGGGCGAGGTGGCTAGGGTACGCGAGGGTTGGGTTTCTGCTGAAGGAAGTTTTGAGGAAGGAGAAAGATTTATATATATATAGGAGAGAGAGATATATAGGGAGAGAGAGAGAGGAGAGAGATAGAGAGAGAGGGATTACGAGAGGAGAGAGAGAGGAGAGAGATAGAGTGTGGAGAGAGATCGTGAGGAGAGAGAAAGTATAGGGGAGAGAGAAAGTTGGATTTTAGTGTTTACAGAAGAGAGAGACGGGGAGAAAGAGAGAAAGCGAGAGAGAGAGAGAGAAAAGGTGGGGCCCACTGGGTTAAGAGGATTCTGATAGGCTGGGATAAAATTATAAAAGATTTAGGAAAAGTAAAAAAAATATATATATGGTTAAATTTATATATATGATGGTTTTAAAAATATATTAGAAATTGGGATTTTGGCGCAAAGTAAAATATTTTCAAATTGCGTCCGGGTCGGGTCCAAAAATTCGAAATTGAAATAAGAAAATTTTAGGCGGGATTCAAAATTTAAAATGAAGTATTTTACAATCAAAAAGCATACCCCCAAGACGGACATACGTACGCGCGCGTAGCCGTCCAAACTCGCCCATTTCACTGAACGGGACGAGAACACGATGCACGGACGCTATAACAGGGTTAGGGGTGTCAAGCAGGCCATGACGAATATTTTTAATTTTATTTTAAATGCCTTAAATTGTTATATGCAGAATTGAATTGGCGGGGTAAAATTTATAACTAGCAACAATCAATTGATATAACTGAAATAAATACCACACATCAACATACTACAACAGAAACCAGTAGTATTGTGCTCAGGTGTTACATTATACCCAACTACAAAAAGAATTTCGTCCTCGAAATTCCAAGAATACAAAGATAGACGACAAATAACTACAAGAAAAGATGGGGAAATCTCTGCCGGATTTCATCTTCTCGTTCCCAAGTGGACTCTCCACGCGAGCGATTACCACAAGAAACAAGCACAAGAGGGATCACCTTGTTCTTAAGAACCTTTTCCCTTCGATCCACGATTTCAATCGGTCGCTCCTCAAAAGTCAAGTCTTCTCGTACCGTCAGCTCCGAATGATCCAATACGTGCGTTTCATCTCGAACATACTTACGGAGTTGAGATACGTGAAACACATCGTGCACATTCGCCAAGGACTGCGGTAACGCCAAACGATACGCTATTTCACCAACACGCTCCAAGATCTCAAAGGGTCCAACGAATCGAGGACTGAGCTTTGCTCGACTTCCAAAACGAATCACCCCTCTAGTCGGTGATATCTTCAAGAATACCAAATCACCCACGGCGAACTCTAGAGGTCTTCTTGACGTGTCTGCCCAACTCTTCTGTCGGTCTTGTGCTGCCTTCATATGAATTCTGATAGTGTTAACCTTCTCAACTGTCTGCACAACCAAATCTGGTCCCAATAATCTTCGTTCACCTACATTGTCCCAACAAACAGGTGAACGGCATTTACGACCATACAAAGCTTCAAATAGAGCCATCTGGATAGTTGCCTGAAAACTGTTGTTAGAAAACTCCACCAAATGTAGGTGATCCTCCCAAGACCCCTTGAAGTCCAACATGCATGCTCTCAACATATCCTCAAGAGTTTGGATTGTTCTCTCCGACTGACCATCAGTTTGAGGATGATAAGCTGTGCTAAACTTCAATCGAGTCCCCAAACTTTCCTGTAAACTCCTCCAGAAGTGTGATAAGAACCGAGTGTCCCGATCGGACACGATGCTCACCGGTACTCCATGCAATCTTACAATCTCCTGCATGTACCGTTCAACCAAGGTTTCTGTTGATTGACCAATCCGAAAAGGAATAAAATGAGCTGCCTTGGTCAAACGATCAACAATCACCCATACTGCATTGTTGCCTTTTGGACTTCGCGGTAAAGCCGTCACGAAATCCATGGTTATATGTTCCCACTTCCACTGAGGAATCGGAAGTGGTTGCAATAAACCAGCAACCCTTTGATGTTCAGCCTTAACTTGCTGACACACCAAGCACTTTGCCACAAAGCGAGCAATCTCCCGTTTCATGCCTTCCCACCAGAAATGCTGCCAAATATCTCGGTACATCTTTGTGCCTCCAGGATGTACAAAATAAGCTGAACTGTGTGCCTCTTTCATAAGTTCTTCACGAGTATCTCCCTTTGGTATACACAAACGGCTACCATATCTCAACAAACCATCTTCATGGATCAATAAATCCGTTCGTAGTCCGGCTTCAACCTGTTCTCGAAACTTTTGCAGTCTAGGATCCTATGATCGTGCTGCTTTAATATTCTCGATTAACGATGAATGTTCTTGCAGCTGCATCAACTGTCCCGTAGAACGCGGTAGTACAACCTCCAAGTCAAACCTTCGAAAATCTTCAATAAGCACCTTCTGCGTAGTTAACACCTGAATTGCTGGTAACCGACTAAGCGCATCTGGCACGACGTTAACCTTCCCCGGATGGTACTTAAGATCAAGATCATAGTCAGCCATCAGCTCCAACCATCTATGTTGCCTCATATTAAGCTCCTTCTGAGTGAACACATAATTCAAGCTCTTATGATCAGTAAAAACTTCCTTTCGCCCAAAAGGTAGTGTCTCCAAATCTTCAAAGCGAAAATCACAGCCGCAAGCTCCAAGTCGTGAGTTGGGTAATTCTTCTCATGGGTTTTCAACTGTCTCGATGCGTATGCTACAACCTTCCCATGCTGCATCAAAACACATCCCAATCCTTTCTCAGATGCGTCGCTGTGAATCACTAATCCTCCGGAATTGTTTGGCACGGTCAGAATAGGGGCGGTTATCAACTTCTGCTTCAACGACTCAAAAGCTAACGCACATTTATCCGTCCATGCAAAAGGTACCTCCTTGCGCGTAAGCTTGGTCAACGGCTCCGCCGTACGAGCAAAGTTCTCCACAAATCTTATGTAGTATCTGGCCAATCCAAGGAAACTTCTTATCTCAGCAACATTCTTTGGAATTGGCCAATCACGAACTTCTGCAATCTTTTCGGGATCGACGGCAATTCCATCGCCAGACACAACATGCCCCAAAAATTTTACTTCCTCCAGCCAAAACTCGCACTTACTCATCTTCGCATAAAACTTCTCTTGTCTCAACGTTTGCAGTGCGATCTTCAAATGCTCAGCATGCTTTTCAAAACTCTTTGAGTAAACCAGAATATCGTCAATGAACACCACAATAAACTAATCCAAGAATGGTGAAAAGATTCGGTTCATCAAGTCCATGAATACTGCCGGCGCATTCGTTACTCCGAAGGGCATCACTAAGTATTCGTAATGTCCATACCGAGTTCGGAACGCCGTCTTGCAAATATCTTCTGCTTTCACTCGGACCTGATGATATTCGGATCGCAAATCCAGCTTCGAGAATACCCTCGCGCCACTAAGCTGCTTGAAAAGTTCGCCAATGCGATGGATCGGGTACTTGTTCTTAATAGTCACCCGGTTTAATTCTCGATAGTCGATGCACATCCTTCTTCTTTACTAGAAGAACTGGAGATCCCCAAGGCGAGTTACTGCTTCGAATCTAACCCTTCTCAAGCAATTCAGCAACCTGTTTCTTGATTTCTTCCAACTCTACTGGTGCCATTGGATAATACGCTTTGGATACTGGCGCTGCACCAGGAATAAGATCAATTGTGAACTCCACGTCTCGCTTCGGCGGTAAACCCGATATATCTTTAAACACGTCCATAAAATCATGAACAACAGCCGGCTCTTCACTTTTATCAAGAATATTGTTTGTCGGCCTAGCCCTAAACTCGACTGGCCCGACAGAACTGCTTCCTCCAGTGAAGCTAAACTCGGGATGTCCGGGAATCTGGAAAATTAGTTTCCTTGCCCTACAATCAATGTGAGTATGGAAAGTGCCAAGAAAATCCATTCCCAAGACGACTTCTCTTTCATTTCTTCCCGTGCGGTCCGAGGGAAGAACTTCTCTAGGAAACTCTTTGAAAAATCCGCCCACTTGATCGGCTTGGGCAAACGGTTCTCTTCCACAAGCCACCATTCTCGGGCATAGTCCACTAACTAAATGCGTACCACATCAACTCTTTTCTCATTTGGAATCTGGGCCGAAATAAGTAAATTCTCCGTATCAACCAGCCACTGCTCCGCTGACAACGGCTCCTCCAAACCAGTAAATGTAGACGGTCCCAAACGCCTGAAATCTGCTACGGTCCCTACTCGATCAACTGGTTTAGCTCCAACATTGTTCACAGACTGCTGAACGATCTGTAAACCTTCCTGAAATAATTCAGCTTGCTGTTGGATCAGCTCGGTCTGCCTCTTTTGATTCTCCAGCATTCCCTTTATCACTCCAAGTATGGCGGCTTCGTCCACACGCCTTTGGTACGTCTTCAAGTTCTTATCTGCCATATTCCTGAAATCAAAACACCCAACATTAATATGATAACAGATTCAAATATAGATCAAGGCTAGAACTCCAACTTACTTAAATAGAGTACCGCATTGTAACTATACCGCGGTATCATAGCCACAATTACTTAACTCCACCCAAGTAGCCTAAGTCCTAGAGATAACAAGGAATCAGGTTTTCAAGTCGATTTGCAAAGGAAGTTTGCACATCGTAAGAGATATAATCAGAAAGAATTTGATTCAAGAATGGTACAACGGCAATGTGGCAGGACATGTTTCCTAAACACGGTTTCCTGATTCGTGTATTGGGTACAATACCCAACTACAAAAGAATCAACCCGACTAACCTATGGCTCTGATACCAAAAGAACCATGTCACGTCCCGCTTCCCAGAGTACGCTAAAATGGGCACGTGACATAGCCAACCATGTTACTTGTGGGTAGGAAGTATCCATCCATAGTCACATTACGGCTGTAGAGATATTAAGAACAAAATAAAACTATCTAAAACATATCCATAATCCAAGATAACATGGGTCAAGAATAATAAAATGCGGAAGCGAAAGGTCCAATACAAAATAACTGGAATGTATGTCTCATAATGCGGGCTCACATCAGGAATAAAATGCAGGAAAGAAAAACTAACTACTACTGACACTCACAGCTCAGCCTGTCGGCTGAAGTACTCCTGCTCGGACTGCGACAGCGGTATAGAATCTGGGCCATGCAAAACCCAGACGTCAGCGCGTCAAGTCATCAAGTAATAACATAATAAACAGGCAATGCGAATATAAACATGAGTAAAGCAAGGGAAACAATAATATAAATCAGAGCAGTGCAGGGTAGTGTGCAGTGGGTAAACTAAACTGTTCTATCAGGTTTTCTGTTCTAAAGTCTTTGAAATCAAATTGATGAATCATCGATGTAACTCAATAGTATCCCGTGCATGCCCGAGACCACGGTCTACAGACTCTCGGGCTGAAACTGAGACGTGCCGCTAGGCACTAATAGGAAAGGAGTACAGACCAACGATGTCAGCTTCATCGTCACAAGGCGGGCCTAGCCTCTAAAACTGATCAGAACAAGAGCGAACTGTTGAGTTACAAGTCAGGTTTCACCTTTGATTTCCCCATACCCCCAAGCTATATGTGTATGTCAAGTCAGGTATTCAGTAATCAAGAACTAATACCAACGCAGGTTCAGGTAAGCAGGTTTGTCTGGATAGACAACAGGAACGGTCCGTGAGGACTACATGTCAGGTTTGTTGGCATTAGACACAAGATCAGGTAACGGGTCATACTATGGTACATCAGGTCAAGTCAAGTAGTATACGGTACCATGTCGGGTCAATCAATATGTGTAGTAATTCATGTCAAGGTATCATGTGTGTGCTCATAATCAGCTAACATAATTAGGATGGTTAACAACAACATGATCTAAGCAATGAAGTAAGCAATAGACAGATTCACTCAATTAGCAGTACAGTTATCAGTTGTGTCACAGAGATGATTTCAATATTATGCGAATGCAGTATGATAATTATGGCCGTTTAATCATGTTAACAAGTTTAAGAACTTCAGAGGTGCAATGATTTATATAAAGGTTCAATACAGCTATTACAGGTTAAATGCACACGAGTGTCCGAATGGAATAAAACTATAGAGATAAATGCCATAAGCTATGTCGATAGTAAAAAATGTTATTAAACAGGTAAATATGGTTATTAGGTTTAATAAAGTAATTGCAAACGGTAGGTTTCAAGTTTGGATGATAAAATGATATATAACAACATTGAACACGAAATGAGAAATGATCGTACTAAAGTTAAATTTACAGGTTAGGGTGTCATTAATGAATATGTAAATATTGTTTAGCATGTAACAAGGGGTACTTGCCTCGACGGGTCGCGAATCGGGAAAACGGAATGTAAAAATGTCAGCGGGGAAATCTCGCGACGTGCGCACGGTTCACGGAATGAACTAAAACGACGAACAATGAAGCTACACGGGTCGGGGTACCATGCTGGAACGTCGGGAATCGTCGCTGGCACGGCCGGATTCCGGCGAACTCAAAAACAATGAATCTACAAATTTCAAGAATTCATGAAACAACAAAAGAAGAATCAAGAAGAGGGAAGAGAATAGGGATAGAGACGTGGGTGCTCACGAGGATCTGTGGGAAGGGTGGTGACAGTCGACCACGTCGACGGAGCTCCGGCGGTGGCCTACGACGACAGCTAAAGAAACCTGCAGATCAGAAAATATTGACAGCAAAGGAAAAAAAGAAAGGAAAAGAGGAGGGGATGCTAGCTCACCGAGGGGTGTGCGCGATGGCCAGAGCACGGAGATGGGTCGTCAGCAGCGATTTCCGGCGGCGCGGCCGTGCGCAGGGGGCGCAGTTCCCTCGTGCAGGTGCTCGATCGTAGAAGCTTTGGGTGCAGGGTTTTTGGATGCTGGATGAAGAGTAGAGGAGAAGAAGGGAATGGCGAAGGCGATGGTGATGGGGATGGTCGGCGGCGATGGGAGACGGTGTTGGCGATGGGTTCTGGGTGCCGCCGGTGTGCAGGATGCTCGGAGAGGATGGGAAAAGGGGAAGGAGGTGCAATGGAGCGGACGAGGGCGAGGAGGCGAGAATGCCGGCGATGATGGCGTCGGCGTTGGGCTACTGCGGCGAGGGCGAGGTGGCTAAGGTACGCGAGGGTTGGGTTTCTGCTGAAGGAAGTTTTGAGGAAGGAGAAGGATTTATATATATAGAGGAGAGAGATAGATATAGGGAGAAAGAGAGGAGAGAGCTAGAGAGAGAGACGGGGAGAGAAAGAGGGATTACGAGAGGAGAGAGATAGAGAGTGGAGAGAGATCGAGAGGAGAGAGAAAGTATAGGGGGAGAGAAAGTTGGATTTTTGTGTTTAGAGAAGAGAGAGAGAGACGGGGGAGAGAGAGAGAAAGCGAGAGAGAGGGAGAGAGAAAAGGTAGGGCCTACTGGGTTAAGAGGATTCTGATAGGCTGGGATAAAATTATAAAAGATTTAGGAAAAGTAAAAAATATATATATATATGGTTAAATTTATATATATGACGGTTTTAAAAATATATTAGAAATTGGGATTTTGGTGCAAACTAAAATAATTCCAAATTGCACCCGGGTCGGGTCCAAAAATTCGAAATTGAAATAAGAAAATTTTAGGCGGGATCCAAAATTTAAAATGAAGTATTTTACAATCAAAAAGCATACCCCCAAGACGGACATACGTACGTGCGCGTAGCTGTCCAAACTCACCCGTTTCACTGAACGGGATGAGAACACGATGCACGGACGCTACAACAGGATTAGGGGTGTCAACCAGGCCATGACGAATATTTTTAATTTTATTTTAGATGCCTTAAATTGTTATATGCAGAATTGAATTGGCGGGGTAAAATTTATAGCTAGCAATAGTCAATTAATATAAATGAAATAAATACCACATATCAACATATTACAACAGAAACCAGTAGCATTGGGCTCGGGTGTTACAAGATAGCATACTATCATCTCGAGTAAGACTGTCCTATCGATATAGGTCCTCCCTCAATCATTGCAATCACGTGCCTGTGATCCAATAATTGACTCTGAGGGCACTATATCCAACACTCCTTTCCATCGTTCCGACCACGCAAAAGATCACGCTTGAAGACTGTGAGCTTGAAAATTTTTCCTTTGAATATGACACAGTCCTCACAGCCGATAACACTTACGAGTGTTTCACTTTTTCGGACGATATTGATGACTCATCGCCCGAGTTTGAGTCCTTTGAATTTTCAGATGAGTTAGTTGAACCATCAGACTCGGTTGCTTACAGTCGTTTCGAACCATTGATGGAATCTTTTAAGTTCGAGACAGTTTACTACGGTGAGAATGAGACTATCCCTAATTCACTCCCTTTCGTCCTTCCTATCGTTCCGACCGTACATGAGACCGTTACGCTTTCATCTCCTATACCAAGTTCGGCGTACCCATGCTTTCTTACGAATCTTGAGGGATTTGAACCCATTTCTCGACGGGTTGATAGGTTAGCATAATCGCTTTTAACACATCGGTCATTACAAATTGCGCTAATTTATTCACTCGATTTACACCCTCAAGATCGTACTCCACTTCTTTCTCTTTTTCGTCATTCTTCTCCTCCACCGAGACTATATTCCACTCTTCTTCCCATACGGTCTCGTGTGCTTCTCATTTCTTTTCTTTCCACTCCATTCTTTCACCAACTCGACCATTACTACGATAAGATTTTTGAATGGTTGGTGCTAACCTTTGGCTTGTGTAAAGCCAAGCTTAAGTTTGGGGGGAACCTTGTTGTATATATGTATATATATTTTTGTTTTTCTATAAAAATAAAAAATAATTTTTTTTTCAAAACATTAAAAAAATGTAAAATTTTTTATAAATAAATAAACAGGGGAGTGCCGGCATTTTTACCCTCTTGGTTTAGCATGACAGTGATGACACTATCAAGTTTAAGTTTAGGGGCATGCTCGGTAAGTCTTCTTTCCTCGCATTCATGTGTACATATTTTCGCATTTGCAAACTTATTTGAAAATCCATAAAAATTGAAAATTTCAAAAATTATAAAAATTAATGTATTCAATTTTGGCCTTATTTGACTTGAGTTTGACAGATAGGTTAACTGGCTAGGAACAACTAGATCTTAGACTTAGTAAATTAAAAAACCTAAAAATAACCTTTCTTAAAGTTTAACGGTAGAAAGTATATGCCTTTGTAGTTTATTTAGAAATAGGCAAATTTTGGGTTCACTTCTTGAGCTAGAAACAAAGGAAAATTATTGATACTTTTATTAGAGTATAAGATTGAAAAATAATTCCTAGCTTAATTCTAGATTCTGAAAATATATACCCTACAATTTGCACAATCACGCACCTTGAAACTTGGAATAGTAGAAGAGACCTTGAAATACTCTTGTCTAAAGTCCTTAATACGATGAAAAATGAAATAAAAAATTCAAGTGTGAATAAAGAAAAAAAATGAACACTGGTTTTTGTGATTACTTAAGGCTAAAAAATAGAAAAAAAATATTTAGCGAGGGTGCTTCATTACCTAGTGCCTTAGACCAACTGGTTTGGGAGTCACTGCTAAAAGCCTTAGGTGTTGTAAGACTAGGAATTACGCTTTAAAGTGCAAACGCATTTTGTAATCAGTCGTTGGTACCTCAAGAAATATTAACGGTCGCATGAAGGAAGTGTAAGCAAAATTCAATTAAAAATTCACCAATTAATAAGTGCTTTGGACAACGGACAAGAGTATGATCGCTTGATTTGAATTTCCAAATGTAGGGGTGATTTATACACACACGTGGGGATATGTGATTAGAGTTTAGATAAGAGAAAGGAATGAAGAATAGAACTTGTATCTTTAGTAGAGTTGATAAAAATTCCTAAGTGGAGATGGAACCCTAGAAGGAAGACTTAAGAAATGCCGAAGGCTATGCAAGACTACAGAACATATATAATCTTAAGTTAAATGATAAGGAAGTGTGAAGAATATGGGTGGACAATTTACTAGTCGAAGATAATAGAATTCCTTGATAGAAAACCTAATTGGAGAGCAAAAGCCAATGGGCCGAATTGATAGGATTTTGTGGGTAGTATTCGCTGAAAACCTGATTTAGAGAGGTTTTGTCGATCAAAAATATTTACCGCAATCAAGAACGGCGTCGCATGAAGCTAGCCGGTGAATACGGGTCAGTCCACAGGGATGTTGTAAATCTCCTTTAAGTTCTTACGAGTTAATTCCAAATGGTGTTTGGACTTATAATTAAACCTAAAAATTGAAGTTGTGTTATACTAGGATTAGAAACTTGCTAGGATTAGGTTTAGGTAAAGTTTGGTAAACAAAGATTCTCACCTCTTTTCAATGCCTTAATTTAGATTTGATTTTAGGGGTTATGGTAAATTTTAATAGAGGGGATTAGGATGATTGGGAAGATATTCTTCCTTGTCACGCCCCGCTTCCCAGTGTACGGCGAAGTGGACGCGACGAGGTCCGCTACGTATGTACTCAGAAGTACATACGCTAAGCGTAGCTAAGCAATATAAAATAAATACACAAGAGACAAGAGTATAAAAAGAACAGCAACTTTTATTTATTAACATTCTTTGTACAATACATGAAAGGAAATACAACTGAAATAAAAGATGCCTAAACAGTGGCATAACAGGAAATGAAAAATACACAAAGGAAAAGTGTACAATGAAACTAAAGTGCAGGGTCTTCTGCTCCAAGTCTTCTTGAGATGGATCGATTTCCGCCGGGTCCAAACCACCTGACGACATTCAAAGAAGAAAGAAATAGAATATCGTCAGCGAACAGGTCGCTCGGTAAGTCCCAAAGATAAGGGAGAAATAGACAGAGAGTAAGAGAGAGAGAGAGAGAGAGTAGCTTTTAATGTTGTATTATAATATTGTAATGTTGTATTAACGCTGTTGTTTGTAGCCTGGTACAGAAGATGTCAGTGTATACGAGGGGAGTCCCACTTACACCGGGGACTTTGGTATCCTGTAGTACAAGGCTCCGTCGATAATACCACGGAACAACGGCATGGATGTAATTACTTCTTAAGTGTCCACCTCGTGCCACCTTTAACATATTCCGTACCAGTCTACCCCTTAAACCCCGCGATGTCTTGTTTGTATTGTTATCTTGTAAAATTGTATTGATTGTAAGATTGATTAACTGACTGACCGTAACCATGATATCAGGAAACAGTTATAACCGTAGAGTCATGTAAATGGAATACTGGGAAACATGTAAAAAGAATATATCCATGGTTCGGTTCGGTCAAGTTATATAGATTGTTAACTGGATTCAGGGATTCATGTATTCATATTGAGTTGGAATATAAAAGAATATAGATTGACTTGAATCTTATTCAAGTCAGAAATAGTCAGACTCTAACCCGAGTCAGACTAAAAGAAGGTAATTTGATGTTCAATAATTGTTAGGGGCCTTATTGTAATTTATAGAACTTGAGGGGGTTTTATGTAAAAATTACTTTTATATACTTTTCAAAATACACCTCAAGTATTTAATTATCGTCTTTATATACATACAACAATTTAATGATCAAGATAAATATATATACATGTTCGAATAACATGAAATGAGTCAAGTATATTATTCGAGTAACTACCATAAACAATGCTGTAAAGAAATATTATGTACGACTAATTAATCAAGTTGAACGGATGCAGAATATAAACAGAGATATGGCTCTAAATGTTTTGCTTGCGTGAATTCCAGTTTCACCTAAATACGACTACCGGTTTGAGAGATATATATGTTTTCGTATCGTCGCGCAAAACAGATCAGAATCTATTCGGCACCGTCACATATTTTTAAAATGCAGTTTGAGTTAATTTCCATCAGGTTTCAGATTATGAAGATTATTAGAAAATTTTAGGTATTTCGATGTACTTATCCAAAACACCAATATTCATAAGATTTGGATTTCTGAAGCTCTAGTTATGATCATTTTAATATCAGCGTTTAAAACAGGAATTCAGATTTCTAGACAGCAACTATATATTCTATTGCAAAACCTATATCAGGTTGTTTCATGCATTACTAAGTAATATAATATACAGAAAATTATAGTTCTATCAATGGTGCATATACACATCTAAATTTTGTCACAAACGGACATCGGGTGTTCGAGTTATGTCCAATTTAAAAACAGTGTGCGAATCGGAACAGATTCTGTCCAGATCCGTCACTTAATATTGTAACGCAGTTTTCTATACTTTACGTCAGTTTTCAGTAAAAACGTAAAACTAATAAAATCTATATATTTCGATGTAGATATCAAAAACACCTGATTTTGCTCAATTTGGATAATGTTATACCAAGTTATGTGTCTTAGAAGTTGACCGATAACTGCAGTTTTCTGTTTTACGATCAGTGAATAAAAACGATATAATTGCTAAACCGTTATGCGGATCGATCTAAAAATTTTACAGCATGAAAAAAAATAATATATTCTATCATATGTAAATTTCATGAAATTTCCAGAAGTAAAAATTAATTTCTACAAATTATTTTAAAGGTAAAGATATTGATATGTATACTAAAATCGGCAAAAAGATTAACTAGAATTTTTACGCAAGCTTCTTCTTTTCTTTTAATAACCAAACCGATTCCATGAGATATCATAAATATATTGTGGCATGAAATCTATGTTTTCACTACTCATAATAAACATTTATAGTCATGAATAAAGAATTGAAAACACTTTAATTTGAACAAGAGGTAATAAGATATTATTAAACCATATATAACCATATGTATCTAGACTTATATATATGTATATGTTTATGTTTATTTTTCTCTTAAGGATTACGATATGGATAAAAACGGGTTCACGAGATATGAAAAGAGAAGAATAAAGAGATGGAGGGAGGGAGAGAGAAGGGACTTACATGCACAAGCCGGTATTGTCACCGGGCTTGTCTATCCGCCGATAGCCTCGCGTTAGTCGCGAGACCTTCTTGAAGACTTCTTCATGTTCTTCTTCATGGACTCTAGGTGAAGAGGAAGAAGTGAGAGATAAAAAATGTGAGGAAGGAAAAGATAAAGGAGAACAAATAAAGATGGTGTAATGGTGAATAATAATATATGCATTTAACATGAGAATTAAAAGAGAAATGAAAAGTCACCATTCATTTTGGAAATGAAAGGTCTCATTTGTAGGTTATGAGAAGAATAAAAAAAATGATAAAAAATAATTGCAAGAATGGGGATTTGAACATGTGACTTATGCAATAACAATGTAAAGACTTAACCAATGAGCTACAAGATTGTTCATGCATATATTTAATTATAATTAAATATATGATGTTGCTTAAAAAGAAAATGGGCTTTTTAGATGGGCTGTAGATAATAAGAATAATGGATTTGGGTTAAATATTTATGAAAGGAAAAAATAAGAATGAGAAGTTAAAAACTTAAATATAAGAAAAAGAAATTGTACCTAGAAAAAATACATAATAGATTGAGAAATAAAATAATAATAAATTTAATAGAAAACGGAAAATACCAAGTACAAATAAATACGGTATATTATTGAAGAGGGATAATACAATGTATAAAGATTTTGGGGTTGTTACATTCTACCCTCCTTAAAAATAATTTCGTCCTCGAAATTACTCAAGAAGGATGATGTAACAGAGTAAGGAAACAGGATTAGGATGATGTCTTCTTCGAGCTCCGTCGATTGATACTCTAACCAATTGAGCTAATAAATCTACAAGATACAAATAGAAAGGATGAATAAGAATTAAGGATTCAAAAGTGGAGAGATGGAGTTCAAGGAAACCGAAGGTGGAGTTCAAGATGGATTCAAGGAATATGTAATGTAAAGAATGTTTTCAGTTGCTGTTTCTTGTGTTTTATATTGCTTAGGGTTCCATACAGCTCTGACCTGCATGGGCCGCTAACAAAACCTGTCACGCCCCGCTTCCCAGTGTACGGCGAAGTGGACGCGACGAGGTCCGCTACGTATGTACTCAGAAGTACATACGCTAAGCGTAGCTAAGCAATATAAAATAAATACACAAGAGACAAGAGTATAAAAAGAACATCAACTTTTATTTATTAACATTCTTTGTACAATACATGAAAGGAAATACAACTGAAATAAAAGATGCCTAAACAGTGGCATAACAGGAAATGAAAAATACACAAAGGAAAAGTGTACAATGAAACTAAAATGCAGGGTCTTCGGCAAACTGCTCCAAGTCTTCTTGAGATGGATCGATTTCCGCCGGGTCCAAACCACCTGACGACATTCAAAGAAGAAAGAAATAGAATGTCGTCAGCGAACAGGTCGCTCGGTAAGTCCCAAAGATAAGGGAGAAATAGACAGAGAGTAAGAGAGAGAGAGAGAGAGTAGCTTTTAATGTTGTATTATAATATTGTAATGTTGTATTAACGCTGTTGTTTGTAGCCTGGTACAGAAGATGTCAGTGTATACGAGGGGAGTCCCACTTACACCGGGGACTTTGGTATCCTGTAGTACAAGGCTCCGTCGATAATACCACGGAACAACGGCATGGATGTAATTACGTCTTAAGTGTCCACCTCGTGCCACCTTTAACATATTCCGTACCAGTCTACCCCTTAAACCCCGCGATGTCTTGTTTGTATTGTTATCTTGTAAAATTGTATTGATTGTAAGATTGATTAACTGACTGACCGTAACCATGATATCAGGAAACAATTATAACCGTAGAGTCATGTAAATGGAATACTGGGAAACATGTAAAAAGAATATATCCATGGTTCGGTTCGGTCAAGTTATATAGATTGTTAACTGGATTCAGGGATTCATGTATTCATATTGAGTTGGAATATAAAAGAATATAGATTGACTTGAATCTTATTCAAGTCAGAAATAGTCAGACTCTAACCCGAGTCAGACTAAAAGAAGGTAATTTGATGTTCAATAATTGTTAGGGGCCTTATTGTAATTTACAGAACTTGAGGGGGTTTTATGTAAAAATTACTTTTATATACTTTTCAAAATACACCTCAAGTATTTAATTATCGTCTTTATATACATACAACAATTTAATGATCAAGATAAATATATATACATGTTTGAATAACATGAAATGAGTCAAGTATATTATTCGAGTAACTACCATAAACAATGCTGTAAAGAAATATTATGTACGTCTAATTAATCAAGTTGAACGGATGCAGAATATAAACAGAGATATGGCTCTAAATGTTTTGCTTGCGGGAATTCCAGTTTCACCTAAATACGACTACCGGTTTGAGAGATATATATGTTTTCGTATCGTCGCGCAAAACAGATCAGAATCTATTCGGCACCGTCACATATTTTTAAAATGCAGTTTGAGTTAATTTCCATCAGGTTTCAGATTATGAAGATTATTAGAAAATTTTAGGTCTTTCGATGTACTTATCCAAAACACCAATATTCATAAGATTTGGATTTCTGAAGCTCTAGTTATGATCATTTTAATATCAGCGTTTAAAACAGAAATTCAGATTTCTAGACAGCAACTATATATTCTATTGCAAAACTTATATCAGGTTGTTTCATGCATTACTAAGTAATATAATATACAGAAAATTATAGTTCTATCAATGGTGCATATACACATCTAAATTTTGTCACAAACGGACATCGGGTGTTCGAGTTATGTCCAATTTAAAAACAGTGTGCGAATCGGAACAGATTCTGTCCAGATCCGTCACTTAATATTGTAACGCAGTTTTCTATATTTTACGTCAGTTTTCAATAAAAATGTAAAACTAATAAAATCTATATATTTCGATGTAGATATCAAAAACACCTGAGTTTGCTCAATTTGGATAATGTTATACCAAGTTATGTGTCTTAGAAGTTGACCGATAACTGCAGTTTTCTGTTTTACGATCAGTGAATAAAAACGATATAATTGCTAAACCGTTATGCGGATCGATCTAAAAATTTTACAGCATGAAAAAAAATAATATATTCTATCATATGTAAATTTCATGAAATTTCCAGAAGTAAAAATTAATTTCTACAAATTATTTTAAAGGTAAAGATATTGATATGTATACTAAAATCGGCAAAAAGATTAACTAGAATTTTTACGCAAGCTTCTTCTTTTCTTTTAATAACCAAACCGATTCCATGAGATATCATAAATATATTGTGGCATGAAATCTATGTTTTCACTACTCATAATAAACATTTATAGTCATGAATAAAGAATTGAAAACACTTTAATTTGAACAAGAGGTAATAAGATATTATTAAACCATATATAACCATATGTATCTAGACTTATATATATGTATATGTTTATGTTTATTTTTCTCTTAAGGATTACGATATGGATAAAAACGGGTTCACGAGATATGGAAAGAGAAGAATAAAGAGATGGAGGGAGGGAGAGAGAAGGGACTTACATGCACAAGCCGGTATTGTCACCGGGCTTGTCTATCCGCCGATAGCCTCGCGTTAGTAGCGAGACCTTCTTGAAGACTTCTTCATGTTCTTCTTCATGGACTCTAGGTGAAGAGGAAGAAGTGAGAGATAAAAAATATGAGAAAGGAAAAGATAAAGGAGAACAAATAAAGATGGTGTAATGGTGAATAATAATATATGCATTTAACATGAGAATTAAAAGAGAAATGAAAAGTCACCATTCATTTTGGAAATGAAAGGTCTCATTTGTAGGTTATGAGAAGAATAAAAAAATGATAAAAAATAATTGCAAGAATGGGGATTTGAACATGTGACTTATGCAATAACAATGTAAAGACTTAACCAATGAGCTACAAGATTGTTCATGCATATATTTAATTATAATTAAATATATGATGTTGCTTAAAAAGAAAATGGACTTTTTAGATGGGCTGTAGATAATAAGAATAATGGATTTGGGTTAAATATTTATGAAAGGAAAAAATAAGAATGAGAAGTTAAAAACTTAAATATAAGAAAAAGAAATTGTACCTAGAAAAAATACATAATAGATTGAGAAATAAAATAATAATAAATTTAATAGAAAACGGAAAATACCAAGTACAAATAAATACGGTATATTATTGAAGAGGGATAATACAATGTATAAAGATTTTGGGGTTGTTACATTCCTCTAGATCCTTGTCCTTCCTTTATTAACCTTTACCCTAACCTCCATGGAAAACTCACAACTCCGGTCTTTTATACTACGGATCACTGTTACCTCGAGGGTAGAGTGCCGTAGGGAGCGGAAGATGAGAGTATGCATGGAGTCCTAATATTCATAATAGATTGGCAAAGAAAAGAGATGAGAGATCTTCATCTCTCAAACCCTTCCCTATTCCTAACCCCAACAAGCGAGGAAACTACTCGCTCATTGAGGGTATGAAGAAAGACATGATTTTATTAAGGAGAAGAAACATCTATTGCAAGTTAATAAAATTTTAAACTAAATTAAAACTAAGGCAAGAAAATAATTTACCTAGGGCAGATATAAAAAACTATAACTAGGGCAAGAAAAATAACCTACTTACGATTGATGCGCTCTAACTTCAAGAAAACAGAATTTTATTCATGAATAGAGGCATAAGGAGGCATGAAAAGAATACAATGATTTGGGCTTCTATTTATAGGAGATAGAAACCCTAGGTTACAATTGATTCGCATGTCTACATTTACCAAAATATCCTTAGGAAGACCTAGTCAAAGTAGACTTCCAAGCTTTGGTAAAATTTTATGTCTGGAAATTTTGGAACTGATTCTGGGCTTCTTGGGCTTTTTATTTCTTTGGATCTTTATTCAATTTGGCTTCTCTATTTCTTCCAGATCTCCAGTGAACAATTGCAGTGGACTTTTAACCGTTTACTTTGTAATCTTGGACCTTGCGTTGCCTTGTACTGATCTTTTGTATAGGCTTGATTAAGATCCTTCTATTTGTTGGTCAAAGTCCCTTTTTTGTGCCGTCTTTTATCTTTTTCACTGTTTTTGCTCCAAGAACCTGTAACATGTAATATGTAGCAGACATGCGTCAAAAGCATCTGTTTATTTGTAAAAAGAATAAGAATGGGGAATATAATAATGCAATATTATGGTGTGAACAAATACCCCCAAACTTATCTTTTGCTCGTCCTCGAGCAAACCTATTTTTATTCACTAAAATCCTAACCGCACTTTCGCAGGGAAACACGATTGCACTGAGCACGTGCAACAAGCCGTTAAACCTCTAGGTGTCCCTAGTAGGAGGAGTGTTGTCTCCTGAGGGTTTTCAGCGGATACTACCCACAAAATCCTATCAATTCGGCCCATTGACTTTTGTTCTTCAATTAGGTTTTCCAACAAGGAATTCTATTATTTTTTTGACTCGCAAATTATCCACCCATATTCTTCACACTTCCTCATCATTTGACTTAAGATTATATATGTTATGCAGACTTACTTAGCTTTCGGCATTTCTTAAGTTTTCCTTCTAGGGTTCCATCTCCACTTAGGAATTTCTATCAACCCTTACTAAAGATACAAGTTCTATTCTTCACTCCTTTCTCTCATCTAAATTCCAATCACATATCCCCACGTGTGTGTATAAATCACCCCTACACTTGGAAATTCAAATCAAGCAATCATACCCTTGTCCGTTGTCCAAAGCACTTCTTAAATGGTGAATTTTTAATTGAATTTTTCTTACACATCCTTCATGCGATCGTTAATACTTCTTGAGGTACCAACAACCGATTACAAAATGCGTTTGCACTTTGAAGCATAATTCCTAGTCTTGCAACACCCAAGGCTTTTAGCAGTGACTCCCAAACCAGTTGGTCTAAGGCACTAGGTGATGAAGCACCCTCGCTAAATATTTTTCTATTTTTGCAGCCTCAAGTAATCACAAAAACCAGTGTCCATTTTTTTATTCTTTATTCACACTTTTTTTTTTCTTTTCTTTTCTTCGTACTAAGGACTTTAGACAAGAGCATTTCAAGGTCTCTTCTACTATTTCAAGTTTCAAGGTGCGTGATTGTGCAAATTGTAGGGTATACATTTTCAGAATCTAGACTTAAGCTAGGAACTATTTTTCAAACTTATACTCTAATAAAAATATCAATACTTTTCCTTTGTTTCGACTTAGCCCAAAAAGTTAACTTAAAATTTGCCTATTTCTAAATAAACTACAAAGACATATACTTTCTACCGCTAAACTTTAAGGAAGGTTATGTTTAGGGTTTTTAATTTACTAAGTTTAAGAGCTAGTTGTTCCTAGCCAGTTAACCTATTCATCAAACTTAAGTCAATTAGCCAAAATTGAATACAATAATTTTTATAATTTTTGAAATTTTTCAATTTTTATGGGTTTTAAAATAAATATGCAAATGCAAAAATATGTACAAATGAATGCGAAGGAAGAAGACTTACCGAGCATACCCCCAAACTTGAACTTGACAGTGTCCTCACTGTCATGCTAAACCAAGAGGGTCAAAATGTGGGCACCCCCCTGTTTATTTATTTACAATTTTTTTTGAATTTTTTAATGTTTTGAATTTTTTTTGAATTTTTTTAGAAAAAGAAAACAAAAAATATATGTACATATATACAATAAGGTTCCCCCCAAACTTAAGCCTGGCCTTACATAAGCCAAATGTTAGCACCAACCATTCAAAAATCTTATCGTGGCAATGGTATAGTTGGTGCAAGAATGGAGTGGAAAGAAGAGAGATGAGAAGCACGCGATACCTTGTGGAAGGAAGAATGGTAGAATATGGTCTCGGTGGGGGAGAAGAATGGCGGAAAGGAGAAAGAAGGGTCGCGCGATCTTGAGGGTGTACAATAAATTAGCACAATTTATGATGACCGATGTATTAAAAGCGATTGTGCTAACCTATCAACTCGTCGTGAAATGGGGTCAAATCCCTCAAGATTCGCAAGCAAACATGGGTCCGTCGAACTTGGTATTGGAGATGAAAGCGTAACGGTCTCTTGTAAGGTCGGAATGATGATGAAAGGGAGTGAATTAGGGATATTCTCATTCTCACCGTAGTAAACTGTCTCGAACTTGAAAGATTCCATCAATGGTTCGAAACGACTGTAAGCAACCGAGTCTGATGGTTCAACTAACTCATTTGAAAATTCAAAGGACTCAAATTTGGGCGGTGGGTCTTCAACATCGTCCGAAAAAGTGAAACACTCGTAAGTGTTATCGGCTGTGAGAACTGTGTCAGATTTAAAGGGAAATTTTTCAAGCTCACAGTCTTCAAGCGTGATCATGGTCGGAACGATGGAAAGGAGGGAGGGTGATTTAGGTAAAGGTTCAAGAGGATGAATTGGAAAATCCAACACATCAAACAAAAATGGTTCAATCTCAATATTATCCTCAATACTCTCCTCAATACTATCCTGATAATTCTCCTCAATATTTAACTCATCCATGCCATTATCATCAAAATCAAGACGCATATAAAGTTCGGGAGAAACATTTAATGACTCGGGATGATGAATTGGACATAAAATATCAATCAAATCTATGGGTTCATTATCCAAAATTTTCCCGGCGTCTATATCCTCAATCAAATGAAAGTTAATTTCTTTAGACACCTCCTCAAAAGTATGGATGTTTATCAATGTAAGTTCTAGAGTGGAGATGTAAAGATCAAAAGGATTAGGTGCAGTTTCACTCGAAAGGGGTTCCTCACAATCTGGCATATCAAGCACTACAAAGTCGCACAACTCATCATTTTGGACACATGTTTGAAAATTGGAGTTGTTGGATTCAATTGGGTATGGGTAGGTTTGATTTGGAAATCCTCTCACATTCTCTCTCTGTCCAACCGCCTCCTTATACATTGAAAAATTTGAAGCTAGTGGGAAACTAGCTACCGGTTCACTAGGTTGCATAAGGGCGGCCACGGACGCTTCCACATTTCTAGTCATTTTGTTTGTTGCTAAGATATAAGCCTCCAACGACTCTTCCAAACTAGACTTAGGTGGTAAGTGGTTTCGGTAAAAGATTTGAAATTGTTTGGATATGTGAAACTCCCAAAAGGCTTAGTAGAAACAGTGTCTAGTGACGGTAGCAAAGTCGGGTAGGACTGGTAGGAAGTGGTTGGTTGGACAGGGGTAGGGTCAACATGTGGATAAAAAGGTGAATAGTCTTGTGGATCCCTAGAACTAGATGAGTGGAGAGGGGTGAAAGATCGGCTACGAGATTGAGCAATATGCTCAGCAATGGACATCGGTTTAGGAGTTACAGCAGGACTTGAAAAAGTGGTATCAACATATGAAGGTGGTAAAGGTTGACTCGGTTGACACACAGTGGGTTGCAAAGTCAAAAAGTTTCTCCTAGACGCTTCTATTTGATCTTTCAAAGATATTTTAGGCATGGAAGGATCATTTTTAAATCGACCGAAGCAATTGACGTACGAGGCAAAGTTAGGTTCGGGATACCAAAATTCGGCAAGAGATTTATGATGTGAGGTACCCATGTTAGAAGAAAAGGGAAAAGAAAGAAGGTTGGGTGGTGCAAGGATTTATTTGCGACAAAAATTTGCAAGTTTTCTAATAAAAATTTTCCCTTTTTCCTTTTTTTTATTTGTTTGGAACTCTTTGCAAAAAAGATTTTCGATAAAGGACTAAGACACACTTTCGATCAACCAAAAATGCACAATCAGGCCTAGATCTAGGGTCACCTAGGTCAGCTAGACAGCTCCTAACTGTTCCAAAGGGCTAGAAATAGGATCTCAAACCGCCTCTTCACCGCCAATTGCGGCCAGGTAAGTGGAAAGGAACCACAGTAGTGGGCCTAATTAAGAACCACAGTAGTGGGCCTAATTAAGAACCACTAGCCTTGACACACTTGCCTAGTCACCGCAAAGTCAGGTTAGGATAAACGGCCGATGCCTATAACCAGTCCTCTGTCCTATTGAGCGCGACGTCATTAGGGCTGAGTCTAATATTTTTTAATTAAGATTGGTCAATGAAAATGCCTTATGTGATTTCTGGGGTCCTGGGAAGGGTGATGAAATCCCTACCCAATCTGAATTGGTCAAAAGCCCATTAAAATCCGATTAAAGATATGCAAAACAGTAAATCACTTACAATCAAATCTTTTTTGTGAATTTCAAAGTTTGCAAGCTTTCTAATTAAAATTTTCCTTTTTCCACTTGCTCTTTATTTGGAAATTTTGCAAAAAGATTTTCGATAAAAGATATGCAGAACAAAAAATATTACTTGCAATCAATTTCTATTTTAAGCGAGGCGCAAAAATCCTGCACAAGATTTGTTATTTGGAAAGGAAAAGATTTTTTTAAACGCAAAGAATCCTGCAGGAGATTTAACAAAAGATATATCGAAAGATTCGGAGGAGAGATCAGAAGACTTACAGAGAGTTTTTTTTTACACCGCGTTTCAGCCCTTTTTTTTCCAACCAAAACGCGGCGGTTCCGCGGCCTGAAGGTGGGTCATGCGGCGGTTCCGCCGCGGGTTGGTCGGTTCGGCCGGTTTTTTTTACCAGATCACCACGATTCTTCTTGTTTGACTCGGTCCTCCAAATTTCTTCTGTTGTATATTGTGATATTCCTCTGTTTGTTCGGATTTGATATTTGCTGTTTTGATCTCTGTAAATTTCCAAATCCGAATTTGTTCGTAGATCCTGCAAAATTCAAACAAAGATACCCTTCACAAAATAACAAAATGATAAATGTTTTATATTTTTTTGATTTTTCAGATTTTTATGATTTTTTGAATTTTGATTAACCCGAAATTGCAAAAAGGAAATTACTACGCCATCCCCGGCAACGGCGCCATTTGATTTAGAGAGGTTTTGTCGATCAAAAATATTTACCGCAATCAAGAACGGCGTCGCATGAAGCTAGCCGGTGAATACGGGTCGGTCCACAGGGATGTTGTAAATCTCCTTTAAGTTCTTACGAGTTAATTCCAAATGGTGTTTGGACTTATAATTAAACCTAAAAATTGAAGTTGTGTTATACTAGGATTAGAAACTTGCTAGGATTAGGTTTAGGTAAAGTTTGGTAAACAAAGATTCTCACCTCTTTTCAATGCCTTAATTTAGATTTGATTTTAGGGGTTATGGTAAATTTTAATAGAGGGGATTAGGATGATTGGGAAGATGTTCTTCCTCTAGATCCTTGTCCTTCCTTTATTAACCTTTACCCTAACCTCCATGGAAAACTCACAACTCCGGTCTTTTATACTACGGATCACCGTTACCTCGAGAGTAGAGTGCCGTAGGGAGCGGAAGATGAGAGTATGCATGGAGTCCTAATATTCATAATAGATTGGCAAAGAAAAGAGATGAGAGATCTTCATCTCTCAAACCCTTCCCTATTCCTAACCCCAACAAGTGAGGAAACTACTCGCTCATTGAGGGGATGAAGAAAGACATGATTTTATTAAGGAGAAGAAACATCTATTGCAAGTTAATAAAATTTTAAACTAAATTAAAACTAAGGCAAGAAAATAATTTACCTAGGGCAGATATGAAAAACTATAACTAGGGCAAGAAAAATAACCTACTTACGATTGATACGCTCTAACTTCAAGAAAACAGAATTTTATTCATGAATAGAGGCATAAGGAGGCATGAAAAGAATACAATGATTTGGGCTTCTATTTATAGGAGATAGAAACCTTATGTTACAATTGATTCGCATGTCTACATTTACCAAAATATCCTTAGGAAGACCTAGTCAAAGTAGACTTCCAAGCTTTGGTAAAATTTTATGTCTGGAAATTTTGGAACTGATTCTGGGCTTCTTGGGCTTTTTATTTCTTTGGATCTTTATTCAATTTGGCTTCTCTATTCCTTCCGGATCTCCAGTGAACAATTGCAGTGGACTTTTAACCGTTTACTTTGTAATCTTGGAGCTTGCGTTGCCTTGTACTGATCTTTTGTGTAGGCTTGATTAAGATCCTTCTATTTGTTGGTCAAAGTCCCCTTTTTGTGCCGTTTTTTGTCTTTTCACTGTTTTTGCTCCAAGAACCTGTAACCTGTAATATGTAGCAGACATGCGTCAAAAGAACCTGTTTATTTGTAAAAAGAATAAGAATGGGGAATATAATAATGCAATATTATGGTGTGAACAAAACCCTCAGGAGACAACACTCCTTCTACCAGGGACACATAGAGGTTTAACGGCTTGTTGCATGAGCTCAGTGCAATCGCGTTTCCCTGCGAAAGTGCGGTTAGGTTTTTGTAGGGAATAAAAAAATAAGTTTGCTCGAGGACGAGCAAAAGATAAGTTTGGGGGTATTTGTTCACACCATAATATTGCATTATTATATTCCCCATTCTTATTCGTTTTATAAATAAACGGGTGCTTTTGACGGATGTCTGCTACATGTTACAGGTTACAGGTTCTTGGATCTAGAACAGTGAAAACAATGAAAAGACAATGAAAAAGTGAGACTATGAATGATAAATGGTGAAATCTTGATCACGCCTACATTGTGAGGAACAATGAACAACAGTTCACCAAGTATAAAGGAAGCGACACGAAGAAACAGTAAAAGTCCACTACAATCTTCACTGGAGATCTGAAAGAAATCTCGAAGCCAATCTGAGAAAAGAACCTAAGATACAGGAAACCCAAAACACCCAGAGCCAACCCACGAAATCTCAAGGCCCAACTACATCTTTTGGCCGAGGAACCGCGGCCAAACCAGGCATCGGGCCGCGGTTCCGTGGCCATGTTGCGCAGTGAAGGGCTACGGTTTTTACCATAATTTTAAGCGTCTTTGAATGGGTCTACCTAGGGGTATTTGTGTAAATGTAGACGTGCGAATCAATTGTAACCTAAGGTTTTCTATCCTCTATAAATAGGAACTCTAAATCATTATATTAGCTATGCCTCTTTCTATTAATAAAATTTAGAATTCTTTTGGAGAGCATCGATGCCTCTTTTCATATCATGAATTCAGATCTGACAACCCTGTGTTGATATTTGGAGAGAGCCATCTGTAAAGTAAGTAGGTAATTTCAATTCTTGCCCTAGGTAATTTTTCATTCTTTGCCCTAGATAGATGTTTTTAAATTCCTTAATGAGCGAATAGTCTTCTCACTTGTTAGGGTTAGCTTTGGGGAAGGCTTTTGAGAGATGAGATCTCTCATCCCTTTCTTGCCCATTATATATTTTCAATAGGACTCCATGCATACACGCACACACCGCGCCCTACGGCACCCTATCCCTCTAGGTAGCGGTGACACCGTAGTATAAAGTCCCGGTTGTGCGTGTTTTCCATGGAGGTTAGGGTAAGGATCTCTAAAGGAAGGGTAAGAACCTAGAGGAAGGAACACCTTCCCGAATGGTTCTAATCCCTTTTATTGATAATTACCATAACTCCTCATAGATCTTAATTTGGGTATAGAAAGCGTTGAGATTTATTTACATTTCCAAACCATTCCTAAACCTAACCCTAGCAAGATTTAGATCTAGATAATCTTAGTATAGATAGATTTAGTTTTTAGATTTAATAAATCAATCTGAACACCCTTCGGAATTAACTCGTTTAAGCGACTAGGAAATTCACAACATCCCTGTGGACCGACCCGTACTCACCGGCTAGCTACCAAGCGACGCCGTTCTTGATTGCGGTAATAGATAGTTTTTGAGACGAATCAGCATCCAGAGCAAAAATTGGACCGTGAGGTCCTTAAAATCATGGACTATGATGTCCTTAACCTCGACCGTGATGTCTTAAAACTAACATTGGACTGTGAGGTCCTTAAACTCATGGACTATGATGTCCTTAATCTCGACCGTAATGTTTTAAAATTAATATCGGACTGTGGGGTCCTTAAACCCATGGACCATGATGTCCTTAACCTCTACCGTGATGTCTTAAAACTAACATTGGACTATGAGGTCCTTAAACTCATGGGCTATGGTGTCCTTAACCTCGGCTGTGATGTCTTAAAACTAACAACGGACCGTGGAGTCCTTAAATCCACGGACTATGATGTCCTTAACCTCGACCGCGATGTCTTTAAACTACCTTATCCTGGAAAACATCCAAAGCGGAGTCTGGTCCTCGCAGAACACGGCAGTGAACCCGTAGGAAGCATCCAGAGCAACCCCTGACTCCGTGAAATGCGAATAAGGACAACTTCATCCATCACTTGCGGGTCCTCACGACTCGTAAGGGAGTAAATTCTCTTGTGAGATCCTTACGACTTTCAAGTGAAAACACACTTAGGAATCCTCACGATTCTTAAGGAGAAATTACATCTACGGGATCCTCCCGACCGGTAGGGAGAAAATTCTTTATGAGCCCCTCACGGCTCATAAAGTTTAAAAGTCTTAGGTGACAGATCCTAACCCTGTTTGCTAAGCCATCACTACCTTACAAAGAACACAAGATTGACAGTTATATACTATCTACAGACCGCACTTGCTAAAATCACATAGCAAACAACACAGCAAGGAGAAGAAAGCGACAAGGAGAACATTTGATTCGCATTTAATTAAGAGTTCGAGGCATGCCCATTCATGCATGCGCAAAAGATTTAGTATGTAAAATAAAACAAACTAAAATGAGAAACTTGCCATTCATACTGCGAAAAAGTTCTTACAATTAGAAAAGCAGTAAACAAAAACATTATCAAAACAATTACAATAGCAAAACCTCAGATACAGGGCATGGATTGAGGAACTCAAAAGTGACTTTGTCCAGAATCTTCCAGGCATTTCGAACCATCCTAGTATGATTTCCCCGTGGATTCTCGAGGAGTTTAACTCCCTGTGTCTGTTTTTAACTTCCCAGAGTAAGGCTCTCAATGTCCTCAAAATCAATTATGAGGGGAATTTAAAGAAATTCCCTGAGAACATTGAGAGCCTTACTCTGGGAAGATGATATAATTCATTAAAGATAAAATTCCATTTTTAATCTTCAAAATTCATGAAAAAACTCTTAAGAGTTCCTCTATATGATTTGAAAGGAGCAAAACGCCATTAATGAATTAAGAAATTATGAGTAAAATCCTTTTGGAGAGTAAGGCTCTATTAATGGAACCCTAAAAGGGTTCTCTTTAGATCAAAGATCCATGGAGCAAAGCTCTGCTAGTGAAACCCTAAATGGGTTTTCTGTAGATCAAAGATCTATTAAGAGCAAGGCTCTGTTAATGGATAAAACCCTAAATCATTAAAATTTATTAAAATTTTTTACCTAAGTTTGGAAAAAATATTTACTCTTGTGAAGTTCTTAAACAAAAGAGCTGCACTCTGAATAAAAATTCTCAGGAAAGAAGATGATAATCATCTGAGGACCAAAGGTCCTATTTATAGGCGCTAAGACGCCTCTTCAACTTCTGAATTGATCCAAAGGCTCAGATATTGCCACCGCTGCGCTCACGTGTAGACCACATAAGCGCAACGGTGCGGGGCATTTGTTTCCCCAATCAGAGCAAAACTCTGTTCAAATTCCAAGGTTTGGAATGAAGCGACGCTTCTGCTCCCCCTAATCAGAGCAAAGCTTTGTTCAAGTTCCAAGATATAGAATGAAGCGACGCTTCCTTTCCCCTAATCAGAGCAAAGCTCTGCTTCAAAATTCAAAATTTAAATTAAAGCAACGCTTCAGATTCTGCGCGCTGCGCGCCACGTATCAAAAGTAGACACGCCAGCGCCAGGAGCGCTGCGCCCTAGGCAGCGCCCCCCCAATCAGAACAAAACTTTGTTTTAAAATTCAAAATTTAAATTGAAGCAACGCTTCAGATCCCATGCGCTGTGCGCTGCACGCCACGTGTCAAACACAGGTGCACTAGCGCAGTTGCGCTTCGCTCCGCGCTGCGTGCCACGTGTCAAACACGGGTGCGCTAGCACAGTTGCGCTGCGCGCCACGTGTCGAACGTAGGTGCGCCAGCGCTGGAGTTAAAAATTCCCCCACCGTCAGATCAAAAAATCTACTAATAATAAATTATTAATTAATCAGAACTAAAATTCTATCGTGGAAAGATTTTTCAATCTTATTAAAACAAGAAGATTATCTTCTATAAAATAGAAGTCTTAGGATTAAAGATCCAACGGTGGGAAATATTCCCAAATCAAGCAGAGAAAGATCTCTCAAAACTGATTTAACAAATCATTTGGCCCTATATAAAGGACCCTAGACTTCAAGTCATACAGAAAAAAGGAGAGAAAAAAAAACCTCTGCAAAAGAAGAGAAAGCTCTTAGGAAAAAGAAGATTTTTCTTCATCTTCAAGGTAAAAAGAACTATGTTCTTGAATAATAGAGATGAAACCATCTCGTAAAAAGAAGAACCATCTTCTAAAAAGATCAGAGACCTAAGAAAAAGACCAAGGTCTTTAATAAAAAAGAAAAAGATCAAAAGATCTAATCATAAAAAAGTAGAAGTATTTTTACTTCATTCACAGATCTTTGATCTATAAAGGCAGAGCCTTTTATAAAAACAAGAACTTTTGTTCTTGGATCTTGAGGAAAAAGCCTCCTTTGAAGAACATAAATTTGTTCTTTGATCTTAAAATTGATTAAATGCGCTTTGCGCTATTGAAAAGTGCCTTGCACTCATGAACTGCGCCTTTGCGCTCCTTGGATCGGCACTCAACGCCAAAACCTGCCACGTGTCAACCAGAGACACAATCTGCGCTTTGCGCTTCTAAAACAGAGCACTGCGCTCATGGGCTGGCGCTCAGCGCCAAGCGCGCCACGTGTCACTCACTGGCGCGCCACTAAACTAGCGCAATGCGCTAATAAATTAAAAGCGCAATGCGCTAACGAACTAGCGCTTAGCGCTAAGCACGACACGTGTCCTCTTCGTGCGCGCTACCTGACAGAAGTACAATGCGCTTGGCGCGCCACGTGGCGCACTGTCAGAACAAGATTTGTTTCTGATGAATGCTATGCATTCAATAGAAGACAAAAATGTCAGAGCCCAATACCTAGCATTATTGAAAGGGCTGAGCCCAAATAAAGGCTTAATAGCCAGAGCAACTTAAAATGTTAAACATTTTTTTATTGGACTTAGCCCAATTCTGGCCATAAGTCCTCAACTTATATTGAACTGAGCACATCTGCTCACAAATATTCAATAGATCTTAATCCCAAACTGAACTACAGATCTTTCAAACAATTCACAATGGTTTGAGGGTACATCTCGTTATTCCTCTGATATATGTCGTTGTAATCCTTCAACGTCGTCAGAGAGGTGACAGGTCCCGACAACCACACATTACATTGGACTGTGGAGTCCTTAAACCCATGGACTATGATGTCCTTAATCTCGACCGTGATGTTTTAAAACTAACAACGGACTGTAGGGTCCCTAAACCCACGGGCTATAATGTCCTTAACCTCGACCGTGATGTCTTAAAACTAACAACGGACTGTGAGGTCCTTAAACCCTTGGACTATGATGTCCTTAATCTCTACAGTGAAGTCTTTAAACTAACAACGGACTGTGGTGTCCTTAAACCCACGGACTATGATGTCCTTAACCTCGACCGCGATGTCTTAAAACTAACATTGGACCGAGACGTCCCTAAACTAACAATGGACCGTAATGTCCTTAAACTAATTATCGACCGCAATGTCACTAAACTAAACAATAGAGCCCAATTGCTCTCTTGTCGGATCTAAACGGCCCCGTTAAGTTGATCTTAGTCTAAAATTAGACTAACGTATCCTTGACAAATGTTTAAGTTGATCTTAGTCTCAAATGAGGCTAACGTATCCTTAAACCCAATCCCCAAACCCAAGTCTAAGAAAGATACGGATTTGGACTAGTCCATGCCCTACGGGCGACAACATAACTTAGTCTCCGTATACAATCCTCGGGCAACCAAAAACAAAACAAACACCCACGACACAAAGTGACCATCTGGAGAAGGAGAAAGTTGTTACCGCGATGTGGTAGCGTGATTAACTGCAAGGGCTTGCGCCTGCAGGGAAGAGCGTCCCCATAATCAAAAACCCTTCAAACGAGGGGGAATCTGACGAAGTCTGCTACATCGGCCGCATCCGTTCAAACCTTCGATAGATGGTGCCATAAATCAACTTGGCATCTTCGGAGAGGTGGACAGATAGCACCAATTAGCATCTGCCCCAAAATTCAAGCGAGACGTCCGCTGCGTCTTTCGGAGGGGAACGGTCTTGTCCAGCTCCCGAAGGGATCAGAGACACGACAGTCGCGGGGCTACTCGAGCAGCAAGATTATGCGTCGAGGAATACACCAGCCAACACGACGGGTAAAAAACGCTAGTACCACAGGCCCTAACGAACTTTAATTAGCAGTAGTTAACTGTGACGTTAGGAAATCCTTGCGAGAACTTCTCGATTCGTCTCGACTCGTGGGGAAAATAATGTTGCTGCGAGAACTTCTTGACTTGTCTTGACTCGCAAGGAGAAGCCTTAGGCAATGGGGATAAGGACCCGTTTCCTAAGCACCGGGGGCCTGCAGGTCAGTCCAAAATAGACTCTTGCATACTATTCACGGGCCACACTCTCCAAAGTCGAATCTCAACAAGGAGGGAAATAACCACTTACGGGTCCTCTCGACTTGTAAGAAGGAAAATTCTCTTGTGAGATTCTTACGACTCTCAAGAGAAAACGCGCTTAGGAATCCTCACGATTCCTAAGGAGAAAATACACCTACGAGATCTTCTCGACTCGTAGGAAGAAAAGTCTTTATGAGACTCTCACGGCTCATGAAGTTGAAAAATCTTAAGCAGCAGATCTGAACCTGCTTTCTAAGCCATCACTGCCCCTCAAAGAAGCCAAAACAGAATGCTCTCTATCTTCTACAGGCCACGCTTACTGATATAACATGCCGGCAACAAAGAAAAGAGAAGAAAGCGACAATGAGGAGAACATTTTATTCACATTCAGTCGAGCATTCAAGACATATCCATTCATGCATGTGCAAAAAAGTTTGATGTATAAAATAAACACATAGAAACGAAAGGGCTTGCTATCCATACTTCAGAAAATGCCTACATTGAGGGAAACAACAAATAAAAACATAACTGAAATGTTTACAAATGCACGACATCAAATCCAGGGCATGGATTGAGAAACTCAAAAGTAAGGCCATCTAAAATGTCCCAGGCCTTTCGAACTATCCTAGTATACTTTCTTTCGCGATCACAAGCGTCGGGATCCTCACTGATGTCCTCCACCCTCCGATAGGCAGCAAGTATTGACGCCTGTTGAAAAGCCTGATGCAGAAGATCAACAAGATTGTCCCGCCTTTTCTTTGAGATTAGGCCCATCAGATACACCGAGTGCACCTTGTCTTCGGCATCATCCAATGCCTTAAGCGGCATGCCGGCACATAATAGAGGAAGTGCTCCCTAAATCGCTCCGACGATAAGCTTCAAGAGAGAGGAACGTCGAGGAAGCAGTCGACCATTGTATGCACCAAAGCGACCTATGATTTCGGCACACTGGGCGTTTGTGAATTCTCGGTTTTGAGAACGGCCGAGTGAGCGGATGTCTCTGTAAGAGAATCTGTAAGACCCGGTTCTTTTTATACGCCTAAAATCCATATTTTCCTTTTCAAACTAAATTTCGTTACTTAATTATTTTAATAAAACCCACTTCCTATATTGTATCACCATTTAATTCCCTATTAATCCAAGCCCATCCCCTTTTATAATTTAATTCAAGAAAGCCCAAACATTTATTTTCCCAGCCCACTTCCAATTTCTTAAATCAATTCTTCACACACAAAAAAAAAATCCCCAAGCCCATCTCTTTATTTGTTTCATAAATTCCCTTCAGCCGCAGCCCAGCCCAGCCTCTCTAAATACTTAACCCTTTTTCTTTAATTTTTCCCGGCCCATCCCCTTAACTTCTCCATTTAATTTTCTTTATTCTATCGGCGCGGCCCACTCCTTTTATTCCCAGTTATTTTCCAAAACTCCCTTGGCCCGGCCTCTGTTCCCACATTCCCCTTTAATTCCTTTATTTTTATCTTGGCCCAGCAGTCCACTCTCTTGGCCCGCTGGCATAAGCCCGACCCGGCCCGCACCACTTCTCCCTCGTCTCCAACGGCTCTTTCCCCTAACTCCTGCTCGCGAGCGCGCTTCTCGCCTCCGCCGTCGCCCCCGCGCTCGCGAGCGTTACCCCACGTTGCACCCTCGTGGTCCACTCAACGCACAACCCTCACCTCACCGATCGCATTCACATCCCCATCACTTTCTCCTCCTTCCTCCTTTTCCCGCCACCCATCACCGACCCCCTCGCCACCATTAAGACCTCCGACGAGCCACCATCAACCTTGCCGACCACCCCAAGCTTCACCCGCTCTCCCCTTCACCACTGACCACCAACTCCTCCTCCTCCCTGCAACCCCGGCGGCCATCGCATGCAAGCTCCGACCAACCGTCGCAAGAACCCCCAAACAACCGCTGCCCCACTGCGTGCCAGCCACCGCCTCCACCATCGTGACCTCCTCGCCTCCAGCTGCTGCCCTCCGCATCCGCCGCCCGATCCCTGAGCTCCCCATCGCCTTCAACTCGAGCTGCTCTCTTGCCGTCAACCCCCTCCGGCCACGCAGCCCACGTCATCGGCGTTCAACCTTTCTCTCTCTATTTCTCTTCCCTTCTCACTCTCTTTCTCTCTCTAAATCTCTAACTCTCTCTCTCTCTCTCTCACTCACTCAGTTCACTCTCTCTCTCACTCTCTCTCACTCTCTCTATATTACTTTATCTCTATCCCTTTCTCTCTAATCAATCAAGCAATCACCTCACCCCCAACCGCAGCCGTCGGCTATCGCCTGAACACCGCTGTAACCATCAAAGGAGACACAACATCGCTTGAACACACAGCAAACCCCATAGCTGAGAGCGAGAGCGAGCACGAGCCGAGACCGCGAACCCTACACGCGTCATTCATCGCGCGTTCGTGCCGTTATCATTGCCGAGCATCACCAAGACGCCTCCAGGCAAGTTTTTACTTGCTTACATGCTATTTACTTATGGTACAATCACTCAATACATAGATTTTAAAGTTACAAATTTAAACCAATTATGTGCCATATCTGTTCGACGCGTGTTCCCAAAGAAAATACTTTTCTAAATTGACGGAACTGGATTATTTACATTGGCCCGTGCTGTGATGAACATCTTGTGCAAATTTCGTTTGATAACATGACTGTTAACGACTAAAATTGATACCCCCAAATAAGCCATTAAAACTAGAATTTCCTCGTACCTGAAAACAAATAAATTCATCATAAATTGTATACACACTAGAATGGTGCGTTCGAGGGCTAAAATCGAAGCCAACTCGACGAACTTTAACCCTATACTAGTTTCCAGACGTTCCTGTACTTAAACCATGACGATAATTGGATCAGAGTGCGACTCTGGACTGCAGTCCAGAGCGACTCAAATTGTTGCTTGCTGCTCCGTAATGGGTACCACAGGATTTCCTTAACTCGTAGGTTGTGGAACTCTGCTGTTTATTATAGGTGAACCTGTTAACTAGACAACACAAGTATTTTCATGCTGTTTCGTCATCATTTACTATTTAATCTGCAATTTAAAAGATCGGGACGCATAACAGTCCCAGCAGAATCAGAATTGACATACTAGTAATAAACAGTGTATATCTCCTGACGTACAGACGCGATTGAGGATCCGTCTATTGCGTTGAAAACCTTACTGAAAACCCTAGATTTCATCCAACTGTAGTATCGCTAAAATCTGATCCCAACTGGGATTAAAATGCGTTTTGAAACGGACTTCTGATTCTGAAACTAGATTTCCAGCCGTGAACGCTTAAAATGAAATGGCTATAACTAATGATCCTGAAACCCGATTGGCTTGAAACTAAATTCGATGGATAGATAACTGAAAATACTAATTACTACCTGTTTATCGTTTCGCTAAACTATACACGTATTTTTCATGATAAATCGTGCAAGTGTTTGAATATTATTTTTATCACACCTTAATCATGCTTCATATACTGTTTACGTATCATATCATACTCATAACCTTGCAGTGATAATCTAGTGATATCGTGCATTTACCCTGTGTTAGATTTTAGTGATGATTGTGGCATGTACGTCAGTGTTCGTGTATCCGTGATTAAGTGAAAGTGATACGTACTTGTACACAATCAGTGACCCTGTTATTCTATCGTATTGTCGACGTCTGTGGGATGCGTGTACGCGTGACTATAAGTGGTATGGGACACTTATGGAAGCGCTTGCACGGGTGTCACAGATAAGGCATCCGACACTGCCATTTATCTTAGGTATTAGTCGGGACGTACTTGATGGAGGTCCTGCCTCCAATTCTCGCGCAGACTTGTCACGGATCGATTAGTATTTAGGGTTATGGTTAGCGTTTGATGTAGACCACGGGGTGTAGGGTAGTTTAAGTGTGAGTTCAACAGAATCTCGGGAGTCCCATGCCGGCTTATATATTTAGGGAGATATATGGAGATTTACAGGGTATGTGATATACACCGTGATATACATGTTACATGTTGGGCCCGTGGTCCCTTGCCCTTGGGTTCTACCCTTGGGTGGAGGACACTCGCGAGTGGTTGACTCTCACACTTGGACTGACGATAGGCTTAGTGACCTGTACCGTGAGACTTAGAGACTGATAGGGATACTGGCATTTATATTCTTTACATACTGTGTTGACATACGTGACATATTGCTCTACTGCTTTACTGCTCCGCCGCATTGATTACTGCACATTCATTTTCATGCTGTCATTGATTTACTGTTTCATATATCTGTTACCACTGTTAGAATTGTCACCTGATTTTTATATATAGTATATTGCTATTATGTCGCTCTGACGACCTGAGTATGCATGCTCAGTGTGAGGAGAAGATTTAGCCTGGACCAGGACTAGACGCACTTCACGGATATCTTGTTTAGCTATTTAGAGTTATATCTTTTGTTTCCCATCAGGTCAGTTTATTTTACTGTTTTATTCCAGTTACTGCATTTCTCATTACCTGCGCATTATTTACTGTTTACCATGATAAACTTGAAGCCGAAGTGTGACTACGGTGAGACATTTCCTTGACCGTAGGAGCATGGCTGGCCTTGTCTACCCCTCGTATTCCGTATTTTGGGAAGCGGGGCGTGACAGAATCTCATCAA
Source organism: Agapanthus africanus (assembly GCA_030015575.1). Lineage (NCBI taxonomy): Eukaryota > Viridiplantae > Streptophyta > Magnoliopsida > Asparagales > Amaryllidaceae > Agapanthus > Agapanthus africanus. The sequence continues at coordinate 89,429,575 of JASDDO010000028.1, read as the reverse complement.
GATCATACAAATGAGCAGCCATAACGTCTGAAAAAGAAAATCAGTGAGAGTTAGTAGACATACTGATTAGAAAAGCTTATTAAAACAGATACAGAATTTAAACGGCGCTTGATATCCCTATGGAGAAAACAAATCCTAATTATGACACCTAATAAATTCGAATTTGTGAGAAATCCTAAAAGAAGAATCTCATTTAATAAGAGACTCTTCGGGTCAAGGAGTTAAATTCCCCGAGAGCAATGCTCTGCAGACAGGAATGACGCCTGTCAAAGTCAATTATGAGAGGAATTTAAAGAGATTCCCCGAGAATGCTAAGAGCCTGGCTCTGTAAAGATGATGAAAAAACCCATCAAAAAAAAATTAAAATCAATTTATATGAATTAAAAATTCTGAGATCTCCTTAGATCTATGGGTTCAAGAGAGCAAAGCTTTGTTACTGAAACCCTAAAAAAAAGAGGGGGTTTTCTTTAGATCAAAGATCTATGAAGAGCAAGGCTCTGTTAATTGGTAAAACCTTAGATTATCTAAAAAAAAAATTTACTTAAAATTTTAACAGAGTTTTGACTCTTAAAATCTCTTAAGATGAAGAGCTATACACTGAACAAAATTCTCAAAGAAAGAAGATGAACAGAATTATCTAAAGGACCAAAGGTCCTATTTATAGACATTGAAATGCCTCTTCAACTTCTGAGTTGATCCAAGGGCACAGATGTCGCCACCGTTGCACTCACATGTGGTCTACGTGAGCGCAACGGTGGGGGCATTTGTTTTCCCCAATCAGAGCAAAACTCTGTTTGAAATTCAAATTTCAAAAAGTTGAAGCAACGCTTCAGATCCAGCGCCAGGTGTGTTGCGCCATAGGCAGTGCACCATGTGTGCGCTAGCGCTAGGCGTGCTGCGCGCTACGTGTCAAACAGGGTGCGCTGTGCTCTGAGCAGCGCACCACGTATCAAACATAGGTGTGCTAGCGCAAAGTGCACTGCGCTCTGAGCAGCGTACCACGTGCAAAGTATGAATGTGCTAGCGCTGGAATTATAAAATTCCCCACCGTTAGATCAAAAGATCTAATAAATATGATAAATTACTAATTAATCAGAATTAAAATTCTGTTATGGAAAGATTTTCCAACCTTGCTAAAAACAAGAAGATTGCCTTCTGTAAAACAGAAGCCCTAGGATCAAAGATCCAATCGTGGGAAATATCCCCAAATCAATCAGAGAAAGATCTCTTTAACTGATTCAACAAATCAGCTTGCCCTATATAAAGACCCCAAGACTTAAAGTCTTATATAGAGAACCCCCCCATAAACTTTGAAAAAAACTCAAAGATAAAGAGCAAGCTCTTACAAGAAGATATTTCTTCAAGGTAAAGAGAATGGTGATGAACAAAGAGATGGAATCATCTCATAATTAAAAAGAAGAACTATCTTCTTAAAAGATCATAGATCTACGAAGACCAAAGTCTTTCATAAAAGAGATTAAAAGATCTCATCACACAATAAAAGAAGAACATATTCTTCTCACAGATCATGGATCTATAAAGGCAAAGACTTTCATCAAAATAAGAGATTGAAAATCTCTCCTGCAAAATAAGAACTGTTGTTCTTAAATCTTGAGACAAGTCTCTTCTATGGTAAAATTTATTTCCCAGATCATAAAATTGATCAAATGCGCAAATCTTGAGACAAGTCTCTTCTACGGGAAAATTTATTTCCTAGATCATAAAATTGATCAAATGCGCTTCGCGCTCATGAAATGCGCCTTGCGCTCTTGAACAGCGCTTCTGCGCTCTCTGGACCGGCGCTCAGCGCCAAAATGCGCCACATGTCAACCACGTATGCGCCAATTAACAACTTGCGCTTTACGCTTCTGAAATAGCGCACTGCGCTCATGGACCGGCGCTCAGCGCCAAGCGCACCACGTGTCACTCACGTGTGCGCCACTAAATTGAAAGCGCAATATGGTCATGGACTAGCGCTTAGCGCTCATAAACTGTCGTAATGTGCCCATCATCTAGCGCTTAGCACCAAGCGCGACACGTGCCCTCCATATGTGCGCTACTTGGCAGAAGCGCATTACGCCTTTAACTGGAGCAAAGCTCCTGGCGCACCACGTGTTGCGCTGAAAGAACATAAATTGTTTTCTAATAAGCCTATAGCTCTGGTGATTGCTCAGCATTCAATACAAGATAAAAACATTGTTAAAAGGGCCAAGCCCAAATAAGGGCTCAATAGCCAGAATAAAAATGTTAAACATTTATTGGACTTAGCCCAATATTGGTCGTAAGTCCTCAACTTATATTAATTGAGCCCATCTTCTCATGAATATTTTAACAGATCTTAGTCCCAAATTGGACTACAGATCTTCCAACCAACTCACACCGGTTTGAGAGTACATCTCTTTACTCCTCTGATATTTGTCGTTGTAATCTTTCAACGTCTTCAGAGAGGTGACGGGTCCCAACAACCAAACACTCTACATACTGTGGGGTCCTTTAGCCCATGGACTATGATGTCCTTAACCTGGACTATGAGGTCCTTAAACTCATGGATTATGATGTCCTTAACCTCGACCGCGATGTCTTTAAACTAACATTCGACCGCGATGTCCTTAAACTAACATTGGACCGAGATGTACTTAAACTAACAATGGACCGAGATGTCCTTAAACTAATATTGGACCGTAATGTCCTTAAACTAACTGACCACAATGTCGCTAAACTAAACAATAGAGCCCAGTTGCTCTCTTGTTGGATCTAAACGATCCTGTTAAGTTGATCTTAGTCTAAAAATTAGACTAGCGTATCCTTAACATACGTTTAAGTTGATCTTAGTCTCAAATGAGATTAACTTATCTTTAAACCCAATCCCCAAACCCAAATCTAAGAAGATACGGATTTGGACTAATCCACGCCCTACGGGCGACAACATAAATTAGTCTCCGTATACAATCCACGGGCAACTGATTGGGAGGGATTTTGTGCTTATGCGTTTTGTGATCAAAGAATTAACCGCAATCAATAACGGTGTCGCTTGGTAGTTAGCCGGTTGAGTACGGGTCAGTCCACAGGGAGATGGATTCATTTTCTTTATGTTTTAACGAGTTAAATCCAAAAGATTTTGGGTTTTATTTTAAGATCTAAGAATGAGATAAAAGTTTATAAAAGCTTGCTAGGGTTATGATTAGGTTATTTTGGAAAATCAATTATTCTCACCGCTTTCTATGTCCTAATTAAGAACTTTTAGGTGTTAAGGTAATAGTTAACAAAGGGGATTAGCAAGATCGGGAAGAAACTAGGTTTCTTTTCTTTGGTCCTTGTCTGTCCTTTATTAACCCTTATCCCTAACTTCTATGGAAAACAATCACAAACGGTCTTTAACTAGGGTATCACCGCTACCTCGTGAGATGGGGGGCCATAGTGAGCGGTGTGTGTATGTTTGCATAGAGTCCTACTTTAAAATATTGAACGGGCAAGAAAAGGGTGAGAGATTTTCATCTCTCAAATCTTCCCCAAACCTAATCCTAGCAAGTGAGGAACTACTCACTTATTAGGGAATTAACAAAGGAACTCATTTTTATGATTTTTAATAATCTAATTAACTAGCGGAGAATAACTATAGCAGATAAAAAATTTATAATTATGGCATATAAAAAATTTATAACTACGGCAGATAAAAAATTTATAACTATGGTAGATAAAAAATTTCAGAGAAATAACTAGGGCAGAAAAGAAATTCAAGATAAAAAACTTACTCTTTATTGATGCACTCTTTGATGAATACAAGGAATTGAAAATCTAAGATCTAGAAATTAAAAGAGGCGTGTCAAAAGAGAGGCACCCAAAAGAGGCACGCTCCAAAAAGAGCTGTAGGATTCCTATTTATAGATAATAGAAACCCTAGGGTTTACATCTGATCCATATCTAGAATTACAAAAATACCCTAAGAAAACCGGGTCAATACACCGGCTCCACCGACATGCACCGACACGCACACACATATGCGTAGCACGGCCGCGAATCTGCGACCATAAGCCATGTTTGGCCGTGGATCCGCGGCCAAATAGTGGGCTCTCTGTCTCATTTTTCTAAGGTTTCTTTCTGTTGCTTTTTCCTTCTTGTTGCTTCACTTCGTTTCTCAGAATATCTTCTAGTTTCTTCCAGATTTCCACAGTGCAGAATGTTATGGACTTTTACCGTTCGCTTCGTGTTGAAGTCTTGAATCTTGTGCTGCCTTTGTACTTTGTGAAATTGGACTTTTCATTGATCTTCGTTTTCTCTTAAACTATAGGCGGCATGGTAAAGATTCTTTTATTTGTTGGTCGTAGTCTCACTTTTGTAGCATCTTTTCACCATTTTCACTGTATTGTTCCGAGAACCTGTAACCTGCAACTATTTAGCAGACATGGATCAAAACACCTATTTATTTGTAAAATGATTAAGAATGGAGAATATAATAATGCAAAATTATGATATGAACAAATACCCCCAAACTTATCTTTTGCTCGTCCCGAGCAAAACAAGTTTTATTCTCAACAAAATCCTAACCTCACTTTCGCAGGGAATCGCGATTGCACTGAGCTTGTGCAACAAGCCGTTAAACCTCTAGGTGTCCCTAGTAGGAGGAGTGTTGCCTCCTGAGGGTTTTCGGCGGATACTACCCATAAAATCCGATCAATTTGGCATATTGACTTTCATTCATCAATTCGGTGTTCTAGCAAGAAATTCTATTATCTTCAACTTAGAAATCATCAACCCATATTTTTCACTCACTTATCATTTAACTTAAGATCGTATATGTTCTACAAATTTATTAAGCATTCAGTTTCTTTTGAATTTTCCTTCTAAGGTTCCATCCCAACTTAGGAATTTTTATCATTTCTACTGAAGGTATAAGCCCTATCTTTCATTCCTATCTCCCATCCAAACCCCAATCATATACCCCTATATCTGTGTGATTATTACCCCTGCACTTAGAAATTCAATTCAAGCTATCATACTCTTGTCCATCGTCCAAAGTATTTTTAGTTTGTGAATTTTAGATGAAATTGCTCATCCATTCTTCATGCGACCGTTAATACTTCTTGAGGTACTAACGACCGATTACAAAATGTGTTCGCGCATTTAGGCGTAATTGCTCGTCTTGCAATACCTAAGGCTTAGCAGTGACTCCCAAACCAGTTGGTCTAAGGCACTAGGTGATAAAGTACCCTTATTATATTTCTTTTATACTGCCTTAAGTAATTACAAAACCAGTGTTCATTTTTTTATCTCTTTATTCACCACTTATATTTTTATTTTATTTTCCTTCATACTAAGGATTTTAGACAAGAGCATTTCAAGGTATCCTCTACTATTCCAAGTTTCAAGGTGCATGTTTGTGCAAGTTGTAGGGTATATATTTTCAGAATTTAGACTTAAGGTTCAGAATTATTTTTCAAACTTACACTTCAAATAAAAATTTCAATACTCTTCCCTTATTTTGACATAGCCTAAGAACTGAACTCAAAATTTGCCTATTTCTAAATAAACTGCAATGACATATATTTTCTATAGTTAAACTTTAAGAAAGGTTTTTAATTTACTAAGTTTAGAATCTAGTTTTTCCTAAGTATTCAACCGTCATGTTGAACTTAAGTCAAATATGGCCAAAATTGAACTTTTCAATTTTAATAATTTTTCAATTTTGATGGATTTTAAAATAAGTATGCAAATGCAAAAATATACACATGAATGCAAAGGAGGAAAGCTTACCGAGCACACCCCCAAACTTAAACTTGACAGTGTCCTCACTGTCAGGCTACACCAAGAGGGTCAAAAATGTCGGCACTCCCCTGTTTATTTTTTTTAATTATTAACAGAAAAGGAAAATAAAATATATATATACACAAAAAGGCCCCCCAAACTTAAGTGAAACGGTGTTTCCACTGTTTAAGCGTTAAAGTTCAGAGTTAGGGGGGGAGAAAAACATAGTATCAAGCTATACAAGGCCTTATACAAGCCAAAGGTTAGCACTAACCATTCAAAAATTTTATCATTATAATGGTGTGGTTGGTGAAAGAATGGAGTGTAGAGAAAAGAAATGAAAAACACACGAGACTGTGTTGAGATAAAAGCAGTATATGGTCTCGGTGGAGGAGAAGAATGGCAGAAGGGAAAAAGAAATGGTGATGGTTCGACTTCTTCAGGTGGAGGTTGATTAATCACAAAATCCATGTTGTTTAAGAATGCGAGTTCGTCGGCGAAAATATCTTCGAAACTTTCATCGAAGGTTCGATTGAACGTTTCAATGTCAATAAGTGTCGCGCCAGAATTCAACACACTTGATTTTTCAAAAATTATGAAGGTAGGATAGTCGTAAGGCTCATTTATCTTATTTCCAAAAGAGTCTAAATCAAGTTGTTTTCCTAGAATTATCGAACTCAAAATATCGGATTGTGATTCATTAACACTCGATATCATTAAAGGAAGATTAGAAGAAGAACCAGAGAAAGTGGGAGAAAGAAGTTGAATACGAACTTGAGGGTGGAGATGGAGCGTATAAATTAGCACATTTTGTAATGACCGATGTGTAAAGAGCGATTGTGCTAATCTATCAACCTACTGAGAAATGAGGTCAAATCCCTCAAGGTTTGTGAGAAAACATGGGAACATCGAACTTGGTAAACCAGACATTAAAAATGAAAGGGATACGGTCTCTTGCGCGGTCGGAACGATGGAAAGGACGAAAGAGGGTGATTTAGGAAAGGTCACAGTTAAAGGTTCAAGACGGTGTACACAGTCAGTGGAAAGAACAAGATGAATTAGAAAATCCGACTCATCAAACAAAACTAGTTATCCTCAATAGTTTTCTCAATATTCTCATCAAAATTTAGCTTATCCATGCCATTCTCATCAAAATCAAGACGCATATGAAGTTCGGGAAACACATTTAATGATCCGGGATGATGAATTGGAGAGAAAAACTCGGCCAAATCTGCAGGTTCATCATCCAAATTATTCCCTGCGTCAATATCCTCAATCAAGTGAAAATCAATTTTTTCGGACACCTCATCAAAAACATGGATATTTATCAATTCAGGTTCTAGATTGGAGGTGTAGAGATTAAAAGGATTGGTGATGGTTTCACTCGAAAGAGACCCTTCACAATCTGGCAAATCAAGCACTATAAAGTCGCACAACTCATTAGACGTTTTATTTTCAACTGGTGAATCATTTGGTATACTTGATAGACTTTCAAAACCGGAGTTGTGGGATTCAATTGTGTAAGTGCACGGCGGCGCCCCGGCCGTCAATCCGACTCCGGAATGCGGAAGCGGTGATAAACATTAATTTTTCAAACCGGCACCACCGCGCACTATAAACCCGGATCGTGCCATTAACCAGTCCTAGCTAACTACTAGATGGGGAAGAGAGATATACCGAGCGATCCGTGTCCTACGGTCTTCTCGCCGTCGTCCCGATCTCCCGCGGAATGTCCGGTCTCCACCTCCTCGCCGGAAGGGCACCACGTCGCCTGCTTCTTTTACGAGCTCCCGCCTCTATACCGAGGCAACTCGGGCACGAAGCTGGCGAGTCGACGTGCCCAAGATTTGCTGTAGAATATAGTGTGGAAGCTATGTCTCATTTGGGGTTTGAGTGGAGTTGCCATAGAGGTGGAGGAATGATACATGGAATTTTTGTGGAGCTATATGATTTTCCCAAAGCCAAAAGAGATGAAATCCCACTCCTACAAGTTTGGACAGCCCCCATTTGAACTTGGCCGGCCATGCTCATGGAATGGAGAGAATGAGAGAGAGAGCCTCAAAAATGGGGTAGCCTCAAGAATAATCCAAGAGAGAGAGAGGGAAAATGTGATGATTAAAAATACAATCATCACAAAGCAAGAACCTCACTCATCAAACATCATCATCAAGTATGATGATTCAAAAAGTGAACCATGATGAATAAGAAAGTCAAGCTATGATGACTAGAAGAGGTCAAATGGTGGCAAGACTATCATGATCCAATAATATGCAATCACCACCCTCCACAAATGCTTATTTGCGTAATTGCAAATAAGCCCTCCTCCACCAATCTTCGGCCAATGAAAGATACAAAGAAATATGGCCGAAACGGAAAGCAAACTGGCAACTCCAGAAAACCGGTCCCGTAATAAATTATAGGAAAACCCCGATACTGTGTATACACACCCGCATCTGTATTCCGACCGAATACAAATGCAATGAGACAAAATCTACACTGTACTATACTAGGATCTGGCTTAAACCAAAGCCGGCTAGTATTATCCGTCCGATCCTGATCCGTGCAATACCGCACGTATCTGATCGAACCCTGCCATATCTCCATACGGCCTCTACAGCGTTTCGCCCGAAAACTTGAGCAACTGAATGTGGGGGACACTAAAGACTCGTCAATACTATGGCTGTGGATTTAACCACTAGCACGTCAGAGGTATTAGCCATACGTGATGGGCTACCAGCTATTGACCAAAAGGGACGTCGATGAGCGAACTCATCCTGACACCCTACTGAGCCTGTCAGTGATAATATCCGTACAGTCCGGTCCGTTCGTCTATGAGCATCGCATGGCGGGCCTAGGGGTTGGTAAAAGTCAGACCCCCAAAAGTAGTACAAGTCGTGTCAGAGATCAGCCCAGAACACCCTGAGATACTACTGGAATACCTACCAGTAAATCTCCTGCCTTGGCCAAGGACTTTTCATGTTCTGGCTCTCCTAGACACAGCGCGACCTCACCCCCAATACCGGGAGAGACGAACCCCCGAAGATCCGCTCACTGCCTCCATGTGGCTCGGGACTGTATCCAACTAAAACCTGTTTGCACGTCTCCTTTGAGTGTGGTAAGGTAGTAATCAAAGTACAGTGGGAACTCACACGAGACAAATGACGATCTCTAGGTCGATGAACTATCCTGTACACATGTCACCGGGGAACTGCTATCTGACGTCAGGTATAAGACCAACTAGCATGTTCCCGGCGAGTCCTGTCCGGTGTACTCATAACCCAATGAGCACCTGTATACATCTTAGGTGAACCAACTGACACCAGTGGCTTGTGAGATCGGCCACCGCCCCTCGTCGGGGTCTGGACTGTATACACTAGTCTACTCTTGAGTATCGATGCCCTGTCTCGAAACTCCCACGACTAGGGACCTTTTAAAGATGTGCTTATAGACCCCAGCTCCCACTTATATGATCGCCCTCATACTGCTGGTGGTCAAGCAAGAATCCTATGGGCTCTATCAACGTGTAATAGCGACATGTCAGGTCACCTAAAACAGTACACGATGATAAAGATAAACCAGATAGTATACTATCATCTCGAGTAAGACTGTCCTACTGGGACAGGTCCTCCCTCAATCATTGCAATCACGTGCCTGTGATCCAATAATTGACTCTGAGGGCACTATCTCCAACAAATTGGGGATGGGTAGATTTGATTAGGAAGGGTGCACAGCTCACTTTCTCCACTCAAATTCTCAATCTGTCCAACCGCCTCATCATACATTGGAAAATTTGGAGCTAGTTGGAAACTAGCTACCGGATTACTAGGTTGTATAAGGGCGGCCATGGACGCATTCAACTCCATTATCTGTTTTCTTGACGCTACCAAAAAATCTTCCAACGACTGTTCCAGACTAGACATGGGTTGTGAAGTGGTTTCAGTAAAAGATTCAAATTTGTTTGGATACTGGAAACTCCCAAATGGCTGTGTAGAAGTAACGTCTAGGGAAGGTGCGAAAGTCGGGTAGGACTGGTAGGAATTGAATGGTTGGACAGGAGTAGGATCAACATTTGCAAAAAAAGGTGAATGGACTTGTTGATCACAAGAACTAGAAGTGTTGAAAGGAGTGAAAGATCGGTTATGAGATTGTTCAATATGTTCAGTAATAGACATGGGTTTCGGAGTTATCTTTGGACTCTCAAAAGGGGTATCAACGTAAGAAGGTGGTGAAGGTTGAAACGGTTGATACAAAGTGAATTGCAGAGTCCAACTGTTTCTCCTAGATGCTTCTATTCGATCTTTCAAAAAAAATTTAGGCATGGAGGGGTCGTCCGTAATTCGACCAAAACGATGAGCGTAGGAATTAATGTATGGTTGAGGGTATCATAGTTCGGCAAGAGTTTTGCGAGGTGGGGTACCCATGATGTAAGAAAGGAGAAGAAAAAGAATGTAATGAATTATTTTTATTTTTTTATTTTTTATTTTATTTTATTTTTCTTAAAGAAATTGTTTGTTTTTGGGTTTTTGAAATTTTTGAAAGTGTTTTTTTTAGAAAGAGTTTTTGCAAAATTTGTACGGACTATTACACACTTTCAAATAGTCACAATATAAGCATGCACAATCAAGCCTAGAGTTAGGGTCTCCTAAATCAACTAGACTGCTCCTAACTGTTCCAAAGCGACAAGTTGTGAGATATCCCTCAAATCGCTTATTCACCGCCAATTGTGGCCAGGTAAGCACTAGTGAAGAAAGAAGGGATCCGCTCATGAATTACCGTGAGACGGGCCTTTTAAAATTACCTTTCCCACTTGTCTAGCCTAGGCACCACAAAATCAGGTTTAGATAAACGAATGATTGCCCACAACCTTCCTTTGTCCTATTGAGCGCGACGGTTCTTATTGGATGAGTCTAAATATTTTTTTAATTAACTCGAGGGTGATGCATATGCTTTTAGTGATTTTTGGGGTCTTAGGAAGGGTAATGAAATCCCCACCCAATCTTGATTGGTGTTATAGTCCCTTAAAAGTCCGTTTTAAATATGCAAAGCAATTAACACACAAAATCTAAAACACTTGCAAATTTTTTTTTATGTGGCAGCGCAAAGAATCCTGCACAAAAACAATTTATTGGATAGGAGAAAGAATTTTGCGCAAAGAACCCTGCAGGAAAATTTTTCAGTGGAGTTCAGGGGGTTATAGAGGAGAAATAGAATGCTTACAGACACTACTACAAATAAGGGTTGCCCCTACGGATTTATCCGTAGGGGCAACCCACTTCCCCTACGGATATGTCTGTAGGGACGAAAAAATACCCCATAGGTGCAAAGGCCGCAGGTGCAAGTTGAAGCCCTGAACTTGCCCATACGGGAAAATTTTTGCCCCTACGGATTTCTGTATAGGTCCTGTTGGCCCTACGGAGTAGGCCGTAGGGTAAACAATGTTTTATTATTTACATTTTTTTAATATATTAAATGTACCTACGGACATAACCGTAGTTCGATGTTCTACCCCCTACGGATATATGCGTAGGTACTTATCCGTAGGGGCAAATATCAGGAATCCTGATATTTTGCCCCTACGGATAACTCCGTAGGGGCACGGCTGTGCCTCTACGGATATGTCCGTAGGGGCACTCCTAACCCCCTGAAATTGAGATAAGGGGGGAAAATATCAGTTACTGCTGATATTTTGTCTCTACGCTTATAACCGTAGGGGCAACATGTGTATCTACGGGTTAATCCGTAGGTACACATTATCTGTATTTTTTTTAAAAAAAGGATGCCTGATTTTTTCCCATCCTGTGCACAATAATATATAAAACAATCAAATATAAAATTAATCATCACACAACATATATCGCAGTATTCATAATCACATCTCACGCATATAATATACAAAAGAAACCAAAATACTGAATATGATATAAATATAAACCGATATCAATATCGCCCAAAATGTTTCAAAATGTAGTACAATATGTATCATATAAATAAATACATGTTTTAAAAAATAAGAATCAAAAAGCTAGCCTAGCTCGGTCCAGCTCCACCTCTGATAAACGCTAGAATCTGGCGCCCCTGCTCCTCGGTCAATAAACCATGCAATTCGGCACGTGCGGGAGTCTGAATTTATGTATCATATAAATTCATGTTTTAACTATTCTTCCTTTGTCCTCCTGTACCAAAGTCTCCTTCACCTTTCTATAAATTCTCATTCATAATTGCCAAAGTCCATCACTCAATTATATATATATATATATATATATATATATATATATATATATAGACACACAGAGAGAGAGAGAGAGGGAGAACAACAGGGAAAGATGCCATAGGAGAGAATTTCCTCATATGACGTCGAAAAAGTACGTCCTCCCTTATTTTTTCCGATGATCGGTATTCATCATTTTCTTCGTTATCATCTAAGATGTGGATACATCAAATTTCATGTGATTCTATAACTTTTTCATCGTTGATTTAGCAATGTAAAAAATTTTATTGCCCTTAATTTTGAACCCACTAAATTAACGGTGAAAAGTTGTAGAATCACATGAAATTTGTTGTACCCACATCTTAGATGATAACGAAGAATATGATGTATGTCGATCGTCGGAAAAAATAAGGAAGGACGTATTTTTTCGACGCCATAAGAGAAAATTCCCTCCTTCATTATATATTTATATATATATATATATATAATTTTCCAACAAGGGATTAGGATATCATCAAGTCATGTGACAACACTAGATAAATTAATCTTAATGGAGTTTTTGTCTAATCAAATTCAATTCCAACCATCATTTTAAAAGAACGAACCAACATCATTAAAAAATGTAAATACCAACTCCAAATTCCCAAAAAAGTAATGAGTAAGATGAAAATAAAGCCTAGCCGTGCTTTCTGTTCTCTTTGTAAGCAGCATTATAAATGGCCGAGTTACGAAATATGTTGTTAGGCATGAGTTAAGCCGATAAACATATTCAGATCATTTAATCATATTTATCTTCCTAAAAACCCGTCATTGATTAAAAGTTGATAGCAATGATCAAGCAACACGGGAATTTAACCAACACTGTTCACGTATAATCAATCTTGCACCACTAATCATTCCTACGACAACCGTTAGTCGACAATCAGATGATCTCTCTCTAAATCATACCCTGCTGTCAAACGTTTTTCTCCCATCAAATCAATTATACTAGTATAGGTCGCGATGAACCGTCAAAACCAATCACACCGCCCACACACGAAAACTAGCCATGCTCATAATATTTACATATCCTCAACTAACCCATTAAAAATCTCTCCAAGTTGGATATTAGTTGACCAACCACCATTAAACCGCCCACACACGAAAACTAGCCATGCCCACCCTAGCCCCAGCCCCAACCCCAACCTAACCCCAGCCCCAGCCCAGCCCCGCCCCAACCTAACCCTAACCCCAGCGCGCCCCAGCTAAACCCCAACCCCAACCCTAAGCCAAACCCTAACCCCAGCCCCAGCCACAGCCGCAGTCGAACCCCAACCCTAACCCTAACCCCAACCCCGACCCCGACCCCGACCGCGACCCCTGCCGAACCCCAACTCCAACCGCAACCCCAGACCCAGCCATGAACCCTAGCCCTAAATAATCAAAAATTTCTTTAATTTAGTTGAATATTTACTAACCTGAACGGCGGTGGCGACGACCTGAAAGGCGGTGGCGACGACGAGAACGGCGGTGGCGACGAGAACGGTGGTGGCGACGAGGAGAACGACGGTGGCGATTTAGGGATTTTCTTTCGCGCGCGATCGAGAGAGGAAGAAAGAGAGCGTAGGCGATCGATCTGTGCCTTTATTAAATCGATATTTAGTTGCCCCTACGGATTTGTCCGTAGGTCCTTGGTTTGCGGATCCGTAGGGGCAAACACCAAATTAAGAATTAATATTTTTATTCTTGAACGTCTAGGCCCGTAAGGGCAATCTTTTAGCCCTACGGATTAATCCGTAGGGCCTACTTAAATCTGCCCCTACGGATTTCAATATTTGTAGGGGCAACCCCCTATTTTACTAGTGAGAGCAAAATGGATCGCTGACGTCAGGGGTTGACCGCTGTTCTTCGGTCAAACCTGCACTTTCGCCGCGGTTACGCGGTAGTTCAGTTGGTTCAGATCTCCAAAATTTTTCTATTTTCTAGTTATGATTCTCCTCAGTCTGTTCAGATCTTCTGTTTCTTGATTTGTTTACTTGGATTTTCCAGATCTGAATCTGTCCGCCTTCTTTTTCTGCACACTTGCACAAAAAAAAACCTTTCAAGAAGAACAAGATGATTTTTATTTTTATTTTTATTTTTATTTTGTTTTTCAATTTTTATGTTTTAAAATTTTTCAATTTTTATATTTTGTTTTAAAAGAAAATTTTAACCCGAAATTACACAAAGAAAGAGACTACCGTCTCCTCGGCAACGGCGCCATTTGATTGGAAGAGATTTTGTGCTTATGCGTTTTGTGATCAAAGAATTAACCGCAATCAATAACGGTATCGTTTGATAGCTACCCGGTTGAGTACGGGTCGGTCCACAGGGAGATGAATTCCTTTACTTTATGTTTTAACGAGTTAAATCCAAAAGATTTTAGGTTTTATTTTAAGATCTAAGAATGAGATAAAAGTTTATAAAAGCTTGCTAGGGTTAAGATTAGGTTAGTTTGGAAAATCAATTATTCTCACTGTTTTCTATGCCATAATTAAGAACTTTTAGGTGTTAAGGTAATAGTTAACAAAGGGGATTAGCAAGATCGGGAAGAAACTAGGTTTCTTCTCTTTGGTCCTTGTCTGTCCTTTCTTAACTCTTATCCCTAACTTCTATGCAAAACAATCACAACCGGTCTTTAACTAGGGTATCACCGCTATTTCGTGGGATGGGATGCCGTAGTGAGCGGTGTGTGTATGTTTGCATAGAGTCCTACTTTAAAATATTGAACGGACAAGAAAGGGGTGATAGATTTTCATTTCTCAAATCTTCCCCAAACCTAACCCTAACAAGTGATGAACTACTCACTCATTAGGGAATTAACAAAGGAACTCATTTTTATGATTTTTAATAATCTAATTAACTAGCGGAGAATAATACGGCAGATAAAAAATTTATAACTACGGCAGATAAAAAATGTATAACTACGGCAGATAAAAAATTTCAGAGAAATAACTAGGGCAGAAAAGAAATTCAAGATAAAAATACTTACTCTTTATTGATGCACTCTTTAATGATTACAAGGAATTGAAAATCTAAGATCTAGAAATTAAAAGAGGCATCTCAAAAGAGAGGCACCCAAAAGAGGCACACTCCAAAAAGAGCTGTAGGATTCCTATTTATAGATAATAGAAACCATAGGGTTTACATCTGATCCATATCTAGAATTACAAAAATACCCTAAGAAAACCGGGTCAATGCACCGACTCCACCGACACGCACCGACACGTGCGCAGCACGGCCGCGGATCCGCGGCCATAAGCCATGTTTGGCCGCTGATCCACGGCCAAATAGTAGGCTCTCTGTCTCATTTTTCTAGGGTTGCTTTATGTTGCTTTTTCCTTCTTGTTGCTTCACTTGGTTTCTCAGAATGTTTTCTAGTTTTTTCCATATTTCCACAGTGCAGAATGTTGTGAACTTTTACCGTTCGCTTCGTGTTGAAGTCTTGAATCTTGTACTGCCTTCGTACTTTGTGAAATTGGACTGTTCATTGATCTTCGTTTGTCCCTTAAACTGTAGGCAACATGATAAAGATTCTTCTATTTGTTGGTCGTAGTCTCACTTTTGTAGCGTCTTTTCACCATTTTCACTGTATTATTCTGAGAACCTGTAATCTGCAACTATTTAGCAGACATGGATCAAAAGTACCAATTTATTTGTAAAATGATTAAGAATGGGGAATATAATAATACAAAATTATGATATGAACAGCAACCAAAAACAAAACAAACACCCACGACACGAAGTGGCCATCTGGAGAAGGAGAAACTTGTTACCGCGATGCGGTAGCGTAATTAACTGCAGGGGCCTGCGCCTGCAGGGAAGAGCGTCCCCACAATCAAAACCCCTCAAACGAGGGAGAATCTGACGAAGTCTGCTATATCGGCCGCATTCGTTTAAACCTTCGATGCATGGTGCCATAAATCAACTTGGCATTTTCGGAGAGGTGGACGGATAGCACCAATTAGCATCTGTCCCGAAATTCAGGCAAGACGTTCACTGCGTCTTCGCGCGTCTTTCGGCGGGGAACACTCGTAACACTAAGCCTCTCTATCCTCTATCAGACTTTGTCACATATGATAGACTTTCGTTCTTGTATGGAACATTTGTTACTGCTGTTGATTCCTATGTTATTTCTTTTTCTATATCTGATGCTCTTGCTCATACTAGATGGAGGAAAGCTATGGAAGAAGAAATGTTAGTCTTACGCTTGAATGGTATATGGAAACTTACTCAGTTGCCTGTTGGAAAGAGTGCACTTGGTTGCAAATGAGTATATACCATAAAACATAATCCAGACGGTTCATTGGATCGTTTGAAGGCCAGACTTGTTACCAAGGGCTATTCTCAGACTTATGAAGAAAATTATGATGAGAGTTTTTCTCCTATGGCAAAGATGGCGTCTGTACGTATATTTCCATCACTTGCAGCTACATACAATTGACCTCTATATCAGCTTGATGTGAAAAATACATTTTTCACAATGACTTGAAGGAGGAAATATATATGGAGCAACTATCTGGTTTTGTTGCTTAGGGAGCATCTGTAAAAGTCTGTAAACTTCAGATATCTTTATATGGTCTTAAACATTCTCCACGTGCTTGGTTTGGAAGACTAACTAGCGTTGTTCGAGCTTTTGAGTTATGCAGAAGCAAAAATAATCATTCTGTTTTCTTTAGAAATCGAGAAAGCTGCAAAACTTTGATAGTTGTTTATGTTGATGATATTGTGATCACAGGCGATGATGCGAAAGGTATTACTAAATTAAAACCTTATCTTCAGAAGAAATTCAGCACTAAAGACTTATGAGAGCTGAAATACTTCCTTGAAATTGAGGTGGCACGTTCTTCTCCTTAAGGATGTATCTTTGTAACTCAAAGTATGTTCTTGATATGCTTAAGGAAGCAAAGATGTATGACTGTAAGCCTATTGACCTACCTACGGATTCTAATGTCAAGCTATATCTAGAGCGGGGGAGCCACTTACCGATGTAGGACGATATCGTATATTGGTTGATAAGCTTAATTATTTGACTGTGACAAGGCCTGACATCTCTTTTCCTGTTAGTATAGTTAGCCAGTTTATGGCGGATCCTACCGATTTACATTGGAGTGCAGTGATGCGTATTCTTTGCTATTTGAAAGCTACATCAAGGAAAGGTATTATGTATAAGAACTTTGGGTATTCTAAAGTTACAGGATTTATAGATGTAGATTGAGTTTGATCGTCAAGTGATCGAAGATCAATCACAGGTTTTTGCGTGTTTGTTGAAGACAATTTGGTCTCATGGAAAAGTAAGAAACATAATGTTGTCTCACATTCAAGTGCTGAATCAAAATATAGAGCTATGGTTAATACTACGAGTGAGCTAATATGGATAGTTTCTCTTTTTCGGGAACTTGGTTATTGGTCTAAGGAGCCGATAAAACTTCACTTTGACAACAAAGTTGCCATTTATATTGCCAACAATTTAGTTTTTCATAAACGAACAAAGTACATCGAAATAGATTGCCATTTTGTTCGAGAAAAAAATTGAAGAAGGGATCATTGATACAGTCCATGTGAAAACCGACTATCAATTAGCAGATCTGTTCACCAAGCCTCTGGGAAGGAGTCGAGTGCATTTTATTTATACCAAGTTAGGTATGTGTGATATATATGCTCCAACTTGAGGAGGAGTATTAAGAAATATATATTAGGTTTAATTAGATTTAGATTTAATTAGATTGGTAAGATAAAGATTTGATTAGATTTGTTTAGATTATTTGTATTTTCTATTATTAGAAAAGCAATATATATATATATATATATATATATATATATATATATATATATATATATATATATATATATATATATATGAGATTGAGGGATTCTCTTGCTACCTCATAATTTTTTCTAATTCTCTGTTTACATATTGTTATTACTTTAATCATTGAAGTTGTGCCGTTGATATCAACAATCCCACAGTTACAGATACAAAGAAGCATCACGGATTCAGGTGACCGTGCATTCTGGGGGTGTTGTTTTCTTTGCGCTATTCAAAAATACCTTGGCAAATGACGATCACTCGCCTAGAGAATATATATGCTGCAGTGATTAAGTTTGCATCATCTAGGATGGCCACACAATCAGAATGCTTGGGTTATGAATATGCTAAATGGCTTGGAGTTCGAACACCTCTAGTCTGTAATTTCCCCTTATAATCCATACTCCTCTCATACATCCGGAAAATCCCTACAATTATAGTGCAAACTCAACACGTTTATAATTTGAAAGTGGATAAATTACACTAAACTAACCTTAACCATCACTGTTTTTCTCTAAACTACCTTAAAGCTTTCTTATTACAGTAGAACTCCCTTAAACTTTGGTTTTAACGAAGTTTTCTCCCCACTAAAATTCCCCTAAATGTAGCATTTTAAGGGCTCTCACTTCAGTAAAAAAGCATATGAGGTGGTTAGCTGCAAAAGGCTCATAGTTAGTATAGTTTAGTGTCTAAATGGGTCTCTTTTGATGTCATGTGGCCATCTTTATGGATGTCAGTGTCGCACGCCACT
Source organism: Agapanthus africanus (assembly GCA_030015575.1). Taxonomy (NCBI): domain Eukaryota; kingdom Viridiplantae; phylum Streptophyta; class Magnoliopsida; order Asparagales; family Amaryllidaceae; genus Agapanthus; species Agapanthus africanus. The sequence goes on along the minus strand of JASDDO010000028.1, from coordinate 89,411,047 downwards.
CTTTTAGCAAAAGAGGATGTTTTCGGGCTTAGAAGCCCTTCAAAACATATATTTTTGCAGTCATTTAATTTTATAGGAAAGTGTGTAGACAATCTAATCTTTTCTTTGTACAAGTCGTTAAATATAATGATATCCGAAATTATAATTTTATTCGAGAAATAAGCCCTTTTAATATTTTCACTTTCCAAACTACCAGTTATAGCTTAATTACTCAGATCATTTGGTGAATGTTAAAGGCTAGAGTGATTCATACTTCGAGCTATGAGTGGCAACAAATCAAGGACGCTACAGAGAAAGTACGAGATGCATGCAGTAGTCTCTAATGGCGATGAAGTTGGTGAATTGAGCTGTTCACAGTTATTGGAAGATCTTGAATTGAGTAGATGCGTTTTCCTAATGGCGTATGTACTCCACCCAGTCATTTAGTTAATAACTATTTGAATTGAGATCTTATTGCATATAACGCCCGCCATCATTACCTCATTTAACACATAATTTAAGTAGCTGCTTCATAATTTGACTGGAAATGACCCAAGTTTTTATTTTGTGTGTGTAATAACAGCAAAATATTATTATTTTAGCAAACTCTTAACTAATAATACAAATAATTTCACTAGTCTAAATGGAAGTCCTGGATTGTTTCCTTTTCTTCTTAGATTCTTCCAAAGAGAATTTGTAGGACGATAAAGCAGTAGTCACCTGAACAATCATTTTCATTTATAATTTCTGTTAAGAAAGCGGGCAAATTATATAATGCTTCTATGAATTAATTTAATCATGAATACTTGATGCACAGATTTTTTTTTTATAAGTGCTTGATGAGGTTTGGTGGAAGGGTGGTATAAGCAATTAACCCTTGAACATGTTATATATATATATATATATATATATATAGTTATGTTCATGGCTCACCATTGCTAGTAAACTCCGATGCATTTGATTGGCAAAATGCCGCAGAAACTACTGCTTCAGCCCTTGGCCGGGTCTTAATGTTGGATCTTATACTTAGAAATGAGGACCGACTCCCATGTCGTCAACATAGGTTGGCGGGGCAACAGCGCAAATCTTTTATTTGCAGATACGGTTGCCTCCTCTTACATGGATGCAATGGAGGAAGCTTACGATTCGGCCATCAGAAGATATAAACCGAGGACAATTAAAAGACTTCAAAAAGAAAGAAGAGAAATATCCATAAACTGAAGATTAGGCTCCCATAACGTTGAGCATGATATAACTCATAAATCCAAAGGGGAAAATGCGTCGAATGAATTCAGGGGTTCCTTGAAGACCCCCAATAGGAAAAAGGGCGCACGATCAAGAAAATTATCCGAAGGCGGTCGAGTTGTTATTAAACAATTTCGAGTATTTTTCGAACTTACTGTACGAAGTTAAGGTTTACTAAACTTGAAGAATGTGATTCGCCAACAGATTCTACATCATTGGATTCATGTTCTTGGTCTGATAGCAATATGATATCAATTATTAATGAGTTTAGAGGAGGTTTTCATGCAGCTCTTAGAGATTTACAAGGCTTCCATATTTTTCTTCTCACAAACCACCAGAAACTCGATGCTCTTTTTAGACTCTTTCTTCCAATACTTAATAAAAGCAGTGGCAAGATTGAAAAGGATGATTTTGGGCCTTCAGAGTCACCGTCACATTCTAATGTCTCTAGTAATGCTTCTTCCTCTATTGGAATCAATGAAAGGGATGCAAGTGAAGCAAATCAAGAATCAGGTGATTTTGAAATGCAAAGACTTACTAGGAGATTGTCACGTGCGGTTTCTCGAGAAAGTGTCATTTTGAATTCTCCCGTCTCACGAGACAATTGGAGCGGGTGTTATTCTAAAGGAAATGAAGATCCTACTGAGAATAAGTTCTAAAGATTTTTTTTTTTAGATAATAGATGAGATTAATTAGCCACCCCTTGATTCCAAGTCCCACCAATGGACCAATCTAACCCCATAAGTTCTAAAGTTAAATTGGAGAATTAATTACTTATAAAAGAGATTGCTCTGAGTGATAATAGTGTTATGGTTTGGAAAAGTTTGAGGGGTGTTTGTGCTAATAAGTAGATTGAGGGGATATAGGTGCTACGCTAAGATAAACTATAGGGTGTTCAGATGCAAATAACCCTACTTAAAATCGACCACTGTTAGGATCTTAAATTGTGCCTTCTTCAAGAGAAAGTGTAAGAAAACGCTATTCCACACACATGCGCGTGCACACGTGCACAAGTTCAACTGAGAGTTAGGCTAAAAGCTGCTCCTAACCTGTTCCCTGGCTGCAGATAGATTCTGAGGAGAGCAAGGAGTTGGAGCAGTGGAATGAATTGCCAAGGATAGACATTGTAAAACTTTGCCAAGACAACAACTTCAATTCTGGATTTTTTTTGAGGGGGATGATAATAACATTGTTGTTGACGCTTATGAGTTCAAGGTACTGCCTGGCGTCTCTCTTTAGTTCTCTGTCACCGCACCAAAACACCGAAATTGTAAGAGTTGCTGAATATATTTGTACTTTAACATGCCCATCCTGGTTGTTAGGCCTTTTGTAACAATGTTTTTCTAGTCCACCTTTTTTTCACCTAAAAAAGAAAAGAAAAGAAAAGCTCTGGATTTTGGACTTGTGTTCTAATGAAATTGGAGTAATTAGATTGCTCACACAACACTGTGAATCCTTAATTAGATTGCGAAAATTTGACATGTAGGATAAGTTCATATGATGAAGAGTTGACTCATAATGTACATTCGGTTATTGCATTAATTTAAACTTTGAATATTACTTAAACTTGAGTACTTAAATGACTAGAAGACCAATTTTCACATTTTTGGCTGGTAGTCTACTTTTACTTACTGACACCACATGATATTGAAGATGAAGATATCAGCGACCTATTCGACAAAGCTTCTGATTTCATCGATCATGTTGAATATTTGGGAGGAAAAGTAATTGTTCGCTGCTTTGAAGGGAAGAGTCGAAGCATAACTGTTGTTCTTGCTTACCTAATGCTAAGGAAGCAAGGCCCCGTGGTTAATTTCATGAACCCCTGGTTTAACCTGCATAACTCTTATGTACCGTAAGTGGTTTATTAGCACACCTTCTTTGTTCATCCACCAATTAATACCGGCAAGAACACTTAAATTTCTACTATAAACAACGTAAACACCTTCTGGAGTTACATTAGACAGTCATAAGTTGATTAGAATTGAAAATGCACTATTACGTAGAGGTTCCCACCGTATGGGCCAAAATATCTAGCGCAGGAGCAAATACCTCCCACTGCTTGGATAACTGCTCATACAATTTTCAATGTAGGGGTAATTATTTTTTAAAAAAAATAATAATATCTTGACCTACGGTAGGGCATAATTTTACATTTTAAAAAAAATTGGAAAAACTCCACCACCTCCTCCTTCCTCCTTTGTCCAGAAACCCCTCGTCCTGCACCACGATCTCTCCATCCTCCTCATTTGTCATCCTCCTCCTCCAACAATTCCCCATCAAAGTCAAATCCCCCATTGATTTCTATCACATTTTAATATAAAAACATCATGCATTTTTTAGTTATTCAACCCCAAACTCATAAAAAGAAAACCCAAACCCTGCTATATTTCCCCCATTCATATATACATACAGAAAAAGAAAAAAAGAAGAAGAAGAAGAAGCAAAATCTAATGATAGAAAAACAAAGAAATAATCAAATGAAAAACTTTCTTCTATGATCTCCATTCTCATGCCTTATAGTTTCTAATCGTATCTTGATTCTTCGCCGATGATCTCTTCAAAAACTCATACTTTCAAAACCTCATACGTGGTGATCATCGTGGTCGCAGACAGTGACATCGAGGCCCATCTCGGCCCCAACCCTCGGTAACAACCCGCCCCCCATTCTCCTTCCTTTAACAAACCCAAACCTTTAATTTTGATTTTGATAAATCTGCTGCAAAAACTACAAACAACCCAAACCAACTCCTTATCAAACTCAAATACAACATCAATAACCCTAAAAAAAATATTTAAAAAATCACAAATTTATACCATAATGATTGATGCAGATCTTAAGCGTCTTGGTCTGCGAATCTAAACCCTAAATCAAAAAAAAAAAAAAAAAAAAAAAAATCGAACATACAAACAAGATCAACAACCACGAATCGAAACCCTAGATCTAAAGATCGATGACAGATCTGGAAAATTTACAGGTCAGGGAAGGCCTCTTTGCCGGTGGTGACGGCGACTTCCTCGAGCATGATGATGGGAGCGATCTGAGCGCCGGTGTCCTCGTTGGCGGCGGCGGCGTGGGTCTCCTCTTCTCCTCTGTGATCAGCGTCGGCGACTTCTCTCGATCATCCCCACTCTATTGATCTGAGCGCATATCTTGAACTTGATGATGGAGGACGACAGAGAAGAGAGAAGTAGCTATAGAGAGAAAAATGGAGAGGGGTTTGTAGAGTTTTAATTTTTTTTTAAAGAACAACACAACATTGCCGGCAAGACAACTTAAGCTTGCAAATTTTTTTTAGAAATGGCTCTATGCTGCGAACCGCAGAGGCAATCTAAAATTGTAATCATATGAAGCAACTCATCGGCTTTATGGGATAAACTATGAGGGAGTTTTGTGAATCAGCCGAAAAAACATTTCTAATCTCTATCCGAACATAACGTTCATAATTTAACATCTCAATTCTCATGAGGAGACACTCTTTGGGAGGCATGGAATATGCGAAAGAAGGCTATCGAGGCTTTCAAGATTAGTCGTGGTGGTAGTACTAGTCCAACTCAAAAGCAGTCTCAATCCTTTATGGAGGGGTTTTCTCATTAGCTATGGTGTAACGATTTTGTGATTTAGGAGGTAATATACAATATCGCTGTTGTATGGTTCAATACGATAATTTTGAAGAAAGAAGCAAGCAATGTACCTTTACATGGATGAATTGAACAATTATATTTCACCGTGCTATAAAATGACAGGTTTTTTGAGTTGTTAAATGTGAAATTAAGGTGGTTGAGAGAATTTGAAGGAGTGCTTAAAGAAGCATCTCATCTTACAGAAAATTGTGTTTCGAATTAATAATTTGTTGAAAAATACTTCATTTCAACAGCATTCAAATGGCAGAGCCTTATGCTGTGTTATGCATGAGTTTAGTTGCAAGATTCGTTGTAAAAATATCATGTAATTGATCTTGAGCATGAATGTCTCATGTAACAATCGTGTATGGATGATACATATCGCATGCATGGATGTAGTTTTTAGATGCATAAACTCATTGATATTATATAAGAAAACAAAATATAATACACAAAGAAATAAAAACGTAAAGAGTCTTGAGCATCCTGTTGAAGTTGTAATTTACAAGAAATTTAAACTAAATACTTGGAAAACTCCCAATGTCAACGATACTATAGTCCACCATAGAGCCCTTTGAATCGACAAGTATTGCAAGTCTCAAAGGATCGGTGAGATTTGTGAAGTAATGACTTCTTTCTAGTGAGATATAGGAAGATACAAAAGACAACTATGATGCTTGAGAAGGAATTAGTATAATAATATGACAAGAGTTTCGTTCATTTTAACCTGAATCACATTTATCTCAAATCTAACGTGGTAATGACTCCCAGGTCGCTCAAAATATGTTTAATTTTACACTGTGATATCTTTTAAGAATGAAACCTGTACTCCGAGCAAAAAGTAAAAACAATTGAATATATAATTTAATTATAATTTTACTGTTAATAAAATAAGAAATTCTGTAACCAAATTCTGTACACAAAAAATTTTCCCAAATATAAAACAAAGTATTATTTCTATTATATGAAATTACAACATATTCACATTGTTTTATATGTTACGACCTAATTCCTCTCGTCCTACATTGAATGTATAATAACTCCAATCTGACTTCTAATTTACTAACAGGTAAATGGAAAGGTACAAGGGAAGCCAGGCTTACAACTAAGATCCTTTGGATGCGGAGAATGCGAGTTCTGAGACGTCTCCTTAGGAAGTATGAAAATCGACAAGCACATGTAACATGACATGTACATAAAAGTGAAAGGTAATGTTTTTAAGAACAAAAGGGTGCTCATGGAGAGCATTCAAAAGTCCAAGGCTGAGAAGGCGAGAGAGAAGAATATAGATGATCAGTTTGAGGTCAAGCGTGCCAAGAGCAATGCAAGTATGAGAGAAAGCTTGACAGGAGAGAAGAACGTTTTGCCCAAGTGAGTTGAAGTTCACTTCTTACCCTTGATGCTTAACGCTAACTGCTGCGGCACTTAATTTTTTTACCTATATACCGTTGATTTTTAAATGGTTTCTTGATCCATGCAGAATTTTCCAGGTTAATTATTATGTAGTAAGTTGATAATGCATATGTATTAAGATTTAAAAGCTATGGAATCCACAAGTCAATTGTCTTGAGCACATATATGATGCAAAATATTGCTCTCATATGGTTAATAATTATGTAACAGGCATGTATTTGTCGATACAAGTTTAACTAGTTCAAAAAAATAAGAAGTGGCAGGCAAGCAAACCAATAAAATTTGGAATTTTGCATCTCCAGGTTTCAGAAAATCAATTTTAAGGTTATAATTAACAATTGCATTTAAACTCTCGGGTCCCTAGACTAGGCGTCTGTAAGAAACAAACCACATTTTGCATCTATTCTCTCCTCAAGAAAAGAATTATCAACACTGATTTCCTCCTTGTAATTGATCTTGGAATAATAAGTTTTGCAATTTTGGTGGTGTTGTGACTGATGTCTCCAAATATAACTGTTTCTAAAAAATGAAAATATTTAGATAATATTTAAATAGAAGGAGAGCAAGCTTCTCGTATCACTTGATATTTGTATTTTGATTCTGTCTCTTATTATTTTGTTCGGTGTAACTTTGATCTGTGATATCAGCTCCAATCAGAAATTTACTGAAGTTCCTTAATTAACAATTCGTTCTATACTTCTCCTAATGTTTTGAGTTGCAATACAGGACGGAATAAGTTTCAACAAACATAAAAGAGTTTGTTATGATATTATGGGCTTGGCCCCATTTTATCTATTCAACCGTCTAAGCAAATTGAGTGTCCCTTTTCCTCATTTCAGCTATATTCCTATCGGTCTTCATTATTCCTTTTTTGACTAGCAGCAGTAGCTTCATCATTCGTGTTGCGCTCAATGTCTGACCACCACCATAACACTGCGTTCTCCTCTGTGATTCTCTTGTTTTTATTCGGTGTTCTTCCTGTTAACATTAGTATTGTGGGAACCTTTGTATTGGTATACGGTTTTTATTAACTTCAAAATCATTTAAAAAAAATAAAAATCATCAGTATATTGCCAATCATGCCACACTACCTTGCTAATATATTGCCAATAACTGCTCATTATCTGCCAAAATGTTATTATTTTATCTACATTGCATATTTTGCAAGCAGGGACCCGTGGAGAAAACACCAGCTCCAGCAGCTGCCCAAACCGCAGCGTACCCCAATAATTTTGACCATATCGCAGAGATTCTCCTTTAAGTCTGAAAATTTTCCTTTATGCAGTTTATGGTATATTCCCCAATAATTTTGACCATATCGCAGAGATTCTCCATTAAGTCTTAAATCCTGCCCTTCAATGCCAAAACTTTAATAAGCTAACTTATTCTGTCTTCCCATTTTTATTTTTACACGCAGAAATTTAAAATCGTTTCTTGTTTCTGTATCATACCACATTACAACTGATGAAAGCCCTGTTGATAACATGGGAATCATTTGCGGGAAATGCAGCTCATGTGTGATTATTCACAGAAATGCATTTTTCCGTTAAAATGCATGGTTTTAAAAGTGCAGGCGGTTTTCTGCTGAGTTTTTTTCTTGCAATTTATCGTTCATGAACATGAAAAGTTGAGGTACTGACCAATAGTCCTTTTCTTTTGCACGGCCCCAGTCAAAAAATCTAAGAAGTAGGAGGTTACTCCAGTCTATCACAGCTTAGTTGCACATCAGTGTTTTTGTCGAAGTTACGTTCTGAATCGCTGCTTGTTGTCTGACCATTTTGCCATAACCGTTTTTTGTTTTTCTGAATACTGCTTGCTCTAAGAAACTCGTCTGTAGCTTATTTCATGCAATTCTGTTTGGTGTTTATGATATGATGGTATTTTATATTTTTTGACGGTTATTTTTTCTTTCTTTATATTAAATGAGCAACAAATATAGTCTTTGAGTTTAGCTAAAGCTGAGGATGTGTGATGGCTAGTTTTGTTAGCTGCCCAGCTCGATTAGTATAGAACTGAGCCACTTCTGAGTGTAGAAGTGAGCTTTAGCTTGTGTTTGTTCATGCGGGGTATGGATGTTTTTGTTTCAAGTAGATTCCCAATTCTTAACCTGATTAGAATTGTTGAGCTCCTTCTTTAATAGGTGCAGGATACACATTCAGGATTCAGGAATCTTTTGTTTACTTCATCTTGTGTTGAGCTCCTTGGTAAATAACTGGGTTTACATTTATGAAACTTGTTTCAAATGGATAAGAGCCAAACCCTAAATATGTGGGTTGTGAACAAGCAATAAAAATTTCGTAAATCTGGCGACACAAATTTAAATCCGCGAAGTGTGTTGGGAACAAGCAAACATAAACTGTATACTTCAATATCTAAGCAGAAATATATACCTTCATCCAAGTATAAATATTTGAGTTGATTCATTCACGCAGAGCAAACTATGTTGTTTGATAATTTTTTCTTTTCCTTTTTCTTTCTGCGAAGTTATTGGAGAAATTGCTATAATCTTCTAATGTTTCATCCCCATTGCACGATAAAGCCAAAGTCCTTGATGATTTTTTCATGCTACATATAACTACCCTAATTACTGAGTAGCTGTCTTTAGTTAAATCTTCATTTACTATTAATGCATTTATTTATCACTCAGTTAAAAGTGACGTAAGGTCACGAAAGTCCGATGATAGGAGTGAAATTGAGAGCAGTCATCATAAGGTGAGCAACAGCTCTCCGTCTCTTCAATCCCTCATTTTTCACATCCCTCCCCAACATCATGGCATTCCATGCCAACCCTCCCTTTGAACCCAACCCTCCCCTTTTGAACCCAACTCCCTTTATTTTCTTCCTTTGAACTAATCTCATTCTTTTCCATGACAACACCACACCAAACTCCTCAACTCCTACTTCACAATCTTTTTACATCTCATTGGTTTTTTTTCCTTCAAAACTTATTTCAATCAACCATCATTCATACTCCTTTTTCCATCTTTTTTCATTTCATCTTCTCTTAAATCTCCTTCCTCTCTAACTTCTATATTTCCCTCTCTCTCTTCTCCTCCTCTTTTTATTTTGTTGCTATCCTCGTCTAGTGTTTGTTAAAATTCCTCAACCAATTTCATATGCATTTCTCATCCATAACCCTCTACATGTTTGTTTGAGTCTCTCACTCGCTAGTTTTCTCTATTGCTCTTAATTTTTTTGGTGCTTTCCAATGCCTCCGGCTTCCAAAGTGTTGTTCAACTCCGCTGTGAAGCACAAGAAAATGGGAAGAAGACTTCAAAGGGTGATGAGCCTTCTCACTCCTCGAACTCCCACTCACTCTCAAGTGAATCTTCGGCTGATAATGAAGGAGATTCTACCGATTGCCATGTTGAGGCTATACTCGTTGTAGTTTGCGATGATAAGTTAAAGTTGTATAATCCGGATTTACTTGTGCCATCATTACCCCTGCGCTCCGATGATCAACCATCTATTGACAAGTCACCATTGAATGATGCAATGGGGGCCACTACCCACCCAAATCACATCTTACCACCTATAAATTCACATCATGCCTTACCACTCATATCACAACCACCTTTTCAAAAAGATTGGAAAGCAACACTCATATCGGCGGGATCTAATAAGAAAAGATCTCTTGATTTTATTTCTTTGAACGAAGAAGGCCGTATTGAGCTCACCGACGAAGATGAACAATTAGCAAAAGGTAAGTGGGGCCGTTCACTTGTTGGCTATTGTCTCGGTAAGCAACCATATTATCATCATCTCGTTGATTCCCTAAAGAAACAATGGCGATGCTGCGGTAGTTTCCAAATTTCCGCTTTAGGAGTTTTTTTCTGTTTCAAATTTATTAACCATGAGGATATGATTCTTATTAGAGACTCCGCTTCTTGGTTTATTGGTGGGCACGCATTGATTATTAAGAATGGGAACCGGGGATGAAAATCATGAAGGAAAATTTTGCAACAATGTATGTTTGGATGAAGTATCCTAATCTTTCGCCGGAATGGTATATCGACCGAGGTCTTGCTAAACTAGGTTGCTTTATTGGGACTCATCTTTTTATGGATGAGCTTACCTCTTACATAACACGCATGGAATTTGCGTGCATTTGCGTTGAAGTAAAACCGGATAGAATGCTACCAAAGGAAATCTCTCTTCGGTATAAAGATTGTACTAACATACGATCTATTGTTTATGATTGTAGGCCACTACAATGTCTCAAATGTAAAACCATTGCACGCTCCAATGCATCATGTATGTCCGCTTTCTACTACCTCAACACAAACAACACACATTCTATTCCACCTCCAAAATTATACCACCTCCAAATCCATCATTCAACATCAACCCACTATTGTAAACCGATGAACCATTTTAACGAGAAAATGCGGTTTTCCTTGATATATTGAGTATCGTCCACCATGATGTTTTCTCGGTTCTGAGATGTTTTCGAGACCCGATTCGAGGAGTTGGATGAACCGTCTCGGGTACATGGTGGACCCGGTATGGTACCTCAGGGTAAGAAGCTCGAGTAGTAGATGATGAGGCCGGCAGGGGCAGACTGCCTACCGGTGATTTTACCTGAGGTTGATTTACCGTTGTCTTCCCGAGCTGCACGTGCCGCCCGTCTATGAGCAGTAGACAAGGCAACCGGGAGCTCCTCTGAAGGAGTAGCAGCGGTAGTAACGGCGCTTGAACCTGCTCCCGCAGCCAAAGCAGCACTACGCTCCCTTGCTGCGCGCCTCAGGCACGTCCTTTCCTCCCGGGCCGTCACGACAGACCTTTTAGAAGCCTCCTTCAGCAAGGCGTCGTCGTCCGCATTCAGGGTTACCTCCAGAGCCGTCAAGGCTTCCATCATCGGTTTTTTAAGCAGGGCCTCTTGCGGCAATACTGAAGAGGCCGAAACTTCGGTGGCCGGCCGGGGAAGAGTCTCCGCATCACCTTCCGGAACCAGCATTATGGTCCCTACAATGAGATAAGGAAAGGGTTAGGTTGTTCATAAAAAGGAGAATGAAGACTCAATGAGCCGTGACATACCAAGGCCCAATAGAGCGCGATTCATCTCTTCCTCCTCGAAAGTCCCGAGGGAAGCCGCCAGAGCCTCCTCAGTAGTGAAGCCTGTTATAAAAGGAAGAATGTCAGTCAAGACATGACAATAAAAATAAAGATATAACGCAATGACAAAAGTACGACTAATATTTACTTGATTGCACGAGGGCGGCTATTTTCGCTTGATGCCTCGCGAGTCGCTCAGAAGCAGCAATAGCGGCATCGAGATCAGTGTCTGCTGGCTCTATGAAGAGACCCTCATCGGTTCTATACTCACTTAGGCCTTCGGTAAGAGGGGCCTGAGGCTCTAGGCCGAGTACGGCATTAAGGGAGAGGACCGACTTCTTCTTCTTCTGTGTGCGAGTTCCGGTCGCGGCCAAAACCAGCTTGAGCTTTGTGGGCACTTTCGGACGGTGAGTCCCGATATCCGAGCCCATGCCAAATTCGGGTGAAGCTACATTTACCGTCTCCATGGGAGCACGGGGCACCGATGGCACATCCACCGTCTCCATAGGGGCATGGGGCAATCCGCATGTGGGGCTTAGTACACGTGGAGGCTCAACTGCAGCGACTTCTCTTAGCGAAGGGGGACAATGGTTCGTCGCCTCAAAAGGACCTTGCGATCACTGGCAGGAGGTGCACTTTTGCGGTCAAGCAGCAACCGCCTTTCTTCCTTAATAACGACGCCCGTCGAATGCTGGTACCATGTCATATATGCATTGAGGATCCGTGCGACACAACTCGGCTCGCTGATAAAGAAGTGAGAGCCCATATTCAAACGCATGAAGTGATGCAGCGCGCTCCGCATCCCCTCTTTAGTAGCAGTGGGTTCCATAAAAAAAGCCTCCAGCGGCACTCCTTGGTTATAGCTCAATTGTTAGGCAAAACGATGCAGATTATATCTCATAAAAAGCGCCGCATCATTTTGCCTAAACACCAGGAAGCCCGGTCTGATAGAATATAAATAGAGGGTCTCTCGAGCTGTCAGAACCGAGTCTCCGTCTTTGAAAATATCCTGCAATAACCGTATCGTTGTGGTAGACTCTTTTCCGATGGTTAACACCTTGTCGGTAAAGGCCATCCCGTCTCCAACCTTGCGGGGGCGAAGGAGTAAACCTCTAGCAGCCCGCGGTGACGGATTTACAATTGAGGCACCGACCAATCGCATAATCCAGGGGAAGCTGCACCTGTCATAGAAAGAAGGCCTTCTATGGATACCAAAAACGCAAAGTGCATGTAGCTCGAGCCATGACATGAAGTAATGCATCGAGAAGCTCACATGCTGTACTCCAGGTTCAGTAGTATCCGCCACTTGACTAAGGCCATAATACAGATGGGCTAAGCCAGCAACCCCGACAGCCACTTTCACCCCAATAGTCATCCGGTGAGCCGGGTAAAAGACAGATGGCCTCATACGGCGAGGTGCATTGGGAACGCGAACCAGCTCAACCATAGCCCAAGGAATCCCAAAAAGAATGCTTCCTCGTCCATCCCAGGGACTGCAATCTCCATAAAAGGAACAACCGGAGAGTTGGGAAGGAAGAAACCCTTCTGATTTACCTCCATCGCTAGCAGGTTGTCCAAACCTAAGCCGAAAGGGTCGTCAAGCGTGGCGAATTTAACGGCCTCCTTCGAGAAAACTTGTGGGTGAAGGAAATGAGCGATGAAATCCTCGAAACTAACCCTGCGGCTCCCAGATTCGAGAAAAAGGCCCTCGTAGATATTCAACACTTTGATCAAACTAGGAAACTGGTGTTGAACAGCATTCACAGGGGTAAGGCCCATTATCACCGACTTGGCACCAAAAACATATTCGTCCATGGAAAGCAACTCCTCATAATGCTCCCCTATGACCGGTAAGCCAGAAACTTCCGCAAATTCCTCTAAAGAGATTGGTACTTCCCGGTCCAGCGAGAGGAAGGTGTGAGTAGGGATATTCCACTGCTCCAAAAAGGCCTTAACCCACCAGGTGGGAAGTGTAGGATATTGGAAAAGAGAATCATAAACGGCGGTATACAACCCAAGCCTCATCAACTGCGACTTTTTCGATGACAGAATGTAGCGGGCCTATTGCAAATAACCGGTCGGATGACGAGGAATCAGACCTATGTTATATGGTTGCCCTCATGGCCGCGCCTCGTCTTGACAAATATGACGTCCCAAGGTATCTAAAACCATGGGAGGCTGAACGGGAATCGAAGCTATAGCAGGCTGAAGAATGCCTTCTGAAGTCCAATTGACCATCTCTACGGCATAGTTCACCGGGGGTGAGTTGGCGTAATAGATCGCCGTGATGGGCTCTGAAGGTTCCACACATGAAAAGCTTTGTCGACCCCTGATAATCTGATTGTACCATGACCCCCAAAGAAGAAGATTCTTATGTTCCGGATCATGGTCTCTGATCAAAGCTAGGACCTCCCGGTCTACGGGTGCTCCAGGAAATCCTCCCTCTAAGCGAACGAACGGGAACGAAGTATCGAAAGACATGTTACCTGCAAAAAAGGGGATAGAAATCAACTGTCAGTGTTGTAATTTAACTTTTAATTTCTGACACTTGGTACTTTAAAATTTGTACTACGCTGCAATGCAATGGAAAGGGGACCAAAGGGGGACCCACAAAATCCAGATGACAATGCATCAATTACTAAAACAACCTCATCATTGGATGAGACTGTCAATTAATGAGGAAATCCTCAAAGAATATTCTCATTGAATGAGAAATCCCTTGGGAGAAGGAGAAAATCTTCCTTTCAGAGCAAAGCTCTATAACAGAGTGACACGTGTCAAACTCTGGTCATGAAGGACTAAAATTCCTTAGAAGAGACTAGCTCTGTAATCATGATAGAAAATCCATCAAGGATTATCAAAATTAATGCTTGAGAATTAAAATTCTGGGGTCTTAAAGATCCATGGAGAAACTCTCAAGAGTTCTTCATCAAAAGATTAAAAGATCAACGTATTATCAAAAGAGCAGAGCTCTGATTCATGGGATAAGAAACCTCAAGAAAAGATCTGTTTAGATCTATGGGTTCATGAGAGCAAGGCTCTATTAATGAAACCCTAAAAGTATTTTCTTTATATCAAAGATTTATGAAGAGCAAGGCTCTGTTAATGGGTAAGAACCCTAATTTGTTAAAATTAAAATTTCTAAATTTTACCTAAGAGTTTTGACTCTTGAAAGTTCTTAACAAAAGAGCTGCGCTCTGAATGAAAATTCTCAAGAAGAAGATGATAATCATCTAAAGGACCAAAGGTCCAATTTATAGGCACTGAACTGCCTCTTCAACTTCTGAGTTGATCCAAGGGTTCAGATGTTTCCACCGCTGCACTCATGTGTGTGCCGCGTGAGCGCAACGGTGGGGGGGCATTTGTTTTCTCAATCAGAGCAAAGCTCTGTTTTGAATTTCAAAATTCAAAAATTCAAAAATTGTAGCAACGCTTTAGATCCTGCGCACTGCGCGTCACGCGTCAAAAGCAGACACGCCAGCGCCAGGAGCGCTGAGCTCTAGACAACGCACTCCAATCAGAGCAAAGCTCTATTTCCAAAATTCAAAAATTAAAAACTTGAAGCAACGCTTCAGATTCAGCGCTCTGCGCTGCGTGCCACATGTCAAGCGCGGGTGCGCTAGCGCAGTTGTGCTGCGCTCTATGTTGCTCACCACGTGTCAAGCATAAGTGCGCTAGCGCAGTTGCGCTGCGCTCTGTGTTGTGCGCCACGTGTCTAGCGTAGGTGCGCTAGCACTGGAATTAAAAATTCCCACCGTTAGATCAAAGGATCTAATAATAATGATAAATCATTAATTAGCCAGAATTAAATTCTGTTAAGTAAAGATTTCTCAAAATCTTTCCAAACAACAAGATTGTACTTTAAGCACCGCTGGATCAATGATCCAATGGTAAATAATGAATTACCAAAACAGAACAAATTCTGCATAGAAAGATTTTTCAATCTTATTTAAAACAAGAAGATTATTTTCTGTAAAACAGAAGCCTTAGGATCAAAGATCCAACGGTGGGAAATATTCCCAAATTAATCAGAGAAAGATCTCTTCAACTGATTTAACAAATCAATTGGCCCTATATAAAGGCTCCAAGACTTCAAGTCTGAAAAAAGAAAGAAAAAAGAAAAGAAAAAACTCTCTGAAAACTTTGAGAAAAACTCAAAGAGAAAGAAAGGCAAGTCTTTGAAGAAAGAAGATCATTTCTTCATCTTTAAAGGTAAAACAATTAATTCTTGAACAACAGAGATGAAATCATCTCGTAAAAAGAAGAAACATCTTCTAAAAAGATCTTAGATCTGTAAAAAAGACCAAGGTCTTTGATTAAACATAAAGGATTAAAAGATCTAATCCTTAAAATATAAAAAAGAAGTATTTTACTTCATTCACAGATCTTTTGATCTATAAAAGTAGAGCCTTTTAATAAAAACAAGAACTTTGGTTCTTGAATCTTGAGGCAAGGCCTCCTTTGAAGAACACAAACTTGTTCTTTGATCTTAATTTTGATCTGATGCGCTTTGCGCTACTAGAAAGTGCTTTGCACTCATGAACTGCGCCCTTGCGTTCATTGGATCGGCGCATAGCGCCAGAACTTGCCACATGTCAACCAGAGACATGATCTGTGCTTTGCGCTCCTGAAACAGAGCGCTGCGCTCATAGACTGGCGCTCAGCGCCAAGCGTGCCACGTGTCGCTCGCTGGCGCACCAACAGACTAGCGCAAAGCGCTCATATGGAAAGCGCAAGTGCGCTAATGAACCGGCGCTTAGCGCTAAGCGCGGCACGTGTCACCCTCATGTGCGCTCTCTAATTGGCGCAAAGCGCCTAATGCGCCACGTGGCACGCTGTCAGAACATATTTTGTTCTGATAAATGCTAGGCATTTAATCCCAGACAAAATGTTAGAGCCCAATGCTTGGCATTATTTAAAGAGCAGAGCCCAAATAAAGGCCTAACAGGCAGAACAAAAATGAAATGTTAAACATTTTTAACTGGACTTAGCCCAATTCTGGCCGTAAGTCCTCAATTTAAATTGAACTGAGCACACCTGCTCTTCCAATCAATTTACACCCGGTTCGAGGGTACATCTCTTCACTCCTTTGATATTTGTCGCTGTAATTCCTCAACGTCTTCAAAGAGGTTACGGGTCCCGACAACCATACATTACTACGGACTGTGGGGTCCTTAAACTCATGGACTATGATGTCCTTAACCTCGACCGTGATGTCTTAAAACTAACGTCGGACTGTGGAGTCCTTAAACTCATGGACTATGATGTCCTTAACCTCGACCGTGATGTCTTAAAACTAATATCGGACTGTGGAGTCCTTAAATCCACGGACTATGATGTCCTTAACCTCGACCGTGACGTCTTAAAACTAACACCGGACTGTGGAGTCCTTAAATCCACGGACTATGATGTCCTTAACCTCGACCGTGACGTCTTAAAACTAACACCGGACTGTGAGGTCCTTAAACTCACGGACTATGATGTCCTTAACCTCGACGGCGATGTCTTAAAACTAACATTGGACCGTAATGTCCTTAAACTAATTATCGACCGTAACGTCATTAAACTAAACAATAGAGCCCAATTGCTTTCTTGCCGGATCTAAACGATCCCGCTAAGTTGATCTTAGTCTAAAATTAGACTAACGTGTCCTTAACAAACGTTTAAGTTGATCTTAGCCTCAAATAAGGCTATCGTATCCTTAAACACAACCCCCCAAATCCAAATCTAAGAAAGATACGGATTTGGACTAATCCACGTTCTACGGGCGACAACATAAATTAGTCTCCGTATACAATCCACGGGCAACCACAAAGAAAACAAACACCCACGACACGAAGTGACCATCTGGAGAAGGAGAAAGTTGTTACCACGAAGCGGTAGCGTAATTAACTGCAGGGGCTTGCGCCTGCAGGGAAAAGCGTCCCCACAATCAAAAACCCCTCAAATGAGGAGGAATCTGACGAAGTCTGCTACATCGGCCGCATCCGTTTAAACTTTCGATACACGGTGCCATAAATCAACTTGGCATCTTCGGAGAGGTGGACGGATAGCACCAATTAGCATCTGCCCCCAGATTCAGGCAAGACGTTCACTCTTCCCGGCTTCCGGCGGTAAACAGATTCTGGCACGCCCGGTGGGACCTTTTCCTCTTTCCACTCCACACTTCGCGTGTCGTGTTCGCGAACCAATCGCGGTTTGTTAATGGTTGCCCTTGGGTTTCAAGGTACTAAGATTTAGCGTTTTGCTTGGTGCAGAAAGCAAAGGATCAATGGCTTTCACCTGCTCGAAGTGTTCCACATGCAACTGCAACCTACGTCCTGCCTCAACTAGGGGCATAGCCTACGGGCCCCAAGCGGTTTCCCTGTTCACGATGCCCATGGAACAGGTCACTCAATCCACCACAGGATTATTCTTCGGGACCATGCTCCCGTCAACGAGCTTCACCGCTCCCGTGCCCGTACCAGAAGCTCCCAAGAAGTCGGTCTTCGATCGACTTACAGCTACTGCGGCCCCTCTCAACGGGTCGTCCAACACCGGCGTCTCGGTCTTCTCCAGATTGGGCCAAAATTCCTGTGGGCCCATGATGAAGCCTGCAATTCCAGAGAAGGTTATTCCGAAGAGAGTAACCAACCTTGCTCCTAAAGTCGTCAAGGCGGCTTCTCCTGCCAAGGGGTCGGTCTTTACAAGACCGACTATCCCAACTCCCGCTCCTACTACTCAAAGGACATCAGACTTCAACAGGTTGACACCAGCAACAGCCCCTCACCTAAACAGGGGGCAAGACGAAGCCATCCCCGTCACCGAGCCAACTCCATCAGCTCGACACGTTCGACGTCGCCACTGGCGTTGAGTAAGGAAGGCCGGGGGCAACTCCCTTTCTGGGCTAACTCTACCAGTCCCAACGGCGGAAATTAATGCTGCTGTTCCAACTGGGAATAACTTCGAGCTGCTGAATAAGGTGCGCAGGAATTCTCCTACCGCCGTACTGAAAAGATCTCCTTCGGTGGAGAATGTTGCGGAATCAAAGCCAGAACAGTCTTCTCAACGGCTGTCCTCCAAAATCTACAAAGTCTGGCGGCAGGCTCGGAACTCAGTAGTTGATCAAGATTACCCTCGCTGGTAGAAAAGGACGAAGGTTCAATAAGAAGAAATTCGTCCTGCCAAGCCACGGAAAGCTATCTGGGTGCCCACTGCGATGGCCCCCTCAACTTCGACCGCTGATAAGAAGAGAAGGCTGGAGAAAATCCCCATGCCCGCGAAAAATGTCAAAGGCACTGAGCCCAAACGCCCTAAGTCTGGGGGCATGGTGGTACATACTGTTTACATGGCATCCGAAAAAGAGGATAGCCACGCTTTTACGGGCCACCGACCACTCACCCGATCCATCACGAGAGCTCAGGAACATCAGCAGCAGAAACTTCAGGAGATGCTGACTGCGATGGCCGCACTCACCGGGCCAAAAGAAAGCCCGGAGGCATCATCAGAACAGCGTCACGAACAAGAAACTGATTCTGAATTCCTTCAGAGAATCCTTGAGAAGAAGGTAAAAGAGGCTGCGGAACAAGCGGCTAACATAAAGCGAATGGCACTTCTCTTCCAAAACATGGTGAGCATGATGATCCAGCTGGATCCCCCAGCCGATGATCCTCCAATAATAATTGAAGATGACAGAGGAGAAATATCGAATCCTCTGCCGGTTCTGTCAACAGCCAAGGAGGAGACAATCTCTAAAGCTGTCCTGGATGACTATATTGCTCAGCAAATAAGAGTTCACCAGGCAAATGAAGCAGCTGGCCAGGTCGTGAAGACCGGGCGAATGTATCCAGGCTGGTATGATCAGATAAAATACCCGCCGGGCTATACGATCCCGAAATTCCACGTGTACAAGGGGACGGGAAATCCCCACCAGCACATCGCCCAGTTTAGAGCCCTGTACGGCAACACGGGGGGCGATGATAAGCTTTTGCTCCGCCAATTCACTGGCAGCTTATCGAAGACGGCGTTCGAGTGGTACTCCGAACTTCTAAATGACTCCGTCAAAACTTTCGCAGAGATGGAGTTTCTATTCACCCAGCGATTCGCGAGTGCCAGCGAACGCACCCTAATAACGGCGTTGATCAATGCAAGAGTAAAGCCAGGTGACACTTGGGTTCAATATGCATTCCGATGGCGAAATCTGTGGTCGAAGTGCGAACAGCGCATCGAAGAAGCACCAGCGGTGGGCATGTTCATAGGCACCTTAGACGCTTATGCAACTATTTCACAGTTCATGATGTTCTTCAAACCGACCACGTTCCAGGCTTTAATCGATAAGTTGGCCCAGATGGATCAGATGGGTCATAGACCATCTCCCCCGAAGCTAGAACCGCGGAACGAAAAGGGTAAAGGGAAGGCGATCTTCGTTGCAAACACCCAACAGTAGCCCAGTGCCCCAAAGCTAACGGATCAACTGGAGGAGAGACGGCGCTATTACAATGAGAAAATGAAGCGTCCTTACTCATTCCCACGGGACAAAATGAAGAGGTTGTTCGAGCTGTCTATGCGCAACAGGCTTATCAATTTGCCGAATCCAAGGCGACCACCACAACCCAACGAAGTGAATAATCCCAATTATTGCCCTTACTACCAAACAGTATGCCATCCGATCGAGGATTGCTTCGTCTTTAAGGGATGGATCGAGGATCAGTACCAACAGGGCAAGTTCGCGCTGTCCGAAAAGTGGAAAGCGAGCCCACCACAACCGCACACTCCTAAGAGGATGGACACACTGGGGCAACGTGCTTTTTTGTTGAAGAAGCTCAAAGGGAGGTCGTTCTTTCGGCCAAAACCAAAAGGATGCTGAATGATCTCCAGACATGCCCGGCGATCAGGTGGAAGAATCCGTTGGAACCTGAAATCATCGAAGGAGTGCTGAAGCCGCACCCAACTCTAAAGGTTGGTGGTGATAACCAAAGCGTTCATGCTCAGCCGTCGAAATCTTCGAAGAAGAAGAGGAGATCCAAAAAGCCCGTGAAACCTGGCGACAAGCGCACGGACTTACAGAAGCAGATTGACGCGCTGGAAGAGTATAACCAGAAGGCACGGACTCCAATCACGCTCCAAGAGTTCCTCAGCCATGTCCTTGAAGATGGAGATGATGAATAAGACTCGTTGAATGAATCTGAGGATTACGTAGCAAGTTGTCATGCGATCTCTCACTCGTCGATAGACGATGAAGAAGCACCTTGCACCGAAAGACTGAGGGCAGCGCCTGAACTAGAACTTCTGTGGCCGACAGACGAAATGATCGACACCTTTCTAAATGAAATTCATCTGAAAAGTAAAGCCGATCGGGAGCGTGAGATGGCCATATTTGAAAGAGCCAAACGCCGACGACTAGAAGAAAGAGTCGAGACACTCCCGCCGAATCAAGGAACATCCGTCGCGGATAAAAACAAGTTCAAGACGAGGAAAAGGTTTGCTAAAGCCATATAATTGGGAATGAAGTTGTCACCCTCCGAAGCGAACGCCCTTGGTGAGGCGGAAACATATCCTAGCTACTGCTTATGTCATCGAAAGATTTCGCACCCTACTGAAGAGTGCGACGCTTTTAAAAGATGATGGCAGGGATATATTGCTCACCGACAACATTTTAAGCGGATGAAACGCAAAACTCGTCGGGAGCAGAGAAGTACGACCGAGGAGCATAAAAGAACTACCGGTAACTGCCGCACGGTCAACGCCGGAGGATCCCAGGTTCTCACTTTTGGGAGCGACTCTGACGAAGAGATGGCTCTTGGCCCTCTCTTTAAAGAATCCACCTTGGGGAAGGAGGAAGAACCGAAGGCCTGCGAAAATATTCAGCTGCGCAATCGCACACTTCCAGAAAAGAATCTCGGACCCACAAATAGAAAAGATAAGGGAAAAGAAAAGGTCTCTGAAGATATCACCTTAGATGACCAAGTCATGAAAGAGCTGACCGCCAAGGACCCGCCAAAGAAAAGTAAGGTGGACTACAACATTCTGGCGCACTTGAGGAAGTTACCCTCACAGCTCAGCATTCTTGATGCCCTTTTACTATCAAAAGAAGCAAGAGATTCATTGATCAAGGCGCTACAAGAGCCAGAGCAATTCCAAGCTTTCCTCACCGAAGAAAGGATGAAAAACGAGCTTGAAGAAGTACACACGGCCGATATCACCTTCAGCGACGAAGACCTCCTTCTTGGGACGTGCGAGCACAACCGTCCCCTCTATGTCTGCGGATATTGTCACGATATCAAGATAGGCAAAATTCTGGTTGACAATGGGTCTTCCGTCAATCTCCTCAACGTGAGAGTGTTGAAGGAAATCTGCATGAGCGTTCAGCACCTCGCTCGCGATTAAATTACCATCTCTGTTTTTGACTCCCAGTCATCGCAGACTCTCGGGTCTGTGATATTGACATTGTGCTTCGGACTGCTTGTCACAGACATTAAATTTCATGTCATTGACGCCAAGACATGCTATAATGCTTTGCTCGGCCGACCTTGGTTACACGAGTACAATATCATCCCTTCTACACAACATCAGTGTATGAAATACTTTAAGGATGGTCTTGAGTATACCGTAACAGGAGAACTGAACCCGTTCTCCATGAACGAAGTCCGCAAGTACGAAGATGCAAAATACTTTTTGCCACATCTCGAGGACACGGAGAGATGCCACAAACCGGAGAACAAATCTTTCACCACCATTCCGGTCTTTGGGAGTGATACTGAAGAAGAAGAAGAAGAGATAGTTTATTCAGGTCCATCCCAGTACAACAAGCCAGGTCCTCCGCTCCTATGTTGATCTTTGGCAGCGACTCGGAAGATGAGGTCCATGCTCTATTCTCTGCTCGGCCACCAATACAAGCATTCGCTGATGATAATCAGAGTCTGCAAATTACCATGGTTCCGCGGGAGCATTATAAAGATCTCGACGCGCTTGAAGCTTATAGCGTGCAAGAGCTCCAAACATTTTACGTCCCTCCCAGGTGAAAAGGTGAACAGGCAATCCTATTCTACCGATCCACGAAAATAAGAGTGGAGAAAGAAATCTAGCACGGCGCAGATTCTATACTTGACAGGCTCCAGCCCATCCGTTTGCCTAGATATTATACAGAAGGCTTGAAAAGGCTGTTGAAGCGCCAAGGGATACCTTTCAAACAGACCGCTCGAAAAGCTAAGTTCTATGACAGGATCTGGAACGTCCCTGGAACTCAGCGGAAATTGCCTAACGGGAAAATGGAAACGACCGGACTTAGGTATGTCTAATCCAAGAAACGAGAGCTACTCCACGACTGCTATGTCGTACATGACTTTGATGAAGAAGGGGATGCTCAGTGGGAAGATGCTAACCCTGAACTAGAAAGAGCTCCCGACGTGAAAATGCCCAGTCCATCGTTCGAAGAACAAATGGACAAGCTTATAAGGGAAGCTGGTCAAAAAGTTCGAAGCGACCATAATCGCGAAATGGCCATCTACGAGAAATCCAGGACTCAGCGCCTTCTTCAACAGGCTGCGAAGGATGAAAATGCCCCTCCTTATCAATCTGTTATACAAAAGACCCGACGCAGAGGCAGAAACAAGGCAAAGAGCGGAAAAGGCGTTCGACAGCGACAAAGCGGGACCAAGAAGTCACGCGGTCAGGAATCGAGCGGTCCGGATTTGTCCCTTATGAAGAAGATGAGTCGAACATACTCTTTGCCCCAAGATAAGACAAAGAAAATACTTGATCTTGCCATAAGACATCAAATGATTACGCTCCCGGAGTCCAAGCACCCCGAGCAAGCTAACGAGGTCTCTCATCCAGACTATTGCTCTTATCACCGAGCAATAGGACACCCTCTCGAAGACTGCTTCACCTTCAAGAACTGGGTCGAAGATCAATATCAGCTTGGCAAATTCGCTCTATCCAGCAGTTGGAGGGTAACACCGCCACAGAAGCATGAACCCAGATCCGCGAGAGTAGAACCAGATCAACATCGGTCTTGGAAGCAAGCCCGTACTTGTCATATGATAACGCTATCAGAAGAAGAGCCCGAGAATATGGATGAACTCCCATGGTGCTTCGAATTCGAAAACAATGATGGCGAGGTAATCTCAGAATTTCCACCAGCACCAAAAGAGCTGGAAGAAGGAATACACACAACTGCAGATAACCTCAAGAAAATTGATTTGGGGACGGCGAACGACCCACGACCGACATTCGTTAGTGGGCTGTTATCTGAAGAAAGGGTGGCCGTGCTAAAAGATGTGCTTATGCAGTATAGAGATTGCTTCGCATGGAACTATTCCGAGATGCCAGGACTAGATCCAGAAATTGCTGTGCACAAATTGGCGATATCCCCAGACGTTAAGCCAATCAAACAAGCACCAAGGAGAATGCGGCTTGAGCTTGAGATGAGCATTAACGCCGAGGTCAAGAAGCTGATCGACTCCGGCTTCATCCAAGAAGTTCAGTATTCTAATTGGATCGCCAACATTGTCCCAGTAATGAAGAAGAATGGGACAATGCGCATCTGCGTAGACTTTCGCAATCTCAATAAAGCTTCCCCGAAGGACGACTTCCCAGTACCGGTCACCGAGCTGATGATAAATAATACGTCCACTCACGAAGTCTTCTCCTTCATAGACGGATCGTCGGGATATAATCAGATAAAGATGCATCCCGAGGACCAGAAGCATACTGCTTTCCGGACCCCTTTGGGTATATTCTGTTACAAGGTGATGCCTTTCGGTCCAAAGAATGCCGGTGCCATCTATCTGAGGGCCATGACGAAGATCTTCGATGACCTTATACATGAAATCGTCAAATGCTATATCGACGACCTCGTGGTTAAGAGCAAGTCGTACGAGGAGCATTTAGAGCATCTGAAGACCTTTATCTATTTCAACGCCTTCGGCAATACAACATGAAGATGAACCCTCTCAAATGCGCATTCGGAGTCTCTTCGGGAAAATTCCTGGGATTCATCATCCGACACCGAGGCATTGAGATAGATCCGTCAAAGATCAAAGCAATTATGGAGATACCCCCACCAAGAACTCTCAAACAATTGCGGTCTCTCCAAGGGAAGCCCGCGTATATCCGGCGATTTATAGCCAATCTCTCTGGCAAGTGCCGTCCTTATAGTCACATGATGAAGAAGGGAACCCCGTTCGTCTGGGATCACAGATGCCAAGGTACGCTGGACGAAATCAAGTAGTATCTGCAGAACCTGCTAGTTCTGGTTACTCCGGTTAAGGGAAAGCCCCTTATTCTTTATACAACAGCCCTCAAAGGTTTCTTAGGCGCATTATGGGCACAAGAGAACGACCAAGGGAAGGAGAGAGCCCTCTTCTATTTGAGCCGAGTTTTACTGGGGGCAGAAAGCAATTATTCTCCCATCGAAAAACACTGCCTGGCGTTGATCTTCGCGATGACGAAACTCCGGCACTATGCATTGGCGCATGAAGTCCGTCTCATATCGAAGGTGGATCCTCTCAAATATTTGATGTCGAAGGCCATATTAACGGAACGACTTGCTAAATGGGCCTTGCTCTTGATGGAATTCTTGATAACCTATCGTCCCCTCAAGGCAGTGAAAGGCCAGGCTATCGCCGACTTCCTCGCTGAGCATCCGATACCGGCCGATTCCCCTTTGAATTGCGAACTGCCAGATGAACATGTGTTTGATGCGATTGACGGTAGTGATACCCGATGGGAACTTTATTTTGATGGAGCGTCTTCTATGAAGAAGCGCAAACAGAACACGCCTTAATCAAATCAGGGGTAGGCCTTATCTTCGTAACTCCACAAGGAGGGATAATGCGCTTTGCCTTCTCCTTAACAGAGCCGAGGACAAACAATGAAGCCGAGTATGAAGCTTTGATAGCTGGTCTCGAGATCGCCATCGACATGGGGATTGAAAACCTCCTCATATACGGAGACTCCCAGTTGGTCGTTAGTCAAGTAAACGACGACTATCAGACGTGCAAACCAGAACTGGTAAAGTACGGCGAGAGGGTACAGCAACTGCTGACCCAAATACCTTCCTACATCTTGGAAAGCATACCGCGTGCAGAAAATAGCAAAGCAGATGCACAAGCTAAGCTCGCTAAAGAACTGGCCAACGAGAACCTCGATGACGTGAGGATCGTTGTGCAAAGCCGTTGGGTCCTCACACCGGCAGAAATATCGCCGGAATCACCCGAGGAAAAAGGAGCGACTGAGCAAATGGCTATGCAAATAAAAGACCAGGAAAAGGCTGAGGATTGGAGAGAAGTCTTTATAGACTACATCAAATCCCGTCGAACGCCTGAAGTTGCATCCTCAAAACACCAGCTCATGAAGCGAGCCATATCTTTTGCCTTCCTCAATGATACTCTGTACAAGAGGTCGTTTGATTCTCTATGGCTGAGATGCCTGGGACCTGAAGAGGCGAAAAGAGTCGTCCAAGAAGTTCACGACGGACTCTGCGGTTCTCACCAAGCCGGACCCAAGATGAAGTTGAAGATCAAACGGATGGGTTATTATTGGCCCACGATGATCCAGGACTGCCTTGAGTATGCGAAGCAATGCCACTCGTGCCAGATTCATGGGGACTTTATCCATCAGCACCCAAATCCATTACATCCAATGGTGGCTAGCTGGCCGTTCGAAATGTGGGGGACTGACATAATCGGCCCCATCGAACCGGCATCGTCCAGAGGACATCAATTCATTTTGGCGACGACTGATTACTTCTCCAAATGGGAAGAAGCAGTACCGCTAAGGGAAGTGAAGATGGAGAATATCCTCCATTTCTTCAAGACACACGTCATTTATCGGTTTGGAACTCCGAGACGGATC
This sequence comes from Agapanthus africanus, assembly GCA_030015575.1. Taxonomy (NCBI): domain Eukaryota; kingdom Viridiplantae; phylum Streptophyta; class Magnoliopsida; order Asparagales; family Amaryllidaceae; genus Agapanthus; species Agapanthus africanus. The sequence goes on along the minus strand of JASDDO010000028.1, from coordinate 89,384,896 downwards.
ATCTCCGATAACGGGCCAGCCTATAGAAGCCACAAGATTAGCCGCTTCACACAACAACATAACATAGACTGGAGATACTCCTCAGTTTATAATCCACGAGCTAACGGTCTAGCTGAGGCTTTCAACAAGACCTTGACGAAGATCGTGAAGAAGACGGTGTCCCGAAACAAGAAGGACTGGCACGAAAGACTGCATGAAGCTCTCTGGGCGTATCGGACTACGTTCAAGACGGCCACGAACACAACTCTATACGCATTGGTATTCGGTACAGAAGCGGTACTCCCCCTCGAGATAGAATTACCCTCTCTACAAGTGGCAGTCTATTATGAGCTAACAGACGAAGAGAATGCTCACCTTCGGCTTGAGGAGCTCGATGCCCTTGATGAAACCCAGCTCCTGGCGCAGCAAAATCTGGAAGCTTATAAAGCAAAGATGACGCGCTCATATGAAAGATTGACCAGGCCGAGGACATTCCGCCAAGGCGAACTCGTGCTAGTAGTCAAAAGACCTATGATCCCCAATCGTGCCAAGTGGGGAAAATTCGAGCCGAATTATGAAGGCCCGTACATCATAGATAAGGTCTACTAAGGTGGGGCCCATCTACTCATAGACATGCATGGTGAAGACCCTTCAGGCAAATAAACGGTCGCTTCCTGAAGAAGTACTACGCTTGACGAGTCACTGCCTAGGTTAACGATAGATGACGGCGACTATGTCCGCTCGGTATCTTCCTGAGCCTAAACTTTGTAAGTAGTAACCGGCTTTCTTTACTACGAACCGAAACGTTCTTAAACTAACAGCGGACCGAAACGTTATTAAACTAACAACGGACCGAAACGTCCTTAAATTAACGACGGACCGAAACGTCCTTAAACTACCAATGGACCACTATGTCCTAAAACTAGCCGTTGATCGAGATGTCGATAAACTACGATGGATTGCAGCGTCCCAAAGCTAATATATAAAAAAAAAGAAAAAAAACAGTATGTCCATAAGCAAAATGGGCGCGGATGAATACCCGAAAGGGCTCCGTGAGTAAAAACAGCAGGGCTACCGTCGAGTTTTGTGAAAACCCGAAAGGGCGCAATCTCGTTAGAAAAAAAAAGAAAGAATGAAAAAACAAGAGAGAAAAAAGAAAACGGTATATCCACAAGAAAAATGGGCACGGATGAAAACCCGAAAGGGCTCAATGAGTAAAAATAGCAAGGCTACCGGCGAGTTTTATGAAAACCCGAAAGGGCACAATCTCGTTAAAAGACACTTGCAAGGTCCTCTCGACCTTGCAAGGAGAAATCACCCGCGTGAGATCCTTACGACTCACAAGGGAGCAACACACTTAGGGATCCCCATGATTCCTAAGGAGAAATTACACTTGCGAGATCCTCACGACTCGTAAGGAGAATCCTCTTATGAGACCCTCACGGCTCATAAGATTCAAAAGTTTTAAGCTACAGGGACCTGAACCTGTTCTTAAGAAGCCCCCACAACCTCTACTACTACCCTACAAGCGGCTCAACGCTGACCCTTGTATACAATCCACGGGCGTGAATAAACATTTCCCTAATAGAGTCTCATCCGTGACTAGGGATATGTCCATATGGTGAACAACCCTTGTAAGTCCTCTCGGCTTATAAGGAGAAAACTCTCTTGTGTGATCCTTACGACTTACGAGAAGCCATACACTTAGGAGTCCTCACGACTCCTAAGGAGAAAACGCACCTACGGGATCCTCACGACTCGCAGGGAGAAATACCTTTGTGAGACCCTTACGGCTCATGAAGTCAAAAGCCTTAGTCGATAGGATCCTAACCCTGTTCGCTAAGCCACCTTTGTTCGATATCGACAGAGGAAAATGATGATTCGCTCCTGGCAATATTCCAGTTGTAGCGATGCTGATGCCGAAATCAGTGTCTAATCCCAAGCTTGAGGCAAAAAGCTAGCGAGCCACACATGCATACGAAATAGCTGAAATGATGGGGCAACTTACAACAAAATCAGCAAGTAAAAATGTATGCATGAAAAATAGCCAAAATGATTGGGCAACTCGCAATAAAAATCAGCGAGTAAAAATAAAATAAATAGCTGAAATGATTGGACACCGCGAAAAATAGCCGAAATGATGGGGCAATGGCGACCGTCGCGATATAAAAGCTGAAATGATAGAGCATCGCAGAAAGAAATAAAAAAAATGATGAATGAATGAAATTTATGCCCTACAGGTGATATCACAGCAGTCCCTGTATACAATCCAGGGGCGCAAACAAAAAGGGAATCACACCCTTCCTCCCCAAGCTTCATCAGAAGGAGAGGCCAAATCTCAGTGGTTCATAGACAGCCCAGAGATCATCTCAACATTCATCTTATTACAACGGATACAACATCAAGCAAAGCGGAACAACGGAAACTCCCAGTTCCATGACTCGGCGGTGTACAGATGACCGAGAGTCAAACTCTGACTCAGTGAAATGCGGATAAAGTCAACCCTTCCTGGCTACGTGGAACGTGGATTATGTCACTCCTGACCCCGTGGAAAACGTCTAGAGCGGATCCTGGTCCTCGCAGAGCACGGCAGTGAACCCGTATGAAGCATCCAGAGCGGAGCCTGGTCCTCGCCGAACACGGCAGTGAACCCGTGGGAAGCATCCAGAGAAAAATTCCTGGCCACGTGGAACATGTCAGTCCTGACCCCGTGGAAAACGTCCAGAGCGGATCTTGGTCCTCGCAGAGCATGGTAATGACCCCGTGTGAAGCATCCATAGCGGAGCCTGGTCCTCGCCGAATACGGCAGTGAACCCGTGGAAAGCATCCAGAGCAAAATTCCTGGCTACGTGGAACGCGGATTATGTCACTCCTGACCCCATGGGAAACGTCCAAAGCGGATCCTGGTCCTCCCAGAGCACGGCAGTGAACCCGTGTGAAGCATCCAGAGCGGAGCCTGGTCCTCGCCGAACATGGAAGTGAACCCGTGGGAAGCATCCAGAGCAAAATTCCTGGCTACATGGAACGCGGATTATGTCACTTCTGACCCCGTGGAAAACGTCAAGAGCGGATCCTGGTCCTCGCAGAGCACGGCAGTGAACCCGTGTGAAGCATCCAGAGCGGAGCCTGGTCCTTGCCGAACACGGCAGTGAACCCATGGGAAGCATCCAGAGCAAAATTCCTGGTCACGTGGAACGCGGATAACGTCACTTCTGACCCCGTGGAAAACGTCCAGAGCGGATCCTGGTCCTCGCAGAGCACGACAGTGAACCCGTGTGAAGCACCTAGAGTGGAGCCTAGTCCTCGCCGAATACGGCAGTGAACCCATGGGAAGCATCTAGAGCAAAATTCCTGGCTACGTGGAACGCGGATTATGTCACTTCTGACCCCGTGGAAAACGACCAGAACGGATCCTGGTCCTCACAGAGCACGGCAGTGAACCCGTGTGAAGCATCCAGAGCGGAGCCTGGTCCTCGCCAAACACGACAGTAAACCCGTGGGAAGCATCCAGAGCAAACATCGGACCGTGGAGTCCTTAAATTCACGAACTATGATGTCCTTAACCTCGACCGTGATGTCTTAAAACTAACATCGGACTGTGAGGTCCTTAAACTCGTGGACTATGACGTCCTTAATCTCGACCGTGATGTCTTAAAACTAACATCGGACGGTGAGGTCTTTAAACTCACGGACTATGATGTCCTTAACCTCGACCGTGATGTCTTAAAACTAACATTGGACTGTGAGGTCCTTAAACTCACGGACTATGATGTCCTTAACCTCGACCGTGATGTCTTAAAACTAACGACGGATTGTGGAGTCCTTAAATCCATGGACTATGATGTCCTTAACCTCGACCGCGATGTCTTTAAACTACGGTATCCTGGAAAACGTCCAGAGCGGAGCCTGGTCCTTGCCAAACACGGCGGTGAACCCGTAGGAAGCATCCAGAGCAACCCCTGACTCCGTGAAATGCGGAAAAGGACAACTTCACCCATCACTTGCGGGTCCTCACGACTCGTAAGGAAGTAAATTCTCTTGTGAGATCCTTATGACTTTCAAGAGAAAACACACTTAGGAATCCTCACGATTCTTAAGGAGAAATTACACCTACGGGATCCTCTCGACCGGTAGGGAGAAAATTCTTTATGAAACCCTCATGGCTCATAAAGTTGAAAAGTCTTAGGTGACAGATCTTAACCCTATTTTCTAAGCCATCACTACCTTACAAAGAGGACAAGATTGACAGCTATATGCTACCTACAGATCGCACTTGCTAAAATCACAGGGCAACAACACAGCAGAGAGAAGAAAGCAACAGTATAACAAAAAGAAATGTGGCTTCATTCATGAACTCAATTGGATACAAAATACGTCATACAAAAAATGGATACATATTATTCAAAGATTACAAGTATCCGGCCTATATAAAAACAGCTATTGGGAGGGAGGCGCCTTTAATAGACCGGCTAGCTGCTCGCACACTTTTCTCAACTCCTCCTCATGATCAGCCGCCGCGGCCAGCTCTGCTTCAACTTGGGCCCGTTGCTGCAAATATGATGAGAGTTTCTGATCAGCTTCCTGCTGGGCAGCCTCCTGACTCTGCACGACCTGCTCGTTAAGATCAAGCTTCTTCCTCAACACCAGCCCGTCTGAGATACATCGTTGAAGGTTCTCAAAAATGGCATTCTGCTGGGTAGCATTAGCCGCAACCTCAGCACGCAGTTGGGCAGATTCAGCAGCAGTCGCCTCACGTTCCTTTCGCATAAGGGTTGCCTCTCGTTCGAAATGGCGTAGGAAGGACGTGCTCTGCTCGACCCATGCGGCCCGCTGGGAGTTCAAAGCTTGAGTCTTAGGGGCAAGATGCATAAGTTTAAGCTGATGCAGACAGGCCTCGATCTTCCTGCAGTGACTAACCCAAGACTCGACGACGGCTTCATTATAGAAATTTACAAGCGTCGCCAGCATCGGATTGGCCTCGGCAGCGAAATCTGTGGCAGATGTAGGAGCTTCCGCGTCAAGCTCCTCGACGTATTCGCTCAACATGCGCAGACTCGTCACAGCACCCTTTGAGGATGGACGTCTGGAGAAGGGGCCTGCCGGCATCATAAGGCGAGATTTGAAAGAGGCCGGAGTCGAAGCGACCACTGCAAAACAAGTCACAATCAGATGATGGATCTAGAAATATAAGAGATTCATGAACAATGGAATTTACTATACCAGCTGCAGCAGATGGCAAAGCCGGGAGGACTAGTGGCGCAACTGATCTCTCATCTCCTCCTTCAATCTGTAGCACTGCAATCAGGGCAAAGAAGAATCAGAAATAATTTCATTATCGGTAAAAGAAAGAGCATTAATTGAAAGCTATATTCACCAGCGCCATTGGATGAAGCAACCTCCGACGGGAAGGGGAAGTGGGGATGCATCACCTGGTACAGGTGGTCAAAAAGGACTCCTGCAAAAATGCGATAACGCAACATCAGTACATGAATTATACGCCCGAGGGATAAGACTAATGGGTTACAAATCCATACCCTCCATCATTTGCGACGGTGCGAGAGAAGGCAGAGAGGTGGTCACCACCAGGGCGGTAACTGACGGCGCTGTCTCGAGTAGCTTGATTTCAGCACCAGCCGCACCTGCATTAGAAGCAAGATAAACTTTATTAGGAAAGATTGCAGAATAAAAAAGAAAGGCGGTGACCCAAAATTTACCTGATGAGTCGCCAGCCGGAGCCGTGACGAGGGCGTCACTTGATACAATAGTGGCGTCTCCCTCCTCCATTGGGGTGGTCTCACCTCCCGTCGCCTCATCCCCTAACTCCATAGGAGCCGTCGTCACGCTCGCGACGCCAGGAGACGATAAGGAATCATAGGCGGGGAGAGCGATAATTGGAGCGGTGCCCGACTCTTAAGAAAGAGCGGCCATCTCGTGCCCAGCGATCGTACCCGTTTCGCCCGCTACCACCTCGGGCTCAGTGGCCGCAGCCGTCTCGTCCATCGCTGCCTTAGGCTTGTCCGTAGCAGCCGTTTCTTCCACTGCTGCCTCAGGCTCGGCTGTAGCAGCCGTAAAAACTCTACGTGGCTCCCGATATATCCAAACCCCCCACTTTCAAAACAACACACACATACACTGCACATTGAGTTCGCATGACCGGTTTAACCCATCAATCGGAGGTTCCCTCGGCCCAAAGACGAGGGGTAATTAACGACAGCTTAGTCCGCGGCTGCCGGAGATTCAGAGCCCCACAATCAATAAACCCCGGCCTACCCTAGGCAGGGGGAATCTGTAGTACGCCTGACAAGCGCGCGCGTATTCCTATCTCAATGGGGTGACAAAAAACACCCTACAGATTCTGGCACGCCCGGTAAGACCTTTCTCTCCTCCCATATTTCGGGTTAAATGTTAATGCGAACTCAATCAGTATACATATCGATTGCCTATACTGAAATGATGTTTTTTTCCGTGCAGCAATCAACTTTCGACGACAATGTCTCCTGAGATGAATTCATCTTCTAACGCGACCCCGATCCCGTGCGTGGTCAAGGTCAATGCTCGTATGGTTTTTCCCGCAAGCCTCAGTCGACAATGGGAGGAACTGCCCCGCCAGTTTGGCTCCGTCATCATCTACCCTGCCGGAAGCGATCATCTGGCAGAAATCCCAGCGAAACAGGTGGCCAAGCCGGTCTCAGGGGGAAAGAGGCCGAATGTCGTGATCGCCAAGGCACCACAACCGAAACTTAAGACGGTATCTGAACGATTCTCTGGTGCTCCAGCGAGGGGCAAGAACTCCGGTACAAAGGGCAACATCAAATGTTGCGGACAAGCTCAGGTGATGACCCCAACAAATGCACAATCGAGCGTATCTTCAAAATCCTCCATCTCCCAGTCTACGGCGTCTTCCCAAAGAGCCGAAGTCTGCCAGGTGCTTAGAACAGAAAAGTTAAGGCAAAAGCGGCTCGGGTATCGAGCCAACAAGAGGGATAGGGCTTCGGCCAAATGGAATCTTGTGAAGTTCCAAGTGCAGGGTCGTCCCGCGACGACGGCTAAGTCGGACGTAAGAATCAGTAATTCCTTTGAGCCTCTGATGTGGGTTCAAAAAAATGCCATGATCGCCAGAATCAGGAAGACAACGGTCCAAACAATGCTACAAAGAGACGTGTCCCGGCCCAACAGAAAAAGTATGACACTGTCTCTTCAAGAGTCTATTAGGCGCTCTGTGCCGCACGAAAGCAGCGAGGCAAATCCAGAAAAGAAGCGCCAGCACCATTTAAGAATCCGGCCAGGCCATCCGCCTTCAATCGACTGCCCGCTACTGAAACGGGGGGGGTTAAGACAGGATCTGTGAAATCAGCTGCCGACAATGAAAAGAGGGCTGGATATATTATCCATACGGTCTATATGGCGGGCGGACGCCCCAGCGACAACCTTCGCAGCAAAAGCAAAGATGGGGCCACCACATCCCAAGTCCAATCTGGCTTGAATGTGGTTGCCGCTTCCCAAGAACATCCGCCTTAGCCGGATGATGAAAACCCTCTCGAGGAGGAAGATAGGCAGAAAGACCCCTCGGTCTATGCAGAGTCAAGCTCGGACAGCAAGGAAGAGCCGATTTTCCGCCCCAGGACCGCGGAGCAGGAGCTGCTTCAAGAGCTTCGAAAACAGCTCAAGAGCAAGGATAAAGAGATGGCCAAGCTTTATTCGAAAATTGATGATCTAACGAATGTTGTGATGCAGCTTACGGCTCAAATTGCTCGAGCGCCTCCCAATCAAGCACAAGTCGCTACTAATCAGCCGGGTGATGACAATCCGAAGCAGCCAATGCCTGTTCCTTTAGGTCCAAGACTGGTCGAGCCGCACGAAAGCCGGCCACATTCCACTTCTGGGGATGCCTTGGCCCCAGATGGCACTATCCCACTAACACAAGATCGGATAATGGATTTGGTCACCAGCAAAGTTAAAACATTGGTGGCTGAAGATGAAGCTCAGAAAGAAATTGGCAGTAGTGGGCGGCCATATCCCGCACAGTACGATATGATCGAGTTCCCGAGCGGCTACGTCATTCCTAAGTTCGGAAGATTTGACGGAATGGGGAATGCAAATCAGCACGTCGCCCACTTCAAAGTATCGTGCGGAAATACATAGGGAAATGACGCGCTCCTGCTTCGTCAGTTTGTCAACAGCCTGACCGGTGTCGCCTTCGACTGGTACGCGAGCATACCAGACGAGTCCTCATTACCTTTGCCCAAATGGAGTCTCTGTTTCGGCAAAGGTTCATGAGTGTCAGTGATAAAATCTCCATTGCTGACCTTGTGAGGACCAAGCCGGGGAAGAATGAAAGCAACGCCGACTTTATCGCCCGATGGCGTAATCTCACGGTTAAGTGCGAACCGCCGCTGGAGCAGGACCAGTCCGTCAGCCTTCTCATTGGGAACCTCAGCAATTGGATGGTCCCATTCTTATGTACAGCGGGCCTCAAGACATTTCAGGAGTTAACCAAGAAAGCCCAAATGCTGAAACGCTCGAAGCAAGAGTCCCCGCCGGACTCTCAGAGAGACAAGACTTGGAAAAGCAAGCGCGACGACAACCGTAGAAGCGGGAGTTCCAGCAATACCAATGTCTTTAATGTGTCCGACAATGAAGAAAAACGAAGGGCGGGCGAATCCAAAACCAACCGGTCTCGAAAGCCATTGCTGGGAGGAGATGGGCCTTCCCTAGAGGAGAAAAAGAACAAGGTTTACTCTTTCAGAAGGGACAAGGTCCGCAAGATATTTAAAGATTCCTTGAACAACGGCCTACAATTGCCAGAGTCGAAAAGACCCCAAGAAGCAAAAATGACCGACAATCTCCTGTATTACCCGTACCACCGAGTAGTGAGCCATGCGATCGAGGATTGCTATATCTTCAAGGACTGGGTCGAGAAGCAGTACAATGATGGAGAGATCGAGCTGTCCAAAAGTGTGTTGGTGAACAATCAAGTTGCAACCACCAACTTTATACAGACAGAAACTGAAGCCTTCTAGGAGCAGACAGTCGAACCCGTTGCCCTGAGAAATGAAATGGACTCACCGCGGCCTCCGTGGAGTACACACATGTCTAATAAGACGAAGAAGATGATAAAGCTACTTCGGAAAGAGCCCAGGACGGAATGGGAAGGGCAGAAGAAGCCTACCTTACCAGCCGCCAATGCGGCTCCATCAGGCTCGAAATCCAAAAAGCTCAAGAAGAAGAAAAGTGTAGCTCGACGCGAAAAAGAGTCTACAGGGAGATCGACCATTCAAAAATATATCGATTCCCTCGAAGATTATGAACAGAAGGAAAGAACTCTGATTCAATTTAAGGAGTTCTTCCCTGTACAAGCGGCTGAGATTCTGGAGGAGTTAGAAGAAGGCTCCAATGAAGAGATCCCAGTAGTGACCTGCTACGCCATCCATCTTGGCAGCGACTCTGAGGAGGAGCTCTGTTTTCCCGAAGAGGACGAGGAGCTCGCCACAAAGGCCAATCAAATCTAGATCAGAAGCGACAGGGCTCTACCGCTAAATCAGGGCAACGCCCCAAAAGGGAAGGAAAAACAGGTGGCTAATGATGAAGATGGCAGAGAACCGGCTGATGAAAACTCAAGTCCTTCCCCAGTAGACTATAATGTCTTGGCTCACCTCCGAAAGCTTCCGTCTCTCCTTAGCATCTACGATGCCTTGGTTCTATCTCAAGAGCTTAGAGATGTTCTCATTCATGCTCTACAAAACCCTAAGTGGTATCAGGCTCGCTTTGCGGAAATTAATATGAAAGAAGCTCAGTACACTTTGCAAGCCGCCGCAGTCACGTTTAAGGATGAAGACTTGCTACTGGGAACGGCTGAGCATAATCGACCGCTTTACATGACCGGGTACAGCGACGGAGATCGGATTAATTGCATATTGATTGATCCGGAGTCCTCAGTGAACATCATGAACTTGCGGACACTGAAGAGTTTTTCAATGGACGTCCGACACCTGTCAAGGGAAAGGATTGTCATTCAAGGCTTCAATCAAAACTGCCAGCAAGTTCTGGGGTCTATAGCTTTGCCAATCAAATTCGGGGATCTGCAGACCGAAGCTAAGATATACGTGATCGATGCCGACACGTCTTATAAGATTCTATTGGGTGGCCGTGGCTCCACGATTACGGCATCATTCCGTCAACTCTCCATCAATGCATGAAGTACACTAAAAATGGTGAAGAAAGACGCATTGACGGAGACATCCAGCCGTTCGGTGTGCATGAAGTCCGATATGAAGATTCTCGGTACTTTATGAACCACCAAAATGCTTAAGCCACAACTGACTGAGGATAGAGCGGCCCCAAGACTCAAAGGCAAATCTGAGCCGGCTGTCACTTTCAAAAGCAAAAATGCCCAAGTGCGCCCGCATTTCGGTAGCGACACTGATGATTCCAACGCTGGAAGTCCGTCCTTCCGTAAAACTCGCCCTCGTTTCAGTAGCGATACGGACGAATCTGATGCCGAAGGCCTATTTAGCAGCAAAATCCGCCCTCATCTTGGCAGCGACACTGAAGAGTCGGAGGAAGAGGACCTGCCATGCAACAGCGGTGCATATTGGACCCCTATGCAACAAACAAAACTACGAGAGACCTTCGAAATTGCAGAAGGGCCCCTAGCTGTCATAAGGGTGCCGGAGCAGATGTGCAAAGAGCTCAATGTATTGTCAGTCTCTACCGTTGGCCAGCTGAATACTTTCTATGTTCCCGGAAAGAAAAGTGGATAGAAGGGCATCCTGTTTTACGGGTCAAATCCTGTTGTGCACCCGGACGATTTGTCTGTCGCGTGCCTTCCATATGAGAGAGGCATAAGAGTCGTCCTCAATCCCAGATACTATGCGCCCGATATGCGGGAATACTTTAAAAAGTGTGGATATCGGTTATATCAAACGGAGTCCGAAGCAAAGTTTTACGAAGGGCTATGGCATCCACCTCAGGTCCGAGCACTCATCGATGGACGAATTCCAGATAGACGGGGCATAAGCTACGTTCAACCTGATTCCAAAGCGTGCTACATGATCCATGTTGGCAAGGCCAGCGAAAGATCAAATGATGATGACGAGATAGCCGAACCAGAAGAAGCTCCTCAAGATTTTGAAGATGGCGGACAAGCAACCTTTGACGAGCTAACCGAGATTGTCTTAGGAACGCCCGATAATCCAAGGCCGACCTACATCAGCTCGCTCCTGTCAGAGGAAATGAAAGCGCAGATAATCTCCCTGCTGCACGAGTTCGTCGACTGCTTCGCGTGGACGTACAAAGAAATGCCTGGCCTTTCCCCTGAAGTAGCCGTGCATAAACTGGCCACATCTCCTGATGCTAAGCCAGTCAAACAAGCTCTTCAAAGAATGAGAAGGGAACTAGAAGAAAAGGCCATCGAGGAAACCAAGAAGCTCATCGATGTCGGCTTCATCAGGGAAGAAAAATATGCGGACTGGATCGCATGCATAGTCCCAGTGAAGAAGAAAAATGAGTAGATCCGAGTTTGTGTCGATTTTAGGGACCTCAACAAGGTATGTCCTAAAAACGACTTCCAGCTGCCGGTCATGGAAATGATGGTCGATGACACCTCAAATTACGAGCTGTTCACCTTTATGGATGGCTCGTCTGGGTATAATCAGATCAAGATGTCGCCTGAGGATGAGAAGCACACCACATTTCGAACCCCGATCGGAATATGTTGCTACAAGGTGATGCCGTTCGGACTGAAGAACGCAGGTGCTACATACCAAAGGGCAATGATCAATATCTTTGATAACCTAATTCATAAAGTCGTCGAATGTTATGTTGATGATCTGGTCGTCAAGACTAAAACCAAGGCCGATCATATCCAAGATCTTAGGACCGTTCTCACCAGACTGAGGGAATACGATCTGAAGATGAATCCTCTGAAGTGCGCTTTTGGCGTGTCGTCGGGAAAATTCCTGGGCTTTATAGTCCGGCATCGAGGGATCGAAGTTGACCCATCAAAGATAAAGGCCATCATAGAGATGCCCCCTCTAAAGAGTCTGACGCAGCTGAGATCATTTCAAGGCAAGCTCGCTTATATACGGAGGTTTATCTCAAATTTATCGGGAAGATGTAGGCCATTCTCAAATCTCGTGAAGAAAGGAGCTCCTTTTATCTGGAATGCCGAGTGTCAAGCAGCGTTCGAAAGCATCAAACGATACTTGTTGCACCCTCCAGTGCTGGCCGCTCCCATTCCAAATAAACCGCCGATTCTCTATACTACCGCGCTAGATGAGTCACTCGGTGCGCTCCTTGCCCAGAATAACGAGGAAGGAAAAGAAAATGCCATCTACTACCTCAGTCGAACTCTAGTCGGGACGGAACACAACTACTCCCCAATTGAAAAGCAATGCCTGGCTCTGATATTTGCTGTGAAGAAGCTGAGACACTATTTGCTCGCTCATCGGGTTATGCTGATCTCCAAGGTCGACCCGCTTAAACACTTGATGACCAAAGCAAGCCTAGCCGGCAGAATGGAAAGATGGGCTGTCATGCTACTTGAGTTTGACATAATTTATACTCCCCAGAAAGCAATAAAAGGGCAAGCTCTTGCAGACTTTCTCGCTGCTCATCCTATACCAGAAGGATCGCCACTTAATTGTGAGTTACCCGACGAACAAGTGCTACACCTAGAGAACGACGAGCCATGTTGGGAGCTCTACTTCGATGGAGCCTCATCAATAAGGACCTCCAGTAAATCAAGCGTCCCGGAGATAAAAGCAGGGATTGGATTAGTGTTCATCACACCATCAATGGGAACCCTACGGCATTCTTTCGCTCTTACCAAGCCTCGAACGAACAACGAAGCTGTGTATGAAGCCCTGATAGCTGGTTTGGAACTCGCCATAGAAATGGAAATCCTTCGGCTACAGGTTTATGGTAACTCCCAGCTTGTCGTCAACCAAGTAAGCGGCGACTATAAGATATACAAACCCGAGTTAGCTCGGTACAGAGGCTGAGTGGTGGAACTCATGAAACGGTTCACTTACATTTAACCAATGAGAGTCCCTAGAGCGTTGAGTGGAAAGGCTGACGTACTCGCTCGCTTAGCCAAGGAGCTGGCTGATCCTGACATGGACGAAATTCTGATCACAGTCAGGAGCCAACAAATTCTACCCCCAGTCTCTCTACGAGAAGAGAAAAGTGCGGAACAGAAGAGCGGCCCTGCCGAAAAAGTTTCGATCATCCAAGACAAGCCCGATTGGAGAGAACCCTTCATAGAGTACCTCCGATACGATAAGCTGCCCGAAGAAAAATCTGCGAGGATTCAGCTGAAGAAAAGAGCTCTCCGATACGTGTTTGTAAATGACACGTTATACCGCAGGTCATATGACCAACTCTGGCTCAGGTATCTGTCATTGGCCGAAGCCCAAAAGGTCATGAAAGATGTTCACTCGGGCGTTTGCGGTGCTCGCCAATCTGGCCCCAAGATGCGACTTCAAATCAAACGGCTTGGGTATTACTGGCCTACCATGATACGGGATTGCGGAGAGCATGCAAAGAAATGTCAGATCTGCCAAATCCATGGTGATTTCATTCACAAGCATCCCAATCCGTTGCATCATACGGTATTGTCGTGGCCCTTCGAAGTCTGGGGCACCGACATTGTTGGCCCAATTGATCCTCCGTCATCCAAAGGCCACCGGTTCATACTGGCCGCGACAGACTACTTCTCTAAATGGGCTGAAACTATCCCGCTAAAAGAAGTCAAGACAAAAGATATTCTGATATTCTTCCAGTATAATATTCTACACCGCTTCGGTACACCAAGAAGAATCATTGCTGACAACGGGCCTTCTTTTAAGAGCTTCATTGTCTCAAGGTTTGCTACTTAGCACAAGATAAACTGGAGATATTCCTCCATCTATAATCCAAGAGCTAATGGGCTAGCCGAAGCCTTCAATAAGATTCTATGCAAGCTCCTGAGGAAAAATACTTCACCCAACAAGAGAGACTGGAATCTCAAACTTCACGAGGCGTTGTGGGCATATCGTACCATGCACCGTACTCTAACTTAGTCCACTCCATACGCATTGCTCTTCGGAGTGGAGGCGGTCCTCTCCCTCGAAGTCGAAGCGCCAAGCTTAAGAATGGCCGTTCAGCACGAGTTGACGGAGGAGGAAAACGTGCTCCTTCGACTTGAAGAGCTCGATGCCCTCGAAGAAAAGAGGCTCGCGATGCAGCAAAATCTGGAGCTATACCGACCCCAAATATCACGGGCCTATGACAAGATAACCCGTCTCCGCGCTTTCAAGAAAGGTGAATTGGTGTTGGTCCTCAAAAGACCGATCATCCCCAATCGACATGCCAAGGGAAAATTCGAGCCAAACTGGGAAGGACCATACGTCATCAAGAAAGTGTTCGACGGAGGATCCTACCAACTAATAAGTGCCGACGGAGAAAGGCCCATGCCACCCATCAATGGCCGATATCTCAAGAAATACTACACGTGAATGCTCCAAGTCGCAGGCGAATTGAGCACATCATCCCTACGGTCTGGATCATACATTCTGCAAAACCGTATACAATCCACGGGCGTAAATGGCCCATATCTCTCCCAAATCCTGCCGGTGAGACTACTTTTAAAATCCCACCAGCGGCAAAAAAAAAGAAAAAAAAGAAAAAAAGAAAAAATAAAAAGGAAAAAAAGGTATGTCCACAAACAAAACGGGCACGGATGAAAACCCGAAAGGGCTCCGTGAGTAAAAACAGCAGGACTACCAGCGAGTTTGTGAAAACCCGAAAGGGCGCAAACTCGTGAAAAGAGATGAATACACTCGCAAAGTCCTCTCAACCTTGTAAGGAGAAAACCCCTGCGTGAGATCCTTACGACTCACGAAGGAGCAACACACTTAGGAATCCTCACGATTCCTAAGGAGAACATACACCTACGAGATCCTCTCGACTCGTAGAGAGAAAATGTTTTTATGAGACCCTCACGGCTCATAAAATTGAAAAGCCTTAGGTGATAGGGACCCAAACCTATCTCCTAAGCCATCGTTCCCCAACGGGCAACGGCAAATGATGAGTCACTTCTGGCATTTTTCTTTAGTGTTAGCGGTGCTGATGCAGACCAAAAATCCAAATCCCAAGTTCTCCCAAGGCAAATGATGAGTTGCTCCTGGCATTATTCCAGTGCAGCAATGCTGATGCCAAATAAGATCCAAATTCCAAGTCCCCAAATGGCGAATGATGAGTCGCTCATGGTACAATATTCCAGTGCAGCGATGCAGACGCCAACCAAAATCCAATTTCTCAAAATTCTCCAGCCCTACGGCCAGTCCCCAAATTGACTGCCGTATACAATCCATGGGCTCAAATAATTCTCGTCATACCTATGCCCCACCACAATCACCAGTTACGCGGCTGGTCTCCGCCTTTGGAATTATGCTCCATTGAGCAGACCCACTCATGTGTCCTCACGATACTTGAGGAGAACAAACCTTTGTGGGATCCTTATGACTCATAAAGGAAAAACACACTTAGGAGTCCTCACGACTCCTAAAGAGAAAATACACCTGCGGGATCCTTACGACTCGTAGGGAGAAAATGCTTTTATGGGACCCTCACGGCCCATAAAATTGAAAAGCCTTAGGTGATAGGGACCTAAACCTGTCTTCTAAGCCATCGCTCCCCTAACAGGAATAGGCAAATGATGAATTGCTCCTGGCACGTGTGCTTTAGTGTTAGCAACGCTGATGCCTACCCTAACCCCAAAATCCTAAACTCCAATCCAATAAACCCCTAAGTCTTTAAACTAGGAACAGATGACCCCTAAGTCGTTAAACTGGGAACAGATGACCCATAAGTCGTTAAACTGGGAACGAAGGAAATCTCCTCATGGCAGATGATGATTCGCTCCTGGTACCATATCCCAGTGTAGCGATGCTGATGCCAAACCAAAACCAAAATCCCCAAATCCTGACAAATGATGATTCGCTCCTGGTACCATATTCCAGCGTAGCGATGCTGATGTCAACCCAAATCACATCAAGTCAGCAAAACAACCAATGACCTCCCTGGCATAAACAAATTCCACCTTGGAAACAAGTCAACTTCATCCCTGACGCCGCAAGAAGCGGGGCAAGTCAAATCCAGTATCGACCGTCTACGTCACTAAAATGGCAGCACCGACCGTCCACGTCGCTAAAATGGCAGCATCGACCGTCCAAGTCGCAAAAAGGGCAGCATCGACCGTCCACGTCGCTAAAATGGCAGCACCGACCGTTCACGTCGCTAAAAGGGCAGCAACGACCGTCCAAGTCGCAAAAAGGGCAGAACCGACCGTCCAAGTCGCAAAAATGGCAGCACCGACCGTCCACGTCGCTAAAATGGCAGCACCGACCGTCCACATCGCTAAAATGGCAGCATCGACCGTCCACGTCGCTAAAAGGGCAGCAACGACAGTCTAAGTCGCAAAAAGGGCAGAATCGACCGTCCACGTCGCTAAAATGGAAGCACCGACCGTCCAAGTCGCAAAAAGGACAGCATCGACCGTCCAAGTCGCTAAAAGGGCAGCATCGACCGTCCACGTCGCTAAAAGGGCAGCACCGACCGTCCAAGTCGCAAAAAGGGCAGAATCGACCGTCCACGTCGCTAAAATGGCAGCACCGACCGTCCAAGTCGCAAAAAGGGCAGAACCGACCGTCCACGTCGCTAAAAGGGCAGCACCGACCGTCCAAGTCGCAAAAAGGGCAGAACCGACCGTCCACATCGCTAAAAGGGTAGCACCGACCGTCCAAGTCGTAAAAAGGGCAGAACCGACCGTCCACGTCGCTAAAAGGGCAGCACCGATCGTCCAAGTCGCAAAAAGGGCAGCACAGACCGTCCATGTCGCAAAAAGGGCAGAACCGACCGTCCACGTCGTAAAAAGGGCAGCACCGACCGTCCAAGTCACTAAAAGGGCAGCATCGACCGTCCAAGTTGCAAAATGGGCAGAATCGACCGTCCATGTCGTAAAAAGGGCAGTGCCAGCTTCACAAAAGTAGGAACCAAATCAAGTCGCCTCCACGTGAAAAAAGATCCATCAATTTCGTGCACATGATCCACATGTGTGGTGTGCATTTATTGATGGGGAGCAATTTGTTGGGGTAAAAATTTACACTCCGGTTGATCAAGTCAAAATCAAAGTCAACCCCAAGCCAAGTGGGCCCAAGCCCAGATCAAGCGGGCCCATACCCGGGTCGAGCCCGAACATGAAGCGACCGGCATCCCCCATGCCAAAATAAAAATATTGTAATAAATAATTTTGTTGTATTTCTTGTATTTTTATTTTATGAATAAATATAAGAAAATGGGCATAAAACCAAATTTTTGTAAAACTCATGGCTTATGTGCAAAAAGAAATGGCACATGAGCTATGGGCTAGACAAAATGTCATTTTGTTAAGCCCAAGGGGCTATGTGTAAAGTGTATAGCCTATAAAGGCAAGGATAATGAAAATATCCCAACAACTTTTTTTCTCTCTCAAAAAAAATTTAGATCTGAGATCTTTTCTCCTTCCTCAAGGTTCCAAAACCTTCTTCTTTCTTTTGAATTAAATCAAGAGTTTTACTCTTCATTTTATAAAACTAAATAGTTTTTCACCACAAAACCCATAAAGGGAAACTCAGATCTTCCATTAGATCTAAAAAAGAAGAGATTTTTAAAATCTCATATCTCTTGATCTTCAAGATCCAGCAACCAGAGGAGAAAGAAGAAGAACCTCTTTCATCAACCCCAAAACATCTTAGGAGTTTAACTCCACTCTGATTTCTCTTTCGAGAATTTCTGGGGCTAAAAGCCTCTTTTTCTCGCCGGCGCCTCAGCGCTCAAGCGCCAGGCGTCCAAGCGCTCAGCGCCAGGCGCCCACGTGCCGACACGTGGCCCGCTAGCGCTCAAGCGCCCGGCGCTCAAGCACAAAGCGCCCACGTGTCGACACGTGACGTGCTAGCGCTCGAGCGCCTGGCGTTCAAGCGCAAAGCGCCCATGTGCCGACACGTGGCGCGCCTGGCGCTCGAGCGCAAAGCGTCCACGTGCCGACATGTGGCGCTCAAGCAGAAAGCGCCCACATGCCGACACGTAGTGCGCACAGCGCTCAAGGCGCTGACCTCACGCGCCCTTTGGGCGCTTTTTCCCTTTTTTATATATGCATACATGTATATATATGTACAGATACACACACATTCCACAACACTGTCCTCCTCTAAAAAAATTTTGGGCCGGGACGCTGCCCCGCACCCCGTAAGGGGGCTGCTAGCCCCCTTGACCCCAGCCCGCTATCCGGGTAGCGGGACCCCCGTAAAACCTCTGCGTGGCTCCCGATATATCCAAACCCCCCTTTCAAAACAACACACACGTACACTGCATATTGAGTTCGCATGACCGGTTTAACCCATCAATCGGAAGTTCCCTCGCCCCAAAGGCGAGGGGTAATTAACGACAGTTTAATCCACGGCTGCCGGAGATTCGGAGCCCCACAATCAATAAACCCCGGCCTATCCTAGACAGGGGGAATCTGTAGTACGTCTAGCAAGCGCGCGCGTATTCCCATCTCAATGGGGTGACGAAAAACACCCTACACCGAGTACCTGCAAAGAAGTCCCGGGATGGTTTGGTACCACCAAGGACCCTCCGACGATCAAGTTAGTAATGAGATCTGTGCAGAGTAACGGCTTAAGAGAGTAAAAAGTGCTTACTTGACCCCTCTATGATGGGGGTTTATATAGCGGTGGTGGCACGCAGTAGCAGGCGCGAGAATCTTGCCGGCAGTTACGCTCCTGACGTCACGCCCGTGTAGAGAGCGGATCGCCCATTAATGGGGATCGTGATGGCGTAGAATGTGGGATGTTGTTGGCGTAGAATCTGCGCATGGCGAGATTCGCGGAGCGGAGGTTATGCCTGGGGGAGGTGGAGTTGGTCGGAGGACCGAGGAAGACGGCCTCAGCCGGGAGCTCGGGGATGAGCTAGGAGGCCGAGGAGTCTTGGTCTTGTGGCAGCTCGGGGCGAGCTATGGGGCCGAGGAGGGCAATTTGCAGAGGGCCTGAGGAGGGCCAGCTTGTGCTTGCAGGTCGGGTACATGGTGACTTGGTCGGCCCTTGTGGACCCCTTCTTCTAAGTTCCAGGACACGTCACCTGCCACGTGTTAGGATCTTGGGGATCGCCAATATCGAGCACTATCACTGACCGATATTTTATTGGTTTTGTAGGGCCCCAGTCAAAAAATCGAAGAAGTAGGAGGCTGCTCCCAAGTCTGCTACAACTACTTGCACATTAGTGTTTTGTTGAAGTTAGTACTGAATCGCTGCTTATTGTGTCTGAAACATTTTGCCAGAACCGTTTTTAGTTTTTTGGAATATTGCTTGCTCTAAAAAACTTGTCTGTAGCTTATCTCTTCCAATTCTGTTTGGTGTTTATGATATGTTAGTATTTTATTTATTTTGATGGTTATGTTTCCTTTCTTTATATTAAATGGGTAACAAATGCAATCTGCGAGCTTAGCTAAAGGTTTGGAAGTCTGATGTCTAGTTTAGTGTCGCTGCTCAGCTCGTTTACGAGTATAGAATTGTGCCTCTTCTGAGTGTAGAAGTGAGCTTTAGCTTGTGTTTGTGCATGCGGGGGCACAAATTTTTTTGTTTTAAGTAGATTTCCAATTCTTAACCTGATTTGAATTGTTGAGCTTCTTGTTTAGTATGTGCAGGATACACATTCCGGTAATCTTATGTTTGCTTCATCTTATGATATCTACTGTTACTGGGTTTGCATTTATAAAACTTATCAAATGGATAAGAGCCAAACCCTAAAGATGTGTGTCATGTCGTTAACAAGCAATAACAAATCTGCGCATTGTGAACAATCAATCATAAATCCGGTAATACAATTTTAAATCCATGAATCGTATTGTGAACAAGCAAACATAAACTGAATGTCTTTAATGTCTAAGCAGAAATATTAGGGCTGTGAACAAGAAAACATAAATATCTTCAATATCCAAGTATAAATATTAGATTTGATTCGTTTTAGCAGAGTAAACTATGATACGTGAGTGTATGCTTAGTTTCTTCTTTTCTTTTTTACCTTGTTCCTTTTACAAAGTTATTTGGGAAACTCCTTAATGATTTTTTGTCTTACGTGTAATTACCCTAATCACTAATTGACCGTCTTTAGTTAAACCTCCAATTATTATAAATGCAATTATCTAACCAATACTCAGTAAGAAGTGATGTAAGGTTAGGAAACGCAGATGATAATGCTTTCTGCGATTAATAGGACAGAACCGAGGTTGGTTAAATAGTAAGAGACAATACCTTAGACAATGTTACCACTTGATCCATGAGATAAAATTGCGAAATTTATACGATTTCTCGTCGATGCATGTTTTAGGGCATGAAACAATGGTTAATGGTGTGGATAACTTTGAACATCTAGTTAGCATTTGGCAGTTAGATTGACATATACTATCGGCGTGCTAGCAATCCACACACCACGAATTTGGAGTATCCTGCTTTCACGTGATTCACAGGGTTCAACAAGCAATCAATATTTCAAAAAGAAAAGGAAAAACATCATTCAACGTTGTCTTATTTGATTGCAATGGTCCATCTTGATATGTCTAGCCTAAAACATAGATATACCAAAAATCATGTGGTTTCCACGCGAAGAAGATATTATGTTATCAGAAGAACGGTTAATTTTGCAGCTATCTGATTAAGTTAGGACATTGTATTAAGTTCATGTACTAGCCATGGAGATTAATGATTTATATGGGCGATGATCATTCAAAAAAGCGGTTGAAACTTGAATTTTTGACCAGCATTGGGAGATATTTCATCCCACCCTTTCTCTCTCACACGACATATAATCTAGGTTTCATTTTGCTTGCATTCAAAAAAATACCTTAAACTATAATAAATACAATTGATTGTGTTAAGAAAGATATATATATTAGGTTTAATTAGATTTAGATTTAATTAGATTGGTAAGATTTAGATTTGTTTAGATTATTTGTATTTCCTATTATTGGAAACGTAATAATATATATATGAGATAGAGGGGATTCTCTAGATCGAGATAGACTTCAATGGGACAAATTTTGTTGATGGGACTGCGTTGATTCTGATCAATGCAAAGTAAAACAAACCTGTTTGCAGTTGTTGGAACAAATTTAAAAAGTGTTATTGCAAAGACGTTTCCTTTTGTTATGCATAGCGGTATTCAGTGGAATATCCTGCACCTCATTCGACGGGGCAAGGGCCGATATCCCTTCACTGGGACTGACCCCTTGGACAGAAGTTTGCGTCAGGGTAATAACTTCACTATAGTCGATTACAAGTTGCTTTGCATAGCGGTATTCAGTGGAATATCCTGCACCTCATTCCACGAGGAAAGAGCCGAGATCCCTTTACCGGGAGTGACCTCTTTAGCAAAAGGTTTTCGCCACTATATTTTAAAAAGCTATCAGGTTCCTTCAGCGATATCAAGTTCACTACGTTAAAGGTTTTTCGCCAAAAACCAGCCGTAACCCTCCGTCACTTCTTTTGAGTATTCAGTAGTATTCAAGCTATGTATTTTAGCCAAAGTTAAGGCATAGTGTTTGGTAGCTGCTGGGTATTCAATTATTGCATAGATAGATGAGTTAGTTTGGGACAGTCGTTCTGCCGATTGGCCAAAGTCAGGGGCATGTGCCGGTGGGTTCAAATTGACAAGATAGTGACGGGTAGAACTTGGCATGTGACTTATGACATTTTGACCAAAGTCAAGGTTATAAGAGCATGGGGCAAAAATCAGATCGGGAGTTTCTAAAGAAACTGAAACTTGCCAAGTATGCGCATACCTTCTGGAGTATGAGTAACGTGGATGCATTCCATCACGTTATCATGCGATGAGAGTTGGATCCTGATTCCCACTGATGAGTTGGTTTACTCTTCGGGTGATCCCGATTGATTCTTCTTTAGGTTTGGAGGAGAATTTGACAGGACAGTGGGAGGTTTCCGGATTAGATAAAGTGATGACCATTCTGATCTAGGTTAGAGTGCACGCAGAGTGTTTCTTTTCTCTCTCTCTTTGGCAGCGACCTTTGACCGACCCTGGACTATGACTCAGTGACCAGGTTGACCGAACCTTCTTAAAATACTGGCTTTTGGATTGTCTGAGTTGCATAAGTCATTGCCACTCCTTCTTTTACCCTTTGAATTTCTCAGAACACCCGTATTACTACGGATATCCACTTCCATTGGATATATCCATCGTATGGTTATATACGAACTCGAAGGGACTTCTTCGAGGATGGATCCAGGTTCAGGAGAAATAGAATTGGTTTATTCAGTTGTCTTTTATTATCACCTTCTCTCAGGTTGCGAGGGCTCCTTGGTTTAGGAGAGTACACCTATTACGCTTATTGGATAGTCTTATTCCAAACCATAGGCTGGTGCCGAAAGGTAGGGAATGAAGAAAACCAATTAGCCTAAGTAGGGTGTGCAGAAGGTAATATGTAAAGACAAAATAAAGGGATTAGAAAGAGGGCAAAGTAAATTGCGACTGTTATCATTCACGACCAAAACCGCGTACTTCATCGCCACTCCTATTTCACCTTTAAAAGAATAAGGTATTATTCAGTTGTCTTTTATCATCACCTTCTCTCAGTTGCGAGTACTCCTTGGTTTAGGAGGGTACACCTATTATGCTTACTGGATAGTCTTCTTCCAAACCATAGGCTGGTGCCGAACGGTAGGGAAGGAAGAAAACCATTTAGCCTAACGATGGTGTACAGAAGGTAACGACTAAAGACAAATAAAGGGATTTGGAGAGATGGTAATAAAATATACGGTTGAAGTCATGAATTGGATTATGGAAGAGGCATTGCTATGAATACCAGGATACCCCTACGAAACATTTTCATGTTTCAGTGCATTGTTAAAAGAAAAACTGTTTTCCCGATTAGACACTTACTCCAAGGGTATGTATTTACCAGGTTTCATTTCTCATATCTGTATGGTTTTACAGATGATGAGTGGGAGTAAGTTATTGGGAATTAGGTGATTATCCTCATTATTTCGGAATTCGTTGTAATTGGTGATATTTGAGGAAATCGCCAGGGTACAGTTTTCAACCTACGACGCACAGGTTTTGAGTTGTTTAACTCAGCGGACTTATACAGAGTATTGTATGTTGTCCAAGTGTCCATCAGGACAAAGGGGTAGGTCCTCGTACTATGTTCTGTTTACTTATAACTTCTCTAGTATTTAGACGAGTGTTTCGTAGAAATACAAGGTCTAAGTTTTGAGAAGTTGTGGGTATAAGAATAAAGTAGAGAACCAGGTATCACAAGTATCGGGATTCTTCAAAGAGATCGAAGATGTAGATTCTTGTGATTGGTATTCAGATGATAGTGATGGTTTTGAGAAACGTGTTTCTCTTTCAGGTTACTCATAATTGGATGGATTCCTAAGTTGAGTAATGCTGATTTTCCTTTTTCCATTAAAGTGATATGCACTGGAGACAGTTGCATGATTTGAATCTGGTTCCAATTAAATTAGTGCCAAAGTTTCTATATTGGATATAGAATGGTTCGTACCTTAAAAGTTGTTAAGGTACGGGGAGTTGTCCAGCTTATGCTTAAAACCAGACTCTGGATAACTCAGGGCACGTTTCTGTAATGGCTGTTTGTGGGTTGACCCTGGCTATGACGAGGGTTGATATTCTACCATTTGGAAGATCAATAGTGATATTGTTCTTGACTTGCCACAGTTTTAGTAAAAATGGATCTTTTTCAGAAAACAGTAGTGGGAGTATGGTAGAACTGGAAGTGACTCCAGAACCGCAAACGATTACGGAAAATTTAATAGGACCTATATATTCAATCAGGTTTGACATTCCAATAGCCACTCCGCAGATATGGTGGGTAACCTCAGACACCCGAGAGGTACTTCGGTAGCCTCAAGGACGGTGACAGGGAGGTTCTTATCTACCAAGACTTGACATTACTGTTGTTCCAGGCTATGAGACCCGGTAGGAGGGTTGTCGTAGTCAGTGGGAGTATCGGAAGCATAGTGGGCAAGTAGCTTATATCTATTTATAGACTTGAGCAGTTATAGCGGAGATAGATCATCTATTTTTGATGTGACAGTCATAGGTTTGACTTCATCAGAATAGGGGATGGATCTGTTAAGAAGGTAGTAGGGTGTGATGTCATGGTATCTGGATGACATACACAGAGTAGGAAGTAAAATTCCTATACTACGATCGGTTCTACTCTGATCGTCACACAGTTGTTTCTCCAGACAGGATATGGATATAATATTTGACATTCTGGTTTCTAGATCTATAGTTTTAGATCTGGATTTGGGTAGTTTCCCAATGTGGGTACTTTGACATATATTGTAATGGTTTTTAGAATAGTTGACTCCTAGCATGGTGGTGTACCTGCAGGCGATGGAGTCACCCTCTCTAAAGGTGTCGTATAGACTAAAGGGGAGAGGGATGTGCATGATTGACAGATCACTTGCTTAGGCAATTGAGTCAATCGTGAGATGTCAAGTACCACACCAGATGTTGTTTTTGCACTAGATGCGATGAGTTTATATTAATCCAATCCTGGAGAAACATAAGGAAGCAGTTTTAGAACATAAGTACATGTTCTACGGATTTGATGACGGCAGCCTCCTTCGGGAGACGGTTATCATTCCAAGCTTCAAAGGTGACATGGATGACAGAGTGATTGTCGGAGTTATAGTTTTCCCTCTGACGAGGGACAGTATTATGGACAGGTGATCCAAGAAAATACTGTGGGAGGCATAGTGCCGGATACTGATTAGGTTCAGTGATCAATACAGTCTAAGAAGTTTGGATTTGGAGTTCATTTATGAACTAGGTCCCATCAGATATCCAGACATATTCTAAGACAGGTATTACTCAATTCGGGAGATGGCTTTCTCCGCGAACTTGAGATTAAGAGAGATATAGAAAGAAACTTCTAGGCGGATCCACTCACTAAGGCTATTTCTCAAACACAATAGTTTTACAAACGGGCTTTGTGATACTGATTAGTAGAGGAGTTGGATGTTCGGTTTCACACGGGCTGTGAGTAGTCGACATCGCAATAATTAGCCTTGAGTGCAAGTGGGAGATTGTTGGAGATAGTGCCCTCATAGTCAATTATTGGATCGCAGGTACGTGATTGCAATGATTGCGGAGGACCTATACCGGTAGGACAGTCTTACTCGAGATGATAGTATGCTATCTGGTTTGCCTTTATCAGTCGTGTACATGTTCAGGTGACTGATTACATGTTATACTTTGATAGAGCCCTTAGGATCTTGCTTTACTACCAACAGTATGATGGCGATCATATAAGTGAGAGTTGGGTAGTTTATATGCATATCCTTAATTGTGGTCCCTAGTCGTGGGAGTTTCGAGACAGGGCATCGATACTCCGGAGTAGACTAGTGTGTACAGTCGAGACCCCGACGAGGGGCGGTGGCCGGTCTCACAAGCCACTGGTGTCAGTTGGTACATCTAAGATGTATACAGGTGCTCATTGGGTTATGAGTACACCGGACAGGACTCGCCGGGAATCTGCTAGTTAGTATTATATCTACCGTCAGATAGCAGTTCCCTGGTGACATGTGTACAGGTTAGTTCATCGACCTGAGGTCGTCATTTGTCTCGTGTGAGTTCCCACTGTGCTTTGATTTCTACCCTACCACGGTTCAAAGGAGTCGTGCAAACAGGTAGCTTTTGGGTACAGTCCCGAGCCATATGGAGGCACGTGAGCGGATCTGCAGGGGATTCGTCTCTCCCGGTATTGGGGGCGAGGTCGTACTGTGTCTAGTAGAGCCATTACACAAAGTCCATGGCCATGGCAGGAGATTTACTGGTAGGTACTCCAGTAGTATCTCAGGGTGTTATTGGGCTTCACTCCGACACGACTTATACTGCTATTGGGGGTCTGACGTTACTAGCCCCCTAGGCAGATATGCGATACTCATAGACGAACGGACCGGACTGTATATACATAGTCACTGTTAGGCTTAGTAGGGTTTCCGGATGAGTTCGCTCATCAGCCTCCCTTGAGGTCAGTCCATGGGCAGCCGTTACGCATTGCTAGTGCCGCTGACGGTTTGTGGTTAAACCCACTGCCAGGGTACTGACGAGTCATTAGAGTCCCCCACAGACAGTTTCCCAAGTTCGGGCGAAACGTTGTAGAGGCCGTATGGTTTTATGGCAGGGTTCGGAAAATGCACGTGCGTTTACGCACGTGTTATTTTTCGGGCAGATGATGCTGGTCGGCTTTGGTTTAAGCCGGATCCGAGTATTATAATGAGTGGATATAATATCTTTGTCTCAGTTGCATTTGTATTCGGTCGTAATACAAATGCGGGTATATTTATACAGTTTCGGGGTTATCCTGAAAGTTGTTTCAGGATCACTTTTGGAAGTTGCCAGTTTTCAGTTTTCTTTCAGCCGTCTTTTGATATTCGGTTAAAGACGGATTTATCTTTTCTTGGATGAGAGTGAGTCATGCTTCTAGAAGGTTCTAGAAGGTTCTAGAATTTGGTGACAAGGATTATGACTCATGCTTTGATTTCTAAACATTCTTGTTTTCCTTAAGATATTCTTTTGTGTTCACATTATGATATTTTGCTTATGGTTACTCTCCCCTCTCCTACACTCACCTCCCTCCACCTATAAATGGCCGGCCCCTCCTCTCTCACTCTCACTTGATGGTTTTCATTTGTTAAAAGATTATGATAGATTTTGGGGTGTATGGAATTCACAGCTCATTTCATTCCATCACCCGATTCCCTCGGCAACTTCATTAACCGATCGTCCACGGACTTGGACGAAGTGAGACAAAGTCATCTACTCATTCTCTACATCATTCTTGGTCGTCTCTTTTAGCAAACTTGACGACCGAGTTGCCTCAAGTCAGAGGCGGGAGCCCGTTTAAAGAATCGTCGACGTGGTGCCATCTCGACGAAGAGATCGGAGATCGACGAGATCGGAGCAGCCGCAATGGAGCGTGGGATGATGGTTGAAGAACGAAGGACTCGGATCGTTCGGTATAACCTTTCTACACTCTTTACAGTTTGTTAGTTTAGCAATAATGGCAGATCCGGGTTAAAGTATACGATAGCGCCAGTTAAAAAGTTTTTGTTCCGCATTTGGCGTCTGTAGACTGCTGGGACGCTAGCGTAGACTTACACTTAGGATATCTTCGGAGTCAAAAAGGGATACAAGTGTTATAAAAAAGAGCTTAATAGAGTCTTCGTATATGCTGATATGACCTTTCATGAAAATATCTTTCTTTGGTGCTAATGTAACATCCCAATCACTTAGAGATGATTTTCCTATTAATGAAAATGATGTTCTTGTTGTTGAATCCTTTCCAGCCAATCCCCGTGTCTCAGTGGCACCAAATACTTCAAAACTTGATGATTACTTAATTGAGCAACCAACTCAGATGGAAGAAAACGAGGGAGAAGGGTCTTCGGTCATCGAAGAACTTACATCTGTTTCAGGCTCAGATCCGATTCAGACTGATCTTGATCTTTCAATTATCCTTCGCAAAGATACTCATACCACTAAGCTTCTCTATCCTCCATCAGACTATGTCACATATGATAGACTTTCTTTCTTGTATAGAACATTTGTTGCTGCTGTTGATTCATATGTTATTTCTTCTTCTACATCTGATGCTCTGGCTCATTCTGGATGGAGGAAAGCCATGGAAGAAAAAATGTTAGCCTTACACTTGAATGGTATATGGAAACTTACTCAGTTGCCTGTTGAAAAGAGAGCGGTTGGATGCAAATGGGTATATACCATAAAGCTTAATTCAGACGGTTCATTGGCTCGTTTGAAGGCCAGACTTATTACCAAGGGCTATTCTCAGACTTATGAAGAAAATTATGATAAGAGTTTTTCTCCTATGGCAAAGATGGCGTTTGTACGTATATTCTCATCACTTGCAGCTACGTACAATTAGCCTCTATATCAGCTTGATGTGAAAAATGCATTTTTTCACGGTGACTTGAAGGACGAAGTATATATGGAGCAACTACCTGATTTTGTTACTCAGGAAGCGTCTGGAAAAGTCTGCAAACTTCTGATATCTTTATATGGTCCTAAACAGTCTCTACGTGCTTGGTTTGGAAGACTAACTAGCGATGTTCGAACTGTTGAGTTATGCAGAAGCAGAATAATCATTCTGTTTTCTTTAGAAATCGAGAAGGCTGCAAAATTTTGATGGTTGTTTATGTTGATGATATTGTGATCACAGGCGATGATGCGAAAGGTATTACTAAGTTAAAAACTTATCTTCAGAAGAAATTCAGCACTAAAGACTTAGGAGAGTTGAAATACTTCCTTGAAATTGAGGTGGCATGTTCTTCTCCTTAGGGATGCTCAAAGTATGTTCTTGATATGCTTAAGGAAGCAAAGATGTATGACTGTAAGCCTATTGACCCACCTACGGATTCTAATGTCAAGCTATATCCAGAGCGGGGGAGCCACTTACCGATCTAGGATGATATCGTAGATTGGTTGTTAAGCTTAATTATTTGACCGTGACAAGGCCTGACATCTCTTTTCCTGTTAATATAGTTAGCCAGTTTATGGCGGATCCTACAGATTCACATTGGAGTGCAGTGATGCGTATCCTTTGCTATTTAAAAGCTGCATTAGGGAAATGTATTATGTATAAGAACTTTGGGTATTCTAAAGTTACAGGATTTACAGATGCAGATTGAGTTGGATCGTTAAGTGATCGAAGATCAATCACGGGTTTTTGCGTGTTTGTTGAAGACAATTTGGTCTCGTGGAAAAATAAGAAATATAATGTCGTCTCACATTCAAGTGTTGAATCAAAATATAGAGTCATGGTTAATACTACGAGTGAGCTAGTATAGATAGTTTCTCTTCTTCGGGAATTTGGTTATCGATCTAAGGAGCCGATAAAACTTTACTTTGACAATAAAGTTGCCATTTATATTGCCAACAATCCAGTTTTTCATAAACGAACAAAGTACATCGAAATAGATTGCCATTTTGTTCGAGAAAAATTTGAAGAAGGGATCATTGATACAATCCATGTGAAAACCGACTATCAATTAGCAGATCTGTTCACCAAGCCTTTGGGAAGGAGTCGAGTGCAGTTTATTAGATATGTGTGATACATATGCTCCAACTTGAGGAGGAGTGTCAAGAAATATATATATTAGCTTTAATTAGATTTAGATTTAATTAAATTGTTAAGATTGGTAAGATATATATTTGTTTAGATTATTTGTATTTCCTATTATTAGAAAATCAATAATATATATATAGAGAATGATGGAGGAAAGAGGCCATAGGAGGGAATTCCCTCCTATGGCGTCGAAAAAATACCCCATATATATATATATATATATATATATATATATATATATATGAGATTGAGGGATTCTCTTGCTATCTCATAATTTTCCCTAATTCTTTGTTTGCAGATTGTTATTACTTTATTCATTGAAGTTGTGCTGTTGATATCAATAATCCCACAGTTACAGATACAAAGAAGCATCACGGATTCATGATCCACACACAAAAAAAACTTTTGATGTAATTTTCCTTAACTTTTCAGTGCAGGAGGGCCAAATTCTGAGGAAACAGTAAATTTGGAATGCGATGATCAAGCTCCAGAGTTAAGTTTGTGGGATAGGCTTAGAAATGCAGCTATATTGGATATTGAATCGCCTGACTTCCCTTGGGATTCTCTCTCATCTCTGCTCCATACAAAACATACTTCAAGCGCAGAGAATTCCGAGGATGAAATGAACAAAAGCTTTAGAGGTATGCTACTGCAAAAATTAGCAGAATTATGTGACTCTAATATAGTTGAAACAAATGTCCACAAGATAAATGTTTGGGTTACCTAATGCGCAATCAACGCTTATTGATCAGGATGGACTTATTTACTGCTCAGTCTATTCCATGATCTTTAACGCTCATCAAGTGATATTGCTGAAATGTAAATTATCTTGTAACGTCTACTGTATATTTCTTAAATCTTAATATTATGTTAGATTGATATATTGATATTCCACTACCACACCCCGACATCTTAAGCTTAGAATGAAGTGGTTGTTATTTCACATGGTATTCAAACTTCAAATCTCATCACTGTCAATTTAAAATACACTGAATTGGACCCTATTTATCCTGCATGCCTTTACTAGTGAGTCTTTTGGCTAGAGGCCTTTCCACACGGCTCAAAGGCTCACTTCATGGGAAGTCGTAAGAGCATGTTAGCCTGATTTACATTGCCAATAGCTTAAGCCTATGGTAAAGAGGCTTTTAACAATATTAGATTGCATTTGTTTCGCTTGGTTTGATGCAGGTGACCGTGCATTCTGGGGGAGTTGTTTTCTTTGCGCTATTCAAAAATACGTTGGCAAATGACAATCTCTCGCCTAGAGAATATATATACTGCAGTGATTAAGTTTGCATCATCTAGGATGGCCACACAATCAGAACGCTTGGGTTATGAATATGCTAAATGGCTTGGAGTTCGAACACCTCTAGTCTGTAATTTCCCCTTATAATCCATACTCCTCTCGTACATCAGGAAAATCCCTACAATTATAGTGCAAACTCAACACGTTTATAATTTGAAAGTGTATAAATTACACTAAACTAACCTTAACCATCACTGTTTTTCTCTAAATTACCTTAAAGCTTTCTTATTACAGTAGAACTCCCTTAAACTTTGGTTTTAACGAAGTTTTCTCCCCACTAAAATTCCCTTAAATGCAGCATTTTAAGGGCCCTCACTTTAGTAAAAAAGCATATAAGGTGGTTAGCTGCAAAAGGCTCATAGTTAGCATAGTTTAGTGTAATTTAGCCTTCAAAATTTGTCTAAATGGGTCTCTTTTGATGTCGTGTGGCCATCTTTATGGATGTCAGTGTCACACGCCACTCTTTTAGCAAAAGAGGATGTTTTCGGGCTTAGAAGCCCTTCAAAACATATATTTTTGCAGTCATTTAATTTTATAGGAAAGTGTGTAGACAATCTAATCTTTTCTTTGTACAAGTCGTTAAATATAATGATATCCGAAATTATAATTTTATTCGAGAAATAAGCCCTTTTAATATTTTCACTTTCCAAACTACCAGTTATAGCTTAATTACTCAGATCATTTGGTGAATGTTAAAGGCTAGAGTGATTCATACTTCGAGCTATGAGTGGCAACAAATCAAGGACGCCACAGAGAAAGTACGAGATGCATGCAGTAGTCTCTAATGGCGATGAAGTTGGTGAATTGAGCTGTTCACAGTTATTGGAAGATCTTGAATTGAGTAGATGCGTTTTCCTAATGGCGTATGTACTCCACCCAGTCATTTAGTTAATAACTATTTGAATTGAGATCTTATTGCATATAACGCCCGCCATCATTACCTCATTTAACACATAATTTAAGTAGCTGCTTCATAATTTGACTGGAAATGACCCAAGTTTTTATTTTGTGTGTGTAATAACAGCAAAATATTATTATTTTAGCAAACTCTTAACTAATAATACAAATAATTTCACTAGTCTAAATGGAAGTCCTGGATTGTTTCCTTTTCTTCTTAGATTCTTCCAAAGAGAATTTGTAGGACGATAAAGCAGTAGTCACCTGAACAATCATTTTCATTTATAATTTCTGTTAAGAAAGCGGGCAAATTATATAATGCTTCTATGAATTAATTTAATCATGAATACTTGATGCACAGATTTTTTTTTATAAGTGCTTGATGAGGTTTGGTGGAAGGGTGGTATAAGCAATTAACCCTTGAACATGTTATATATATATATATATATATATATATATATATATATATATATATAGTTATGTTCATGGCTCACCATTGCTAGTAAACTCCGATGCATTTGATTGGCAAAATGCCGCAGAAACTACTGCTTCAGCCCTTGGCCGGGTCTTAATGTTGGATCTTATACTTAGAAATGAGGACCGACTCCCATGTCGTCAACATAGGTTGGCGGGGCAACAGCGCAAATCTTTTATTTGCAGATACGGTTGCCTCCTCTTACATGGATGCAATGGAGGAAGCTTACGATTCGGCCATCAGAAGATATAAACCGAGGACAATTAAAAGACTTCAAAAAGAAAGAAGAGAAATATCCATAAATTGAAGATTAGGCTCCCATAACGTTGAGCATGATATAACTCATAAATCCAAAGGGGAAAATGCGTCGAATGAATTCAGGGGTTCCTTGAAGACCCCCAATAGGAAAAAGGGCGCACGATCAAGAAAATTATCCGAAGGCGGTCGAGTTGTTATTAAACAATTTCGAGTATTTTTCGAACTTACTGTACGAAGTTAAGGTTTACTAAACTTGAAGAATGTGATTCGCCAACAGATTCTACATCATTGGATTCATGTTCTTGGTCTGATAGCAATATGATATCAATTATTAATGAGTTTAGAGGAGGTTTTCATGCAGCTCTTAGAGATTTACAAGGCTTCCATATTTTTCTTCTCACAAACCACCAGAAACTCGATGCTCTTTTTAGACTCTTTCTTCCAATACTTAATAAAAGCAGTGGCGAGATTGAAAAGGATGATTTTGGGCCTTCAGAGTCACCGTCACATTCTAATGTCTCTAGTAATGCTTCTTCCTCTATTGGAATCAATGAAAGGGATGCAAGTGAAGCAAATCAAGAATCAGGTGATTTTGAAATGCAAAGACTTACTAGGAGATTGTCACGTGCGGTTTCTCGAGAAAGTGTCATTTTGAATTCTCCCGTCTCACGAGACAATTGGAGCGGGTGTTATTCTAAAGGAAATGAAGATCCTACTGAGAATAAGTTCTAAAGATTTTTTTTTAGATAATAGATGAGATTAATTAGCCACCCCTTGATTCCAAGTCCCACCAATGGACCAATCTAACCCCATAAGTTCTAAAGTTAAATTGGAGAATTAATTACTTATAAAAGAGATTGCTCTGAGTGATAATAGTGTTATGGTTTGGAAAAGTTTGAGGGGTGTTTGTGCTAATAAGTAGATTGAGGGGATATAGGTGCTACGCTAAGATAAACTATAGGGTGTTCAGATGCAAATAACCCTACTTAAAATCGACCACTGTTAGGATCTTAAATTGTGCCTTCTTTAAGAGAAAGTGTAAGAAAACGCTATTCCACACACATGCGCGTGCACACGTGCACAAGTTCAACTGAGAGTTAGGCTAAAAGCTGCTCCTAACCTGTTCCCTGGCTGCAGATAGATTCTGAGGAGAGCAAGGAGTTGGAGCAGTGGAATGAATTGCCAAGGATAGACATTGTAAAACTTTGCCAAGACAACAACTTCAATTCTGGATTTTTTTTGAGGGGAATGATAATAACATTGTTGTTGACGCTTATGAGTTCAAGGTACTGCCTGGCGTCTCTCTTTAGTTCTCTGTCACCGCACCAAAACACCGAAATTGTAAGAATTGCTGAATATATTTGTACTTTAACATGCCCATCCTGGTTGTTAGGCCTTTTGTAACAATGTTTTTCTAGTCCACCTTTTTTTCACCTAAAAAAGAAAAGAAAAGAAAAGCTCTGGATTTTGGACTTGTGTTCTAATGAAATTGGAGTAATTAGATTGCTCACACAACACTGTGAATCCTTAATTAGATTGCGAAAATTTGACATGTAGGATAAGTTCATATGATGAAGAGTTGACTCATAATGTACATTCGGTTATTGCATTAATTTAAACTTTGAATATTACTTAAACTTGAGTACTTAAATGACTAGAAGACCAATTTTCACATTTTTGGCTGGTAGTCTACTTTTACTTACTGACACCACATGATATTGAAGATGAAGATATCAGCGACCTATTCGACAAAGCTTCTGATTTCATCGATCATGTTGAATATTTGGGAGGAAAAGTAATTGTTCGCTGCTTTGAAGGGAAGAGTCGAAGCATAACTGTTGTTCTTGCTTACCTAATGCTAAGGAAGCAAGGCCCCGTGGTTAATTTCATGAACCCCTGGTTTAACCTGCATAACTCTTATGTACCGTAAGTGGTTTATTAGCACACCTTCTTTGTTCATCCACCAATTAATACCGGCAAGAACACTTAAATTTCTACTATAAACAACGTAAACACCTTCTGGAGTTACATTAGACAGTCATAAGTTGATTAGAATTGAAAATGCACTATTACGTAGAGGTTCCCACCGTATGGGCCAAAATATCTAGCGCAGGAGCAAATACCTCCCACTGCTTGGATAACTGCTCATACAATTTTCAATGTAGGGGTAATTATTTTTTAAAAAAATAATAATATCTTGACCTACGGTAGGGCATAATTTTACATTTTAAAAATTAGAACTGAGCCACTTCTGAGTGTAGAAGTGAGCTTTAGCTTGGTATGGATGTTTTTGTTTCAAGTAGATTCCCAATTCTTAACCTGATTAGAATTGTTGAGCTCCTTCTTTAATAGGTGCAGGATACACATTCAGGATTCAGGAATCTTTTGTTTACTTCATCTTGTGTTGAGTTCCTTGGTAAATAACTGGGTTTACATTTATGAAACTTGTTTCAAATGGATAAGAGCCAAACCCTAAATATGTGGGTTGTGAACAAGCAATAAAAATTTCGTAAATCTGGCGACACAAATTTAAATCCGCGAAGTGTGTTGGGAACAAGCAAACATAAACTGTATACTTCAATATCTAAGCAGAAATATATACCTTCATCCAAGTATAAATATTTGAGTTGATTCATTCACGCAGAGCAAACTATGTTGTTTGATAATTTTTTCTTTTCCTTTTTCTTTCTGCGAAGTTATTGGAGAAATTGCTATAATCTTCTAATGTTTCATCCCCATTGCACGATAAAGTCAAAGTCCTTGATGATTTTTTCATGCTACATATAACTACCCTAATTACTGAGTAGCTGTCTTTAGTTAAATCTTCATTTACTATTAATGCATTTATTTATCACTCAGTTAAAAGTGATGTAAGGTCACGAAAGTCCGATGATAGGAGTGAAATTGAGAGCAGTCATCATAAGGTGAGCAACAGCTCTCGTCTCTTCAATCCCTCATTTTTCACATCCCTCCCCAACATCATGGCATTCCATGCCAACCCTCCCTTTGAACCCAACCCTCCCCCTTTGAACCCAACTCCCTTTATTTTCTTCCTTTGAACTAATCTCATTCTTTTCCATGACAGCACCACACCAAACTCCTCAACTCCTACTTCACAATCTTCTTACATCTCATTGGTTTTTTTTTCTTCAAAACTTATTTCAATCAACCATCATTCATACTCCTTTTTCCATCTTTTTTCATTTCATCTTCTCTTAAATCTCCTTCCTCTCTAACTTCTATATTTCCCTCTCTCTCTTCTCCTCCTCTTTTTATTTTGTTGCTATCCTCGTCTAGTATTTGTTAAAATTCCTCAACCAATTTCATGTGCATTTCTCATCCATAACCCTCTACATGTTTGTTTGAGTCTCTCACTCGCTAGTTTTCTCTATTGCTCTTAATTTTTTTGGTGCTTTCCAATGCCTCCGGCTTCCAAAGTGTTGTTCAACTCCGCTGTGAAGCACAAGAAAAATGGGAAGAAGACTTCAAAGGGTGATAAGCCTTCTCACTCCTCGAACTCCCACTCACTCTCAAGTGAATTTTCGGCCGATAATGAAGGAGATTCTACCGATTGCCATGTTGAGGCTATACTCGTTGTAGTTTGCGATGATAAGTTAAAGTTGTATAATCCGGATTTACTTGTGCCATCATTACCCCTGCGCTCCGATGATCAACCATCTATTGACAAGTCACCATTGAATGATGCAATGGGGGCCACTACCCACCCAAATCACATCTTACCACCTATAAACTCACATCATGCCTTACCACTCATATCACAACCACCTTTTCAAAAAGATTGGAAAGCAACACTCATATCGGCGGGATCTAATAAGAAAAGATCTCTTGATTTTATTTCTCTGAACGAAGAAGGCCGTATTGAGCTCACCGACGAAGATGAACAATTAGCAAAAGGTAAGTGGGGCCGTTCACTTGTTGGCTATTGTCTTGGTAAGCAACCATATTATCATCATCTCGTTGATTCCCTAAAGAAACAATGGCGATGCTGCGGTAGTTTCCAAATTTCCGCTTTAGGAGTTTTTTTCTGTTTCAAATTTATTAACCATGAGGATATGATTCTTATTAGAGACTCCGCTTCTTGGTTTATTGGTGGGCACGCATTGATTATTAAGAATGGGAACCGGGGATGAAAATCATGAAGGAAAATTTTGCAACAATGTATGTTTGGATGAAGTATCCTAATCTTTCGCCGGAATGGTATATCGACCGAGGTCTTGCTAAACTAGGTTGCTTTATTGGGACTCATCTTTTTATGGATGAGCTTACCTCTTACATAACACGCATGGAATTTGCGTGCATTTGCGTTGAAGTAAAACCGGATAAAATGCTACCAAAGGAAATCTCTCTTCGGTATAAAGATTGTACTAACATACGATCTATTGTTTATGATTGTAGGCCACTACAATGTCTCAAATGTAAAACCATTGCACGCTCCAATGCATCATGTATGTCCGCTTTCTACTACATCAACACAAACAACACACATTCTATTCCACCTCCAAAATTATACCACCTCCAAATCCATCATTCAACATCAACCCACTATTGTAAACCGATGAACCATTTTAACGAGAAAATGCGGTTTTCCTTGATATATTTAGTATCGTCCACCATGATGTTTTCTCGGTTCTGAGATGTTTTCGAGACCCGATTCGAGGAGTTGGATGAACCGTCTCGGGTACATGGTGGACCCGGTATGGTACCTCAGGGTAAGAAGCTCGAGTAGTAGACGATGAGCCCGGCAGGGGCAGACTGCCTACCGGTGATTTTACCTGAGGTTGATTTACCGTTGTCTTCCCGAGCTGCACGTGCCGCCCGTCTATGAGCAGTAGACAAGGCAACCGGGAGCTCCTCTGAAGGAGTAGCAGCGGTAGTAACCGCGCTTGAACCTGCTCCCGCAGCCAAAGCAGCACTACGCTCTCTTACTGCGCGCCTCAGGCACGTCCTTTCCTCCCGGGCCGTCACGACAGACCTTTTAGAAGCCTCCTTCAGCAAGGCGTCGTCGTCCGCATTCAGAGTTACCTCCAGAGCCGTCAAGGCTTCCATCATCGGTTTTTTAAGCAGGGCCTCTTGCGGCAATACTGAAGAGGCCGAGACTTCGGTGGCCGGCCGGGGAAGAGTCTCCGCATCACCTTGCGGAACCAGCATTATGGTCCCTACAATGAGATAAGGAAAGGGTTAGGTTGTTCATAAAAAGGAGAATGAAGACTCAATGAGCCGTGACATACCAAGGCCCAATAGAGCGCGATTCATCTCTTCCTCCTCGAAAGTCCCGAGGGAAGCCGCCAGAGCCTCCTCAGTAGTGAAGCCTGTTACAAAAGGAAGAATGTCAGTCAAGACATGACAATAAAAATAAAGATATAACGCAATGACAAAAGTACGACTAATATTTACTTGATTGCACGAGGGCGGCTATTTTCGCTTGATGCCTCGCGAGTCGCTCAGAAGCAGCAATAGCGGCATCGAGATCAGTGTCTGCTGGCTCTATGAAGAGACCCTCATCGGTTCTATACTAACTTAGGCCTTCGGTAAGAGGGGCCTGAGGCTCTAGGCCGAGTACGGCATCAAGGGAGAGGACCGACTTCTTCTTCTTCTGTGTGCGAGTTCCGGTCGCGGCCAAAACCAGCTTGCGCTTTGTGGGTACTTTAGGACGGCGAGTCCCGATATCCGAGCCCACGCCAAATTCGGGTGAAGCTACATTTACCGTCTCTATGGGAGTACGGGGCACCGATGGCACATCCACCGTCTCCACAGGGGCATGGGGCAATCCGCACGTGGGGCTTAGTACACGTGGAGGCTCAACTGCAGCGACTTCTCTTAGCGAAGGGGGGACAATGGTCCATCGCCTCAAAAGGACCTTGCGATCACTGGCAGGAGGTGCACTTTTGCGGTCAAGCAGCAACCGCCTTTCTTCCTTAATAACGACGCCCGTCGAATGTTGGTACCATGTCATATATGCATTGAGGATCCGTGGGACACAACTCGGCTCGCTGATAAAGAAGTGAGAGCCCATATTCAAACGCATGAAGTGATGCAGCGCGCTCCGCATCCCCTCTTTAGTAGCAGTGGGTTCCATAAAAAAAGCCTCCAGCGGCACTCCTTGGTTATAGCTCAATTGTTAGGCAAAACGATGCAGATTATATCTCATGAAAAGCGCCGCATCATTTTGCCTAAACACCAGGAAGCCCGGTCTGATAGAATATAAATGGAGGGTCTCTCGAGCTGTCAGAACCGAGTCTCCGTCTTTGAAAATATCCTGCAATAACCGTACCGTTGTGGTAGACTCTTTTCCGATGGTTAACACCTTGTCGGTAAAGGTCATCCCGTCTCCAACCTTGCGGGGGCGAAGGAGTAAACCTCTAGCAGTCCGCGGTGACGGATTTACAATTGAGGCACCGACCAATCGCATAATCCAGGGGAAGCTGCACCTGTCATAGAAAGAAGGCCTTCTATGGATACCAAAAACGCAAAGTGCATGTAGCTCGAGCCATGACATGAAGTAATGCATCGAGAAGCTCACATGTTGTACTCCAGGTTCAGTAGTATCCGCCACTTGACTAAGGCCATAATACAGATGGGCTAAGCCAGCAACCCCGACAGCCACTTTCACCCCAATAGTCATCCGGTGAGCCGGGTAAAAGACAGATGGCCTCATACGGTGAAGGTGCATTGGGAACGCGAACCATCTCAACCATAGCCTAAGGAATCCCAAAAAGAATGCTTCCTCGTCCATCCCAGGGACTGCAATCTCTATAAAAGGAACAACCGGAGAGTTGGGAAGGAAGAAACCCTTCTGATTTACCTCCATCGCTAGCAGGTTGTCCAAACCTAAGCCGAAAGGGTCGTCAAGCGTGGCGAATTTAACGGCCTCCTTCGAGAAAACTTGTGGGTGAAGGAAACGAGCGATGAAATCCTCGAAACTAACCCTGCGGCTCCCAGATTCGAGAAAAAGGCCCTCGTAGATGTTCAACACTTTGATCAAACTAGGAAACTGGTGTTGAACAGCATTCACAGGGGTAAGGCCCATTATCACCGACTTGGCACCAAAAACATATTCGTCCATGGAAAGCAACTCCTCATAATGCTCCCCTATGACCGGTAAGCCAGAAACTTCCACAAATTCCTCTAAAGAGATTGATACTTCTCGGTCCAGCGAGAGGAAGGTGTGAGTAGGGATATTCCACTGCTCCAAAAAGGCCTTAACCCACCAGGTGGGAAGCGTAGGATATTGGAAAAGAGAATCATAAACGGCGGTATACAACCCAAGCCTCATCAACTGCGACTTTTTCGATGACAGAATGTAGCGGGCCTATTGCAAATAACCGGTCGGATGACGAGGAATCAGACCTATGTTATATGGTTGCCCCCATGGCCGCGCCTCGCCTTGACAAATACGACGTCCCAAGGTATCTAAAACCATGGGAGGTTGAACGGGAATCGAAGCTATAGCAGGCTGAAGAATGCCTTCTGAAGTCCAATTGACCATCTCTACGGCATAGTTCACCGGGGGTGAGTTGGCGTAATAGATCGCCGTGATGGGCTCTGAAGGTTCCGCACATGAAAAGCTTTGTCGACCCCTGATAATCTGATTGTACCATGACCCCCAAAGGAGAAGATTCTTATGTTCCGGATCATGGTCTCTGATCAAAGCTAGGACCTCCCGGTCTACGGGTGCTCCAGGAAATCCTCCCTCTGAGCGAACGAACGGGAACGAAGTATCGAAAGACATGTTACCTGCAAAAAAGGGGATAGAAATCAACTGTCAGTGTTGTAATTTAACTTTTAATTTCTGACACTTGGTACTTTAAAATTTGTACCACGCTGCAATGCAATGGAAAGGGGACCAAAGGGGGACCCACAAAATCCAGATGACAATGCATCAATTACTAAAACAACCTCATCATTGGATGAGATGTCAATTAATGAGGAAATCCTCAAAGAATATTCTCATTGAATGAGAAATCCCTTGGGAGAAGGAGAAAATCTTCCTTTCAGAGCAAAGCGCTATAACAGAGTGACACGTGTCAAACTCTGGTCATGAAGGACTAAAATTCCTTAGAAGAGACTAGCTCTGTAATCATGATAGAAAATCCATCAAGGATTATCAAAATTAATGCTTGAGAATTAA
This sequence comes from Agapanthus africanus, assembly GCA_030015575.1. Classification (NCBI taxonomy): domain Eukaryota; kingdom Viridiplantae; phylum Streptophyta; class Magnoliopsida; order Asparagales; family Amaryllidaceae; genus Agapanthus; species Agapanthus africanus. The sequence goes on along the minus strand of JASDDO010000028.1, from coordinate 89,344,626 downwards.
AATTCTGGGGTCTTAAAGATCCATGGAGAAACTCTCAAGAGTTCTTCATCAAAAGATTAAAAGATCTACGTATTATCAAAAGAGCAGAGCTCTGATTCATGGGATAAGAAACCTCAAGAAAAGATCTGTTTAGATCTATGGGTTCATGAGAGCAAGGCTCTATTAATGAAACCCTAAAAGTGTTTTCTTTATATCAAAGATTTATGAAGAGCAAGGCTCTGTTAATGGGTAAGAACCCTAATTTGTTAAAATTAAAATTTCTAAATTTTACCTAAGAGTTTTGACTCTTGAAAATTCTTAACAAAAGAGCTGCGCTCTGAATGAAAATTCTCAAGAAGAAGATGATAATCATCTAAAGGACCAAAGGTCCAATTTATAGGCACTGAACTGCCTCTTCAACTTCTGAGTTGATCCAAGGGTTCAGATGTTTCCACCGCTGCACTCATGTGTGCGCCGCGTGAGCGCAACGGTGGGGGGGCATTTGTTTCCTCAATCAGAGCAAAGCTCTGTTTTGAATTTCAAAATTCAAAAATTCAAAAATTGCAGCAACGCTTTAGATCCTGCGCACTGCGCGCCACGCGTCAAAAGCAGACACGCCAGCGCCAGGAGCGCTGAACCCTAGACAGCGCACTCCAATCAGAGCAAAGCTCTATTTCCAAAATTCAAAAATTAAAAACTTGAAGCAACGCTTCAGATTCAGCGCTCTGCGCTGCGTGCCACATGTCAAGCGTGGGTGCGCTAGCGCAGTTGTGCTGCGCTCTATGTTGCGCACCACGTGTCAAGCATAAGTGCGCTAGCGCAGTTGCGCTGCGCTCTGTGTTGTGCGCCACGTGTCTAGCGTAGGTGCGCCAGCACTGGAATTAAAAATTCCCACCGTTAGATCAAAGGATCTAATAATAATGATAAATCATTAATTAGCCAGAATTAAATTCTGTTAAGTAAAGATTTCTCAAAATCTTTCCAAACAACAAGATTGTACTTTAAGCACCGCTGGATCAATGATCCAATGGTAAATAATGAATTACCAAAACAGAACAAATTTTGCATAGAAAGATTTTTCAATCTTATTTAAAACAAGAAGATTATCTTCTGTAAAACAGAAGCCTTAGGATCAAAGATCCAACGGTGGGAAATATTCCCAAATTAATCAGAGAAAGATCTCTTCAACTGATTTAACAAATCAATTGGCCCTATATAAAGGCCCCAAGACTTCAAGTCTGAAAAAAGAAAGAAAAAAGAAAAGAAAAAACTCTCTGAAAACTTTGAGAAAAACTCAAAGAGAAAGAAAGGCAAGCCTTCGAAGAAAGAAGATCATTTCTTCATCTTTAAAGGTAAAACAATTAATTCTTGAACAACAGAGATGAAATCATCTCGTAAAAAGAAGAAACATCTTCTAAAAAGATCTTAGATCTGTAAAAAAACCAAGGTCTTTGATTAAACATAAAGGATTAAAAGATCTAATCCTTAAAATATAAAAAAGAAGTATTTTACTTCATTCACAGATCTTTTGATCTATAAAAGTAGAGCCTTTTAATAAAAACAAGAACTTTGGTTCTTGAATCTTGAGGCAAGGCCTCCTTTGAAGAACATAAACTTGTTCTTTGATCTTAATTTTGATCTGATGCGCTTTGCGCTACTAGAAAGTGCTTTGCACTCATGAACTGCGCCCTTGCGCTCATTGGATCGGCGCATAGCGCCAGAACTTGCCACATGTCAACCAGAGACATGATCTGTGCTTTGCGCTCCTGAAACAGAGCGCTGCGCTCATAGACTGGCGCTCAGCGCCAAGCGTGCCACGTGTCGCTCGCTGGCGCACCAACAGACTAGCGCAAAGCGCTCATATGGAAAGCGCAAGTGCGCTAATGAACCGGCGCTTAGCGCTAAGCGCGGCACGTGTCACCCTCATGTGCGCTCTCTAATTGGCGCAAAGCGCCTGATGCGCCACGTGGCACGCTGTCAGAACATATTTTGTTCTGATAAATGCTAGGCATTTAATCCCAGATAAAATGTCAGAGCCCAATGCTTGGCATTATTTAAAGAGCAGAGCCCAAATAAAGGCCTAACAGGCAGAATAAAAATGAAATGTTAAACATTTTTAACTGGACTTAGCCCAATTCTAGCCGTAAGTCCTCAATTTAAATTGAACTGAGCACACCTGCTCTTCCAATCAATTTACACCCGGTTCGAGGGTACATCTCTTCACTCCTTTGATATTTGTCGCTGTAATTCCTCAACGTCTTCAAAGAGGTGACGGGTCCCGACAACCATACATTACTACGGACTGTGGGGTCCTTAAACTCATGGACTATGATGTCCTTAACCTCGACCGTGATGTCTTAAAACTAGCGTCGGACTGTGGAGTCCTTAAACTCATGGACTATGATGTCCTTAACCTCGACCGTGATGTCTTAAAACTAATATCGGACTGTGGAGTCCTTAAATCCACGGACTATGATGTCCTTAACCTCGACCGTGACGTCTTAAAACTAACACCGGACTGTGAGGTCCTTAAACTCACAGACTATGATGTCCTTAACCTCGACCGCGATGTCTTAAAACTAACATTGGACCGTAATGTCCTTAAACTAATTATCGACCGTAACGTCATTAAACTAAACAATAGAGCCCAATTGCTTTCTTGCCGGATCTAAACGATCCCGCTAAGTTGATCTTAGTCTAAAATTGACTAACGTGTCCTTAACAAACGTTTAAGTTGATCTTAGCCTCAAATAAGGCTATCGTATCCTTAAACACAACCCCCCAAATCCAAATCTAAGAAAGATACGGATTTGGACTAATCCACGTTCTACGGGCGATAATATAAATTAGTCTCCGTATACAATCCTACGGGCAACTACAAAGAAAACAAACACCCACGACACGAAGTGACCATCTGGAGAAGGAGAAAGTTGTTACCACGATGCGGTAGCGTAATTAACTGCAGGGGCTTGCGCCTGCAGGGAAGAGCGTCCCCACAATCAAAAACCCCTCAAATGAGGGGGAATCTGACGAAGTCTGCTACATCGGCCGCATCCGTTTAAACTTTCGATACACGGTGCCATAAATCAACTTGGCATCTTCGGAGAGGTGGACGGATAGCACCAATTAGCATCTGCCCCCAGATTCAGGCAAGACGTTCACTCTTCCCGGCTTCCGGCGGTAAACAGATTCTGGCACGCCCGGTGGGACCTTTTCCTCTTTCCACTCCACACTTCGCGTGTCGTGTTCGCGAACCAATCGCGGTTTGTTAATGGTTGCCCTTGGGTTTCAAGGTACTAAGATTTAGCGTTTTGCTTGGTGCAGAAAGCAAAGGATCAATGGCTTTCACCTGCTCGAAGTGTTCCACATGCAACTGCAACCTACGTCCTGCCTCAACTAGGGGCATAGCCTACGGGCCCCAAGCGGTTTCCCTGTTCACGATGCCCGTGGAACATGTCACTCAATCCACCACAGGATTATTCTTCGGGACCATGCTCCCGCCAACGAGCTTCACCGCTCCCGTGCCCGTACCAGAAGCTCCCAAGAAGTCGGTCTTCGATCGACTTACAGCTACTGCGGCCCCTCTCAACGGGTCGTCCAACACCGGCGTCTCGGTCTTCTCCAGATTGGGCCAAAATTCCTGTGGGCCCATGATGAAGCCTGCAATTCCAGAGAAGGTTATTCCGAAGAGAGTAACCAACCTTGCTCCTAAAGTCGTCAAGGCGGCTTCTCCTGTCAAGGGGTCGGTCTTTACAAGATCGACTATCCCAACTCCCGCTCCTACTACTCAAAGGACATCAGACTTCAACAGGTTGACACCAGCAACAGCCCCTCACCTAAACAGGGGGCAAGACGAAGCCATCCCCGTCACCGAGCCAACTCCATCAGCTCGACACGTTCGACGTCGCCACTGGCGCTGAGTAAGGAAGGCCGGGGGCAACTCCCTTTCTGGGCTAACTCTACCAGCCCCAACGGCGGAAATTAATGCTGCTGTTCCAACTGGGAACAACTTCGAGCTGCTGAATAAGGTGTGCAGGAATTCTCCTACCGCCGTACTGAAAAGATCTCCTTCGGTGGAGAATGTTGCGGAATCAAAGCCAGAACAGTCTTCTCAACGACTGTCCTCCAAAATCTACAAAGTCTGGCGGCAGGCTCGGAACTCAGTAGTTGATCAAGATTACCCTCACCGGCAGAAAAGGGCGAAGGTTCAATGAGAAGAAATTCGTCCTGCTAAGCCACGGAAAGCTATCTGGGTGCCCACTGCGATGGCCCCCTCAACTTCGACCGCTGATAAGAAGAGAAGGCCGGAGAAAATCCCCATGCCCGCGAAAAATGTCAAAGGCACTGAGCCCAAACGCCCTAAGTCTGGGGGCATGGTGGTACATACTGTTTACATGGCATCCGAAAAAGAGGATAGCCACGCTTTTACGGGCCACCGACCACTCACCCGATCCATCACGAGAGCTCAGGAACATCAGCAGCAGAAACTTCAGGAGATGCTGACTGCGATGGCCGCACTCACCGGGCCAAAAGAAAGCCCGGAGGCATCATCAGAACAGCGTCACGAACAAGAAACTGATTCTGAATTCCTTCAGAGAATCCTTGAGAAGAAGGTAAAAGAGGCTGCGGAACAAGCGGCTAACATAAAGCGAATGGCACTTCTCTTCCAAAACATGGTGAGCATGATGATCCAGCTGGATCCCCCAGCCGATGATCCTCCAATAATAATTGAAGATGACAGAGGAGAAATATCGAATCCTCTGCCGGTTCTGTCAACAGCCAAGGAGGAGACAATCTCTAAAGCTGTCCTGGATGACTATATTGCTCAGCAAATAAGAGTTCACCAGGCAAATGAAGCAGCTGGCCAGGTCGTGAAGACTCGGGCGAATGTATCCAGGCTGGTATGATCAGATAAAATACCCGCCGGGCTATACGATCCCGAAATTCCACGTGTACAAGGGGACGGGAAAATCCCCACCAGCACATCGCCCAGTTTAGAGCCCTGTACGGCAACACGGGGGGCGATGATAAGCTTTTTGCTCCGCCAATTCATTGGCAGCTCTATCGAAGACGGCGTTCGAGTGGAACTCCGAACTTCTAATGACTCCGTCAAAACTTTCGCAGAGATGGAGTTTCTATTCACCCAGCGATTCGCGAGTGCCAGCGAACGCACCCCAATAACGGCGTTGATCAATGCAAGAGTAAAGCCAGGTGACACTTGGGTTCAATATGCAATCCGATGGCGAAATCTGTGGTCGAAGTGCGAACAGCGCATCGAAGAAGCACCAGCGGTGGGCATGTTCATAGGCACCTTAGACGCTTATGCAACTATTTCACAGTTCATGATGTTCTTCAAACCGACCACGTTCCAGGCTTTAATCGATAAGTTGGCCCAGATGGATCAGATGGGTCATAGACCATCTCCCCCCGAAGCCGGAACCGCGGAACGAAAAGGGTAAAGGGAAGGCGATCTTCGTTGCAAACACCCAACAGTAGCCCAGTGCCCCAAAGCTAACGGATCAACTGGAGGAGAGACGGTGCTATTACAACGAGAAATGAAGCGTCCTTACTCATTCCCACGGGACAAAATGAAGAGGTTGTTCGAGCTGTCTATGCGCAACAGGCTTATCAATTTGCCGAATCCAAGGCGACCACCACAACCCAACGAAGTGAATAATCCCAATTATTGCCCTTACCACCAACAGTATGCCATCCGATCGAGGATTGCTTCGTCTTTAAGGGATGGATCGAGGATCAGTACCAACAGGGCAAGTTCGCGCTGTCCGAAAAGTGGAAAGCGAGCCCACCACAACCGCACACTTCTAAGAGGATGGACACACCGGGGCAACGTGCTTTTTTGTTGAAGAAGCTCAAAGGGAGGTCGTTCTTTCGGCCAAAACCAAAAGGATGCTGAATGATCTCCAGAAATGCCCGGCGATCAGGTGGAAGAATCCGTTGGAACCTGAAATCATCGAAGGAGTGCTGAAGCCGCACCCAACTCTAAAGGTTGGTGGTGATAACCAAATCGTTATGCTCAGCCGTCGAAATCTTCGAAGAAGAAGAGGAGATCCAAAAAGCCCGTGAAACCTGGCGACAAGCGCACGGACTTACAGAAGCAGATTGACGCGCTGGAAGAGTATAACCAGAAGGCACGGACTCCAATCACGCTCCAAGAGTTCCTCAGCCATGTCCTTGAAGATGGAGATGATGAATAAGACTCGTTGAATGAATCTGAAGATTACGTAGCAAGTTGTCATGCGATCTCTCACTCGTCGATAGACGATGAAGAAGCACCTTGCACCGAAAGACTGGGGGCAGGGCCTGAACTAGAACTTCTAGTGGCCGACAGACGAAATGATCTACACCTTTCTAAATGAATTCATCTGAAAAGTAAAGCCGATCGGGAGCGTGAGATGGCCATATTTGAAAGAGCCAAACGCCGACGACTAGAAGAAAGAGTCGAGACACTCCCGCCGAATCAAGGAACATCCGTCGCGGATAAAAACAAGTTCAAGACGAGGAAAAAGGTTTGCTAAAGACATATAATTGGGAATGAAGTTGTCACCCTCCGAAGCGAACGCCCTTGGTGAGGCGGAAACATATCCTAGCTACTGCTTATGTCATCGAAAGATTTCGCACCCTACTGAAGAGTGCGACGCTTTTTAAAGATGATGGCAGGGATATATTGCTCACCGACAACATTTTAAGCGGATGAAACGCAAAACTCGTCGGGAGCAGAGAAGTACGACCGAGGAGCATAAAAGAACTACCGGTAACTGCCGCACGGTCAACGCCGGAGGATCCCAGGTTCTCACTTTTGGGAGCGACTCTGACGAAGAGATGGCTCTTGGCCCTCTCTTTAAAGAATCCACCTTGGGGAAGGAGGAAGAACCGAAGGCCTGCGAAAATATTCAGCTGCGCAATCGCACACTTCCAAAAAGAATCTCGGGACCCACAAATAGAAAAGATAAGGAAAAAGAAAAGGTCTCTGAGGATATCACCTTAGATGACCAAGTCATGAAAGAGCTGACCGCCAAGGACCCGCCAAAGAAAAGTAAGGTGGACTACAACATTCTGGCGCACTTGAGGAAGTTACCCTCACAGCTCAGCATTCTCGATGTCCTTTTACTATCAAAGAAGCAAGAGATTCATTGATCAAGGCGCTACAAGAGCCAGAGCAATTCCAAGCTTTCCTCACTGAAGAAAGGATGAAAAACGAGCTTGAAGAAGTACACACGGCCGATATCACCTTCAGCGACGAAGACCTCCTTCTTGGGACGTGCGAGCACAACCGTCCCCTCTATGTCTCCGGATATTGTCACGATATCAAGATAGGCAAAATTCTGGTTGGCAATGGGTCTTCCGTCAATCTCCTCAACGTGAGAGTGTTGAAGGAAATCTGCATGAGCGTTCAGCACCTCGCTCGCGATAAAATTACCATCTCTGTTTTTGACTCCCAGTCATCGCAGACTCTCGGGTCTGTGATATTGACATTGCGCTTCGGACTGCTTGTCATAGACATTAAATTTCATGTCATTGACGCCAAGACATGCTATAATGCTTTGCTCGGGCCGACCTTGGTTACACGAGTACAACATCATCCCTTCTACACAACATCAGTGTATGAAATACTTTAAGGATGGTCTTGAGTATACCGTAACAGGAGAACTGAACCCGTTCTCCATGAACGAAGTCCGCAAGTACGAAGATGCAAAATACTTTTTGCCACATTTCGAGGACACGGAGAGATGCCACAAACCGGAGAACAAATCTCTCACCACCATTCCGGTCTTTGGGAGTGATACTGAAGAAGAAGAAGAAGAGGAGATAGTTTATTCAGGTCCATCCCAATACAACAAGCCAGGTCCTCCGCTCCTATGTTGATCTTTGGCAGCGACTCGGAAGATGAGGTCCATGCTATATTCTCTGCTCGGCCACCAATACAAGCATTCGCTGATGATAATCAGAGTCTGCAAATTACCATGGTTCCGCGGGAGCACTATAAAGATCTCGACGCGCTTGAAGCTTATAGCGTGCAAGAGTTCCAAACATTTTACGTCCCTCCCAGGTGAAAAGGTGAACAGGCAATCCTATTCTACCGATCCACGAAAACAAGAGTGGAGAAAGAAATCTAGCACGGCGCAGATTCTATACTTGACAGGCTCCAGCCCATCCGTTTGCCTAGATATTATACAGAAGGCTTGAAAAGGCTGTTGAAGCGCCAAGGGATACCTTTCAAACAGACCGCTCAAAAAGCTAAGTTCTATGACAAGATCTGGAACGTCCCTGGAACTCAGTGGAAATTGCCTAACGGGAGAATGGAAACGACCGGACTTAGGTATGTCTAATCCAAGAAACGAGAGCTACTCCACGACTGCTATGTCGTACATGACTTTGATGAAGAAGGGGATGCTCAGTGGGAAGATGCTAACCCTGAACTAGAAAGAGCTCCCGACGTGAAAATGCCCAGTCCATCGTTCGAAGAACAAATGGACAAGCTTATAAGGGAAGCTGGTCAAAAAGTTCGAAGCGACCATAATCGCGAAATGGCCATCTACGAGAAATCCAGGACTCAGCGCCTTCTTCAACAGGCTGCGAAGGATGAAAATGCCCCTCCTTATCAATCTGTTATACAAAAGACCCGACGCAGAGGCAGAAACAAGGCAAAGAGCGGAAAAGGCGTTCGACAGCGACAAAGCGGGACCAAGAAGTCACGCGGTCAGGAATCGAGCGGTCCGAATTTGTCCCTTATGAAGAAGATGGTCGAACATACTCTTTGCCCCAAGATAAGACAAAGAAAATACTTGATCTTGCCATAAGACATCAAATGATTACGCTCCCGGAGTCCAAGCACCCCGAGCAAGCTAACGAGGTCTCTCATCCAGACTATTGCTCTTATCACTGAGCAATAGGACACCCTCTCGAAGACTGCTTCACCTTCAAGAACTGGGTCGAAGATCAATATCAGCTTGGCAAATTCGCTCTATCCAGCAGTTGGAGGGTAACACCGCCACAGAAGCATGAACCCAGATCCGCGAGAGTAGAACCAGATCAACATCGGTCTTGGAAGCAAGCCCGTACTTGTCATATGATAACGCTATCAGAAGAAGAGCCCGAGAATATGGATGAACTCCCATGGTGCTTCGAAAACAATGATGGCGAGGTAATCTCAGAATTTCCACCAGCACCAAAAGAGCTGGAAGAAGGAATACACACAACTGCAGATAACCTCAAGAAAATTGATTTGGGGACGGCGAACGACCCACGACCGACATTCGTTAGTGGGCTGTTATCTGAAGAAAGGGTGGCCGCGCTAAAAGACGTGCTTATGCAGCATAGAGATTGCTTCGCATGGAACTATTCCAAGATGCCAGGACTAGATCCAGAAATTGCTGTGCACAAATTGGCGATATCCCCAGACGTTAAGCCAATCAAACAAGCACCAAGGAGAATGCGGCTTGAGCTTGAGATGAGCATTAACGCCGAGGTCAAGAAGCTGATCGACTCCGGCTTCATCCAAGAAGTTCAGTATTCTGATTGGATCGCCAACATTGTCCCAGTAATGAAGAAGAATGGGACAATGCGCATTTGCGTAGACTTTCGCAATCTCAATAAAGCTTCCCCGAAGGACGACTTCCCAGTACCGGTCACCGAGCTGATGATAAACAATACGTCCACTCACGAAGTCTTCTCCTTCATAGACGGATCGTCGGGATATAATCAGATAAAGATGCATCCCGAGGACCAGAAGCATACTGCTTTCCGGACCCCTTTGGGTATATTCTGTTACAAGGTGATGCCTTTCGGTCCAAAGAACGTCGGTGCCATCTATCAGAGGGCCATGACGAAGATCTTCGATGACCTTATACATGAAATCGTCGAATGCTATATCGACGACCTCGTGGTTAAGAGCAAGTCGTACGAGGAGCATTTAGAGCATCTGAAGACCTTTATCTATTTCAACGCCTTCGGCAATACAACATGAAGATGAACCCTCTCAAATGCGCATTCGGAGTCTCTTCGGGAAAATTCCTGGGATTCATCATCTGACACCGAAGCATTGAGATAGATCCGTCAAAGATCAAAGCAATTATGGAGATACCCCCACCAAGAACTCTCAAACAATTGCGGTCTCTCCAAGGGAAGCCCGCGTATATCCGGCGATTTATAACCAATCTCTCTGGCAAGTGCCGTCCTTATAGTCACATGATGAAGAAGGGAACCCCGTTCGTCTGGGATCACAGATGCCAAGGCACGCTGGACGAAATCAAGTAGTATCTGCAGAACCTGCCAGTTCTGGTTGCTCCGGTCAAGGGAAAGCCCCTTATTCTTCATACAACAGCCCTCAAAGGTTCCTTAGGCGCATTATGGGCACAAGAGAACGACCAAGGGAAGGAGAGAGCCCTCTACTATTTGAGCCGAGTTTTACTGGGGGCAGAAAGCAATTATTCTCCCATCGAAAAACACTGCCTGGCGTTGATCTTCGCGATGACGAAACTCCGGCACTATGCATTGGCGCATGAAGTCCGTCTCATATCGAAGGTGGATCCCCTCAAATATTTGATGTCGAAGGCCATATTAACGGAATGACTTGCTAAATGGGCCTTGCTCTTGATGGAATTCTTGATAAGCTATCGTCCCCTCAAGGCAGTGAAAGGCCAGGCTATCGCCGACTTCCTCGCTGAGCATCCGATACCGGCCGATTCCCCTTTGAATTGCGAACTGCCAGATGAACATGTGTTTGATGCGATTGACGGTAGTGATACCCGATGGGAACTTTATTTTGATGGAGCGTCTTCTATGAAGAAGCGCAAACAGAACACGCCTTAATCAAATCAGGGGTAGGCCTTATCTTCGTAACTCCACAAGGAGGGATAATGCGCTTTGCCTTCTCCTTAACAGAGCCGAGGACAAACAATGAAGCCGAGTATGAAGCTTTGATAGCTGGTCTCGAGATCGCCATCGACATGGGGATTGAAAACCTCCTCATATACGGAGACTCCCAGTTGGTCGTTAGTCAAGTAAACGACGACTATCAGACGTGCAAACCAGAACTGGTAAAGTACGGTGAGAGGGTACAGCAACTGCTGACCCAAATACCTTCCTACATCTTGGAAAGCATACCGCGTGCAGAAAATAGCAAAGCAGATGCACAAGCTAAGCTCGCTAAAGAACTGGCCGACGAGAACCTCGATGACGTGAGGATCGTTGTGCAAAGCCGTTGGGTCCTCACACCGGCAGAAATATCGCCGGAATCACCCGAGGAAAAAAGAGCGACTGAGCAAATGGCTATGCAAATAAAAGACCAGGAAAAGGCTGAGGATTAGAGAGAAGTCTTTATAGACTACATCAAATCCCGTCGAACGCCTGAAGTTGCGTCCTCAAAACACCAGCTCATGAAGCGAGCCATATCTTTTGCCTTCCTCAATGATACTCTGTATAAGAGGTCGTTTGATTCTCTATGGCTGAGATGCCTGGGACCTGAAGAGGCGAAAAGAGTCGTCCAAGAAGTTCACGACGGACTCTGCGGTTCTCACCAAGCCGGACCCAAGATGAAGTTGAAGATCAAACGGATGGGTTATTATTGGCCCACGATGATCCAGGACTGCCTCGAGTATGCGAAGCAATGCCACTCGTGCCAGATTCATGGGGACTTTATCCATCAGCACCCAAATCCATTACATCCAATGGTGGCTAGCTGGCCGTTCGAAATGTGGGGGACTGACATAATCGGCCCCATCGAACCGGCATCGTCCAGAGGACATCAATTCATTTTGGCGACGACTGATTACTTCTCCAAATGGGAAGAAGCAGTACCGCTAAGGGAAGTGAAGATGGAGAATATCCTCCATTTCTTCAAGACACACGTCATTTATCGGTTTGGAACTCCGAGACGGATCATCTCCGATAACGGGCCAGCCTATAGAAGCCACAAGATTAGCCGCTTCACACAACAACATAACATAGACTGGAGATACTCCTCAGTTTATAATCCACGAGCTAACGGTCTAGCTGAGGCTTTCAACAAGACCTTGACGAAGATCGTGAAGAAGACGGTGTCCCGAAACAAGAAGGACTGGCACGAAAGACTGCATGAAGCTCTCTGGGCGTATCGGACTACGTTCAAGAAGGCCACGAACACAACTCTATACGCATTGGTATTCGGTACAGAAGCGGTACTCCCCCTCGAGATAGAATTACCCTCTCTACAAGTGGCAGTCTATTATGAGCTAACAGACGAAGAGAATGCTCACCTTCGGCTTGAGGAGCTCGATGCCCTTGATGAAACCCGGCTCCTGGCGCAGCAAAATCTGGAAGCTTATAAAGCAAAGATGACGCGCTCATATAAAATATTGACCAGGCCGAGGACATTCCGCTAAGGCGAACTCGTGCTAGTAGTCAAAAGACCTATGATCCCCAATCGTGCCAAGTGGGGAAAATTCGAGCCGAATTATGAAGGCCCGTACATCATAGATAAGGTCTACTAAGGTGGGGCCCATCTACTCATAGACATGCATGGTGAAGACCCTTCAGGCAAATAAACGGTCGCTTCCTGAAGAAGTACTACGCTTGACGAGTCATTGCCTAGGTTAACGATAGATGACGACGACTATGTCCGCTCGCTATCTTCCTGAGCCTAAACTTTGTAAGTAGTAACCGGCTTTCTTTACTACGAACCGAAACGTTCTTAAACTAACAGCGGACCGAAACGTTCTTAAACTAACAACGGACCGAAACGTCCTTAAACTAACGACGGACCGAAACGTCCTTAAACTACCAATGGACCACTATGTCCTAAAACTAGCCGTTGATCGAGATGTCGATAAACTACGGTGGATTGCAGCGTCCCAAAGCTAATATATAAAAAAAAGAAAAAAAACAGTATGTCCATAAGCAAAATGGGCGCGGATGAATACCCGAAAGGGCTCCGTGAGTAAAAACAGCAGGGCTACCGTCGAGTTTTGTGAAAACCCGAAAGGGCGCAATCTCGTTAGAAAAAAAAAGAAAGAATGAAAAAACAAGAGAGAAAAAAGAAAACGGTATGTCCACAAGAAAAATGGGCACGGATGAAAACCCGAAAGGGCTCCGTGAGTAAAAATAGCAGGGCTACCGGCGAGTTTTATGAAAACCCGAAAGGGCACAATCTCGTTAAAAGACACTTGCAAGGTCCTCTCGACCTTGCAAGGAGAAATCACCCGCGTGAGATCCTTACGACTCACAAGGGAGCAACACACTTAGGGATCCCCATGATTCCTAAGGAGAAATTACACTTGCGAGATCCTCACGACTCGTAAGGAGAATCCTCTTATGAGACCCTCACGGCTCATAAGATTCAAAAGTCTTAAGCTACAGGGACCTGAACCTGTTCTTAAGAAGCCCCCACAACCTCTACTACTGCCCTACAAGCGGCTCAACGCTGACCCTTGTATACAATCCACGGGCGTGAATAAACATTTCCCTAATAGAGTCTCATCCGTGACTAGGGATATGTCCATATGGTGAACAACCCTTGTAAGTCCTCTCGGCTTATAAGGAGAAATCTCTCTTGTGTGATCCTTACGACTTACGAGAATCCATACACTTAGGAGTCCTCACGACTCCTAAGGAGAAAACGCACCTACGGGATCCTCACGACTCGCAGGGAGAAATACCTTTGTGAGACCCTTACGGCTCATGAAGTCAAAAGCCTTAGTCGATAGGATCCTAACCCTGTTCGCTAAGCCACCTTTGTTCGATATCGACAGAGGAAAATGATGATTCGCTCCTGGCAATATTCCAGTTGTAGCGATGCTGATGCCGAAATCGGTGTCTAATCCCAAGCTTGAGGCAAAAAGCTAGCGAGCCACACATGCATACGAAATAGCTGAAATGATGAGGCAACTTACAACAAAATCAGCAAGTAAAAATGTATGCATGAAAAATAGCCGAAATGATTGGGCAACTCGCAATAAAAAGCAGCGAGTAAAAATAAAATAAATAGCTGAAATGATTGGACACCGCGAAAAATAGCCGAAATGATGGGGCAATGGCGACCGTCGCGATATAAAAGCTGAAATGATAGAGCATCGCAGAAAGAAATAAAAAAAATGATGAATGAATGAAATTTATGCCCTACAGGTGATATCACAGCAGTCCCTGTATACAATCCAGGGGCGCAAACAAAAAGGGAATCACACCCTTCCTCCCCAAGCTTCATCAGAAGGAGAGGCCAAATCTCAGTGGTTCATAGACAGCCCAGAGATCATCTCAACATTCATCTTATTACAACGGATACAACATCAAGCAAAGCGGAACAACGGAAACTCCCAGTTCCATGACTCGGCGGTGTACAGATGACCGAGAGTCAAACTCCGACTCAGTGAAATGCGGATAAAGTCAACCCTTCCTGGCTACGTGGAACGTGGATTATGTCACTCCTGACCCCGTGGAAAACGTCTAGAGCGGATCCTGGTCCTCGCAGAGCACGGCAGTGAACCCGTGTGAAGCATCCAGAGCGGAGCCTGGTCCTCGCCGAACACGGCAGTGAACCCGTGGGAAGCATCCAGAGAAAAATTCCTGGCCACGTGGAACGTGTCAGACCTGACCCCGTGGAAAACGTCCAGAGCGGATCTTGGTCCTCGCAGAGCATGGTAATGACCCCGTGTGAAGCATCCATAGCGGAGCCTGGTCCTCGCCGAACACGGCAGTGAACCCGTGGAAAGCATCCAGAGCAAAATTCCTGGTTACGTGGAACGCGGATTATGTCACTCCTGACCCCATAGGAAACGTCCAAAGCGGATCCTGGTCCTCCCAGAACACGGCAGTGAACCCGTTCGAAGCATCCAGAGCGGAGCCTGGTCCTCGCCGAACATGGAAGTGAACCCGTGGGAAGCATCCAGAGCAAAATTCCTGGCTACATGGAACGCGGATTATGTCACTTCTGACCCCGTGGAAAACGTCAAGAGCGGATCCTGGTCCTCGCAGAGCACGGCAGTGAACCCGTGTGAAGCATCCAGAACGGAGCCTGGTCCTCGCCGAACACGGCAGTGAACCCGTGGGAAGCATCCAGAGCAAAATTTCTGGTCACGTGGAACGCGGATAACGTCACTTCTGACCCCGTGGAAAACGTCCAGAGCGGATCCTGGTCCTCGCAGAGCACGACAGTGAACCCGTGTGAAGCACCTAGAGTGGAGCCTAGTCCTCGCCGAATACGGCAGTGAACCCGTGTGAAGCATCTAGAGCAAAATTCTTGGCTACGTGGAACGCGGATTATGTCACTTCTGACCCCGTGGAAAACGACCAGAATGGATCCTGGTCCTCACAGAGCACGGCAGTGAACTCGTGTGAAGCATCCAGAGCGGAGCCGGTCCTCGCCAAACACGGCAGTGAACCCGTGGGAAGCATCCAGAGCAAACATCGGACCGTGGAGTCCTTAAATTCACGGACTATGATGTCCTTAACCTCGACCGTGATGTCTTAAAACTAACATCGGACTGTGAGGTCCTTAAACTCGTGGACTATGACGTCCTTAATCTCGACCGTGATGTCTTAAAACTAACATCGGACGGTGAGGTCTTTAAACTCACGGACTATGATGTCCTTAACCTCGACCGTGATGTCTTAAAACTAACATTGGACTGTGAGGTCCTTAAACTCACGGACTATGATGTCCTTAACCTCGACCGTGATGTCTTAAAACTAACGACGGATTGTGGAGTCCTTAAATCCACGGACTATGATGTCCTTAACCTCGACCGCGATGTCTTTAAACTACGGTATCCTGGAAAACGTCCAGAGCGGAGCCTGGTCCTTGCCAAACACGGCGGTGAACCCGTAGGAAGCATCCAGAGCAACCCCTGACTCCGTGAAATGCGGAAAAGGACAACTTCACCCATCACTTGCGGGTCCTCACGACTCGTAAGGAAGTAAATTCTCTTGTGAGATCCTTATGACTTTCAAGAGAAAACACACTTAGGAATCCTCACGATTCTTAAGGAGAAATTACACCTACGGGATCCTCTCGACCGGTAGGGAGAAAATTCTTTATGAAACCCTCATGGCTCATAAAGTTGAAAAGTCTTAGGTGACAGATCTTAACCCTATTTTCTAAGCCATCACTACCTTACAAAGAGGACAAGATTGACAGCTATATGCTACCTACAGATCGCACTTGCTAAAATCACAGGGCAACAACACAGCAGAGAGAAGAAAGCAACAGTATAACAAAAAGAAATGTGGCTTCATTCATGAACTCAATTGGATACAAAATACGTCATACAAAAAATGGATACATATTATTCAAAGATTACAAGTATCCGGCCTATATAAAAACAGCTATTGGGAGGGAGGCGCCTTTAATAGACCGGCTAGCTGCTCGCACACTTTTCTCAACTCCTCCTCATGATCAGCCGCCGCGGCCAGCTCTGCTTCAACTTGGGCCCGTTGCTGCAAATATGATGAGAGTTTCTGATCAGCTTCCTGCTGGGCAGCCTCCTGACTCTGCACGACCTGCTCGTTAAGATCAAGCTTCTTCCTCAACACCAGCCCGTCTGAGATACATCGTTGAAGGTTCTCAAAAATGGCATTCAGCTGGGCAGCATTAGCCGCAATCTCAGCACGCAGTTGGGCAGATTCAGCAGCAGTCGCCTCACGTTCCTTTCGCATAAGGGTTGCCTCTCGTTCGAAATGGCGTAGGAAGGACGTGCTCTGCTCGACCCATGCGGCCCGCTGGGAGTTCAAAGCTTGAGTCTTAGGGGCAAGATGCATAAGTTTAAGCTGATGCGGACAGGCCTCGATCTTTCTGCAGTGACTAACCCAAGACTCGACGACGGCTTCATTATAGAAATTTACAAGCGTCGCCAGCATCGGATTGGCCTCGGAAGCGAAATCTATGGCAGATGTAGGAGCTTCCGCGTCAAGCTCCTCGACGTATTCGCTCAACATGCACAGACTCGTCACAGCACCCTTTGAGGATGGACGTCTGGAGAAGGGGCCTGCCGGCATCATAAGGCGAGATTTGAAAGAGGCCGGAGTCGAAGCGACCACTGCAAAACAAGTCACAATCAGATGATGGATCTAGAAATATAAGAGATTCATGAACAATGGAATTTACTATACCAGCTGCAGCAGATGGCAAGCCGGGAGGACCAGTGGCGCAACTGATCTCTCATCTCCTCCTTCAATCTGTAGCACTGCAATCAGGGCAAAGAAGAATCAGAAATAATTTCATTATCGGTAAAAGAAAGAGCATTAATTGAAAGCTATATTCACCAGCGCCACTGGATGAAGCAACCTCCGACGGGAAGGGGAAGTGGGGATGCATCACCTAGTACAGGTGGTCAAAAAGGACTCCTGCAAAAATGCGATAACGCAACATCAGTACATGAATTATACGCCCGAGGGATAAGACTAATGGGTTACAAATCCATACCCTCCATCATTTGCGACGGTGCGAGAGAAGGCAGAGAGGTGGTCACCACCAGGGCGGTAACTGACGGCGTTGTCTCGAGTAGCTTGATTTCAGCACCAGCCGCACCTGCATTAGAAGCAAGATAAACTTTATTAGGAAAGATTGCAGAATAAAAAAGAAAGGCGGTGACCCAAAATTTACCTGATGAGTCGCCAGCCGGAGCCGTGACGAGGGCGTCACTTGATACAACAGTGGCGTCTCCCTCCTCCATTGGGGTGGTCTCACCTCCCGTCGCCTCATCCCCTAACTCCATAGGAGCCGTCGTCACGCTCGCGACGCCAGGAGACGACAAGGAATCATAGGCGGGGAGAGCGATAATTGGAGCGGTGCCCGACTCTTGAGAAAGAGCGGCCATCTCGTGCCCAGCGATCGTACCCGTTTCGCCCGCTACCACCTTGGGCTCAGTGGCCGCAGCCATCTCGTCCATCGCTGCCTTAGGCTTGTCCGTAGCAGCCGTTTCTTCCACTGCTGCCTCAGGCTCGGCTGTAGCAGCCGTAAAAACTCTACGTGGCTCCCGATATATCCAAACCCCCCCTTTCAAAACAACACACACATACACTGCACATTGAGTTCGCATGACCGGTTTAACCCATCAATCGGAGGTTCCCTCGGCCCAAAGGCGAGGGGTAATTAACGACAGCTTAGTCCGTGGCTGCCGGAGATTCGGAGCCCCACAATCAATAAACCCCGGCCTACCCTAGGCAGGGGGAATCTGTAGTACGCCTGACAAGCACGCGCGTATTCCCATCTCAATGGGGTGTCAAAAAACACCCTACAGATTCTGGCACGCCCGGTAAGACCTTTCTCTCCTCCCATATTTCGGGTTAAATGTTAATGCGAACTCAATCAGTATACATATCGATTGCCTATACTGAAATGATGTTTTTTTCCGTGCAGCAATCAACTTTCGACGACAATGTCTCCTGAGATGAATTCATCTTCTAACGCGACCCCGATCCCGTGCGTGGTCAAGGTCAATGCTCGTATGGTTTTTCCCGCAAGCCTCAGTCGACAATGGGAGGAACTGCCCCGCCAGTTTGGCTCCGTCATTATCTACCCTGCCGGAAGCGATCATCTGGCAGAAATCCCAGCGAAACAGGTGGCCAAGCCGGTCTCAGGAGGAAAGAGGCCGAATGTCGTGATCGCCAAGGCACCACAACCGAAACTTAAGACGGTATCTGAACGATTCTCTGGTGCTCCAGTGAGGGGCAAGAACTCCGGTACAAAGGGCAACATCAAATGTTGCGGACAAGCTCAGGTGATGACCCCAACAAATGCACAATCGAGCGTATCTTCAAAATCCTCCATCTCCCAGTCTACGGCGTCTTCCCAAAGAGCCGAAGTCTGCCAGGTGCTTAGAACAGAAAAGTTAAGGCAAAAACGGCTCGGGTATCGAGCCAACAAGAGGGATAGGGCTTCGGCCAAATGGAATCTTGTGAAGTTCCAAGTGCAGGGTCGTCCCGCGACGACGGCTAAGTCGGACGTAAGAATCAGTAATTCCTTTGAGCCTCTGATGTGGGTTCAAAAAAATGCCATGACCGCCAGAATCAGGAAGACAACGGTCCGAACAATGCTACAAAGAGACGTGTCCCGGCCCAACAGAAAAAGTATGACACTGTCTCTTCAAGAGTCTATTAGGCGCTCTGTGCCGCACGAAAGCAGCGAGGCAAATCCAGAAAAGAAGCGCCAGCACCATTTAAGAATCCGGCCAGGCCATCCGCCTTCAATCGACTGCCCGCTACTGAAACAGGGGGGGTCAAGACAGGATCTGTGAAATCAGCTGCCGACAATGAAAAGAGGGCTGGATATATTATCCATACGGTCTATATGGCGGGCGGACGCCCCAGCGACAACCTTCGCAGCAAAAGCAAAGATGGGGCCACCACATCCCAAGTCCAATCTGGCTTGAATGTGGTTGCCGCTTCCCAAGAACATCCGCCTTCGCCGGATGATGAAAACCCTCTCGAGGAGGAAGATAGGCAGAAAGACCCCTCGGTCCATGCAGAGTCAAGCTCGGACAGCAAGGAAGAGCCGATTTTCCGCCCCAGGACCGCGGAGCAGGAGCTGCTTCAAGAGCTTCGAAAACAGCTCAAGAGCAAGGATAAAGAGATGGCCAAGCTTTATTTGAAAATTGATGATCTAACGAATGTTGTGATGCAGCTTACGGCTCAAATTGCTCGAGCGCCTCCCAATCAAGCACAAGTCGCTACTAATCAGCCGGGTGATGACAATCCGAAGCAGCCAATGCCTGTTCCTTTAGGTCCAAGACTGGTCGAGCCGCACGAAAGCCGGCCACATTCCACTTCTGGGGATGCCTTGGCCCCAGATGGCACTATCCCACTAACACAAGATCGGATAATGGATTTGGTCACCAGCAAAGTTAAAACATTGGTGGCTGAAGATGAAGCTCAGAAAGAAATTGGCAGTAGTGGGCGGCCATATCCCGCACAGTACGATATGATCGAGTTCCCGAGCGGCTACGTCATTCCTAAGTTCGGAAGATTTGACGGAACGGGGAATGCAAATCAGCACGTCGCCCACTTCAAAGTATCGTGCGGAAATACATAGGGAAATGACGCGCTCCTTCTTCGTCAGTTTGTCAACAGCCTGACCGGTGTCGCCTTCGACTGGTACGCGAGCATACCAGACGAGTCCTCATTACCTTTGCCCAAATGGAGTCTCTGTTTCGGCAAAGGTTCATGAGTGTCAGTGATAAAATCTCCATTGCTGACCTTGTGAGGACCAAGCCGGGGAAGAATGAAAGCAACGCCGACTTTATCGCCCGATGGCGTAATCTCACGGTTAAGTGCGAACCGCCGCTGGAGCAGGACCAGTCCGTTAGCCTTCTCATTGGGAACCTCAGCAATTAGATGGTCCCATTCTTATGTACAGCGGGCCTCAAGACATTTCAGGAGTTAACCAAGAAAGCCCAAATGCTGAAACGCTCGAAGCAAGAGTCCCCGCCGGACTCTCAGAGAGACAAGACTTGGAAAAGCAAGCGCGACGACAACCGTAGAAGCGGGAGTTCCAGCAATACCAATGTCTTTAATGCGTCCGACAATGAAGAAAAACGAAGGGCGGGCGAATCCAAAATCAACCGGTCTCGAAAGCCATTGCTGGGAGGAGATGGGCCTTCCCTAGAGGAGAAAAAGAACAAGGTTTACTCTTTCAGAAGGGACAAGGTCCGCAAGATATTTAAAGATGCCTTGAACAACGGCCTACAATTGCCAGAGTCGAAAAGACCCCAAGAAGCAAAAATGACCGACAATCCCCTGTATTGCCCGTACCACCGAGTAGTGAGCCATGCGATCGAGGATTGCTATATCTTCAAGGACTGGGTCGAGAAGCAGTACAATGATGGAGAGATCGAGCTGTCCAAAAGTGTGTTGGTGAACAATCAAGTTGCAACCACCAACTTTATACAAACAGAAACTGAAGCCTTCTAGGAGCAGACAGCCGAACCCGTTGCCCCGAGAAATGAAATGGACTCACCGCGGCCTCCGTGGAGTATGCACATGTCTAATAAGACGAAGAAGATGATAAAGCTACTTCGGAAAGAGCCCAGGACGGAATGGGAAGGGCAGAAGAAGCCTACCATACCAGCCGCCAATGCGGCTCCATCAGGCTCGAAATCCAAAAAGCTCAAGAAGAAGAAAAGTGTAGCTCGACGCGAAAAAGAGTCTACAGGGAGATCGACCATTCAAAAATATATCGATTCCCTCGAAGATTATGAACAGAAGGAAAGAACTCTGATTCAATTTAAGGAGTTCTTCCCTGTACAAGCGGCTGAGATTCTGGAGGAGTTAGAAGAAGGCTCCAATGAAGAGATCTCAGTAGTGACCTGCTACGCCATCCATCTTGGCAGCGACTCTGAGGAGGAGCTCTGTTTTCCCGAAGAGGACGAGGAGCTCGCCACAAAGGCCAATCAAATCTAGCTCAGAAGCGACAGGGCTCTACCGCCAAATCAGGGCAACGCCCTAAAAGGGAAGGAAAAACAGGTGGCTAATGATGAAGATGGCAGAGAACCGGCTGATGAAAACTCAAGTCCTTCCCCAGTAGACTATAATGTCTTGGCTCACCTCCGAAAGCTTCCGTCTCTCCTTAGCATCTACGATGCCTTGGTTCTATCTCAAGAGCTTAGAGATGTTCTCATTCATGCTCTACAAAACCCTGAGTGGTATCAAGCTTGCTTTGCGGAAATTAATATGAAAGAAGCTCAGTACACTTTGCAAGCCGCCGCAGTCACGTTTAAGGATGAAGACTTGCTACTGGGAACGGCTGAGCATAATCGGCCGCTTTACATGACCGGGTACAGCGACGGAGATCGGATTAATTGCATATTGATTGATCCGGAGTCCTCAGTGAACATCATGAACTTGTGGACACTGAAGAGTTTGTCAATGGACGTCCGACACCTGTCAAGGGAAAGAATTGTCATTCAAGGCTTCAATCAAAACTGCCAGCAAGTTCTAGGGTCTATAGCTTTGCCAATCAAATTCGGGGATCTGCAGACCGAAGCTAAGATATACGTGATCGATGCTGACACGTCTTATAAGATTCTATTGGGATGGCCGTGGCTCCACGATTACGGCATCATTCCGTCAACTCTCCATCAATGCATGAAGTACACTAAAAATGGTGAAGAAAGACGCATTGACGGAGACATCCAGCCGTTCGGTGTGCATGAAGTCCGATATGAAGATTCTCGGTACTTTATGAACCACCAAAATGCTTAAGCCACAACTGACTGAGGATAGAGCGGCCCCAAGACTCAAAGGCAAATCTGAGCCGGCTGTCACTTTCAAAAGCAAAAATGCCCAAGTGCGCCCGCATTTCGGTAGCGACACTGATGAGTCCAACGCTGGAAGTCCGTCCTTCCGTAAAACTCGCCCTCGTTTCAGTAGCGATACGGACGAATCTAATGCCGAAGGCCTATCTAGCAGCAAAATCCGCCCTCATCTTGGCAGCGACACTGAAGAGTCGGAGGAAGAGGACCTGCCATGCAACAGCGGTGCATATTGGACCCCTATGCAACAAACAAAACTACGAGAGACCTTCGAAATTGCAGAAAGGCCCCTAGCTGTCATAAGGGTGCCGGAGCAGATGTGCAAAGAGCTCGATGTATTGTCAGTCTCTACCGTTGGCCAGCTGAATACTTTCTATGTTCCCGGAAAGAAAAGTGGACAGAAGGGCATCCTGTTTTACGGGTCAAATCCTATTGTGCACCCGGACGATTTGTCTGTCGCGTGCTTTCCATATGAGAGAGGCATAAGAGTCGTCCTCAATCCCAGATACTATGCGCCCGATATGCGGGAATACTTTAAAAAGTGCGGATACCGGTTATATCAAACGGAGTCCGAAGCAAAGTTTTACGAAGGGCTATGGCATCCACCTCAGGTCCGAGCACTCATCGATGGACGAATTCCAGATAGACGGGGCATAAGCTACGTTCAACCTGATTCCAAAGCGTGCTACATGATCCATGTTGGCAAGGCCAGCGAAAGATCAAATGATGATGACGAGATAGCCGAACCAGAAGAAGCTCCTCAAGATTTTGAAGATGGCGGACAAGCAACCTTTGACGAGCTAACCAAGATTGTCTTAGGAACGCCCGATAATCCAAGGCCGACCTACATCAGCTCGCTCCTGTCAGAGGAAATGAAAGCGCAGATAATCTCCCTGCTGCACGAGTTCGTCGACTGCTTCGCGTGGACGTACAAAGAAATGCCTGGCCTTTCCCCTGAAGTAGCCGTGCATAAACTGGCCACATCTCCTGATGCTAAGCCAGTCAAACAAGCTCTTCAAAGAATGAGAAGGGAACTAGAAGAAAAGGCCATCGAGGAAACCAAGAAGCTCATCGATGTCGGCTTCATCAGGGAAGAAAAATATGCGGACTGGATCGCATGCATAGTCCCAGTGAAGAAGAAAAATGAGTAGATCCGAGTTTGTGTCGATTTTAGGGACCTCAACAAGGTATGTCCTAAAAACGACTTCCAGCTGCCGGTCATGGAAATGATGGTCGATGACACCTCAAATTACGAGCTGTTCACCTTTATGGATGGCTCGTCTGGGTATAATCAGATCAAGATGTCGCCTGAGAATGAGAAGCACACAACATTTCGAACCCCGATCGGAATATGTTGCTACAAGGTGATGCCGTTTGGACTGAAGAACGTAGGTGCTACATACCAAAGGGCAATGACCAATATCTTTGATAACCTAATTCATAAAGTCGTCGAATGTTATGTTGATGATCTGGTCGTCAAGACTAAAACCAAGGCCGATCATATCCAAGATCTTAGGACCGTTCTCACCAGACTGAGAGAATACGATCTGAAGATGAATCCTCTGAAGTGCGCTTTTGGCGTGTCGTCGGGAAAATTCCTGGGCTTTATAGTCCGGCATCGAGGGATCGAAGTTGACCCATCAAAGATAAAGGCCATCATAGAGATGCCCCCTCTAAAGAGTCTGACGCAGCTGAGATCATTTCAAGGCAAGCTCGCTTATATACGGAGGTTTATCTCAAATTTATCGGGAAGATGTAGGCCATTCTCAAAGCTCGTGAAGAAAGGAGCTCCTTTTATCTGGAATGCCGAGTGTCAAGCAGCGTTCGAAAGCATCAAACGATACTTGTTGCACCCTCCAGTGCTGGCCGCTTCCATTCCAAATAAACCGCCGATTCTCTATACTACCGCGCTAGATGAGTCACTCGGTGCGCTCCTTGCCCAGAATAACAAGGAGGGAAAAGAAAATGCCATCTACTACCTCAGTCGAACTCTAGTCGGGGCGGAACACAACTACTCCCCAATTGAAAAGCAATGCCTGGCTCTGATATTTGCTGTGAAGAAGCTGAGGCACTATTTGCTCGCTCATCGGGTTATGCTGATCTCCAAGGTCGACCCGCTTAAACACTTGATGACCAAAGCAAGCCTAGCCGGCAGAATGGAAAGATGGGCTGTCATGCTACTTGAGTTTGACATAATTTATACTCCCCAGAAAGCAATAAAAGGGCAAGCTCTTGCAGACTTTCTCGCTGCTCATCCTATACCAGAAGGATCGCCACTTAATTGTGAGTTACCCGACGAACAAGTGCTACACCTAGAGAACGACGAGCCATGTTGGGAGCTCTACTTCGATGGAGCCTCATCAATAAGGACCTCCAGTAAATCAAGCGTCCCGGAGATAAAAGCAGGGATTGGATTAGTGTTCATCACACCATCAATGGGAACCCTACGGCATTCTTTCGCTCTTACCAAGCCTCGAACGAACAACGAAGCTGTGTATGAAGCCCTGATAGCTGGTTTGGAACTCGCCATAGAAATGGAAATCCTTCGGCTACAGGTTTATGGTAACTACCAGCTTGTCGTCAACCAAGTAAGCGGCGACTATAAGATATACAAACCCGAGTTAGCTCGGTACAGAGGCTGAGTGGTGGAACTCATGAAACGGTTCACTTACATTTAACCAATGAGAGTCCCTAGAGCGTTGAATGGAAAGGCTGACGTACTCGCTCGCTTAGCCAAGGAGCTGGCTGATCCTGATATGGACGAAATTCTGATCACAGTCAGGAGCCAACAAATTCTACCCCCAGTCTCTCTACGAGAAGAGGAAAGTGCGGAACAGAAGAGCGGCCCTGCCGAAAAAGTTTCGATCATCCAAGACAAGCCCGATTGGAGAGAACCCTTCATAGAGTACCTCCGATACGATAAGCTGCCCGAAGAAAAATCTGCGAGGATTCAGCTGAAGAAAAGAGCTCTCCGATACGTGTTTGTAAATGACACGTTATACCGCAGGTCATATGACCAACTCTGGCTCAGGTATCTGTCATTGGCCGAAGCCCAAAAGGTCATGAAAGATGTTCACTCGGGCGTTTGCGGTGCTCGCCAATCTGGCCCCAAGATGCGACTTCAAATCAAACGGCTTGGGTATTACTGGCCTACCATGATACGGGATTGCGGAGAGCATGCAAAGAAATGTCAGATCTGCCAAATCCATGGTGATTTCATTCACAAGCATCCCAATCCGTTGCATCATACGGTATCGTCGTGGCCCTTCGAAGTCTGGGGCACCGACATTGTTGGCCCAATTGATCCTCCGTCATCCAAAGGCCACCGGTTCATACTGGCCGCGACAGACTACTTCTCTAAATGGGCTGAAACTATCCCGCTAAAAGAAGTCAAGACAAAAGATATTCTGATATTCTTCCAGCATAATATTCTATACCGCTTCGGTACACCAAGAAGAATCATTGCTGACAACGGGCCTTCTTTTAAGAGCTTCATTGTCTCAAGGTTTGCTACTCAGCACAAGATAAACTGGAGATATTCCTCCATCTATAATCCAAGAGCCAACGGGCTAGCCGAAGCCTTCAATAAGACTCTATGCAAGCTCCTGAGGAAAAATGCTTCACCCAACAAGAGAGACTGGAATCTCAAACTTCACGAGGCGTTGTGGGCATATCGTACCATGCACCGTACTCTAACTTAGTCCACTCCATACGCATTGCTCTTCGGAGTGGAGGCGGTCCTCTCCCTCGAAGTCGAAGCGCCAAGCTTAAGAATGGCCGTTCAAGACGAGTTGACGGAGGAGGAAAACGTGCTCCTTCGACTTGAAGAGCTCGATGCCCTCGGAGAAAAGAGGCTCGTGATGCAGCAAAATCTGGAGCTATACCGACCCTAAATATCACGGGCCTATGACAAGATAACCCTTCTCCGCGCTTTCAAGAAAGGTGAATTGGTGTTGGTCCTCAAAAGACCGATCATCCCCAATCGACATGCCAAGGGAAAATTCGAGCCAAACTGGGAAGGACCATACGTCATCAAGAAAGTGTTCGACGGAGGATCCTACCAACTAATAAGTGCCGACGGAGAAAGGCTCATGCCACCCATCAATGGCCGATATCTCAAGAAATACTACACGTGAATGCTCCAAGTCGCAGGCGAATTGAGCACATCATCCCTACGGTCTGGATCATACATTCTGCAAAACCGTATACAATCCACGGGCGTAAATGGCCCATATCTCTCCCAAATCCTGCCGGTGAGACTACTTTTAAAGTCCCACCAGTGGCAAAAAAAAAGAAAAAAAAGAAAAAAAAGAAAAAATAAAAAAGGAAAAAAAAGGTATGTCCACAAACAAAACGGGCACGGATGAAAACCCGAAAGGGCTCCGTGAGTAAAAACAGCAGGACTACCAGCGAGTTTGTGAAAATCCGAAAGGGCGCAAACTCGTGAAAAGAGATGAATACACTCGCAAAGTCCTCTCAACCTTGTAAGGAGAAAACCCCTGCGTGAGATCCTTACGACTCACGAAGGAGCAACACACTTAGGAATCCTCACGATTCCTAAGGAGAACATACACCTACGAGATCCTCTCGACTCGTAGGGAGAAAGTGTTTTTATGAGACCCTCACGGCTCATAAAATTGAAAAGCCTTAGGTGATAGGGACCCAAACCTATCTCCTAAGCCATCGTTCCCCAACGGGCAACGGCAAATGATGAGTCACTTCTGGCATTTTGCTTTAGTGTTAGCGGTGCTGATGCAGACCAAAAACCCAAATCCTAAGTTCTCCCAAGGCAAATGATGAGTTGCTCCTGGTATTATTCCAGTGCAGCAATGCTGATGCCAAATAAGATCCAAATTCCAAGTCCCCAAATGGCGAATGATGAGTCGCTCATGGTACAATATTCCAGTGCAGCGATGCAGACGCCAACCAAAATCCAATTTCTCAAAATTCTCCAGCCCTACGGCCAGTCCCCAAATTGACTGCCGTATACAATCCATGGGCTTAAATAATTCTCGTCATACCTATGGCCCACCACAATCACCAGTTACGCGGCTGGTCTCCGCCTTTGGAATTATGCTCCATTGAGCAGACCCACTCATGTGTCCTCACGATACTTGAGGAGAACAAACCTTTGTGGGATCCTTATGACTCATAAAGGAAAAACACACTTAGGAGTCCTCACGACTCCTAAAGAGAAAATACACCTGCGGGATCCTTACGACTCGTAGGGAGAAAATGCTTTTATGGGACCCTCACGGCCCATAAAATTGAAAAGCCTTAGGTGATAGGGACCTAAACCTGTCTTCTAAGCCATCGCTCCCCTAACAGGAATAGGCAAATGATGAATTGCTCCTGGCTCGTGTGCTTCAGTGTTAGCAACGCTGATGCCTACCCTAACCCCAAAATCCTAAACTCCAATCCAATAAACCCCTAAGTCTTTAAACTAGGAACAGATGACCCCTAAGTCGTTAAACTGGGAACAGATGACCCATAAGTCGTTAAACTGGGAACGAAGGAAATCTCCTCATGGCAGATGATGATTCGCTCCTGGTACCATATCCCAGTGTAGCGATGCTGATGCCAAACCAAAACCAAAATCCCTAAATCCTGACAAATGATGATTCGCTCCTGGTACCATATTCCAGCGTAGCGATGCTGATGTCAACCCAAATCACATCAAGTCAGCAAAACAACCAATGACCTCCCTGGCATAAACAAATTCCACCTTGGAAACAAGTCAACTTCATCCCTGACGCCGCAAGAAGCGGGGCAAGTCAAATCCAGTATCGACCGTCTACGTCACTAAAATGGTAGCACCGACCATCCACGTCGCTAAAATGGCAGCATCGACCGTCCAAGTCGCAAAAAGGGCAGCATCGACCGTCCACGTCGCTAAAATGGCAGCACCGACCGTTCACGTCGCTAAAAGGGCAGCAACGACCGTCCAAGTCGCAAAAAGGGCAGAACCGACCGTCCAAGTCGCAAAAATGGCAGCACCGACCGTCCACGTCGCTAAAATGGCAGCACCGACCGTCCACATCGCTAAAATGGCAGCATCGACCGTCCACGTCGCTAAAAGGGCAGCAACGACAGTCTAAGTCGCAAAAAGGGCAGAATTGATCGTCCACGTCGCTAAAATGGCAGCACCGACCGTCCAAGTCGCAAAAAGGGCAGCATCGACCGTCCAAGTCGCTAAAAGGGCAGCATCGACCGTCCACGTCGCTAAAAGGGCAGCACCGACCGTCCAAGTCGCAAAAAAGGCAGAATCGACCGTCCACGTCGCTAAAATGGCAGCACCGACCGTCCAAGTCGCAAAAAGGGCAGAACCGACCGTCCACGTCGCTAAAAGGGCAGCACCGACCGTCCAAGTCGCAAAAAGGGCAGAACCGACCGTCCACATCGCTAAAAGGGTAGCACCGACCGTCCAAGTCGTAAAAAGGGCAGAACCGACCGTCCACGTCGCTAAAAGGGCAGCACCAATCGTCCAAGTCGCAAAAAGGGCAGCACCGACCGTCCATGTCGCAAAAAGGGCAGAACCGACCGTCCACGTCGTAAAAAGGGCAGCACCGACCGTCCAAGTCACTAAAAGGGCAGCATCGACCGTCCAAGTTGCAAAATGGGCAGAATCGACCGTCCATGTTGTAAAAAGGGCAGTGCCAGCTTCACAAAAGTAGGAACCAAATCAAGTCGCCTCCACGTGAAAAAAGATCCATCAATTTCGTGCACATGATCCACATGTGTGGTGTGCATTTATTGATGGGGGGCAATTTGTTGGGGTAAAAATTTACACTCCGATTGATCAAGTCAAAATCAAAGTCAACCCCAAACCAAGTGGGCCCAAGCCCAGATCAAGCGGGCCCATACCCGGGTCGAGCCCGAACATGAAGCGGCCGGCATCCCCCCATGCCAAAATAAAAATATTGTAGTAAATAATTTTGTTGTATTTCTTGTATTTTTATTTTATGAATAAATATAAGAAAATGGGCATAAAACCAAATTTTTGTAAAACTCATGGCTTATGTGCAAAAAGAAATGGCACATGAGCTATGGGCTAGGCAAAATGTCATTTTGTTAAGCCCAAGGGGCTATGTGTAAAGTGTATAGCCTATAAAGGCAAGCATAATGAAAATATCCCAACAACTTTTTTTCTCTCTCCAAAAAAATTTAGATCTGAGATCTTTTCTCCTTCCTCAAGGTTCCAAAACCTTCTTCTTTCTTTTGAATTAAATCAAGAGTTTTACTCTTCATTTTATAAAACTAAATAGTTTTTCACCACAAAACCCATAAAGGGAAACTCAGATCTTTCATTAGACCTAAAAAAGAAGAGATTTTTAAAATCTCATATCTCTTGATCTTCAAGATCCAGCAACCAGAGGAGAAAGAAGAAGAACCTCTTTCATCAACCCCAAAACATCTTAGCAGTTTAAACCCACTCTGATTTCTCTTTCGAGAATTTCTGGGGCTAAAAGCCTCTTTTTCTCGCCGGCGCCCAAGCGCTTAGCGCTCAAGCGCCAGGCGTCCAAGCGCTCAGCGCTCAAGTGCCAGGCGCCCACGTGCCGACACGTGGCCCGCTAGCGCTCGAGCGCTTAGTGCTCAAGCGCCCGGCGCTCAAGCACAAAGCGCCCACGTGTCGACACGTGACGTGCTAGCGCTCGAGCGCCTGGCATTCAAGCGCAAAGCGCCCACGTGCCGACACGTGGCGCGCCTGGCGCTCGAGCGCAAAGCGTCCACGTGCCGACATGTGGCGCTCAAGCGGAAAGCGCCCACATGCCGACACGTAGTGCGCACAGCGCTCAAGGCGCTGACCTCACGCGCCCTTTGGGCGCTTTTTCCCTTTTTTATATATGCATACATGTATATATATGTACAGATACACACACATTCCACAACACTGTCCTCCTCTAAAAAATTTTTGGGCCGGAACGCTGCCCCGCACCCCGTAAGGGGGCTGCTAGCCCCCTTGACCCCAGCCCGTTATCCGGGTAGCGGGACCCCCGTAAAACCTCTGCATGGCTCCTGATATATCCAAACCCCCCTTTCAAAACAACACACACGTACACTTGACATTGAGTTCGCATGACCGGTTTAACCCATCAATCGGAAGTTCCCTCGCCCCAAAGGCGAGGGGTAATTAACGGCAGCTTAATCCGTGGCTGCCGGAGATTCGGAGCCCCACAATCAATAAACCCCGGCCTATCCTAGACAGGGGGAATCTGTAGTACGTCTGGCAAGCGCGCGCGTATTCCCATCTCAATGGGGTGACGAAAAACACCCTACACCGAGTACCTGCAAAGAAGTCCCGGGATGGTTTGGTACCACCAAGGACCCTCCGACGATCAAGTTTGTAATGAGATCCGTGCAGAGTAACGGCTTAAGAGAGTAAAAAGTGCTTACTTGACCCCTCTATGATGGGGGTTTATATAGCGGTGGTGGCACGCAGCAGCAGGCGTGAGAATCTTGCCGGCAGTTACGCTCCTGACGTCACGCCCGCGTAGAGAGCGGATCGCTCATTAATGGGGATCGTGATGGCGTAGAATGTGGGATGTTGTTGGCGTAGAATCTGCGCATGGCGAGATTCGCGGAGCGGAGGTTATGCCTGGGGGAGGTGGAGTTGGTCGGAGGACCGAGGAAGACGGCCTCAGCCGGGAGCTCGGGGATGAGCTAGGAGGCCGAGGAGTCTTGGTCTTGTGGCAGCTCGGGACGAGCTATGGGGCCGAGGAGGGCAATTTGCAGGGGGCCTGAGGAGGCCCAGCTTGTGCTTGCAGGTCGGGTACATGGTGACTTGGTCGGCCCCTGTGGACCCCTTCTTCTGAGTTCCAGGACACGTCACCTGCCACGTGTTAGGATCTTGGGGATCGCCAATATCGAGCACTATCACTGACCGATATTTTATTGGTTTTGCAGGGCCCCAGTCAAAAAATCGAAGAAGTAGGAGGCTGCTCCCAAGTCTGCTACAACTACTTGCACATTAGTGTTTTGTTGAAGTTAGTACTGAATCGCTGCTTATTGTGTCTGAAACATTTTGCCAGAACCGTTTTTAGTTTTTTGGAATATTGCTTGCTCTAAGAAACTTGTCTGTAGCTTATCTCTTCCAATTCTGTTTGGTGTTTATGATATGTTAGTATTTTATTTATTTTGATGGTTATGTTTCCTTTCTTTATATTAAATGGGTAACAAATGCAATCTGCGAGCTTAGCTAAAGGTTTGGAAGTCTGATGTCTAGTTTAGTGTCGCTGCTCAGCTCGTTTACGAGTATAGAATTGTGCCTCTTCTGAGTGTAGAAGTGAGCTTTAGCTTGTGTTTGTGCATGCGGGGGCACAATTTTTTTTGTTTTAAGTAGATTTCCAATTCTTAACCTGATTTGAATTGTTGAGCTTCTTGTTTAGTATGTGCAGGATACACATTCCGGTAATCTTATGTTTGCTTCATCTTATGATATCTACTGTTACTGGGTTTGCATTTATAAAACTTATCAAATGGATAAGAGCCAAACCCTAAAGATGTGTGTCATGTCGTTAACAAGCAATAACAAATCTGCGCATTGTGAACAATCAATCATAAATCCGGTAATACAATTTTAAATCCATGAATCGTGTTGTGAACAAGCAAACATAAACTGAATGTCTTTAATGTCTAAGCAGAAATATTAGGGCTGTGAACAAGAAAACATAAATATCTTCAATATCCAAGTATAAATATTAGATTTGATTCGTTTTAGCAGAGTAAACTATGATACGTGAGTGTATGCTTAGTTTCTTCTTTTCTTTTTTACCTTGTTCCTTTTACAAAGTTATTTGGGAAACTCCTTAATGATTTTTTGTCTTACGTGTAATTACCCTAATCACTAATTGACCGTCTTTAGTTAAACCTCCAATTATTATAAATGCAATTATCTAACCAATACTCAGTAAGAAGTGATGTAAGGTTAGGAAACGCAGATGATAATGCTTTCTGCGATTAATAGGACAGAACTGAGGTTGGTTAAATAGTAAGAGACAATACCTTAGACAATGTTACCACTTGATCCATGAGATAAAATTGCGAAATTTATACGATTTCTCGTCGATGCATGTTTTAGGGCATGAAACAATGGTTAATGGTGTGGATAACTTTGAACATCTAGTTAGCATTTGGCAGTTAGATTGACATATACTATCGGCGTGCTAGCAATCCACACACCACGAATTTGGAGTATCCTGCTTTCACGTGATTCACAGGGTTCAACAAGCAATCAATATTTCAAAAAGAAAAGGAAAAACATCATTCAACGTTGTCTTATTTGATTGCAATGGTCCATCTTGATATGTCTAGCCTAAAACATAGATATACCAAAAATCATGTGGTTTCCACGCGAAGAAGATATTGTGTTATCAGAAGAACGGTTAATTTTGCAGCTATCTGATTAAGTTAGGACATTGTATTAAGTTCATGTACTAGCCATGGAGATTAATGATTTATATGGGCGATGATCATTCAAAAAAGCGGTTGAAACTTGAATTTTTGACCAGCATTGGGAGATATTTCATCCTACCCTTTCTCTCTCACACGACATATAATCTAGGTTTCATTTTGCTTGCATTCAAAAAAATACCTTAAACTATAATAAATACAATTGATTGTGTTAAGAAAGATATATATATTAGGTTTAATTAGATTTAGATTTAATTAGATTGGTAAGATCTAGATTTGTTTAGATTATTTGTATTTCCTATTATTGGAAACGTAATAATATATATATGAGATAGAGGGGATTCTCTAGATCGAGATAGACTTCAATGAGACAAATTTTGTTGATTGCTTGAAGTTCCTTGAAGATCCTCAGAGTTGTGTAGGTATTGGTGGTGACCCTTTCAATGGGACAAATTTTGTTGATTGCTTGAAGAAGCTCCTCGAGGATCCCCTTGCTTTTGAATTCACATCCAAAGACTCGATTGCGACTCCTCCAGAGAGTTAGAAAAAAATTGATTTGCATTTGCTTGGTGTTAAATATTTGATGTGATTGGTGATTGCTTGGTGTTCCGGATAGAAAATTGTCGTTTTGTTGATTATTGTGAAATGGTCTGCACTCTTTGATCATGGGTGATAAAGAGAAACTTTCTGAAGGATACATTAATGTTTTGTATCCTAATTTTATTACACGAGGTGGAGATAGTACACGAGGATGTAGTGGAGGAGGTCGAGGACCTTTTGGAGGAAGATGGCGAGGAGCTGACTGTTTCTATTCACATTGTGAGCTAACTGGTCACACTAAGAATTATTGCTGTTCGCTTCATCCGGAGCTCCGATTTCAGTGCGCTGCTAGAATAGCTATATCTGATATGACACTTACCACTTCTACTTCTCATGGTGCATATATCGGCGGTATTACATTTGCAGACGGTTCACTCTCTAAAATAGAGGGTATTGGTTCTATTTCTCTTATCATATCTCTGTCTTTATCATCAGGACTATATATCCCTTCATTTCCTTTTAACCTAATATCTGTAAGTAAACTTGTTCATATTTTGAATTGTTCAGTAACATTTTCTCCTTCTGGTTGTATCATGCGGGATCTGAAAACGGAGGAAGTGATTAGCTCTGGATGTGAAATTAGATGCCTTTAATATTTTGATGGACAATTATCAAAAGTTGTTTGCTCAACAAATAGAGATCTACTGGTTAACCATTGTCGTTTAGGTCATCCAGCTTTGTCTACTTTACAGAAATTAGTTCCCTTTTTTTTATCTGGTTCGTCATCGTTAGAGTGTGTTGCTTGTAAGATGGGAAAGCACACTTGTACTTCCTATCAGTCTAGAGTCAAAAAACGTGCTGAGAAACTGTTAAATTTAGTGCATTTTGATATTTGGGGGCCATATCCCATTACGTCAAGCCGTGATTATCGATATTTTGTTATTTTTATTGATGATTACTCTACAGCGACATGGCTATATTTGCTGAAATATAGAACTGAAGTCTTTGATGCCTTTAGGTGATTTGTTACTGAGGTGAAAAATCAATTTGGTATTAATATCAAAATTCTGAGAGCAATAACCCAAAGGATTATTTTAATAAAAAGTTTACTCAGATTCTTGACACCTTTAGTATTATATATTAGTCCTCGTGTTCCTGTACACCTTAACAAAATGGTGTTTCTGAACGAAAGATTTGACATCTGTTAAATGCCACACGTTCTCTTTTGTTCCATATGAATGTTCCTAAACCTTTTTGGAATGATGCTGTTCTCACTACTTGTCATCTTATCAATCGTCTACCAAGCTCAGTTTTAGGAGGAGAAATTCCAATATCTATTTTATATTCCTCTAAACTTTTATTTCCTCTTTCTCCACGTGTTTTTTATTGTACTTGTTTTGTTCACAATCATCAACGGGCCTTATCAAAGCTAGATCCCAAATCCATTAAGTGTGATTTCTTAGTGTTGGAGATAGTGCCCTCATAGTCAATTATTGGATCGCAGGTACGTGATTGTAATGATTGCAGAGGACCTATACCGGTAGGACAGTCTTACTCGAGATGATAGTATGCTATCTGGTTTGCCTTTATCAGTCGTGTACATGTTCAGGTGACTGATTACATGTTATACTTTGATAGAGCCCTTAGGATCTTGCTTTACTACCAACAGTATGATGGCGATCATATAAGTGAGAGTTGGGTAGTTTATATGAATATCCTTAATTGTGGTCCCTAGTCGTGGGAGTTTCGAGACAGGGCATCGATACTCCGGAGTAGACTAGTGTGTACAGTCGAGACCCCGACGAGGGGCGGTGGCCGGTCTCACAAGCCACTGGTGTCAGTTGGTACACCTAAGATGTATACAGGTGCTCATTGGGTTATGAGTACACCGGACAGGACTCGCCAGGAATCTGCTAGTTAGTATTATATCTACCGTCAGATAGCAGTTCCCTGGTGACATGTATACAGGTTAGTTCATCGACCTGAGGTCGTCATTTGTCTCGTGTGAGTTCCCACTGTGCTTTGATTTCTACCCTACCACGGCTCAAAGGAGGCGTGCAAACAGGTAGCTTTTGGGTACAGTCCCGAGCCATATGGAGGCACGTGAGCGGATCGGCAGGGGATTCGTCTCTCCCGGTATTGGGGGCGAGGTCGTACTGTGTCTAGGAGAGCCATTACACAAAGTCCATGGCCATGGCAGGAGATTTACTGGTAGGTACTCCAGTAGTATCTCAGGGTGTTATTGGGCTTCACTCCGACACGACTTATACTGCTATTGGGGGTCTGACGTTACTAGCCCCCTAGGCAGATATGCGATACTCATAGACGAACGGACCGGACTGTATATACATAGTCACTGTTAGGCTCAGTAGGGTTTCCGGATGAGTTCGCTCATCAGCCTCCCTTGAGGTCAGTCCATGGGCAGCCGTTACGCATTGCTAGTGCCGCTGACGGTTTGTGGTTAAACCCACTGCCAGGGTACTGACGAGTCATTAGAGTCCCCCACAGACAGTTTCCCAAGTTCGGGCGAAACGTTGTAGAGGCCGTATGGTTTTATGGCAGGGTTCGGAAAATGCACGTGCGTTTACGCACGTGTTATTTTTCGGGCAGATGATACTGGTCGGCTTTGGTTTAAGCCGGACCCGAGTATTATAATGAGTGGATATAATATCTTTGTCTCAGTTGCATTTGTATTCGGTCGTAATACAAATGTGGGTATATTTATACAGTTTCGGGATTATCCTGAAAGTTGTTTCAGGATCACTTTTGGAAGTTGCCAGTTTCCAGTTTTCTATCAGCCGTCTTTTGACATTCGGTTAAA
Organism: Agapanthus africanus; assembly: GCA_030015575.1. NCBI lineage: Eukaryota > Viridiplantae > Streptophyta > Magnoliopsida > Asparagales > Amaryllidaceae > Agapanthus > Agapanthus africanus. Next base: position 89,308,641 of record JASDDO010000028.1, on the reverse strand, counting down.
GACGGATTTATCTTTTCTTGAATGAGAGTGAGTCATGCTTCTAGAAGGTTCTAGAAGGTTCTAGAATTTGGTGACAAGGATTATGACTCATGCTTTGATTTCTAAACATTCTTGTTTTCCTTAAGATATTCTTTTGTGTTCACATTATGATATTTTGCTTATGGTTACTCTCCCCTCTCCTACACTCACCTCCCTCCACCTATAAATGGCCGGCCCCTCCTCTCTCACTCTCACTTGATGGTTTTCATTTGTTAAAAGATTATGATAGATTTTGGGGTGTATGGAATTCACAGCTCATTTCATTCCATCACCCGATTCCCTCGGCAACTTCATTAACCGATCGTCCACGGACTTGGACGAAGTGAGACAAAGTCATCTACTCATTCTCTACATCATTCTTGGTCGTCTCTTTTAGCAAACTTGACGACCGAGCTGCCTCAAGTCAGAGGCGGGAGCCCGTTTAAAGAATCGTCGACGTGGTGCCACCTCGACGAAGAGATCGGAGATCGACGAGATCGGAGCAGCCGCAACGGAGCGTGGGATGATGGTTGAAGAACGAAGGACTCGGATCGTTCGGTATAACCTTTCTACACTCTTTACAGTTTGTTAGTTTAGCAATAATGGCAGATCCAGGTTAAAGTATACGATAGCGCCAGTTAAAAAGTTTTTGTTCCGCATTTGGCGTCTGTAGACTGCCGGGGCGCTAGCGTAGACTTACAGTGGTATCAGAGCCTCACCATTTTGCTATACTAACTTGTGCTAACGCGTTTAAAATATCGATCGAACCGTAAATCGAAAATCGCAATTTTTCAATTTAACAGTTTCTGTTAATTTTTAAACTGGTCCAAATGTCATTTTGACCATACCAGAAAATTCAGCAGGCTTTTCTAAGAACCACGACCAAATTTGGGCACGTGACTCCACCAAACCGCCGCGGAAACGCGGCCAAACCCATGGTTTGGCCGCGCATCCGCGGCCACTTGGTGAGCTCATGCTCCCAAATTTGTACAGTGGGTTCTTCTCTGGATTTTGGGGTTTTTGGTATATATCATTTGGGCCCAGGTTGTATTACTGTTCACCAGTAAGTCGTGGGGCCCACTTCTTGATATTTTGTCGATCGAAATTTAAACATGTTAGTTTACAGTGCTTACATTATATCTCCGACCGGGAATGTCATTTGATCGGTAAACCGCGTCTGATTGCTATAGTTCTTTTAGACGGGTTTGCGAACGTGACATTCGCGTTGATGTTCTGTGTTGTGCTGTGTTGTTGCGGATTTGTAGTGGTGGATAGCAGTGTGCAATGGTAGTACAGTTTGAGTTTATTTGTACATTTGATATTGCGGAGCGAGCGTCCAACATGTGGGCTGCCGTCACTGCCTGTTGTATAATATTCTTTTGGGGCACGACCAGGTTGCGGTCGATATACCTATTATAATATTTTTCATTACTGTACTAGGTTTTGCCCCGCGACGGAGTGCACGGATAGCCGGGTTCTGGAGGGCAACGGGTCTGCATCTCATGGCTTTGAGAGGCAGAGGGGTCCCACTCTAGAATTGGCAGACTATTCGCCGCACTCGTAGGGGGTACAGGTTGACCCAAGGAGGGGTGCCCAAGACTACCGGATTCCGTGAAGTGCAGGGTGGTCCATTTACTATGTTGTAGGGGGCTGCCTCGCTTCAGGTTTTGGCGGGTAACTTGCCTCACCCGTAGGGGTCTAGGTTTCATTGCACATGCTATCCACACGACAGGGGAACGTCGAGTTTCAGCAGCGGCTCTGTGAAACTCGGGGATCCCAGATTATCTGTATTGTTCTGTGATGCTTATTACTTTTCTGTAATGTTGCATACTATCACGCCTGGAGTGATTATTGTATATTGGTTTATATACTATTAGATGTTGTATATGTTTTACACCCGCGCTAGTCCAGTCCCCGCTCTGTCGTTAGTTAAGTAACCTAACGAGTGATGACGGGACCCAGTGACGAATGCGGATGGCATATATGTACATTTTATTTTCGTTCTTTTCTGGTGTGATTATTGATGGGACTGCGTTGATTCTGATCAATGCAAAGTAAAATAAACCTGTTTGCAGTTGTTGGAACAAATTTAAAAAGTGTTATTGCAAAGACGTTTCCTTTTGTTATGCATAGCGGTATTCAGTGGAATATTCTGCACCTCATTCGACGGGGCAAGGGCCGATATCCCTTCACTGGGACCGACCCCTTGGACAGAAGTTTGCGTCAGGGTAATAACTTCACTATAGTCGATTACAAGTTGCTTTGCATAGCGGTATTCAGTGGAATATCCTGCACCTCATTCCACGAGGAAAGAGCCGAGATCCCTTTACCGGGAGTGACCTCTTTAGCAAAAGGTTTTCGCCACTATATTTTAAAAAGCTATCAGGTTCCTTCAGCGATATCAAGTTCACTACGTTAAAGGTTTTTCGCCAAAAACCAGCCGTAGCCCTCCGTCACTTCTTTTGAGTATTCAGTAGTATTCAAGCTATGTATTTTAGCCAAAGTTAAGACATAGTGTTTGGTAGCTGCTGGGTATTCAATTGTTGCATAGATAGATGAGTTAGTTTGGGACAGTCGTTCTGCTGATTGGCCAAAGTCAGGGGCATGTGCGGGTGGGTTCAAATTGACAAGATAGTGACGGGTAGAACTTGGCATGTGACTTATGACATTTTGACCAAAGCCAAGGTTATAAGAGCATGGGGCAAAAATCAGATCGGGAGTTTCTAAAGAAACTGAAACTTGCCAAGTATGCGCATACCTTCTGGAGTATGAGTAACGTGGATGCATTCCATCACGTTATCATGCGATGAGAGTTGGATCCTGATTCCCACTGATGAGTTGGTTTACTCTTCGGGTGATCCCGATTGATTCTTCTTTAGGTTTGGAGGAGAATTTGACAGGACAGTGGGAGGTTTCCGGATTAGATTAAGTGATGACCATTCTGATCTAGGTTAGAGTGCATGCAGAGTGTTTCTTTTCTCTCTCTCTTTGGCAGCGACCTTTGACCGACCCTGGACTATGACTCAGTGACCAGGTTGACCGAACCTTCTTAAAATACTGGCTTTTGGATTGTCTGAGTTGCATAAGTCATTGCCACTCCTTCTTTTACCCTTTGAATTTCTCAGAACACCCGTATTACTACGGATATCCACTTCCATTGGATAGATCCATCGTATGGTTATATACGAACTCGAAGGGACTTCTTCGAGGATGGATCCAGGTTCAGGAGAAATAGAATTGGTTTATTCAGTTGTCTTTTATTATCACCTTCTCTCAGGTTGCGAGGGCTCCTTGGTTTAGGAGAGTACACCTATTACGCTTATTGGATAGTCTTATTCCAAACCATAGGCTGGTGCCGAAAGGTAGGGAATGAAGAAAACCAATTAGCCTAAGTAGGGTGTGCAGAAGGTAATATGTAAAGACAAAATAAAGGGATTAGAAAGAGGGCAAAGTAAATTGCGACTGTTATCATTCACGACCAAAACCGCGTACTTCATCGCCACTCCTATTTCATCTTTAAAAGAATAAGGTATTATTCAGTTGTCTTTTATCATCACCTTCTCTCAGTTGCGAGTACTCCTTGGTTTAGGAGGGTATACCTATTATGCTTACTGGATAGTCTTCTTCCAAACCATAGGCTGGTGTCGAACGGTAGGGAAGGAAGAAAACCATTTAGCCTAACGATGGTGTACAGAAGGTAACGACAAAAGACAAATAAAGGGATTTGGAGAGATGGCAATAAAATATACGGTTGAATTCATGAATTGGATTATGGAAGAGGCATTGCTATGAATACCAGGATACCCCTACGAAACATTTTCATGTTTCAGTGCATTGTTAAAAGAAAAACTGTTTTCCCGATTAGACACTTACTCCAAGGGTATGTATTTACCAGGTTTCATTTCTCATATCTGTATGGTTTTACAGATGATGAGTGGGAGTAAGTTATTGAGAATTAGGTGATTATCCTTATTATTTCGGAATTCGTTGTAATTGGTGATATTTGAGGAAATCGTCAGGGTACAGTTTTCAACCTACGACGCACAGGTTTTGAGTTGTTTAACTCAGCGGACTTATACAGAGTATTGTATGTTGTCCAAGTGTCCATCAGGACAAAGGGGTAGGTCCTCGTACTATGTTCTGTTTACTTATAACTTCTCTAGTATTTAGACGAGTGTTTCGTAGAAATACAAGGTCTAAGTTTTGAGAAGTTGTGGGTATAAGAATAAAGTAGAGAACCAGGTATCACAAGTATCGGGATTCTTCAAAGAGATCGAAGATGTAGATTCTTGTGATTGGTATTCAGATGATAGTGATGGTTTTGAGAAACGTGTTTCTCTTTCAGGTTACTCATAATTGGATGGATTCCTAAGTTGAGTAATGCTGATTTTCCTTTTTCCATTAAAGTGATATGCACTGGAGACAGTTGCATGATTTGAATCTGGTTCCAATTAAATTAGTGCCAAAGTTTCTATATTGGATATAGAATGGTTCGTACCTTAAAAGTTGTTAAGGTACGGGGAGTTGTCCAGCTTATGCTTAAAACCAGACTCTGGATAACTCAGGGCACGTTTCTGTAATGGCTGTTTGTGGGTTGACCCTGGCTATGACGAGGGTTGATATTCTACCATTTGGAAGATCAATAGTGATATTGTTCTTGACTTGCCATAGTTTTAGTAAAAATGGATCTTTTTCAGAAAACAGTAGTGGGAGTATGGTAGAACTGGAAGTGATTCCAGAACCGCAAACGATTACGGAAAATTTAATAGGATCTATATATTCAATCAGGTTTGACATTCCAATAGCCACTCCGCAGATATGGTGGGTAACCTCAGACACCCGAGAGGTATTTCGGTAGCCTCAAGGACGGTGACAGGGAGGTTCTTATCTACCAAGACTTGACACTACTGTTGTTCCAGGCTATGAGACCCGGTAGGAGAGTTGTCATAGTCAGTGGGAGCATCGGAAGCATAGTGGGCAAGTAGCTTATATCTATTTACAGACTTAAGCAGTTATAGCGGAGATAGATCATCTATTTTTGATGTGACAGTCATAGGTTTGACTTCATCAGAATAGGGGATGGATCTGTTAAGAAGGTAGTAGGGTGTGATGTCATGGTATCTGGATGACATACACAGAGTAGGAAGTAAAATTCCTATACTACGATCGGTTCTACTCTGATCATCACACAGTTGTTTCTCCAGACAGGATATGGATATAATATTTGACATTCTGGTTTCTAGATTTATAGTTTTAGATCTGGATTTGGGTAGTTTCCCAATGTGGGTACTTTGACATATATTCTAATGGTTTTTAGAATAGTTGACTCCTAGCATAGTGGTGTACCTGCAGGCGATGGAGTCACCTTCTCTAAAGGTGTCGTATAGACTAAAGGGGAGAGGGATGTGCATGATTGACAGATCACTTGCTTAGGCAATTGAGTCAATCGTGAGATGTCAAGTACCACACCAGATGTTGTTTTTGCACTAGATGCGATGAGTTTATATTAATCCAATCCTGGAGAAACATAAGGAAGCAGTTTTAGAACATAAGTACATGTTCTACGGATTTGATGACGGCAGCCTCCTTCGGGAGACGGTTATCATTCCAAGCTTCAAAGGTGACATGGATGACAGAGTGATTGTCAGAGTTATAGTTTTCCCTCTGACGAGGGACAGTATTATGGACAGGTGATCCAAGAAAATACTGTGGGAGGCATAGTGCCGGATACTGATTAGGTTCAGTGATCGATACAGTCTAAGAAGTTTGGATTTGGAGTTCATTTATGAACTAGGTCCCATCAGATATCCAGACATATTCTAAGACAGGTATTACTCAATTCGGGAGATGACTTTCTCCGCGAACTTGAGATTAAGAGAGATATAGAAAGAAACTTCTAGGCGGATCCACTCACTAAGGCTATTTCTCAAACACAATAGTTTTACAAACGGGCTTTGTGATACTGATTAGTAGAGGAGTTGGATGTTCGGTTTCACACGGGCTGTGAGTAGTCGACATCGCAATAATTAGCCTTGAGTGCAAGTGGGAGATTGTTGGAGATAGTGCCCTCATAGTCAATTATTGGATCGCAGGTACGTGATTGCAATGATTGCGGAGGACCTATACCGGTAGGACAGTCTTACTCGAGATGATAGTATGCTATCTGGTTTGCCTTTATCAGTCGTGTACATGTTCAGGTGACTGATTACATGTTATACTTTGATAGAGCCCTTAGGATCTTGCTTTACTACCAACAGTATGATGGCGATCATATAAGTGAGAGTTGGGTAGTTTATATGCATATCCTTAATTGTGGTCCCTAGTCGTGGGAGTTTCGAGACAGGGCATCGATACTCCGGAGTAGAGTAGTATGTACAGTCGAGACCCCGACGAGGGGCGGTGGCCGGTCTCACAAGCCACTGGTGTCAGTTGGTACATCTAAGATGTATACAGGTGCTCATTGGGTTATGAGTACACCGGACATGACTCGCCGGGAATCTGCTAGTTAGTATTATATCTACCGTCAGATAGCAGTTCCCTGGTGACATGTGTACAGGTTAGTTCATCGACCCGAGGTCGTCATTTGTCTCGTGTGAGTTCCCACTGTGCTTTGATTTCTACCCTACCACGGCTCAAAGGAGTCGTGCAAACAGGTAGCTTTTGGGTACAGTCCCGAGCCATATGGAGGCACGTGAGCGGATCGGCAGGGGATTCGTCTCTCCCGGTATTGGGGGCGAGGTCGTACTGTGTCTAGGAGAGCCATTACACAAAGTCCATGGCCATGGCAGGAGATTTACCGGTAGGTACTCCAGTAGTATATCAGGGTGTTATTGGGCTTCACTCCGACACGACTTATACTGCTATTGGGGGTCTGACGTTACTAGCCCCCTAGGCAGATATGCGATACTCATAGATGAACGGACCGGACTGTATATACATAGTCACTGTTAGGCTCAGTAGGGTTTTCGGATGAGTTCGCTCATCAGCCTCCCTTGAGGTCAGTCCATGGGCAGCCGTTACGCATTGCTAGTGCCGCTGACGGTTTGTGGTTAAACCCACTGCCAGGGTACTGACGAGTCATTAGAGTCCCCCACAGACAGTTTCCCAAGTTCGGGCGAAACGTTGTAGAGGCCGTATGGTTTTATGGCAGGGTTCGGAAAATGCACGTGCGTTTACGCACGTGTTATTTTTCGGGCAGATGATACTGGTCGGCTTTGGTTTAAGCCGAATCCGAGTATTATAATGAGTGGATATAATATCTTTGTCTCAGTTGCATTTGTATTCGGTCGTAATACAAATGCGGGTATATTTATACAGTTTCGGGGTTATCCTGAAAGTTGTTTCAGGATCACTTTTGGAAGTTGCCAGTTTCCAGTTTTCTATCAGCCGTCTTTTGACATTCGGTTAAAGACGGATTTATCTTTTCTTGGATGAGAGTGAGTCATGCTTCTAGAAGGTTCTAGAAGGTTCTAGAATTTGGTGACAAGGATTATGACTCATGCTTTGATTTCTAAACATTCTTGTTTTCCTTAAGATATTCTTTTGTGTTCACATTATGATATTTTGCTTATGGTTACTCTCCCCTCTCCTACACTCATCTCCCTCCACCTATAAATGGCCGGCCCCTCCTCTCTCACTCTCACTTGATGGTTTTCATTTGTTAAAAGATTATGATAGATTTTGGGGTGTATGGAATTCACAGCTTATTTCATTCCATCACCCGATTCCCTCGGCAACTTCATTAACCGATCGTCCACGGACTTGGACGAAGTGAGACAAAGTCATCTACTCATTCTCTACATCATTCTTGGTCGTCTCTTTTAGCAAACTTGACGACCGAGTTGCCTCAAGTCAGAGGCGGAAGCCCGTTTAAAGAATCATCGACGTGGTGCCACCTCGACGAAGAGATCGGAGATCGACGAGATCGGAGCAGCCGCAACGGAGCGTGGGATGACGGTTGAAGAACGAAGGACTCGGATCGTTTGGTATAACCTTTCTACACTCTTTACAGTTTATTAGTTTAGCAATAATGGCAGATCCGGGTTAAAGTATACGATAGCGCCAGTTAAAAAGTTTTTGTTCCGTATTTGGCGTCTGTAGACTGCCGGGGCGCTAGCGTAGACTTACACTTAGGATATCTTCGGAGTCAAAAAGGGATACAAGTGTTATAAAAAAGAGCTTAATAGAGTCTTCGTATATGCTGATATGACCTTTCATGAAAATATCTTTCTTTGGTGCTAATGTAACATCCCAATCACTTAGAGATGATTTTCCTATTAATGAAAATGATGTTCTTGTTGTTGAATCCTTTCCAGCCAATCCTCGTGTCTCAGTGGCACCAAATACTTCAAAACTTGATGATTACTTAATTGAGCAACCAACTCAGATGGAAGAAAACGAGGGAGAAGGGTCTTCGGTCATCGAAGAACTTACATCTGTTTCAGGCTCAGATCCGATTCAGACTGATCTTGATCTTTCAATTACCCTTCGCAAAGATACTCATACCACTAAGCTTCTCTATCCTCCATCGGACTATGTCACATATGATAGACTTTCTTTCTTGTATAGAACATTTGTTGCTGCTGTTGATTCATATGTTATTTCTTCTTCTACATCTGATGCTCTGGCTCATTCTGGATAGAGGAAAGCCATGGAAGAAAAAATGTTAGCCTTACACTTGAATGGTATATGGAAACTTACTCAGTTGCCTGTTGAAAAGAGAGCGGTTGGATGCAAATGGGTATATACCATAAAGCTTAATTCAGACGGTTCATTGGCTCGTTTGAAGGCCAGACTTATTACCAAGGGCTATTCTCAGACTTATGAAGAAAATTATGATAAGAGTTTTTCTCCTATGGCAAAGATGGCGTTTGTACGTATATTCTCATCACTTGCAGCTACGTACAATTGGCCTCTATATCAGCTTGATGTGAAAAATGCATTTTTTCACGGTGACTTGAAGGAGGAAGTATATATGGAGCAACCACCTGATTTTGTTACTCAGGGAGCGTCTGGAAAAGTCTGCAAACTTCTGATATCTTTATATGGTCCTAAACAGTCTCTACGTGCTTGGTTTGGAAGACTAACTAGCGATGTTCGAACTTTTGAGTTATGCAGAAGCAGAATAATCATTCTGTTTTCTTTAGAAATCGAGAAGGCTGCAAAATTTTGATGGTTGTTTATGTTGATGATATTGTGATCACAGGCGATGATGCGAAAGGTATTACTAAGTTAAAAACTTATCTTCAGAAGAAATTCAGCACTAAAGACTTAGGAGAGTTGAAATACTTCCTTGAAATTGAGGTGGCATGTTCTTCTCCTTAGGGATGCTCAAAGTATGTTCTTGATATGCTTAAGGAAGCAAAGATGTATGACTGTAAGCCTATTGACCCACCTACGGATTCTAATGTCAAGCTATATCCAGAGCGGGGGAGCCACTTACCGATCTAGGATGATATCGTAGATTGGTTGTTAAGCTTAATTATTTGACCGTGACAAGGCCTGACATCTCTTTTCCTGTTAATATAGTTAGCCAGTTTATGGCGGATCCTACAGATTCACATTGGAGTGCAGTGATGCGTATCCTTTGCTATTTAAAAGCTGCATTAGGGAAATGTATTATGTATAAGAACTTTGGGTATTCTAAAGTTACAGGATTTACAGATGCAGATTGAGTTGGATCGTTAAGTGATCGAAGATCAATCACGGGTTTTTGCGTGTTTGTTGAAGACAATTTGGTCTCGTGGAAAAATAAGAAATATAATGTCGTCTCACATTCAAGTGTTGAATCAAAATATAGAGTCATGGTTAATACTACGAGTGAGCTAGTATAGATAGTTTCTCTTCTTCGGGAATTTGGTTATCGATCTAAGGAGCCGATAAAACTTTACTTTGACAATAAAGTTGCCATTTATATTGCCAACAATCCAGTTTTTCATAAACGAACAAAGTACATCGAAATAGATTGCCATTTTGTTCGAGAAAAATTTGAAGAAGGGATCATTGATACAATCCATGTGAAAACCGACTATCAATTAGCAGATCTGTTCACCAAGCCTTTGGGAAGGAGTCGAGTGCAGTTTATTAGATATGTGTGATACATATGCTCCAACTTGAGGAGGAGTGTCAAGAAATATATATATTAGCTTTAATTAGATTTAGATTTAATTAAATTGTTAAGATTGGTAAGATATATATTTGTTTAGATTATTTGTATTTCCTATTATTAGAAAATCAATAATATATATATAGAGAATGATGGAGGAAAGAGGCCATAGGAGGGAATTCCCTCCTATGGCGTCGAAAAAATACCCCATATATATATATATATATATATATATATATATATGAGATTGAGGGATTCTCTTGCTATCTCATAATTTTCCCTAATTCTTTGTTTGCAGATTGTTATTACTTTATTCATTGAAGTTGTGCTGTTGATATCAATAATCCCACAGTTACAGATACAAAGAAGCATCACGGATTCATGATCCACACACAAAAAAAACTTTTGATGTAATTTTCCTTAACTTTTCAGTGCAGGAGGGCCAAATTCTGAGGAAACAGTAAATTTGGAATGCGATGATCAAGCTCCAGAGTTAAGTTTGTGGGATAGGCTTAGAAATGCAGCTATATTGGATATTGAATCGCCTGACTTCCCTTGGGATTCTCTCTCATCTCTGCTCCATACAAAACATACTTCAAGCGCAGAGAATTCCGAGGATGAAATGAACAAAAGCTTTAGAGGTATGCTACTGCAAAAATTAGCAGAATTATGTGACTCTAATATAGTTGAAACAAATGTCCACAAGATAAATGTTTGGGTTACCTAATGCGCAATCAACGCTTATTGATCAGGATGGACTTATTTACTGCTCAGTCTATTCCATGATCTTTAACGCTCATCAAGTGATATTGCTGAAATGTAAATTATCTTGTAACGTCTACTGTATATTTCTTAAATCTTAATATTATGTTAGATTGATATATTGATATTCCACTACCACACCCCGACATCTTAAGCTTAGAATGAAGTGGTTGTTATTTCACATGGTATTCAAACTTCAAATCTCATCACTGTCAATTTAAAATACACTGAATTGGACCCTATTTATCCTGCATGCCTTTACTAGTGAGTCTTTTGGCTAGAGGCCTTTCCACACGGCTCAAAGGCTCACTTCATGGGAAGTCGTAAGAGCATGTTAGCCTGATTTACATTGCCAATAGCTTAAGCCTATGGTAAAGAGGCTTTTAACAATATTAGATTGCATTTGTTTCGCTTGGTTTGATGCAGGTGACCGTGCATTCTGGGGGAGTTGTTTTCTTTGCGCTATTCAAAAATACGTTGGCAAATGACAATCTCTCGCCTAGAGAATATATATACTGCAGTGATTAAGTTTGCATCATCTAGGATGGCCACACAATCAGAACGCTTGGGTTATGAATATGCTAAATGGCTTGGAGTTCGAACACCTCTAGTCTGTAATTTCCCCTTATAATCCATACTCCTCTCGTACATCAGGAAAATCCCTACAATTATAGTGCAAACTCAACACGTTTATAATTTGAAAGTGGATAAATTACACTAAACTAACCTTAACCATCACTGTTTTTCTCTAAATTACCTTAAAGCTTTCTTATTACAGTAGAACTCCCTTAAACTTTGGTTTTAACGAAGTTTTCTCCCCACTAAAATTCCCTTAAATGTAGCATTTTAAGGGCCCTCACTTTAGTAAAAAAGCATATAAGGTGGTTAACTGCAAAAGGCTCATAGTTAGTATAGTTTAGTGTAATTTAGCCTTCAAAATTTGTCTAAATGGGTCTCTTTTGATGTCATGTGGCCGTCTTTATGGATGTCAGTGTCACACGCCACTCTTTTAGCAAAAGAGGATGTTTTCGGGCTTAGAAGCCCTTCAAAACATATAGTTTTGCAGTCATTTAATTTTATAGGAAAGTGTTTAGACAATCTAATCTTTTCTTTGTACAAGTCCTTAAATATAATGATATCCGAAATTATAATTTTATTCGAGAAATAAGCCCTTTTAATATTTTCACGTTCCAAACTACCAGTTATAGCTTGGTCAGATCATTTGGTGAATGTTAAAGGCTAGAGTGATTCATAATTCGAGCCATGAGTGGCAACAAATCAAGGACGCTACAGAGAAAGTACGAGATGCATGCAGTAGTCTCTAATGGCGATGAAGTTGGTGAATTGAGCTGTTCACAGTTATTGGAAGCTCTTGAATTGAGTAGATGCGTTTTCCTAATGGCGTATGTACTCCACCCAGTCATTTAGTTAATAACTGTTTGAATTGAGATCTTATTGCATATAACACCCGCCATCATTACCTCATTTAACACATAATTTAAGTAGCTGATTCATAATTTGACTGGAAATGACCCAAGTTTTTATTTTGTGTGTGTGTAATAACAGCAAAATATTATTATTTTAGCAAACTCTTAACTAATAATACAAATAATTTCACTAGTCTAAATGGAAATCCTGGATCGTTTCCTTTTTTTTTAGATTCTTCCAAAGAGAATTTGTAGGACGATAATCTGTCATTTTTTTTTACGTAAAGCAGTAGTCACCTGAACAATCATTTTCATTTATAATTTCTGTTAAGAAAGCGGGCAAATTATATAATGCTTCTATAAATTAATTTAATCATGAATACTTGATGCACAGATTTTTTTTATAAGTGCTTGATGAGGTTTGGTGGAAGGGTGGTATAAGCAATTAACCCTTGAACATGTTATATATATATATATATATATATATATATATATATATATATATATATATATATATATATATATATATATATTGTTATTTTTGTAGTTATGTTCATGGCTCACCATTGCTAGAAAACTCCGATGCATTTGATTGGCAAAAAGCCCCAGAAACTACTGCTTCAGCCCTTGGCCGGGTCTTAATGTTGGATCTTATACTTAGAAATGTGGACCGACTCCCTTGTCGTCAACTAGGTTGGCGGGGCAACAGCGCAAATCTTTTATTTGCAGATACGGTTGCCTCCTCTTACATGGATGCAATGGAGGAAGCTTACGATTCGGCCATCAGAAGATATAAACCGAGGAAAATTAAAAGCCTTCAAAAAGAAAGAGGAGAAATATCCATAAACTGAAGATGATATAACGCTGAACATGATATAACTCATAAATCCAAAGGGAAAAATGCGTCGAATGAATTCAGGGGTTCCTTGAAGACCCCCAATAGGAAAAAGGGCGCAAGATCAAGAAAATTATCCGAAGGCAGTCGAGTTGTTATTAAACAATTTCGAGTATTGTTCGAACTTACTGTACGAAGTTAAGGTTTCCTAAACTTGAAGAATGTGATTCGCCAACAGATTCTACATCATTGGATTCATGTTCTTGGTCTGATAGCATTATGATATCAATTATTAACGAGTTTAGAGGAGGTTTTCATGCAGCTCTTAGAGATTTACAAGGCTCCCCCAATAGGAAAAAGGGTGTAAGGTCAAGAAAATTATCCGAAGGCGGTCGAGTTGTTTTTAAACAATTTCGAGTATTGTTCGAACTTACTGTACGAAGTTAAGGTTTCCTCAACTTGAAGAATGTGATTCGCCAACAGATTCTACATCATTGGATTCATGTTCTTGGTCTGATAGCAATATGATATCAATTATTAATGAGTTTAGAGGAGGTTTTCATGCAGCTCTTAGAGATTTACAAGGCTTCCATATTTTTCTTCTCACAAACCACCCGAAACTCGATGCACTTTTAAGACTCTTTCTTCCAATACTTAACAAAAGCAGTGGCGAGATTGAAAAGGATGATTTTTGATGATGCTCTATATTGGCAACGCAGCAGAAAAGGACACGTGGCCGATGAAGTGTCCCAGAACTCAGAAGAAAGGGCCGACCAGGCCACCCCTGTGCCCAACCTGCAAGCGCAAGCTGGCTCTCCTCAGAGCCCCTGGAAATTGGCCTCCTCGGCCTTTCAGCTCGCCCCGAGCTGCCACAGGACCAAGACTCCTCGGCCCTCTCGCTCATTCCCGAGCTCCCCAGCCGAGACCATCTTCCTCGGTCCTCCGACCGACCAACAGTACCACTCACAGATGCAACCGTCGCTCCGCAAATCTCGCCATGCGCAGATTCTCCGCCAGCAACATCCCACGTTGCACGCCATCACGATCCCCATTAATGGGAGATCCGCTCTTTACGCGGACGTGACGTCGGGAGCGTAACTGCCGGCGAGATTCTCGCGCCTGCCGCTGCGTGCTGCCGCCGCTATATAAACCCCCATCACAGAGGGGTCAAGTAAGCCATTTTTTACACTTTTATGCCGTTACTCTGCTCGGATCTCATCACTAACTTGAGCGTCGGAGGGTCCTTGGTGGTACCAAACCACCCTGGGACTTCTTTATAGGTACTTGGCAACAGCTTCCTCACCTCACCTCTTTCTCCAAAAACCCATTGAGACCCACACGCAACGAAGGATAATCAGCTAAGTTTACCGCGAGATCAACGGAAGACAACATCTGACGGAGGCCCGAAAATGAGCTCTATCAGTTGGCGCCGTCTGTGGGAAACGAAACTCCACAAAAAAAAAAAAACAAAGTTGGCCTTCCGATCTCCATCCCCATGGCAAGCGATCACCCTGAAGATCCAGATACCAGCCGCCGCCGCCCCCTCACCAGAGGCACGGATGAACCTCCTCCGGTGACCGTCATCAACGTCCTCGCCGGCCGAATAGACCGACACCCCCTCCCTTGACGGGGTCGCACAGAGGGGGCTCGCCATGGCGGCTCGAGGGCCACCTCGCCCAAGGATCTAAGCCCTCACTAAGAGGCAGCCTAGCAGCTACCCTGCTCGGCTATCCATGGCGGGTAGCTTCCCTACCGCAACGCCAGGGATCAGAAAGTCCTCCTAGAGGCAATCGAGCCCGAGGATCCCTCGGTCGGCTATCCCTGGTGGGTAGCTTCCCTACCGTAACGCCAGGGATCAGAAAGTCCTCCCAGAGGCAGTCGAGCCCGAGAATCCCTCGCTGGGCTATCCCTGGCGGATAGCTTCCCTACCGCAACGCCAGCGATCAGAAAGTCCTCCCAGAGGCAGTCGAGCCCGAGGATCCCTCTGTCACGCCCCGCTTCCCGGTGTACGGCGAAGAGGACGCGACGAGATCCGCTACGTATATACTTAGAAGTACATACGCTAAGCGTATCTAAGCAATATAAAAGTAAATCACAAGAGACAAGAGATATAGAAATAACAGCAACTTTATTAATAATATTCTTTTGTACAATGCATGAAAAGTAAATACAACTGAAATGAAAAGCGATGCCTAAACAATGGCATAACAGAAAATGAAGATACTGAATAGAACAAGATACAATGTCTAGAGCTCAGGGTCTTCGTGAAACTGCTCCAAGTCTTCACCGGTGGGCTCGATGTCTGCTAGGTCCAAAGCACCTGACGACATTCAAAGAAGAAGAAATAGAATGTCGTCAGCGAACAGGTCGCTCGGTAAGTCCCAAAGATAAAGAAGAATTAGAGAAGAC
Organism: Agapanthus africanus; assembly: GCA_030015575.1. Taxonomy (NCBI): domain Eukaryota; kingdom Viridiplantae; phylum Streptophyta; class Magnoliopsida; order Asparagales; family Amaryllidaceae; genus Agapanthus; species Agapanthus africanus. Next base: position 89,293,085 of record JASDDO010000028.1, on the reverse strand, counting down.
AGAATAAGAGATATTTTCTAAAGAGATTGTAAAATATTGTAGATATTGTGTTAACACTGTTGTTTGTAGCTTGGTACAGAAGGATGCCAGTGTATACGAGAGGGGTCTCTATATGCTAGAGACCAGGGCAAACGGAATGTACAAGGAACCGTTAAGCCACGGTACAACAGTAACGGAATATAGGTTAGGTGTCTTAATCTGACCACCTCGTGCCACCTTTAACACCTTCCGTACCAATCTACCCCTTAAACCCCGTAGTGTTTTGATAGTATTGTGTAGGTTGGATGACTGACCAAAACCATGATATCAGTAGATTGTAACTGCATAATCAGGTAAATGGAATAACGGAATAATGGATGTATATCCATGGTTTGATTCGGTCAAGTTGTATAGATTGTTAACTGGATTCTGGGATTCATGTGTTCATATTGAGTTGGAATATTAAAGAATATAGATTGACTTGAATTATATTCAAGTCAGAAATAATCAGACTCAAACCCGAGTCAGACCAAAAGAAATGTAAGCCGAAGTTCTATATTTGTCAGGGTTATTAATGTAATTTATAAAACTTGAGGGGGTTTTATGTAAAAATACTTTTGTATAGTTTTCAACATACACCTCAAGTATTTATTATTCGTCTTTATGGTTATAATGAGTGTGATTTTATTTTGTCTTATTTCTAGTGATAATATCCTAATTATATAAATAAAGGTATTAATTTGTAATATTGATTTATTTGAAATTCATGGTATTTTAATGTAACTTTTAATCTTGTAAATTTTTTTAAGAAAAAGGTGGAAACTTTATCTTATAATAAAATAGGTGTTTAAATGATAAATATACATATGTTTATACAAGAATAATTTTTAATAAATATTTTATTTTCCAAAAATCTCATTTTTCTTAAATGTCGTATTTTAAATCTTTCGAGACCGAATGCTCCTTGCGGAGGTCTGAATCTCGCACTACAAAGTCCGAGGGTGCACGATAAACCGTACTATCCCTAACGAGTTCCCCAAAGGTGGGTTGTAGTGGCGCTTTGCAAAGATTTAATAAATACTAATCGTTTAGAAAACGGTTTTATAAAGATAAGGTATTTATTTGTAAAAGGTGTAAATTTCCGTATTTTAGATTCTAGGGTTTTCTAAGCCAACTAGCGTATTTCTAAATGGTCTAAACGACAAATCATTAGAAGTCTCAAATCGCCTCTTCACCGCCAATTGTGGCCAGGTAAGTGCCAGGTGAGTGGAAGGCTCTCCACTACAAGTAGTGGCCCTAATTAAGTAACCACTCGCCTTAGACACACTTGCCTAGACACCACAAAGTCAGGTTTAGATAAACGATCGATGTCCACGACATATCGTATTTTCCTATTAAAAGATATTGTTTTAAAAATTGTTTAAAACTTAGAAATTTTAGAAAAGATTTTATTAAGAAAAGGGTATTTAAATGTAAAATCTTGTATTATCGTATTCTAAGTTTTGATGATATCAATTAGGGTTGTATTTGCGTGTGTGTAGAGGTAGGTCATTAGCTCGTGATCTACTTTAAGGTATAGCAACGTTAAAGGGTTAAATGTGATAAACTAAACATGGTGGTATTTAAGTGAAAGAATATGATATGTTGCAAAAGCTATCATTTCATGTGTGAAAAATTGTTCAAATTAATTTTTAAGTGATTAGTAGTCAACATGAATATGTTTAAATATTATGGAATTAGTGATAAGTGAGATTTGATAGAAAACCGAATCGGAAATCGGTTTGTTCCAATTTCCGTCGGGTTTGTAAAGTCGTATTTTTATGAAAGAAAAGAAGGATAAAAAAGGGGGACTTACGGGTTTGGACAACGCTAGAGAGTGAGAGGGAGATAGTGGGTTTGCCGGTGCGTCGAATCGTCGTTGAGAGTTCCTAGCACGATCGCCGGGATTTCGCCGTCGATTTCGTCAGCGCTTCGCCTTTCGCTCGTTTTCTAACGTACCAAGTTCTCCTGGAATTTTGAGAGAGTGGACTTCGGAAAAGTGATGAGAGGGTAGAGGGTATGGGGGTTTATATAGGGTTAGGCTAGGGTTAGGGTTTTTAATAAAAAAAATATAAAAATATATAAAAATTCATTAAAGCTCATTAAACCTAGGATTAAAAGGGATTTATTGGGAAATTTGAAACCTATCCAGGTATAATAAGTTTGCAGGAGGGTTGACCAAGTCAGAACACAACTTTTCTCTGTTGGTGATTCGGCCGTCCGGCCAAGTCCGGCCGGCGGCGCCAGACCGAGTCGGCCGATTCGCCGGCCGGCGCCGCCGAGTCGGGCCGAGTCAGGGTTCCAATGGCCGGGGATTTTCCTGGGGTACAATTTGGTATATTTACTTTTTGTTGTCCAGTACATATTTTGGGAGTTATGGCCTTTTGACTGTTGACTTCCAAAAGAAATTAAAACAAAATAAATACAAAAATAATGTGGGGCATGGGATTTGAGCTCTGGTGGTTTGGTTCAGCAGTGCAAGGTATTACCAATGAGCTACAAGCTCCTGTTCCCCTCCGAAAGACGGCGCGCAGGACAGCGGTGTCTTGGCGCTGAGATTCGGGGCAGATGCTAATTGGTGCTATCCGTCCACCTCTCCGAAGATGCCAAGTTGATTTATGGCACCATGTATCGAAGGTTTAGACGGATGCGTCCGATGTAGTAGACTTCGTCAGATTCCCCTTCGTTTGAGGGGTTTTTGATTGTGGGGACGCTCTTCCCTGCAGGCGCAAGCCCCTGCAGTTAATTACGCTACCGCATTGCGGTAACAACTTTCTCCTTCTCCAGATGGTCACTTCGTGTCGTGGGTGTTTGTTTTGTTTTGTTGCCCGTGGATTGTTTACGGAGACCGAGTTATGTCGTCGCCCGTAGGGCGTGGACTAGTCCAAATCCGTATTATCTTAGATTTGGGTTTGGGGGTTTGGTTTGAGGATACGTTAGCCATATTTGAGGCTAAGATCAACTCAAACGTTTGTTAAGGATACGTTAGTCCAGTTTGAGACTAAGATCAACTTAACGGGATCGTTTAGATCCGACAAAGGAGCGTTTGGGCTCTATTGTTCCAGTTTAGGGACCTAGTGGTCCATTAAATGTATGGCCGTCGGGACCCATCACCTCTCTGACGACGTTGAAGGATTACAACGACGGATGTCAGAGGAGCTCAGAGATGTACCCTCGAGCCAGAGTTAATTGGGGGGATTCATAGTCCAGTCTGTTTGAAGGTTTAAGGATACGTTAGCCATCTTTGAGGCTAAGATCAACTTAAACGGGACCGTTTAGATCCGACAAAAGAGCATACGGGGCTCTATTGTTCTAGTTTAAGGACATTGCGGTCCATGGGTAGTTTAAGGACATTGCGGTCCATGGGTAGTTTAAGGACATTGCGGTCCATTGTTAGTTTTAAGACATCTCGGTCAAGGTTAAGGACGTCGTAGTCCATGGGTTTAAGGACCCCACAGTCCGGTATGTGCTCTGGATGCTTCACACGGGTTCACTGCCGTGCTTGGCGAGGACCAGGCTCCGCTCTGGACGTTTTCCACGGGGTCAAAGAGTGACATTATCCGCATTCCACGTAACCAGGAATTTTGCATTAAACACGGGTTTAAGGACCCCGCAGTCCATATCAATGTGTGGTCGTCGGGACCCGTCACCTCTTTGAAGACATTGAGGGATTACAATGCCAAGTATCAAAGGAGTGAAGAGATGTACCCTAGAACCGGAGTGGATTAAATAGTTCTTGGCCCAATTTGGAATCAAGACGAATTAATTTATGTTATGAGCCCATTGGCCCAGTTAATCACAAATTGAGGACTTATGGCCATCTTGGGCTAAGTCCAATCAGGAGAGGCTTTGCCTCCATCCATTTAGCCAATTGGGCCAATGTCTAGTGTTAAACACTACAGAGCAATCAGTGTTGAACACTGGGAATGAGGTTGACAAGTTAGTGTTTAACACTAAGAGATAATTGGTGTTAAACACCAGCAACAAGGCTTTCAAATTAGTGTTAAACACTAAAACAGATCAGTGTTGAACACTGCAAATAAAACTTTTTAATTAGTGTTGAACACTAAGGCCCAACAGTGTTTTAACACTGGGTTCGAGAGTTTCAATTTAGTGTTAAACACTAAGGCAAGAGGGGTCACGTGGCAACACGTGAGAGCGCCCTCCCTTTATTTATTCTGCTGAGATTACTGCGTCTTTCAGAGCGTCACGTGCCATCACGTGATAGGCATTCAAACGCTTATATGTTAAAGCTTCTGCCGGGGGTCACGTGGGTTACGTGGGGGACTGCCTCAAAGGGGCTTTCTGTAGATCTTTTAGGGGGGTCACGTGGTGGCGCGTGACCCTGCCTTCATGTATTTTGTTTTGAGGCTCTGTTAATCCTTTTTTCAGGAATTAAATTCCTCGAGCTTTAAATTTCAGAGGAATTAAATTCCTACTTCCTTTTGAAGACTTATATTCTGGAGTAGAGTTGAACTCTGAATCTTCCGTAGGAATTAAATTCCTCGTATATGTGAAGAACTGAATAGGGTTAAACCCTAATAAAAGCTTTTAAGGAATTGAATTCCCTTTTCCTGTTAAATGATGATTAAGGGAATTAAATTCCCGTTGTTTCAACAGAACTAAGTTCTTAATTAGGGTTAAACCCTGTTTCTCTCTGTTCTGAAGGAATTAAATTCCCATGATACAGGGTCAAGCCCTAATTTTATTTTAAAGGAATTAAATTCCTATAGTTCTGTGAGAATTAAATTCTCGTGCTTGCATTGCCTCTCTATATTTTGGATCTGCATGGCAGGATCTCAACCCATTGAGAATTAAATTCTCAACTTCAAGGGGAGATGTGCACTTTGCAGATCCTCTATCAAAGAGAGAAGAAATATGTTCTTCTGTTTTATGTATCAGAGTTAAACTCTGTTGAGAATTAAATTCTCTTTTTCTTTCAAGGAGCTTTTCCCTTTCTTACCTAGGGTTTTTGCAGAAGATCCAAGTTTCTCCAAGTATCGAAGCTTTCTTCCTTTTCTTTTTCTCTCCCTGTCTCTGTATATATATATCTATCTCTTTTTTTGTATCTCTTGGCTCCTATTTATATGAGAAGCAGCCGAATCAATCAGTTTTTGACGAATCTTCATGAGAGATTTGATTTGCATCCATCATTCGTTTTGGACCTTTGGATTATTAGGTGAATTTTATTCACCATTGGATTTCAAATCCAGGGATTTTTCCTTTGTTGTTTCGGTTAGATTTAAAGGGGAAATATTTCCAAACTCGAGATTTTCCCATAGATAGATGATATTTCATCACCTCTGAATCTTTAATTCGATTGGTTCCAGATAGTCGTTTTCCTTTGGAAAGATTTGAATTTCTTTCAGAATTTAATTCTGTTGACAAAATGGGCTTTGAAAGCCGGTCACGTATGACCACGTGACCCATGGTCACGTGTGAGCACGTGACCCCCTTTGGAATGAGCCTTCTTCTTTCCTTTTGCGCTGTCTTCTGGTTGCTGCTTAACCGTCACGTGCCACCACGTGACCCCTGGTCACGTGTGAGCACGTGACCCTTGTCTGGAGCCTCTTTCCTTGGTTCAACTGGAGAACGAGTCTGCTGCTTTGAACGTCACGTGCCAACACGTGACCCTGGTCACGTGGGAGCACGTGACCTCTTCTGAAGCCTTTTCCTTGACTTGATCAGGGAACCGGTGTGCCTTTGACGCTTGCGTTTAAATGTCACGTGTCGCCACGTGACCCTGGTCACGTGGGAGCACGTGACTCTTTCTGAAGCCCTTTTTCTTCAACGTAGTCAGGAAACTGAACTTGCCCTGATGATGTGCTTAGGTGTCACGTGCCAACACGTGACCGCTAGTCACGTGTAAGCACGTGACCCTCTTCTGAAGCTTTTCCTAGAAGCTTTCCTGATTTTAAATCAGGAAACAAATGCCCCCACAGCGTTGTTCTCACGTGTCTGCACGTGAGTGCAACGCTGTCACCTCTTGTGACCGTTGGATTCCTCTAGGGATCTGGGGAGATGAAACGTTTCCATTGCCTTCTATAAATACCTCTGTCTCTTCATAGGAGCCTTCACTTTGCTCATCTTCTTCTTCTGAGAACCTTTTCTTTGAGAATTTAATTCTCGCTTTCAGAGCTTAGTTCTCTGTCTTGAAACAATCTTCAGAGTTTAACTCTGTTCGAAAAGAATCCTTTTTCCTCAGGTAATGTTCTTGGACAACGATGGATCTTCACATTTCTCTGGATTTTAAATCCAAAACAAGGGTTTTTACCCTTTTTTCTTCATATTTTCCATAAGAACATGAAACCGCTTAACCTTTCAACTGTAGATCTCTTAGGGTTTAGATGATCTTTGGGGAGATGATGATGGCGTTTCATCCCCATGGAATTTAATTCCATCAGAAATGTTTCTGGGAATTTAATTCCCTTTTCTTAATAAGGATTTTGATTCCAATGAAGGGCTTGATTTCTTCACACGGAGGCTTCCTGAGGTCTCTTGGCCCTAGGTTGTTCTTCCGCAGTTAATGAAACAGGAGTTTTCTAATGAATCTCATGACCTTTATTTCAGGTATCATGGATGCCCATCTGTATGGTCTTGACGAGATCGTTTCCTATGGGAATATTCGTGCACTGGGCCGCAGTCAGAACCAGGAGTTCACCGATGCTCAATGTGCCGAGATTATGAGCCGCTTTGATGAGTACAACCATCGGCTACTCCCCCGTCGCTCTTCTCTTCTGAGGCTGATCGTGCTGGCGATCAGGGAGGCTCTCCCTCTATTCTGTGCTGGTGTGCCGCTTGGGGCATTGGACGCCGCCGAGGATAAAGTACACTCGGTGTATCTGATGCACTTGATCTCAAAGAGAAGGCAGGATAATCTCATTGATCTCCTGCGTCAGATGTTCCAGCAGTCGGCCATACTTGCCGCCTATCGGAGGGTGGAGGACATTTGTGAGGACCCCGATGCTTGTGATCGTGAGAGGAAGCATACTCGGGAGGTTCGAAATGCTTGGAAAATCTTGAATAAAGTTAATTTTGAGTTTCTCAACCCATGTCCCGCATCTGAAGTTTTACCGTTGTAAATGTGTCCTCTGTATTTTGTATGAACCCCTTGAAGTATGAGTGACAATTGTTATTATGTCTTTCTATGTTTGCATGTCTTTTCTCTGGGATTTTATCATTTTGCTACTGTTGTTGTTGGTGCTTTCAATATGCAGGGTGCTACTCCATTTTTTTTAGTGTACATCAGGTTTAGGCCTCACGTAGTCTGCACGTGGGGTCCCTTGATGTGGCTGTTCACAAAATCTTCTCATGTCCTATTTTCAGCGCACAATATTGGACGCAGAAAAAAGGGCCTTGGAAATAATTCCATCTCCTTGATTTTCGATGCCTTTCCTTTTTTGGGCCTTGGAAATAGTTTCACCATGCAAGATTTTCCGCGCACAGCACTTAATGCATTTCCTTATATATGAGGCTATAGCTTCCCTTTTCCTCTCACCAAGAGATTTATATTATTATTATTATATTTTTTTTTATCTTGGAGTAACTTGTCTTGAGAAACAAACGAGCGCCATGGCCTGCAATCGCCCTCATGCTCGTCGACAGCCATGGGAAGTTCCTATTGAGGAAATGGTCCCCCGCTTTGCTGCTCGGTTGGTGGATCCCCTCCTTACCGACAACGAATGCGACTCAGCCATGCATGAACTCTCGATCCGTAGGGGGTCCCCCCTCCCGATGGGTTCTCTCTGGCTCCGGATGATTCTCAAGGCCGTGCTTGCCGACATCCCTCCTCACCCGGCGTAGATGACCCTGGCGATGCTCGACGCGGCAGAAGAAAAGCTCGAGGGTTTTCATGAAGCGTGCTTGATTACCCAGGCTTTGAAGGATTGCTCAATTTATCTGCTGAGCCAGATAAAGGCCCGGCGAGCTATTATGTCTGCTTTCGCGGACGAACACGGTGCCAATCGATGGGGAGCGACTTCTCGTGAGAACCGTCGCTTCGATGTGCTGGAAAAAGCAGAGAGAGAGAGATGGAGAATTTTGTCCTTTGCTTCATTAACCCCTGTGCCGTTGATCCCATGTTTGGTGACCTTTTCCGTTAGCGTAGAACATTTTTAAATTAGTCCCTCCTTTTTTACGCTTTATGCCGAGATTCCGTGTAGGCTTGGTGCTAGTATGTATGTTTCCGCTTGCATAAATAAACTTTGTATTCTTCTCAGAAGAACTTTCTTTAATTGCAAATGTTACCATCACTTTCCTGCGCATCAGACCATTTTGGGTATTATGAACGTTCATGCGATTGCAAACGCTATTATTATTATTATTCCCTTTTTGAATACTCATATGATTGCGAACGTATGCTTGAAATATGTCGGAAACTTTTCTTGTTGCCTTTCACATCAGGCGATGTGAGCGCGTTTGCTGTGGTTACGAAAGCGAGCTTACGTGGCCTGATAGAGCGATACGTAGCGAACATAAGGTTGTGGCTTTCGATAAAGCCGCCACGTTCACTTGTGAGAGGGTCGAGGCTCATAAGGCCATTGAGAAAGAGCTTGAAGCCCGGCTCGCTTCGTATCAGGCCCAACAAGCTCAGGCGGAGGCTCGTCTTTTGGAGATCTTGCGTCATGAAGCCGTGGTCCAGCAAAAGCAGGATGAGCTGACCAAGCTGCTGAATCGCCTGCCGGCTTGAAACATTTGTATCTTTTCCTTCCTTTTTGTACGTACTCATGGATAAGAGTATTTTCTTTTTGTTTCTTTCATGAATTGTACTTTGTACCCATTTTGGTTTATGAATAAAAGATACATTTTTCTTCTCAATGGTGTATCCCCCTTTTTATTGAATGTATTCTGCGGATATTCTATCTCGATCTTCTTGCAGGACAGCAATGGCTTAGGATTCAGGGTTAAGATCTGCTTCCTGAGACTTTTGCATTTTACGAGCCACGAGGGTCTCATAAAGAGTTTTTCTCCCTACAGGTCGAGAGGATCCCATAGGTGTGAGTTCTTCTTAAAGATCGTGAGGATCCTTAAGCGGGTTTTCCCTCGAGAGTCGTAAGGATCTCACAAGAGAGTTTTTTTTCTTCCTTACAGGTCGTGAGGACCTGCAAGTGTCGGATGTGATCGTCCTTATCCGTGTTTCACGGAGTCAGGGGTCTCTCCAGGGATCGTAGTTTAAAGACATCACGGTCAAGGTTAAGGACCTCATAGTCCATGGATTTATGGACTCCACAGTCCGCTGTTAGTTTTAAGACATCACGGTCAAGGTTAAGGACCTCATAGTCCGTGGATTTAGGGACTCCACAGTCCGATGTTTGGTTGCAGGGACCCGTCACCTCTTTGAAGACGTTGAGGAATTACAACGCCAGGTATCAAAGGAGTGAAGAGATGTACCCCTAAACCAAGGCAGAATCTGTAAGGAATCGGGGTGGTTGATCGTTAGTTTTAAGACATCACGGTTGAGGTTAAGGACGTCATAGTCCGTGGATTTTAAGGACTCCACAGTCCGGTATTTGCTCTGGATGCTTCACACGGGTTCACTGCCGTGCTTGGCGAGGACCAGGCTCCGCTCTGGGCATTTTCCGCGGGGTCAAAGAGTGACGTTATCCGCGTTCCACGTAACCAGGAATTTTGCACTAGATGCTTCATACGGGTTCACTGCCGCGCTCGGCGAGGACTAGGCTCCGCTCTGGATGCTTCACACGGGTTCACTGCCGTGCTCTGCGAGGACCAGGATCCGCTCTGGACGTTTTCCACGGGGTCAAAGAGTGACATTATCCGCATTCCACGTGACCAGGAATTTTGCACTAGATGCTTCACACGGGTTCACTGCCGCGTCAGGCGAGGACTAGGCTCCGCTCTGGATGCTTCGCACGGGTTCACTGCCATGCTCTGCGAGGACCAGGATCCGCTCTGGACGTTTTCCACGGGGTCAAAGAGTGACATTATCCGCGTTCCACGTAACCAGGAATTTTGCACTAGATGCTTCACACGGGTTCACTGCCGCGTTAGGCGAGGACTAGGCTCCGTTCTGGATGGTTCGCACGGGTTCACTGCCATGCTCTGCGAGGACCAGGATCCGCTCTGGACGTTTTCCACGGGGTCAAAGAGTGACATTATCCGCGTTCCACGTAACCAGGAATTTTGCACTAGATGCTTCACACGGGTTCACTGCCGCGTTAGGCGAGGACTAGGCTCCGCTCTGGATGCTTCGCACGGGTTCACTGCCATGCTCTGCGAGGACCAGGATCCTCTCTGGACGTTTTCCACGGGGTCAAAGAGTGACATTATCCGCGTTCCACGTGACCAGGAATTTTGCACTAGAGGCTTCACACGGGTTCACTGCCGCGTTAGGCGAGGACTAGGCTCCGCTCTGGATGCTTCGCACGGGTTCACTGCCATGCTCTGCGAGGACCAGGATCCGCTCTGGACGTTTTCCACGGGGTCAAAGAGTGACATTATCCACGTTCCACGTGACCAGGAATTTTGCTGAATATATCCGCATTTCATGGGATGAAGGTTTGACTGTTGGCGATATGTATACCACCGAGCCATGGAACTGGGAGTTGCCGCTGTTCCGCTTAGCTTGAAGTTGTGTCCGTTGTTACGAGACGAGTGTTGGGATGATCTCTAGGTCGCTTGTGGCCCGTCGAGATTTAGCTTCGTTTTTTTTTTTTTGTGAAACCTGGGGGAGGGAGGTATGTTCCCTTTTTGTTTATGCCATTGGATTGTATACAGGGTGTGATGGAACATCACCTGTAAGGCATACATTTTATTTTTATTTTATTTCTTTTTCCGCGATGCTCTATCGTTTCAGCTTTTATATCGCGAAGGTCGCGATTGCCCCATCATTTCGGCTATTTTTCGCGGTGCCCAATCATTTCGGCTATTTATTTATTTTCTACTCGCTGCTTTTTATTGCGAGTTGCCCCATCATTTCGGCTATTTTTCATGCATACATTTTTACTTGCTGCTTTTTATTGCAAGTTGCCCCATCATTTCGGCTATTTCGTAGGCATGTGTGGCTTGCTAGCTTTTTCGCCGCAAGCTTGGATTTTAGACACCGATTTCGGCATCAGCATCGCTGCAACTGGGATGTTGCCAGGAGCGAATCATCATTTGCCATGAAAGAACTTGGGATTTGATACCGGTTTAGGCATCAGCATCGCTGCGACTGGAATATTGCCAGGAGCGAATCATCATTTGCCTCTGTCGATGTTGAACAAAGGTGGCTTAGCAAACAGGGTTAAGGTCCTGTCGACTAAGGCTTTTGACTTCATGAGCCGTAAGGGTCTCACAAAGGTATTTCTCCCTACAAGTCGTGAGGATCTTGCAGGTGTATTTTCTCCTTAGGGATCGTGAGGATTCCTAAGTGTATGTTCCTCTGTAAGTCGTAAGGATCCTACAAGAGGGTTTTCTCCTTATGGGTCGAGAGGACCTACAGGGGTTGGACTTTGCTGGGGAAATGTTTATTTGCGCCCGTGGATTGTATACAAGGGTCAGTATTGAGCCTCTTGTAGGGCAATATCGAAGGTTGTGGAGGATTTGCTTAAGAACAAGTTCAGGCTTCTGTAGCTTAAGACTTTCAAATCTCATGAGCCGTGAGGGTCCCATAAGAGAATTCTCCTTACGGGTCGTGAAGATCTCGTAAGTGTATTTTCTCCTTAGGAATCGTGAGGATCCCTAAGTGTGCTGCTCCTTTGTGAGTCGTAAGGATCTCACGCAGGTGGTTTCTCCTTACAAGGTCGAGAGGACTCTGTAAGTGTCCTTTAACGAGGTTGCGCCCTTTCGGGTTTTCACAAACACTCGCCGGTAGTCCTGCTGTTTTTACTCACAGAGCCCTTTCGGGTTTTCATCCGTGCCCATTTTGCTTATAGACATACCGTTTTTTTTATATTCTTTTTCACTTTTTTTTTTTACAAGGTCGCGCCCTTTCGGGTTTTCACGAACACTTGCCGGCAGCCCTGCTGTTTTTACTCACGGAGCCCTTTCGGGTTTTCATCCGTGCCCACTTTGCTTATGGACATACCGTTTTTTTTTTATCAATTTTTTTTATCTTCTTCTTTTTTTTTTATCCATCTCGTCAACCTAAGGATGTTGCGGTAGTAGTTTAGGGACGTTTCGGTCCGTCGTTAGTTTAAGGACGTTTCGGTCCGTCGTTAGTTTAAGGACGTTTCGGTCCGTCGTTAGTTTAAGGACGTTTCGGTCCGCCGATAGTTTAAGGACGTTTCGGTCCGCCGTTAGTTTAAGGACGTTTCGGTCCGTCGTTATGGGAAGGCCGGCTGTTGCTTGTAAAGTCTGAGCCTAGGAAGATAGTGAGCGGACATAGTCGTCGTCATCTATCATTGACCCAGGCTGCGGCTTATTAAGCGTAGTATTTCTTCAAGAAGCGGCCGTTTATTGGCCTGAAAGGCCTTTCACCGTGCATGTCCACGAGTAGATAGGCTCCACCCTGGTAGACCTTGTCTATGATGTACGGGCCTTCATAGTTTGGCTCAAATTTTCCCCGCTTGGCACGATTGGGGATCATAGGTCTTTTGACCACTAGTACGAGTTCGCCTTGGCGGAATGTCCTCGGCCTGGTCAATCGTTCGTACGAGTGCGTCATCTTTGCTTTGTAGGCTTCTAGATGTTGTTGCGCTATGAGCCGGGTTTCGTCGAGGGCATCAAGCTCCTCAAGCCGAAGGTGAGCATTCTCTTCGTCTGTCAGCTTGTGGTGGACTGCCACTCGTAGAGAGGGTAACTCTATCTCGAGGGGGAGCACTGCTTCCGTCCCAAATACCAACGCGTGCGGCGTTGTGTTCGTGGCCGTCTTGAATGTAGTTCGATAAGCCCAAAGGGCTTCTTGCAGCCTTTCGTGCCAGTCTCTCTTATTCCGGGAAACGGTCTTTTTTATGATCTTCGTCAAGGTCTTATTGAAGGCCTCGGCCAGACCGTTAGCTCGTGGGTTGTAAACTGAAGAATATCTCCAGTCTATATTGTGCTGCTGCGCGAAGCGGCTAATCTTATGGCTTCTGTAGGCTGGCCCATTATCGGAGATAATCCACCGTGGGGTTCCAAACCGATAGATGACGTGCGTCTTGAAGAAGTGGAGGATGTTCTCCGTCTTCACTTCCCTCAGCGGTACTGCTTCTGCCCATTTGGAGAAGTAATCAGTTGTCGCCAGGATAAAATGATGTCCCCGGGATGATGCTGGCTCGATGGGGCCGACTATGTCAGTCCCCCACATTTCGAATGGCCAACTAGCCAGCGTTGGGTGCAGTGGATTCGGATGTTGGTGGATGAAGTCTCCATGAATTTGGCATGAGTGGCATTGCTTCACATACTCGAGGCAGTCCTGGATCATCGTGGGCCAGTAATAACCCATCCGTTTAATTTTTAACTTCATCTTTGGGCCTGCTTGGTGAGAACCGCAAAGTCCGTCATGAACTTCCTGAATGACTCTTTCTGCTTCATCAGGTCCTAAGCATCTCAGCCATAGAGAATCAAACGATCTCTTGTATAGAATATCGTTGACGAAAGCGAAGGATAAAGCTCGTTTCATGAGCTGATGTCTTGAGGACGCTTCTTCGGGCATTCGGTGGGACTTAAAGTAGTCTATGAAGACTTCCCTCCAGTCTTCGGCCTTCTCATGGTCTTTTATTTATAGGGTCGTCTGCTCAGTCGCTCCCTTCTCTTCGCATGATTCCGGAGACATTTCTGTCGGGGCGAGCACTCGACGGCTTTGTACCACGATTCTGACATCATCGAGGTTCTCGTCAGCCAGTTCTTTAGCAAGTTTAGCCAACGCGTCTGCTTTGCTGTTTTCCGCGCGCGGTATGTTCTCCAAAGTATAGGAGGGAATTTGGGTCAATAGTTGTTGCACCCTTTCGCTGTACTTCACCAACTCCGGCTTGCACGTTTGGTAATCACCATTTACTTGACTAACGACCAGCTGAGAATCCCCGTATATAAGGAGGTCTTCAATTCCCATGTCGATGGCGATCTCGAGGCCTGCTATCAGAGCTTCGTATTCAGCTTCATTGTTTGTCCTCGGCTCTGTTAAGGAGAAGGCGAAGCGCATTATCCCTCCTTGTGGAGTTGCAAAGATGAGGCCTATCCCTGATTTGATCATTGGGATACCTTGTTTCTGTTTCTTTATAGAGGATGCTCCATCGAAATAGAGTTCCCATCGGGTGCTTCCGCTGTTAATCGCATCAAATGCATGCTCGTCCGGCAAATCACAGTTCAGAGGAGAATCGGCCGGTATCGGGTGCTCAGCGAGGAAGTCGGCAATGGCCTGGCCTTTCACTGCCTTGAGAGGTTGATACGTTATCGAGAACTCCATCAAGAGCAGGGCCCACTTAGCGAGTCGTCCCGTCAATATGGCTTTCGACATCAAGTACTTAAGAGGGTCCACCTTCGAAATAAGACGGACTTCATGTGCTAATGCGTAATGTCTAAGCTTTGTTATTGCGAAGATCAACGCCAGGCAGTGCTTTTCAATGGGGGAATAGTTGCTTTCTGCCCCCAGCAGCACTCGACTTAAGTAGTAAAGTGCTCTTTCTTTCCCCTGATCGTTCTCTTGCGCCCATAATGCGCCTAAGGAACCTTCGAGGGCGGTTGTATAAAGAATGAGGGGTTTCCCCTTGACCGGCACAGCCAACACCGGAGGGTTCTGCAGATACTGATTGATCTCGTCTAGTGCACCTTGGCATTTGTGATCCCAAATGAATGGAGTTCCCTTCTTCATCAGGTGGCTGTAAGGACGGCATTTGCCTGAAAGATTGGCGATAAATCGCCGGATGTATGCGAGCTTCCCTTGGAGAGACCGCAACTGCTTGAGGGTTCTTGGCGGAGGCATTTCCATGATCGCCTTAATCTTTGACGGATCTATTTCAATACCTCGGTGTCGAACGATGAATCCCAGAAATTTGCCCGAGGAGACTCCAAACGCGCATTTGAGGGGATTCATTTTCAAATTATATTGCCGAAGGCGTCGAAATACAGTCTCTAGATGCTTTAAATGATCTTCGTATGACATGCTCTTTACTACGAGGTCATCGATATAGCACTCGACGATGTCGTGTATGAGGTCGTCAAAGATCTTTGTTATGGCCCTTTGATAGGTAGCGCCAGCGTTCTTTAGACCAAAGGGCATAACCCTGTAGCAAAATATACCCAAAGGGGTGCGGAAAGCGGTGTGCTTCTGGTCTTCGGGATGCATCTTTATCTGATTGTATCCTGACGAACCATCCATAAAGGAGAAGACCTCGTGAGTGGACGTGTTATCTATCATTAGCTCGGTTACCGGCACCGGGAAATCATCCTTTGGACAGGCTTTATTGAGATCCCTGAAATCCACGCATATGCGTACCGTTCCATTCTTCTTCATTACCGGGACGATATTGGCGATCCAGTCGGGATATTGGACTTCTTGGATAAATCCAGAATCAATCAACTTCTTGACTTCGGCGTTGATGCTCATCTCAAGCTCGAGTCGCATCCTCCTCGGCGCCTGCTTGACTGGCTTGATATCTGGGGATATTGCTAATCTATGCACAACAATCTCCGGATCTAATCCTGGCATCTCAGAGTAGTTCCACGCGAAGCAGTCTTTATGCCGTAAAAGCACGTCCTTTAACGCAGCCACCCTCTCTTCGGATAACAGCTCGCTGACAAATGTCGGTCGCGGGTCGCCTGCCGATCCCAACTCAATCTTCTTGAGGTTATCTGCAGTAGTATGTATACCATCTTCCAGTTCTTTCGGAGCGGGCGGAAATTCCGAGATCACCTCATCATCGCTGTTCTCAAAGCACCGGGGAAGGTCATCTACGTTCTCGAGCTCTTCTCCTAATATCGTAATCGTATAGCAAGTGCGAACCCGCTCCCCGGACTGAGGTGGACCCGATTCTGCTCTTGCGGCCTTGGGCTCATGCTTTTGCGGCGGCGTTACCTTCCAGCCGTCGGATAAAGCGAATCTGCCCCTTTGGTACTGGTCCTCGACCCAGTTCTTGAAGGTGACGCAGTCTTCGGTTGGATGTCCTATGGCTTGGTGATAAGAGCAATAACTCAGATGAGAAGCCTTGTTAGGTTGCTCAGGATGTCTAGACTCTGGAAGCGTGATCATTTGATGTTTTATAGCGAGGTTGAGTAACATCTCCGTCTTGTCTCGGGGGAAGGAGTACGCTCGACTCATCTTCTTCATGAGGGACAAACCCGAGCCGCTTCTCGATTTATTTCCGTCTCTGCGTCGGGCCTTTCGTACAACGGGTTGACGAGGATAAGCGTCTTTGTCTTTTGCAGCATGTTGAAATAGACGTTGCGTCCTGGCCTTCTCGTAGATGGCCATTTCGCGGTCGTGGTCTTCCCGAGCTTTCTGACCCATTTTCCTGATAGGCTTGCCCATTCGTTCTTCAAACGACGGACTCGGCGCTTCAATCGCGGGGTCTAGTTTTGATGGGGGGTTGGCATCTCCTGACAGGGCGTCCTCCTCTTCATCAAAGGTATATATAGCGTAGCTGCTGTGAGCCCGTTCCCGTTTTCCGGCTCTTGCGTATCCAAGCCCGAGTGTTTCCATCTTCCCGTTGGGCAATTTGCGTTGAGTCCCGGGGACATCCCAAATCCTGTTGTAGAACCGAGTCTGCCGAACGGTCTGTTCTAAGGGTATTCCTTGGCGCTTCAGTAGCTTCTTTAATCCATTTGTATAGTATCTGGGCAGACGGATGGGTTGGAGCCTGTCAAGTGTAGCATCCGCGCCATGCCAGATTTCTCTCTCTATTTTCGACTCTGAGGATCGGTAGAATAGGATCACCTTCTCACCCCTTCGCCTGGGAGGGACGTAGAATGTTTGCAGGTCCTGCACATTGTGAGCCTGAAGCGTGTCGAGATCCTTGTAGTGTTCTCGCGGTACCATGGTGATTTGCAAACTATGGTCATCGCCAGGGGGTGCTTGTATTGACAGCCGATTGGAGAACACAGCATTAACTTCATCTTCTGAATCACTTCCGAAGACCAACACGGGGGCGGGCGTCCCCAGGTTGTTGCGTTGAGATGGCCCTGCATAAACTATCTCTTCTTCTTCTTCGGTATCGCTCCCGAAAATCGGGATGGTGGCGGCGGTTTTATTCCCCGGATTGCGACACCTTTCTGTATCCTCGAAATCTGGCAAAAAGTATTTCGCATCTTCGTATTTGCGGACTTCGTTCACGGAAAATGGGTTTAACTCACCTGTTACGGTATACTCGAAACCATCCTTAAAGTACTTCATACACTGATGTTGTGTAGAGGGGATGATGTTGTATTCGTGTAGCCAAGGACGGCCGAGCAAGGCGTTGTAGCAGGTCTTGGCGTCAATGACATGGAATTTGATGTCTGTGACGAGAAGTCCAAAGCGTAATGTTAGTATCACAGATCCGAGAGTCCGTGACGATTGTGAATCAAAACCGGAGATAGTAATTTTGTCACGAGCGAGGTGTTGCACGCTCATGCAGATTTCTTTCAACACTCGAACATTAAGGAGGTTGACGGAGGATCCATTATCCACCAGGATCTTGCCTATCTTGATATCATGGCAGTATCCGGAGACATATAGGGGACGGTTGTGGTCGCACGTCCCGAGAAGGAGGTCTTCATCACCGAACGTGACGTCGGCCGTATGCACTTCCTCCAGTTCATCCTTCATCTTTTCAGTGGCGAGGATGGCTTGGAATTGCTCAGGTTCTTGTAACGCCTTAATTAGAGAGTCTCGCGCTTCTTTTGATAATAGGAGGGCATCGAGAATGCTAAGCTGAGAAGGTAGTTTCCTTAGGTGCGCGAGGATGTTATAGTTCACTTTACTCTTCCTAGGAGGGTCTTTGGCCGCCAGCTCTCTCATGACTTGGTCATCTAAAGTGATATCTTCAGTGAACTTTTCCTTTCCCTTATCCTTTCTATTCCCGGGCCCGAGATTCTTTTCTGGGAGTGTGCGATTGCGCAGCTGAATGTTCTCGCAGATCTCCGATTCCTCCTCTTTCCCCAACACGGATTCTTTGAAGAGAGGGCCCAGAGCGATTTCTTCATCAGAGTCGCTCCCAAAGGTGAGAACTTGTGACTCCCTGGCGTTTACCATGTAACAGTTGCCAGTAGCTCTGTCGTGCCCATCGATAGTACTTCTTTGCTCCCGACGGCTCTTGCGTTTCATGCGCTTAACATGTTGCCGACGAGCGACATATCCTTGCCACCATATCTTAAAGGCGTCGCACTCCTCCGTGGGGTGTGATATTTTCCGGTGATATGCGCAATAATTAGGGGGCCTCTCCACCCCATCGTGCGCGTTTCCTTCCGAGGGCGGTAGCTTCATCCCCATTGACATGGCTTTGGCAAACCTTTTTCTCGTCTTGAATATCTTCTTGTCTACTTCGGATGCCTTTCGCACTGATAGTTCAACTCTTTTGTTCAGTTGCCCGCATTTGGCTCCTTCCGATGTGGCCATCTTACGCTCCTGGTCCGCCTTACATTTTAGACGAATCTCGTCTAGAAAAGCGTCGATCATTTCGTCTGTTGGCCATGCACGCTCTGGTACAGGCTCTGCCTCCAGCTTCTTAGTGCCAGGAGTTTTCCTATTATCGGTAAACGAGTGGGAGATTACGTTACAACTCGCCACATATCCTTCGGATTCATCTGACGAGCTCTCTCCATCATCTTCCTCTTGAAAGATGTGGTTGAGGAACTCTTGCAGTGTGACAGGAGTTCGCGCCTTTTGATTGTATTCTTCCAACGCGTCGATTTGCTTCTGCAAGTTCATGTGTTCGTTTCCAAACTTCACGGGCTTCTTGGATTTCTTCTTCTTTTTCCTCGAAGATTTTGACGGTTGGGCGTGAGTATTTGGGCCATTATCGCGAATCTTTGTAATTGGGCGGGGCTTCAACATTCCTTCGATAATTTGAGGTTCAAGAGGGTCCTTCCATTCGATCGCAGGGCACGCATGAAGGTCTCTCAGCATTCTTTTGGTTTTAGTTGATAGCACGACCTCCCATGGAGCTTCTTCAATAAAAGAACATGTTGCCCCCGGTGTATCCGCTTTCCTAGGAGCATGAGGCTGTGGTGGGTTCACCTTCCACTTTTCGGACAGTACAAACTTCCCCTGGAGGTACTGGTCTTCAATCCATCCTTTGAAGATGAAGCAATCTTCAATCGGATGGCCTACCGTTTGATGGTAAGGGCAATAGTTAGGGTTATTCGCCTCGGTGGGTTGCGGCGGTCGCCTTGGATTTGGTAGGCTTATAAGTCTGTTGCGTATTGCCAGCTCGAATAGCCGTTTCGTCTTATCCCGTGGGAACGAGTAGGGACGCTTCATCTTCTCATTATAATACCGACGCCTTTCCTCCAGTTGATCTGCCGGTTTCGGGGCGTCAGGTTGCTGTTGGGCATTCGCAACAAAGGTTGCTCTTCCTTTACCCTTGTCATTCCGAGGTTCCGACTTTGGGGGAGATGGTCTATGACCCATCTGGTCCATCTGAGCCAACTTGTCGATCAAAGCCTGGAATGTGGTTGGCTTAAAGAACATCATAAACTGGGAGATAGTTGCGTGGGGGTCTAGGGTTCCCACGAACATCCCCACTGCGGGTGCCTCCTCAATGCGTTGTTCACATCTCGACCACAAATTCCGCCAGCGTATAGCATACTGGACCCAGGTTTCGCCTGGTTTCACCCTGGCGTTAATCAATGCAGTTATTGGAGTGCGTTCGCTGGCACTTGCGAATCGCTGAGTAAATAACAACTCCATTTCAGCGAACGTTTTGATAGAATCGTTTGGGAGTTCCGAATACCATTCGAACGCTGTTTCTGATAAGCTGGCCACGAACTGGCGGAGCAACAGTTTATCATCACCGCCGGTGTTACCACAGAGGGCCCGGAACTGGGCGACATGTTGATGGGGATTGCCGGTCCCCTTATACACGTGGAATTTTGGTATCGTATAGCCTTGCGGGTATTTGATTTGGTCGTACCAGCTCGGATACGGCCGTCCCGTTTTCACGACTTGACCAGCTGCCTCAGTCGCGTGATGAACCTGGATTTGCTGGGCTATGTAGTCAGCCAAGTCAGCCTTAGAGATTGCCTCCTCCTTAGCCGTTGAGAGGGCTGGTGGTGGATTTGACGTTTCTCCTCGGTCGTCTTCAAGAACGATCGGGAGATCCTCGGCGGGTAAGTCCTGCTGGATCATCATTCCTATCATATCTTGGAAGAGAAGGCCCATCCGTTGTATGTTGGCCGCTTGTTCAGCAGCCTCTTTGTCCTTTTTCTCCAGTGTCCGGCGAAGGAATTCAGCGTCGGTTTCTTCCTCCCGGCGTGCGTCTGAGGACGTTTCTGGGTTTTCTTTTGGCCCGGTGAGCGCGGCCATAGCATTCATCATTTCTTGAAGCTTTTGTTGCTGCTCCTGGGCCTTCGTCACGGATCGGGTTAGCGGTCGGTGGCCCGTAGAAGTGCGGCTTTCCTCTTTTCCGGAGGCCATGTAAACAGTGTGCACCACCGTGCCCCCAGACTTAGGGCGTCTGGGCTCAGTGCTTTTAGCCGTCATTGCATGCTGTGGGGTCTTCTCTGGCTTCCTCCTTTTATGAGTCAGTTGATCAACAGCCTTTTGGGGTTTAGCCTGGTGACCAGCTTCCGGTTGGATTTTCAGCTTCTTGTGCTGGCGGGAGCAGTTTGGATCGATGATCGAGTCTCGGGCCTGCCGCCAAACCTTATAGATTTTGGAAGACAGCCGTTGAGGAGATCGGGGCTGTTCGGGTTTTATTTCCACAACCTTTTTTAATGGGGGAGGAGACCTCTTCAGCACTGCAGTAGCAGAATTCCTTCGCACCTTATTTAGCCTTTCAAAGCTGTTCCCAGTTGGAACAGCAGCATTCACTTCTGCCACCGGGGCCGATGGAGTCAACCCGGAGGGGGAGTTGCCCCCAGCCTTCCTTACTCGGCGCCAATGGCGACGTCGAGCGTGTCGAGCGGACGGCGTAGGGTCAGCGGTAAGAATGGTTTCGTCTTGCCCCCTGTGTCGGTGGGGGGTCGCTGTTGGTGTTAGCCTGTCAAAGACCGACGTCCTTTGGGCAGCAGGAGCGGGAGCTGGAGCCGTCAATCTTGTAAAGACCGACCTTTTGGCCGGAGAAGCCGCCTTGACGATTTCGGGAGCAGGAGCAACCACTTTCTTAGAAGCAGCCTTCTCTGAGATTGTAGGCCCCATGATGGGTTCGCAGGATTTCTGGCCCAATCTAGAGAAGACCGAGGCGTTGACGTTGGGCGACTCGTTGAGAGGAGCCGCGACAGGGGTAAGACGATCAAAGACCGACTTCTTGAGAGCTTCCGTTGTCAGCACCGGAGCGGTGAAGTTTGTCGGCGGGAGCATGGTCCCGAAGAACAATCCTGTGGTGGCGCGAGTGACCTGTTCCACGGGCATTGTGAATAGCGAAGCAGCTTGGGGTCCGTAGGCTATACCTCCTGGCGAGGCAGAGCGTTGGTTGCAATTGCAGTCTGAGCAGTTGGAGAATTTCACGGAAGTAGAAGCCATCGATCCTTTGCTTTCTGTAATAAGCGAGACGCCAATTCTTAGTATCTTGAAACCCAAGGGCAACCATTAGCGAACCGCGATTGGTTCGTGAGTCACGACACACGAAGTGTGGAGTGGAAAGAGGAAAAGGTCCCACCGGGCATGCCAGAATCTGTTCCCCTCCGAAAGACGGCGCGCAGGACTGCGGTGTCTTGGCGTTGAGATTCGGGACAGATGCTAATTGGTGCTATCCGTCCACCTCTCCGAAGATGCCAAGTTGATTTATGGCACCATGTATCGAAGGTTTAGACGGATGCGTCCGATGTAGCAGACTTCGTCAGATTCCCCCTCGTTTGAGGGGGTTTTGATTGTGGGGACGCTCTTCCCTGCAGGCGCAAGCCCCTGCAGTTAATTACGCTACCGCATTGCGGTAACAACTTTCTCCTTCTCCAGATGGTCACTTCGTGTCGTGGGTGTTTGTTTTGTTTTGTTGCCCGTGGATTGTTTACGGAGACCGAGTTATGTCGTCGCCCGTAGGGCGTGGACTAGTCCAAATCCGTATTATCTTAGATTTGGGTTTGGGGGTTTGGTTTGAGGATACGTTAGCCATATTTGAGGCTAAGATCAACTCAAATGTTTGTTAATGATACGTTAGTCCAGTTTGAGACTAAGATCAACTTAACGGGATCGTTTAGATCCGACAAAGGAGCGTTTGGGCTCTATTGTTCCAGTTTAGGGACCTAGTGGTCCATTAAATGTATGGCCGTCGGGACCCATCACCTCTCTGACGACGTTGAAGGATTACAACGACGGATGTCAGAGGAGCTCAGAGATGTACCCTCGAGCCAGAGTTAATTGGGGGGATTCATAGTCCAGTCTGTTTGAAGGTTTAAGGATACGTTAGCCATCTTTGAGGCTAAAATCAACTTAAACGGGACCGTTTAGATCCGACAAAAGAGCATACGGGGCTCTATTGTTCTAGTTTAAGGACATTGCGGTCCATGGGTAGTTTAAGGACATTGCGGTCCATGGGTAGTTTAAGGACATTGCGGTCCATTGTTAGTTTTAAGACATCTCGGTCAAGGTTAAGGACGTCGTAGTCCATGGGTTTAAGGACCCCACAGTCCGGTATGTGCTCTGGATGCTTCACACGGGTTCACTGCCGTGCTTGGCGAGGACCAGGCTCCGCTCTGGACGTTTTCCACGGGGTCAAAGAGTGACATTATCCGCGTTCCACGTAACCAGGAATTTTGCATTAAACACGGGTTTAAGGACCCCGCAGTCCATATCAATGTGTGGTCGTCGGGACCCGTCACCTCTTTGAAGACATTGAGGGATTACAATGCCAAGTATCAAAGGAGTGAAGAGATGTACCCTAGAACCGGAGTGGATTAAATAGTCCTTGGCCCAATTTGGAATCAAGACGAATTAATTTATGTTATGAGCCCATTGGCCCAGTTAATCACAAATTGAGGACTTATGGCCATCTTGGGCTAAGTCCAATCAGGAGAGGCTTTGCCTCCATCCATTTAGCCAATTGGGCCAATGTCTAGTGTTAAACACTACAGAGCAATCAGTGTTGAACACTGGGAATGAGGTTGACAAGTTAGTGTTTAACACTAAGAGATAATTGGTGTTAAACACCAGCAACAAGGCTTTCAAATTAGTGTTAAACACTAAAACAGATCAGTGTTGAACACTGCAAATAAAACTTTTTAATTAGTGTTGAACACTAAGGCCCAACAGTGTTTTAACACTGGGTTCGAGAGTTTCAATTTAGTGTTAAACACTAAGGCAAGAGGGGTCACGTGGCAACACGTGAGAGCGCCCTCCCTTTATTTATTCTGCTGAGATTACTGCGTCTTTCAGAGCGTCACGTGCCATCACGTGATAGGCATTCAAACGCTTATATGTTAAAGCTTCTGCCGGGGGTCACGTGGGTCACGTGGGGGACTGCCTCAAAGGGGCTTTCTGTAGATCTTTTAGGGGGGTCACGTGGTGGCGCGTGACCCTGCCTTCATGTATTTTGTTTTGAGGCTCTGTTAATCCTTTTTTCAGGAATTAAATTCCTCGAGCTTTAAATTTCAGAGGAATTAAATTCCTACTTCCTTTTGAAGACTTATATTCTGGAGTAGAGTTGAACTCTGAATCTTCCGTAGGAATTAAATTTCTCGTATATGTGAAGAACTGAATAGGGTTAAACCCTAATAAAAGCTTTTAAGGAATTGAATTCCCTTTTCCTGTTAAATGATGATTAAGGGAATTAAATTCCCGTTGTTTCAACAGAACTAAGTTCTTAATTAGGGTTAAACCCTGTTTCTCTCTGTTCTGAAGGAATTAAATTCCCATGATACAGGGTCAAGCCCTAATTTTATTTTAAAGGAATTAAATTCCTATAGTTCTGTGAGAATTAAATTCTCGTGCTTGCATTCCCTCTCTATGTTTTGGATCTGCATGGCAGGATCTCAACCCATTGAGAATTAAATTCTCAACTTCAAGGGGAGATGTGCACTTTGCAGATCCTCTATCAAAGAGAGAAGAAATATGTTCTTCTGTTTTATGTATCAGAGTTAAACTCTGTTGAGAATTAAATTCTCTTTTTCTTTCAAGGAGCTTTTCCCTTTCTTACCTAGGGTTTTTGCAGAAGATCCAAGTTTCTCCAAGTATCGAAGCTTTCTTCCTTTTCTTTTTCTCTCCCTGTCTCTGTATATATATATCTATCTCTTTTTTTGTATCTCTTGGCTCCTATTTATATGAGAAGCAGCCGAATCAATCAGTTTTTGACGAATCTTCATGAGAGATTTGATTTGCATCCATCATTCGTTTTGGACCTTTGGATTATTAGGTGAATTTTATTCACCATTGGATTTCAAATCCAGGGATTTTTCCTTTGTTGTTTCGGTTAGATTTAAAGGGGAAATCTTTCCAAACTCGAGATTTTCCCATAGATAGATGATATTTCATCACCTCTGAATCTTTAATTCGATTGGTTCCAGATAGTCGTTTTCCTTTGGAAAGATTTGAATTTCTTTCAGAATTTAATTCTGTTGACAAAATGGGCTTTGAAAGCCGGTCACGTGTGACCACGTGACCCATGGTCACATGTGAGCACGTGACCCCCTTTGGAATGAGCCTTCTTCTTTCCTTTTGCGCTGTCTTCTGGTTGCTGCTTAACCGTCACGTGCCACCACGTGACCCCTGGTCACGTGTGAGCACGTGACCCTTGTCTGGAGCCTCTTTCCTTGGTTCAACTGGAGAACGAGTCTGCTGCTTTGAACGTCACGTGCCAACACGTGACCCTGGTCACGTGGGAGCACGTGACCTCTTCTGAAGCCTTTTCCTTGACTTGATCAGGGAACCGGTGTGCCTTTGACGCTTGCGTTTAAATGTCACGTGTCGCCACGTGACCCTGGTCACGTGGGAGCACGTGACTCTTTCTGAAGCCCCTTTTCTTCAACGTAGTCAGGAAACTGAACTTGCCCTGATGATGTGCTTAGGTGTCACGTGCCAACACGTGACCGCTAGTCACGTGTAAGCACGTGACCCTCTTCTGAAGCTTTTCCCAGAAGCTTTCCTGATTTTAAATCAGGAAACAGCTCCTTCTTGTAATTATGGAGTGAAATAAATACTTAAAGAGATATCAGCCGCCATAAATACTCCAAGCATACATTGAATTTAAATCAATTCTTTGTACATTAAAAATGGAGTTGTTACAGTCTACCCTCCTTACAAAAATTTCGTCCTCGAAATTTACAACTTTTATTTGAGGACTAGTTTACAAAGAGGTGTGGATATCTAGTACGCATTTCATCATTCCTTTCCCAAGTGGACTCTCCTGGAGTGCCTTTCCTCCACATCACTCGAACCAAGTTAACTTTCTTGTTCCGAAGTGTCTTCACTTCCCTGTCCAGGATTTCCACAGGCTGTTGCTCACAAGACAAATCGGGCTGTATAGTGAGCTCGGAATGATCGAGAACATGGCTGGGGTCACTCACATACTTTCTAAGTTGGGATATTTGGAACACATTATGCACTCCTTCCAATGAAGGTGGAAGCGCTAAGCGGTATGCCACTTCACCGACTCGTTCGAGTATGTCGAACGGTCCAATGTACCTCGGACTCAACTTACCCCGTCTTCAAAATCGGATCACTCCGCGGTTCGGAGATATTTTCAGGAATACGTGATCTCTTGGCTGGAACTCCAAGCGTTGTCTCTTTGCATCAGCCCAGTGCTTCTGTCGATCTGGACTATGCGCATCCTTTCCCTGATAGTACGGACCACATCAACAGTCTCTACTATCATCTCCGGTCCAAGAAGTTCCCTATCTCCGATGTCGTCCCAACTTAATGGCGAACGACACTTCCTTCCATACAATGCTGCAAAAGGTGCCATTCCTATGCTTGCTTGGTAGCTGTTGTTGTACGAAACCTCCACAAGATGTAGGTGATCTTCCCACGATCCTTTGAAGTCTAACATACATGCTCTGAGCATATTCTCTAAGATCTGAATAGTTCGTTCCGACTGACCATCTGTTTGTGGATGATAAGCCGTGCTGAAGTTCAGACTTGTTCCCAAGCTTGGTTGCAGACTCTGCCAAAATTGCGATCGAAACCTGGTGTCACGATCGGAGACAATGCAGACCGGTACTCCATGGAGCCTCATAATTTCCTGTATGAGTTCATGGGTATCAGAGATAGTACATTATGAAGAGTTTTAAATCTAAATTAGATTATTACCTCCATGTATTTCTTTGTTAGTGTCTCAGTTGATTGACCAACTCGAAATGGGATGAAGTGAGCCGACTTTGTGAGTCGATCCACAATGACCCATATGGCATCGTTACCCTTTGTGCTGCGAAGAAGAGCAGTCACAAAGTCCATCGTGATGTGTTGCCACTTCCATTCTAGGATTGGTAACGGTTGAAGTAATCCAGCAGTCCTGTGATGTTCAGCCTTTACTTGCTGACACACCAAGCATTTTGCGACGCTTCTGGCTACTTCACGCTTCATTCCATGCCACCAATAATTCTGACGTAGATCTTTGTACATTTTGGTACCTCCAGGGTATACTGAGTAGGGAGAGCTGTGAGCTTCTTTCATTAACTCTTCCCGAACAGGATCTTTTGGTACACACAATCTGCTGCCGTATCTCAAAGATCCATCTTCATGGATGATGAAGTCTGTTCTGAGTCCATTCTCCACTTGTTCTCTGATCTTTTGCAACTTAGCATCACTTGTTTGAGCTGCTTTGATCTGATTGACAATGGTTGATTGAACTTGTAAATTCATCAAACTTGAAGCATTACCTGGCATGACTACTTCAATCTCCATCTGATGCAAGTCTTGTTAAAGTTTCCACTGAGCGGTGAGATTCATTGCTAACGGTTGGCGACTAAGAGTATCAGGTACTACATTCACCTTCCCCGGGTGATATTGCAAGTTGATGTCAAAGTCCGCCATGAGTTCTAACCATCTTCTCTGCCGCATATTCAACTCCTTCTGAGTAAACACGTACTTCAGGCTCTTATGATCTGTGTAGATGTTCACTCGTTCACCAAATAGATAATGACGCCAAATCTTGAGAGCAAAGATGACGGCTGCCAACTCCAAATCATGCGTCGGATAATTGCGCTCATGGATCTTCAGCTGTCTTGAAGCATAAGCCACAACCTTACCGTACTGATGTAGAACACATCCTAATCCCTTACCGGATGCATCGCAATGCACTTCGAATCCTCCAGATTGATCCGGTATGACGAGAATAGGTGCCGATGTCAACCTTGACTTGAGTTCTACGAAATCTTGTTCGCATGCTTCTGACCACACAAATTCTTCATCTTTACGTGTGAGCTTGGTCAGGGGCGTTGCTATCTTCGAAAAGCCTTCAATAAACCTTCTGTAATATCCAGCTAAACCCAAGAAACTTCGAATATCCTTCACTGATTTTGGTGTAGGCCATTCGCTAACTGCCGAAACTTTCGCTGGATCTACAGAGATTCCTTCTCCTGATACGATATGTCCAAGAAAACCAACTTGATTTAGCCAAAACTCGCACTTGCTGTATTTGGCATAAAGCTGATGTTGTCGAAGAGTTTCTAGGACAATTCATAGATGTTCTGCATGTTCTTTCCGACTCTTAGAATACACCAGGATGTCATCAATGAAGATAACAACAAACCTGTCTAAGTACTCCCGGAAAACTTGATTCATAAGGTTCATGAATATTGCGGGTGCGTTGGTCACTCCAAATGGCATCACCAGAAATTCGTAATGTCCATAGCGAGTTCTGAAAGCTGTTTTGTGAATATCAACTTCTTTGACCTTCACTTAATGATAACCTGAACGAAGATCTAATTTAGAGAAAACATAAGATCCACTTAGCTGATCGAATAAATCATCGACGCGCGGGAGTGGATACTTGTTCTTTATAGTGACTTCGTTCAAGGCTCTGTAATCGATACACATTCTGTATGAACTTTCCTTTTTCTTCACAAGTAGTACAGGTGATCCCCAACTTGAAGTGCTGGGACCAATCCATCCTTTCGCCAGTAATTCGTCCAACTGTGTTCGGACTTCCTTCAAACCTTCCGGACTTAAACGATAGGGTGCTTTGATCACCGGTTGTGCTTCTGGTACTAAATCAATACTGAATTCAAGAGCTCGATCGGAAGGCAAACCTGATATATCGTCAGGAAATACATCGTCGAACTCTCGAACTACATCTGGTCTTGATTCTTCCTCCGCTTGAGCTGCTGCAACTACTGCTTCTCTTGGCTTCGCTTTATAGGTACTTGGCTCCAGTGTACGGTCTCCGCTTTTGAAATAGAAGACCGGATGGTCTGGAATCTCGAATACTACCCTCCTTTGACGACAGTCGATGGTAGCATAAAAATTTCCAAGCCAATCCATTCCTAGAACCACATCGAAGTTCGGTATGTCCAGTACTTTGAAGTCAGCATAAAACTCTCGACTGCAGACGACGACTGGACACAAGCTGTATCCCATAGTTGCCTTTAGAACGCCATTTCCTGAACTGACATTCCAGCTGGATACAAGCGGTGATACTGGAATCGCATGGGTTCGGACAAACCGTTGCAACAAAAAGCAGTGTGATGCTCCAGTATTAAACAGTGCAAGTGCATGGATTGAGGATACTAAGATTGTACCTAATGTATGTGGGATTTGTTTTAAGTATAGAAAATATGTAACTAAATAGCAAAGTTTGAAAAGAAAAGTTTACCGGTGATGACTTGGCCAGTGGCCTCAGCTTCTTCCACGGACATCGTGAAAGCCTGGCGTCTTGGTACATTCCTCCTGGCCTGAGGAGCATTTCTCGGAACGTTCCTTTGAGCTTGATGGAACTGACCAGGAGGTGGTGCAGCTTGTGGTACTCTGGATGGTGTAGGTAGTGCAGGTCTGGGAGCAGGTGCCTGAAGAGCTGGTCGCTGCGGATAAGTAATTGCTGGCCTGGGTGCAGTAACTGGGTTCTGTCTTTGGGGACAAGACCCAATATCGTGAGTAGCTGAGCCGCAGACTAAGCAAAGGCGGTTGGCTCGACGTCGGTCCTTCATCATATGTCCAGTTCTCTTGCAGTAGGTGCAAAAGGCTGGGCTGGGACAATGGGTTGGTACTCCGGGTCGCCTTGGCACGAAAGGTGGCCTGGACGAGGCTCCACCTGCCATCTGGTTGGCAGGGCGTTTGACTCCTGCAGACTGAGATCTGCCCCTTGCTTTTATCACTGCCTCATAACTGCGGGCAGCATCCAGAGCATCCTCATGATTCAGAAATTTTTCCGTGGCTAGAGCAGCCTGAATCTCCGTGTCCAGTCCTTGTTGAAAGCGACGGGCTCTTATCTCGTCCGTCGGTATCAAGTGTGCCGCGAATCTGCTTAAAGATTGTCTTAGCTGTGTAGTATGTGATATTTAAAAATTGAACTATTGTGACATATCTTACCGGCTTAACATGGTGAATTCAGCGTCGTATTCATCTACTGATTTGTCCCACATTGAACCCTGTTGTAGATGAATGAACTGCTGCTCCATTGCAAACCTGGCAGTCACAGGGATGTATTTCGCGTCGAACTTCTCGTGAAAAGTCTTCCATTCAGTCGGCTGTACCAGACGGCTATCTTCCGCCTTCCACCAGTTGCGAGCATTATCCGTGAGTTGTAGTTTCGCCACACGGACTCAAGCGATGTCTGGCACTTGAGCTGCTGCCAGATCGTCTTCGATGCTTTATGCCCATTCTTCAGCTTCAAGAGGGCTTCCTTTACCAGAGAACTGCTTGGGGTGCAAAGCCCTGAATTGCTTTACCCCTGGTGCGTCGGCTTCAGGACGGTTCAGGAGTTGTTGTTGTCCCTCGAGAAGGCTGCGGCTCGCTTCAAGTAGCACAGTTTGCTCGGTGGGTGGTACAGGAACAGCGGGTGCAAGAGGTAGTGCTGGAGGTGTGTTGTTGACGTTGGTGCCGGTGTTGTTCGGGGAATCCATAACCTTGAAGAAAAAATTTGGGTTAGGACAGATTCAAATACATGAAATGATAAGATTCAAGGAATAGAAATTTGTAAGATTCAAGAAACATGAATTGTAAAGAATGTTTTAGTTGCTGGTTCTTGTGTTATATTGCTTAGGTTGTTCACGCAGACCAGAACTGCATGATAGGGATTCATACAGCTCTGACCTGCATGGGCCACCAACAAAACCTGTCACGCCCCCCTTCCCGGTGTACGGCGAAGAGGACACGACGAGATCCGCTACGTATATACTTAGAAGTACATACGCTAAGCGTATCTAAGCAATATAAAAGTAAATCATAAAAGACAACAGATATAGAAATAACAACAACTTTATTAATAACATTCTTTTGTACAATGCATGAAAAGTAAATACAACTGAAATGAAAAGCGATGCCTAAACAATGGCATAACAGAAAATGAAGATACTGAATAGAACAAGGTACAATGTCTAGAGCTCAGGGTCTTCGTGAAACTGCTCCAAGTTTTCACCGGTGGGCTCGATCTCTGCTGGGTCCAAAGTACCTGACGACATTCAAAGAAGAAGAAATAGAATGTCGTCAGCGAACAGATCGCTCGGTAAGTCCCAAAGATAAAGAAGAATTAGAAAAGACAGAATAAGAGATATTTTCTAAAGAGATTGTAAAATATTGTAGAATATTGTGTTAACGTTGTTGTTTGTAGCTTGGTACAGAAGGATGCCAGTGTATACGAGAGGGGTCTCTATATGCGAGACACCAGGGCAAACGGAATGTATAAGGAACCGTTAAGCCACGGTACAATAGCAACGGAATATAGGTTAGGTGTCTTAATCTGACCACCTCGTGCCACCTTTAACACCTTCCGTACCAATCTACCCCTTAAACCCCGTAGTGTTTTGATAGTATTGTTATATTGTATCGTGTAAGTTGGATGACTGACCAAAATCATGATATCAGTAAACAGATTGTAACTGCATAATCAGGTAAATGGAATAACGGAATAATGGATGTATATCCATGGTTTGATTCGGTCAAGTTGTATAGATTGTTAACTGGATTCTGGGATTCATGTGTTCATATTGAGTTGGAATATTAAAGAATATAGATTGACTTGACTCATATTCAAGTCAGAAATAATCAGACTCAAACCCGAGTCAGACCAAAAGAAATGTAAGTCGAAGTTCTATATTTGTCAGGGTCATTAATGTAATTTATAAAACTTGAGGGGGGTGTATATAAAAATACTTTTGTATAGTTTTCAAGATACACCTCAAGTATTTATTATTCGTCTTTATGGTTATAATGAGTGTGATTTTATTTTGTCTTATTTCTAGTGATAATATCCTAATTATATAAATAAAGGTATTAATTTGTAATATTGATTTATTTGAAATTCATGGTATTTTAATGTAACTTTTAATCTTGTAATTTTTTTTTAGAAAAAGGTGGAAACTTTATCTTATAATAAAATAGGTGTTTAAATGATAAATATACATATGTTTATACAAGAATAATTTTTAATAAATATTTTATTTTCCAAAAATCTCATTTTTCTTAAATGTCGTATTTTAAACCTTTCGAGACCGAATGCTCCTTGCGGAGGTCTGAATCTCGCACTACTAAGCCCGTGGGTGCACGATAAACCGTACCATCCCTAACGAGTTCCCCAAAGGTGGGTTGTAGTGGCGCTTTGCAAAGATTTAATAAATACTAATCGTTTAGAAAACGGTTTTATAAAGATAAGGTATTTATTTGTAAAAGGTGTAAATTTCCGTATTTTAGATTCTAGGGTTTTCTAAGCCAACTAGCCTATTTCTAAATGGTCTAAACGACAAGTCATTAGAAGCCTCAAATCGCCTCTTCACCGCCAATTGCGGCCAGGTAAGTGCCAGGTGAGTGGGAGGCTCTCCACTACAAGTAGTGGCCCTAATTAAATAATCACTCGCCTTAGACACACTTGCCTAGACACCACAAAATCAGGTTTAGATAAACGATCGATGTCCACGACATATCGTATTTTCCTATTAAAAGATATTGTTTTAAAAATTGTTTAAAACTTAGAACTTTTAGAAAAGGTTTTATTAAGAAAAGGGTATTTAAATGTAAAATCTTGTATTATCGTATTCTAAGTTTTGATGATATCAATTAGGGTTGTATTTGCGTGTGTGTAGAGGTAGGTCATTAGCTCGTGATCTACTTTAAGGTATAGCAACGTTAAAGGGTTAAATGTGATAAACTAAACATGGTGGTATTTAAGTGAAAGAATATGATATGTTGCAAAAGCTATCATTTCATGTGTGAAAAATTGTTCAAATTGATTTTTAAGTGATTAGTAGTCAACATGAATATGTTTAAGTATTATGGAATTAGTGATAAGTGAGATTTGATAGAAAATCGAATCGGAAATCGGTTTGTTCCGATTTCTGTCGGGTTTGTAAAGTCGTATTTTTATGAAAGAAAAGAAGGATAGAAAAGGGGGACTTACGGGTTTGGACAACGCTAGAGAGTGAGAGAGAGATAGTGGGTTTGCCGGTGCGTCGAATCGTCGTTGAGAGGTCCTAGCACGATCGCCGGGATTTCGCCGTCGATTTCATCAGCGCTTCGCCTTTCGCTCGTTTTCTAACGTACCAAGTTCTCTTGGAATTTTGAGAGAGTGGACTTAGGAAAAGTGATGAGAGGGTAGAGGGTATGAGGGGTTTATATAGGGTTAGGCTAGGGTTAGGGTTTTTAATAAAAAAATATAAAAATATATAAAAATTCATTAAAACTCATTAAACCTAGGATTAAAAGGGATTTATTGGGCAATTTAAAACCGATCCAGGTATAATAAGTGTGCAGGAGGGTTGACCAAGTCAGAACACAACTTTTCTCTGTTGGTGACTCGGCCGTCCGGCTAAGTCCGGCCGGCGGCGCCGGACCGAGTCGGCCGATTCGCCGGCCGGCGGCGGCGAGTCGGGCCGAGTCAGGGTTCCTATGGCCGGGGATTTTCCTGGGGTACAATTTGGTATATTTACTTTTTGTTGTCCAGTACATATTTTGGGAGTTATGGCCTTTTGACTGTTGACTTCCAAAAGAAATTAAAACAAAATAAATACAAAAATAATGTGGGGCATGGGATTTGAGCTCTGGTGGCTTGGTTCAGCCGTGCAAGGTATTACCAATGAGCTACAAGCCCCTTCTTGTAATTATGGAGTGAAATAAATACTTAAAGAGATATCAGCCGCCATAAATACTCCAAGTATACATTGAATTTAAATCAATTCTTTGTACATTAAAAATGGAGTTGTTACAGTCTACCCTCCTTATAAAAATTTCGTCCTCGAAATTTACAACTTTTATTTGAGGACTAGTTTACAAAGAAGTGTGGATATCTAGTACGCATTTCATCCTCCCTTTCCCAAGTGGACTCTACTGGAGTGTCTTTCCTCCACATCACTCGAACCAAGTTAACTTCCTTGTTCTGAAGTATCTTCACTTTCCTGTCCAGGATTTCCACAGGCTGTTGCTCACAAGACAAATCGGGCTGTATAGTGAGCTCGGAATGATCGAGAACATGGCTGGGGTCACTTACATACTTTCTGAGTTGGGATATATGGAACACATTATGCACTCTTTCCAATGAAGATGGAAACGCTAAGCGGTATGCCACTTCACCGACTCGTTCTAGTATATCGAACGGTCCAATGTATCTCGGACTCAACTTACCCCGTCTTCCAAATCGGATCACTCCGCGGTTCGGAGATATTTTCAGGAATACGTGATCTCCTGGCTGGAACTCCAAGTGTCGTCTCTTTGCATCAGCCAGTGCTTCTGTCGATCTTGGGCTATGCGCATTCTTTTCCTGATAGTACGGACCACATCAACAGTCTCTACTATCATCTCCGGTCCAAGAAGTTCCCTATCTCCGATGTCGTCCCAACTTAATGGCGAACGACACTTCCTTCCATACAATGCTGCAAAAGATGTCATTCCTATGCTTGCTTGGTAGCTGTTGTTGTACGAAAACTCCACAAGATGTAGGTGATCTTCCCACGATCCTTTGAAGTCTAACATACATGCTCTGAGCATATCCTCTAAGATCTGAATAGTTCGTTCCGACTGACCATCTATTTGTGGATGATAAACCGTGCTGAAGTTCAGACTTGTTCCCAAGCTTGCTTGCAGACTTTGCCAAAATTGCGATCGAAACTAGGTGTCACGATCGGAGACAATGCAGACTGGTACTCCATGGAGCCTCACAATTTCCTGTATGAGTTCATGGGTATCAGAGATAGTACATTATGAAGAGTTTTAAATCTAAATTAGATTATTACCTCCATGTATTTCTTTGCTAGTGTCTCAGTTGATTGACCAACTCGAAATGGGATGAAGTGAGCCGACTTTGTGAGTCGATCCACATTGACCTATATGGCATCGTTACCCTTTGTGCTGCGAGGAAGTGCAGTCACAAAGTCCATCGTGATGTGTTGCCACTTCCATTCTAGGATTGGTAACGGTTGAAGTAATCCAGCAGTCCTGTGATGTTCAGCCTTTACTTGCTGACACACCAAGCATTTTGCGACGTTTCTGGCTACTTCACGCTTCATTCCATGCCACCAATAATTCTGACGTAGATCTTTGTACATTTTGGTACCTCCAGGGTATACTGAGTAGGGAGAGCTGTGGGCTTCTTTTATTAACTCTTCCCGAACAGGACCTTTTGGTACACACAATCCGCTGCCGTATCTCAAAGATCCATCTTCATGGATGATGAAGTCTGTTCTGAGTCCATTCTCCACTTGTTCTCTGATCTTTTGCAACTTAGCATCACTTGTTTGAGCTGCTTTGATCTGATTGACAATGGTTGATTGAACTTGTAAATTCATCAAACTTGAAGCATTACCTGGCATGACTACTTCAATCTCCATCTGATGCAAGTTTTGTTGAAGTTTC
Organism: Agapanthus africanus; assembly: GCA_030015575.1. NCBI lineage: Eukaryota > Viridiplantae > Streptophyta > Magnoliopsida > Asparagales > Amaryllidaceae > Agapanthus > Agapanthus africanus. Next base: position 89,258,152 of record JASDDO010000028.1, on the reverse strand, counting down.
CACTGAGCGGTGAGATTCATTGCTAATGGTTGGCGACTAAGAGCATCAGGTACTACATTCACCTTCCCTGGGTGATATTGCAAGTTGATGTCAAAGTCCGCCATGAGTTTTAACCATCTTCTCTGCCGCATATTCAACTCCTTCTGAGTAAACACGTACTTCAGGCTCTTATGATCTGTGTAGATGTTCACTCGTTCACCAAGTAGATAATGACGCCAAATCTTGAGAGCAAAGATGAGGGCTGCCAACTCCAAATCATGCGTCGGATAATTGCGCTCATGGATCTTCAGCTGTCTTGAAGCATAAGCCACAACCTTACCGTGCTGATGTAGAACACATCCTAATCCCTTACCGGATGCATCGCAATGCACTTCGAATCCTCCAGATTGATCCGGTATGACGAGAATAGGTGCCGATGTCAATCTTGACTTGAGTTCTACGAAAGCTTGTTCGCATGCTTCTGACCACACAAATTCTTCATCTTTACGTGTGAGCTTGGTCAGGGGCGTTGCTATCTTCGAAAAGCCTTCAATAAACCTTCTGTAATATCCAGCTAAACCCAAGAAACTTCGAATATCCATCACTGATTTTGGTGTAGGCCATTCGCTAACTGCCGAAACTTTCGCTGGATCTACAGAGATTCCTTCTCCTGATACGATATGTCCAAGAAAACCAACTTGATTTAGCCAAAACTCGCACTTGCTGTACTTGGCATAAAGCTGATGTTGTCGAAGAGTTTCTAGGACAATTCGTAGATGTTCTGCATGTTCTTTCCGACACTTAGAATACACCAGGATGTCGTCAATGAAGATGACAACAAACCTGTCTAAGTACTCCCGGAAAACTTGATTCATAAGGTTCATGAATATTGCGGGTGCGTTGGTCACTCCAAATGGCATCACCAGAAATTCGTAATGTCCATAGCGAGTTCTGAAAGCTGTTTTGTGAATATCAACTTCCTTGACCTTCACTTGATGATAACCTGAACGAAGATCTAATTTAGAGAAAACACAAGATCCACTTAGCTGATCGAATAAATCATCGATGCGCGGGAGTGGATACTTGTTCTTTATAGTGACTTCGTTCAAGGCTCTGTAATCGATACACATTCTGTATGAACTTTCCTTTTTCTTCACAAGTAGTACAGGTGATCCCCAACTTGAAGTGCTGGGACGAATCCATCTTTTCGCCAGTAATTCGTCCAACTGTGTTCGGACTTCCTTCAAACCTTCCGGACTTAAACGATGGGTGCTTTGATCACCGGTTGTGCTCCTGGTACTAAATCAATACTGAATTCAAGAGCTCGATCGGGAGGCAAACCTGATATATCGTCAGGAAATACATCGTCGAACTCTCGAACTACATCTGGTCTTGATTCTTCCTCCGCTTGAGCTGCTGCAACTACTTCTTCTCTTGGCTTCGCTTTATAGGTACTTGGCTCCAGTGTACGGTCTCCGCTTTTGAAATAGAAGACCGGATGGTCTGGAATCTCGAATACTACCCTCCTTTGAAGACAGTCGATGGTAGCATAAAAAGTTCCAAGCCAATCCATTCCTAGAACCACATCGAAGTTCGGTATGTCCAGTACTTTGAAGTCAGCATAAAACTCTCGACTGCAGACGACGACTGGACACAAGCTGTATCCCATAGTTGCCTTTAGAACGCCATTTCCTGAACTGACATCCAGCTGGATACAAGCGGTGATACTGGAATCGCATGGGTTCGGACAAACCGTTGCGACATAAAGCAGTGTGATGCTCCAGTATCAAACAGTGCAAGTGCATGGATTGAGGATACTAAGATTGTACCTAATGTATGTGGGATTTGTTTTAGGTATAGAAAATATGTAACTAAATAGCAAAGTTTGAAAAGAAAAGTTTACCGGTGATGACTTGGCCAGTGGCCTCAGCTTCTTCCACGGACATCGTGAAAGCCTGGCGTCTTGGTACATTCCTCCTGGCCTGAGGAGCATTCCTCGGAACGTTCCTTTGAGCTTGATGGAACTGACGAGGAGGTGGTGCAGCTTGTGGTCCTCTGGATGGTGCAGGTAGTGCAGGTCTAGGAGCAGGTGCTTGAAGAGCTGGTCGCTGCGGATAAGTAATTTCTAGAGAGTGAGAGGGAGATAGTGGGTTTGCCGGTGCGTCGAATCGTCGTTGAGAGGTCCTAGCACGATCGCAGGGATTTCGCCGTCGATTTCATCAGCGCTTTGCCTTTCGCTCGTTTTCTAACGTACCAAGTTCTCTTGGAATTTTGAGAGAGTGGACTTAGGAAAAGTGATGAGAGGGTAGAGGGTATGGGGGGTTTATATAGGGTTAGGCTAGGGTTAGGGTTTTTTATAAAAAAATATAAAAATATATAAAAATTCATTAAAACTCATTAAACCTAGGATTAAAAGGGATTTATTGGGCAATTTAAAACCGATCCAGGTATAATAAGTGTGCAGGAGGGTTGACCAAGTCAGAACACAACTTTTCTCTGTTGGTGACTCGGCCGTCCGGCCAAGTCCGGCCGGCGGCGCCGGACCGAGTCGGCCGATTCGCCGGCCGGCGGCGCCGAGTCAGGGTTCCAATGGACGGGGATTTTCCTGGGGTACAATTTTTTATATTTACTTTTTGTTATCCAGTACATATTTTGGGAGTTATGGCCTTTTGACTGTTGACTTCCAAAAGAAATTAAAACAAAATAAATACAAAAATAATGTGGGGCATGGGATTTGAGCTCTGGTGGCTTGGTTCAGCAGTGCAAGGTATTACCAATGAGCTACAAGCTCCTTCTTGTAATTATGGAGTGAAATAAATACTTAAAGAGATATCAGCCGCCATAAATACTCCAAGTATACATTGAATTTAAATCAATTCTTTGTACATTAAAAATGGAATTGTTACAGTCTACCCTCCTTACAAAAATTTCGTTCTCGAAATTTAAAACTTTTATTTGAGGACTAGTTTACAAAGAGGTGTGGATATCTAGTATGCATTTCATCCTCCCTTTCCCAAGTGGACTCTCCTGGAGTGTCTTTCCTCCACATCACTCGAACCAAGTAACTTCCTTGTTCCGAAGTGTCTTCACTTTCCTGTCCAGAATTTCCACAGGCTGTTGCTCACAAGACAAATCGGGCTGTATAGTGAGCTCGGAATGATCGAGAACATGGCTGGGTTCACTCACATACTTTCTGAGTTGGGATATATGGAACACATTATGCACTCCTTCCAATGAAGGTGGAAACGCTAAGCGGTATGCCACTTCACCGACTCGTTCGAGTATGTCGAACGGTCCAATGTACCTCGGACTCAACTTACCCCGTCTTCCAAATCGGATCACTCCGCGGTTCGGAGATATTTTCAGGAATACGTGATCTCCTGGCTGGAACTCCAAGTGTTATCTCTTTGCATAAGCCCAGTGCTTCTGTCGATCTTGGGCTATGCGCATCCTTTCCCTGATAGTACGGACCACATCAACAGTTTCTACTATCATCTCCGGTCCAAGAAGTTCCCTATCTCCGATGTCGTCCCAACTTAATGGCGAACGACACTTCCTTCCATACAATGCTGCAAAAGATGCCATTCCTATGCTTGCTTGGTAGCTGTTGTTGTACGAAAACTCAACAAGATGTAGGTGATCTTCCCACGATCCTTTGAAGTCTAACATACATGCTCTGAGCATATCCTCTAAGATCTGAATAGTTCGTTCCGACTGACCATCTGTTAGTGGATGATAAGCCGTGCTGAAGTTCAGACTTGTTCCCAAGCTTGCTTGCAGACTCTGCCAAAATTGCGATCGAAACCTGGTGTCACGATCGGAGACAATGCAGACCGGTACTCCATGGAGCCTCACAATTTCCTGTATGAGTTCATGGGTATCAGAGATAGTACATTATAAAGAGTTTTAAATCTAAATTAGATTATTACCTCCATGTATTTCTTTGCTAGTGTCTCAGTTGATTGACCAACTCGAAATGGGATGAAGTGAGCCGACTTTGTGAGTCGATCCACAATGACCCATATGGCATCGTTACCCTTTGTGCTGCGAGGAAGAGCAGTCACAAAGTCCATCGTGATGTGTTTCCACTTCCATTCTGGGATTGGTAACGGTTGAAGTAATCCAGCAGTCCTGTGATGTTCAGCCTTTACTTGCTGACACACCAAGCATTTTGCGACGCTTCTGGCTAATTCACGCTTCATTCTATGCCACCAATAATTCTGACGTAGATCTTTGTACATTTTGGTACCTCCAGAGTATACTGAGTAGGGAGAGCTGTGAGCTTCTTTCATTAACTCTTCCCGAACAGGACCTTTTGGTACACACAATCTGCTGCCGTATCTCAAAGATCCATCTTCATGGATGATGAAGTCTGTTCTGAGTCCATTCTCCACTTATTCTCTGATCTTTTGCAACTTAGCATCACTTGTTTGAGCTGCTTTGATCTGATTGACAATGGTTGATTGAACTTGTAAATTCATCAAACTTGATGCATTACCTGGCATGACTACTTCAATCTCCATCTGATGCAAGTCTTGTTGAAGTTTCCACTGAGCGGTGAGATTCATTGCTAATGGTTGGCGACTAAGAGTATCAGGTACTACATTCACCTTCCCTGGGTGATATTGCAAGTTGATGTCAAAGTCCGCCATGAGTTCTAACCATCTTCTCTGCCGCATATTCAACTCCTTCTGAGTAAACACGTACTTCAGGCTCTTATGATCTGTGTAGATGTTCACTCGTTCACCAAGTAGATAATGACGCCAAATCTTGAGAGCAAAGATGACGGCTGCCAACTCCAAATCATGCGTCGGATAATTGCGCTCATGGATCTTCAGCTGTCTTGAAGCATAAGCCACAACCTTACCGTGCTGATGTAGAACACATCATAATCCCTTACCGGATGCATCGCAATGCACTTCGAATCCTCCAGATTGATCCGGTATGACGAGAATAGGTGCCGATGTCAACCTTAACTTGAGTTCTACGAAAGCTTGTTCGCATGCTTCTGACCACATAAATTCTTCATCTTTACGTGTGAGCTTGGTCAGGGGCGTTGCTATCTTCGAAAAGCCTTCAATAAACCTTCTGTAATATCCAACTAAACCCAAGAAACTTCGAATATCCTTCACTGATTTTGGTGTAGGCCATTCGCTAACTGCCGAAACTTTCGCTGGATCTACAGAGATTCCTTCTCCTGATACGATATGTCCAAGAAAACCAACTTGATTTAGCCAAAACTCGCACTTGTTGTACTTGGCATAAAGCTGATGTTGTCGAAGAGTTTCTAGGACAATTCGTAGATGTTCTGCATGTTCTTTCCGACTCTTAGTGTCACTCCCCGCTTCCCAGAGTACGCTAGATTGGGCACGTGACATAACCAATCATACTACCTGTGGGTAGGAAGTATCCATCCACAGTCACATTACGGCTGTAGAGATATCAAAAACAAGATGAAACTATCTAAAACATGTCCATAATCCAGAATAACAGGAGTCAATAATAAATAAATGCAGAAGCAAATGATCCAATACAAATAACTGAAAAGTATGTCCCATAATGCGGGCTCACATCAGGAAATGAATGCAGGAAATAAAACTAACTACTACTGAACTCACAGCTCAGCCTGCTGGCTGAAGTACTCCTGCTCGGACTGCGACAGCGGTACAGAATCTGGGCCATGCAAAACCCAGACGTCAGCGCGTCATGTCAACAAGTAATATAATATGAACAATGTAACAGGCAATGCAAGATAAACATGAATAAAATGAGAGTAGCAGTAATATGAACCAAGCAGTGCAGGGTAGTGTGCAGTGGGTAACTAAACTGTTCTATCAGGTTTTTCTATTCTAAAGTCTTTGAAATCAATTGATGAATCGTCGATGTAACTCAATAGTATCCCGTACATACCCGGGACCACGGCCACAATATTCTCGGCTGCAGCCGAGACATGCCGCTAGGCACAAAACAGGAATGTGTACACTCGATAGTATCCCGTACATACCCGGGACCACGGCCACAATATTCTCGGCCGAAACCGAGACATGCCGCTAGGCACAAAACAGGAATGTGTACACTCAATACAGGTAGTGAACTGTCGAGTTACAAGTCAGATTTCACCTTTGATTTCCCCATACCCCCAAGTTATATGTGTCGAGTCAGGTATTCAGTAATCAAGAACTAATGCCAACACATGATCAGGTAAAAGCAGGTTTGTCTGGATAGACAACAGGAACGGTCCATGAGGACTACATGTCAGGTTTGTTGGCATTAGGCACGAGATCAGGTAACAGGTCGGGTCATGGTACATCAGGTCAAGTCAACAGTATACGGTACCATGTCAGGTGTATCAATATATACATGTGTAGTAATGTCAGGTCAAGATGTACGCAATATCGTGAGTGTGCTCCCAATCAGATATATAATCACACGTGGGTATTAACAACATGAAATAAGCAATGAATTAAATAATAAGCAGTTTCATTCAATCACAAGAGTGCAGTAATACAATGTAGCCGTTTAGTCATGTTAACAGGTTTAAGCACCCTTAGCGGTGCAATGATTTATGTGACGGTTCAATATAGTTATATCAGGTTAAATGCGTACGAGTGTCCGAATGTAACAGAACTACATGGATAATTGCCACCATCTATTTAACAGTAAAATGTGATTAAACAGGTAGATTTGATTATTGGGTTCAAATTGGCAAACTGTAAATTCCATGTTTAACAGTAAAATGATATAATGCAATTTTGTAACCGAAATGGAAAACGATTGTACCAAGCTAATTTTACAGGTTTAGGGTGTCAATACATATATAAATATATTGTATAGCATGTATCAAGGGGTACTTGCCTCGACGGGTCGCGAACCGGGAAAAACGGAACGTAAACGTCGGCGGGGAAACTCGCGACGGGCGCACGGTTCACGGATTGAACCCAAACAATGAACAATGGAACCACGCGGGTCGGGGTATCTTGCTGGAACGTCGGATCGCGTCGTCGGCATCGTCGGATTCCGGCGAGGAGGTGAACAGTGAAAGTCAAGAGACAAAGCAATCAAGAAATGAAGAGAAACTAACGAATAAGGAGAGGAGGCTTACAAGGTACTGCTCTGTGGTTACAGAGAGGAGACGCGAGAACGATGACGAGGTCGACGGGCTCCGGCGGTGGCCTACAGTGACCGCGGGGATGCTGCCGAAGAACAATTTAAGCAAACCTAAACATTTTTCACTTACCTAATCCTACGGCGATTTTTAGTTATACCTACAATGAGATGAGTGGCTTCATAAGAAATCATCTCTCGAATCAAAATCTTTCTTAATGAAGATGCTCGGCATAATTTCAGCCTCAAATCATTCTATATTCCAATAGAAAAAACGCAATAATATCACAAAGTTGAGCCCAAAAACCAACAAAAAATCAAGCATTAAAACCAATGATAAACTCATTTCAGATTGCAGTACACATCATAAATATGTAGAACAGAATCAAAAGCTTTATCAATCGAAAGTAACAGAAGAACACCTCACATTTGCACCATACACCTCTGCAACCAAAAAAAGATAAAAGGGAAAAATTCCTCCATTAAAATCAAATCTTTTTTGCAACAATCGGACACAAATTACCAACAACAGAAAAACAAAAGCCACCATCAAAATCAAATCTTTTTGCAAGCATTGAGGAAAAGGAGAGGATCCAACAAATGGGTTGGGGTCAAAAATTACCAGAAGAGGAGGATGAGGGCATGGCGTGGGGTGCGACGACACAAACGCCATCAAGCTTGTTGGGTTCTCTGGTTTCTCGTGGGGAAAATGGAGGAAGGAGGTGGTTGTGGCTGCGACGAGGGCGAGGAGGCAAGGATGCTGGCGTCGTTCGCGTCGGCGTTGGTGCGGCAGCGGCGAGGGAAAAGGTGGCCGGGGTTGCAAGGTGATGGGTTTACGTTGTGAGGGAAAAAGAAAAGGAGGGGAAAAGATTTGAATAGAGAGGAGAGAGAGAGAGAGATATCGGGGAGAGAGAGAAAGGGATTTGAGGGATAGAGAGAGAGGAATAGAGAGAGAGAGAGAGATATATATGAGAGATAGAGAGAGACGCAGAGGTAGGAGAGAGAGAGAGAATGGGAAAATAAAGAGGGGCCCACGGGAGATAAACAGCCTCGTGATTGGCTAGGGTTGTTATGGAGAAAACTATTAAAAGATTTTAAAGATTAATTAACAGTGAAAGATATGTATATAAGTTACAGAATATATATAGTTTAAAGATTATAAAAATTTGGGATTTTAGCGCTAAATAAAACATTTCCAAATCGCGCCCGGATCGGGTCCAAAAATTTGAAATTTAAATAATAGGATTTTAAGCGGGTTCCAAATTTTAAAATTAAGTGTTTTATGATTAAAAAGCATACCCCCAAGATGGACACATGTACGCACGCGTAGCCGTCCATACTCGCCCGTTTCACTGAACGGGACGAGAACACAATACACGGACGCTACCACAAGGCTAGGGGTGTCGAGTAGGCCAGGATGGATATTTTTACTTTTATTTTAGATGCTAAAATTTGTTATGTGCAGAAATGACTTTTCCGGGTAAAATTTTACAGTAAGCCACAAATAAGCAAGATAAATGAAATGAGTACCACCTAATGCTCAAACAGTAACAGAAATTAGTAGTATCGGGCTCGGGTGTTACGTTATACCCAACTACAAAAGAATTTCGTCCTCGAAATTCCAAGAATACAAAAAAATTACAAGAAGAGGTGAGGAAACTTCTGTCGGATTTCATCTTCTCGTTCCCAAGTGGACTCTCCATGCGAGCGATTTCCCCAAGAAACAAGCACAAGGGGGATAACCTTGTTCTTGAGAACCTTTTCCCTTCGATCCACGATTCCAACCGGTCGCTCCTCAAAAGTTAAGTCTTCTCGTACTGCTAACTCCGAATGATCCAAAACGTGTGTTTCATCTCGAACATACCTTCGTAGTTGAGATACGTGAAACACATCGTGCACACCTGTCAAGGACTGCGGTAACGCCAAATGGTACGCTACCTCTCCAACACGCTCCAATATCTCAAAGGGTCCAACAAATCGAGGACTAAGCTTTCCTCGACTCCCAAAACGAATCACCCCTCTAGTTGGTGATATCTTCAAGAATACCAAATCACCCACGGCGAACTCTAGAGGTCTTCTTGACGTGTCAGCCCAACTCTTCTGTCTGTCTTGAGCTGCCTTCACATGATTCCTGATAGTGTTAACTTTCTCAATTGTCTGTACAACCAAATCTGGTCCCAATAATCTTCGTTCACCGACATCATCCCAACAAACAGGTGAACGGCATTTACGACCATACAAAGCTTCAAACGGAGCCATCTGGATAGTTGCTTGAAAACTGTTGTTGTAAGAAAACTCCACCAAGTGTAGATGATCCTCCCAAGAACCCTTGAAGTCCAACATGCATGCTCTCAACACGTCTTCAAGAGTTTGGATCATTCTCTCCGACTGACCATCAGTTTGAGGATGATAAGCTGTGCTAAACTTCAATCGAGTCCCCAAACTTTCCTATAAACTCCTCCAGAAGTGTGATAGGAACCGAGTGTCCCGATCAGACACAATGCTCACCGGTACTCCATGCAATCTTACAATCTCCTGCATGTACCGTTCTGCCAAAGTCTCTGTTGATTGACCAACCCGGGAAGGAATAAAGTGAGCAATCTCCCGTTTCATGCCTTCCCACCAGAAATGTTGTCGAATATCTCGGTACATCTTTGTGCCTCCTGGATGCACAGAATAAGCTGAACTGTGTGCCTCCTTCATAAGCTCTTCACGAACATCTCCCTTTGGCACACATAAACGGCTACCATACCTCAGCGAACCATCTTCGTGAACCAGTAAATCTGTTCGTAGTCCGGCTTCAACCTGCTCTCGAAACTTTTGCAGTCTAGGATCCTGCGATTGTGCTGCTTTAATTTTCTCAATCAAAGACGACTGCACTTGCAGTTGCATCAACTGTCCCGTAGAACGCGGTAGCACAACCTCCAAGTCAAATCTTCGAAAATCTGCAACGATCTCCTTCTGCGTAGTTAACACCTGAATTGCTGGTAACCGACTAAGCGCATCCGGCACAACATTAACCTTCCCCGGATGGTACTTAAGATCAAGATCGTAGTCAGCCATCAGCTCCAACCATCTACGCTGCCTCATGTTAAGCTCCTTCTGAGTGAACACATACTTCAAGCTCTTATGATCTGTAAAGACTTCGACTCTTTCGCCCAAAAGGTAGTGTCTCCAAATCTTCAAGGCGAAAATCACAGCCGCAAGCTCCAAGTCATGAGTTGGATAATTCTTCTCATGGGTCTTCAATTGTCTCAATGCGTATGCTACCACCTTTCCATGCTGCATCAAAACACATCCCAATCCTTTCCCAGATGCGTCGCTGTGAATCACCAATCCTCCGGAATTGTCTGGCACGGTCAGAATAGGGGCGGTTATCAACTTCTGCTTCAACGTCTCAAAAGCTAACGCACATTTATTCATCCATACAAAAGGTACCTCCTTGCGCGTAAGCTTGGTCAACGGCTCTGCCAGACGAGCAAAGTTCTCCACAAATCTCCTGTAGTATCCGGCTAATCCAAGGAAACTTCTTATCTCAGCAACATTCTTTGGAATCGGCCAATCTCGAACTGCTGCAATATTTTCTGGATCGACGGCAATTCCATCGCCAGACACAACATGCCCCAAAACTTTACTTCCTCCAGCCAAAACTCGCACTTACTCATTTTCGCATACAATTTCTCCTGTCTCAACGTCTGCAGTGCGATCTTCAAATGCCCAGCATGCTCTTCAAAACTCTTCGAGTAAACCAGAATATCGTCAATGAATACCACAATAAACTGGTCCAAGAACGGTGAAAAGATTCGGTTCATCAAGTCCATGAATACTGCCGGCGCATTCGTTACTCCGAAGGGCATCACTAAGTACTCGTAATGTCCGTACCGAGTTCGAAACGCCGTCTTGCAAATATCTTTTGTTTTCACTCGGACCTGGTGATATCCGGATCGCAAATCCAGCTTCGAGAATACCCTCGCGCCACTAAGCTACTCAAAAAGTTCTCCAATGCGAGGGATCGGGTACTTGTTCTTAATAGTCACCCGGTTTAATTCTCGATAGTCGATGCACATTCTTCTGGTGCCATCCTTCTTCTTTACTAGAAGAACTGGAGCACCCCAAGGTGAGTTGCTGCTTCGAATCCAACCCTTCTCAAGCAATTCAGCAACCTTTTTCTTAACTTCTTCCAACTCTACTGGTGCCATTGGATAATACGCTTTAGATACTAGCGCTGCACCAGGAATAAGATCAATTGCGAACTCCACGTCTCGCTTCGGCGGTAAACCCGATATATCTTCAAATACGTCCATAAAATCACGAACAATAGCCGGCTCTTCACTTTCATCACTTCCATTGATGTAAGGATATTGTTTGTCGGCCTAGCCCTAAATTCGACTGGCCCGGCAGAACTGCTTCCTTACCGCAACTGCTGTCTGCATCGTTGGCAGCTAAAGGTCCAGCGAATATACTGAGTCTCGTCCATTCTGCTGCATGCACATCTACGAGTGCTCCATTCTGCTTTAGCCCAATAAACTTCTCTTCCATTTCCTCCCGTGCAGTCCGCAGGAAGAACTTCTCCAGGAAACTCTTAGAAAAATCCTCCCACTTGATCGGCTTGGGCAAGCGGGTCTCCTCCACAAGCCACCATTCTCGGGCGTAGTCCACTAGCTGAATGCGTACCACATCAACCCTTTTGTCATCTGGAATCTGTGCCGCAATCAGCAAATTCTCCGTGTCAACTAGCCACTGCTCGGCTAGCAACGGTTCCTCCAAACCAGTAAATGTAGACGGACCCAAACGCCTGAAATCTGCCACGGTCCCTACTCGGTTGACTGGTTTAGCTTCAACCCTGTCTACGGACTGCTGAACGGTCCTCAAACCTTCCTGGAATGAGTCTGCTTACTGCTGGATCAGCTCGGTCTGTTTCTTTTGATTCTCCAGCATTCCTCTTATCACTCCAAGCATGGCGGCTTCGTCCACATGCCTCTGGTACGTCTTCAAATTCTTACTTGCCATAATCCTGAACTCAAAACACCCAACATTAGCATGATGATAGATTCTGAATATAGATCAAGGCTAGAACTCCAAGATACTTAAATAGAGTACCTCATTGTAACTATGCCGCGGTATCATAGCCACAATTACTTAACTCCACCCAAGTCGCCTAAGTCCTAGAGATAACAAGAAATCATGTTTTTCGAGTCGATATGCAAAGGAAGTTTGCACATCGTAAAAGATATAATCAGGAAGAATGTGATTCAAGAATGGTAAACGGCAAAGTGGCAGGACATGTTTCCTAAACACGGGCATTCTGATTCGTGTATTGGGTACAATACCCAACTACAAAAGAATCAATCCAACTAACCTATGGCTCTGATACCAAAAGAACCATGTCACGCCCCACTTCCCAGAGTACGCTAGATTGGGCACGTGACATAGCCAACCATGCTACCTGTGGGTAGGAAGTATCCATCCACAGTCACATTATGGTTGTAGAGATATCAAGAACAAGATGAAACTATCTAAAACATGTCCATAATCCAGAATAACAGGAGTCAATAATAAATAAATGCGGAAGCAAATGATCCAATACAAATAACTGAAAAGTATGTCCCATAATGCGGGCTCACATCAGGAAATGAATGCAGGAAATAAAACTAACTACTACTGAACTCACAGCTCAGCCTGCTGGCTGAAGTACTCCTGCTCGGACTGCGACAGCGGTACAGAATCTGGGCCATGCAAAACCTAGACGTCAGCGCGTCATGTCAACAAGTAATATAATATGAACAATGTAACAGGAAATGCAAGATAAACATGAATAAAATGAGAGTAGCAGTAATATGAACCAAGCAGTGCAGGGTAGTGTACAGTGGGTAACTAAACTGTTCTATCAGGTTTTTCTATTCTAAAGTCTTTGAAATCAATTGATGAATCGTCGATGTAACTCAATAGTATCCCGTACATACCCGGGACCACGGCCACAATATTCTCGGCTGCAGCCGAGACATGCCGCTAGGCACAAAACAGGAATGTGTACACTCGATAGTATCCCGTACATACCCGGGACCACGGCCACAATATTCTCAGCCGAAATCGAGACATGCCGCTAGGCACAAAACATGAATGTGTACACTCAATACAGGTAGTGAACTGTCGAGTTACAAGTCAGATTTCACCTTTGATTTCCCCATACCCCCAAGTTATATGTGTCGAGTCAGGTATTCAGTAATCAAGAACTAATGCCAACACATGATCAGGTAAAAGCAGGTTTGTCTGGATAGACAATAGGAACGGTCCATGAGGACTACATGTCAGGTTTGTTGGCATTAGGCACGAGATCAGGTAACAGGTCGGGTCATGGTACATCAGGTCAAGTCAACAGTATACGGTACCATGTCAGGTGTATCAATATATACATGTGTAGTAATGTCAGGTCAAGATGTACGCAATATCGTGAGTGTGCTCCCAATCAGATATATAATCACACGTGGGTATTAACAACATGAAATAAGCAATGAATTAAATAATAAGCAGTTTCATTCAATCACAAGAGTGCAGTAATACAATGTAGCCGTTTAGTCATGTTAACAGGTTTAAGCACCCTTAGCGGTGCAATGATTTATGTGACGGTTCAATATAGTTATATCAGGTTAAATGCGTACGAGTGTCCGAATGTAACAGAACTACATGGATAATTGCCACCATCTATTTAACAGTAAAATGTGATTAAACAGGTAGATTTGATTATTGGGTTCAAATTGGCAAACTGTAAATTCCATGTTTAACAGTAAAATGATATAATGCAATTTTGTAACCGAAATGGAAAACGATTATACCAAGCTAATTTTACAGGTTTAGGGTGTCAATACATATATAAATATATTGTACTTGCCTCGACGGGTACTTGCCTCGACGGGTCGCGAACCGGGAAAAACGGAACGTAAACGTCGGCGGGGAAACTCGCGACAGGCGCACGGTTCACGGATTGAACCCAAATAACGAACAATGGAACCACGCGGGTCGGGGTACCTTGCTGGAACGTCGGATCGCGTCGTCGGCATCGTCGGATTCCGGCGAGGAGGTGAACAGTGAAAGTCAAGAGACAAAGCAATCAAGAAATGAAGAGAAACTAACGAATAAGGAGAGGAGGCTTACAAGGTACTGCTCTGTGGTTACAGAGAGGAGACGCGAGAACGATGACGAGGTCGACGGGCTCCGGCGGTGGCCTACAGTGACCGCGGGGATGCTGCCGAAGAACAATTTAAGCAAACCTAAACATTTTTCACTTACCTAATCCTACGGCGATTTTTAGTTATACCTACAATGAGATGAGTGGCTTCATAAGAAATCATCTCTCGAATCAAAATCTTTCTTAATGAAGATGCTCGGCATAATTTCAGCCTCAAATCATTCTATATTCCAATAGAAAAAACGCAATAATATCACAAAGTTGAGCCCAAAAACCAACAAAAAATCAAGCATTAAAACCAATGATAAACTCATTTCAGATTGCAGTACACATCATAAATATGTAGAACAGAATCAAAAGCTTTATCAATCGAAAGTAACAGAAGAACACCTCACATTTGCACCATACACCTCTGCAACCAAAAAAGATAAAAGGGAAAAATTCCTCCATTAAAATCAAATCTTTTTTGCAACAATCGGACACAAATTACCAACAACAGAAAAACAAAAGCCACCATCAAAATCAAATCTTTTTGCAAGCATTGAGGAAAAGGAGAGGATCCAACAAATGGGTTGGGGTCAAAAATTACCAGAAGAGGAGGATGAGGGCATGGCGTGGGGTGCGACGACACAAACGCCATCAAGCTTGTTGGGTTCTCTGGTTTCTCGTGGGGAAAAATGGAGGAAGGAGGTGGTTGTGGCTGCGATGAGGGCGAGGAGGCAAGGATGCTGGCGTCGTTCGCGTCGGCGTTGGTGCGGCAGCGGCGAGGGGAAAGGTGGCCGGGGTTGCAAGGTGATTGGTTTACGTTGTGAGGGAAAAAGAAAAGGAGGGGAAAAGATTTGAATAGAGAGGAGAGAGAGAGAGAGATATCGGGGAGAGAGAGAAAGGGATTTGAGGGATAGAGAGAGAGGAATAGAGAGAGAGAGAGATATGAGAGATAGAGAGAGATGCAGAGGTAGGAAAGAGAGAGAGAATGGGAAAATAGAGAGGGGCCCACGGGAGATAAACAGCCTCGTGATTGGCTGGGGTTGTTATGGAGAAAACTATTAAAAGATTTTAAAGATTAATTTACAGTGAAAGATATGTATATAAGTTACAGAATATATATAGTTTAAAGATTATAAAAATTTGGGATTTTGGCGCTAAATAAAACATTTCCAAATCGCGCCCGGATCGGGTCCAAAAATTTGAAATTTAAATAATAGGATTTTAAGCGGGTTCCAAATTTTAAAATTAAGTGTTTTATGATTAAAAAGCATACCCCCAAGATGGACACATGTACGCGCGCGTAGCCGTCCAAACTCGCCCGTTTCACTGAACGGGACGAGAACACAATACACGGACGCTACCACAAGGCTAGGGATGTCGAGTAGGCCAAGATGGATATTTTTACTTTTATTTTAGATGCTAAAATTTGTTATGTGCAGAAATGACTTTTCCGGGTAAAATTTTACAGTAAGCCACAAATAAGCAAGATAAATGAAATGAGTACCACCTAATGCTCAAACAGTAACAGAAATTAGTAGTATCAGGCTCGGGTGTTACACTTAGAATACCCCGGGATGTCGTCAATGAAGATGACAACAAACCTGTCTAAGTACTCCCGGAAAACTTGATTCATAAGGTTCACGAATATTGCGGGTGCGTTGGTCACTCCAAATGGCATCACCAGAAATTCGTAATGTCCATAGCGAGTTCTGAAAGCTGTTTTGTGAATATCAACTTCCTTGACCTTCACTTGATGATAACCTGAACGAAGATCTAATTTAGAGAAAACACAAGATCCACTTAGCTGATCGAATAAATCATCGATGCACGGGAGTGGATACTTGTTCTTTATAGTGACTTCGTTCAAGGCTCTGTAATCGATACACATTCTGTATGAACTTTCCTTCTTCTTCACAAGTAGTACAGGTGATTCCCAACTTGAAGTGCTGGGACGAATCCATCCTTTCGCCAGTAATTCGTCCAACTGTGTTCGGACTTCCTTCAAACCTTCCGGACTTAAACGATAGGGTGCTTTGATCACCGGTTGTGCTCCTGGTACTAAATCAATACTGAATTCAAGAGCTCGATCGGGAGGCAAACCTGATATATCGTCAGGAAATACATCGTCGAACTCTCGAACTACATCTGGTCTTGATTCTTCCTCCGCTTGAGCTGCTGCAACTACTGCTTCTCTTGGCTTCGCTTTATAGGTACTTGGCTCCAGTGTACGGTCTCCGCTTTTGAAATAGAAGACCGGATGGTCTGGAATCTCGAATACTACCCTCCTTTGACGACAGTCGATGGTAGCATAAAAAGTTCCAAGCCAATCCATTCCTAGAACCACATCGAAGTTCGGTATGTCCAGTACTTTGAAGTCAGCATAAAACTCTCGACTGCAGACGACGACTGGACACAAGCTGTATCCCATAGTTGCCTTTAGAACGCCATTTCCTGAACTGACATTCCAGCTGGATACAAGCGGTGAGACTGGAATCACATGGGTTCAGACAAACCGTTGCGACATAAAGCAGTGTGATTCTCCAGTATCAAACAGTGCAAGTGCATGGATTGAGGATACTAAGATTGTACCTAAGGTATGTGGGATTTGTTTTAGGTATAGAAAATATGTAACTAAGTAGCAAAGTTTGAAAAGAAAAGTTTACCAGTGATGACTTGGCCAGTGGCCTTAGCTTCTTCCACAGACATCGTGAAAGCCTGGCGTCTTGGTACATTCCTCCTGGCCTGAGGAGCATTCCTCGGAACGTTCCTTTGAGCTTGATGGAACTGACGAGGAGGTGGTGCAGCTTGTGGTCCTCTGGGTGGTGCAGGTAGTGCAGGTCTGGGAGCAGGTGCCTGAAGAGCTGGTCGCTGCGCATAAGTAATTGCTGGCCTGGGTGCAGTAACTGGGTTCTGTCTTTGGGGACAAGACCCAATATCGTGAGTAGCTGAGCCGCAGACTAAGCAAAGGCGGTTGGCTCGACGGCAGTCCTTCATCATATGTCCAGTTCTCTTGCAGTAGGTGCAAAAGGCTGGGCTGGGACGATGGGTTGGTACTCCGGGTCGCCTTGGCACGAAAGGTGGCCTGGACGAGGCTCCACCTGCCATCTGGTTGACAGGGCGTTTGACTCCTGCAGATTGAGGTCTGCCCCTTGCTTTTATCACTGCCTTATAACTGCGGGCAGCTTCCAGAGCATCCTCATGAGTCAGAAATTTTCCCGTGGCTAGAGCAGCCTGAATCTCCGTGTCCAGTCCTTGTTGAAAGCGACGGGCTCTGATCTTGTCCGTCGGTATCAAGTGTGCCGCGAATCTGCTTAAAGATTGTGTTAGCTGTGTAGTATGTGATATTTAAAAATTGAACTATTGTGACATATCTTACCGGCTTAACATGGTGAATTCAGCGTCGTATTCATCGACTGATTTGTCCCACATTGAACCCTGTTGTAGATGAATGAACTGCTCCATTGCAAACCTGGCAGTCACAGGGAAGTATTTCGCGTCGAACTTCTCGTGAAAAGTCTTCCATTCAATCGGCTGTACCAGACGGCTATCTTCCGCCTTCCACCAGTTGCGAGCATTATCCGTGAGTTGTAGTTTCGCCACACGGACTCAAGCGATGTCTGGCACTTGAGCTGCTGCCAGATCGTCTTCGATACTTTATACCCATTCTTCAGCTTCAAGAGGGCTTCCTTTACCAGAGAACTGCTTGGGGTGCAAAGTCCTGAATTGCTTTACCCCTGGTGCGTCGGCTTCAGGACGGTTCAGGAGTTGTTGTTGTCCCTCGAGAAGGCTGCGGATCGCTTCAAGTAGCACTGTTTGCTCGGTGGGTTTTGCAGGAACAGCGGGTGCAAGAGGTAGTGCTGGAGGTGTGTTGTTGACGTTGGTGCTGGTGTTGTTCGGGGAATCCATAACCTTGAAGAAAAAATTTGGGTTAGGACAGATTCAAATACATGAAATGATAAGATTCAAGAAATAGAAATTTGTAAGATTCAAGAAACATGAATTGTAAAGAATGTTTTAGTTGCTGGTTCTTGTGTTATATTGCTTAGGTTGTTCACGAAGACCAGAACTGCATGATAGGGATTCATACAGCTCTGACCTGCATGGGCCACCAACAAAACCTGTCACGCCCCGCTTCCCGGTGTACGGCGAAGAGGACGCGACGAGGTCCGCTACGTATATACTTAGAAGTACATACGCTAAGCGTATCTAAGCAATATAAAAGTAAATCACAAGAGACAAGAGATATAGAAATAACAGCAACTTTATTAATAACATTCTTTTGTACAATGCATGAAAAGTAAATACAACTGAAATGAAAAGCGATACCTAAACAATGGCATAACAGAAAATGAAGATACTGAATAGAACAAGGTACAATGTCTAGAGCTCAGGATTTTCGTGAAACTGCTCCAAGTCTTCACCGGTGGGCTCGATCTCTGCTGGGTCCAAAGCACCTGACGACATTCAAAGAAGAAGAAATAGAATGTCGTCAGCGAACAGGTCGCTCGGTAAGTCCCAAAGATAAAGAAGAATTAGAAAAGACAGAATAAGAGATATTTTCTAAAGAGATTGTAAAATATTGTAGAATATTGTGTTAACGCTGTTATTTGTAGCTTGGTACAGAAGTATGCCAGTGTATACGAGAGGGGTCTCTATATGCTAGAGACCAGGGCAAACGGAATGTACAAAGAACCGTTAAGCCACGGTACAACAGCAACGGAATATAGGTTAGGTGTCTTAATCTGACCACCTCGTGCCACCTTTAACACCTTCCGTACCAATCTACCCCTTAAACCCCGTAGTGTTTTGATAGTATTGTTGTATTGTATTGTGTAAGTTGGATGACTGACCAAAACCATAATATCAGTAAACAGATTGTAACTGCATAATCAGGTAAATGGAATAACGGAATAATGGATGTATATCCATGGTTTCATTCGGTCAAGTTGTATAGATTGTTAACTGGATTCTGGGATTCATGTGTTTATATTGAGTTGGAATATTAAAGAATATAGATTGACTTGAATCATATTCAAGTCAGAAATAATCAGACTCAAACCCGAGTCAGACCAAAAGAAATGTAAGTCGAAGTTCTATATTTGTCAGGGTCATTAATGTAATTTATAAAACTTGAGGGGGTTTTATGTAAAAATACTTTTGTATAGTTTTCAAGATACACCTCAAGTATTTATTATTCGTCTTTATGGTTATAATGAGTGTGATTTTATTTTGTCTTATTTCTAGTGATAATATCCTAATTATATAAATAAAGGTATTAATTTGTAATATTGATTTATTTGAAATTCATGGTATTTTAATGTAACTTTTAATCTTGTAATTTTTTTTTAGAAAAATGTAGAAACTTTATCTTATAATAAAATAGGTGTTTAAATGATAAATATACATATGTTTATACAAGATTAAATTTTAATAAATATTTTATTTTCCAAAAATCTCATTTTTCTTAAATGTCGTATTTTAAACCTTTCGAGACCGAATGCTCCTTGCGGAGGTCTGAATCTCGCACTACTAAGCCCGAGGGTGCACGATAAACCGTACTATCCCTAACGAGTTCCCCAAAGATGGGTTGTAGTGGCGCTTTGCAAAGATTTAATAAATACTAATCGTTTAGAAAACGGTTTTATAAAGATAAGGTATTTATTTGTAAAAGGTGTAAATTTCCATATTTTAGATTCTAGGGTTTTCTAAGCCAACTAGCCTATTTCTAAATGGTCTAAACGACAAGTCATTAGAACCCTCAAATCGCCTCTTCACCGCCAATTACGGCCAGGTAAGTGCCAGGTGAGTGGGAGGCTCTCCACTACAAGTAGTGGCCCTAATTAAGTAACCACTCGTCTTAGGCACACTTGCCTAGACACCACAAATTCAGGTTTAGATAAACGATCGATGTCCACGACATATCGTATTTTCCTATTAAAAGATATTGTTTTAAAAATTGTTTAAAACTTAGAACTTTTAGAAAAGGTTTTATTAAGAAAAGGGTATTTAAATGTAAAATCTTGTATTATCGTATTCTAAGTTTTGATGATATCAATTAGGGTTGTATTTGCATGTGTGTAGAGGTAGGTCATTACCTCGTGATCTACTTTAAGGTATAACAACGTTAAAGGGTTAAATATGATAAACTAAATATGGTGGTATTTAAGTGAAAGAATATGATATGTTGCAAAAGCTATCATTTCATGTGTGAAAACTTGTTCAAATTAATTTTTAAGTGATTAGTAGTCAACATGAATATGTTTAAGCATTATAGAATTAGTGATAAGTGAGATCTGATAGAAAACCGAATCGGAAATCGGTTTGTTCCGATTTCCGTCGGGTTTGTAAAGTCGTATTTTTATGAAAGAAAAGAAGGATAGAAAAGGGGGACTTATGGGTTTGGACAACGCTAGAGAGTAAGAGGGAGATAGTGGGTTTGCCGGTACGTCGAATCGTCGTTGAGAGGTCCTAGCACGATCGCCAGGATTTCGCCGTCGATTTCGTCAGCGCTTCGCCTTTCGCTCGTTTTCTAACGTACCAAGTTCTCTTGGAATTTTGAGAGAGTGGACTTAGGAAAAGTGATGAGAGGGTAGAGGGTATGTGGGGTTTATATAGGGTAAGGCTAGGGTTAGGGTTTTTAATAAAAAAAATATATAAATATATAAAAATTCATTAAAACTCATTAAACCTAGGATTAAAAGGGATTTATTGGGCAATTTAAAACCGATCCAGATATAATAAGTGTGCAGGAGGGTTGACCAAGTCAGAACACAACTTTTCTCTGTTGGTGACTCGGCCGTCCGGCCAAGTCCGGCCGGCGGCGCCGGACTGAGTCGGCCGATTCTTCGGCCGGCGGCGCCGAGTCGGGCCAAGTCAGGGTTCCAATAGCAGGGGATTTTCTTGGGGTACAATTTGGTATATTTACTTTTTGTTGTCCAGTACATATTTTGGGAGTTATGGCCTTTTGACTGTTGACTTCCAAAAGAAATTAAAACAAAATAAATACAAAAATAATGTGGGGTATGGGATTTGAGCTCTGGTGGCTTGGTTCAGCAGTGCAAGGTATTACCAATGAGCTACAAGCTCCTTCTTATAATTATGGAGTGAAATAAATACTTAAAAAGATATCAGCCGCCATAAATACTCCAACTATACATTGAAATTAAATCAATTCTTTGTACATTAAAAATGGAGTTGTTACACCCTCGCTCGGCTATCCCTTGCGGGTAGCTTCCCTACCGCAACGCCAGGGATCAGAAAGCCCTCCCAGAGGCAGTCGAGCCCGAGGATCCCTCGCTCGGCTATCCTTCAGGACAAAAGCCCTTGCCAAGAGGCACCGGGTAGTAACCCTGCTCGGCCAAGGGTCCTTGGTAGGCTTCTTACAGCCCTATAGCTCTTCCCACGCTAAGAACCAAAGTCCTCCCAGAGGCAGTCGGGTCCTTGCTCGGCTATCCCCGGCTGGTAGCTTCCTACCACAACCGACAGGGATCAAAGTCCTCGCCAAGAGGCACTGGGCAGTAACCCTGCTCGGTCCGCGTCCTGAAGGATCAGAAAGTCCTCCCAGAGGCAGTAAAGCCCGAGGATCCCTCGCTCGGCTATCCTCGGTGGGTAGCTTCCCTACCGCAACGCCGGGATCAGAAAGCCCTTGCCAAGAGGCACCGAGCAGCTACCCTGCTCGGCCATCCTTCGCAGGCCTCTCAGGGCCCCTCCAGCGTCAAGGACCAATGCCCTCGCCAAGGGGCACCGAGCAGCTACCCTGCTCGGCCATCCTTCGCAGGCCTCTCACGGCCCCTCCAGCGTCGAGGATCTCAAGCCTTCATCATGAGGCTGCCGGGTTCCTTTCTGCTCGGCGCATCCCCAGCGGGTATCCTCCTGCCCTTTAGATGCTGAGGATCTCAAGCCCTCATTGGGAGGACGCCGAGTTCCTTCCTGCTCGGCGCATCTCTAGCGGGCATCCTCATGCCCATCAGAACTCCGCAGTTAAGCGTTCTTGGGCGAGAGTAGTACTAGGATGGCTGACCTCCTGGGAAGTCCTCGTGTTGCATCTCCTTTTTAGCTTCCTTACTGTAACACCCGAGCCCAATGCTACTGTTTTCAGTTACTGTTTGAGCATAATGTGGTACTCATTTCATTTAATTTGCTTGTTTGTTGCTTACTGTAAAATTTACCCGGCAAAGTCATTTCTACATATAACAAATTTTAGCATCTAAAATAAAATTGAAAATATTCATCTTGGCCTACTTGACACCCCTAGCCTCGTGGTAGCGTCCGTGCATTGTGTTCTCGTCCCGTTCAGTAAAACGGGCAAGTTTGGATGGCTACGTGCACGCACGTGTGTCCGTTTTGAGAGTATGCTTTTTAATCATAAAACATTTCATTTTAAAATTTGGAACCCGCTTAAAATCCTATTATTTGAATTTCGAATTTTTGGACCCAACCCGGGCGCAATTTGGAAATGTTTCATTTGACGCCAAAATCCCAAATTTTTAATATTATTAAAACCTTCGCATATATTTTTCTAACTAATCTGATATCTTACTGTTCATTACCTATCTTTTAAATCTTTAAGTTAACCATATAATATTTTTACAATCTTTTATATCCTTCTCAATTTATTCTCTCAGCCAATCGCAACCTCCCCTTTAACCCCGTGGTCCCCACTTTCTCTCTCTCCTTCTTCTCTCTCTCTCCACTTTCTCTCTTTCTCTACCCCTTATATATTCTCTCGTACTTCTCTTTATCATTTTTCTCTTCTTGTTTCATGTCTCGTTTCTCATTTCTTTTAACTGTTCTTTTGTTACCGGAATTCCGTCGTGCCGGTGACGTTTCTCGACGTTCCAGCGAGATACCCCGACCCGTGTGGTTCCTTTGTTCGTCGTTTGGGTTCATTCCGTGAACCGTGCGCCGTCGCGAGTTTTCCCCGCCGACGGTTAACGTTCCGTTTTCCCGATTCGCGACCCATCGAGGCAAGTTAATCTTGCTACATGCTATATACTTTTATAATTTTCATTTTATAATATTATACATTTGAAAATCTTATAGTTTACATATGAAATGTCGTTGAAAAATCGGATATGACAAATCTGAAATTTACTGTACACCTTATCTTATAAAATTCATTATAAATCATAGAAAAATCATTAGGATACGTTCTTTAGTTCGTTACGAAGATAATTCAGAATACTATAACTTTATGACATATTTACTTGCAAAATAAATTGTTTAATTAACGTAAAATGCAAATGAACACGTCTCTAAACTGCTGTCCAGGGAAATTCCAGCAGCAAACTTTCAACTTTGAATATTCATAACTTTTTGTAGGGATAACCTGAGATGCTTATACTTATAAAACTAAAAACCTTATTGAATTATCTTTGTTTTGGTATAAGATACGTCTCTTTTGGAGAACATTTGTTATTTTTAAGCTATTTTACAAATTAGGGTGACGCTAAATTTCTGAGCGGAACCTTCTTGTGCATGGTTAATCAATACATCTTTTATAGTTACTAATCGCTTTGAATATGCTATCCATATTAATATTATTATATCACATATTGTTTAGTTGTACATCCCACATTACCATTTTATAGTTTTATAACTTTTCGGATACCCGTTTGCATCCATCGCATTTAAGATACATATAATTGCATCCATAGATCACATCACTACATAATAATGTGATATTAACACTCCATGTTTAATAAATTGTATCCTAATTAATATTGGAACTATAAATGTAACCCTAATCGATAACTGTGCATCCATATCCTTGAAATTATATCTATTGGCATATCATATTACATGTTCCAGTTATTGTTCTGATAGTACTCATGCTTGTTTATTTATACACATGTTTATGTTAGTTTGATTATGAGCACCCACATGACATCTTGTGCTTCCTGACATGACCTGTTACACTTCCTACTTGACATGACATGGTACCGTACACTCTTGATATGACATGACACCTTTATACATTACCCGGTTGACCTGATGTACCATGGCTTTACCTGTTACCTGATCTCATGCCTAATGCCGACAAACCCGACCATCCCTGCTGTCTATCCAGACAGACCTACTCTTACCGGATTTTGTGTTGGCATTAGTCCTTGACTACTGAATACCTGACCTGACATACATAGTTTGGAGGTATGGGGAAATCAAAGGTGAAACCGACTTGTAACTCAACAGTTCGATACATTGTTCTGATCAGTCTTACGGGCTTGGCCAGCTCCGGAGTGTTGTTGCTGACATCACTCATCCATCCTACTATCTTTTACTGCTTAGCGGCACGTCTCGGATTCAGCCCCGAGGATCATGACCGTGGTCCCGGGCACGCACGGGATACTATTGAGTTACATCGACGATTCATCAATTGATTTCAAAGACTATAGAGTAGAAACCTGATAGGACAGTTTAGTTACCACTGCACATTACCCTGCACTGTTATTTCTTAGTACTGCTTTATTCATGTTCATACCTGCATTGCTTATTACCATGTTCATATTATATTGTTGGTTGACATGACGCGCTGACGTCTGGGTTTTGCATGGCCCAGATTCTTTACCACTGTCGACGACTGAGCAGGAGTACTTCAGCCAACAGGCTGATTTGTGAGTTCTGTAGTGGTTAGTTCATTTATTGCATTTTATTTCCAGGTGTGATCCCGCATTACGGGACGTACCTTTCTATTATTGCATTGGATCATTTGCTTCCGCACTTATTTATCATTGACTCTGGTTATTATGGATTTGGACATGTGTTAGATAGTTTATTTATCTTGTTCTTGATAACCTTACAACCGTAATGTGACTGTGGACGGATACGTCCTACCCACAGGTAGCATGGTTGGCTATGTCACGTGCCCAAATCTTGCGTACTCTGGGAAGCGGGGCGTGACACTTACCGCAACGCCAGGGATCAGAAAGTCCTCCCAGAGGCAGTCGAGCCCGAGGATCCCTCGCTCGGCTATCCCTGGCGGGTAGCTTCCTTACCGCAATGCCATGGATCAGAAAGTCCTCCCAGAGGCAGTCGAGCCCGAAGATCCCTCGCTCGGCTATCCCTGGCGGATAGCTTCCCTACCGCAACGCCAGGGATCAGAAAGTCCTCTCAGAGGCAGTCGAGCCCGAGGATCCCTCGCTCGGCTATCCCTGGCGGGTAGCTTCCCTACCGCAACGCCAGGGATCAGAAATTCCTCCCAGAGGCAGTCGAGCCCGAGGATCCCTCACTCGGCTATCCCTGGCGGGTAACTTCCCTACCGCAACGCCAGGGATCAGAAAGCCCTCCCAGAGGCAGTCGAGCCCGAGGATCCCTCGCTCGGCTATCCTTCAGGACAAAAGCCCTCGCCAAGAGGCACCGGGCAGTAACCCTGCCCGGCCAAGGGTCCTTGGTAGGCTTCTTACAGCCCTATAGCTCTTCCCGCGCTAAGAACCAAAGTCCTCCCAGAGCCAGTCGGGTCCTTGCTCGGCTATCCCCGGCTGGTAGCTTCCTACCACAACCGACATGGATCAAAGTCCTCGCCAAGAGGCACTGGGCAGTAACCCTGCTCGGTCCCCGTCCTGAAGGATCAGAAAGTCCTCCCAGAGGCAGTCGAGCCCGAGGATCCCTCGCTCAGCTATCCCCGGTGGGTAGCTTCCCTACCGCAACGCTGGGGATCAGAAAGCCCTCGCCAAGAGGCACCGAGCAGCTACCCTGCTCGGCCATCCTTCGCAGGCCTCTCAGGGCCCCTCCAGCGTCAAGGACCAATGCCCTCACCAAGAGGCACCGAGCAGCTACCCTGCTCAGCCTTCCTTCGCAGGCCTCTCAGGGACCCTCCAGCGTTAAGGATCGAATCCCTCGCCAAGAGGCACCGAGCAGCTACCCTGCTCGGCCATCCTTCGCAGGCCTCTCAGGGCCCCTCCAGCGTCAAGGATCAATGCCCCCGCCAAGAGGCACCGAGCAGCTACCCTGCTCGGCCATCCTTTGCAGGCCTCTCAGGATCCTCCAGCGTCAAGGATCAAAGCCCTCGCCAAGAGGCACCGAGCAGCTACTTTGCTCGGCCATCCTTCGCAGGCCTCTCAGGGCCCCTCCAGCGTCAAGGACCAATGCCCTCGCCAAGGGCCACCGAGCAGCTACCCTGCTCGGCCATCCTTCGCAGGCCTCTCACGGCCCCTCCAGCGTCGAGGATCTCAAGCCCTCATCGTGAGGCCGCCGGGTTCCTTCCTGTTCGGCGCATCCTTAGCGGGCATCCTCCTGCCCATCAGATGCTGAGGATCTCAAGCCCTCATCGTGAGGCCGCCGAGTTCCTTCCTGCTCGGCGCATCCCCAACGGCCATCCTCCTGCCCACCAGACGCTGATGGTCTGAAGCCCTCATCGTGAGGCCGCCGAGTTCCTTCCGGCTAGGCGCATCCTCAGCGGGCATCCTCCTGCCCATCAGATACTGAGGATCTCAAGCCCTCATCGTAAGGCCGCCGGGTTCCTTCCTGCTCGGCGCATCCCCAGCGGGCATCCTCCTGCCCATCCCCAGCGGGCATCCTCCTGCCCATCAGATGTTGAGGATCTCAAGCCCTCATCGTGAGGCCGCCGAGTTCCTTCTTGCTCGGCGCATCCCCAGCAGGCATCCTCCTGCCCATCAGACGCTGATGATCTGAAGCCCTCATCACAAGGCCGCCGAGTTCCTTCCTACTCGACGCATCCCCGGCGGGCACCCTCCTGCCCATCAGACGCTGATGGTCTGAATCCCTCATCGTGAGGCCGCCGAGTTCCTTCCTACTCGGCGCATCCCCAGCGGGCATCCTCCTGCCCAACAGACGCCGCAGGTCTGCACACGTCGCGTCGGCCAACCGACGCTTAACATGCAGACCGTCGCTTCAGTGACGGGATGCACGAACCGGCGCACCCTCCTTAAATGCAGAGATTTCGCCCTGATTTGCTGGCAGAAAAGGCAGCCGACAGCCCGGGGACGCGTCTCGACGAAATCTTAGGAGGGAGCTCTCCCCGGGCGGCCCGACAGTCCACTCTTGACCCGACCCGCCAGCTGGTCGGGACAAGAGTGGGGGGCTAATGATGATGCTCTATATTGGCAATGTAGCAGAAAAGGACACGTGGTCGATGAAGTGTCCCAGAACTCAGAAGAAAGGGCCCACAGAGGCCGACCAGGCCACCCCTGTGCCCAACCTGCAAGCGCAAGCTGGCTCTCCTCAGAGCCCCTGAAAATTGGCCTCCTCGGCCTTTCAGCTCGCCCCGAGCTGCCACAGGACCAAGACTCCTCGGCCCTCTCGCTTGTTCCCGAGCTCCCCAGCCGAGACCATCTTCCTCGGTCCTCCGACCGACCAACAGTACCGCTCACAGACGCAACCGCCGCTCCGCAAATCTTGCCATGCGCAGATTCTCCGCCAGCAACATCCCATGTTCCACGCCATCATGATCCCCATTAATGGGCGATCCGCTCTTTACGCGGGCGTGACGTCGGGAGCGTAACTGCCGGCGAGATTCTCGCGCCTGCCGCTGCGTGCTGCCGCCGCTATATAAACCCCCATCACAGAGGGGTCAAGTAAGCCATTTTTTACACTTTTATCCCGTTACTCTGCTCGGATCTCCTCACTAACTTGAGCGTCGGAGGGTCCTTGGTGGTACCAAACCATCCCGGGACTTCTTTCCAGGTACTCGGCAACAGCTTCCTCAGCTCACCTCTTCCTCCAAAAACCCATTGAGGCCCACACGCAACGAAGGATAATCAGCTAAGTTCACCGCGAGATCAACGGAAGACAACATCTGACGGAGGCCCGAAAAGAAGCTCCATCATAAGTGCTACGTAAGGTAAACTATAGGGTGTTCAGATGCAATAACCATACTTAAAATCGACCACTGTTAAGATCTTAAATTGTGCCTTCTTCAAGAGAATGTGTAAGAAAACGCTATTCCACACACATGCGCGTGCACACGTGCACAAGTTCAACTGAGAGTTAGGCTAAAAGCTGCTCCTAACCTGTTCCCTGGCTGCAGATAGATTCTGAGGAGAGCAAGGAGTTGGAGCAATGGAATGAATTGCCAAGGACAGACATTGTAAAACTTTGCCAAGACAACAACTTTCAATTCTGGATTTTTTTTGAGGGGAATGATAATAACATTGTTGTTGACGCTTATGAGTTCAAGGTACTGCCTAACGTCTCTCTTTAGTTCTCTGCCACCGCACTAGTAAGAGTTGCTGAATATATTTGTACTTTAACACATGCCCATCCTGGTTGTTAGGCCTTTTGTAACAATGTTTTTCTAGTCCACCATTTTTCCACCAAAAAAAAAAAGAAAAAAAAGCTCTGGATTTTGGACCTGTGTTACTCAGGTATCCTCTTAAAGTCACTGCCAAACTCTATTCGGATTGATTTATGCAGCTATTAGTCTTTTGCAGGTTCGGCTTGAACATATACTTGAAAGAATAGGATTGATCTCAGATGCTGCATGTACTGAGCAGCCTTCATCCATTACAGAGTATCTTTATAACGGTCGACACACTTGAGCATTTGGGCATCACACATGTACTTTGCTTGTGTTCTAATGAAATTGGACAGGGTGATTCTCAATATCCAGATCGCAGGAACTTTTCGGTAGGCAACTTATTAATAAACCTTATCTCTTGGAGTAATTAGATTGCCCAAACAACACTGTGAATCCTTAATTAGATTGCACAAATTTGACATGTAGGATAAGTTCATATGATGAAGAGTTGACTCATAATGTACGTTCAGTTATTACATTAATTTAAACTTTGAATACTACTTAAACTTGAGTACTCAAATGACTAGAATACCAATTTTCACATTTTTGGCCGGTAGTCTACTTTTACTTACTGACACCACATGACATTGAACATGAAGATATCAGTGACCTATTCGACCAAGCATCTGATTTCATCGATCATGTTGAATATTTGGGAGGAAAAGTAATTGTTCGCTGCTTTGGAGGGAAGAGTCGAAGCATAACTCTTGTTTTTGCTTACCTAATGCTAAGGAACCAAGGAGCCGTGGTTAATTTCATGACCCCCTGGTTTAACCTGCATAACTCTTATGTACCCGTAAGCGGTTTATTAGCACACCTTTTTTGTTCATCCACCGATTAATATCGGCA
The DNA here is from genome assembly GCA_030015575.1 of Agapanthus africanus. Lineage (NCBI taxonomy): Eukaryota > Viridiplantae > Streptophyta > Magnoliopsida > Asparagales > Amaryllidaceae > Agapanthus > Agapanthus africanus. The sequence goes on along the minus strand of JASDDO010000028.1, from coordinate 89,228,792 downwards.
AGAACACTTAAATTTCTACTATAAACAACATAAACACCTTCTGGAGTTACATTAGACAATCATAAGTTGATTAGAACTGAAAATGCACTATTACGAATATGGCTTGTCCCTACGGTTGGAATTATAGAGGCAAATCAGTGCCCCTACGGTTCCCACCGTATGGGCAAAAATATCACCCGCAGGAGCAAATAACCGTACGGTGGAAACCGTAGGGATAACTGCTCATATAATTTTCAATGTAAGGGTAACTATTTTTTTAAAAAAATAATAAAAGCATAATTTTACATTTTTAAAAAAATTGGAAAAACTCCTCCACCTCATACTTCCTCCTCCTCCACCTTTGTTCAGAAACCCCTCGTCCTGCGCCACGATCTCTCCATCCTCCTCATTTGTCATCCTCCTCCAACAATTCCCCATCAAAGTCAAATCCCCCATTGATTTCTATCACATTTTAATATAAAAACATCATGCATTTTTTAGTTATTCAACCCCAAACACATAAAAAAAAACCCAAACCCTGCTCTATTTCCCCCATTCATATATACATACAGAAAAAGAAAAAAAGAAGAAGAAGAAGAAGCAAAATCTAATGATGAGAAAAACAAAGAAATAATCAGATGAAAAACTTTCTTCTATGATCTCCATTCTCATGCCTTATAGTTTCTAATCGTATCTTGATTCTTCGCCGATGATCTCTTCAAAAACTCATATCTTCAAAAACTCATACTTTCAAAACCTCATACGTGGTGATCATCGTGGTCGCAGACAGTGACATCGAGGCCCATCTCGGCCCCAACCCTCGGTAACAAACCCCCCATTCTCCTTCCTTTAACAAACCCAAACCTTTAATTTTGATTTTGATAAATCTGGTGCAAAAACTACAAACAACCAAAACCAACTCCTTATCAAACTCAAATCCAACATCAATAACCCTAAAAAAAATATTTAAAAAATCACAAATTTATACCATAATGATTGATGCAGATCTTAAGCCTCTTGGCCTGCGAATCTAAACCCTAAATCAAAAGAAAGAAAAATCGAACATACAAACAAGATCAACAACCACGAATCGAAACCCTAGATCTAAAGATCGATGGCAGATCTGGAAAATTTACAGGTCAGGGAAGGCCTCTTTGTCCTCTTTGCCGGTGGTGATGGGAGCGATCTGAGCGCCGGTGTCCTCTTCCTCGTTGGCGGCGGCGGCGGCGGCGGCGGCGGTCTCCTCTTCTCCTCTGTGATCAGCGTCGGCGACTTATCTCGATCATCCCCACTCTATTGATCTGAGCGCATATCTTGAGCTTCATGATGGAGGACGACAGAGGAGAGAGAGAAAAATGGCGAGGCGTACTGTAGGGTTTTAATTTTTTTTTTTTAAAATATCCCACAGCAAGGATTTCTCTGCTGGCACAGAAAGGCAACTTAAGCTTGCAAATTTTTTTTTATTGAAATGGCCCTATCGTGCGAACCGCAGAGGCAATCTAAAATTGCCCATAGGCAAACCGGTTTTGTAGTAGTAATGAGTGTTTTAAGGATTTTGGTTGATAATCAGATTGGACGTTTTGGGTAATCATATGAAGCAACACATATGCTTTATGGGGTAAACTACGAGGGAGTTTTGTGAATCATCCGAAAAAACATTTATAACCTCTATCCGAAGATAACTTCATAATTTGACATCTCAATTCTCATGAGGAGACACTCTTTGGGAGGCGTGGAATATGCGAAAGAAGGTTCATCTCCGGGCCCATCCTAATGACGGGTTTGCTAAAATTCTCACAAATCTCGATAAAAGTTTTCACGGCAAAATCTCAATGGAATGGCAGCAGAGGAGACCATTGATGAAAGTTTGCCCTATATGTGGAAAAAAATGCAGGTTTGAGCAGCAGCTCGCTTAAGCTTCACCTGCAGAAATCACATAGGAAAATATCGTCAGGGAGTGTAAATAGTGCTATGAAGTTGGAGATTCAGAAGGCTATCGTGGCTTTCAAGATTAGTCGTGGTGGTAGTACTAGTCCAACTCAAAAGCAGTCTCAATCCTTTATGGAGGGGTTTTCTCATTAGCTATAGCGTAATGATTTTGTGATTTAGTGGGTAATATACGATATCGCTGTTGTATGGTTCAATGCGATAATTTTGATGAAAGAAGCAAGCAATGTACCTTTACATGGATGAATTGAACAATTATATTTCACTGTGCTACAAAATGACAGGTTTTTTGAGTTGTTAAATGTGAAATTAAGGTGGTTGAGAGAATTTGAAGGAGTGCTTAAAGAAGCAGCTCATCTTACCGTAAATTGTGTTTCGAATTAATAATTTGTTGAAAAATACTTCATTTCAAAAGCATTCAAATGGCAAAGCCTTATGCTGTGTTATGCATGAGTTTAGTTGCAAGATTCGTTGTAAAAATATCATGTAATTGATCTTGAGCATGAATGTCTCATGTAACAATCGTGTATGGATGATACATCTGGCATGCATGGATGTAGTTTTTAGATGCATAAATTCATTGATATTATATAAGAAAACAAAATATAATACACAGAGAAATAAAAACGTAAAGAGTCTTGAGCATCCTGTTGAAGTTGTAATTTACAAGAAATTTAAACTAAATACTTGGAAAACTCCCAATATCAACGATACTATAGTCCACCATAGAGCCCTTTGAATCGACAAGTATTGCAAGTCTCAAAAGGATCGGTGAGATTTTGTGAAGTAATGACTTCTTTCTAGTGAGATATAGGAAGATACAAAAGACAACTATGATGCTTGAGAAGGAATTAGTGTAATAATATGACGAAGTGTTTCGTTCATGACAACCTGAATCACATTTAGCTCAAATCTAAGGTGGTAATGACTCCCAGGTCGCTCAAAATATGTCTAATTTTACACTGTGATATCTTTCAAGAATGAAACCTGTACTCTGAGCAACAAGTAAAAACAATTGAATATATAATTTAATTATAATTTTACTGTTAATTAAATAAGAAATTCTGTAACCAAATTCTGTACACAAAAAATTTCCCTCAATATAAAACAAAGTATTATTTCTATTATATGAAATTACAACATCTTCACATTGTTTTATATGCTATGACCTAATTCCTCTCGTCCTAACAAAAATTTATTTTGTCGCAACCAATACCATGGCTTAATGGCTATTTACATTATTACTAGCAAGGCCCCTGCACCATGCCCGGCACGAAATCCAAACTCAAGAGAAATCATATAATTTAAAATTTTATTGTTATATAACTTGTAGATTGTAATATCTTAGAATTTATGAACTTCATATGTAAAATATATAAGGAATTAACTTGAAAATACTATGAGGGGATAAGAGCGCTTTCTACACTTCCAGACTTTGCTCTAACGATTCTTGTAACAGAATTGCTAGCTTAACTCGAATTTCTAGAGGACAATGGCCTTTTATTTACCTGGAAGCTCCAATTTATACAGGAAGAAACAAGACAATATACTATAAGAAAATCATTGAAAAAATTAGAAACAAACTTAAAGGATAGCAAAATAATTTTCTATCAAGTGCTGAAAGGCTCATACTCATTAAGCATGTACTGTTTTCAATGCCTCTTCATATAATGGCAGCATACAACCCTCCCAAGGTTGTGCTCAATAAATTTAATGCTTTGTTGGCAAGATTCTTTTGGAACGATCAGAATTCTGAAAAGCATTACCATTGGGTTTCCTGGAAGAAGATCTGTAGACCCATTTCAGCGGGAGATTAAATGTTAGAAGTTTGAAGGAAGTATCATTGGCATATACTGAAAAAAGCATGGAAATTTGAAAATGGTAATTCATTATGGACAGAAATTATGCAAAAGAAGTACACAAAGAATAATTCTTTTATTGCTCCATAAGCTTCATCTGTTATTTGGAGGAAAATTTATAAAGTGTTGCCAATCAATTAAAGAAATTCAAAATGGCAAGTAGGTTGTGGGGATATTGATCTTTGGATTAGCATATGGCATGATGTTATTCCTCTAAAATTCTATGCATCAGACACAGTTCAGCCTTTAAAAATAAAGGAGATTCTTACAAATGGTGAATGGAATTTTTCAGATATTCAGCATATTATCCCTCAAAGTTTGATTGAAGATATTAAATCAAGAAATTATGATACTGATTTCGCATCAAACACTCTTATTTGGAAGCTACAGTCACAAGGAAACTTCACTCTTAAATCATGTAACGTCTAAAAATTTATCTGAGTTAATTATAATTTAATTAGCGATATAACATGGGTTTTTATCCAATAAAACTTAGTTAACAATTACTTATGTGTGTGCGTGTGTATTTCTTTAGATATATATACACACATACATACATAGTTAACCTAGAATTGATAATATATTAGTTTAGGCCGAAACACAAATTAATAGCCAAGACACTTAAACATTTAGCTAATTAAATGATTTTAGAATAGAAAACAAAAATAAAATAAAATAAAAATGGGGGAACATGAGGGGATGGTGCAATAAATGATGAGAAAAATTGATGCATGGCTATTATGAGCCATTCTTTTCTTCACATCTTCCATCTCCCTTCCTTCTTCTTCATTCTCTCTTCCTTCTCTTCAACTCATCATGTTTCCCTCTAACTCCTAAATCCCACACACGCACCCATTAAAAAATCCTCACAAAATCATACTTTTGTTCCTTTATAAGTCTTGTTGAAGCTAAATCCTTAATTTAGAGGCCACCTTGCAAGCTTTAGAACCTCCTTCAAGCTAATCTAGAGCTAATGAGCCGACCTCTATCTTGTTTTTCTAACCTCAATCTTGTTTTCCTAACCTCTAGCTTTAACAACTCCTAATTTAAATTAAAGTTTTTGTTTTGTGGTGTTTTAAAACTTAAAGATAGGTTTTTTGGGTTATGAAAATTCTTGGGTTGCCCATAGTTTAATCTAGACTAGATGAGGGTACTTAAATGTTAATTATCCTTTATTTAAACCCAAGACTTCACCAATCTACCATAATAATTGAATTAGTACCAAAAGTAGTATTTAGTTGTAGGTTAGGGTTTAAAATTTAATCTGCGGTTAAACCAATGATCACAGAATTATTTTACAACTTCTGAGAGTGAGCCCTGAGTGCTTGATAGTGAGCCCTGAGTGCACCCTCGAAACCCGAGCCCATCCCCGCAACCTTTGGCCTCCAAAAAATATGTTTTGGCCGCAGATTGTGGCTCGTCTAGGGAGTTGGGGTGTAGGTTTTTATCGGGGGCTCTCTAAGACTGTCACGCCCCGCTTCCCAGAGTACGCTAAGATAGACACATGACAGAGCCAACCATGCTACCTGTGGATAGGAAATATCCTTTCACAGTCACATTACGACTGTAGGGATATCAAGAACAATAATAATAACTATCTAATACATGTCCATAAGCCAGAATAACGAGTCAAGAATAAAATAATGCGGAAGCAAAAAGATCCAATACAGGAATAAACTGGAATGTACGTCCCATAATGCGGGCTCACATCAGGAATGAAAATACTAAAAGGAAAATAAACTAACTACCGACAAGTTCTCACTGCTCGGCCTGCTCACTGGAAAAATCATGCTCGGTCTGCAGCGAAGGTAGAGAATCTGGGCCATGCAAAACCCAGACGTCAGTGCGTCATAATATCAAGCAATAATATAAACAGGGGTAGCAAGACATGCAGGTATGAGTATAAACGGTAAAACAGGTATAACAGTAATATAAGTAAGGACAGTGAGGGTAATGTGTAGTGAGTAATCTAGACTGGTCTATTGGGTTAACTACTCTCAAGTCTTTAAAATCAATTTGATGAATCATCGATGTAATTCAATAGTATCCCGTGCGTGCCCGGGACCACGGTGAAGATTCTCGGGATGAATACGAGACGTGCCGCTAGGCAGTAAAAGGGTAGTATGTAACGATGAGTGATGTCAGAAGCATCATCTCGGGGCTGGCCTAGCCCGTAAGACTGATCAGTAAATGTATCGAATTGTCGAGTTACAAGTCAAGTTTCATCATTGATTCCCCATACCCCCAGATTATGTGTTCAAGTCAGGTATTGATAAATCTGGAGCTAATGCCAACACGGGGTCAAGCAGGTACAGGTTTGTCTGAATAGACAACAGGAAATATCCGTAGGGACAACATGTCAAGATTGTTGGCATTAGTAATAAGATCAGGTAACAGGTCAAGCTGTGGTACATCAGGTCATGCCAGGTAGTGTATATAGATCCAATCATGTCAAGAAGTGCACGGTATCAAGTCGTGTCAAGTAGTAGTGTATCAAGTCGTGTCAAGTAGTAGTGTATCAAGTCGTGTCAGGGGTGCACAAGTATCACGTGGGTGCTCATAATCAAAATATAATAAGCATGGGTACACAAAACAAGTATGGGGTACTAATGTAATAATAAACTGGAATAATGTGATGTAGTATGCAATATAGGTATAGATTAAAACATATGGATGCACAGTTATCGATTATGGTTAAAGTTATAGTTCCAACACTAATTAAAATACACTTTATCAAATATGGAATGTTAATATCACATTATTATGTATTATATGATCTATGGATGCAATTGTATATATACTAGACGAGATGGATGCAAATAGGTATCCGAAAGGTTATAAACTATAAAAATGGTACTATGGGCTGTACAAATAAGTATTATGTGATTCAAATATGGATATGGGTACAGCGTATTGTAATCTAATATGCAACAAGATATGTTTTCAAGTTCTAGATCTAAAATGATATAAACGGAATATCAAAATATTAAAATGAAATATGGGGCACTAGATTTAAACAACAGGTTTAATATGTATTTAAATAAGTATGTAATAATTTAAATAGCATGTAGTAAGGTTAACTTGCCTCGACGGATCAAGAAACGAGGTATACGGAACGTCTCACGTCGGCGAAAAGTCGCGGCGCGCGCACGGTACACGGAACACGGAACGGATCCAAACAACACACAAAGGCGATCACGTAAGTCTGGTACGACGTCTGGGTCGTCGGGATCGTCAACGTCACGACCGATTTCTGGCGAACTACAAAGACAGAGAAATATTTCTTCACTGCAGAGAAAGAATGGAAGGAAAAGAAAGAAAGAAGGAAGAAGGGAAGGACAGGGAGGTGCTAGGCTCACTGGGTGCACCGGATCTGGGACGAGGGGCGACGACGAGATCACTCCGGCGAACCTCGTCGGCGGTGCAAAGGTGTGCAGGAGTGCTCGGGTTAGGGTCTGAAGGTGTGCAGGGCTTGGGAAAAGAGAAGAGAGGTGGAGGTGATGCTGAGGGTGAGGAGGCGGCGACGAGACGTCGATGGCGATGACGACGGCGACAAGGTAGACGAGGGGGCGACGGCTGCGAAGGCAGGCGGGTTAGGGTTCATGGGTTTGCAAAAATAGAAAGAAGGAAGGAATAAATATAAATATACAGGGAGATAGAGAGAGAAAGAAAGAGAGAGAATCGAGAGGAGAGAGATTTGAGATCGAGAGGGGGGAGAGAGAGAGAGTGGTGAACAGTGAGGAGAGATGATTTTGTTTTTATTTAGGGGAGAGAGAAAGGAATAGCGGTGAGAGAGAGGGAGAGAGAGAGAAAAAGAAAGAAAGAAAGGAGGAGAGAGAAAGATGCGTTTGGATTTTAAAATTAATTTAGAAAAATATATTAAATATATTACAGAGAGAAACATAGAGAGTTAGCTGTGAGTTAAGAAAATATAATATATATTTTAATTAAAACGTATATTAATAGTTATAAGGAATTAAGGAATATAATATTAGTCCGTTTCGAGATTTTGGCAAATATAAACTTACTCCAAAACACGCCCGGGTCGGGTCTAAAAATTCAGATTTTAAATATGAAAAATATATGCGACTTCCAAATTTCAAAATGAATGCTCGGTTAAAGAAAAAGTATACCCCCAAGAACGGACGCACGTACGTGCGCGTAGCCATCCAAACACGTCCGTTTCACTGAACGGGACGAGAACAAGATGCGCGGACGCTACCACGGGGTTAGGGGTATTATGCAGGTTATGAAATGCAATTTTAATTTATTTTCCGTGATCTAAAATGTTATATGTAAAATATGCGATGTCAGATGAAATGCCAATATGCGGTATACATGAGATGCACGTGTCTATGTAAAAAGTCAAGGTAATCTATAAATATGAATCAAACAGCTCAAGCAAGCGGGTCGGATCGAATGCAAAGTAAAATGTAAAACACCATTCACACCCAAACACGATAAATCAATAAAATACCACAGATAAATAAACACGGGAACTGGAATTGGTATAAATGAACTTGGTTGTTACATTATACCCAACTATAAAAAGAATTTCGTCCTCGAAATTCCAAGAACAAGAAATGATAAACAATCAACAAACTACAAGAATATATGTGGAAACTTCTGTCGGATTTCATCTGCTCGTTCCCAAGTTGATTCTCCATGTGAGCGATTACCCTAAGAAACAAGTATAAGAGGGATAACTTTGTTCTTAAGAACCCTTTCTCTTCGATCCATAATCGACATCGGTCGCTCCTCAAAAGTCAAATCTTCACGTACAGTCAGCTCCGAATGATCCAACACATGTGTTTCATCTCGAACATATTTACGGAGTTGAGATACGTGAAACACGTCATGAACATTCGCCAAGGATTGCGGTAACGCCAATCGATACGCCACTTCTCCAACACGCTCCAAAATCTCAAAAGGTCCAACGAATCGAGAACTAAGTTTTCCTCGACTTCCGAAACGAATCACCCCTCTAGTCGGTGATATCTTCAAGAATACTAAATCACCAACAGCGAACTCTAGAGGTCTTCTCGATATATCTGTCCAACTCTTTTGTCGGTCTTATGCTGCTCTCATATGATTCCGGATGGTGTTAACCTTCTCAACTGTTTGCACGATCAAATTCAGTCCTAACAATTTTCGTTCTCCAATATCGTCCCAACAAACAGGTGAACGACACTTGCGACCATACAAAGGTTCGAATGGAGCCATCTGAGTAGTTTCCTGAAAACTGTTGTTGTACGAAAACTCCACCAAGTGTAGATGATCCTCCCATGAACCCTTGACATACAAGTTCTCAACGTGTCTTCAAGAGTTTGGAACGTTCTCTCCGACTGGCCATCTGTCTGAGGATGATAAACTGTGCTAAACTTCAATCGAGTCCCCAAACTTTCCTGTAAGCTCCTCTAAAAGTATGATAAGAAACGAGTGTCACGGTCGGACACGATGCTCACCGATACTCCATGCGATTTTACAATCTCCTGCAGGTACCGTCCTGCCAAAGCTTCCGTTGATTGACCAACTCGAAATGGTCTGAAATGAGCTGCCTTGGTCAATCGATCAACAATCACCCAAACTGCATTGTTGCCCTTTGGACTCCGCGGTAAAGCCGTCACGAAATCCATGGTTATATGTTCCCACTTCCATTGAGGAATCGAAAGTGGTTGCAATAAACCAACAACCCTTTGATATTCAGCCTTAACTTGCTGACAGGCACTTTACTACAAAGCGGGCAATCTCCCGTTTCATGCCTTCCCACCAGAAACGCTGTCGTAGATCGTGGTACATCTTCGTGCCTCCTGGATGTACGGAATATGCGGAACTGTGCGTCTCCTTCATCATTTCTTCGTGAATATCTCCTTTTGGCACACACAAACGGCTACCATATCACAACGAACCATCTTCATGGATCAGTAAGTCTGTTCGAAGTCCAGCTTCAACCTGTTCTCGAAACTTCTGCAATCTTGGGTCCTGTGACTGCGCTGCTTTAATATTCTCGATCAATGACGACTGTGCTTGCAGCTGCATCAACTGTCCCGAAAAATGCGGTAGCACAACCTCTAAATCGAATCTCCGAAAATCTTCGATAAGTTCCTTCTGTGCAGTCAACATCTGAATTGCTGGCCACCGACTAAGCGCATCCGGCACAACATTAACTTTCCTCGGATGGTTCTTAAGATCAAGATCGTAGTCAGCCATCAGCTCCAACCATCTACGCTGTCTCATATTGAGCTCCTTCTGTGTGAACACATACTTCAGGCTTTTGTGATCGATGAAAACCTTGACCCTTTCGCCCCATAAGTAGTGTCTCCAAATCTTCAAAACGAAAATCACAGCTGCTAGCTCCAAGTCATGAGTTGGGTAATTCTTCTCATGGGTCTTCAACTGTCTCTATGCGTAAACTACAATCTTCCCATGCTGCATCAAAACACATCCCAATCCTTTTTCCAGATGCGTCGTTGTGAATCACCAATTCTCCGGAACCGTCTGGTACGGTTAAAACAGGTGCGGTTATCAACCTCTGCTTCAACGCCTCAAAAGCTGGCGCACACTTATTCATCCACACAAATGGTAGCTCCTTGCGCGTAAGCTTGGTCAAGGGCTCATCCAAACGAGCAAAATTCTCCACGAACCATCTGTAATACCCGGCAAGTTCAAGAAGCTTCTGACCTCAGCAATGTTCTTCGGGATCGGCCAATCTCAAACTGCTGCAATCTTCTCGGGATCAACGACGATTCCATCTCCGGACACGCCATGCTCCAAAGCTTCACTTCTTCAAGCCGAAACTAGCACATCCTCCTTGTGCCATCTTTCTTCTTGACTAGAAGAATTGGAGCTTCCCAAGGTGAATCGCTGCTGCGAAACCAACCCCTTCTTAAGTAATTGACTTCTTCTAACTCCACTGGTGCCATTGGATAGTACGCCTTAGAAATTGGCGCTGCACCAGGAATAAGATCGATCGTGAACTCCACATCTCGCTTTGGCGGTAAACCCGAGATGTCCTCGAACACGTCCATGAAATCGAACTACAGCTGGCGCTTCAACTTCGATTGACGAAAGAACATTGTTTTGTCGGCCTAGCCCTACACTCGACTGGTCCGACAGAACTACTAACTCCAAACAACCTCTGGATATCCGTGGATCTGGAAATTCGCTTTCTTTGCTCTACAACCAATGTGAGCGTGGAAAGTGCCAAGAAAAATCCATTCCCAAGATAACTTCATAACTACCGGTATTAATCATTGAGGAATCTGCGAAATAACTCCCATCCGCAAATAGCTACAGAACAATCCTTACACCCTCTATTAGTTATGATTTTCCCTTTCGCAGTGTGTATGTCCCAATAACTAAACAGGGTCGTGCAAGCAATCGAGTGTGTAGTAATAAACTTGGACGATATAAATCAATGGGATGTACTAGAATTGAATAACGCTAATGCGAGAAAACCATGAATACGTAGGGTACCTGAAACGACTTCCTCTGAAACTTTAGCCTCTTCAGCCGTCAGGGTAAAAGCTTGAGCCTGATTATCTCCCTGAGTTAATTGCTCCTGCTCCGGAAACTGCTTTTGCGGTGGCTCCCGAGTCTCTTCCTTCAATCTTAGTTTTGAAGGACAAGTATCAATGGTATGATCAGTTGATCCACAAACCAGACAAAGTCTAAGTCTCCTTCGACAATCTCTCCAGAAATGACCTGGTCGTTGACAGTAATCGCACAACACCCTTCCTTTTTGCTTGGGCAAAATTGGCCTCCGAACATTTTCTTTCTTATGAAGCTTCAACGGACAAGCATGGATAGTGTGATCCGCCGATCCACAATTTAAACAGAGTCCATGCTTCCTTCGACACTCCCTTTGCACATGCCCAGGAAAACGGCAAAAGTCACAAATCACCCTACTTTTCCGATCGGCAACGACTATTTTCTTCATTGGTGCTATGCCACGTCGGTTCACCGAAATATCTCTACGTACGGGCGTTTGATTTGGTGCAAACGCTGGCTTCAACTCGGTCTGCTGCTTGTGGTCCTCTAGTAAGTCACGAATTACTCCAAGCAAAGTGGCGTCATCCATACACCTCTGGTACGATTGTAGATTCCTGGCTTCCATGATCCTGTAACCAAGACACCAAAGAGGATTAGTATGCTAAACAAGATTCAAAACCTACGATGAATAATGATCATGAATCAAGGATATGAATCAAAACTAGAACTCCAAGTTACTTAAATAGAGTACCGCATTGTAACCATGCTACAGTTCATAGTTACAATCACATAACTCCACTCAAATCGCCCAAATTCTAGGGATAAACGATAGGGAATTAAAGGTTTCAAGTCGAGATGCAAAAAAAGTTTGCATATCGTCAAGGTAAGGATCAGGAGGGAGTTAAGATTCAAGAATGGAAAGATGGTAAAGTGGCAGGACATGTTCCTAATCTCGAGTATTCTGATTCGTGTATTGGGTGCAATACCCAACTACAAAAGAATTAAACCCGTTTAACCTAGATCCTATGGTTTTGATACCAAACAAACCCTGTCACGCCCCGCTTCCCAGAGTATGCTAAGATAAGCATATGACAGAGCCAACTATGCTACCTGTGGATAGAAAATATCCTTCCACAGTCACATTACGGCTGTAGGGATATCAAGAACAATAATAATTACTATCTAATACATGTCCATAAGCCAGAATAACGAGTCAAGAATAAAATAATGCGGAAGTAAAAAGATCCAATACAGGAATAAACTGGAATGTACGTCCCATAATGCGGGCTCACATCAGGAATAAAAATACTAAAAGGAAAATAAACTAACTGCCAACAAGTTCTCACTGCTCGGCCTGCTCACTGGAAAACTCCTGTTCGGCCTGCAGCGAAGGTAGAGAATCTGGGCCATGCAAAACCCAGACGTCAGTGCGTCATAATATAAAGCAATAATATAAACAGGGGTAGCAAGACATGCAGGTATGGGTATAAACAGTAAAACAGGTATAACAGTAATATAAGTAAGGACAGTGAGGGTAATGTGTAGTGAGTAATCTAGACTGGTCTATTGGGTTAACTACTCTCAAGTCTTTTAAATCAATTTGATGAATTATCGATGTAACTCAATAGTATCCCGTGCGTGCCCGGGACCACGGTGAAGATTCTCGGGATGAATACGAGACGTGCCGCTAGGTAGTAAAAGGGTAGTATGTAACGATGAGTGATGTCAGCAGCATCACCCCGGGGCTGGCCTAGCCCGTAAGACTGGTCAGTAAATGTATCAAACTGTCGAGTTACAAGTCAGGTTTCATCATTGATTTCCCCATACCCCCAGGTTATGTGTTCAAGTCAGGTATTGATAAATCTGGAGCTAATGCCAACACGGGATCAAGCAAGTACATGTTTGTCTGAATAGACAACAGGAAATGTCCGTAGGGACAACATGTCAAGATTGTTGGCATTAGTAACAAGATCAGGTAACAGGTCAAGCTGTGGTACATCAGGTCATGTCAGGTAGTGTATATAGATCCAATCATGTCAAGAAGTGCACGGTATCAAGTCGTGTCAAGTAGTAGTGTATCAAGTCATGTCAGGGGTGCACAAGTATCACGTGGGTGCTCATAATCAAACTATAATAAGTATGGGTACACAAAACAAGTATGGGGTACTAATGTAACAATAAAATGGAATAATGTGATGTAGTATGCAATATAGGTATAGATTAAAACATATGGATGCACAGTTATCGATTATGGTTAAAGTTATAGTTCCAACACTAATTAAAATACACTTTATCAAATATGGAATGTTAATATCACATTATTATGTATTATATGATTTATGGATGCAATTGTATATATACTAGACGAGATGGATGCAAATAGGTATCCGAAAGGTTATAAATTATAAAAATGGTACTATGGGCTGTACAAATAAGCATTATGTGATTCAAATATGGATATGGGTACAGTGTATTGTAATCTAATATGCAACAAGATATGTTTTCAAGTTCTAGATCTAAAATGATATAAACGGAACATCGAAATGTTAAAATGAAATATGGGGCACTAGATTTAAACAACAGGTTTAATATGTATTTAAATAAGTATGTAATAATTTAAATAGTATGTAATAAGGTTAACTTGCCTCGACGGATCAAGAAACGGGGTGTATAGAACGTCTCACGTCGGCGAAAAGTCGCGATGCGCGCACGGTACACGGAACGGATCCAAACAACACACAAAGGCGATCACACAAGTCTGGTACGACGTCTGGGTCGTCGGGATCGTCGACGTCACGACCGGTTTCCGGCGAACTACAAAGACAGAGAAATATTTCTTCATTGCAGAGAAAGAATGGAAGGAAAAGAAAGAAAGAAGGAAGAAGGGAAGGAGAGGGAGGTGCTAGGCTCACTGGGTGCACCGGATCTGGGACGAGGGGCGACGACGAGATCACTCCGGCGAACCTCGTCGGTGGTGCAAAGGTGTGCAGGGGTGCTCGGGTTAGGGTCTGAAGGTGTGCAGGGCTCGGGAAAAGAGAAGAGAGGTGGAGGTGTTGCTGAGGGTGAGGCGGCGGCGATGAGACGGCGACGGCGATGACGACGGTGACTAGGTAGGCGAGGGGGCGACGGCTGCGGAGGCAGGCGGGTTAGGGTTCATAGGTTTGCAAAAATAGGAAGAAGGAAGGAATAAATATAAATATACAGGGAGAGAGAGAGAGATAAAGAAAAAGAGAGAGAGAGAGAGAGAGAGAATCGAGAGGAGAGGCAGAGGAGATCGAGAGGAGAGAGAGAGAGTGGTGAACAGTGAGGAAAGATGATTTTGTTTTTATTTGGGAGAGAGAGAAAGGGAGAGAGAGAAAAAGAAAGAGAGAAAGGATGAGTGAGAAAGATGCGTTTGGATTTTAAAATTAATTTAGAAAAATATATTAAATATATTACAGAGAGAAACAGAGAGAGAGTTAGCTGTGAGTTAAGAAAATATAAAATATATTTTAGTTAAAACGTATATTAATAGTTATAAGAAATTAAGGAATATAATATTAGTCCGTTTCGAGATTTTGGCAAATACAAACTTACTCCAAAACACGCCCGGGTCGGGTCTAAAAATTCAGATTTTAAATATGAAAAATATATGAGACTTCCAAATTTCAAAATAAATGCTCAGTTAAAGAAAAAGTATACCCCCAAGAACGGACGCACGTACGTGCGCGTAGCCATCCAAACACGTCTGTTTCGCTGAACGGGATGAGAATAAGATGCGCGGACGCTACCACGGGGTTAGGGGTATTATGCAGGCTATGAAATACAATTTTAATTTATTTTCCGTGACCTAAAATGTTATATGTAAAATATGCGATGTCAGATGAAATGCCAATATGCGGTATACATGAGATGCACGTGTCTATGTAACAAGTCAGGGTAATCTATAAATATGAATCAAACAGCTCAAGCAAGCAGGTCGGGTCGAATGCAAAGTAAAATGTAAAACACCATTCGCACCCAAACACGATAAATCAATAAAATACCACAGATAAATAAACACGGGAATTGGAATTGGTATAAGTGAACTAGGTTGTTACAAAGACTCTAATTAGACCTCTGGTATTTGCAATTTTTTCCAATTTTGCGTATACAAAAATATGGGAGCGTTTTACCTTACTTTTGGCGATATTTTAATGTACGATACGGATATCCCAACTCTCGTTTTAGTGTTTTTGTTGGTTAACGGCCTTTCAGGTAGTCCTAGGTGGTTGTTGCACACTTATAGCATACTAAGTTCACACGTGTTAACTTGCGAGAATTTAGTTCGTTTGCGTATTGTTTATATGTGTCGTATCGGGATTCCAGCCCTCACGTGCTAAGGTTTTGTTCGATACTAGGATTGGTTGCAGGGACTTCGGATGCGGCAATGAAAATGAAGGAGGTAATCGGATTCGAATAGCTGGAGGCCGTTCCGGTGAGTAGATTTAATATCTACGGGGAAATCATTTGGATGGCGTTAAGCACCCGATGTCTAAATTCAAGTTATATAATCTTATACATATATACATTCATATGTTGCATAATCATTATCATACGCATTTTATTACTTGTTACGCATTGACACATCCTCGATATGACACTTACACCATTACCAATGGGTTTTATGCCGCACGTGTACAAACTCACATATACACACACCCTTGGTAATTACCATACCACGCACACTATAGAACTTTCCACGATATCTTGCATCGTACTATATCCTTGTTGGTAGTTAGATATTCGTTTATTTCATACTATCATGCATCATGCCCATATCATGTAAATTGCCATTGTCACCATATTCTTATATGACGTTGTTTCGTGGGATTTCTGTTTTCATGAGATTTGAGAAACCGCATAACACATTTTTTAAAATTTGGATTCATATAAAAATGTGATTTTCTCTTGATATGATATTTCGACGTTGTAACGCCTTAGATTTATATTAGTGTTAGTTTAGACGGTAGTGCGGGTTTTTGGTACAAAGTTTACCAATTCGGGTCCCTCACATTTTATAATATTTAATTAATAATTTATTATTATTTGTTATGGTTTGCACCCACATATGCACGTTAATGTGAGGGTTTGTTTGTGTTCTAGTTGTTAGCAACCATGACATTTAACCCTAATTCTAATCCTTTGCTTTAATTCAATCCTTGTTTAAGCCTTAACCCTAAAGCATCTAGATATTTGTGGTGAGAGAGTGTAGATATTTGTCTTGGGTTTTTGTTTGAAGAGGAGGTGGCGTGATGAGCATATCTTGCATTAATTGAATGGTGCACTCACTCTTGCACTCACCTCTCTCTTTCTCTTTCTCTTTTCCTTCTCTCATTATTTCACACTTATTCCCTTCTCATTATTTCTCATTCCCTTCTTTTCTCAACTGAACACTCATCACCTCACCACTAAACCTTCACTAATCCTTCACAAAACTTCACTAAATCTCACTAAAATCACTTCTTTTGCCTAGTTTTGCCTCTTGGATGCCTTGGAGCTTGGAAAGCTAAGATCTTTGAGTTCTTGTGGATAGGTATAGATCTCTATCTGTTCTTTTTGTTGTTTTTGTGTTGTGTAGTCTTTTCGTTTCTGTTTTGATCGTTTAAAGTTAATTTTCGTGCAAATATCGTAATTTTAGTGTCGTTTGTGATATCTGTGATCTGCTGTGACCCCGAGAGTATACTAGAAAATCTAGCAGAGTAGTTGTGTTGTACCTGAAACCATATGACATCACCTGGAGCACGAACCCATCTTGCTCGGACTCGGCCGGCGACGAGAAGGACATTTCCGGCGACGTCGGATTTTTGAGGGAGTTTGGTTGTGGGTTTTTGTGGGTAGGTGTCTGCAGTAGTTTAAGTGTGTTTGGTCTTGTTTGATTGTTGGGTTTTCACTGTATACGAAATCTGGGATCACATAGCTAGTTTCTTGTGTTACAATTACCCATGATACGTTATCCGACACGGTTCTTGTACTTTGTATGGTTTTGCTCTTGGGTTGGTTTCGTAGTGTTGCTACGCACGTTAGCCACTAAACGAACACTTGGGAGTATATTTGGAGTTCGTGTGTCGGTAAAACGTAGTTGTTCGTGTTTTGGGTCGATTGCTAATATATACTTTCTTTATTGTTTTATGATTTTAGGTTCGCATGCGGAGACTTCGGACGCTGCGAAGAAGGGGAAACAGGTGGTTGACTTTACTTAGCCAGGAGCGTTGGTGGGTAGATTTAACATCTACAGGGGAATCGCCCGCATAGCGTTATGCGTCTGGGCTAGAGATGTTATGATATTAGTCGCATATTCTATTGCATATATAGAGTTTGCGCATACACCTCATTGCATATTTACTTGTTGTGCTTGGACTTGTATCCTTAGGATACTGCATTATTATTGACGGCTCATGTTGCACGAGCACTGATTGTATGCCACTCACACTGTCAATAATTGCCATGACACGCACAACACCTATACATATGTGATATTGCATTGTTTAGGGATATTGAGATATGATCTTTATTTTCCTTCGTGCATATGACATATAGCATACATGTATACCTACATGCTTACACATATGCCTTGACATCCTTACATGCTAGTTACCCATATACTTATATGGTATTATACCTTTAGTGATAGGTATATACACACATGAGACATAGCTACATGTACATCTTGCATACATACTTACACTTATACCTGGAGCGTATTACATCATTACTATAGGTAGATACATATACCTTGCTATACCTACATATTTACACACATATCTGACTATAGCTACATGTTCACCTTTATTTGATATTATATGGACTTGGAGAAATTAGGAACCGCATGATATATATATTAACTTGTTGCAGTTAAATAGCGGCTTTTCCTTTATATGCTCACATTTCAGTTTTATGTTGCATATATTATATTCATGGATTTTCGCATTGAGATATGGATTTTTCATGATGTTTTCTGGATTTGAGGACCGTGGTAGTTTCATGAAATTATACATTATTTGAAAAACCCGATTTCTCTTGATATGATATTTCAACAGCCACCATGAGATTTATCGGTTCTGATATATATATACCCCATGCGAGGAGGCGTCGTAGGCCGTGTGTGGGTACATGGTGGGGCCCAGAGGTACCCTGGGGTAAGAAAGGTATTTCGATGGACCACGCCGATGAGCCTGACAGGGGAACCATACCTACCGGTGACAGTATTTAGACTCGGCGATTATCGTGGGGATACCGACCAGAGTTATGTACGTATGGATACGTTGAAATGCGAGGATCGAAGCTGGGCACTCGGGTTTTCGAGATAGCGTATGATACGCACCTATCAGGGGGCCAGTCGTGGTGACAGCACCTGATAGATCAGTATTTATGTGTCGATATTTGACACTTGTTTTCATGATATTTTTACTCCTAAGTATATATAACAGTGGAATGGGACGCTGTTATATATGCATATATATATATATATACATATATACATATTAGTGGTATAGCACGCTAATATATATGTATATATATCTAATTTTATATACATCATCATAATGATTCATGCAAATATACTTATTCATTTCATGAGATTTACTTGATATTGGATACAGGATATAGGAGATTTACTTGATATTGGATACAGGATATATGAGATTTACTTGATATTGGACACTCAGGATATATGAGATTTACAGTATATGAGAGCCAATTTGGGGGCTGATTTGAGAAAATTTGGGAATTTGATTGTCTTGATGGACTTTGGTCCTGGCACGAGGTCAGGATTACGTGAGGATGACATGTTTTATCCCATATTCCACATTTATTCTATATGCATTGCTTCATGTATTAGTAGTACCTGATAGAGTACCTTTCATGACTGTTGCATACATATTGCCATTTATTGCTATCAGCTTGCATATGTTAGATTCGCGTTGTACGTGCATACTTGCGATTACCTGCATATATTATTTACTATTCACGAGTTGGCAACTCACCCCCGTTGTGACATATTGTTTTGCAGGTTGTTCCTTAGAGTAGTCAGAGGCAGGGTTTTTTATCTATCATATCATCTTTTGCAGTGGATACCTTTACGGCTGACTGTATACAGTTTTGCTATAGGTGGGTTTTGCGGTTATCCGATATTGATCACTGTATATTCATTGTATCTTGTACTTTCCATCTACCACTTTCATGTATGACTTAGAGACTTGATGTGAGAATGATATTGTATATTATTTTGTGACTTGGAGGTCTTTTATATAGTTTCTTTATATCATCTTTTATTTCTTCGCTACAGCGTCGTATATTTATTGTGGTGGTTGTTTTCCGTCTTTGGGCATATTTTTGCTCCCGTTTGGGGATGCTTTACTTATATCTTTGTTGTAGCCCTTTTTGGGGCTGGTTTTTACAAAGGAAGTGCTGCCAAAATTTTAAAGGAAATAAAGTTGGACTTTAAAGAATTTGGTTTGATATTTCAAAAGTTTTAAAATTTTTATTATCACTTACTACTTTTGATGGTTTAGATTGCTGGGTTTTCGGCTTACTTAAATTGCGTTACGCCTGTAGACGTTGTGTAGTTTAAGGGCTGTCACGTGCCAATTTCGGGTCGTGACAAAGTCCACCATGAGATTTCTCGGTGTTGAGCTATAATGATTATCCGAATCGAGGCAGGGGAAGGAACCGATTGCGGATACATGGTGGACCTGGTACGGTACCCCGGGATAAGAAGATCGTATAGAAAGGTATTGAGCCTGGCAGGAGAACACTAGCTACCAGTGATAGCATGGAAACTCGGCGGATATCCGGAGGATACCGACCGGAGTTATATGATTAGATGGATATAAGGGCCGATCCAAGTCATGGCGTCTGAGATATTGGGATTTCGAGTGTTGATGTTGACACAGGATTTATAATGATTCATTGATGGTACTTCTGTTTTTACCTTATAAGAACTATTATAACACATTCATTTTCCCATAGCTGCTACATCCCTGATACTATACTTCACTCATTCATTTATGTTGCATAAATGCTATTGTACATCTTTATAACATCATAATTAGGATTGTCGTTGTTTCGTCCATCCATACGATTGCCACTTACGATATTATTTACTATTCACGAGTTGGCAACTCACCCCCGTTGTGCCACGGTTCCTTGCAGGGCCGATCCTCCAGTGTAGTCGCGGCAGGGCATACTACTACCACCACTACTTTTTTGTCGTGATCTTTTATTAGATGGGTTGCGAGTATTCTTTTGTCCACTACCTTGTACATTTGTTCGTTGTATCTAATATACTCCATCTACCACATGTATATTTAATTTAGAGACAAGACTGAGAGATTTGTATTATATGTGACTCTGGGTGTCGTGCTCATGCAAACCAACTTTTGTGATTATGTTGTGGTTATTGTTTTCTTTTATTATTTGCTTATTTCTTCACCTATGGCGTCGTATATTTTTTAACTGTGTGGTTGTGTTCCGCCAAATAGGCATTGAGATTGCTCCCAAGTGATAATGCTTATATATTATTGGTTATGTATCGGTTTGGATCAGATTTACAAAGGAGATGGTGCTGAAAATTTTAACGATAACTCGATTTTCGAAAAGGTTTTGAAATGACTCTTCTACTCTTTAAATTAACTCTTTAACAAAGTATTTCACCTCTTTATCTCTATTTACAGTTTAGATTTTGGGTTTTCGGCTTACTTGAATTACGTTATGCCTTTAGACATTGCGTGATTTAAATGCCGGTCATATTACTCATTTTGGTCGTGTCAAAATTGGTATCAGAGCGTTAGGTTTTATCTTTCTGAGTCTCGGATGACCTTGGTAGATGGAGTAGGTAGCTTAAGCAAAATAACATAGCGTGTGTATGTTCTGCGGTATATTCACGATACGATACCGTTCCCGCTAAAAATTTCTGCGTAGAAGAGTCCAAGGTATCAAATGGCAGCGATACGCTTAAGGAAATACGAACCAGTATCTTCTGGCCTGTATTTTGATAAACTCTCGAAGGAGTAACTGTTAAATTCTGATGGTATCGGAAGCATCTCGAAAAAACCCTTCAATTTGATATATTATGAGCTTCATAATTCATCCGGGATCAAAAGTTATGAGCAAATATGCTATGCGCTGTTCCCTGATTAAAAATCAGGAATTACCTCAGTGAGGTATCACGTGCTCACACGTGATCAATGGTCACGTGTTGACACGTGATAGTTAAAACATAAATAAAAACAAACGGCTGAAGAAGAACCCAATTGGGGGTCACGTGCTCACACGTGACCAATGGTCATGTGTTGACACGTGATAGTTAAAACAGAAATAAAGACAAATGGCTGAAAAAAATACCTCAATAAGGTATCACGTGCTCACACGTGACCAATGGTCACGTGTTGACACGTGATGGTTAAAACTGAAGCGTAAATAAACGCTGAGAAAAGGACTCAATTGGGGGTCACGTGCTCACACCTGACCAAGGGTCACGTGTCAACACGTGACTGGCTCCGAAAGCCTCACAGTTAATTAAAATTCTAAATTTCTCTAAATCTTTCCAAATAGGATTAAAATTCTAAATTTCTCTAAATCTTTCCAAATGGAAAAGGATTATGGGGACCGTTGGATTAAAAATCCAAGGGTGATTAAATATCACCAATTTATGGAAAAATCTTGGACAAGCAAAGATTTCCCCTAAATCTCACCGAAAATAATAAATAGAATATCTTTGGATTTAAAATCCAACGGTGAATAAAATTCATTGTGTGATCTAAAGGATCATATTAATTATGAAATCAATAAAAATCTTTCAATGAAAGATTCACAAAACAAATTGATTCTTTTCATTCTCCTATAAATAGGAGCCAAGAAGAGAAGAGAAGGGATCTACTTTTTTTTGGGGGAGATAACAACAACAGAGAGAGAAAAGGAAGGAGAATTTAATTCTCAACAAAGAAAACCCTATGTGAGAAAGGGAAAAAGGATCAAAACTTCAAAAAAGAGAATTTAATTCTCAAAATCTAAGAGTTTAACTCTTATACAAAAAAAACTTAGTTCTTCTTCTGGTTGAAGATCTGCACAGAGCACATGTCCCCATAAGTTGAGAATTTAATTCTCATCTGGTCGAGATCCTGCCATGCAGATCCTAAACTTAGAAGGGGAATTGAGTTTTGAGAATTTAATTCTCCTAAAACAGAACTAGGGTTTAACCCTAATTGAGAATTTGATTCTCTCAGATCAACAGGAATTTAATTCCTCCTAAAATGAAACTAGGGTTTACCCTATATAAGAATTTAATTCTTTTACATATTTGGGAATTTAATTCCTTTAAAAAGAAATTAGGGTTTTACCCTAAATAAGAATTTAATTCTTAATCTTACAGAGAATTAAATTCTCAAAATAAAATGAAGAGACTTAAAAGATCTCCATGCATGCAAAAGACCAAGGTCACGTGTCCCCACGTGACCCCTGAAGAGATCCCCAGAAATGAGAAGGAGGAAAGCTTTGAGGCGATGCCTCACGTGCTCCCACGTGACCTACAAAACACAGAAAGAAAAAACAAAGGAAATATGAGCTTTGGGCGCTCTCACGTGTCCCCACGTGACCCCTTAGCGAGTGCTTTAATGATCAGTGCATAAATCTCCATCACGTGTCAACACGTGATGCTCAAAAGATGAAGAAGTGTTTAACACTTAATTGCAGAACGAAGAAAAGGGATCTGGTCCCACTTTTGGGCGCTCTCACGTGCTCCCACGTGACCCCTTGGCGGACGCTTTAATGATCAGTGCATGAATCCTCTTTACGTGCCAGCACGTGATGCTCCAAAATAAAATATAAAAAGTGTTTAACACTTAATTGCGGAACGAAGAAAAGGAATCTGGTCCCACCTTTGGGCGCACTCACATGTCCACACGTGACCCCTTTTTTCTTTGGTGTTTAACACTAATTCGAGAGCTTTATTTCCAGTGTTTAACACTGATTATCTTTTAGTGTTTAACACTAATTTGAAAATCTTATTTCTAGTGTTTAACACTGTTATTTTCTAGTGTTTAACACTAATTTGAGAGTTCTACCTCCAGTGTTAAACACTGTTGTTCTTGAGTGTTTAACACTACTTTTAGCCAAATTAGCTAGTTCTCCAGAGGCAAAAGTCCCTCCTCCAAATGAATCTCAAAATTGAGGAAATCAAAGACAAAATGTTGTCAGAGCCTCCAAACCTCTGTTTAGCACTGCTGAATGATGAGGGGATAAACCCAGACAAATGTCTAATGGCCCAAAGGGCCAATATTTCAAACATAATTGGACTTAGCCCAAATTGGCCATAAGTCCTCAAATCATCTTGAACTGAGCACATCTGCTCTTTCAACCAACTCATTGGTTCAAGGGTACATCTCTGAACTCCTCTGATATTTGTCGTTGTAATCCTTCAACGTCTTCAGAGAGGTGATGGGTCCCGACAACCATACATTTTATGGACCACTATGTCCTTAAACTGGTATTGGACCACTATGTCCTTAAACTGGTATTGGACCACCATGTCCCTAAACTGGCGATGGACCACTATGTCCCTAAACTAGAACAATAGAGCCCCCAAATGCTCTCTTGTTGGATCTAAACGATCCTGTTAAGTTGATCTTAATCCCAAATTGGACTAACGTATCCTTTACAAACGTTTAAGTTGATCTTAGCCTCAAATATGGCTAACGTATCCTTAAACCAAAACCTTCAAACAGACTTTAGTCCCAAATTGGACTATAGATCTCCCAACCAACTTTGGTTCAAGGGTACATCTCTGAACTCCTCTGATATCTGTCGTTGTAATCCTCCAACGTCGTCAGAGAGGTGACGGGCCCCGACGGCCATACATTTAATCGACCGCAATGTCTCTAAACTAAACAATAGAGCCCAAATACTCTTTTGTTGGATCTAAACGATCATGTTAAGTTGATCTTAGTCCCAAATTGGACTAACATATCCTTAACAAATGTTTAGGTTGATCTTAGCCTCAAATATGGTTAATGTATCCTTAAACCAAAACCCCAAACCCAAATCTAAGAAAATACGGATTTGGACTAGTCCACGCCCTACGGGCGACGACATAACTCAGTCTCCGTACACAATCCACGGGCAACCACAAACAAAACAAAAACACACAACACGAAGTGACCAGCTGGAGAAGGAGAAAGTTGCTACCGTGATGTGGTAGCGTAATTAACTGCAGGGGCTTGTACCTGCAGGGAAGAGCGTCCCCACAATCAAAAACCCCTCAAGCGAGGGGGAATCTGACCAAGTCTGCTACATCGGCCGCATCCGTTTAAACTTTCGATACATGGTGCCATAAATCAACTTGGCATTTTCGGAGAGGTGGACGGATAGCACCTATTAGCATCTGCCCCGAATCTCAGGCAAGACGTCCCCGCGTCACGTCGTCTTTCGGAGGGGAACAGATTCTGGCACGCCCGGTGGCACCTTTTCCTCTTTCCACTCCACACTTCGTGTGTCGTCTTCGCGAACGAATCGCGGTTTGTTAATGGTTGCCCTCGGGTTTCAAGTTACTAAGATTTGGTCTCTTGCTTGGCGCAGAAATCAAACAGCAATGGCGTCCAATTGCTCAAACTGTTCCAAATGCAACTGCAACCAACGCTCCGCCTCACCTGGAGGTGTGGCTTGCGGGCCTCGAGCGGCCTCCATCTTTGCTATGCCAGTGGAACAAGTAACTCAGGCTACCACCGGTCTGTTCTTTGGGACCATGCTCCCGTCGGTGAACGTTAACATCCCAGTGCCCGTACCGGAAGCTTTAAAGAAGTCGGTCTTCGATCGACTTGCTACTACCACAGCCCCTCTCAACGGGTCGTCCAATTCCAACGCCTCGGTCTTCACCAGACTGAGCCTGAACTCTGATGGGCCCGCCAAGAAGCCCATAATACCTGAGGTAGCCACCCCAAAGAAGATAGCTGCCCCTGAAGTCGTCAAGGCGGCTTCTCTTCCCAGAGGGTCGGTCTTTGCGAGACTGACCGCGCCTGCTCCTGCTCCCGCTCAGAAATCCGTTTTTGACCGGTTGGACACAACTTCTCAACGGGCGCCAGTCTTCGAGAGGCTGACACCGGCAATAGCCCTCACCTGAACAGGGGGCAAGACACTCCCGTCACTGAACCAATACCGACAACTCGTCACGCCCGACGTCGTCACTGGCGCCGGGTAAGGAAGGATGGGGGCAACTCCCCCTCTGGGATAACTCCGCCAGCTCCGATGGTGGAAATCAATGCTGCTGTTCCGACTGGGAATAGCTTTGAACCGCTAAGAAGGGTGCACAAAAACTCGCCAACTGCCGTATTGAAAAGATCTCCTACACCTGTGGATAATGCCCCAAAGGTGAAGCTGGAGCAGCCCCCTCAAGGGCTGTCCTCTAAAATTTACAAGGTCTGGCGTCAAGTCCAGGACTCCGTAGTGGATCAAGACTATCTCCGCCGACAGAAAAAGATGAAGGTTCGGCAGGAGAAGGACTACTCTGTCAAGCCACCAAAAGCGACAGCTACTTGGGTACCCACTACAACGGCCCCCTCAACTTCGACCGCTCGAAAAAGAAGGAGGTCGGAGAAGATCCCTGTGTTGGCAAATTGCAAAGACACTGAAACTAAACGCCCCAAGACTGGGGGCATGGTGGTGCACACCGTTTATATGGCTTCCGGAAAGGAGGATAGCCGCGCTTCGACGGGTCACCGACCGCTCACCCGATCCATGACAAAAGCCCAAGAGCAACAATAGAAGCTTCAGGAAATGATGACTGCAATGGCCGCACTTACCGGGCCAAAAGAAAGCTCGGAGGCATCCTCGGATCAACGCCGGGAGCAAGAAACTGACGCTGACTTCCTACGCAGAGTTCTCGAAAAGAAGGACAGAGAAGCAACAGAACAAGCAGCTAATATAAAACAAATGGCGCTTCTTTTCCAAGATATGGTAGGAATGATGTTACAGCAGGATCCTCCAGCTGAAGACCCTCCGACCATTACTGAAGACGATAGAGGGGAGACATCCAATCCTCCTCCGGCTCTTTCAGCAGCCAAGGAGGAAACCATTTCCAAGGCCGCACTGGATGACTATATAGCTCAGCAAATACGAGCTCATCAGGCGAGTGAAGCGGCTGGGCAAATTGTTAGAACCAGACGACCCTATCCGGGCTGGTACGACCAAATCAGTTACCCGCCGGGATATACGATCCCTAGATTCCACGTGTACAAGGGGACAGGGAATCCACACCAGCATGTCGCTCAATTCAGGGCCTTATGCGGCAACACTGGAGGCGACGACAAACTGCTGCTTCGCCAATTCGTCGGCAGCTTAGCAGAAATAGCCTTTGAATGGTATTCGGAGCTACCTAACGACTCTGTCAAAACATTTGCGGAGATGGAACTACTGTTTACACAAAGATTTGCGAGTGCTGGCGGCGCACCCCGATCACGGCATTGATCAACGCCAGGGTAAGGCCAGGCGAAACTTAGGTCCAGTATGCGATACGGTGGCGTAATCTATGGTCAAAGTGCGAGCAGCGCATCGAAGAAGCTCCTGCCGTGGGCATGTTCGTAGGTACTCTCGACCCTCAAGCGACCATATCCCAATTCATGATGCTCTTCAAGCCGACCACTTTTCAGGCCTTGATTGATAAGCTGGCTTAAATGGACCAGATGGGTCATAGACTATCTCCTTCAAAGACAGAGCCTTGGAATGAAAAGGGCAAAAGGAAAGCAACCTTCGTTGCCAATACTCAACAATGGCTGAGCAACTTAAAGCCGGTTGTTTGCCAAAACAATATGCGTCCACGCCCATCCCTCAAGGAAAGACTGGGACGTCCTTACTCGTTTCCCCAGGATAAAACGAGGAAACTATTTGAGCTGGCAGGGCGCAACGGATTCATCAATCTGCTGAGTCCAAAACGTCCGCTACAGCCAGGCGATGTCAACGATCCTAATTACTGCCCCTACCATCGAGCAGTAAGTCATCCGATCGAAGATTGCTTCGTCTTCAAAAACTGGGTTGAAGACCAATACCAGCAGGGCAAGTTCGCGCTGTCCGAAAACTGGAAGGTGAGCCCGCCACAACCACATGCTCCAAAATAGATGGATATGCCGGGGGCATCATGCTCATTCATAGGGAAAGCCCCATGGACTGAAAAGTCCGTAAACTAGAAATTCGCCTCAAATACGGCAACGGTGGACCGCAATGTCCTAAAACTTGCAAATGACCGAAACGTTGTTAAACTACTCCCAACCCACGGCATTTTCAGGCTGACGTAAAAAAAACGGTATGTCCATAAACAAAATGGGCATGGATGAAAACCTGAAAGGGTGCCGTCAGTAAAAACAGCAGGACTACCGGCGAGTCTTGTGAAAACCCGAAAGGGCGCAATCTCGTTCAAAAAAAAACAAAATAAAAACGGTATGTCCATAAGCAAAATGGGCACGGATGAAAACCCGAAAGGGCGCCGTGAGTAAAAACAGCAGGACTACCGGCGAGTCTTGTGAAAACCCGAAAGGGCGCAACCTTGTTCAAAAAAAAACAAAACAAAAAACAAAAAAAAACGGTATGTCCATAAGCAAAATGGGCACGGATGAAAACCCGAAAGGGCTCCGTGAGTAAAAAACAGCAGGGCTACCGGCGAGTGTTTATGAAAATCCAAAAGGGCGCAATCTCGTTAAAAGACACTTACAAGGTCCTCTCAACTTTGTAAGGAGAAACCACCCGCGTGAGATCCTTACGGCTCACAAGGGAGCAATACACTTAGGAGTCCTCACGATTCCTAAGGAGAAATTACACTTGCGAGATCCTTACGACTCGTAAGGAGAACTCTCTTATGGGACCCTCACGGCTCATAAGATTTGAAAGTCTTAAGTTACAAAGACCTGAATCTGTTCTTAAGCAACCCCCACAACCTCCGATATGGCCCTACAAGTGGCTCAGTACTGACCCTTGTATACAATCTACGGGCACGAATAAATATTTCCATAACAGAGTCCCACCAGCGACTAAGGATATGCTCACACGGTGAACAAACACTTGTAGGTCCTCTCGACTTGCAAGGAGAAAACACTCTTTAAGATCCTTACGACTTATAAGAGAACACACACTTAGGAATCCTCACGATTCCTAAAGAGAAAATGCACCTACGAAATCCTCACGACTCGTAGGGAGAAGTACCTTTATGAGACCCTTACGGCTCATGAAGTCAAAAGCCTTAGTTGACGGGATCCTAACCCTGTTTGCTAAGCCACCTTTGTTCGACATCGACAGAGACAAATGATGATTCGCTCCTGGTAATATCCCAGTGGTAGCGATGCTGATGCCTAAAACGGTATCAAATTCCAAGTCCTTTTATGGCAAATGATGATTCGCTCCTGGCAATATTCCAGCCGCAGCGATGCTGATGCTAAGATTGATATCAGATCCCAAATCCCCTACTCGCGAGAAAAAATCAGCGAGCCAAAAAAAAATGTATATGAAATAGCCGAAATGATGGGGCAACTTGCAACAAAATCAGCAAGTAAAGATGTATGCATAAAAAAACAGCCGAAATGATTGGGCAACTCGCAATAAAAAGCAGCGAGTAAAAAGAAAAATAGCCGAAATGATCGGGCACCGCGAAAAATAGCCGAAATGATTGGGCAATCGCGATTTTCGCGATATAAAAAGCTGAAATGATAGAGCATCACGGAAAGAATAAAATAAATGATGAAAGAATGAAACTTTTTGCCCTACAGGTAAGATCATATCGATCCCTGTATACAATCCAGGGGTACAAACAAAGAAGGAACCATACCTTCCCAACAGGCTCCACCAGAAAGCGAAGCCAAATCTCGATGGTTCATAGACAACCTAGAGACAACCTCGACATTTGTCGCAATATTGCAGACACAATGTCAACAAACGAAGCAAAGGAAGATCCCTAACTTCAAGGTCTAGACGTCAATATCGACAACTTAGAGATCACCAACGGCGTTTCTCCTCACTCCAACCAGATACAGACGTGACGTCAACAACCGACCTCAGAATCGCAACGAAACGGAGCCATGGCAAAATCCCTAGTTCCAAATCTCAATGGCCACATCTACAGCCTAGAGACCAACAACGGTGTGCCTCCTCATTTCAGCAGGACACGGATGTTACACCATCAAACGAAGCCACGGCATAGTCCTTAGTTCCAAATCTCGACGGTTCACAGACAAGCTAGAGACCATCTTAGCATTCGTCTCGTTACAGCAGACGGGATGTCAACAACGGCGTTCATTCACAGTCCAGCAGGATGCAGATGCAACGTCCACAAAAGATCTCATGGTCGAAACAATGCGGAGTGATGGCATCCCAACTCCACCTCAGCATTCGTCTCGTTACAACAGACGCAATGTCAACAACGGCGTTCCTTCGCAGTCCAGCAGGATGCAGATGCAACGTCAACAAGAGACCCCATGGTCGAAACAATGCGGAGTGACGGCAAAATCCCAACTCCACCTCAGCATTAGTCTCGTTACAGCAGACGCAATGTCAACAACGGCGTTCCTTCGCAGTCCAGCAGGATGTAGATGCAACATCAACAAAAGACCCCATGGTCAGTAAAGCGGAGTGACGGCAAAATCCTAGCTCCACCTCACCATTCGTCTCGATACAGCAGACGCAATGTCAACAAGAGTGTCCTTCCTTCGACAGGATTCGGACACACCAAAGTAAACGAAGCGAAGGCCAAATTCCTAGCTTCAACGTCTTGACAGTAACTCATATAAAACCGGAAAGACAATCAGAGATCATCTCACACCAGCATGGAGTGATCACCGCCTCGACGTTTGTCTCGATACACCAGACGAGATGTCACTACAGCGTTCTTCCTCCAACAGGATTCGAACACACCAAAGCAAACGAAGCGAAGGCCAAATTCCTAGCTTCAACGTCTTGACGGCAAGTCATATAAAGCCTGAAAGACAATCGGAGATCATCTCGCACCAGCGCGGAGTGGTCATCACCTCGACGATCGTATCGATACAGCGGATGAAATGTCACCCCAGCGTTCTTCCCTCAGCAGGATTCGGACGCGCCAAAGCAAATGAAGCAAAAGGCCAAATTCCTAGTTTCAGGGTCTTGACGGCAAGTCATATAAAGCCAGAAAGACAATCGGAGATCATCTCGCACCAACGCGGAGTGGTCACCACCTCGATGATCGTCTCGATACAACAGATGAAATGTCACCCCAGCGTTCTTCCCCCAGCAGGATTCGGACGTGCCAAAGAAAATGAAGCAAAAGGCCAAATTCCTAGCTTTAGGGTCTTGACGGCAAGTCATATAAAGCCTGAAAGATAATCGGAGGTCATCCCACACCAGCGCGAAGTGGTCACCACCTCGACTTTCGTCTCGATACAGCAGACGAGATGTCACCCCAGCGTTCTTCCCCCAGTAGGATTCGGACGCGCCAAAGCAAATGAAGCAAAAGTCCAAATTCCTAGCTTCAGGGTCTTGACGGCAAGTCATATAAAGCCTGAAAGACAATCGGAGATCATCTCACACCAGCGCGGAGTGGTCACCACCTCGACGATCGTCTCGATACAGCAGATAAAATGTCACCCCAGCGTTCTTCCCCCAGCAGGATTCGGACGCGCCAAAGCAAATGAAGCAAAAGGCCAAATTCTTAGTTTCAGGGTCTTGACGGCAAGTCATATAAAGCCTGAAAGACAATCGGAGATCATCTCGCACCAGCGCGGAGTGGTCATCACCTCGACGATCGTCTCGATATAGCAGATGAAATGTCACCCCAGCGTTCTTCCCCCACCAGGATTCAGACGCGCCAAAGAAAATGAAGCAAAAGGCCAAATTCCTAACTTCAGGGTCTTGATGGCAAGCCATATAAAGCCTGAAAGACAATCGAAGATCATCTTGCACCAGCGCGGAGTGGTCACCACCTCGACGATCGTCTCGATACAGCAGATGAAATGTCACCCCAGCGTTCTTCCCCCAGCAGGATTCGGACGCGCCAAAGCAAATGAAGCAAAATGCCAAATTCCTAGCTTCAGGGTCTTGATGGCAAGTCATATAAAACCTGAAAGACAATCGGAGATTATCTCGCACCAGTGCGGAGTGGTCACCACCTCAACGTTCGTCTCGACACAGCAGACGCAACATCACCAAAAGGAGCCACGGCAAAATCCCTAGTTCCAAACCTCGATGGTTCACCAGCAACCTAGAGATAACCACGACATTCGTCTCAATACAGCAGACGCAATGCAAGCAAACGAAGCGAAGGCCAAATTCCTAGCTTTAGGGTCTTAACGGCAAGTCATATAAAGTCTGGAAGACAATCGGAGATTATCTCCCACCAGTGCGGAGTGGTCACCACCTTGACGTTCGTCTCGACACAGCAGACGCAACATTACCAAAAGGAGCCACCGCAAAATCGCTAGTTCCAAACCTCGACGGTTCACCAGCAACCTAGAGACAACCACGACATTCGTCTCAATACAGCAGACGCAATGCAAGCAAACGAAGCAAAGGCCAAATTCCTAGCTTCAGGGTCTTAACGGCAAGTCATATAAATCCTGAAAGACGATCGGAGATTATCTCGCACCAGTGCGGAGTGGTCACCACCTCGACGTTCGTCTCGACACAGCAGACGCAACATCACCAAAAGGAGTCACGGCAAAATCCCTGGTTCCAAATCTCAACGGTTCACCAGCAACTTAGAGAGAACTACGACATTCGTCTCGATACAGCAGATGCGATGCCAGCAAACGAAGCAAAGGCCAAATTCCTAGCTTCAGGGTCTTAATGGCAAGTCATATAAAGCCTGAAAGACTATCGGAGATCATCTCACACCAGCGCGGAGTGGTTATGACTCATCGGGGCTCTCCAAAATGAGCCTAACCTCAAGTAAAAAGCGGCATGGCAAAATTCCTAATGCTTGCTCTTCCGACGGTCAAACTACCTAGGAGGATTGCTTGAAGATGTCTTGTCCAGCTCCAGAAGGGATCGGAGACACGACAATCGCAAGGCTACTCGAATAGCAAAACTGCCTATCGAGGAATACATCAGCCGATGCGGCGGTACGACGGACAAAATCCTAAGTACCACAGACCCTAACGGACCTCTGTCATAAAGAGCAGAGGTTAACTGTGACGTTAGGATATTCTTGCGAGAAATGCTCGATTCGTCTCGACTCGTGAGGAAATTAGTGTCTTTGCGAGAAATGCTCGATTCGTCTCGACTCGTAAGGAAAAGCCTTAGGCAGCGGGGATTAAAAAACCTGTTTCCTAAGCACTGGGACCCTGCAAGTCGATCCAAAATGGTCTCTTGCATACTATCCACAGGTCACACTCTCCAAAGTCGAATCTCGACAAAGAGGGAAACAACCGCTTACGGGTCCTCTCGACTCGTAAGAGGGAAAATTCTCTTATAAGATCCTTACGACTTATAAGAGAAAACACACTTAGGCGTCCTCACGGCCCCTAAGAAGAAAATACACCTACGAGATCCACTCGATCCGTAGGGAGAAAAGTCTTTGTGAGACCCTCACGGCTCATAAAGTTGAAAAGTCTTAGGCTACAAGGACCCTAAACCTGTCTCCTAAACCCTCAATTCCATGGCTACTTATAACTTTGCACTATTTCACCCACGTATATACTTACGTGGGCAAAGTAGTGGGGGGCATTTGTTCCCGCCAAAAATTTTTGCGTAGAAGAGTCCAAGGTATCAAATGGCAGCAATACGCTTAAGTAAATGCGAACCAGTATCTTCCGACCTGTATTTTGATAAACTCCCGAAGGAGTAACTGTTAAATTCTGATGGTATCGGAAGCATCTTGAAAAAACCCTTCGATTTGATATATTATGGGCTTCATAATTCATCCGGGATCAAAAGTTATGAGCAAATATGCTATGCACTGTTCCCTGATTAAAAATCAGGAATTACCTCAGTGAGGTATCACGTGCTCACACGTGATCAATGGTCACGTATTAACAAGTGATAGTTAAAACATAAATAAAAACAAACGGCTGAAGAAGGACCCAATTGGGGGTCACGTGCTCACACGTGACCAATGGTCACGTGTTGACACGTGATAGTTAAAACAGAAATAAAGACAAATGGCTGAAAAAAATACCTCAATGAGGTATCACGTGCTCACACGTGACCAATGGTCATGTGTTGACACGTGATGGTTAAAACTGAAATGTAAATAAACGCTGAGAAAAGGACTCAATTGGGGGTCACGTGCTCACACGTGACCAAGGGTCACGTGTCAGCATGTGACTGGCTCCGAAAGCCTCACAGTTAATAGAATTAAAATTCTAAATTTCTCTAAATCTTTCCAAATAGGATTAAAATTCTAAATTTCTCTAAATCTTTCCAAATGGAAAAGGATTATGGGGACCGTTGGATTAAAAATCCAAGGGTGATTAAATATCACCAATTTATGGAAAAATCTTGGACAAGGAAAGATTTCCCCTAAATCTCACCGAAAATAACAAACAGAATATCTTTGGATTTAAAATCCAACGGTGAATAAAATTCATTGTGTGATCTAAAGGATCATATTAATTATGAAATCAATTAAAATCTTTCAATGAAAGATTCACAAAACAAATTGATACTTTTCCTTCTCCTATAAATAGGAGCCAAGAAGAGAAGAGAAGGGATCTACTTTTTTGTGGGGAGATAACAACAACAGAGAGAGAAAAGAAAGGAGAATTTAATTCTCAACAAAGAAAACCCTATGTGAGAAAGGGAAAAAGGATCAAAACTTCAAAAAAGAGAATTTAATTCTCAAAATCTAAGAGTTTAACTCTTATACAAAAAAAAACTTAGTTTTTCTTCTGGTTGAAGATCTGCACAGAGCACATCTCCCCATAAGTTGAGAATTTAATTCTCATCGGGTCGAGATCCTGCCATGCAGATCCTAAACTTAGAAGGGGAATTGAGTTTTGAGAATTTAATTCTCCTAAAACAGAACTAGGGTTTAACCCTAATTGAGAATTTAATTCTCTCAGATCAACAGGAATTTAATTCCTCTTAAAATGAAACTAGGGTTTAACCCTATATAAGAATTTAATTCTTTTACATATTTGGGAATTTAATTCCTTTAAAAAGAAATTAGGGTTTTACCCTAAATAAGAATTTAATTCTTAATCTTACAGAGAATTAAATTCTCAAAATAAAATGAAGAGACTTAAAAGATCTCCATGCATGCAAAAGACCAAGGTCACGTATCCCCACGTGACCCCTGAAGAGATCCCCAGAAATGAGAAGGAGGAAAGCTTTGAGGCGATGCCTCACGTGCTCCCACGTGACCTACAAAACACAGAAAGAAAAAACAAAGGAAATATGAGCTTTGGGCGCTCTCACGTGTCCCCACGTGACCCCTTAGCGAGTGCTTTAATGATCAGTGCATAAATCTCCATCACGTGTCAACATGTGGTGCTCAAAAGATGAAGAAGTGTTTAACACTTAATTGCAGAACGAAGAAAAGGGATCTGGTCCCACTTTTGGGCGTTCTCACGTGCTCCCACGTGACCCCTTGGCGGACGCTTTAATGATCAGTGCATGAATCCTCCTCACGTGCCAGCACGTGATGCTCCAAAATAAAATATAAAAAGTGTTTAACACTTAATTGCAGAACGAAGAAAAGGAATCTGGTCCCACCATTGGGCGCCCTCACGTGTCCACACGTGACCCCTTTTTTCTTTGGTGTTTAACACTAATTCGAGAGCTTTATTCCCAGTGTTTAACACTGATTATCTTTTAGTATTTAACACTAATTTGAAAATCTTATTTCCAGTGTTTAACACTGTTATTTTCTAGTGTTTAACACTAATTTGAGAGTTCTACCTCCAGTGTTAAATACTGTTGTTCTTTAGTGTTTAACACTACTTTTAGCCAAATTGGCTAGTTCTCCAGAGGCAAAAGTCCCTCCTCCAAATGAATCTCAAAATTGAGGAAATCAAAGACAAAATGTTGTCAGAGCCCCCAAACCTCTGTTTAGCACTGCTGAATGATGAGGGGCTAAACCCAGACAAATGTCTAATGGCCTAAAGGGCCAATATTTCAAACATAATTGGACTTAGCCCAAATTGGCCATAAGTCCTCAAGTCATCTTGAACTGAGCGCATCTGCTCTTTCAACCAACTCATTGGTTCAAGGGTACATCTCTGAACTCCTCTGATATTTGTCGTTGTAATCCTTCAACGTCTTCAGAGAGGTGATGGGTCCCGACAACCATACATTTTATGGACCACTATGTCCTTAAACTGGTATTGGACCACTACGTCCTTAAACTGGTATTGGACCACCATGTCCCTAAACTGGCGATGGACCACTATGTCCCTAAACTAGAACAATAGAGCCCCCAAATGCTCTCTTATTGGATCTAAACGATCCTGTTAAGTTGATCTTAGTCCCAAATTGGACTAACGTATCCTTAACAAACGTTTAAGTTGATCTTAGCCTCAAATATGGCTAACGTATTCTTAAACCAAAACCTTCAAACAGACTTTAGTCCCAAATTGGACTATAGATCTCCCAACCAATTTTGGTTCAAGGATATATCTCTGAACTCCTCTGATATCTGTCGTTGTAATCCTCCAACGTCGTCAGAGAGGTGACGGGCCCCGACGGCCATACATTTAATCGACCGCAATGTCTCTAAACTAAACAATAGAGCCCAAATGCTCTTTTGTTGGATCTAAACGATCCTGTTAAGTTGATCTTAGTCCCAAATTGGACTAACGTATCCTTAACAAATGTTTAGGTTGATTTTAGCCTCAAATATGGTTAACATATCCTTAAACCCAAATCTAAGAAAATGCGGATTTGGACTAGTCCACGCCCTACGGGCGATGACATAACTCAGTCTCCGTACACAATCCACGGGCAACCACAAACAAAACAAAAACACACGACACGAAGTGACCAGCTGGAGAAGGAGAAAGTTGCTACCGCGATGCGGTAGCGTAATTAACTGCAGGGGCTTGTGCCTGCAGGGAAGAGCGTCCCCATAATCAAAAACCCCTCAAGCGAGGGGGAATCTGACGAAGTCTGCTACATCGGCCATATCCGTTTAAACCTTCGATACATGGTGCCATAAATCAACTTGGTATCTTCGGATAGGTGGACGGATAGCACCTATTAGCATCTGCCCCGAATCTCAGGCAAGACGTCCCCGCGTCGCGCCGTCTTTCGGAGGGGAACAGATACTCCGCCTAAATGACCTTAGAATATATGTCTTGCGATTCCTTCATTAATTTTACGCATCCTTTGTTCTGGTTGCTATGTTTTTACCGTTCCCCCAATATTTAAACATATTAAAAGAACAAAGCTCTGTTGAAATTTAATGGGGCAGCGCCCCCACGTTCTTCTCACGAGGGCGCCAGCGCTAATGTGCAAAGCACAGAAACATTTCTGAGTAAGAATTAAATTCATATATGGCGCCGCACGTACCCCTCACGTGGACGCCAATGTGCAAAGCACAGAAGCACTTTCTGAGTAAGAATTAAATTCTTATATAGCGCCGCACGTGCTCATTACGTGGGCGCCAATGCGCAAAACACAGGAATACCCATCATAAGAATTAAATTCTTAAGTGGAGTCCATGTGCACAACACGTGATTGCCAGCGTCTAAATAGAATTAAATTCTACAATACTCTCTGTTAAACAGAGCCATTGGATCAAAAATCCAACTGAGATGATAAATCATCAAAATATAGAATCAAATTCTATTAGGAGAAAATATCTCCCAAATCTTTCTAAATAAGAGAAATACTCTCGGTTGGATCAATAATCCAAAAATAGAAAAAATTCTATTTTGGGAATAAATTCCCTCAATCTTTCTAAACAAAAAAAGAAAGAAGATTGCTCTCTGTAAAATAGAGAACTCTTGGATTAAAAATCCAATGGTGATTAAAAATCACCACTTGATAGAATAAATTCTGTATATGCGAAAATATTTTTCCAATCTTATTAAAAACAAGAACAACATATTCTATAAAACAGAAGTCCTTAGATCAAAGATTTAACAGTGGGTGAAATTTCCTAAATCAATTTTGAGTCCAATTAAATCAATTGGAATCTCTCAATGATAGATTTTCTCAAAACCAATTAACAATTTCCCTCCACTATATAAAGCCCCCGAAACTTCAAGTCTCACAGATAGAGAGAGACACAGAGAAACCACAGATAGAAGGAACCCCATATAAGCTTCGGCAAAAATATAGTAAGCTCTAAAAAAGAATAGAGAATTCAATTCTCAAAGAAGAAGATCCTCCTTCTCAAAACCCTAGGTAAAGAAAAGAGATCAAAATATCTCATTTACATGTCATATCACATCTAAGGGTTTATCCCTATTAAAAGAACTTAGTTCTTTTTCTGGATCTGAGATCCACAAGACAAGTCTCGCATAACTTGAGAATTTAATTCTCATCGGGAAGATCTTGTTCTTGAAAATCAAAAATTCAGGAAAGAACAAATTTAAATAAAAAGAAGATGGAGTTCATAATATTCTAAGGAACTCAGTTCCTTCAAATCAAGAACTTGGTTCTTTAAAAACTCAATCCGAGATCCTAAAAAATAGTGATTTTGGCGAGCGTTAATGGTCAAAATACCATTGACAAAGGTTTAACCACTCTGAAAAGATCAATAGAGATTAAATATCCATATAAAAAAGAGCAGCGCCTCACGTGCTCCATATGTGGGCGTCCTTTTAACAGCGTCTAATGCTTCACTTGAAAAACACGCGGGCGCCCAAAACAGAAGACCGGCGCCTCACGTGAAATACACGTGGGCGCTGAATAAAATTGCTCAGCACTCCATATACAGCCGAAAACAGCTAAGTGCTTAGCACTCCATATACAGCCAAAACGGTTGAATGCTTAGCACTAATTGGGTAGCGATCAGCGCCGCACGTGCACCTTACGTGGACGCCATAGGAAGTGCTTCGCACTTCACATTTAGTCAAAAGGACTAAAGTGTTCAACATTCATTGGGCAGCGCCCATGACTGAATGCTTCACATGACATATATATGAGCATCAGAATTTAAATAAGTGCTTAGCACTTTTACATAAAAAGAAAATAGCTGAACAAACATAACCCAAATAAGTGCTTAGCAATTTTGAATGAAAAAGAAAAAGAATAAGTAGACTAAGCCCAAATTGGTTAAGTCTTTGAAGTTTTCTTGCAGCTGAGCCCAAATGCTCTTTTGCTGGATCTTAAGTAAAAATGATCCTTAAAAACATTGTTAAACTGATTTTAGTCTCAAACATGACTAATGATCTCTTATTGATAATATCCAAAATGATATTTATCTCGTATCTCCTAAAGTAATCTTAGTCTCAAATATAACTAACGATTCTTAGGACCACCATAAACCCTTTCCCTTAAATACGGGATTTGGTTCAAGGGTATATGATTGATCTGTTTTTAGAAGTGTTTGTAGAATAACCGCAATCAATAACGGTGTCGCGTGTAGCTAGACCGAGATGAGTATGGGTCGTCCTCAGGGAAACGTTGAATCTTTTAATCTTGCTTTAGACGTGTTGAGAAAGAAAGGAGGAAGAATAAAGAATGGTGAAGAATGGTTGTAGGATCTAGATCTATGTTAAACACGGATGCAAAATATAGCTCTAGATTAACTACAGAGGTAAGTTTAATATTAAAAGGTGGTTTGTAATGTTCATTAAGATTTAGTAGTCATGGATGATTAATTAAAGAATACTCTTTTTATCCTTTAATAGATTTAAAACTAGAACGACAGTGATACATGTAGATTAGGGTTTCTGGAGGGAAAAGGGTTCCCACTCTTAACCCCTATCTCGATATGGAACTCCGTTCATATCTAGCCTTTACCAAAACAATTGTTAATCTAATCTCTAATCGCGGTCGAGACTAGCAATGAATTGATAGCGTGCCCAATTAGGATGTTAACTATTTTTTTGATAAAGTTTATAAAGTTTATAGGACTTAAAAAGAGTTTAAGGATCTTCATCATCATTAACCTACCCTAATCTTACGAACCCTAACAAGCGGAGAATTACACGCACATGTTGGAAAAAGAAAAGATAGAGAGGGAAAACATAATGCAGAAAAATAAAATGATATAGGAAAACAACTACCTTTATTAATCAACAAGAACATGTACACTTTGTTTCCTTAGAAAATGATTACAAAACCTAGTTTGCATCTCGATCTCTTCTAAGGAGGTAGATGAATAGTTGATGATCAGCTTTGATGCGTGAGCCGTCTTGGACTTCGTGATCTTGTCGGCTTGATGATTTTTCCAAGAGACTCTCGGTCCTTATTTATAGTCCCAGAGCCAGAACCCCAGTTTCCTAATTTGGAAACCAGTGGTTAAGATCCTAACAGAACAAATCTCAACTCCCAACTCGTCCAATACGCGGCGGAACCGCGGCCAATAGGTGGGTTTGGCCACGGTTCCGCGGCCAAACAGGGAGATCGTCTGTTAGTTTTTCTGGGGCTTTAACTTGATGACACATGGTGATCTTTTCACATCTCTGGAAACTGAAAATCTTCTCTTCGTCACTGCCAGACTTGATTTCTTTAGTTTACTTTCTTAATTAGACAGGTTTGTTTCGCCAACTTTGATTTCCTTGATTTCAGTCCTGAAAATTCTGCACAATAACTCAACAAATAATATTAGTTTGTTTTATGGTGATATTAACTTAACCATTAAGAATTGGTCAAAGGCTTTTAATAAGGTAAGCATATTTAAATGGGCCAAATGTTACATGGATATTTATGCTTACTTTTTCCTGCATAATGTTAATTATAATATATAAACACATGAAAATAGTATTTTTACAAATAAACCTTCATATGTGTCATATATTATAATAAACACCTTTTATTATATAGAAAAATTAGGAAAAATGTCATATTAAATATGCAGTTTTATCAACTGAACAAATACCCCCAAACTTATTTTTGATCGTCTCGAGCAAACTAGTTTATTCAAGAGAAGGAGAAGAAGAACTAAGTAGCACACTTTCGTAGGCAATACGATTGCACTGAGCTCGTGCAACAAGCCGTTAAACCCCTAGGTGTCCTTAGTAGGAGGAGTGCTGTCTCCTGAGGGTTTTCAGCGGATTACACCCACAAAATCCTATAATAAAAGAAAGATGGTGAAAGTTACATATAAAAATAAGAACTATAAAAGAAAGAACTTGAAAATAAGAGTTTTCAACTACACCAGTTTTTCAGTTGCT
This sequence comes from Agapanthus africanus, assembly GCA_030015575.1. Classification (NCBI taxonomy): domain Eukaryota; kingdom Viridiplantae; phylum Streptophyta; class Magnoliopsida; order Asparagales; family Amaryllidaceae; genus Agapanthus; species Agapanthus africanus. The sequence continues at coordinate 89,188,270 of JASDDO010000028.1, read as the reverse complement.
ATGAGTCTTATCTTAATGGTCGTGAAAAGATATTAGAAATCACATCATTCCTCAATAAAACACCGTCTTTAGTTTTCCTCCCTATCTTTCATCCAAATATTGATCATATAACCCTACGTGTGTGTAAAAGACATTCCTATATTTAGAGAATTCAATTCAAGCTATCATACTCTTGTCCATCTTCCAAAGTATTTTTTTTTAGTCGGTGAATTTTTTATGAAATTGCTCACACATCCTTCATGCGACCGTTAATACTTCTTGAGGTACTAACCGACCGATTACAAAATGTGCTTGCGTATTAAGGTGTAATTTCTCGTCTTGCAACACCTAAGGCTTAGCAGTGGCTCCCAAACCAGTTGGTCTAAGGCACTAGGTGATAAAGCACCCTCGCTATATTTTTTTATGCTGCCTTGGTAATTACAAAACCAGTGTTCAATTTTTATTTTCACCACTTATACTTTTTATTTTTATATTTTATTTTATTTATTTTCCTTCATACTAAGGTTTTAGACAAGAGCATTTCAAGGTATTCTCTACTATCCCAAGTTTCAAGATGTGTGTAAGTGCATATAGTAGGGTATCAACGTTCAAATATTTAGCTTCTAGAATAGGGACTATTTTTCAGACTTATTTTTATCCTCAGATTGGCAATTTCCTTCATCTTAGTAACTCTTGGGACAACAGCTCATAACTACTTATTACTAGTTTCATTTAAGAAAACATCTAACTTTCTTGTTTTTCTCAAACTATTCCTATCTTTCATATGTAAATTTTCACTTTCAAACTTTTATTATCAATTTTTTTTGTGTGCTTATATATAGTATAATGCAAAGTAATGTGTAAATAAGCACAAACCTCCCCCAAACCTGTTTGCAGCAGTGTCCTCACTATTGTTTCTTTTAAATCTCAAAAACCTGTAGACTTGGGAGGAAAGTTATTAACGGGGGCAACAAAAATTGAAAGTGAAAATCCTCAGCCAAACTTATTTTTGGATCACCATTTTGTAAAAATTTTCTTTTCAAGAGCCAAAATATTCCTCCCTCCCCCAAACTTAAGTAAAATAGTATTAAGCATTTAAAATTATTGGGGAGGGTAAAAGTTATTGGTCAAACTAAAGCCTTGCAAAGACCAAAAGTCAAAACCAACCATTCAAAAATTTTATCGATGAAGCACCGAGATTGGTGGAAGAACATGTCGCCAATTGACGTGAATAAGTGGGGAGGAGATAAGAGGTATAATGGAAAATGTTTACGTCTCGATTTGTAGAGACAAAACAATGATGATGGATTACTTGCATTCTCATTCTTGATAAGAAGATGTAGCGGTTCAATTTCTTTGGGTTGGTGTTGATTCATCACAACGCCCATGTCTTCAAAGAATGCGAGTTCATCAGCGAAGATTTCCTCGAAGCTTTCATCGATATCCCGAACAATAATCTCATCAGAAAGAACGGGACGATACTCTGACTCCATAAAAGGTTCACATTTAGCGTTAGCTGTTGGCCCGGACAACAACGTAATAGCGGAATCGAAATCAGTATCGTGAAGCTCTTCAATTTCGCTGCTGTCGGAATCTATTGTTTCGACAGAACACACATGAGCATAAGGTTCGGAGGGTTCACTTCCTAACTTGTATATGTTAAGCTCAATTGACATCTTCCCGAAAGATAGGTTCATAAAGCCGTTTCTACAATTGATTATTGCGTTGGAAGTTGCAAGAAAAGGTCGACCTAAAATCACCGGAATTTGGTTTCGTGAGTTCGCTACAGGTTGTGTATCTATAACGATAAAGTCCACAGAAAATATAAATTCCCCTACTTTGATTAGCACATCCTCTAGCTCACCCCTAGGTTGGGTGATAGATCGATCGGCCATCTGAAGAGTGCAATGCGCCGGTTTTAACTCTCCGATCCCTAATTGCTCATAAACAGAATACGGAAGCAAGTTAGCACTAGCACTTAAATCGAGTAGAGCACGATTGATATTTTTACCCCCAATAGAAATAAAAATTGTAGGACTTCCGGGGTCCTTTCGTTTCTTGGGTAGTTGTTGTGTAAAAGCAGTGCTCACATTACTCGCAAGGAAAACTTTTTTAGGTACTTGAACTTTTCTCTTCCTAATGCACAAGTCCTTTAGGATTTTCGCATAAGACGGAACTTGTTGAATAGCATCTAGGAGAGGAATGTTTATGTTAACTTGCTTAAAAATTTCCACAATCTTCTCCATTTGTGGACTTGGTCTGTTGCCCCTTAACCTGTTTGGATAAGGTGCTTTATCAATAAGGGTTGGGTCCAACATTGGAGAGGATTGTGGGGATGGAATGGATCCCAGAATTGGAGTGGGAATCGTTTTAGATAGATTTGTGGAAGTGGGCTGAGGGTTCGAGCCTTGTGGGAAGCCTAGAATAGGCTCGGAAGTAGGTGGGAGACTAGACGAATTAGGGGAAGAAGTAGAAGCTCTGGTATCACTAACATCATCAACTTGTTCACCCACTTGGTTATCCAGCACTCTTCCCGATCTCAACGTAGTAACGGCACTCACATTATAACTTTATGAGTGGCCAGGATTTGGTAAGGGTTGAGACGGAAGTTTCCCTTTCTCTCTAGCACTCATTTCGGCGTTTAATCGTGCAATTTGGGCTTCTATTGATTTAATACTCTCACCTTGGGAGGCGGAGTCTTTCTGTATGGTATCAATAGAAGATCTCATATCAGCCGACATTTGGATGGAATGTTTCATAAACAAATCCAAAGTTTGTGCGAGTGAAGAGGAGTTATCTATACCGGTCATTTGGAAAGAATTATTGGCTGGGTTTTGAAAAGCTTGCGATTGAAAGGGGTGCTGAGTCTGTTGTGGTAGTTGCTGTTGCTGTGGAGGAGGTCTTTGGTAATTACTTTAGAACTGGTTTTGGATTTGGGTCCAAGCAAACTTAGGATGATTCTTCCATCCCTGATTGTATGTGGAAGAATAAGGATCGTTTCTAGGTCGCTGCTGAAAAGAAGCATTAGTTTGCTCGCGGCCTTGAAACGGTGCATTCATAGGACATCCTTCCGTCAAGTGTGATGGATCGGAACAGCAACCACACACGGTTTTGGGAAGCATTACCTGGTTTAGGGAGACTGATGAGAATTTGTTTTCAATAGCGTCGAGTTTCTTTTGCATCGCTGCCATTTCGGCTTTTACTGCGATGGAAATATCGAGCTGGTGAATACCTCCCCTAAATGAAGGCGGTCTTATGCTTTCCCACTGCAAAGTGTTTTCAGCGAGATCTTCCAGATATTTCCAAGCTTCACCATCATCTTTAGACATGAAATTGCATTGACAATTTGTTTCAAGCATCTGCTTTGTCGCTGGATTAATGCCCTCATATATAATTCGGCACAAATCCCATCTATTTATTCCATGATGAGGACATTAGACAAGCAGATCCTTGAAACATTCAAAGCACTTCCAAAATGGTTCATTGGGAAGCTGGGTAAACTGGTTGATCTCGTTCCTAACATGGGCGGTCTTATGGTTTGGGTAAAACATCTTAAGAAATGCTATTACGAATTCATCCCAATTAGTGATAGAGTGTGCGGCGGTATTATAAAGCCACTTTTCTGCCAAGTCGCACAAAGTGAATGAGAGAAGACGCAAGCGCATAGCATCCACTGACAATTGTGAAGTACCCATTATTGCGCATACGTTTTCGAATTTAGTGATGAAAACATATGCGTCTTCAGATTCAAGGCCATGAAATTTGGGCAACAGATTGATGTAGTGGGGTTTAATTTTGAATTTATCCCCGTTGGCTGGTGGAAAAGATAGACAAGTAGGAAGTGGACCATGTATAAGATAACATCTTTCTTGGAGAGAGATGGGCGGTGTATTCTGCTCACCTACGGGCGGTGGCAGGGTGGTATTTTAATTTGATGGAGTACCGTCCATCTCGATCGATGTGGTAGGTGGTGGGGAAAAAGAAGATGAAGAAGCACCAACTTCGGAGTCGATAGCAGGAACGCGGACAAGACGGGCACTAAAATCCCGTGTCCAGCCAAGCATGCACTAAGCGGGTTTAGCACAAGTGGCAGCGTGTGTGATTTTAAAATTGGTTTGTTTTGAAAAAGTGGGACTTAAGACGATCACACAAAAATGCAAGAACAACCCTAGAACTAAGGTTACCTAGGTCAAGTCTCTAGACCACTCCTAGACTTCCAAAGGACAAGCCGCAGGATCAATCCTCTAACACCTCTTTACTACTCTTGTGGCCAGGTAATGCCAGGTAAGTGGAAGGTATCCGCTATACGAATCACCGAAAATAGCGGGCCTAATTAAGTAATCACTTGCCTTAGACACACTTGCCTAGGCACCACAAAAGTAATGTGGATAAGCAATAGATTACCCACGACCTTCCTCTGTCCTTATTGAGCGCGACAGTCCTTAGAGTCTTTTCTAGATATTTTTTTAAATTAATGTAGGGTTGATGCAGATGCTCGGTTTATGATTTGTGGGGCCTAGGAAGGGTGATAAAATCCCCACCTAATCTGAATTTGGTCTTTGCTCCTTAAAGTCCGTATTAAAATATGCAAAAACAACCCGCAAAACAAAGCACGCAAAAAGATTTTTGAGCGGCGATATTTTGCAAAGAATCCTGCAGAAAATATATTATTGGATTTTTCAGAGGAGAGATAAAGAGTTGTAGAAGGTACCAGAGAATTTTGAAGCCAAGATCCGCCAATTAGGCCGCGGTTCCGCCGCAATACTGGTGATTTGGCCGCAGTTCCACCACGAGATGAGGGGATCTTTTGACAATTTTTGTACAGTAGCCTCCGCTTCTCCTCTGGGTCTTGATGAATGTTTCTGAATCTTTATCTCCTCGCTAAAGTGACTCCAGAATTCCTCGCAAGAATCACATACTAATCGTTAAATATGCAAGATGCGGTTTTGTTTTATGTTTATGATATAGATCGAAAAAGAATTCAACACGAATAGTAAGAAAAATAAATTACGCACGTATCCCCGGCAACGGCGCCATTTGATTGATATGTTTTTAGAAGTGTTTGTAGAATAACCGCAATCAATAACGGTGTCGCGTGTAGCTAGACCGAGATGAGTACGGGTCGTCCTCAGGGAAACGTTGAATTTTTTAATCTTACTTTAGGCGTGTTGAGAAAGAAAGGAGGAAGAATAAAGAATGGTAAGAATGGTTGTAGAATCTAGATCTATGTTAAACACGAATGCAAAATATAGCTCTAGATTAACTACGGAGGTAAGTTTAATATTAAAAAGGGGTTTGTAGGGTTCATTAAGATTTAGTAGTCATGAATGATTAATTAAAGATTACTCTTTTTATCCTTTAATAGATTTAAAACTAGAACGACAGTGATGCATGTAGATTAGGGTTTCTAGAGAGAAAATGGTTCCCACTCTTAACCCCTATCTCGACATGGAACTCCGTTCATATCTAGCCTTTACCAAAACAATTGTTAATCTAATCTCTAATCGCGGTTGAGACTAGCAATGAATTGATAGCGCGCCCAATTAGGATGTTAATTATTCTTTTGATAAAGTTTATAGGACTTAAAAAGAGTTTAAGAATCTTCATTATCCATTAACCTACCCTAATCCTACGAACCCTAACAAGCGGAGAATTACTCACGCATGTTGGAAAAAGAAAAGATAAAGAGGAAAAACATAATGCAGAAAAATAAAATGATATAAGAAAACAACGACCTTTATTAATCAAAAAGATCAAGTACACTTTGTTTTCTTAGAAAATGATTACAAAACCCTAGTTTGCTTCTCGATCTCTTCTAAGGAGGTAGATGAACGGTTGATGATCAGCCTGGATGCGTGAGCCGTCTTGGACTTCGTGATCTCGTCGGCTTGATGATTTTTCCAAGAGGCTCTCGGTCCTTATTTATAGTCCCAGATCCAGAACCCCAGTTTCCTAATTTGGAAACCAGTGGTTAAGATCCTAACAGAACAAATCTCAACTTCCAACTCGTCCAATACGCGGCGGAACTGCGGCCAATAGGTGGGTTTGGCCGCGGTTCCGCGGCCAAATAGGGAGCTCGTCTGTTAGTTTTTCTGGGGCTTTAACTTGATGACACACGGTGATCTTTTCACATCTCTGGAAACTGAAAATCTTCTTTTCGTCACTGCCAGACTTGATTTCTTTAGTTTACTTTCTTAATTAGGCAGGTTTGTTTCGCCAACTTTGATTTCCTTGATTTCAGTCCTGAAAATTCTGCACAATAACCCAACAAATAATATTAGTTTGTTTTATGGAGATATTAACTTAACCATTAAGAATTGGTCAAAGGCTTTTAATAAGGTAAGCATATTTAAATGGGCCAAATGTTACATGGATATTTATGCTTACTTTTTCCTGCATAATGTTAATTATAATATATAAACACATAAAAATAGTATTTTTACAGATAAAGCTTCATATGTGTCATATATTATAATAAACACCTTTTATTATATAGAAAAATTAGGAAAAATGTCATATTAAATGTGCAGTTTTATCAACTGAACAGTATATCTTTTCACACATCTGATATATGTCGTTGTAATTCCTCAACGTCTTCAAAGAGGTGGCGGGCCCCGACAACCAATAACTCCTTTCATCATACATTGATGCACTTCCAAATTGACGTGCACACCTCAAATCGGATCGCTTCCCAAATTGGACGCATTCCATGTCACCATCGTTCACTCTGCCACGTAATAAATACACGTGCGTACAAGATGAATGTTAGACCGAAATGTTCTTAAACTAACATTCATCCCCAAAATGGGAATATTGGACCGAAACGTTCTTAAACTAACATTCGTCCCCGAAATGGGAATGTTGGACCGAAATGTCCATAAACTAAAATTTCGTCTCAAACATAACGATAATGGACCGTGATGTCCTTAAACTAAAATAATTGGGCCCAAATGCTCATATGTTTTAAGTCGATCTTAATCTCATCAGATTAATGGTCCTTAAATAAACCTAAGCCTAAATCTAAAATATACGGATTTGGACTGATCCACGCCCTACGGGCAACGACATAAATTAGTCTTCGTATACAATCAACGGGCAACCAAAATAAACAAAAACACACACGACATGAAGTGAACTGCTGGAGAAGGAGAAAGTGGTTATCACAATGCGGTAACGTAATTAACTGCAGCGGCTTGCGCCTGCAGGGAAGAGCGTCCTCACAATAAAAAACCCCTCATAAAATGAAGGGGAATCTGATAAAGTCTGCTACAACGGTTGTGTATGTTTAAACCTCCGATATATGGTGCCATAAATCAACTTGGTATCTTCGAAGAGGTGGACGGATAAATCCAAATAGTATCTGCCCCCGAATTCAGGCAAGACGATCCATCCCAGTTCGTCCTTGTCTCCGGCGGTGAACAGTTACCAAATCCTGTTTCTTGTTCCAGCCACCATACCGCCAAGACCATGAAGGCACAGAGGTCTGCCACCAGAGACAAGATCAGGGCGGACTCGTTTGAGATGAGGACCGACCAAGGCGATCCTCCTTCTCTAGGCAGGATATCTAGGCTGGAGGCGAGTATTCAGGATTTGTACCAGATGGTTGGATCATTGGTTGAGGTCAGCCGGGCACAGAGGGTAGATATTGTTCCGCCTACTACAGGGACCGTGGTACTATCTACTGCTCAGACAGCTGTACCTGCCGCTACCGGGACTATCGAGATATCACTTCCGGAGTTTATGAGACTGAAGCCTCCGGTGTTCACTGGGACAGACGCAGCAGAGGATCCTCAATCGTTCCTCAACAGGATGGCCAGGATTAGTCGTTCCTTTAAGTGTTCTGATGTGAGATCGGTTGAGCTCACTAGTTTGCGTTTGGAGGGTCTTTTCCAGACTTGGTGTGAGTCTGTTGACAGAGGTCGAGCTGTTGGTCTTCCTCCTATGATATGGGATGAGTTTTCGACGATTTTTCTTGCTCGTTTCCTTCCGCAGAGCGTCAGGGATGCTCGAGCTCGCAGTTTTGAGTCTTTAGGAAAGACTCCTGATATGACCGTGGCCGAGTATGATCTTCAGTTCACTCAGCTGTCCAGATATGCTTCTTATTTGGTGGACACCGAGGAGAAGTGCGCCAAGAGGTTTGTGCGAGGTCTTGATACTCAGTTGTTCCTCTTTATTGGCGCCCAACACTTTGACACTTATGCAGCGGCGATGGAAGGAGCCATGCTAATGGAGGAGCGTATTACCGAGATTACGACTGTTCCGGAACCGAAGCAAGTTCGTACTGGTATATCAGTTTTCGGGCAGTTTGGTAGAGGTATGGTAGGCAGAGGCCGTGGCAGTTTCTTTCTAGGCCGTGGAGGTGGCAGAGGCTTGATATGGGGCCAGTTATTTAGCTCTTACCTGCAGGGTCAGCAATCGTCACCTCGATGTTATCAGTGTGGGATTCTGTACCATCTCGTCATGCATTGTATCGTAAGACATCAGGACGAAGCAACAGTTCCACAGGTCATCTTACCCCCTTCATCTCCTCCTCCGCGAGCATTATCTCCTCCGCTCGTCGCTACTCCATGCCAGACAGATGCTCAGAGGGGCCATGGTCGTGGCGGTCCTGTTCAGAGGGGACGAGGCGACAGAGGCAGATAGCATCAGGGTGCTGGTAGTGGACAAGCTAGAGTTTTTGCTTTGACTCCTCATGATGCGCATGTATCGAATGTTGCTGAGACATGTACTCTTTCCGTGTGTTCTTTCGACGCGCATATATTGCTCAACCCTGGTGTAGGTTGTTTTTCATCACCCTATTGAGATGGTAATACATGTCGCTTTTCAGGCGTACTATATATTCCCTCTGCCTAAGGTAGGCTAGGGTTTATTGATTGTGGGGATCCGAATCTCCGGCGGCTGCGGACTAAGATGCCGTTAATTACCCCTCACCTTTGGAGCGAAAGAACCTCCGATTGATGGGTCAAACTGGTCATGTGAACTCAATGCGCAATGTGCGTGTGTTGTGATTTGACGGGTCAAACTGGTCATGCGAAATTTTTTCTAACGGGGAAAGTGTTGTGGAGTGTGTATATATAAAAAAGTAGAGGGAGAATAACGTCCAAAGGACACGTGGGTGCTAGCGTTTCACGTTCCCAGCACGTGGGCACCGGACGCCGGGCGCCTCACGTGCTTGGGGCTTAGCTCCTATACTGGGAGTTGTACTCCCAATTGACTTCTGGAGTTAAACTCCTGAAAAAGAGGACAAAGGGGCTTAGCCCCAGCATTGAAAGTTGTACTTCAAAAAAAAAAGATTTATTATTTTATATATATATATTTTTTGTGGAGTTAAACTCCTAAGATATTTTCGAAAATGATGAAAGGAGACCCCTTTCTTCTTCCTTGAGCCCTGGGTTTTCTCTTGCGCTTTGGATCTTCCTAAAATGGGATTTTTGGGGATGAGTCTCCTTCTTCCTCCTCTCTATTGGCTAGATCTTGGAGAAAAGAGGGTGAAATTTAAAAATCTCCCTTTTTGGAGATTTAAAAATCTCCCTTTTTGGAGATTTGATGGAAGCTCCGCGTTCCTTTTCAAGGGTTTTGTGATGAAAAACTATTTCTTTTTGGAAAAAAAAGAGTGAAACTCTTGATTTAATTCAAAAAAAAAAAGAAGCTTTAGAATCTTAAGAAAGGAGAAGGAGACACAAAAACCCTAAGTTTTGAGAGGAATGAATTATTGTTCTTCATTTCATCATCATGTTGGCTTTTATAGGCTTACAAATTTACACATAGCCCCTTAGACTTTACAAAATGGCATTTTGCCCATCCCATACATTATGTGCTCATTTTTTTTGCACATGAGCCATGAGCTTTACAAAAATTTGGGTTTATACCCATTTATTTTACATTCATGCATGAAAATTACATCAAACTTATTTATTACATAATTTTCTTCTTGGCATGGGGGAGACTGTCCGCTTCATGTTCGGGCTTGACTTGGGCATGGGCCCACTTGGCCTGGGCTTGGGCCCAATTGGTTTGGGGTTGATTTTGATTTTGACTTGGTCAACCGGAATATAATTTTTAACCCCAACAAAGTGCCCCCATTAATAAATGCACACCGCGTATATGAGTTGTGTGCATGAAATTAATGGATCTTGAAGTTGGACTTCGAGGTGGAACATCATTTCGGGCGCGGAGCATAATTCCGGGAGCATAATTCCGGAGATCGGAGCATAATTCTAAGGATCGGAGCATAATTCCGACGAGCAGAGCATAATTCCGGGGATCGGAGCATAATTCCGAAGAGCGGAGCATGATTCCAAGAGGAGGATATATTCTGAGACGAAGCATGATTTCGACACAGGGTTCCGGGACGAAGCATGATTTCGATACGGGAGACGAAACTTAGTTCCGGCACAGGGTAGACATTCTGAACGAAGTATAGCTCCGATGCAGAGGTTAATTCCGAGCCGAGGCATAATTCCGACAGGGAAGGCCGATACTCCGAGGCGAAGCATGATTTCAATACGGTATACACTCTGAGACGAACCATGATTCTGATGCAGAGGTCAATTCCCAGGCGAAGCATAATTTCGACGGGAAAGCAGGTACTTCGAAGTGAAGCATAATTTCGACATGCGGCACACTCTGAGACAAAACATAATTCCGCCGCAGAGGTTGTTGGTTGACTTGATTCCGAGTCGGAGCATAATTCCGATGGGAAGGTCATTGGTTGACTTGATTCCGAGACGGAGCATAATTCCGACGAGAAGGTCATTGCTGCCATTTTTGCGACTTGGACGGTCGGTGCTGCCCTTTTAACGAGTTGGACGGTCGGTACTGCCCTTTGAGCGACTTGGACGATCGGTGTTGCCGTTTTTGCGACTTGGACGGTCGGTGCTTGAATTGACTTGCTCCACTTCTTGCGGTGTCAGGGATTGGATTTGACTTACTCCGCTTCTTGCGGTGTCAGTGGTTGAAGTTGACTTGCTCCATTTTCTGCGGTGTCGAAATTCGACTTGTTTCCGAGGTGGAGCTTGATTCCGCCAGGGAGGTCGTTGGTTGTTTTACTGACTTGATGTGATTTGGGTTGACATCAGTATCGCTACACTGGAATATGGTACCAGGAGCGAATCATCATTTGCCATGAGAGGATTTGGGGATTTTGGTTTTGGTTTGGCATCAGCACCGCTACACTGGAATATGGTACCAGGAGCGAATCATCATCTGCCGTGAGGGGATTTCCCTCGTTCCCAGTTTATCGACTTAAGGGTCATCTGTTCCCAGTTTAACGATTTAGAGGTAATCTGTTCCCAGTTTAAAGACTTAGGGGTCTATTGGGTCGAAAGTTTGGAATTTGGGATTGGGGTCGGCATCGACGTTGCTAACACTGAAGCACAGGTGCCAGGAGCAATTCATCATTTGCTTTTTCCTGTTGGGGAGCGATGTCTTAGGAGACAGGTTTAGGTCCCTATCACTTAAGACTTTTCAATTTCTTAACCGTAAGAGTCCCATAAAAGCATTTTCTCCCTACGAGTCGAAAGAATCCCGTAGGTGTATTCTCCTTGGAGTCGTGGGAACTCCCAAGTGTGTTTTTCCTTTGTGAGTCTTAAGGATCCCTCGAAGGTGTTTTCTTATGACTCGAGAGGATCTCGTAAGTTTGTTCTTCTCATGTATCGTGAGGACACATGAGTGGGTCTTCCCAAATGGAGTATAATTCTAAGGGCGGAGACGGCAGCGGGGCTTGTGATTGCGGTTGGGTATGGGTGTGATGAGAATTATTTGAGCCCGTGGATTGTATATGGTAGTCAGTTCGGAGACCAATCGTAGGGTTGGGAGAATTTTAGGACTTTGTTTGCGTTTGCATCGCTGCACTGGAATATGGTACCAGGAGCGACTCATCATTCGCCATTTGGGGATTTGGATTTTGGTCGGAGTCTGTATCGCCGCACTGGAATATGGTACCAGGAACGACTCATCATTCGCCGTTGAGACATTCAGAGATTTGAAATTTTGGTTGCCGTCTGCATCGCTGCATTACAATAGTTTACACGTCGCTACACGAAAATTGCATACTTTTTAAAAATCTCAAACGTTTCTGTTTTTCTTCAGATTTTCAATATTTTTCTTTCACGAAAATTATGAAGTTTTTAAATATCTCAAAAATTGTCATATTTCTTTGATTTTTAATATTTTGTGTGTTTCATGAAAAAAAGGTGAAATTTTTAAATATCACAAAATTTGACGTGCTCTTTGGTTTTTAATATTTTACTTGCTATATAGCACACCATAATCATGAGATCTTTAAAAATCCCAATAATTTTCTATTCCTTTCAAATTCTGAATATTGCTCACGAAAATCATAAATTTTTTAAAATTCAAATTTTTTGTTTTATCAAATTTTCAATATTTTGCATAATGCATGAAAATCTTGAAATTTTCAAAAATTTTAATATTTTATGTTTTATTTGGTTTTTTATTATTTTACTTAATATAACACACAACGCGAACTTTTCGAAAATAACAAAATTTTAATTTCTTACCTTTTCAGTATTTTGCTTCTTATAGTACAAGAAAGTGGCCAGATTTTAAAAAATCTTTAATTTTTTTTGTTCTCTTTATTTTTACAATTTTTTGTCAGCTATACAGCTCACAAAAGTCGTGCAATTTTCAAAAATCTCAAATTTTTTGTTTGCTTATTATATAAATTAAGAAGTTGTAATATATATATCAAAAATTCCAAAATTTTTTGTTTTCTTCGGATTTTAGCTTTGTGTTGCTATAACAAATGTATATATATCGCAGATTTTTTTAGAAATCTCAAAAAAATTTAGTTTTATTTACTTTTTAAATATTTTTCATGTGAAAATCGCAAATTTTCAAAATATCAAAAAAATATGTTTTCTTTTTTCCATTATATTGCATGTTAGCACATGAAATTTCGAAAATAGCAGAATTTTTTATTTGATTCGATTTTCCAATATTTTATCTGCTCATACTTTTGAAAAACTTATCAACGACACAAAAATTTATGTACAGTAAAAAAAAGAAAAGGCCGTTGATTGCTATTAAGAACATAACAAAACAAATAATCTTGTCCAAAAGACAGACTTTGGGTGACTGGGAATTTTTGGCAACACAGAAAATCATAATTTTTTTTAAAAATCATAAATTTTTTTAAAAATCTATATTTTTTTGTTTTCTTCAAATTTTCAATATTTTGCACATAATACACAAAGATCGCGAAATTTTCAAAATATCAATTTTTTTTTTGTTTACTTTGGTATTTCAATATTTTGTTTGTTACGGCATTAGAAAATTGCATAATCTTCAAAAATCTCAAGAACTTTCTTATTTTTTGTTTTTTAATATTTTTTGTTAGCATGCAAACCATGAAATTATCAAAAGTCTCAATATTTTCTATTTTCTTCCCATTTTTCTATGTGATGTATTTTATAATAGAAGAAAATTGCACACTTTTCTATTTTCTTCCATTTTTTCAATATTATCCGTATAGCTCATGAAAGTCACGAAATTTTCATTTTCCTTTAAAATTTTAATATTGTACTTGCTATATAGCAAACGAAAACAACTAATTATTTAAAAATATCAAAATTTTCTTTTTCTTTTTTTTCTACATATTTTTTTACAATACTAAATAATGAAAATCACAAAATTTTAACTCTAAGAAATTTTCTTTCCTTTTTTCGGTTTCTTAATTTTTGCACATTAAAACCGTGAAATTTTTCAATATTTTAAAGAAATGGTCGATCAAAATTTTTCCATTATATAAGCATAGCTATATAGGATCAAAAAAAGTGATAAATAAGAGGGGAGACTATAAAAAAAACTTCATGACCTAATATAGAATTAAATTGAACATTGGTAACAATTTTTCCACCACGATTCAAGCTCGATAAGGAAATATTCTTGCATATGGCTTTATATATATCATTATATAGATGATTACATGAAAAGGATTCGGTTACAGCATTGCTAAGAGTGGTATAGGTAAGTCAACTTCTCTACTCAAATAAGTTTGCAACCATCCAAATAGGCTACAATTGCATCAGTTGTTACAGCACACGGGTTTCTAATTCACAACAAATAGCTCACACAAAATCGACTAACAATAACAACAAAATAGCTAACAAATAGTAGTGTACAACACACACATTCGCATGATTCGGCCAAAATCGACATGCATCCAGAACAAAGACAACAATAGGATTCCATTGTCTTTAAAATATTGAAAAATATTGGAGTGAGACTGAAAAACTGCCAGTCTCGTATAGGATTATGTTTATACATATTATATGAGATTGCTTTTTTCTCCCGCTACCAAGTGAAGAAGTGTCACCGCCGCTCGAGTAAAGGCTCTCATCTTGATGCTCAAATGTTTTAGCAAAGCTTGATCCTTAATTTTTGTGGATTGTCCTAAGGAGATGTTGAAGGTGATTCTATTGGATCGATGTAGTAAAAAAAAATTGTTAACTACAGAGATCAAATGAACAAACACCCTTGTCATCTTTATTCTCAATTAACTTGAAGAGATCAAAGGGGAGGTTCTGCTGAACAAATTACAATGATGAAATTAGAGAAGTGAAGTGTTATTAAAATGGATTAATTGGGCTCCACTTAACTTTCAAGTAATTATCCTCAACTATGTAAACATGCATATTAAAGTTAAATTGTTGAGCTTTGAAAACATGTATCTGAAATTAAGGTGATAACTGTCAAGAAAGTGGAACAAGTCATAAAAGAAAATGCTTGATTGAATTGTGCATGAGATTGTGAGATTTGAATTGGTAACACTTGGTGCATGGTCTTGCTTAAACTTAACCATTCAAGATGCACTCTTGGCATGGGTGCACGCGCGCGTGTTGTGTGCTCGAGGGTCTCCTGGGTGTGCATGTGTGTTGTGTGCTTGTGGATGTGTTTGTGTGTGTTTTATGCATAGATTAAGGCAGGCAATGATGCATGCACTCTTGGCTCAAACACTGGCTAATTATCAGATCATGGATCAAGATGCACGTTATATGCTCACCTCAAATCAATCTTCACCACAAAAACACAACCAAAAAACAGAAGTTGACTCCTGAATTAACTCCTCACCTCACAAACTCTCTTTTTAACCTAAAAATAGGATACCAACTCCCAAAACTCTCACACACTCCACACCTTCTCCTAACTATACTAACAAATCAAAGACCATTTACTCTCTTGATCTCCAAAACTCAGAACCAACTCTATTATTCTTCTCTCAAACTCTTCCACACACATAACAAATGGCACCGCTACCATTAATGCTTCGCATCTTCGCCCTCGTCTTCGCCGTGCAGTCGTTCGCCGTTGGCGTCGTCGCTGACCCTCAAGAAGCATGCAGCCACACCCAACACCCTGATCTCTGCGTCCAATCTCTCCTCACCTACCCTGAGAGCCGCACCGCCGACAACCATCAGCTCGCCGGTCTCGCCATTAGGTTCTTTATATTGCATTATACTCTGTATATCAATGTAGTACTTATATCATCGCGCCACCTTATTTGACCGAATATAAAGCTCAGACCTTTATGATCGCAACTTCAGAGTTGTAGCGCAAAGGTAGAGACTTGATTGTGAATGGTATAAGAACCGGAGCTTAGATTCCGCTAGATTCTCCATTCAAAAAGACGCTCAACCGGATAAGGAAACATACTCCACGAATTGATATAAGAGGTTTCGTCACGCAAAGACATTTTTCGATTTTGAAATTAATAATTATATAATTTTGAATTATTTCATTAGATATTAACTTTTATCTTTCTTAACACATCGAACAAGAACCCGCATATGTATAACTATATAACCAGATCCTTTTCAATACCGAAGAGCACATTGCATGCCCATCCACTGTCTCCAACTGGATGCAGACACGATCCCTCTTGTCTAGCATCTGAAGGAACGATCGATGGGCGGAGCTTGCAGGCATTTTCATTGCTCGAGAGGATCCAAATATGAATTCTCAATCATACAATTCACCATTAATCGGTGGTGATTCCACAGGTTTGCAGCCAAAAATGGGGCAGAGACTGTCCTGCACATTCTCACCCTCATCCAAGACCTCAACAGAACCAGTCCTAGCACCAACCCCGGGCTCGACCAGTGCCTCAACGACTGTTCGGAGCATTTGATTAATGCAATCGAGCAGCTCGACACCTCGACCGCCGCTTTGGACAAACGCGCGTATGGTGATCTTGACACCTGGGTCGCGGCAGCTGTGGCGGATGCCACGTCATGCAACGAGGGGTGCGAGCAGCATTTGGGTAAGGAGACGGAGGCGGCCGAGCTGAAGAAGAAGGCGGACGAGTTTATGAATCTTTGTGGAATTGCCCTTGATCTTAGCAAACATGCTGACAAGTGATTTGATTGTGTTTTTCTTTTTCTTTTTCCTTATTATTATTGAGTGACGTTGTATTGTATGAGGTTGATTATTATCTGAGATGAAATGTTAGGATAAATGTTGAGGTGTTTTAACAGATATAGATGTATGCATCAAGATTCTAGTTCACTTCTTTAGGGAAAGAAAATTCTTCTTCTTAATTTGCGATGAAAAGGAAAGAGAATTCTTTGTTTTGTGTGTTGCAATTTGATGTGACCAGATCTCAATACAGATGCTCTGCTTGCCAAACAGGTTCTTGCGAATAAAAGCCACTTGAAATAAAATGGTATAACAATTGTGTGGGGTCAAGAAGCAATCCAACACCTCTTAGGAGCTGAAGCAAGATGCTTGCCAAAAAAATGCAGGCAGAGGATCCTATTCCGAACTCAATGCCCAAGTTCTGCTTTGATTTATCAATATAAAATACCTCTAATGGCTAACATTTCAAGAAAGAAATTTTATGAACCCTCCTCTTCTAATCTTGAGTATAGCTTATAATAAGCAAAACAACCAATATATTGGCTCCTAAAAGGAAATTACATTACTATTCATTATGAGCATAAACACTTGTAAATGTACAGGATTAACATGAAAATAAATTTAATAAATAGCATAAGCAATTAACAAGGTAGAAATCTGTAATATTTGCCCCGGTCAAAGCTAATCATCATAAAAGTTTATCAAGGAAGAATATCCTGCCTCTATTCCCAAAATCACAGCCAATAATCGTACCAAATACTTAATTTTCAACGATCTCATAAAAGATATGCGTACAGAATATAATCAAATATGATTTAAAGCGGGCAGTTACATATATAAACATCAGTCATATTGTCAGGTAATCACAACTTCACGACATGATGGTTTTAATCCGTAGAGACAAAAGGGCCTCCATGGAAAAAAGAGGCAGGAAAGCCGGAGAAAAGGAAAGAAAGAAAGAAAGGTGCTGTTCTACTAACTAAAAAGCAATGCTGATCAATGGCAGCTTCAAGACGATCCCAATCTGCTAATAAATCACCAAAGCGGATGAAATCTTGATAACATAGTTCAAAAATTCTTTTTCTTTCAAAATCATTATTGCTTGCTAGCCAATCAATCATAACTTGCATTCAGAAACTTCAGTAACTCGTTGCGGTTGTTTTCAGCCAATTTGTCTTGCTTCGATTTGTCAACCTTCAATTGGATCTACAAAATGACAAAATCTAAGCAAATAATACACGTAGCCTATGGGGAATTCTGAAAATAAAAGAGCAAAAAGATAAATCATACCTTTTTACCAGAAACAGAACTGTATCGGACATTATCGTCTTTCTCGCGCCCAAGGAACTAACATAAATAAATAAAAAAGAAAGTCGGTAGGGGACTCTAAAATCTACTAGCCACAACTCTGAAGAACAAACTTCAGAATTTCTTAGAGTTGAGGATTAGGAATATAATTTTATAAAGGGTGACTAGGATCCTTTTGATCGGATTTGTAATCAGATCCAATCAACTTTTTAGCCTTCATGTTCACATTGGGATGTGTGCTAACAATTATGACTATGAGAGAAACTTCCACTCTTTCAAATAATCGTATGATTGCAAACACAAATTGCAATACACGCCCGAAGGAAAAAAATGATAGGGTTTGTTGGATAGAATCCTAGTATAATTATACCAACACTCTTCCATAAGTCGAGCTTCTCGTTTTCAGTCTAACCCTCGAATTTTGCACAATGTGTGTTTGCAATTAAATCCGCTTAAGCAGGGTGGGATATGAACATGTAGTTGTCTCTAAATACCATTTGAAGCCCTACCGCTATACGAAAATTTTCAAAGATTTTGTGCAGGTCAAGGTTAATACTTCTAAAATCTAACATCGTGTACCTTGGAAAGCTGCACAGGACTACTGCTCCCCTCGGCCTTCAGCTTCTATATATAGCTCCCATTGCCAAGAAATCAGCAAACCAATTACCCGGTTATTGACCACAGCTCCAATGTCAAAGAGCCAACCCACAAACAAGAAGCATAAAGTATAAGGACCAGAATTATGAACATCTGACTTTCAAATGATATAAAAGATTAGACATTTCATAAAACACACCCAGGGAGCCAGTTTAAGCTATCAGCGGTGAACTAATGATGATCTAAGAGAAGCTATAATTAAAAGCAAAGATTACTGCTAATCATGATCTCAGTAAAGCATTGGCCTACATGTCCAGACCTACAAAACTATGATTTATACCTTAAAAATATATCCATTTATAGAAGAAGAAGCAAAAGGGATTTGAAACAAAAGAATGTGCATTACACGACCAGCGGAACTGGTAGCCTACCTCGTCTTTGTATTTATGCTTGTTACGTTTGTGCTTATGAGACATATTATCCTTGTCCTTGACCTAGAGGGTAAAAAGAGTACACCATAAGATGCACTTAGAATTTAAATAACCAACAAAAAACTTTCATTAGAGAAATACAGTGAAAAAGCGAGGATCCCAAATGACTTCACCTTTTTCTGTTTTTCAATATGTTTGTGTTTCCTCAAGCGACTAGATTCCTTATGATCCCTCTCAGATGAGCTCCCAGAACTGTTGTGAAATCATGACGGCTTATCAATAATCCAAGACGAAACAAATGGCAACTTAGTCAATGGAGTGGAAGTCCTCCATGCAGTAAAACCACCATACAAAAAATTAACTAAAGATTTAATTTGAATAAAAACCAACAGAGAATACATTGTTAATATGAGAACTGCATATTTCATAGAAAAGATCCATCAAATATTTAATTTAAAAATTGGTACTCTATACATTTAGTTCTACATTCACCTCCAATATGCTCTAATAATGGAAATAAAATTCATTGAAAACCATAACCTTCAAGAATATGCAACAAGTTGTATTCTATAATGATGAACCATTGTTGTTTGTTCACATGCCACATATCAATCATTGCACTTCACTAGTTTCCTGCATGTGCCTAGCACATGTGTATGATGCCTAGATGGCAAATAGTTGTTAAACTCTGAAAGAAAAAAGGATAAGTTTTACTTTGTTTTTTTTTTCTATATTACACCCAGTGACGGTATTATGCCAATTCAATTTGAGAATGTAAGTTGTAGCCTTGATTTATTTGAACTAAAATATAATAGATAAAGTATTTGCATAGCATATATTTAGTCGTTTTTGCAAACATTCTAGGGTTGTGGAATCATTGCTCTACAAATGAGTCTTAATACCGGAAAAAGGTTGCAAGGGCTTGGAAATACAAAAATTTAGAAAAACTTGCATTTGATTGAGAATATAACTTATATTAACCACACGCGGATGGATGTAAATACTAAATTCATGATAGATGAACGTGGATAGAATATTCAAATCTGTTTCGAGTTTCTTTTTCCATGAAACTTTGAATGTCAAATAATGGTTTAGTAGGGTCATAGTTGAAATCTACTTAGTCCTACAGAGGAGTTGTGCCACTGCTGGGCCCCTCCGTTTGATTTCTCTTTTTCCTTGAAGGGCACATGGGCCAACCCCACGTGAAACGCCCAGAGAATTTTTATCCGGATTTTAATACATGGATCAGGATGCATGTCAGTGATTCAGGCGGGGAGTCAATTCATGAAATTGGTTTCAGATTGCAAGTCCATAAAGAGTTTGAATTATATATGTAGAGATAAATATCCTTGATATTTAGAAAACACAACCTTTTGTGGCTTATTGTATACTGTTAATGACAAAAGCTAACTTGCCCTAGATATGTTTATATACTGTTAATGACAAAAGCTAACTTGCCCTAGATATGTTTGCTCATCCAAAACTCAAAGTCAAGGCACCTTGTAATCAACCCAATATTGCAAAAATCCAAAAGTTAAGAGAGCCACACTTCAAGGCAAAACCAAAAAAACATCTATACTATATTGCTAAAACTACTCAGGGTTGTGGGAATTCACCATTTTTTAATCTTCTGAATTAATTCCGTTATTGTCCTTGATCATCCTGACTCTCAATTTATGTGTGCTCCACACCCTATCTATCTATACCACTATCCTACTTTATCCATCTATAAAATAGATTAGCTACATCTCTAAAGTAATATAAGTTTTTTCATGTTTAGTTTTAGTTATATGAGCATCGCACATGCAAAAACACCAATATGGTTGAAGGGTAAGGAACCCCCAAATTCCACCTCTTTCAAATTAATTCCAGAGTCCCATTGATAGGAGCTCGAGTCAGCCTCATTCCCAAAACATGTAGTCGCCACTTTAATAAAATTGTCTATATTATCATAGGATAAATTAGACTTCACCTCCAATTTAGATGGCCCCACATCTAGATTAAGTAGTCTTCATTTCATTCTAGAGAATAATAGGGCTGGAGAGGTAAGGGACCCTAAAAACTCCACTGCTTTTAAATTAATTCCATTTGTATCCATCGATGGGAACTTGAGCCGCCTCATTCCCAATATATGTGGTCCCCATGTTAATAAAGTTGTCTATATTCCCCAATATATGTGGTCCCCATGTTAATAAAGTTGTCTATATTATCATAGTGCAATTCATACTTTTTGCCCAATTTAGATGGTCCTACATCCAGATTAAGTAGTCTTTATGTCATTTATAAAGAAAAAAAACATACTTCTAGCCAACTCTCAACAAATTTGATTTGCATATAGTATCCCTATAACCCCCCAACACAAACCACACCATTTATATACACCCCTTACTGTACAAAATTTCACATTGTTTTTTGTAAATTGTAAGTAAATCCATAACTTGTTAAAATTATCAAAAAAGTCCATCACTACAAATACATGTAAACATTTATGGCGAGAATAAAAATATGAAGAAGAAAATGGAAAGTTTAAAATATAAAAAATGTAGTGTTTTCTAACGTAAAACTCTGGACATCATTCAAATTATTAGGGATGTAAACGGATCGGATACGAATTGGATATAGGCATTATCATATCCGTATCCGGTACCTATTTACGAATGCGAATACCGATACACATAGTCGTCGGTAACAAAAATTTACTATCTGTATCCGCTACAAATCGAATACGGATCGGATATTTGCAAAAATCATGTACGCTAAAATCGGATATGGATACTATTCGGATAGATACAAAAGGTCATGATTCATAATTACAACTGATAAAATATTTAAATAGGTTAACCAATATTTTTAGATTCAAACAATTACATAAAGTCCACAAGTCTTAATAGTTTCGAATTAGGGCTTTTCATGTAATATCAAGTCTACGAGCTGTCCATTAGTCTAGCTATAACTAATAGTAATTAGCAGTTGAATAGTGGGTACTATTATTTTGGATATCCGGATCCGGATAGGAAATCTGTATCCAAGTCAGATTCGGATTTGAATCCGGATTCTAAAAACCCGTCCAGATATGGATTTTTAGTATCCATATCCACAAGTTGTCGGATTTGAAAACAGATCCGGATCGGATTATCCAGATCCATTTATGTCCTTACAAATTATTGCTTCTATTCAGATGTTTTATCTACTACTATCTAGTCATCTCTTTGCAGCATTTTAAGTTATTTAAATCGACCCTCAATTCTCAATAGTAACCATTGTTATACAGCAAATCTTTTATTTACTAATATCTTAAACACCATATAAGACGGAAGCCATATTTGGGTTTCTCTTGATCCACGTCTTCATGGATTTCTCATGATCTCTAATACACGTTCTATACTCTGATTGGTCAGACAGGGTATATGGAGTCAGATAGGATGTTTGCCGACCCATCTCACGTAAAAATCAACCATTAAATTTATTTCGCTCATACTAGGAAATTAAAAAATTGAACTCATGATATCATACCGAAAAATCAATCCTTCAAACGTCCAACCTTTGACCTTAGTATGTACTCTTTTCCTTGTAGTACAAATCTAATGGTGTTGGCGTATTTTGATAGTAATCCTTATGACTTAATATGACAATTAATCTTGATTTTTTAACAAGTTGTCATGCAACTGATTTGTCAACCAAGTTAACTACATTACATATAACGTGTTTAATTTAATATGTTTTTTTATCTAAAGAATGTTTTATTATATAAAATGAACAGAAACTACTTAATCTAGATGTACAACCCACCTAAATTGGGAGTAAAATCTGGCTTGTGCCATGATAAGATAAAAACAACTTTAACAATGTAGAACCCACATGATTTGAAAAACAAGGCCAATTCGAGCTCCTAGCAAAAGATATATTTGGAATTAATTAAAACGAAGTAGATCTTTAGGATTACTAATCCCTCTATCACTACAAGTGTTTTTGCACATGTGATGTGATGCATGTGTTACTAAAACTAAAATGAAAAACTTGTATTACATTAGAGATATAGAGACAAAACTAAAGTTAAAGGGTATACACACAAGTAAGGCTAATTTGAGAACCAGTGAAAAAAGAGGATAAGTGAACTGTGTTTCAAATGCTACATATATAGTATACAAGAATCTGAATGAAATTCTATAAAATTTAGACTCATATGCAATAGACTAATATAAATACCTATCAAAATTTAGATATAAAGAAGACATGAGTCACAGGATATAACATATAAAAGTTGCTCAAGGATAATTAAAAATTCCTCAGAAAGTAAAGCAAATCTAACTTATGGGGGACCCACGTCTACTTCCCATACGAATGTCCTCAACTAACTACAAGCATCTATGATTTTGCCCCCACCTCCATATTTCTTCCAACCGTACATTCTCTTTCAGTATCGCTCTCCTTCAATTACAGGAGCAGAAATATGGAAAGTTTTCGGACATAGGGAGGGAAGGGAAGGGTTTTAGGCATCTGGTTGGCATTTATGATGCAAAATAGAGTAGCGTTTTATGGCGAGTGCTTAAGAAACATTTTTAGCTTCGAAGAATTGTTAAGGTTTTGGCACGATAAGGCATTTACATTTTCCAAGTATGTGATTGTTGAAGTGGAAATAAACAGTATAACAATCCCGTGCATGTACGATTTGCATGCTAGTAAATTGACAAAACTAGTACATGTACCGGCAGCAAGTGAAACTCATAAGCTAAACAACCTCATCGTTCATCTCCAAAAGCAACATTTTAACCGGAATAAAATTCTAGATTACTAGTCCAATAACTCGATATACCCAATACTGCAAGGTCATATATTACAAAAGACCAGAAATTGCTGGAAAAGAACTGGCTCTCCATATCCTCCTCATTCTAAATACTAGTTTATTGAATTTCAGGAGCACAGTGTGCTAAAATTTCCTCAAAAGCATAACGCTTAAACAAACTTCAAGCTAGGGTTCTCCACTAACGCAATCAAAGAGAAGACCTTTATACTTCCAACCAATTATTATCACAAGCAAACAAGATCTAATCACAGAACAACGATCTCCTTCCAAACCCTAACCGTAGCCCTAGGAGATCTACGTCTAAAGGAAATGAAATCACCTGTAAGTATCGGAATGGGATGAAGGCGAGGAATCGAGAGGAGATCGGTGCCTTCGTTTGCGCTTGGATCGGGATCGATCCTTTTTTCGGATCTTGAGCGACTCCTTGGTGTCCTTTTGTTGGCGGCGGCGGCGGCGATCGCGTCTCGATGAAGACGAGGAGGAGTCTGAAGAAGACGAATCAGACGACGACGATGACGCGACCATTGCAATTGGAGAGAGAGAGAGGAGAGACTCGATTTTGGTGGGAGCGCGAGCTTTTAGGGGCTACGACGCCCAATGCTTTCTTGTGGGATTAATTGCACGAAACCCCTCGGTTTACACCACTGCTGAGCAAGTGGAACCAAAAGTAAATAAAGCAACAAGCGGTACCAAAAGTTGAAAAGGGGATGGAGGCCCGAAGTTCGTGGACTCTCACGAGTCGGCCTGTGGGGCTAGCTGGTTTTTTTACGGTTAGATTTTTGGATCCCGTTCGTCTATGTGAGAGACCACAGCAATTTTGGTCATGGAGGCCCCGTTTTCTCAAATTTAATAGCCTAGCGGAAATATTTTGCTCACTGGAGTGGAGAAAATTCTGCGGTGTACAGGTCATGTGCCTGGTCATGAGAGAAAAAGAAATATGAACATGGCCCCACCAAACTGTCTGAAAGATGTCCAAAATTCTCCATCTCTTTCTCTTTCTGCTCGGGTGTGTTGCACCCGACACACTTAAGAATTTCTCAGATGGAAATAATACAATAATGGTCATTTTGAAGTGGATAATAAAAGTATGGCTCTATCAAAACTTAATTCTAATTTTCTAACTTTATCAGTTCGATATGTGCCCTTGATTGTTCTAGATAGAAGGATCATGACGTCCTGAAGCCATGACCTCTAGCAGTTGCAGCATCCCCCTGTGTGAAAGGGACTTCTATGTTGTCCGTTATTCCCAGCTATGTGTTGAAAAAAGCGGCGTCTGATCGAAAGCATTTTTTCTACTTATTTTTGCCAACAACCACTTGGTACCAAGCAACGGGTTAGCTGAAGAGTTTTAAAATCAATGCAGAAGAATGGTTTATTAAAAGCGGTGTTGTAAGGAGCGCGCTATATTCTTTCTCTTCAAAGAAAATGAGTAAGTGTAGCATTTTTAGTTTGGGTTTTTTTGATATATCCCCTCACAAATTCCATATTTAGGAAAACCACTCTCTCTTTTTGATAATTTTAAATAACCTACTCCAAATTTCTCCGTCAACTAAATTTCTCCGTCAACTAAATACCCCACTCCCGTAGGCTTCTGTTAAGTTAACCCTTAACCATGGTTAGTTATGACTGAGTAAAATCTCACCCTCTCCCCCACCCCCTTTATCTCTCCTCTCTCTCACACACACATCTGAGCCCCTCGTTACGAAGATTGCTGGGAACCATGGTCTCTGTAGGGTGTTTTTCGTCCCCCCATTTAGATGGGAATACGCGCGCGCTTGTCAGGTGTACCACAGATTCCCCCTGCGTAGGGTAGGCGGGGGTTTATTGATTGTGGGAATCCGAATCTCCGGCAGCTGCAGACTAAACTGCCATTAATTACCCA
Source organism: Agapanthus africanus (assembly GCA_030015575.1). Classification (NCBI taxonomy): domain Eukaryota; kingdom Viridiplantae; phylum Streptophyta; class Magnoliopsida; order Asparagales; family Amaryllidaceae; genus Agapanthus; species Agapanthus africanus. Next base: position 89,162,892 of record JASDDO010000028.1, on the reverse strand, counting down.
TCGTCTTTGAAGCGAGAGAACCTCCAATTGACGGGTCAAAATGGTCATGCGAACTCAATGTGCAGTGTGCATGTATTGTGTTTTGAGGGATTTTGGGTATATCGGTGTCACGACCCGAAAGTACGGAACATGACCGGCACTTAAACTACGAACGTCTCGAGGCGTACGTAATCTAAGTAAACCGAAAACCCAGAAATCCAAACCAAGAAAAGTAGTAGAGTGCAGGAAAAACCAACTTAAAGCAAGTAATTTCAATAGCATAAGCCGAATTATGCGGTTTTTAAAATATCAAAAATTTACTGAAAATTTCGGCAGAGTCTCCTTTGTAAATACTGGCCCCCAACGGGATACAACATGAATAGTATACGAAATCAAGAAAAAGGCATCCCCAAGCGGGAGCTAGCTCTTCGTCAATCGACGGTCACAACCACACAAGCAATAAATATACAACGCCAACGGCGAGGATCAAAAACTCAAAAGGGAACTCAAAACCACCAGAAATATAACGAGCGACTCTAAGGTCGAAAGAATAAACAACACTGGTCTCTATCTCAATAAATACATGTTTGGTTGATGGAACTTCTAGATACAACAGAATAATGATATACAAGATATAAGGATGGGTGAGATACAAATAACCCACCTACTAGCAAGCCACCCGGAATGGAAATAGTGCCAGCAAAGCCGTAATGAAACCTGTACGGCAAACCTGCAAGAAACTGGGGCACAACGGGGGTGAGTTGCCAACTCGTGAATAGAAAAACATCTACGCACAGAAATCGCATAAATAACGCAACCTAGGTCAATGATCATAATATATCCTCAAATATAAGTATAACAGGCAGCCTATAACAATGACTAGGGTAATATCTAACCCGAGTATAATTTCATGTGCCCGTGTCAGTGCCTCAGGTAGCAATATATCATATGAGTGAGGTATGAATGCATGAAACAGAATACATGTAAATGAAGAAACTGTTTTCATAAATTAGTGAGATTTCCTTCGTATTTTTAAATTGAGGTATCATAATGAAATCAGTATCAACAGTGTCTAGCATCGACACAAAACATAAATCTCACTGTCTCGAAATATCAATGTCTCAAGCTCAATATCTAGGGCGCCGTCAGTCCGGACCGGCCCCTACCATCCATCTCAAGACCACGACGGTATCCTCCGGATATCCGACGCGTCGGGTAATATCACCGGTAGGTAGTGCTCCCCAGCCAGGCTCAACGTCAACACCACATTCCTCTTGCCCCGGGGTACCATACCGGGCCCACCATGTACCCGTGACGGTTCCTCCACTCCTCGACACGGATCTCCAAAACCACAGCAAACTCATGGTGGACGACACTTTACATCACTAGAAAACCGCAACATTTTATATTTTAAAAGATCATAAGTTGTAAATTTTGCGGCTTTCCCCGAAATCCAGAAATATCATAAATCTCAAGAAATCATCACAAGTGCATATGTCAATGATAATGAACTAGGCATGAACAACTGAATAACAGTATGCATGAAGTGGTAGGTAATAACTACAATGTCTAATATGGCATATAAGGGAAGTACACTAATATCGTGTCAAAACTACCAGCTAACAATCTAAGTCAAGCAATTATATTCTCTAAAGTGTACGTGACATGGCAATTACCGATGAAGATGTGTGTGAGCCGGCAAGTAGGTGTACGACGTACATACGCATCATCGGTAATAGTGCTGGTGTCCTAACAGCATGATATCAATAATGGAATATGCAGCAAAATAAATATGCGAGGCAGAGCGAACAGCAATAATGTGCGGGAGCTGAATACTAGACACAACGATAACTAATCTGCAATAATCTAATATAAGTCCTACGAATGGTGCCTTTTGAAATAACACGAATCATGGGGTTTTGAAAATAGGGGCTACGGTGTTTTTATGAAAAGATACGTCGTTTTTGAAATATCCGTAGATTCCCTTGAGCTGTCTTTAAAAATGCCCACGATTCGTTAGTTTTTGAAATAGGTAAGAAGTCTAATCTAATCTAACAACTACACTAAACTATACGGCTGAACTAACAAGCTGAACTACAGATAAGGAAACCGCCTATCATCTGAGTCGATACATATACATACCTGTATATGTATAGTCGGTGATCCGCCTCAATAATATCATATCCGATACCATATCTATAATCAGGCATCCCAAGTCAAGAGTGCGGATCAATCATCAATATAGCTCGTACGTAAATCCGTCGTACGGCATCCCAATCTGGATACGGGTCAATATCACATTCATCATACTATTCACCTGGTATCCTCTTTATCAAATATCATGATCGGGGTACTGATCTACGTCTAGTACCATACTGATACCGCCTACGTAAGCATGGACGTGTGTGAAACACTACGTCAAGGACCCGCTACAACGTCATGTCGTATCTAAGATACGAACCCTGCTATATCACCGATCTCACGGCCTCGATCCAATCTCATCGACTCAGCTCAACCCCAAGTATCATCCTCAATCCGTATGTGAACACATAGTCCCATACCCATGTGAACACATAACTATAAAGAAGCCCATGAGCACATATCAATAGGAATGTATGCAAGTATGTATGTGTGTATGTGTGTGTAACACTACCCTAGGGTTCGCAACACTAAAGTAATCCAACACACCAATATCCATCCTAAGCATCGTTATTAATCCCAAATAACATATAAAAATTGTTGGTGTGTATACGCATCCGTATACACCACCACGGACTGCGGGGGTGCTATACGCCATCCACCCGACTTCTCCCCGTAGATATAAATCTACTCACCTGGTTCTCGCTAGCCGGTGCCGACGTCGCCACGCGCTTGCTTGTCGTCTTGAAGTCCACATGGGGGTACCTACATATCATAACGCACCATATCTCATTAAAATCCGACTCATGATCAAAACGACGCACGAATCCCACATAGTTCAAAACCTATGGTTGCTTTCACAAATCAACCCAAAAACCCTCGACGTCGGCGTACAAACGCCAAACCATCGAGAAAAACCCAAATACACTCATTTGCACATTCACGAACACTAATTTTAATATAAAATAGCTTAAAATTCCCAAAAACCCCAATTTCACTTAAAAGGTCGTTTTTCCGAAAATCTAGCAAGCACAATTCGCCGTTTGTACAAAACATGATGTTTAAATGAATGTAGCGGCCAATATACTTATTAAATATCTTAAATAAGTCATAGAAAAAAATTTCCAGAATTTAATCTCATTAAATTCCAAAAACCCTAATATTCTAGTTTACAAAATACCCTTTTTACAATTTCATAGCAAAAATGCACAAACTACAATTTAGGTTGGATTTCCATGAACTAAAGTGTTAAACTACACTTAATAAAGTTAATAATATGATAAAAACCCTAACCATATTTTAATTCTCAATTTAACACAATATTTACAAAAACTAGTTTGCAATTTTAACCAATTTCGACCATTTTAGATGCAACAATTTACAAATTATCTTCTAGATTAGGTTTAACATGTCTTAACATGCTAACTACACCATGCAACCTTAAACAAGTGACAACAACCCTATTGAATTTAAAACCCTAACTTTTCAATTCAAACTCCTTCTCTTTAGATTTCCAAACTTGCAATTAAACCACATTTAAGCACCTAATAAGATACATTAAGGAATTTAACCCAACAATTGAACAATAGGTTAGGATTTATACCTTAAAACCATCTTGAGATCAACATGAAACTAGACCTCCAAATTGAAATCTTTGCACCAAGATCCATGCTTAAAGAGATAAGAGAAAATGGGTAGGGCTTTGATTTGCATTTTAGCTTTGATTTTTGATGGAAATGAGTGAATTTTTTGATGGAAAATGAGAGGAGAAGAGGGAGGGAGGGGCTGCTGTTTTGGGCTGAGAATTTTCGGCCAGAAATGGGTGAGGGGAGAGAGAGGGAGGTGAGGAAAATGCAAGGGAGGAAAGTCAAGGTCAAGGTAAGGTCAAAGTCTAACTACTTTATCTATTTTCTAATCTTTTCTTTTATTTCTTTTTCCTTTGCAAACCAAGTGGGGAAAAAGTGAGGGCTGCTGAATTTGGCTAAGGGGAGGGGTAAGTGGGGGTGTGTGGGTGTGGGCACGGGTGTGGGGTGATGAAAAATGATAAATACAATACCCCAAACATCCATTTACGCTAAAAAAAAGCCTTTTTTCTTCAATAATTTCTAAACCGTTTTGGCAAATGATTTCGTTCCAAAAACTACATGATAAATTTTTATTTAATGTTTTATGATGCACAAAATTTGTTTCAACTCATTCCAATTCGTAATTTTCCCTAATTAAATGTATTAGTGACGGCTTAAAATAATAATAAAATAATATTTTTTTCAGAAAATTTGAAATTTCACCAGCGGCTCAATAAACACCAAATAATAGCAATTACATAGCTAGAATATGTATATTTAATTTTAATAATAAGATATTTGTATTTTGACTTTTTACAGAAAACCCCCTCATTTTACCGATTTTCCGAAATTTCACCGAAACGATTTTCAAAACGCTACAATCGGGGGCCTCGCACAGTTTACGGGGGTCCTCGCACAGTTTACTAACGGGGGTGTATTTTGAGCGTGGGATAATATGGGAAAAAGTAGGGTAAGGGGGCATCTTAAAAACGCTAGAGCGCTTGGACGCTAGCGCCTCACATGCCCGGCGTGTCGGCGCTGGACGCTTGAGCACTAGTGTCTCACGTGCCTAGCACGTCGGCGCTGAGCGCTAGCGCCTCACGTGCCCAGCATGTGGGCGCTGGACGCTTGGGCGCTGACGGAAAGAAGAGGCTTTAGCCCTGAGAATAGGAGTTAAACTTCAAAAGAAGGATTATTTTAGTAGTTTAGGAGTTTAACTCTCAGGAAAGACTTTTGTTTATGGAGTTAAACTCCCAAAAAGAACTTTATTAACGGAGTTAAACTCCAAAAGATGTTGAATGGAGTTAATCTCCCTGAAATCTTTGGAAATGATCAAAGGAGACCCCTTTATTCTCCCCTTTGGCCCTGAATCTTCTTTTAGACCTTGGATCTTCCTAAGGTGGGATTTTTGGAGATGGGTCTCCTTCTTCCTCCTCTTCTGTTGGCCGGATCTTGGAGAAAAAAGGGAGGGTGAGATTTAAAAGTCTCCCATATTTAAGATCTGATGGAAGATCTAAATTCCTCTTCAAGGATTTGATGGTGAAAAACTGTTTACTTTTAGAAAAGAAAGAGTTAAACTCTTGATTTAATTCAAAAAGGGGAAGAAGGTTTTAGAATCTTGAGGAAGGAGAAGGGGGTATAGCCCCTAATTTTTTGAGAAAGAAAAAGTTGTTGAGATATTTTCATCATGTTTGCCTTTATAGGCTACAGACTTTACATATAGTCTCTTGGGCTTTACCAAATGGCACTTGTGCCACCCTATACCTTATATGCTTATTTTTTTATTGCACATAAGCCATGGGGTTTACAAAATCTTGGCTTTCTTCCCATTTTACATATATTTATTTCTAAAAATTACAGTTGAGACTAATTTATTGCCTCCTTTTTGGCATGGACCCGGCCCCTTCCATACTTGGTCTTGACTTGGGCTTGGGCTCGGGCCCACTTGACTTGGGGTTGACCTTGGTTTTGACTTGGTCAACTGGGGTGTAATTTTGACCCCAACAAAATACCCCCTATCAATAAATGCACACCACATATGTCGGTTGTGTGCATGAAATTGATGGATCTTCTTTTGCGTGGAGGTCGACTCTGTTTTGACGACGTGGAGGTCGATGTAGCCCTTTTTGCGACGTGGATGGTCGGTGCTGCATTTTTTGCGACTTGGACAGTCGGTGCTACCCTTCTAGCAACTTGGACGGTCGGTACTGCCCTTTTAGCGACGCGGACGGTCGATTCTGCCCTTTTTGCGACTTGGACAGTCGGTGGTGCCATTTTTGCGATATGGATGGTCGGTTCTGCCATTTTAGCGACGTGGACAGTCGATGCTGCCCCTTTTTTCCACGTGGACGGTCGGTGCTGCCCTTTTAGCGACTTGGATGGCCGGTGCTGCCCTTTTTGCGACGTGGACGGCCGGTGCTGCTCTTTTAGCAACTTGGACGGTCGGTGCTGCCCTTTTTACTACGTGCATGATCGGTTCTGCTTTTTTGCAACTTGGACGGTCGGTGCTGCCGTTTTTGTGACGTGGACGGTCGGTTCTGCCATTTTAGCGATGTGGATGGTCGGTGCTGCCTTTTTATGACTTGGATGGTCTGTGCTGCCCTTTTTGCGATTTGGACGGTCGGTTCTGCCATTTTAGTGACGTGGATGGTCGGTTCTGCCATTTTAACGACGTGGACAGTCCGTTCTTCCCTTTTTGCGACTTGGACGGTTGGTGCTGCCATTTTTACGACGTGGACGGTCGGTGCTGCCCTTTTAGCGACTTGGACGGTCAGTGCTGCTCTTTTTGCGACGTGAACGGTCGGTTCTTCTCTTTTTGCGACTTGGACGGTCGATGCTGCCATTTTTGCGATGTGAACGATCGGTTCTACCCTTTTTGCTACTTGGACGGTCAGTGCTGCCATTTTTGCGACTGGACGGTCGGTTCTGCCATTTTAGCGACATGGACGGTCGGTGCTGCCTTTTTTGCGACTTGGACAGTCGGTGCTGCTCTTTTTGCGACTTGGACGGTCGGTTCTGCCATTTTAGCGATGTGGACGGTCGGTTCTGCCTTTTTTGCAACTAGGACGGTCGATGCTGCCATTTTTGCGACGTGGACAGTCGGTTCTGCCATTTTAGCGACGTGGACGGTCGGTGCTGCCATTTTTGCAACGTAGACGGTCGGTTCTGCCATTTTAGCGACGTAGACGGTTGGTGCTGCCCCTTTTGCGACTTTGACGGTCGGTGACTTGCTCCGCTTCTTACGGTGTCGGGGTTGAAGTTGACTTGCTCCGTTATCTGTGGTGTCAGGGTTGATTTGTTTGATTTGATTTATTTTGAGAGTTCCCTACCCGTCCAGCGGGACTTTTGAGATTGGAAGCGCCACCGGACGGGACATTAACTTGATCTGTTTGGTTTCTGCCTTGTTTGGCGGGATTTTTGAATTTGAGAGGAGCTTGGAATTTGGATTTTGTTTGGCATCAGCATTGCTATACTGAAATAATTGCAGGAGCAACTCATCATTTTCCCCGAAAGGACTTGGGATTTGGTTTTTGGGTCGGCATCAGCATTGCTGCATTGGAATAATGCCAGGAATAGCTCATCATTTGCCCCGGGAGGATTTGGGATTTGGTTTTTGGGTCGGCATCAGCACCGCTAACACTGAAGCAATGTCAGGAGTGACTCATCATTTTCCATTGCCCGTTAGGGAGCGATGGATCAGGAGACAGGTTTAGATCCCTATCACCTAAGGCTTTTCAATTTTATGAGCCGTAAGAGTCTCATAAAAGCACTTTCTCCCTACGAGTAGAGAGGATCTCGCATGTGTATTTTCTCCCTAGGAATCGTAGGGATTCCTAAGTGTGTTGCTCCTTTGTGAGTCGTAAGGATCTCACACAGGAATTTTTTCCTCACAAAGTCTAGAGGACTTTGCGAATGTATTTCATCTCTTTATTCACGAGTTTGCGCCCTATCGGGTTTTCACAAACTCGCCGGCAGTCCTGCTATTTTTACTCACGGAGCCCTTTCGAGTTTTCATTCGTGCCCTTTTTGCTTGTGGACATACCGTTTTTTTTTATCGCCGATGGGACTTTAAATGTCGTCTTGCCGGTAGGACTTTGGGAGAGATAGGGGTCATTTGCACCCGTAGATTGTGTACAGTTTTACAGGATGTATGATCCAAACCGTAGGGTCGGTGTGCTCAATTCGTCTACGACTTGGAGTATTCACGTATAGTATTCTTGAGATATCGGCCATTGATGGGTGGCATGGGCCTTTCTCACTCGGCACTTATTAGTTAGTAGGATCCTCCATCGAACGCTTTCTCGATGACGTATGGTACTTCCCAGTTTGGCTCAAATTTTCCTTTGGCATGTCGATTAGGGATGATCGGCTTTTTGAGAACCAACAACAATTCGCTTTTCTTGAAAGCACGGAGACGGGTCATCTTGTCATAGACCCGTGATATTTGGGCTCGGTATAGCTCCAGATTTTTCTGCACCGCGAGCCTCTTTTCTTCGAGGGCGTTAAGCTCTTTGAGCCTAAAGAGAACGTTTTCCTCCTTCGTCAACTCGTGTTGGACGGCTATTCTTAGGCTTGGAATTTCGACTTCGAGTGGGAGGATTGCTTCCACTCCGAAGAGTAGTGAGTATGGAGTGGATTGAGTTAGAGTGCGGTGTGTGGTATGATATTCCCACAATGCCTTATGGAGCTTGAAATTCCAGTCTCTCTTATTGGCTGAAGCATTTTTCCTCAGGAGCTTGCATAGAGACTTATTGAAGGTTTCGACTAGCCCATTGGCTCTTGGATTATAGATGGAGGAATATCTTCAATCTATCTTGTGATGAGTAGCGAACCTTGAGATTTTGAAGCTCTTGAAAGAAGGCCCGTTGTCAGAAATAATTCTTCTTGATGTACCGAAGCGGTATAGAATACTATGCCGGAAGAATGTCAGAATATCTTTTGTCTTGACTTTTTTTAGTGCGACAGCTTCAGCCCATCTGGAGAAGTAGTCTATTGCAGCCAATATGAACCGGTGGCCTTTGGATGATGGAGGATCAATTGGGCCAACTATGTCGGTTCCCCAAACTTCTAAAGGCCACGACGCCACCGTAGGGTGCAACGGATTAGGATGCTTGTGAATGAAATCACCGTGAATTTGGCAGACATGAAATTTCTTTGCATACTCTTTGCAATCCATTATCATGGTGGGCCAGTAATATCCAAGCCGTTTAATCTGAAGCTGCGTTTTGGGGCCAGACTGATGAGCCCCGCAGACGCTCTAGTGAACTTCTGTCATGACTTTTTGGGTTTCGGCCAATGACAGACACCTTAGCCAGAGTTGGTCATATGATCTGCGGTATAGCGTATTATTTACAAATACATATCGGAGAGCTCTCTTCTTCAGCTGAACCCTCGCAGATTTTTTTTCGAGCAGCTTCGGAGATACTCTATGAAGGGCTCTATCCAATCGGGCTCCTCTTGAATGATCAGAGCTTCTTCGGCAGGATTGATCTTTTGTTCTGCACTTCCCTCTTCTCGTAAAGAGACTGGGGGCAGAATTTGTCTGCTCCTGACTGTGATCAGAATTTCATCCATGTCGGGATCAGCCAGCTCTTTGGCTAGGCGAGCGAGAACATCGGCTTTTCCGTTCAACGCCCTAGGGACTCTCATTAATTCAATGTGAGTAAACCTTTTCATGAGTTCCACCACCCGGTCTCTATATCGAGCTAACTCAAGATAATATATCTTGTAGTCGCCGCTTACTTGATTGACGACAAGCTGGGAATCACCGTAGACTCGTAGCCGAAGGATTTCCATTTCTATGGCGAGCTCCAAACCAGCTATCAGAGTTTCGTACTCAGCCTCGTTGTTTGTACGAGGCTCGGTGAAAGCAAAAGAATGTCATAGGGTTCCTATTGATGGTGTGATGAATACCAATCCTATCCCTGCTTTTATCTGTGGGATGCTTGATTTGCTGGAGGTCCTGATTGATGAGGCTCCATCGAAGTAGAGCTCCCAACATAGCTCGTCATCCTCGAGGAGCAGCACTTGTTCGTCGGGTAGCTCGCAATTGAGTGGCGACACTATTGGTATGGGATGCGCAGCAAGGAAGTCGGCAAGGGATTACCCTTTTACTGCTTTATGAGGAGTATAAATTATGTCAAATTCAAGCAGCATGACAGCCCATCTCGCCATTCTACAGGCTAGGCTTGCTTTGGTCATTAAGTGTTTTAAGCGAGTCGACCTTAGAGATCGGCATAACCCGATGAGCGAGCAGATAGTGTCTCAGTTTCTTCACAGCGAATATTAGAGCCAGACATTGCTTTTCGATCGGGGAATAGTTGTGTTCCGCCCCGACTAAAGTTCGACTGAGGTAGTAGAAGGCATTCTCTTTTCCCTCCTCGTTGTTCTGGGAAAGGAGTGCACCGAGTGACTCATCTAGCGCGACAGTATAAAGAATCAATCGTTTATTTAGAATAGGGGCAGCAAGCACTGGAGGGTGCAACAGGTACTGTTTGATGTTTTCGAACGCTTCTTGACATTCGGTATCCTAGACAAAAGGAGTTCCTTTCTTTATGAGCTTTGAAAAGGGCCTACATCTTCCCGATAAATTTGAGATAAACCTCCATATATAAGTAAGCTTGCCTTGAAAAGATCTTAGCTGCGTTAGATTTTTCAGAGGGGGCATCTCCATGATGGCCTTTATCTTGGAAGGGTCAACTTCGATCCCTCGATGTCGGACTATGAAGCCCAGGAATTTTCCCGATGACACGCCAAAAGCGCACTTCAGAGGATTCATTTTTGTAACAACCCTAAACTTTCTGTACAATTTTTTTTCAAAAATACAGAAAGATGTACTTTTGTCTGAGCATAAGTTATAAGTTTGTTTTATTTTTGAACAGCAAGAAGGAGCTTATAGCTCATTGGTAATACCTTGCACTGCTGAACCAAACCACCAGAGTTCAAATCCCATCAGCCACACATTATTTTTATTTTAAATTCTTTTAATCTTTTAGAAGTCTAAGAGTCTGCACGTGCACTATACGTAATAGGGTAAGTTACAGAATAAACAAACGGGTCCACGAGTCAAGACGAAGCGTGGGGACACATATCAGGAAGATGGACCCCGACTCGGGCCGGCGGAACGGTTGACTCGGTCGGCGCCGCCGGGTCAACTCAGCCCGATCCCATTTTTTCTTCTTTCCCCTGTACCCTTTGGACTACCCGACTCTCCCTGCACTATTTAAATTCTCTGCAATTAAATAGAGAATTAAAATACCCCCTTTTAATTTTTTTAATGCAAAATTAAATACAATTTTTATCACACTCTTGCACTACCCTAAACCCTAATTTTTCCTATAAATACCACAGCTAAACTCACCCCTCCTCACTCCCAAATCCCTGCCCAAACTCTCAAGAAAATTCCCAAGTTTTTTTTTTGTGTGCAAGTGGAGTTAGCAAAGGACGAAGCGCCGACGAACTTCCGACGGCAATCCGAGAAGTTTCCGGCGACGAAACGACACATCGGTGCTTCCCCAATCTTTCTCTTCCCCTTCTCTTGACCCTAATCCAGTAAGTCCCCCTTCTCTCTCTCTCTTGCTATTCTCAAATTCTTAATCCTTAAAACGTGTCGGAAGCGGAGTTATCCGGTTTCTGATTCTCTTTTCTTTCAAAAATACAACATTTTCTTAATAACAAACCAGCTTTTGATATATATAGTTTAATACTCATTAACTAAGACAATAGAACAAGTTTTATATTAAAATGATAATCGTAGTAAGTTTTATTCCACTTTTACAGTAAAATACCTTTATGTTTCATATCGACATGTTTATAACTTTTAATTATGCTAGCTTTAGAGAACTCACGAGGTAATGACCTACCTCCTCACAACACTCATATCTATCATAGCACGATGAACCTTGGGACAATAGAATACGGGAAATACGATTTTACAGTAAAATACCTTTAACTTATAAAACCTTTTTCTTTAAAAAATGTATTAAACATTTCCATGCAAATGCGCCTCTACAACCCATTTTGGGGAACCCCGTTCGGGATGGTGCAGATTATCGCACATCCTCGGGCTTAGTAGAGTGAGATGCAGACCTTCGCAAGGAGCATTCGGTCTCGATGGATTTTATACATTTTTCTTTAAAAATGAGATTTTTACAAGAAAATTAATAAATTTATTTTCGTTAAATATGTATATATAAATATTACCAAAATACTTATTTAAATATATATAATATTCCATGTTTGCAAAACTCAAGAAAAGAAGTCAAATATTACATGAAACTACCATGATAATTCAAACAATATTCATAATACAAATAAATACCATATATTATGAAATTAGGTTTTATTCACTAGAAATGTCATATTGATAAAATACACATCCATGAAAACTTTAAAGATGATAATAAAATACTTGAGGTGTATTTTGAAAATTAAATAAAATTATTTTTACATAAATCCCCCTCAAGTTATACTAAATTACAATAAGAAGCCTAGTAAACATAGGTTTAAGCGGGACCGGTCTCTTGAGCCTCAGAGAGCCGGAGATATGGGTGCTTGCGTATTTAAGGTAGACAACTTAACAAACAGTGTTATCAATACGGTAATCGTCTTTGAAAAAGACACAAATCCTGCCGTCCATGTGCAGCGGTTACCGATAACACCAAAACCTAATTCAGGATTAAACTTCTTTTCTAATTGTCTGACTCAGACCGAGTCTCAATATAATCAATCTGATTTGAATATGATTCAAGTATCCAAACTACAATTTAACATGAATCTATGTATTCAATCTGTTCAATCTATTCAATCTATATTGACCAAACTGAACCATGGATATACCTCCATCTACATGATTCTCAAGTTACACCCATTTACTGATATCATGGTTTCGACAAGTCATCCATCTATACAATTCAATTTACAAGACAATACAATACAAACAATACAATCAAGACATCGCGGGGTTTATAAGGGGTAGATTGGTACAGAAGGTGTTAGAAGTGGCACGAGACTGCAGCCATAATACACCTAACCTGAATTCAATTGCCGTTGTACCGTGGTTGAACGGTTCCTTGTACTCCTCATACCTTAGTCTCCGAGGTAAGTGAGACTCCTCTCGTATATACTGGCCTCTTTTGTACCAAGCTACAAACAATAACGTTAACAATATAATACAACTTTAAAAGTTACACTCTCTCTGTCTATTCTATTTCTCCCTCATCTTTGGGACTTACCGAGTGATTTGTTCGCTGACGACATTCTCTTTCTTCTTCTTCTTTGGAATGTCGTCAGGTGATTCAGACTCACTGGAGATCGAGCCCACCAGCGAGGATTTGGACCAGCTTTCGACCCGGAGCTCTAGTTACTTGTACATTTCATTTTAGTACTTTCCATTTCTGTTATGCTACTATTTAGGCATTGCTTTTCATTCCATGTATTTACTTTTCAAATGTATTGTAAAAAGAATGTTTAATAAATAAAGTTGATGTTCAATTATATCCATTGACATTGTCTCTTATGTATTTTACTTATATTGCTTAGATACACTTAGCGTGTTTACTTCAGAGTAAATACGTAGCGGCTAGTCGCGTCTCCTTCGCTGCACACCGGGAAGCGGGGCGTGACAGATTTTGTTGGTGGCCCATACAGGTCAGAGCTGTATGGAACCCTACTATGCAGTTCAGCTCTGCGTGGACAACCTAAGCAATATAACACAAGAACCAGCAACTGAAAACATTCCTTACAATACCTATTCCTTGAATCTTATCATATATTTTGAATCTGTCCTAACCCAAAATTTTCTTTCAAGGTTATGAATTCCCCAAACAACACTAGCACCAACTTCAAGGACACTCTACCTCCCCTACCGATTACACCTGCCGTAGTTGCTCCGATCAATGAGCAGACGGTTTTGCTTGAGGCGATCCACAGCCTCCTAGAAGGACAGTAGCAACAGACTGCTGTTCTTTTGAACCGTCCAGAAGCGGAAGTACCCGGAGTGAAGCAATTCTGGACACTGCACCCCAAGAACTTTTCGGGAAAAGAGAGCCCTCTAGAAGCTGAGGAATAGGCTCAAAGCATTGAAGATGATCTGGCAGCGGCACAAGTGCCAGAAATAGCTTGGGTCCATGTTGCGAAATTATAGCTCACGGACAATGCACGGGTCTGGTGGAAGGCGGAAGAAAGCCGTCTTGATCAACCCATCGAATGGAAGACTTTCCGTAAGATATTCGACGCAAAGTACTTCTCTGAGACTGCCAGGTTCGACATGGAATATCAGTTCATCCATCTGCAACAAGGTTCAATATGGACCAAATCAGTAGATGAATATGACACTGAGTTCACCATGCTCAATCGATTCGCGGCACACTTGATACCGACTGCTGAGATCAGGGCAAGAAGATTTCAGCAAGGGTTGGACCAGGAAATCCAAGCTACATTAGCTACAGGGGATTTCCCAACCAATGATTTGGCTTTGAAGGCTGCCCGAGGATATGAGGCAGTGGTGAAGAAGAAGGGCAGAGCTCAATCTGCTGGAGTGAATCGCCCTGCCACTCAGATGGCAGGAGGAGCCTCTTCAAGGCTAACTGTTGAACCCAGGAGATAGGAAGAAATCAATAACCAGCCAGGTCCAGATTTCTGCTTCCATTGCAAGAGAGGTGGACATTTGGTGAAGGACTATAGGCGCGCAAAATGCCTGTGTTTATTTTGTGGCGTGTCTAATCATAGAATTGAAAACTGTTCTTATAGACGCAACACAACACATACCCACCAACCACCCGCAGTGGCCAGCTATCCAGGCTCCTGCACCTCGTCTTGCGCTCTCAGCTCCACCACCTGCACAGCTTACTTGCTAATTCCATTAGGCACTGAGGAACATGCCTCGAGGGCAGAGAAACATGCCCCAAGGACAGAGGAATGTGCCTTCGGCTAGAAGGAATGTACCACGACGTCAGACTTTCCTTTGACCAGCCGAAGAAGCAGAGGCTGTAGACCAAGGTAACACTGATAATTCTCTTCAACCTTTTCAAACCCCTGTATCACTTTGTTATACTTCTATCACCAAACTTTCCTTGAATCTGTTACACTTTCCTTTTACAAATTTTGAGGACGAAATTTTTTAAAGGAGGGTGAATGTAACAAGCCTAAACTTTATGTACAATTTTTTTTTCAAAAATACAGAAAGATGTACTTTTTTCTGAGCACAAGCTATAAGTTTGTTTTGTTTTTGAACAGCAAGAAGGAGCTTGTAGCTCATTGGTAATACCTTGCATTGCTGAACCAAAACACCAGAGTTCAAATCCCATCAGCCACACATTATTTTTATTTTAAATTCTTTTATTCTTTTAGAAGCCCAAGAGTTTACACGTGCACTACACGTAATAGGGTAAGTTACAGAATAAACAAACGGGTCAACGAGTCAAGACGAAGCGTCGGGGACACGTGGCAAGAAGATGGACCCCGACTCGGGCTGGCGGAACGGTTAACTCAGCCAGCACCGCCAGGTCAACTCGGCCCGATCCTATTTTTTCTTCTTTCCCCTGCACCCTTTGGACTACCCCACCCCCTGCACTATTTAAATTCTCTGCAATTAAACAGAGAATTAAAATACCCTCTTAAAATTTTTTAATGCAAAATTAAATACAATTTTTATCACACCCTTTCACTACCCTAAACCCTAATTTTTCCTATAAATATCACACCTAATCTCACCCCTCCTCACTCCTAAATTTTTGCCCAAACTCTCAAGAAAATTCCCAAGTTTTTTTTTGTGTGCAGGTGGAGTTAGCAAAGGGCGAAACTTCGACGAACTTCCGACGGCAGTCCGAGGAGTTTCCGGCGACAACACGACGCACCGGTGCTTCCCCAATCTTCCTCTTCCTCTTCTCTTGACCCTAATCCAGTAAGTCCCCCTTCTCTCTCTCTCTGTCTTACTATTCTTAAATTCTTAATCCTTCAAACGTGTCGGAAGCGGAATTATCCGGTATCCGATTCTCTTTTCTTTCAAAAATACAACATTTTCTTAATATCAAACCTACAACTTTTGATATATATAGTTTAATACTCATTAACTAAGACAATAGAACAAGTTTTACATTAAAATGATAATCGTAGTAAGTTTTATTCCACTTTTACAGTAAAATACCTTTATGTTTCATATCGACATGTTTATAACTTTTAACCATGCTAGCTTTAGAAAACTCACGAGGTAATGACCTACCTCCTCACAACACTCATATCTATCATAGCACGATGAATCTTGGGACAATAGAATACAGGAAATACTACTTTACAGTAAAATACCTTTAACTTATAAAACCTTTTTCTTTAAAAAATGTATTAAATATTTCCATGCAAATGCGCCTCTACAACCCATTTTGGGGAACCCCGTTCGAGATGGTGCAGAATATTGCACATTCTCAGGCTTAGTAGAGAGATGCAGACCTCTGCAAGGAGCATTCGGTCTCGATGGATTTTATACATTTTTCTTTAGAAAAATGAGATTTTTACAAGAAAATTAATAAATTTATTTTCGTTAAATATGTATATATAAATATTACCAAAATACTTATTTAAATATATATAATATTCCATGTTTGCAAAACTTAAGAAAAGAAGTCAAATATTACATGAAACTACCATGATAATTCAAATAATATTCATATTACAAATAAATACCAGATAGTATGAAATTAGGTTTTATTCACTAGAAATGTCATATTGATCAAATACACATCCATGAAAACTGAGCTGTATTTTGAAAATTATACAAAATTATTTTTACATAAAACCCCCTCAAGTTATACTAAATTACAATAAGGACCCTAATAAACATAGGTTTAAGCGGGACCAGTCTCTTGAGCCTCAGGGAGCCGGAGATATGGGTGCTTGCCTTCTTTTCTATCTTTTCTTTGATGTGGATAACCCACACCCATCTTGCTTGTATTTAAGGTAGACAACTTAACAAATGGTGTTATCGACACGGTAATCGTCTTTGAAAAAGACACAAATCCTGCCGTCTATGTGCAGCGGTTACCGATAACACCAAAACCTAATTCAGGATTAAACTTCTTTTCTAATTGTCTGACTCAGACTGAGTTTCAATATAATCAATCTGACTTGAATATGATTCAAGTATCCAAACTACAATTTAACATGAATCCATGAATCTATGTATTCAATCTGTTCAATCTATTCAATCTATATTGACTGAACCGAACCATGGATATACCTCCATCTACATGATTCTCCAGTTACACCCATTTACTGATATCATGGTTTCGGCAAGTCATCCATCTATACAATTCAATTTACAAGACAATAGAATACAGACAATACAATACAATTAAGATATCGCGGGGTTTATAAGGGGTAGATTAGTACGGAAGGTGTTAGAAGTGGCATGAGACTGCAACCATAATACACCTAACCTGAATTTAATTGCCGTTGTACCATGGCTGAATGGTTCCTTGTACTCCTGAAATCTTAGTCTCCTGGATAAGTGAGACTCCTCTTGTATACACTGGCCTCTTCTGTACCAAGTTACAAACAACAACGTTAACAATATAATACAACGTTAAAAGCTACACACTCTCTCTGTCTATTTTATTTCTCCCTCGTCTTTAGGACTTACCGAACGATTTGTTCGCTGACGACATTCTCTTTCGTCTTCTTCTTTGGAATGTCGTCAGGTGATTCGGACTCACTGGAGATCGAGCCCACTACCGAGGATTTGGACCAGCTAGCTTTCGACCCGGAGCTCTAGTAACTTGTACATTTCATTTCAGTACTTTCCATTTCTATTATGCCACTGTTTAGGCATTGCTTTTCATTCCATGTATTTACTTTTCAGATGTATTGTAAAAAGAATGTTTAATAAATAAAGTTGATGTTCAATTATATCCATTGATATTATCTCTTGTGCATTTTATTTATATTGCTTAGATACGCTTAGCGTGTTTACTTCAGAGTAAATATGTAGCGGTCAGTCGCGTCGCCTTCGCCATACACCGGGAAGCAGGGCGTGACAATTTTCAGATTGTATTCCCTCAGTCTAGTGAGAACGGTCCTAAGATCTTGGATGTGATCGGCCTTGGCTTTAGTCTTGACGATCAAATTATCAACATAACATTCGACGACTTTATGGATTAGGTCATCAAAAATATTGGTCATTGCCCTTTGATATGTAACACCTGCGTTATTCAGTCCGAACGACATCACTTTGTAACAGTATATGCCGATCGGGTTCGAAATGCTGTTTGCTTCTTGTCCTCAGGCGACATTTTTATCCGATTGTACCCAGACGAACCGTCCATGAAGGTGAACAGCTCGTAATTTGAGGTGTCATCGACCATCATTTCTATGACCGGAAGCGGAAAATCATCTTTAGGGCATGACTTGTTAAGGTCCCTAAAATCGACGCAAACCCGGATTTTCCCATTTTTCTTTTTTATTGGGACAATGCATGCGATCCAGTCTGCATATTTCTCTTCCCTGATGAAGCCAGCATCAATAAGTTTCTTAGTTTTCTCGATGACTTTTTCTTCCAGCTCCCTTCTCATTCTCCGAGGAGCTTGTTTGACAGGCTTGGCATCAGGAGATATAGCCAGCTTATGCACGACCACTTCAAGGAGAGGCCAGGCATTTCTTTGTACGTCCACGCGAAGCAGTTGGTGAACTCATACATCAGGGCAATTATCTGCTCTTTCATTTCCTCTGACAAGAGTGATCTAAAGTAGGTCGGCCTTGGATTATCCGGCGTTCCTAAGTCAATGTCGGTTAGCTTATCAAAGGTTGCTTGTCCACTGTCTTCGAGCTCTCGAGGGGCTTCTTCTGGCTCAGATGGATCGTTGTCATCATTTGACCTTTCGCTGGCTTCACCAACATGAATCATATAGCATGTTTTAGTATCAGGTTGAATGAAACCTATGCCCCGTCTATCTGGGATTCATCCATCGATGAGTGCTCGAAGCTGAGGTGGATACCACAACCCCTCATAAAACTTCGCTTTGGATTCCGTTTGATATAACCGACATCCGCACTTTTCAAAATATTCCCGCATCTCGGGCGCATAATATCTGGGATTGAGGACGGCTCTTATACCTTTCTCATAGGGAAGGCACGTGGCAGACAAATCGTCCGGGTGCACAACAGGATTTGACCCATAAAACAGGATGCCCTTCTGTCCACTTTTCTTTCAGGAATGTAGAAGGTTTAAGATGGTCTATGGTGGAGACTGACAATGCATCTAGCTCCTTGCACATCTGCTCCGGCACCCTCGTGATAGTTAGAGACCCTTCTGTAGTCTCGCCCAATCTGCATAACTGTTGCAAGACGGATCCTCTTCTTCTGATTCTTCAGTGTCACTGCCTAAACGAGAGCGAATTTTGTTGCTGGATGAGCCTTCATTATCAGACTCATTCGTATCACTACCGAAATGAGGGCGAGTTTTACAAAAGGACGGACTTCCAGCGTCGGATTCATCAGTGTCGCTGCCGAAACGCGGACGCACATAGGGTTTTTGCTTTTGAAAGTGACAGCCGGCTCAGATTTGTTTTTGAGTTTTGGGGCCTTTCTGTCCTTGGTCCGTTGTGGTTTAGCATTTTGGGGGTTCACAAAGTACCGAGAATCTTCATATTGGACTTCATGCACACCGAACGGCTGGATGTCTCCGTCAATGCATCTTTTTTCGCCATTTTTAGTATACTTCATGTATTGATGGAGAGTTGACGGAACAATGCCATAATCATGGAGCCTTGGCCGCCCCAAGAGAATTTTATAAGACGTGTCGGTGTCGATCACGCATATCTTAGCTTCGGTTTGCAGGTCCCCAAACCTGATCGGCAGAGCTATGGATTCCAGAACTTGCTGGCAATTTTGATTGAAGTCTTGAATGATAATCCTTTCTCTTGACAGATGTCGGACATCCATTGACAAACTCTTCAGAGTCCGCAAGTTCATGATGTTCACTGAAGATTCCAGATGGATCAATATGCGATTAATCTGATCTTCGTCGCTGTACCCAGTCATGTAAAGCGGCCGATTATGCTCAGCCGTTCCCAGTAGTAAGTCTTCATCCTTAAATGCGACGGCAGCGGCATGCAGAGCGTACTGAGCTTCCTTCATATTAATTTTCGCAAAGCGAGCCTGATACCGCTCGGGGTTTTGTATAGCGTGAACGAGAACATCTCTAAGCTCTTTAGATAGGACCAAGGCATCGTAGATGCTCAGGAGAGACGGAAGTTTTCGGAGATGAGCCAAGACATTATACTCCACTGAGGAAGGACTCGAATTTTCATGAGTTGGCTCTCCGCCATCTTCTTCATTAGCGACTTGTTTCTCCTTCCCTCTTGAGGCGTTGCCCTGATTTGGCGGTAGAGCCCTGCTACTTATGAGCTGGATTTGGTTAACCTTTATGGCGAGCTCCTGGTCCTCTTCAGGAAAACATAGCTCTTCCTCAGAGTCTCTACCAAGGTGGACGACGTAGCAGGTTACTGTAGGGATCTCTTCGATGGAGTCTTCATATAGCTCCTCTAGAATCTCAGCCACTTCTATAGGGAAGAACCCGTTCAATTGAATTAGAGTCCTTTCCTTTTGTTCATAGTCTTCGAGGGAATAGATATATTTTTGAATGATCGATCTCCTTGCAGACTCTTTTTCGCGTCGAGCTGCACTTTTCTTCTTCTTGAGCTTTTTGGATTTTGAACCTGATGGAGCCGAATTGGCAGTTGGAATGGTGGGCTTCTTCTGCCCTTCCTATTCTGTTCTGGGCTCTTTCTGAAGTAGCTTTAGCATTTTCTTCGCCTTATTAGATATGTGCGGACTCTACGGAGGTTGCGGTGAGTCAGTTCATTTCTCAGGACAGCGGGTTCAGCTGTCTGCTCCCAGAAGGCATCAGCTTCTATCTGTATAAAGTTGGTGGTTACAACTTGATTGTTGAGCAACACACTCTTAGACAGCTCGATCTCTCTAGTCTTGTACCGCTGTCGACCCAGTCTTTGAAGTTATACCAATCCTCGATCGCATAGCTCACTCCTCGGTGGTATGGTCAATATAGAGGATTGTCGGTCATTTTTGCTTCTTGAGGTCTTTTCGATTTCGGCAATTGTAGACCGTTGTTCAAGGCAACTTTAAATATCTTGCGGACCCTGTCCATTCTGAAAGAGTAAATCTTATTCTTTTTCTCCTTTAGGGAAGGCCCTTCTCCTCCCAGCATGGGCTTTCGAGACCGATTGGTTTTGGATTCGCCAGCCTTTCGCGTGTTTTCATTGTCAGACCCATTGAAGACATTGGTATTGTTGGAATTCCTGCTTCTACGGTTGTCGTTCCGCTTGCTTTTCCAAGTCTTGTCTCTTTGAGAGTCCGGGGTAGACTCTTGCTTCGAGTATTCCAGCATTTGGATTTTCTTGGTTAGCTCCTGAAATGTCTTGAGGCCTACTGTACACAAGAATGGGACCATCCAATTGCTAAGGTTCCCAATGAGAAGGCTGACGGATTGGTCCTGCTCCACCGGCGGTTCGCACTTGATCGTGAGATTACCTCATCAGGCGGTAAAGTCGGCGTTGCTTTCATTCTTCCCCGGCTTGGTCCTCACAAGGTCAGCAATGAAGATTTTATTTCTGACACTCATGAATTTTTTCCGAAACAGAGACTGCATTTTGGCAAAAGTAATGACGGACCCGTCTGGTATGCTCGCGTACTAGTCGAAAGCAACACCGGTCAGGCTATTGACAAACTGACGAAGAAGGAGCACATCATTGCCCCCTGTATTTCCGCATGACGCTTTAAAGTGGGCGACATGCTGATTTGCATTTCCTATCCCGTCAAATCTTCCAAACTTAGGAATAACGTAGCCGCTTGGGAACTCAATCAGATCGTATTGTGCGGGATATGGCCACCCACTACTGCTGATTTCTTTCTGAGCTTCGACTTCGGCTACCAATATTCTAACCTTTCTAGTGACCAAATCCATTATCCGATCTTGTGTTAGCGGGATGACGCTATCTGGGGCCAAGGCGTCCCCAGAAGCGGAATATGGCCGGCTTTCGTGCGGCTTGCTCAATCTTGGACCCAAAGGGACAGGCATCGGTTGGTTCGGGTTATCATCATCCGGCTCATGAATAGAGACTTGCGCTTGATTGGGAGGCGCCCGAGCAATTTAAGCCGTAAGCCGCATCACAACATTCGTCAGGTCATCAATTTTGGAGCAAAGCTTGGCCATTTCTTTATCTTTGCTTCTGAGCTGTTTTCGAAGCTCTTGAAGCAGCTCTTGCTCTGCGGTCCTGGGTGGAAAGTCCGCTCTTCCTCGCTGTCCGAGCTTGACTCTACATTAACCGAGGGGTCTTTCTTCCTATTGGCCTCATCGAGAGGGTTTCCCTCATCCAGTGGAGGCGGCTGATCTTGGGAAGCGGCAACCACATTCAAGCCAGATTGGGCTTTATTTAGCACCCTCACTAGGTTTTAACAAGCATCAAATATGCAACTTTTAAAAATCTAGGGTGTTAACCAAACCTAACCTAGAATCGAACTAGAGGATTATGGTACAACATAACAAGTATCACATACTAGTTAGGGTCTAACACTAAGAGGAAAGAAATACAACCTTTGTAGACCTCTTCTCCTTGACTCCTTAGTTCTACTTAGAGTTTGAACGAGTTCGCTTGAAGCCTTCAAAGTCCCCGACGATCCACCACGGAGTTCCTTGGGTCAAGCTCCTTGCTTCACTTGACCTAAATGGAAGTGATGCAAACAACCTACACTAGTGGGCTAGACTAATATAGATTGGTGAAGTGGGTAATATTTTCACTTAAAAACCTTTCTTTTTCTTTCTCTTCAGTCACTTTGAAAAGGGGAGATAGCTTGGAGGAAGAAGGAGATGGAAATGGCTTAGCTTGAGCTCAAGAGAGATAAACTCAAGATGATAATTAGAGAAGAGAGAGTCACACTCACTCTTAACTAAGGCTGGGAAAATATCTAGATATTTTTGAAGTTGAGTTAATAGATAATTAGAAATGAAACCATGGTTAGTATAAGATATTTTTAGAAGTGTGTAGAAAGGAAAATCAACCATGATTTATTTCCCATTTTCTTTAACTTAATAATTAAAAATATCATAATAGTTTCCAAGTGAGCCTTGTATAGCCATCTCCAATGTATCATCAACCATGACACATGTATGCATACATGTATGCATACATATAAATATAAATATACATACATGCATGCATACAAAATAAAGAAAGGGTTTAATAAATGAGCTAATGGTCATTTGATATTAAATCAACACTTGATTTAATAATCCGGTCATATCATATACGACCCGACCAATAGAAAACGCCAGATTAAAATACGGTATCATATACGCGCATTTAATCAAGCTCCTGCGTATATCCCCATATGCGCCCCACATCGTTTTACCTGAGCTAGAAAACCCTTTGTGGGACTTTAAGACTCGTCAATACGCTAGCAGTAGGCAGTGATCATATCATATACCCACAAACCGTCAGCGGCATTAGCTGTACATAACAGCTCCCAAGTATTAAGCGAACAGAAGAACAACAAGCGAACATGTCAAAACTCCCGTAGAGCCAACCAGCAACACTTACCATACAGTCCAGTCACTTCGTCAGATATGCTGCATATCGAGTCTAGAGATGGTATCGTCGACCCCAATAACTTAATAAGTCATGCCGATGTATGGCCTATAACAGATCGAGAAACTACTAATAACACTTATCAGTAAATCTCATCAGCCCTAGCCAAAGACTTCCTGTTATAGCCAACCGAGCACAGCGCAACATCAACCCCCAATACCGGAAGAGACGAAACCTCTCCTATCGCTTATTGCCTCCATGTGTCTCGGAACTGTACTCAAAAGCCACCTGTTTTCACGACTCAGTAGAGCCGTGGTAGGGTGGAAATCAAAGCACAATGGGAGAACACACAAGACTCTATGACGATCTCGGGTCTACAGACTAACATGTTCCAGTGTTATCTGAGAACTGCTATCCGACGATAGATATAATACTATATAGGAGTTCTCGGCAAGTCCGTTCAGTGTACTCAGTCTCTACTAAGCACCCGTATACAATCTTTGATATCAAACACCAATGGATATGTGATCATCCATCGCCCATCATATGGGTCAAGAAACGTATACACTAGTATACTCTGGAATATCGATGTCCCGTCTCGATACACCCACGACTAGGAACATTTTAAGGATATGCTTATAAACTACACATGTCCCACTAGTATGATTTGCATCATAGTCACAGTAGTTAAGCAAATACTCTGTGGGCTTTATCAACATGTATCAAATGAATAATATGCATGATCAAGCGAACATGTCAAGATAAAGAGTAACCAGATAGCATACCATCATGTCGAGCAAGAATGTCCTCTGAATATACATATACATGCCGATACATCCATTATTAAATAATGGCCTCTAGGGCATACATATATCCAACAATCTCCCATCTGCACTAAGGCCAATTATTGGCGTATCTCATACCGAACATCTTAAAAAGTCGCTCATATTGCGGCTGACGGAAGGCCTTGGTGAGTGGATCCACGGTGTTATTCTTTGTATTTACTCTCCGTATCACGATCTCGCGGCGATCAACCATCTCCGGATCAAATGATATCGTCTCAGGATGTGTCTGGACCGCTGATGGAATCTAGGCTCTTTGGCCAACGCCATAGCCCATTTATTATCACAATACAATGGTATTGGATCAATAGTGGTTGGAACTACTCCTAACTCCGAGATGGACATCCTCATCCAGACGGCTTTCTTGGCAGCATCATTTGCAGCAATTACTCAGCTTCCATCATTGAGTCTGCAATGGTGTCCTGTTTGGAACTCTTCCAACATACCGCCCCTCCATTGAGGGTAAATAGAAACCCCGAGATAGATTTGCTATCTTTATCACTCTACAAGCTCGAATCGGTAAAGGCCTCCATTTGGAGATCCCCATTACCATTCACCAAGAACAATTCTTTAGTCCTTCGCGGGTACTTAAGAATGTTCTTCACAGCTGTCCAGTGTTTCTCCACTGGGTTGGATTGATACATGCTCACTACACCTAGTGCATAAGCTACATCAGGGCGAGTACATAACATCACATACATTATAGATCCTACGGCTGATGCGTTGGGTATAATGCTCATGCGAGCTCTCTCTTCATCAGACTTTGGGCAAAAGTCCTTGGAGAGAGTGACTCCATGACAAGCGGGTAAGGCACCCCGCTTGGAATCTTCCATACTAAATCTCTTTAGGATGGTGTTAATGTACCTGGTTTGGGACAATCCCAATAACCTTTTAGATCTATCTCTATATATTTTAATGCTCAATATATATGAGGCATTACCCAGGTCCTTCATGGAGATCCTTTGTGATAAGAACAGTTTGACTGATTGTAGCATAAGAACATCGTTTCCTATCAAGAGAATGGCATCCACATACAATACTAGGAATGTGACAGTACTCCCTACAATTTTCTTATAAATACAAGGTTCATCTGAATTTTTAATGAAATCAAACTCTTTGATTGTATCATCAAAACAAATGTTCCAACTTCATGATGCCGCTTTAATCCATAAATGGATTTAAGCAACCTACATGTTTTCCCGTTGCTCCCACTATCAACGAAGCCCTCTGGTTGATCCATATAAACACATTCTTCTAAATCACCACTTAGAAATGCATTTTTAACGTCCGTTTTCCAGATTTCATAGTCGTAGTGAGCAACAATAGCAAGTAGGATCCGAATGGATTTAAGCATGGCTATATGAGAAAAAGTTTCATCATAGTGCAGTCCTGGTCTTTGACGAAATCCTTTCGCCACAAGCCTTGCATTATAGGTCTCCACCTGCCCATCTACACCGATCTTTCTCTTAAAGATCCATCTGCACCCTATGAGTTTTACCCCAGAGGGTACATCTTCCAAAGTCCATACTTTGTTGGTGTACATAGACTCCATTTCGGATATCATAGCATCCAGCCACTTCACCGAGTCACCACTCGTGATAGCTTGCTGGAAACTAGTAGGATCATCATCATCTATGACGCAATCTTCTCTATCACCATCAATGAGGAAACCGCAGTATCTCTCCAGTGGGCGAGAAGTCCTACTAGATCTACGGAATGGCCGAGGTTCATAAGATTCTATTGCAATATCAGGTTCAACCAAGTCGTTATTTGTAACTTGTGTTCCTAGAACTTCTTCTATTTCTACAACATTGCCATCAGTATTATTTGTAAAAATTTTATTTTCTAAAAATGTGGCATACTGAGAAACAAACACTCTTTGTTCCTCCTTGTGGTAGAAAAGATATCCAAACGAATGACTTGGATATCCCACAAATATACACTTAACAGATCGTGTCTCGAGTTTGTCTGGATTCTGCTTTTTGACAAAAGTCGGATAATCCCAAATCCTAACTCGTTTAAGAGATGGTCTCTTCCCATACCATATCTCATATGAAGTGGTAGACACGGTCTTGGTTGGAACTCTGTTCAACAGATAGGCTGCAGTCTCCTATGCATGCCCCCAAAAGGAGAGAGGTAACTCAGTATCACTCATCATGGATCGCACCATATCTAATAGGGTACGATTCCTCTGTTCTGATACACCGTTGTGCTGTGGTGTGTAAGGGGGAATGAGCTGAGAGAGAATCTCATTCTCTTTTAGGAAGTCCAAAAACTCTGTACTCAGATACTCTCCACATCGATCTGATTGAAGTTTCTTGATGCTCAAACATGTTTATTTTTCTACTTCAAGTTTGTATTCTTTGAATTTCTCGAAAGCTTCAGACTTATGCTTTAGTAAAAGCACATGTTCGAATCTTGAGAAATCATCAGTAAAAGTTATGAAGTAAGAAAAACCGCCTCTAGCATGTAGAGACATTGGTCCACATACATCACTATGTATGAGACTTAAGAGTTCTGTAGCTCTTTCTCCGTGTCCAGTAAAAGGAGTTTTGGTCATTTTACTTTTGATACAGGACTGACAAGTCGCATAAGATTTATATTCAAAAGGATTTAAATATCCATCTTTATATAGCTTGTTTAGTCTTATTTCATTAATATGACCAAGTCTACAATACCAAAGAAAAGTTTCATTTATATCTGAGAATTTTCTTTTATTTGTGTGTTGTATGTTGAAAACTGTGTGTTGATTTAGGACGTATATCCCTTTATTAAGTGTATCATACCCAATCAACTCTTGATTCAGGTTAACGTTCATAATATTATTCTGCAATACAAAATGATATCCTTCATTGTCTAACAAAGAAACAGATATTATATTACAAAGCATACTAGGTACATAATAACATGGGTTAAAAATCAATATACAACCCGATGGCAACCCTAGGTGATACTCTCCTACTGACACTGCATGTACATTGGAACCATTTCCAACTCAGAGAGTGTGATCACCAGTCTTCAAAACTCTGCTATTTCTCAATCCCTGCATACAATTGCAGATGTGAGAACCCGAACCGGTATCCAATACCCAAGAAGCAGAGTTTATAGAAAAACAGTTTTCAGTCATAAACACACCTGAAGCGGAAGCATCACCATGTTTCTTTTTCTTGAGATCAGTGATGTACTCAATACAGTTTCGCTTCCAGTGTCCCGACTTTTTGCAGCAGAAACTTTCTCCTTTTCCAGACTCTTCAACCCTGAATTTGTCTCTCCCTTTTGCCTTTTTGATTCCACCTCTCGGTTTAGTGGGTTTCTTCTTATTTCTTCCCTTAGCCTTGGCTTTTGGGACGGAAGAGGAAGATTGCCCAACAATCAGAGAGGGAGTCTTTGCCTTGAGCGTGTTCTCCCCACTTCTCAACATATTGAGAAGTTCAGGTAGCGACTTCTCCATGTTGTGCATGTTGAAGTTCACTGTGAATGGAGCAAAGGCAGGGGGAGAGACTATAGAACAATATCAACATACTGTTCGTTCTCCATTATCCATCCGAGGCCCTCAAGCTCTTCAATAAGATCTGTCATCTTCAAAACATGATCACCTACTGGTGTGCTAGGAGCCATCCGCATCTGAAACAACTTTCGAGACGCCTCGTATCGCAGGGTACGAGATTGCTCCCCATACAACTCCTTTGTTTGGAGAAAGATGGATTGAACGTCCATCTTCTCATGCTGCTTTTGATGTATGTTATCCATCGATGCAAGCATGAGGCATTTGGCAGTGGCACAATCAATATCCCATGTCTTGCGGATTTCCCTATCCGCAACAGAAAATGTAGGGCCAGGGATAGGAGGGGCTGGGGCAGTGAGGACATATGATACCTTATCATATGTAAGGGTAATGCTTATGTTCCTCAGCCAGTCTTTATAATTTGGTCCTGTCAGTTTATTTTTCTCTAATAGAAGCTTAAGTCCAGTCATGGGTATCTACCATTAGGAGAGAGAAAAGAATACACTCAGCGAAAGCTCTTGCAAAGATTAGATTGGTTATTATCTTATCTAATCGATCTCTCCCACTGCTTTTATCAAATTTTCCTTCAAACCTTAAAAATGAAATTAGCCAGGATTAATTACATTCTACAACTTCGCTAACCGTTCAGCCAGGCCAGTGTCGGAATTTTGAAGGAGGTTCCTCGTGCTTTCGCACAGACCTAATTAAAGTAAACCTCGTTTTTCCAGAGGCATAACCCTGTTGACACCTTTCTAGACACCTAATAGATTAACTAATTGTAAAGTTCAAAACTCTCCCGAGAGTAACTCTTACTCACAGTGGGACCGGAATCCAACTATCACATAGAAGGTATACAATCTCATTACAAATTTCAACTCTTGAAACTCCCGATATGGTTTTACCCTTAGCACTTATGACCTAAACTATGGTCAACATATCATAAGCACTAGTCAAGTTCTACCCGTCATTTCATGATTAATTAGACCCACTCATATAACCCTTAACTATAGTCAACATAATCATATGATTGTCCTAACTAATCGCATCATATGCTGTGTAGGAAGACATCACTTAGCTACCGTACAGTACGCCTTAACTATAGTCAAAATACGTAGCACAAATACTAAGTACTCTACTTCCTAAAATGACGGAGGGTTGCAGATGGTTTTTAAGAAAATCTTTAACGCTTTGAACTTGATATCGTTGTAGAATCAAATGGTTTTCAAAAGGAGTGGCTTAAGCTCCGCAATTTTGAAACTTGCTTTATCATAAAAAGGCCGAGTGAGTTTCAAATTCGATTCCACAACATCTTTTAAGTTTCTTTTTCTTTACATTAATCTCATTAATGTAGTCCCATCATTTAAGTCCTTAAGCCATCATAGAAAAGAAATGAAAATAGAACGTACACGTATGCCATTCGCATTTGTCTCAGTATCCCGTTATGCACCGTTAGGTTACTTAACTAACGGCATAGCGGGGAGGGACTAGCGCGGATGCAAAACATAAGCAACATTTATTATATATCATATATATAATATACTATTCGTCTCAGCATATAAAGTGATCACATCACAGAATATCAATAGCAGAAGTACATATATGAAAATATAGGATATACTAGGAGGTCCGTATTTTGTATTTAGCCAACAATAGAAAATATGGATTCCACGGTCACGATGAATAGCCAAGCCCACACCCCTAGACCCCTACGAGAGTGGCAAGTGACCATACTAATTCTAGAGTTAGGAGACCCGGTCTAGACTCCTCGAGATGGCCTCTCAGTGGACTCTAGAACCCGGTTACAAGTGCTCCCCACCTTGGGTCTATCCTAATACGGAAAAGTAAATAATATACATCAATGGTGACATCATCCTCAACCCGGAAGTGTCCCAATAAAAGAATATTACATACAATGAATTTTATATGAATGAAAAGAAAAACTCTCATCTCACGTGAAATCCCCGGCCATTCAATCACGACGATCCTATATATCATATCACAGCAATACATAACATTATATGTAATCAACGTAAGTAAGTATGTGTATCCCAATTGTCGTTGACGTATAGCAACGAAACCGGCGATACACCACATACTACACTTACGATCGCAGAAAAGAAATGTCAAACTACAACATTTGGAATCGTCATTTCCCTTAGACATTATAAACCCGGAATATCTCATATTCTGGATTTCATGCCTAACAATGTAAATCTTACATTTGGATCTCATCTATGAAAACATATTTTCAAAAGAAATCGGGTAATTCAATAAGATTCCCGATTCCGACCGAGACCAAAATGTTAAATTTACAAGCAACTAATCAATTTTCACAAAACTAATTAGTGTAGATTCCAAATATTGTATCACATTCATAAAAACTAGGCGATATTAAACTTTTCGATCGATTGATCAACCACCCAAAATTCTCAGAGGACTCAACACTTGAGTTAGATTCAAAAATTCCCAGATAGTGCCATAAGCACATACGAACCAGCACAAGAAAGCACGTCCCAAGCCTCACCAACAGCGCCACGGAACTGTCGCCAAAAGCACCTTTTGGCCACGGTTCCGCAGTCGTTAGGTCGAGTTAGGGGGTTATTTTTCTTGGGGGTCCACACAATACCCTGCACGATTTTCTGAATATTTTAAACCCAAAAATTCTAACTTTTGAAAAAATTTCAGAGAGCAAATTTGAGGTGGTATTTGATATTCGTTCGAACTTTTTAACGTCGTCTAGGTTACCCTAATATTCTAGCCTGGCTCTGATACCACTGCTGGGTTTTATTTAGCACCCTCACTAGGTTTTAACAAGCATCAAACATGCAACTTTTAAAAATCTAGGGTGGTAACCAAACCTAACCTAGAATCGAACTAGAGGATTAGGGTAAAACATAACAAGTATCACATACTTCTAACACTAAGAGGAAAGAAATACAACCTTTGTAGACCTCTCCTTCTTGACTCCTTGGTTCTACTTAGAGTTTGAACGGGTTGCTTGAAGCCTTCAAAGTCCACGACGATCCACCACGGAGTTCCTTGGGTCAAGCTCCTTGCTTCACTTGACCTAAATAGAAGTGATGCAAACAACCTACACTAGTGGCCTAGACTAATATAGATTGGTGAAATGGGTAATATTCTCACTTAAAAACCTTATTTTAATTTCTCTTCACTCATTTTGAAAAGGGTAGAGAGCTTGAAGGAAGAAGAAGATGGAAATGGCTTAGCTTGAGCTCAAGAGAGATAAACTCAAGATAATGATGAGAGAATAGAGAGTCACACTCATTCTTAACAAGGCTAGGAAAATATCCAGATATTTTTGAAGTTGAGTTAATAGATAATTAGAAATGAAACCATGGTCAGTATAAGATATTTTTAGAAGTGTGTAGAAAGAAAAATCAACCATGATTTATTTCCCATTTTCTTTAACTCAATAATTAAAAATATCATAATAG
The DNA here is from genome assembly GCA_030015575.1 of Agapanthus africanus. NCBI lineage: Eukaryota > Viridiplantae > Streptophyta > Magnoliopsida > Asparagales > Amaryllidaceae > Agapanthus > Agapanthus africanus. The sequence goes on along the minus strand of JASDDO010000028.1, from coordinate 89,131,815 downwards.
TTTCCATGTGAGTCTTACATAGCCATCTCCAATGTATCATCAACCATGACACATGTATGCATGCATGTGTGCATACATATCAATATAAACATACATACATGCATGCATACAAAATAAAGAAAGGGTTTAATAAATGAGCTAACGGTCATTTGATATTAAATCAACACTTGATTTAATAATCCGGTCATATCATATAGGACCCGACCAATAGAAAACGCCATATTAAAATACGGTATCATATACGCGTATTTAATCAAGCTCCTGCGCATATCCCTATATGCGCCCCCATCGTTTCGCCTGAGCTAGGAAACCCCTTTGTGGGACTCTAAGAGTCGTCAATACGCAAGCAGTAGGCAGTGATCATATCACATACCTACAAACCGTCAGCGGCACTAGCTGTACGTAACGGCTCTCAGGTATTGAGCGAACAGAAGAACAACAAGCGAACCTGTCAAGATTCCTGTAGAGCCAACCGGCAACACTTACCGTACAGTCCGGTCTCTTCGTCAGATATGCTGCATATCGAGTCTAGGGATGGTATCGTCGACCCCAATAACTCAATAAGTCATGCCGATGTATGGCCTATAACAGATCGAGAAACTACTGATAACACTTATAATTAAATCTCATTAGCCCTGGCCAGGGACTTCCTGTTATAGCCAATCGAGCACAGCGCAACATCAACCCCCAATACTGGGAGAGAAGAAACTCCTCCTATCGCTCATTGCCTCCATATGTCTCGGGACTGTACCCAAAAGCCACTTGTTTGCATGACTCAGTAGAGCCATGGTAGGGTGGAAATCAAAGCACAGTGGGAGAACATACAAGACTCTATGACGATCTCGGGTCTACAGACTAACCTGTACCAGTGTCACCTGAGAACTACTATCTGACGATAGATATAATACCATATAGGAGTTCTCGGAGAGACCGTTCAGTGTACCCAGTCTCTACTAAGCACCCGTATACAATCTTTGATGTCAAACACCAATGGATAGGGGATCATCCATCGCCCATCATATGGGTCAAGAAACGTATACGCTAGTCTACTATGGAATATCGATGTCCCGTCTCGATACACCCACAACTAGGAACATTTTAAGGATATACTTATAAACTACACATGTCCCACTGGTATGATCTGCATCATAATCACAGTTGTCAAGCAAATACCCTAAAGGCTTTATCAACATGTATCAAATGAATAATATGCATGATCAAATGAACATGTCAAGATAAAGAGTAACCAGATAGCATACTATCATGTCGAGCAAGAATGTCCTCTGAATATACATATGCATGCCGATACATCCACTATCAAATAATGGCCTCTAGGGCATACATATATCCAACAGGCTTAGGATGTGGTGGCCCCTTCCTTGCGCTTGCTGCGCAGGTTGTCGCTGGGACGCTTGCCTGCCATATAGACCATATGTATAACATATCTGGCCATCATTTCATTATTGGTGGCCAATTTTGTGGACCACCATCTTGGCCCTTCTGTTTTGGTAGCGGACAATCGATTGAAGATGGCTGGCCTGACCGAATTCATGAGTGGTGCTGGCACTTCCTTTCTCTATTTGCCCCGCTGTTTTCGTGCAGCACAGAGTGCCTGATAGACTCTTGAAGAGATGGTGTCATGCTTTCTCTTTTGGGGCTGGGACACATCCCTTTGTGGAATTATTCTGACCGCTGTCTTCTTGATTCTGGCGGTCATGGCATTTTTCTGAACCCACTTCAGTGGTTCGAAGGAATTGTTGACTTTTATGGCCGACTCAACCGCCGTCACGGAGTAACTCTGCTCTTGGAACCTCACAAGATTCCACTTGGCCAAAGTCCTGGCCTTCTTGTTGGCTCGATACCTGAGCCGCTTCTGCCTTAACTTTTCTGTTTTAAGCACTTGGCAGACTTCGGCTCTTCGGAAGGACGTCGTTGAATGATTGAAAGAGTGCCCAGAGAAGATGCCTGCTCGCGCGATTGTCAAGGGCACCATCTGAGCTTGCTGGAGTTGCTTTGTGGCTCCATTGGTGTTGACGGCCTTTCCCCCAGTTGGAACAGTGGTGAGCCATTCGAATATGGATTTGCATTTGGGGTGGGATGCTCTGGTAACCACAATGTTCGGCCTCTTGCCCATCGAGGTTGGTTTGGCCGCTTGGTTTGTTGGGACCTCCGCCAGATGAGCGCTTCCAGCAGGGTAGATGACGACCAAACCAAATTGACGGGGTGGCTCCTCCCATTCCCGGCTGAGACTGGCAGGGAGAACCACACGGGCATTGATCTTGACCATGTACGAGAACGGGGTTGCGTCGGAAGCTAAATTCATCTTGGAAGACATCATCGTTGAAAGTAGACTGCTGCACGAAAGGAACATTACTTCAGTACAAACGTTGGTATATATGTTAAATGAGTTTGCATGAACACTTGACCCGAGATATGGGAGGAGAGAAACGTCCCACCGGACGTGCTAGAATCTGTAAGGCGTTTTTCGTTACCCTATTGAGATGGGAATATGCGCGCGCTTGTCAGGCGTACTACATATTCCCCCTGCCTAGAGTAGGCAAGGGTTTATTGATTGTGGGAATCCGAATCTCCGGCAACCGCGGACTAAGCTGCCGTTAATTACCCCTCGTCTTTGGAGCGAGGGAAGCTCCGATTGATGGGTCAAACTGGTCATGCGAACCCAATGTGCAGTGTGCGTGTGTTGTGTTTTGAGGGGTTTTGGGTATATTAGGGGACTCGCAGAGTTTACGGGGTTCCCGCTAACGGGGGTGTATTTTGAGTGTGGGATAATATGGGAAAAAGTAGGGTGACGAGACGTCTTAAAGACGCTAGGGAGCTGGGCGCTGGGCGCCGGTGCCGGCGCCGGTGCCGGTGCCGGCGCCGGTGCCGGTGCTGGAAACTTGGGCGTGAGCACGTCACGTGCCCGGCGCGTGGGCGCTGGGCGCGAGCGCCTCATGTGCCCAGCGCGTAGGTGCTAGCGCCTCATGTGCCCGGCACGTGGGTGCTGGGCGCCAGGCCCTTGAGCGCTGGCAGAAAGAAGGGGCTTTAGCCCTGGAAATAGGAGTTAAACTCTAAAAGAAGGATTATTTTAGTAGTTTAGGAGTTTAACTCTCAGGAAAGACTTTTGTTTATGAAGTTAAACTCCTAAAAAGGACTTTATTAATGGAGTTATACTCCAAAAGATGTTGAAAGGAGTTAACTCACTGAAATCTTTAGAATTGATCAAAGGGGACCCTGTTTCCCCCAATCAGTGCAAAGCTCTGTTTTGAATTTCAAAATTCAAAAATTGAAGCAACGCTTCAGATTCCGTGCGCTGCACGCTACGCGCCACATGTCAAAAGCAGACACGCCAGCGCCAGGAGTGCTGCGCCTTAGGCAGCGCACCCCCAATCAGAGCAATGCTCAGTTTCAAAATTCAAATTTTAAAAGTTGAAGCAACACTTCAGATCCAGCGCTCTGCGCTGTGCACCACGTGTCAAATATAGGTGCGCTAGCACAGTTGCGCTGCGCTCTGCGCTGCGCGCCACGTGTCAAACACAGACGCGCTAGCGCAGTTGCGCTGCGCTCTGCGCTGCGCGCCACGTGTCAAACACAGGCGCGCTAGAGCAGTTGCGCTGCCTTCTGCGCTGCGCGCCACGTGTCAAACGTAGGTGCGCTAGCGCTGGAATTAAAAGAATTCCCCACCGTTAGATCAAAAGATCTAATAATAATAATAAATTATTAATTAATCAAAATTAAAATTCTATTCTGGAAAGATCTTTCCAATCTTGTTGAAAACAAGAAGATTGCCTTCTGTAAAACAGAAGCCCTAGGATCAAAGATTCAACGGTGGGGTAATATCCCCAAATTAATCAGAGAAAGATCTCTTTAACTGATTTAACAAATCAATTTGCCCTATATAAAGGCCCCAAGACTTTAAGTCTTACATAGAAAAACCCTCTGCAAACTTTGAAAAAAAATCAAGGAGAAAGAAAGGCAAGCCTTTGAAGAAAGAAGATCATTTCTTCATCTTTAAAGGTAAAGAACTATGTTTTTGAACAACAGAGATGAAATCATCTCATAAAAGAAGAACCCTCTTCTAAAAGATCAAAGATCTAAGAACAAGATCAAGGTCTTTAATAAAAAAAAGAAAAGATCAAAAAGATCTAATCATAAAAAGACTAAAAGAAGTACTTTATTTCATTCACAGATCTTTTGATCTATAAAGGCAGAGCCTTTTGATAAGAACAAGAACTTTGGTTCTTGGATCTTGAGGCAATGCCTCCTTTGAAGAACAAAAAAAACTTGTTCTTTGATCTTAAATTTGATCTGATGCGCTTTGCACTACTGGAAAGTGCTTTGCACTCTTGAACTGCGCCTTTGCGCTCCTTGGACCGGCGCTCAGCGCCAAAACATGCCACGTGTCAACCACAGACACAGCTTGCGCTTTGCGCTTCTGAAAACAGAGCACTGCGCTCTTGGGTTGGCATTCAGCGCCAAGCGCGCCACGTGTCATTCACTGGCGCACCCACGAACCAGCGCAGCGCGCTCATGAATTAAAAGTGCAGTGCGCTAACAAACCGGCGCTTAGCGCTGAGCGTGACACGTGTCACCTTCGCATGCGCTAGCGCCATGCGCTCTTTTATTGGCGCAAAGCGCCTGATGCGCCACGTGGCACACTATATGAACACCATTCTGCTCCTGATAAATGCTATGCATTTAATTGCATCCAATGTCAGAGCCCAATGCTTGGCATTATTAAAAGGGCAGAGCCCAAATAAAGGCCTAACAGGCAGAACATAAATAAAAATGTTAAATATTTTAATTGGACTTAGCCCAATTCTAGCCATAAGTCCTCAACTTATCTTGAACTGAGCTTACCTGCTCTTCCAATCAATTTACACCCTGTTCGAGGGTACATCTCTTCACTCCTTTGATATTCGTCGTTGTAATTCCTCAATGTCTTCAAAGAGGTGACGGGTCCCGACAACCATACATTTTACGGACTGTGGGGTCCTTAAATCCATGGACTATGATGTCCTTAACCTCGACCGTGATGTCTTAAAACTAACACCGGACTGTGAGGTCCTTAAAACTCATGGACTATGATGTCCTTAATCTCGACCGTGATGTCTTAAAACTAACAACGGACTGCGGGGTCCTTAAATCCACGGACTATGATGTCCTTAAGCTCGACCGTGATGTCTTAAAACTAACACCGGACTGTGAGGTCCTTAAACTCACGGACTATGATGTCCTTAACCTCGACCGCGATATCTTAAAACTGACAATAGACCGTAATGTCCTTAAACTAATTATCGACCGCAATATCACTAAACTAAGCAATATAGCTCAATTTCCCTTTTGTCGGATCTAAACGATCCCGTTAAGTTGATCTTAGTCTAAAATGAGGCTAACGTATCCTTAACAAATGTTTAAGTTGATCTTAGTCTCAAATGAGGCTAACGTATCCTTAAACCCAAACCCCCAAACCCAAATCTAAGAAAGATACGGATTTGGACTAGTCCACGCCTTACAGACGACAACATAAATTAGTCTCCGTATACAATCCACGGGCAACCAAACACAAAACAAACACCCACGACACGAAGTGACCATCTGGAGAAGGAGAAAGTTGTTACCGCGATACGGTAGCGTAATTAACTGCAGGGGCTTGCGCTTACAGGGAATAGCGTCGCCACAATCAAAAACCCCTCAAGCGAGGGGGAATCTGACGAAGTCTGCTACATCGGCCGCATCCGTTTAAACCTTCGATACACGGTGCCATAAATCAACTTGGCATCTTCGGAGAGGTGGACGGATAGCACCAATTAGCATCTGCCCCGAATTTCAGGCAAGACGGACCTGCGCGGTCGCGTCTCTGTGTTCAGAGGTGAACAGATTCTGGCACGCCCGGTGGGACCTTTTCCTATTTCCACTCCACACTTCGTGTGTCGTATTCGCAAACTAATCGTGGTTTGCTAATGGTTGCCCTTGGGTTTCAAGGTACTAAGATTTGGCGTCTTACTTGGTGCAGAAAGCAAAGGATCAATGGCATTTACCTGCTTAAAGTGTTCCACATGCAGTTGCAATCCATGTCCTGCCTCAACTGGGGGCATAACCTACGGGTCCCAAACGGCTTCCCTATTCACGATGCTCGTAGAGCAGGTCACCCAAGCCACCACAGGGTTGTTTTTCGGGACCATGCTCCCGCCAACGAGCTTCACCGCTCCTGTGCTGACACCGGAAGCTCCCAAGAAGTCGGTCTTCGATCGGCTTACACCTACTGCGGCCCCTTTCAACGGGTCGTCCAGCTCCAGCTCCTCGGTCTTCTCCAGATTGGGCCAAAGTTCAGGTGGGTCTACGATGAAGCCTGCACCTCAAGAAAAGGTTATTCCGAAGAGAGTAATCAACCCTGCTCCTGAAATCGTTAAGGCGGCTTCTCCTGCCAAAGGGTCCGTCTTTATAAGACTGACTGTCCCAACTCCCACTCCCGCTCCTGCTACTCAAAAGACATCAGTCTTCAACAGGCTGACGCCAGCAACGGCCCCTCACCTAAATAGGGGGCAAGAGAAGGCCATCCCCATCACCGAGCCAACTCCATCAGCTCAACACGCTCGACGTCGTCACTGGCGCCGAGTGAGGAAGGCCGGAGGCAACTCCCCTTCTGAGCTAACTCCACCAGCCCCGACGGCGGAAATTAATGCTGCTGTTCTAACCACGAACAGCTTTGAGCTGCTGAATAAGATGCGTAGGAATTCTCCTACCGCCGTACTGAAAAGATCTCCTCCTCCGGTAGAGAATGTTGTGGAAACAAAGCCAGAACAGTCCCCTCAGCGGCTGTCCTCCAAGATCTACAAAGTCTGGCGGCAGGTCCGAAACTCAGTGGTTGATCAAGATTACCCTCGCCGACAGAAAAGGGCGAAGGTTCAACAAGAAGAAAGCCATCCTGCCAAGCCACGGGAAGCTATCTGGGTGCCCACTGCGATGACCCCCTCAACTTCGACCGCTCATAAAAAGAGAAGGCCGGAGAAGATCCCCGTACCTGCGACAAAAGTCAAAGGCACTGAGCCCAAACGCCTTAAGTCTGGGAGCATGGTGGTCCATACTATTTACATGGCATCCGGAAAGGAAGATAGCCGTGGTTCTACGGGCTACCGACTACTCACCCGATCCATCACAAGAGCTCAGGAACAGAAACAGCAGAAGCTTCAGGAGATGCTGAGTGCCATGGCCGCACTCACCGGGCCAAAAGAAAGCCCGGAGGCGTCATCAGAACAACGTCATGAACATGAGACTGATGCTGAATTCCTTCGGAGAATGCTCGAAAAGAAGGACAAGGAGGCTGCGGAACAAGCGGCCAATATAAAGCAAATGGCTCTTCTGTTCCAGGACATGGTGGGTATGATGATCCAGCAGGATCCTCCCGCTGAAGATCCTCCGATTATCCTCAAAGACGACAGAGGAGAAACGTCAAATCCACCTCCGGCTCTTTCAACAGCCAAAGAGGAAACAATCTCTAAAGCTGCCCTGAATGACTATATTGCTCAACAAATAAGAGTTCACCAGGCAAATGAGGCAGACGGCCAAGTTGTCAAAACTGGGCGACCATATCCGGTTTGGTATGATCAGATAAAATACCCTCCGGGCTACACGATCCCGAAATTCCATGTCTACAAGGGGACGAGCAATCCCCATCAACATGTCGCCCAGTCCAGGGCTCTTTGTGGCAACACCGGCGGCGATGATAAGCTCTTGCTTCGCCAATTCGTCGGCAGGTTTTAGAGACGGCGTTTGAGTGGTATTCCGAGCTTCCAAACGACTCCGTCAAAACCTTCGCAGAGATGGAGTTGCTATTCACCGAGCGATTCGCGAGCGCCAGCGAACGCACCCCAATAACGGCATTGATCAATGCAAGGGTGAAGCCAGGCGAAACTTGGGTTCAATATGCAATCCGATGGCGAAATCTGTGGTCGAAGTGTGAACAGCACATCGAAGAAGCACCAGCGGTGGGCATGTTCGTGGGCACCCTTGACCCTCATGCAACTATTTCACAGTTCATGATGTTTTTTAAACCGACCACGTTCCAGGCTTTAATCGATAAGCTAGCCCAGATGGATCAAATGGGTCACAGACCGTCTCCCCCGAAGCCGGAACCGCGGAACGACAAGGGTAAAGGGAAGGCGACCTTCATTGCGAACACCCAACAGCAGCCCAGTGCCCCAAAGCTAGCGGACCAACTGGAGGAGAGACGACGCTATTCCAATGAGAAAATGAAGCGTTCTTACTCATTCCCACGGGATAAAACGAAGAGGCTGTTCGAGCTGGCGGTGCTCAACAGGCTTATCAACTTGCCAAATCCAAGGCGACCACTGCAACCCAGCGAAGTGAATAATCCTAATTACTGTCCTTACCACCAAACGGTAAGCCATCCGATCGAGGATTGCTTCGTTTTTAAAGGATGGATCGAAGATCAGTACCTACAAGGTAAGTTTGCGCTGTCTGAGAAGTGGAAAGTAAACCCACCACAACCGCACACTCCTAAGAAGATGGACACACCGGGGCAACGTGCTCTTTTGTTGAAGAAGCCCCATGGGAGGTCGTTCTTTCGGCCAAAACCAAAAGGATGCTAAATGATCTCCAGACATGCCCGGCGATCAGGTGGAGGAACCCGCTGGAATCCCAGATCATCGATGGGATGCTGAAGCCACGCCCAACTCTAAAGATTGGTGGTGATAGCCAAAGTGCTCACACCCAGCCGTCGAAATCTTCGAAAAAGAAGAAAAATCCAAAAAGCCCGTGAAGCCTGGCGAAAAGCGCACGGACCTGCAGAAACAGATCGACGCATTGGAAGAGTATAATCAGAAGGCGCGGACTCCAATCACGCTTCAAGAGTTCCTTGGCCACGCCCTTGAGGACGAAGATGATGGAGAAGACTCGTCGGATGGATCTGAAGATTACGTAGCGAGTTGTCATGTGATCTCTCACTCGTCTACAGACGATGAAGAAGCTCCTTGCACAGAGAGACTGGGGGCAGGTCCCGAGCCGGAACTTCTATGGCCGTCAGACGAAATGATCGATGCCTTCCTGAATGAAATTCATCTGAAAAGTAAAGCCGATCGGGAGCGTAAGATGGCCATATTTGAAAGAGCCAAATGCCGGCGACTAGACGAAAGAACCGAGACACTCCCGCCGAATCAAGGAACATCCGTCGCGGATAAAAACAAGTTCAAGACGAGGAAAAGGTTTGCTAAATCCATATCAATGGGAATGAAGCTACCGCCCTCCGAAGGAAACACTCCCGGTGAAGCAGAAACACATCCTAGCTACTGCTTATATCATCAAAATATTTCGCACCCTACCGAAGAGTGCGATGCTTTTAAAAGATGGTGGCAAGGATATGTTGCTCATCAGCAACATTTTAAGCGGATGAAACGCAGAACTCGCCGGGAGGAAAGAAGTGCGACCGAGAAGCATAAAAGAACTACCGGTAACTGTCGCATGGTTAGCACCGAGGGATTGCAGGTTCTCACCTTCGGAAGCGACTCTGACGAAGAGATGGCTTTTGGCCCTCTCTTTAAAGAATCTACCTTGGGGAAGGAGGAAGAACCGAAGGCCTGTGAAAACATTCAGCTGCGCAATCGCACGCTTCCAGAAAAGAATCTCGGACCCATGAGTAGAAAAGACAAGGGAAAAGAAAAGGTCCCTGGGGATATCGACCTGGATAACCAAATCATGAAAGAACTGACCGCTAAGGACCCGCCAAAGAAGAGTAAGGTGGACTATAACGTTCTGGCGCACTTGAGGAAGTTACCCTCGCAGCTCAGTATTCTCGACGTCCTTCTACTATCCAAAGAAGCGAGAGATTCATTGATCAAAGCGCTACAAGAGCCGGAGCGATTCCAAGCTTCCCTCGCCGAAGAAAAAATGAAGGACGGGCTAGAGGAATTACACGCAGCCGATATTACCTTCGGCGATGAAGACCTCCTCCTTGGGATGTGCTAGCACAACCGTCCCCTCTATGTCTCGGGATACTGCCACGATATAAAGATAGGCAAAATTCTGGTCGACAATGGGTCTTCCGTTAATCTCCTCAACGTGCGAGTGTTGAAGGAAATCTGCATGAGCGTCCAGCACCTCGCTCGTGATAAAATCACTATCTCCGGTTTTGACTCCCAGTCATCGCGGACTCTCGGGTCTGTGATACTGACGTTACGATTTGGGCTACTTCTCACGGATATTAAATTCCATGTCATTGATACCAAGACATGTTATAACGCTTTACTCGGCCGGCCTTGGTTACACGAGTACAACATCATCCTGTCTACACAACATCAGTGTATGAAATACTTTAAGGATGGTTTCGAGTATACCGTAACAGGAGAGCTGAATCCATTCTCCGTGAATGAAGTCCGCAAGTACGAAGATGCAAAATACTTTTTGCCAGATTTCGAGGACACGGAGAGATGTCACAAACCAGAGAACAAAGTTGTCACCACCATTCCAGTCTTCGGGATTCATATTGAAGAAGAGGAAGCGATAGTTTATTCAGGTCCACCCCAGCACAAAAAGCCAGGACCGTCCGCTCCTATGCTGATCTTTGGCAGCGACTCGGAAGATGAGGTCCGTGCTATATTCTCCGCTCAGCCTTCAATACAAACATTCGCTGATGAAGAGCAAAGTTTGCAAGTTGCCATGGTTTCGCCCAAACATCATAAAGAACTAGACGCGCTTGATACCTACAGTGTGGAAGAACTACAGACGTTCTATGTCCCTCCCAGGCGAGAAGGCGAAAAGGCTGTAGGGTGTTTTTCGTCACCCCATTGAGATGGGAATACGCGCGCGCTTATCGGGCGTACTACAGATTCCCCCGGCCTAGGGTAGGCCGGGGTTTAATGATTGTGGGGATCCGAATCTCCGGCAGCCGCGGACTAAGCTGCCGTTAATTACCCATCGCCTTTGGGGCGAGGGAACCTCCGATTAACGGGCTAAACTGGTCATGCGAACTCAACGTGCAGTGTACGTGTGTTGTGTTTTGGAGGGGGGGTTTAAATATACCGGGAGCCACGCAGAGTTTTTACGGGGGTCCCGCTACCCGGATAGCGGGCTGGGGGTCAAGGGGGCTAGCAGCCCCCTTGCGGGGTGCGGGGCAGCGCCCCGTTAGAAATTTTTTTCCTAACAGGGACAGTGTCGCGGAGTATGTGTATGCGTACATTTGTATACATATGTATATATATACATGTATATATGAGTAAAGGGGAAAAATACATCCAAAGGATGCGTGGGGCCAGCGCCTAGGCGCTTGAGCGTGAGCGCGCCACGTGTCGGCACGTGGGCGCTTTGCGCTCGAGCGCAGAGTGCTGGAGCGCAACGCGCCACGTGTCGGCACGTAGGCGACTTGCGCTCGAGCGCTTGCGCTGGAGCGCAAGAGCGCCACGTGTCGGCACGAGGGCGACTTGCGCTCGAGCGCTTGCGCTGGAGCGCAAGAGCGCCACGTGTCGGCACGAGGGCGACTTGCGCTCGAGCGCTTGCGCTTGAGCGCAAGCGCGCCACGTGTCGGCACGTGGGCGCTCTGCGCTTGAGCGCCGGCGAGAAAAAGAGGCTTTTAGCCTAAAAAAGATTTCTCTGAAGAGAAATCAAAGAGGAGTTGGACTCCTGAGTGTTTTTATTTTTTTATTTTTTTTTGGGTTTAGTGAAAGGGGTTCTTCTTCCTCCTTCTCTGTTAGCTGGATCTTGAAGATCAAAAGATATGGGATTTTAAAAAAATCACTCCTTTTTGAGATCTAATGGAAGATCTGAGTTCCCCTTGATGGGTTTTGTGGTGAAAAACTAATTTGTTTTATAAAAAGGAGAGTAGAACTCTTGATTTAATTCAAGAGAAAGAAGAAGGTTTTGGAACCTTGAAGAAGGAAGAAAGAGCTCAGCTCTAATTTTTTTTGGAGAGAATGAAAAGTATTATTTTATTCATCATCATTTTGCCTTTTATAGGCTTACATATTTGCATATAGCCCCTTGGGCTTTACAAAATGGCATTTTGCCTATTCCATGGCTCATGTGCCATTACATTTTTGCACATAAGCCATGGGCTTACAAAATATTGGCTTTATGCCCATTTTACATACATTCATGTATAAAAAATTACATAAAAATTATTTATTACATGATTTTTTTTTGTTGGCATGGCGGAAGGCCAGACGCTTCGTGTTCGGGCTCGACCTGGGCATTGGCCCACTTGCTTGGGCTTGGGCCCACCTGGCTTGGGGTTGACCTTGACTTTGACTCGGTCAACAGGGGTGTAAATTTTTACCCCAACAAAGTGCCCCCCATCAATAAATGCACACAGCATATATGGGTCGTGTGCATGAAATTGATGGATCTTCTTTCACGTGGAGGCGACTTGCTTTGGTTCCCACTTTTTGGGACGCACTGCCCTTTTTACGATATGGACAGTCGACGCTTGACGCGTCTCCGAGACGGAGTGTCCGTGGTAGACGTTTCCCTGACCCGGAGTGATTTGGTTCCCGATTTGTGGGGAGCTTGCACTGCCCGTTTTACGACATGGACGGTCGACGCTCTGATCCGAAGCGATTTGGGTTCCCAATTTGCGGGAGCCTGCACTGCCCGTTTTACGACATGGACGGTCGACGCTCTGTTACGAAGCGATTTGGGTTCCCAATTTGCGGGAGCCTGCACTGCCCTTTTCGCGACATAGACGGTCGACGCTGCCCTTTTAGCGACGTGGACGGTCGGTTCTGCCCTTTTTGCGACATGGACGGTCGGTGCTGCCCTTTTAGCGACGTGGACGGTCGGTTCTGCCCTTTTTGCGACATGGACGGTCGGTGCTGCCCTTTTAGCGACGTGGACGGTCGGTGCTGCCCTTTTAGCGACGTGGACGGTCGGTTCTGCCCTTTTTGCGACATGGACGGTCGATGCTGCCCTTTTAGCGACTTGGACGGTCGATTCTGCCCTTTTTGCGACTTGGACGGTCGATGCTGCCCTTTTTGCGACTTGGACGGTCGATGCTGCCCTTTTTGCGACTTGGACGGTCGGTGCTGCCCTTTTAGCGACTTGGACGGTCGGTGCTGCCCTTTTTGCGACGTGGACGGTCGTTGCTGCCCTTTTAGCGACTTGGACGGTCGATTCTGCCCTTTTTGCGACTTGGACGGTCGGTGCTGCCCTTTTAGCGACGTGGACGGTCGGTGCTGCCCTTTTAGCGACGTGGACGGTCGGTGCTGCCCTTTTAGCGACTTGGACGGTCGATTCTGCCCTTTTTGCGACTTGGACGGTCGGTGCTGCCCTTTTAGCGACGTGGACGGTCGGTGCTTGATTTGACTTACTCTGCTTCTTGCAGTGTCAGGGGTAGACTTGACTTGCTCCGCTTCTTACGGCGTCGAGTGGAAGTTGACTTGTTGATTTTGATTGGGTTGACATCAGCATCGCTATACTGGAATATGGTACCAGGAGCGAACCATCATCTGTCATGGAGAGGATTTTGGGATTTTGGTTTTTGTTTGGCATCTGCATTGCTGCACTGGAATAATGCCAGGAGCAACTCATCATTTGCCCCGAGAGAATTTGAGAATTGATGGCTTAGGAGGCAGGTTTAGATCCCTATCACCTAAGACTTTTCAATTTTATGGGCCGTGAGGGTCCCATAAAAGCATTTTCTCCCTACGAGTCGAAAGGATCTCGTAGGCGTATTTTCTCCATAGGAGTCGTGGGGACTCCTAAGTGTGTTGCTCCTTTGTGAGTCGTAAGGATCTCACGCGGGAATTTCCTCCTCTCAAAGTCGAGAGGACTTTGAGAGTGCATTTCATCTTCTTTTCACGAGTTTGCGCCCTTTCAGGTTTTCACAAACTCGTCGGCAGTCCTGCTGTTTTTACTCACGGAGCCCTTTCGGGTTTTCCTCCGTGCCCATTTTGCTTGTGGACATACCTTTTTTTTTTTTTTTTTTTTTCTTTTTTTAGTGGGACTTTGAATGTGGTCTCACCGGTAGGACTTAGGAGAGATTGGGATTGTTTTACGCCCGTGGATTGTATACGGTTTTGCAGGATGTATGATCCAGACCGTAGGGCCAGAAAGATTTCAGGGATTTGTTGGCGTCTGCATCGCTGCACTGGAATGTGGTACCAGGAGCGACTCATCATTCGCCGTTGGGGTATGGGATTTGGAATTTGGTTGGCGTCTGCATCGCTGCACTGGAATATGGTACCAGGAGCGACTCATCATTCGCCATTTGGGGACTTGGAATTTGGATCTTGTTTGGCATCAGCATTGCTGCACTGGAATAACGCCAGGAGCAACTCATCATTTGCCCCGAGAGAATTTGAGAATTGATGGCTTAGGAGGCAGGTTTAGATCCCTATCACCTAAGACTTTTCAATTTTATGGGCCGTGAGGGTCCCATAAAAGCATTTTCTCCCTACGAGTCGAAAGGATCTCGTAGGCGTATTTTCTCCTTAGGAATCGTGAGGATTCCTAAGTGTGTTGCTCCTTTGTGAGTCGTAAGGATCTCACGCAGGGGTTTTCTCCTCGCAAGGTCGAGAGGGCTTTGCGAGTGTATTTCATCTCTTTTCACGAGTTTGCGCCCTTTCGGGTTTTCACAGACTCGCCAGTAGTCCTGCTGTTTTTACTCACGGAGCCCTTTCGGGTTTTCATCCGTGCCCGTTTTGCTTGTGGACATACCGTTTTTTTTTTGTTGTTTTTTTTTTTGGCCGCTGGTGGGACTTTAAAAGTAGTCTCACCGGAAGGATTTGGGAGAAATAGGGGTCATTTACGCCCGTGGATTGTATACGGTTTTGCAGGATGTCTGATCCAGACCGTAGGGCCGATGTGCTCAATTCGCCTGCGACTTGGAGCATTCATGTGTAGTATTTCTTGAGATATCGGCCATTGATGGGTGGCATGGGCCTTTCTCCCTCGGCACTTATTAGTTGGTAGGATCCTCCGTCGAACACTTTCTCGATGACGTATGGTCCCTGCCAGTTCGGCTCGAATTTTCCTTTGGCATGTCGATTGGGGATGATCGGTCTTTTGAGGACCAACACCAATTCACCTTTCTTGAAAGCGCGGAGACGGGTTATCTTGTCGTAGGCCCGTGACATTTGGGCTCGGTATAGCTCCAGACTTTGCTGCACCGTGAGCCTCTTTTCTTCGAGGGCATCGAGTTCTTCAAGTCGAAGGAGCACGTTTTCCTCCTCCGTCAACTCATGCTGAACGGCCATTCTTAAGCTTGGAACTTCGACTTCTAGGGGGAGGACCGCCTCCACTCCGAAGAGCAATGAGTATGGAGTGGACTGAGTTGGAGTACGGTGCGTGGTACGATATGCCCACAACGCCTCGTGAAGTTTGAGATTCCAGTCTCTCTTGTTGGCTGAAGCATTTTTCCTCAGGAGCTTGCATAGAGTCTTATTGAAGGCTTCGGCTAGCCCATTGGCTCTTGGATTATAGATGGAGGAATACCTCCAGTCTATCTTGTGCTGAGTAGCGAATCTTGAGACATTGAAGCTCTTGAAAGAAGGCCCGTTGTCAGAAATGATTCTTCTTGGTGTACCGAAGCGGTATAGAATATTATGCTGGAAGAATGTCAGAATATCCTTTGTCTTGACTTCTTTTAGCGGGACAGCTTCAGCCCATCTGGAGAAGTAGTCTGTCGCGGCCAGTATGAACCGGTGGCCTTTGGATGACGGAGGATCAATTGGGCCAACAATGTCGGTGCCCCAGACTTCGAAGGGCCACGACGCCACTGTAGGATGCAATGGATTGGGATGCTTGTGAATAAAATCACCGTGAATTTGGCAGATATAACATTTCTTTGCATGCTCTCCGCAATCCCGTATCATGGTGGGCCAGTAATACCCAAGCCGTTTGATTTGAAGTCGCATCTTGGGGCCAGATTGGTGAGCACCGCAAACGCCCGAGTGGACATCTTTCATGACCTTTTGGGCTTCGGCCAATGACAGACACCTGAGCCATAGTTGGTCGTATGACCTGCGGTATAACGTGTCATTTACAAACACGTATCGGAGAGCTCTTTTCTTCAGCTGAATCCTCGCAGATTTTTCTTCGGGCAGCTTGTCGTATCGGAGGTACTCTATGAAGGGTTCTCTCCAATCGGGCTCGTCTTGGATGATCGAAGCTTCTTCCGCAGGACTGCTCTTCTGTTCCGCGCTTTCCTCTTCTCGTAGAGAGACTGGGGGTAGAATTTGTCGGCTCCTGACTGTGATCAGAATTTCGTCCATGTCAGGATCAGCCAGCTCCTTGGCTAGGCGAGCGAGTATATCGGCTTTTCCGTTCAATGCTCTAGGGACTCTTGTTAGTTCGATATGAGTGAACCGTTTCATGAGTTCCACCACCCGGCTTCTGTATCGAGCCAACTCGGGTTTGTATATCTTATAGTCGCCGCTTACTTGGTTGACGACAAGCTGGGAATCACCGTAAACCCGTAGCCGAAGGATTTCCATTTCTATGGCGAGCTCCAAACCAGCTATCAGAGCTTCATACTCGGCCTCATTGTTTGTGCGAGGCTCGGTGAGAGCAAAAGAACGCCGTAGGGTTCCCATTGATGGTGTGATAAACACCAATCCTATCCCTGCTTTTATCTCCGGGACGCTTGATTTACTGGAGGTTCTTATCGATGAGGCCCCATCGAAGTAGAGCTCCCAACATGGCTCGTCATTCTCGAGATGCAGCACTTGTTCGTCGGGTAACTCACAATTTAGTGGCGACCCTTCTGGTATGGGATGAGCAGCGAGAAAGTCTGCAAGAGCTTGCCCTTTTACTGCTTTCTGAGGAGTGTAAACTATGTCAAACTCAAGTAGCATGACAGCCCATCTTGCCATTCTGCCGGCTAGGCTTGCTTTGGTCATCAAGTGTTTGAGCGGGTCGACCTTGGAGATCAGCATAACCCGATGAGCGAGCAAATAGTGCCTCAGCTTCTTCACAGCAAATATTAGAGCCAGGCATTGCTTTTCGATTGGGGAATAGTTGTGTTCCGCCCCGACTAGAGTTCGACTGAGGTAGTAGAGGGCATTTTCCTTTCCCTCCTCGTTATTCTGGGCGAGGAGCGCACCGAGTGACTCATCTAGCGCAGCAGTGTAGAGAATCAACGGTTTATTTGGAATGGGAGCAGCCAGCACTGGAGGGTGCAACAAATATTGTTTGATGCTTTCGAACGCTGCTTGACATTCGGCATCCCAGATAAAAGGAGCTCCTTTCTTCATGAGCTTTGAGAGGGGCCTACATCTCCCCGATAAATTTGAGATAAACCTCCGTATATAAGCAAGCTTGCCTTGAAAAGATCTTAGCTGCGTCAGACTCTTCGGAGGGGGCATCTCTATGATGGCTTTTATCTTCGACGGGTCAACTTCGATCCCTCGATGTCGGACTATGAAGCCCAAGAATTTTCCCGATGACACGCCAAAAGCGCACTTCAGAGGATTCATCTTCAGATCGTATTCCCTCAGTCTGGTGAGAACGGTCCTAAGATCTTGGATATGATCGGCCCTGGTTTTAGTCTTGACGACCAGATCATCGACATAACATTCGACGACTTTATGGATCAGGTCATCAAAGATATTGGTCATTGCCCTTTGATATGTAGCACCTGCGTTCTTCAGTCCGAATGGCATTACCTTGTAGCAATATATTCCGATCGGGGTTCGAAATGCTGTGTGCTTCTCATCCTCAGGCGACATCTTGATCTGATTATATCCAGACGAGCCGTCCATAAAGGTGAACAGTTCGTAATTTGAGGTGTCATCGACCATCATTTCCATGACCGGTAGCGGGAAGTCATCTTTAGGACATGCCTTATTGAGGTCCCTGAAATCGACACAGACTCGGATCTGCCCATTTTTCTTCTTCACTGGGACTATGCATGCGATCCAGTCTGCATATTTCTCTTCCCTGATGAAGCCGGCATCGATGAGCTTCTTAGTTTCCTCGATGACCTTTTCTTCTAGTTCCCTTCTCATTCTTCGAGGAGCTTGTTTGACTGGCTTAGCATCAGGAGATATAGCCAACTTATGTACGGCCACTTCAGGGGAAAGGCCAGGCATTTCTTTGTATGTCCACGCGAAGCAGTCGACGAACTCATGCAGCAGGGCGATTATCTGCGCTTTCATTTCCTCTGACAAGAGCGAGCTGAGGTAGGTCGGCCTTGGATTATCGGGCGTTCCTAAGTCAATCTCGGTTAGCTCGTCAAAGGTTGCTTGTCCGCCATCTTCGAGCTCTTGAGGAGCTTCTTCTGGCTCGGCTATCTCGTCGTCATCTTTTGATCTTTCGCTGGCCTCACCAACATGGATCATGTAGCACGCTTTGGAATCAGGTTGAATGTAGCCTATGCCCCGTCTATCTGGAATTCGTCCATCGATGAGTGCTCGGACCTGGGGCGGATGCCATAGCCCTTCGTAAAACTTTGCTTCGGACTCCGTTTGATATAACCGGCATCCGCACTTTTTAAAGTATTCCCGCATCTCGGGCGCATAGTATCTGGGATTGAGAACGGCTCTTATGCCTCTCTCATATGGAAGGCACGCGACAGACAGATCGCCCGGGTGCACAATGGGGTTTGACCCATAAAACAGGATGCCCTTCTGTCCACTTTTCCTCCCGGGAACGTAGAAAGTTTTCAGCTGGTCCACGGTGGAGATTGATAATGCATCGAGCTCTTTGTACATCTGCTCTGGTACCCTTGTCACGGCTAGGGACCCTTCTGCAACTTCGAAGGTCTCTCGTAGTTTCTCTTGTTGCATAGGGGTCCAATCTGCATCGCTGTTGCATGGCAGGTCCTCTTCCTCCGACTCTTCAGTGTCGCTGCCAAGATGAGGGCGGACTTTGCTGCTAGATGGGCCTTCAGTAACAGATTCGTCTGTATCGCTGCCGAAACGAGGACGAGTTTTACGGGAGGACGGGCTTCCAGCGTCGGACTCGTCAGTGTCGCTACCGAAATGCGGGCGCACTTGGGCGTTTTTACTTTTGAAAGTGACAACCGGCGCAGATTTGGTTTTGAGTCTTGGGGCCGTTCTATCCTCAGTCAGTTGTGGCTTAGCATTTTGGTGGTTCGTAAAGTACCGAGAATCTTCGTATCGGACTTCATGCACACCGAACGGCTGGATGTCTCCGTCAATGCGTCTTTCTTCGCCATTTTTAGTATACTTCATGCATTGATGGAGAGTTGATGGAATGATGCCGTAATCGTGGAGCCACGGCCGCCCCAAGAGAATCTTATAAGACGTGTCGGCGTCGATCACGTATATCTTAGCTTCAGTTTGCAGATCCCCGAATTTGATTGGCAAAGCTATGGACCCCAGAACTTGCTGGCAATTTTGGTTGAAGCCTTGAATGACTATCCTTTCCCTTGACAGATGTCGGACGTCCATTGATAAACTCTTCAGAGTTCGCAAGTTCATGATGTTCACTGAGGACCCCGGATCAATCAATATGCGATTAATTCGATCTCCGTCGCTGTACCCGGTCACGTAAAGCGGCCGATTATGCTCAGCCGTTCCCAGTAGCAAGTCTTCATCCTTAAACATGACTGCGGCGGCATGCAAAACGTGCTGGGCTTCTTTCATATTAATTTCCGCAAAGTGAGCCTGATACTGCTCGGGGTTTTGTAGAGCGTGAATGAGAACATCTCTAAGCTCCTTAGATAGGACCAAGGCGTCGTAGATGCTCAGGAGAGACGGAAGCTTCCGGAGATGTGCCAAGACATTATAGTCCACCGAGGAAGGACCTATGTTTTCATCAGCCAGTTCTCTGCCATCTTCTTCATTTGCGACTTGTTTTTCCTTCCCTTTTGGGGCGTTGCCCTGATTTTGCGGTAGAGCCCTGCCGCTTCTGAGCTGGATTTGATTGGCCTTTGTGGTGAGCTCCTCGTCCTCTTCGGGAAAACAGAGATCATCCTCGGAGTCACTGCCAAGATGGATGGCATAGCAGGTCACTACTGGGATCTCTTCATTGGAGTCTTCTTCTAACTCCTCCAGAATTTCAGCCGCTTGTACAGGGAAGAACTCCTTCAATTGAATCAATGTTCTTTCCTTTTGTTCATATTCTTCGAGAGAATCGATATATTTTTGAATGGTCGATCTCCCTGCAGACTCTTTTTCGTGCCGAGCTGCACTTTTCTTCTTCTTGAGCTTCTTGGATTTTGAGCCTGATGGAGCCGCATAGGCAGCTGGACTGGTAGGCTTCTTCTGTTCTTCCCATTCCATCCTGGGCTCTTTCTGAAGTAGCTTTAGCATCTTCTTCGTCTTATTAGATATGTGCGTACTCCACGGAGGCCACGATGAGTCAGTTTCATTTCTTAGGGCCGCGGGTTCGGCTGTCTGCTCCCAGAAGGCTTCGGCTTCTGTCTGTATAAAGTTGGCGGTTGCAACTTGATTGTTCACCAACACGCTTTTGGATAGCTCGATCTCTCCAGCCTTGTACTGCTTCTCGACCCAGTCTTTGAAGATATAGCAATCCTCGATCGCATGGCTCACTACTCGGTGGTACGGGCAATACAGAGGATTGTCGGTCATTTTTGCTTCCTGGGGTCTTTTCGACTCCGGCAATTGTAGGCCGTTGTTCAAGGCATCTTTAAATATCTTGCGGACCTTGTCCCTTCTGAAAGAGTAAACCTTGTTCTTTTTCTCCTCTAGGGAGGGCCCATCTCCTCCCAGCAATGGCTTTCGAGACCGGTTAGTTTTGGATTCGGCCGCTTTTCGCTTTTCTTCACTGTCGGACGCATTGAAGACATTGGTACTGCTGGAACTCCCGCTTCTACGGTTGTCGTCCCGCTTGCTTTTCCAAGTTTTCTCTCTCTGAGAGTCCGGCGGGGACTCTTGCTTTGAGCGTTCCAGCATTTGGACTTTCTTGGTTAGCTCCTGAAATGTCTTGAGGCCCGCTGTACACAAGAATGGGACCATCCAATTGCTGAGGTTCCCAATGAGAAGGCTAACGGACTGGTCCTGCTCCAGCGGCGGTTCGCACTTGACCGTGAGATTACGCCATCGGGCGATAAAGTCAGTGTTACTTTCATTCTTCCCCGGCTTGGTCCTCACAAGGTCGGCAATGGAGATTTTATCACTGACGCTCATGAACCTTTGCCGGAACAGAGACTCCATTTGGGCAAAGGTAATGACGGACCCATCTGGTATGCTCGCGTACCAGTCGAAAGCAACACCGGTCAGGCTGTTGACAAACTGACGAAGAAGGAGCGCGTCATTGCCCCCTGTATTTCCGCACGATGCTTTGAAGTGGGCGACGTGCTGATTTGCATTCCCCGTTCCATCAAATATTCCGAACTTAGGAATGACGTAGCCGCTTGGGAACTCAATCAGATCGTACTGCGCGGGATATGGCCGCCCACTACTGCCGATTTCTTTCTGAGCTTCAGCTTCGGCCACCAATGTTTTAACCTTGCTGGTGACCAAATCCATTATTCGATCCTGTGTTAGCGGGATAGTGCTATCTGGGGCCACGGCGTCCCCAGAAGCGGAATGTAGCCGGCTTTCATTTGGCTCGACCAGTCTTGGTCCCAAAGGAACAGGCATTGGCTGCCTCGGATTGTCGTCACCCGGCTGATTAGTAGCGGCTTGTGCCTGATTGGGAGGCGCTCGAGCAATTTGAGCCGTAAGCTGCATCACCACGTTCGTTAAGTCGTCAATCTTCGAATAGAGCTTGGCCATCTCTTTATCTTTGCTCCTGAGCTGTTTTCGAAGTTCTTGAAGCAGCTCTTGCTCCGCAGTCCTAGGGCGGAAAGTCGGCTCTTCCTCGCTGTCCGAGCTTGACTCTGCATGGACCGAGGGGTCTTTCTGCCTATCATCCTCATCGAGAGGGTTTTCTTCATCCAGCGGGGGCGGCTGTTCTTGAGTGGCGGCGACCACATTCAGGCTAGATTGGGCTTGGGATGTGGTGGCCCCATCCTTGCTTTTGCTGCGAAGGTTGTCGCTAGGGCGCCCGCCCGCCATATAGACCGTATGGATGGTATATCCGGACGTCTTTCTATCATTGGCAGCTGATTTCATGGGTCGCTGTCTTGACCCCCTTGTTTCGGTAGCTGGTAGTCGATTGAAGGCGGCTGGCCTAACCAGGTTCTTAAATGGTGCTGGCGCATCTTTTCTGGGTTTGCCCCGCTGCTTTCGTGCGGCACAGAGCGCTTGATAGACTCTTGAAGAGATAGTGTCGTACTTTTTCTGTTGAGGCGGGGACACGTCTCTTTGTGGCACTGTTCGGACCGCTGTCTTCTTGATTCTGGCGGTCATGGCATTGTTCTGAACCCACTTTAGAGGCTCGAAGGAATTGCTGATTCTTACGTCCGACTCAGCCGTCGTCGCGGGGCAACCCTGCACTTGGAACTTCACACGATTCCATTTGGCCGAAGCCTTGGCCCTTTTGTTGGCTCGATACCTGAGCCGCTTCTGCCTTAACTTTTCTGTTCTAAGCACCTTGCAGACTTCGGCTTTTTGGGAAGACGCCGCATACCGGTTGATGGAGGGCCTTGGAGATACTCCCGATTGTGCATTTGTTGGAGTCATCGCCTGAGCTCGTCCGCAACTTTTAATGTTGCCCTTCACATCGGAATTCTTGCCCCCAGCTAGAGCGCCAGGGACTCGTTCAGACACCATCTTAAGTTTCGGTTGTGGTGCCTTGGCGATCACGACATTCGGCCTCTTACCCCTTGAGACCGGCTTGGCCACCTGTTCCGCTGGGATCTCTGCCAGATGAGCGCTTCCGGCAGGGTAGATGATGACAGAGCCAAACTGGCGGGGCGGTTTCTCCCATTGTCGACTGAGGCTTGCGGGGAGAACCACACGAGCGTTGATCTTGACCACGTATGGAATCGGGGTCACGTTGGAAGCTGAATTCATCAGGAGAGACATTGTCGTTGAAGGTTGATTGCTGCACGGAAAAAAAAAACATCATTTCAGTATAGGCAATCGATATGTATATTGATTGAGTTCGTATGAACATTTAACCCGAAATATGGGAGGAGAGATTGGTCCCACCGGGCGTGCCAGAACCTGTAGGGTGTTTTTCGTCACCCCATTGAGATGGGAATACGCGCGCGCTTATCGGGCGTACTACAGATTCCCCCGGCCTAGGGTAGGCCGGGGTTTAATGATTGTGGGGATCCGAATCTCCGGCAGCCGCGGACTAAGCTGCCGTTAATTACCCATCGCCTTTGGGGCGAGGGAACCTCCGATTAACGGGCTAAACTGGTCATGCGAACTCAACGTGCAGTGTACGTGTGTTGTGTTTTGGAGGGGGGGTTTAAATATACCGGGAGCCACGCAGAGTTTTTACGGGGGTCCCGCTACCCGGATAGCGGGCTGGGGGTCAAGGGGGCTAGCAGCCCCCTTGCGGGGTGCGGGGCAGCGCCCCGTTAGAAATTTTTTTCCTAACAGGGACAGTGTCGCGGAGTATGTGTATGCGTACATTTGTACACATATGTATATATATACATGTATATATAAGTAAAGGGGAAAAATACATCCAAAGGATGCGTGGGGCCAGCGCCTAGGCGCTTGAGCGTGAGCGCGCCACGTGTCGGCACGTGGGCGCTTTGCGCTCGAGCGCAGAGTGCTGGAGCGCAACGCGCCACGTGTCGGCACGTAGGCGACTTGCGCTCGAGCGCTTGCGCTGGAGCGCAAGAGCGCCACGTGTCGGCACGAGGGCGACTTGCGCTCGAGCGCTTGCGCTGGAGCGCAAGAGCGCCACGTGTCGGCACGAGGGCGACTTGCGCTCGAGCGCTTGCGCTTGAGCGCAAGCGCGCCACGTGTCGGCACGTGGGCGCTCTGCGCTTGAGCGCCGGCGAGAAAAAGAGGCTTTTAGCCTAAAAAAGATTTCTCTGAAGAGAAATCAAAGAGGAGTTGGACTCCTGAGTGTTTTTATTTTTTTATTTTTTTTTGGGTTTAGTGAAAGGGGTTCTTCTTCCTCCTTCTCTGTTAGCTGGATCTTGAAGATCAAAAGATATGGGATTTTAAAAAAATCACTCCTTTTTGAGATCTAATGGAAGATCTGAGTTCCCCTTGATGGGTTTTGTGGTGAAAAACTAATTTGTTTTATAAAAAGGAGAGTAGAACTCTTGATTTAATTCAAGAGAAAGAAGAAGGTTTTGGAACCTTGAAGAAGGAAGAAAGAGCTCAGCTCTAATTTTTTTTGGAGAGAATGAAAAGTATTATTTTATTCATCATCATTTTGCCTTTTATAGGCTTACATATTTGCATATAGCCCCTTGGGCTTTACAAAATGGCATTTTGCCTATTCCATGGCTCATGTGCCATTACATTTTTGCACATAAGCCATGGGCTTACAAAATATTGGCTTTATGCCCATTTTACATACATTCATGTATAAAAAATTACATAAAAATTATTTATTACATGATTTTTTTTTGTTGGCATGGCGGAAGGCCAGACGCTTCGTGTTCGGGCTCGACCTGGGCATTGGCCCACTTGCTTGGGCTTGGGCCCACCTGGCTTGGGGTTGACCTTGACTTTGACTCGGTCAACAGGGGTGTAAATTTTTACCCCAACAAAGGCGATCCTATTCTACCGCTCCGGGGAAACCAGAGTGGAGAAAGAAGTTTGGCATGGCACCGATTCTACACTTGACAGGCTATAGCCCATCCGTCTGCCTAGATATTATACAGGAGGCTTGAAAAAGCTATTGAAGCGCCAAGGGATACCTTTCAAACAGACCGCTCGAAAAGCTAAGTTCAATGATAGGATCTGGAACGTTCCCGGAACTCAGCGCAAGTTGCCCAACGGGAGAATGGAAGAGATCGGGCTTGGATATGTTCGGTCCAAGAAACGGGAGCTACTCCGCGACTGCTATGTCGTACATGACTTTGATGAAGAAGGAGATGCTCAATGGGAAAATGCTAACCCTGAACCAGAAAGAGCCCCCGACGTTAAAATACCTAGTCCGTCGTTCGAAGAAAAAATGGACAAGCTTATAAGGGAAGCTGGTCAAAAAGTTCGAGATGACCATAATCGCGAAATGGCCATCTACGAGAAAGCCAGGACTCAGCGCCTTCTTCAACAGGCTGTGAAAAATGAAAAGGCTCCTCCCTGTCAACCCGTTGTGCAAAAGGCCCGACGCAGAGGCAGAAAGAAGTCAAAAAGCGGAAAAGGCGTTCGACGGCGACAAAGCGGGACCAAGAAATCACACGATCATGAATCAAGCGGTCCGGATTTGTCCCTTATGAAGATGATGAGTCGAGCATACTCTTTTCCTCAAGACAAGACAAAAAAGATACTTGATCTTGCCATAAGACATCAAATGCTTATACTTCCGGAGTTCAAGCACCACGAGCAAGCTAACGAGGTCTCTCATCCAGACTACTGCTCTTATCACCGAGCAATGGGACACCCTCTCGAAGACTGCTTCACCTTCAAGAACTGGGTCGAAGACCAATATCAGCTCGGCAAGTTCGCTCTATCCGACAGTTGGAAGATAACTCCATCGCAAAAGCATGAACCCAAATCCACGAGGATAGACCCAGATCCACATCGGTCTTGGAAGCGAGCTCATACTTGTCATATGATAACAATATCAAAAGAAGAACCCAAGAATATGGATGACCTTCCCTGGTGCTTCGAAAACAATGACGACGGCGTGATCTCAGAGTTTCTACCGGCGCCAAAAGAGCTGGAAGATGGAACACACACCACTGCAGATAACCTCAAGAAAATTGATTTGGGGACGGCAAGTGACCCGCGACCTACATTCGTCAGTGAGCTGCTATCTGAAGAAAGGGTGGCTGCGCTAAAAGACGTGCTTATGCAGCATAGAGATTGCTTCGCATGAAACTATTCCGAAATGCCAGGATTAGATCCAGAGATTGCGGTCCACAAATTAACGATATCCCCGGACATCAAACCAATCAAACAAGCACCGAGAAGAATGCGGCTCGAGTTTGAGATGAGCATCAACACTGAGGTCAAGAAGCTGATCGACTCTGGCTTCATTCAAGAAGTACAGTATCCTGACTGGATCGCCAACATCGTCCCAGTGATGAAGAAAAATGGGACAGTACGCATATGCGTGGACTTCCGGGATCTCAATAAAGCCTGCCCGAAGGACGATTTCCCAGTACCGGTCACTAAGCTGATGATAGACAATACGTCCACTCATGAGGTTTTCTCCTTCATGGATGGCTCATCGGGATACAATCAGATAAAGATGCCCCCTGACGACCAGAAACATACCGCTTTCCGAACCCCTTTGGGCATATTCTGCTATAAGGTGATGCCTTTCGGTCTAAAGAACGCCGGTGCCACCTATTAGAGGGCCATGACGAAGATCTTTGATGACCTCATACATGAAATCGTCGAATGTTATATCGACGACCTCGTGGTTAAAAGCAAATCATACGAGGAACATCTCGAACATCTGAAGATCGTATTTCAACGTCTTCGGCAATACAACTTGAAGATGAACCCTCTCAAATGCGCGTTCGGAGTTTCCTCGGGAAAATTCCTAGGATTCATCGTCCGACACCGAGATATCGAGATAGATCCGTCAAAGATCAAGGCGATCATGGAAATGCCCCCACCAAGGACTCTCAAGCAATTGCGGTCTCTCCAAGGGAAGCTCGCATATATCCGGCGATTTATAGCCAATCTCTCCGGCAAGTGCCGTCCTTATAGTCATTTAATGAAGAAGGGAACCCCGTTCGTCTGGGATCACAAATGCCAAGGCGCACTGGACGAAATCAAGCAGTATCTGCAGAACCCGCCAGTGCTGGCTGCTCCGGTCAAGGGAAAGCCCCTTATTCTTTATACAACAGCCCTCGAAGGTTCCTTAGGCGCATTATGAGCACAAGAGAAGGACCAAGGGAAAGAAAGAGCTCTCTATTACTTGAGTCGAGTTCTCCTGGGGGCAGAAAGCAATTATTCTCCCATCGAAAAACACTGCCTGGCGTTGATCTTCGCAATAACGAAACTCAGGTACTATGCGTTGGTGCATGAAGTCCGTCTCATATCGAAGGTGGACCCTCTCAAATATTTGATATCAAAGGCCATATTGACGGGGCAACTCGCTAAATGGGCCCTGCTCTTGATGGAGTTCTCAATAACTTATCAGCCTCTTAAGGTAGTGAAAGGCCAAGCCATCGCCGACTTCCTCGCTGAGCATCCGATACCGGCCGATTCCCCTTTGAATTGCGAACTGCCAGACGAACATGCATTTGATGAGATCGACGGTGGTGATATCCGTTGGGAACTTTATTTTGATGGAGCTTCTTCCATGAAGAAGCGCAAACAAAGCACCCCTATCATCAAATCAAGAGTAGGTCTCATCTTCGTGACCCCACAAGGAGGGATAATGCGCTTCGCCTTCTCCTTGACAGAGTCGAGGACAAACAATGAAGCCGAGTATGAAGCTTTGATAGCAGGCCTCGAGATCGCCATCGACATGGGAATTGAAAACCTCCTCATATATGGAGACTCCCAATTGGTCGTCAGTCAAGTAAATGGCGACTACCAAACGTGCAAACCAGAACTGGTAAAGTACGGCGAGAAAGTACAGCAACTGCTGACTCAAATTACTTTCTACATCTTGGAAAGCATACCGCGTGCGGAAAATAGCAAAGTGGATGCACTAGCTAAGCTCGCTAAAGAACTGGCCGACGAGAACCTCGATGACGTGAGGATCGTTGTGCAAAGCCGTCGGGTCCTTGCACCGGCAGAAATATCTCCGGAGTCGTCCGAAGAAAAGGAGCGACTGAGCAAATGGCTATGCAAATAAAAGACCAGGAAAAGGCTGAGGATTAGAGAGAAGTTTTTATAGACTACTTCAAATCCCATCGAACGCCTGAAGATGCGTCCTCAAAACATCAGCTCATGAAGTGCGCCCTATCTTTTACCTTCGTCAATGATACTCTGTACAAGAGGTCGTTTGATTCTCTGTGGTTGAGATGCCTGAGACCTGAAGAGGCGAAAAGAGTCGTCCAAGAAGTTCACGACGGACTCTGCAGGCCCGAAGATGAAGTTGAAGATCAAGCGGATGGGTTATTATTGGCCCACGATGATATAGGACTGCCTCGAGTATGCGAAGCAATGCCACTCGTGCCGGATTCATGGGGACTTTATCCATCAGCATCCAAATCCACTACATCCAACGGTGGCTAGCTGGCCATTCGAAATGTGGGGAACTGACATAATCGGCCCCATCGAACCAGCATTGTCCAGAGGACATCGATTCATTTTGGCGACAACTGATTACTTCTCCAAATGGGCAGAAGCAGTACCACCGAGGGAAGTAAAGACGGAGAATATCTTCCACTTCTTCAAGACGCAGGTTATATATCAGTTTGGAACTCCGCGGCGGATCATCTCCGATAACGGGCCAGCCTACAGAAGCCACAAGATTAGCCACTTCGCACAACAGCACAACATAGACTGGAGATACTCTTCAGTTTATAATCCCCGAGCCAACGGTCTAGCTGAACCTTTTAACAAGACCCTGACAAAGATCGTGAAAAAGACGGTGTCTCGAAATAAGAAAGACTGGCACGAGAGACTGCAGGAAGCTCTCTAGGCATATCGAACTACGTTCAAGACGGCCATGAACACAACGCCGTACACGTTGGTATTCGGTACAAAAGCGGTACTCCCCCTCGAGATAGAGTTACCCTCTCTACGAGTGGCAGTCCATTATGAGCTAACGGACGAAGAGAACGCTCACCTTTGGCTTGAGGAGCTCGATGCCCTTGACGAAACCCGGCTCATAGCACAACAAAATTTGGAGGCGTATAAAGTAAAGATGACGCGCTCATATGAAAGATTGACCAGGCCAAGGACATTCCGCCAAGGCGAACTCGTATTAGTGGTCAAAAGACCCATGATCCCCAATCGCGCCAAGCGGGGAAAATTCGAGCCGAACTATGAAGGCCCGTACATCATAGATAAGGTCTACCAGGGTGGAGCCTATCTACTCATGGACATGCATGGAGAAAGGCCCTTCAGGCCAATAAATGGTCACTCCCTGAAAAAATACTACGCCTAAAGAGTCACGGCCTAGGTCAATGATAGATGACGGCGACTATGTCCGCTCGCTATCTTCTTAAGCCCAAACTCTATAAATAGTAACCGGATTACTTTACAGCAGACCGAGATGTCCTTAAACTAACAACGGACCGAAACGTCCTTAAACTAACAGCGGACCGAAACGTCCTTAAACTAACGACGGACCACTATGTCCTAAAACTAGCTGTTGACCGAGATGTCGAGAAACTACGGTGGATTGCAGCATCCCAAAGCTGATAAAAAAAAAGAATAAAAAAAAGAAAGAATAAAAAAAAAGGAGAACGGTATGTCCATAAGCAAAATGAGCACGAATGAAAACCCGAAAGGGCTCCGTGAGTAAAAACAGCAGGGCTACTGACGAGTCTTGTGAAAACCCGAAAGGGCGCAACCTCGTTAGAATAAAAAAAGAAGAATAAAAAAAACGGTATGTCCATAAGCAAAATGGGCACGGATGAAAACCCGAAAGGGCTCCGTGAGTAAAAACAGCAGGGCTACCGGCGAGTGTTTGTGAAAACCCGAAAGGGCGCAACCTCGTTAAAAAACACTTGCCAGGTCCTCTCGACCTTGTGAGGAGAAATCACCCGCGTGAGATCCTTACGACTCACAAGGGAGCAACACACTTAGGGATCTCCACGATTCCTAAGGAGAAATTACACTTGCGAGATCCTCACGACTCATAAGGAGAACTCTCTTATGGGACCCTCATGGCTCATAAGATTCAAAAGTTTTAAGCCACAGGGATCTGAACCTGTTCTTAAGCAGTCCCCACAACCTCCACTATTGCCCTACAAGCAGCTCAATGCTGACCCTTGTATACAATCCACGGGCGCGAATAAACAGTTCCCTAACCAAGTCCTACCCGTGACTAGGGATATGTTCGCACGGTGAACAACCCTTGTGAGTCCTCTCGACTTATAAGGGGAAAACTCTCTTGTAAGACCCTTATGACTTACGAGAAGCCATACACTTAGGTGTCCTCATGATTCCTAAGGAGAAAGCACACCTACGAGATCCTCACGACTTGTAGGGAGAAATACCTTTATGAGACCCTTACGGCTCATAAAGTCAAAAGCCTTAGTCGACAGGATCCTAACCCTGTTCGCTAAGCCACCTTTGTCTGACATCGACATGGGCAAATAATGATTTGCTCCTGGCCATATCCCAGTTGTAGCGATGCTGATGCCGAAATCGGTGTCTAATTCCAAGCTTACATCGAAAAGCCAGCAAGCCACACATGCTTACGAAATAGTTGAAATGATGGGGCAACTTGTGACAAAATCAGCAAGTAAAAATGTATGCATGCGAAATAGCCGAAATGATTGGGCAACTCGCAATAAAAAGCAGCGAGTAAAAATAAAATAAATAGCCGAAATTATTGGGCACCGCGAAAAATAGCCGAAATGATTGGGCAATCGCGACCTTCGTGATATAAAATCTGAAATGATAGAGCATCGCGGAAAGAATTGAAAAATAAAAATGAAATTTATGCCCTACAGGTGATATCGTGTCAATCCCTGTATACAATCCAGGGGCGCAAACAAAGAAGGAATCACACCTTTCCTCCCCAGGTTTCATCGGAAGAAGAAACCAAATCTCAACGGTTCACAGATGGCCTGGAGAGCATCTCAGCATTCGTCTCATTACAACACACACAACATTAAGCAAAGCGGAACAATGGCAACTCCCAGTTCCATGACTCAGCGGTGTACAGATGACCGAGAGTCAAACCCCGATTCCGTGAAATGCGGATAAAGTCAACCCTTCCTGGTCACGTGGAACGCGGATTATGTCACTTCTGACCCCGTGGAAAACGTCCAGAGCGGATCCTGGTCCTCGCAGAACACGGCAGTGAACCCGTGAGAAGCATCCAGAGCTGAGCCTAGTCCTCGCTGAACATGGCAGTGAACCCGTGGGAAGCATCTAGAGCAAAATTCCTGGTCACGTGGAACGCGGATAACGTCACTTCTGACCCTATGGAAAACGTCCAGAGCGGATCCTAGTCCTCGCAGAGCACGGCAGTGAACCCGTGTGAAGCATCCAGAGTGGAGCCTAGTCCTCGCCGAACACGGCAGTGAACCCATGGGAAGTATCTAGAGAAAAATTCCGGGTTACGTGGAACGCGGATAACGTCACTTCTGACCCCGTGGAAAACGTCCAGAGCAGATCCTGGTCCTCGCAGAGCACGGCAGTGAACCCGTATGAAGCATCCAGAGCAGAGCCTAGTCCTCGCCGAACACGGCAGTGAACCCGTGGGAAGCATCTAGAGCAAAATTCCTGGTCACGTGGAACGCGGATAACGTCACTTCTGACCCCGTGGAAAACGTCCAAAGCGGATCCTGGTCCTCGCAGACAACGACAGTGAACCCGTGTGAAGCATCCAGAGCGGAGCCTAGTCCTCACCGAACACGGCAGTGAACCCGTGGGAAGCATCTAGAGCAAAATTCCTGGCTACGTGGAACGCGGATTATGTCACTTCTGACCCCGTGGAAAACGTCCAGAGCGGAGCCTAGTCCTCGCTGAACACGGCAGTGAACCCGTGGGAAGCATCTAGAACAAAATTCCTGGTCATTTGGAACGCGGATAATGTCACTTCTGACCCCGTGGAAAACGTCCAGAGCGGATCCTGGTCCTCGCAGAGCACGGCAGTGAACCCGTGTGAAGCATCCAAAGCGGAGCTTAGTCCTTGCCGAACACGGCAGTGAACCCGTGGAAGCATCTAGAGCAAAATTCCTGGCTACGTGGAACGCGGATTATGTCACTTCTGACCCCGTGGAAAACGTCCAGAGCGGAGCCTAGTCCTCGCTGAACACGGCAGTGAACCCGTGGGAAGCATCTAGAGCAAAATTCCTGGTCACGTGGAACGCGGATAACGTCACTTCTGACCCCGTGCAAAACGTCCAGAGCGGATCCTGGTCCTCACAGAGCACGGCAGTGAACTCGTGTGAAGCATCCAGAGCGGAGCCTAGTCCTCGCCGAATACGGCAGTGAACCCGTGGGAAGCATCTAGAGCAAAATTCCTGGTCACTTGGAACGTGGATAACATCACTTCTGACCCCGTGGAAAACGTCCAGAGCGGATCCTAGTCCTCGCAGAGCACGGCAGTGAACCCGTGTGAAGCATCTAGAGCGGAGCCTAGTCCTCGCCGAACACGGCAGTGAACCCGTGGGAAGCATCTAGAGAAAAATTCCTGGTCACGTGGAACGCGGATAACGTCACTTCTGACCCCGTGGAAAACGTCCAGAGCGGATCCTGGTCCTCGCAGAGCACGGCAGTGAACTCATGTGAAGCATCCAGAGCGGAGCCTGGTCCTCGCCAAACACGGCAGTGAACCCGTGGGAAGCATCCAGAGCGGAGCCTGGTCCTCGCCAAACACGGCAGTGAACCCGTGGGAAGCATCCAGAGCAAACATCGGACTGTGAGGTCCTTAAACTCATGGACTATGATGTCCTTAACCTCGACCGTGATGTCTTAAAACTAACAATCAACCATAATAATTTCAAACTAATTTCACCTTGGTTCAAGGGTACATCTCGTCACTCCTTTGATATTTATCGTTATAATTCCTCAACGTCTTCAAAGAGGCGACGGGTCCCGGTAACCACACATAACATCGAACTGTGGAGTCCTTAAATCCACGGACTATGATGTCCTTAATATCGACCGTGATGTCTTAAAACTAACATTGGACTGTGGAGTCCTTAAATCCATGGACTATGATGTCCTTAACCTCGATCGTGATGTCTTAAAACTAACATTGGACTGTGGAGTCCTCAAATCCACGGACTATGATGTTCTTAACCTTGACCGCGATGTCTTAAAACTAACATTGGACTGTGAGGTCCTTAAACTCACGGACTATGATGTCCTTAACCTCGACCGCGATGACTTTAAACTACGGTATCCTGGAAAACGTCCAGAGCGAAGCCTGGTCCAGCCAAACACGGCAGTGAACCCGTGGGAAGCACCCAGAGCAACCCCTGACTCCGTGAAATGCGGATAAGGACAACTTCACCCATAACTTGCAGGTCTTCATGAATCGTAAGGAAGAAAATTCTCTTGTGAGATCCTTAAGACTTTCAAGAGAAAACACACTTAAGAATCCTCACGATTCTTAAGGAGAAAATTACACCACGGGATCCTCTTAACCGGTAGGGAGAAAATTCTTTATGAGACCCTCACGACTCATAAAGTTAAAAAGTCTTAGGTAACAGATCCTAACCCTATTTTCTAAGCCATTACTAATCTACAAAGAATCCAAGACTGACAGTTATATACTATCTAAAATCACATGGCAACAACACAGTAAAGAGGAGAAGGCAACAAGGAGAACATCTGAGTTGCATTTAATTAAGCGTTCGAGGCACACCCTATCCATGCATTTGCAAAAGATTCAGAACATGAAATAAAACACGCTAAAATGAGAAATTTTCCATTCATATTGCAAAAAGGTTCTTACAATTATGAAAGCAATAAACAAAGACATTACTAAAGTAATTACAATGGCAAAACCTCAAGTCCAGGACATGGGTTGAGGAACTCAAAAGTGACATTGTCCAGAATTTTCCAAGCCTGGCGAACTATCCTAGTGTGCTTTCTTTCGCGATCACAAGCGTCGGGGTCCCTACGGATGTCCTCCACCCTCCGATAGGCAGCAAGTATGGCAGACTGTTGAAGAGCCTGGTGCAGGAGATCGGCAAGATTGTCTCGCCGTCTCTTCGAGATTAGGTTCATCAGATACACCGAGTGCACCTTATCCTCAGCGGCATCCAATGCTCTAAGCGGCACGCCGGTACAGAATAGAGGGAGCGCTTCCCAGATCGCTCCCACAATAAGCTTCAGAAGAGGGGAACGCCGAGGAAGCAGTTGACCATTGTATGCGTCAAATCGACTCATAATTTCGGCACACTCGGCGTTTGTGAATTCTCGATTCTGAGAACGGCCGAGTCGGCGGATGTCTCCGTAAGAGATAATCTCTTCGAGATCATACATGTGAGCGTCCATTTCTCCTGTAAAAGAAAATCAGCAAAGATCAGCAGACAGACTGAATAAGCAATTTCTTATTCAAAATAGGCACATGGAGTTAAGCTCCTCGAGAGCAATGCTCTGCGGACAGGAGTGACACCTGTCAAAGTCAGTTATGAAGGGAAGTTAAAGAAAGCCCCCGAGAACATTGAGAGCTTTACTCTAAGAAGATGATATAATTCATCAAAAATAAAATTCCATCTTAAATCTTCAAGATCCAAGAACAAACTCTTAAGAGTTCTTCTATATGATTTGAAAGGAGCAAAGCTCCATTAATGAATTAAGAAATCATAAATAAAATCCTTTTAGAGAGTAAAGCTCTATTAATGGAACCCTAAAGGGGTTTTCTTTAGATCAGAAGATCTATGAGAGGAAGGCTCTGCTAATGGGTAAGAACCCCAATTTATTAGAATTAATTTAATTTAATTTTTACCTAAATTTAGTAGAGTTCTAACTCTTGAAAGTTCTTGAACAAGAGAGCAAGGCTCTGAATAAAATTCTTAAGAAGAAGATGAAGATAATCTGAGGACCAAGGGTCCTATTTATAGGCGGTGAACCGCCTCCTCAATTTCTGAGTTGATTCAAGGGCTCAGATGTTGCCACCGCTGCACTCACGTGTGCGCCACGTGAGCACAACGGTGGGGGGGCATTTGTTTCCCCCAATCAGAGCAAAGCTCTGTTTTGAATTTCAAAATTCAAAAATTGAAGCAACGCTTCAGATCCCGTGCGCTGCGCGCTGCGTGCCACGTGTCAAAAACAGACACGCCAGCGCCAGGAGCGCTGCGCCTTAGGCAGCGCACCCCAATCAGAGCAAAGCTCTGTTTCAAAATTCAAAATTCAAAAGTTGAAGCAACGCTTCAGATCCAGCGCTCTGCGCTGCGTGCCACGTGTCAAACACAGGCGCGCTAGCGCTGCGCGCCACGTGTCAAACACAGGCGCGCTAGCGCTGCGCGCCACGTGTCAAACACAGGCGCACTAGCGCAGTTGCGCTGCGCTCTGCGCTGCGCCACGTATCAAACACAGGCGCGCTAGAGCAGTTGCGCTGCGCTGCGCGCCACGTGTCAAACGTAGGTGCGCTAGCACTGGAATTAAAAGAATTCCCCACCGTTAGATCAAAAGATCTAATAATAATAATAAATTATTAATTAATCAGAATTAAAATTCTGTTCTGGAAAGATCTTTCCAATCTTGTTGAAAACAAGAAGATCGCCTTCTGTAAAACAGAAGCTCTAGGATCAAAGATCCAACGGTGGGGAAATATCCCCAAATCAATCAGAGAAAGATCTTTTTAACTGATTTAACAAATCAATTTGCCCTATATAAAGGCCCCAAGACTTCAAGTCTCATATAGAAAAAACCCTCTGCAAACTTTGAAAAAAAATCAAGGAGAAAGAAAGGCAAGCCTTTGAAGAAAGAAGATCATTTTTCATCTTTAAAGGTAAAGAACTATGTTCTTGAACAACAGAGATGAAATCATCTCATAAAAGAAGAACCCACTTCTAAAAGATCAAAGATCTAAGAACAAGATCAAGGTCTTTAATAAAAAAAAAAAAAGAACAAAAAGATCTAATCATAAAAAGACTAAAAGAAGTACTTTATTTCATTCACAGATCTTTTGATCTATAAAGGTAGAGCCTTTTGATAAGAACAAGAACTTTGGTTCTTAGATCTTGAGGCAAGGCCTCCTTTGAAGAACAAAAAAAACTTGTTCTTTGATCTTAAATTTGATCTGATGAGCTTTGCGCTACTGGAAAGTGCTTTGCACTCTTGAACTGCGCCTTTGCGCTCCTTAGACCGGCGCTCAGCGCCAAAACATGCCACGTGTCAACCACAGACACAGCTTGCGCTCCTGAAAACATAGCACTGCGCTCTTGGGTTGGCGCTCAGCGCCAAGTGTCATTCACTGGCGCACCCACGAACCAGCGCAGCGCGCTCATGAATTAAAAGCACAGTGCGCTAACAAACCGGCGCTTAGCGCTGAGCGTGACACGTGTCACCTTCGCATGCGCTAGCGCAATGCGCTCTTTTATTGGCGCAAAACGCCTGATGCGCCATGCGGCGCACTATATGAACACCATTTTGCTCCTGATAAATGCTATGCGATACACGGTGCCATAAATCAACTTGGCATCTTCGGAGAGGTGGACGGATAGCACCAATTAGCATCTGTCCCGAATTTCAGGCAAGACGGACCTGCGCAGTTGCGTCTCTGTGTTCGGAGGTGAACAGACCCTTTTCTTCTCCCTTTTGGCCCTGAATCTTATTTTAGGTCTTGGATCTTCCCAAGGTGGGATTTTTGGAGATGGGTCTCTTTCTTTCTCCTCTTCTGTTGGCCGGATCATGGAGAAAAAAGGAGCGAAATTTAAAAATTTCTCATTTTTAAGATCTGATGGAAGATCTGAGTTCCCTTTCAAGAGTTTGATAGTGAAAAATTGTTTATTTTTAGAAAAGGAAGAGTTAAACTCTTGATTTAATTCAAAAAGGGGAAGAAGGTTTTAGAACCTTGAGGAAGGAAAAGGAGGCACAGGCCGTAATTTTTTGAGAGAGAAAAAGTTGTTGAGATAATTTCATCATGGTTGCCTTTATAGGCTACACAAATGTTCTCCTCCGAAAGACGGCGCACAGGACTGCGATGTCTTGACGCTGAGATTCGGGGCAGATGCTAATTGGTGCTATCCGTTCATCTATCCGAAGATGCCAAGTTGATTTATGACACCATATATCGAAAGTTTAAACAGATGCGGCCGATATAGCAGACTTCGTCAGATTCCCCCTCGTTTGAGGGGTTTTTGATTGTGGGGATGCTCTTCCTTGCAGGCGCAAGCCCCTGCAGTTAATTACGCTACCGCATCGCGGTAACAACTTTCTCCTTCTCCAGATGGTCACTTCATGTCGTGGGTGTTTATTATGTTTTGGTTGCCCGTGGATTGTACACGGAGACTAATTTATGTCGTCGCCCGTAGGACGTGGATTAGTCCAAATCCGTATTTTCTTAGATTTAGGTTTGGGGTTTTGGTTTGAGGATACGTTAGCCATATTTGAGGCTAAGATCAACTCAAACGTTTGTTAAGGATTCGTTAGTCCAATTTGAGACTAAGATCAACTTAACGGGATCGTTTAGATCCGACAAAAGAGCAATTGGCTCTATTGTTCCGGTTTAGGGACATAGTGGTCCATTGCATGTATGGCCGTCGGGACCCGTCACCTCTCTGACAACGTTGAAGGTGTTAGTTGTATGTATGCCCTAGAGGCCAGTATTGTACAGATTATGTATATTATATTGGATGCTTGGACATATATAGAGATGACTTTCTTGCTCGACATGATAGTATGCTATCTGGTTGATATTTATCTTAACATGTACACTAGTCTCTTTATACTGTCTTATAGTTACATGTTGGTAAAGCCCTTAGGATATGTACTTGACTACCTGGACTATGATGCAGATCATACTAGTGGGGACATGGTAGTCCATAAGTACATCCTTCAAGGTCCCTAGTCGTGGGTATATCGAGACGGGGCATCGATATACCAGAGTAGACTAGCGTATACGCTTCTCGACCCATGTGATGGGCGATGGATGATCCCATATCCATTGGTGTTTGACATCAGAGATCGTATACGGGTGCTCAGTGGAGACTGGGTACACTGGACGGACTCGCCGAGAACTCCCAGATGGTATTATACCTCACGTCAGATGGCAGTTCTCAGGTGACACTTGTACAGGTTAGTCTGTAGACCCGAGATCGTCATAGAGTCTTGTGTGATTCCCACTGTGCTTTGATCTCCACCTTACCACGTCCATGAGGGCGTGCAAAACGGTGGTCTTTGGGTACAGTCCCGAGTCACATGGAGGCAATGAGCGATAGGAGGGGTTTCGTCTCTCCCGGTATTGGGGGTAGATGTTGCGCTGTGCTCGATTGGCCGTAACAGGGAAGTCCCTGGCCAGGGCTGATCAGAGATTTGCTGGTAAGTGTTACCAGTAGTTTCTCGACCCGTTACGAGCCTCACATCGGCACGACTTATCGGGTTATTGGGGTCTGACGTTTACCACCCCTAGACTTGATATGCGACATATCAGACGAAGAGACTGGACTGTATGGTAAGTGTTACTGGTCGGATTCGCAGGAGTGTGAGCGGGCTAGCTCGTCGATCTTCTGATCGCTCAATACCCGGGTGGCCGTTACGTTTAGCAGACCGCTTGCGGCTTGTGGGTGCTTGATATGATCATCATCTGCTACCGGCGTATTGACGAGTCTTTAGAGTCCTACACAGAGGTTTCCTGGCTCAAGCGAAACGAAATAGGAGCGCATATGAGATATGTGCAGGACCGAGAATAATGCGTGTATGTGATACCGCATTTCATTCTCGCGATATATGTTTCGAATGGTTATATTCGATATGACCTAGTTATCGAATCATTGATTCGATAAATCGATGCATTGAATACTAGTCGGTTATGTGCGACATGACCGGATCATTGAATCAAGTGTTGATTTAATGATTTAATGTATAATTATATATTTGATATATTACTTTGCATTAACTAGTATTGGTTCACTTTAAACGGATTTTTCTCACTTGATGCACATTGTATATGTGATATGCTTTCGTGCACTTTTTGTATCATGTTTGATGATACTTGATCATATGGTTAAGTGAATAGGATTAAACCATGGTTATTATGATAATTAGGGTTTTGCATATTTATTTATTCATTTATTTGTTCTTTTATTCTTTTGGATAAGTATAAATGATAATGGTGGCATGTTTTGTTTCTTATGAGATGCTTCATGAACATTTGACTTCATGCAACCATTCTTGTCTTTTTGCTTAACCCTAACCCACTCTAATCACCATGGTTAATTCTCTACACTTAACCTTAGTTAAGTTATGATAAATATTGAGTTTATTATTCATTTAACTCAAGTTATCATAATATTCTAGCTCATCTTCTTCTTCTTCTTCAAGTGAGCAACCTTGATGCCATCAATGGCAACTTGTGATCTAGTGAGCAAAATCCAAATCTAAAGTGAACCCATCTCCTATTTCTTCACCCTCTACCTCTAGCCAAGTTGTAGAGTGTGTTTTCTTCACAAATTTCATCACTTTGTGAAGTCGGAGCTTGAACTTGCGATGCCTCGACGTAGATCGTCTTTGACACAAAGCCGGCGACCTAGCTCACCCGTTTCTCCGACGAAGCCGACGCTTGAGCCCGGAGTTCGACTTGGACAGCGAGGAGACATCGCTGCGGAGCCGTGGAGGTGGACATCCGGATCTACAAAGGTTGTATTTCCGTATCCTAGTAGTTAAGTGTTAACTAGCTTTATATTTCGCCTAAACATCTAGTTTAAGATCCGTAGTCTAGGGTTTCTCGGCACTAAAAATTTTAAATTGGCATGTTCGATACCTTGTGAGACCTTACTAGAGTGCCTAGGAACCCTACAGTGGTATCAGAGCCTAGCTAGAGCCTTAGGCGAAGTCTAGACGGAGTTTGAAGTCCGAACGAACCCGAAACCCAAATACTTTAGAGCTCTCTGGACATTTTCATAAATCTGGGATTTTTTCATATTAAAAATGCCTAAAAAATTCACCAAGGAAATACAAGAATTACGATATAAAAATTTTCAGATGAACAGTTCCTTCAGCCGCGGAACCGCGGCAGAAGCATGGCTTCTGCGGCGGTTCCGCGCTCAGAAGGTGACGTCAGCCCTATTTAATTCCACAGTAATTCCTGATAAATTCTGGTGAGTTTTCTGGGTATTTTTAAAATGATTTAAGGGTTGAGTGCTCTGGGGTTATATTGGGAATCGACGATTCGATCGGAATATCAAACTTTGTCCAAGTGTTTTTCCAGATAACTGTAAAATATGTTAAAAAGTTTGACCGGATACAAATACCCAACTTTTCCCCTGCCGAAAAATTCCAAGTGTTGGATTTTTCTCTGGTTAAAAGACGTTCGAAGTAGTGCAAGTAACGCGATGGTCCCTCTAGAAGACAACAAACCTTAACTCGATTATGTGACCGTCTTGAACTGCCCTTTGAACCTTCGGGTTTGGGGCAGTACGGCGTGCCACATGTGAGGCGTTGGCTTGACCCTTCTACGGCTGGACCGTTGGTACTGAGGTATGAAGTGAATGTCTTTGAACCTATTTCATGTGTTGATCGGTGTCGGGAAAACTTGGGTGTTCGAATGTTCGATCGGAAAGTTTAATATATTCTATTTATCCGGGATTGGATACAATAATTGGAATTCACAAACAGTTATGTGATAACTGAATGATTGTTATAAATCTAGCAGTTTAGTCCCATACGATATTGAAAAGAGTTTTCGATAATGAGACTAAAATGCGGGGTTTGTAACTGTTAGGCATGTGATGTCTAAAGCCGTTGCGGATTCCAATTGTTGTAGTTTTACACTTTCTTTTCTGTGACCGTAAGTGTAGTATGTTCATATCGCCGGTTTCGTTGCTATACGTCAACGACAATTGGGGTATGCATACTTACTTACGTTGATGACATGTGATGTTATGTGTTGCTGGATATGTTATATTGGATCGTCGTGTTTGAATAGCCGGGGGTTTTTATGTGAGATGAGTGTTTTTCATTTTCATTCATGTATAAAAACTTGTATGTAATATTCTTTCATTTGGGGCGCTTCCAGGTAGCGGAAGTTGTCACCCTTTGTATATTATTTACTTTTCCGCATTAGGATAGACCCAAGGAGGGGAGCACAAGTAACCGGGTTCTGGGGTCCAGTGGGAGACCAACTCGAGGAGTCGAGTCCGGGTCTCCTAACCCTAGAATTGGCAGGGTTGCTTGCCGCTCTCGTAGGGGTCTAGGGGTGTGGGATTGGCTATTCATCACGACCGTGGAATCCGTGTTTTATACTGGCTCGTATTGAAAACACGGACGTCCTAGTATATCCAATATTTCATATGTTTATTCTGCTGCGATATCTGTGTTGTGATTCTGTGATGGATATAGTATATAGTATATATGATATATTATATAGACGTTACTTATGTTTTACACCCGCGCTAGCCCTGCCCTGCTCTGTCGTTAGTTACCTAACCTAACGGTGCACGAGGGGACATCGAGGCGAATGCGGATGGCATAAGTGTACGTCATATCTATCTGTGATGTTTAGGTATTTAAATGATGGGACTTCATTAATTTGATTAATGAAAGATAAGAAACCTAAGATGTTGTAGAATCAGATTTTAAAATATAACAGGTAGCTATAGTTCTTGCTTTGCATAGCGGTATATATGATATACCCTGCACCTTATTCGATGAGGAAAGGACCGAGATCCCTTCACCGGGAGTGACTCCTTTAGCAATAACTGGCAGATGCTACAGACTCGGTTTGCTTTTGACTGCTTTTGGGTTTTTGCTTTGCACAGCGATATATATGATATATCCCGCACCTCATTCGACGAGGAAAGGACCGAGATCCCTTCACCGGGAGTGACTCCTTTAGCAAAACCAGAAAAGCCTCAAAATCACTCCATTTTTAAAACTTCATTTGATTCTACAACGATATCAAGTTCATTACGCAATAGGTTTTCAGAAAAACCTGTCGTAGCCCTCCGTCATTTCAGATAAGTACTAGTTAGTATTCGTGCTACGTTTGTTGACTATGTTAAGGCGTAGTGTGCGGTAGCTAATTAGTGCTTATCTGTATAAGCATATGATGCGATTGGATTAGGGTAGTCGTGCGACTTTGTTGACTATGTTAAGGGTCGTGCGGGTGGGTTTAATTCAATCGGGAAATGACGGGTTGAACTTGACTAGCACTTATGATTTGTTGACTATGTTAAGGTCATATAGCTGCTAGGGGCAAAAGATTATCGGGAATTTCAAGTGTTGAAATTTGCAATGAGATTGCATACCTTCTATGAGATAGTTGGATCCCGATACCCACTGCGAGTAAGAGTTACTCCTGGGAGAGTTTTATACATTACAATTAGCCGATCAAGTAGGTGTCTAGAAAGGTGTTAACGAGGTTACGCCTCTGGGAAAACGAGGTTTACAGTAATTAGGTTCGTGCGAAAGCACGGGAGACCTCCCTCAAAGTACCGACACTGGCCTGGCTGAAAGATTGGCGAACTTGTAGTGTGTAATTAATCCCGGCTAGTCTTTCCTTTTAGGGTTTGGAGAAAGATTTGATAAAAAGCAGTGGGAGCCATCCTGATTAGATAAGATAATAACCAATCTGATCTTGCACGAGCATACGCTAAAGTGTTTTCTTCTCTCTCTCTCCAGGTAGCGACCATTTCATGCCTTAATAAAGATAATAATATGGATGTATTGACCGAACCCGCATGTTATACTATGCTGGGGAACGTTGGTTCCGTTCATTCTTATAAGAGTTATAGAAATGAACAGGATATAGGGGAATACCAGGATTCCCATGCCACCCGAATGAAGAAAGTACATGTTGATGCATTTTCTTCGGGTGTGTTCGTTACTGAGAACTGTTTCTCCATTTGCTCTACGTCCTGGGTATTAGATACCGGGTCAGGATCCTATATATGTAATCAGTTACATGGGCTTAGAAAAGGTAGAGAACTTGGAGAAGGTGATAAAGACATAAGAGTTGGAAATGGTGCAATTGTTGCAGCTAAGACTATCGGGGAATATCACCTTGTATTACCAACTGGTAATACATTGGTTCTGAACGAATGCTATTACATGCCGAACCTGATATGCAACATTATATCGGTTTCTTTGCTAAGTAAAGAAGGATATAATTTTGTATTACAGGACAATGTTATGAACATTTTCCATAACCAAAAGTTGGTTGGATCAGGCACGTTATGCAATGGCATTTATGTTCTAAATCAATCAACAGTTCTAAACATAACAAACACACACAAGAGGAAGAGTTCTGAACTCAACGAATCCTTCTTGTGGCATTGTAGACTGGGTCACATCAATGTGACACGACCGGCTAAGTTGCATAAAGATGGATATTTGAAACCTTTCGAATTTTCATCTTATGACACTTGCCAGTCATGTCTCAAAGGCAAGATGACCAAGACTCCGTTTACGGGACACGGAGAAAGAGTTACCGAACTCTTAGGACTGATACATAGCGATGTATGTGGTCCCATGTCTACACATGCCAGGGATGGTTCTTCGTACTTCATTACATTCACTGACGATCTCTCTAGATTCGGATATGTGTTCCTAATGAAACACAAATCAGAAGCTTTTGAGAAATTTAGAGAATATAAACAAGAAGTCGAGAACCAAACCGGAAAAAGTATTAAAATCCTTCGATCTGATCGAGGAGGTGAATACTTGAGCAATGAATTCCTGGACTTCCTAAAAGAGAATGGGATTCTCTCTCAGCTGACTCCTCCATATACACCACAGCACAACGGTGTATCTGAACGGAGGAACCGCACCCTATTAGATATGGTGCGCTCTATGATGAGCACAGCTGAGTTACCTATTTCCTTCTGGGGATATGCGCTGGAGACAGCAGCATACCTATTGAATCAAGTTCCATCTAAATCTGTACCTACCACACCATATGAGATATGGAGTGGGAAGAGACCATATTTTAAACGAGTTAAAATATGGGGTTGTCCGGCCTATGTCAAAAGACAAAATCCAGACAAACTCGAGGCACGGTCAGTTCTATGCAAGTTTGTGGGATATCCTAAGAATTCCCAAGGATATTTATTCTACCATGCTGAAGAACAAAAAGTGTTTGTTTCTCAATATGCCACCTTTTTAGAAAAGGAATTTCTTGAAAAAGAAATTAGTGGCAAAGTGGTAGAGCTGGAAGAGGTTCCAGATACACAAACAGTAACTGAAGATTTAGTGGAACCAGAAGATTCAGTAGCTCCCAATGAACCTCAGCCTCTCCGCCGATCTAGTAGGGTTCCTCGCCAACCTGAGAGATACTACGGTTTTCTCATGGACGGTGGGAGCGAGGATTGCATCATGGAGGATGATGACCCAACTAGCTTCGAGCAGGCCATCACGAGTAGGGACTCAGTGAAATGGCTGGATGCTATGCGGTCCGAGATGGAATCCATGTACACCAACAAAGTATGGACTTTGGAAGTTGCTCCTGAAGGGGTAAAACCCATTGGGAGCAAGTGGATCTTCAAGAAGAAACTTGGTGTAGATGGGAAAGTGGAGACTTTCAAAGCTAGACTTGTAGCAAAGGGTTTTCGTCAAAGACCAGGTGTGGACTATGACGAAACCTTTTCTCCAGTGGCTATGCTTAAATCCATCCGAATCATGCTTGCCATTGCTGCCTTTCATGACTACGAAATCTGGCAAATGGATGTTAAGACCGCCTTTCTAAATGGTGATTTAGAAGAGTGCGTGTACATGACTCAGCCAGAGGGCTTCGTAGACAGTGGGAGCAGCGGGAAGGTGTGCAAGCTGCTTAAATCCATTTATGGATTAAAGCAAGCATCGCGGAGTTAGAACATCTGCTTTGACGTCGTTATCAAAGAGTTTGATTTCGTCAAAAATCCAGATGAACCTTGTATCTACAAGAAGGTGGCAGAGAGTAAGGTTGTCTTCCTCGTATTGTACGTGGACGACATACTCTTGATAGGAAATGATATTCCTATGCTGCAATCGGTCAAGCTCTTCTTATCAC
The DNA here is from genome assembly GCA_030015575.1 of Agapanthus africanus. Taxonomy (NCBI): domain Eukaryota; kingdom Viridiplantae; phylum Streptophyta; class Magnoliopsida; order Asparagales; family Amaryllidaceae; genus Agapanthus; species Agapanthus africanus. The sequence goes on along the minus strand of JASDDO010000028.1, from coordinate 89,087,160 downwards.
AAAGATTCTCAATGAAAGATCTTGGTGATGCCTCCTGCATATTGGGAATCAGGATCTATAGAGATAGATCCAAAAGGATATTGGGATTGTCCCAATCCAGGTACATTGACACCATACTAAAGAGGTTTAGTATGGAAGAGTCCAAGCGTGGAAATTTGCCCACGATCTCTGGAGTCACTCTCTCCAAAGAGATGTCTCCCAAGACTGATTTGGAGAGAGCTCGCATGCAAGGGATACCCTATGCTTCGGCAGTAGGCTCTATCATGTATGCGATGTTGTGTACCAGACCCGATGTAGCATACTCACTAAGTGTAGTGAGCAGGTATCAAGCTGATCCTGGAGAGAGTCACTGGACAGCTGTGAAGAGCATTCTCAAGTACTTGCGAAGGACTAGAGATATGTTCTTGGTGTATGGTAACGGAGAACTCCAAGTGGAGTCCTTTACCGATTCGAGCTTCCAGAGTGATAAGGACGACTCTAAGTCGCAGTCGGGCTTTGTCTTTACCCTTTACGGAGGGGCGGTTAGCTGGAAGAGTTCCAAGCAGGAAACCGTGGCAGACTCGACGATGGAGGCTGAATACATCGCTGCCAACGATGCTGCTAAAGAAGCTGTCTGGATCAAGAAGTTCATTTCTGAACTTGGAGTGGTTCCATCCATTGAGCATCCAATACCTTTGTATTGCGATAACAATGGAGCAGTGGCTTTGGCCAAGGAACCCAGGTCCCATCAGCGGTCCAGGCATATTCTGAGGCGGTATCACCTAATCCGGGAGATAGTTGATCGCCGGGAGATCGAGGTCAGGAGGGTTGACACGAAGAACAACACGGCGGATCCACTCACGAAGGCCATTCCCCAGATACAGTTTGAGAGACTCTTCGGGATGCTCGGTATGAGATACTACAGCAGCTGGCCCTAGTGCAAGTGGGAGATTGTTAGTTGTATGTATGCCCTAGAGGCCAGTATTGTACAGATTATGTATATTATATTGGATGCTTGGACATATATAGAGATGACTTTCTTGCTCGACATGATAGTATGCTATCTGGTTGATATTTATCTTAACATGTACACTAGTCTCTTTATACTGTCTTATAGTTACATGTTGGTAAAGCCCTTAGGATATGTACTTGACTACCTGGACTATGATGCAGATCATACTAGTGAGGACATGGTAGTCCATAAGTACATCCTTCAAGGTCCCTAGTCGTGGGTATATCGAGACGGGGCATCGATATACCAGAGTAGACTAGCGTATACGCTTCTCGACCCATGTGATGGGCGATGGATGATCCCATATCCATTGGTGTTTGACATCAGAGATCGTATACGGGTGCTCAGTGGAGACTGGGTACACTGGACGGACTCGCCGAGAACTCCCAGATGGTATTATACCTCACGTCAGATGGCAGTTCTCAGGTGACACTTGTACAGGTTAGTCTGTAGACCCGAGATCGTCATAGAGTCTTGTGTGATTCCCACTGTGCTTTGATCTCCACCTTACCACGTCCATGAGGGCGTGCAAAACGGTGGTCTTTGGGTACAGTCCCGAGTCACATGGAGGCAATGAGCGATAGGAGGGGTTTCGTCTCTCCCGGTATTGGGGGTAGATGTTGCGCTGTGCTCGATTGGCCGTAACAGGGAAGTCCCTGGCCAGGGCTGATCAGAGATTTGCTGGTAAGTGTTACCAGTAGTTTCTCGACCCGTTACGAGCCTCACATCGGCACGACTTATCGGGTTATTGGGGTCTGACGTTTACCACCCCTAGACTTGATATGCGACATATCAGACGAAGAGACTGGACTGTATGGTAAGTGTTACTGGTCGGATTCGCAGGAGTGTGAGCGGGCTAGCTCGTCGATCTTCTGATCGCTCAATACCCGGGTGGCCGTTACGTTTAGCAGACCGCTTGCGGCTTGTGGGTGCTTGATATGATCATCATCTGCTACCGGCGTATTGACGAGTCTTTAGAGTCCTACACAGAGGTTTCCTGGCTCAAGCGAAACGAAATAGGAGCGCATATGAGATATGTGCAGGCCCGAGAATAATGCGTGTATGTGATACCGCATTTCATTCTCGCGATATATGTTTCGAATGGTTATATTCGATATGACCTAGTTATCGAATCATTGATTCGATAAATCGATGCATTGAATACTAGTCGGTTATGTGCGACATGACCGGATCATTGAATCAAGTGTTGATTTAATGATTTAATGTATAATTATATATTTGATATATTACTTTGCATTAACTAGTATTGGTTCACTTTAAACGGATTTTTCTCACTTGATGCACATTGTATATGTGATATGCTTTCGTGCACTTTTTGTATCATGTTTGATGATACTTGATCATATGGTTAAGTGAATAGGATTAAACCATGGTTATTATGATAATTAGGGTTTTGCATATTTATTTATTCATTTATTTGTTCTTTTATTCTTTTGGATAAGTATAAATGATAATGGTGGCATGTTTTGTTTCTTATGAGATGCTTCATGAACATTTGACTTCATGCAACCATTCTTGTCTTTTTGCTTAACCCTAACCCACTCTAATCACCATGGTTAATTCTCTACACTTAACCCACTCTAGTCTGTTTGAGGGTTTAAGGATACGTTAGCCATATTTGAGGCTAAGATCAACTTAAACGGTTGTTAAGGATAAGTTAGTCCAGTTTGGGACTAAGATCGACTTAACGAGATCGTTTAGATCCGACAAAAGAGCGTTTGGGCTCTATTGTTCCAGTTTAGGGATATGGTGGTCCATTACCAGTTTAGGGACATGGTGGTCTATTTAATGTATGGCCGTCGGGACCCGTCACCTCTCTGACAACGTTGAAGGATTACAACGACAGGAGCCAGAGGAGTTCCGAGATGTACCCTTGGACCAAAGTTGGTTGGGTGATCCATAGTCCAATTTGGGAATAAAGTCTGTTTGAAGGTTTAAGGATACGTTAGCCATATTTGAAGCTAAGATCAACTTAAACGGTTGTTAAGAATACGTTAGTCCAGTTTGGGACCAAGATCGACTTAACGGGATCGTTTAGATCCGACAAAAGAGCGTTTGGGCTCTATTGTTCCAGTTTAGGGACATGGTGGTCCATTTCCAGTTTAGGGACATGGTGGTCCATTACCAGTTTAGGGACATGGTGGTCCATTGGTAGTTTAAGGACGCATAAGTCCATGGGTTTAAGGACCCCACAGTCCATATGGGTGTGTTTAAGGATGCATTAGTCCGTTAGTTTAAGGACGCATAAGTCCGCGGGTTTAAGGACCCCACAGTCCGTATCTTGGTTTAGGGACGCATAAGTCCATGAGTTTAAGGACCCCACAGTCCGTGTTGATGTGTGGTTGTCGGGACCCGTCACCTCTCTGAAGACGTTGAAGGATTACAACGACAAATATCAGAGGAGTTCAGAGATGTACCCTTGAACCAATTAGTTGGTTGAAAGAGCAGATGTGCTCAGTTCAAGATGATTTGAGGACTTATGGCCAGTTTGGGCTAAGTCCAAAATATTGGCCCTCTGTTGGTCCATTGAAGGAGAGGCTTTGCCTCTGGCCATTTAGCCAATTGGGCCAATGCCTAGTGTTAAACACTAAAGATCAATCAGTGTTGAACACTGGGAATGAGATTGATAAGTTAGTGTTTAACACTAAAAGATAGTTGGTGTTAAACACCAGCAACAAGGCTTTCAAATTAGTGTTAAACACTAAAACAGGTCAAAACACTGGCAGCAGAGATCTCAAATTAGTGTTAAACACTAAGGTAATCAGTGTTGAACACTGCAAATAAAGCTTCTTGATTAGTGTTGAACACTAAGGCCAAACAGTGTTTTAACGCTGGATTCAGGGGTTCCAATTTAGCGTTAGACGCTAAGGCAAGAGGGGTCACGTGGTAGCACGTGAGGGCGCCCTCCCTTCATATGTTCTGCTGAGAATATCGCGTCTTTTGGAGCATCACGTGACGGGTGTTTAAATGGAGTATGTTAAAGCTTCTGCCAAGGGTCACGTGGGCCACGTGAGGCACTGCCTCAAAGAGGCTTTTCTGTAGATCTTTTTGGGGGTCACGTGGTGACACGTGACCCTGCCTCTATGTATGTTTTTTAGAAGATCTGTTAATCCCTATCAGGAATTAAATTCCTCGTAGGGTTGAACCCTGAATCTGTTTATTCTGAAGGAATTAAATTCTCATAACATAGGGTCAAACCCTAATTCTATTTTGAAGGAATTAAATTCCTAGTTCTGTGAGAATTAAATTCTCGAGCTTCCATTCCCTCTCTATGCTTTGGATCTGCATGGCAGGATCTCAACCCATTGAGAATTAAATTCTCAATTCGAGGGGAGATATGCACTTTACAGATCCTCCACTAAAGAGAGAACTATGTTCTTCTGTATTTATATCAGAGTTAAACTCTGTTGAAAATTAAATTCTCTTTTCCTTTCAAAAAGCCTTCCCTTTCTTACCTAGGGTTTTCTTTTTCAGAAGATCCAAATTCCTCCAAAGTATCAAGGCTCTCCTCTTTTTTTTATGTATCGATTCCTTTCTGCATGTATGTCCCTCTGTGTGTCTCTTGTCTCCTATTTATAGGAGGGGCAGCCGAATCAATTAGTTTTGGTGAATCTTTCATTGAGAGATTTAATTTGTATTCACCATTCATTTTGGACCTTTGGATCATTATGTGAATTTTAATCACCATTGGATTTTAAATCCAGAGATTCTCCTTTGTTATTTCGGTTAGATTTAAAGGGGAAATCTTTCCAAATTCGAGATTTTCCCATAGATAGATGGTATTTGATCACCTTTAAATCTTTAATTTAAACGGTTGCTTTGGAAAGATTTAAGAGGTCTTTTCTCAGAATTTAATTTCTGTTAACAGATAGGCTTTGAAAGCCGGTCACGTGTGGCCACGTGACCCTTGGTCACGTGTGGGCACGTGACCCCCTTGGAATGAGACCTCTTCTTCCTTTTTGCGTTCTGCCTTCTGGCTGCCGCTTAGCCGTCACGTGCCACCACGTGACCCCTGGTCACATGTGAGCACGTGAGCCTCGCCTGGAACCTTTTTTCTTGATTTGCTCTGGGAATTGAGTCTGCTGCTTTTGAGTGTCACGTGCCAACACGTGACGCTGGTCACGTGGGAGCACGTGACCTCTTCTGAAGCATTTTCCTTGATTTGATCAAGGAACCGATGTGCCTTTGAAGCCGCTTTTAAATGTCACGTGCCAACACGTGACCTTGGTCACGTGGGAGCATGTGACCCTTTCTGAAGCCCTTTTCTTTGATGTAGTTGGGCAATTGAATTCGTTTTGCCGATGCTTTTAGATGTCACGTGCCAACACGTGACTACTGGTCACGTGTGAGCACGTGACCCTTTTCTGAAGCCTCTTCCGTAGGTTTTTCCTGATTTTAAATCAGGAAACAAATGCCCCCACAGCGTTGTTCTCACGTGTCTGCACGTGAGTGCAATGCTGTCACCTTTTGTGACCGTTAGATTCCTCTAGGGATTTGGGGAGATGAAACGTTTCCATCACCTCCTATAAATACCCATGTCTCTTCAGAAGAGCCTTCACTTTGCTCATCTTCTTCCTTTGAGAACTTTTTCCCTTGAGAATTTAATTCTCATTTCCAGAGCTTAGTTCTCTGTCTCAGATATTTTCCAGAGTTTAGCTCTGTTGAAGGATCCCTTTTCCTCAGGTAATAATGTTGAACGGTCGAAGCCCCTTTGTTTTGAAAGAACTCTCTGGATTTAAATCCACATTAAGGGTTTCACAAGGAACCCATTTTTCTTCAATTTCTTTAACCAAATATGAGACCACTTAACCTCCAACAGTAGATCTCTTAGGGTCGGATGATCCTTGGGGAGATGATGATGACAGTTCGACTTCATGGATTTTAATTCCATCCAAAAATGTCTCTGGGAATTTAATTCCCTTCTCTTAATAAGGAATTTAATTCCTATGAAGATCTCAGTTTCTTCACACGGAGGCTTCTTGGGGTCTCTTGACCCGAGATTGTCCTTCTGTAATCAATGAGACAGGAGTTTTGTAATGATGTCTTCTGTGGGAATTTAATTCCTTTGATCTTGTTGGATCCATTGTAGAGCCCGAGACAGATCCTGTTGGGGGAATGTGTAGGGTTACCATTCTTTATTTAATGAGGATATTCCCTTTATTTTATTGTAACTATTTGGTCTCATTATGAATGAGCCGTCATCCTGATTCTGTGGGGCCCATGTGTTTTGTAGCCAATGGTCCCAGAAAAATCTGTTGTTGCTTTCTTTAACTAGTCTTCATGTTCATGCATGGATATATATATCGCTGACTTTGCTTTTAACGGTCTTCTTTTATTGGATTTCAGGTGCGATGGCTTCTGCTCCGTGTTTTCCCTTTACTCGTTCGGAGGCCGCTTTTCCTCAATCACCATCCGATGAGGAAGTGATGGCGATGATCCGGGCTCATGACCCGAAATGCACCAACTTGCTTCTATGGGGAACTTGGTATAGCCATATTATCCGGGGTCGCCGGAGTTTCCTCTGTGTAGTACCGACAGAGCCTACTTTCCCATTCTTGCCGATGGACCCTCCGAGAACGATTTTTGCTGTGGAAATGCCCAACTGGACTCCAACGGGGAGGCTCGAGCCTTCAACGACCGGCATTCCGAACCATCCGATCCCGGCCATAGATATCTTTGGGCGGCGTATTTGCCAGGGTGAGGCCCACCCGTGGGGGCAGATCTATAAGATAGGGCTCACTCCCTGACACCCTACGGGCTATCTTCTCTGGGCTCGCTACATCCTTGCCACCCATCGTGCGCGGCTGCAGAAGGTCGGGCTTTATCAGGCAATATACGCGTCACTCTTCCGTTATAAGTCCCCGCATGTCTGGTGGGTTAAGGCGTTTTTGAACCAATGGAATCTTCCCACCAACACTTTCATTCTAGGAGATCGCGAGGTCTCGATCTCTCTTGCAGAATTTTATGAAATCTCGGGATTGCCAATCAGGGGTGCACTGTATGAGGAGTTGTTGCCTCCTGACGAGTATGTCTTTGAGCCCGAGTCTGCACCGGCTGACGGCTTGTCTGTTGAGAACGCCGTTCGCCACAAGCGTCCCAGTTTGATCAAGGCGCTAGGTATCTTCGACCGATTGTTCACCGAATCCGAAGAGCAGGGTGTTACTTTCAAGAGCTTCATTGCTTGTTTCCTTCGTGAGGAGGTCATGTCGAAGACAGCTCCGAAGTTCGCCAACATTAGAGACCCCTTTGGGTTTGGTCCGAAGAAGCTGCCGACCACCGAATCGGATCTACCTCAATACTATATCCCCATCATGTCGCCGATGTCTTTTGAGTCCATTGCAGCACCCGGTATTGACGAGGAGACGTTCTTTATGGGGTTTGTCAGTATCTGGCTTAGTTGGTTTGTCATCCCCATGCATCGTCGTTTTATGAGGGCTTCGGTTATCTACCCGGCTCATTGTATAGCTGAGGGGACGCGGTTGGCCGTCGGTATCCCGGCGTTGGCGCATCTTTATCACGGGTTGGGCACCGCAGCTAATACCTCTACTCCCGGCGTGGATGTAGTAAACTTTTCGCTTCATTATTTCACGTCCTGGGTCGAAATGCATGTACTGGGGGCTTTTGCCATGCATCAGAGGCCCTCATTTTACGATGCCTACCCCTTCCCACGACTTATGCGATTAGTGGATGCTTCTGCCGCCGACCCGACTCAGTTCGGGGCTATTCGGGTGCTGATTTCTCCTTACGCTGCCGCTGGCGGGATGGTCTTTAATGATCGGGTCTTGTCTACTCCTTCAGGTCCAGTTCAACAACTCTGGGACCAGTCGAAAGACAACGCACCTTCTTTGAAGCCTTGGGAGGCCGCGCACTTGTATACAATTAGACCGGGCTACTTAGTGTTTCGCCAGGACAGTGCAGCTCTTTTCATGCGGTACAATCCGCATCGATTCGCCCGACAACTTGGATACGACCAGGGTGTTCCTTTCGAGGCTTTCATAGTCGCCCCGATCCCTTCGCTCGATGCCGTTCGCGATGCCGCTCATCATTTCATGAGGCTAAACACCGGCTCCCACTTCATGGTCCCTGAAGCTGAATACCTGCCCCGGTGCGTGGGCGCGTTTACGGGTTGGTATCTTCATCGGGTCAGCCCAATCATTCTTGAGGAAAGGAGGGTGCTTCTTGGCCACGATGCCCCTCCTCTGGTTCCAGGAGCTAAGCTGCGACCGAGGGCTCCGGTCCGCTTCCCTTTAAGGGATACCGGCACTGCGCTCATCTCAGGAGAATCAGAGGTAAACCTTACTCCAACGGCTGGTATGCCCCTGGGTTCCCGCTCGCGAGGTGGAAGGGCCCCAGTAGTAGCACCGCCGCCTGTGGCAGCACCGCCCCCCGTGGCATCGACAAAGACAGTGTCATCCTCGGTCGTGGCACCAGGCGAGGGTAATAGAGATGAGGGCGTCGTAGGCGATGTGGGTCAGCGCCGCCCTAAGGCTTCGCGGGGGAGGAAACGGTCATCCTCGGCGACCGGCTCTGGGTCTAAGCGGCGGAAGAAAGCGGCCACCAATCTGCTCGATTCTTTGGCTGAGTCTGAGCCTATCCTTGAAGACGAATCATTGGCCCTGCAAGAGTCAGACGCTGGGCTTCTCTTCCCGAGTTCGGCCAATGAGGAGGCCGCACAGTTGGCTGAGGCCATACGGCGTTCCAAAGACGTGTCTTATAACGCCAAGGTTCCGAAGAAATCCTATCCCGCTGTAATTTTTTATGAAGACCCTTCGTGGATTCGGCGGCGATTTATCGGTCCTTTGGAGGAATGGGGGGAAAGGGCTCTGAAGCAGGCCGCTTCAGAAGACGCAGTGGATGCACTTTCTTTATGGACCAGCGGCCATGAGTCTACCCTTGAACCCCGGCGAGCCCACCTCCTTGAGAAGAAGCAGCGGCTTGAAGAAGCCATATTGAGGGCTTCTTTGCGCATCGGTACGTTGTTGTTCTTTTTGTAGTTCTTCAGATTATTCACGCCTGTATATGTGTATCCTTATTCTTATTTGAATTGTGCAGAATCTTCGACGCTGGGGGAGCTCCCTACGGGCTCATTGAAGCTAAAGCCTACCGAAATTCCCGATGAAGCATTGCTCGATGTGGAGGGGGCTGACGAGGCTGCTCCTCTTATGGTAGAGCCTCCAGCGGCGGTTCTTGATCAGGGAGTGCTTGCCCCTTTGGGGGAGGCTCCTTTAGAGATTGCTGCCCCAACGGCTCTTCCCGAAGGCGGCCCGGAGGCTGAGATGGAGGTAGTGGGGACTACCCTCCCTCTGTTGGAGCCCGAGGTTCCGGTTTTAGGCTGTCGAAGCTGCTATCCCCCCGACTCTGAACGGGGGAAGTGTTGAAGGTAACCTTCTGAATTTTAAATTAGCAGCCTTTCGTTGTCTGAAATCTTTTGTTTTCTCAGAATTACGCGAGTTGGCGGCCTCTATTGTCGATCTGTCTCCCCGGCAATCCTTTCAGCGTCTACTGGAGATGGCAGCTCCACAAGCGATATCCCCCCAACGTATTGTCCTCTCATCCGGGCAAGGTTGATGTCGTCCATCACTTCTCATAGCCTCGTCGTTATTTTGCGTATTGACATTGATGTTTTCTACAGTTTTGGAGGCCGATGATGAGGTCGAGGTTCTCGAAGGGCCAGGGGAACCTTCAGCTCCTACTTGCACGACTGTCGGTAAGCGACATTTCATCATACTCTCATTCGTTCTTTACTTAAGAATTTTACTGACATTTTTCAAATTTGAACAGCTCCGCCAGTTTCCACGGCGTTGGAGTCGCGCATCGTGATGCCGCCCGGCCCTTACGCCTTGCGGGCTTCAGAACGCTTGGCCCAATTAAGCCTTGTCTCCTTATCATCTTTGATTGAGGAGCTCCGTTCTGGTAGCGCGACCACCGCTGAAGCGTTTGCCGCCGAAGCTAACGGTTCTCTTCCTTTTCTCGCCACCTACCATAGAGAAGAGGTGGTGCGAGTCTGGGTGGAGTTCTGTCGGCATGTGGAGGCTCGCTTGCATGCCCTTGAATGTTCTCGCCTTTCCTCGGAAGTCGTGGCTGCAAAAGCGGAGTTGCAGGGTCTGATAGCACGATGCGCGGCCAACATGACGTCATGCGAGAAGAGGCTTAGTCGCAAATTCTCGGAGAGGGAGCTAGCTTCCAAGGCGCTGAGCGAGCTTCAATCCAATCTCACGGCCAAAGCCAACAAAGCGTATGAACTCTGGCGGGTGCTTCAGGAGTCCATTAAAGAGGTGGTGGCTCTCGACAAAGCTGCCACGTTCACTCGTGAAAGGGTTGAGGCCCATAAGGCCACTGAGAAAGAGCTTGAAGCTCGGCTTGCTTCATATCAGGCCCAGCAGGCTCAGGCGGAGGCTCGTCTTCTGGAGATCTTGCGTCACGAAGCCGTGGCTCAGCAACAGAAAGATGAGCTGGTAAGATTGCTATATCGCCCGCCGGCTTGAAGACTTGTATCTTTTCCCTTTTTTTTGTACATACTCATGGATGAGAGTATCTTCTTTTTGTTTCTTTCATGAATTGTACGTTGTATCCATTTTGGTTTATGAAATAAAAGATACATTTTTCTTCTCAACGGCGTGTCTCTTTTCATTGAATGCGTTTGCGGACAATTTATCTTGATCTCCTTGCAGGGCAGCGATAGCTTAGGATTCATGGTTAAGATCTGCTTCCTAAGACTTTTGCACTTTATGAGTCACGAGGGTCTCATAAAGAGTTTTTCTCCCCATGGGTCGAGAGGATCCCATAGGTGTAAGTTCTTCTTAAGAATCGTGAGGATTCTTAAGCGGGTTGTCCCTTGAGAGTCGTAAGGACCTCACAAGAGAGTTTTTCTTCCTTACAGGTCGTGAGGACCTGCAAGTGCTGGATGTGGTCGCCCTTTTCCGTGTTTCACGGAGTCAGGGGTTTCTCCAGGTATCGTAGTTTAAAGACGTCACAGTCAAGGTTAAGGACCTCATAGTCCGTGGATTTAGGGACTCCACAGTCCGATGTTTGGTTGCAGGGACCCGTCACCTCTTTGAAGACGTTGAGGAATTACAACGCCAGGTATCAAAGGAGAGAAGAGATGTACCCCTTAAACCAAGGTAGAATCCATAGGGAATCGGGGTGGTTGATCGTTAGTTTTAAGACATTACGGTCGAGGTTAAGGACATCATAGTCCGTGGATTTTAAGGACTTCACAGTCCGGTGTTTGCTCTGGATGCTTCACACGGGTTCACTGCCGTGCTTGGCGAGGACCAGGCTCCGCTTTGGGCGTTTTCCGCGGGGTCAAAGAGTGACATTATTCACGTTCCACGTGACCAGGAATTTTGCACTAGATGCTTCACACGGGTTCACTGCCGTGCTCGACGAGGACTAGGCTCCGCTCTGGATGCTTCACACGAGTTCACTGCCGTGCTCTGCGAGGACTAGGATCCGCTCTGGACGTTTTCCACGGGGTCAAAGAGTAACATTATCCGCGTTCCACTTAACCAGGAATTTTGCACTAGATGCTTCACACGGGTTCACTGCCGTGCTCGGCGAGGACTAGGCTCCGCTCTGGATGTTTTCCACGGGGTCAAAGAGTGACGTTATTCGCGTTCCACGTAACCAGGAATTTTGCACTAGATGCTTCACACGGGTTCACTGCCGTGCTCGGCGAGGACTAGGCTCTGCTCTGGATGCTTCACACGGGTTCACTGCCGTGCTCTGCGAGGACCAGGATCCGCTCTGGACGTTTTCCATGGGGTCAAAGAGTGACGTTATCCGTGTTCCACGTAACCAGGAATTTTGCACTAGATGCTTCACACGGGTTCACTGCCGTGCTCGGCGAGGACTAGGCTCCGCTCTGGATGCTTCACACGGGTTCACTGCCGTGCTCTGGGAGGACCAGGATCCGCTCTGGACGTTTTCTACGGGGTCAAAGAGTGACGTTATCCGCGTTCCACGTAACCAGGAATTTTGCACTAGATGCTTCACACGGGTTCACTGCCGTGCTCGGCGAGGACTAGGCTCCGCTCTGGATGCTTCACACGGGTTCACTGCCGTGCTCTGCGAGGACCAGGATCCGCTCTGGACGTTTTCCACGGGGTCAAAGAGTGACGTTATCCGCGTTCCACGTAACCAGGAATTTTGCACTAGATGCTTCACACGGGTTCACTGCCGTGCTCGGCGAGGACTAGGCTCCGCTCTGGATGCTTCACACGGGTTCACTGCCGTACTCTGCGAGGACCAGAATCCGCTCTGGACGTTTTCCACGGGGTCAAAGAGTGACGTTATCCGCGTTCCACGTAACCAGGAATTTTGCTGATTGTATCCGCATTTCACGGGATGGAGGTTTGACTGTTGGCGATATGTATACCACCGAGGCATGGAACTGGGAGCTGCCGCTGTTCCGCTTAGCTTAGAGTTGTGTCCGTTGTTACGAGACGAGTGTTGAAACGATCTCCACGTCTCCTTTGGCCCGTCGAGATTTGGCTTCTTCTTCTGATGAAACTTGGAGGAGAAGTATGATCCCTTTTTGTTTACGCCCTTAGATTGTATACAGGGTGTGATGGAACATCATCTGCAGGGCATAAATTGAAACCCCCCCTTTTTTATATTTTATTTCTTTTTCCGCGATGCTCTATCATTTCAGCTTTTATATCGCGAAGGTCGCGATTGCCCAATCATTTCGGCGATTTTTCGCGGTGCCCAATCATTTCGGCTATTTTTTTTATTTTCACTCGCTGTTTTTTTTTATTGCGAGTTACCCCATCATTTCGGCTATTTTTCATGCATACATTTTTGTAAGTGCATGGCGGCGCCCCGGCCGTCAATCCGACAGCCAAATGCGGAAGCGGTGATAAACTATAATTTCGCAAACTAGCAAACCGGCACCACCGCGCACTAAAACCCGGATCGAACCGTTAATTAGTCCTAGCTAACTACAAGATAGGGAATAGAGATATACCGACTGATCCGAGTCCTCCGGTCTTCTCGTCGTCGTCCCGATCTCCTGCGGAATGTCCTGTCTCCACTTCGTCGCCGGAAGTGCACCACATCGCCTACATCTTTTACGGGCTCCCACCTCAATGCCGAGGCAACTCGGGCACGAAGCTGGCTAGTCGACGTGCCCAAGGTTTGCTGTAGTATATAGTGTAGAGGCTTGTGTCTCATTTGGGGTTCATGGAGGTGCCATTTTGGTGGAGGGATGATACAAGAATTATGTGGAGGAACTTGGGGATTTTTGGAGCATGAAATGAAGCAAAAACCCACACCCAAAAATTTGGACAGCCCCTCTAGGGAAGTGGCCGGCCATGACAATGGTGGTGATTGGAATGAGAGGAGGGAGTGATAGAATGAGAGAGGCTACGCCATAATGCAAGAGGGAATCAAAAGCAATCATGAAAGAACATGATCACTAACACCAAAACCACACTCTACCACAACCATTATCAAAACCATGATTGCACCAAAGTTAAGCCATCATGACACAAAGAAAGTCAAGTGATGGTGAGCCATCATGATCCAACAAAATGCAAAGACCCCCTCCACAAAAGCTTATTTGCACAAATGCAAATAAGCCCTCCTCCACCAATCTTCGGCCAATGAACGATACAAAGGAAATTGGCCGAAACGGAAAGCAAACTGGCAACTCCAAAAAACTGGTCCCGTAATAAATTACAGGAAAAACCCCGATACTGTGTATACACACCCGCATTTGTATTCCGACCGAAATACAAATGCAATGAGACAAAATCTACACTGTACTATACTAGGATCCGGCTTAAACCAAAGCCGGCTAGTATTATCCGTCCGATCCTGATCCGTGCAATACCGCACGTATCTGATCGAACCCTGCCATATATCCATACGGCCTGTAGTACAAACTGTCCGATCCTGATCCGTGCAATACCGCACGTATCTGATCGGACCTTGCCATATCTCCATACGGCCTCTACAGCTTTTCGCCCGAAAACTTGAGTAACTTAATGTGGGGGACTCTAAAGACTCATCAACACCTTGGTTGTGGATTTAACCACTAGCACGTCAGAGGTATAAGCCAATACGTAACGGGCTACCAGGTATTGACCAAAAGTGACGTCTGTGAGCGAACTCATCCTGACACCCTACTGAGCCTGTCAGTGACAATATCCGTACAGTCCGGTCCGTTCGTCTATGAGCATCGCATGGCGGGCCTAGGGGGTTGGTAAAAGTCAGACCCCCAAAAGCGGTACAAGTCGTATTGGAGTGTAGCCCAGAACACCCTGAGATACTACTGGAATACCTACCAGTAAATCTCCTTGCGTCGGCCGAGGGTTTCGTGTAGTGGCTCTCCTAGACACAGCGCGACCTCACCCCCAATACCGGGAGAGACGAACCCCTGAAGATACGCTCACTGCCTCCATATGGCTCGGGACTGTACCCAACTAAAACCTGTTTGCACGACTCCTTTGAGCCGTGGTAGGGTAGTAATCAAAGTACAGTGGGAACTCACACGAGACAAATGACGATCCCCAGGTCGATGAACTAACCTGTACACATGTTACCTGGGAACTGCTATCTGACGTCTGGTATAAGACCAACTAGCATGTTCCCGGCGAGTCCTGTTCGGTGTACTCATAACCCAATGAGCACCTGTATACATCTTAGGTGATCCAACTGACACCAATGGCTTGTGAGACCGGTCACCGCCCCTTGTCGGGGTCTCGACTGTATACACTAGTCTACTCTGGAGTATCGATGCCCTGTCTCGAAAATCGCACGACTAGGGACCTTTTAAGGATGTGCTTATAGACCCCAGCTCCCACTTATATGATCGCCCTCATACTGCTGGTGGTCAAGCAAGAATCCTAGGGGCTCTATCAACGTGTAATAGCGACCTGTCAGGTCACCTAAGCAGTACACGATAATAAAGATAAACCAGATAGCATACTATCATCTCGAGTAAGACTGTCCTACCGGGACAGGTCCTCCCTCAATCATTGCAATCACGCGCCTGTGATCCAATAATTGACTTTGAGGGCACTATCTCCAACAATCTCCCACTTGCACTCAAGGCTAATTATTGCGATGTCGCATACTCACAGCCCGTGTGATACCGAACACCCAACTCCTCTACTAGTCAGTCTCTCAAAGCCTGTTTGGGAAACTATTGCGTTCGAGGAATAGCCTCAGTGAGTGGATCCGCCTTGATGTTCCTTTCTATGTCCCTCTATATCTCAAGTTCGCAGAGAAAACCATCTCCCGAAATGAGCAATACCTGTCTCAGAATATGTCTGGATGTCTGATGGGACCTAACTCATAAATGAACTCCAAATCCAAACTTCTTAGACTGTATCGACTACTGAACTTAATCAGTGTCCTGCGCCATGCCACCCTCAGTATTGCCTTGGATCACCTGTCGAAAATACTGCTCCTCGTCAGAAGGAAAAACTATAACTCTGACAACCTCCTTGTCGTCCAGGTCACCTTGGAAGCCTGGAATGATAACTGTCTCCTGAATGAGGCTGTCGTTATCATATCCCTAGAACATCCACTTATGTTCTAAAACTGCTTCCGACTGTTTTTCCAGGATTGGATTAATATCAACTTATTGCATCTACTGCAAGAACAACATCTGGTGTGGTACTTAACATCTCATGATTGACTCAATTGCCTAAGCAAGTGATCTGCCAATCATGCATATCCCTCTCCCCTTTAGTCTATAAGACATCTTTAGAGAGGGTGACTCCATCACCTGCAGGTACACTACCGTGCTAGGAGTCGTCCATTCTAAATACTCTTAGAATGCTGTCAAAGTACCCTGATTGGGAAACCACCCAAATCTAGATCTAAAACCATAGATTTAGTAACCAGTATGTCTGATATAATGTCCAAGTCCCATGTGGAGAAACCACTGTGTGACGACCAAAGTATAACCGATCGTAGTATAGGAATATCACATCCTACTCTGTGTATGTCATCCAAATACCATGACATCACACCCTACTACCTTCTCAACAGATCCATCCCCTATTCTGATGAAGTCAAACCTATGACTGTCACATCAGAAATGGATGATCTATCTCCGCTATATCTGCTTTAGTCTATAAATAGACATAAGCTACCTGTCCACCAATGCTTCCGCTGCTCCCACTGACTACGACAACCCTCTGGTAGGGTCATATAGACGTACACTTCTAAAGCCAGTTTAGAACGACGCTATACTCATCCTCCTGCCGGGTCTCGCAGCCTGGAACAACAGCAATGGCAAGTGTGGGTAAACAAGAACCTCCCTGTCACCGTCCTTGAGGCTACCGGAGTACCTCTCGGGTGCCTGAGGTTACCCACCGTATCTGCGGAGTGGCCAATGGAATGTCAAACCAGATTGAATCTTTTGGTTCCTATAAAAATCTTCAGTAATCGTTTGCGGTTCTGGAATCACTTCCAGTTCTACCATACTCCTACTACTGTTTTCTGAAAAATCCATTTTATTTAAAACTGTGGCGAGTCTAGAACAATATCGCTATTGTTCTTCCAGATGCTAGAAAGTCAACCCTCGTCATAGCCTGGGTCAACCCAAAAACAGCCATTACAGAAATGTGCCTTGAGTTGTCCAGTGTCTGGTTTTAATCATAAGCCGGACAACTCCCCGTACCTTAACATCGTTAAGATATGAACTGTTCTATATCCAATATAGAACAAGAGGCACTGATTTAATTGAACCAGATTCAAATCATGCACCCGTCTCCAGTGCATGTCAACTAAAAGGAAAGAGGCCGATCAGCGTTACTCAACTTAGGAACACTTCCAATTATGAGTAACCTGAAAGAGAAGCAATTTCTCTTAATCACTACTATCAACTGAATACCATACACAAGTATCTACATCTTCGATCACTTTGAAGAATCCCGATACTTGCAACACCTGGTTCTCTACTTTATTCAAATACCTATAACTTCTCAAAATTCGGACCCTGTGTTTCCACGAAACACCTGTCTAAAAACTAGAGAAGTCATAAGTAAACCGAATATAGTACGAGGACCAACCCCTCTGTCCTGATGGACCCTGGACAACATACAATACTCTGTATAAGTCCCTTGAGTCTGATAACTCATCCACTGTGTGTCGTAGGTTGAAAACTGTACTTATAGTTAAGAAGAATTACACCGCTGTTTAATGCTCCTTACCTAACCATCCACTGATATAGGTAAATGTTATAGACATAATTTCAAAAAGGTATATCTCACTCTATGAAAATAGACGTACAGATATATCAATTTGAAATTGGTGCATGACAGCGGATATTCAAAACCAAATATTTGCCGACCGGCAAACAGTCCAGGTGACTTCTTCAAATATCACCGATTACAACGAATCCCGATATAATGAGGATGATCACCCAATTCCCAATAACTTACTCCCACTCATCATCTATAAAACCATACAGATGTGAGAATCAAACTTGGTAAATACATACCCTGGAGTAAGTGTCTAATTGGGAAATCAGTTTTCTTTTAACATTACACAGTGAAGCTGAAACATTGAAATGTTTCGATGGGGTATCCCGGTATTCCTAGTAATGCCTTTTCCAGATTCACGACTGTAACCGTATAATTCTTTGCCACATCTCCAAATCCCTTTATATGTCTTTAGTCATTACCTTCTGCATACCCCTTAGGCCAAATGGTTTTCTTCCTTCCCTACCGTTCGGCTCCAGCCTATGGTTTGGAAGAAGACTATCCAATAAGCATAATGGGTGTACTGTCCCAATCCTAGGAACACTCGCAATGCGAGAGAAGGTGAAGATAAAAGACACCTGAATAAACCTTATTCCTATTTCTCCTGAACCAGAATCCATCCCCGAACTGGAACAAGTTCCTTTCGAGTTCGTATATAACCATACGATGGAATATCCAATAAACTGTGGATCTTCGTAGTGATACGGAGTGTCCTGGAGAAATACAAAGATGAAGTGGGAGTGGGAATGAAATACTTGGTTTGGTCGTGAATATCAGTCACAATTTACTTTGCCCTCTTACTAATCCCTTGCTTTGTCTTAACTTAATACCTTCTGTACACCATCGTTAGGCTAATTGGTTTTCTTCATTCCCTACCGTTCGGGACCAGCCTAAGGTTCAGAAGAAGACTATCCAATTTGCGTAATAGGTGTACTATCTCCTAAACCAAGGAGTACTCGCAACCTGAGAGAAGCTAAAAGGAAAAGACAACTGAATAATCCTATCCGTTTCCTCCAGAACCTGAAACCATCCTCGAATCCCTTCGAGTTCGTATATAACCATACGATGGTTTTTTCCAATGGAAATGGACGTTCGTAGTAATACGGGGTGTCCTGGAGAAAAGGGTAAAAGTAGGAGTGGCAATGAGGTCTGCAACTCTGACAAATCAAAAGCCAGTGTTTAAGAAGGTTCGGTTAATTTTGGTCTCTGAGTCATAGTCTTAGGGTCGGGTCAATGATCGCTGCCAGAGAGAGAGAAAAGAAACACTCAGCGTGCACTCTAACCTAGATCAGAATGGTTACCAATTTATCTAATCTGGAAACCTCCCACTGTACCGTCAAATTCTCCTCCAAACCTGAAAGAAGAATTAGTCGGGGTCACCCGAGGAGTAAACTAACTCATCAGTGGGAATCGGGATCCAACTATCATCGCATGATAACGTGACGGAATCCGCTCATGCTATCACACTCCAGAAGGTATGCGCATATCTGGCAAGTTTCAGTTCTTTTGAAACTCCCGATGTGATTTTTGCCCCATGCTCTTATGACCTTGGCGTGAGGTCAAAATATCATAAGTCACATGTCAAGTCCTACCCATCATTGTCCAGGTTAATTTGAATCCACCCGTACATACCCTTGACGTAGGCCAAAATAGTAGTACGACTGTCCCAAACCAACGCATCTATCTATGCAACAGATAAATACCCGGCAGCTACCAAACATTATGCCTTGGCGTGAGGTCAAAATACATAGCTTGAATACTACCGAATATTTAGCTGAAATGATGGAGGGCTACGAATGGTTTCTGGCGAAAACCTTTAACGTAATGAACTTGATATCGTTGAAGGAACGGATAGCTTTTTGAAAATATAGTAACGAAAACCGTTGCTAAAGAGGCCACTCCCGGTGAAGGGATCTCGGCTTTTTCCCCGTAGAATGAGGTGCAGGATATTCCAACTGAATACCACGGTGCAAAGCAAAAGTAATCGGCCATAGTGAAGTTATTGCCCTGACGCAAACTTTTGTCTAAGGGGTCACTCCCGGTGAAGGGATCTCGGCCCTTGCCTCGTCGACTGAGGAGCAGGATATTCCAACTGAATACCACGGTGCAAAACAAAAGTGAACGTCTTTGCAAATAACAGCTTTTTGAAAAGTGTTCCAACAACATCAGATTAGGTTTGTTTTAACTTGCATTGATCCGAATCAACGCAGTCCCATCAATTGATCACACCACAAAGAACGAAAATATACTGACGTACGTATATGCCATCCGCATTCGTCACTGCGTCCCGTCATTACCCGTTAGGTTAGCTAACTAACGACAGAGCGGGGACTGGACTAGCGCGGATGCAAAACATATACAACATCTACTAATATATATACCAATATATTATATTCGCTCAAGGCGTGATAAAATGCAACATCACAGAAATGTACAGCATCACAGAACAATACAGATATCTGGGATCCCCGGGTTTCACAGAGCCGCTGAAACCCGACGTTCTCCTGGTCGTGTGGAAAGCCTGTGCAATGAAAACCCTAGACCCCTACGGGCGCGGCAAGTTACCCGCCAAAACCTGAAGCGAGGCAGCCCCCTTCAGCAACGTGAATGGACCACCCAGCACTTCACGGAATCCGGTAACTTGGGCACCCCTCCTGGGTCAACCTGTACCCCCTACGAGTGCGGCGAATAGCCCGCCAATTCTAGAGTGAAGCCCCCTCCGTCCCAATGCCATGAGATGCGGGCTTGTTGCCCTCCAGAACCCGGCTATCCATGCACCCCTCCGCGGGGCAATCCTAGTACAGAAAGTAAAATATACATACACCGGGTACATCGACCGCAACCTGGTCGTGCCCCAAAAGAATAATACAAATAGGCAGTGACGGCAGTCCACATGTCGGACGCTCGCCCCGCAAAAACAAATGTACATAATACAACAAAAACTGTACTAGCATTGCATCCAGGCTATCCCCACCGACCAATCCGCAACATCACAGAACAATCACAGAACATCAACGTGAAAGTCACGTTCGCAAATCCGTCTAACCGGGCTATAGCAGTTAGACAGGATTTACCGATCAAATGACATTCACGGTCGCAGATATAATGTAAATACTGTGAAATAATGTGTTTAAAATATCCGATCGATCAAATTTCAACAAGTGGGCCCCAAGTACTACTGTAGCACATCAAGAAATTCTGGGCCCAAAATTAATATTCCAAAACCCCTATTATTAGCCCAGAAAGTAACTGAAGAAAATTGACACAGTGATCTGATCATAGTGCGGCGGAACCGCGGCCCAAAGGGGGGTTTGGCCGCGGTTCCGCGCTCCCACTATGGAATTACTCTATCGAATTTCTACAGTAGCCTTATATTTTCCAGTACATCACTTTTCTGTAACCTGAAAAAAATTTCGATTCCAAAAAATTTCAACAGAAAATTGATGCAAACAAAATGCGGGTTTTGGAATTTTGGTCGATCGGAAATGTAAACATATTACACAAAGCTAGACTAAGTTAATGGCGTGGCTCTGATACCACTGTAAGTGCACGGCGGCGCCCCGGCCGTCAATCCGACAGCCAAATGCGGAAGCGGTGATAAACTATAATTTTGCAAACTAGCAAACCGGCACCACCGCGCACTAAAACCCGGATCGAACCATTAACTAGTCCTAGCTAACTACAAGATAGGGAATAGAGATATACCGACTGATCCGAGTCCTCCGGTCTTCTCGTCGTCGTCCCGATCTCCTGCGGAATGTCCTGTCTCCACCTCGTCGCCGGAAGTGCACCACATCGCCTACATCTTTTACGGGCTCCCACCTCAATGCCGAGGCAACTCGGGCACGAAGCTGGCTAGTCGACGTGCCCAAGGTTTGCTGTAGAATATAGTGTAGAGGCTTGTGTCTCATTTGGGGTTCATGGAGGTGCTATTTTGGTGGAGGGATGATACAAGAATTATGTGGAGGAACTTGGGGATTTTTGGAGCATGAAATGAAGCAAAAACCCACACCCAAAAATTTGGACAGCCCCTCTAGGGAAGTGGCCGGCCATGACAATGGTGGTGATTGGAATGAGAGGAGGGAGTGATAGAATGAGAGAGGCTACACCATAATGCAAGAGGGAATCAAAAGCAATCATGAAAGAACATGATCACTAACACCAAAACCACACTCTACCACAACCATTATCAAAACCATGATTGCACCAAAGTCAAGCCATCATGACACAAAGAAAGTCAAGTGATGGTGAGCCATCATGATCCAACAAAATGCAAAGACCCCCTCCACAAAAGCTTATTTGCACAAATGCAAATAAGCCCTCCTCCACCAATCTTCGGCCAATGAACGATACAAAGGAAATTGGCCGAAACGGAAAGCAAACTGGCAACTCCAGAAAACTGGTCCCGTAATAAATTACAGGAAAAACCCCGATACTGTGTATACACACCCGCATTTGTATTCCGACCAAAATATAAATGCAATAAGACAAAATCTACACTGTACTATACTAGGATCCGGCTTAAACCAAAGCCGGCTAGTATTATCCGTCCGATCCTGATTCGTGCAATACCGCACTATCTGATCGAACCCTGCCATATATCCATACGGCCTGTAGTACAAACTGTCCGATCCTGATCCGTGCAATACCGCACGTATCTGATCGGACCTTGCCATATCTCCATACGGCCTCTACAGCTTTTCGCCCGAAAACTTGAGTAACTTAATGTGGGGGACTCTAAAGACTCATCAACACTTTGGTTGTGGATTTAACCACTAGCACGTCAGAGGTATAAGCCCATACGTAACGGGCTACCAGGTATTGACCAAAAGGGACGTCTGTGAGCGAACTCATCCTGACACCCTACTGAGCCTGTCAGTGACAATATCCGTACAGTCCGGTCCGTTCGTCTATGAGCATCGCATGGCGGGCCTAGGGGGTTGGTAAAAGTCAGACCCCCAAAAGCGGTACAAGTCGTGTCGGAGTGTAGCCCAGAACACCCTGAGATACTACTGGAATACCTACCAGTAAATCTCCTTGCCTCGGCCGAGGGCTTCGTGTAGTGGCTCTCCTAGACACAGCGCGACCTCACCCCCAATACCGGGAGAGACGAACCCCTGAAGATACGCTCACTGCCTCCATGTGGCTCGGGACTGTACCCAACTAAAACCTGTTTGCACGACTCCTTTGAGCCGTGGTAGGGTAGTAATCAAAGTACAGTGGGAACTCACACGAGACAAATGACGATCCCCAGGTCGATGAACTAACCTGTACACATGTCACCTGGGAACTGCTATCTGACGTCTGGTATAAGACCAACTAGCATGTTCCCGGCGAGTCCTGTCCGGTGTACTCATAACCCAATGAGCACCTGTATACATCTTAGGTGATCCAACTGACACCAATGGCTTGTGAGACCGGCCACCGCCCCTCGTCGGGGTCTCGACTGTATACACTAGTCTACTCTGGAGTATCGATGCCCTGTCTCGAAACTCGCACGACTAGGGACCTTTTAAGGATGTGCTTATAGACCCCAGCTCCACTTATATGATCGCCCTCATACTGCTGGTGGTCAAGAAAGAATCCTAGGGTCTCTATCAACGTGTAATAGCGACCTGTCAGGTCACCTAAGTAGTACACGATGATAAAGATAAACCAGATAGCATACTATCATCTCGAGTAAGACTGTCCTACCGGGACAGGTCCTCCCTCAATCATTGCAATCACGTGCCTGTGATCCAATAATTGACTCTGAGGGCACTATCTCCAACAATTTTTACTTGCTGCTTTTTATTGCAAGCTGTCCCATCATTTCGGCTATGTCATATGCATTTGTGGCTCGCTGATTTTTCTTATCGCGAGTGTGAAACTTGGAATCTGATGCCAATCTCGGCATCAGCATCGCTACAACTGGAATATTATCAGGAGCGAATCATCATTTGCCATGAAAGGACTTGGAATTTGATGCCGGTTTAGGCATCAGCATCGCTACAACTGGGATATTGCCAGGAGCGAATCATCATTTGCCTCTGTCGATGTCGAACAAAGGTGGCTTAGCGAACAGGGTTAGGATCCCGTCGACTAAGGCTTTTGACTTCATGAGCCGTAAGGGTCTCACAAAGGTATTTCTCCCTACGAGTCGTGAGGATCTCGCAGGTGCGTTTTCTCCTTAGGAATTATGAGGACTCCTAAGTGTATATTCTCTTATAAGTCGTAAGGATCTTACAAGAGTGTTTTCTCCTTATGAGTCGAGAGGACTCACAAGGGTTGTTCACCGTATGGACATATCCCCAGTCACGGGTGGGACTTTGTTAGGGAAATGTTTATTCGCGCCCGTGGATTGTATACAAGGGTCAGTATTGAGCTGCTTGTAGGGCATTAATAGAGGTTGTGGGAGTTGCTTAAGAACAGGTTCAGGTTTCTGTAACTTAAGACTTTCAAATCTTATGAGCCGTGAGGGTCCCATAAGAGAGTTCTCCTTACGAGTCGTGAGGATCTCGTAAGTGTAATTTCTTCTTAGGAATCGTGAGGATCCCCAAGTGTGTTGCTTCCCTGTGAGTCGTAAGAATCTCACACGGGTGGTTTCTCCTTAGAAGGTCGAGAGGACCCTGTAAGTGTCTTTAACGAGGTTGCGCACTTTCGGATTTTCATAAACACTCGCCGGTAGCCCTGCTGTTTTTACTTATGGAGCCCTTTCGGGTTTTCATCCGTGCCCACTTTGCTTATGGACATACCGTTCTTTTTATTTTTTTATTTTTTTATTCTTTTTTTATTCTTTTTTTTAACGAGGTCGCGCCCTTTCGGGTTTTCACGAACACTCGCCGGTAGCCCTGCTGTTTTTACTCACGGAGCCTTTTCGGGTTTTCATCCGTGCCCATTTTGCTTGTGGACGTACCGTTTTTTTTGTTTTTTTTTACCACGTCAGCCTGAAGATGCTGCGGGTTGGGAGTAGTTTAACGACGTTTCGGTCATTTGCAAGTTTTAGGACATTGCGGTCCGCCGTTGGTTTAAGGACGTTTCGGTCCACCGTCGCCGTATTTGAGACGCATCTCTAGTTTA
Organism: Agapanthus africanus; assembly: GCA_030015575.1. Lineage (NCBI taxonomy): Eukaryota > Viridiplantae > Streptophyta > Magnoliopsida > Asparagales > Amaryllidaceae > Agapanthus > Agapanthus africanus. The sequence goes on along the minus strand of JASDDO010000028.1, from coordinate 89,062,869 downwards.
CTGACTTTTCGGTCTATGGGGCTTTCTCTATGACTGAGCATGATGCCCCCGGCATATCCATCTTTCTCGGAGCATGTGGTTGTGGCGGATTTACTTTCCACTTTTCGGGTAGCGCGAACTTGCCTTGTTGGTATTGGTCTTCAACCCAGTTTTTGAAGACGTAGCAATTTTCGAGTGGGTGACCCATTACTCTGTGGTAGGGACAATAGTTAGGATTGTTAACGTCACCTGGTTGCAATGGACGTTTTGGATCTGGCAGAGTGATGAGCCCGCTGCGCACTGCTAGCTCGAACAATCTCTTTGTTTTATCTTGGGAAACGAGTAAGGACGTTTCAACTTCTCATTGAGGTATCGCGGCTTGTTGTTTTGACGACAAAACGGCCTCAGGTTACTCGACTGTTGTTGAGTGTTGGCAACAAAGGCCGTTTTTTCCTTTTCCTTTCTCATTTCGTTTGCTCCGTCGTTTGCGGGTCCGAGATTCTTTCCGGGTAGCGTGAGATTGTACGGCTGAACGTTCTCGCAACTCTCCAATTCTTTTGTTTTAGAAATGAATTCCTTGAAGAGAGGGTTGAGGGCGGCTTCTTCGTCAGAATCGCTTCCAAAGGTGAGAACTCATGATCCCCCGAGCTCGTCCCTATGACAATTGCCGGCAACTCTTTTATGCTCATCTGTCGTATTCTTTTGCTGTCTACGAGCTTCCCGCTTTATTCTATTGACGTGTTGTCTATGAGCGACATAGCCTTGCCACCAACACTTAAAGGAGTTGCAGTCCTCAGTAGGATGTGCGATCTTCTGATGATATAAACAGAAGTTAGGATGTACGTCCGCTTCATCAAGATGTATACCACCAGGAGAATTTTCTCTGAAAGAGGGCGGCCTCATCCCCATTGATATGGCTTTGGCGAATCGTTTCCTTGTCTTGATCCTGCTTTCATTTGCGGCGGATGTACTTTGATCTGGTGGGAGTGTTTCGACCCTTTTGTCCAGTCGCCGGCGTTTGGCCTTTTCAAATATGGCCATCTCACGCTCCCGGTCGGCTTTACTTTTCAGACGAATCTCATTCAGGAAGGCATCGATCATCTCGTCTGACGGCCACAGAAGTTCTGGTTCAGGATCCGCCCTCGGTTTCTCGGTGCAAGGAGCCTCTTTATCATCTATCAAGGAGTGAGAGATCACATGACAACTTGCTACGTAGTCCTCAGATTCATCTGATGAGTCATCTCCATCGTTTTCGTCCTCGAGGACGTGGCTGAGAAACTCTTGGAGCGTGATTGGAATCCGCGCCTTCTGGTTATACTCTTCCAGCGCGTCAATCTATTTCTGCAAATCCGTACGCTTGTCACCAGGCTTCACGGGCTTCTTGGATTTCTCCTTCTTTTTCGAAGATTTCGACGGCTGGGTGTGAATGCTTTGGCTATTACCACCGATATTTGGAATTGGGCGCGGCTTCAGCATCCCCTTGATGATCTCAGGTTCGAGCGGGTTCTTCCATCTGACTGCCGGGCGCGTATGAAGATCACTCAGCATCCTTTTGGTTTTGGATGAAAGCACGACCTCCCATAGGGCTTCTTCAACAAAAGAACAAGTTGCCCCCGGTGTGTCTGTCTTCTTAGGAGTGTGCGGTTGTGGTGGGTTTACTTTCCACTTTTCAGACAGCGCGAACTTGCCTTGTAGGTACTGATCTTCGATCCATCCTTTAAAAACGAAGCAATCCTCGATCGGGTGACTTACCGTTTGGTGGTAAGGGCAATAATTGGGATCGTTGACATCGCCTGGCTGCAACGGACGCTTTGGACTCGGCAGATTGATGAGTCTGTTGCGCACTGCCAGCTCGAACAATCTCCTCATTTTATTCTGAGGAAACGAGTAAGGACGTCCCAGTCTCTCCTCGAGGGATGGGCGTGGTCGCACATTGTTTTGGCGAACAACCCGCTTTAAGTTGCTCGGCCGTTGCTGAGTATTAGCAACGAAGGTTGCTTTCCCTTTGCCCTTTTCATTCCAAGGCTCTGTCTTTGAAGAGGAAGGCCTATGGCCCATCTGGTCCATTTGGGCCAGCTTGTCAATCAAGGCCTGGAAGGTGGTAGCTTGAAGAACATCATGAATTGTGAGATGGTCGCTTGAGGGTCGAGAGTACCCACGAACATGCCCACGGCAGGAGCTTCTTCTATGCGTTGTTCGCATCTTGACCATAGGTTCCGCCACCGGATTGCGTATTGCACCCACGTCTCGCCTGGCCTTATCCTGGCATTAATCAATGCTGTTATCGGGGTGCGTTCACTAGCGCTCGCGAATCTTTGTGTAAATAGCAGCTCCATCTCCGCAAATGTTTTAACAGAGTCGTTAGGTAGCTCTGAATACCATTCAAAGGCTGTTTCTGTTAAGCTGCCGACGAATTGCGAAGCAACAGTTTGTCGTCGCCTCCCGTGTTGCCGCATAAGGCCCTGAATTGAGCGACATGCTGATGGGGATTCCCTGTCCCTTTATATACGTGAAACTTAAGGATCGTATATCCCGGCGGGTAACTGATTTGGTCATACCAGCTCGGATAGGGCCGTCCGGTTCTAACAATTTGCTCAGCCGCTTCACTCGCCTGATGAGCTCGTATTTTCTGAGCTATATAGTCATCCAGTGTGGCCTTGGAAGTGGTTTCCTCCTTGAATGCTGAAAGAGTCAAAAGAGGATTGGATGTCTCCCCTCTATTGTCTTCAGTAATGGTCGGAGAGTCCTCAGCTGGAGGATCCTGCTGTAACATCATTCCTACCATATCTTGGAAAAGGAGCGCCATTTGTTTTATGTTAGCCGCTTGTTCCGCGACTTCTTTGTCCTTCTTTTCGAGGACTCTGCGTAAGAAATCAACATCATTCTCTTGTTCGTGACGCTGTTCTGATGGCACCTCCGAGCTTTCTTTAGGCCCGGTAAGTGCAGCCATTGCAGTCATCATCTCCTGAAGCTTCTGTTGCTGCTCCTGGGCTTTTGTCATGGATCGGGTAAGCGGTCGGTGACCCGTCGAAGCACGGCCTTCCTCTTTTCCGGAAGCCATATAAACAGTATGCACCACCATGCCCCCAGACTTGGGGTGTTTGTGCTCAGCGCGTTTACGGTTCGCCATGCTCACAGGGGCTTTTTGCGGCCTCCTTCTCTTTTGAGTGATTGGAGTTAAGGGGGCCGTTGTAATGGGCACCCGAGTAGCTATTGGTTTTTGGGGCTTGACGGAGTAATCTTTCTCCTGCCGCACCTTCATCTTTTCTTGTCGGCGGAGATAGTTTTTATCAATCACCGACACTTGGACCTGTCGCCAGACCTTGTAAATTTTAGAGGACAGCCGTTGAGAGGGCTGCTTTAGCTTCTTCTCTGGAGTATTCTCCACAGATGAAGGAGCTCGTTTCAACATCGCAGTGGGAGAGTTTCTACGCACCGTATTCAGCAATTCGAAGCTGTTCCCGGTTAGAACAGCAGCATCGATCCCCATTATCGGAGCTGGTGGCATAAATCCAGAGGGGGAGTTGCCCCCATCCTTTCTTACTCGACGCCAGTGGCGACGTCGAGCGTGTCTTGCGGATGGAGTCACCTCCATTGTTGGATAAGCTTCTTCATGCCCCCTGCTTTGAGGAGAGACTGTTATTGGTGCTAGCCTATCGAAGGCTGACACCCGTTGAGAAGTAATGTCTAATCTGTCAAAGACAGACTTCTGGGCAGGGGAAGCAACTTTGAGGACCTCGCCTGGAGCAGCAACTGGAATGGCCAGCCTTGTAAAAACTGACTTCTTGGAAGGAGGAGCCTTTCCAATGATTTCGTCCGCTTGAGCCGGGATGGCTATCCGCTTTGGGATGGCAACTTCAGGTATCGCGGACTTTTGCATGGGCCCGTTGGAGCTCTGACCTAGCCTGTTAAAAACCGAGGCAGTAGAGTTGGGCGACCCGTTGAGAGGGGTCGCAGTAGTAGCAAGCCGATCGAATGCCGACTTTTTGGGAGCTTCTTGCGATGTCATTGGGGCATTGAAGCTCATCGGTGGGATCATGGTCCCAAAGAACAGCCCAGTGGTGGCCTGAGTTACCTGTTCCACCGGCATAGCGAAGATGGAGGCCGCCTGAGGCCCATAAGTCACTCCTCCGGACGGGATGGAGCGAGAGTTGCAGTTGCAGGTAGTGCAGTTTGAAGCCATTGATCTTCTGTTTTCTGCACGGACCAAGACACCAAATCTTAGTATCTCGAATCCACAGGCAACCACAGCAAACCGCGATTCATTCGCGAACACGACACACGAAGTGTGGAGTGGAAAGAGGAAAAGGTCCCACCGGCGTGCCAGAATCTGTTCCCCTCCGAACGGCGGCCGAGACAGGACTGCGATGTCTTGGCGCTGAGATTCGGGGCAGATGCTAATTGGTGCTATCCGTTCACCTCTCCGAAGATGCCAAGTTGATTTATGACACCATATATCGAAGGTTTAAACAGATGCGGCCGATGTAGCAGACTTCGTCAGATTCCCCCTCATTTGAGGGGTTTTTGATTGTGGGGACGCTCTTCCCTGCAGGCGCAAGCCCCTGCAGTTAATTACGTTACCGCATCACGGTAACAACTTTCTCCTTCTCCAGATGGTCACTTCGTGTCGTGGGTGTTTATTATGTTTTGGTTGCCCGTGGATTGTATACGGAGACTAATTTATGTCGTCGCCCGTAGGACGTGGATTAGTCCAAATCCGTATTTTCTTAGATTTGGGTTTGGGGTTTTGGTTTGAGGATACGTTAGCCATATTTGAGGCTAAGATCAACTCAAACGTTTGTTAAGGATTCGTTAGTCCAATTTGAGACTAAGATCAACTTAACGGGATCGTTTAGATCCAACAAAAGAGCAATTGGCTCTATTGTTCCAGTTTAGGGACATAGTGGTCCATTGCATGTATGGCCGTCGGGACCCGTCACCTCTCTGACGACGTTGAAGGATTACAACGACAGATGTCAGAGGCGTTTAGAGATGTACCCTTGAACCAAAGTTGATTTGGGGATTTATAGTCCAATTTGGGACTAAAGTCTGTTTGAGGGTTTAAAGATACGTTAGCCATATTTGAGGCTAAGATCAACTTAAACGGTTGTTAAGGATACGTTAGTCCAGTTTGGGACTAAGATCGACTTAACGGGATCGTTTAGATCCGACAAAAGAGCGTTTGGGCTCTATTGTTCCAGTTTAGGGACATGGTGGTCCATTACCAGTTTAGGGACATGGTGGTCCATTTAATGTATGGCCGTTGGGACCCGTCACCTCTCTGACGACGTTGAAGGATTACAACGACAGGAGCCAGAGGAGTTCCGAGATGTACCCTTGGACCAAAGTTGGTTGGGTGATCCATAGTCCAATTTGGGACTAAATTCTGTTTGAAGGTTTAAGGATACGTTAGCCATATTTGAAGCTAAGATCAACTTAAACGGTTGTTAAGGATACGTTAGTCCATTTTGGGACTAAGATCGACTTAACGGGATCGTTTAGATCCGACAAAAGAGCATTTGGGCTCTATTGTTCCAGTTTAGGGACATAGTGGTCCATTTCCAGTTTAGGGACATGGTGGTCCATTACCAGTTTAGGGACATGGTGGTCCATTGGTAGTTTAAGGACGCATAAGTCCATGGGTTTAAGGACCCCACAGTCCATATGGGTGTGTTTAAGGACGCATTAGTCCGTTAGTTTAAGGACGCATAAGTCCGCGGGTTTAAGGACCCCACAGTCCGTATCTTGGTTTAGGGACGCATAAATCCATGAGTTTAAGGACCCCACAGTCCGTGTTGATGTGTGGTTGTCGGGACCCGTCACCTCTCTGAAGACGTTGAAGGATTACAACGACAAATATCAGAGGAGTTCAGAGATGTACCCTTGAACCAATGAGTTGGTTGAAAGAGCAGATGTGCTCAGTTCAAGATGATTTGAGGACTTATGGCCAGTTTGGGCTAAGTCCAAAATATTGGCCCTCTGTTGGTCCATTGAAGGAGAGGCTTTGCCTCTGGCCATTTAGCCAATTGGGCCAATGCCTAGTGTTAAACACTAAAGACCAATCAGTGTTGAACACTGGGAATGAGATTGATAAGTTAGTGTTTAACACTAAAAGATAGTTGGTGTTAAACACCAGCAACAAGGCTTTCAAATTAGTGTTAAACACTAAAACAGGTCAAAACACTGGCAGCAGAGATCTCAAATTAGTGTTAAACACTAAGGTAATCAGTGTTGAACACTGCAAATAAAGCTTCTTGATTAGTGTTGAACACTAAGGCCAAACAGTGTTTTAACACTGGATTCAGGGGTTCCAATTTAGCGTTAGACGCTAAGGCAAGAGAGGTCACGTGGTAGCACGTGAGGGCGCCCTCCCTTCATTTGTTCTGCTGAGAATATAGCGTCTTTTGGAGCATCACGTGCCATCACGTGACGGGTGTTTAAATGGAGTATGTTAAAGCTTCTGCCAAGGGTCACGTGGGTCACGTGAGGCACTACCTCAAAGGGGCTTTTCTGTAGATCTTTTTGGGGGTCACGTGGTGACACGTGACCCTGCCTCTATGTATGTTTTTTAGAAGATCTGTTAATCCCTTTCAGGAATTAAATTCCTCGTAGGGTTGAACCCTGAATCTGTTTATTCTGAAGGAATTAAATTCTCATAACATAGGGTCAAACCCTAATTCTATTTTGAAGGAATTAAATTCCTATAGTTCTGTGAGAATTAAATTCTCGAGCTTCCATTCCCTCTCTATGCTTTGGATCTGCATGGCAGGATCTCAACCCATTGAGAATTAAATTCTCAATTCGAGGGGAGATGTGCACTTTACAGATCCTCCACTAAAGAGAGAACTACGTTCTTCTGTTTTTATATCAGAGTTAAACTCTGTTGAGAATTAAATTCTCTTTTCCTTTCAAAAAGCCTTCCCTTTCTTACCTAGGGTTTTCTTTTTCAGAAGATCCAAATTCCTCCAAAGTATCAAGGCTCTCCTCTTTTTTTTTATGTATTGATTCCTTTCTGCATGTATGTCCCTCTGTGTGTCTCTTGGCTCCTATTTATAGGAGGGGCAGCCGAATCAATTAGTTTTGGTGAATCTTTCATTGAGAGATTTAATTTGTATTCACCATTCGTTTTGGACCTTTGGATTATTATGTGAATTTTAATCACCATTGGATTTTAAATCCAGAGATTCTCCTTTGTTATTTCGGTTAGATTTAAAGGGGAAATCTTTCCAAATTCGAGATTTTCCCATAGATAGATGGTATTTGATCACCTTTAAATCTTTAATTTAAACGGTTGCTTTGGAAAGATTTAAGAGGTCTTTTCTCAGAATTTAATTTCTGTTAACAGATAGGCTTTGAAAGCCGGTCATGTGTGGCCACGTGACCCTTGGTCACGTGTGGGCACGTGACCCCCTTGGAATGAGACCTCTTCTTCCTTTTTGCGTTCTGCCTTCTGGCTGCCGCTTAGCCGTCACGTGCCACCACGTGACCCCTGGTCACGTGTGAGCACGTGACCCTCGCCTGGAACCTTTTTTCTTGATTTGATCTGGGAATTGAGTCTGCTGCTTTTGAGTGTCACGTGCCAACACGTGACGCTGGTCACGTGGGAGCACGTGACCTCTTCTGAAGCCTTTTCCTTGATTTGATCAAGGAACCGATGTGCCTTTGAAGCCGCTTTTAAATGTCGCGTGCCAACACGTGACCTTGGTCACGTGGGAGCATGTGACCCTTTCTGAAGCCCTTTTTTTTGATGTAGTTGGGCAACTGAATTCGCCTTGCCGATGCTTTTAGATGTCACGTGCCAACACGTGACTACTGGTCACGTGTGAGCACATGACCCTTTTCTGAAGCCTCTTCCGTAGGTTTTTCCTGATTTTAAATCAGGAAACAACACATTATATATAGCCCGTGGGCTTTACCAAATGGCACTTGTGTCGCCCTATGCCTTATGTGCTTATTTATTTTTTGCACATAATTCATGGGGTTTACGGCTTTCTGCACACTTTACATATATTTATTTCTAAAAATTATATTTAGACTAATTTATTGTCTCCTTTTTGGCATGGAGCCGGCCCCTTCCATGCTTGGTCTTGACTTGGGCTTAGGCTCGGGCTCACTTGAATTGGGGTTAATGTTGGCTATAGTTCCCTCAAGTCAATTATTGTAATCGCAGGCACATGATTAGATAATTGAGGGAGGACCTATACAGATAGAACAGTCTTACTCAAGATGATAGTATGCTATTTGGTTTATCTTTATCATCATGTACATGCTTTAGGTGACATTACAATTCTCTATTACATGTTGATAGAGCCCATAGGATTCATGCTTGACTACCAGCATTATGATGGCAATCATATATGTGGGAGTTGGGTGGTCTATAAGCACATCCTTAAATGTCCCTAGTCGTGGGAATATCGAGAGTGGGCATTAATACTCCAGAGTAGACTAGTGTATACTGATCGAGACCCCGACGAGGGGCGGTGGCCGGTCTCACAAGCCATTGGTGTTAGTTTGTTCACCTAAGATAGTATGTAGGTGCTCATTGGGTTATGAGTATACTGGACGGACTCGCAGGGAACATGCTAGTTGGTATTATACCTATTGTCAGATAGAAGTTCTCAGGTGACATGTGTACAGATTAGTCTGTCGACCTGAGATCATCATTTATCTCGTGTGAGTTCCCACTGTACTTTGATTACTACCCTATCACGGCTCAAAGGAGTCGTGCAAACAGGTTTTAGTTGGGTACAGTCCCGAGCCACATGGAGGCAGTGAGCGGATCGTCGGGGATTCGTCTCTCCCGGTATTGAGGGTTGATGTCGCATTGTGCATGGGTGACCATCACCAGAAAACTCTTGATCAAGGTAGTCGAGAATTACTGATTCAGGATCAGTAGTTTCTCAGTTTGTGATGGGCTTCATACCGACACTAAATGTCGCGTTATTAGGGGTCTGACTTTATTCACCCCTCTAAACTCGATATGAGATGCTCTTAGACGAAGGGACCGTACTGTACGGATATTGTCACCAGACAGGCTCAGTAGGGGTCAGGATGAGTTTGCTCATTGGCCTTCGTTTCGCTCAATACCTGGGTAGCCGTTACGTACAGCTAGTGTCGCTGACGTGCTTGTGGTTAAACCCACTACGAGTGTATTGACGAGTATTTAGAGTCTGACACAGAGGGTTTACCTACTTCGGGCGAAACGATGTAGAGGCCGTATGGTTTTATGGCAGGGTTCGATCATATACATGCACTTGTGCACGTACCATGATTCGGACGGATAATACTGGTGGGCTTTGGTTTAAGCCGGATCCTAGTATTATATTGTTGGATTATTTTTGCCTCATTGTATTCGGATTCTTCGGAACACGGATACGGGTATGTATATACGGATGAGGGGTATCTTTGTAATTTATTACAATAATAGGTTTTAGAAGTATACACCTGTTCATATCAGAATTTTGCATTATTATATTCCCCATTCTTAATCATATTGCAAATAAATAGGTGCTTTTGATCCATGTCTGCTAAATAGTTGCAGGTTACAGGTTCTCAGAACAATACAGTCAAATTCAGGAAAAGACGCTACAAATGTGAGACTACGACCAAAAAATAGATGAATCTGCAAGATGCCGCCTACCAATTTAAGGAACAAACAACGATCAATGAACAGTTCAATGCACAAAGTAAGATAGCAGCATAAGATTCAAGACTTCAACACGAAGCTTACGGTAAAAGTCCACAAATTCTGCACTGTTGGAAATCTGGAAGAAAATAGAAAAGATTCTGAAGAACCAAGTGAAGAAAACAAAAGGAAAAAGCAACATGAAGCAGCCCTGAGAAAATGAGCCCGAGAGCCCACCAAACGGCCGCGGAACCGCGGCCAAATAGGGCATTCCGCTGCGGATCCGCGGCCGTGCTGTGCACGTGTCGGTGCAAAGTGTCGGTGGTGTCGGTGCTTTGACCCGGCTTTTTTAGGGTAGTCTTGTAATTTTAAATGTGGATCAGATGTAAACCCTAGGGTTTCTCCTATATATAAATAGGAAAGCCTACAGCCTCTTTTGGGGTGTGTCTCTTTTGGGTGCCTCTTTTGAGATGTCTCTCTTTAGTTCTTAAATTCTTTTCAATTTCTAGATTTAATTCTCATTTTGTAATGAATCATTGAGAGGTCATCAATAAAGGTATTTTTTTATTTTTATCTTGCATTCTTTTTATCTGCAATTTTAATTCCTGCAATTTTTATCTGTTCTTTTAATTATCTGCAATTTAGTTTTCTAATATTAAAAATTATATAAAAATGAATTTGATTGTCACCTTCCTAATGAGCGAGTAATTCCTCACGTGTTAGGGTTAGGATAGGGAAGGTTTGAGAGAAGGAAATCTCTCTCCCTCTTTTCTTTGCCCAAATAATTTTTATAATAGGACTCTCTTTAATCTAACCACACACCGCTCATTACGGCACCCTATCCTAAATGATAGCGGTGATTCCCTAGTTCGACCGGTTGTGGTTGAATTAACTTGAGGTTATGGCTAAGAGCCAAGAACGGACGGACAAGAACCAAAGGGAAGAAACTTAGTTTCTTCCTAGTCGTGCTAATCCCCGTTGTTGACTATTACCCTAACACCTATATTCTTAATTAGGGCATTGATAGAAGCGAGAAGAATCCCTTTTTCGAACTAACCTAATCCTAACCCTAGCAAGCCTTTTAATCAATTTAATCTCATTCTTAGATCGTAAAACAAAACCTGACTTGATCGGATTAACTAGTTAGAACATAAAGAATAGGAATCCATCTTCCTGTGGACCGACCCGTACTCAACCGGCTAGCTACCAAGTGACACCGTTATTGATTGCGGTATTCTTAATTTTGATTTTAAAAGCGCACGCGCGCATAAGCTCTCTAACAATCAACACCTCATTTTTGTTTTAATCTTTTGGTTTAAAGATTTAATGAGGTGGAGAGATGAGTGGGATTGGTATTGATTGAAGCATGGTTCAAGGCATGACTCATGGTGGTGAGTCATAGCAACACTATTGAACCATGCTTGAGTCTTTTGTTTTTAGTGGTGAGATATTTTTCTTGAGTTGCTACACACTTCATATATCTCAGTCTTATATGCTCACAACAACACTTGATTTTTCTTTAGTTGCTCATGCCTCACACTCTCATCTCCAATGGTTTCTTCTTCTTCCTCCACCCTAACCCTCTTATGTGTTGAGAAACCTAGGGTGTTTAGAGATAAATTAATCCCTCATTAGACTCTACATCTCCTAGGCTATCAAGTCTAGCAAACTAAATACCCTAGTTACTTCGGTTTTGGAGTAGGAGCTCGATTCATAGACTCTTCGGTGTATCATCTTCGGTGGAGCGAGATTGGCGACCAAACTTGATCATGGTGGCCTTGGGGAGCTTGGAAAGTTTGTTAAAGACCGAAAGACACGGATCATTCGGTATAACATTCCAAACTTTTTATTTAGTTTGCTAGGTTTAGGGTTTATAGTCGATCCGTATTCTAGGTTGCGGTAGCGCCGGTTTAGAAAATTTTTGTTCCGCATTTAGCCACGGATTGATGACCGGGGCGCTGCCATAACCCAACATATTATCAAAGACAACCTATAAACTCTAATCCAGCAGTTTAAACAACGTTTAAAGTATCGAAACTGAAACAACTCCGAAACAACACCCTATAATTTCCAGTTTCTGTCGAATTTAAATTAGTCTTCAAAAATTATTTAAACAATTGCAGAAGACTACTTGTGTGACCACTAGAACACCCTCAAAATACGAGCCCAAAATTCAAAAATTGACCCGGCGAAATCTTGGAAAAATCCGGTTTGGCCGATTTTCTTTATGTGTTTGGACTTGAAAATTTTGTGGTGTTCTAGACTCTGGAAAATATGGTTTTTGGTATTGTTTGTTTTGCCCAGTTTGGAGATTGTGTCATCTTTTGCTTTGGGGGAAATTCGGGGTGTTTCAAAGTCGATATTTTAACACTGTTTAAATATTTACAGTACATGCATTACTATCTGCGACCATGAATGTCATTAGAGCGGTATAACTCGTCTAATTGCTATATGTCTTTTAGATGGGTTTGCAAATATGACATTCACGTTGATGTTCTGTGTTGTGCTGTGGTTGTGGTTGGATCGTCGTGGTGGATAGCCAGTGGTGCAATGATAGTACAATTTAAATTCATTTGTACATTTGATATTGCGGGCGAGCGTCCGACATGTGGACTGTCGTCACTGCCAGTTTGTATATTATTTGTTTGGGGCACGACCGGGTTGATGTCGATGTCACCCTTGTACATATTATTTTCTTTTCTGTACTAGGATTACCCCGCGGTGGAGTGCACGAATAGCCGGGTTCTAGAGGGCAGCGGGTCCGCATCTCATGGCTTTAGGATGCAGGGGACCTTACTCTAGAATTGTCGGGCTATTCGCTGCACTCGTAGGGGGTACAGGTTGACCCACGGAGGGGTGCACAGGTTACCGGATTTCGTGAAGTGTTGGGTGGCCCATTCACGTTGTTGATTGGGGTTGCCTCGCTTCTGGGATTGGCGGGTAACTTGCCGCACTCGTAGGGGTCTAGGTTTTTATTGCACAGGCTATCCATACGACAGTGAACGTCGGGTCTCATTTGCGGCTCAAGTGAAACCCGGGGTTCCAGAATTATCCACCACTCTGTATTGTTGGCTGAGATTCTATTATGTTGCTTTATATCATGCCTGGGACGATTGTTATATATATTTATATACATACTAGTAGATGTTGTATATGTTTTGCACCCGCGCTAGTCCAGCCCTCGCTCTGTCGTTAGTTAAGTAACCTAACGGGTGATGAGGGGCCCAGTGGCGAATACGGATGGCATATACATACATCATATTTTCGTTCTTTTCTGGTGTGATTAATTGATAGGACTGCATTGATTTTTATCAATGGAAGGATAAAACAAACCTATATGATGTTGTTGGAACCAAGTTTTTAAAAACTGACATTACAGACGTTTTCTTTTGCTTTGCATAGTGGTATTCGGTTATGAATATCCAGCACCTCATTCGACGAGGCAAGGGCTGAGATCCCTTCATCGGAAGTGATCCCTTGAGTAAAAGTTGGCGTCAACGTAATAACTTCACTATAGTCGATTCTTTTACTTTGCATCATGGTATTCGGTTAGGAATATCCTACACCTCATTCGACGAGGAAAGAGCCGAGATCCCTTCACAGAGAGTGACCTCTTTAGCAAAAGTTTTCGCCACTATATATTTGTAAAACCACTTGGATTCCTTCAACGATATCAAGTTCATGACTTTAAAGCTTTTTCGCCAAAAACTAGCCGTAGCCCTCTGTCATTTCGGATTGGTAGTGCTTAGTATTTGTGCTACGTATTTCGATCTTTAGTCTAGGCGTAGTGTTCGGTAGCTATGTAATACTTTTCCGTTGTATGGATATGCGATTGATTAGGACAATCATGCGATCATTTTGATCTTTAGTCAAGGCTCGTACGGGTGGGTCTAATGCAATCAAGATAATGACGGGTAGAACTTGACTAGGACCATTTGACATTTTGATCTTTAGTCAAGGTCACTTGGGTCCTAGGGGTAAAAATCACATCGGAAGTTTCAAACATACAGGAAACTTGCCAGGCTTGCGCATACCTTCTGGAGTGTGGTGACTTGAGTGGCTTTCATCAAGTTATCATGCGATGATAGTTGGATCCCAATTCCCATTGATGAGTAGGATTACTCCTCGGGTAATTTTAGATGATCCCGACTAATTCTCCTTTTGGGTTTGGAGGAGAATTAGAGGAAACAGTAGGAGCCATACTGATTAGATAAATAAATAATCATTCTGATCTAGGTTAGAGTGCACGCTGAGTGTTTCTTTTCTCTTTCTCTCTGGCAACGACCATGGCCTGATCCTAGACTAAAACTCATGAACCAAGTTAGCCGAACCTTCTTAAAACACTTTAGCTTTTGAATTGTCAGAGTCGCATAAATCACTGCCGCTCCTATATTACCCTTTGCATTTCTCCGGAACACTCCGTATTACTATGAAGATCCCTTTTTATTGGATATGCCATCGTATAGTTACATACGAACTCGAAAGAACTTGTTCTAGATTCGAGGATGGATTCTGGCTCTGGAGAAATTGAATAGGATTATTCGGTTGTCTTTTCCTTTTACCTTCTCTCAGCTTGTGAGGGCTCCTACGATTAGGAGAGGGTACACCATTGCGCTTATTGGATAGTCTTCTTCCAAACCAGAGGCAGGTGCTGAAAGGTAGGGAAGGAAGAAAACCAATTAGCCTAAATATGGTGTACATAAGATAATAAGGAAAGACATATAAAGGGATTAGAATAATGACAAAAGGATATTGCGACTGCTGTCATTCACGACAAAAACGCGTATACCCCTGCTACTCCCACATCCACTTTGGTTTTCTCCAGAACACTTTGTATCACTATGAACGTCCATAATGCTTGGATACGCCATCGTATAGTTACATATAAACTCGAAGGAACTTGTTCCAGATTTGAGAATAGTTTCTAGTTCAGGAGAAATAGAATACGATTATTCAGTTGTCTTTTCCCTTTACTTTTTCTCAGATTACGAGGGCTCCTAGGATTAGGAGAGTACACCTATTACGCTTATTGGATAGTCTTCTTCCAAACCTCAGGCTGGTGCCGAAAGGTAGGGAAGGAAGAAAACCAATTAGCCTAAAAGTGGTGTACAGAAAGTAATAAGTAAAGACATAATAAAGATATTGAAGTGAGGGCATGAAACTATACGGTTACAGTCATGAATCAGGATGATGAAAGAGGCGTTACCAGGAATACCATGTTACCCCTTCGAAACATTTTCACATTTCTGTTTTACTGTGCGATATTAAGTGAAAACTGTTTTCCCAATTAGATTCTATCTCCAGGATATGTATTTACCAAATTCGTTTCTCACATTTGTATAATGTTACAGATGGTGAGTGGGAGTAAGATATTGGGAATTGAATGATTAGATCCTCTATATATCGGAATTCTTAGTAATTGGTGATATTTGAGGAAATCGCCTGGGTTTTGCCTGACGACAATTATTTGGTTTTGAATATCCGTTGTTATGCATCAATTTCAAACTAATATATCTGTACATTTATTTTATAAAATGAGATGTAACTTTTTGATATTATGTCTATGACATTTACCTATATTAGTTGGTGATTAGGTAAGGTGCATTCAACAGCGGTGTAATTCTTCTTAATCATAGTACAGTTTTCAACTTACGACGCACAGAGTTTGAGTTATTAAACTCAGGAGACTTATACAAGGTATTGTATGTTGTCCAGCATCCATTAGGACAAAGGGGTTGGTATTCATGCTATATTCTGTTTACTTATGACTTCTCCAGTTCTAGACATGTATTTCGTTGAAATATAAGGCCCAGATATTGAGAAGATATAGGTATAAGAATAAAGTAGAGAACCTTTTGTTGGAAATATCAAGAATCTTCGAAGAAGTCGAAAATGTAGATACTTGTGCTAGGTATTCCGTTGTAAGTAATGGTTTTGAGAACTTGCTTCTCTTTCAGATTACTCATATGTGGATGCACTCCTAGTTGAGTAATGTCGATTGGCCTCCTTCCATTTGGTTGATATGCACTGAAGACAGATGTATGATTTTTGAATCTGGTTCCAATTAAATTAGTGTCTTTATTTCTATAAGGTATATAGAATCAAATTTATATCTTAACGATGTTAAGATATAAGGAGTTGTCCGGCTGATGCTTAAAACCAGAATCCGGATAAACTCGAGGCACGTTTCAGTAATGGCAGTTTATGGGTTATCCCGGGTTTTGACCAGGGTTAACTTTCTACCATCAGGAAGATCAATAGTTATATTGTTCTTGACTCGCCACCAGTTTTAGTAAAATGGATTCTTTTCAGAAAACATTAGTGGGAGTATGGTAGAACTGGAAGTGATTCCAGAACCACAAACGATTACTGAAAATTTAGTAGAACCTAAGGATTCAATTGGTTTCGACATTCCATTAGCCACTCCGCAGATTTGGTGGGTAGCTTCAGGCACCCGAGAAGTACTTCGGTCTTTTCAGAGACAGTGACAAGGATGTTCTTGTTTACCCAGACTTGCCATTGCTGCTGTTCTTGACTATAAGACCCGGCAGAAGGATGAGTATAGCTTCGTTCTAAACTATCTTTAGAAGTACACGTGTATATGACTCTACCAGAGAGTTGTTGTAGTCAGTGGGAGCAGCGGAAGCATAGTAAGAGAGTAACTTATGTCTATTTATAGACTAAAGAAGGTATAGCGGATATAGATCATCTATTTTTGATGTGACAGTCATATATTTGACTTCATCAGAATAGGAGATGGATCTGGTAAGAAGGTAGTAGAGAGTGATGTCCAGGTATTTGGATGACATGCACTTTATAGGGAGAGATCTTCCTATACTACAATCGGTTATACCGTGGTTGTCACAAAGTTGTTTCTCTACATAGGATATGTATATAATATCAGGGATTCTGTTGACTAGATCTATGTTTTTAGATCTAGATTTGGGAAGTGTCCCAATCTGGGTACTTTGACATTATTCTAAAGGTGTTTTAGAATGATTGACTTCTGGTATGGTGGTGTACCTGCAAGTGATAGAGTCACCCTCTCTAAAGGATGTCTTTCAGACTAAAGGGGGGGAGATTTGCATGATTGGCATATTATTTACTCAGGCAATTGAGTCAATCATGAGATATAAAGTACAACGCCAGATATTGGTTTTGCACTAGCTGCAATAAGCATATATATTAATCCAATCCTGGAGAAACGTTAGGAAATAGTTATGAACATAAGTGGATATTCTAGGAATATGGTAACGGCAGCCTCATTCGGGAGACAGTTATCATTTCAGGCTTCCAAGATGACCTGGATAACAGAGTGACTGTCTGAGTTATAGTTTTTCCTCTTTTGAGGGACAGTATGTTGGACAGGTGTTCCAAGTGGATACTGAGAAAGGTATGGCGCTGGATACTGATTAAATTCAGTGGACGATACAGTCTAAGAAGTTTGCTGAATTTGGAGTTCATTTGTAAACTGGGTCCCATCAGATATCCAGACATATTCTAAGACAGGTATTGCTCTTTTCAGGAGATGGCCTTCCTATGCGAAGTTGAGATACAGAGAGATATAGAAAGAAATATTGGAGCGGATCCACTCATTGAGGCTATTTCTCGAACACAATAGTTTCACAAACGAGCTTTGCAAAACTGATTAGTAGAGAAGTTGGGTGTTCGGTATCACACGAGCTGTGAGTATGCGACACCGCAATAATTGGCCTTAAGTGCAAGTGGGAGATTGTTGGCTATAGTGCCCTTAAGTCAATTATTGTAATCGTAGGCATGTGATTAGATAATTAAGGGAGGACCTATACAGATAGAACAGTCTTACTCAAGATGATAGTATACTATCTGGTTTATCTTTATCATCATGTACATACTTTAGGTGACATTACAGTTCACTATTACATGTTGATAGAGCCCATAGGATTCCTGCTTGACTACCAGCATTATGATGGCGATCATATACATGGGAGTTGGATGGTCAATAAGTACATCCTTAAATGTCCCTAGTCGTGGGAGTATCGAGACTGGGTATCGATACTCCAGAGTAGACTAGTGTATACTGATCGAGACCCTGACGAGGGGCGGTGGCCGGTCTCACAAGCCATTGGTGTTAGTTTGTACACCTAAGATAGTATGTATGTGCTCATTGGGTTATGAGTACACTGGACGGACTCGCAGGGAATATGCTAGTTGGTATTATACCTATTGTCGGATAGCAATTCCCAGGTGACATGTGTACAGATTAGTCTGTCGACCTGAGATCATCATTTGTCTCATGTGAGTTCCCACTGTACTTTGATTACTACCCTACCACGGCTCAAAGGAGTCATGCAAACAGGTTTTAGTCGAGCCACATGGAGGCAGTGAGCGGATCGTCGGGGATTCGTCTCTCCCGGTATTGGGGGTTGATGTCGCGTTGTGCACGGGTGACCATCACCAGAAAACCCTTGATCAAGGTAGTCGAGAATTACTGATCTAGGATCAATAGTTTCTCAGTTTGTGATGAGATTCATACCGACACTAAATGTCACGTTATTAGGGGTCTGACTTTATCCACCCCCTAGACTCGATATGTGATACTCTTAAACGAAGAGACCGTACTGTACGGATATTGTCACCAGACAGGCTCAGTAGGGGTCACGATGAGTTTGGTCATCGGCCTTCCTTTCGCTCAATACCTGGGTAGCCGTTACGTATAGTTAGTGCCTCTGACATGCTTGTGGTTAAACCCACTGCCAGCGTATTGACGAGTCTTTAGAGTCCCACACAGAGGGTTTCCCTGTTTCGGGCGAAACGATGTAGAGGCCGTATGGTTTTATCGCAGGGTTCGATCATATACGTGCACTTGTGCACGTATCATGATTCAGACGGATAATACTAGTGGGTTTTGGTTTAAGTCGGATCCTAGTATTATATTGTTGGATTATTTTCGTCTCATTGTATTCGAATTCTTCGGAACATGGATACAGGTATGTATATACGGATGAGGGGTATTCTTGAAATTTATTACAAGAATAGGTTTTAGAAGCATACACCTCATTTTTGTTTTAATCTTTTGGTTTAAAGATTTAATGAGGTGGAGAGATGGGTGGGATTGGCATTGATTGAAGCATGGTTCAAGGCATGACTCGTGGTGGTGAGTCATGGCAACACTATTTAACTATGCTTGAGTCTTTTGTTTTTAGTGGTGAGATATTTGTAAAGTTGTGAGCTATTTTTCTTGAGTCGCTACACACTTGATATATCTCACTCTCACATGCTCACAACAACACTTGATTTTTCTTTAGTTGCTCATGCCCCACTCTCTCAAATCCAATGGCTTCTTCTTCTTCCTCCACCCTAACCCTCTCATGTGTTGAGAAAGCTAGGATGTTTAACGACAAATTAATCCCTCATTAGACTCTACATCTCCTAGACTATTAAGTCTAGCAAACTAGATACCCTGGTTACTTCGGTTTTGGAGTAGGAGCTCGATTCATAGACTCTTCGTTGAATCAACTTCGATGGAGGGAGACCGGCGACCAAACTTGATTATGGTGGCCTCGAGGAGCTTGGGAAGTTTGTTAAAGACCGAAGGACGTGGATCATTTGGTATAACATTTAAAACTCTTTATTTAGTTTGTTAGGTTTAGGGTTTATAGTCGATCCGTATTCTGAGTTGCGGTAGCGCCGGTTTAGAAATTTTTTATTCCGCATTTGGCTACAGATTGATGGCCGGGACGCTGCCATAACCCAATGGTTGACCTTGGTTTTGACTTGGTCAACTGGGGTGTAATTTTGACCCCAACAGTCTCGTCGTTCTCTCTCAACTCACATCGAAGTCTTCAGATGAAGATTGCAGGCAACAATAGCTTCCTCACTCTCTTTTTCAACCTCTCCACCTCACTTCAAAGCCCGCATTTGAAGCCCTCGAATATCAGTTTATCATTTCGAGCGTCACTTATCCTTGTTAAGGTATGGATTCAGTAATAAATTTAGGGCTATTCTAGGGCTTGACCCTCCACTGTAGCTTATCTTGCTGCGGTTTCAAACTAAAAGATAAAAGAGAGAAGTCAGCAAGAAAAACGATAGCAAAGAGAGGAGATAAACGAAAAATCGAAGAAAAGAGGAGAGAATCGAAAAAAATCGAAGGAGAAAGAAGAGAGAATCGATGGAGGGAGAGGAGAGAATCCTTGGAGAAGTCTATATAGGCTCAGCTCTAGCTGTTAAAGGGGTATTTTAGTCTTTTTACCCTTGCTAACGGCTACTTTTAAATGATGAAAAAATGTTGACTGGTTCTAAGTTAACTGCAGTGGGGCATTTGGTTAGGTTAAAAGTTTGGATTCGTTTATTTAAAATTACCATAAAGTGAGTGGGGATTTTCAGAATATGTAATTTGTGAGGGCGTATTTCACAAAAACCCTTTTAGTTTTAAAGTTGGAATGATACATCAGTTATCTCAACCTGACTTTTGCGCTAATCTCACTGTTTTTTATCACCACTTAACTTCTTCTGTTTTTTTTGGCAGCAAAAAAAAATTCTTCTGTTTTATGTTCCTTTATTTCTTCAAATATATCTGAATAATCTGCCATTTTTTAGTCATTATTTTCTTAATTAAATTAATAATCAATTTATATAGATATAATTAAACTCCAAATTCAAAAGGGTGAAAAAAAAGTTAGAATAACTTGAAAAATATTATTGGATTGCTTTCTTATAACGGAGAGAGTTTTGCAAACTTTAACCAGCAGAAGTAAATATTTGTACTTTCTTACCCAAAATTACTCAATAACGTTTGCTATGTTTTTCCCTTTCTTTTTCCCAATTTCTCACTTATATAGTTGTGGTGATTAGGAGAAAAGTGCTAATATTGCAGCATTAATTCGAGAATTTGATTCATGACGTGTTATCAAGGTGTTTGTGAAAATGCTGCATTGAGCATCAGAATTGGTTCTTGGGGTTCTCTTGGCATTGCTTCCATTTTCTTTTATGAGGTTGGTAATGCATCTCACAGTTATTTGTTCGATTTAATCAATCTACATTTTTAGAGTCCCGCAACGGAGGTGTCTGTCCGGACAAACTTTTGAAGATATATTGAGAACTTGCATGTTAGACTTTAAGGGTTCGTGGGAGTATCATTTGCATTTAGTGGAGTTTTCATATAATAACAATTTTCAGGCGTCTATACAGATGGCTCCATTCGAAACGTTGTACGGTTGTAAGTGTCGCTCATCTATTTGTTGGGATGATATTGGAGAAAGAAAATTGTTGGGACCGGAACTCATTATGAAAACTGTGGAGAAAATTAACTTAATTCGTGATCATATGAAGGTGACATAAGATCGACAGAAAAGTTGGCTGATACTGGAAGAAAACCTTTGGAGTTTGCTGTTGGTGATCTTGTATTCTTGAAGATATCACTGATTAGGGGAGTAATCCATTTTGGTAGTCGAGACAAGCTTATTCCTCGATTCATGAGGCCTTTCGATATCATTGAGCGTGTTGGAGAGGTAGTTTATCGATTGGCGTTACCACCATCCTTGGCGGGTGTTCATGACGTGTTTCATGTATCACAACTTCGCAAGTATGTTCGAGATGAGATGCACGTCCTTGATCACTCAGTATTGACTGTAAGGGAGGATTTGACTTATGAAGAGCAACCGATAGTTATTGTGGATAGACAAGAAAAGCTTCTAAAGAATAAAATAATCCCTTTGGTATTTTTTTCATGGGGAAATCATTGGCATGGAGAATCTACTTGAGAACGTGAAGACGAGATTCGACAAAAGTTTTCACACTTTTTTCCTTAGTTCCGTATCTTTATTGTTCTTGTCTTTTCCTGTTTCGTGAATTTCGAGAACGAAATTTTTTTGTAGTTGGGTATAATATAACACCCTAGTACGGTTGTGCGATATTAATTGGTATTTTAAAACTTGCTTTATATTTCTTTTATTTTATTCCTTTGCGTTGCAATCAATTCGAATGGTAAAAGTAGTTATCCAACCCGACCGACATATGTGAAATCCATTATGGTGCTAGGTTATATTTTATTAATATTTATCATAAACTAAATCCATAAGAATTTAGTGTGTGTGTACACACACACACATATCTTTTGGTAGCCGCAAATTAAGGATAATCTATATTGGTTAACTACCATCATATGGTTAAGCATCCCATATCGTATTTTTTGGATTTTATCTATTATGTTTAAATCTCGTGAAATCTAGATACCAGATACTCATTAGATTTAGCTATATTTAAATCCTTTTAAAGCTTATATTTGGTGTTATAAGTTATTTAAATTATATTCTTGCACTTTAGTTGAAAAGTTTACGAATATGTATTATTTTTCAAAAAATATTTTGATGAGATTTTGGTAGAGACGGATTGTAGTTTGATATTATCTATATATATAAAACTATAATATATATATCCTAACTTATAACTTACTATACACACACACACATACACACACACACACTTTCTTCTCTCTCTCTCTGTTCTGTTTCTCCCCATCTTGTTTTCCACCGTTCCCGAGCCCTAACCCCATGCTATCCTCACCGCGACCCCTTTCCTCACCTCACCGTCGACCGAACCTTCCTCTCGACTCACCGACCGCTCATCTCCTCCTTCCTCCCTGCCTTCGCAGAACCAATTTTTCTCAAGCCCCACCATCATCATCGTCGTTCTCAACTCCTTCTTCCTCTCCTCGCCGATGCCTGCACACTTCTTCCTCATCACTTCGTCGTAGACCTAACCCTTTCCCCATCGTCGTCATCCTCACCTTCATCAACTCCTTCTCCCCCGTTTCACCCAGAACTCCGAGCACCACTTTCGACATCTTTTTCTTCCCGATCCCTTCACCGGAGCCGAAACCCACCTTCGTCGGAGCATTAGCCTTCACCGTGAGGATCGCCACCTCCTTCCTTCATCAAACCCGAGCCTTCTGCAAAGCACAAGCAGCCAACCCCTAACGCCGTCCTATCATCGCAGTTGCCAAAGTTCAACTGAGTTTGCTTCGTGGTTACGTCGTTGTTATCATTTGGCGTTCGTCACGTGGGTATCCGTTTGTCGTCGCATTTTATAGATCGAGGCATGTTTATCTTGCTACATGCTAGTTTCACAATACTTATCTATATATATTGCAATTTATTACCAACTTACAATTTTATAAAGGCAATTCGTAATTAGTTATTTATAATATTGCAAATTACTATTAATATACAATTAATCCATATTTTATCATTTGTTAATACTGTCACGTGTGTAGGTATAATTGTGAAGTTATGCAAAACTAAATATACGAACGGTTCTATATAGTAATTAACAGTCGTAAAATAATACAGTTAGATATATATTAAAACAAGTAATAGTAAATATATCAATTCCGTTACAGCTAGATAATTATGACAATTATATTATTGCTTTATTATGACTGGTTGCGCAAGTAAATATTTATTCTGTTTAATACTCAGTAAATATTTATTCTGTTTAATACTCAATACTTGACATGTGATCGACAAGTTATCTTGCCATTGCTTTTGCTGTATTGTCATACCTGTTACCTGTATTGGTTACCGACGCCAACAAGATTGAATTGTTATCCTGATTGACCTGACTTATTGTTTTGCTAGACAAGATCTGCACATGATTGTTCCTGTGTTGGTATTAGATAGATATTATATTGATATCTGACTTGAACATGAAACCTGGGGAAAATGTGAAATCAAGAATGTAACCGAAATGTAACTCAAGAGGATTTTATTATTGTTGTCGTAATTCCGGGAGTATACGGAATAGCCATTGTTTATTGTACCGTGGTTCCGTGGGAAATGAACGTGATGTATTGTACCGTGGTCTCATAGGGAATAAACGAGATATATTCTGTTGGGTTACGATGAGAATTATATTAATTGGTTTCAAATGCCTGTAAGATAGTAAACATAGAAACACAGATTTTAGGATACACGTGACATACATATAGCTTGCTGTTATATTACCTATGATTGTTTGCTTATAATTATGCATTATTTTGCACACTGTTCAGATTATAATTATTATTATGATATTTATGATACACTGACTTCTGGGTTTTGCATGGCCCGGTTCTTTTAACCTTGTCACAGGGAGATCGAGAATATTTTGACAGGCAAGTTGAGCAGTAAGGAGTTTTGTCGATAGTTTAGTGATATTTAGTTTTATTTTATTTTCTAGTTATGGGATTTAACGTTGTGATCCTATAAGGGACGTGTTTAGGATATTATTTCTTATTGGTTCTTTATTCGTTTTCGCTACCTTTCTTGTTATTATTTTATTGTGCCAGTTGGACATATGATAGTTAGATATTTATTACCGTTCTTGATATCTGTTTGACAGACGTAATGTGACTATGGAAGGATATTTCCTTGCCATAGGTAGCATGGTTGGCTCTGTCACATACCGTATTCACGTATTTTGAGAAGCGGGGTGTGAAAATGTTAAGTTGGTATCAAAGCCAGGGTTTTAGGTTAGCTGGGTTTGGTTTATTTTCTAGTTGGGTATAGAACCCAATGCATTGACCAAAAAACCCAGAATTAGGAATGTGTCTTACCACATTACTACCTTACCAGTCTTGAATATATAGTTTATCGACTTCTAGTTTTATTAAATCATGTTTCCATTGTTAATCCTCTTCAATGTCCTTGGCTTAAGAATCATGGCAGGAAGAGATTCACGTGTATACTAAAGATGTGTAGACGTTGCCGCATTACTTAAGGTCGTACGTGGTATGATGGAGAACTAGAAGTATCAAACAGAATTGAATCGGCGACAGGCCGAAGCTTTCCAAGAGGGTCTAAGGACGGCCCAACAGACTGCGATCACAGCAGTTGAGAGGGCAGCAGCTCCTAGAAGAACACAGCGTGAGGACACAATGGTGGACTTCAGGAAGCTCAGTCCGACCACATTTACAGGATTAGAGAAGCCATTACCAGCGGAGCAGTGGCTGGTGGATACGGAGAATTTTCTTGTTGCCGCATAAATTCCAGATGAGAAAAGGGTGGATGTAGTACGCATCTAGTTGGTAGATACGCTCACGAGTGGTGGCTCGTTAAGGAGATCCGTCTGACCAAGCCGATCAACTGGGCGACTTTTTCGTGAAGTTTCTTAGAGAAGTTCTTTCCTAATCTGTTAGGGAGGAAATGGAAGAGAAGTTCATTAGCTTAAAACAGAATGGTGGATCCTTAGATACACATGCAGCTGAGTGGACCAGGCTCAGTCGATTTGCGGGGTCCTTGGCTGCCAACAAGACAGATAGGGCAAGGCGGTTCATGCGTAGTTTGGATGTAGAGATTCAGATACACATCATATTATTAGGATTGATCACCTTCTCTCAATTTCTCAAGGCGGTTAGGGAGCAACAGAGTTTATCAGTAAGAGTAAAGGGTACTCAGCAACAAGAGGTTGTGGTGCGAAAAACTCCGTATGCACCAGCCAGAGCTCCTAGACATAAAGGCATTCCAGTTAATAGGCGGGGGACAATATCTATGAAAAGGACCTTTGTTTCAACGCAGAAGAAAGATGTGATTTGTGATTTCTGCCAACGACCTGGTCATTTTCGGAGGGAGTGTTGGATGAAGCTGGGCAGTATCTTATTTGCGGATCTGCTGATCATCGGATTAGTACTTGCCCATCGAGAGTTCAGATGAAGAGTGATGCTCCGAAAACACAACAGAAGTAGATTACTCAGAAACCTAATCAGGGACGAGCCTTCACCTTGACGGCCGACGAGGCTAAAGCTTCAGATGATGTTGTCTCAGGTATCCTACTTGTTTATAATTTTCCCGCAATGGCATTATTCGATTCTGGTGTATCTCATTACTTTATGTCGTTCAATTTTATTAGTGCACACTCTACCCCCACACATGGCCCTATCTAGCAGTTGGGACATACACGTTAGGAATGAGAGAATTATATATAGCAATAAGTGCAAGGGTTATTCGATTATTATTTGCGGAAAAGGGCTATTTGCGGATTTCTTGGTGATAGATACTGACAGTTATAAGGTTGTCGTGGGGATGGATTTTCTTGGTATTTTCCACGCTCATATTGATTGTAGGGCGAAGAAAGTGATTTTCTAGATTCCCGGACATCCGGAGTGCATATTCTTGGGAGGTAGCAAATCTGTCGTGCCGGTCGAATTTAGGGCTAAGCCGACAAGTGCCGTTTTTTCGTCAATGGAAGTAATCATGGAGGAAGCACTGGTAGTAGTTTAGGATTTCATGGATGTGTTTGAGAATATCTCGGGTTTACCGCCAAAACGAGATATGGAGTTCGCGATTTATCGTATTCCTTGAGAAGCGCCAATTTCAAAGGTTTATTATCCGATGGCACCAGTGGAACTGGAAGAGATAAAGAGACAAGTTTCTGAATTACTAGAGAAGGGCTGGATTCGCAGCAGCGGTTCACCGTGGGGAGCTCCAGTTCTTCTAGTCAAGAAGAAAGATGTCACGCGGAGGATGGGCATCGACTATTAAAAGTTGAATCGGGTGACTATTAAGAATAAGTACCCAATCCCTCGTATCGGCGAATTATTCGATCAACTCAGTGGCGCGAGAGTATTCTCGAAATTGGATTTCCGATCAGGTTATCACCAAGTGCGGGTGAAAGTAGAAAACATTTGTAAGACGACGTTCAGAACTCGATATGGGCATTACGAGTATTTAGTTATGCTATTTGGAGTTACTAACGCACCAGTAATATTTATGAACTTGATGAACCGGATTTTTTCACCATTTCTACATCAGTTCATGGTAGTATTCATTGATGACATTCTGGTCTATTCGAGAAGCAAAGAAGAGCATGAAGAGCACTTGAGAATCGCACTGCAGATGTTGAGACAAGAAAAGTTATATGCTAAGATGAGCAAATGCGAGTTTTGGCTCGAAGATGTGAAGTTCTTAGGTCATGTTGTATCTGGAGATGGAATTGCAGTTGACCCCGAAAAGATTGTAGCTGTTCATGATTGTCCAATTCCAAAGAATGTAGGGGAGATTAGAAATTTCCTTGGACTTGCTGGATACTATAGGAAGGTTGTGGATAACTTCGCTCAGATAGCAGAACCTTTAACCAAGCTAATACGAAAGGAGGTACCGTTTGAATGGACTGAGAAGTGTGCGTCAGCTTTTGAAGTGCTGAAACAAAGATTGACAACCGCTCCTATTTTAATAGTGCCAGATGGTTCCGGAGGATTAGTTATTCACAGTGACGCATCTGAGAAAGGTTTGGATGTGTTTTGATGCAGCATGGAAAAGTTCTTATGCATCGAGGCAGTTGAAGACTCATGAGAAAAACTACCCAACTCATGACTTGGAGCTAGCAGCAGTTATTTTTGCACTGAAAATTTAGAGACACTATTTATTTGGCGAAAGGGTTGAAGTGTTCGCTGATCACAGGTGTTGGGGGTCAAAAGTTACACCCCGATCGACCAAGTCAAAGTTAATCAACCCCCAAGCCAAGTTGGCTTAAGCCCAAGTGAGGACCAAGCATGGTAGGGGCCGGCTCCATACCAAGAATGAAGCAATAAATTAGTTTAATGCAATTTTTTAGAAATAAATATATGAAAAATGAGCAGAAAGCAAAATTTTGTAAAATCAATGGCTTATGTGCAAAAAGAAATAAGCACATAAGGCATGGAGTGGCACAAGTGCCATTTGGCAAAGCCCGAGGTGTTATATGTAAAGTGTGTAGCTTATAAAGATAAACATGATGAAAAAATCAAGAACAACTTTCATTCTCTAAAAAAATTAAGCTTTTGTGTCTCGTTCTCCTTCCTCAAGGTTTTAAACCTTCTTCCTTTTTCTGGAATTAAATTAAGAGTTTAACTCTTTTTTTTTCTAAAAAGAAATAGTTTTTCACCACAAAACCCACGAAGGGAAGCTCAGATCTTCCATCAAATCCCTAAAATGGGAGATTTTTAAGTCTCGCCCCATTTTCTCCAAGATCTAGCCAACAGAGAGGAGGGAGAAGGAGACCCATCCCCAAAAATCTAACTTTGGGGAAGATCCGAGGCTTAGGAGAGGATCCAGGACTCAAAGAAGAAGAAAGGAGTCCTCTTTAATCATCTCAAAAAAATTTTGGGAATTCAACTCCATTTGTCAAAATCTTTTGGAGTTTATCTCTATAAATAAAATTCTTTTGATAGTTTAACTCCACTCAAAATCCTTTTGGAAGTTTAACTCCATAAAGATAAAAAATCCTTCCTTTTTTTGAGAGTTTTAAAGTCTCTCGGGAGTTTAACTCTTAATCCCAAGATTAAGCCCCATTTTTTGCAGTCGTCCAACGCCTACGTGCCGGGTGCGTGCACCCATGCGTCTTGCATGTGGCCCGCGAGCACCCAGCATCCACGTGCAGAGCGCATGAGGCGCTGGCGTCCAGCGCCCACGCGCCAAGCATATGAACCGCTGGTGCCCAGAGCCCATGTGTCCTTAGAACTCTACTCACCCCTCTTTTTCCCCTACACTCCACACTAAAAATACCTTCCCCGTTAAATTTTTTTTCTAACGGGGCGATACCCTCATTCCGCAAGGGGGCTACTAGCCCTCTAGACCCCCAGCCTACTATCCGGGTAGCGGGACCCCTATAAACTATGTGAGACTCCCGATATATCCAAAACCTTTCAAAACACAACACACGCACACGACACATTGAGTTCACATGACTAGTTTGACGCGTCAATCGGGGGTTCCTTCGCTCCAAAAACGAGGAGCAATTAACAGCAGTTTAATCCACGGTTGCCGGAGATTAGGATCCCCATAATCAATAAACCCTGGCCTATCCTATACAGGGGGAATCTGTATACGCCTGACAAGCGTGCGCATTCCTATCTCAATGGGGTGACGAAAAACAACCTAGCTGGAACGGTGGGCTCTTTCTGCCCCTCCCATTTTGTTCTAGGCTCTTTCTGAAGTAGTTTTAGTATTTTCTTTGTCTTATTAGATATGTGCATACTCCAAGGAGGCTGCGGCTAGTCGGATTCATTTCTCGGGGCAGCGGATTCAACCGTCTGCTCTCAGAAGGCTTCAGCTTCTATCTGTATAAAATTGGTGGTTGCAACTTTATTGTTCACCAACACACTCTTTGATAGCTCGATCTTTCAAGTCTTGTATTGCTTTTTGATCCAGTTTTTGAAAATATAGCAACTTTCGGTCACATGGCTCACTACTCGGTGGTATGGGCAATATAGAGGATTATCCGTCATTTTTGCTTCGTGAGGTCTTTTCGACTCTGGTAATTGTAGATCGTTGTTCAAGGTATCTTTGAATATCTTACGGACCTTATCCCTTCTGAAAAAATAAACCTTGTTCTTCTTCTCCTATAGGGAAAACCCTTCTCCTCCTAGCACTAGCTTTCGAGCCTGGTCTGTTTTTTATCCGCCCGCCTTTCTCTTATCTTCACTCTCAGACGCATTGAAGGCGTTGGTCTTATTGGAGCTCCCACTTTTACGGTTGTTATCTTTTCTGCTCTTCCAAGACTTATCACCTTAAGAGTTCGAGGTAGATTTTTGCTTCGAGCGTTCCAACATTTGTACTCTCTTGGTCAGCTCTTGAAACGTCTTGAGGCTTGCTGTACAAAAGAATGGGACCATCAAATTGCTGAGGTTTCCAATGAGAAAGCTGACAAACTGGTCCTGCTCCAGCGGCGGTTCGCACTTGACCGTGAGATTACGCCATCGGGTTATGCTGATCTCCAAAGTCGACCCGCTCAAACACTTAATGACCAAACCAAGCCTAGCCAGTAGAATGGCAAGATGGGTCATCATACTGCTTGAGTTCGACGTAGTCTATACTCCTTAGAAAGTAGTAAAAGGGCAAGCTCTTACCGACTTCCTCGCTGCTCATCCCATACCAGAAGGGTCGTCACTCAATTGCGAGTTACCCAATAAACAAGTGCCACATCTTGAAGATAACGAACCACGCTGGGAGCTCTACTTCGATGGAGCCTCATCAATAAGGAGCTCCAGCAAATCAAGCATCCCGTAGATAAAAGTAGGGATAGGATTGATGTTCATTACGCCATCGATGGAAACCCTACGATGTTTTTTTCTCTCACCGAGCCTCGCACAAACAACGAGGATGGGTACGAAGATTTGATAGGTGGTCTGGAGCTCGCCATAGAAATGTAAATCCTTCGGTTATGAGTCTACGGTGATTCTCAGATTGTCCTCAACCAAGTATGCGGCGACTATAAGATATATAAACTCGAGTTAGCTCAGTACAGAATCCAGGTGGTGGAGCTCACGAAACAGTTCACCTATATTGAACTGATGAGAGTTCTTAAGGCGTTGAATAGAAAAGCTAACGTACTCGCCCGCTTAGCCAAGGAGCTGGCTGATCCCGATATGGATGAGATTCTGATAGCAGTCAGGAACCGGTAAATTCTACTTCCAGTCTCTTTGCGTGAAGAAGGAAGCGTAGAACAAGAGAACAATTTTGCCGAAGAAGCTCTGATCATTCAAAACGAGCCCGATTGGAGAGAACTCTTCATAAAATACCTCCGATACGACAAACTGCCCAAAGAAAAATCTGCAAGGATTCAGCTGAAGAAGAGAGATCTCCGATACGTGTTTGTAAATAATACGTTATACCGCAGATCATATGACCAACTCTGGCTCAGGTGTTTGTCATCATTCGAAACCCAAAAAGTCATAAAAGAAGTTCACTCGGACGTCTGCGGAGCTCACCAATCTGGCCCCAAAATGCGAATAAAAATTAAAGAGCTTGGGTATTACTGGCCAATCATGATAAGGGATTGCGAAGAGCATGCAAAGAAATGTCACCTCTGCCAAATTCACGGTGACTTCATTCATAAGCATCCCAATCTGCTGCATCCTACGGTGGCATCATGGCCCTTCGAAGTTTAGAGAACCGACATAGTTAGTCCAATTGATCCTCCGTTGTCCAAAGGCTACCGCAACTGACTACTTCTCCATATGGGCTGAAACTGTCTCGCTAAAAGAACTCAAGACAGAAGATATTCTGACGTTCTTCCGGCATAATATTCTATACCACTTTGATACACCAAGAAGAATCATTTCTGACAACGGGCATTCTTTCAAGAGCTTCAAAATCTCAAGGTTTGCTATTCAGCACAAGATAGACTGGAGATATTCCTCCATCTATAATCCAAGAGCCAATGGGATAGCCGAAGCTTTCAATAAAACTCTATGCAAGCTCCTGAGGAAAAATGCTTTAGCGAACAAGAGAGACCGGAATCTCAAGCTCCACAAGGCGTTGTGGGCATATCGTATCATGAACCACTCTCCAACTCAGTCCACTCCAGACTCATTACTCTTCAGAGTGGAGGCAATCCTCTCTCTCAAAATCGAAGTTCCAAACCTAAGAATAGCCGTTCGGCATGAGTTGACGGAGAAGGAAAACGTCCTCCTTCGGCTTGAAGAGCTCGACGCCCTCAAAGAAAAAAGGCTCGCAGTACAGCAAAATCTGGAGCTGTACCAAGCCTAAATGTCACGAGCCAATGACAAGATGACCCGTCTCCGTGCTTTCAAGAAAGGCAAATTGGTGTTGGTCCTCAAAAGACCGATCATCTCCAATCGACATGCCAAGGGAAAATTCGAACCAAACTGGGAAGGACCATACGTCATCGAGAATGCTTTTGATGGAGGATCTTACCAGCTGATAAATGCCGAAGGAGAAAGACCCATGCCATCCATCAATGGCTGATATCTTAAGAAATACTATGCGTGAATGCTCCAAGTCGCAGGCGAATTGAGCACACCGGCCCTACAAGTTGGATCATACATCCTGTAAAACCGTATACAATCCACGGGCGCCAATGTAACAACCTTGAATTTTCTGTACAAAATTTTTTCTTCTTAAATTACAGAAAGGAATTTGCAAGCCTGAGCACAATTTAAAAGTTATTCTTGTTTAAGAACAGCAAGAAATATCTTGTAGCTCATTGGTAAAGTCTTGCACTGCTGTGAGTAGCCCCTGTGTTCGAATCCCATTAGCCACATATTATTTTTACTGATTTTTCTTTTAAACATTTTGCAATCCCAAAAGCTTACATGTGCTCTGCACATAAAATGAAAAGTCACAGAAAATCAAACATGTGCTAAATGTTGTATGAACTGACATGGTGTCACGCCCCGCTTCCCAGTATACGGGCAGAGGCCGCGACGAGGCCGCTACGTATTTACTCTGAAGTAAATACGCTAAGCGTATCTAAGCAATATAAAAGAAATGTACACAAGAGACAAATGTAATGAAACAACAACTTTATTTATTAACATTCTTTTGTACAATGCATGGAAAGTAAATACAACTGAATAAAAGCAATGCCTAAACAATGGCATAACAGAAAAGGAAAGGTACTGAAATAAAAGTGTGCAATGAACTAAAACTCCGGGTCTTCAACGAAATGGTCCAAGTCTTCAGCGCTGGGCTCGATCTCTAACGTGTCCAGATCACCTGATGACATTCAAAGAAGAAAGAAGAGAATGTCGTCAGCGAACAGATCGCTCGGTAAGTCCCAAAGATAAAGGAGAAATAGAATAGACAGAATAAGAATGTAGCTTGTAAAGTTGTATTATGTTGTTATAATGTTGTGTTAACGCTGTTGTTTGTAGCTTGGTACAGAAGGATGCCCGTGTATACGAGAGGGGTCCCTATATTCTAAAGACCAGGGCAAACAGAATGTACAAGGAACCGTTGGGCCACGGTACAACAGCAACGGAATATAGGTTAGGTGTTTTAATCTTACTGTCTCGTTCCACTTTTAACACCTTCTGTACCAATCTACCCCTTAAACCCCGCAGTGTTTTGATTGTATTGTTGTATTGTATTGTCTTATAATATAGATTGTATAATTGGATGACTTGCCGAAACCATGATATCAGTAAACGAATGTAATTGGAGAATCATGTAAATGGATGTAACTGGAGAATCATGTAAATAGAAGTATATCCATGGTTCGGTTCGGTCAATACAGATTGAATAGTTTGAACAGATTGAATATATGGATTCATGAATTCATATTGAATTGTAATATTGTAGATTGTAGATTGTACATTATAGATTGTACTTGAATCATATTCAAGTCAGATTATAATGATACTCACTCTGAGTCGGACAATTAGAAAAGTAAATTGAAGTCCTGATTGTTTTGATATTATCGGTAACCGCTGTATATGGGCGGCAGGATTTGTGTCTTTTTCAAAGACGATTACCGGATTGATAACACCGTTGTTAAGTTGTCTACCTTAAATAGGTAAGCACCCACTTCTCCGTCTCCCTAAGGTTCAAGAGATTGGTCCCGCTTAAACCTATGTTTACCAGGGTCCTTAGGGTAATTTATAGAACTTAAGCGGGTTTTATGTAAAAATACTTTTATATACTTTTCAAAATACTCTCCAAGTATTTAGTTATCGTCTTTAGAGTTATCATGAATGTAGATTTTATAATTGTGATATTTCTAGTGAAAATATCCTAAATTCATAATAAAGGGTATTTATTTGTAATATTGACTTGTGTAGAATTCATGGTATTTTAAGCTAAATTGATTCTTGTGATTTTTAGAAAAAAAATAGAATATTTATATCATAACAAAATAGATATTTTAATGATAAATATACATATATTTATACAAAAATAATCTTAATATATATTTTATATTCTAAAAATCTAATTTTCTTAAGATATCGTATTTTAAATCTTTTGAGACCGAATGCTCCTTGTAGAGGTCTGAATCTCGCACTACTAAGCCCGAGGATGTGCGATAATCCGCACCATCCCGAACGGGTTCCCCAAAATAGGTTGTAGCGGCGCTTTGCAAAGATTTGAATAAATACTAAATCATTTAGAAAACAGTTTTATTAAGTAAATGGTATTTATATGAAAATGTGTCGTTTTCCCGTATTCTATATTCCCAAGGGTATTGCGCTATGTTGCATATGAGTGTGAGGAGGTAGGTCATTACCTCGTGATCTACTTAGAGGTATAGCAAGTTTTGTGATGTTACATGTAGAATTGAAACTATATGGTATTTAAATGAAAATACGGTAAAATGAAATAGCAATTATTTTTTATTTGAAACTTGATCAATATGGTTGATTAATATTTAATAGTCAACATGAATTATTTTAAGCATGATTGTATTAAAGAAAAGTGAGGTTTTATAAAGAATACGAATCGGAAATCGGATTTGTTCCGATTCCTTCGGATTTTATAATTCCGTATTTCTAGAATTGAACAGAGAAGTTAGAAATGAGACTTACGGGTTTAGGACAACCAGGAGAGGGAGAAGGATCGGGAGGAGTCGCCGGTGCGTCGTTTCGTCGCCGGAAGCTCCTAGAGTCGTCGTCGGAATTTCCGCCGGAGAATTCGCCGGAGCTTCGCCTTTCGCTCACTTCGATTGCACACAAAATTTCTAGTAAATTCTTAAGAGTTGGCTCAGAGTTTTAGGGTGGGGGGGGGGGGTAGTGTGTAGGGTTGGTATTTATAGGGTTAGGCTAGGGTTAGGGTAGGTGAAGAGTTTTAAATTAAAAAATATAAAAATATATGAAAATTCATTAAAAATGGAATAAAAGAGGTATTCAAAGCTCTCTGGAAATGAACTGAACATTTAAAGTATGTATGGGGTACAGAAGCTCAAAAGGCACATTATTTATGTTGACGACTCGGCTGACCGGCCGAGTCCGGCCGACTCGGCCGAGTCAAGCCGAGTCGAGGGCTTGGGAGGTGGGGGTTGCCTGATATTGTCTCTGGTACATTTAGTTTTTCAGGTGTAGTGGGAAAATTTGGAGTTATCACGTGTTGACTGTTGGACTTCTAAAAAAATTTAAAACAAAATAAAATTAAAAATAATGTGGGGTATAGGCTTTGAACTCTGGTGGCTTGGTTCAGCAATGTTAGGTATTACCAATGAGCCACAAGCTCCTTGTAATTATGGAGCTAAATTATTACTTAAAATAATAACAGTAAATGTAAATACCCCAAGTATACATTAATTTTAAAGCAAATTTTTTGTGCACTAAAAATGGAGTTGTTATATTCTTTTAACTTGTAATTAAAAAGCAAAATAATTACTTATCTTGTGCTCAGGCTAAAATACCCCTTTCTGGATTTTGAAAAAAAATATTTTGAAAAAATTTGTATAGGAAATTTAAGGTTGTTACACATGGGCACGTGGCACAAATCCAAGCTCCCAACTCCTCACTTCGACCGACGAGATCGGCCCCCAGACCAGCGTCGACGGTCCCCCCGTGGGGAAAAGTCCCCATGTTTTGCCCACTAAACCCCATGGCCTACCCCACTACTCCCGTTTTGTTTATTTTTCCTACAATTATCCAGAGAATTTATGTTCATCATAAATCTCATTTTAATGCATTTTTATTCTTTCTTCAATTCCAAAACCCTAATTTTACACTATAAATACAATCCCATACCCTAGCCCTCTTCATTCTGAAATCTATTACCAAAATTCTCAAAAAATTTCCAAGTCTAAGAAGAGTATAAGTGGAGTTAGCCCTAAGTCAAATTCTGGTGAGGATTCGAGATGTTTCCGGTTACCCCGTGACTCCATAAAGGCTACTACCCCATTCTCTACCTCCCCTCTCTCCTTTAAACTTGTAAGTCACATATCTCTTCTTTTCTTTCTACTATAAAACTTCTCTTTTTCAAAACATGTCGGTAAGTGGAGTTATACCGACATTTGTTTCTAAAACCTTTGAAAACCACAATTCTTCTTAAGAATCACTTTTACTCATGTATATACCTTACTTGTAATCATTTAACTAATATTTAGAAACCAATTTCACTCTAAAATTCCATGTTAAATAATTTTAATTAAGCTTTTACGTTTAAATACCATGAAGTTTATATACGATATCTTTTAATTATTTTGCTTATCATACCTTTAGAAAACCTCACGAGGTAATGACCTACCTCTTACATACACACATCTTGATATAGCACGATTCTCTTGAACAATATTTTTGTGGCAAAATATGACTTTTCATCAAAATACCTTAAACTATTAAAAACCCGGATTTCTTTAAATTGTATAACTTAATTCTTTGTGATTGTGTCTCTACAACCCATTTTGGGGGACCCGCTATTGGATAGTGTGGATTATCACACATCCATGGACTAGTAGGACGAGATGCAGACCTTCTCACGGAGCATATGATCTCGATGGAATTTTAATACAATTTTTAAGAAAAAGAGGATTTCTATTTAATAATAAAAATTTGTTTTTAATAATTATATAAATTTTATCAAATTATATATTTTTAATATATAATGAAATTCCATGTTTTCAAGAAAATAAACGAATGACAAATTTCACTAAAATACCATCAAGAATCAATACAAGCCAAATTTTACACTAAAATACCTTGAACTATTCAAGCTATGTATATGTTCACTAATATACCTCATTCTCTAAAATTCACATTCATGAAAATTCTAAATAATATAAATAATTACTCGAGATTTATTTTGAAAGTATATAAAATATTTTTCCTAAAACCCCTCGAGATATATAAAATTACATTAAGGACCTAGTAAATATAGGTTTAAACGGGACCAATTCTCTTGAGTCTTAGGGAGCCGGAGAAAGTGGGTGCTTGCTTATTTAAGGTAAGAAACTAAAATGGAGTTACCAATGGTAATTTTCCTAGAAAAAACACAAATCCTGTCGTCCATGTGCAGCAGTTACCGATAACTCCTAAATCTAATTCAGGATCCAAATATGTTTAAGTGTCTGACCCAAGTTTGAGTCCAAGTATTAATCTGAATCTAATCCAAACATGAATCCAAGTCAACATGAATCTAAACGTGAATTCTTGAACATGAATACCAGAACAATATCAAACATGCAACATAACTTGAGTTGACCGAACCATGGCTATATCTTGACTCCATTACATGACCACTTGATACATCCTGAACAGTTTACATGAACAATTTAAACCATGGTCTCGGCAAGTCTGATAACTACAATCTATATAATATACATTGCGGGGTTTAACGGGAAAACCGGTACGGAATGTATTAGAAGTGGAACGAGATGGTCACTAAAAGACACCTACATGAACATCCGTGCCATTGTCCCATGGGTCTTGACGGGGCCTTATGCTTCCGATTA
Source organism: Agapanthus africanus (assembly GCA_030015575.1). Lineage (NCBI taxonomy): Eukaryota > Viridiplantae > Streptophyta > Magnoliopsida > Asparagales > Amaryllidaceae > Agapanthus > Agapanthus africanus. The sequence continues at coordinate 89,026,136 of JASDDO010000028.1, read as the reverse complement.
CCATAGTCCACGGAGTAAGTTAGACTACTCTCGTATACACTGATACATTCTGTACCAAGTTACAAACAACTACGTTAGTATAGCAAACATATACATGTTTATTTTACCAGTTTTATTCTCTTTACTTGTCTATTATATTCTATCTTTTGGGACTTACCGAGCGCTAGTTCGCTGACGACATTCTTGTCTCTTCTTTCTTTGGAACATTCATCAGGAGGATCCGACTCTCAGGAGACCGAGCCCAGCCAGGACGATTTGGAGCAGTTCAAAGAGGAGCCAGATTTCTAGGCTTTTACTTGTACTTATTTCTTTTTAGTTTATATGCCACTGTTTAGGTATCGCTTTCTATCATTGTACTTTCTTTTTCAGTTGTATGTAATGAAAGAATGTTAATAAAAATTGATGTTATTATTACATCTCTTGTTATTCATGTGTATTCATTTATACTGCTTATTTACGCTTAACGTGTTTTGTAACACCCGAGCCCAATGCTACTATTTTCAGTTACTGTTTGAGTATAATGTGGTACTCAATTCATTTAGCTTGCTTGTTTGTTGCTTACTGTAAATTTACCCGGTAAATTCATTTCTGCATATAACAAATTTTAGCATCTAAAATAAAATTAAAAATATCCATCTTGGCCTACTTGACACCCCTAACACCGTTGTGGTGTCCGTGCATCGTGTTCTCGTCCCGTTCAGTGAAACGGGCGAGTTTGGATGGCTACGTGCGCGTACATGTGTCCATTTTGGGGGTATGCTTTTTAATCATAAAACACTTCATTTTAAAATTTGGATCCCGCTTAAAATCCTATTATTTCAATTTCAAATTTTTGGACCCGAACCGGGCGCGATTTAGAAATATTTTATTTTGCGCCAAAACCCCAAAATTTAATATTTTATAACGTCGAATATTTTCCTAACCATATATATATTACTGTTACTGATAATCATATTAAATCATATTAATATTTTCCTAAATCATTCATCAACCAATCCAATCTCTCCATTTAACCCGTGGGCCCCACCTCATTATTCTTGTTAGTTATATGTATGCCCTAGAGACCATTACTATACATAGGATGTATATTGTAGTGGATGCTTGAACATATATAGGGGGACTTTCTTGCTCGACATGATAGTATACTATCTGGTTGCTCTTTACCTTAACGTGTACACTGATTGTCTCTCTGTTACATGTTGGTAAAGCCCTTAGGATGTGTACTTGACTACCTGGACTATGATGCGGATCATACTAGTGGGGACATGGTAGTCCATAAGTACATTCTTCAAGATCCCTAGTCATGGGTGTATCGAGACAGGGCATCGATATACCAGTGTAGACTAGCGTATACCTTCTCGACCCATACAGATGGGCGATAGATGATCCCATATCCATTGGTGTTTGACATCAGAGATGATATACGGGTGCTCAGTGGAGACTGGGCACACTGGACGGATTCGCCGAGAACTCCCAGATGGTATTATACCTTACGTCAGATGGCAGTTCTCTGGTGACACTGGTACAGATTAGTCTGTAGATCCGAGATCGTCATAGAGTCTTGTGTGATTCCCACTGTGCTTTGATTTCCACCTTACCACGTCCAAGAGGGCGTGCAAAACGGTGGCTTTTGGGTACAGTCCCGAATCACATGGAGGCAATGAGCGATAGGAGGGGATTCGTCTCTCCCGGTATAGGGAGTTGATGTTGCACTGTGTTCGATTGGCTATAACCGGAAATCCCTGGCCAGGGTTGCTGAGATTTACTGGTAAGTGTTACCAGTAGTTTCTCGAACTGTTATAGACCTCATATCGACACGACTTATCGAGCTATTGGGGTCTGACGTTTACCACCCCTAGGCGAGATATGCGACATATCAGACGAACAGACCGGACTGTACGGTAAGTGTTACTGATTGGATTCAGATTGGATTAGAGTAGTCGTGCGGCCTTGTTGACCTCCGTCAAGGGTCGTGCGGGTGGGTTTAATTCGATCAAGAAATGACGGGTTGAACTTGACTAGTAGCCTATGGTTTGTTGACCTCCGTCAAGGTCATAGGGTGCTAGGGGCAAAATTATCGGGAATTTCAAGTGTTGAAATTTGCAATGAGATTGCATACCTTCTATGAGATAGTTGGATCCCGATACCCACTGCGAGTAAGAGTTACTCCTGGGAGAGTTTTATACATTACAATTAGCCGATCAAGTAGGTGTCTAGAAAGGTGTTAACGAGATTACGCCTCTGGGAAAACGAGATTTACATTAATTAGGTTCGTGCGAAAGCACGGGGGACCTCCCTCAAAGTACCGACACTGGCCTGGCTTAAAGATTAGCGAACTTGTAGCGTGTAATTAATCCCGGCTAGTCTTTCCTTTTAGGGTTTGAAGGAAGATTTGATAAAAACAGTAGGAGCCATCCTGATTAGATAAAATATATAACCAATCTAATCTTGTAAGAGCATACGCTGAGTGTTTTCTTCTCTCTCTCTCCTGGTAGCGACCATGTCACGCCTTAATCAAGATAATAATACGGATGTATTGACCGAACCCGCTTGTTATACTGAGCTGGGGAACGTTGGTCCCGCTCCAACTTATAATTGTTATAAGACAGAGCAGGAAATAGGGGAATACCAGAATTCCTATGCCGTCCAAACGTAGAAAGTGCATATGATGCATCTCCTTCGGGTGTATTCATTACACAGAACTGTTTCTCAGTATCCTCTGCATCCTGGGTATCTGATACCGGAACAGGATCCCAGATATGTAATCAGTTACATGGGCTACAGAAAGGTAGAGAACTGAGATCGGGTGATAAGTTTCATGAGACAGAAAACGGTGCAAGTGTTGCAGCCAATTCTGTTGGTCACTGTCACCCTGTATTCCAAATACATTGATTCTGAACAAAGGCTATTAGATACCGAACCTGATATACAAAATCATATCTGTCTCTTTATTAGTAAAGAAACGATAAAATTTTGTATCGTTGGATAATGTTTTGAACATTTCCTATATCAAAAGTTGATCGGTTCAGGCACGTTATCTAAAAGCATTGATGTTCTAAATCAAACTACAGTTCTTAGTATACGGAACACACACAAGAGGAAGAGTTCAGAAATGAACGGATCCTTCTTGAGGTATTATAGACTAGGTCATATCAATGCGACCCGACTAGCTAAGTTGCACATAGATGCATATTTAAATCTGTTTGAATTTACATCTTGTGAAACTTTCCAGTCATGTCACAAAGATAAGATGACCATAGCTCAGTTTACTGGAAACAGAGAAAGAGTTAATGAACTCTTGGGATGATACATGTTGATGTATGTAGGTCCCCTGTCTACACATGCCAACACCGGTTCTTTGAACTTCATTACATTCTCTGATGATCTCTTTAGATTCAGACATATGTTCCTGTTGAAACACAAGTCCGAACCTTTTGAGATATTCACAGAATATAAGTTAGAAGTAGAGAACCAAAATACGGTTATAAGTATTATGTCCTATGATGAGATCAGGGAGGAGAATACTTGTGCATGGAATTCCTGGACTATTCTAAAGGAGAATGAGATTCTCTCTCAGCATTACTCCTCCGTATACACCATAGCACGACGGTGTATCGGGGCGGAGCAATCACACCCTATATGATATGGTGCGCTCTATGATGAGTACTACCGAGTTTCCTATTTCCTTTTGGGAGTTATGCACTTAAGAAGCTGCATACCTATTGAATAGGGTTCAAATCAAATCAGTTGCCTACCACTTCATATGTGATATGGAAAGGGAAGAGCCCATATCTTAAATTAGTTAAGATTTGGGGTTGTCCGGCCTATGTCTAAAAGCAAAATCCGGACAAGCTCGAGGCAAGATCTGTTATGTAGAACTGGAAAGGTTCCAGCTATACAAACTGCAGCTGATGATTTGATAGAACCAAAGGATTCAATTGTAACCAACGAACCTCAGCCTCTCTGCCGATCTAGTAGGGTTCCTCACCCACCTGAGAGTTACTTCGGTTTCTCTATGACAGTGGGAGCGAGGATTGCATCATGAGATGATGACCCAACTATTTTCGAGCTGGCCATCAGGAGTGGGACTCTGTAAGAATGGCTGGATGCTTAGCGATCTGAGATGGAATCCATGTACACCAACAAAGTATGGACTTTAGTTGCTATATCTGAAGGGTTAAATCCCCATCAGGAGCAAGTATATCTTGAGAAGATTACTTGATGTAGATGGAAAAGTTGAGACTTTCAAAGCTAGACTTGTTAAAGGTTTTTGTCATCGACCAGGCGTGGATAATGATGAAACCTTTTTCCAGTGGCTATGCTTAAGTCCATCCAGATCCTACTTGCCACGGCTACATACCATGAGTACGATATCTGGCGGTTGGGTGTCATGACTGCTTTTCTAAATGATGTTTTAGAAGAGAGAGTCTATAAGTACACAGTTAGAGGGCTTCGTAAACAGTGGGAGCACGGAAACGTGTCCAAGATGCTTTATAGGATAAAGCAGGCATCGCGGAGTTGGAACATCTGTTTTGATGTGTTAGTCAAAGAGTTTGACATCATCAAAATGGTAGATGAACCTTGTATATACAAAAAGGTAGTAGGGAGTATGGTGGTGATCCTCGTAGAGTACGTAGATGACATACTCTTGATAGGGAAGGAGTTTCCTATGCTACGCTCGGTCAATCTCCGCTTATCACTATGATTCTCCATATAGGATCAAAGTAATACCTACTAAATCCTAGGTTTTGGATCTATGAGATAGATCTAATTGGATATTAGGATACTCACTAGTTGTAGTGAGATGGTATCAATTGGTCCTGGGGAGAATCACTGGAAGTGTTCCAGGGTGATAAGGACGACTGAAAGTCAGTCACAGGCATTGTCTTTACCCTCAGTAAAGGGACGGTATGTTGGAAGAGTTCTAAGCTAGATACCGTGGCATACTAGACGATAAAGGCTGGATACATCGCTACTTAAGATGCTACCAAAGAGGCAGTCTGGATGTATACTAGTTCATGAGATGAACTTCGTTCCTCTCATTGTGTGACAATGGAGTTGTGGCTTGTGCCAAGGAACGCACGTCCCATCAGTGATCCAGACATATTCTAAGGCAGTATCACCTGATCATGGAGATGGTTGATCTCCAAGGAGATCGAGGTTAGGAGAGTAGACTCAGAGGACAACACGGCGAATCCACTCACAAAGGCATTTTCCCAGAGAGAGACTTTTATGGGATGGTTGAGTATGAGATACTGCAACCACTGCTATCAGATGGCCCTAGTGCAAGTGGGAGATTGTTAGTTATATGTATGCCCTAGAGGCCATTACTATACATAGGATGTATATTGTAGTGGATGCTTGGACATATATAGGGAGGACTTTCTTGCTCGACATGATAGTATGCTATCTGGTTGCTCTTTACCTTAACGTGTACACTGATTGTCTCTCTGTTACATGTTGGTAAAGCCCTTAGGATGTGTACTTGACTACCTGGACTATGATGCGGATCATACTAGTGGGGACATGGTAGTCCATAAGTACATCCTTCAAGGTCCCCAGTCGTGGGTGTATCGAGACAGGACATCGATATACCAGTGTAGACTAGCGTATACCTTCTCGACCCATACAGATGGGCGATGGATGATCCCATATCCATTGGTGTTTGACATCAGAGATGATATACGGGTGCTCAGTGGAGACTGGGTACACTGGACGGACTCGCCAAGAACTCCCAGATGGTATTATACCTTACGTCAGATGGCAGTTCTCTGGTGACACTGGTACAGGTTAGTCTGTAGACCCGAGATCGTCATAGAGTCTTGTGTGATTCCCACTGTGCTTTGATTTCCACCTTACCACGTCCAAGAGGGCGTGCAAAACGGTGGCTTTTGGGTACAGTCCCGAATTACATGGAGGCAATGAGCGATACGAGGGGATTCGTCTCTCCCGGTATAGGGAGTTGATGTTGCACTATGTTCGATTGGCTATAACCGGAAATCCCTGGCCAGGGTTGCTGAGATTTACCGGTAAGTGTTATCAGTAGTTTCTCGAACTGTTATAGACCTCATATCGACACGACTTATCGAGCTATTGGGGTCTGACGTTTACCACCCCTAGGCGAGATATGCGACATATCAGACGAACAGACCGGACTATACGGTAAGTGTTACTGGTTGGATTCACAGGAGTATGAGCGGGCTTGCTCGTCGATCTTCTGATCGCTCAATACCCGGATGGCCGTTACGTTTAGCAGACCGCTTGCGGCTTGTGGGTGTTTGATATGATCATCACCTGCTACCGGCGTATTGACGAGTCTTTAGAGTCCTACACAGAGGTTTTCTGGCTCAAGCGAAACGAAATAGGAGCGCATATGAGATATGTGCAGGACCGAGAATAATACCAGTATGTGATACTGTATTCTATTCTCGCGATTTGTATCATTGGACGGTTATATGAGATATAGCCGGGTTACCGAATCAAGTGTTGATTCGATACATTGATACACCAAATATTAGTCGGTTATATGCAGTATGACCGGATCATTAAATCAAGCGTTGATTTAATGATTTAATGCATAATTATATATTTGATATATTACTTTGCATTAACTAGTATTGGTTCACTTAAGATGGATTTTCTCACTTGATGTGCACATTGTATATGTGATATAGTTTTGTGCACTAGTTTGTATCATGTTTGATGATACATGCAAACTTGGGTGTGTGTATGCTTTAAACTATGATTAGGTTAATGGTTAGGATTTTATTTATTTATTTATTCTTTAAGGCAAGAAATGAAATGGTGGCTTTTTTTGGATTTATCTTGAAGCTTCTTGAAGCTTTGAAAAAGCTTTGACCATTTTGTTTCTTCCTTAACCCTAACCATTTGCTTTAACCATAGTTTATTCTCTACACTCTACCATGGTTCCATTATGATTACTTCACTTGATTTATCATTTGTTTTTATTTTATTCTTATGATATTTTCTTTTTCTTCTTCTTCTTCTTCAAGAAGAAAAAGCTTGCTAGCTTCAATGGTGAAATGAGAAAAAGAGTGAGAAATCCAAATCTAAAGTGAACCCACTTCCTATTTCTTCATCCTCTACCACTTGCTAAGTAGTATAGGGTGTTTTCTTCACAAGTTTCTTGACTTGGTGAAGTTGGAGCTTGATCTTGAGTTGCCTCGACGTAGATCATCTTCGGCATCGAAGTCGACGACTTAGCCCGATCATTTCTTCGACGAAACCATCGCTAGAGTCCGGGATCCGATGATCGCGGCGGAGGGACATCATCACGGAGCTATGGAGGTGGAGGACCGGATCTACAAAGGTTGTAGTCTCTTTCACTTAGCAGTAAAATTGTTTACTACTTGCATGTTTCGCCTAATCTCTAATCAACGATCTATATTAGGGTTTCTCGGTACCGGAAAAATTTGAAATTGGTATGGTTGATGCCTTGTGAGACCTCATTAGTGTGCCTAGGAACCCTACAATTCTCTCTCTCTCTCCCTCACCGTCTCTATCTCTTTCTCTCTCTCTCTCTCTACCCCTCAAATCTCTCTCTATCTAACTTTATTCTCGCTCTCTCTCTTATATTAATTTTTCCCCCCTCCTTTATTTTTTTAAAAAAGAACACAGAGACCCATCACGAGCCCAGCGAACCCCCGGCCGCCTCGTCCCCCGTCGCGGCCGCAACCCCGTCGCCGGCACCAACACCGCCGGGCTAGTCGTCTCCGTGCCCTTGTCGCAGCTAGGCCTCCTCTTCCTCCTTTCCCGTGCGCCTGCACCCTCACCGCGACCTTGCCTTAGCCGCCGCAGCCACCTGCAGCACCCTGCACACCGTCGGACCACCGTCTGTCGCCGCCGACGACCCCGTCCTCTTGCCCCCGACCTCGCACACTCCTCGGTAAGTTTCACCTCCCCTCCTCTCTTCATTTCTCCTTTTCTCTGATCTGTAGAGATTTTCTTGATCTGCTGACCCCTCGCCACGGTCACTGTAGGCCACCGCCGGAGCCGTCGACCTCGTCGTCGTTCTCGCGTCTCCTCTCTGTAACCACAGAGCAGCCCTTGTAAGCCTCCTCTTCTTCTTCTTTATTCCTTTCTTGTTGCAAAGTTCTTGACAATTCACTGTTCTCTTTATCGCCGGAATCCGGCGATGCCGACGACGTGATCCGACATTCTAGCGAGGTACCCCGACTCGTGTAGTTCCATTGTTCGTTGTTTGGGTTCAATCCGTGAACCGTGCGTCCGTCGCGAGTTTCCCCGCCGACGTTTATCGTTCCGTTTTTCCAGGTTCGCGACCCGTCGAGGCAAGTACCCCTTGCTACATGCTATACAATATTTACATATATATATTGACACCCTAAACCTGTAAAATTTAACTTGGTACAATCGTTTCCCATTTTCGGGTACAATATTGCATTATATCATTTTACTGTTAAACATGGAACTTACAGTTTGCAAATTGAACCTAATAATCATATTTACCTGTTCAATCACATTTTACTGTTAAAATAGCTTGTGGCATTTAACCCTGTAGTTCTGTTACATTCGGACACTCGTATGCATTTAACCTGAAATAGCTGTACTGAACCGTTATATAAATTATTGCACCTCTAAGGGTTCTTAAACCTGTTAACATGACTAAACGGCTATATTTGTCTTACTGCACTCTTGTAATCATCTCTGTAACAAATTGATATCTGTATTGCAAATTGAATGAAACTGCTTATTACTTAATTCATTGCTTATCTCATGTTGTTAATACCCATGTTTGATTATATAACTGATTGTGAGCACACCCACAATATTGTTTACATCTTGACCTGACATTGCTACACATATATATATTGATATACCTGACATGGTACCGTACACTGTTGACTTGACCTGATGTACCATGACCCGACCCGTTACCTGATCTTGTGTCTAACGCCAACAAACCTGACATGTAGTCCTCATGGACCGTTCCTGTTGTCTATCCAGACAAACCTGCTTTTACCTGATCCTGTGTCGGCATTAGTTCTTGATTACTGAATACCTGACTTGACATACATAACTTGGGGGTATGGGAAAATCAAAGGTGAAACCTGACTTGTAACTCAACAGTTCGATACATATTCTGATCAGTCTTACGGGCTAGGCCAGCCCCGGAGTGATGATGCTAACATCACTCGCCCATCCTGCTACCTGTTACTGCCTAGCGGCATGTCTCGGATTCAGCCCCGAGAGTCTTGACCGTGGTCCCGGGCATGCACGGGATACTATTGAGTTACATCGATGATTCATCAATTTGGTTTCAAAGACTTTAGAATAGAAAACCTGATAGAACAGTTTAGTTTACCCACTGCACGCTACCCTGTACTGATATGATTCATATTATTGTTATTCTTGTTGTATTCATGTTTATGTTGCATTGCCTATTACACTGTTCATATTATATTACTTGATGACATGACGCGCTGACGTCTGGGTTTTGCATGGCCCAGATTCTGTACCGCTGTCGCAGTCCGAGCAGGAGTACTTCAGCCAGCAGGTTGAGCTGTGAGTTCAGTAGTAGTTAGTTTTATTTCCTGCATTTATTTCCTGATGTGAGCCCGCATTATGGGACATACATTTCAGTTATTTGTATTGGATCATTTGCTTCCGCATTTATTTATTATTGACTCCTGTTATTCTGGATTATGGACATGTTTTAGATAGTTTTATCTTGTTCTTGATATCTCTACAGCCGTAATGTGACTGTGGATGGATACTTCCTACCCACAGGTAGCATGGTTGGCTATGTCACGTGCCCAATTTAGCGTACTCTGGGAAGCGGGGAGTGACATGGTTCTTTTGGTATCAGAGCCATAGGTTAGTTGGGTTGATTCTTTTGTAGTTGGGTATTGTACCCAATACACGAATCAGAATACCCGTGTTTAGGAAACATGTCCTGCCACTTTGCCGTTTACCATTCTTGAATCACATTCTTCCTGATTATATCTTTTACGATGTGCAAACTTCCTTTGCATATCGACTCGAAAAACCTGATTTCTTGTTATCTCTAGGACTTAGGCGACTTGGGTGGAGTTAAGTAATTGTGGCTATGATACCGCGGCATAGTTACAATGCGCTACTCTATTTAAGTATCTTGGAGTTCTAGCCTTGATCTATATATTGACTCTATCATCATGCTAATGTTGGGTCTTTTGATTTCAGGAATATGGCAGATAAGAATTTGAAGACGTACCAGAGGCGTGTGAACGAAGCCGCCATGCTTGGAGTGATAAGGGGAATGCTAGAAAATCAAAAGAGGCAGACCGAGCTGATCCAGCAGCAAGCAGACTCGTTCAAGGAAGGTTTGCGGACCGTTCAGCAGTCCGTAGATAAGGTTGAAACTAAACCAGTTGATCGAGTTGGAAGCGTGGCAGATTTCAGGCGTTTGGGTACGTCTACATTTACTGGTTTGGAGGAGCCGTTGCCAGCCGAGCAGTGGCTAGTTGACACAGAGAATTTGCTGATTGCGGCACAGATTCCAGATGACAAAAGGGTTGATGTGGTACGCATTCAGTTAGTGGACTACGCCTGAGAATGGTGGCTTGTTGAGGAGACCTGCTTGCCCAAGCCGATAAAATGGGCGGATTTTTCTAAGAGTTTCCTGGAGAAGTTCTTCCCGCGGACTGCATGGGAGGAAATGGAAGAGAAGTTTATTGGGCTAAGGCAGAATGGAGCACCTGTAAATGTGCACGCAGCAGAATGGACGAGACTCAGCAGATTCGCTGGACCTTTAGTTGCCAACGATGCAGACAGGGCACGGAGGTTCATGCGCAGCTTGGATGTGGACATCCAGAGGCAGATTGTCTCCCTGGGTTTGACCATTTTCTCACAGGTTCTTACGGCAGCTCGGGAATAGCAGAGTTTATCTGGGATGAAAGGGAGTTTGCAGCAGACAGCAGTTGCGGCAAGGAAGCCCGCATTTGTACCTAACCGAGCTCATGGTCGCAGAGGTATTCCAGTGGACCGTCGAGGTGTGATCGTTGATCGAAGCCTGTGATCGTTGATCGAAGAAAGAGCGTGATTTATGACTACTGCCGTTTACCTGGGCACATGCAGAAGGAGTGTCGAAGGAGGCTGGGACTTTGTTTGGTTTGTGGAGCGGCTGATCACGCCGTTGGTGCTTGTCCGTCGAAGCTTCGTACGAGGGATGATACTCAGAAGCCTCCACAGAAACTGTTCCAAGGGCAGAAACAGCTGACTCAAGGACATAATCAGGCTCGAGCTTTTACCTTGACAGCTGAGGAAGCTAAGGCGTCAGGAGAAGTCGTTTCAGGTATTCTACTCGTTCATGGTTTTCCCGCATTAGCATTATTTGATTCTGGTGCATCCCATTGTTTTATGTCATCCAAGTTTGTGACTACACACTCGATTACCTGCACGACCCTGTCTAGTTTCTGGGACATACACACTGGGAATGGGAAAATCATATCTAGTAGGGAGTGTAAAGATTGTACAGTTGTTGTGTGCGGACGGGAGCTTTTTGCAGATTTCTTGGTGATTGATACGGGCAGCTATGAAGTCGTCTTGGGAATGGATTTTTTTGGCACTTTCCACGCTCACATTGATTGTAGGGCAAAGAAAGTAATTTTCCAGATTCCCGGACATCCCGAGTTTACCTTCGCTGGAGGAAGCAGTTCTGTCGAGCCAGTCGAGTTTAGGGCTAGGCAAACAAATGATATTCTTGCAACAATGGAAGTTGATAGTGGTGAAGAGCCGGCTGTTGTTCATGATTTTATGGACGTGTTTGAAGATATATCGGGATTACCGCCGAAGCGAGACGTGGAGTTCGCAATTGATCTTATTCCTGGTGCAACGCCAGTATCCAAAGCGTATTATCCAATGGCACCAATAGAGTTGGAAGAAGTTAAGAAGCAGGTTACTGAATTGCTTGAAAAGGGTTGGATTCGGAGCAGTAACTCGCCTTGGGGAGCTCCAGTTCTTCTAGTAAAAAAGAAGGATGGAACAAGAAGGATGCGCATCGACTATTGAGAATTAAACCGGGTGACTATTAAGAACAAGTACCCGATGCCTCGCATTGGAGAACTTTTTGAGCAGCTTAGTGGCGCGAGGGTATTCTCGAAGCTGAATTTGCGATCTGGATATCACCAGGTCCGAGTGAAAACAGAAGATATTTGCAAGACGGCGTTTCGAACTCGGTATGGAGTACTTAGTGATGCCCTTCGGAGTAACGAATGCGCCGGCAGTATTCATGGACTTGATGAACCGAATCTTTTCACCGTTCTTGGATCAGTTCATTGTGGTATTCATTGACGATATTGTGGTTTACTCGAAGAGTTTTGAAGAACATGCTGAGCATTTGAAGATCGCACTGCAGACGTTGAGACAGGAGAAATTGTATGCGAAGATGAGTAAGTGCGAGTTTTGGCTGGAGGAAATAAAGTTTTTGGGGCATGTTGTGTCGGGCAATGGAATTGCCGTCGATCCCGAAAAGATTGCAACCATTCGTGATTGGCCAATTCCAAAGAATGTTGCGGAGATAAGAAGCTTTCTTGGACTCGCCGGATACTACAGAAGATTTGTGGAGAACTTTGCTCGTCTGGCAGAGCCGTTGACCAAGCTTACGCGCAAGGAGGTACCTTTTGTATGGACGGATAAGTGTGCGTTAGCTTTCGAGACGTTGAAGCAGAAGTTGATAACCGCCCCTATTCTGATCGTGCCAGACAATTCCGGAGGATTGGTGATTCACAGCGACGCATCTGGGAAAGGATTGGGATGTGTTTTGATGCAGCATGGGAAGGTTGTAGCGTACGCATCGAGACAGTTGAAGACCCATGAGATGAATTACCCAACTCATGACTTGGAGCTTGCGGCTGTGATTTTCGCGTTGAAGATTTGGAGACACTACCTTTTAGGCGAAAGGGTCGAAGTTTTCACAGATCATAAGAGCTTGAAGTATGTGTTCACACAGAAGGAGCTGAATATGAGGCAACGTAGATGGTTGGAGCTGATGGCTGACTACGATCTTGATCTTAAGTACCATCCGGGGAAGGTCAATGTCGTGCCGGATGCGCTTAGTCGGTTACCAGCAATTCACGTGTTGACTACGCAGAAGGAGATCGTTGTAGACTTTCGAAGATTTGATCTGGAGGTTGTGCTACCACATTCTACGGGACAGTTGATGCAGCTAAAAGTACAGTCATCATTGATCGAGAATATTAAAGCAGCTCAATCGCAGGATCCTAGACTGCAAAAGTTTCGAGTGCAGGTTGAAGCCGGACTACGAACATATTTATTGATCCACGAAGATGGTTCGTTGAGGTATGGTAGCCGTTTGTGTGTGCCAAAAGGGGATATTCGTGAAGAGCTTATGAAGGAGGCACACAGTTCAGCTCATTCTGTACATCCAGGAGACACAAAGATGTACCGAGATATTCGACAGCATTTCTGGTGGGAAGGCATGAAACGGGAGATTGCTCGCTTTGTGGCTAAGTGCTTGGTGTGTCAGCAAGTTAAAGCTGAACATCAAAGGGTTGCTGGTTTATTGCAACCACTTCTGATTCCTCAGTGGAAGTGAGAACATATAACCATGGATTTCGTGACGGCTTTACCGCGGAGTCCAAAAGGAAACAATGCAGTATGGGTGATTGTTGATCGGTTGACCAAGACAGCTCACTTTATTCCTTTTCGGGTTGGTCAATCAACAGAGACCTTGGCGGAGCGGTACATGCAGGAGATTGTAAGATTGCATGGAGTACCGGTGAGCATCGTGTCCGATCGGGACACTCGGTTCTTATCACACTTTTGGCGGAGTTTACAGGAAAGTTTGGGGACTCGATTGAAGTTTAGCACAGCTTATCATCCTCAAACTAATGGTCAGTCGGAGAGAACGATCCAAACTCTTGAAGATATGTTGAGAGCATGCATGTTGGACTTCAAGGGTTCTTGGGAGGATCATCTACACTTGGTGGAGTTTTCTTACAACAACAGTTTTCAAGCAACTATCCAGATGGCTCCATTTGAAGCTTTGTATGGTCGTAAATTCCGTTCACCTGTTTGTTGGGATGATATCGGTGAACGAAGATTATTGGGACCAGATTTGGTTGTGCAGACAGTTGGGAAGGTTAACACTATCAGAAATCATATGAAGGCGGCACAAGACCGACAGAAGAGTTGGGCTGATACGTCAAGAAGACCTCTAGAGTTCGCCGTGGGTGATTTGGTATGCTTGAAGATATCACCGACTAGAGGGGTGACCCGTTTTGGGAGTCGAGGAAAGCTTAATCCTCGATTCGTTGGACCCTTTGAGATGTTGGAGCGGGTTGGTGAGGTAGCGTACCGTTTGGCGTTACCGCAGTCCTTAGCAAATGTGCATGATGTGTTTCACGTATCTCAACTCCGTAGGTATGTTCGAGATGAAACACACGTTTTGGATCATTCGGAGCTAACAGTACGAGAAGACTTGATTTTTGAGGAGCGACCGATTGAAATCATGGATCGAAGGGAAAAGGTTCTTAAGAACAAGATTATCCCCCTTGTGCTTGTTTCTTGGGGTAATCGTTCGCATGGAGAGTCCACTTGGGAACGAGAAGATGAAATCCGGCAGAAGTTTCCTCACCTTTTCTTGTAGTTATCTATCTTTGTATTCTTGGAATTTCGAGGACGAAATTTTTTTTGTAGTTGGGTATAATGTAACACCCGAGCCCAATACTACTATTTTCAGTTACTTTTTAAGCATAATGTGGTACTCAATTCATTTAGTTTGCTTGTTTGTTGCTTACTGTAAATTTTACCCGGTAAATTCATTTCTGCATATAACAAATTTTAGCATCTAAAATAAAATTAAAAATATCCATCTTGGCCTACTTGACACCCCTAACCCTTTTGTAGCGTCCGTGCATCATGTTCTCGTCCCGTTCAGTGAAACGGGCGAGTTTGGATGGCTACGTGCGTGTACATGTGTCCGTTTTGGGGGTATGCTTTTTAATCATAAAACACTTCATTTTCAAATTTGGATCCCGCTTAAAATCCTATTATTTCAATTTCAAATTTTTGGACCCGACCCGGGCGCGATTTGGAAATGTTTTATTTTGCGCCAAAACCCCAAAATTTAATATTTTATAACGTCGAAAATTTTCCTAACCATATATATATTACTGTTACTGATAATCATATTATATCATATTAATATTTTCCTAAATCATTCATCAACCAATCCAATCTCTCCATTTAACCCGTGGGCCCCACCTCATTATTCTTTCTCTCTCCCCCTCACCGTCTCTATCTCTCTTTCTCTCTCTCTACCCCTCAAATCTCTCTCTCTCTATCTAACTTTATTCTCTCTCTCTCTCTTATATTAATTTTTCCCCCCTCCTTTATTTTTTTAAAAAAGAACACAGAGACCCATCACGAGCCCAGCGAACCCCCGGCCGCCTCGTCCCCCGTCGCCGGCACCAACACCGTCGGGCTAGTCGTCTCCGCGCCCTCGTCGCAGCTAGGCCACCTCTTCCTCCTTTCCCGTGCGCCTGCACCCTCACCGCGACCTTGCCCTAGCCGCCGCAGCCACCTGAAGCCCCCTGCACACCGTCGGACCGCCGTCTGTCGCCGCCGACGACCCCGTCCTCTTGCCCCCGACCTCGCACACTCCTCGGTAAGTTTCACCTCCCCTCCTCTCTTCATTTCTCCTTTTCTCTGATCTGTAAAGATTTTCTTGATCTGCTGACCCCTCGCCGCGGTCACTGTAGGCCACCGCCAGAGCCGTCGACCTCGTCGTCGTTCTCGCGTCTACTCTCTGTAACCACAGAGCAGCCCTTGTAAGCCTCCTCTTCTTCTTCTTTATTCCTTTCTTGTTGCAAAGTTCTTGACAATTCACTGTTCTCTTTCTCGCCGGAATCCGGCGATGCCGACGACGTGATCCGACATTCCAGCGAGGTATCCCGACTCGTGCGGTTCCATTGTTCGTTGTTTGGGTTCAATCCGTGAACCGTGCGTCCGTCGCGAGTTTCCCCGCCGACGTTTATCATTCCGTTTTTCCCGGTTCGCGACCCGTCGAGGCAAGTACCCCTTACTACATGCTATACAATATTTACATATATATATTGACACCCTAAACCTGTAAAATTTAACTTTGTACAATCGTTTCCCATTTTCGGGTACAATATTGCATTATATCATTTTACTGTTAAACATGGAACTTACAGTTTGCAAATTGAACCTAATAATCATATTTACCTGTTCAATCACATTTTACTGTTAAAATAGCTTGTGGCATTTAACCCTGTAGTTCTGTTACATTCGGACACTCGTATGCATTTAATCTGAAATAGCTGTACTGAACCGTTACATAAATTATTGCACCTCTAAGGGTTCTTAAAGCTGTTAACATGACTAAACAGCTATACTTGTCTTACTGCACTTTTGTAATCATCTTTGTAATAAATTGATATATGTATTGCAAATTGAATGAAACTGCTTATTACTTAATTCATTGCTTATCTCATGTTGTTAATACCCATGTTTGATTATATAACTGATTGTGAGCACACCCACGATATTGTTTACATCTTGACCTGACATTGCTACACATATATATATTGATATACCTGACATGGTACCGTACACCGTTGACTTGACCTGATATACCATGACCCGACCCGTTACCTGATCTTGTGTCTAATGCCAACAAACCTGACATGTAGTCCTCATAGACCGTTCCTGTTGTCTATCCAGACAAACCTGCTTTTACCTGATCCTGTGTTGGCATTAGTTCTTGATTACTGAATACCTGACTTGACATACATAACTTGGGGGTATGGGGAAATCAAAGGTGAAACCTGACTTGTAACTCAACAGTTCGATACATGTTCTGATCAGTCTTACGGGCTAGGCCAGCCCCGGAGTGATGATGCTGACATCACTCGCCCATCCTGCTACATGTTACTGCCTAGCGGCACGTCTCGGATTCAGCCCTGAGAGTCTTGACCGTGGTCCCGGGCATGCACGGGATACTATTGAGTTACATCGATGATTCATCAATTTGGTTTCAAAGACTTTAGAATAGAAAACCTGATAGAACAGTTTAGTTTACCCACTGCACGCTACCCTGTACTGATATGATTCATATTATTGTTATTCTTGCTGTATTCATGTTTATGTTGCATTGCCTGTTACACTGTTCATATTATATTACTTGATGACATGACGCGCTGACGTCTGGGTTTTGCATTGCCCAGATTCTGCACCGCTGTCGCAGTCCGAGCAGGAGTACTTCAGCCAGCAGGCTGAGCTGTGAGTTCAGTAGTAGTTAGTTTTATTTCCTGCATTTATTTCCTGATGTGAGCCCGCATTATGGGACATACATTTCAGTTATTTATATTGGATCATTTGCTTCCGCATTTATTTATTATTGACTCCTGTTATTCTGGATTATGGACATGTTTTAGATAGTTTTATCTTGTTCTTGATATCTCTACAGCCGTAATGTGACTGTGGATGGATACTTCCTACCCACAGGTAGCATGGTTGTCTATGTCACGTGC
Source organism: Agapanthus africanus (assembly GCA_030015575.1). Taxonomy (NCBI): domain Eukaryota; kingdom Viridiplantae; phylum Streptophyta; class Magnoliopsida; order Asparagales; family Amaryllidaceae; genus Agapanthus; species Agapanthus africanus. The sequence continues at coordinate 89,008,602 of JASDDO010000028.1, read as the reverse complement.
CCAATTTAGCGTACTCTGGGAAGCGGGGCGTGACATGTTTACTTCTGAGTAAATACGTCATGGCTCGCCACGTCTCCTTCCCCGTACACTGAGAAGCGGGGCGTGACAACTAATGACCTCTATCTCTCCCAGGTCCTACTGGCGAGACTACATCTGAAGTCCTACCGCCGATGAAGCAAAAAAAGGGTAAAATAAGGTATGTCCATAAGCAAAACGGACACGGATGAAAACCCAAAAGTGCTCCGTGAGTAAAAACAGTAGATTTCCAGCGAGTTTCTCGAAAGGGCGCAAACTCATGAAAAGTGATGAAATACACTTACAAAGTCCTCTCGACCTTATGATGAGAAAATCCCAGTGTGGAATCCTTACGACTCACAAAAGAGCAACACACTTAGGAATCCCCACGATTCCTAGGGAGAAATACACATGCGATATCCTCTCGACTCGTAGGGAGAAAATGCTTTTATGAGACCCTTACGGCTCATAAAATTGAAAAGCCTTAGGTGATAGGGATTTAAACATGTCTCCTAAGCCATCACTCCCCAACGGGCATCGGCAAATGATGAGTCGCTCCTGGAACAACGCTTTAGTGTTAGCGGTACTGATGCTGACCCAAATTTCAAACCACAAGTTTTCCCAAAGGTAAATGATGAGTCACTCCTGGCACTACGCTTCAGTGTTAGCGGTGTTGATACCGACCCAAAACTCAAACCCCAAGTTTTCTCAAAGGAAAATGATAAGTCACTCCTGGCACTACGCTTCAGTGTTAGCGGTGTTGATACTGACCCAAAAAACCAAATCCCAAGTCCTCCCGGGGTAAATGATGAGTTGCTCCTCGTATTATTTCAGTGCAGCAATACTGATGCTAAACAAAATCCAAATTCTAAGTTCCTCTCAGATTCAAAAAAAATCCCACCAAACAAGCCAGAAATCAAACAGATCAAATCAACGTTCCACCCGACAGCACTTCTAAACTCAAAAGTCCCGCTGGACGGATAGGGGACTCCCAAACCAAATCAAATCAAACAAGCCAACCAATCACCTCATCGGTGGAATCAAGCTCCACCTCGGAAACAAATCAATTCCGACACTGCAAAAAGCGGAGCAAGTCAACTTCAATCCCGACACCGCAGAAAGTGAAACAAGTCAAATCAAATCCCGACACCGCAGAAAGTGGAGCAAGTCAACTTCAATACCAACACCGCAGAAAGCGGAGCAATTCAAATCAACTTCCGACACTGCAGAAAGCGGAGCAAGTCAAATCAAATGTCGACACCATAAAAAGCGGAGCAAGTCAACTTTAATCCCGACACCGAAGAAAGCGGAGCAAGTCAAATCAAATCCTGACACCGCAAGAAGCGGAGCAAGTCAGCTTCAACCCCGACACCGCAAGAAGCGAAGCAAGTAAAATCAAGCACCGACCGTCCAAGTCACTAAAAGGGCAGCACCGACCGTCCAAGTCGTTAAAAGGGCAGCACTGACCGTCCAAGTCTCTAAAAGGGCAGCCCCAACCATCCACATCGCTAAAAAGGTAGCACCGACCATCCACGTCGTTGAAATGGCAGCACCGACCATCCACATTGCTAAAATGGAAGCACCTACCGTCCAAGTCGCAAAAATGGCAGCACCGACTGTCCACGTCACTAAAATGGCAACTTTCGCAAAAAGTGAAGCACCGACCGTCCACGTCGCAAAAAGGGCAGCATCGACCTCTACGTTGTCAAAACAGGAACCAAATCAAGTAAAGCTCCATGGAAAAGAAGATCCATTAATTTCATGCACACGACCCATATATGTGGTGTGCATTTATTGATGGGGGCACTTTGTTGGGGTCAAAAATTACACATCGGTTGACCAAGTCAAAGTCAGTTAACCCCCAGCCAAGCAGGCCCAAGCTCAAGCGAAGTGGACCCAAATCCAAGTCAAGACCAAGCATGGAAGAGGCCAGCTCTATGCCAAGAATGAAGCAATAAATTAGTTCAATGCAACAGGAGCCTAAAGTACGTGTTCACACAGAAAGAGCTCAACATAAGACAGCGTAGATGGTTAGAGCCAATGGCTGACTATGATCTTGATCTAAAGTACCATCTGGGAAAAGTTAATGTAGTACCGGATGCTTTAAATCGGTTGCCAGCGATACGGATGTTGACTGCACGGAAAGAGATTATAACAGATTTTCGAAGATTCGAGTTAGAGCTGATACCGCCAGATTTTTCGGGACAGTTGATGCAGTTGCAAGTACAATCATTCTTGATTGATAGCATTAAGGCAGCACAGTTGCAAGATCCTAAATTGCAGAAATTTCGAGGACAAGTGGAAGCGGGACTTCGAACGGATTTATTGATTTACGAAGATAGTTTTTTAAGATATGGAAGTCATTTGTGTGTACCGAAGGAGAAGTTTGTGAAGAAGTCATTAAGGAGGCTCATAGTTCCGCATATTCAGTACATCCAGGAGTCACAAAGATGTATAGAGATTTGCGACAACATTTTTTTTGGGAAGGCATGAAAAAAGAAATTGCTCGTTACGTATCGAGATACTTGGTATGTCAGAAAGTCAAGGCTAAATATCAAAAGGTACCTGGGTTTGCTGCAACCACTTCCGATTACCCAATGAAAGTGGGAACAGATAACTATGGATTTCATAACAGCCTTACTACGGAGTCCAAAGGGCAATAACGCAGTTTGAGTGATTGTCGATCGACTGACCAAGATAGCTCATTTCATACCATTTTGAGTTGGTCAGTCGACTGAGGCTTTGGCAGAGAGGTACATGCAAGAGATTATGAGATTGCATGGAGCACCAGTGAGTATTGTTTTTTATCGTGACATCCGGGTCCTATCACATTTTTGGAGGAGTCTACAGGAAAGTTTGGAAACTCGTTTGAAGTTTAGTACGGTCTATCATTCTCAGACAGATGGACAGTCCGAGAGAACGATCCAAACTTTTGAAGATATATTGAGATCTTGCATGTTAGACTTTAAGGGTTCGTTGGAGGATCATTTGCATTTAGTGGAGTTTTCATATAATAACAATTTTCAGGCGACTATACAGATGGCTCCATTCGAAGCGTTGTATGGTCGTAAGTGTCGCTCGTCTGTTTGTTGGGATGATATTGGAGAAAGAACATTGTTGGGACCAGAACTCATTGTGAAAACTGTGGAGAAAATTAACTTTATTCATGATCATATGAAGATGACATAAGATCGACAGAAAAGTTGAGCTGATACTGGAAGAAGAACTTTGGAATTTGCTGTTGGTGATCTTGTGTTCTTGAAGATATCACCGACTAGGGGAGTAATCCATTTTGGTAGTCGAGACAAGCTTATTCCTCGATTCATGAAGCCTTTCGATATCATTGAGCGTGTTGGAGAGGTAGTTTATCGATTGGCGTTACCACCATCCTTGGCGGGTGTTCATGACGTGTTTCATATATCACAACTTCGCAAGTATGTTCGAGATGAGACGCACGTCCTTGATCACTCAGAATTGATTGTAAGGGAGCATTTGACTTATGAAGAGCAACCGATGGTTATTGTGGATCGACAAGGAAAGCTTCTAAAGAATAAAATAATCCCTTTGGTATTTTTTCATGGGGAAATCATTCTCATGGAAAATCTACTTAGGAACATGAAGACGATATTCGACAAAAGTTTCCACACCTTTTTCCTTAGATCCGTATCTTTATTGTTCTTGTCTTTTCCTGTTTCGTGAATTTCGAGGACGAAATTCTTTTGTAGTTGGGTATAATGTAACACCCTAGTATGGTTATACGATATTAATTGGTATTTTAAAACTTGCTTTATATTTCTTTTATTTTATTCCTTTATGTTGCGATCAATTCGAATGGTAGAGGTAGTTATCCGACCCGACCGGCATGTGTGAAACCCATTATGGTGTTAGGTTATATTTTATTAATATTTATCGTAAACTAAATCCATGAGAATCTAGTATAGCATATATATATATATATATATATATATATATATATATATATATATATATATATATATATATATATATATATAAAAGTTTATATGTACATATCTTTTGGTAGCCACAAATTAAGGATAATCTATATTGGTTAACTGCCATCATATGGTTAAGCATCTCATATCGTAATTTTTGGATTTTATCTATTATGTTTAAATCTCGTGAAATCTAGATACCAGATACTCATTAGATTTATCTATATTTAAATCCTTTTAAAGCTTATATTTGGTGCTATAAGTTATTTAAATTATATTCTGCACTTTAGTTAGAAAGTTTACGTATATGTATTATTTTCCAAAATATATTTTGATGAGATTTTGGTAGAGACGGATTGTACTTTGATATTATCTATATACATAAAACTATAATATATATCCTAACTTATAACTTACTATATATATATATATATATATATATATATATATATATTGTTCTCCGCCGAAAGACGCGACCGGGACGTTGGGACCGTTTACCGCCAAAAACAGAAGACGAAACCGCGTAGGTCGTCTTGCCTGAATTTGGGGGCATGTGCTATTTGGTTTTATCTGTCTACCTCTCCGAAAATTCCAAGTTGATTTATAGTGCCGTGTATCAAAGGTTTAGACAGATGTGGCCATTGTAGTAGACTTTATCAGATTCCCCCTCATTGTGAGGGGTTTTTGATTGTGGGGACGCTCTTTCCTGCAGGCGCAAGCCCCTGCAGTTAATTACATTACCGCATAGCGATAACCACTTTCTCCTGCTCCAGAAGGTCACTTCATGTCGTGTGTGTTTGTTTTATTTTTGGTTGCCCGTGGATTGTATACGAAGACTAATTTATGTTGTCGCCCGTAGGGCATGGATTAGTCCAAATCCGTATTTTCTTAGATTTGGATTTGGTTTGATTTAAAGATCGTTAACCTTGTTTGAGATTAAGATCGACTTAAATATTTGTTAAGGATACGTTAATCTGATATTAGACTAAGATCTACTTAACGAGGGTTCAGGATCACTTTTAATCCAATGAAAGAGCATTTGGGTTCTATCGTTTTAGTTTCAGGACGTTGCGGTCCATAGCTAGTTTAAGGACATTACGGTCCACTGGGGGATACTCATAGGTTTGAGAGTGCATCCAAGAGCTATTGGTTATCGGGACCCTCTACCTCTCTGACGTCGTTGAAGAATTACAACGACATGTATTAGAGGTGTGGAGAGATGTACCATTGAACCGAACTCCAGATTGAAGGAAGAGATCGTAGTAGAACGAACATCGTCTTAGTTGACATGTATTGGGAGATCATTGATCATCTTTGGAACTAAGATTGATTTGGGGAGACCTGAGTATAGGAGGGCTCGGTTGATTGATGGTCAAAAAAGTTTTTGGCCTCAGCAGACTTGGCTAATTTGGGCTAGGGTTGGCCCCCTCAGAGTATTGAACTTTGGCGCTCACGTGATCCCACGTGATGCTCTCAAGCAGTGTTAAACACTGAAATTTAGAGCGCTCACATGTGGAACATGAGGCACATTAACATTGGGCACTGTTTCTTTGGGCTTATTCCGCTGTTCTACACATATAAGTGTTAAACAATTGAATCTTATAATCATCACGTGTGGACACGTGAGGCGACCCTAAGTTGGACACTGCCTCCTATGGATTTATCTTCATATTCTTTTCTAAGTGCTAAGCACTAAGGTCACGTGGGATCATGTGACCTGATCTCATTTGTTCCTTTTCGTTCCTCAGAGGTGTTCACGTGGGAACACGTGATCTGTCGTTATAGCGTTAAACGCTAGTATGCATGGAGCTCTTGATCTAAGTCTTAAGAATTTCAAGTCCTTTGTTTTATGAGAATTAAATTCTTATGCAGGGTTAAACCCTAGTTCTATCATAGGAATTAAATTCTTATATTTTTGGAAGAATTAAAGTCTTCAAACTTAGTCCTTTCCTTTAAGTTTTGGGACTTCATAACAGAATCTCCTCGATGAGAATTAAATTCTCAACTTGTGGGGAGATCTGCTTCTGCAGACCTCAACCAAAGGAAGAACTAAGTTCTTTTTTTTGAAAGAGTTAAAATCTTGTAAAAGGAGATGAAATGATCTCTAGGTCTTTTCCCTCACCCAGGGTTTCTTTTTCTTCAAAGAGAACTCCACTTCTTCTTTATTTTCTCAAATCTTATGGGGGGTCTCTCTTTCTCTCTTCAGTCTCGAGTCCTTTTTATAGTAGAGGCAAGTTTGTTGATTTAGTTAAGGAAATCTCTCATTGAGAGATTTTTTGATTGATTCGGAGATTTTATCCATCGTTGGATCTTTGATCCAGAGACTTCTGTTTTACAGAAGACATTTGTCTTATTTTTAACAAGATTAGGAAAATATTTTCCCATACAGAACTTATTCTATATCTTGGTGATTTTTAATCACCATTGGATTTTTTATCCAATGGTGCTCTTTTTTACAAAGCACAATCTTTCTTGTTTAGAAAAATTGGGGAAATATTTTCCCATACAGAGCTTATTTCTGTAGCTCGGTGATTTTTAATCACCATCGGATTTTTTAATCCGACGGTGCTCTGTTTTACAGAGCACAATCTTTATTGTTTAGAAAGATTCAAGAAAATATTTGCCAAATAGGATTTGGATCCTTATTATTTAGAATTTAATTCTATCGGCTTAGAAGGCATTGGGAACCCTCACGTGCAGCACGTGACCCATAGCTTTAGGCGGGTTTGCTTATATGTGGCAGTCCCAGAGAAAGGCATTACGTGTTGGCACATGAGCCTCTCTGGCATGTTATTTGTTTTAGGAAGGCGCCTATATACTTTGTATATAGATGCCCACGTGCCTACACGTGAAACTCAATTTCAGCCCTTCTTGTTAAGCGTAATGCTTATAATTTTTGTTCCAAGGCGCATCACGTGTGGGCACGTGATACACCATTTGGGGATCTTTTCCCATCACTTTTTGTTCATTATTTATTTTTTGTAAGGGAACAAATGCCCCCACAACGTTGTTCTCACGTGGTTTGCACGTGAGTGCAACGCTGTCACCCTTACAACCGTTGAATTTCCTAGGGGAACGGGAAGATGGACCGCCCTTATCACGTCTTATAAATATAAGGGTTTGGCCCTTTGGGAAGCCACTATTCTTTCATCTTCTTCTATCCTTGCCTTCTTTGAGAATTCAATTTCTTCTTCGGAGCTTAGTTCTCTGCCCATTGCAATCCCATAGTTGAACTCTGTCAGAAAGGACACCCTTTTTTTTAGGTATAGATCTTGAACAAAGAAACCCTTAAAAAAAATTCCTTGGATTTTAAATCCACCATAAGGGCTTTACTCTCTTTCTGAAACCCATCTCTCAGAGATCCAAAGATGTGATCTTTGAGTAGTAACCCCCAATGCCTTAGGCATTCCTCCTCTGACCTTTAAGGATTCATGGCACTTTCATTCTTCATTTCGTCTTCATGGGGGTTTCTGGAATTAATTCCATCGTATAGAAGGAATTTAATTCCTCACCAAAGAGTTTTGCTCTGAAGATCAATAAGACCCTTCGGGAATTTCATTCCCTGGTGTTCTTGAGCATATTTTCATAGGGTTTTTCCTTATTTGCACAAATTCAAATTTGTTGGGTATTTTAACAGAACTTGTTTTTTTTCTATGAGGATGTCAAGAGTTGTTTAAACTCCCTTGTCCGTTTAATGAGAATCTTTTTTTAGATGCTCATAGTGAGCATTTTCTTGATCATCTCGATCGCTAAACTCTTGCTGATTTTTGTGTTCAGATAATATGGTCGTTTATTTGTATGATCTTGACGAGATTATCTCCTATGAAGACATTCACGTCCAAGGCCGCTGTCAAAATCAGGAGTTTACGAATGCTCAATGCACTGAGGTTATGCGCCGCTTTGATGAATACAATGGTCGACTACTCCCCCGTCGTTCCGCTTTATTGAAGATCATCATGGGAGCGATTTGGGAACCCTTCCTGAATTTAACGAAGCTATGCCGCTTGAGGCGCTTGGTGATGTTGAGGACAAGGTGCACTCAGTATATCTGATGGGCTTGATCTTAAAGAGGCGGCGATATGGTCTTGTTGATATCTTGCATCAGGTTTTCCAACAGACGATGATAATCTCTGCCTATTAAAGGACGGATGACATCAACGAGAATCCTGACGCTTGCATTCGCGAGAAGATGCACACGAAAATGGTTAGAAAAGCCAGAAACATTTTACTTGACCTTGCTTCTGAATTCCTCAATTCATATCCAGGATCAAGTGTTTTACCATTGTAAACATTTTCTTTTGTTTTTTACACCATGTATAAGTTCTTGGAGTATGAATGACAAAACTTCTTCTGTCCCCCCATTTTATGTTCACATGTATTCTGCATGAGGTGTTGTTATACTGCCGTTGGTGTTCACGTGCTTTGCGCATGAGGCGCTGCTGAGGAGTTTAATCTTGAACTAGTGCCGGCACTCATGTGTTATGCACGTGCAATGCCGTTTTAGTTTTCAAAAGGGATCGATGCGGGTGCTCATATGCCATACACGTATGGCTCTGCTGATGAGGTCGTTTCGCCTCCCTACTCTGATTCCCATGAGTCACCCCTTTCTTTTCCCATGCTCCCCTTTTTTAGGCCTTGGGAATAGTTCCACCATGCATGACATTTTCTGTGCATAGCCTTGAATGTCTCTCTTTATAACCCGAAGCTACGTTTTCCTCATTCTTCACAGAGAGAGAACCATTTAGACCTTAGGGTGATCATTTTGAGAAACAAACTAAACGTTATGGCTTGCAATCGTCCTCATGCTCGTCGGCAACCCTGGGAGGTGCCTATCGAGGAGATTATTCCTCGTTTTTCCGTGCAGTTAGCGGACCATCTTTTCACTGATGATCATTGTGACACGGCACTGTACGAACTCTTGGCCCGTAGGGGCTCTCCTCTTCCTATGGGTTCCATCTGGCTCAGAATGATTTTCCTGTCCGTGCTTGCTGGTATCCGCCCTCATCCGGCGGAGATGACTCCGACGATTCTTGATACGGTGGAGGACAAAATTGAGTGTTTCCACGAGGCATACTTAATTACTCAGGCTCTGAAGGATCGTTCGGTTCTTTTCCTGAGTCAGATAAGAACCCGGCGGGCCATCATGTCCGCCTTTGCTGATGAGCACGGTGCTAAGTGGTGGGGAGCAACTCCTCGCGAAGACCATCGCTTTAACATGGTGGAGAGGGCAGAGAGGGAATTGGAGAACTTTGTATTTTGTTTTGTTAACCTCTGTATCTTTGATCCCATATTTGGTGATCTTTTCCCTGTAGATTAGTACATTTATGTCGATGTATTTCTCTTATTATTGACTATTGAATATTTTCTTTTGAATGTTTTCTATTGAATGTCTTCCGTTCATCATATATCTGTATATGTATCCCACCTTTGTATATGAGCTTCATACTTTACCCTTAGGAATTTTCTTTTAAGTGCGAGCGCTATTGTAGTGTCGTACATAAATCAGCACGTTTTGGACACCATTTCCATTTAAGCACATACACAGTCGTACTGTCGTGTCTCTTTAGCAAATACGTCTTGTAGATGGTCTATCTTGCTTTCCTTGCAGGGCAGCGATGGCTTAGAAAACAGGTTCAGATCTGCCACCTAAAACTTTTCAAATTTATGAGCCGTGAGGGTCTCATAAAGGGTTTTCTCCCTACGAGTCGAGAGGATCCCGTAGGTGTATTTTCTCTTTAGGATTTGTGAGGATTCCTAAGTGCGTTTTCTCTTGAGAGTTGTAAGGATCTCACAAGAGAATTTTTCCTGCTTACGAGTCGAGAGGACTCGTAAGTGGTTGTTTCCCTCCTTGTCGAGATTCGACTTTGGAGAGTGTGGCTCGTGAATAGTATGCAATAGTCCATCTTCGACCGACTTGCAGGGCCCCAGTGCTTAGGAAATAGGTTCTTATCCCTATTCCCTAAGGCTTTCCCTACGAGTCGAGATGAATCGAGAAGTTCTCGCAAGGACACTAATTTCCTCACAAGTCGAGACGAATCGAGAAATTCTCGCAAGGGTTTCCTAACGCCACAATTAACTCCTGCTAATAGAAGTCCATTAGGGTCTGTGGTACTAGGGTTTTTTACCCATCGCACCGTCGCGTTGGCCGATGTATTCCCCGATATGCAATCTTGCTGTTCGGGTAGCCCCGCAACTGTCGTGTCTCTGATCTCTTCAGGGGCTGGACAAGACGTCTTCAAGTAATCTTCCAGGTAATATCACCATCGAAAGAGCAACGTTAGGGATATTCCATGTCGCTTTTTACTTGAGATTAAGCTCAGTTTGGGGGCCCCGATGAGTCATGACCACTCCGCACTGGAGCAGGATGATCTCCGATGGTCTTTCAGGTCTCATTTGAGTTGCCGTCAAGACCGTGAAGCTAGGGATCTTCCTTTGATTCGTTTGTTGACATTGTGTCTGCAATATTGCGATGAATGTCGAGGTTGTCTTCGGGTTGTCTTTGAACCATCGAGATTTGAAACTAGGGGACTTTGCCATGACTCCGTTTGTTGATGTCGCGCCTATATCCTGCTGGAGGGAGGAAGAACGCTGTTGTTGATCTCTAGGCTGTGGATGCTGCCGTCGAGACTTAGAACTAGGGACTTTGCCAGGGTTCCGAGGTAGTTTCTAGGTTGTCCGTGAACCATCGAGATTTGGAACTAGGGGGCCGTGGCTCCGAGGTAGTCTCTAGGCTGTCAGTGAACCGTCGAGATTTGGAACTGGGGGGCTTTGCCGTGGCTCTGAGGTAGTCTCTAGGCTGTCAGTGAACCGTCAAGATTTGGAACTAGGGGACTCTGTCGTGGTTCCGTTTTGCTGACGTTGTATCTGCTTCCGGTTGGAACGAGAAGGAATGCCATTGTTGATTTCTAGGCTGTAGATATGGCCATCGAGATCTGGCTTCCCCTTGACGAAGCCTGGTGGGACAATATGGTTCCCTTTTCGTTTATGCCCATGGATTGTATACAGGGGTCAATGTGATCTCACCTGCAGGGTAAAAGTTTCATTTTATTTTATTTTCATTTTAGCTTTTTATATCGAGAAAGTCGCGATTGCCCAATCATTTCGGCTATTTTTCGCGGTGCCCAATCATTTCGGCTATTTTTCTTTTACTCACTGCTTTTTATTGCGAGTTGCCCAATCATTTCGGCTATTTTTGTATGCATATATTTTACTTGCTGATTTTTGTTGCAAGTTGCCCTATCATTTCGGCTATTTCATATGCATTTATGACTCGCTGACTTTTTGCTGCGAGTATGGAACTCAAGATCTAATACCAATCTTAGCATCAACACTGCTGTGACTGGAATATTGCCAGGAGTGAATCATCATTTGCCATGAAAGGACTTGAAATTTGATACCGATTTAGGCATCAGTATCGCCACCACTTGGACAATGTCAGGAGCGAATCATCATTTACCTTTGTCGGTTCGAACAAAGGTGGCTTAGCAAACAGGGTTAGAATCCTGTCGACTAAGGTTTTTGACTTCATGAGCCGTAAGGGTCTCATAAAGGTGTTTCTCCCTATGAGTCGTGAGGATCTCGTAGGTGTGTTTTCTCCTCAAGAGTCATGAGGATTCCTAAGCGTGTGTTCTCTTATAAGTCTTAAGGATCTTACAAGAGTGTTTTCTCCTTATAAGTCGAGAGGACTTACAAGTGTCATTCATCACATGATGACATTTTACGCCATTGGTGGAACTTGGTAGGGGAAATGTTTATTTGTGCTCGTGGATTGTATACAAGGATCACTATTGGACCGCTTGTAGGGCAAATTTGGGGAGTGTGACGGCTTAAGAACAGGTTCATATCCCTGTACCTTAATGCTTTTGAATCCTACAAGCCGTGATGGTCTCATAAGGGGGATTCTCCTTACGAGTTGTAAGGATCCCGTAAGTGTAATTTCTTCTTAGGAATCGTGGGGATCCCTAAGTGTGTTGCTCCCTTATGAGTCGTAAGGATCTCACGTAGGTATTTTCTCCTTACAAGGTTGAGAGGACCTTGCAAGTGTGCATGAATTTTTTTTACGAGTCTGCGCCCTTTCGGGTTTTCACGAACTCGCTGGCAGTCCTGCAGTTTTTACTCACGGAGCCCTTTCGGGTTTTCATCCGTGCCCATTTCGCTTGTGGACGTACCCTTTTTTTTATTTTTTGCACGATGAAACTCTCGAGAACATTTTTGCTGCATGTGACCCATCTATTTGCTGGTGGGATTTGAGTTGCGGTCCTCACCGCTGGGACTTGTGGATTTGCATTCCACTATCGCCGTGTTAGAGGCTACGTTGTTAGTTTAAGGACATTCCGGTCCGTTGTTAGTTTAAAGACTTCGGTCCAATGTTAGTTTAAAGACATCTCGGTCCGTTGTTAGTTTAAGAACATCTCGGTTCATTGTTAGTTTAAGGACATCTCGGTCCACAGCTAGTTTAAAGACGTTGTGGTCCGTTGTTAGTTTAAGGACATCTCGGTCCACAGCTAGTTTAAGGAAGTTGCGGTCCGTTGTTAGTTTAAGGACATCTCGGTCCACAGTTAGTTTAAGGACGTTGCAGTTCGTAGCATTTGAGGCGAGATTTCGCTAGATACTACTTATAGAGTTTGGACTCAGGGAGATAGAGAGCGGACACGGGCGTCGTCATCCATCATTAAACTGAGCCGTGACTTGTCAGGCGTAGTATTTCTTAAGGAACCGGCCGTTTATTGGCCGGAAGGGTCTTTCGCCATGCATATCCATGAGCAAGTAGGCCCCACCTTAGTAGCCTTGTCTATGATGTACGGGCCCTCATAGTTTGGCTCTAATTTTTCCCGTTTGGCACGGTTGGGGATCATAGGTCTTTTTACGACTAACATAAGTTCGCCTTGGTGGAATGTCCTCGGCTTAGTCAACCTTTCGTATGAGCGCGTCATCCTTGCTCTATAAGCCTCCAGGTTTTGCTGCACCATGAGACGAGTTTCATTGAGGGCATCGAGCTCCTCAAGCCGAAGATGGGCATTTTCTTCATCCGTCAGCTCATATCTAACTACTACTCGTAAAGAGGGTAGCTCTATCTCCAAGGGAAGTACCGCTTCCGTACCGAATACTAACGCAAATGGCGTTGTGTTCGTGGCCGTCTTGAACATAGTCCGATAGGCCCAGAGAGCTTCATGCAATCTCTCGTGCCAGTCCTTTTTATTTCGGGGCACCGTTTTCTTTATGATCTTTGTCAAGGTCCTGTTGAAAGCCTCAGCTAAACCGTTAGCTCGGGGATTATAAACTGAAGAATATCTCCAATCTATATTATGCTATTGTGCGAAGCGACTGATCTTATGGCTTCTGTAGGCCGGCCCATTATCCGAGATGATCCGTCACGGAGTGCCGAACCGGTAGATGACATATGTCTTGAAGAAATGGAGGATGTTCTCCATTTTCACCTCTCTTAGCGGTATTGCTTCTGCCCACTTAGAGAAGTAATCGGTTGTTGCCAGTATGAACCGATGTCCCCTGGACGATGCTGGCTCGATAGGCCCGATTATATCGGTTCCTCACATTTCGAACGGCCAACTAGCCAATGTCGGGTGTAGCGGATTCGGATGCTGGTGGATGAAGTCCCCGTGAATTTAGCATGAGACACTGCTTCGCATATTCAAGGCAGTCTCGAATCATCGTGGGCCAATAGTAACCCATTCTTTTGATCTTCAGCTTCATCTTTGGCCAGCTTGATGGGAACCACAGAGTCCGTCAGTTTCTTGGATGACCATTTTTGCTTCTTCTGGTCCCAGGCATCTCAGCCATAGACAATCGAACAATCTTTTATAAAGAGCACCATTGACAAAGGTGAAAGACATGGCTCGCTTCATGAGCTGATGTCTTGACAACGCATTTTCGGGCGTTCGATAGGATTTGAAGTAGTCTATGAAGACTTCTCTCCAATCCTTCGCCTTTTCTCCATCCTCCAATTGAAAGGCCTCTTGCTCGGTTGCTTCCATTCCTTTAGACGTCTTCGGAGATATTTCTGCTGGAGCGAGAATCCGATGACTTTGCATAATGATCTTTACGTCATCGAGGTTTTCGTCGGCCAGTTCTTTAGTGAGCTTGGATAACGCATCTGCCTTGCTATTTTATGCACGCGATATGCTTTCCATGGTGTAGGAAGGGATTTGCATCAGCAATTGCTGCACCCTTTCACCATACCTGATCAGTTCCGGCTTGCACGTCTGGTAGTCGCCATTTACTTGGCTAACGACCAGTTGGGAGTCTTCATATATGGGAGGCTTTCGATGCCCATGTCGACAGCAATCTCTATCAAAGGTTCATATTCAGCCTCATTGTTTTTTCTCGGCTCTGTTAAAGAAAGGGCAAAACGTATTATCCCTCCTCGTGGAGTCATAAAGATAAGGCCCACCCCGGCTTTAATCATGGGGGTGCTTTGCTTTCACTTCTTCAAAGAGGACGCTCCATCAAAGTAAAGTTCCCATCGGGTATCACTCCTTTCTTTCTCCCCGTCGATTGCGTCAAACGCGTAATCGTCCGGCAACTCGCAATTCAAGGGAGAGTCGGCAGGTATCGGATGTTCAACGAGGAAGTCGGCGATGGCTTGGCCTTTTATTGCCTTGAGGGGTCGATATATTATCGATAACTCCATCAAGAGGAGGGCCCATTTGGCAAGCCTTCCTATTAGCATGGCTCTTGACATCAAATATTTAAGAGGATCCATCTTTGATATGAGCTGGAACTCATGTGCCAATGCATAATGTCGGAGCTTTGTTACTGCGAAGATCAGTGTCAGGCAATACTTTTCGATGGGGGAGTAGTTATTTTCTTCCCCCAAGAGAACTCGACTCAAATAATAGAGAGCTCTCTCCTTCCCCTGGTCGTTATCCTATGCCCATAACGCGCCTAAAGAACCTTCAAGGACTGTTGTGTATAGGATGAGGGGCTTTCCCTTGACCGGCGCGGTCAGTACAGGCGGGTTCTGCAGATATTGCTTGATTTCTTCCAGTGTGCTTTGGCATTTACGATCCCAAACGAACGGGATCCCCTTTTTCATTAGATGACAGTAGGGGCGGCATTTGCCGGAGAGGTTAGCTATAAATCGACGGATATACAGCTTTCCTTGGAGAGCCGTAATTGCTTGAGAGTTCTTGGCGAAGGCATTTCCATAATCGCCTTGATCTTCGACGGGTCTATTTCGATGCCCCGGTGTCATACGATGAATCCTAAGAATTTGCCTGAGGAAACTCCAAATGCACATTTCAGAGGGTCCATCTTCAGATTATATTTCCGAAGACGCTGGAACACTATTTTCAAATGCTCCCAGTGTTCCTCGTATGATTTGCTTTTCACCACGAGGTCGTCGATATAACATTCAACAATCTCATGTACAAGGTCATCGAAGATCTTTGTCATGGCCCTCTGGTAGGTGGCGCCAGCGTTCTTCAGACCGAATGGTATCACTTTGTAGCAGAATATGCCCAGCGGAGTCCGGAAAGCGGTGTGCTTTTGGTCTTCAGGATGCATCTTGATTTGGTTGTACCCTGAGGATCTGTCCATGAAGGAGAAGACTTCATGGGTGGATGTGTTATCGATCATCAACTCGGTGACAGGCACTGGGAAGTCATCTTTCGGACAAGCTTTGTTGAGATCCCGAAAATCTACGCAGATGCGTACTGTCCCATTTTTCTTCATTACCGGAACGATATTGGCGATCCAATCAGGATATTGAACTTCTTGGATGAAGCCGGAGTCGATTAGCTTCTTGACTTCGGCATTGATACTCATCTCAAGCTCGAACCGCATTTTTCTTGGCGCCTATTTGACTGGCTTGACGTCCGGCGATATCGCCAATTTATGCACAGCTATCTCTGCATCTAATCATGGCATCTCGGAATAGTTCCATGCGAAACAGTCTTTATACTACATAAGCACGTCCTTTAACGTGGCCACCTGTTTCTTAGATAGTAGCTCACTGACAAACGTTGGCCTTGGCTCGTTTTCCATCCCCAAGTCGATTTTTCTCAGGTTGTCTACTGTGGTGTGTATTCCAACTTCCAGTTCTTTTGGCGCCAATGGAAATTCTGAAATCAGCTCATCCTTATCTTCATGTGTGAAGCATTGGGAGAGGTCGTCTATATTCTCGTGCTATCCCTCCTTCGATAATGTTATCGTATGGCAGGTACGAGCTCGTTTCCAAGCTCGATGCTGATCTAGCCTTTCCCTCGCAGTGTAGGTTGTTCTTGGCTCATGCTTTCATGGCGGGGCTACCCTCCAACTGTCGGATAGAGCAAATTTGCCTTGCCGATACTGATCTTCAACCCAGTTTTTGAAGGTGAAGCAGTCTTCAAGAAGATGTCCCACTACTCGGTGGTAGGAGAAATAATCCGGGTGATGAACTTCGTTTATCTATTCGGGGTATCGAGACTCCGGGAGCGTCATCATTTGATGCTTCATGACAAGGTCGAATATTTTCCTTGTCTTGCCTTAAGGGAAAGAGTATTCCCGACCCATCTTCTTCATGAAAGACGGGTTCCAGCTGACTTTTCCTCGCTCGCGTGGCTTCTCGGATCCAATTCGTTGTCTTGGAATGTCATCCCCGTTCTTGACCTTGCTGTTGTTTCTACGTCGAGCTTTCTTTTCGCCACGAGAGCGCATAACGGGTTGGGGGTGAGAGGGATCGTCATCCTCCGTAGCCTGCTGAATGAGACGTTGCGTCCTGGCTTTCTCATAAATGGACATTTCGCGGCTATGGTCATCCCGAACCTTTTGACCCGCTTCTCTTATCAGCTTATCAATCTGCTCTTCGAATGACGGACTTGATGTTCGTACGGCGGGATTTCGCTCTGTTTCAATATCAGCGTTATCTGGAAAGACATTCTCTTTTCTATCGGAATCATTTATAGCATGGCAGCCATGGAATCACTCCCTTTTATTAGACCGAACGTATCCAAGGCCAGTCGTCTCCATTCTTCCGTTGGGCATCTTCCGCTGAGTCCCGGGAACGTCCCAAATCATGTTATAGAACTGGGCTTGTCGAGCAGTCTGTTTGAATGGTACGCCTTGGCACCTTAATAGCCTTTTCAGTCCCTCTACGTAGTATCTGGGTAGACGGATTAGTTGAAGTCTGTCTAGCGCAGGTTCGACACCGTGCCATACTTCTTTCTCCATTTTGGTTTCTGTGGATTGATAGAAAAGGATCGCCTTTTCACCCCTTTGCTTAGGAGGGACGTAAAAGGTCTGCAGCTCTTGTACGCTGTACGTATCAAGTGCATCAAGTTCTTTGTAATGCCGCTGCGGAACCATGGTAATTTGTAAACTCTGGTCAGCTCTAGCAAAGGTCGGCACTGACCAGCGGACGGAGAACACTGTGTTGGCCTCGTTCTCAGAGTCACTGCCAAAGACCAGCATAGGAGAAGATGGTCCTGGCCCGTTGCCTTGGGGTTGTCCCAAGTAGACCATCTCTTCATCCTCTTCGGTATCGCTCCTAAATATCGGGATAGTGGCGATGTCTTTTTGTTTATTCTCTGGTTTGCGACATCTTTTCATGTCTTCGAAGTCTGGTAAGAAGTACTTGGCGTCTTCATATTTGCGGACTTCATTTACGGAGAATGGGTTCAGCTCCCCTGTAACTGTGTGCTCAAGGTCGTCCTTGAAGTACTTCATGCACTGATGTTGTATAGAAAGATTGGTGTTGTACTTATGTAACCAAGGCATGCCGAGCAAAGCGTTGTAGCAAGTCTTGGCATCAATGACATGGCACTTGATATCAGTGACGAGCAACCCGAAGCGTAATGTCAGTATTACAGACCCGAGTGTTTGTGACGATTGGGAGTCAAAACCGGAGATGGTAATTTTATCCCGAGCCAGGTGCTACACGTTCATGCAAATCTTCTTCAACACCCTTACGTTGAGAAGGTTGACGGAGGACCCGTTGTCGATCAGGATCTACCCTATCTTGATATCGTGACAATACCCGGTTACATACAGCGGACGGTTGTGCTCGTACGTTCCGAGAAGGAGGTCTTCATCGCTGAAGGTGATATCAGCCGTGTGGATTTCTTCCAGCTCATCCTTCATCTTTTCTTCCGCCAGGAAGGCTTGAAACTGGTCGGGCTCTTATAGCGCCTTGATCAATGAATCTCATGCTTCTTTAGACAGGAGAAGGGCATCCAAAATACTCAATTGTGAGAGTATCTTTCTCAGATGTACCAGGACATTGTAATCCACCTTATTCTTCTTTAGCGGATCCTTGGTTGTGAGCTCTTCAACAACTCTATCATTGAGAGCAATCTCCTTAGGGACTTTTTCCTTCCATTTGTCCCTTTTCCCCGAACCTTTGTTTGAAAGTCCGAGATTCTTTTCAGGCAACGTATGGTTACGCAGCTGAATGTTCTAACGGTTCTTCATCTCTTCTTCTTTTTCAAAGATGGATTCCTTGAAGAGAGGGCCAAGGGCTATTTCTTCGTTAGAATCGCTCCAGAAGGTAAGAACTTGAGGTTTTGCTCTTGCCGAGATGGAATCAACCATATGACAGTTACCGGCTGTTCCTTCACGCTCGTCTGTCATGCTTCTCTGTTCCCGACGGGCTTTGCGCTTCATTCGTTTGAAGTGTTGTTGGTGGGCAACGTATCCCTGCCACTATTTCTTGAAGGCATTGCACTCTTCGGTAGGGTGTGTGACCCTCCGATGATACAAGCAGTATTTTGGATGGACATCCGGTTCGTCGGGGCACGTATTCCCAGAAGTATTTTCTTTGGAAGGTGGTAGCTTCATTCTCATTGACAGAGCTTTGGCGAACTGCTTCCTTATCATGATTCTGCTCCTGCTGGTAGCAAGGGCACTTTGATCTGGTTGAGGTACTTTATAGCTTCTCATCACCGGAGCTCTTTCGGCCTGACACCGGCGCTTAGCCTTTTCGTAAATAGCCACCTCACGTTCTCGAGCAGCTTTGCTCTTTTGAAGAGCTTCGTTCAGCAGCTTATCGATGAGGTCATCTGACGGTTCCATGGGTTTTGGTTCTATATCTGCCCCCGGTTTCTCTACGTCAGGAGCTTCTTTGCGGTTTATAGGCGAGTGAAAGATCATGTGGCAGCTCGCTACATACTCTTCGGGTTCTTCTGACGAGTCGTCTCCTTCATCAATGCCACTGTCTCCGTTCTTAAGAATATGCTTGAGGAATTCTTCCAGTATGACTGGGGTCCGCGCTTTTTGGTTGTATTCCTCCAATGCATCGATATATTTCTGCGGAGCCGTATGATTATCGTCGAGCTGGACGGGCTTCTTGGCATTCTTCTTTTTCTTTGAAGACTTCGGAGGCTTGACCTGAAGGTTTTGTCCATCGTTACCAACTTTCAGCGTTGGGTGTGGTTTCGGCATTCCGGCAATAATCTTAGACTCCAGCAGGCTCTTCCACCTAATTGCCGGACATGCTTGAAGATCCTTCAGCATTCTTTTAGTCTTAGCTGAAAGGGCCACTTCCCATGGAGCTTCTTCCACAAATGAGCACGATACCCCCGGCGTATCCATCTTTTTAGGAGCATGCTGCTGCGGCGGGTTTACTTTCCAGTTTTCGGACAGCGCAAACTTGCCCTGTTGGTACTGGTTTTCGACTCAGTTTTTGAAGACGTAACAATCTTCGATTGGGTGGCCCACTATTCGGTGGTAAGGGCAGTAATTGGGATTGTTGATGCCGTCCGATTGCAGTGGGCGTCTCGGATCCGGCAGAGCGATGAGCCTGTTGCGCACCGCCAGTTCAAATAGTCTCCTCATTTTATCCCGGGAAAACGAGTAAGGACGTCTCAACTTCTCTTCGAGGGCTCGCGGTCTTCTGTTTTGGCGAATAACCGGTTTCGGGTCACTCGATTGTTATTGAGCGTTGGCGACGAAGGTCGCTTTCCCCTTGCCCTTTTCATTTCAAAGATCTGTCTTTGAAGAGAACGGCCTATGGCCCATCTGGTCTATTTGGGCCAGTTTGTCAATCAAGACCTGGAAGGTGGTCAGCTTGAAGAACATTATAAACTGGGATATGGTTGCCTGAGGATCAAGGGTCCCCATGAACATGCCCATAGCAAGAGCTTCTTCTATGCACTGTTCACACTTTGACCATAGGTTACGCCACCGAATTGCGTACTGAACCCAAGTCTCTCCCGGATTCACTCTGGAGTTGATTAATGCCGTGATTGGGGTGCGCTTGCGAACCTTTGTGTAAACAGTAGCTCCATTTCTGCAAATGTCTTGATGGAATCATTCGGAAGCTCTGAATACCATTCAAATGCTGTCTCCGCCAAGCTGCCAACAAACCGGAGAAACAACAGTTTGTCATCGCCCCCGGTATTACTGCACAAAGCTCTGAATTGAGCAACGTGCTGGTGCGGATTGCCCGTCCCCTTATACACATGGAATTTGGGGATCGTATATCCCGGTTGGTACTTAATTCGGTCGAACCAGCCTGGATAAGGTCGCCCAGTTCTGACGACTTGTCATGCCGCTTCGTTCGCCTGATGAGCTCGTATTTGTTGAGCTATATAGTCATCAAGGGTAGCTTTGGAGATCGTCTCCTCCTTGGCTGCTGATAAAGCCGAAGGAGGGTTTGATGTCTCCCCTCTGTCGTCTTCAATGATTACTGAGGGGTCTTCGGCCGAAGGATCCGGTTGGATCATCATCCCCAACATGTCTTGGAAGAGAAGCGCCATTTGTTTTATATTAGCCGCTTGTTCCGCGGCCTCCTTATCTTTCTTTTCAATAACCCTCCGTAAGAACTCAGTGTCGGTCTCCTGCTCCTGGCGTTGGTCCGACGATACTTCCGGGCTTTCTTTCTGCCCGGTGAGTGCGGCCATTCTTGTCAACATTTCCTAGAGCTTTTGTTGTTGCTCCTGAGCTTTTGTCATAGACCGTGTGAGGGGTCGATGACTCACGGAAGTACGGCTATCCTCTTTTCCGGATGCCATGTACACGGCATGCACAACCATGCCCACAGACATGGGGCGTTTGGATCCATCACGCTCAGAGTTTGTCTGCGGTGGTGGTTGATTCTTTGGCCTTCTCTTTTTGTGGGGGCCGAAGTTGAGGGAGTCGTTGCAGCAGGCACCATACTACTACAATGTGATGCCATTCGGATTAAAGAATGCAGGTGCTACATATCAAAGGGCAATGACCAATATCTTTGATGACTTAATCCATAAAGTCGTCGAATGTTATGTTGATGATTTGGTCGTCAAAACTAAAGCCAAGGCCGATCACATCTAAGATCTCAGGACCATTTTCACCAGACTGAGAGAATATGATCTGAAGATGAATCCTTTAAAGTGCGTTTTTGGTATGTCATCAGGAAAATTCTTAGGCTTCATAGTCCGACATCGGGGGATCGACCGTTTTCACATACTCGTATTTAATCAGGCCCCACACATATCATCATATGTGCCCTACTTCGTTTCGCTTAAACCAGGAAACTTCTATGTGGGACTCTAAAGACTCGTCAATACGTCAGCAGTAGGTGATGATCACATCAGTCACCCACAAGCCGTCAGCGGTACTAGCTGGACGTAACGGCTACCCAGGTATTGAGCGATATGAAGATCAACAAGCAAGCTTGTACATACTCTCCTTGAAGCTTATCAGTATTACTTACCGTACAGTTCGGTCTCTTCTCTGATATGTCGCATATCATGTCTAAGGGTGGAATCGTCGGCCCCCAGTAACGTGATAAGTCATGTCGATGTCTGGCCTATAACGGTTCGAGAAACTACTGATAACTCTTATCAGTAAATCTCAGCAGCAGCCCTGGCCAGGGACTTCCAGTTATAGCCAATCGAGCATAGCGCAGCATCAACCCCCAATACCGGGAGAGACGAAACCCCTCCTACCGCTCATTGCCTCCATGTGACTCGGGACTGTACCCAAAATCCACCTGTTTGCACGACTCCTTTGAGCCGTGGTAGGGAGGAAATCAAAGCACAGTGGGAGCCACACAAGACTCTATGACGATCTCGGGTCTACAGACTAACATGTACCAGTGTCACCAGAGGACTGCTATCTGACGATAGGTATACTACCAACTATGAGTCCTCGGCATGTCCTGTTCGGTGTACCCATTCTCTAATGAGCACCTGTGTACAATCTTTGATGTCAAACACCAACGGCTATGGGACCAACCATCGCCCTATACAGGGTCAAGAAACGTACACACTAGTCTACTCTGGAATTTCGATGCCCTGTCTCGATATTCGCTCGATTAGGAACAATTAAAGGATGTGCTTGTAGACTACACAAGTCCTGACAATATGATCTCCATCATAGTCCTGGCAGTCAAGCTACATCCTAAGGGCTTTATCAACATGTGAGAGATAGACAGTATAATAATACCAGTCTACATGTTAAGATAAAGGCAACCAGATAGTATACTATCATGTCGAGCAAGAAAGTCCTCTATATATATGTCCAAGCATCCACTATATCATACAATAATGGCCTCTAGGGCATATACATTCGTAACACTCTCCCATTTGCACTAAGGCCAGTTGTTGTAGTATCTCATACCCAACTTCCTAAAAAAACTCTTGAATCGCATTTTGGGGTGGGCCTTTGTGAGTGGATCCGCTGTGTTATCCTCTGTGTCAGCTCTCCTGATCTCGATCTCCCGGAGATCAACTCTCTCTGATCAGGTGATCTGCCTAAGAATATTTCTGGACCACTGATGGGACCGGGATTCCTTGGCTAAAACCACAGCTCTATTGTTATCACAATATACAGGTATTGGATGCTCAATGGATGGAACCTCACCAAGTTCATCTCATAAACTTTTTCATCTAGACAGGTTCTATGGCAGCATCGTTGGTAGCGATATATTCAGCCTCTATCAACGAGTCTACTACGGTATATGTAACAACTTCAATTCTTATGTACATAAAATTGATTAAAACTTAATGTATGCTTGGGGTATTTACATTTCCTGTGAGTACTATAAGTATTTGATTTACTTTTGAACAGCAAGAAGGAACTTGTAGCTCATTGGTAAGACATTGCACTGCTGAACCAAAGCACCAGAGTTCAAATCCCATCAGCCACACATTATTTTTATTTAAAATTCTTTTAATATTTTAGAAGTCCAAGAGTCTACACGTGCACTACACGTAATAGAGTAAGTTATAGAATAAACAAACGTGTCCACGAAGCTAGACCAATTGTCAGCGACACATGGCATCAAGACGAGCCCCGACTCGCCCGACTCAGGCCGGCGAATCGGTTGACTCGGCCGCCGCCGCCGGTCCAACTCGGTCCGATACCAATTTTTCTTTAACCCCTGCGCCCTTTGGCCTACCCCACTCCCCCTGCACTGTTTAAATTCTCTGCAATTAACCAGAGAATTAAAATACCCCCATTTAATCCATTTTAATACAAATTTTTAATAAACCCTTTCACTACCCTAAAACCATAATTTTTCCTATAAATACCACCCTCAAATCACCCCTCCTCACTCCCAAATCCCTGCCCAAACTCTTAAGACAATTCCCAAGTCTTTTGTGTGCAAATGGAGTTAGCAAAAGGGCGAAGCTCCAACGAACTTCCGACGGCAATCCGAGGAGATTCCGAGGACGAAATGACGCACCGGCACCTCTCACCTCTTCCTCCTTCTCTCTTCTAGTCTAATAACCTGTAAGTCCCTACTTCTTTTTCTTTTCTCTATTCTAAAAACATTCAAAACTAAAACCCGACGGAAGCGGAGTTAATCCGACTTCCGATTCGTTTTTCCTTAAAAAGTTCTATTTTTTCTTAAACACAATAATACCAAACTCTTATGTCATGACCATTAAACATTAACAAAGACAATAGAACAAGTTTGACATCAAAATAATAACCGTAGCAAGTATTATTCCATTTTTACATTAAAATACCTTCATATTTCATTTCGACATACTTGAACTTTTTAAACCGTATTACCTTTGAAAACTCACTAGGTAATGACCTACCTCCTTACAACACACATATCTAAAATAGCACGATGAAATTTGAGAACAAAGATTTGGGGAAAATACGACTTTAAACATAACTATCTCCGACTTATAAAAACCTTTTTCTATAAGATGTGTATTTTAACAAATCTTTACAATTGCGCCTCTACAACCCATTTCGAAGAACCCGTTCGGTATGGTGCGGATTATCGCACATCCTCGGGCTTAGTAGAGTGAGATGCAAACCTCCGCAAGGAGCATACGATTTCGAAAGATTTAAAATACAATTTTCTTTAAAAAAAAATATGATTTCTATTATAAATAAAAATTATACTTTTAATAAATATATATATATGTAATTAATATCAAAATATCTATTTTTAATATTTTTAATATTCCACATTTCCAAAATTCAAGAAAAACATTCCATTTACAAGAAAATACCATACAATTCCAATATTACAAATAAATACCATATATTATGAAATTAGGTTTTATTCACTAGAAATGCCATATTGATAAAATATATATCCATGAAAAATCTAAAGACGATAATAAAATACTTGAGGTGTATTTTGAAAATTATACAAAATTATTTTATATAAAACCCCCTCAAGTTATACTAAATTACAATAAGGATCCTAGTAAACATAGGTTTAAGCGGGACCAGTCTCTTGAGCCTCAGGGAGCCGGAGATATGGGTGCTTGCTTATTTAAGGTAGACAACTTAACAAACAGTGTTATCAACACGGCAATTGTCTTTGAAAAAGACACAAATCATACCGTCCATGTGCAGCAGTTACCGATAGCACCAAAATATAATTCAGGATTTAATTTCTTTTCAAATTTTCTGACTCAGACTAAGTCTCAATATAATCAATCTGACTTGAATATGATTCAAGTATCAAACTTCAATACAACATGGATCTATGAATCCGTCTATTCAATCTATATCAAACTACATTGACCGAACCGAACCATGGATATATTCCATCTACATGATCATCCATTATATCCGTTCCATTACTGATATGGTTTCGGCAAGTTATCCATCTATATACAATATACAATTCAAACAATACAAACAATACAATCAAGATATCGCGGGGTTTATAAGGGGTAGATTGGTACGGAAGGTGTTAGAAGTGGCACGAGACTGCAACCATAACACACCTAACCTGAATTCAATTGCCATTGTACCGTGGCTGAACGGTTCCTTGTGCTCCGTATACCTTAGTCTCCAGAATAGTGGGACTCCTCTCGTATACACTGGCATTCTTCTGTACCAAGCTACAAACAATAGCGTTAACATTAAATACAACATTATAACAATATACTCTCTATCATGTCTATTCCATTCTTGTCTATTTACGGGACTTACCGAGCGATTTGTTCGCTGACGACATTCTCTTTCTTCTTTTTTAGAATATCGTCAGGTGATTCGGACTCACTAGAGATCAAGCCCACCAGCGAGGATTTGGACCGGTTAGCTTTCGACCCGGAGCTCTAATTACTTGTACATTTCATTTCAGTACTTTCCATTTCTGTTATGCCACTGTTTAGGCATTGCTTTTCATTCCATGTATTTACTTTTCAGATGTATTGTAAAAAGAATGTTAATAAATAAAGTTGTTGTTCAATTATATCTATTGTCTCTGTCTCTTGTGCATTTTACTTATATTGCTTAGATATGCTTAGCGTGTTTACTTCAGAGTAAATACGTAGCGGCCAGTCGCGTCCCCTTCACCGTACACCGGGAAGTGGGGCATGACAGTATATAGCTTGGAACTCTTCCAACATACTGTCTCTCTACTGAGGGTGAAGACAAAACCCGAGACCGACTTACTGTCGTCCTTATCACTCTAGAAGCTCGAATCGGTAAAGGACTTCACCTAGAGTTCACCGTTACCATACACTAAGAACATCTCTTTAGTCTTTCTCAAGTACTTAAGAATATTTTTCACAGCTGTCCAGTGTTTCTCCTATGGATCTGATTGATACCCACTCACTACATCTAGTGAGTAAGCTACATCTGCTCTGGTACATAAAATCGCATACATGATTGACCCGACTGCCGAAGCATAGGATATCCCTTGTATGCGAGCCCTCTCCAAATCAGTCTTGGGAGACATCTTTTTGGAGAGAGCGGTTCCTGAACAAGCGGGTATATTACCATGCTTAGAATTTTCCATACTAAACCTCTTTTAGTATGGTGTCAATGTATCTGGATTGGGACAATCCCAACACCCGTCTAGATCTATCTCTATAGATTTATATCCCCAGGATGCAGGAGGCATCACTTAGATTTTTCATGGAGAAATTTTGTTTTAAGAAGAGCTTGACCGAGGGTAGCATAGGAATATCGTTTCCTATCAAGAGTATATCATCCACGTATAATATGAGGAAGACAACCTTACTCTCTACAAGCTTCTTATATATACATGGTTCATCTACATTTTTGATGAAGTCAAACTCTTTGATAGCTTTATCAAAACAGATGTTTCATCTCCGCGATACCTGCTTTAATCCGTAGATGGATTTAAGAAAAGCGTTTTTAACGTGCAATCTTCCAATTTCATAGTTATGGTATACAGCAACGGCAAGTAGGATTCTGATGGACTTAAGCATAGCCACAGGAGAAAAGGTTTCATTATAGTCGACACCAGGTCGTTGACGAAAATATTTTGCTACAAATCTAGCTTTGAAATTCTCAACTTTTCCATCTACACCAAATATCTTCTCAAGATCCACTTACTCCCGATGGGTTTTACCCCTTCAGGTGCAACTTCTAAAGTCCATACTTTGTTGGTGTACATAGATTCCATCTCAGATCGCACAGCATCCAGCTATTTCACAGAGCCACTTGTGATGGCTGCTCGAAACTAGTTGGGTCATCATCTTCCATGATGCAATCCTCGCTCCCACCGTCTATGAGAAAACCGTAGTATCTATCAGGTGGATGAGGAACCATACTAGATCTGCGGAGTGGCCGAGGTTCGTTGGGGACTATTGAATCCTCCAGTTCTACCAAATCGTCAGTAACAGTTTGTGTAGCTGGAACTTTTTCCAGTTCTACTACATTGCCACTATTTTCTTTCACAAAATGTTCCTTTTTTAAAAATGTGGCATGTCGAGAAACAAACACCTTTTGTTCCTCGGTGTGGTAGAAGATATTCCATCGTGTTTGTTTGAGATATCGTACAAACTTGCACAGAACTGACCCTGCCTCAAGCTTGTCCGAATTTTGCTTGTCAATATAGGCCGGACAACCCCATATCTTAACTCGTTTAAGAGATGGTCTCTTCCCATTCCATATCTCATATGGAGTGGTAGGCAACGAATTTGGTCGGGACTCTTTTCAATAGAAATGCAGCTATCTCAAGTGCATAACCCCAAAAGGAAATAGGCAACTCAGCATTACTCGTCATAAAGCGCACCATATCTAATAGGGCGCGATCCACCGCTCCGATACTCCGTTTTGCTCTGGTGTATATGGAGGAGTAAGTTGAGAGAGAATCCCATTCTTTTTTACGCAGTCTCTGAATTCCATGCTCAAGTATTCTCCTCCCCGATCATATCGAAGGATTTGAATACTTTTACCCATATGGTTCTCAATTTCGTACTTATATTCCTTGGATTTCTCAAAACATTCAGATTTGTGTTTCAACAGGAACACGTGTCCGTATCTTGAGAGATCATCGGTGAATGTAATAAAGTACGAGGAACCATTCTTGGCATGTGTAGACATAGGACCGCATACATCACTATGTATCTGTCCAAGAGTTCAGTAGCTCTTTCTCCGTGTCCAGTAAACGGAGATTTGGTCACCTAGCCTTTGAGACATGACTGGCAGGTTTCATAAGATGTAAATTCGAACGGATTCAAATATGCATCCTTATACAACTTTAGATAGTCTTGTCGCATTGATATGACCTAGTCCGCAATGCCACAAGAAGTCTTCGCTCATTTCTAAACCATTTCTCTTGTGTGTATTCTGTATACTTAGAACTGTATTGTGATTTAGAACGTATATACCATTATACAACGTACCATACCCAATCAACACTTGATTTAGAAAAACATTCACAATATTTTTGGTATGAAATAACAGTCACTCAGAATCATTGTATTACCAGTTGGTAACACTATGTGATATTTGCCAACTGCTTTGGTTGCAACAATTGCATCATTCCCTACTTCTAAAGACATATCACCCTTTCCCAGTTCTCTACCTCTCTATAGCCCATGTAACAAATTATATACGTGTGATCCTGATCTAGTATCCAAAATCCAGGACGTAGAGCAAACTGAGAAACAGTTCTCGGTTACGAACACACCCGAAGACGATGCATCAATATGCCTATTCTTCATTTAGGTGGCGTGGAAATCCTGATATTTCCCTATTCCCTGTTTAGACTTATGATAATTATAAGATAGAGCGGAACCTAACCCAGTATAATAAGTGGGTTCGGTCAATACATCCATATTATTATCCTGATTAAGACGTGTCATTGGTCGCTGCCAGGAGAGAGAGAAGGATAATCACTTTGCGCGCGCTCTTTGCAAGATTAGATCGGTTATTATTTTATCTAATCAGGATGGCTCCCACTTTTTTTATCAAATCTTTCTTCAAAGCATAAAAGGTAAGATTAGTCGGGATTAATTACATTCTACATATTCGCTAACCGGTTAGCCAGGCCAGTGTCGGTACTCCGAGGAAGATTCCCCATGCTTTCGCACGGACCTAATTAAAATAAACCTCATTTTCCTAGAGGCATAACCCCGTTGACACTTTTCTAGACACCTACTGGATTAGCTAATTGTAAAGTGCAAAACTCTCTCAAGAGTAACTCTTACTCACAGTGGGTATCGGGATCCAACTATCATATAGAAGGTATGCAATCTCATTGCAAATTTCAACATTTGAAATTCTCGATAATGGTTTTTACCCCTAGCCACTTATGACCTTAACAAGGTCAACAAATCATAAGCGCTAGTCAAGTTCTACCCGTCATTTCTTGATTGAATTAAACACATCCGTACGACCCTTAACAAGGTCAACAAAACCGTACGACTACCCTAACCCAATCACATCACATGCTGGCAGATAAGCACTAATTAGCTACCGCATACTACGTCTTGACGGAGGTTAACAAATGCAGCACGAATACTAAATAGTACTTATTTGAAATGACGGAGGGCTACGGCTGATTTTTAAGAAAACTTTTAACGTAATGAAATTGATGTCGTTGTGGAATCTAGTGATTTGAAAATGAGTGTCTTTTGTAGATTTTGCTAGTTTCGCTAAAAAGGTCACTCCCGGTGAAGAGATCTCGGCTCTTTCCTCATCAAATGAGGTTCTGGATATTCATCAAGAAATACTACTATGCAAAACAAGAACTGGAGAATGTATAAAAACAAAACCGAGTGGGTTGTAGTATTTGCTAGTTTTGCTAAAGGTCACTCCCGATGAATGGATCTCTACTCTTTCCTCATCGAATAAGGTGCTGGATATCCATCAAGGAATACCACTATGCAAAGTAAAAATTAGAGCTACTTGTTTTTAAAATCTTGATTCTACAACATTTTTAGGTTTCTTTCCTTTCATTAATCTCATTAATGAAGTCCCATCATTTAATGTTTTCTAAACATCACAGAAAAAATGAAACGAAAATAAAACATACGCTTATGCTATCTGCATTCACCACAGGACCTCGTCATGCACCGTTAGGTTACTTAACTAACGGCAGAGCAGGGGCTGGACTAGCGCGGGTGCAAAATATAAGCAACGTTTATTATATATCATATATATAATATAACATTCGTCTCATGTAGTTATATGATCACATCACAGAACCAAGCAGCAGAAGCAACATATGAAATATTGGATATACTAGGATATTCGTGTTTTAAATTTAGCCAGTAATGTAAAACACGGATTTTACGGTCGTGATGAATAGCCAAACCCATATCCCTAGACCCCTACAAGAGCGGCGTGATGAATAGCCAAACCCACATCCCTAGACCCCTACAAGAGCGGCAAGCAACCCCACCAATTCTAGAGTTAAGAGACCCGATCTCAACTCCTTGAGATGGTCTCCTACTGGACTCTAAAACCCGGTTACTTGTGCTCCCCTCCTTGGGTCAATCCTAATGCGAAAAAGTAAATAATATACATCAATGGTGACATTATCCTTAACCCGGAAGTGCCTCAATAAAAGAATATTACATACAGATTTTACATGAATGAAAATAAAAAAACTCCCATCTCACGGCTATTCATTCATGACGATCCAATAAACATATCACCAGCAACACATAACATCTCATGTCATCAACGTAAGTAAATATGCATATCCAGAAATTTGTTGACATATAGCAGCGAGATCAGGATACCCACACATATTACACTTACGGTCGCAGAAAAGAAAATGAAAAACTACAATAATTAGAATCCGTATCTCCTTAGACATCATAAACCCAGAATATCTCATATTCCGGATTTCATGCCTAACCTATAAACCTTGTATTTTAGTCTCAAATTGAAAACATTTTTCAATTATTTTAGTCGGGTAATTCAACAGGATTCCCGACTACATCATCGAATACTCATCGGAAACTTTGGCAGATGGCCGCACCCCCGATACCGTCGTCAAAGTGCACTAAGGCGGAACACCGTGGCTGCAAGAACCCGAGTGGGTACTTTTGGCAAAGGGGTTCTCCTACAGTCACTTGGTCGGGGTTATGGGGCGTGGCTGTCAACTAGAGTTACCCGACGAGTGTTCGCGTACAATACGTGATTGCGACGGAGTTTTAATCCGAATCAAAACTCCGTGGCAACCAATTAACCGAGACGATTAACCGATCCGAATCAAAACACTAGATTTAGAATATACTAACTAGTTTTCATAAAACTAATTATTCCGGATTCTGACAATTGTATCACATATCAAACTTAAACCCGAAACGATTTAATAAGTACGACTACGAAACACTCCGAATTAGCCCCTTAACAAAATTAATATCACATGCAATTTTGGACTAATCAAAAATAACCAGAAACCCCAATACTAAGTCTACAGAGCACCAAAGAAAAACGAACTAAAACCTATACAAAAGAACCGGCAACGCCGGCCTTTTAGGCATTCTCGCCGGCCAAAACAAAACATTAGGGGCTCGTTTTTCTCCAGTGTTCTAACTACATCATATGTAGTATTCTGCACTTATTTAAAAAAAATTCAGAGAACCTTTTGAAATTAACAGAAACTTGCTATTTGGGGTTCGGTGTTTCGAAGTTTTTCGGTTTCGTGATTCAAATTACATCGTCTAATTTTCTAACCTGGCTCTGATATCATGAAAGTCTACCCTAGCACCACCACGAGATTCTAGCAGCATCAAACATGCCGAATTTTAAAATTTTACGAATGCTAAGCTAGATTAACCAAGATACTAACTAGAAGATTAAGGTTTCCTATGGTGATATCATGAAACTAAAGAGAATGAAAGAGCATACAACCTTTCATGACCATCTCCTTCTCTTCTAAAGCTCCGGATTATAGTTCATGCGACTCCACTAGGCTCCACTTTGAGTTGGTGCAAGCTTCCTTCGATGATCTTCGTGCCGAAGATGATCCACCCAAAGTCCGTCAATCCAAGCCATCTCAACACACTACACTTGATTGCTAATCAAGTGTAGGATGGTAAAGTAGGGGTTTTATTTGCTCACTAATTTGTTCAAGTTTCATAGTTCACATCACATGTGAGGGGTTGAAGCTTGAAGACATGAATAAGAGAAAGAAGAAGATGAGAGCAAGAAAAGAGCTCAACTCAAGAAAGAGCAAGCATGAAAAAAAAATATGGCTAAATGTTGAATGGCTAATATTTTTCCCTTCTTCAAATTGAAGCATGCTTGATTTTTTTAATAAAAAATCACACCCATGCTTCAATAGTGTTAGCATAAACATATAAATATAATAAAAGCCATGCCACACCATACCCTCCACCTCTCCTCATTTTCCACATCATTATCCTATTTTCCAAAAATAGAAATACATGCCATGCTTAATATATATTTATATATGAGAATAATGGAAGAAAGAGGCCATAGGAGGGAATTTCCTCCAATGGCGTCAAAAAATTACACTCTCCCTCATTTTTTCCAACGATCGGCACCCACCATCTTCATCGTTATCATCTAAGATGTGGGTACACCAAATTTCATGTGATTCTACAACTTTTTCACCGTTGATTTAGTGGGTTCAAAATAAACGGTTTACCGACAATAGAACTTTTTACATTGCTAAATCAACAGCAAAAAGTTGTAAAATCACATGAAATTTGGTGTATCCATATCTTAAATGATAACGATGAAGATGGTATATGCTGATCGTCGGAAAAAATGAGGGAAGGGGTATTTTTTCGACGCCATAGGAGGAAATTCGCTCCTATGGCCTCTTTCCTCCATTATATATATATATATATATATATATATATATATATATATTGAGCTAATAATATTAGTTAAGATATAATTATATCAAATATAATATACATCATATTATTAAATCAACACTTAATTTAATAATCCGGTTATATCACATATAACCGACTAATATCATTTATCTGTATATCATATCATCAAATCAATACTTGATTCGATAATCCGGTTAATAATCCGGTTATATCACATATAACCGACTAATATCATTTATCTGTATATCATATCATCAAATCAATACTTGATTCGATAATCCGGTTATATCACATATAACCTGACCGACATCAGATAACTGCCAGATTAAAATACGGTATCATATACTCGTATTTAATCAGGCCCCCGCACATATTATCATATATGCCTTATTTCGTTTCGCTTGAACCAGGAAACTTCTGTGTGGGACTCTAAAGACTCGTCAATACGCCAGCAGTACGTGATGATCGCATCAGTCACCCACAAGCCGTCAGCGGTACTAGCTGGACGTAACGGCTACCCAGGTATTGAGCGATATGAAGATCAACAAGCAAGTTTGTCCATACTCTCCAAGAAGATTATCAGTAACACTTACCGTATATTCCGGTCTCTTCGTCTGATATGTCGCATATCATGTTTAGGAGTGGAATCGTCAGACCCCAGTAACGTGATAAGTCATGCTGATGTCTGGCCTATAACGGTTCGAGAAACTACTGATAACTCTTATTAGCAGCCCTGGCCAGGGACTTCCAGTTATAGCCAATCGAGCATAACGCAACATCAACCCCTAATACCGGGAGAGACGAAACCCCTCCTATCGCTCATTACTTCCATGTGACTCGGGACTGTACCTAAAATCCACCTGTTTGCACGACTCTTTTGAGCCGTGGTAGGGAGGAAATCAAAGCACGGTGGGAGCCATATAAGACTCTATGATGATCTCGAGTCTACAGACTAACATGTACCAGTGTCACCAGAGGACTGCTATCTGACGATAGGTATACTACAAACTAGGAGTTCTCGGCGAGTTCTGTTCGGTGTACCCATTCTTTAATAAGCACCTGTGTACAATCTTTGATGTCAAACACCAATGGCTATGGAACCAACCATCGCTCTATACAGGGTCAAGAAATGTACATACTAGTCTACTCTGGAATATCGATTCCCTGTCTCGATATTCTCTCGACTAGGAACAATTAAAGGATATGCTTGTGGCCTCTAGGGCATACATATTCCTAATAAACCGATATATCTCGCTTACTCGGGGCTGGATTACACTTGGTGTCATAATAAACCCGTCATGGCCCTTCAAAGTTTGGGGCACCGACATAGTTGGTCCAATCAATCATCCGTCATCTAAAGGTCACCTGTTCATATTGGCCGCAACTGACTACTTCTCCTGGTGAGCTGAAACTGTCACACTAAAAGAAGTCAAGACAAAAAATATTCTGATGTTCTTCTGGCATAATATTCTATATCGCTTCGGTACACCGAGAAGAATCATATCTGACAATGGGCTTTCTTTCAAGAGCTTCAAAGTCTCGAGGTTCGCTACTCAGCACAAGATAGACTGGAGATATTCCTCCATCTATAATTCAAGAGCCAATGGGCTAGCCGAAGCCTTCAATAAAACTTTATGCAAGCTCCTGAGGAAAAATGTTTCAGCCAACAAGAGAGACTGGAATCTCAAACTTCATGAGGCGTTGTGAGCATATCATACCACGCACCGTACTCCAACTCAGTCCACTCCATACTCATTACTCTTCGGAGTGGAAGCGATCCTCCCCCTCAAAATTGAAGTTCCAATCTTAAGAATGGTCGTTCAGCACGAGTTGACGGAGGAGGAAAACGTGCTCCTTCAGCTTGAAGAGCTCGACGCCCTCAAAGAAAAGAGGCTCGCAGTACAGCAAAATCCGGAGCTGTACCGAGCCCAAACGTCACGGGCCTATAACAAGATAACCCATCTCCGCGCTTTCAAGAAAGGCGAATTGGTGTTGGTCATCAAAAGACCGATCATCCCCAATCGACATGCCAAGCGAAAATTCGAGCCAAACCGGGAATGACCATACGTCATCGAGAAAGTGTTTGATAGAGGATCCTACCAGCTGATAAATGCCGAGGGAGAAAGGCCCATGCCACCCATCAATGGCCGACATCTCAAGAAATACTATACGTGAATACTCCAAGTCGCAGGCGAATTGAGCACACCGGCCTTACGGTCTGGATCATACATCATGTAAAACCGTATACAATCCACGGGCATAAACGACCCCTATCTCTTCCAATTCCTACCAGAGAGACTATATTTAAAGTCCCACCAGCAATGAAGATTCGCCAATATAAAAAAAGAGAGAAAGAAAAAAAGGTATGTCCATAAGCAAAACGGGCATGGATGAAAACCTGAAAGGGCTCCGTGAGTAAAAGCAGCAGGACTGCCGGTGATTTTGTGAAAACCCGAAAGGGTGCAAACTCGTAAAAAAGAGATGAAATACACTCGCAAAGTCCTCTCCATCTTGTGAGGAGAAAATCCCCGCGTGAGATCCTTACGACTCACAAAGGAGAAACACACTTAGGAATCCCCACAATTCGTAGGAAGAAATACATCTGCAGGATTCTCTCAACTCGTAGGGAGAAAATGCTTTCATGAGACCCTTACGGCTCATAAAATTGAAAAGTCTTAGGTGATAGAGATCTAAACCTGTCTCCTAAGCCATCGCTCCCCAACGGGCAACAGCAAATGCTGAGTCGCTTCTGGCATTGCTTCAGTGTTAGCGGTGCTGATGTCGACCCAAAACCTAAATTCCAAGTTTTCCCAACGGTAAATGATGAGTCGCTTCTGGCATTGCTTCAGTGTTAGCGGTGCTGATGCCGACCTAAAAACTAAATCACAAGTCCTCCTGGGTCAAATGATGAGTTGCTCCTAGCATTATTCCAGTGCAACAATACCGATGCCGACCCAAAAACCAAATCCCAAGTCCTTCTGGGACAAATGATGAGTTGCTCCTGGTATTATTCTAGTGCAGCAATGCTGCCGGCCCAAAAACCAAATCCCAAGTCCTTCCGGAGCAAATGATAAATTGCTCCTGGCATTATTCCAGTGCAGCAATACTGATGCCAAACAAATTCTAAATTCCAAGATCCTCTCAAATTCATAAGTCCCGCCAAATAAGGCAGAAATCAAATAGATCAAATTAATGTCCCACCTAATAGCGCTTCCAAGCTCAAAAGCCCGGCTGGACGGATAGGGAACTCCTAAAATAAATCAAATCAGATAAATCAACCCTGACACCGTAGAAAACGGAGCAAGTCAACTTCAATCATGACACCGCGGAAAACGAAGCAAGTCAAATCAAATCCCGACACCGCAAGAAGCGGAGCAAGCACCGACCGTCCAAGTTGCAAAAAGGGCAGCACCGACCGTCCAAGTCGCAAAAATAGCAGCATCGATAATCCACGCCGCTAAAATGGCAGTATCGACCCTCCACGTCGTCAAAAGGGAACCCAACCAAATCAAGTTCCATATAGAGCAAGATCCATCAATTTCATGCACACAATCCACACACGCGGTGTGCATTTATTGATGTGGGAACTTTTTTTGGGTCAAAAATTACACTCTGGTTGACCAAATCAAAATCAATGTCAACCCCAAACCTAGTGGGCCCAAACTCTGGTCAAGACCGAGCATAGAAGAGACCGACCACATGACAAAAAGAATGAAGTCATAGATTGGTTTAATGCAATTCTTTTTTTAGAAATAAATGTATGAAAGTTGGGCAGAAAGCCAAAATTTTGTAAATCTCATGACTTATGTGCAAAAGGAAATAAGCACATAAGGTATGGGGTGGCACAAGTACCATTTGGCAAAACTCAAAAGATTATATGTAAAGTGTGTAGTCTATAAAGACAAACATGATGAAAAAATAAAGGACAACCTTTTATTCTCTCAAAAAATTAGGGTTTTGTTCCTCTTCTCCTTCCTCAAGGTTCTAAACCTTCTTTCTTTTTTTTGAATCAAATCAAAAGTTTAACTCTTTTTTTTTTCAAAAAAAACAGTTTTTCACTATAAAACCCTTGAAGGGGAGCTCGGATCTTCCATCAAATCCCCAAAAGGGGAGATTTTTAAGTCTCGTCCTTCTCCAAGATCCAGCCAACGGAGAGAAGGAGGAAGGAAACTCATTTCCAAAAAATACTAGTTCGGGAAGATCCAAGACTGAAAAGAAGATTCAGGGCTAAAGGGAAGAAGAAATAGGTTCTCTTTGTTCCTTCCCTTTTTCTGGGAGTTTCCAAAGTCCCTTAGAAGTTTAACTCAAAATCTACATCTAATTTATTACATAGGAGTTTAACTTTAAATCCAAATCTTTTGGGAGTTGAACTCCAAATTTATACCTAATTTCTGTTTAGGAGTTCAACTCTAAAACCTCTTGAGAGTTCAACTCACAGCCTAAGGGTTAAGCCTCTTTCTCTGCTGGTGTTTCCAGTGGTCGTGTGCCGCACACGTGACCCGCTGGCGCTTAGCGGTCACATGACCTGCTGGCGCCCAACATCCTCGCGCAGGGCACGTGACCAGCGGACGCCCAGCGCCCACGCGCCACTCACCTGACCCGTGGGCGCCCAACGCCTACGCGCCACTCACGTGTCCTTAGGATGCTCCTCAGCCCTTTTTTATACACTTCACACTCAAAACACGTTCCTTACGAGAAAAAATTTCTAACGGGGTGCTGCCCCGCTTCCCGTAAGGGGGCTGCTAGCCCCCTTAACTTCCAGCCAGCTATCCGGATAGCGAGACACCCGTAAACTCTGCGAGGCCCCCGATATACCCTAGACGCTTTAAAACACAACACACGCACACTGCACATTGAGTTCGCATGACCAGTTTGACCCGTCAATCGGAGGTTTCTTCGCTCTCAAGGAAAAGGGTAATTAATGACAGCTTAGTCCGGCTGCAGGAGATTCGGATACTCACAATCAATGAATCCCAGCCTACCCTAGACGGGGGGAATCAGTAATGCGCCTGACAAGTGACGCGTATTCCCATCTCAATGGGGTCACGAAAAACACCCTATAGTGACTATGGAAAAATATTTTCTCGCCATAAGTAGCATGGTCGGTTTTGTCACATACTATATTCATGTATTTTGGGAAGCGGGACATGACAACGATTAAGATAAAGGCAGGTCGACGAGCGAACTTATCCGGACCCGACAAAGTCTATCAACGACGAATACCATATAATCCTGTCTCTATGTCAGAGATAATCGCATACCAGATCAGGGGTAGAATTGTCAGACCCCCAATAACCCGATAAGCCATGCGACAGAGAACTCATAACTAACTGGAGATACAACTGATAACACATATCAGTTTATCTCCACTGTGATGGCCATCGATTTCTGGTTATAGTTGTGTCCTACACAGTGCGATATCGACTCTCTATACCGGGAGTGATGAATCCCCTCGACCGCTCACTGTCTCCATATGCCTCAGGACTATACCCAACTAAAATCTATTTGCATGATTCAACAGAGTCGTGGTAGGGTAGTAATCAAAGTATAGTGGGAACACACACAAGAAACTGTGGCTATCTCAGGTCAAGGAACCACCATGTACTATTGTCACCAGAGAACTGCTATTTGACAATTGGTATAATATTATCTAGGAGTTCTCAGTGAGTCCGTCTAGTGTAACTCATCTAATGAGCACCTGTATACAATTATCGATGTCAAACACCAATGGTTATGGGATCAGCCATCGTCTCGTACAAGGTCATGAAATGTATACACTAGTCTAAACCAAAATATCGATATCCAGTCTCGATACTATTACGGCTAGAGACATTTAAGGATATGCTTATAAGCTACCAAACCCCACTAGTATAATCCCTATCATTAATCCCAGTAGTCAAGCAAATATCTTATATGCTTTATCATATATATTAGCGATACGTGATAACGAGTAAAACATATATTCATGATAGATAAAAACAAACCAGATGGCATGCTGTTATCTCGAGTAAAACTATTCCCTATATAGATCCTCATGAATTCAGTAATCGCATTCCTACAATTACGATAATTGCTTTGAGAGCATCTATATCCATCAGATTGAAACCTTAGAAAATAACATTTAGGCATGTACGCAAATTCTTCGATATGGTTAGGCACAAAGAATTTTTTTTCAATGCGCGCCATGCACAAGATACTGTTTATGTTTTATCAGCTCTTAGTATTCATGCCAGGTTTAATCAGTAAAAGCCTGAAACAATTCACTAAATACAACTTAAAAGCACAGAAGCAACAAAAAGAATCAAAGATTTCAACTGTTCACATTTTTCTGTAAAAAAAATTAGATTAGCTTGATAACATTACTCATAAAAGGAAAATTTGGTCAATCCGACATCCACATTACATATGATCAAAACTTAATTCTTTTGTTCAATTTTGAAGGTGCTCGTCTAAAACTAATCTAAAAGCTATCGATCGATGATATACCAAAGATGAGCTGAAGGTGTTTCAAAGCTCACCTATATTTCCATTAGAGGATGGAAACAAAAACCGATTCAGCTGGCGACAAATTTTTGGAAGCGTGTAATCATAATCTTGGAGACAGTCGTTGTGAGCAAATGCAAGGAGCCCAACAGCGATTGTGAATGCCAGCATTAACAGAAACAAGCTTTTAGACGACCGAGTGAGTAAATCAATTGTCTTTTCCTTTTTAGTAACTGTCATTTCTGATTCTTTCTTCAACACATTTCTTTCAAGCTCCTGTCCATCCGTGGTCTTTTGGGTGAGATCAGACGTCATTTTATCTCATTCTCGATTAATGGTAATTCTTTTTCATCTTCAGCAACCTTTGCTCTCTCGCTAGCTTCTTTGGTTTATGACTCAACTTCTTGATTTTGTGATTCCTCTGATGAAACTACTTCTTCCGCTGCTAGAGCACTATCTAACTCTTCTAAATCCTGTTTCTTCTGGTATTGCGAAAAGTAGGAAATGTTGTCGCTATATTGCATTCTTTCATTACATCGTCACGATGATTGATATTATCCATTGACAGGCTCTCCTCTACTTCCTTAACCATCTTAGAAATCATATACGCTTTCTCCTGCAAATAAGCATAAATAAAAACATCATTATCTTAGTTGCATGAAAATTTTGCAGCAAGAACTAACCATATTCCGTTAAATTATACCTGAATTGCCACCGGATTATCAACAGAAATCTCTCTATCCCTGCAAAAGAAAAGATAACTCATGAGATTGCCTTTCTAAGAGATACAGAAAATTGAGAAGCTTTTTGAGAGTGTTCACAATAACCTGTCGTTGGAGATGAGGAAACTCTGGTTTTTGACCACATTTATGTTCGCATCTTCTTCAGAATGTACTGCAACCAATTCATTTATCTTTTCTGGGGCCTCCGAATTTGGATTCATTTCGACATCTGGCACAATATTTTTCTTGAAACCGACTACTTTAGCTGGACAAACCCCCTTGCTATAAAATTGATTGCAAAACTTTCCTGTCCCTAACAATTCTTGCCTCTCACTATCCTCCTTTATAAACGATCTTGTTTCATCTTCCTGGGATTTTACTGCTAAGCATCCTCCTTTTATGCCATCTCCTTTTTCTTCTTCTAAATGGTTGATCTCATAACTCTCTTTTTCTTCTTCTGCTTCTGCTTCTACTTCTATATAGGTGGTGTCATCTCCTCCTTTATCTTTTTCTTCTACTTCTCCATCTATATCGGAAATGTCATCTTCTCCTTTTTCTCCTTTTTCTATTTCTATATGGACTATTGCATATCCTCTTTTTCTACTTCTTGTACTTCTATATGGGTGATGCCATCTCCTCCTTTTTCCTCCTCTTCTCCTTCTTCTACTTCGTCTACTTCTATATCGGCAACATCATCTCCTTCTTCTTCTTCTCATTCTATATGGACAATGGCATCTCCTTCGATATGGGCAATTTTGTCTTCTCCTTTTTTTTTACTTCTTCTACTTCTACATGGCCGGTGTCTTTTCCTCCACTTTCTTCTTCTGATTCTTCTACTTCTGCATAGATGATGGTATTTCCTCCTTCCTCTTTTTTTACATGGGCATTGTCATCTCCATTTTCTTCTTCTGCTTCTTCCACTTCTTCCACTATTTCTACTTCTATATGGGCAATTCCATCTCCTCTCTTTACTTCTTCTATTTCGTCAACTGCTTCTAATTCTATATGAACGAAGCCATCTCCTTCTTTTTCTTCTTCTTCAATATGGGTGAAGTTGTCTCCTTTTGATTCTTCTTCTATTTTTACACGAATGCTGTCATCTTCTCCTTTTGATTTCTCCTCCACTTCGACATCGGTGGTGTCATCGATTCCTTTTAATTCTCCTTCCACTTCTAAATAAAAGGTGTCATCTCTTTCTTTTATTTCTTCCTCTAATTCTATATAAGCGGTGTAATCTCCTCCTTTTGATTCTTCTTCTTTTTCATCTTTTTCTTCTACTACATCTCCTATATGGGTCATACCTTCTCCTTCTTCTCCTTCTTCCTCTTTTACTGCTTTTATTTCTATATAGATGATGCCGCCTCCAT
The DNA here is from genome assembly GCA_030015575.1 of Agapanthus africanus. Taxonomy (NCBI): domain Eukaryota; kingdom Viridiplantae; phylum Streptophyta; class Magnoliopsida; order Asparagales; family Amaryllidaceae; genus Agapanthus; species Agapanthus africanus. Next base: position 88,967,644 of record JASDDO010000028.1, on the reverse strand, counting down.
CTTCTTCTTTTGCTTTACTGTCAACCATGCCCTCTCCTTTTTCTTCTATTTCCTCTTCTACTACTTCAATAGGGGCCATCTCATTTCCTCTTTCTTCCATCTCTTCCTGTTCTGCTATTTCTATTTCTAAATGGGAAGTGTCGTCTCTCTTTTCTTCTTTCTCCTCTTCAACTATTTCTACTTCTATACAAGCAATACCATCATCTTCTTTTCCTTCTACTACTTCTGCCTTGGTATTCTCGGTCTTCAGGTCTTCCAAATTTTCACTAGTCTTGTTATTGGGCATGTCAAACTCCACACCGCCGTAGTTTGTATTATTTTCTTCTGAGACATCCATCTTTTTATTCTCAATTTTATCACTAGCTTTATCATAAGATCTTGATTCTCCAGATTTGATACACGAGGTTTCTTCTATCTTTGATCCTTCAACATCGGCATTAACTTCAGATTGGCTTTCTTTCATTTCCACAAGCATCTCGGTGTCCTCAAAATTGTTGCAGGCATTGACCTGAAGCAGAGATACATATATAAAAATCGTCTTATATTATCCTGAATATTTCTTGATTTTCAATCAAAAAATTACCTTTGGAGCTTCGGAACCATCAAAAGTTAGCTATCCATTTCTGCAAAGAAATGAAACTGAATTAACTTCCATTTTACATAAACCGGTAACGAAGTAAGTAATATTTTCAGGTATATATATGGAGGGAAGAAGGCCTTGAAGCAACCTTGTATTTTCTCCATCCTTCTCTTCTTCTTCAATCGCTACTTTTTCTATATGGGTAATGTCATCTCTGTCTCTGTCTTCTATTTCTTTCGCTGCTTCTACATCTATATGGGCAACACCATCTCCTCCTTTTTCTTCTTCTTCTTCTTCTTCTTGTTCTACTTCCACTTCTATACACGTATGCCATCTTCTTGATTTCCTTCTTCTCTTTCCTCCACTGCTTCTACTTCTATATTGGTGACGCCGTTTCTTCTTTTCCTTCTCCTTCTCCTTCTTCTTCGAATTGATGTTTCATCTCGCTTGTTGGCATTGAGCCATCCATCTTCTCTTCTTCAATTATATATGCTGGCTTGGCTGCTTCACCATTAGATTCCTCTTCTGGTTCCTCTTCTGCTCTCTTACCAACATCCTCGACTTGGATCTCAATTTCTTCATCTCTCTCCTTTGCTTCTTCTACACCGTTATTTACTTCCGGTTGACTCTCTTTCGTTTCCACAAGCATCTGGAAATTATTGCAGGTGTTTTGATTCTCCAATATTTCCAGACCCCTTTTGGAATCATTGCAGATAATTTCCTGAAACAGAGATTAATAGATATGTAAAATGGCCGTCCACCATTACACAGAATAATATCAGGATTTTCAGTTAAAAAGTTACCTTTTCTGCCTCTGAACTATAAACAAATGCCTGTCCATTCCTGCAGAGAGATGAGACCGAATTAACTTCTGTTTTTTCAGTAATCGATAACGAAGTTAGTGATATTTTCAGGTATATATGATTACAGCTGCTCGATGCAATGTGTGGAGAGAGCAAAGTCTTGAAGCAAACTTGTATTTTCTTCCTCGCCCTTAAACCCAATTATATCCTCGACTGTCTTGGAGATTTTTAGCTCGTCTATGTTCTCGACTTTTGAATCGATAGTTGATTTCTTCTCTACTCCATTGTCTATTTTACTCTCTTCGGCGGCATGGGCAGTCTCCAATTTTCCCAAATATTGCTCAGTTTCCATCTCACTTGTGTTTACTTCGTCGCTCCAAAATGAGAAATCATCCATAACAACATTATCGCCATTAGCCTTAGCTTTCATCACTTCTAAGTCGACAGTAGACTTCTCGGATTCTACTTCCTGAAACGAAAAGCAGAATACATTAAGATACATTTACTAATTACTACAATTGTATTGAAAGAATAATTCTCCTTCTAACGAATACTTGTATTTCAATTTAGCTACCAAATGCAAACTCTTCTTTCCTGCAAAAAATAAAAATAAAAATAAAAATAAAGGAAAAATAAAAAATTGTCGTCAATCGAGTTCAAACAAATTGTAGATTAAGAGATGCAATATATTTCAATTACCCATGATCAATTTCTTTATCTTGTTCAATTTCCTCTAAAGGCTTAGATTCAATTGAAGAATCCTCATCCTCTCCTTTCCCAGTCTCTTTCCTGACGAAAGGAAAAAGAAAAATTGTGACCCATTAAACTTATTTCATCTAAAATTAATTGCCAAAAATTAACAAATTTTCGGATAGGCATAAAAATTACCCAAGATCAAGAAGTCTCTTGATTTCATCTTGTTTCTTTCCTCTTATAAATAAAATATATACATGGATTTTATCCGGAAAAATGAGAAAAGTTCATGGTATTTCAGTGTAGTTTCCCTTTCTTACTATTTCTAACTTTATGAGCCACAAAGGCACGGTTATCGCCGCGGCAATAACCGTGCCTCCGACCACAAGAATTCCTCCGCCGCTTGTATGGATCTCTAACACACACACACTCTCCTTCTTTTTTGCCATTTTTCATGTTAGTTATATGATCAATTTGGGTTTTCTCCGTTGTTTTTGTGTGAGGAGCTCAACTCTCTCACATGTGTGATACAAAGTTTGTCTCGTTTTGTTTTGGGATGTGGAGGAGGATCTGTATTGGGATCTCAGCTGAGCGGGGATGAATGTTTGGAGTACCATTGGATCTTGATTGGTGGGCCCACTGGAGAAGTCTAGATTCGACCATGTGATTTTGATAGTGAATCCAATGGGAATTTTACATGCATAGCTTAGATTTGGTCTTTTTATTTATTTATTTATTTCCTTTTGGTGAGATTTAGATCAATGTAGATTGACCAAGAATTCTGCTACTCTCATGTTGATCGGTTATTAGTGTTGCCTTTAAGGTGTGATTTATGTTTTGGCCGACTCAGAATGTCTGGTTATTTGGATAGATGAACACAAGTCACTTATAATTGGTTACACAAAAAAAAATAGTGTTTAAATCGGACAGTTTATGCAAAGAAATACAGAACGGTCGTTGGTTTTGATCAAGTTATGATAAGGTTGGATTCTATTAATGTATCCTATATATTGATACACTGATCTTGATTCCCAAGCGACTATGATATTTGTTTGTTGTCTAATACATCACTCTACTTTTATACTGACTTAAAATTTTAGCGGTGATCGGTTTCCTCATATTCAAATCATAAAAGTATGTTAATAACGAGGATGATTAACCCCATATAATTTCATTACGTGATCTCAAGCTTTGCTCTCAAGAAAATGTCATCACAAACTAGTATTTTCAACATTACTAGCCTACTTATGGAAAGCATTGCTTTAAAATTTTGGTAGAAAAGGATCCATATTGAATGGATGGTTCTAAAGCTATTCTAAGAGAATAAGATGCTTTGAATAACTTGATGACAAGTTATCAAAGAATCAATTCACACATTGGAATACTAGCCATCATCAATTAATTCAACAACCTTACATTGTCAATAGGCTGCATATTTTAAGAATACTGAATCACAAATTCGCAAGGAGATTCAACAAATGCATACCCTACAGAAAATGTTTGCATCGAAATGAAACCGTATAGCAACTCTTGGAACATAGAAAACTTTCTTTTGATCGGACTGTCGAAAAGAGGGATAGGCGAAATTCAGAAATAAACTCACAACATTCTTCAACCAGAGCACCTTTCCACACAACAAAGCAAACTTTATTTTACATATTATGAGGAAAATCTTTGCTGATTAGCCTGAAGGATAAACACCATACCTGCAGCACTCTCAAACAGTAAAAGTAGAACACCTTTATCTCAAATTTGAAGCCCTCATTCTGAACACATTCCAATCTTCAAGCAACAGGTTTTCGAAAATATCAAATTACATATTCACCAAGGTCTAAACAACCATGACAGATTTTTTGTGAAGCAAACTCATAAACCCATTCAACCAAAATTCAAAGGCGATCCAAAGATAAGCGGCTTGGTAACCCATCGAAGCCTACAGCCTCGAGCCTGCAGTGTTTGGAGCAATCCTGTGGAGAGTAGAAAGCTTAACCTTCTAACTAACTTCATCTTCTTAAGCCTACCGCATGTCGCCCTCAGCCCGAGTTCGAACCCATCCACCGACACTTTGGTCAGGTGCACCAAGTCGGCATCTTGAAGGCACCTCAGGCTCCCAAGCAGCTTCCATAGCCCAGTCGAAGTAACAGAGCAGTAGGATATATTAATCTGCAATTTTTAAAAACAGAAAAAGAGATTTCAGGATCAACTTCCATCGACAATTAAATATAACACAATTATACAATGTTTGAAGGACTGGTATTTCCCAGTATATTGGTCCATGACCAACACCGATATAGTGACCGGTACAATAAAATTATTAAAGTAGTAAAAATTGATATCACTATATAGTACAAAATTGCATTTTAGCCCTGTACAACATATGCCTGTAATAAATTACTATTAAATATAATGATATAGTACAAAATAGGTACATGGGTCGTTATAGACTGATATAAAGGTATATAACCATGAACGCTACACCGACCAGCATATCTGTTTACTTTGGACAATGCAATTATATTTTCGGTTTGGTTTAGGCAGATAAAGTGAAGGATGCAGTACTACGTGCATTAGGCCAGAGAGCTGTGGTTCACTTTTAAGTCGTTTTCTGTTGTTGGTTTAGATTTTTTAAAATTTTTATTTTGTATGCTTTGCTTTACTATTCCAGTAAAGAAAGTTCAGGCCTATTCATCTCAATGTGCTTAAGAAGAGAAAATTTGATTTAATTTTGACAGATTAAGTGTGCTAAATAAACCACTTAAGTGGTGATAGGTGCAAGAGCACGTGTACATGAACAATGTTATGTGCAATTAACTCTTCAAATTAAAAAATCACGACAATGAAAATCACAATTAAATAATGTTAGAAGGCTTACCTGTCTGATATTTGGACTATATTGTGCAAGAGCACACATTGCGACATCATCGATAGAGTAGCATCGCTTCATATCTAGTTCAATTAGGCTATTACATCCTATGGCAATTGAAGTAATTCCTAAACCAGTGACCTGATCGAGCTCCCTCATCTCAAGCTCGGAAAGGTCTTTCAAAGAACTCAAATGCTTCATCCCTTGATTGGTTATCTCTTTGCAATAGCACAAGTTTAGCTTCCTCAGCTTCTTGCATCCGATGGCTATTGAAGCTAACCCATCGTCGCTGATTCTAGTGCAGCTGTTATTTGTTTGTCAAGTATTAGAAAAAATTCGAGGAATGTGAAACGTAAGATAGGTAAATGTGGGCCAAATTGCAAAAAACATTCCTCACATTTGATTATATCAGTAAATACCCCTCTTTATTTTTGGAACCTACACTTGGCTCCTATTTTAACGGCCGTGAAAACTTTCCGTTAAAGTCAAAAAACTTTGAAAGTTACCTAGAGAAGAATATTATACACAAATGATTGGTGAAACAACTAACAAAAATAATAACACGTTAGACCATGGTTTGAAATCTCGACCAATCCCGATCCGAGATGGCTGATTCCAATCTTGAAAATGGCCGTCCAAGTTCTGTGAGTGATACCATCCAATAATGAGTGATATTAGATTTACCATTTGCATAATTGCATATCAGGGTTTTAGTTTTAAGTTTATGATCGTCCGTGGATTCATGAATGGTTAAGCGGGTTTATTATAGGTTAATGGGTTAGTACGGTAAGCTTGAAATTATTAATTCAATTTTAAACATCATTAATTACTAAGGAATTTTCCAAATTGTAAATAATTACTTTAACTGTTCATTTATAAACTTCTCTGATTATCCTTTTCTCAAATGATATAAACTCGCTATTCCGATCCGAGAAGGCCGAGATACCGAGATTTTAAACCTTGCCTTGGACTTACGGGGATGTGAGGTTTTGCAAAGAGGGGAATTTCTGCTATACACCAAACAGCGAGGGGACACACAACTCAACAAACATTTGTTTGGTAGGTGGGGGCGGGGCAAATTACCGGTAGAGATCAAGTTCTCGGAGATTTCTGCATTTTGAGCTAATATGAGCTAGTCCCTCATCAGTGATGCTAAAGCAAAGGCCCAATTTTAATACCATGAGATTCAAACATCGAGATAAACACTGTAGTACTGCAAGAAAAAGTTGCCCAGCTTTATAATCCGTATACTTTAGCAAAAAATGGAAAAAATTGAGAAAAAATTCTAACCTTACCTGCATCATTGATGTTACAATCAGTGAGATCTATCTCTTTAATATTGGTGCAAAAGGTGCCAATCTGATCAAGACCCTTCTCAGTAATTAGAAAGCAAGACTCTAACCGGATGCATTCAAGCTTCTTACAGTAATTTGACATCGCAGACAAAGTTCTGTCTGTGAGGAGACGGCAACATGTGAGATCGATTGTTATAAGATCAACACAGTTGCTTACAAGATGACAAATGCCTTCATCGTTGACACCATGGCATTTGCTAAGACTAATATCTGTCAAGTTCTTGCAGTTGATACCAATAACTTGAAGGCTTGAAGCAGAGGCTTGAAACCCATCAAGTTTTAAAGTTGTCAGGGTGGTCTTTAGAAAACTCAGCTTTGAGAGAAAAAGTGGTGCAAGCTCCTAAAAACGCAAAGATTGATATTTTCAGTTTGGCAGAAAGAAGCAATTTTAAAATAATCATGGTTACAATCTTTAAGTGAACTCACAGGAAAACAATCGCCAAAATTGAGCTTCTGTATATACTTGTGTCCTTCAATTACCGAGATTAATCCAGAGGAAGTCACGTTATCACAGCGGGAAACATCAACAATCTGCATTATATTATATTTAAGGGTTTATTATAAAATAATTCACTGTGTAAGTAAAATTCTATGCTTTTCATCCAAAAAAGGGTCTCTATGCCAGGATAATTAATGGTTCAACTACCCTTATTGCTATGTTGCATGGATATTGATATGTACATGCAAAATATGTACGAGACTGTGAAATTGAGATTTAATGCATTAACGATTAGTTTACAATTATATTGATGTGTAGATGCAGTTTTTTTTCACATTCTTAACTGATCATTATGCTACTCTCATGACTACTGGTTTAAATAACTTGAAACTATTTTATGTTATATGGGTTGTTGTTTATACAGGTAATGAATGCCAAAGTCATCATGAGCATTTCATAATAAAGGTAAAATATGAAAAATCAACAACTCACCCGCAATGAGTTGCTTCCATTGTTGAGATACCTCAAACCCTCGTCATCTATATGGGAGCATCCAACCATGGAGAGAACTTCTAACTTCTCAAGGGAGGAGATCGAAAGAAGGGATTCATTAGTCACCTGTAAAGAACCAAGTATGTAAAGTCAAATAATCAATAAAAGGCAACAGAAATTTCAACATAAAAAGTTACAAAAGAATCTACGAATTAAAAGATCGAGAATAATATATAGTACATATATTCTCTATCAAAAAGAAACTGGCAGTACAAGAGAAAGGAATCAAATTCCCAGCAAATTCACACAGAGTCATATTCTTCTTGTCCTCTCACAATAACAAATTAGAGAAATTTTTTTAAAAGGTCTTTCTTAAATTACATTAAGGTTGGAATAATGGTGGATGGAGCCTAATGTACAGTTCCAAATACTTGATGATGCCAAAATACAGCTACAATATTTCGGTGTCGTTTGAGCTCCATGTATTATATTACCAAACACAGTACAATTTCCGGAAGAACTTATCATGAAACATTAGCTACAAATTTGAACCTAAGACGCCTTACGGCATAACAATGTGGAAACTACACATACTGTACCCTAATGTTGATCAAGGGAACATAATGTTGAATTACTGGTGAGTTATGTTTCGCTCATAGCTTTATGATTATCTCCGCCTTAGAGTTGATCAAAACCTCCAATAGACAGACAATCAATCACTTTTCCCTTATTCAAAAGGTCTTCCTAGCAAGTATTTGACACTGGTTAACAGACGATCGAAAAGTTTATCAAATTTATCATTGAGCCTTACTTTAATAAAGGTTTGAGTAATTATAAATACTCTATAATCAACATAACAAATGGCTCAACATTATTTCATTTCAATACATGACAAATTCCATATCAAAATAATCGAACCATAAAAGAAAAAAAGAATAAAAGTGTCACCTTGAGATAAGAAACATCCAGCTCCTTAATTTCCCTGCACTTCTTCACCAGCAATTTAATCCCGATATCTGAAATCTCCAAGCACCATTTCAGCCCCAACCTCTCCAATCTCCCACACCCGATCGCCACCTTCGCCAGCCCCATATCCGTCACCTCCAAACACTTATCAAGCCTCACCTCCTTCAAGTCCTTCGCCATCGAGATCGCCGCCGCCTCCCGATCCCCGACCCCAACGCAATGCGACAAATCGATCGATTCGAGCTTCGGGCACGAGCTCACCAAAGCCTCGAGCCCTCGCCATTGAACGCCGGTGGATCTCGAGAGGTTGATGCGTCTCAAGCTACGGATCATGCCACTGAAGGCGGCTAGGGTTTCGTCGGGGAACGAAGGACAGAGGGAGAGGTCTAGGGTTTCGAGGTTAGGGTAGCGGCGGAGGAGCGGAATGATGAACTCGCGGCGGAGGATCTTGAGAGATCGACGGTGGAGCGATTCTACTCGGGAAAATGCGCGGGAAACGAGACGGAATGATTTCAGATCTGAGGGCTCGTCGATGCGATCTAGGATCTGGAGGACGAGATCGAGCGAGATCGACGAAAAGCTCGAATCTTGCTGCTGCTGTTTCTTCATTGGAGACTAAAGCTCGGATTTTCTCTTGAATTGGGTCCTGGGTTCGGATTCAAAAAAAGTTGGGTTTTTTCATGTGGGGACGAAGAGGAAAGAGGAAGGAGGCAAGAAGAGAACGAAGAGCTTGTGGAAGATCGAGGGCTCGATGCTTGAGTGCATGGCTTAGGGTTTTGAAGAAGGTGAAGCTCTCGATAATGGAGATTGTAGAGAGAAACGAGAAAGATGAGATTTTTATTAGAGGAAGAAGATGAAGCCTGCACTTGTTGAGAGTACGAATATGGGGCTGAAGTTAAGGGAAATTACGAGGCTGGGACTGGGGTTGGGTTGTAAATATGGGGAAAAGGTAAGGGTAGTTTGGGGAAGAGGGAAGGTACCGGGCCAAGTACATTGCCGTTCAAGGTTCGTGCGGACCGGTTTGTTCCACCACTTACTTTATCATCGTGAGGAATCTTTGCAGAGGACTCCTTCACAATTTAGGAAATTTGTCGAAGAGTGGGGAAGGGCTTGATGTGTAACTAAAATTGTTCGATTATTATTATTCGTGGTCAAATTGTATCCCATGACAGCATACTTTGGTCAATTTGTGGTACAGAGTCAGTTTCGGTCATTACGTAATTTTGAGATTAATATTTAATTAATATCAGTAAGTAAATTACTAATTGTTTTAGTTCACTTATATAACTAAATTGAAAAAAATTACATTTATGATTGTCTAAGTACATCCAATATAATTTTTAAATTCCACTTGCATGGTCTTTCTGTACGAAAGCATATTACAAGTACACGCCACCTAAGAATAGCAAAGTTAATTTAAAACTATAATACATGTGTAAATTGGTGTTCTTGATTTATTAAAAAAATCAGTTTGTTTCATACAATGAAGATATTTATTTCTAGCTATTTATATGTTTAATCTGTAGGCAAAGCAGTTTCAAAATAATTCTTATTTATAATTCTTTATAAATAAAAACAAACTAAATTACTCCAGACTCAAAATCTTGCCCTCATTTGAAATAGAAAATTAAACACACACAAAAAAAGAGCAAATATTTACAAAAAAGAAGCAGAGTCTGCAAATAAGGAGAGAGGCAGGGGGTTTTGTACAAAGAAAACGTGTAATGGTGACAGAATGAGAACCAGGCTGCTTTTTTTATGCGTAAATAATAATATTTTTTTCTGATGGCATTCCGTACTGTAGACGGACGCAGAGGTGGGGCCCGCTAACGTGCGCAAGCCCGTACCTATCTAAGGACGGGGGTACCTGTGTTGGGCCCCGCCCACCATTTTCCTTTTTCTTTTTTATTTAGGGTACAGCCGTCCCCTCCCCACCGATTTATCGCATGATACGATGCGTACCCACATCGCTTTCCTTCCCTGGACTTTGCCACCCAATTTTCGAACCACATTAAGTGAGCCCCACTTGCATAGCATGCCACATTTGGTTTTTTGGTTTGCTAGGTGATGGAGGCCAGATGTTGTGCTCCACCGATCTGTCTCGAACGTTGGTAAACTGCTGAGATTGAATTTGAGGGTTGCCTTCTTGAGCGTGTGGATCTCAGCGGGCTTGGTTTGAGCCGGAGCCGAGCTATCCGCAAAAGAAGTCCCGAGGTGGTTGTACCACCGTGGACCCTCCGACGATCAAGTTAGCCAAGAAATTTGGGCAAAGTAGCAGCTTATTGGAATAAAATTGCGTTATCTGAGTCGTCTGGGAAAGGGATTTTTATAATAGTCGCTTCAAGCGAGCTAGCGCGAGATCTTCGCCGTCTACGCCTGCGTGATTGACGAGACCCCCCATTAATGACTAGATACGCTTGTTAATGGGGGATGCGGCGGCGTGGAACGCAGGATATTGAGTAGCGGATATCTCGCTTCTGGAGAGATATGCGGAGCCGTGGCGGAGGCGCTTGGGCTCTGCATCCTTGGTTGCTCGATAGAACCGGGAAGGTTTAGCTCGGCGGGAGGCTCGGAGACGAGCGAGAGGCCGAGAAAGCTCGGTTCTGTGATAGCTCGGAGTCGAGCAAGGAGGCCGAGGAAGCCCATCGTGTAGGAAGGTTCGGAGGTGAGCCAATGGTTATTTACATGGCGAGCATAGAAGTGTTCAGAGATCCATTTGAGGTCAAGTCATGCCTTGAGATGATAGCCATAGGGATGTCTCCAATGTGTGGAGCTTGCGCTGTTCCCGTGAGCCCCGGGACACGTCAGCTACCACGTGTCATGATCTGAAGAGTTCCCACTTATGAGCATCATCACTTTGATAGAAATTAGAGGTACATGACATGGTTGATCGGAACCGATTCCATGCGAAACGGGGGTGGATCTGTAGGTTATTCTTAGGATGGGACACATCTCACGACTAGTTCGTGCAATCGCAGCCTCGTTAAAGTCTAAAAATTTATCCATATCGGTTAGTTATGTTTACTAGCTATAAAATTGTGACTGGCAATATGGAAGATCTGCTACTACAATTTCGATGGCCGAGTTCGTAGCTTCTGAAAATGATGTGCAAGTTAATGGCTTTTAAGTTGCAGGTAGCCAAGGCCTTTGATTAAACAAATTTGGGCATTGATTATGTAAATGGAATGGCCTTAACAACTCTTTTCTGAGTATTTGCTTAATCGATACTATGAATATAGTCAAGTATCGGGACCGAGCTAGATTGCTAAAACAAATTCATCAAAGTTTACACATTTCTGGAGAGCTGTTGGCAGGCTGCACCTGGTTTTCAGTATATGCTATACTAAGCGCTATTGTCGTATTAGATTCAGATGATTAGTGATGACCGTCAGGCCCTAACGATTATGACGTGTGGGTTCTCAATAAGTAAAGGTGAACAGTGGAGTGAAGTAGAATCAGGTGTATTTAAGAGTTTTGCTCTTTTCATTTCTAGTAGATAAATGCAAGGATGTGTAAAATAATTAGGACCACTTTAAAATAAGAGCAGCCAGCAGCTATCCGTACTTACATGTGTCTTGGCAGTTTTTACTGTTGTCACCCTCCTGTTTGGACCTTGGTTTTTTTTTTGATCTTTTTCTTTTACTACAACGAAGCCCGCCGGTCCCGCGTGCCCTTCTTCGAAGCACCAAATGGAAAATCCCGGTTCGATCCCGGGCCCCCCCCTACAAACTTCTGTTGTCCACCATTGGGCTATGTGTCCCGCACATCTTGTTCTTTCTTTATCATTCTTACTTTTATCTCATGTGTATTAATTAATTAATTAAATCCAAATATTAATTTATCATGATATTATCTTCAAATGATGAAGACAGCTTGATTCGGTCACTAGCAAATATTTTCTTGCAATCCTTTCAGATTCATCGAGTGTCTGCTTCGTTGTCAAGAAATAATGGAAGAGCCGCAAGCAATCTTGAAGTAACTTTAAAAAAAATGTCATGAAAATAAACCTTACTCTTACTTTAAGTGTTTGTTTATATATTTTTTGAAGAAATAAAAAATGAAGCAACCTCCTATGTCTCTCTCATAAGCAAAACAAATAAAATAAAATTACTTTTTTAATGGTTATAAATTATAATGTTTTAAAAGTAATAAAGAGAAGTATTAAATAATTAATCCTTTTTCTTGTTCATTGTGCTCCATGGTGGGGAAATTTTTTTTGGGAGTAATCATGTCAGGTATGATACACATCATCATCTTGAAGTAACTTCCAAACTCTACTTCCATGCAGATAAACAATTAAAATACTTGAAGTAGGCTTATTTTCGGTACTTCCATGCAAACAAACATGCCCCGAGTCTCCTCATAAGCTTTAGGGGAAAATGAGTTTAGCTCCTTGGTGCAGAAACCAATAGTAAAATCTCATTGGGGGGAAAACCAAGCGAAAAACTCCCTAGATCCAAAAAATTGTATGTTTGTTCATATGGTACAACTAGTCACTTTCTACTTTGCAGCATTCCCATATTATCCCTGTCAACTTGTGGCAGATAGATGCTATACCTAGCAAATAACTGCTGCACTTAGCACATAACAGCTACTGTCACACCCCGCTTCCTAAGATACGAAAGTGGAGACGTGACGAGACCCGCAACGTAACTATATCAAATAGATACTCTATTCGATACAATTGCACTAAACGTATAGTATGCAGGAGTATACAAATGCAAGTACAAAAAAGAAAACTTTTATTCATTAACCAACAGTTATTACAAATTAAGTTTAACATTAAAGTTTATTACATCGATACATTAGAAAATAAAAGTGAGCCCTAAACGGGGGGCTAAAAAGATCATGAAGACAATCCTAATTGTAGCTAGAGAGTTCTGCGTAGTCCTCCTGTTGTCCCTTCCACCTCCTCAATTGATTCTTGGGCCCTTTCCAGATCTAACGGACATCCAGGAAAAGACATAAGAAAATGAGATATCCATCAGCGAGTTATACTCGAGTAGGATTGTTATGTCCCGCTTCCCAAAAATGGAAATAGGCACGTGATGGGGTACACGACATATTTATACCGAGAAAGGTTCTTCTCGAAAGAAATGCGTTAAGCGTATAATAAGCAATATATAATAAACAAGAAATAAACGAGAGTATAAATCCAACTACATTATTGCATTTCCAAGTCACGGTATTCAAAACAAAAGACAACAAGTCTGGAATTCAAATACAATGAAAATAGAACTAAGTAAAGCTTGAACAATAGGTATACTGAAAGAAATAAGGACTGACGATCAACTAGAAATCTGTTTGAGATGACAGCTAGGAGTAATCCTCTTTTGTCGGCTCGATCTCCCCTGTCACTGAGCCTCCTGACGAACATTCTCAAAGAAGAAAGAAAACAAAAGAATGCCCATCAGCGGTCTTACGCTTGGTAAGTCCCTAATTAATCAAAGGTATGATTGTAAAAGTGATAAACGACAAGTATATAAGTAGAAAGAATAATCATGATGCAGTGACCCGGTATAATATGGCAATTAAACAAGGTAACTATATAAGTATGGCAGTTCTATGGTCATGTGTTTGTTGAAGTGTGATAGTGAATATATGCGTGCATACGAGAGTAGACCGTCAAATCCACGGACCAACAGCACGTAAAGTTAAGCTCCGTCAAACTCATGGAACAACGACACACAAGATTTAGGTTAAGTGATTTTTAGTTGACTCTCGTCCGATGACATACATTCATTACCAAACTATCCATTTCCCCCGCGTATATCAGGTTATAAAGAAATGACATAATCTTTACACGAATCCATGAATACGTCAGGGTGTTGCAAGTTCAAATCAAGTTTCATGTCAAGTTCATGCAAAGATCACATCATTACATATTCATAGCTCGAGTCAAGTCCGCGTGAAGCATGCAATATATCTCATCAAATAGTTCATGTAGGTACAAACATAATGAGGGAGTCACGTGGAAATAAATGAGTCAAGTTTAATATTCAAGCACAAACAAGAAACAGTGTCGTGAAGAAGTGCGGAAAACTACCGATTATTCAAGCTGTATGAATTCAGAAATAAAACAAGAAATGCAGGCCTAGGTGTTATGCAAACATAGGTTCAAGTCTCGCCTGATTCTGACTAATGGTTCGGGAGATATATGTGTTTTCGTATCATTGCGTAGAATAGACCAGAATCTGTCCAGCACCAACGCACATTTTAAAAATGCAGTTTGTGCTACTTTTCGTCGGTTTTCGGGTCTCGAAAAGAATTAGGAACCTATATGTCTTTCGGTCTAATTATTTAAACAACTTGATTTCGCGCAATTCGGATTCCTGAAGCTCTAATTATGGTTATCTTAATATAAGGGTTTAAAATAGATTCTTTATTTTCTGAGCAGCAACTATAGTGTGTATTGCAGAGAATATATCGGGTCATTCTACATGTTTCTGAGTCATCAAATATATAGGAAAGTTATAGGTCTGCCAGTTAGGCATCCATACATCTAAGCTTTGTCAAAAACGATGTCGGGAGCTCGAGTTATGTCATTTTTAAAAACGGTGCACAAATCAGGACAGAATCTGTCTAGATTCGACACACAATTTAAAAAACATAATTCTATAAATTCCGTCGGTTTTTAGAAAAGCATTAAAACTAAGAAAAATCTATATTTTTCGATCTAGTTGTCCAAAACACTTGAGTTTGCTTAAATCGGATCTTAGAAAACAGAGTTATGGGTTTTCAAATGAGGCCGTTAAAAACAGTTTTCTCATCTATGAAAACAGTGAGCAAAAGTCATAAAACGTAATTCGTAATTCGGTTTGAGTTGAAATTTTCGTATAGCGTGTAAAGAAAAACTATCTATTTATCTACTTAGTTTTGTTAATGTATAGATACATAGAAATTATTTATAGTATGTTTCTAAAATATTTTAGTGTCAAAATGTCGGTTTGGTTCTCGGTTTAAAATAGGGTGGCTTTAATCGCGATTTTAATCATAGCAAAAGAGCATAGAAACAATAATACGATTAAAAAAAATTATCCAACAAATGGCAGAAAACCCAAAAATGGTTCCAAGTTTAACATCATACGATATATATATATATATAATATTTTTTTCCCATGCAAACATATACTGAGATACGATTATGTGTTCTCACGACCATTAGCACTACATATTGATTCATAAACGTGAGATAAGGAGAGCAAGAATTATTTAGTATATATTTGACTCATGAAGGTAAAGAAATTATGATTATGAACCAACTTGTATTAGACTAACAGTTCATTGTATGTATATTAATTAAGCATAGGATATACCGATAAAGTATGCAAACATAGGCATGATTGGCGACATGCAAGGGTGAGTGATTCAACAAGAGGAAAAAAGTGAAAGGGACTTACCGGAATTCAAAAAAGTATAACAGCTTTTCCTGTCGACGCCAAAATCCTAGGCCTTGAGTCCTAGAGGCCTTAAGTCAGGAAGAAGAAGGCTAGGGAACGAACTCCATCCCATTTTCTCAAATGATATTTTTAGATGATAGAGGGAGAGAAATGCATAAATTTTATTAGAGGAAAAGGCAATGTTAGGGAAAAAGAGATGGAGGAGGGGTTAAAAATAAAGAGACTTGATTTTGGTTATGGAATTCAATGCATTAAACACACCATATTGAATTTCAATTTAAAAAAAATTAAATTGAAGTTTGAAATATCTCATAAATTGGAGATTAAAGACCATGGCATATATACGATTATTTGTAGGTTATGAAAGATGATTAAAGAAAAATTGATAATAAAAAATGCACGATCGAGGTTTGAACATATGGCCTATATGTCACGCCCCACTTCTCAAAATACGGAATACGAGAATGACTAGGCCAGCCATGCTCCTACGGTCAAAGAATAATCCTGCCGTAGTCACAATCCAGCTTCTAGTAGTACATGGTAAATAATAAACACAACACGAGTAATGAGAATTACAATAACTAAATCTATCACGTTTAAATGAATTAGAGTGCAACGGATACCACTAACCAAATAAAGACAAAGGAAATGATAGCGCTGACGTCGCTGGTCTAGATCTTCGCAATATTCTCGAAATAGGGTAGGTCTTGATCTGAGCTTAGTCCACTTCTCACTCCGAATATGCATAGTCAGGTCGTCAGGACGACACAATATAGCAATATATATAATATGTGCATTAATGATAAACATGAAGTAGCAAGCATAGGGTAACAATATGAGCAGGAAATAACAGGTACATGTAAGGAGTAGCATTGAGTATCGGTTCAGTAATCAATACAATATCCATGTCTCTAAACTTATCATTCTTAAAGTCCAAGTTACTAAACCTATCGTTAGTTTGAACGTGAGCGTCAACCGCCGCAGGAGTATTCTTAAACCCAAGATACTAAACCTATCCAGGGGCTTGGAAACACAAGCCCGAATCATGATCAGTAACAATATGTACCGTTCAAGCTCAATACCACAGCAACACGCAACCACGAAATATACCAGTAATAGGACTCCCGAGATTCCGTTGATCGAACTCACACTCAAACTACCCCCAACACCCCGTGGTCTACATCAAGGTCCGTCTAAGAATTTAAATACCAGTCGTTCCATGACAAGTCTACGTAAGAATTGGAGACAAGATCTTCATCAAGTATGTCTTGATTGGTATATGAGACAAGTGGACGATCCTCAATATCTTTCCTACGACACTAATATAAGAGCTTCCATACCCGTCCCATACCAGTTATAGTTGCACTTATATAATTCCCATAGACGTCGACGATGTAATAACTAAATGGTTCCGCTGATTGTGTATAAATACGTGTCACTTCCACTATTCAATCACACTTTTACACTAACGTATTTCCCACAACCCAATCACTAACGCTTATCATTCGGTAATGTAAAAGCAGTCACTAGGGTATCAATGCAAATGATCATTAATCACCGAGGGTATAGCAGTCACGCAATATGATAGAAATGCAGCAAAATATACTATGAGTAAAATATGGGCAGCCAGCGTCATTCAGATTAGAAAATTCACAGTAATTTATACTTGCAGAATCAAGCGAAACAATATAAAAGTCATAAAAATTATACTCATTTGTCTAAAAAATAAAATTCGTTTCAACTCAATCGGGGTACTGGTTAGGAAGATATGATCATTTTAAAACAGATGTTCACTACTGGAATTCCAGTTTCTGAACTGAAAGTCCAAGTTCGAACGCATTTTTTCATTGGTTATGTTCAAAATTAGGCATCGCTACAGTTCAATAAAATATAGTTTTACAAGTTAAGATTCTAACGCAATATACGGATTGGTAATAACCATCGTATGCAGGGAGTTATGTTCTGTTTAAGATCAATGCGTATAAACCGTCGCTGCAGAAAATAGCCAGACATGTCGACGATCTAAAATACTTTTAAAATAGGAATAAGTACTTAAATTAAATGAAACTAACACCATCAGTTAGATAACTTGATTATATATGCATCGATATAGGACTCCACGTATTTTCATATTCATACAGGGATGTACATGCATTTAAAATCAGGTGTTGTCGGAAAATACTGCTCTAGACTGCAGTCTAGAGCCGTATTTTCCTACATTTTTCAGTGTCATGACTTGGCAATATTCAATAACTAATTACATAGGGTTTTAGGTTATCTAGATAGGTTTTATACGAGCCCTGGAACACCACGATTCGATTTGTATTCAATTTACTATTAATTTTATAACATGATATGTACGGTGATTTCCAAATTTAATGTAACCAATCGGGGATGTCGTTTCATGATAATAACTACGTTGTTTCAAGCCCCATTTTCTACCCAATATTCATGAACTGTAAATAAAACTATTGGTAAAATATTTAAGCATTTCTAATAGGGTTTTGGTTCTGGCAATCGCATTGAACACTTGATAAATATATACATAGTCATGATGTATGCTACACCTTAGCATGGCCACTTAGTAATCATATCAAATCGTATATTGTCTTTACCAACAACACGTTATAATCACCAGCTGTTTTTGTGATAATTAAACTATTTTAACAAGGCATTGTAGCATATAAGTTATCAACTAATGTGGTCAATTAACTCATTATTGTGCTTAAACTTGAACTATATAATTATAATAACTTTAATAAAACTAATTTCTATAATCGTAGCATGAGTAAGCAAGTGACGGGGGTTCACTTACCTGGCGCTGGATCGATGGATCAAGATGGCGACAACTCCGGCAACGGCGATGAACGGCACGACGACAACAACAACAATGGTGAGGCTCGGCCACACAACTGGGAGCTCGGCTATGGCGTTGCTTGGGCTTGACGATGGCCGGGGCTACAGCTGGTGGTGCAGCAGTGAAGGGAACATCGGCCTGGCGGTTTCTTGGATGTCGGCCGGTGGTTCAGTGGAGGTTGCAGAGGATTTAGGGTGTTGGTGGTGATGTAGGTGATGAGCTCCGGTTGTGGAGAAGGTGTTGGGTTCGGTGGTGTAGCAGTTGGTGTTCAGAGGTTGCAGGAAGGTTGCGGTGGTGGAAGTGGCGGCAGGGAGAGTCACCGGCGATGAGGTCAGTGATAGGAGAAAGAGAAGATGAGAGCGAGATTGTGGGATTGAATGAGAGAGAGAAAGATGGAGATATGGGAGAGGAGAGCTCGGTTGAGAGGGAGAGCATTCAAAGGTGGGGATCTCGGGCAAACGTTAGGGACGTGGGCGAGGTCGCGGCCATTAGCGAGGAGTAGGCCTCGCAGAGTTTGTTGGGGACGAGGAAGAGAAAGAAAGAAAGGGAGAAAAGGGGAAACCCGGTCGGGTCGGGTCAGGTGTGAGTTCGAGTTTGGGTATTGGGCTTAGGCCGGATTTAAGGGTTAGGGAAAAATAAGTTAGGGTTTTAGAATAATAGGAAATTAATTAAATTAATAGGAAAAAGAAAAAGAAAATATTTGGAAAAATATTTATTCACCAAGAAAATACGAATACAAGAAAAACGGTATTACACTATAGGACAGCGGTGTAAAGACTTAATTAATGAGCTACAAGGTCATTCTTGCACTTAGTTAACAAGAAAAGAATATAACTCAATATTCGAAAGGAAAACAGTATTTTATTAAAGAGAGGCAATACAACGATACAAAAAATTTAAGGTCGTTACAAGGATGCCTCGTGAAGACAAGTAAGAGAAGGTAACCATGTGTGTGCGATGCATGATATCATATGTGTGTAGAATAAAGGATGTCGGTTATCGACTAAGTGTTATGTATGTTTTAGTTTGGTTAGGTAAGGATACCGGGTTCTTAGTATTATTCCGTTTATACCCACGGACCAACAACTAAGTATATATGTACCGGCTATCATATATATCTTGTATGCCATCATCGTATTAAATATAAAGTGTTAGTTTTGAGCACAAATGGATCTAAAAACGTCATGTTAATATCGCATCGAAGTTGTAAATATTAGATACCGTTTTCACGGGTTAGGTAAACCAAATTTAATTCGATAATTCTTAATATTGTGTTGTTAGTTCGATATAAAGAACTGAACTTAAACCCCGTCAATCATGCTCAAATCTTTTACCCATATTTTCTTTTACTGCTTATGAATGTCACGTAAAAAACTGAACTCTAAACGACGAAGAATCGCATGTGTGACGACGCCCGAAAGAGGCGATGTCAATTATGTTTTTACTGTACATGTCGAGATGTTAAATTTAATATAAAATTAGACATGTCAGAATGTAATGTTCTACGGCTCATATCGAAGCCGAATCGATAATCTAGAACCCTCTATAGTTTATTATTCAATATTGATAGATCACAGCAACAAGAATTGACTGCGAATGCAGCTCTGGACTGCAGTCCAGAGCAGCATTCCACGTTGATACCTGACTTTATATGAATGTGTAGCACTGTATGAATATGTAATTATATGTAACCCTATACCGTTGTAAAGATAATCCTGTTATCTAATTCTTGGTTTCAGTTTTGTTTAATTTTACTACCGTTTGATATTTTAATTGTAATTTAAACTGTCAAAGTGTACTGCAGTTCCAAGCAGGGACAAAACGGATGTTCTGACCTTGAACAGAACGTATCTCCCAGCACACAGTGCATATTGTCAATCCGTCTGATGCGTTGAAAATATAATTGATAGATCTAAATATTACTCTCTGCAGCGTTGCCTAATTATGATCCCAACAGAGTGAAAAATGTGTTACGAATTGGACTTTCAGTTCAGGAACTGAATTTCCAGCGATAAAAACTTAAAATGAACTAATTTTGTCAGATCTCTGTTGGAATTTACTTTTTACCTCTTTTGTAACATTTTGTCTAAATACTATCATGTAGATTAATATATTTTTCTGAAATCATAAGGTGCGTTGTGTTTCATATCGTATGTGACTTGCTATGTTGCATCATTCTTGTATTTTGCCCGAAAGTAATACCTTTAGTGATAGCGAACGTACATAGTGATTTATAGCGAACTTTACATTGTCGAACGTGAGTAGTATTGGATCAGTTGTATCAAGTACGCCAATGATAAGTGATTGATTCGTGAAAGTGAACAGGGCAATGAAAGTGAATAAGATCGTGATTTGGCGTGTGCTTGTACATAAATAGTCCTATACGTATAGTTATTGTGACCTGGGGAAAAGAGGAAATCAAGATGGAATTGAACCCGTATTTAGCGAGGTACAGTGACTTAGAGAATGATCATTCGATATTACACACACACACACACACATGTTTACCGCCGGAAACCGGGAAGACGGACCGTCTTGCCTGAATCTGGGGGCAGATGCTATTTGGTGCTATCCGTTCACCTCTCCGAAGATACCAAGTTGATTTATAGCACCATGTATCGAAGGTTTAAACGGATGCAGCCGATGTAGCAGACTTCATCAGATTCCCTCTCGTTTGAGGGGTTTTTGATTGTGGGGACGCTCTTCCCTGCAGGCGCAAGCCCCTGCAGTTAATTACGCTACCGCATCGCGATAACAACTTTTTCCTTCTCCAGATGGTCACTTCGTGTCGTGGGTGTTTGTTTTGTTTTTGGTTGCCCGTGGATTGTATACGGAGACTAATTTATGCTGTCGCCCGTAGGGCGTGAATTAGTCCAAATCCGTATTTTCTTAGATTTGGGTTTTGGTTTGGGTTTAAAGATACGTTAGTCTCATCTGAGACTAAGATCAACTTAAACGTTTGTTAAGGATACGTTAGTCTAATTTTAGACTAAGATCAACTTAACGGGATCGTTTAGATCCAACAAAAGAGCATTTGGGCTCTATTGTTTAGTTTAGGGACTTTACGGTCAATTTCCAGTTTAAGGACATGGTGGTCCAAGGTTAAGGACATCATAGTCTATGGGCTTAAGGACCTCACAGTCCAGGTTAAGGACATCGTAGTCCATGGGCTTAAGGACCCCACAGTCCAGGTTAAGGACATCGTAGTCCATGAGTTTAAAGACCCCACAGTCCAGTTTAAAGACGTCATAGTCTATGGAATGTATGGTTGTCGGGACCCGTCACCTCTCTGAAGACGTTGAAGGATTACAACGACATATATCAGAGGAGTTCAGAGATGTACCCTTGAACCAATTTTTGTTGGGAGATCTATAGTCCAATTTGGGACTAAAGTCTGTTAAAAGGTTTATGAGCATATGGGCTCAATTGATATGAGTTGAGAACTTATGGCCAAACTTGGGCTAAGTCCAATAAATTTTTAACATTTATTGTTCTGGTTATTGAGCCTTTATTTGGGCTTAGCCTTTTTAATAATGCTGAGCATTAGATCCTGACATTTTTTGTCTTGTATTGAATGCATAGCATTCATCAGAACAATGTGTTCTGACAGTGCGCCACGTGGCGTGCCAGGCGCTTTGCGCCAATTAAAGAGTGCATTGCGCTTCTGCCAAGTAGCGCACACGAAAAGGACACGTGTCGCGCTTAGCGCTAAGCGCCAGTATATGAGCGCATTGCGCTTTTGATTTACAAGCGCGTTGCGCTAGTTTTGTGGTGCACCAGTGAGTGACACGTGGCGTGTTTGGCGCTGAGCGCCAGCCTATGAGCGCAGTGCGCTGTTTCAGGAGTGCAAAGCGCAAGTAGTGTCTATGGTTGACACGTGGCATGTTTTGGCGCTGAGCGCCGGTCCAAGGAGCGCAAACGCGCAGTTCATGAGTGTAAGGCATTTTCCAATAGCGCAAAGCGCATTTGATCAAATTTATGATCAGAGAACAAGTTTATGTTCTTCTTAAAGGAGGGTTTACCTCAAGATTCAAGAACAAAAGTTCTTGTTTTATAAAAGGGCTCTGCCTTTGTAGATCAAGGATCTGTGAATGAAGTAAATACTTATTTTATTTTTTTATGATTAGATCTTTTGATCTTTTTTTTTTAATAAAAAACCTTGGTCTTTTGTAGATCTATGATCTTTTTAGAAGATGGTTCTTCTTTTTATGAGATGGTTTCATCTCTGTTTTCAAAAACTTGTTCTTTACCTTGAAGATGAAGAAATGATCTTTTTTTTCTCTAAGAGCTTGCTCTCTTTCTTTTTGAGTTTTCTCAAAATTTGTAGGGGGGGTTTCTCTCTATCAGACTTGAAGTCTTGGGGCCTTTATATAGGGCCAATTGATTTGTTAAATCAGTTTTAAGAGATCTTTCTCTGATTGATTTGGGAATATTTTCCATCGTTGGATCTTTGATCCTAGAGCTTCTGTTTTGCAGAAGATAATTTTCTTGTTTTAATAAGATTGGAAAGATCTTTCCATAACATAATTTTAATTCTGATTAATTAATTTATTATCATTATTATTAGATTTTTTGATCTAACGGTGGGGAATTTTATAATTCCAGCGCTGGCGCATCCGTGCTTTGCACGTGGTGCGCTGCTCAGAGCGCAGTGCACTTTGTGCTAGCGCACCTACGTTTGACACGTGGCGTGCAGTGCAGCCTGCGCTAGCGCACCCGTGTTTGACACATGGCGCGTCTAGCGCTAGCGCACTCATGGTGCACTGCCTAGGGCGCAGCGCACCTGGCGCTAGCGCATCCGTGTTTGACACGTGGCGTGCCTAGTGCTGGATCTGAAGTATTGCTTCACAATGTTTTAACTCTTGGGTTTGAGGTATTTGTTACATTCTTTGCATGTGGAGTTTTTCCCTTCATTTTATTTATTTATTTATTATTATTATTATTATTATTATTTTAATTTTTTTTTATAAGGGAGCAGGTTGTGAGCCAAAATTTTGGCGGGAACAACACACACACACACACATTAGGTTGTGGGTCGAGCGACACGGCTGCAAGGTTATGTCCCGAGCAACAGTGGACTGTAGTCTCGAGCACGCATGGGACCCTTGTTAAACATGAACATTCTTTTCCACCTGTTGAGATCAAAATTTGCAGCCCAGTTGACCAAGTCAAATTCAAGGTCAACCCCAAGTAAGCGGGCCCAAGTCCAAGCAAGTGGGTCCATGCCCAGGTCGAGCCCCGCAGCCGGCCTCCTCCATGCCAAAATAAAAATCATATAATAAATAATTTTGATATAATTTTTTATGCATGAATATAAGCAAAATGGGCATAAAGCCAAATTTTTGTAAAGCCCATGGCTTATGCGCAAAAAGAAATGGCACATGAGACATGGGATGGGCAAACTGCCATTTTGTAAAGCCTAAGGGGCTATATGTAAATGTGTAAGCCTATATAAGGCAATATGATGATGAATAAAATATACACTTTTCATTTCTCCCCCAAAACTAGGGTTCATGTGCCTCCTTCTCCTTCCAAAAGGTTCTAAAACTTTCTTCCCTTCTTTGAATTAAATTAAGAGTTTTACCATTTTTTTTTCCAAAACTAAATAGTTTTCCACCATAAAAACCACAAAGGGGAGCCCAGATCTTCCATTAGATCTCAAAAATGGGAGATTTTTTTTAAAATTTCACATCTCTTGTTCTTCAAGATCCGGCCAACAGAGGAGGAAGAAGGAGACCCATCTCCGAAAATCCCACTTTGGAGGAGATCCAGGGCTCAAGGGAGAAGCCCCTTCATCAGCTCCAAAAATATCTTAGGAGTTTAACTCCTCAAAAAATACACACACACACAAACAAAATAATAAGTATTTCTTTTTGGGAGTACAACTCCCAGTGCAGGGACCAAGTCCCTTTTTGTCGCCCAGCGCCCGAGCGCTCACGTGCTTGGCACGTGGGGTGCTAGCGCCCAAAGTGCTAGCGCCCGAGCGCCCACGTGCCGGGCATGTGGGGCGCTAGCGCCAGCGCCCAAAGCGCTAGCGCCAGCGCCCAAGCGCCCACGTGCCGGGCACGTGGGGCGCTAGCGCCCAAAGCGTTAGCGCCAGCACCCGAGCGTCAGCGCCTAAGCTCTCGCGTGCTGCTCACGTGAGACGCTGGCGCCTTCTCCCAAGCATCCTATGGATGCCCTTTCCTTTATATATATATATATACTCCACCACACTGTTCCCGTTAGAAAAAATTTCTAATGGGACGCTGCCCCGCATCTTGTAAGGGGGCTGCTAGCCCCCTTGACCCCCAGCCCGCTATCCGGGTAGCGGGACCCCCGTAAAAACTCTACGGCCAGATCATCTTCGATACTCTGAGCCCATTTCTCGGCTTCCAGTGGGCTCTCCTTTCCTGCAAACTGTTTGGGGTGCAAATCCCTGAATTGCTTCACCCCAGGTGCTTCTGTCTCGGGATGGTTCATTAAAAGAGCAGTCTGCTGCTGCTGTCCCTCTAGGAGGCTGCGGATCGCCTCAAGCAGAACCGTCTGCTCGTTGAGTGGAGCAGAGACGGCAGGTGTGATTGGTAGGGGAGGTGGAGTATTGTTGAAGTTGGTGCTGGTGTTGTTCGAAGAATCCATAACCTTGAAATGAAAATTTTAGGTTATGACAGATTCAAAATATATGAAATGATAAAATTCAAGAAACATGAATTGTAAAGAATGTTTTAGTTACTGGTTCTCGTGTTATATTGCTTAGGTTGTTCATGCAGAACAGAACTGCATGGTAGTGTTCCATACAGCTCTGGCCTGTATGGGCCGCCAACAAAAGCTATCACGCCCCGCTTCCCGATGTACGGGCAGAGGGCACGACTGGCCGCTACGTATTTATTCTGAAGTAAATACTCTAAGCGTATCTAAGCAATATAAAAGAAATATACACAAGAGACAAATGTAATAAAACAACAACTTTATTTATTAACATTCTTTTGTACAATGCATGGAAAAGTAAATACATCTGAATGAAAGCAATACCTAAATAATGGCATAACAGAAAAGGAAATACTGAAGTGAAATGTGTACAAGTGTAACTATAGCTCGGGATTTTCAATAAACTGGTCCAAGTCTTCAGTGCTGGGCTCGATCTCTGGAAGATCCGAAACACCTGACGATATTCCAAGAAGAAAGAAAGAGAATGTCGTCAGCGAACAAATCGCTCGGTAAGTCCCTAAGATAAGGGAGAAATAGAATAGACAGAGAGTAAGAGAGAGTGTGTGGCTTTTAAAGTTGTATTTAGAGTTAACGTTATTATTTGTAGCTTGGTACAGAAGGATGCCAGTGTATACGAAAGGAGTCTCTATATGCCAGAGACTAGAGGCAAATGGAAATACAAGGCTCCATTAGAAAGCCCGGAACAACGGCGTGGTATTCAGGTTAGGTGTCTTAAATCTTGCAGTCTCGTGCCACTTCTAACACCTTCCGTACCAATCTACCCCTTAAACCCCGCGATGTCTTGATTGTATTGTTTGTATTGTATTGCAACGTGGATTGTCTTGTAATATAGATTGTATAATTGGATGACTTGCCAAAACCATGATATCAGCAAATGGATGTAACTGGAGAATCATGGATGTAACTGGAGAATCATGTAAATAGAAGTATATCCATGGTTCGGTTCGGTCAACACAGATTGAATAACTTAAACGGATTGATTATATGGATTCATGGAATCATATTAAATTGTAGTATTGTAGATTGTACTTGAATCATATTCAAGTCAGATTGTTTATAATGAAACTCAGTCTGATTCAGACAATTAGAAAAGAAATTGAATTCTGAATTAGGTTTTGATGTTATCGGTAACCGCTGCACATGGGCGGCAGGATTTGTGTCTTTTTCAAAGACGATTACCGTGTTGATAAAACCGTTGTTAAGTTATCTACCTTAAATAGGCCAGCACCCACTTCTCCAGCTCCCTGAGGCTCAAGAGATTGGTCCCTCTTAAACCTATATTTACTAGGGTCCTTAGGGTAATTTATAGAACTTGAGTTGTTTTACGTAAAAATACTTTTGTATAATTTTCAAAATACACCTCAAGTATTTAATTATCGTTTTTAGAGTTTTCATAGCTGTAGATTTTATATTTGTGACATTCCTAATGAATAAACCTATTTTCATAATATAGGTTATTTAATTGTAATATTGAACTTGTATGGAATTCGTGGTATTTTAATGCAAAGTGATTCTTTTGATTTAGAAAGGGTGGAATATTTATATCATATCAAAAATAGGTATTTTGAGAATACATATATATATATATATATATATTTTATATAAAATAATTTTAATTTATTATTTTCTAGAAATCTCATTTTCTTAAAATATTCGTATTTTAAATCTCTCGAGACTGAATGCTCCTTGCGGAGGTCTGCATCTCACACTACTAAGCCTAGGGATGTGCGATAATCCATACCATCTCAGTCGGGTTTCTCAAAATGGGTTGTAGCGGCACTTTGCAAAGATTTATAAAAATACGTAATCTTATAGAAAATGGTTTTAATAGTAAATGGTATCTATATGTAAAGTTTCGTTTTTCCGTATTCTATGTTCCCGAAAGATTTTGTGCTATGCTTCATATGAGTGTTGTGAAGAGGTAGGTCAGTACCTCGTGATATAATTAAAGTTATAGCAAGATTAATAATGTTTTAGGTAGAAAGTAAATTACATGGTATTTTATTGAAAAAGAGCGGTAAAAATTACAAAATGAAATATTTTGCTATGGAACTTGTTCAACATGTTTTGTTAATAATTAATAGTCAAGATGTAAGAGTTTATTATGGTTGCGTTAAGGAAAATTGAAATTTATAAAGAAAACCGAATCGGAAGTCGGATTTAACTCCGCTTCCGTCGGGTTTTAGTAAAAGGGGTTTTAAGCATAGATTAGAGAAGAGGGAGGTGAGACTTACTGGCTTAGAATCAAGAGAAGAGGGAGAGGAAGACGTAGGAGGTGCCAGTGCGCCGCCGGGAGCTCCTAGGGTCGTCGTCGGAATTTCGCCGGAGTTTTACCCTTCGCTAACTTTACTTGTACACAAAAGTTCTATAGAGTTTTCTTGAGAGTTTGGACAGAATTTGTGAGTGAGGGGTATGTGTTTAGGGTTGATATTTATAGGGTAAGGCTAGGGTTAGGGTAGCTGAAAGGGTGAATTGAAAATGTAATAAAAATTGTATTAAAAATATGGTTTAATGGGATTTTAAAGAGCTCTATTAAATTGCAGGAAATTTAAAGTGTACAGAGGTTTAGGGAAGACCAAGAGGCAGAACTTTCATGTTGGATAATCGGCGATCCGGCCGAGTCCGACCGGGTAGCGGTGGGTCGAGTCGGCCGAGTCGCCGGCCCGAGTCGGCCGAGTCGGGCCGGGGCTCGCCGCCACGTGTCCCTCGTCGCTTAGTGTAGCCCCTGGGTTAGTTTGTTATACATGTGTAGTGGGGTTTTTATGAGTTATGCACGTGTAGACCCTTGGATTTCTAAAAATTCAAAAAAAACAATATTAAAAATAATACGGGGGATAGGATTTGAACTCAGGAAAAAAGCAAAACAAATTTATATCTTGTGCTCAGGAAAAAATACCCCTTTCTATATTCTTTGAAAAAATTGTACAAAAATTTTAGGGTTGTTACATTCTACCCTCCTTATAAAAATTTCGTCGTCGAAATTTGTAAAAGGAAAGTGTAACAGATTCAAGGAAAGTTTGGTGACTGGAGTACTGATAGTGTATAACAAGATGGTGCAAGGGTTTTTTTTTAAATGTGAAAAAGGCTTACCAGTGTTATCTTGACTTACAGCCTCGGCTTCTACGGCTGCTGATGTGAATGTCTGTCGCCGTGGTACATTCTTCCTAACTGGAGGCACATTCTGTCATTAGGGCATGTTTCTCTGCCCTCGAGGCATGTCCCTCATTGCTTGTTGGAATTGGCGAGTAGGTTGTGCATGTGGTGGAGCTGGGAGTGCTAGACGAGGTGCAGGAGCC
Organism: Agapanthus africanus; assembly: GCA_030015575.1. Lineage (NCBI taxonomy): Eukaryota > Viridiplantae > Streptophyta > Magnoliopsida > Asparagales > Amaryllidaceae > Agapanthus > Agapanthus africanus. Next base: position 88,939,192 of record JASDDO010000028.1, on the reverse strand, counting down.
TGGATAGCTGGCCACTGCGGGTAGTTGGTGGATGTGTGAGCTGGGTTGCATCTATAAGGACAGTTTTCAATTCCGTTATTGGACGTGCCACAAACTATACATAGACCTTTTGCGCGCCTACAGTCCTTCCACAAGTGTCCCTTTCTCCTGCAGTAGTAGCAGAAGTCTGGACTCGACTGATTATTGATTCCTTCAATTCTCCTGGGTTCGAACGATGGCCTGGAAGAGGCTCCTCCTGCCATTTGAGGGGCAGGGCGTTTCAAACCGGCAGATTGAGGTCTGCCCTTCCTCTTTACTACTGCCCCGTATTTTCAGGCAGCCTTCAAAGCCAAATCATGGGTTGGGAAATCCCCTGTAGCTAATGCAGCTTGGATTTCCGGGTCCAACCTTTGCTGAAATTTTCTAGCTCTGATCTCAGCAGTCGGTATGAGATGGGCCGTAAACCTGTTACAGTCTTGTGTTGGCTGTGTAGTATGTGATTTTAGGAAAACGAATACTGAGACATATCTTACCTGCTGAGCATGGTAAACTCAGCGTCATACTCATCTACAGATTTTGTTCACATTGAACCTTGTTGCAGATGGATGAACTGCTATTCCATGTTGAACCTGGCAGTCTCAGAGAACTACTTTGCGTCGAACATGTCGCGGAAAGTCTTCCATTCTATGGGTTGATCAAGACGTCTTTCTTCCGCCTTCCACCAAACCCCTGCATTGTCCGTGAGCTGTAGTTTCGCAACACAGACCCAAGCAATTTCTGGCACTTGTGCTGCAGCCAGATCATCTTCGATACTCTGAGCCCATTCCTCTGCTTCCAGTGGGCTCTCCTTTCCTGCAAACTGTTTGGGGTGCAAAGCCCTGAATTGCTTTACCCCAGGTGCTTCTGTCTCGGGACGGTTCATTAAAAGAGCAGTCTGCTGCTGCTATCCCTCTAAGAGGCTGCGGATCGCCTCAAGCAGAACCGTCTGCTCGTTGAGTGGAGTAGGGACGGCAGGTGTGATTGGTAGGGGAGGTGGAGTGTTGTTGAAGTTGGTGCTGGAATTGTTCGGGGAATCCATAACCTTGAAATGAAAAATTTAGGTTAGGACAGATTCAAAATATATGAAATGATAAGATTCAAGGAACATGAATTGTAAAGAATGTTTTAGTTGCTGGTTCTTGTGTTATATAGCTTAGATTGTTCACGCAGAACAGAACTGCATGGTAGTGTTCCATACAGTTCTGGCCTGCATGGGCTGCCAACAAAAGCTGTCACGCCCCACTTCCCGGTGTACGGGCAGAGGACGTGACTGGCCGCTACGTATTTACTCTGAAGTAAATACGCTAAGCGTATCTAAGCAATATAAAAGAAATATACACAAGAGACAAATGTAATGAAACATCAACTTTGTTTATTAACATTCTTTTGTACAATGCATGGAAAAGTAAATACATCTGAATGAAAGCAATGCCTAAACAATGGCATAACAGAAAAGGAAATACTGAAGTGAAATATGTACATGTGTAACTACAGCTCGGGATCTTCAATAAACTGATCCAAGTCTTCAGTGCTGGGCTCGATCTCTGGAAGGTCCGAAACACCTGACGACATTCCAAGAAGAAAGAAAGAGAATGTCGTCAGCGAACAAATCACTCGGTAAGTCCCAAAGATAAGGGAGAAATAGAATAGACAGAGAGTAAGAAAGAGTGTGTGGCTTTTAAAGTTGTATTTAGAGTTAACGTTGTTATTTGTAGCTTGGTACAGAAGGATGCCAGTGTATACGAGAGGAGTCTCTATATGCCAGAGACTAGAAGCAAATGAAAGTACAAGGCTCCGTTAGAAAGCCCGGAACAACAGCGTGGTATTCAGGTTAGGTGTCTTAAATCTTGCAGTCTCGTGCCACTTCTAACACCTTCTGTACCAATCTGCCCCTTAAACCCCGCGATGTCTTGATTGTATTGTTTGTATTATATTGCAACGTGGATTGTCTTGTAATATAGATTGTATAATTGGATGACTTGCCGAAACTATGATATCAGCAAATGGATGTAATTGGAGAATCATGGATATAACTGGAGAATCATGTAAATAGAAGTATATCCATGGTTCGGTTCGGTCAACACAGATTGAATAGCTTGAACGGATTGATTATATGGATTCATGGAATCATATTAAATTGTAGTATTGTAGATTGTACTTGAATCATATTCAAGTCAGATTGTTTATAATGAGACTCAGTCTGAATCAGAAAATTAGAAAAGAAATTGAATTCTGAATTAGGTTTTGATGTTATCGGTAACCGGTGCACATGGGCGGCAGAATTTGTGTCTTTTTCAAAGACGATTACCGTGTTGATAACACCGTTGTTAAGTTATCTACCTTAAATAGGCAAGCACCCACTTCTCCGGCTCCCTGAGGCTCAAGAGATCGGTCCCTCTTAAACCTATATTTACTAAGGTCCTTAGGGTAATTTATAGAACTTGAGGGTGTTTCACGTAAAAATACTTTTGTATAATTTTCAAAATACACCTCAAGTATTTAATTATCGTTTTTAGAGTTTTCATAGCTATAAATTTTATATTTGTGACATTCTTAATGAATAAACCTATTTTCATAATATAGTGTATTTAATTGTAATATTGAACTTGTATGGAATTCATGGTATTTTAATGTAAAGTGATTCTTTTGATTTAGAGTGGGTGAAATATTTATATCATATCAAAAATAGGTATTTTTATAATACATACATACATACATATATATATATATATATTATATAAAATAATTTTAATTTATTATTTTCTAGAAATCTCATTTTCTTAAGATATTCGTATTTTAAATCTCTCTGGACCGAATGTTCCTTGCGGAGGTCTGCATCTCGCACTACTAAGCCCAGAGATGTGCGATAATCCGCACCATCCCAGTCGGGTCCCCCAAATGGGTTGTAGCGGCGCTTTGCAAAGATTTATAAAAATACGTAATCTTATAGAAAACGGTTTTAATAGTAAATGGTATTTATATGTAAAGTTTCATTTTCCCGTATTCTATTTTCCCGAAAGGTTTTGTGCTATGTTGCATACGAATGCTGTGAAGAGGTAGGTCATTATCTCGTAATCTAATTAAAGATATAGCAAGATTAATGATGTTTTAAGGTAGAAAGTAAATTACATGGTATTTTATTGAAAAAGAGCGGTAAAAATTACAAAATGAAATATTTTGCAATGGAACTTGTTCAACATGTTTTGTTAATGATTAATAGTCAAGTTTTAAGAGTTTAATATGGTTGTGTTAAAGAAAATTGAACTTTATAAAGAAAACCGAATCGGAAGTCGGATTTAACTCCGCTTCCGTCGGGTTTTAGTAAAAGGGGTTTTAAGAATAGATTAGAGAAGAGGGAGGTGGGACTTACTGGCTTAGAATCAAGAGAAGAGGGAGAGGAAGACGTAGGAGGTGCCGGTGCGTCGCCGGGAGCTCCTAGGGTCGTCGTCGGAATTTCGCTGGAGTTTTGCCCTGCGCTAACTTCACTTGTACACAAAAGTTCTATAGAGTTTTCTTGAGAGTTTGGACAGAATTTATGAGTGAGGGGTGTGTGTTTAGGATTGATATTTATAGGGTAAGGCTAGGGTTAGGGTAGCTGAAAGGGTGAATTGAAAATATAATAAAAATTGTATTAAAAATATGGTTTAATGGGATTTTAAAGAGCTCTATTAAATTGCAGGAAATTTAAAGTGTACAGGGGTTTAGGGAAGACCAATAGGCAGAACTTTCATGTTGGACAATCGGCGATCTGGCTGAGTCCGACCGGCGGCGGTGGGCCGAGTCGCCGGCCCGAGTCGGCCGAGTCGGGCCGGGGCTCGCCGCCACGTGTCCCTCGTCGCTTAGTGTAACCCCTGAGTTAGTTTGTTTTACATGTGTAGTGAGGTTTTTACGAGTTATGCACGTGTAAACCCTTGAACTTCTAAAAATTCAAAACAAAACAATATTAAAAATAATGCGGGGGATAGGATTTGAACTCTGGTGCTTTAGTTCAGCAGTGCAAGGTCTTACCGATGAGCTACAAGCTCCTTCTTGCTATTAAAAAGCAAAACAAACTTATATCTTGTGCTCAGGTAAAAATATCCCTGTTTCCTGATTTAAAATCAGGAAAGCCTACGGAAGAGGCTTCAGAAAAGGGTCACGTGCTCACACGTGACCAGCAGTCACGTGTTGGCACGTGACATCTAAAAGCATCGGCAAGGAAGATTCAGTTTCCCGACTACATCAAAGAAAAAGGCTTCAGAAAGGGTCACGTGCTCCCACGTGACCAGGGTCACGTGTTGGCACGTGACATTTAAAAGCGGCTTCAAAGGTACATCGGTTCCCTGATCAAATCAAGGAATAAGGCTTCAGAAGAGGTCACGTGCTCCCACGTGACCAGGGTCACGTGTTGGCACGTGACACTCAAAAGCAGCAGACTCAATTCCCTGATCAAATTAAGAAAAAGTCTCCAGGCGAGGGTCACGTGCTCACACGTGACCAGGGGTCACGTGGTGGCACGTGACGGCTAAGCGGCAGCCAGAAGGCAGAGCGCAAAAAGGAAGAAGAGGTCTCGTTCCAAGGGGGTCACGTGACCAAGGGTCACGTGCCCACACGTGACCAAGGGTCACGTGGCCACACGTGACCGGCTTTCAAAGCCTATCTGTTAACAGAATTAAATTCTGAGAAAAGGCCTCTCAAATCTTTCCAAAGGAACCGATTGAATTAAAGATTTAAAGATTCTTAAATATCACCTATCTATGGAAAAATCTTAAATAAGGAAAGATTTCCCCTTAAAATCTAACCGAAATAACAAAGGAGAATCTCTGGATTTAAAATCCAATGGTGATTAAAATTCACATAATAATCCAAAGGTCCAAAACGAATGGTGAATACAAATTAAATCTCTCAATGAAAGATTCACCAAAACTAATTGATTCGGCTGCCCCTCCTATAAATAGGAGCCAAGAGACACACAGAGGGAGATACATGCAGAAAGGAATCGATACATAAAAAAAAAGAGAAGAGCCTTGATACTTTGGACGAATTTGGATCTTCTGAAAAAGAAAACCCTAGGTAAGAAAGGGAAGGCTTTTTGAAAGGAAAAGAGAATTTAATTCTCAACAGAGTTTAACTCTAATATAAAAACAGAAGAACATAGTTCTCTCTTTAGTGGAGGATCTGTAAAGTGCACATCTCCCCTCGAATTGAGAATTTAATTCTCAATGGGAATGGAAGCTCGAGAATTTAATTCTCGCAGAAATATAGGAATTTAATTCCTTCAAAATAGAATTAGGGTTTGATCCTATGTTATGAGAATTTAATTCTTCAGAATAAACAGATTCAGGGTTCAACCCTACGAGGAATTTAATTCCTGAAAGGGATTAACAGATCTTCTAAAAAAACATACATAGAGGCAGGGTCACGTGTCACCACGTGACCCCTAAAAAGATCTACAGAAAAGCCCCTTTGAGGCAGTGCCTCACGTAACCCACGTGACCCTTGGCAGAAGCTTTAACATACTCCATTTAAACACCCGTCACGTGATGGCACATGATGCTCCAAAAGATGCGATATTCTCAGCAGAACAAATGAAGGGAGGGCGCCCTCACGTGCTACCACGTGACCCCTCTTGCCTTAGCGTCTAACGCTAAATTGGAACCCCTAAATCCAGTGTTAAAACACTGTTTGGCCTTAGTGTTCAACACTAATCAAAAAGCTTTATTTGCAGTGTTCAACACTGATTACCTTAGTGTTTAACACTAATTTGAGATCTCTGCTGCCAGTGTTTTGACATGTTTTAGTGTTTAACACTAATTTGAAAGCCTTGTTGCTGGTGTTTAACACCAACTATCTTTTAGTGTTAAACACTAACTTATCAATCTCATTCCCAGTGTTCAACACTGATTGGTATTTAGTGTTTAACACTAGGCATTGGCCCAATTGGCTAAATGGTCAGAGGCAAAGCCTCTCCTTCAATGGACCAACAGAGGGCCAATATTTTGGACTTAGCCCAAACTGGCCATAAGTCCTCAAATCATCTTGAACTGAGCACATCTGCTCTTTCAACCAACTCATTGGTTCAAGGGTACATCTCTGAACTCCTCTGATATTTGTCGTTGTAATCCTTCAACGTCTTTAGAGAGGTGACGGGTCCCGACAACCACACATCAACACGGACTGTGGGGTCCTTAAACTCATGGACTTATGCGTCCCTAAACCAAGATACGGACTGTGGGGTCCTTAAACCCGCGGACTTATGCGTCCTTAAACACACCCATATGGACTGTGGGGTCCTTAAACCCATGGACTTATGCGTCCTTAAACTACCAATGGACCACTATGTCCTTAAACTGGCATTGGACCACTATGTCCCTAAACTGGTATTGGACCACCACGTCCCTAAACTGGCATTGGACCACCATGTCCCTAAACTGGTATTGGACCACCATGTCCCTAAACTGGAACAATAGAGCCCCCAAATGCTCTTTTGTCGGATCTAAACGATCCCGTTAAGTCGATCTTAGTCCCAAACTGGACTAACGTATCCTTAACAACCGTTTAAGTTGATCTTAGCCTCAAATATGGCTAACGTATTCTTAAACCTTCAAACAGATTTTAGTCCCAAATTGGACTACAAATCCCCCAATCAACTTTGGTTCAAGGGTACATCTCTGAACTCCTCTGACATCTGTCGTTGTAATCCTTCAACGTCGTCAGAGAGGTGACGGGTCCCGACGGTCATACATTCAATGGACCACTATGTCTCTAAACTGGAACAATAGAGTCCAAATGCTCTTTTGTCAGATCTAAACGATCCCGTTAAGTTGATCTTAGTCTCAAATTAGACTAACGTATTCTTAACAAACGTTTGACTTGATCTTAGCCTCAAATATGGCTAACGTATCCTCAAACCAAAACCCCAAAACCAAATCTAAGAAAATACAGATTTGGACTAGTCCACGTCCTACGGGCGACGACATAAATCAGTCTCCGTATACAATCCACGGGCAACCACAAACAAAACAAACACCCACGACACGAAGTGACCAGCTGGAGGAGAAAGTTGTTACCGCGATGCGGTAGCGTAATTAACTGCAGGGGCTTGCGCCTGCAGGGAAGAGCGTCCCCACAATCAAAAACCCCTCAAGCGAGGGGGAATCTGACGAAGTCTGCTACATCGGCCGCATCCGTCTAAACCTCCGATACACGGTGCCATAAACCAACTTGGCATCTTCGGAGAGGTGGACGGATAGCACCTATTAGCATCTGCCCCGAACCTCAGGCGAGACGTCCCGCGTCCCGGCCGCCGTTCGGAGGGGAACAGATTCTGGCACGCACGGTGGGACCTCTTCCTCTTTCCACTCCACACTTTGTGTGTCGTGTTCGCGAACGAATCGCGGTTTGCTGTGGTTGCCTGTGGATTTGAGGTACTAAGATTTGGTGTCTTGCTCCGTGCAGAAAACAGAAGATCAATGGCTTCAAACTGCACTACCTGCAATTGCAACTCTCGCTCCGTCCCTGTTGGAGGAGTGACCTACGGGCCCCAAGCGGCCTCTCTTTTTAAGATGCCAGTGGAGCAGGTAACTCAAGCCACCACTGGATTATTCTTCGGGACCATGCTCCCACCGTTGAGCTTCAATGCCACAATGACGTTGCAAGAAGCCCCAAAGAAGTCGGTCTTTAATCGGCTTACCACTGCCGCGACCCCTCTCAACGGGTCGCCCAGTTTCAATACCTTTGTTTTCAACAGACTGGGCCAGAATGTCTGCAAACCCGCGATACCCGAAGCTGCCATCCCAAAGCGGATAGCTATCCCGGCTCAAGCGGACGAAATCATTGGAAAGACTCTTCCTTCCAAGGAGTCAGTTTTTACAAGGCTGGCCATTCCGGTTGCTGCTCCAGGTGAGGTCCTCAAAGCTGCTTGCCCTGCCCAGAGGGGGCACGACGAAGTCACCCTTATAGCTGAAACAACTCCATCCGCACGACACGCTCGACGTCGTCACTGGCGCCGGGTAAGGAAGGCTGGGGGCAACTTCCCCTCTGGGATAACTCCGCCAGCTCCGATGGTAGAAATCAATGCCGCTGTTCCGACCAGGAATAGCTTTGAACCGCTAAGAAGGGTGCGCAGAAACTCTCCTTCTGCAGTGCTGAAGAGAATTCCTTCACCTGTGAAGAATGCTACAGAGAAGAAGCCGGAGCAGCCCCTTCAACGGCTACCCTCTAAAATTTACAAGGTCTGGCGACAGATCCAGGAGTTGGTGATTGATCAAGACTATCTCCGCCGACAGAAAACGATGAAGGTTCGGCAGGAGAGGGATTACTCTGTCAAGCCACAAAAAGCAAAAGCTACTTGGGTGCCCACTACAACGGCCCCCTCAACTTCGACCATTCAAAAAAGAAAGAGGTCGGGGTGGATCCCTGTGTCTTTGGCAAATCACAAAGGCACTGAATCTAAACGCCCCAAGTCTGGGGGCATGGTGTTGCACACTGTTTATATGGCCTCCGGAAAGGAGGGAAGCCGCGCTTTGACGGGTCACCGACCGCTCACCCGATCCGTGATGAAAGCTTAAGAACGGCAGCAGAAGCTTCAGGAGATGATAAATGCAATGGCTGCACTTACCGGGCCAAAAGAAAGCTCGGAGTTGTCATCAGAACAGCGTCACGAACAAGAAACCGATGCCGACTTCCTCCGCAGAGTCCTCGAAAAGAGGGACAGAAAAGCAGCAGAACAAGCTGCCAGCATAAAACGAATGGCGATCCTCTTCCAAGATATGGTAGGGATGATGCTACAGCCAGACCCTCCAGTTGAAGACCCTCCGATCATTACTGAAGACGATAGAGGAGAGACATCTAATCCTCCTCCAACTCTTTCAACAGCCAAAGATGAAACCATTTTCAAGGCTGCGCTGGATGGCTATATAGCTCATCAAATACGGGCTCATCAAGTGAATGAAGCGGCTGAGCAAATTGTTAGAACCGGACGGCCCTATCCGAGCTGGTATGACCAAATCAGTTACCCGCCGGGATATACGATCCCTAAGTTTCACGTATATAAAGGGACAGGGAATCCCCATCAGCATGTCGCTCAATTCAGGGCCTTATGCGGCAACACGGGAGGCGACGACAAACTGTTGCTTCGCCAATTCGTCGGCAGCTTAACAGAAATAGCCTTTGAATGGTATTCGGAGCTACCTAACGACTCTGTTAAAACATTTGCGGAGATGGAGCTGCTGTTTACACAGAGATTCGCTAGTGCTAGTGGACGCACCCCGATAACAGCACTGATCAACGCCAGGATAAGGCCAGGCGAAACGTGGGTTCAATACGCAACACGGTGGCGGAATCTGTGGTCGAAATGCGAACAACGCATAGAAGAGGCTCCTGCAGTAGGCATGTTTGTGGGTACCCTTGATCCGCAAGCGACCATCTCACAGTTCATGATGTTCTCCAAGCCGACCACCTTCCAGGCCTTGATTGATAAGCTGGCCCAAATGGACCAGATGGGCCATAGGCCTTCCTCTTTAAAGACGGAACCTTGGAATGAAAAGGGCAAAGGGAAAGCAACCTTCGTCGCCAACGCTCAACAACAACCGAGCAACTTAAAGCCGGTTGCCCGTCAAAACAATATGCGTCCGCGCCCATCCCTCGAGGAGAGACTGGGACGTCCTTACTCGTTTCCTCAGGATAAAACGAGAAGACTGTTCGAGCTGGCAGTGCGCAACAGACTCATCAATCTGCCGAGTCCAAAGCGTCCGTTGCAGCCAGGCGATGTCAACGATCCCAATTATTGTCCTTACCACCAAACGGTAAGTCACCCGATCGAGGATTGCTTCGTCTTTAAAGGATGGATCGAGGATCAGTATCTACAAGGCAAGTTTACGCTGTCCGAGAAGTGGAAAATAAACCCACCACAACCGCACACTCCAAAGAAGACGGACACACCGGGGGCAACTTGTTCTCTTGTTGAAGAAGCTTCGTGGGAGGTCGTACTGTCAGCCAAAACCAAAAGGATGCTGAATGATCTCCAGACATGCCCGGCGATCGGATCGAAGAACTCGCTAGAACCCCAGATCGTTAAAGGGATGCTAAAGCCGCGCCCAACTCCAAAGATCGATGGTGAAGGCCCCAGCGCTCATACCCAGCCGTCAAAGTCTTCGAAGAAGAAGAAGAAGACCAAAAAGCCCGTGCAGCCTGGTGACAAGCCCACGGACATGCAAAAACAGATTGACGCGTTGGAAGAATATAATCAGAAGGCGCGAACCCCAGTCACACTCCAAGAATTTCTCAGCCACGTCCTTGAGGACGGAGATGATGACAATGGAGAAGACTCGTCGGATGAATCTGAAGATTATGTGGCAAGCTGCCATGTGATCTCTCACTCGTCAATAAATGACGAAGAAGCTCCTTACACAGAGAAACCGGAGGCGGATCCTGAACCAGAACTTCTGTGGCCGTCAGACGAGATGATCGATGCCTTCCTGAATGAGATTCGTCTGAAAAGTAAAGCCGACCGGGAGTGTGAGATGGCCATATTTGAAAAGGCCAAACGCCGGCGACTGGACAAAAGGGTCGAAACACTCCCACCAGATCAAAGTACATCCGCCGCAAATGAAAGCAAGATCAAGACAAGGAAACGATTCGCCAAAGCAATATCAATGGGGATGAGGCCGCCCTCTTTCAGAGAAAATTCTCCTGGTGGTATACATTTTGATGAAACGGACGTACACCCTAACTTCTGCTTATATCATCAGAGGATCGCACATCCTACTGAAGACTGCAACTCCTTTAAGTGTTGGTGGCAAGGATATGTCGCTCATAGACAACACGCCAATAGAATAAAGCGGGAAGCTCGTAGACAGCGAAAAAATACGACAGATGAGCAGAAAAGAGTTGCCGGCAATTGTCATAGGGACGAGCCCGGGAGATCACGAGTTCTCACCTTTGGAAGCGATTCTGACGAAGAAGCCGCCCTCAACCCTCTCTTCAAGGAATTCATTTCTAAAACAAAGGAATTGGAGAGTTGCGAGAACGTTCAGCCGTACAATCTCACGCTACCCGAAAAAAATCTCGGACCCGCAAACGATGGAGCAAACGAAATGAGAAAGGAAAAGGAAAAAACGGCCTTTGTTGCCAACACTCAACAACAGCCGAGTAACCCGAGACCGTTTTGTCGTCAAAACAACAAGCCGCGATACCTCAATGAGAAGTTGAAACGTCCTTACTCGTTTCCCAAAGATAAAACAAAGAGATTGTTCGAGCTAGCAGTGCGCAGCGGGCTCATCACTCTGCCAGATCCAAAATGTCCATTGCAACCAGGTGACGTTAACAATCCTAACTATTGTCCCTACCACAGAGTAATGGGTCACCCACTCGAAAATTGCTACGTCTTCAAAAACTGGGTTGAAGACCAATACCAACAGGGCAAGTTCGCGCTGCCCGAAAAGTGGAAAGTAAACCCGCCGCAACAACATGCTCCGAAAAAGGTGGATATGCCGGGGGAATCATGCTCATTCATAGGGAAAACCCCATAGACCGAAAAGTCAGTAAACTAGAGATGCGTCTCAAATACGACGACGGTGGACCGAAACGTCCTTAAACTAACAATGGACCGCAATATCCTAAAACTTGCAAATGACCGAAACGTCGTTAAACTACTCCCAACCCGCAGCATCTTCAGGCTGACGTGGTAAAAAAAAACAAAAAAAAACGGTACGTCCACAAGCAAAATGGGCACGGATGAAAACCCGAAAGGGCTCCGTGAGTAAAAACAGCAGGGCTACCGGCGAGTGTTCGTGAAAACCCGAAAGGGCGCGACCTCGTAAAAAAAAATAAAATAAAATAAAAAATAAAAAGAACGGTATGTCCACAAGCAAAATGGGCACGGATGAAAACCCGAAAGGGCTCCGTGAGTAAAAACAGCAGGGCTACCGGCGAGTGTTCGTGAAAACCCGAAAGGGCATGACCTCGTAAAAAAAAGAAATAAAAATAAAAATAAAAATAAAAAATAAAAGGAACGGTATGTCCACAAGAAAAATGGGCACGGATGAAAACCCGAAAGGGCTCCGTGTGTAAAAACAGCAGGGCTACCGGCGAGTGTTCGTAAAAACCCGAAAGGGCGCGACCTCGTTAAAAGACACTTACAGGGTCTTCTCGACCTTCTAAGGAGAAACCACCCGCGTGAGATCCTTACGACTCACAGGGAAGCAACACACTTAGGGATCCTCACGATTCCTAAGGAGAAATTACACTTGCAAGATCCTCACGACTCGTAAGGAGAACTCTCTTATGGGACCCTTACAGCTCATAAGATTTGAAAGTCTTAAGTTACAGAGACCTGAACCTGTTCTTAAGCAACCCCCACAACCTTCGATATGGCCCTACAAGCGGCTCAATGCTGACCCTTGTATACAATCCACGGGCACGAATAAACATTTTCCTAACCAAGTCCCATCCGTGACTGGGGATATGTCCATACGGTGAACAACCCTTGTAAGTCCTCTCGACTTATAAGGAGAAAACCCTTTTGTAAGATCCTTACGACTTACAGGGGAACATACACTTAGGAATCCTCACGATTCCTAAGGAGAAAATGCACCTGCGAGATCCTCACGACTCGTAGGGAGAAATACCTTTGTGAGACCCTTACGGCTCATGAAGTCAAAAGCCTTAGTCGACAGGATCCTAACTCTGTTTGCTAAGCCACCTTTGTTCAACATCGACAGTGGCAAATGATGATTCGCTCCTGGCAATATCCCAGTTGTAGCGATGCTGATGCCTAAACCAGTATCAAATTCCAAGTCCTGTCATAGCAAATGATGATTCGCTCCTGGCAAGATCCCAGTCGTAGTGATGCTGATGCCTAAACCGTAATCAAATTCCAAGTCCGTTCATGGCAAATGATGATTCGCTCCTGGCAATATTCCAGTTGTAGCGATACTGATGCTGAGATTGGCACCAGATTCCAAGTTCCACACTCGCGATAAAAAAACAGCGAGCCATACGTGCATACGAAATAGCCGAAATGATGGGGCAACTTGCAATAAAAATCAGCAAGTAAAAAAAATGTATGCATAAAAAATAGCCGAAATGATTGGGCAACTCGCAATAAAAAGCAGTGAGTAAAAATAAAATAAATAGCCGAAATGATTGGGCACCGCGAAAAATAGCCGAAATGATTGGGCAATCGCGATTTTCGCGATATAAAAAGCTGAAATGATAGAGCATCGCGGAAAGAATAAAAAAAATGATGAAAGAATGAAACTTTTTGCCCTACAGGTGATGCTACATCAATCCCTGTATACAATCCAGGGGCGCAAACAAAGAAGGAGTCGCACTCCTCCTCCCCAGGTTTCATTAGAAGAAGAAGCCGAATCTCGATGGGCCACAAATAACCTAGAGATCATCTCAACACTCGTCTCATCACAGCGGACACATCATCAAGCAAAGCGGAACAGCAGCAACTCCCAGTTCCATGACTCGACGATGTACTCCCACGGAGAGTCAAATCCTAACTCCGTGAAATGCGGATATAATCAACAAAATTCCTAGTTACGTGAAACGCGGATAACGTCACTCTTTGACCCCGTAGAAAACGTCCAGAGTGGATCCTGGTCCTCGCAGAACACGGCAGTGAACCCGTGTGAAGCATCCAGAGCGGAGCCTAGTCCTCGCCTAACGCGGCAGTGAACCCGTGTGAAGCATCTAGTGCAAAATTCCTGGTCACGTGGAACACGGATAACGTCACTCTTTGACCCCGTGGAAAACGTCCAGAGCGGATCCTGGTCCTCGCAGAACACGGCAGTGAACCCGTGTGAAGCATCCAGAGCGGAGCCTAGTCCTCGCCTAACGCGGCAGTGAACCCGTGTGAAGCATCTAGAGCAAAATTCCTTGTCACGTGGAATGCGGATAACGTCACTCTTTGACCCCGTGGAAAACGTCCAGAGCGGATCCTGGTCCTCGCAGAACACGGCAGTGAACCCGTGTGAAGCATCCAGAGCGGAGCCTAGTCCTCGACTAACGCGGCAGTGAACCCGTGTGAAGCATCTAGTGCAAAATTTCTGGTCACGTGGAACGCGGATAACGTCACTCTTCGACCCCGTGGAAAACGTCCAGAGCGGATCCTAGTCCTCGCAGAACACGGCAGTGAACCCGTGTGAAGCATCCAGAGCGGAGCCTAGTCCTTGCCTAACGCGGCAGTGAACCCGTGTGAAGCATCTAGTGCAAAATTCCTGGTCACGTGGAACGCGGATAACGTCACTCTTTGACCCCGTGGAAAACGTCCAGAGCGGATCCTGGTCCTCGCAGAGCACGGCAGTGAACCCGTGTGAAGCATCCAGAGTAGAGCCTGGTCCTCGCAGAGCACGGCAGTGAACCCGTGCGAAGCATCCAGAGCGGAGCCTAGTCCTCGCCTAACACGGCAGTGAACCCGTGTGAAGCATCTAGAGCAAAATTCCTGGTCACGTGGAATGCGAATAACGTCACTCTTCGACCCCGTGGGAAACGCCCAGAGCGGATCCTGGTCCTCACACCAACATGGAGTGATCACCACCGCGAAATTCGTCTCGATACAGCAGACGCGATACCAGCAAACGAAGCGAAGGCCAAATTCCTAGCTTCAGGGTCTTGACGGCAAGTCATATAAAGCCTGAAAGACCATCAGAGATCATCCCACACCAACATGGAGTGGTCACCACCACGACATTCGTCTCGATGCAGCAGACGAAATGTCACTACAGCGTCCTTCCTCCAACAGGATCCGGACACACCAAAGAAAACGAAGCGAATGCCAAATTCCTAGCTCCAGGGTCTTAACGGTAAGTCATATAAAACCGGAAAGACAATCAGAGATCATCTCATACCAACATGGAGTGATCACCACCTCGACGTTCGTTTTGACACAGCAGACGCAACATCACCGAAAGGAGTCACGGCAAAATCCCTGGTTTCAGAGCTCGACGGTTCACCAGCAACCTAGAGACAGCCATGACATTCGTCTCGATACAGAGGACGCGATGCCAGCAAACGAAGCAAAGGCCAAATTCCTAGCTTCAGGGTCTTAACGGTAAGTCATATAAAACCGGAAAGACAATCAGAGATCATCTCACACCAACATGGAGTGATCACCACCTCGACGTTCGTCTCGACACAGCAGACGCAACATCATCGAAAGGAGTCACGGCAAAATCCCTGGTTCCAGACCTCGACGGTTCACCAGCAACCTAGAGACAACCGCGACATTCGTCTCGATACAGAGGACGCAATGCCAGCAAACGAAGCGAAGGCCAAATTCATAGCTTCAACGTCTTAACGGCAAGTCATATAAAGCCTGAAAGACCATCAGAGATCATCCCACACCAGCGTGGAGTGGTCACCACCTCGACGTTCGTCTCGATACAGCAGACGAGATGTCACGACATCGTTCTTCCTCTAACAGGATTCGCACATGACAAAGCAAACGAAGCAAAGGCCAAATTCCTAGCTTCAGGGTCTTAACGGCAAGTCATATAAAGCCTTAAAGACTATCGGAGATCATCCCACACCAGCGCGGAGTGGATATGACTCATCGGGGCTCTCCAAAATGAGCATAACCTCAAGTAAAAAGCGGCATGGCAAATTCCTAACGCTTTCTCTTCCGACGGTCAAACTGCCTAGGAGGATTGCTTGAAGACGTCTTGTCCAGCCCCCGAAGGGATCAGAGACACGGCAGTCGCAGGGCTACTCGAACAGCACGATTGCCTATTGAGGGATATATCAGCCAATGCGACGGTACGACGGCCAAAACCCTAAGTACCACAGACCCTAACGGACTTCTGTCGTAAAGAGCAGAGGTTAACTGTGACGTTAGGATATTCTTGCGAGATCTGCTCGAGCTGTTTCGACTCGTGAGGAAATTGATGTCTTTGCGAGAACTTCTCGATTCGTCTCGACTCGTGAGATAAAACCTTAGGCAGTAGGGATTAAAAAACCTGTTTCCTAAGCACTGGGACCCTGCAAATCGGCCCAAAACGGTCTCTTGCATACTATCCACGGGTCACACTCTCCAAAGTCGAATCTCGACTAGGAGGGAAACAATCACTTACGAGTCCTCTCGACTTATAAGCGGGAAAATTCTCTTGTGAGATCCTTACGACTTTCAAGAGAAAACACACTTAGGAGTCCTCACGATCCCTAAGGAGAAAATACACCTACGAGATCCTCACGACTCGTAGGGAGAAAAGTCTTTATGAGACCCTCACGGCTCATAAAGTTGAAAAGTCTTAGGTGGCGGATCTTAACCCTGAATCCTAAGCCATTGCTGCCCTGCAAGGAGATCGAGATAAATTGTCCGCAGAACACATTCAATAGAAAGGGGACACACCATTGAAGAGAAAAATATGCCTTCATTCATAAACCCCCCTTCGACAACAATACTCGATCTAAAGCCAGCACAAACCACCCGATACGGGAGATAACAAAGAAAGTTTCCGATCTGTATCCCATCAGGCGCGCATTTGCAGCTGTATGAATGTTTAAAAGGAAATGTTACCCAAGGCACTGACGCGCATGCAACGTAACGATGGTGGTCGCAATTAAAGAAGATTCCCATGAGAAAAACATGCAGCTCGTTTACGCAAGCAAGATATACGTACGACTATCTGACAAACATGAAAATTCAACAGAAAGCATGCAAACCGCCAATGATAAAAGGAGTACATTGATTCAAACAGACTACACTACCGGGAAAAGATCACCAAACAAGGGATCAGAAATGCAAGGGTTGACAAAGCAAAACACAAAATTCTCCAGCTCCCTCTCCGCTTTCTCCAGCACGTCAAAACGACGGTTTTCGCGAGGAGTCGCTTCCCATCGGTTGGAGCCGTGCTCATCAGCGAAAGCAGACATGACGGCCCGACGGGCTCTTATCTGACTCAGTATATGAACTGAGTGATCCTTCAGAGCTTGAGTGATTAGACAAGCCTCGTGAAAGCACTCAAGCTTGTCCTCCGCCGCGTCAAGGATCGCCGAAGTCATCTCCGCTGGATGAGGGGGTATATCGGCAAGCACGGACATGAGGATCATCCGGAGCCAAATGGAGCCCATAGGAAGAGGAGAGCCCCGACGAGTCAGTAGCTCATACAACACCGTGTCACATTGAGCGTCGGTGAGAAGGGGATCTGCCAGCCGCGCAGCGAAGCGAGGGATTATCTCCTCAATGGGCAAATCCCATAGTTGCCGACGAGCATGGGGACGATTGCAAGCCATGGCGATTGATCGTGTTCTCAAAGATGATCACCTTAAGGTATGAATGGATTTCTCTGTGAAGAAAAGAAGTAAGGCATGGGTTCAGGTTATAAAGAGGAGCATTTAATGCTATGCACAAAAAATGTTGTGCATGGTGGGACGATTCTCAAAGCCCGGAAAGAAAGGGAGAGCGTTGGAAATGAAATCCAACGACGCATTGGTTAGGGAAATGAAACGTCCCCATCAAGCAGATCCCTACATGCGCAACACGTGAGCACTAGCCTTCGATTGAAAGATAAAGTGGCACTGCACAGACACAACAGAAAACTAAGCTCTGAGAACGAGAATCAAATTCTTAAAAGAAAAGGTTTGAAAAGAAGAGGATGAAAAAGTGAAGGCGCTTCTGAAAGGACAATTAATCTACCCTACTCCCAAAACAGACCCGACGGTCGCAAAAGGGGACAGCGTTGCACTCACATGCAGACACGTGAGAACAACGCTGTGGGGGCATTTGTTTCCTGATTTAAAATCAGGAAAGCCTACGGAAGAGGCTTCAGAAAAGGGTCACGTGCTCACACGTGACCAGCAGTCACGTGTTGGCACGTGACATCTAAAAGCATCGGCAAGGAAGATTCAGTTTCCCGACTACATCAAAGAAAAAGGCTTCAGAAAGGGTCACGTGCTCCCACGTGACCAGGGTCACGTGTTGGCACGTGACATTTAAAAGCGGCTTCAAAGGTACATCGGTTCCCTGATCAAATCAAGGAATAAGGCTTCAGAAGAGGTCACGTGCTCCCACGTGACCAGGGTCACGTGTTGGCACGTGACACTCAAAAGCAGCAGACTCAATTCCCTGATCAAATCAAGAAAAAGTCTCCAGGCGAGGGTCACGTGCTCACACGTGACCAGGGGTCACGTGGTGGCACGTGACGGCTAAGCGGCAGCCAGAAGGCAGAGCGCAAAAAGGAAGAAGAGGTCTCGTTACAAGGGGGTCACGTGCCCACACGTGACCAAGGGTCACGTGCCCACACGTGACCAAGGGTCACGTGCCCACACGTGACCGGCTTTCAAAGCCTATCTGTTAACAGAATTAAATTCTGAGAA
The DNA here is from genome assembly GCA_030015575.1 of Agapanthus africanus. NCBI lineage: Eukaryota > Viridiplantae > Streptophyta > Magnoliopsida > Asparagales > Amaryllidaceae > Agapanthus > Agapanthus africanus. The sequence goes on along the minus strand of JASDDO010000028.1, from coordinate 88,920,871 downwards.
AATGCCTCTCAAATCTTTCCAAAGGAACCGATTGAATTAAAGATTTAAAGATTCTTAAATATCACCTATCTATGGAAAAATCTTAAATAAGGAAAGATTTTCCCTTAAAATCTAACCGAAATAACAAAGGAGAATCTCTGGATTTAAAATCCAATGGTGATTAAAATTCACATAATAATCCAAAGGTCCAAAACGAATGGTGAATACAAATTAAATCTCTCAATGAAAGATTCACCAAAACTAATTGATTCGGTTGCCCCTCCTATAAATAGGAGCCAAGAGACACACAGAGGAAGATACATGCAGAAAGGAATCGATACATAAAAAAAAAGAGAAGAGCCTTGATACTTTGGACGAATTTGGATCTTCTGAAAAAGAAAACCCTAGGTAAGAAAGGGAAGGCTTTTTGAAAGGAAAAGAGAATTTAATTCTCAACAGAGTTTAACTCTGATATAAAAACAGAAGAACATAGTTCTCTCTTTAGTGGAGGATCTGTAAACTGCACATCTCCCCTCGAATTGAGAATTTAATTCTCAATGGGAATGGAAGCTCGAGAATTTAATTCTCACAGAACTATAGGAATTTAATTCCTTCAAAATAGAATTAGGGTTTGACCCTATGTTATGAGAATTTAATTCCTTCAGAATAAATAGATTCAGGGTTCAACCCTACAAGGAATTTAATTCCTGAAAGGGATTAACAGATCTTCTAAAAAAACATACATAGAGGCAGGGTCACGTGTCACCACGTGACCCCCAAAAAGATCTACAGAAAAGCCCCTTTGAGGCAGTGCCTCACGTGACCCACGTGACCCTTGGCAGAAGCTTTAACATACTCCATTTAAACACCCGTCACGTGATGGCACGTGATGCTCCAAAAGATGCGATATTCTCAGCAGAACAAATGAAGGGAGGGCGCCCTCACGTGCTACCACGTGACCCCTCTTGCCTTAGCGTCTAACGCTAAATTGGAACCCCTGAATCCAGTGTTAAAACACTATTTGGCCTTAGTGTTCAACACTAATCAAAAAGCTTTAATTGCAGTGTTCAACACTGATTACCTTAGTGTTTAACACTAATTTGAGATCTCTGCTGCCAGTGTTTTGACCTGTTTTAGTGTTTAACACTAATTTGAAAGCCTTGTTGCTGGTGTTTAACACCAACTATCTTTTAGTGTTAAACACTAACTTATCAATCTCATTCCCAGTGTTCAACACTGATTGGTCTTTAGTGTTTAACACTAGGCATTGGCCCAATTGGCTAAATGGCCAGAGGCAAAGCCTCTCCTTCAATGGACCAACAGAGGGCCAATATTTTGGACTTAGCCCAAACTGGCCATAAGTCCTCAAATCATCTTGAACTGAGCACATCTGCTCTTTCAACCAACTCATTGGTTCAAGGGTACATCTCTGAACTCCTCTGATATTTGTCGTTGTAATCCTTCAACGTCTTCAGAGAGGTGACGGGTCCCGACAACCACACATCAACACGGACTGTGGGGTCCTTAAACTCATGGACTTATGCGTCCCTAAACCAAGATACGGACTGTGGGGTCCTTAAACCCGCGGACTTATGCGTCCTTAAACTAACGGACTAATGCGTCCTTAAACACACCCATATGGACTGTGGGGTCCTTAAACCCATGGACTTATGCGTCCTTAAACTACCAATGGACCACTATGTCCTTAAACTGGCATTGGACCACCATGTCCCTAAACTGGTATTGGACCACCACGTCCCTAAACTGGCAATGGACCACCATATCCCTAAACTGGTATTGGACCACCATGTCCCTAAACTGGCATTGGACCACCACGTCCCTAAACTGGCAATGGACCACGATATCCCTAAACTGGTATTGGACGACCATGTCCCTAAACTGGAACAATAGAGCCCCCAAATGCTCTTTTGTCGGATCTAAACGATCCCGTTAAGTCGATCTTAGTCCCAAACTGGACTAACGTATCCTTAACAACCGTTTAAGTTGATCTTAGCCTCAAATATGGCTAACGTATTCTTAAACCTTCAAACAGACTTTAGTCCCAAATTAGACTACAAATCCCCCAATCAACTTTGGTTCAAGGGTACATCTCTGAACTCCTCTGACATCTGTCGTTGTAATCCTTCAACGTCGTCAGAGAGGTGACGGGTCCCGACGGTCATACATTCAATGGACCACTATGTCCCTAAACTGGAACAATAGAGTCCAAATGCTCTTTTGTCGGATCTAAACGATCCCGTTAAGTTGATCTTAGTCTCAAATTAGACTAACGTATCCTTAACAAACGTTTGAGTTGATCTTAGCCTCAAATATGGCTAACGTATCCTCAAACCAAAACCCCAAAACCAAATCTAAGAAAATACGGATTTGGACTAGTCCACGTCCTAAGGGCGACGACATAAATCAGTCTCCGTATACAATCCACGGGCAACGACAAACAAAACAAACACCCACGACACGAAGTGACCAGCTGGAGAAGGAGAAAGTTGTTACCGCGATGCGGTAGCGTAATTAACTGCAGGGGCTTGCGCCTGCAGGGAAGAGCGTCCCCACAATCAAAAACCCCTCAAGCGAGGGGAATCTGACGAAGTCTGCTACATCGGCCGCATCCGTCTAAACCTCCGATACACTGTGCCATAAATCAACTTGGCATCTTCGGAGAGGTGGACGGATAGCACCTATTAGCATCTGCCCCGAACCTCAGGCGAGACGTCCCGCGTCCCGGCCGCCGTTCGGAGGGGAACAATCCCTTTCTGTATTTTTTGAAAAAATTGTACAGAAAGTTTAGGGTTATTACAACCACGTCGTTAAACTGGAAACAGACGACCTCTAAGTCGTTAAACTGGGAATGTAAAAATGTGTAAATAAAATAAAAATATTTAAAAAAATAATAAAAAACCGAAATGATAGGGCAACTCGCAATAAAAATCAGCGAGTAAAAATAAGGATGAGAATGAAGCCGAAATGATGGGGCAACCGCGAATAAATAGCCAAAATGATAGGACAATCGCGACCTTCGCGATAAGAAAAGCTGAAATGATAGAGCAATTGCGGTAAAAAAATGGCGAATGATGAGTCGCTCCTGGTACCATATTCCAGTATAGCGATGCAGACGCCGTCCAAAACTCAAATCCACAACGGCGAATGATGAGTCGCTCCTGCTACCATATTCCAGTGCAGCGATGCAGACGCCGTCCAAAACTCAAATCCTCAAAACGGCGAATGATGAGTCGCTCCTGGTACCATATTCCAGTGCAGCGATGCAGACGCCGTCCAAAATCCAAATCTCCAAGTGGCGAATGATGAGTCGCTCCTGGTACTATATTCCAGTGCAGCGATACAAACGCCAACCAAATTCCAAATCCCATACCCCAACGGCGAATGATGAGTTGCTCCTGGTACCATATTCCAGTGCAGCGATGCAAACGCCAACAAAGCCCCGAAATTTTTCCGGCCCTACGGTCTGGATCATACATCCTGCAAAACCGTTATACAATCCACAGGCGTAAAACGATCCTAATCTCTCCCAAGTCCTACCGGCGAGACCACATTCAAAGTCCCACCATCGAAAAAAAGGTATGTCCACAAGCAAAATGGGCACGGATGAAAACCCGAAAAGGCTCCGTGAGTAAAAACAGCATGACTGCCGGCGAGTTTGTGAAAACCCGAAAGAGCGCAAACTCATGAAAAAGAGATGAAATGCACTCGCAAAGTCCTCTCGACTTTGTGAGGAGAAATTTCCCGCGTGAGATCCTTACGACTCACAAAGAAGCAACACACTTAGGAGTCCCCACGACTCCTAAGGAGAAAATAGACCTACGAGATCCTTTCGACTCGTAGAGAGAAAATGCTTTTATGGGACCCTTACCGTCCATAAAATTGAAAAGTCTTAGGTGATAGGGATCTAAACCTGTCTCCTAAGCCACCAATTTCCAAATCCTCCCTGGCAAATGATGAGTTGCTCCTGGCATTATTCCAGTGCAGCAATGCAGATGCCAAACCAAAACTAAATCCTCAAATCCTTTCATGGCAAATGATGATTCGCTCCTGGTACCATATTCCAGTGTAATGTCAACCCAAATCAAATCAAACCAACAACCTCTGCGGCGGAATCATGTTTCGTCCCAGAATTTACGCTGTGTCGAAATCATGCTTCGCCTCGGTGTATCTGCCTTCCCTGTTGGAATTATGCTTCGGCTCGGAATCAGCCAGTGACCTCCCTGTCGGAATTAAGCTCTGCCTTGGAATCAAGTCAACCAAAAAGCTCTGCGTCGGAATCATGCTTCGTCTTAGAGTGTACCCCGTGTCGAAATCATGCTTCGCCTCGGCGTATCTACCTTCCCTGTCGGAATTATATTTCGGCTCGAAATCAGCCAGTGACCTCCTCGTCGGAATTAAGCTCCGCCTCGGAATCAAGTCAACTAACAAGCTCTGCATCGAAATCATGCTTTGTTTCAGAATGTATCCCGTGTCGAAATCAAGATTCGCCTCGGAGTATCTGCTTTCCCTGTCGGAATTATACTTCGTCTGGGAATCAACCTCTGCATCGAAATTATGCTTTGGTCAGAATGTCTGCCGCTTTTCGGAATTATGCTCTGATCCATGGAATCATGCTCCGCTCTTCGAAATTATGCTCCGATCCCTGCATGCTCCACTCTTCTGAATTATGCTCCGATCCCTGGAATCATGCTCCGCTCTTTAGGAATTATGCTCCGACCCCGGAATCATGCTCCGACCCCGGAATTATACTCCGATCCCCGGAATTTTGCTCCCGGGATGATGTTCCGCCCCTGGAATGATGTTCCACCTCGAAGTCCAACTTCAAGATCCATCAATTTCATGCACACAACTCATATACGTGGTGTGCATTCATTGATGGGGGGCACTTTGTTGGGGTCAAAATTTACACCCCAGTTGACCAAGTCAAAATCAAGGTCAACCCCAAGTAAGCAGGCCCAAGCCCAAGCAAGTGGGTCTATGCCCAGGTCGAGCCCCGCGGCCGGCCTTCTCCATGCCAAAATAAAAATCATGTAATAAATAATTTTTATGTAATTTTTTATGCATGAATGTAAGCAAAATGAGCATAAAGCCAAATTTTTGTAAAGCCCATGGCTTATGTGCAAAAGAAATGGCACATGAGATATGGGATGGGAAAAGTGCCATTTTGTAAATCCCAATGGGCTATATGTAAATGTGTAAGCTTATATAAGGCAACATGATGATGAATAAAATATACACTTTTTATTTCTCCCCAAAAACTAGGGTTCCTGTGCCTCCTTTTCCTTCCAAAAGGTTCTAAAACCTTCTTCCCTTTTTTGAATTAAATCAAGAGTTTTACCCTTTCTTTTTCAAAACTAAATAGTTTTCCACCATAAAACCCACAAAGGGGAGCCCAGATCTTCCATTAGATCTCAAAAAGGGGAGAATTTTTTTAAATCTCATACCTCTTGTTCTTCATGATCCGGCCAACAGAGGAGGAAGAAGGAGATCCGTCTCCGAAAATCCCACATTTGAGGAGATCCTGGGCTCAAGGGAGAAGCCCCTTCATCAGCTCCAAAAATATTTTAGGAGTTTAATTCCTCAAAACACACACACACACACACACAATAATAAGTATTTCTTTTTAGGAGTACAACTCCCAGTGCAAGGACCAAGTCCCTTTTTGCCGCCCAGCGCCCGAGCGCTCACTTGCTTGGCACGTGAGACGCTAGCGCCCAAAGCGCTAGCGTCCGAGCACCCACGCGTCGGGCACGTAGGGCGCAAGCGTCCAAAATGCTAGCGCCGGTGCTCGCGCCAGCGCCCAAGCACCTAAGCGCTCGCGTGCCGCTCACGTAAGGCGCTGGCGCCTTCTCCCACGCATCCTATGGATGCCCTTTCCTTTATATCTTTATATATATATATATATATATATATATATATATATATGCACACTCACACACATGCTCCACCATATTGTTCCCGTTAGAAAAAATTTCTAATGGGGCGCTGACCCGCATCCCGCAAGGGGGCTGCTAGTCCCCTTGACCCCCGTCCCGCTATCCGGATAGCGGGACCCCCGATATATCCAAAACCCTTTCAAAACACAACACTGCACATTGAGTTCGCATGACCAGTTTAACCCGTTAATCAGAGATTACCCCGCTCCAAAGGAGAGGGGTAATTAACGGCAGCTTAGTCCGCGGCTGACGGAGATTCGGATCCCCACGATTAATAAACCCTAGCCTACCCTAGCCAGGGGGAATCTGTAATGCACCTGACAAGCGCGCGTGTATTTCCATCTCAATGGGGTGACGAAAAACACCCTACACCACCGATTGATTTCAATTGACTTAGTGACTGATAAGTAGTGGCATACATATTACGTGGATTGCTGACATGATACATGTACCGTGATGTTCATATTCACTTGATATTCATTATTCTCATGTTTCTGTATTCTACCGCACATTTCATGTTTAATAACATTATACACACACTATATATTTTTTTCTATATGTGTCGTCCTGACGACCTGAGTGTGCATGCTCAGAGGACGAAGTAGACCCAGATAAGGAGCATGGCCTGCCATTCGAGATCGCGAAGGTTTAGACCGAGACATCAGCGCTATCACCACAAGAACACTGTTATATTATTTTGGTTATGTCACGCCCCACTTCCCAGTGTACGGGAAGAGAACATGGTAAGTCCGCTACGTACTTACTCAGAAGTAAACACGCTAAGCGTATATAAGCAATATAAAGTAAAGTACACAAGAGACAGAAATGTAAATGAACAACAACTTTATTTATTAACATTCTTTTACAGGTACAATTGGAAATGTAAATATATGGATGGAAAACAATGCCTAAACAATGGTATGAACTGAAATGAAAATATGTACAAGTAAAGTCTAATGCTCCGGGTCTTCAGTGTATTGCTCCAAATGCTCCTGACTGGTCTCGAACTCTAGTGCGTCCGATCCACCTGACAACATTCCAAAGAAGAAGAGAAATAGGAATGCCGTCAGCGAACAATCGCTCGGTAAGTCCCAAAGAAGAAGAGAAGCAGAATAGACAGAAAAGAGAGTATAACTAATAATGTTTGATTGTTAGGTTAACGTAGTGTTTGTAGCTTGGTAAAGAAGATACCAGTGTATACGAGAGGAGTCCAATTTACACCGTGGACTTTGGTACCCGTAGTACAAGGCTCCGTCGAAAATACTACGGAACAACGGCATGGATGTAATTACGTCTTAAATGACCACCTCGTGCCACCTTTAACATATTCCGTACCAGTCTACCCCTTTATAAACCCAGTAATGTCTTATTATATTGATTGTATTGTATTGTTTGTATTGTCTTGTAGTAAATGGAAGACTTGCCGAAATCATGATATCCGCAAATGGAATGGATGTAAATAGAGTCATATAAACGGAGTATATCCATGGTTCGGTTTAGTCAATATAGATTGATATAGATTGACTAGACGGATTCATAGATTCAGGTTGTATTGTAATTTATACTTAAATAATATTCAAGTCAGATTGATTAGATTGAGACTCAGTCTGAGTCAGACACTTTGAAAAGAAATTGAAGTCCTGAATTAGTTTTGATGTTATCGGTAACTGCTGCACATGGACGGCAGGATTTGTGTCTTTTTCAAAGACAATTACCGTGTTGATAACACCGTTATTAGATTGTCTATCTTAAATAGGCAAGCACCCATATTCTCCGGCTCCCTGAGGCTCAAGAGAACTGGTACCGTTTAAACCTATATTTACTAGGGTCCTTATTGTAAATTAGTATAACTCGAGGGGTTTTATGTAAAAATAGTTTTGATAGAATTTAAAAATACACCTCAAGTATTTAATTATCGTCTTTAGGGTTTTTCATAGATGTATATTTTATAAAAGTAAAATTTTCTAGTGAGTAGAACCTAATTTTCATAGTATAAGGTATTTTATGGAAATATTGGAATTGTTTTGTATTTGGATGGTATTTTCATGTAATGGTGATTCCTTTGATTTGGAAAAGTTGGAACATTTATATAATATAATTAAAATAGATATTTTGATAATAGTTATATATTTAATAAAAATAAATTTTATTTATTCTTGTAGAAATCTCATTTTCTAAAGAAAAATGCATTAAAAATTCTATCGAGATCGAATGCTCCTTTCGGAGGTTTGCATCCCGCTCTACTAGGCCCGAGGATGTGCGATAACCTGCACCATCCCGATCGGGTTCCCCAAAATGGGTTATAGAGGCGTAATTGTAAGGAATTGTTTAACACACTTTTTAAAGAAATGGTTTTGTAAGTTGATGGTAGTTATTTGTAAAGTCGTGTTATCCCATGAATATATTCCCAAAACTTCATCGTGCTATGTTAAAAATGTATGTTGTGATGAGATAGGTCATTATCTTGTGAGTTATCTAAAAGTAATACGGTTTAAAGTGGATAACAACATTGTTTGTAAACATTGTGGTATTTTACTGTAAAAATGAGATAAAGATTGCAACATGATTTATTTTGATATGAAACCTGTTCTAATATGTTTATTTATTTTTGTTAAACATTATGTGATAGTATAGAATTTTGTTGATTAAGAAAAGTAGAGTTTTATAGAAAAACCGAATCGGAAGTCGGATTAACTCTGCTTCCGTCGGGTTTTAGAGATAGAACTTTTTATAATAGGAGAAGAGAGGGGGAGAGGGGACTTACTGGCTACAAGGAAAGGAGGGAGGTAGGAGAAGGTTTAGGGATCGTCGGAGCGTCGTTTCGTCGCCGGAATCTCCTCAGAACTTCGCCGGAACTCCTCCTTTTGCTAACAACACTTGCACGCTATTAGGACTTGAGAATTCTTGAGAGTTTTGACAGGGAATTTCTGAGTGAGGAGGGATGAAAAATGGTGTGGTATTTATAAGGTAGGATTAGGGTTTAGAGAATTAAAGAATGCATTAAAATTTGCATTAAAAATGGGATTAAATGGGGTTTTATCGTTCTCTGGATGAATGCAGAGAAAATAAACAATGTGAGAGAAGTAGGGTAGCTGAAGAGGTGCTCGGGTGAAAAGATGGGGGGCATTGCCCACGGGGGGCCCGGCGGTGCCGGCAATATCGACGGTTTTGCCGGTCGAAAACCGGTGGGGGGTGTTGGATTTTCTCCCACGTATCCCTGTCGCCTCATATACCATCGTGCACATGTTTGTTTATTCTATGTCTCTTCAGTTTACGTGTAGTGCACGTGTAAACCCTTGGGTTTCTAAAAGATTAAAAGAAAATACAATAAAAATAATATGTGGCTGATGGGATTTGAACTCAGGTGCTATGTCTCAGCAGTGCAAGGTCTTTACTAGTGAGCTACAAGCTCTTTCTTGCTATTCAAAAGAAAATTAAACTTATAAGTTGTGCTCAGGCTTAGGTGTCCCTTTCTTTATTTTGGAAAAATTTAGTACAGAAGGTTTAGGGTTGTTACAGGTTAGTTATTTCTTTTATGCAAATAAATGTATCCTGAACTCGGTTAAGTTTTAATGTAACAAAGTTGTAAATTATGATTTTCTTTACTTTAGTGTTGTATTTACTGATTACTGTGTAATACTAGAAGCCGAAGTGTGACTAGACGGGATTATTCCTTGACCGTAGGGGCATGGCTGGCCTAGTTACCCCTCGCATTCCATATTTTGGGAAGCGGGGCATGACATGATTTTGTTGGTATCAGAGCCAGGTTAAGATGAAATTACAGTTCCGTCGAGGGATCCTTAGATTGAATTACACCCTTGGTTTATGCTTATTACATTTCACTTTCACGTTTTCTAATTCTCGTTGGATCATCCTATAATCCTTGCTTGAATCTGATTCCTTTCCTTGACCATCTTTCAGAGATATGGGCTCCTTAGGCAACTCCTCAGGTGCCGGTTTCCACGATCGTACTGAGAAGATCCTTAGCACACTGACGACCCTAGCATAAGCTCAGGAGAGGAAGACCAATCTCTTGGCTGAGGGATTGAAGGCGGTGTAAAAGACCGTAATTACCGCTCTGGAGAGATCTACAGCTGTCCCCGCCGCCCACGAGGGCGCCCTCGTACCGACTACATAGAATAGGATTGGTACCGTTTTTGATTTTAGAAGGCTTCATCTAGTAGTATTCACCGGATCAGCAAGTCCACTTGAGGTCAAGCAATGGATGATCAACGTGGAGAACATTTTGACGGCCGCTCGGGTCCCTGACGATGACAGAGTGAGCATGGTGAAGATCCAGCTAGAGGACGAGGCTCGCACGTGGTGGTCCGTACAGGAAAGCCGGCTAGAGAAACCTATTGGATGGGACACGTTCTCCACGTGCTTTCTATATCACTATTTCCCGGCCACTGCCAAGGCCGAGATGGAGGAGAAATTCATCATGTTGAAGAAAAATGGACGCTCAATGGATGTCTATGCTGCAAAGTTTAACCGGTTGAGTCGCTTCGCACCGTACATTGTAGCTACCGAAGTCACCAGGGCCAGACGGTTTCAGCAGGGGATCGATATCGAGCTGCAGCAGCTTATCATGTCCCTCGACTTGCAGACCTTTGCTCAGGTGTTGAATGCTGCTCGGGTATAGGAAAGGTTGGCGGAGAAGGCCAAAGGCCAACGATCGGTGGACAGGAGACTCCATATAGTTCCATCACGAGCTACCATTTCCCCTCGTGGAGCGATCCCAGTTCATAGGCCGGGTGTTATGCCAATGAAGCGTACTTTTTCACCTCAGCAGCCGCAGCGGAGGGCCCTAATTTGCGACTATTGCCAAAGGCCAAGGCACATGCAGAGAGATTGTCGCAGAGCCAAGGGGCAGTGTCTGATTTGCAGATCCGGCTAGCACAGGGTCAGCGGGTGTCTCCAGAGATCTGAGCTACAAGGAGGGTTTGAGCAACAACGACCATCGTTCGGCACTTCTGCTCATAGGGTCCACCTCTAATATCCCAGCGACGATTATTTGATCAGAGGCAGAATGGTACGAGTCGAAATCAGGGGCGGGCTTTCACCCTGACCGCCGAGCAGGCAGAGGCTTCTGGAGAAGTGGTTGCATGTACGCTCCTTATTTATTCTGTACTAGCTAGAGTTCTTTTTGATTCGGGTGTTTCGCATTTTTATTTCTGCATGGTTTGTTGACACACACTCTATACCTCACGAGCCGTTGACCAAGGGTTGGGAGATACATACGGGTAACGGAATTAGTGTGTGCAGCCAAGAGTGTAAATTATGCCCTATGGTGGTTTGTGGCAGAGAATTTTATGTAAACTTCCTTTTGATTAGGATTAGCAGCTACGATGCCATTCTGGGGATGGATTGATTGAGCACGTTCCATGCCGTTATCAACTGCTGGGCTAGGAGTGTGACATTTAGCATTCCTAATCATCCGGAGTTCGTGTTCGTGGGCAGTAGCTAGTCTTTGGAACCAACTAAGTTACGAGCGAAGCCGAAGACCTTGATCGCTATAGAGATACACGAGGAACCAACACCGGAGGTAGTTTGAGAGTTTCTTGACGTGTTCCCCGAAGATCTACCTGGTTTATCCCCACCCCGCGTATTGGGCTTCTCGATCGACCTGATTCCAGGGACGGCGCCAGTTTCCAAGACTCCCTATAGGATGCCGCCAGTTGAGTTGGCAGAATTAAAGAAGCAGATAGAAGATCTTCTGGACAAGTGATTTATCCATCCAAGTGCTTACCCGTGGGGTGCTCCCGTGTTACTGGTGAAGAAGAAAGACGGTTCCTTACGCATGTGCATCGACTACCGTGAGTTAAACAGGATGATCGTGAATAACAAGTATCCCATTCCATGCATCGACGACTTGTTCGATCAACTAGGTGGTGCTCGAGTATTTTCTAAACTAGACCGTCGGTCAGAATATCACCAGATCAGGGTCAAGACAGAGGATGTGTGCAAGACGGTCTTCCGAACCCGATATGGCCACTATGAGTTTCTTATGATGCCGTTCGGTGTTACCAATGCACCCTCCATATTTATGGACTTGATGAACATGGTTTTCTCCAAGTACTTGGACCAGTTTGTTGTTGTATTCATCGAGGATATTCTATTCTATTCTAGGAGTCGAGAGGAGCACGCCGAGCATTTTCAAATTGTATTGTGGGTTCTACGGGAAGAGAAGCTCTATGCTAAGCTAAGCAAGTGCAGGTTTTGGCTCGATATGGTGCAATTTTTGGGCATGTCGTTTTGAGTGACGGTATTTCAGTGGATCCGGCGAAAATTGGATCTATCAAGGACTGGCCGACCCCGAAATCTGTACCTGAGATAAGGAGCTTCTTGGGATTGGCTAGGTATTATCGGCGGTTTGTCTAAAATTTTGCCAGAGTAGCAGAACCCTTGATGAAACTTACACGGAAGGAGGTACCTTATATTTGGTCGGAGGAGTATACCCAGGCGTTCGAGCTGTTAAAACTGAAGTTGACCACAACCCCAATCTTGACAGTGCCAGACAGCTCCGGTGGCTTGGTTGTTCATAGTGATACATTGGGAAAGTTTTAGGCTGTGTTTTGATGCAGCACGGTCGAGTGGTAGTTTACGCCTCTCGTCATCTGAAGACTCACGAGAAGAACTACCCATGCATGACTTGGAGTTTGAAATACTTATGTTCCCTGCCGAAAGACGCGACCGGGACGTTGGGACGTCAAGCCTGAAATTCGAGGGCAGATGCTAATTGGTGCTATCCGTCCACCTCTCCGAAGATGCCAACTTGATTTATGGCACCATGTATCGAAGGTTTAAACGGATGCGGCCGATGTAGCAGACTTCGTCAGATTCCCCCTCGTTTGAGGAGTTTTTGATTGTGGGGACGGTCTTCCCTGCAGGCGCAAGCCTCTGCAGTTAATTACGCTATCGCATCGCGGTAACAACTTTCTCCTTCTCCAGATGTTCACTTCATATCGTGGGTGTTTGCTTTGTTTGTGGTTGCCCGTGGATTGTATACGGAGACTAATTTATGTTGTCGCCCGTACGGCGTAGACTAGTCCAAATCCGTATCTTCTTAGATTTGGATTTGGGGGTTGGGTTTAAGGATACGTTAGCCTCATTTGAGACTAAGATCAACTTAAACGTTTGTTAAGAATACGTTAATCTAATTTTTAGACTAAGATTAACTTAACAGGATCGTTTAGATCCAACAAAAGAGCAGTTGGGCTCTATTGTTTAGTTTAGAGACATTGCGGTCGATTAATTTAAGGACATTACGGTCCAATGTTAGTTTAAGGACATCTCGGTCCATTGTTAGTTTAAGGACATTACGGTCCAGGTTAAGGACATCATAGTCCGTGAGTTCAAAGACCTCACAGTCAAGGTTAAGGACATCATAGTCCATGAGTTTAAAGACCTCACAGTCAAGGTTAAGGACATCATAGTCCGTGAGTTTAAAGACCCCACAGTCAAGGTTAAGGACATTATAGTCCGTGAAATGTATGGTTGTCGGGACCCGTCATCTCTCTGAAGACGTTGAAAGATTACAACGACAAGTATCAGAGGAGTAAAGAGATGTATCCTCGAACCGATGTTGATTTGGGGATCTGTAGTCCAATTTGGAACTAAGATCAATTAATTAGATTGTGAGCACATTGGCTCAGTAAAATCTGAATTGAGAACTTATGGCCAACTTGGGCTAAGTCCAATTAAGTTTGAAATATTGGCCCTTTGTTGCACCATTAGAATTTGTCTGGGTTCAGCCCCTCATCATTTAGCAATACTAAACAAGAGTTTGAGGGCTCTGATAACATTTTTGTCTTTGACTGAGCATTAAACATTATAGCTCTGAGTTTTACTCAATTTTGAGATTTAGTTAAAGGAGAGGTTTTTTCCTCTGGAAACTTAGCCAATTTGGCTAAGATCGGCTAAAAAAAATAGTGTTAAACACTAGAAGACAACAGTGTTAAACACTGGAAATGAAATGCTCAAAGTAGTGTTAAACACTAGAGGACAACAATTTTAAACACTGGAAATGAAACGCTCAAATTAGTGTTAAACACTAGAGAGGAAGGGGTCACGTGGGGACACGTGAGGGCACCCAAAGGTGGGGCCAGATCTCCTTTACTTTGTTCTTAGAACTGTAAATAAGCGTTAAACACTTTTAATTTTTATAGCCATCACGTGTGGGCACGTGACGGGTGCTCATGTCCTGATTTATTAGAATGTTTATTAGGGGTCACGTGGGGACACGTGAGAGCGCCCAAAGCCAGTATTGCCTTTGCTTTTATTCTCTTTGTTTTGGAGGTCACGTGGGAGCACGTGAGGCATTGCCTCAGGGCTAATTCCTTCTTATTTTAGAGAATCTTTTCAGGGGTCACGTGGGGGCACGTGACCTAGTTTATTCTTTCTTTTCTGACCACTGCGGATTGGGGTCACGTGTCATCACGTGACCAATGTTCTTTACGTGCATGGAGATCTTTCAAGTCTCTTTATTTTAATAATTAAATTCACTGTAGGGTTAAACCCTAATTATGTTTTCAGAGGAATTAAATTCCTATGCATGTGGAAGAATTAAATTCTTATGTAGGGTTAAACCCTGATTCTGTCTTGGAGGAATTAAATTCCTATGAGTTGGGAGAATTGAATTCTCAAGCAGGGTTGAACCCTAATTTTATCTTGGAGGAATTAAATTCCTGTGAAATTGGGAGAATTAAATTCTCATATAGGGTTAAACCCTAGTTTTATCTTGGTGGAATTAAATTCCTGTGAATTTGGGAGAATTAAATTCTCTAAACTCAATTCTCCCTCTAAGTTTTGGATCTGCATGGCAGAATCTCCCCGATGAGAATTAAATTCTCAACTTGTGGGGAGATTTGCTTCTGCAGATCTTCAACCAGAGGAAGAACTAAGTTCTTTTGCAGAAGAGTTAAACTCTTAGATTGAGAATTAAATTCTCTTTTTGTTTTTTGCTTTATGAAGTTTTGATCCCTTTCCCCTTTCTCACCTAGGGTTTCTTTTCTTGAGAATTAAATTCTCCTTTCTTTTCTCTCTGCTATTTGCCTTCTGAAAATTTCAAGATCCAAAAATTCTATCTCCCCTTCCTCTTCTTGGCTCCTATTTATAGGAGAAAGAAAAGAATCAATTTGATTAGTAAATCTTTCATTCAAAGATTTTGTTTGTTTTTATAATTAACATGATCTCAGTGAATTTTATTCACCATTGGATTTTTAATCCAAAGGATATTATGTTTGTTATTCTTGGTGGAATTTAGGGAAATCTTTCCTTGTATAAAATCTTTCCATAAATTGGTGATTTTTTAATCACCATTGGATTTTTAATCCAACGGTGCTCCACTTTACAGAGCATAATCCTTTTTCGTTTGGAAAGATTTAAAGAAATACTTTCTCATTTAGGGTCTTTGATTTCCTTTAATTAGAATTTAATTCTATCAATTTATAGGACTTTCAAAGCCTATCACGTGTTGGCACGTGACCCCTCCTTATTCAGAATTTTAATTTTGTCTTTTAACTGGGCTGAAAGACCATCACGTGTGAGCACGTGACCCTTGGTCACGTGTGAGCACGTGATGCCCCATTGGGGCCTTTCTTTAGCCATTTTGTTTACCCTTTTGTTTGATTAGAATTTAATTCTATAAAGAGATCACGTGTCAGCACGTGACCCTTGGTCACATGTGAACACGTGATACCTCATTGAGATGTTTTCTTGATTTTTAATCAGGGAACAAATGCCCCCACAACGTTGCTCTCACGTGTCTGCACGTGAGTGCAATGCTGTCACTTTTGTGATCGTTGGATCTATCTAGGGAATAGGGAAGATGAAACGTTTCCCATCACATCCTATAAATGCCAGTGTCCCTTCAGAAGTGCCTCCACTTTGCTCATCTTCTTTCTTGCTTACTTTTTCTTCTGAGAATTTAATTCTCTCTTCCAGAGCTTAGCTCTCTGATTCAGAAAATTTTCCAGAGTTTAACTCTGTCAACAAGACTTCCCTTTTTTCAGGTGAGGATCTTGAACGACTGAAAAACTTTCGCAGAAATCTTCATTGGACTTTAAATCCATACCAAGGGTTTTCCCCTTTAACAAGAACCCATTTTTTTAAAGTTCTTTAAAAAGAAAACCACTCATTCTTTAATCAACAGACCCTTTAGGGTTTCTCTGATCTTCAGGGATCGACGACGATGCTTGTCTTGTCTCTGGAATTTAATTCCATTTCAAAGAACTTTGGTTCTGGAAAAAATTCTGGGAATTTGATTCCCTTGTTCAAAAAGGAATTTAATTCCTCTGAAGAACTTAGTTCTTCCCAGAGAACTTCTTGGGGTTTTCTTGCCCTAAGTCGTTTCTTTGCAACAAAAGAAGGGATTTGCAATAGGGTTTTTCTGGGAATTTAATTCCCTTGTTTTGCTTGATTTTTGCAGAGTCCAAGATGGATTTGTTTTTGGGGAATGTGTAGGGTCATTTGAAATCCACTGTTTATTTATTGAGAATCATCCTTTTGTTCTCATATTAATTGCTTTGCCTCATCATTAGTAAGCCGCCATCTTGATTTTATGGGACCCATGTGTTTTGTAACCAATGGTCCCATAAAATGAGTCATCTGTTGCTTTCTTCCATTGTCTTTTTATATATGCCTTTACACACACACACACACACACACGTGTTGCCTTCATTTAATAGTTTCCCCTTCTTTTATTTCAGGCACAATGACTTCTATTCCATACTTCTCTTTCACTCGCTCGGAGGCTGCTTTTCCTCAGTCACCGTCTGACGAGGAAGTGATGGCGATGATCAAGGCTCATGACCCGAGTCGCACCAACTTGCTATTATGGGGGACCTGGTATGGTCACATCATCCGCGGCCGCCGCAGTTTTCTTTACGAGATACCGACGGAGCCTACCCGTCTGTTTCTGCCAATGGATCCTCCACGGACTGCCTTTGCTGTGGAGATGCCAAATTGGACCCCTATGGGACGGCTTGAGCCTTCAACAACTGGTATTCCGAACCATCCGGTGCCTGCTATAGATATTTTGGGGCGCCGCATTTGCCAGGGCGAAGCCCAGCCATGGGGACAGATTTACAAGATAGGGCTTACCCCTCGACATCCCACAGGCTACCTTCTCTGGGCTCGTTACATCTTATCCGCCCATCGCGCGTGACTGCAGATGGCTGGACTTTATCAGGCGATATATGCATCCCTTTTCCACTACCAATCTCCCCATGTCTGGTGGGTTAAGGCCTTCTTGAACCAATGGAACCTTCCCACCAACACCTTCCTTCTAGGGGACCGCGAAGTTTCAATTTCTCTGGACGAATTTCGTGAGATCTCAGGGTTGCCGGTCAGGGGGAGACTTTATGAAGAATTGCTGCCTCCCGATGAGTATGTCTTTGAAACCGAGCCTGCAATGCTTGACGGCCTGTCTACCGAGAACGCCGTCCGCCACAAGCGCTTGAGTTTGATCAAGACCCTGAGTATTTTTGACAAACTGTTCACGGAGTCAGAGGAGCAGGGCATCACTTTTAAAATTTTTATCGCTTGTTTCCTTCGCGAGGATGTCCTATCAAAGACGGCTTCGAAGTTCGCAAACATTAACGACCCCTTTAGGTTTGGTTTAAACAGGCGGCCGACTAAAGAAGAGGACTTGCCACAGTATTACATTCCCATCATGTCGGCGGTATCTTTCGAGTCGATTGGAGCTCCTGGTATAGATGAGGAGACTTTCTTCGTGGGCTTCATCAGCGTTTGGCTCAGCTGGTTCGTCATTCTTATGCATCGCTGTTTCATGAGAGTCTCGGTTATTTACCCTGCTCATCGCATTGCTGAGGGAATACGGCTAGCTGTGGGCATTCCAGCGCTAGCGCATCTATATCATGGGTTAGGCGCCGCGGCTAATACCTCAACTCCAGGTGTAGATGTGGTAAACTTCTCTCTCCATTACTTCACATCTTGGATTGAGATGCACGTGTTGGGGGCCTTTGCTGCGCACCAAAGACCCAAATTTTATGACGCCTACACTTTTTCGAGACTCATGCGGCTGGTGAACGCTTTTGCTCCTGACCCGACTCAGTCTGAGGCTATTCATGTGTTGATCGCTCCTTATGCTAATATGGGCGGAATGGTATTCATCGATCGAGCCCTATCTGCTCCTTCAGGACCGGTTCAACAGCTCCACGACTTATCGAAAGAGGGGGTACCTTCTCTGAAGCCCAGGGAAGCCATGCACCTGTATGCGATCAGACCAGGTTATCTGGTATTTCGTCAGAATGGTGCGGCCCTTTTTATGCAGTACAAACCCACACCGCTTTGCCCGGCAACTTGGATATGATCAGGGCGTCCTCCTCGAGGCATTTACAGTGGCGCCTAGCCCATCGCCTGAAGCTGTTCGTGACGTCGCTCATCACTTTATGCGGCTGAACACTAGTTCTTACTTCATGATCCCTGAAGCTGATCATATTCCTCGATGTGTGGGGTCTTTCACAGGCTGGTACCTCCACCGGGTCAGTCCAATTATTGCTGAGGAGAAGAGGGTGCTTCTTGGATACAGCGCTCCCATTCCAATTCGAGCCACGAGAGTTCCGCCGCAACCGCGTGCAACAATTCGTCCTCCCTTGAGGGATACCAGTGTCGTAATTATTCTGGGGGTGGCGGAAGTGGAATTAACTCCTACAGCTAGTATGCCACTGCGTACTCGGGCTCAATCGAGGGCTAATAGGGCACCGGTAGCAGTATCATCGTCCGCGGCGTCGATAATGGCCGTGTCGTCCTCGGTAGCACCGCCAAGCGAGGACGTTGAAGGTGAAGTGGGTCAGCGCCGTACCAGATCTCCACGGGGGAGGAAACGATCGTCTCCGGCGGTTGGTTCTGGGTCCAAGAGGCGGAGAAAGACGGCTACCAATCTGCTCGACTCTTTAATAGAGTTTGAGCCTATTCTTCAGGATGAACCGTTGGCTATGCAAGAATCGGATGGTGGCCTACTTTTCCCAAATTCATCTGCCGAGGAAGCCGCACAATTGGCTGAGGCTATAAGATGTTCACAAGATGAATCGGAGAACGTAAGGATTTCGAAGAAGCCCTACCCTGCCGTCATCTTTTACGAAGATCCTCCGTAGATACGGCGGCGATTTATAGGCCCTTTAGAAGAATGGGGCGAAAGGGCCCTTAAACAGGTTGTTTCGGCCGATACTGAGGACGCGCTTTCACTGTGGACCGGGGGCCACGAGTTTACCCTCGGACCTCGGCGAGCACATCTCCTCAAGAAGGAGCGTCGGATTGAACAAGCCATATTAGAAGCTCACTTGCTCATCGGTATGTTCATGTATCTCTTTGTAATATTTTGTATTGCCTGCATACACTTATCCTCATACAAACTTTGCAGGGACTTCGGCGGCAGCGGAGGCTCTGAGTCGTACTTTGACCGTAGATTCTACTGATATCCCCAATGAAACACCGATCACTGTAGAGGGGGTCGATGCAACCGTCGCTCTTGTGATGGAGTCTTCCTCGGTGGTTCCCGCTCCCGAAGCGCTTGCTCCCTCGGGGAAGGCATCTTTGTCGGCCGCCGCTCCAATGGATATTCCTGAGGACGACCCGGAGACTAGGGTACAGGTAGTCAAGGCTACCGTCCTTTCGCTGGAGCCTGCAGTGGCAGCCGCTGCTCCTCGTTCGGAAGTCGCTACATTGGTCCACGTCGCCGATGATGTGCCTGAGGTCACGGAAGAGGCCGCTGAAGCCGCTATCCCTCCAGTTCAGAATGGGAGGAGCGTCGAAGGTAGCCTTCTATATCTTACATTAATAATCTCTCTATTATCTGAACCCTTCTGTCTTTTCAGAATTGCGCGGATTGGCGGCATCTATTGCCGATCTGTTTCCCAGGCAGTCCTTCCAGCGCCTGTTGGAGATGGCTGCTCCGCAAGCGATCTCTCCTCAGCGTATCGTCCTCTCTTCCGGGCAAGGTTAGTATTGTTTACCCTCTTTTCACAGCATTATTACTATTTCATAAAATGACATTGGTGTCTTTTACAGTTCTGGAGGCCGACGATGAGCTTGAGATTCTTGAAGGGCCTGGGGCGCCTTCAGATCCCTCTTGCATGACTGTGGGTAAGTAAAGTCCCAACGTTGTTCCATTTGTTCTTTTGCTTACACGTTCAGCTGACTGTTTACAAATCTGAACAGCTCTGCTAGTTCTTACCGCGCTGGAGTCACGCATCGCCATGTCACCCGGCCCCTATGCCCTACGAGCCTCGGAACGGATGGCCAAGTTAAGCCTCGACTCCCTGTCATCCTTAATTGAGGAACTTTGCGCTGGCAGTCTAATCACGGCGGAAGCGTTTTCTGCTGAAGCTAACGGCTCTCTTCCCTTTCTTGCCACCTATCATAGTGAAACAGTGGTGCAAGTCTGGGTTGAGTTTTGTCGGCAGGTGGAGGCTTGCTTGCATGTGCTTGAATGTACACGCCTTTCTTCGGAGGTTGTGGCTGCAAAGGCGAGCTTACGGGGTCTAATTGAGCGGTGTGTGGAGAATATGATATCATGTGAGAAGAGGCTCGGCCGCAAGTTTTCAGAGAGGGGGCTGGCTTCTAAAGCGCTGAGGGAGCTTCAAGCCAACCTTACGGCTAAGGCCTCTAAAGCATACGAACTTTGGCGAGTGTTCCAAGAGGCCATCAAGAAGGTGGTAGCCATTGATAAGGCCACCGTATTCACTCGTGAAATTGTTGAGGCCCATAAGGCTACTGAAAAAGAGCTTGAAGGTCAGCTGGCCTCATACCAGGCCCAACAGGCTCAGGCGGAGGCCCATCTTTTGGCGATAGTGAATCATGAAGGCGAGGCTCAGCGAAAAAAGGATGAACTGGCAAATTTGCTAAATCGCCCGCCGACTTGAAGAATTGTATATATATTTTTTCATTCTTCTTTTGTACATACTCCTGCATGAGAGTATATTTTTTGTTCTTTCACGAATTGTACTTTGTATTCATTTTGATTCATGAATAAAAGACATATTTTTCCTCACGATGGTGTGTCCCTTTTATTAAATGTATTCTCCGGATAGTCTATCTCGATTTCTTTGCAGGACAACGATGGCTTAAGATTCAGGGTTAAGATCTGCCTCCTAAGACTTTTCAACTTCATGAGCCGTGAGGGTCTCATAAAGAATTTTCTCGCTACCGGTCGAGAGGATCCCGTAGGTGTAATTTCTCCTTAAGAATCATGAGGATTCCTAAGTGTGTTTTTTCTCGCAAGTTGTAAGGATCTCACAAGAGAATTTGCTCCCTTACGAGTCGTGAGGACCCTCAAGTGATGAGTGAGGTTACCCTTATCCGCATTTCACGGAATCAGGAGTTTTCTCTGGATGCTTCCCACGGGGTCATTGCCGTGTTCTGCGAGGACCAAGCTCTGCTCTGGATGCTTCACACGGGGTCATTGCCATGCTCTGTGAGGACAAGGATCCGCTCTGGACGTTTCCCACAGGATCAGGATTGACATAAGCCGCGTTCCACGTGACCAGGAATTTTGCTCTAGATACTTCCAACGGGGTCATTGCCGTGTTCTGCAAGGACCAGGCTCCACTCTGGATGCTTCACACGGGGTCATTACCGTGCTCTGCGAGGACCAGGATCCGCTCTGGACGTTTCCCACGGGGTCAGGATTGACATAAGCCGCGTTCCACGTGACCAGGAATTTTGTTCTGGATGCTTCCCACGGGGTCATTGCCGTGTTCTGCGAGGACTAGGCTCCACTCTAGATGCTTCACACGGGGTCATTGCCATGCTCTGCGAGGACCAGGATCCGCTCTGGACGTTTCCCACGGGGTCAGGATTGACATAAGCCGCGTTCCACGTGACCAGGAATTTTGCTCTGAATGCTTCCCACGGGGTCATTGCCGTATTCTGCGAGGACCAGGCTCCGCTGTGGATGCTTCACACGGGGTCATTGCCCTGCTCTGCGAGGACCAGGATCCGCTCTGGACGTTTCCCACGGGGTCAGGATTGACATAAGCCGCGTTCCACGTGACCAGGAATTTTGCTCTGGATGCTTCCCACGGGGTCATTGCCGTGTTCTGCAAGGACCAGGCTCCGCTCTGGATGCTTCACACAGGGTTATTGCCGTGCTCTGCGAGGACCAGGATCCGCTCTGGACGTTTCCCACGGGGTCAGGATTGACATAAGCCACGTTCCACGTGACCAGGAATTTTGCTCTGGATGCTTCCCATGGGGGCATTGCCGTATTCTGCGAGGACCAAGCTCCGCTCTGGATGCTTCATACGGGGTCATTGCCATGCTCTGCGAGGACCAGGATCCACTCTGGACGTTTCCCACGGGGTCAGGATTGACATAAGCCACGTTCCACGTGACCAGGAATTTTGCTCTGGATGCTTCCCACGGGGTCATTGCCGTGTTCTGCGAGAACCAGGCTCCGCTCTGGATGCTTCACACGGGGTCATTGCCGTGCTCTGTGAGGACCAGGATCCGCTCTGGACATTTCCTATGGGGTCGGGATTGACATAAGCCGCGTTCCACGTGACCAGGAATTTTGCTCTGGATGCTTCCCACAGGGTCATTGCCGTGTTCTGCGAGGACCAGGCTCCGCTCTGGATGCTTCACACGGGGTCATTGCCGTGCTCTGTGAGGACCAGGATTTGCTCTCTCGGCTGTCTGTGAACCATCGAGGTTTGGAACAGGGACTTTGCCATTGCTCCAAGGTTGATTGTCGCGTCTGAATCCTGCTGGAATGAGGTGGAACGCTGTTGTGGGTCTCCAGGCTATAGACTTGGCCGTCGAGACTTGGAACTAGGGACTCTGCTATGGCTCCGTTATGCTGACGTCGTATACTCCTGCAGAGACACTGATTTCTTTGTGGGTTGACATGAATCGAGATGCTTTCGTCAAAGACGCTGATTTCCCTAAATCGAGATTTTTGCCAAGGACACTGATTTCCTCGGAGTTGAGACGAATCGAGATATTCCTGCAAAGACACTGATTTCCTTGCGGGTCAACGCGAATCATGATGCTCTCGTCAAGGACGCTGATTTCCCTGAATCGAGGTTTTGGCCAAGGACGCTGATTTCCTCGGAGTTGAGACGAATCGAGGTATTCCTGCAAAAACACTGATTTCTCTGCGGGTCGACGCGAATCAAGGTGCTCTCGCTAAGGACGCTGATTTTCCTGAATCGAGGTTTTGCCAAGGACACTGATTTCCTCAAAGTTGAGATGAATCGAGATATTCCTGCAAAGACACTAATTTCTCTGCGGGTCGAGGCGAATCGATGTGCTCTCGCCAAGGACGCTGATTTCCCTAAATCGGGGTTTTGCCAAGGACACTGATTTCCTCGGAGTTGAAACGAATCGAGGTATACCTGCAAAGACACTGATTTCCTTGTGGTTCGACGCGAATCGAGGTGCTCTCGCCCAGAACGCTGATTTCCCTGAATCGAGGTTTTGCCAAGGACACTGATTTCCTCGGAGTTGAAACGAATCGAGATATTCTTGCAAAGACGCTGATTTCTCTGCGGGTTGATGCGAATCGAGATGCTCTCGTCAAGGACGCTGATTTCCCTGAATCGAGGAGGTTGCCAAGGACACTGATTTCCCTGGGGTTGAGACGAATCGAGGTATTCCTGCAAAGACGCTGATTTCTCTGCGGGTCGGCGCGAATCGAGATGCTCTCGTCAAGGACGCTGATTTCCCTGAATCGAGGAGGTTGCCAAGGACACTGATTTCCCTAGGGTTGAAACGAATCGAGGTATTCCTGCAAAGATGCTGATTTCTCTGCGGGTCGACGCGAATTGAGATGCTCTCATCAACGACGCTGATTTCCCTGAATCGAGGAGGTTGCCAAGGACACTGATTTCCCTGGGGTTGAGACGAGTCGAGCTATTCCTGCAAAGACGCTGATTTCTCTACGGGTCGACGCGAATCGAGATGCTTTCGTCAAGGACGCTGATTTCCCTGACTCGAGGAGGTTGCCAAGGACACTGATTTCCCTGGGGTTGAGACGAATCGAGGTATTCCTGCAAAGACGCTGATTTCTCTGCGGGTTGACGCGAATAGAGATGCTCTCGTCAAGGACGCTAATTTCCCTGAATCGAGGTTTTTGAGTTGACTTGATTCCGAGGCGGGGTCATTGGATAACGTATTTCCGCGATGGGGTCATTTGCTGACGTGTATCCGAGATGGGGTCATTGGTTGACTCCAGGTTGTCTGTGAACAGTAGAGTCATGGAACTGGGGACTTTACCGTGGCTCCGATTGATGGTGTAGCATCTGTGTCCTGCTGGAATGAAGAGGCACACCGTTGTTGGTCTTCGGGCCGTAGATATGGCCATTGAGATTTGGAACTAGGGACTTTGCCATGGCTCCGCTTCGTTGCGACTCTGAGGTCGGTTGTTGACGTCACGTCTGCATCTGGTTAGAGTGAGGAGAAACGCCGTTGATGATCTCTAGGCTGTCTGTGAACCGTCGAGATTTGGAACTAGGGGACTTTGCCATGGTTCCGTTGTTTCGACCCTGGGGTCGTTTGTTGACGTCGCATCTGCATCCTGCTGGAGTAAAGAGAAACGCCGTTGGTGATCTCTAGGCTGTCTGTGAACCGTCGAGATTTAGAACTAGGGGACTTTGCCATGGTTCCGTTGTTTTGACCCTGGAGTCATTTGTTGACGTCGCATCTGCATCCTGCTGGAGTAAGGAAAAACGCCGTTGGTGATCTCTAGGCTGTCTGTGAACCGTCGAGATTTGGAACTAGGGGACTTTTCTATGGTTCTGGGGTAGTCTCTAGGCTGTCTGTGAACCTTTAAGATTTGGAACTAGGGGACTTTATCGTGGCTCCGTTTGTTGATGTTGCGTCTGCATCCGATTGGAGGGAGGAATAACGCCGGTGTTGAGCTCTAAGTTGTCGATGTTGACATCGAGACCCTGAAGCTAGGGATCTTCCTTCACTTCATTTGTTGAAATTGTGTCTGCAATATTGCGCCGAATGTCGAGATTGTCTTTAGGTTGTCTATGAACGGTCGAGATTTGGCTTCACTTCGACGAATCCTGGTGGGACGATATTGTTCCCTTCTTGTTTGTGCCCATGGATTGTATACAGGGGTCAATGTGACCTCACCTGCAGGGCAAAAAGTTTCATTCTTTCATTTTTTTAATTCTTTCCGCGATGCTCTATCATTTCAGCTTTTTACATCACGAAAATCGTGATTGCCCAATCATTTCGGCTATTTTTCGTGGTGCCCAATCATTTCGGCTATTTTTCTTTTTACTCGATGCTTTTTATTGTGAGTTGCCCAATCATTTCGGCCGTTTTTGTATGCATATATTTTTACTTGCTGATTTCGTTGCAAGTTGCCCCATAATTTCGGCTATTTCATATGCATTTTTGGCTCGCTGATTTTTTATCGCGAGTGTGGAACTTGGAATCTGGTGCCAATCTTAGCATCAGCATCGCTGCGACTGGAATATTGCCAAGAGCAAATCATCATTTGCCATGAAAGGGCTTGGAATTTGATACCGATTTAGGCATCAACATCGCTACAACTGGGATATTGCCAGGAGCGAATCATCATTTGCCTCTGTTGATGTCGAAAAAAGGTGGCTTAGCAAACAGGGTTAGGATCCCGTCGACTAAGGCTTTTGACTTCATGAGCCGTAAGGGTCTCATAAAGGGGTTTCTCCCTACGAGTCGTGAGGATCTCGTAGGTGCATTTTCTCCTTAGGAATCGTGAGGATTCCTAAGTGTGTGTTCTCTTATAAGTCGTAAGGATCTTACAAGAGTGTTTTCTTCTTGCAAGTCGAGAGGACCTACAAGTGTTTGTTCACCGTGTGAGCATGTCCCTAGTCGCTGGTGGGACTCTGTTAGGGAAATGTTTATTCGTGCCCGTAGATTGTATACAAGGGTCAATATTGAACCGCTTGTAGGGCAAAATCGGGGGGTATGACTGCTTAAGAACAGGTTCAAATCCCTGTAGCTTAAGGCTTTTGAATCTTATAAGCCGTGAGGGTCTCATAAGAGTGTTCTCCTTACGAGTCGTGAGGATCTCGCAAGTGTAATTTCTCCTTAGGAATCGTGGGGATCCCTAAGTGTGTTTCTCCTTTGTGAGTCGTTAGGATCTCACACAAGTATTTTCTCCTCACAAGGTCGAGGGGACTTTGTAAGTGTCTTTTAACGAGATTGCGCCCTTTCGGGTTTTCACAAAACTCGCCGGTAGTCTTGTTGTTTTTACTCACGGAGCCCTTTCGGGTTTTCATCCGTGCCCATCTTGCTTATGGACGTACCTTTTTTTCTTTCTTTTTTTTAACACCACGTTAGCTTGGGGACGCCGCGGGTTGTATTAGTTTAACGATGTTTTGGTCAGACGTTTATAGGTCCGATATTTTTCGGGCAACGTACGATTACGCAGCCAGATTTTCTCGCAAATCTTCGCATCTTTTGTGTCGGAGGTGGATTCCTTGAAGAGAGGGCTGAGGGCGATTTCTTCATCAGAGTCGCTTCCAAAGGTGATAACTTGCGATCCCTTGGTGTCGACTATGTGACAGTTTCCAGGGGCTCTTTCGCGCTCATCTGTCGTGCTTTTCTGTTCCCGACGAGCCTTGCGCTTCACTCGTTGAACGTGTTATCGGTGGGCAACATATCCCTGCTACCAGTTTTTAAAGGCTATGCACTCCTCGGTAGGGTGTGCAATCCTCTGATGGTATAAGCAGAAGTTAGGATGTATGTCCGCTTCATCAAGATGTATGATGCCAGGAGAATTTCCTCTGAAAGAGGGCAACTTCATTCCTATTGACAGGGTCCTAGCGAATCGTTTCCTTACTTTAATCTTTCTTTTGCTGGCGATAGGGATGCTTCAATCTGGTTGGGGTGCCTCGACCTTTTCATCCAGTCGTCGGCGTTTGGCTTTTTCGAATATAGCCAGTCGTGCTCTCGATTAGCTTTGCTTTTCTGACGGGCTTCGTTCAGTAGCAAGTCGATCATCTCGTCAGACGGTTCCAAGGGTTTTGGCTTCGATCCTGCCCCCGGCTCCTCTACATTATCTTCTGATGCCGAGTGAGCTTCTTTGTTATTTAGTGACGAATGAAAGATCATGTGGCAACTTGCCACATAATCTTCTGGTTCCTATGACGAGTTGTCTCCCTCATCATTGTCGCTATCTCCGAACTCCAGGATATGGTTGAGAAATTCTTGGAGTGTGACTGGGGTTCGCGCATTTTGGTTGTATTCCTCCAGCGCGTCAATATGCTATTGCAAGTCTGTGCGCTTGTCATCAAACTACACGGGCTTTTTGGTCTTCTTCTTTTTCTTCGAAGGCTTTGAAGGCTGCGCCTGAATGTTTTGTCCACCATCACTATTAACTCCCAATGTTGGGCGTGGTTTCAGCATCCCCTCGATAATCTCTGGTTCTTGCGGACTTTTCCACCTGATTGCCGGACATGTTTGAAGATTTTTCAGCATTTTTTTAGTTTTTTCCGAAAGAACAACTTTCCATGGAGCTTCCTCTATGAATGAGCACGATGCCCCCGGCATGTCCATCTTTTTCGGAGCATATGGTTGTGGCGGGTTCACCTTCCAATTTTCAGACAACGCGAATTTGCTTTGCTGGTATTGGTCTTCAACCCAATTTTTGAAGACGTAGCAATCTTCGATCGGATGGCCCAATACTCGGTGGTAGGGGCAGTAATCAGGATCGTTGACGTCGTTTGGTCACGTTGGGTGTCTCGACTCCGGTAGAGTGATGAGCCCATTGCGCACTGCCAGTTCAAACAGTTTTCTTGTTTTATCACGGGAAAACGAGTAAGGACGTCTCAACTTCTCATCGAGGGATTGCCGCTTGTTGCTTTAGTGAACAACCGGTCTCGGGCCACTCGGTTGTTGTTGAGCGTTGGCGACGAAGGTCGCTTTCCCTTTCCCTTTTTCATTTCGAGATTCCAGCTTCAAAGGAGATGGTCTATGACCCATCTAATCCATTTGGGCCAGCTTGTCAATCAAGGCCTGAAAAGTGGTCGGCTTGAAAAACATCATGAATTGGGAAATAGTCGCTTGAAGGTCAAGAGTACCCACGAACATGCCTCAGCAGGCGCCTCTTCGATGCGCTGCTCGCACTTCGACCATAAATTCCGCCATCGTATCGCATACTGCACCCATGTCTCTCCAGGCTTCACCCTGGCATTGATCAATGCGGTGATCGGGGTGCGCTCTCTAGCGCTTGCAAATCTCTGTGTAAACAGCAGCTCCATCTCTGCAAATATTTTGACAGAGTCATTGGGCAGCTCCGAATACCATTCAAAGGCTATTTCCGCCAAGCTGCCGACGAACTGACGAAGTAACAATTTGTCGTCACCTCCGGTATTGCCGCACAAGGCTCTGAATTGAGCGACATGCTGGTGCGGATTTCCAGTCCCCTTATATACGTGGAATTTGGGGATCGTGTATCCCGGCGGATACTTTATTTGGTCATACCAACCCGGATAGGGTCGTCCAGTTTTAACAATTTGCCCAGCCGCTTCATTCGCCTGGTGAACTCGTATCTGCTGAGCGATGTAATCATCCAGGGCGGCATTTGAGATGGTCTCCTCTTTGGCTGCTGAACAAGCCGGAAGAGGGTTCGATGTCTCCCCTCTGTCATCTTCAAGGACAATCGGAGGGTTTTCAGCCGGAGGATCTGGTTGTATCATCATCCCAACCATATCTTGGAATAGAAGCGCCATTCGTTTTATATTGGCCGCTTGTTCCGCTACTTCTCCGTCCTTATTTTCGAGGATTCTGCGGAGGAAGTCAACATCGGTTTCTTGTTCATGACGTTGCTCTGATGACGCCTCCGGGCTTTCTTTTGGCCCAGTGAGTGCGGCCAGAAGCTTCTGTTGCTGCTCCTGGGCTTTTGTCACGGATCACGTAAGCGGTCGATGACCCGTAGAGATACGGCTATCCTCTTTCCCAGATGCCATATAAACAGTGTGGACCACTATGCCCCCAGACCTGGGGCGTTTAGGTTCGGCGCCTTTGAGATTAGTCGTAGGGATCTTCTCCGGCCTTCTTCTTTTGTGGGCGGTCGAAGTCGAGGGAACCGTTGCAGCGGGCACCCGAGTAGATGACGTCTCCTGTGGTATGACAGGGTGGTCTTTTTCTTGCCGAACTTTTATCTTTTTCTGTCGGCGGGCGTAATATGGATCAATCATCGAGTCTTGGACTTGACGCCAGACCTTGTAAACTTTAGAGGACAGCCGCTGAGGGGGCTGCTCTGGCTTCGCCTTTGTGATCTTTTCAACAGGCGGAGGAGACTTTTTAAGCACGGCAGTTGGCGAATTCCTGCGCACCCTGTTAAGTAGTTCAAAGCTGTTCCCGGTTGGAACAGCAGCATCAATTTCCACCGTTGGAGCCGGCGGAGTCAATCCAGAAGGGGAATTTCCCCCAGCCTTCCTTACTCGGCGCCAATGGCGACGTCGAGCATGTCGTGCGGCCGGGATCACCTTCGCTGTTGGATCAGCTTTTACGTGCCCCCTGTTCTGATGAGAGTCTGCTGTTGTCGTTAGCCTGTCAAGGACAGATGCTCGCTGAGAGGGGGTAGTCAGTCTTGCGAAGGCCGACTTTCGAACAGGGGAAACAGCCCTCATGACTTCAGGTGGAGTCGGAGCTGAAACTTCACGTGGAGTCGGAGCTGAAACGTCCAGTCTTGTGAAGACCGACCTCTTAGCAGGAGAAGTCGTCTTGGGGACTTCAGGAGTAGGAATGGTTATCTGTTTTGGGATGACCTCTTCAGAAATTGCAGGCTTCTTCACGGGTCCGTTGGAGCTTTGGCCCAGTCTGCTGAAAACTGAGACGCTTGGTTTGGGCGACCCATTAAGAGGGGCCGCAGTAGTAGTAAGACGATCAAAGACCGACTTCTTCGGAGCTTTTTGTGATGGTACAGGAGCATTGAAGCTTGTTGGCGGGATCATGGTCCCGAAGAACAATCCAGTGGTGGCCTGAGTCACCTGTTCCACCGGCATAGCGAATATGGAGGCCGCTTGGGCCCCGTAAGTCACTCCTCCGGACGGGACGGAGCGAGAGTTGCAGTTGCATTTAGTGCAGTTTGAAGCTATTGATCTTCTGTTTTCTGCACAGAGCAAGACACCAAATCTTTGTACCTTGAATCCACAGGCAACCATAGCATACCGCGATTCGTTCGTGAACACGATACACGAAGTGTGGAGTGGAAAGAGGAAAAGATCCCACCGGGCGTGCCAGAATCTGTTCCCCGCCGAAAGACGCGACCGGGACGTTGGGACGTCAGGCCTGAAATTCGAGGGCAGATGTTAATTGGTGCTATCCGTCCACCTCTCCGAAGATGCCAAGTTGATTTATGGCACCATGTATCGAAGGTTTAAACGGATGCGGCCGATATAGCAGACTTCGTCAGATTCCCCTTCGTTTGAGGGGTTTTTGATTGTGGGGACGCTCTTCCCTGCAGGCGCAATCCCCTGCAGTTAATTACGCTACCGCACCACGGTAACAACTTTCTCCTTCTCCAGATGGTCACTTCGTGTCGTGGGTGTTTGCTTTGTTTGTGGTTGCCCATGGATTGTATACGGAGACTAATTTATGTTGTTGCCCGTAGGGCGTGGACTAGTCCAAATCCGTATCTTCTTAGATTTGGATTTAAGGGTTGGGTTTAAGGATATGTTAGCCTCATTTGAGACTAAGATCAACTTAAACGTTTGTTAAGGATACGTTAATCTAATTTTTAGACTAAGATCAACTTAACAGGATCGTTTACATCCAACAAAAGAGCAATTGGGCTCTATTGTTTAGTTTAGGGACATTGCGGTCGGTTAATTTAAGGACATTACGGTCCAATATTAGTTTAAGACATCTCGGTCCATTGTTAGTTTAAGGACATTACGATCCAGGTTAAGGACATCATAGTCCGTGAGTTTAAAGACCTCACAGTCAAGGTTAAGGACATCATAGTCCGTGAGTTTAAAGACCTCACAGTCAAGATTAAGGACATCATAGTCCGTGAGTTTAAAGACCTCACAGTCAAGGTTAAGGACATCATAGTCCGTGAGTTTAAATACCCCACAGTCAAGGTTAAGGACATCATAGTCCGTGAAATGTATGGTTGTCAGGACCTATCACCTCTCTGAAGACGTTGAAGGATTGCAATGACAAGTATCATAGGAGTAAAGAGATGTACCCTCGAACCGATCTTGGTTTGGGGATCTGTAATCCAATTTGGAACTAAGATCAATTAATTAGATTGTGAGCACATTGGCTCAGTTAAATATGAATTGAGAACTTATGGCCAACTTGGGCTAAGTCCAATTAAGTTTGAAATATTAGCCCTTTGTTGGACCATTAGACATTTGTTTAGGTTCAGCCCCTCATCATTTAGCAATACTAAACAAGAGTTTGAGGGCTCTGATAACATTTTTGTCTTTGACTGAGCATTAAACATTATAGCTCTGAGTTTTACTCAATTTTGAGATTTAGTTAAAGGAGAGGTTTTTTCCTCTGGAAACTTAGCCAATTTGGCTAAGATCGGCTAAAAATAATAGTGTTAAACACTAGAAGACAACAGTGTTAAACACTGGAAATGAAATGCTCAAAGTAGTGTTAAACACTAGAGGACAACAGTGTTAAACACTGGAAATGAAACGCTCAAATTAGTGTTAAACACTAGAGAGGAAGGGGTCATGTGGGGACACGTGAGGGCACCCAAAGGTGGGGCCAGATCTCCTTTACTTTGTTCTTAAAACTGTAAATAAGCGTTAAACACTTTTAATTTTCATAGCCATCACGTGTGGGCACGTGACGGGTGCTCATGCCCTGATTTATTAGAATGTTTATTAGGGGTCACGTGGGGACACGTGAGAGCGTCCAAAGCCAGTATTGCCTTTGCTTTTATTCTCTTTGTTTTGGAGGTCACGTTGGAGCACGTGAGGCATTGCCTCAGGGCTAATTCCTTCTTATTTTGGAGAATCTTTTCAGGGGTCACGTGGGGGCACGTGACCTAGTTTATTCTTTCTTTTCTGACCACTGCGGATTGGGGTCACGTGTCATCACGTGACCAATGTTCTT
Organism: Agapanthus africanus; assembly: GCA_030015575.1. Taxonomy (NCBI): domain Eukaryota; kingdom Viridiplantae; phylum Streptophyta; class Magnoliopsida; order Asparagales; family Amaryllidaceae; genus Agapanthus; species Agapanthus africanus. The sequence goes on along the minus strand of JASDDO010000028.1, from coordinate 88,888,892 downwards.
TACGTGCATGGAGATCTTTCAACTCTCTTTATTTTAAGAATTAAATTCTCTGTAGGGTTAAACCCTAATTATGTTTTTAGAGGAATTAAATTGGTATGCATGTAGAAGAATTAAATTCTTATGTAAGGTTAAACCCTGATTCTGTCTTGGAGGAATTAAATTCCTATGAGTTGAGAGAATTGAATTCTCAAGTAAGGTTGAACCCTAATTTTATCTTGGAGGAATTAAATTCCTATGAAATTGGGAGAATTAAATTCTCATATAGGGTTAAACCCTTGTTTTATCTTAAAGGAATTAAATTCTTGTGAATTTGGGAGAATTAAATTCTCTAAACTCAATTCTCCCTCTAAGTTTTGGATCTGCATGGCAGAATCTCCCCGATGAGAATTAAATTCTCAACCTGTGGGGAGATTTGCTTCTGCAGATCTTCAACCAGAGGAAGAACTAAGTTCTTTTGCAGAAAAGTTAAACTCTTAGATTGAGAATTAAATTCTCTTTTTTTTTTGCTTTATGAAATTTTGATCTCTTTTCCCCTTTCTCACCTAGGGTTTCTTTTCTTGAGAATTAAATTCTCCTTTCTTTTCTCTCTGCTATTTGCCTTCTGAAAATTTCAAGACCTAAAAATTCTATCTCCCCTTCCTCTTCTTGGCTCCTATTTGTAGGAGAAAGAAAAGAATCAATTTGTTTAGTAAATCTTTCATTCAAAGATTTGTTTGTTTTTGTAACTAACATGATCTCAGTGAATTTTATTCACCATTGGATTTTTAATCCAAAAGATATTCTGTTTGTTATTCTTGGTGGAATTTAGGGAAATCTTTCCTTGTATAAAATCTTTCCATAAATTGGTGATTTTTTAATCACCATTGGATTTTTAATCCAACGGTGCTCCACTTTACAGAGCATAATCCTTTTTTGTTTGGAAAGATTTAATGAAATACTTTCCGATTTAGGGTCTTTGATTTCCCTTAATTAGAATTTAATTCTATCAATTTATAAGGCTTTCAAAGCCTATCACGTGTTGGCACGTGACCCCTTCTTATTTAGGATTTTAATTTTGTCTTTTAACTGGGCTGAAGGACCATCACGCGTCAGCACGTGACCCTTGGTCACGTGTGAACACGTGATGCCCCATTGGGGCCTTTCTTCAGCCATTTTGTTTACCCTTTTGTTTGATTAGAATTTAATTCTATAAAGAGATCACGTGACCCTTGGTCACGTGTGAACATGTGATACCTCATTGAGGTATTTTCTTGATTTTTAATCAGGGAACAACATGTTCACTCAGAAAGAGCTGAATATGAGACAACGCAGATGGCTGGAGTTGATGGCAGACAACGATATTGATCTGCAGTATCACCCGGGAAAGGTGAACGTCATTCCGGATGCTCGCAGTCGCAGGCCATTAGCTGTGTTGCTGACTTGTCAGAAGGGGATTCTCGATGACCTTCAGAGACTCGAGTTAGAGGTAGTTACACCGGGTGTGCCCAGACAGCTTTGGCAGTTGCATGTTCAATCATCGCTTATATATCGTATTAAAGCTGCACATGCTGGAGACTCTCAGTTGCAGAAGTTTTGAACGTTAGTTGAGGATGGTTTGAGGACAGATTTGCAGATTCACGAAGATGGTTCCCTGAGATTTGGCAGTCGGCTGTGTGTTCCAAAGGGGCGTATTTGAGATGAAATTCTAGCTGAGGCACACAGTTCCGCGTACTCGGTGCACCCAGAAGGTACTAAGATGTATAGAGATCTGAGGCAGCACTTCTGGTGGAACGGGATGAAGAGAGAGATTACTCGCTTTGTTTCCAAATGTCTCGTATGCCAACAGGTGAAAGCCGAGCATCATAAAGTAGCTGGGTTGTTGCAACCGCTTCCAGTGCCACAGTGGAAATGGGAGCACATCACCATGGATTTTGTGACGGCACCATCTCGAAGTCCAAAGGGCAACAATGTTGTCTGAGTTATTGTTGATCGTCTCACGAAAGCAGCACATTTCATACATTTCCAAGTCGGACAATCGACGGAGTCGCTTGCGGAGAAATATATGCAGGAAATTGTGAGACTGCACGGAGTGCCCATTAGTATCGTGTCTGATCGAGACACCAGGTTCATTTCCCATTTCTAGAAGAGCCCGCAGGAAAGTTTGGGCACCCGTCTCAAGTTCAGCACGACCTATCATTCGCAGACGGACGAACAATCCGAGCGTACTATCTAGACGCTTGAGGATATGCCGAGAGCATGCATTCTTGATTTTCAAGGCTCTTAGGAGGATCACCTCCATCTGGTAGAGTTTTATATAACAACAGCTATCAAGCTAGCATCCAGATGGCACCATTCGAGGATCTGTATGGAAGTGTCGAGATGACGTTGGTGAATGAAGGTTGCCGGACCCTGATCTTATAGTACAGACGGTGAGCAAGGTTCAGATGATCAGGCAACGTATTAAGGCTGCTCAGGACCGATAGAAGAGTTGGGCAGATGCTGGCAAAAGGTCGTTAGAGTTTGGTGTTGGTGACCACGTATTTATGAAGATATCACCTACTCGGGGAGTAATCAGATTTAGTAGTTGGGGGAAACTCAGTCCCCGATTCATCGGACCTTTTGAGGTGCTAGAGCGAGTAGGAGAGGTGGCTTATCTGCTTGCCTTGCCTCCATCACTAGCTGGTGTGCACAATACTTTTCATGTATCTCAGTTGAGGCGCTACGTTCGGGATGACAGCCATATCTTGGACCATTCAGAGTTGATGTTAGGCACTGATCTCTCTTACGAGGAGCAGCCTACCTCCATTCTCGATCGCAGGGAAAAAGTGCTAAAGAATAAAATCATTCCCTTGGTTCGAATCTCTTGGGATAATCATGCTCCAGGGGAGTTTACCTGAAAGCGTGAGGAGGACATCCGTTCACGATTTTCGCACCTGTTTGAGTAGTTGATTGTTGTTTGTTCCGCTGTTTTTCGTTCTTTAATTTCGAGGACGAAATTTTTGTAAGGGGGGTATGATGTAAATCCCCAGTTCTATGATACATCTTGTATTTGAAATTTTGGTCCCAATAAAATTTTTCCGTTAATTCCCAATTTAAATTCCTAAATATTTTTTTCAAGATTTTCTCAAATTCTTTTTAAAACCTTAATCTAATTTTCCTATAAAATTTCCTAACCTAAGCCCAGCCCAAACCCACGCACCCACACAACCTAACCTGGCTCGAACCCCTTCCCTCTCCCACTCTCTCTCCTCTCGTATCTTTCTCTCTCTCCTTTTTTTCTTCTCTTTCTTTTTAAAAACCGAACGGCTCCTCCCCCTCTTCTCGGGCTGCTTCCACTCGACTCGCGCCGCTTCCACTCGACTCACGCCCACGATGACCTTGCTTGCCAACGATTTCTCCAAGATCCCCTCCTCCAAATTCTCACCTCCCCTCCCTTGTTCTCTCCCCCCAACGTAGTCCTCCCCTCTTGCAACGGTGCCCGCGAGACCCGCTCCACCCACGACGAAGCCACGCCCCAACTGACCCCGAAGTCTCAGCGCCGGCAAACTCTCTTCCCTCAACGTCTCTCTCTCACCCTCTCTTAATCTCTCTCTCGCTGTCTCTTACTCTTTCACTCTCCCATTAACTCTCCAAGCTCCTATGCAACTCACCACTGCTATCACCGGCGACCTTTCGCCGAGACCAAACATCTCCTGCTCCTCCTCGTCCATCCGGCTACCAACACCACCGCCTCTACCTCCCTATAGCTACAACCGAGCCCACCTCTCGAGATCACCACCTCACCAACACCCACCGAGATCACCGCCGCTGTCACAACCTCCGACAACCACCTCGCAGATCACCGCTGTCGCTTCTCATCGCCGCCACCGCACTGCACCACCCCCTCTCTCTAGCACCCACCTAAGCCGAGTTGCCGCCCATCGCCGTCTGCGCCATCTTCGAAGCCGAGTCTGGTGCTGCCTGTGCCATGTGTCATACCACCATCGTGCCCACTTCGTGTCGCGTCGTGCCACACCCGCACTACACACCGAGTCAAGACCGTGCCCAGCACCGTGTCATGCCCACGCCATCACCACGCCCACAACCGTATCACGCTCGCGACGCCACCGCGTCCAGTACTGAGTCACCACGCATCGCGCACACGCCACGCACCGTGTCCAGCATCGCGCTGTCTCGTATGTTGAGACGAATCCTGCACGTGGTGTCCCTTCTATATCAGCGACCGAAAACAAATGAAACCTCACTTGCTTTAACATGCTGCGTATATAGATCTATAAATTCATGTTAACATTATACTAATTCAATTATTGTGAATCCGTGTTGTGTAGTATGCTACCACATATATCTTGTATGCCATCATCGTATTAAATCTAAAGTATTAGTTTTGAGCACAAACGGATCTAAAAATGTCGTGTTAATATTGCGCGGAAGTTGTAAATATTAGATACCGTTTTCATGGGTTAGGTAAAATCAAATTTAATTCGATAATTCTCGATATTGTGTTGTTTGTTCGATGTAGAGAACTGGACTTAAACCCCGTCAATCATGCTCAAATCTTTTACCTATATTTCCTTTTGCTACATATGAATGTCACGTAGAAAACTGAACTCTAAATGACGAAGTATTGCACGTGTAACGATACCCCAAAGAGGCGACGTCGATTCTGTTTTTACTGTACATGTCGAGATGTTAAATTTAATATAAAAATAGACACAAGTCAGAATGTAATGTTCTATGGCTCATATCGAAGCCGACTCGATAATCTAGAACTCTCTATAGTTTATTCTTCGATACTGATAGATCACAGCAATGAGAATTGACTGAGAATGCAGCCCTGGACTACAGTCCAGAGCAGCATTCCACATTGATACCTGACTTTATATGATTGTGTAGCGCTGTATGAACATGGAATTATGTGTAACCCTATACCGTTGTAAAGATAATCCTGTTAGATAACTATTGGTTTTGGTTTTGTTTAATTTTACTACCGTTTGATATTTTAATTGCAATTTAAACTGTCGAAGTGTACTGCAGTCCCAAGCAGGGACAGAACGGATGTTCTGACCTTGAACAGAATGTATGTCCCAGCACACAGCGGATATTGTCAATCCGTCTTATTCGTTGAAAACCTAATTGATAGATATAAATATTCCTCAACAGTAGTGTTGCTTAATTATGATCTCAATAGGGTGAAAAATATGTTACGAATTGGACTTTCAGTTCAGGAACTGAATTTTCAACGATGAAAACTTAAAATGAAATGACCGCATCTCGCAAACCTGAAACCCGTTTGATATGGAACCAAGTTTTTTAGATCGCTATTGGAGTTTACTTTTTACCTCTTCTGTATCATTTTGTCTACATACGATCGTGTAGATCAATATATTTTTCTGAAATCATGAGGTGCGTTGTGTTTCATATCATATGTGATTTGCCATATTGCATCATTCTTGTATTTTACCCGAACGTGATACCTTTAGTGATTGTGAACGTTCTGTAACATTTCAGAAATATAAATATTATTTTTTGGAAATTTAATATTAAAATAATATATTTCGCGAAAACTATTCGATTTGCGAGTAGGGATTTTTCGTAAAATGGTATAAGTATATACTAATATTTGGAATATAAGTGGAGATTAAAATGATTTATTCATTAAAAAGATATTTATCGGATTTTGACATTTTTATAATTAATGATATGCAAGTTTAAGTTAAACTTGATTAGTGCACTACTAATTACGATTAGGCCAAATCCGTATTTATACATTTTTCCATGGTTAGTGCACCATGTCATGTGCATCTTTGTTACATGTTTGTTTTATTTAAAAAGAAAAGAAATGAGATGCCATGAAATATTTTGAGAGAAAACAAAATAGATATTTTAGAGAGAGTGATCATAAGAGAGAGAGTGAGGTTGAGAGAGAGAGAGAGTAACCCTTGACTTCTTCATTATTCTTCTTCCTTCTTCATTTCTTCACAAATTCCTTCATCTTCTTCATCCTCCTCTACCTCTATGTATCATCTCCAATTCTTTTCCAAAACCCTATGCCACCTTCATTAAAAAGATGCACACTCTCAACCTAAACTCTTTGAACCATTCAAGTTTGGATTTTGAAGACTTTGGGCAACTCAAGGATTTTCCTAAGTTGCCAAATGAGATATATTTCCTTTCCTTTAGTTAAGATGTTATGTTTAGTATATCTTAGTTTAGTTTAGAATTTGATTTAGTGAGTATTGTGATCTTGGAAATTTCCAAGTTGATGTTAAGTGGTAAATTGAGATATAGTGAGTGTTTGCAAGACTTTAGAGATGATTTCCTGACCTGGACCAGAGAATATAAACCCGATACACGAACTTAGAATTTATCTGTGTCGGTTTTGTGAAACTTAGAGGACTACAGGATATCTGGAGCTATCTGGGATGTTTTTAAGAAAATCAAACAAGTCCATTGGCCTTGATAAACCATCAGAAGACCACCACAAAAGTTCGAGCCCGTTTCCTCCTACCTTGACCGGCGGCGCCGGATATTTGGGCTGTTTCGTCGGGCCCCCTTCTTGCATTGGAGTTGTGGTTTTGCATGTAGCTCACTTACCCTATAACCTATCCCCTGTACTTGGTTGTTTAGTCCCAATTGACCTGAGATAAAATCTGGGAGCTATTTGTGAGTGTTTTGGCTATGTTTCCCGGTATTTCAATTCATGGTTTTGACATTTGATTGTTGTATTTGGGCATTGGACGTTTGTACGTCAACGACGAGGGTTGTTTGGTTGTTTTTGCATACATAAGCTATAGCTTCTAACCTATAAGCAATTCGTGTGCCATATCGGTTTTCGGACTTGATTTTAATAGTATTGCGATTGTGTATTGATTGTAGGTATCTTCGCGTGGACTTCCGAGACGACGAAGCATATCGACTTCGACTAAGCGAGGAGTTTAGCAGGTGAGTAGATTTATATCTACGGGGGAAGTCGGATGGTTGGCGTATAGCACCCCCGCAATCATTGATACGGAAAGATTGTTATATAATTATAATTTTGAGAAAGGATATACTACGAACTTACGGACATGATTATAGGTTTTAGTAAAAGATGATATGATAAAAGTTGACACTAATGGATATATTGGCTTGAGAATATGATATATGTATATAAGATAACATGATGTGAGATATTGAGATGATAGATATAGATGACTCGGATTAATATGAGAAATTGGTGTGTGTATATACACACACACACACACACACATGATAAAGTGATGTGGGATATTGAGATGATAGATATAGATGATTCGGATTGATATATGAGAAAGTGAATCGTGATAAGTATAAATTGAAAAGGGACAAGTATGAGATTTATAGTGACTTGATATGAGATCGAGATCGATACGACTTGAGATTAACAAGATATGATGTATATGCAAGATGACATGATATAAGATTGATATAGATGTGTTATGTGATTAATAAGATATGTCATACGAGAATTTAGATCCGTACCTTTGTTGGTGAATAGGACGATAGATTCCCTATTCTGTTTGATGACACCGTACGATGGATTACCATACGCGATGCGTTTACCGAATATTTGATCCGTGCTCATGAATTGAGGATGATGATCGAGAATATTGAGACACTTAATGCTATGAGGCGGGATCGCTGACATAAAGAGGCTACCTTATTATAGTTTATGTTTATATTGGATTATTTCTCGTGTGATACTCATCATGTTTCCGGTATTTTATTGTTATATGATATCATCTGCTAGTACACATCACAATTACCGTTGATGTGCATGTTACACTTACACAGATTTGCCGGCTCACACACATTTATCATCGGTAATTGCCATGCCACTTATACAGTAGAACTGCTATATCATGAGATTAATCTTAAACGTAAAAGTACATTCATTATTCAGAACTATCACTTGACATGCTTGCATGATATACTCGATATGCTCATATTACTGCTCTATGTTGCATACATCGTACTTTATGGTTATATACTTGAGATGCTGTTTTTATAAGATCTCTGGATTTGAGAACCGCGGTTATATTTACAAGGGAATTATGTATTGCTTTTAAAACGCAGTTTCTCTTGATATGATATTTCGAAGCGTCCACCGTGAGTTTTCTCGGTTCTGAGCTATGGTTATACCCGATTCGAGGAGCGATGGGCACCGTCTGCGAGTACATCGTGGACCCGGTGTGGTATGCCGGGGAAAGAAATGATTTTTGTGGTGTAGACAATGAGCCTGGCAGGAGAGCACTACCTAACGGTGATAGTTTTGGGCTTGGCGGATATCTGGAGGATACCGACCGTGGTCGTGATATGAGCCGATCAGGACTAATGGAGCCCGAAATATGAGGATTTACGTGTCGATGCTGGACACGGGTTTTCATGATGTTTCGAGTGTCGGTGTTGGACACTCAAGTTCCATGATTTTGTTGTGTCGTTGATGGACAGACATGGTTGATATCCTCATATATACATGCTTATGTTTTCATGATATTTCGAGTGTCGGTGTTGGACACTCAAGTTCCATGATATTGGTTGTGTCGTTGACGGACACGTGGATAATATCCACATGCATATGGGCATATGATGTCAGATGTTTATTTCTATATGTCATTGCATTGACTCGATTGTTGACATATATGCATTTATGGTCACCCTATATATCATAGTATTACCTTCAGGATATAATGACCTAGGAAATCGTTGTTTTATTCAATTTCTACCTGCTAATATTTTCTACTCACAAGTTGGCAACTCACCCCCGTTGTGCCACAGTTCTTGCAGGTTTGACCGTTTGGGATCAGTTGCTGGCACACAGCTTCTTCCAGGGTGTTTTGCTTCAGTGGGTGGGACACATATTGGATCGTGCCCACTCTCGTACTTTATATTCCATTGTATCTTGATAAACTACATCAAATCAGAAACTATAAATTGTATATTGGTAGACCTAGTCAGACTTGGGTTTTGTGCGAGATTTAGAGCGATGGGTTTTGCTTCTTGAGTTTTGATGTCTTGCTTTTTTATTATTCTTTCTGGGTTGATCTTCGCCTTGGGCGTCGTATATATGTTATTGCGTGGTTATGATTCCGCCAATTGGCGAAGAGTTAGCTCCCGCTTAGGGATGCCTATATATTGTTGTGTATATGGTTTTGGATCAAAATATACAAGGGAAGTGCTGCCCAAATTTTTAAAATACGAAACATGTTTTCAACTATAGTATAATCCACGTGCATTTTCATGTTTCATTATCTATGCATTTAAACAAAAACTTGATTTCATTATACCTTTATTTCAAACCGCACCCCCACTATTTTCCGCAAAAAGGTTTAGATTTTTTATGGGTTTCGGCTTACTTGATTTACGTTACGCTTTTAGACGTTGTGTAATTTAAGTGCCGGTCACGTGCTAAATTACGGGTCGTGACACATTCATAGTGATTTATAGGGAACTTTGCATTGTCGAACGTAACTGGTATTGGATTAGTTGTGTCAAGTATGCCAATGACAAGTGATTGATTCGTGAAAGTGAACAGTGCAATGAAAGTGAATAAGATCGTGATTTGGCGTGTGTTTGTACACAAATAGTCCTATACGTATGTTATTGCGACCTGGGGAAAAAGGGAAATCAAGGTGGAATTGAACTCGTATTTAGCGAAGTACGGTGACTTAGAGAATGATCATTCGATATTAGTGATATATATATATACACACACACACACACATATTAGGTCGTGGGCCTAGCGGCACGGCTGCAGAGTTATATCCCGGGTAACAGTGGACTGTAGTCTCGTGCACGCACGAGACCCTTATTAAACACGAGCATTCTTTTCTACCGATTGATTTCAATTGACTTAGTGACTGATAAGTAGTGACATACACATTGCATGGATTTCTGACATGATACATATACTGTATTGTTCATATTCACTTGATATTCATTATTTTCATGTTTCTGTATTCTGCCGCACATTTCATGTTTAATAACATTGTACACACACTATATATTTATTGGTATATGTGTCGCCCTGATGACCGGAGTATGCATGCTCAGAGGATGAAGTAAACTCAGCTAAGAAGCAGGACCTGCCATTCGAGATCGCGGAGGTTTAGACCGCGACATCAGCGTTATCGCCACAAGAACACAGTTATATTTTTTTTGGTTGGTTATTTTTTTATGCAAATAAATATATCCTGAACTCGGTTAATTTTTAATGTAATAAAGTTGTGAACTGTGATTTTTTTTTACTCTAAAGTTGTGTTTACTGATTCTCATGTAATACTAAAAGCCGAAGTGTGGCTACGGCGGAATTATTCCTTGACCGTAGGAGCATAGCTGGCTTAGTCACCCCTTGCATTTCGTATTTTGGGAAGCATGACGTGATAAAAATAATTCTTTTTCTTATAAATTTCTTTCTTTAAATTAAATCTTTTTTTAATTCAAAATGCTTTAAAAATAGTTTTAAATATCGAAAAAATATATAAATAAATTCAATAAATCTCCAAATAATTATTTCATCCTTTGTAGTGATTTTTATCCCAATAATCAATATTCTTCTCTAAATAATAAATTCATTTTCCTTTCAAATAACTCCTAAAAACTTTAAAAATCCAAATAAGTATTCTAAAAATAATTTAAAAAATATTTTCTCCATTTAAAAATGCTAATAAATTATTTCCCCAAAAGTTCTCTAAAAATTTCTTTTCTTTCAAAAAAATAATCCTTTTTAAAGGAACCATTAACATTAAAAATAGCATGAAAGAAATATTTAACTCCAAAAACAAAATAGGCATTTATGTACTATATGAAAATCATGGTCATTACAGCTACATTTTTTAGTACCTGCTAAATGGAGCAGTTTACTTGCTAAGGGCCCGTTTGGATAACTGGAGTACCGGAAGTGCAGTAAATAATTATGAAGTAACTTCCAAAAAGTTGTCATGAAAGTAAACTTAAAACTTATTTTCGATATTTGTTTGTAAAATTTATTGAAGAAGGAAGTAAACAATGAAGTAAATTCTTATGTTTTTTCCATTAAGAAAAACAAAAATGAAAACTATTTTTTAATAATAAGAAATTATTGCATTTTGGATGTATTAAAGAGAAACAATAAACAATTAATATTTTTCTTGTTTCTTATGCTCCATGGCTTCTTCCAAACCAAAATGAGGGGAAGAAAATTTTGGAAGTAAGCATACTATGTAGAATCCACCTCATCAATTGGAAGTAACTTCCAAGAACTTTTTTCTTTAAACAAACACTTGAACTATCGGAAGTAGGTTTACTTTCAGTACTTCCATAATAGTTCATGTCAAACAAACATGCCCCAGGTGTAGCTATTATCTGCCAGAAGTTGAATAGGGTGATATGGGAGTATTAAAAAATAAAAAGTAGCCGATTGTACTATAGGAACTGAAAGCTATAACATTTTGGATCTAGAGAGTTTTTCACAGGCTTTTTTTTTCCATAGAGTTTTTCCTATTGCTTTTCATGACTAGGGAGTTAATCACATTTTTCCCTAAAACTTAATATCAAGTGTTTAAATGTTTTAATGGAAATCAAGAAAAATGGAATACAATTGAGAACATTAGTAGAAATATAATAAAGAGAAATCATAATACTGGTAACTTAATGCTAGTAGGACTCCGAAACTTTTAGTTTGAGAGTGATAAAAGGAATTTCCCGTCCGTTATAATGATACTTCCTGAAAGTTTACATTTTCATTAACAAAATGGCCGAGGAAAAAAATATGTACACTTGTGTGTCTTTTTTTAATATTAGTTTTCTCAATAATTTTGGCTTGTGATTCCAAATAACAACATTTTTTGTGAAGGATATGAAGAAGGGACCCCTCTTTGAAAACAAAACTTAAGAAAACATAACACCACATCGGCCAAGGCATCCAATAAAGTTTATGGTGCACGAAGAGTTGATCTTGTAATCTGTGATTTGCAATATTAAAACCTTAGTTAATGCCTACACTACTAAAATAGGGGGTTGCCCCTACGGATGATGGAATCCGTAGGGACAGATTTATTTTGGCCCTACGGACTAATCCGTAGGACCAGACGGTTGCCCCTACGGTCCCAGACGTTTTAATTTAAAAATATTAAATTGTAACTTGTTGTTTGTCCCTACGGAGCCGCAAACCAATGACCTACGGACTAATCCGTAGGGGCATCTAAATGGGGATTTAATTAAAAATGCACAGAAATGCTCTACGCTGATTATCTCTTTCTCGCGCGCGATTACTCCCAAAATCCCCAAATCTCTCGTTCCCGCCGCGTCGCCGTTCTCGTCGTCGCCACCGCCCTTCGTTTCGTCGTCGCCACCGCCCTCCGTTCTTCCTCGTCGCCGATTGCGCGCGTTGTCGACCACCGATCGATCGTCTCCTCCACCGCACAGGTTAGTAAATCTTCAATTAAACAAATTTTTTATTATTTTAAGGCTAGGGTTCAGGGTTTGGGTACCGATGAGAGTTAGGGTTTGGCATTGGTTGGGCTTAGCGTTAGGGTTGCGGTTGGGGCTGGGCTGGGGTTGCGGTTGCGGTTGGGGTTCGGCTGGGGTTGCGGTTGGGGTTGGGGTTAGGGTTGCGGTTCGGCTGAGGCTGGGGCTGGGATTAGGGTTAGGGTTAGGGTTGGGGTTGGGGTTCGGCTGGGGCTAAGGCTGGGGCTAGGTTAGGGTTGGGTTGTGAATTTTAGGAAAATTTAACTCGATAAAACCAAAAATTACCATTTTTGGTATCAGATACGGAACGGAATAGGTGTTATCATTTTCGTATACGGATATGGATGATCGTCAAAAATGAAAATATAGGGTCTTCGTCGGAGGATGATATGTCGACATCCGAGTCGGAAAATGAGGAAGACGAGAATGAAGATTATTTTTAGATTTATGTTTTGATTGATGACTTTTATGCGTATGGTTAGTGTTATAGTTAACGGCGTAGTTAGGATATGAACTTGGTTTGTTTATCGGTCACTTTTTAGTATGTTAGAATCGTAGGTTTTCTATGATGATGAATTCTCTTATGGTTTGATTTAGTTTTTGACATTATGTTTATATCTTTATGTTTTAACTTTGAATGCATCTAGGCATGTATTATTTAGTTAACTTATTTTCTTTAACCAATGTTCGTTGTGAATCGTGATACTTCATATTTATATTTTTCCAATTCTGTTTGATTTTCGTTAGTGTATTTAATATATATTCTTTCAACTTGAATTTATATTATATTCATCTTTTTTATTAATTTCTTTTCTATGTTGAAGGTATGTATCTCAATCTCAAGTCTAATACATCTTAGTTCTTTAATACTCAATTCTTCATATATTTTATTCTCAAGTTGCAAGTCGCAAGTAACTAAGCAAGTATTATTTCATAAGTTTAAAATCATGTTATATCAGTTACTTTATATTTTATTTAAATACTTCGTATAGTCTATGTGACGAGAAAATTCAATCGTATGATAACCGATAGAAGCCTTACCCCCGACAGCCGAAACACACACATACAATAAGAATACACAACAAACGCATCATTAGAGAGTGATAGATATTCAAGTTAAAACCAATATATGATACTCGATGATAATATAAAACTTTTATATTCTCATCGATACTCATATATGAAACTCAAAGCGCCACTTAGTTCCCGTCTATCGGTTAACATACGTTCGATATTCGTCGTGACATAGAACTATACGAAGTTGTTAAATATCGGACGGTATAGCTCGATACTAACAACCGTCGTATAGTCTATGCGACGAGAAGTTTCAATCGTATGATAACCGATAGATTTGTCCCGTGTGGACAAGTTAGGAATGTATAAAGCAAACACCTTCATTCACTTGTGTTTTCATCCGTTTCGAGATATTTCGTCGGTACCTTTCCGCTGGTTCTCCGTGTACAAAGATAGATTAGATGTTCATTTCAACGTTGTTTCACAGTTTTGAAATGATTATCTATTCTATTACAGTGTACTCGGAGAACAGCGGGGAGGTGCTGCCGAAATTTACTCGAAACGGTTGAAAGCACAAGCGAATGGGTGTTCGCTCTATACATTCTTAATGGGATAGAAGCCTTACCCCGACAGCCGAAACACACACATATAACAAGAATACAGAACAAACGCATCATTAGAGAGTGATTCAAGATGTTCAAGTTAAAACCAATATATGATATTCAATGATAATATGAAACTTTCATATTCTCATCGATACTCATATATGAAACTCAAAGCGCTACTTAGTCCCCGTCTATCAATTAACATACGTTCGATATTCGTCGTGATATAGAACTATACGAAGGTTGTTAAATATCGGACGGTATAGCTCGATACTAATAACCGTCGTATAGTCTATGTGACGAGAAGATTCAATCGTATGATAAACGATAGATTTGTCCCGTATGGACAAGTTAGGAATGTATAAAGCAAACACCTTCATTCACTGGACAGAACGATCCGATACTGCTGACCCCAGTCCTGGACGCCGCACACGGAGGGCACCACGGAGGTTGGGAGAGAGGCCGAGGACTGGGCCCTAGCAGGGCCGATATGAGGTTGGACTCCACTCCGGCGGTTACTTCCTCCGTCTCCAGTGAGCGACATTTCCAGCAAGAACTGGAGAACTTGAAGGCCACCGTTCAGGAGTTGAAGGAGATGTTAGTATGTATACTACTTAATAGTAAAATATTATGTCATATTATAGATAGAAACATATCCAATATTAGTATGTAGCCTGAGCTTATTTTGTTGTAGACTTAGCTTTGATTAATCATACATACATATCTAATTAAAATAAACTACGGTTTTCCAAACTAGATATCCAAACGAGGCCTAAGTCCCTAAGTATACATAGATTGGGGTTTCGAAATAACTTGATAATGATACGAACTCGACTAATACATAGTTCTTACTCGTTTATTACACACGTAGGTCCAGACGCGATAGGGTATATCGGCCGAGCCTCCACATGCATCTCCTTCGGCTGCGGCTCCGCAAGCTACTACATCAGCTGCGGTTCCGCAGACAGCTCCTATAGCTCCACTGCCCGCTCAGACTCCAGCAGCCGCGGCTCCGCAAGCCACTATCTCGGCGGCGGTTGCGCAGACCACTCTTACAGCTCCACAGCCCACTCAGACTTCCGCACACTCCGCATTGCATGATTTATTAACTCAGGGTATATCCGAGGAGCAGGCGCGCCAGATTATGGCATTTATCGGAGGTGGAGCTGGACCGAGCTAGGGTGGCTTTTTAATTCTTATATTTTAAACATGTATTTATTTATATGATACATATTGTACTACGTTTTGGACGATATTGATATTGGTGGTGTTTGCGTGTTTATATTGATATCATATTCTGCTTGTTGATTTCTTTTGTATATTATGCGTGAGATGTGATTATGAATACTGCGATATATGTTCTGCGTGCTGATTAATTTTATATATGATGTTTATATTATTGTGCACAGTGCGAGAAAAAAATAGGCAGCTCTTTTTAAAAAAAACTGATAATATGTATCTACGGATTAATCCGTAGGGCCCAACATTGCCCCTACGGATTTATCCGTATGGGCAAAATATCAGGATACCTGATATTTTGCCCCTATGATCTCAGTATTAGGGTTTACGCTTGTCCTTACGGATATATCCGTAGGGGCAAACAAATGCCCCTACACAGGTATCCGTAGGGACAATATCAGGATACCTGATATTTTGTCCCTACAGATTTATACCTACGCACTTATCCGTAGGGGCAACTATTTGGTCCTACGGATACGTCCGTAGGGACACCTAATTTATTTTATAAACAGATAAATTAAATAAATTTTTTGCCCTTACAGCCTAATCCGTAGGGACAACTGGACCTACACATTATTCCGCAGGGGCAAGTTTTTGACCGTAGGGGCATGTTCAAGGCTAAGACTTGCACTTACGACGTTCGCACCTACAGGATATTTTCTTGCCCCTACGGATATATTCGTAAAGGCAGTGGTTTGCTCCTACGGATAAATCCGTAGGGGCAACCCCTATTTGTAGTAATGCTAGTTGATATATATTCATACGTTCATGAATAACTAAATTAGAGGACTACATAAATGTTCAACTTGTTCATATTGGGGTAAAAAATTAC
Source organism: Agapanthus africanus (assembly GCA_030015575.1). NCBI lineage: Eukaryota > Viridiplantae > Streptophyta > Magnoliopsida > Asparagales > Amaryllidaceae > Agapanthus > Agapanthus africanus. The sequence goes on along the minus strand of JASDDO010000028.1, from coordinate 88,872,758 downwards.
ACCCATTGACCAAAAGTCAAAAGGTCAAGATCAAAATTAAAGTCAAACTCCAAACAAATGGGCATAAGCCCAAATTCAAATCAAGTGAGCGCAAATCCGGTCCAAGCCGGGTCCAAGCTCAAGCATAGGCGTCACCCCGTGCCAAGAAAGAAATGTAATGAATATATTTGTTATGTAATTTAGTAAAAATAAATAGAAGAGAAATATGCAAAAAGCCAATTTTGTAAATCTCAAGGGCTAAGATGCAAAAGTATGCACATATGTTAGGAAAATATACAAAAATACCAATGTATAAAGTTCAAGGGTTCAAGTACAAAATATAAGGGGTATTTAAACCCACCCAAAATAGAAATGAACAATTTCTTCTCATTCTATTCTCTAAGGTTTTGAACCTCTACCTCTCTTGAGATGATTTTCTCTTTTATCACTCACTTCATTTTCAATCTTTAGAAACTCATAAAAAGAGTTTATTTTCTCTTAAAAAACCAAATAAAACTATATCAAGACCCAAATCAAGAGAAAATACATAACTTTTTTTTATCAAATCTAAGAAAAGAGAAAGAAGAAGCACTATATGCTTTCACCAAGCAAGCACCATGAATGAATAATCATGGTGAAACCCATGAGTTTTATCGTCAAAACACATAGAATAGAAGACTCTGGGATGAGTTTATGGCTTTCATCCCTACGAGCTCTTTCGGCTTCACATCTTTTGTGAGATCCATGGGAATAAGGGTTACACCCATATTCCTCAAACTTGAACATGGGATCCATCCATGTTCGGTCCCGGAACCCCTGAAAATCACAGTTTTTCACTTTTGAAGAACCCCCAAAAAGGATTTTCTCTCATCGGAACCCCAAAAGGGGGTTCTTGCTGTTGGAGCTCCTCCAAAGGGAGGCTCCTGAATTCGGGACCCCCTAAGCGGCTCCCGATTTCGGAATTCCTCCAAGAGGGGCCTCTCGATATGGCCAAAACATTCTTAAAATTGTTTTCAAAACGCAATATGAGTATATTGCACACTAAGTTTTTGGAGATTCTCTCGAATCAAAACGAAGGGTAATTAACGACGGTTTTGTCCGCGGCTGCCGGGAATTAGAATCCCCACGATCAATAAATCCCTGTCTATCTTAAGCAGGGGAATCTGTAAGCGTCTGACAAGCGAGCGCATCCTATATCAATGTGGTGACGAAAAACATTCTTCTGTTCATGCCCAGCTCTTAGAAGGCATATCATTTAATCAATTAATGAACATTAATTATCAAATACTAGTTGGTTTAGCGCTGCAAAAGTTTAGTAGTTTACAAAAGTTTGGTTCTCTTTAATTATCGATGTCCGTAATCACTGCTAAATAATTGATTACGTTGAGTGACTAATTTAGGTTCTGGTGTTGTGTGGATGTGCGTTTTATTCGGCCATTAGCTTTAATATTTTTCTATGAAACCGCTCCTTTCCTACGCTAATTCTTTCTTTTATCTATACGTTTCCCAAAGAAGACCTGATCAAGTCATTTGAAAAGCTAGCTTTATAACGAATTCAACCTGATATTCTTGTTGTGGAGTGTGGACTATTCCGTGATATCATTTGATACGCAAAAGAAGACGGTGTTATACAAGTCATTGATAACAAATATCCGTCAGTGTACCCTGCACCATGAAAAGAATCTTTAGTTGAAAAATTGATGAGGGCAAAATTAGGTAGTGAATTTTATATTTGTTGCTTGTTATATGCATATCTACCAAAATTCCCATGGACTCATTTGGGGGAGGCAGGATTCAAGCCAGTTGGTTTTACTTCACCCACACTGCATAATACCTGGTACCTACATTGGTTGCAACTTAGAGATCTTCTAAAAATTTAAAATGTTTTTCCATTGAGCATTGTACTCGAGCTCAATAAGTGGTATGCAAAATTTTATTTGTAGTTTGCCAAACTTTTTTTTGTTTTTTAAACATTATCCTAATCGATTAGGATCTCCCAAGGTACAACCGAGAAAACTCCATCTTCAAACCAGGAACAAGGATGATAATGGGCCATGATGGGTCTACCCGTAGACGATGAAAAGTTGGGTCGGATCCAATCTGTTGACAATTTGAGCCATTTGTCTTGGTCTGTTTGGGGGGATATAGTTCCGTCACTATATAGTTCCGACCACTCACAAAAAGTTTTAAAGTATTGTCTGTCTTCTCATGTAGTTAAGTTACTATTTGAGTTAGAAAATCTGTAGTGTACTTGGAACTCTCGAATTCATCACAACTCCGGACTACGGGTTTGTACGCGAGGGCCGATGAGACGACGATAAACTTGGGCATGTTGCCAAGCATTTATGGATCTAAAGATGGAAGCGCTAAACCATTTTAAAACCTCTAAGCCCAAGTAAAATTGGGTTCGAGCAATGGAATAATCGGTCGGCCGATAGGACCAGAATCACGGTATAAAATAACTATTATGAGGCAAATTGAGCAATTGAGGGTTGGAATAGTGATATGACAAAATGCTATTAAAAAAATGATTTAAGGTTCAATATCAACCAAAACTAGGGAAGCTAAACGAAGCAATCCAGCTCAGGTTCAGCTCGAGTTCGGCTCGCTAAGTGCTCGTTCAGGTTGGGTTTGTTAATAGATAGACCGACTTGGGCCGAAAATTTGGCTTGTTAAGCTGCAGGGCCGAACACAAGCCGGCCCTAGTCCGTTTCTTTGTATTTCGAGTTTGGCTTGTTTACATCTTTATTTTATATATTTTGAAATAATAGTCAATTTTCCATTATATAAATATCAACTTGAGAAAGTCATACATACAGAGGAATCATCCCAAAATATGTAGAATTATGTTATTGATATTAATGATATTTTGATAATATTGGTTAGGGTAAATTGTTAAAAAAAAACCTGCCCAAGTAAAACTTGTGAAAAACTTTTAAGGCTTTTTCAACATGTTAAAAAACCCTAGTCCCATCACTTATTCCATCAAATACCAACAACTATGGGTATTTTAGTATTTTTCAGAAATGCCCTTAGAGACCCGTGTGCATAGGTACAAGTTGACAGCTGTCTTTTTTTGGAAAAAATTATGTTGTTTTAGTTGCATATAACTTCTATCGACTTGACTGTAAGTTCTATCTTGAGTTGAGTTTTGTTGATTTTTTTCTTAAAGGATTGAGTATTAAATGCTTCAACTAATCCATTTTCACTCCAAATTTACTATTCCCCCCTCCAAACCCTATTTGCCAATTGAACCATAGTTATCCATTTCATTTTCTCCATTATTCATTATCTTCTCTCATTTACTCCACTTTCATTTACTACCCTAACAAACTAAGTCTTCATTTACTATCTTATTCATTGATGATGGCCAAAACTTGGACATTAATGTGTTTTGTGAGTGGATCGACCATCTCGGAGGCAACACCATGGTTCGAATTGAAAGTAACAATCTTCCAACTTGATATATCGATTAATAAATTAAAGCTTTAATACAAAATGGAGAAATATGGAAATCGTATGGGTAGGATGATAACTGAAGATAACTATATAAATATAGTCTGTATCCATCAAGAGACGAACAAGAATGTCATCCATATGCAAACAACTGTTGATACTCAAGCTATTATGAATAGATTTGTCATTATTTAACTTGATTTTTGTTTAGAAGAATATTCAAGACAGTCCTATCTCGGAATGCGGGTGGTGCTGGTGGACGGTTCGAACGGTTCTTAGCTTCTTTGTTAGAATGAGGGTGCAGCTCCTTCGTCGATAGGATATAATCCGGTAGCTGGCTGGACCTTAGGGAGAGGGTCTTTAGCTTTGCTTGTGCTCTTCTGGTGCCTGTAACTTTTAAGCATAACTTGTAAGCACTTACTTGTAACATCTTAGCAGTTGCATTTGGCTTGTAAACAATGACAAGTAACTTCTAAACAGTTGCATATAATTTTTCTATACTTATCTGTAATTTCTAATAAGTTGTCTATAATTTCTAATAATAGGTATGTAACTTCTAAAAAAGTGACTTGTTACATCTCTAAAAGTTGCCTGTAACACTACACAGTTGCTTGCAATATTTATAAAAGTTGCATGTAATATCTAAGCTGTTGCATGCCCTAATATCTAAAAAGAGTTGACTGTAATATCTAATAAGTTGCTTGTAATATGTATATAGATGCAAATAATAATATGTAATGTAAGAGTTTTGTATGTAACAGTTAACACACATTATCGTCTTCCGCTCTAACACTGGCGTATGACCGAGTACAGAACTTGGAGTTAAGCTTACCACCAGTGAGACAAGATGATCAAATAATAAGGAACAATATCCCGGTTGTGTGGTATGACGCAATAAAGGGCACTGCTCAAATATTTAAGAGTTTTTACGAAGTTAGGATGACTCTTTGCCAATTTGCTATTGCGAAACAATTCAACTTCAACTACGTTAAGATGATGGCTCGAGAATAACAGAGGAATGTTTCCAAAAGAATAAAGGATGCTAATGGAGATTGCATGCATCGTCTTGTACTCGGAGGTATAGAGTTAACATATATATTAGTAATATAAAAATGTAGCTGTCGTTTTTTCAAATTGTCGATTGTTTTAACTGTTAAGTTACGCTAATATTTGCATATTTGTTATATATGAGTAGTTTTCTATGGGTTATAAAGAAATACTACCCGACACATACATGTTCCGGAGGAATTTCAAGCAGCTGCATGTAATTTCTAATAATTTGCATGTGATTTCTAATAACTTGTCTTTAATTTCTAAGCACTTACCTGTAATTTCTAACCATTTGCATATAACTTCTAAACAGTCACCTGTAACTTTTAATAATTTTCCTGTAACATCTAAGCAGTTGCCTGCAATATCTATAAAAGTTGCCTATAAGATCTAACCAATTGCTTGTAACATCTAAACAGTTTCCTGTGATGTCTAACCATTTGGCTATAACATCTGTGCAATTTCCTGTAATATCTAAGTATTTTTCTTGTAATATCTAAACAGCTGCTTGTAACATCTAAGCAGTCGCATGCAACATTTAAGCATTTGCCTATAACAACTAAGTGTGCATCTTTTGAATAAAAGTAACGCATAATACAATCCACAGTAATTGTACCGACCAATATCGGCGAAATAAAATTATACACTTCAACAAAAATATGCAGGGTTCCCTAAGTCGCCGCTGGATTTCGGAAGGCGTCGTCCATGCCATTTTCAAAAAATTGGCGCGCTAAAGAACCCTAACCTAGAATCTAAACGAGAGAATTAGATTAAACTAGCATGCAAACATCTTTACATTTAAGAGAACAAGGAATACAACCTTTGTAGACCGGTCCTTCACTTCAATAGCTCCGTGTAGTAGTCCCTTCGCTCCAAGTAGTGAACTCCCGGACTCTAGAAAGGCTCCACAAGATGAACGGAATAAGCTTGCTTGAAGTTTTCGAGGCCGAAGATGATCTACGTCGAGAAGACACCAACTCAAGCTAGCTCTTCACTAATATGATGAACTAGTGAATAAACAACCCAATCTAAATGGCTAGTAGAGAAGAGGTTGATGAAGTAGGAATTTTGCTCACTTTAGAAATATTTTTCTCACTCATTTTCTTCACCTCCCAAAAAACTAGTGAGCTTGAAGAAGGAGATGAAAAAGAAGCAACCATGGAAAAAGGTCAAGTGTAGAATGGAAACCATGGGTGAGTTAATATCATATACTAATCCTTGTAAAGAGTAAATCATGGCTAATCATAATGGTTGGGTTAATAAATATTTTAAGTAAAACAAAATTGGTAGACTTAGTCAATGATTCTACAAGCTTCCATTAAGCTTCAACCATGACTAAATTCCACTCAATTTTGAATTACTTTAAATAATAAAAACCCTAGATTATGTTAAGCATGGTGTGAATCTCTTACACCCATGTATCATGTATCATCTAGCATGACACACAAAAATGTATATTAATATATATCACATATATACTATATGCGCACAAGTGAGAAAAAGAAATCTAAAGTGAGCTAATATTAGTTAATGTAAATTAATATATCAAATATATAATTATACATTAAATTATTAAATCAACACTTGATTTAATAATCTGGCTATATCACATACAACCGACTAATATCAATCGTATCAACTTATCGAATCAACACTTGATCCGATAACCCGGCTATATCACATATAACCGTCCGATATCACATATCGCGAGAATAGAATACGTTATCACATACTCGCATTAATCTCGGTACCATACATATCGCATATGTGCTCCTATTTTATTTGCTTGAGCCAGAAAACCTCTGTGCAGGACTCTAAAGACTCGTCAATACGCCGGTAGTAGATGGTGATCATATCAATCACCCACAAGCCGTAAGCGGTCTGCTAAACGTAACGGCCATCCGGGTATTGAGCGATCAGAAGATCAACAAGCAAGCCTGCTCATACTCCTGCGAATCCAATCAGTAACACTACTGTACGGTCCGGTCTCTTCGTCTGATATGTCGCATATCGCAGCCTGGAGGTGGTAAACGTCAGACCCCAATAGCTCTGATAAGTCATGCCGATATGAGGCTCATAACGGGTCGAGAAACTACTGATAATACTTACCAGTAAATCTCAGCAACTCTGGCCAGGGATTTCCTGTTATGGCCAATCAAGCATAGCGCAACATCAACCCCCAATACCGGGAGAGACGAAATCCCCTCCTATCGTTCATTGCCTCCATGTGACTCGGGACTGTGCCCAAAAACCACCGTTTTGCATGATCTTTTGAACATGGTAAGGTGGAAATCAAAGCACAGTGGGAATCACACAAGTCTCTATGACGATCTCGGGTCGATAGACTAATCTGTACCAATGTCACCAGAGAACTGCTATCTGACCATAGGTATAATACCATTTAGGAGTTCTCGGCGTGTCCGTTTAATGTACCCAGTCTCTACTGAGCACCCGTATACTATCTCTGATGTCAAACACCAATGGATATGGGATCATCCATCGCCCATCATATAGGTCGAGAAGCGTATACGCTAGTTTACTCTGTAATATCGATGCCATGTCTCGATACTCTCACGACTAGAAACAATTGAAGGATGTACTTACCGACTACCTTTGCCCCACTAGTATGATCTGCATTATAATCCTGGTAGTCAAGTACTCATCTTAAGGGCTTTATCAACATGTAATAAAGAGACAACAAGTGTACATGTTAAAATAAAGAGCAACCAGATAGCATACTATCATGTCGAGTAAGAAAGTCCTCGCTATATATGTCCAAGCATCCACTATAATATACATCACATGTATAATAATGGCCTCTAGGGTATACATATAACTAACAAAATAGTCATTCATAACATAATCTACAATATCAGACAACATTGACGAAATAAAACTAAATACATCAATAATTTTTCATCACTCATAATACAATATATAATATCGGCCAATATCGACGAAATAATACTAAATATATCAAAAAAAATTATCATAGATAAGACAATCCACGGTATCGGCCAACATCGGCGAAATAAAAGCGGATCGATAGAAGTACAAATAATTAACAAAATATTTAAACTTAAATCAACAAATATCAAGAATCTTGTTGTTCTTTCGGCGGCGACAATAGAATTTTCGTAGCTATTATCGGCCGTTAGTGCTCCAAAACTTTTCACTTCAGCGCATCCGCTAGTCCCGGCCCTCAATCAAGACCTTCATGAATAAATACACAAACACTCCACTATCCACACTGTTAACCAACACGGTTAACAAACACATATAATTATAACTGTTAACCTAAAATTCTTAATATAAAAAACTGACATTAAAAATAGAAATAAGAACTTTAACTAAAGAAAATATTTCTTACCAATTTTTTCTATTGGGTAAGCGCCAATCCTAACGTTATGAAATTCATTGAAGGCCCCATGTACGTGGAATTTTCTTGTTCCGAAATTCATTAGGTACTCCATATATAGCTTAGCATCTTCCTTCCAATGAGGGTTAAGCTCAAGTGAAGAATAATACCGTATTTTGTTTTTGGCGAAGTCTACAACGAACAATGTCCAATGGTCGTTATGACATACGGGGGACATAATAACGGTCGAGAGAGAATACCATGCATTTTCAACGAATGTATTCCATGCACTACCATTTTTACGGTTATACCATAAATTTTACTCAAAAATCACTTTAGGGTAGCTAGTATCTTTATGCATTTATGAAGTAGTTTCTACTAAATCTAATCCTTAAAATGTTATATTTGTTCTACCATTCGTAGTTCACCTCAATGAGGAAAAAAATAAAAATATCTTAAATGGATTCTTCACTTTTTTGAAACATGAACAACATATCCTATATACATAGAAACAAGAACCAAATAATTAATAGTTTATAACAAATCTTAAAAATGACTACTAACTCAAATCACACAGTTAGCTGGACATTTGTATTACATTTCAAGCCTCCACTCCATTCATAATTTATATCAACCACAACCTTAAAATAAGCAAAATCTATTAAGACTGGCATTCTAAAGCTTCTCTGATTCTTTAGGGAGAGCGAACAATATCATGCCTTAAATATTTTTGCCCATACTTTTGAAATTGTCACCTATGTCAGATTTTTTTTTTAGCTATTAATAGTTCCAGCACTGCAATTCACACTATTTGGAATGATCTAAACAATTATCAATCAAAACAATTATCAATTATAATGTAGCAGTTTAATTTTCTCATTGTGCCGAGCCAAACAATTTGTCACGTCCCATCTCCAATACAGAGAGTATTGTCCGCTCTGATCAAAACCGCACGGTTTTATCCTTCGGAACGAACCAGACCCGACCAGAAGCCACTTCCCAGGAGATCATCCATCCCAGGACTTCTCTGACCCGAGCACGATTCACACTATTTGGAATGATCTAAACAATTATCAATCAAAACAATTATCAATTATGATGTGGCTGTTTAATTTTCTTCTAAAGTTTCCAGTTTTACAATCAAATAAAGCCCACTAACTTTCATTGTGCTGAGCCAAACAATTTGTCACGCCCCAACTCCAATAAAGAGAGTACTGTCCGCTCTGATCGAAACCGCACGGTTTTGTCCTTCGGAGCGAACTGGACCCGATCAGGGGCCAACTTCCCAAAAAGGTTAACCGTCTTAGGACTTCCCTGACCCGATCATGCTTAACTACGGAGTTCTCAAACTCCTGCAATGCTAGTTCACTTAAAAAACGTCTCTGTATTGAAGAATGGTATTATTCCATTAATAGTACAGATCTGTCCTCTTTCGGAATGTATTTCGAAAATTCCCCATTATTTTACAGTGGGTCTCCATGCTTATCTGGTATATATGGATATACCAGATAATACTTGGGGTATTACATTCTCTCCCACTTAGAACAATGGTTCGTCTTCGAACCACAAACCCTACTATTTGAGGAACCTGGCTCTGATATCATTCTGTCACGTCCTATCTTCAATACAAAGAGTATTGTCACGGTTCTGTCCTTCGGAGCGAACCGGACCCGACCAGGGGCTACTTCACTTAAAAGACGCATCTGTATTGAAGAATGGTATCATTCCATTTATGGTACAGATCTGTCCTCTTTCGGAATGTATTTCGAAAATTCCCCATTATTTTATAGTGGGTCCTCATACTTATCTGGTATATATGGATATACCAGATAATACCTGGGGTATTACATTCTCCCCCTGACGGACTTCGGATCACGTTCAGATGTTACCTTCCGTAGATCTGCTGTTGGCGACTATGGACGGCTGAGATTGAGTTGGACGTTGCCTCCTGAAGCGTGTGGATCTCAATGGGTTTGAGGTGGTTGAGGCCGAGCTACCTGCAAGGAAGTCCCGAGGTGGTTGTGCTACAGAGGACCTTCCGATGATCAAGTTAGACCGGATATTTGAGCAGAGTAACGGCCTAGTGAGGAAAGAATGGCTTACTTGAATCGTCTGAAAGAGGGGTTTATATAGTGGTGGCGACGGGAAGGCAGGTGCGAGAATTACGTCGGCCGTTACGCCCCCGGCGTCACGCCCGTGTGATAGGAGAGATCCCGCATTAATGACGAGACAGGCTCGTTAATGGGGGATCGTGATGGCGTGGAACGCGGGACATGGCCGGCGGATATCTCGTGCATGGTGAGATTCGCGGAGGTGAAGCGGATGCTCCTGCGATTGGTGCCGTTGGTCGGTCGATGAAACCGAGGAAGATGAGCTCGGCGGGAGGCTCGGGGACGAGCGGGAGGCTGAGGTATCTTAGTTCTGCGATAGCCCGGAGACGAGCTGAGAAGGCCGAGGGGGCCAATTGTGCAGGAGGCGAGCCAACAGTTGTTTGTAAGGCGGGTATAGGAGTGGTGTAGATGGTCGCAGAAGGTTGGCTACGTCCAGGGGTCACAGACCCGGGGTATTCTTCCGATGTACCGTTCTTGGTCCTTTCTTGCAGGCTTTGGAACACGTCATCTGCCACGTGTCATGATCTGGGAGATCACCGATATCGAGCATCATCATTAGCCCCCCACTCTCGTCCCGATATGTTCACGGGTCGAGTCGAGAGTGGTCTGCCGGGTCACCCGAGGTGAGCTCATTTTCGAAGATATCATAAGTGCGCGTTCTCGGGCAATCAGCTGTATTTTCTTGATGATGTCAGCGGATCAGGGGTCAGATCTTGCATTAAAGGGGATGCGCCGGATCGTGCGTACGTTTGCCGAAGCAACTGCCCATGTGTCTGGCGCTGGTTAGCTGACGCGATGGGCCGTAGATTTTCTGTTTCCGACGGGGTGCTACCAATGTGTGCGCGACAGGTGGAGCGATGGTGGCCGTCGAATGCGATGAATTGTTTCGGCGGGAGATGACTGTCGCCGTTGGATGTGTATGCCGGCAGCTATAAATAGAGGTGGGGTCCCCATCAGGGCCCATACCTATTCATAATTTTCTCGTCTTGAGTCTCGTCAGCTTGACGCTCTCCTTCTTATGTCGGGATATCTGCGTTTTTCTCTTTCGAGGACTCACTCTCTCTATCAGGTTAGATATCTTCTTGTGAAGAGTCTGTAGAAATAGATCGGGTAGAGTCTAGGGAGTCCTCTGTAGATTCTTCTTCTTCTTCTGCTGCTTCTTCTTCTTCTGCTTCTTCTTCTTCCGAGTCGGAGTCCTCCGGGGAAGTTAGGGTCAGATCCTCTTCCCGGGGTTGCGCGACGGGGGTGGTTCCCAGAGCGGAGGTCGCGGATTCCCCTGGTGTGTCGTCCTCGGTGAGGTATGAGGATGAGCTCGCTACCGCCCGGGCTCGTTTCTACATTCCTCCCGGCTATACGCTGCGTTTGGCCGAGGAAGGGGAGAGGGCAGATCATGTACGGGGCAAGGAGATTGCCCTGTACCTGGAAACCTTTTGGGCCGAAATGTGCCTGCCCTTCTCTCCTGAGATTGTTAGAGCGCTGAATCATTTTGGGTTAGCCCCGGGTTAACTAGTGCCGAACTCCTGGAGGATTCTCCTTGGGTTCCTGGTCCGTTTGAAGTTGCACATGATCCCTTTCAGGCTGAGCACCCTTGCCTTTTCTCTCTGTTACAAAAGTCACCCCGGCACTCGCACGGGCGAGCCGAGGTGGGTATACATCTCTTTTAGGAAACAACGGGGAAGTGCTGCCGGGTCAGGGGTCGTCGTGGTACCTTCTTCCATCCATGATTGGAAGAAGAAGTTTTTCTTTGTTGGGCTGCCCGAGGGTGAGGACTGGCCCGTGCCCACCCAATGGTCTAGGGATAGTTGCCGGCAGGAGAGTCAGTCAAACGATCCCGACGCAGTGAAAGTGGCGGAGTGGGAGCCCATTCCCCGGGCTGACGTGCTGCTTTCTGAGCAGGCCCTTAGCTGGGCTGGGCTCAGCCCCGTCCAGTTCGCGGGTAAGTTGGGAGTTTACAGGCGATCTGTTTAGACTTGCGTTTATTCTCATTTTTACTTGCGTTGCTGACTCCATTGTACCTTGTCTTGTGCCGAATCCATGGACGTGAGCAAATTCTGAGCTGCCATGCATGAGCAGAAGAAGGGATCGAGGGCTGGAGGTGCCAGCTCCTCCTGTCCAACGTCGGCCCCGGCTCCTCTGGCAGCCACTCCGCCTAGGCGTTCGAGTGCGGCCCGTGCCCTGGAGTCCAGTCAGGCGCCGAGCTGAAAGCGGGTTCGTGAACAAGAAGCCCGGGCTTCGGAGATAGAGACTGGCTCCCCGGCGTCGTCCCTCAAGAGGTTTCACCGGACGGTTCCGCGCACCCCGGCCTTCCTGATCTTGGTGGACGAGAGGGACCTCCGCTTTGAGGTGCCCTTGGGGCTCTCCATTGCTGACAGCCTGCTGACAGAGATAGAGAGGTCGGTCGGGGGCAAAATCCCTCGGGGGACTTTCAGGGCGCAAATGGCGGCCATCTCCCAAGAGGCCGTGCAGGTTAGTGCTCGCACCTCATTTGGTTTTTCACTCAGCGTCTTACTATTCGTGAGATTTGGTGCCTCCCTTTTCTTTTTGACCCCCCTCTGATTTCTTCAGATCCTCCAGCACGTCGCCCTCGTCGTCCAAATGGAGGACGAGAAATTGCCCCGGCGATGCGAGCCGTGGGCAAGTTCTCCTCGCTGGAGGAGAGCTCAAAGTTAGAGCTGGAGGCGGCGATGGCGAGGGTCGCTGTTCTCGAGGACGAGGTGGCGATCGGGAAGCAGGAGGTGGTGGCAGGGAAGCAGGAGGTCGCCAGGCACCGTGAGGCCGCCCGAGCCGCCGAGGCCAAGCTTCAGGACTCCAAGGTGCTCGTCGGCACCCTGAAGAAGTCGGCGAGCTCCCTCTGGAAGGAGTTGGAGGCGGCGATAGAGGGGATAAAGCGAGCCGAGCTCAGAGCGTCGAACGCGGTGGGGAACTACAAGAAGTCGGACCATTTTTACGTCGACCTTGCCGCAGCCTCGACCCTCATCTGGCACGATGCCCTCGACACCGTCAAGGCTCGGATGCCGGAGTTCCCTGATGAAGAGCTCTGGGATGAATATCCTCGCGTGGATGACGCGCAGGGGAATGCCCCTGGAAGCGCTGCCGGGGAAGAGGCCCCGGGCGAAGGCGACGCCGAGGCTCCTGCGATGGGCGCCGATCCTCATGACGCAGCCCCGGTCGTGGTGGACACGGAGCTGTCGGGGGTTGCGCCCGGCCCTGAGGCCTGAAACCCCTCGTCTTCTTATGTCTTTTTTTGTTGCTTCGGGAATCTTGTAAGCCTCCGGGCGTTTTTGTAAGGCCGGAGGGCCAATAAGACCTTTGTAAAGACTTTTGAATGAAGCATTTTTTCATTTTTTGCGGTGTTTGGCGCAGTTTTTCCTTTTGCTTGTTGTTAAATCTTTGTTTGCACGGTGCTGAGCTTAGAGAATTTCATTTGGCGACCGCGCGTCGAATTGAATTTAACTATTTTGCCAACTGCCCAAGTGTGCAAAGACCGGTGTAAGGTCGATATCTTCGTGGTCCCGAAGTCAACGTGGGGGCCGCGCAGTGAAAATACATCCTCTAAGGATGGACCGAGCATGGTTCCTACCTGGTTTCCTCTTGGCGAGGGTTTAGATCCTTAAGGACTGGCCGAGCAGGGTAGAAGCCTGATGGACCGAGCAGCGAAGCTGCCCAGCTGCCTCTTGGCGAGGGCTTAGATCCTTAGCATGGGAGGGGCCGTAAGAGGCCTGCTAAGGATGGACTGAGCAGTGAAGCTGCTCAGTTACCTCTTGGCGATGGCTTAGATCCCTGGTGTTGTGGGGTCGGGATCTACCAGCCAGGGATAACCGAGCAAGGGCGAGCCCGGTTGTCTCTTGGCGAGGGCTTAGATCCTTAATGACGGGCTGAGCAAGGTTACTGCCCGGTGTATCTTGGCGAAGGCTTAGATCCCTAGCGTTGTGGGGTAGGGAACTACCAGCCAGGGATAGCCGAGCAGGGTAGCCGCTCGGTTGCCTCTTGGTGAGGGCTTAGATCCTTAGCGCGGGAGGGGCCGTAAGAGACCTGCTAAGGATGGACTGAGCAGTGAAGCTGCTCAGTTGCCTCTCGGCAAGGGATTAGATCCCTGGCGTTGTAGGGTAAGGAACTACCAGCCGGGGATAGGCGGGCAGGGTATCCTCTCGGCTGCCTCTTGGTGAGGGCTTAGATCCTTAGCGTGGGAGGGGCCGTAAGAAGCCTGCTAAGGATGGACCGAGCAGTGAAGCTGCTCAGTTTCCTCTTGGCGAAGGCTTAGATCCCTGGCATTGTGGGGTAGGGAACTACCAGCCAGGGATAACCGAGCTAGGGCGAGCCCGGTTGCCTCTTGGCGAGGGCTCAGATCCTTAAGGACGGGCCGAGCAGGGTTGCTGCCTGGTGTCTCTTGGCGAGGGCTTTGATCCTTAACGCAGGAGGGGCCGTAAGAGGCCTGCTAAGGACGGGCTGAGCAGGATTGCTGTCCGGTGCCTCTTGGCGAGGGCTTTGATCCTTAAGGACGGGCCGAGCAGGGTTACTGCCCGGTGCCTCTTGGTGAGGGCTTAGATCCATGGCGTTGTGGGGTAAGGAACTACCAGCCAGGGATAGTCGAGCAGGGTAGACGCTCGGCTGCCTCTTGGTGGGGGCTTCGATCCATAGCACGGGAGGGGCCGTAAAAGGCCTGCTAAGGACGGGCCGAGCAGGGTTGCCGCCCGGTGCCTCTTGGCGAGGGCTTAGATCCCTGGCGTTGTGGGATAGAGAACTACCGGCCAGAGATAGGCAAGCAGGGTAGCCGCTCGGATGCCTCTTGGTGAGGGCTTAGATCCTTAGCGCGGAAGGGGCTGTAAGAGGCCTGCTAAGGATGGACCGAGCAGTGAAGCTGCTCAGTTGCCTCTTAGCGAGGGCTTAGATCCCTGGCGTTGTGGGGTAGGGAACTACCAACCAGGGATAGCCGAGGAAGGTAGCCGCTCGGATGCCTCCTGGAGAGGGCTTAGATCCTTAGCGCGGGAGGGGCCGTAAAAGGCCTGCTAAGGATGGATCGAGCAGCGAAGCTGCTCAGTTGCCTCTTGGCGAGGGCTTAGATCTCTGGCGTTGTGGGGTAGGGATTTACCAGCCAGGGATAACCGAGCAAGGGCGAGCCCGGTTGTCTCTTGGCGAGGGCTTTGATTCTTAAGGACGGACCGAGCAGGGTTACTGCCCGGTGCCTCTTGGCGAGGGCTTAGATCCCTGACATTGTGAGGTAAGGAACTATCAGCCAGGGATAACCGAGCAAGGTAGACGCTCGGCTGCGTCTTGGTGAGGGCTTCGATCCTTAGCACGGGAGGGGCCGTAAAAGGCCTGCTAAGGACGGACCGAGCAGGGTTGTTGCCCGGTCGATTCATGAGGTTCTGTCCGACTTTCCCGGTGTGAGTGTCAAGAAGAGGAACAATCGCGGGCGACACGTGTCATGAACGCGTGGGGGAGGCGAAGCGCCGGAGCCGCGTCGTTTCGATTTCGCCGAGAAAGGCTCGATGTCTGCCGCGTGGTGGTACAGTTATGGGTGAAACGAGCGACTGTTGGACTCATGGGGCGTTGTGGGCTATAAAACGGAGGGAGTGTTGATCACTCCTTCCTTCACAACCAAAACGTAACGATGGAGGAATTTCCTTTTACCATCCCCGACATCATAAACTTCGAGAATGTGTACCTCTACGATCAGTACTGTACCGAGGACACGGTGCAGTTAGTAATAGGCCGCATTGAGGATCATTTCGGCCGACTGCTCCCCCGGCGCTCCCCCTACTCCAGCTGTTGATGTACTTCATCTGGAGGGCGTCGTCGGGGCTTTACAACCCCTTGTTCAAACAGCTGAAGGATGAGGCGGTTGGTAAGCTAAGATCTTTGCGGCGCTTCGGCCTGATTTCCACGGGTCGGCGGGATCGCTCGGTGCCCCTCCTCCGTGAGTGCTACCAATTGAGGCACGATGCCAACGTTCACGGGAGGCATTAGAGGCAAAGGTCTGAGGCCACGAGGGCTCGGCTGGCAGAAATATCCTCAGAGTACCACGAGCAATGTTCTCTGCACCCCTTTCCCCCGCTACTGTAATTTTTCTTTTTCGATGTACGGCTAAAGAGCCTATAGGACCCTTTTGAATAACAAAACTCTTCTTTTTGCAATGTTTTATTGATCCATTCTTATTATATAAACAGAAAGATCCTGAGAAAATTTTACATTGCCTTAGTAAAAGAAGTACACGCTAGTAGATGTTCTTTTCATTGGTACGGTTTGAGCTTCTTGGCGGTGTAAGGCCGTCAAAAATGATCGGCTTGGTCTCCCTGGCCTTCATCCTCGGATGGCTGTTGGCCTCTATGACCGGCGTGGGGTGCCGAGCCTCGTAGGTACTCGATGTACCCCGCGCCGACATGACCACGATTTGGCCGATTGTCAACTCGCCGGGAGGGGGACGCTGCTCTTGCTCGCGGTCAGCTTGTCGCTTGTCCCGCAAGTATGCTGCCAGGTGTCCCGAACGGATGAGCTCCTCGATATAGTCTCAGAGCTGCTTACAGCTCTCTGTGGAGTGGCCTTGCGACCTGTGGAAACCGCAGTAGGGGCCCGGGTGCGCTTTGCCGCCATGCGCGAAACCAGGGGGAGCTTGAAGAACCCCTCGCCCTTAGCCACCTCCAGCAGTACCGTCTGGGAGACGTTGAGCGGGGTGTACTCCTGAAACTTCGGGGAGTAGGGCTTTGGCCGCTCAAGTCTCTTTCTCTCTTCCCTCGTCCTTTTCTTTTGGTCTGTTTGCTCTGCCCGGGGGAGATTTGCATTCACCTCGGACTCGAGCTGGATCTCACGCTCGGTCCAACCCTTTACCCCGGCCATGGTCTTAGGTTGCGCTAAAGCAAAGGAGCGTAAGCACTCTTTGTGCCTAAGACCAGAGCTAAGTGTCGTAATGACCGTCTCGTCCCGATGTTCTGGGATCTCGAGAAGGGCATTGTAGAAGCGGGTGACGTACCCTTTGAATGTCTCTTTATCTCGCTCTTGATTGTGAAGAGATAGTCGACGGTCCGTTTCTGCCGTCTGTTCCCAACGAAGTAGCCTAGGAATTAGGTGGCCAGCTCGTCAAAGGCCGAGATCGAGCGTGGCGCGAGTCCTCGGAACCAGTCTCATCCGGAGCGGATGAGAGTGGCCGGGAAAGCTCGGCATTGGGCGGCGTCAGAGTTGTCTTGGAAGCTCATTCCTGCGGTAAATGCGTCCAAATGGTCCTTCGGGTCAGACTTACCGTCGAAGAGAGAGACCTTAGGGGGCTTGTACCGGGAGGAGACATGGACGGCGAGCAGCTCCTCAGTGAAGGGTTTTGTGAGCGAGTCGGTGGCGTACTTAGCCCCGTCGCTCAAATGATGACCTTCCCAATGCATACCTTCAATCTTCTTTTCGAAGGCGTCGAGTCGGCCGTGGTATCCCGACGATTCGGCATATTCTGATCTTTGGCCTCTGCTGTTGGAGGCCTGTGTCTGGCCGCGGCCCCGGTTCCTTTCGATGAGATTCCTTAGGTCCCCTGGCGAGATAGTCTTCGAGCTGCTATGACGAGTCCCGTCCGCGTGACCCCGTCGAGGGAGGGGGTGTTGGTCATGCCTAGGAGCAGGCGAGCCGACCGACATCTCCTCGGGAGGGACAGGGGCGTGAAAGGGCTTGGGGCGAGGCACTCTGGCGACGGACCTTGGTGTTGAACTGTGGGGCACCCAGCGGGTCATAGAATATGTTGGCCCGGGAGATCTGCGGCCGTGGGAGGCAGCGAGGCGGTGGTCGACAGTGCCGATGTGAGCAGAGTCTTCTCTCCCTCTGTAGGGGTCCTGGTCCCGAGGTGGGGGAGCGGCGACCCAGAGAGCTTGCCCTGCCGTTTGGACACGGACGAGCGCATCCACGACGGACACGAGTCGATCTATCCGGACGGCTAAGGCGTTGATGGCGTTTGGGGGAGGAGATTCTTCCGCGCCTCCATTGTGGGGGAGGCGGCGGTTAGTGCTTGGATCGTCGCGGTGATCACTCGCCATTGAGCTGAAATCGGAAGATGAACTTTGTTGAGTGGAATCAAGAGTTTCCCATAGACGGCGCCAACTGACAGAGTTCATATCATGTTCAGATGTTACCTTCCGTAGATCTGCTGTTGGCGATGATGGACGGCTGAGATTGAGTTGGAGGTTGCCTCGTGAAGCGTGTGGATCTCAATGGGTTTGTGGTGGTTGAGGCTGAGCTACCTGCAAGGAAGTCCCGGGGTGGTTATGCCACCGAGGACCCTCCGACGATCAATTTAGACCGGATATTTGAGCAGAGTAACGGCCTAGTGAGGAAAGAATGACTTACTTGAATCGTCTGAAAGAGTGGTTTATATAGTGGTGGCAACGGGCAGGCAGGCGCGAGAATCACGCCGGCCGTTACGCCCCCGGCGTCACACCCGCGTGATAGGCGGGATCCCGCATTAATGACGAGACAGGCTCGTTAATGGGGGATCGTGATGGCGTGGAACGCGGGACGTGGCCGGCGGATATCTCGCGCATGGCGATATTCACGGAGGTGAGGCGGATGCGCATGCGATTGGTGCCGTTGGTCGGTCGATGAGACCGAGGAAGATGAGAGGGCCGAGGAGGCCAATTGTGCAGGAGGCTCGGAGGCGAGCCAACAGTTTGTAAGGTGAGTATAGGAGTGGTGCGGACGGTCGTAGAAGGTTGGCTACGTCCAGGGGTCACAGACCCGGGGTATTCTTCCGACGTACCGTTCTTGGTCCTTTCTTGCAGGCTTTGGGACACGTCATCTGCCACGTGTCATGATCTGGGAGATCACCGATATCGAGCATCATCACCCCCACTTAGAACAATAGTTCGTCCTCGAACCACAAACCCTACTATTTGAGGAACCTGGTTCTGATACCATTCTGTCACGCCCTACCCCTATAATACAGAGAGTATTGTCCCCTCTGGCCGAAGCCGTACATTTTTTCCTTCGGAGCGAACCGGACCCGACCAGGGGTCACTTCCCACTAGGAGGTCACCCATCCCAGGACTTTCCTGGCCTAAGCACGCTTAACTACGGAGTTCTCAAACTCCTGTAGTGCCAGTTCGCTTAAAAGGCGCATCTGTATTGAAAAGTGGTATCATTCCATTTATGGTACAAATCTGTCCTCTTTCGGAATGTATTTTAAAGATTCCCCATTGTTTTACAGTGGGTCTCCATACTTATCTGGTATATATGGGTATACCGGATAATACCTGAGGTATTACACAATTCCAACAGAATTACTCAAGAGGAATCCCTACAAAATCCCATCTTTTTCACACACCCTACAAAAATCTAATTTTTTATCCATTTGACCTCAAAAACATCCTAAATAATCCCAAAAAATTTCAAACTTATGTGGCTGCGGAGGGCCCAAAGAGTTTTCCTTCAGCCGCTGGAACGCGAACATGCCGAGAAAATCGACGGGGCCGCAGCCGTCGCCCTTTGGCAACTCTGAGGGCAATTGTTGATATACATGGAGATGACAAAGAGCGCGAGGTTAGAGACGACGAAGAGTGGCACGAGCAGCAGGACCAGTCAAGGAGGAGAGGAGTGAGGCCCGATCAGAGAAGGAGAGACGGGACCGATATAGGTGGGGGAAGGAAGAGGAGAATATCCGGTGGTGGAGGACGATAGATTCGAGGTCGTAGGCGAGCGATTGAGGAGGGAGAGGGAAAGGTGGCTATGAGGCGGCTACGGGAGTCGGCAGCGGCGATGGTGGCGACATAGTACGAGGAGAGAAAGGGCCACGAGAGCGGAAAGGGTTTGCGAGAGAGAAATTGAAGGCAGATGCAGGGAAGGGTATTTATGTCACTCCATCCCAATAGTAATTGCAGACGCTGATTCAGATGAGGCCCAAGGGTTTTATGAAAAAATTTAGAAACAGCATGCCCTTTCTTCCTATTTTGAAAATACCAAGGGATTATGCACAGGATTTGAATGGGGCCCATGGACTTTTTGACAATTTACCCTGTTGGTTAATAAGCTACAATAAAATTGAACTTACAAATGAGGCTCTAAATGAGGTAGAGCCAAGTTTGTTTATTTGTTTATGAGCTCTACTAGCTTGTAATTGAGCCGCTGACGAGACGAACTCAAGCTAAGATAAATAAACCGAACCGAACTTAAACCAGCCAAACTCGGCTCGAAGCTTGGAAGGAAACTCGAGCCAGGTCAAAAAATAAGCAAACCTAACTGGAGCTGACCTTAACTTGTTAAGGTTCAACTCATTTACACATCTAACCAAAACACACTGATATTGGATAGCATTAAAATACTAATTAGCGGGGCAAAATGATATTCATGGAAAATAATTTGATTGGTCAATAGTTTCCATGTGGGATCGTCAAAGGCTTTCCATTGACTTATTTAGTTATCCCTTATTCTCTAGAAACTATAAAATATATATACTTCATAAAATGAAACTAGAATTCAACTTGATATTGTCTATGCAGTAAATTGACTAACAAGAAGATGATGGGAAGAAGAGTGCATAATTGTATCCGACCTTTGTTAAATTAAATCATGCCTATTTTGGGATATAATAAGCGGATTTAGCGTGTACATGGACATCCTAAAAGTTTTTTAAATTAAGATTTACATATATGGATGAATGTTTATTCGTATGGGTATGCATGGCATGTCTAGTTAGAAAAATTGTTTTTTCATAAAGGAATCGTGCTTGTGCATCCGCATGACATGGCTCCTTAGAAAAATCATTTTTTTATGAAGGAGTGGCGCTTTTGTTTCTAGATATTTGAGCATAAATCTTAAAACCTCTTTGAATTACTTTATGGTACCCTTAGAAAATGACATTAGTTTGCAGATATTGGTTTGAATATATGCGTGGAAGATAACTGATCTCACATTGGATGGAGAGAAGTCCACGCCTTTTTTATCGTCTCCATCCTTCAAGTAATAACTTGAACAAAGTGGAGAATATAGCAATTATGCGACATTAATAGTGAGCTTGAATTTTCTTTTGAATTATGAAAATTCGGTTTTAAATTCTAAGTCAATTTTCTGCCTCTGAATGCCGTGGTTATTCTAATCCACAACTCTTATAAGTGTTGTGATTCTCCAAACTCTATACAAACAAGCATTCTCTTCATAATTTAAAATCTTATTCTCACTACTCTCTAGAGAGAGTTTTAAGTAATTTTTTGGTGATTATTTTGTTGCTATACTCAGTATAATAATAAGGACCATTTCGAATTTAGGAAACAGTATTTTCATACACATCTCAAGTTTTTGATTTATGTTTTATGGGAACATAATTTACTCTAACATATATAGAACATTATATCGGGACGAAACATTATACATCATTGGATAAATTAATTTATCCAACAAATTTGAACCGTTTATTTTAACCGTTACTTTTAAATAGCGGTTAAAATAAACGATTCAGATTTAACTGCTAATTAAAAGATTGGTTAAAATATTTAACTCATATTATATAAAAGAGTAAACCGCTTCAACAATTTCAGCGGTTTAGAGTTGTTAGTGCTTGGTTTTAGGGTCACAACACTTGTTGACCGCGGTGGAATGGAACAAAAATTTCTAGAATATAGAACCAAATACAAACCCAAAATTATCCAAATACTACAAGTTGTAACTAAACTAGAGAGCGATTTCTACAAGTTTAGAAGCTACAACCTCTGTAGCGTGTCCATCCAATTGTAGAAAACCCAAGCTAGACTCCATCGCCGTAGGAACGAGCCTGCAAATAGACCTCCTCACAAAAAATGATCCACTTCGAGAAAAACCCCAACTCAAGTTTTAACTTTATCAAAAGCAAACAACTTTGTAAAGTAACTTGCTCTCATAGTTTACAAGAAAATGAGTGAAATAGATGTAGTGTTTTCACTCTGTAAAATTTTCTCTTCGTTGCTCTCTTTACCTCGCTAGAATTTAAGGAGAGAGAAAGAAAATGAGCAAATGAAAGGATGAGAGTAGAGAGAAGAGACAACCATGCTAGAATAGTACCACATTTGCCAAAGAAAATAATTACCCATACCTATCTACAACTTTCCTCATTTCTTAATTAATAAAAAGGAAATGAGTAATTTTCTTTTAAAGAGAAATGAGGTGTCCCTTCTAGATGCATACATATATCACATACATATACATGTATATGTATCACATACATATACTCATATTTGTATCGTATACAAATACCAAATGAAAGAAATAGAAAATGAACATAATACTAGAATACACACACACAGTATTATTAAATCAACACTTGATTTAATAATCTGGCTTAAACATAAACCGGCTAATATTATCAAACATCCGATTAATATACATGTATCAAATGCGCACATTTAATCAAACTCCCGTACGTATCGCCATACACACACTATATCGTTTCGCCTGAGCGGGGAAAACTTCTATATGGGACTCTAAAGATTCAATCAATACGCTGAGTAGATTAGGATCATATCCGATTGAATCTGAAACACTTTCAGATCAATCCCCTCATGGGTTAACCCACAAGCATATCAGCGATATTAGCTGCACATAACGGCTACCCAGATATTAATCAAAAGAAAGGTCGACAAGCAAACTTATCCGTACACAATCAGAGTCTATCACTGACAGTCATCGTACAGTCCGGCATCTTCTTCAGAGAGTGTCGCATATCGGGTCCGGGGATGGTAACCGTTAAACCCCCAATAACCCAATAAGTCGTACTGATATCAAACTAATAAGCATCTGAGATACAATTGATAACACTTATTACTTTATCTCAATCGTCCTGGGCAGGAAATTATGGTTATAGCCAATCAAATATAGCGCGACATCAACTCCCAATACCGGAAGAGACGAATCCCTTCGATCGCTCACTGCCTCTATGTGCTTCGGGACTGTACCCAACTAAAACCTGTTTGCACGGCTCGTAGGGTAATAATCAAAATACAGTGGGAACACACACAAGACACTTTGACGATCTCTGGTCAAAAGACTACCATGTACTCATGTCACCAGAGAATTGCTATTTGACATTAGATATAATACCATCTAGAAGTTCTCGGTGAGTCCGTTCGGTGCAACTCATTCTCCAATGAGCACCTGTATACAATCCTCGGTGTCAAACACCAATAGCTGTGGGACTAGCTATCGCCCGCTAACCGGGTCAGGAAACATATATACTAGTATGATCTGGAGTAACGATGCTCAGTCTCAATATTCATACGATTAGAAATATTTAAGGATGTGCTTATGGACTATCCAGGCCCCACTATTATGATCTCCATCATAATCCTGGTAGTCAAGCAAACATTCAATGGACTTTATCATCATGTATTAGCGATACGTAATAACAAGTAAAATATATACACATGAATGATAAAGACAAACTAGACAGCATATTATCATCTCGAGTAAGGTTGTTCTATCTATATAGGTCCATGCATAATTCCAATAATTACCTTCAGGGCACCTATATCCAACTATCTCCCGCTTGCACTTAAGATCAATTATTGCAGTATCACATACTCAACTTCTCTAATATCAGTTTCACAAACTGTATTTGAAAAAAAGCCTCAGTGAATGGATCCGCTACAATGTTTCTAATTTCTTCTCTCTTTATCTCAATCTCGCGGAGATCAACTATCTCCCGAATCAAGCGATATCTGCCTTAGAATTTGTTTGGATAGCTGATGAGATCAAATTCATAAATGAATTTCTTTATCCAAACAGCTTCTTAGGCTGTATCCTTCGCTAAGTCATACTCAGCACCTAGCGATATGACAATCTCAGTATCCTGCTTGGAACCCTTTCAATATACCGCTCCTTATAAGAGGGTGAATTTATAACTCATGACAGACACTCTGTCAACGATATCACCTTAGAAGCTGGAATCGAAATCCGCCTCCAATTGGAGGCTACCATTACCATACACCAAGAACATCCACATATGTTCTTCACTGCTATTCTATGTTTCTCCAGGATTGGACTGATATCTGTTTACTACAGTATGTGCATAAGCTATATCTGGTCTTGTACATGACATCGCATGACTGACCCTACTTTAAAAACATGTGGAATATCATTCATGCGAGTCTCTCTCCTAATTAGTCTAAAAGACATCTTTTTAGAGAGGATGACTACATAATATGTGGGTAAACTACCGCTCAAGGAGTCTTCCGTTCTAAACCGCTTTAAAATGGTTTCAGAGTATCCGGATTCGGACAATCCCTAAATCCTACTGGATCTATCTCTATAGATCAGTCACCAGAAATAATGATATGTTACCTAAATCATATATGGAGAAACATCTATGACGATTATAGTTTAACCGAATTGTAGTATAGGAACAACATTTCCGTCAGAAGTATGTCATCCACATGACAATACTCCCTACATCCTTCTTATAAATGCTAGGATCGTCTATAATTTTGATGAAATTAAATACTTTGACTTTCTCATCAAAACAGATGATCTACCTCCGCGATACCTACTTTAGTCCATGAATGGACTTAAACTACTTGCACATCTTTTCGCTGCTCCCACTGACTACAAGGCCCTATGGCAGAGCCTTATACACGTACACTTCTAAATCTCTATTTAGAAAGATGTTGCAGTCACTCACCTGCCAGATCTCAAAGTCCTGGAGTACAGCAATGGCAAGTGGCATCCGAATGGACTTCAGCGTAGACACTGAAGAAAATCTTTCATCACAATTTACAGCGGGTATTTAATGAAAACATTTTGCTTCAAGTCTAGCCTTATTATATTACTACATTTCCATCTACACCGATCTTCTTTTGGAAAATCCACTTCCTCCTAATGGGTTTTACTCCTTCAGGAGAATCCAACAAGGTCCATACTTTGTTGGAGTGCATGGAGTCCAACTTGGATATCTTGGCATCCAGCCATCAGTCGAAAGTTACTACTTCTTAAAACCTGCTGATAACTAGTAGGGTCATCATCAACCATGATTCAAACCTTCCCGTTACCGTCTACGAGAAAACCGTAGTATCTCTCGGGTGGCAGAGATCGCCTACTAGATCTGCGGAGTGGCTAAGATTTGTCGGGCACAATTGAATCCTCGGGTTCTACTAAATTTTTAGTAATCATTTGCGATTCTGAAATTCTAGTTTCAGCATACTCCCACTAATTTCTTTTGTAAGAAATTCCTTTTCTAGAAAAGGCGATGTCTCAAGAATAAAATAACTTTTGATCTTGAAAATGGTAGAAGTTAAATCCTTACGAATGTTTGAAATAACCCACAAACAACTCATTACTGAAACATACCTTGAGTTTGTCCGGATTGTGCTTTCAATATAAACTGGATAACTCTATATCTTAACAAACTTAAGATATGCTCTCATTTTATATCACATATAGAATCTCAAGCACTTATTTAAATAGAACCATATTCAATTAGTATGCATCTGTTTCTAGTGCATATCCCCAAAATGAAAGAGACAACTCAGCAATACTCATCATAGGACACACCATATCCCACATGGTGCATATCATCCTCTCCGATACTCTATAGTACTATGGCATATACAAATGAGTAATCTAAGAGAAAATCGAATTCTCAATTAGGTAACTACAGAATATCGAGCTAAAGTATCCACATTCTCGATCACATCGAGGAATCATGATACTTCCGACGTCTGGTTCTCTATTTTATTCTTATACTTTTCGAACTTCTCATAATCTTTGGACTTTGCATTTTAACAAGAATGTGTCTAAAACCAGAGGACTCATAAGTAAACGGAATGAAATATGAGTACATACCCCTTGCCCGTATGGACATCAGATCACATACATCACTATGTACAAGTCCGAAGAGTTCAATAACTCTCACTTTGTGTGTTATAAGTTGAAAACTGTATTTTGGTTAAGAATGTCTATACCGTTAATCTATGCACCTTACCCAATCAACACTTGATGAAAATAAATGTTCAGAACATAATTTTCAAAATCTATATTCTACTTTATCAAATAAAGAGTCGGATATATCATTTTTAAAAGTTGGTGCATAACAGTAATTCAAAACCAAAAGTTTGCCGCTAGGCAAAACCAGGTGATAGATCCCAATAACAACATTTACTCCGAATTTCGATTTTGATGATCAAATCACCATTTTTCAATATTCTACTCTTTCTCAGCATCTGTAACATCTTACAGATGTGTGATTCTAATCCGGTATCCATATACCCAGAAATCAGAGTTCATTGAGAAATAGTTTTCAAATACAAACACACCAGAGGATGAAGCATAATCACGCTTCAATGGGGTGGCCGGGTGTTCTTAGTAATTTCTCTTCCACTACCCAGGCTAATGACCGTAGTTGCAATCTCTTTTCTCTTAACTGCAACCCCTTTAATTGTCTCTTCATCCTACCTTCTATACACCATATCTAAGTTGGTTGGTTTTCTTCCTTCCTTTCCTTTCAGCTTCAGCCTAAGGTTTGGAAGAAGACTATCTAACAAGTGTAACTGGTGTATTCGACTTATTCAAGGAGCTCTCAACTAGAGAGAAGATAGAAAGAAGATATAATTGAATTATATCAATATACAATTCATTTTCTCCAGAACCGATGGCCATACTTGGACTAAAACAATTTCTTCGAGTTCGTATGTAACTATATGAGATGACCTTCCAAGCAGTATGGATCTCTGTGTCTGATACAGAGGGTTCAAGAGGAAGTAGGAGCGGCAACGACATATGCGACTTCGTCATAAAATAGGGCAATCATGATAGTAGTTGCAATCTCCTTTATTTTTAACTGCAATCTCTTTATTTGTCTCTTCATCTTACCTTCTATACACTATTACTTAGGCTGGTTGGTTTTCTTCCTTCTTATTTTTCAGCTTCAATCAAAGATTTGGAAGAAGACTATTCAACAAGCGTAACTGGTGTTTTCTCTTTTTTGAAGGATCTTTCAACTTGAAAGAAGGTGAGGAAAGAGACAATAGAATTATATCAATATACAATTCAATTTCTCCAGAACCAGTGACCATTCTCGGACTGAAACAATTTTTTCGAGTTCGTATGTAACTACGAGATAGACTTCCAAGCAATATGGATTTATGTGTCTGACACAGAGGGTTTAGGAGAAAATAAAAGGGAAGTAGGAGAGACAATGGTATATGGGATT
Source organism: Agapanthus africanus (assembly GCA_030015575.1). Lineage (NCBI taxonomy): Eukaryota > Viridiplantae > Streptophyta > Magnoliopsida > Asparagales > Amaryllidaceae > Agapanthus > Agapanthus africanus. Next base: position 88,845,673 of record JASDDO010000028.1, on the reverse strand, counting down.
ATGTCGTGAATCAGGGTAATCATGGCATTCCAAAGCCAATGATAGTAAAAGGGTTCGGTTTACTTAGTTTTTACGAGTTTTAGTTTAAGATTAGTCATGGTCGCTGCCAGTAGAGAGAAAAGAAACACTCAGCGTACGCTCTCGCAAGATTAGATTGGTTTATTAATTTATCTAATCAGGATGGCTCCCACTGTTTCGTCGAATTCTCCTTCAAATCCTAAAAGGAGAACTAGCTGGGATCATGTATACGTCACAAGTTCGCTAACCGTTCAGCTAGGCCAGTGTAAGTACTCCGAGAGAGGCTTTCCACACTTTCATACGGACCTAATTAAATAACCCAGTTTCCTTAGAGGCATACCCTTATAAACACTTTTCTAGACACCTAATGGGTTAGCTAATTGTGAAGTGAAAATCTCTCAGGAGTAACTGTTACTCACGGTGGGAATAGGGATCCAACTATCACATTGAAGGTATGACTAAACATTGCAAGTTTCAACATTTGAAACTCCCAATGTGGTTTTTACCCCTAGTGGCTTATGACTTTGACAAAGGTCAACAAATCAAAATTCTTTAGTCAAGTTCAAGCTGTCATTTCGTGATTAATTTATATCCATCCGCACAACCCTAGACAGAGGTCAACAAGGTCATACGACCGTCCTAACCAATCACATCACATGCAGTAGAAAATCATCACGTAGCTACTGCACACTACGTCTTGACAGATGTCAACAAACATAGCATGAATACTAAGTACTCTAATAATCTGAAATGATGGAGGGTTACGGCTAGTTTTGAAGAAAACCTTTAACATAATAAACTTGATATCGTTAAACGAACCGAATGGTTTTGAAACCTAGTAGTTTTGAAAAGTATTTCCTACAACATCAATTTGGGCTTATTTTTTACATTAATTATATTAATGCAGTCCCATCATTTAGATAATAAAATTTATTATCTGGAATTTTACCACACCAGAAAAATATGATACGAAAAAGAAAATACAATGTTTTATATGTCATTCACATTCGCCATGGGGTATCGAGTCTTCACCGTAAGATTAGTTAACTTACGACAGGTCAGACGTAGGGCAAGCGCGAATGTAAAACATATAGAAACACTTATACACACACACACACACATACACATACACATACACATACATACACATACACATACACATACATATACATATACACATATATATACATCACAGGCAAATAATCACATTACAGGCATACAGTAAATATCACAGTATAATGGAATAATCGGATATCCTAGAAATCCCGCGTTTCATTTGAGCCACAAACGAAACGCGACATTCTACGGTCCCGCGAATAACCCGTATATAACCAAACTAAAACCCCTACAACCGTGGCGAGCCATCCGCCAATCCTAGAAACAAGACTGTTCCCTCATGAAAAAATAAGGTAGCGCCGGCGTGCACAGCACGTGGACGCCTATCTTGGATAGGATTAAATCCTATGGGCAGCACCACACGTGAAAGGCACGTAAGCACTGTTGGCAAAGCACGTAGACACCTGTCTTGGAGATGATTAAATCCTATGGGCAGCGCCTCACGTGAAAGGCATGTAAGCATCGACGTGCAAAGCACATGGACACTTTTCTCTGGTAAGATTGAATCCCAGGGCATGCGCCTCACATGAAAGGCACGTGAGTGCCGGCGTGCAAAACACGTGGACACTTATTTCAGTAAGAATTAAATTCTTTGGTTACGCCACGTGCTTAGCACATGAACGTCGGCACCTAAGTTGAAGCAGATTGGCTTTGGATAGAATTAAATTCTACATGAGAAAATATTTCCCTAAAATAAAAATAATATTCTCTGTTAAATATAGAGCCGTTGGATCAAAGATCCAATGATAGAATTAAATTCTATTAGGGAAAAATATCTCCCTGGTCAAATAAAATAAGAAGGATATTCTCTGTTGAACAGAGGACCATTTGATCAAAGATCTAATGGTGATTTTAAAAATCATCAAAAGATAGAATAAAATTCTATATGGCAAAATATTTCTCTAATTTTTCTAAGTAAGAAAGATATACTCTGTTTAACAGAGAACTCTTGGATTAAAAATCCAATGGTGATTAAAAATCACCGTTTGAATTAAAAAATAGAATTAAATTCTATGCATGGAAAATATTTCCTCTAATCTTGTTAAAAACAAGAAAATATATTCTATTAAACAGAAAGCCTTGAATTTATGATCCAACGGTGATTAAAAATCACCACATGATTATGAAATCAGATTGAGATCTCTCAAACAAGAGATCTTTTAAACTAATCAACAAATTTTCCTCACCTATATAAAGGACCCGAGATTTCAAGTCTCAGGAGGAGAATCAACCCCATAAGATGATAGAAAAAAAAAACTACAACTGAGAATTTAATTCTCTTGCTGAAAAAAGTTTCTGCTCCTCTCAAATCCTAGGTTAAAAAAAAGAAGAGATCAAAATATCTTTTTTATCTATCGTACATAAACATAAGGGTTTAACCCTCCATAAAGAACTTAGTTCTTTCTCTGGATCTGAGATCCGCAAAACAAATCTTCCATAAGTTGAGAATTTAATTCTCATCGGAAAGATTTTGTTCTTCAGATTCAAGATCTAAGAGAAAGACTAAATATGAGAAAGAAAATATTGAAGAAAAAGATGAAACTTACATTCCAGGAATTTAATTCCTCTAGAAAACAGGGTTTAACCCTTTAAAGAACTTGGTTCTTATAAAAAAAGGAACATAAGAACTTGGTTCTCAAAAACCCGATCCCAGATCTTCAAAACAGAGATCTTGGTGATCATTAATGGTCAAAACATCATTAATAAAAGTTTCACTTCTTTTAAAATATATATATAAATAGAGACTAAATCTCTTAAGGATTCTGGCGCCTCACGTGATACACACGTGAGCGCCCAAAAGATTCCCTAAAGCTCAGCACCTCACGTGCTTCACACATGAGCGCCCGTAAATGGAAGCTCAGTGCCTCACGTGCTTCATGTAAGTCGACGTTACTCACTCCATGGGTTTGCGGGGGGGGGGGAGCGGCGGAACGGGTAAAAAAAAATATTTTTTTTCAAACAAGGTAACATCGACTTGAACACAAGATCTTTGCTAAACCATAACTAACAAACTAGCTAGAGATATTATCTACTCGGTAAGAAGATTATACCTAGAGTTCCAAGTCCTTCTCTTCTTTCCGTTGTCCTCCTTCTCCCTGCAAGCTCCTTGGAGTGAAACGGAAAACACCACCTCATCGGCTTCTTGATGTAGTAGAAGATCCACCCGAAAGATCCAACCTAGAGCTTAACCTCTAAGATGAGGCAACTAGAACACTTGGGTTGCTAGACTAAGTGATCTAGAGTGAGTAGAGAGTGGTTTTGGTGGGTTGGTCTCAATGGCCCTTGATTTTCAACTCATGAAACAGTAGGGCTTGAGAGAGAGGAAAAAGGAGAGAGAGCTATGAGAGAGAGAGAGAGAGTGTCTACTTGATAAATGAAGAGAGAGCTCTCATATGAGGGAAAAAGAATAATAATTTTAATTAGGATAATTGTGATGGTTCATTTGATTTGACCATTATCATGTCACAATTAATGCTAAGCAAAATATCTCATGCTCAATAAAAATATCTAAGTCAACTATGGTCAACAAGTCAAATGGTCAAACCAATTAACCATGACACAATTAACACTAATAAAATTAGTAAACAATTTCCTCCATCTCATTATGGTTTTAATCAAGTCAATGGTCAAAACCCTAATGAGGTGTCTCCTTCTCTGCCTCTGTCAACTGTATATACATACCTGCATCCGTGTTCCGAAGAACACGAATACAATGAGACTAAACCAATCCAAAATCAAATACTAGGATCCGACTTAAACCAAAGCCCACTGGTATTGTCCGCTCGAACACCACACGCGCACAAATGCACGTATGTGATCGAACACTGTCGTAAAACCATACGACCTCTACTCGTTTCGCCCGAAGCCGGGAAACCCTCTGTGTGGGACTCTAAACACTCAACACTACGCTAGCAGTGGGTTTAACCACAGGCCGCAAGCGGTACTAGCTGTACGTAACTGTCCTCAGGTAGATATCGATAAGAAGGTCGACGAGCGAACTCGTCCGAAACCCCTACTAAGGCTGTCCGTGATAATATCCGTGCAGTCCGGTCTGTTCGTCTGAGAGTATCATATGTAAGGTCTAGGGGGTGGAAAACGTCAGACCCTTAATAACCGTACAAGTCGTGTCGGTGTGGCTCAAGACCATCCGAGGATCTACTGGTCCGTAATGATAGGCATTCCAGATCACAGATGAACACATTTGATATAGTAGGAATCCGCGTTTCGTTTGAGCCTGCAACGAAAGACGGATTACACGGTCGTGATGAATAGCCAAACCCAACCCTAGACCCCTATGGGTGCGGAAAACTACCCGCCAAATATCCGAGGTGAAGCAACCTCCCTCAACAAAGTGAGTAGGCCACTCGACAATTCAAAATACCCGGTAGTTTGTGCACCCCACCTTGGGTCTATCCTAGGAGCAAAAACAGTAAAAGAAATAATACAACGGTGGCTACAATCTTAACCCGGATGTGCCCCGCAAAAAATAATATTACATAACTTTACAAATTTTACATTGATTGAATGAATGAAAACCCCCCCTCCCCATCTCACACCCCGGCTATTCATCACGACAATCCAACAAGTTCATATACACAAACCAATATGACCATCACAGAAATGTGTAACCCCCAACTAACCAACATATAGCAATTAGCGGAAGTTTATAAACACATTTAACAGAATTTGAAATATTAAACAACATTAAACCGCGACTTCGAAACACACGGTATTTGCCACAGTAAAGAATTTACAGTAAAATTAAAATTGGCAAAAACAAACAACTCCTGAAACCCTAGATTAAAGTCAAAAAGCGACACACCAAAAATGAAGCATTTCCATCCAACTTGGACCGAGCTCGCCGGAAATTTGGCCATTGTGGCCGGCCCAGTTTTCGAGGAAATGTCCTGTTTTTGTTCTGCGTTCTTTTTACAGTTCAAATAGCACTCTACACTTGTTAAAATAATTTTCAGAGCCTGATTAAAAAACGACAGAAACTTGAATCTTGGCTTCGATGTTTTCGGGTCGTTTCGGTTTCGTAGTTTAACTTGTCGTTTAAACTGTTAGCTATGGTTTAGTCGGCTCTGATACCACTGTAAGTCGACGTTACTCACCCCACGGGTTTGCGGGTAGGCGGAACGGGTAAAAAAAAAACGATTTTTTTCAAACAAGGTAATATCGACTTGAACACAAGATCTTTGCTAAACCATAACTAACAAACTAGCTAGAGGTATTATCTACTCGGTAAGAAGATTATACCTAGAGTTCCAAGTCCTTCTCTTCTTTCCGCTGTCCTCCTTCTCCCTGCAAGCTCCTTGGAGTGAAACGGAAAACACCACCTCGTCGGCTTCTTGATGTAGTAGAAGATCCACCCGAGAGATCCAACCTAGAGCTTAAACTCCAAGATGAGGAAACTAGAACACTTGGGTTGCTAGACTAAGTGAACTAGAGTGAGTAGAGAGAAGTTTTGGTGGCTTGGTCTCAATGGCCCTTGATTTTCAACTCATGAAACACTAGGGCTTGAGAGAGAGGAAGAAGGAGAGAGAGCTATGAGAGAGAGTGTCTACTTAATAAATGAAGAGTGAGCTCTTATATGAGGGAAAAAGAATAATAATTTTAATTAGGATAATTGTGATGGTTCATTTGATTTGACTATTATCATGTCATAATTAATGTTAAGCAAAACATCTCATGTTCAACAAAAATATCTAAGTCAACTATGGTCAACAAGTCAAATGGTCAAACCAATTAACCATGACACAATTAACACTAATAAAATTAGTAAAGAATTTCCTCCATCTCATTATGGTTTTAATCAAGTCAATGGTCAAAACCCTAATGAGGTGTCTCTTTCTCTGCCTCTGCCAACTGTATATACATATCCGCATCCGTGTTCCGAGGAACACGAATACAATGAGACCGAACCAATCCAAAATCAAATACTAGGATCCGGCTTAAACCAAAGACCGCTAGTATTGTCCGCTCGAACACTACACACGCACAAGTGCACGTATGTGATTGAACACTGTCGTAAAACCATACAACCTTTACTCGTTTCACCCGAAGCCGGGAAACCCTCTGTATGGGACTCTAAAGACTCAACACTACGTTGGCAGTGGGTTTAACCATAGGCCGCAAGCGGTACTAGCTGTACGTAACGGTCTCCAGGTAGATGTCGATAAGAAGGCCGATGAGCAAACTCGTCCGAAACCCCTACTGAGCCTGTCTGTGACAATATTCGTGCAGTCCGGTCTGTTCATCTGAGAGTATTGTATGTAAGGTCTAGGGGGGTGGAAAACGTCAGACCCCTAATAACCGTACAAGTCGTGTCGGTGTGGCTCAAGACCATCCGAGGATCTACTGGTCCATCCACTAGTAATTCTCAATCAGTCCTGATCAAGGACTTATGGTAATGACCAACCGATCACTGTGCGATATCGACTCCCTATACCGGGAGAGACGAATCCCTAACAGTCGCTCACTGCCTCCATGTGGCTCGGGACTGTACCCAACTAAAACCTGTTTTCACGACTCCTTTGAGCCGTGGTAGGGTAGTAATCAAAGCACAGTGGGAACTCACACGAGACAAATGACAAGCTCAGGTCGACAGACTATCTGCACACATGTCACCATAGAACTGCTATCTGACGCTAGGTATAATACCATCTAGTCACTCCTCGGCGAGTCTTGTCCGGTGAACTCACACCCAGTGAGCATCTGTATACAATCTTAAGTGCACATCACCAATGGCTGCGGGACTAATCCATCGCCCCTCGTCAGGGTCTAGATATGTATACACTAGTCTAATTTGGAGTATCGATGCCTAGTCTCAATACTCCTGCGACTAGGGATATTTAAGGATATGCCTATTGACCACCTAGCTCCCACAAGTATGACTGCCATCACAACGTTGGTAGTCAGGCAAATATCCTACGGGCTTTATCAATATGTTTACAATATATGAAACACAAAGTAAAATATATCACATGTTAAGATAAAGACAAACCAAATAGCGTACTATCATATCGAGCAAGATTGTCCTGTACATACATATCCTTAACATCCTATACAATGAAGGCCTCTGGGGCATATATATCCAACAATCTCCCACTTGCACTAAGGCCTGTAATTGGTGCAATGAGTACCCACTGTCTGTACTAGATCCAGTTGCTGGCGTACCGCATGCCCAACATCTCAAACAGCCTCTCGAACTGGACTTGAGGGATGGCCTTGGTGAATCGATCTGCCGTGTTGTCTTTGTTGTCCACTCTCCGCACCTCGATCTCCCGGCGATCCACGATCTCCCGGCGATCCGGTGATACCGCCTCAAGATATGCCTGGATTTCTGATGGGACCTTGGTTCCTTCGCTAATGCCACAGCCCCATTGTTATCACAATACAAAGGTATTGGATTGGCAATGGACGGAACCACCTGAAGTTCAGAGATGAACTTCTTCATCCAGACAGCCTCTTTTGCGGCATCGTTAGCAGCTATATACTCAGCTTCCATTGTTGAGTCTGCGACGGTATCCTGTTTGGAACTCTTCCAACATACGGCTCCTCCATTGAGGGTAAACACAAAACCCGAAACGGATTTAGAGTCATCTTTGTCACTTTGGAAGGTGGAGTCGGTAAAAACCTCGACCTGGAGGTCCCCGTTACAGTAAACCAAGAACATCTCCTTAGTTCTTCTCAGGTACTTAAGAATGTTCTTTACCGCTATCCAATACTTTTCACCTGGGTCAGACTGATACCTGCTTATCACACTAAGTGCGTAAGCTATATCTGGTCTGGTACGTAACATCGCATACATTATAGATCCAACAGCCGAAGCGTAGGATATAATGCCCATGCGAGCTCTCTCTTCATCAGTTTTTGGAGACATCTTTTTGGAGAGGGTGATCCCGTGACAAGCGGGTAGATTACCGCGCTTGGAATCTTCCATACTAAATCTCTTTAGTATAGTGTAAATGTACCTGGACTGTGAAAGTCCCAACATTCTTTTGGATCTATCACGATAGATCTTAATCCTCAGAATGTAGGAGGCATCTCCTGTTCCCCTCCGAAAGACGGTGCGACAGACGTCTTGCCTGAAATTCAGGGCAGATGCTAATTGGTGCTATCCGTCTACCTCTCCGAAGATGCCAAGTTGATTTATGGCACCGTATATCGAAGGTTTACACGGATGCGGCCGATGTAGCAGACTTCGTCAGATTTCCCCTCGTTTGAGGGGTTTTTGATTGTGGGGATGCTTTTCCCTGCAGGCGTAAGCCCCTGCAATTAATTACGCTACCGCATCGCTGTAACAACTTTCTCCTTCTCCAGATGGTCACTTCGTGTCGTGGGTGTTTGTTTTGTTTGTGGTTGCCCGTGGATTGTATACGGAGACTAATTTATATCGTCGCCCGTAGGACGTGGATTAGTCCAAATCCGTATTTTCTTAGATTTGGGTTTGGGGTTTTGGTTTAAGGATACGTTAGCCATATTTGAGGCTAAGATCAACTTAAACGTTTGTTAAGGATACGTTAGTCCAATTTGAGACTAAGATCAACTTAACGGGATCGTTTAGATCCGACAAAAGAGCATTTGGGCTCTATTGTTCCAGTTTAGGGACGTGGTGGTCCATTGCATGTATGGCCGTTGGGACCCATCACCTCTCTGACGACGTTGAAGGATTACAACGACAGATGTCAGAGGAGTTCAGAGATGTACCCTTGAGCCAGAGTTGATTGGGGGATCTATAGTCCAATTTGGGACTAAAGTCTGTTTGAAGGTTTAAGGATACGTTAGCCATATTTGAGGCTAAGATCAATTTAAACGGGATCGTTTAGATCCGACAAAAGAGCATTTGGGGGCTCTATTGTTCCAGTTTAGGGACATGGTGGTCCATAAAATGTATGGCTGTCGGGACCCATCACCTCTCTGACGACGTTGAAGGATTACAACGACAGATGTCAGAGGAGTTCAGAGATGTACCCTTGAACCAAAGTTGGTTAGGAGATCTATAGTCCAATTTGGGACTAAAGTCTGTTTTGAAAGTTTTATTTAAGGACACGTTAGCCATATTTGAGGCTAAGATCAACTTAAACGTTTGTTAAGGATACGTTAGTCCAGTTTGAGACTAAGATCAACTTAACGGGATCGTTTAGATCCGACAAAAGAGCGTCTGGGCTCTATTGTTCTAGTTTAGGGACATAGTGGTCCATTGCCAGTTTAGGGACATGGTGGTCCATTTCCAGTTTAAGGAGATGGTAGTCCATAAAATGTATGGCTGTCGGGACCCATCACCTCTCCGAAGACGTTGAAGGATTACAACGACAAATATCAGAGGAGTTCAGAGATGTACCCTTGAACCAATGAGTTGGTTGAAAGAGCAGATGTGCTCAGTTCAAGATGATTTGAGGACTTATGGCCAGTTTGGGCTAAGTCCAATTTGTAAGTCCATGCTACCTCTCCCGGTACTTTCGGGCAAGCGGAATTTGGTGAAAAACAATTTTCTAGAAGCGGTAACATGGACTCAAAACCGGATCTTTGTTAAACATCTAACTAACAACCTAACTAGGAGTTGTTAAGTACTCGGTTAGGGGGTTATACTTTTCTTTCTTGAACTCCTTCGTCTTTAAACCTCGATGGTGTACGGATCGGCTTCACCCCGTCGTTTCCTTGCGCCGAAGATCGATCCACCTGAAAGCTTCTACCTTTGGCTTCTTCTTCGAACTTTGAAGAAACTAGTTTACTCGGTTTGCCAAACCTTGTGAACTAGAGTGAGTAGAGGAGAGTGTGTTGGGATTTTTCTCTATGGTTCTTGGTTCTCAACACATGAGACAAGTGAACCATCGACTAAAGAGAGGGAGAGCAAGAGGAAGAGGATGAGAGCTCAAGAACCAGAGAGAGAAAGGAAAATGAGAGAATGAGCAAGACTTTTCTCTCTTGGCTCTCATAATCCAAAACCATCATAACAAATCATAGCAATCAAGTATTATGTGATGGTTTAAGCTACAATAGCCATATCATTTCATGCACAAGAGAACAAGCAAGCAAAAATTCTTTGCCATGAAATGATAGCCATTGTCATCATGATGGTCAACTAGTCCAACCTAGTCAACCGGTCAACAAAGTCAACAAGTCAACAAAGTCAACCCCTCAACAACCATGTCACCATAATACTTAATTAACATTATTGCTAATCATATATCATATTCTCATTAGGGTTTAGCAAGAAGTCAATGGTCAACTGTCAACAGTCAACAACCCTAATGAGAATCCTCTGCCTCTGTCTCTCCGTCAACTGTGCATATACACCCGCATCCGCGTTCCGAGGAACACGAATACATACTGGATAAAACCAATCCCAAAACGTACACTAGGATCTGGCTTAAACCAAAGCCCGCTAGTGTTAACTGTCCGGACACTAAACGTGCACAAGTGCACGGATGTGACCGAACCCTGTCGCAAAACCATGCGACCTGTCGCAAAACCATGCGACCTCTACTCTTTTGCCTAAAGGCGAATAGCTCTCTGTGTGGGACTCTAAAAACTCGACACTACGCTGGCAGTGGGTTTAACCACAGACCGCAAGCGGCACTAGCTGTGCGTAACGGTCCCCAGGTAGATGCCGACAAGAAGACTGACGAGGTGAAACCCATCTGAACTCCTACCGAGCCTGAATGTGACAGTCTCCGTACAGTCCGGTCTGTTCGTCTGATACATCGCATGGCGGGCCTAGGGGGGCGATAAACGTCAGTCCCCTAATAGCGGTACAAGTCGTGTCGGAGTGAAGCCCAAAACACCCTGAGATAACACTGGAAGCCTACCAGTATATCTCGCTTGCCCTAGCCAGGGACTACTCGTGTAATGGCTCTCCTAGACACAGCGCGATGTCAACCCCCAATACCGGGAGAGACGAATCCTGTCTAACCGTCACTGCCTCCAAGTGCTTCGGGACTGCACCCAATTACTACCTGTTTGCATGACTCCTTTGAGCCGTGGTACGGTAGTAATCAAAGTACAGTGGGAACACACTCGAGGCGAAGTGACAGTGTCAAGTCAGCGGACTAAGCTGTACTCATGTCACCTGGGAACTGATAACTGACGATAGGTATAATACCAACCGGTCAGTTCCCGACGAGTCCTGTCCAGTGTACTCGTAACCCAACGACCACCCGCATACTATCTCCAGTACGACGTACTGATGGCTGTGGGAGAGACCATCTCCCACACTGGGATGAGAAGCGCATACGCTAGTCTACTCCGGAGTATCGATGCCCTGTCTCGATAGTCCTGCGACTAGGGACCTGCATAAGGATGTGCTTATAGATTACCCAGCCCCCACTAGTGTGACTGCCATCACAACGCTGGTAATCAAGCAAAGATCCTAAGGGCTCCACTAATGCGTATAGGTGATATAATAAAATAAACACATGTACACATTGAAGTAGAAACAAACCAAGTAGCATACTACTATTTTGAGCAAGATTGTTTATACAAGGTGAATATCCCAAGCTTCCATTAAGTAATATACAAACTAGTATGATATAGTAATGGCCTCTAGGGCATATACACTACCAAAATTATGTTTGAAATATTGGCCCTTTGGGCCATTAGACATTTGTCTCGGTTCAGCCCCTCATCATTCAGCAATGCTAAACAGAGGTTTGGGGGCTCTGACAACATTTTGTCTTTGATTTCCTCAGTTTTGAGATTCATTTGGAGAGGGACTTTTGCCTCTTGAAAATTAGCCAATTTGGCTAAAAGTAGTGTTAAACACTTAGAGAACAATAGTGTTAAACACTGGAGATAGAACTCTGAAATTAGTGTTAAACACTAAAAGACAATCAGTGTTAAACACTGGAGATATAATCTTTAATTTAGTGTTAAACACTAGAAACAATCAGTGTTAAACACTGGAAATATAATCCCCAAATTAGTGTTAAACACTAAAGACAGAGGGGTCACGTGTGGACACGTGAGAGCGCCCAAAAGGGGGACCAGATCCCTTTTCTTCGTTCTGCAATTAAGTGTTAAACACTTTTCATTTCCTGGCCATCACGTGTGGGCACGTGATAGGCATCCATCCATTGGATATTAAAGGGATTTGTTAGGGGTCACGTGGGGACACGTGAGAGCGCCCTAAATATGGAGCCAGATCTCCTTTGTTTTATCCTCAAATCTGCGAATAAGTGTTAAACACTTATCATTTTTATTTTGAGCATCGCGTGTTGACACGTGATGGGGATTCATGCGCTGACTGTTAAAATGTTTGCTAAGGGGTCACGTGGTAACACGTGAGAGCGCCCAAAGCTTAGATTTCCCTTGCTTTTATTCCCTTTGTCTTGGAGGTCACGTGAGAGCACGTGAGGCATTGCCTCAAAGCTTTTTCCTTCTTGCTTTTTTTTGGGATCTTTTCAGGGGTCACGTGGGGACACGTGACCTGGTTCTTTTGCATGCATGGCGATCTTTCGAGTCTTTTTTTTAAGAATTAAATTCTCTGTAGGGTTAAACCCTAATTTTGTTTTGGAGGAATTAAATTCCTATTGTGAAAGAATTAAATTCTTAAGTAGGGTTAAACCCCAATTATGATTCTGTAGGAATTAAATTCCAATTAGTTTGGGAGAATTAAATTCTCAAAACTCAATTCCCCTTCTAAGTTTAGAATCTGCATGGCAGGATCTCGACCCGATGAGAATTAAATTCTCAACTTATGGGGAGATGTGCTCTGTGCAGATCTTCAACCAGAAGAAGAACTAAGTTCTTTATTTGCAGAAGAGTTAAACTCTTAGATTTTGAGAATTAAATTCTCTGTTTGAAGTTGATCTTTTTCCCTTTTCTCACCTAGGGTTTTCTTTGTCGAGAATTAAATTCTCCTTTCTTTTCTCTCTACAATTTCAAGATCAGAATTCTCTCCAAAGTTTTTCTCTCTCCCCAAATTCTTCTCCCCTTCTCTTCTCTTGGCTCCTATTTATAGGAGGAGGAAAAGAATCAATTTGTTTAGCAAATCTTTCATTGAAAGATTTTGCTTGATTTCATGATTAATATGATCCTTTAGATCATTCAGTGAATTTTATTCACCGTTGGATTTTAAATCCAAAGATATTATGTTTGTTATTTCTGGTGAGATTTTAGGGAAATCTTTCCTTGTATCAAATCTTTCCATAAATTGGTGATCTTTAATCACCATTGAATCTTTAATCCAACGGTCTCCATAATCCTTTTCCATTTGGAAAGATTTAGAGAAATTTAGAATTTTAATTCTATTTCGAAAGATTTTAGAGAAATTTAGAATTTTAATTCTATTAAACTGTAAGGCTTTCAAAGCCTGTCACGTGCTGGCACGTGACCCTTGGTCACGTGTGAGCACGTGACCCCCAAATTGGTTCCTTTAACTGTCGCTTGTTTATGTTGTTGTTTTAACCATCACGTGTCAACACGTGACCATTGGTCACGTGTAAGCACGTGATACCTCGTTGAGGTATTTTCTGACTTTTAGAATTAAATTCTTTTAAACTGTGAGGCTTTCAAAGCTAGTCACGTGCTGGCACGTGACCCTTGGTCACGTGGGAGCACGTGACCCCAAATTGGGTCATCTTTCAGCCGTTTGTTATTTCTGTTTTAGCTATCACGTGTCAACACGTGATCATTGATCACGTGTGAGCACGTGATACCTCATTGAGGTAATTCCTGATTTTTAATCAGGGAACAGTGTATAACATATTTGCTCATAACTTTTGATCCCGAATGAATTACGAAGCCCATAATATATCAAATCGAAGGGTTTTTCGAGATGCTTTCAATACCATCAGAATTTAATAGTTCTTCCTTCGGGAGTTTATTAAAATACAGGCCGGAAGATACTGGTTCGCATTTCCTTAAGCGTATCGCTGCCATTTGATACCTTGGACTCTTCTGCGCAGAAATTTTTGGCGGGAACAAATGCCCCCCACTAGTTTACCCACGTAAGTATATACGTGGGTGAAGTAGTGCAAAGTTATGAGTAGCCATGGAATTGAGGGCATAGGAGACAAGTTTAGGGTCCTTGTAGCCTAAGACTTTTCAACTTTATGAGCCGTGAGGGTCTCACAAAGACTTTTCTCCCTACGGATCGAGAGGATCTCGTAGGTGTATTTTCTTCTTAGGAACCGTGAGGATTCCTAAGTGTATTTTCTCTTATAAGTCGTAAGGATCCTATAAGAGAATTTTCCCCCTTTTACGAGTCGAGAGGACCCGTAAGCGGTTCTTTCCCTCCTTGTCGAGATTCGACTTTGGAGAGTGAGACCCGTGGATAGTTTGCAAGAGACCGTTTTGGACCGACTTGCAGGATCCCGGTGCTTAGGAAACAGGTTTTTTAATCCCCGCTGCCTAAGGCTTTTCCTCGCGAGTCGAGACGAATCGAGCAGTTCTCGCAAAGACATCAATTTCCTCACGAGTCGAGATGAATCGAGCAGTTCTCGCAAGCATATCCTAACGTCATAGTTAACCTCTGCTCTTTACGACAGAAGTCCGTTAGGGTCTGTGGTACTTAGGGTTTTGGCCGTCGTACCGTCGCATCAGCTGATATATTCCTCGATAGGCAATCGTGCTGTTCGAGTAGCCCTGCGACTGCCGTGTCTCTAATCCCTTCGGGGGCTGGACAAGACGTCTTCAAGCAATCCTCCTTGGCAGTTTGACCGTCGGAAGAGAAAGCGTTAGGAATTTTGCCATGCCGCTTGTTACTTGAGATTGGGCTCATTTTGGAGAGCCCCGATGAGTCATAACCACTCCGCGCTGGTGTGGGATGATCTCCGATAGTCTTTCAGGCTTTATATGACTTGCCGTTAAGACCCTGAAGCTAGGAATTTGGCCTTTGCTTCGTTTGCTGGAATCGCGTCTGCTGTATCGAGACGAATGTCGCGGTTGTCTCTAGGTTGCTGGTGAACCGTCGAGGTTCGGAACCAGGGATTTTGCCGTGGCTCCGTTTGGTGATGTTGCGTCTGCTGTGTCAAGACGAACGTTGAGGTGGTGACCGCTCTGCACTGTGGCGAGATGATCTCCAATTGTCTTTCAGGCTTTATATGACTTGCCGTTAAGACCCTGAAGCTAGGAATTTGGCCTTTGCTTTGTTTGCTGGCATCGCGTCTGCTGTATCGAGATGAATGTAGAGGTGGTGACCACTCCATGTGGGATGATCTCCGGTAGTCTTTCAGGCTTTATATGACTTGCCGTCAAGACCCTGAAGCTAGGAATTTGGCCTTTTGCTTCATTTGCTTTGGTATGTCCGGATCCTGTTGGAGGAAGGACGCTGTAGTGACATCTCATCTGCTGTATCGAGACGAATGTCGTGGTGGTGACCACTCCGCGCTGGTGCGAGATGATCTTCGATTGTCTTTCAGGCTTTATATGAGTTGCCGTCAAGACCCTGAAGCTAGGAATTTGGCATTTTGCTTCATTTGCTTTGGCGCGTCCGAATCCTGCTGGGGGAAGAACGCTGTGGTGACATTTCATCTGCTGTATCGAGACGAACGTCGAGGTGGTGACCACTCCGTGCTGGTGCAAGATGATCTCCGAATGTCTTTCAGGCTTTATATGAGTTGCCGTCAAGACCCTGAAGCTAGGAATTTGGCATTTTGCTTCATTTGCTTTGGTGCGTCCGAATCCTGCTGGGGGAAGAACGCTGGGGCGGCATTTTATCTGCTGTATCGAGACGATCGTCGAGGTGGTGACCACTCCGCACTGGTGCGAGATGATCTCCGATTGTCTTTCTGGTTTTATATGAGTTACCGTCAAGACGTTGAAGCTAAGAATGTGGCCTTCGCTTCGTTTGCTGGCATTGCGTCTGCTGTATTGAGATGAATGTCGTGGTTGTGACCACTCTGCACTGGTGCGAGATGATCTCCAATTGTCTTTCAGGCTTTATATGACTTGCCGTTAAGACCCTGAAGCTAGGAATTTGGCCTTCGCTTCGTTTGCTGGCATTGCGTCTGCTGTATTGAGACGAATGTCATGGTTGTGACCACTCTACACTGGTGCGAGATGATCTCCAATTGTCTTTCAGGCTTTATATGACCTGCCATTAAGACCCTGAAGCTAGGAATTTGGTCTTCGCTTCGTTTGCTTTGGTGTGTCCGAATCCTGTCGAAGGAAGGACACTGTTGTTGACATTGCGTCTGCTGTATCGAGACGAATGCTGAGGTGGAGCTGGGATTTTGCCGTCACTCCGCTTTACTGACCATGGGGTCTTTTGTTGACGTTGCATCTACATCCTGCTGGACTGCGAAGGAACGCCGTTGTTGACATTGCGTCTGCTGTAACGAGACGAATGCTGAGGTGGAGTTGGGATTTTGCCGTCACTCCGCATTGTTTCGACCATGGGGTCTCTTGTTGACGTTGCATCTGCATCCTTGCTGGACTGAGGAGAAACGCCGTTGGTGATCTCTAAGTTGTCGATGTTGACGTCGAGACCCTGAAGCTAGGGATCTTCCTTTACTTCACTTGTTGACATTGCGTCTGCTGTAACGAGACGAATGCTAAGGTGGAGCTGGGATTTTGCCGTCGCTCCGCTTTGTTCCGACCGCGAGGTCTTTTGTTGGCGTTGTATCTGCATCTTGCTGGACTGAGGAGAAACGCCGTTGGTGATCTCTAAGTTGTCGATGTTGACGTCGAGACCCTGAAGCTAGAGATCTTCCTTTGCTTCACTTGTTGACATTGCGTCTGCAAAATTGCGACAAATGTTAAGGTTGCCTCTAGGTTGTCTATGAACCGTCGAGATTTGGCTTCGCTTTCTGATGGAGCCTGGAGGGAAAGATGTGTTTCCTTCTTTGTTTGTGCCCCTGGATTGTATACAGGGATCGATGTGATCTCACATGTAGGGCAAAAGTTTCATTCATTTTTTTTATTATATTTCCGCGATGCTCTATCATTTCAGCTTTTATATCGCGAAAGTCGCGGATGCTCAATCATTTCGGCTATTTTTTCGCGGTGCCCAATCATTTCGGCTATTTATTTTATTTTTACTCGCTGCTTTTTATTGCGAGTCGCCCAATCATTTCGGCTATTTTGCATGCATACATTTTTATTTGCTCCGTTTTATTGCAAGTTGCCCCATCATTTCGGCTATTTTGCACGCAAACATTTCTACTTGCTGATTTTTATTGCAAGTTGCCCCATCATTTCAGCTATTTTGCCTGCATGCATGGCTCGCTGTTTTTTGTTTTTTTGTTTTTTTATCGCGAGTGTGGACCTTGGGATCTGATGCCAATTTCAGCATCAGCATCGCTACAACTGGAATATTACCAGGAGTGAATCATCATTTGCCATGAAAGGACTTGGAATTTGATACCAGTTCAGGCATCAGCATCGCTACAACTGGGATATT
The DNA here is from genome assembly GCA_030015575.1 of Agapanthus africanus. Classification (NCBI taxonomy): domain Eukaryota; kingdom Viridiplantae; phylum Streptophyta; class Magnoliopsida; order Asparagales; family Amaryllidaceae; genus Agapanthus; species Agapanthus africanus. The sequence continues at coordinate 88,828,191 of JASDDO010000028.1, read as the reverse complement.
GCCAGGAGCGAATCATCATTTGCCTCTGTCGATGTTGAACAAAGGTGGCTTAGCGAACAGGGTTAGGATCCTGTCGACTAAGGTTTTTGACTTCATGAGCCGTAAGGGTCTCATAAAGGTATTTCTTCTTACAAGTCGTGAGGATCTCGTATGTGTGTTTTCTCCTTAGGGATCGTGAGGATTCCTAAGTGTATGTTCCCCTGTAAGTCGTAAGGATCTCACAAAAGGGTTTTCTCCTTATAAGTCGAGAGGACTTACAAGGGTTGTTCACCGTATGGACATATCCCCAGTCACGGGTGGGACTTGGTTAGGGAAATGTTTATTCGCGCCTGTGGATTGTATACAAGGGTCATCATTGAGCCACTTGTAGGGCCAAATTGGAGGTTGTGGGGGTTGCTTAAGAACAGGTTCAGGTCTCTGTAACTTAAGACTTTCAAATCTTATGAGCCGTGAGGGTCCCATAAGAGAGTTCTCCTTACAAGTCGTGAGAATCTCGCAAGAGTAATTTCTCCTTAGGAATCGTGAGGATCCCTAAGTGTGTTTCTTTCCTGTGAGTCGTAAGGATCTCACGCGGGTGGTTTCTCCTTACAAGGTCGAGAGGACTTTGTAAGTGTCTTTTAACGAGGTTGCGCCCTTTCGGGTTTTCACAAACACTCGCCGGTAGCCTTACTGTTTTTACTCACGGAGCCCTTTCGGGTTTTCATCCGTGCCCATTTTGCTTATGGACATACCGTTTTTTTATTCTTTTTATTCTTTTCTTTTTTTTAACGAGGTTGCGCCCTTTTGGGTTTTCACAAGACTCGTCGGTAGCCCTGCTGTTTTTACTCACGGAGCCCTTTCGGGTTTTCATCCGTGCCTGTTTTGCTTATGGACATACCTTTTTTTTTATCACGTCAGCTTGAAAATGCCGCAGGTTGGGAGTAGTTTAACGACGTTTCGGTCATCTGCAAGTTTTAGGACATTGCGGTCCACCGTTGCCGTATTTGAGGCGAATTTCTAGTTTACGAACTTTTCAGTCCATAGGGCTTTCCCTATGAATGAGCATGATGCCCCCGGCATATCCACTTTTCTCGGAGCATATGGTTGTGGCGGGCTTACCTTCCGGTTTTCGGACGGCGCGAACTTGCCCTGTTGGTATTGGTCTTCAACCCAGTTTTTGAAGATGTAGCAATTTTCGATCGGATGGCCCAATACTTGGTGGTAAGAGTAGTAATTAGGATTGTTGACCTCATTCAGTTGTAACTGGCATTTCGGCTCCAGTAGAGTGATAAGCCCGTCGCGCACTGCTAGTTCGAACAGCCTCCTTGTTTCATCCAGGGGAAATGAGTAAGGACATTTCAACTTTTCATAGAGGGGTTGCCGCTTGTTACTTTGGCGAACAACCGGTCTAGGGCCACTCGATTGTTGTTGAGCGTTGGCGACGAAGGCCGTTTTTTCCTTCCCTTTATCCTTTTTGTTCGATTCCTTGTTTGCAGGTCCGAGATTCTTTCCGGGTAGTGTGCGATTGCACGGCTGAATGTTCTCGCAACTCCTCAACTCTTTCGTTTTAGAGATGGATTCCTTGAAAAGAGGGCCGAGGGCTACTTTTTCGTCGGAATTGCTCCCGAATGTGAGAACTCGCGGTCCCTCGGGATCAACCCTTTGACAATTGCCGGCAATTCTTTTACGCTCATCTGTCGCATTTTTCAGCTGTCTACGAGCTTCACGCTTTGTCCTGTTGAAGTGTTGCCTATGAGCGACATACCCTTGCCACCAACACTTAAAGGAGTTGCAGTCCTCGGTAGGATGTGCGATCTTCTGATGATATAAGCAGAAGTTAGGATGTACTTCCGCTTCATCAAGATGTATGCCACCAGGAGACTTTTCTCTGAAAGAGGGCAGCCTCATCCCCATCGATATCACTTTGGCGAATCGTTTCCTTGTCTTGATCCTGCTTTCATTTGCGTCGGATGTACTTTGATTCGGTGGGAGTGTTTCGACCCTTTTGTCCAGTCGCCGGCGTTTAGCTTTCTCGAATATGGCCATCTCGCGCTCTCGATCTGCTTTGCTTTTAAGACGGGCTTCATTCAGGAAGGCATCGATCATCTCGTCTGACAGCCACAGAAGTTCTAGTTCAGGTTCCGCCCCTAGTTTCTCGGTGCAAGGAGCCTCTTTATCATCTATCAATGAGTGAGAGATCACATGACAACTTGCTACGTAGTCCTCAGATTCATCTGATGAGTCTTCTCCATCATTTTCATCCTCGAGGACGTGGCTGAGGAAATCTTGGAGCGTGATTGGAATCCGCGCCTTCTGGTTATACTCTTCCAACGCGTCAATTTGTTTCTGCAAATCCGTGCGCTTGTCGCCAGGCTTCACGGGCTTCTTGGATTTCTTCTTGTTTTTCTTTGAAGATTTTGACGGCTGGGTGTGAGTGCTGGGGCCTTCACCATCGATCTTTGGAGTTGGGCACGGCTTCAGCATCCCTTCGACGATCTGGGGTTCTAGCGAGTTCTTCCACCCGATCGCCGGGCATGTCTGGAGATCATTCAGCATCTTTTTGGTTTTGGCTGACAGCACGACCTCCCACGGAGCTTCTTCAACAAAAGAATAAGTTGCCCTCGGTGTGTCCGTCTTCTTTGGAGTGTGCGGTTGTGGTGGGTTTATTTTCCATTTCTCGGACAGCATAAACTTGCCTTATAGGTACTGATTTTCGATCCATCCTTTAAAGACGAAGCAATCCTCGATCGGGTGACTTACCGTTTGGTGGTAAGGGCAATAATTGGGATCGTTGACATCGCCTGGCTGCAACGGACGCTTTGGACTCGGCAGATTGATGAGTCTGTTGCGCACTGCCAGCTCGAACAGTCTTCTCGTTTTATCCTGAGGACACGAGTAAGGACGTCCCAGTCTCTCCTCGAGGGATGAGCGTGGACGCATATTGTTTTGACGGACAACCGGCTTTAAGTTGCTCGACTGTTGTTGAGTATTGGCGACGACGATCGCTTTCCCTTTTCCTTTCTAATTTCGAGAGTCTGGCTTTGGAGGAGACGGTTTATATCCCATCTGATCCATTTGGGCCAACTTGTCGATCAAGGCCTGGAAAGTAGTTGGCTTGAAGAACATCATGAATTGCGAGATGGTCGCTTGCGGATCAAAAGTGCCCACGAACATGCCTACCGCAGGTGCTTCTTCGATGCGCTGCTCGCACTTTGACCATAGATTACGCCACCGTATCGCATACTGGACCCAAGTTTCGTCTGGCCTTACCCTGGCGTTGATCAATGCCGTGATCGGGGTGTGTCCGCTAGCACTCGCGAAACGCTGGGTAAACAACAACTCCATTTCAGCGAAAGTTTTGACGGAGTTATTCGGAAGTTCGGAATACCACTGAAATGCCGTTTCCGATAAACTGCCGACGAATTGGCGAAGCAAGAGCTTGTCGTCGCCGCCTGTATTGCCACAAAGAGCTCTGAACTGGGCGACATGTTGATGGGGATTGCCTGTCCCCTTGTAGACATGGAATTTCGGGATCGTGTAGCCCGGCGGGTACTTTATCTGATCATACCAGCTCGGATATGGTCGCCCGGTTCTAACAATTTGCCCAGCCACTTCATTCGCCTGATGAACTCGTATCTGCTGAGCAATATAATCATCCAGGGCGGCCTTGGAGATAGTTTTCTCTTTGGCTGTTGAAAGAGCCGGAGGTGGATTTGATGTTTCTCCTCTGTCGTTTTCGAGGATAATCGGAGGATCTTCAGCTGGAGGATCCGGCTGTAACATCATTCCTACCATGTTTTGGAAGAGAAGCGTCATTTGTTTTATATTGGCAGCTTGTTCTGCTGCTTCTCTGTCCTTCTTTTCGAGGACTCTGCGTAGGAAGTCAGCGTCAGTTTCTTGTTCGTGACGCTGTTCTGGTGATGCCTCCGAGCTTTCTTTTGGCCCGGTAAGGGCGGCCATTGCAGTCATCATTTCTTGAAGCTTCTGTTGTTGCTCCTGGGCTTTGGTCACGGATCGAGTGAGCGGTTGGTGACGCGATGAAGCACGACCTTCCTCCTTTCCGGAAGCCATATAAACAGTATCGACCGTTATGCCCCCAGACTTGGGGCGTTTGGTCTCGACGTTTTTATGGTCTGCCACGTTCACAGGGGCTTTCTCTGGTCTCCTTCTTTTCTGAGTGGTTGACGTTGAGGGGCCGCTGCAGTGGGCACCCAAGTAGTCATCATCTTTTGTGGCTTAACAGGACGGCTTACTTCCTGTTGGACCTTCAGCTTCTTGTGCAGGCGGGAGGAATTTGGATAGATCACCGAGTCTCGGACCTGCCGCCAGACTTTGTAGATCTTGGAGGACAACCGCCGAGGGGGCTGCTCCAGCTTCTTCTCTGGAGTATTCTCCACAGGTGAAGGAGTTCTCTTCAGCACTGCAGTAGGAGAGTTTCTGTACACCTTGTTGAACAATTCAAAACTGTTCCCGGTTGGAACAGCAGTATCGATCCCCACCGTTGGAGCTGGCGGAGTTATCCCAGAGAGGGAGTTGCCCCCAGCCTTCTTCACTCGGCGCCAGTGGCGATGTCGAGCATGTCGTGCGGATGAGATCACCTCCGTTGTTGGATAAGTTTCTTCATGCCCCCTCTGGGCAGCTTTGACTACCTCGCCTGGAGCAGCAACCGGAATGGCCAGCCTTATAAAAACTGACTTCTTGGAAGGAGGAGCCTTCCCCATGATTTCGCCTGCTTGAGCCGGGATGGCTATCCGCTTTGGGAAGGCAGCTTCGGGTATCGCGGGCTTGTAGACGTTCTGGCCCAGTCTGTTGAAAACTGAAGTGTTGGAGTTGGGCGACCCGTTGAGAGGGGCCGCGGCAGTGGTAAGTCGATCAAAGACTGACTTCTTTGGGGCTTCTTGCAACGTCATTGGGGCATTGAAGCTCATCGGTGGCAGCATGGTCCCGAAGAATAGTCCAGTGGTGGCTTGAGTTACTTGTTCCACTGGCATCTTGAAAAGGGAGGCCGCTTGGGGCCCCAAGGACGGAGCGAGAGTTGCAGTTGCAGGCAGTGCAGTTTGAAGCTATTGATCTTCTGTTTTCTGCACGGAGCAAGACACCAAATCTTAGTACCTCGAATCCACAGGCAACCACAGCAAACCGCGATTGGTTCACGAACACGACACACGAAGTGTGGAGTGGAAAGAGGAAAAAGGTCCCACCGGGCGTGCCAGAATCTGTTCCCCTCCGAAAGACGGCGCGACAGACGTCTTGCCTGAAATTCGGGGCAGATGCTAATTGGTGCCATCCGTCTACCTCTCCGAAGATGCCAAGTTGATTCATGGCACCGTATATCGAAGGTTTACACGGATGCGGCCGATGTAGCAGACTTTGTCAGATTCCCCCTCGTTTGAGGGGTTGATTGTGGGGACGCTCTTCCCTGCAGGCGCAAGCCCCTGCAGTTAATTACGCTACCGCATCGCGGTAACAACTTTCTCCTTCTCCAGATGGTCACTTCGTGTTGTGGGTGTTTGTTTTGTTTGTGGTTGCCCGTGGATTGTATACGGAGACTAATTTATGTCGTCGCCCGTAGGACATGGATTAGTCCAAATCCGTATTTTCTTAGATTTGGGTTTGGGGTTTTGGTTTAAGGATACGTTAGCCATATTTGAGGCTAAGATCAACTTAAACGTTTGTTAAGGATACGTTAGTCCAATTTGAGACTAAGATCAACTTAACGGGATCGTTTAGATCCGACAAAAGAGCATTTGGGCTCTATTGTTCCAGTTTAGGGACGTGGTGGTCCATTGCATGTATGGCTGTCGAGACCCATCACCTCTCTGACGACATTGAAGGATTACAACGACAGATGTCAGAGGAGTTCAGAGATGTACCCTTGAGCCAGAGTTGATTGGGGGATCTATAGTCCAATTTGGGACTAAAGTCTGTTTGAAGGTTTAAGAATACGTTAGCCATATTTGAGGCTAAGATCAATTTAAACAGGATCGTTTAGATCCGACAAAAGAGCATTTGGGGGCTCTATTGTTCCAGTTTAGGGACATGGTGGTACATTGCCAGTTTAGGGACATGGAGGTCCATTTCCAGTTTAGGGACATGGTGGTCCATAAAATGTATGGCTGTCGGGACCCATCACCTCTCTGACGACGTTGAAGGATTACAACGACAGATGTCAGAGGAGTTCAGAGATGTACCCTTGAACTAAAGTTGGTTGGGAGATCTATAATCCAATTTGGGACTAAAGTCTGTTTTGAAAGTTTTATTTAAGGACACGTTAGCCATATTTGAGGCTAAGATCAACTTAAACGTTTGTTAAGAATACGTTAGTCCAGTTTGAGACTAAGATCAACTTAACGGGATCGTTTAGATCCGACAAAAGAACGTCTGGGCTCTATTGTTCTAGTTTAGGGACATAGTGGTCCATTGCCAGTTTAGGGATATGGTGGTCCATAAAATGTATGGCTGTCGGGACCCATCACCTTTCTGAAGACGTTGAAGGATTACAACGACAAATATCAGAGGAGTTCAGAGATTTACCCTTGAACCAATGAGTTGGTTGAAAGAGCAGACGTGCTCAGTTCAAGATGATTTGAGGATTTATGGCCAGTTTGGGCTAAGTCCAATTATGTTTGAAATATTGGCCCTTTGGGCCATTAGACATTTGTCTGGGTTCAGCCCCTCATCATTCAGCAATGCTAAACAGAGGTTTGGGGGCTCTGACAACATTTTGTCTTTGATTTCCTCAGTTTTGAGATTCATTTGGAGGAGGGACTTTTGCCTCTGGAAAATTAGCCAATTTGGCTAAAAGTAGTGTTAAATACTTAGAGAACAATAGTGTTAAACACTGGAGATAGAACTCTCAAATTAGTGTTAAACACTAAAAGACAATCAGTGTTAAACACTGGAGATATAATCTTTAATTTAGTGTTAAACACTAGAAACAATCAGTGTTAAACACTGGAAATATAATCCCCAAATTAGTGTTAAACACTAAAGACAGAGGGGTCACGTGTGGACATGTGAGAGCGCCCAAAAGGAGGACCAGATCCCTTTTCTTCGTTCTGCAATTAAGTGTTAAACACTTTTCATTTCCTGGCCATCACGTGTGGGCACGTGATAGGCATCCATCCATTAGATATTAAAGGGATTTGTTAGGGGTCACGTGGGGACACGTGAGAGCGCCCTAAATGTGGAGCCAGATCTCCTTTGTTTTATCCTCAAATCTGCGTATAAGTGTTAAACACTTTTCATTTCTATTTTGAGCATCGCGTGTTGACACGTGATGGGGATTCATGCGCTGACTGTTAAAATGTTTGCTAAGGGGTCACGTGGTAACACGTGAGAGTGCCCAAAACTTAGATTTCCCTTGCTTTTATTCCCTTTGTCTTGGAGGTCACGTGAGAGCACGTGAGGCATTGCCTCAAAGCCTTTTCCTTCTTGTTTTTTTTGGGATCTTTTCAGGGGTCACGTGGGGACACGTGACCTTGGTTCTTTTGCATGCATGGAGATCTTTCGAGTCTCTTTTTTAAGAATTAAATTCTCTGTAGGGTTAAACCCTAATTTTGTTTTGGAGGAATTAAATTCCTATTGTGAAAGAATTAAATTCTTAAGTAGGGTTAAACCCCAATTATGATTCTGTAGGAATTAAATTCCAATTAGTTTGGGAGAATTAAGTTCTCAAAACTCAATTCCCCTTCTAAGTTTAGGATCTGCATGGCAAGATCTCGACCCGATGAGAATTAAATTCTCAACTTATGGGGAGATGTGCTCTGTACAGATCTTCAACCAGAAGAAGAACTAAGTTCTTTATTTGCAGAAGAGTTAAACTCTTAGATTTTGAGAATTAAATTCTCTATTTGAAGTTGATCTTTTTCCCTTTTCTCACCTAGGATTTTCTTTGTCGAGAATTAAATTCTACTTTCTTTTCTCTCTACAATTTCAAGATCAGAATTCTCTCCAAAGTTTTTCTCAATCCCCAAATTCTCCTCCCCTTCTCTTCTCTTGGCTCCTATTTATAGGAGAAGGAAAAGAATCAATTTGTTTAGCAAATCTTTCATTGAAAGATTTTGCTTGATTTCATGATTAATATGATCCTTTAGATCATTCAGTGAATTTTATTCACCGTTGGATTTTAAATCCAAAGATATTATGTTTGTTATTTCTGGTGAGATTTTAGGGAAATCTTTCCTTGTATCAAATCTTTCCATAAATTGGTGATCTTTAATCACCATTGGATTTTTAATCCAACGGTCCCCATAATCCTTTTCCATTTGGAAAGATTTAGAGAAATTTAGAATTTTAATTCTATTTCGAAAGATTTTAGAGAAATTTAGAATTTTAATTCTATTAAACTGTAAGGCTTTCAATGCCTGTCACGTGCTGGCACGTGACCCCCAAATTGGTTCCTTTAACAGCCACTTGTTTATGTTGTTGTTTTAATCTTCACGTGTCAACACGTGACCATTGGTTACGTGTAAGCACGTGATACCTCGTTGAGGTATTTTCTGACTTTTAGAATTAAATTCTTTTAAACTGTGAGGCTTTCAAAGCTAGTCGCGTGCTGGCACGTGACCCTTGATCACGTGTGAGCATGTGACCCCAAATTGGGTCATCTTTCAGCCGTTTGTTATTTCTGTTTTAGCTATCACGTGTCAACACGTGATCATTGATCACGTGTGAGCACGTGATACCTCATTGAGGTAATTCCTGATTTTTAATCAGGGAACAGTGCATAGCATATTTGCTCATAACTTTTGATTCCGGATGAATTACGAAGCCCATAATATATCAAATCGAAGGGTTTTTCGAGATGCTTCCAATACCATCAGAATTTAATAGTTTCTCCTTTAGGAGTTTACCAAAATACAGGCCGGAAGATACTGGTTCGCATTTCCTTAAGCGTATCGCTGCCATTTGATACCTTGGACTCTTCTGCGCAGAAATTTTTGGCGGGAACATCTCCTAAGTCTTTCATGGAGAATTTCTGTGACAAGAAGAGCGTTAATGATTGTAGCATAGGGATATCATTCCCTATCAGCAGTATGTCATCGACGTACAGAACGAAGAAGACTACTGCTCCTTCTATAATCTTCCTATAAATGCATGGTTCATCTATATTTTTAATAAAGTTAAATTCTTTGACTGTCTCATCAAAGTAGATGTTCTAACTCCGCGATGCTTGCTTTAATCCATAAATGGATTTAAGCAACTTGCACACTTTTCCGCTGCTCCCACTGTCTAAGAAACTTTCTAGTTGATCCATGTAAACATTTTCTTCTAAATGTCCATTTAGAGAAGCTGTTTTTACGTCCATCTGCCAGATTTCATAGTCATGGAAGGCAGCAATGGCAAGCAGGATCCGAATGGATTTAAGCATAGCTACCGGAGAAAAGGTTTCATCATAGTCCAATCTTAGTATTTAACGAAAACATATTGCAACGAGCCTGGCTTTGTATGTTTCTAATTGTCCAAATGCACCAATCTTCTTTTTGAAGATCCATTTGCGTCCAACTGGTTTTACCCCAGGAGGAGCAACATCCAAAGTCCATACTTTATTGGTGTACATGGATTCCATTTCGGATCTCATAGCATCCAGCCACTTCACCGAGTCTTTACTCGTGATAGCCTGCTGAAAATTAGTAGGCTCATTATCATCGATAATGCAATCCTCTCGATTCCTATCTATAAGAAACCCATAGTATCTCTCAGGCGGATGAGAAAGCCTACTAGATTTGCGGAGCGGCATTGGTTCGTCGGGCTCTATTGAAACTTGAGGTTCTAATAAGTTCTCGGCAGCAGTTTGTGGTTCTGGAATTTCTTCCAGTTCTACCGCGCTCCCATTAATTTCTTTTGTAAGAAATTCGCTCTCTAAGAAGACAATCTGGCGAGCGACAAACACCTTTTGTTCTTCAGTGTGGTAGACAAGATACCCCCTCGAATGCTTGGGGTATCCCACAAACTTGCACAAAACCGATCGTGCCTCGAGCTTGTCCGGATTCTGCTTTTTAACAAATACTGGACACCCCCATATCTTGAGATACTTGAGATATGGTCTCTTCCTACTCCACATTTCATATGGAGTGGTAGGCACAGACTTAGTCGGAACTCTATTCAATAGGTATGCAGCTGATTCTAGCGCAAAACCCCAGAAGGAAAGTGGCAACTCAGCACTACTCATCATTGAACGCACCATGTCCAGTAGCGTGCGATTCCTCCTTTCTGATACACCATTATGCTAAGGTGTATACGGAGGAGTAAGCCGAGAGAGAATTCCATTCTCTTTTAAGCATTCAAGCAAACTGGTACTTAAGTATTCTCCACCTCGATCAGATCGAAGCGTCTTGATGCTTTTACGAGTTTGTTTCTCTACTTCATTTTTATACTCCTTAAATTTCTCAAAGACTTCGGATTTATGCTTCATTAAGAACACATGTCCAAATCTTGAGAAATTATCAGTAAAAGTAATAAAGTAGGAATGACCGCTTCGTGCATGTGTAGACATCGGACCACATATGTAACAACCCCAAACTTTCTGTACAACTTTCTGTATAAATTTTTTCCAAATTTTCAGAAAGGGGTATTTTTTGCCTGAGCATAAGATATAAATTTGTTTTGCTTTTTAATAGCAAGCAAGAGCTTGTAGCTCATTGGTAAGACTTTGCACTGCTGAACCAAGCCACCAAAGTTCAAATCCCACACCCCACATTATTTTTTAATATTGTTTTATTTTGAATTTTTAGAATACCAAGGGTTTACACGTGCATAACTCGTAAAAAACCCACTACACATGTAAAAGTAACTGACCCAGGGGCTAACCAACCGACGATGGACCCAGGGGACCCCCGAATCGGCCTGACTCGACCGACTCGAGCCGACGGCGGCGGCGACTCGGCCGGCTGCGCCGGCCGAGTTGGCTCCAATGTTGAATCGGTCAACATGAAAAGTCTGCCTCTTCACCTCCCCATCACTCCTGTACATTTTATTTCTTTGGATCGGTTCCAGAGCCTCTTTAAAATCCTATTTACTCCATTTTAATATATTTTAATACAATTTAACACATTTTTTTCAATCCAACCTTTCACCTACCCCAAACCCTAGCCTTACCTTATAAATACAACCCCTAAACACACACCCCTCCCTCCAAAATTCTGATCAAAACTCTCAAGAAATTCCTAGAAACTTAGTGTACTTTTGAAGTAACGAAGGGCGAAGCTCCGGCGATTTTTCTGACGACAACCCTAGGAGTTCCCAGTGACGAAACGACGCACCGGCACCTCCTCCCATTTCCTCTTTCTCATCCCTAACTTCTAAACCCGTAAGTCCCACCTCTCTCTTCTCTTTTCTCTTCTAAAAGTACAAAATTCCAAAACCCGACGGAATCGGAGTTAATCCGATTTCCGATTCGGTTCTTTCTAAAAATCCACCCTTTTCTAAAAAATAATCATACTAAAGCTTTATATGTTGACTGTTAAATATTAACGAATCATATTGAACAAGTTCCATATCAAAAGGATTTCCATTTCAATTTTTATCGCTCTTTTTCAGTATAATACCATGTAGTTTCATTTCGACTTTAAAACAACCTTAATATTGCTATACTTTTAAGTAGATCACGAGATAATGACCTACCTCCTCACAACACTCATATGCAACATAACACAATACTTTCGGGAACCTAGAATACGAGAAAACGAAACCTTTCAAATAAATACCATTTACTAATAAAACCGTTTTCTAAAAAGATTAAGTATTTTACAAATCTTTGCAAAGCGCCGCTACAACCCATTTTGGGAAACCCGACTGGGATGGTGAGGATTATCGCACATCCCTGGGCTTAGTAGTGTGAGATGCAGACCTCCACAAGAAGCATTCGGTCTCGAGAGATTTAAAATACAAAAATCTTAAGAAAATGAGATTTCTAGAAATATAATATATATTAAAATTTATTTTTATATAAATATATATATATGTATCATTAAAATATCTATTTTGTAATAATATAAATATTCCAACTTTTTTCTAAAATCACAAGGATCACTTTACATTAAAATACCATGAAATCCATACAAGTTCAATATTACAATTAAATACCATGTATTATGAAAAATAGGTTATTCTCACTAGAAATGTCACAAATATAAAATCTATATTTATTACAACTCTAAAGACTATAAATAAACACTTGGGGTGTATTTTGAAAATTATACAAAGTATTTTTACATAAAACCCCCTCAAGTTCTATAAATTATCCTAAGGACCCTAGTAAATATAGGTTTAAGCGGGACCAATCTCTTGAGCCTCAGGGAACCGGAGAAGTGGGTGCTTGCCTATTTAAGGTAGACAACTTAACAACGGTGTTATCAACACGGTAATCGTTTTTGAAAAATACGCAAATCCTGCCGCCCATGTACAGCGGTTACCGATAACTTCAAAACAATCAGGACTTCAATTTCTTTTCTAATTGTTCTGACTCAGACTGAGTCTCATTATAAATAATCTGACTTGAATACAATTCAAGTACAATCTACAAAACTACAATTCAACATGAATCCCGGAATACATATATTCAATCTATTCAATCTGTATTGACTGAACCGAACTATGGATATACTTCCATTTACACGATTCTCCGGTTACATCCATGATTCTCCAGTACATCCATTTTACTGAGATCATGGTTTCGGCAAGTCATCCAAATATACAATTTATATCACAATTCAATTACAAGTTGAAATACAATACAAACAATACAATCAAGACATCGCGGGGTTTAAGGGGTAGATTGGTACGGAAGGTGTTAAAAGTGGCACGAGACTGCAAGATTAAGACACTTAACCTGAATCCAATTGCCGTTGTTCTGGGTTGTATAACGAAGCTTTGTACATTCCGTTTGCTCTAGTCTCTAGCATATAGAGACTCCTCTCGTATATGAAACTTTTTTTGATTGGTAGATACACTGGCATTCTTCTGTACCAAGCTACGAACAACAGCGTTAACCATATAATACAACTTTAAAAACTACCTTCTCTTTCTGTTTATTCTATTTCTCCCTTATCTTTAGGACTTACCGAGCGATTGTTCGCTAACGACATTCCTTCTCTTTCTTCTTTGGAATGTTGTCAGGTGATCTGGACACTCAGGAGATCGAGCCTACTAGTGAGGACTTGGACCAGCTTGCCTACGACCCAGAGTTCTAGCTTCATTGTACACACTTTTATTTCAGTACTGTTCATTTCTGTTATCCCACTGTTTAGGCATTGCTTTCATTCAGTTGTATTTACTTTTCCATGTATTGTAAAAAGAATATTAATAAATAAAGTTGCTGTTCAATTATACCTTTTGTCTTTTGTGTACATTTCTTTTATATTGCTTAGTTACACTTAGCGTATTTACTTCAGAGTAAATACGTAGCGGCCTCGTCACGCCCCCTTCGCCGTACACTGGGAAGCGGGGTGTGACAACATACATCACTGTGTACAAGTCCCAAGAGCTCCGTGGCTCTTTCTCCGTGTCCGGTGAATGGAGATTTGGTCATTTTCCCATTCATACATGATTGACAAGTTGCATATGATGAATACTCAAACGGATCTAAATATCCATCTTTGTACAACTTAGTCAACCTTGTTTCATTTATATGACCAAGTCTACAATGCCATAGGAACGCTTGGTTTAAATCTGGAGCCTTTCTTTTGAATGTGTTTTGAATATTGAAAACTTGGGGTTGATTAAGTATGTATATGCCGTTTTCCAGTGTGCCAAACCCAATCATTTCTTGATTCAGGAGAATGTTCATGACATTTCTTTCAAGTATAAAATTATATCCTTCATTAGACAACAAAGATACCGATATAACATTACATAGCATACCGGGAATACAAAAACAGCTGTACAACACCAAAATGTGCCCACTAGTCAACCCCAGGTGATAATCGCCCACTGCAACAGCATCTACGTTTGTTCCATTGCCAATTCGGAGGGTCATATCACCTGCCTTCAGTGCTCTACGGTTTCTCAGAGCGTGCAAAGAATTACAGATGTGAGAACCAGAACCGGTATCAAGTACCTATGATGTAGAGTTTACTGAAAAACAGTTTTCGATTACAAACACACCTGAAGCAGAAGCAGTAGCATGCTTTATGTCCTTGGCTTTGAAAGCCATGCAATCCTTTTTCCAGTGCCCTTTCTTGTGACAATAATAGCATTCATTCTTGTCCGCTTTCACTCTCCCCGCCTTGTTCATTCCCTGCACCTTTTTGACCCCACCTTTCGGTATGGTGGTGTTCATCTTCTTCTTCCTCTTAGCTTTCGCTTTGGATTTAGAAGAGGATGATTGGTCAACATACAGAACGGGGGTCTTCTCTTTTTTCAAGGAGCTCTCTGCTACCCTCAACATGTTGAGGAGCTTTGGAAGATCATCTTCCATATCGTGCATTTTGAAGTTCAGCACGAACTGAGAGAAGGTGTGGGGAAGGGACAGCAAAATCAAGTCAATGTACAACTCATTTTCTAGCACGCATCCCAGGTTTGCGAGTTCCTCAATGAGCCTGATCATTTTCAGGACGTGCTATCCTACAGGTAATCCTGGAGCTAACCTCATCTGGAATAGTTTCCTCGAGGTCTCGTACCTCGCGATACGAGAGTGCTCTCCATACAAATCCTTGCAATGGAGAAAAATGGATTTAATATCCATACTTTCGTGCTGTTTCTGGAGTTCATTGTTCATGGACGCCAGCACGATACACTTAGCTTTCTCGCAGTCTAGATCCCAAGTTTTGCGGACCTCTTTGTTCCCTCATAAAAATATCAGGAAAAACCCCAATGGGGCATCACGTGCTCACACGTGACCAAGGGTCACGTGCTGACACGTGATGGTTTCCTGAGGACTCTATTATAATAGAATTGAATTCTAATCAACAGGAGTCACGTGCCCACACGTGATGGGCCTTTAAACCCACTGAAAGGGATTAAAAGATATAATAAAACAACAAGGAATACCCTAATGGGGCATCACGTGCCCACACGTGACCAGAGGTCACGTGCAGACACGTGATGGGTTCCTAAGCTCTCTGATTAATAGATTAAATTCTAATCGAGAAATCAATCAGTGGAGTCACGTGTTCACACGTGATGGGCCTTTAAACCTACTGAAAAAAATTAAAAGTATAATAAAATAACAAGGAAAAACCCCAATGGGGCATCACGTGCTCACACGTGACCAAGGGTCATGTGCTGACACGTGATAATTCCTGAGTTTTTTAAAACAACAGAATTAAATTCTAGTTAAATGCTTAATCGGGGGGGTCACGTGTCAACACGTGATGGGATCCTAAGATCTCTGAAATAATAGAATTAAATTCTAATTAAGGGAAATCAAAAACCTTAATATTTTCCTAGATCTTTCCAAACAAAAAGATTGCGCTCTGTAAAGAGGAACACCGTTGGATTAAAAATCCAATGGTGATTAAAAATCACCAATTTAGGGAAAGATTTTATACAAGGAAAGATTTCCCTGAAATTCACCAAGAATAACAAACAAAATATCTTTTGGATTAAAAATCCAATGGTGAATAAAATTCACTGAGTGATCTAAAAGATCATGTTGGTTACAAAATCAATTAAAATCTTTCAAGGAAAGATTGACTAAACAAACTGATTTTTTTCTTTCTCCTATAAATAGGAGCCAAGAAGAGAAGAGAAAAATGTTCTTTTTTGAAGAGATACACAACAATAAAGAGAAAAAATGGAGGAGAATTTAATTCTCAAGAGAGAAAAGAAGATCTCTTCAGAGAAAAAACTCTAGGTGAGAAAAAAAGAAGAAGTTCATTTTACAAGCTCTCACAAAATAAAAGAAAATTTAATTCTCAAACTAAGAGTTTAACTCTTCTGAATAAGAATTTAGTTCTTCCTTTGGTTGAAAATCTGCAGAAGCAGATCTCCCCATAAGTTGAGAATTTAATTATCATCGGGGAGATTCTGCCATGCAGATCCAAAACTTAGAGGGAGAGTTGGGTTTAAAGAATTTAATTCTTCCAAATACATAGGAATTTAATTCCTCTAAATGAAACTAGGGTTTAACCCTACACAAGAATTTAATTCTCAAACAAAGGACTTAAACTCTTCATGCACGTAAACCTGATCACGTGACAACACGTGATCCTCCCTGCAATAATCAGAAAAGAAAGAATGAGATATGGTCACGTGCCCCCACGTGCCCCTTAAATAGACTCCTCAAGATGAGAAAGAAAAAGCTTGGAGGCAATGCCTCACGTGCTCCCACGTGACCCTCAAAACAAAATGGATCAAATCCAAAGGCAATACTAATTTATAGCGCCTCACGTGTCCCCACGTGACCTTTGACTAACACCCTTTTAAAAGGGCAAATGAGGTGAAACAGAGAAATTAATACCCAATACATTGGCACTATCACGTGCCCACACGTGATGATTACAGAGGCTAAGTGTTTAACACTTATTTGCTGATTTTGAGAGAAGTCTGGCCCAATTCTCAGGCGCCTCACGTGCCCCCACGTGACTGCCTCATTTTTAGTGTTTAACACTATTTTAAGCATTTTGTCCCTAGTGTTTAACACTATTTTAAGCACTTCATTCTTTTAGTGTTTAACACTATTTTTTTTAAGCGCATCACGTGGGAACACGTGATCGCCAAATATTCTCTAGTGTTTAACACTGTTTTAAAACCAATCTTAGCCCAAATTGGCTAAGTTTTCCAGAGGCAAGTCTCCCCTTCAACCGAGCCTCAAAATTGAGCAGTTCATATGATATGCAAAGTAAAGCCCAGAGCTATAGTGAATGATTAATGCTCAGAAAAAGACAAAATTTTGTCAAAGCCCCAAACCCCTGTTTAAGCATTGCTAAATAATGGGGGGCTGAACCCAAAAAAATGTTCAACAGTCCAAACAAAGGTTCAACAGTTCAAACCTAATTGGACTTAGCCCAAGTTGGCCATAAGTCCTCAATTCAGATTTAACTGAGCCCATGTGCTTATAATCTAATTAATTGATCTTAGTCCCAAATTGGACTACAGATTTCCCAATCAACATTGGTTCAAGGGTACATCTCTTCACTCCTTTGATATTTGTCGTTGTAATCCTTCAACGTCTTCAGAGAGGTGACAGGTCCCGATGACCAATCATTCCATGGACTGTGGGGTCCTTAAACTCATGGACTATGATGTCCTTAAACTTTATAGACTATGAAGTCTTTAAACTACGGACTGTAGGGTCCTTAAGCCCATGGACTATGATGTCCTTAACCTCGGACTGTGGGGTCCCTAAGCTCATGGACTATGATGTCCTTAACCTTGGACGTAATGTCCTTAAACTAACATTGGACCACCATGTCCTTAAACTGGTAATCGACCGCAATGTCCCTAAACTAAACAATAGAGCCCGAATGCTCTTTTGTTGGATCTAAATGATCCTGTTAAGTTGATCTTAGTCTAAAAATTAGACTAACGTATCCTTAACATACGTTTAAGTTGATCTTAGTCTCAAATGAGACTAACGTATCCTTAAACCCAAATCTAAGAAAATACGGATTTGGACTAATCCACGCCCTACGGGCGACAACATAAATTAGTCTCCGTATACAATCCACAGGCAACCAAAATTGCATCTGCCCCCAAATTCAGGCAAGACGTTTGTCTTCGTGGCTTTCGGCGATCAACAGATTCTGGCATGCCCAGTGGGACCTTTTCCTCTTTTCACTCCACATTTCGTGTGTCGTGTTTTTTTTCCCGCGATCAGATAATCACGGTGTGTATGTTTGTGGTTGTCCTAAGGGGAGTGGATACTGAAGCCGGCATTTCGTCTTTTCCGAGAATGGCGTTTACTTCTACTCACCCCAACTCAGGCTCTGTCACATCTGGTGGAGTCAAGTATGGGCCACTTGCAGCCTCAAATCTCTGCAACCTGGCAGTTCGAGAAATCAACGGGCTTCTCTTTAGATCGGTGCTCCCACCTCCCACCCTCGGTGCCTCAACGCCGATGGAGGAAGCCCAAGGGAAGTCTGTCTTCCATAGACTGGTTCCCCAAGCTGCAACTTTGCCGACGGAATCAGTCCTCAAACAACTGGAACCTGCCAAGGACCAAGGTCGACGCAGGGGGCAGAATATTCAAGCTCTCAAAGGAAACAGGGGGCAGGCTCGGCAAAATCCCGAAGCTAATCAAATCCCAGCCGTAAGAAACGGTCGACGTCGATATCAGCGTCATGCAAATAAGCTGGGGGCAGTTCTCCGTATGGTCCTGTTTCAACCCCAGTGGTGAATGTTGTTGTTCCAAAAGCTTCAAATTGTTGTGAAGGGTCAGACAAAGTTCTCCTACTGCAATATTGAAGAAGTCTTCGTAGCCCATGGAGATCCTACAAGAGTAGAAACCAGTTCGCTCCCTGAGACAACTTTCCTCATCCATATATTAAGTGTGGAAACAGGTGAAGGGGACTTACCCCAAGACCGATCCTGATACAGCGGTTCATCCCAAAACCAAAGCGGCTTTTCACAACAAGATGCCCAATAAAGCTCAAGTGCCCAAGGGTATGGCTGACCTCCCCTGGTGCTTCGAAAACGATGATGACGAAATGATCTCAGAATTTCCACCGGCGCCAAAAGAGCTGGAAGATGGGATACATACTACTGCAGATCACCTCAAAAAAATCGACTTGGGAATGGCAAACGACCCACGGCCGAAGTTCGTCAGTGAACTGTTGTCTGAAAAAAAGGAGGCTACGCTTAAAGATGTGCTCATGCAGTATAAAGACTGCTTCGCATGGAACTATTCAGAGATGCCGGGACTCGATCCAGAGATTGTTGTCCACAAATTGGCGATTTCTCCGGACGTCAAGCCGATCAAACAAGCACCGAGAAGAATGCGGCTCGAGCTTAAGACGAGCCTCAACACCGAGGTCAAGAAGCTAATCGACTCCGGCTTCATCCAAGAGGTTCAGTATCCTAATTGGATAGCCAACATCGTTCCAGTGATGAAGAAAAATGGGACGGTGTGCATATGTGTGGACTTTCGGGATCTCAACAAAGCTTGCCCGAAGGACGACTTTCCAGTACCAGTCACTGAGTTGATGATAGATAATACGTCCACTCACGAAGTTTTCTTCTTCATGGACGGCTCATCAGGATACAATCAGATAAAGATGCATCCCGAGGACCAGAAGCATACCGCTTTCCTGACCCCTTTGGGCATATTCTGCTATAAGGTGATGCCTTTTGGTCTAAAGAACGCTGGTGCTACCTATCAGAGGGCCATGACGAAGATTTTCGATAACCTCATACATGAAATCGTTGAATGCTATATCGACGATCTCGTGGTTAAAAGCAAATCATACGAAGAACATCTAGAGCATCTGAAGATCGTATTTCAGCGCCTTCGGAAATACAATTTAAAGATGAACCCTCTCAAATGCGCATTCGGAGTTTCCTCGGGCAAGTTCCTAGGATTCGTCGTCCGACACCGAGGCATCGAGATAGACCCATCGAAGATCAAGGGGATTATGGAAATGCCTCCGCCAAGGACTTTCAAGAAAATACGGTCTCTCCAAGGGAAGCTCGCGTATATCCGGCGATTTATAGTCAATCTCTCAGGCAAGTGCCGTCCTTACAGTCACCTAATGAAGAAGGGAACCCCGTTCGTCTGGGATCGCAAATGCCAAAGCGCACTGGACGAAATCAAGCAATACCTGCAGAATCCGCCAGTACTGGCCGCTCCCGTTAAAGGAAAACCTATCATCCTGTATACAACAGCCCTCGAAGGTTCTCTAGGAGTATTATGGGCACAAGAGAACGACCAAGGGAAGGAGAGAGCCCTCTACTATTTGAGTCGAGTGCTCCTGTGGGCAGAAAACAATTACTCCCCCATTGAAAAACACTGCCTGGCGTTAATCTTTGCGATAATGAAGCTCCGGCACTATGCGTTGGGGCAAGAGGTCCATCTCATATCAAAGGTAGATCCTCTCAAATATTTGATGTCAAAGGCTATATTAACAGGACGGGTCGCTAAATGGGCCCTGCTCTTGATGAAGTTCTCAATAACTTATCGTCCCTTCAAGGC
Organism: Agapanthus africanus; assembly: GCA_030015575.1. Lineage (NCBI taxonomy): Eukaryota > Viridiplantae > Streptophyta > Magnoliopsida > Asparagales > Amaryllidaceae > Agapanthus > Agapanthus africanus. Next base: position 88,808,141 of record JASDDO010000028.1, on the reverse strand, counting down.
AGTAAAAGGCCAGGCTATCGCCGACTTTCTCGCTGAGCATTCGATACCTGCCGATTCTCCCTTGAACTGCGAATTGCCAGACGAGCACGCGTTTGACACGATCGATGGGGAGAGAGGAGAGAATGATACCCAATGGGAACTCTATTTCGATGGAGCGTCTTCCATGAAGAAGCGCAAACAAAGCACCCCATAATCAAATCCGGGGTGGGCCTCATCTTCATGACCCCACAAGGTGGGATAATGCGCTTTGCCTTTTCCTTGACAGAGCCGAGGATGAACAATGAAGCCGAATATGAAGCCTTGATAGCAGGTCTTGAGATCGCTGTCGACATGGGAATAGAAAACCTTCTCATATACGGAGACTCCCAGCTGGTTGTTAGTCAAGTAAACGGCGATTATCAAACGTGCAAACCAGAGTTGGTGAAGTACGGCGAGAGAGTGCAGCGACTGCTGACTCAAATCCCTGCCTATGCCCTGGAAAGCATACTACGTGCGGAAAATAGCAAAGCAGATGCATTGGCCAAACTCGCTAAAGAGCTGGCCGACGAGAACCTCGATGACGTGAGAATCGTTGTGCAAAGCCGTTGGGTTCTTTCACCGGCAGAAATATCTCCGGAGTCGTCCGAAGAAAAGGGAGCTACCGGGCAAATGGCCCTATAAATGAAAGACCAAGAAAAGGCTAAGGATTGGAGAGAAGTCTTTAAAGACTACTTCAAATCCTGTCGAACACCTGAAGATGCGTCGTCAAGACATCGGCTCATGAAACGAGCTCTATCCTTTGCATTTATCAATGATACTCTGTATAAGAGATCGTTTGACTCCCTGTGGCTAAGATGCCTCGGACCTAAAGAGACAAGGAGAGTCGTCCAAGAAACTCACGATGGATTCTGCGGTTCTCACCAAGCCGGGCCGAAAATGAAACTAAAGATCAAAAGGATGGGCTACTATTGGCCCATGATGATCCAAGACTGCCTAGAATACGCGAAACAGTGCCACTCATGCCAGATTCACGGGGATTTTATCCACCAGCATCCGAATCGAATACATCCAACGGTGGCTAGCTGGCCGTTCGAAATGTGGGGAACTAACATAATCGGCCCCATCGAACCAGCATCGTCCAGAGGACATCGATTCATTTTGGCAACAACTGATTACTTCTCCAAATGGGCAGAAGCAGTACCGCTGAGGGAAGTGAAGTCGGAGAATATTCTTCATTTCTTCAAGACACGCGTCATTTACCGGTTCGGTACTCCGCGACGGATTATCTCCGATAACGGGCCGCCCTACAGAAGCCACAAGATCAGCCGTTTCGCACAACAGCATAATATAGACTGGAAATACTCTTCGGTCTATAATCCCCGAGCTAACGGTCTAGCTGAGGCTTTCAACAAGACCTTGACGAAGATCGTGAAAATAACGGTGTCTTGAAATAAGAGGGACTGGTATGAGAGACTGCATGAAGCTCTCTGGGCGTATCGAACTATGTTCAAAACAGCCATGAACACAACGCCGTATGCTTTAGTATTCGGCATAGAAGCGGTACTCCCCCTCGAGATAAAGTTACCCTCTCTACGAGTAGCAATTCACTACGAGCTAACAGACGAAGAAAATGCTTACCTTCGGCTTGAGGAGCTCGACGCCCTCGAGGAAACCTAGCTCATGGCGCAACAAAAATTGGAGGCTTACAAAACAAAGTTGACGCGCTCATATGAGAGATTGACTAGGCCGAGAACATTCCGCCAAGGCGAACTCGTGCTAGTGGTCAAGAGATCTATGATCCCCAATCGTGCCAAACGGGGGAAATTCGAGCCGAACTATGAAGGCCCGTACATCATAGACAAAGTTTACCAGGGTGGTGCCTATCTACTCATGGACATGCATGGTGAAAGACCTTTCAGGCCAATAAACGGTCGCTTCCTGAAAAAATACTACGCCTAACGAGTCACGGCCTAAGTCAACGATAGATGACGACACCTATGTCCGCTCGCTATCTTCCTAAGCCCAAACTCTATAAGTAGTAACCGGCTACGGACCGAAACGTCCTTAAACTAACGATGGACCATTATGTCCTAAAACTGGCTGTTGACCGAGACGTCGATAAACTACTACGGACCGCAGCATCCTAAGGCTGACACAAAAAAAATATAAATAAAAATAAAAAAAAAGAAGAAAACGATATGCCCATAAGCAAAATGGGCACGGATGAAAACCCGAAAGGGCTCCGTGAGTAAAAACAACAGGGCTACCGATGAGTTTTGTGAAAACCCGAAAGGGCGCAATCTCGTTAAAAGACACTCGCAAGGTCCTCTCGATCTTGTGAGGAGAAAATACCTGCGTGAGATCCTTACGACTCACAAGAGAGCAACACACTTAGAGATCCCCACGATTCCTAAGGAGAAATTACACTTACGAGATCCTCACGACTCGTAAGGAGAACCCTCCTTTGAGACCCTCACGGCTCATAGGATTCAAAAGCCTTAAGCTACAGGGATCTGAACCTGTTCTTAAGCCATCACAACCTCCAATGCTGCCCTACAAGTGGTTCAGTATTGACCCTTGTATACAATTCACGGGCGCGAATAAACATTTCCCTAACAAAGTCCCACCAGAGACTGGGGATATGCTCATATGGCAAAAGACACTTGTAAATCCTCTCGACTTATAAGGAGAAACTACTCTTGTAAGATCCTTACGACTTATAAGGGACTATACACTTAAGACTCCTCACGATTCTTAAGGAGAAAACGCACTTCGAGATCCTCACGACTTATAGGGAGAAATACCTTTATGAGACCCTTACGGCTCATGAAGTCAAAAGCCTTAGTCGACAGGATCTTAACCCTGTTTACTAAGCCACCTTTATTCGACATCGACAGAGGCAAATGATGATTCACTCCTGGCAATATCCCAGTTGTAGCGATACTGATGCCTAAATTGGTATCAAATCCCAAACTCGCAGCGAAAAGTCAGCGAGCCACAAATGCATACGAAATAGCCAAAATGATGGGGCAACTTGGAACAAAATCAGCAAGTAAAAATGTATGCATGCAAAATAACCGAAATGATTGGGCAACTCGCAATAAAAAGCAGCGAGTAAATAAAACAAACAGCCGAAATGATTGGACACCGCGAAAAATAGCCGAAATGATTGGGCAATCGCGACCTTCGCGATATAAAAGCTGAAATAATAGAGCATCGCGGAAAGAAAATATATAAAATGAAACCTTTTGCCCTACAGGTGAGATCACATCAATCCCTGTATACAATCCAGAGGCACAAACAAATAGGGAGCTATACCTTCCCCCCAGGCTTCATCCGAAAGAGAGCCAAGTCTCGACGGTTCACAGACAGCCTAGAGATCATCTTAGCATTTGTCTCATTACAACAGATGCAACATCAGCAAAGCGGAACCGCGGCAATTCCCAGTTCCATGACTTGGCGGTGCACAGACAACCGAGAGTCAACCCCCGACTCCGTGAAATGCGGATAAAGTCAACCTCTCCTGGTCCTGTGGAATGTTCCCCTCCGAAAGACGGCTCGTAGACCTGGGTATCTAGGCCTGAGATTCGGGGCAGATGCTATTTGGTTTTATCCGTCCACCTCTCCGAAGATGCCAAGTTGATTTATGGCACCGTGCGTCGGAGGTTTGGACGGATACGGCCGATGTAGCAGACTTCGTCAGATTCCCCTCGCTTGAGGGGTTTTTGATTGTGGGGACGCTCTTCCCTACAGGCGCAAGCCCCTGCAGTTAATTACGCTACCGCATCGCGGTAACAACTTTCTCCTTCTCCAGAATTTCACTTCGTGTCGTGGGTGTTTGTTTTGTTTGTGGTTGTCCGTGGATTGTATACGGAGACTAGGTTATGCCGTCGCCCATAGGACGTGGATTAGTCCAAATCCGTATTTACTTAGATTTGGGTTTGGTGTTTTAGTTTAAGGATTCGTTAGCCGTATTAAGGCTAAGATAACCTTAAACGTTCGTAAAGGATACGTTAGTCCTGTTTAAGACTAAGATCAACTTAACGTGGTGATCCATTTAATGTATAGCTGTCGGGACCCGTCACCTCTCTGACGTCGTTGAAGGATTACAACGATAGGTGTCAGAGGAGTTCAGAGATGTACCCTTGAACCAAAGTCGATTTAGAGTTTTATAGTCCATTTAAATGTTTAAGGATACGTTAGCCGTGTTTGGGGCTAAGATCAACTTAAACGGGATCGTTTAGATCCGGCAAAAGAGCATTTGGAGGCTCTATTGTTCCAGTTTAGGGACGTGGTGGTCCATCGCCAGTTTAGGGACGTGGTGGTCCATGTTCCAGTTTAGGGACGTGGTGGTCCATCATTAGTTTAAGGACATTTCGGTCCATGGGTAGTTTAAGGACATTGCGGTCCATGGATTTGTGGCCGTCGGGACCCATCACCTCTCTGACGTCGTTGAAGGATTACAACGATAGGTGTCAGAGGAGTTCAGAGATGTACCCTTGAACCGGATGTAGATTAATTTAAGAGAGCCGACGTGCTCAGTCAATTTAATTTGAGGACTTATGGCCATGATTGGGCTAGGCCCTTCTGCAAATAATGCGATGCATTAATTATTTGACAGTGGCTTGTCAGGCGCTTTGCGCCAAATAATGAGTGCAAGCGCTCGTGGAAGCGACACGTGTCGCACTCTGGTGAATGCGAGCGCAATAGCGCAGTGCGCTGTGTCAGTGCGCTGCGCTGTTGCGCTGCTGACACGTGGCGCTCCCTGGTGGCTTGCGCCAACAAAGGAGCGCAACAGTGCAATTTTTCAAGTGCAAAGCATTGTTTTATATTTTGATCGATTTTAAATCAAAGAAAACAAGTTTTTCTTGTTTTCAAAGAACCAATGGTTCATAAGAAAGTGCAAAGCACTATTATTATTTATTTTTCTTTTTATTTAAGATTATTGATCTTGTTCTTAGATCAATAATCTGTTCATAAGAGAATTTTCTTTTTTTCCTAATGGTTTTTACCTTTTCTTCTTTTGAAATTTCTTCAGAGTTCTCTCTGTTTGAAGTTCTTGATTTTTTTTTTACCAAATGTTTATGCCTTTGAATTGAGGCCTAGGGTCCTTTTTATAGTGCCCATAAATTAGTTAAATTTGTTAAACAGATCTTTTTATGAGTGATTTGGGGAATTTTCCCCACCGTTGGATTTTTGATCCAAGGGCTTCTGTTTTACAGAAGAAAATCTTATTGTTTTAATAAGAACAGAAAGATTCCTTAGAATTTTAATTCTGTTTGGCGCAAATGCTCCAGAGCGTGACATGTGTCACGCAGCGCACAGCGCAGCGCAGCTGTGTTTACGCATCTGCGCTGACACGTGTCGCGCAGCGCACAGCGCAGCGCTGCTGCACTTGCACAACTGCGCTGACACGTGTCGCGCAGCGCAGCGCTTGCGCAAAAGCGACTGCACTGACACGTGTCACGCAGCGCAGCGGTTGCGCAATTGAAGCTTTGCTTCTATTTTGTTTTTTAATAGAGCTTTGCTCTGATTGGGCGCGCTGCCGTATCAGTTTTTGACACGTGGCGCGTTGCGCGTAGCGCAAAGAATTTGAAGCGTTGCTTCGAATTTTGAATTTTGAAATTCAAACAGAGCTTTGCTCTGATTGGGGAAAACAAATGCCCCCCCACCGTTGCGCTCACGTGGCGAGCACGTGAGTGCAGCGGTGGCAAAATCTTGACCGTTGGATCCAAGGGGTCAGGTGAAAGGGCGCAGGCGCCTATAAATAGGACTCTTGGTCCTTGATAAATTTTTTACCATTTTCAAGAACTTGAATTTCAAAGCCTTGCTCTTGTTTAAGATTTTTAGAGCCTTGCTCTCATTTCTTCCCAAGAACTCCAGAGTTCAGATTTTTAGAACAACTTAGGTAAAATTTATATTAAATTAAATTAAATTTGATTAACAGAGCCTTGCTCTTATAGATCTTTGATCTAAAGAAAACCCTTTTGGGGTTTTATTAACAGAGCCTTGCTCTCAGAAATCTACAGATATACAGAGATCTTGTTCATGGGTTTTAACCCATGAACAGAGCTTTGCTCATGGATCAAATATAGATATTTTCTGATCTGAAAGTGGAGAACTCCTAAAAGTTTTTTATGGATCTTTAAGATCCCAAATTTTTAATCTTTAATAGTTAAAGTTTTCCTTTTTGATGGCTTTTCCATCATTATTGTAGAGCTGGGCTCTTTCCAAGGAAATTTTTATTCCCTTGAGACCAGAGTTTGACAAATGTCACTCTGTGACAGAGCTTTGCTTTAAAAGAGGAGATTTTCTCCTTGTCTCTAGGGATTTCCCATCAATGAGGATATTCTCTTGGGGGTCTTTTCATTAACTGACAGTCTCATCCAATGATGGGACTATCTTATTAAATGATGCGCCGTCATTCAGATTTTGTGGGTCCTCATTTGATCCCTTACCCACTGCATTGCAGTGTGGCGTAAAATTTTAAAATGTCGAGCGTTGGAGTTACAACACCGACGGCTAATTAAAAATTTTTGTCTCTCCGCAGGAAACATGTCTGGTAATTTGTCTTTCCCGTTTGTTCGCTCGGAGGGAGGGTTTCCCCAGGCACCGGTGGACCGAGTGGTGCTCGCTCTCATAAAGGACCATGACCCCGAGCACAAGAGCCTTCACCTATGGGGTAGGTGGTACAATGAGATCATCCAGGGTCGCCGAAGTTTCAGTTCCGCCACGTCGTCTGAGCCGATATTTTCGATCCCATATGCGGATGAACCCCCGGTGAAGTATGCCGTGGAGGTTAAGAATTGGAATTCAGATGACCTCCTACAGCCTGCAATTGGTGCTATTCCCGTGCAGCCGCCGCCGGCAATAGATATTTTAGGAAGGCGAATCTGTCAGGGTGAAGCACGCCCTTGGGGACATGCCTATAATATTGGATTGGTCCTGCGACCCCCCACCGGATACTTGCAGTGGGCCCGGTATATCCTTTCGGCGAAAATGACTCATTTGACGAAGATTGGTCTGTATTCGGCCATCTATGTCTCGCTCTTCGAGTATCCCTCTCCTCCGACGTGGTGGATCAAGGCCTTTATTGAACAATGGAATATCCCCACCCATACCTTTCTGATGACGGACATGGAGGTCTCTATCTCTTTGGAGGAGTTTGCTGAAGTCTCGGGTCTGCCAATGAGGGGGGAGCACTACGAGGAGCTGCTTCCTCCCGATGAATACGTCTTTGCTACCAAGCCGCTGGTGTTTGATCTGACTCCGGAGAACGCTATTCAGCACCAGTATCCGAGCTTGGTGAAGGTATTGGAGATTTATGAAGGACTCTATCTGGAATCGGGCGACCGGGGCGTCAGTTTTGCAGATTTCATTGCTCGCTTCATTCGACCGGAGTTCTTATCAGAGCGGAGCGAGAAGTTCGCCCAGCTCGATGACCCTTTTGGGTTCGGTATGGATCGCCGACCCACATCGGATGATGACCACAAAGACTTTTATCTCCCTGGTGCCGCCGTCGTCCCTTTTTCAGAAATTGCCATCCCCGGCATGGATGAAGAGACCTTTTTTGTAGGGTTTTTGGGCTTGTGGTTGTGCAGTTTTGCTCTTCCTATGCACCCACGCCATATGCGGCCGACTGTTTTCTACCCAGCGCATCGGATGGTGGCTGGTTTGCAGTTGTCAGTAGGAATCGCTGGGCTGGCTCATCTTTATAATGGACTTAGTGTAGCGGCGGACGCTAGTGAGCCAGGGGTATAACCCACCAACTTCCCGATGCACTACTTTACCTCTTGGATGGAAATGCACGTGCACGGGGTGTTCGGTGCCCATAAGATTCCTCCCTTTTTTGAGAAATGCAAGCTCCCGAGGGTCATACGGCTGGTCGGGGCTTCGATCATAGTTGCACCTCCGCGGGAGGCAAGGGGGCTGCTCCTTCGACCACACCTGGTCGGGGCAAAGACTTCTTTCTTGGATAAGGTCATAACAATAGGCTCAGAGACCACCAAGTCAGTAGTGTCGCTACGCGATGATTTTAAAGACGGGGCTTCCATATTGAAGGCTCGGGAGATCCTCCACCTCTATTCCATTCGGCCGGGCTACCTGGTGTTCAAGCAAAATGAGACAGCACTCTTTATGAGGTATAATCTGCACCGGTTCGCTCAACAATCGAGCTACAACCAAGGGATCCCGATGGAAGCTTTCTTGGAAAAGCCCGTGGTTAGCCGAGAGGGGATAAAGAACGCAATGCACCACTTTATGCGGCTTAACACGGGTTCTTATTTCTTTATTAGCGAGCCGAGCTGCGTCCCTAAAGCCTTCAACGCGTACGTGGCCTGGTATGCGCATGCAATGGGGCCCGTTATTCTGATGGAGAAGCGTATGCTGGTTGACCGCAAGGGTGCACCTCCCGGCGGGGATCGCAAGGCTCCCTTGAGGCCGAGGACCCCGGTCATTCCTCCATTGAAAGGTGCCGGAGTTGGACCTCCGCGCGTGTTGAGCCCTCCGCGTGGATTGCCACCTCACGATACTGTGGATGCGCCACCAGCCCCCCGTGGTCCAGTGGAGGCGGTAACTGTGGTATCGCCGGAGTTCGGTGCAGGCGCAGATATCGGGACCCGCCGCCCCAAGGTGTCTGCCAAGCGTAAATCAGTCCCGGGTGCATCCAGAGTTGGCGGGCAAAAGAAGAAGAAGTCGCTCCTTTCCCTTGACGCGATTCTTGGTTTAGAGCCTGAGGCCCCTCTTACCGAAGGAATAAGTGAATATGGCAGCAATAAGGGCTTCGCGGTAGACCCCGCAGACACCAACCTGGCGGCCGCCATTGCGGCTTCTAAGCGATCAGCGAGGCTTGAAGCGTGGTTGAGTAAACTCGCTGAGTCAGGTAATTATTAGCTACTTTCTTCATCATTTCATCGCATTTTTTCTTTATCATTATTCTTGGCTAATACCTTTCCCCATTTTCAACAGGTGTCTCTACCGAAGAAGCTATTGCTGCCTCTTTGAAAATCTTCCAAGAGGAGAAGAAGAAACGCGCTTTAGCGGGCGCCGGTATGTCTCACCCCCCCTTTTTTTAAAACAAATTTCATTATCTTTTTCGATAGTCAACTTAACTTTCTTCCTTTGTTTCTTTGTAGGGGTTATATCAGTCGATGAGGGGATCCTCCCTGAACCTGTTACTGGAGTTCCGGTCTCGTCGGGGCTGCTGCAAGAGCCTCGACTTGACAAGTCGATGAGGGATGCCTTGAAGAATTTGGAGGCATCCCTGTATACAGACGAGGACGCCTCAATGAGAGAGGCTCTGGTGAGGTCCGTCTCAACGGCCCGGGAGGAGAGAAAGCGGCTGAGGCGCGAGGCGAAGGCGCGCAGGGCTGCTTTGGCCATGGGAGCTGGCCCAAGTACCATTATTCTCTCTGCTTCTCCTTCTGAAGAGCTCCCAGCCGGTCTATCTATCGCACGCAGACAGGTAGCACGTGCGGTTCAGGAAGCTAATGAGAAGTCCACTTCAGGTAATATTTCTTTCAGAATCTTGTTGTAAGAGTTGTAAATCCGTCGGTTCTTATATATCCTATTCTGCAGGGCCAAGTCCGACCGAGAGGGAGACATAGACTGTTGAACCTGAGGGGCCAGAAGAGGCGGGACCTGCCGAACCCGAGCTGACGGTGGGCAACGTTACTGGGGCTGGGGAGCCTGAGCTGGATGTTGAGGGATTTGCAGCCGAGAAGGTCATTGATGCCGAGCCTGAAGTGGCGGCAGATGAAATGATCGTCGTAACTGAGCCCAGGGTAGTGGCGGACGAGGCGCTTGAGGCCGGCGACCTCGTGGTGACGGCGGATGAGCCGATGGAGATCGCGGAGCCCGAAGAAGTAGCGGGTGAGATGAGCACGACTCTCGGGAAGGAGTCAGCTGCTCTCTCCCACGAGTCTGGCAATGCTCCGATCATTGCCCTCCCCGCTTACGATCTTCCGCCGTCTCCTGGCCGCGCGAGCACGACGACGGTCCCCATCGAGTCGGGTGATGAGGCCACGGACGGTGGCCTCATGTCGATGGAGGAGGGAGTCGCCTCCGTTTCAGCCGGGAGTTCATCAGGTAAGTCCCAAGTTGCTGTCTTTCTTTACTTTGCGATCCCTTCTGACAAGTTCACCTTTTTCGTAACGCAGGTGCAGCCAGTGCTGATACCCCGCTGCTCGAGAGAGCACCTTCAACGACCGCCTTGGCGGTGGTCACCTCTCCACCCTCTCTCATACCATCGAAGATGTTGGAAGGTATGGGTTTGCAATTTATTGATCTTATCCTTCAGACGTATAATTTATGTACTAAAGTCGTACTGTTGTGTCTTTTCAGGAGTGCTCTTTGACCATCTTTATCAAGTGTTGCTTCCACACTTCTCCTTCCCATCTGGACTCGCTTCTCCCTCTGGTGGCGCTGGTAAGTATAATTCCCGACTGATATCTTTCTTCTTCGGTGATGGAATTATTTCTAACTTTTTCTCGTCCTGACTGCAGTGCTACAAATCGAAAGGGGAGACGAAAGATCGGTCACGCTACCGGCCCTTCCGGCCTTGCCACCCGCTGCAGCTGGTATAGTAGATCATCCCATCAATGACTTCTTCATATTTCTTGAACCGTTATCTAATCGCATTTTGTCTTTTCAGCTGTCGTTCCGATCTCGGCGCCATTCGAGTCTCGTATTATCATGCCAGCAGGCCCCTTCCTGAGATGTCCGTCTTCAAAGGGTGCCGTGAATAGTCTGCGCATGGTGAGCGACTACATTGAGGAGCTCGACGTCGAAACTCCTACGTCTGCCGCGGATTTTGCTATGACGGTTAACCCAATGCTGGTGATATTCGTGAACTTCCATAATGAGGACATCGTCACGTCTTGGGTTAACCACTGCCGGGAGATTGAAGCCCGCCTGCATCAGCTGGAGCTTATGCGCCCCGCTCCTGAGACCTTAGCCGCAAATCGTCAAAGAGCAGCGTGGATTGAGCAAAGCGCTTCTTACGTCCACCACTTGGAACAGGAAGCGGCTTTAAGGCTGAGGGAATATCAAGAGACCTCGAGCAAGACTGCTCGCCTGCGTGCTGAGGTTGAAGCGAATGCTGCCCAAGTGAAGGCTATTTTTGAGGGCCTCATGGAGCGCATCTCTCACGGGCTAAACTTGAAGCGGGAGCTTGATGTCGCCGAGCGTGACGCTCCAGGCCGCGAAGCTGCTCATCGGGCCGTAGGGGAGCAGCTTGCATCTTTCTTGCAGCAGCGGGCTCAAGTGGAGGCAGACTTGGCGGTGGTGGCCGATCAGGAGAGAGCGTGGAAGGAGGTGTGCGAACAATTGTTAGCCCTATGCAAGACGCTTCCTTCCCCGTAGTTCCCCTTGTATCCATTTACTTGTAAAAAAATTTCCTTTTCGAATAACATGTATCCATTCTTTATTCTTTTGTACAATCCACCTTGTACTTGATTGAATTAATAAATAAAGATACACATTTTTTCTTTGCAATGTCTTGTATGCCCTTTTGCTTTCTCCCTTTTTCTCATTATCAGTATATTGTCTTGATGAACATGATTGACAGATAATAGAGTAAGCATCTTAATTCCTCCACGAGATGGCGATGGCTTAGGCCGCAGGTTCAGATCTGCTGCCTAAGACTTTTCAACTCTATGAGCCGTGAGGGTCTCATAGAGACTTTTCTCGCTACGGATCGAGAGGATCTCGTAGGTGTATTTTCTCCTTAGGAATCGTGAGGATCCCTAAGTGTGTTCTCTCTTATAAGTCATAAGGATCTTATAAGAGATTTTCCCCTCTTACGAGTCGAGAGGACTTGTATGCGGTTGTTCCTCTCCTTGTCGAAGTTCGATGTTGGAGAGTGAGATCCGTGGATGGTATGCAAGAGACCGTTTTGGGCCAACTTGTGGGGTCCCAGTGCTTAGGAAACAGGCTTCTTTTATGCCTACTGCCTATGGCTTTATCTCACGAGTCGAGCCGCCTCATGAATTTCTCGTAAAGACATCAATTTCTTCACAAGCCGAGACGAACCGAGCGTTTCTCGCAAGAACATCCTAATATCGCATTTAACCTCTGCTCTTTACGACAGAAGCCCGTTAAGGTCGGTGGTACTTAGGGTTTTGGCCATCGTACCGTCGCATAAGCTGATATAGTCCTCGATAGGCAATCGTGCTGTTCGAGTAGCCCTGCGACTGCCGTGTCTCTGATCCCTTCGGAGGCTGGACAAGACGTCTTCAAGCAATCTTCCTAGGCAGTTTGACCGTCGGAAGAGCAAGCGTTAGGAATTTGCCATGCCGCTTTTGACTTGAGGTTAGGCTCATTTTGGCGAGCCCCGATGAGTCATAACCACTCCGCGCTGGTGTGGGATGATCTCCGATAGTCTTTCAGGTTTTATGTGAGTTGCCGTCAAGACCCTGAAGTTAGGAATTTGGCCTTTGCTTCATTTTGCTGGCATCGCGTCTGCTGTATCGAGATGAATGTAATGGTTGTTTTTAGTTTGCTGATGAACCGTTGAGATTTGGAACTAGGGATTTTGCCGTGGCTCCGCTTGTTTGATTGTCGCGTCCGAATCCCGCTGGAAGAAGAACGCTGGGGTGACAACTCGTCTGCTGTATCGAAACGAACGTCGAGGTGGAGCTGGAATTTTGCCGTGGCTCTGTTTGTTTGATTGTCGCGTCCGAATCCCGCTGGAGGAAGCACACTGGGGTGACAACTCGTCTGCTGTATCGAAACGAACGTCGAGGTGGAGCTGGAATTTTGCCGTGGCTCCGTTTGTTTGATTGTCGTGTCTGATCCTTGCTGGAGGAAGAACACTGGGGTGACAACTCATCTACTGTATCGAAACGAACGTCGAGGTGGAGCTGGAATTTTGCCGTGGCTCCGTTTGTTTGATTGTCGCATCTGATCCTTGCTGGAGGAAGAACACTGGGGTGACAACTCGTCTACTGTATCAAGACGGACGTCGAGGCGGAGCTGGAATTTTGCCGTGGCTCCGTTTGTTTGATTGAGCATAGGGAGGGAAGACGTGTTTTCTTCTCTGTTTGTGCCCCTGGATTGTATACAGGGATTGTTGTGCTATTGTCTGTAGGACATGAATTTCGTTATATATATATTTTTATTTTATTTCTTTCCACGATGCTCTATCATTTCAGCTTTTATATCGCGAAGGTCGCGATTGCCCAATCATTTCGGCTATTTATTTTATTTTTACTCGCTGCTTTTTATTGCGAGTTGCCCAATCATTTCGGCTATTTTACATGCATACATTTTTACTTGCTGCTTTTTATTGCAAGTTGCCCCATCATTTCGGCTATTTCATATGCATGTGCGGCCTACTGGCTTTTCACCGTAAACCTGAAATTAGACACCGATCTCGGCATCAGCATCGCTACAACTGGGATATTGCCAGGAGCGAATCATCATTTGCCTCTGTCGTTGTCGAACAAAGGAGGCTTAGCGACCAGGGTTAGGGTCCTGTCGACTAAGGCTTTGACTTCATGAGCCGTAAGGGTCTCACAAAGTTATTTCTCCATACAAGTCGTGAGGATCTTATAGGTGTATTTTCTCCTTAGGAATCGTGAGGGTTCCTAAGTGTTTTGTTCCTCTGTAAGTCGTAAGGATCCTACAGGAGGGTTTTCTCGTTGTAAATCGAGAGGATTTACAAGGGTTATTCACCGTGCGAACATATCCCTAGCCTCGGATGGGACTTAGTTAGGGAAATGTTTATTTGCGCCCGTGGATTGTATACAAGGGCCAATATTGGACCACTTGTAGGGCAATGTCGAAAGTTGTGGGGGTTGCTTAAGCACAGGTTTAGGTCTCTGTAACTTAAGACTTTCAAATCTTACGAGCCGTGAGGGTCCCATAAGAGAATTCTTCTTACGAGTCGTGAGGATCTCGCAAGTGTATTTTCTCCTTAGGAATCGTGGGGATCCCTGAGTGTGTTGTTCCCTTGTGAGTCGTAAGGATCTCACGCGGGTGGTTTCTCCTTACAGGGTCGAGACCCTATAAGTGTCTTTTAACGAGGTTGCGCCCTTTCGGGTTTTCACAAACACTCGCCGGTGGTCCTGCTGTTTTTACTCACGGAGCCCTTTCGGGTTTTCATCCGTGCCCATTTTGCTTATGGACATACCGTTTTCCTTTTTTTATTCTTTTTATTTTCTTTTCTCTCTCTTTTTTTTACGAGGTCGCGCCCTTTCGGGTTTCCACGAACACTCGCCGGTAGCCCTGCTGTTTTTACTCACGGAGCCCTTCCGGGTTTTCATCCGTGCCCTTTTTGCTTATGGACATATATTTTTTTTTTATTTATTCATCTCGCCAGCCTAGGGATGCTGCGGTAGTAGTTTAAAGACATTTCGGTCTGCTATTAGTTTAAGGACGTTTCGGTCCGGTGTCGCCGTATTTGAGGTGAATATCTAGTTTATTGACTTTTCGGTCTATGGGTCCTTCCCCATGAATGAGCATGATGCCCCCGGCGTATCCATCTTTCTCGGAGCGTGCGGTTGTGGCGGACTCACCTTCCAGTTTTCAGACAGCGCAAACTCGCCCTGTTGCTATTGGTCTTCAACCCAGTTTTTGAAGACGTAGCAGTCCTCGATCGACCTACTGTTTGGTGGTAAGGGCAATAATTAGGATTATTAACATCGCCTGGCCGCAACGGACGTTTTGGACCCGGCAGATTGATGAGTCTGTCGCACACTGCCAGCTCGAACAGTCCCCTTGTTTTATCTTGCGGAAACGAGTAAAGACGTTTCAACTTTTCCTGGAGGGGTTGCCGCTTGTTGCTTTGGCGAGCAACCGGTCTAGGGTCACTTGATTGTTGTTGAGCGCTGGCGATGAAAGCCGTTTTTCCTTTTCCTTTATCCTTTTTGTTCGCTCCGTTGTTTGCGGGGCCAAGATTTTTTTCGAGTAGCGTGCGATTACACGGCTGAACCTTCTCGCAACTCCTCAATTCTTTCACTTTTGAAATAGACTCCCCGAGGGAGGGGTTGGGGGTAGCTTCTTCGTCAGAGTCGCTTCCAAAGGTGATAATTTGCGATCCCTTGGAGTCGGCTATATGAAAGTTGTCGGCGGCTCTTTTGCGCTCATATATCGCATTTTTCCGATGTCTACGAGCTTCACACTTTGTCCTATCGAAGTGTTGCTTTTGAGCGACATACCCTTGCGACCAACAGTTAAAGGATTCGCAGTCTTCGGTAGGATGTATGATCTTCTGATAATATAAACAGAAATTATGGTGCATCTCTACCTCAGCGAGAGTATTTTCTTCAGAGGGTGGTACCTTCATTCCTATTGATAGAGCTCTGGCGAACCTTTTTCTCGTTCTGAAATTGTTTTTATCCGCATTGGATGGCTTTTGACTTGACGGGAATGCCTTGGATCTTTCCAGTATGGCCATCTCACGATCTTGATTGGATTTTGCTTTCAGACGAATTTCATTTAGGAAGACATCGATCAACTCGTCTGATGGCTGTAGAATCTCCGGCTCAGGATTCGCCATTGGTTTCTCAGCGCAAGGAGCCTCCTCATCATCCGTCAGTGAATGAGAAATGACGTGACAAGTCGCTACGTAGTCTTCGGATTCATCTGATGAATTTTCTCCATCGTTTTTGTCCTCGACAAAAGAACAAGTTGCCCCTGGCGTGTCCGTCTTCTTTAGAGAGTGCGGCTGTGGTGGGTACACCTTCCAGCTTTCAGACAGCGCGAACTTGCCTTATAGGTGTTGATCCTCGATCCATCCCTTAAAGACGAAACAATCCTCAATCGGGTGACTTACCGTTTGGTGGTAAGGGCAATAATTAGGATTATTAAGATTGCCTGGCTGCGATAGACGCTTTGGACTCGGCAGATTGATGAGTCTGTTACGCACTGCCAGCTCAAACAGTCTTCTCGTTTTATTCTGAGGAAACGAGTAAGGACGTCCTAGCCTCTCTTCGAGGGATGGGCGTGGACGCACGTTGCTTTGGCGAACGACCGGCTTTGAGTTGCTCGACTGTTGCTGAGTATTGGCGACGATGATCGCTTTCCCTTTTCCTTTCTCATTTCGGGGATCGGGTCTTGGAGGAGACGGTCCATGGCCCATCTGGTCCATTTGGGCTAATTTGTCGATCAAGGCCTGGAGGGTGGTTAGCCTGAAGAACATCATGAATTGCGAGATGGTCGCCTGCGGATCGAGAGTGCCCACAAACATGCCTACTGCAGGTGCCTCTTCTATGCGTTGTTCGCATTTCGACCATAGGTTTCGCCATCGTGTTGTGTATTAGACCCACGTTTCGCCCGGCCTTATCCTGTCTTTTATCAGTGCTGTAATCGGGGTGCGTTCACTGGCACTTGCGAAACTTTGTGTGAACAGTAGCTCTATCTCCGCAAATGTTTTGACAGAGTCGTTAGGTAGTTCTGAATACCATTTAAAGGCTGTTTCTGCTAAGCTGCCGACGAATTGGCGTAGCAGGAACTTATCATCGCCTCCAGTATTGCCGCATAAGGCCCTGAATTGGGCGACATGCTGATGCGGATTCCCTGTCCCTTTATATACGTAGAATTTAGGGATCGTATATCCCGGCGGGTAACTGATTTGGTCGTACCAGCTCGGATAGGGTCGTCCGGTTCTAACAATTTACCCAGCCGCTTCATTCGCCTGATGAACCCGGATCTGCTGAGCTATATAATCGTCTAGCGCGGCCTTGGAAATGGTTTCATCTTTGGCTGCTGAAAGAGCTGGTGGAGAATTAGATGTCTCCCCTCCATCATCTTCAACAATGATTGGAAGGTCTTCAGCTGGAGGGTCCGGCTGTGATATCATCCCTACCATATCTTGGAAGAGGAGGGCCATTTTCTTTATGCTGGCTGCTTGTTCCGCAGCCTCTTTATCCTTTTTCTCTAATATCCGGCGAAGAAACTCAGCGTCAGTTTCTTGTTCTTGACGCTCATCCGAAGACGTTTCAGAGCTTTCTTTTGGCCCAGTAAGTGCGGCCATTGCAGTCATCATTTCCTGAAGTTTTTGTTGTTGCTCCTGGGCTTTCGTCACTGATCGGGTGAGCGGTCGGTGACCAGTCAAAGCGCGGCTTTCCTCTTTTCCGGAAGCCATATAAACTGTGTGCACTACCATGCCCCCAGACTTGGGGCGTTTGTGTCCAGCGCTTTTACGGTGTGCCTTGTTCACAGGGGCTTTTTGCAGCCTCCTTCTCTTTTGGGTGATTGGCGTTGAGGGTGTCGCTACAGTAGACACCCGAGTAGCCGTTGCTTCTTCTGGCCTAACAGAGTAATCTTTCTTTTGCCGAACCTCCGTCCTTTTCTGTCGGTGGAGATAGTTTTCATCAATCACCGACTCCTGGACCTGTCGCCAGACTTTGTAAATTTTAGAGGACAGCCGTTGAGGGGGCTGCTCTAGCTTCTTCTCTGGAGTATTCTCTACAAGTGAAGGAGTTCGTTTCAACACCGTAGTAGGAGAATTTCTGCGCACCATGTTCAGCAATTCAAAGCTGTTCCTGGTTGAAACAGCAGCATCGATCCCCACCGTTGGAGCTGGAGGAGTAAATCCAGAGGGGGAGTTGCCCCCGGCCTTCCTCACTCGGTGCCAGTGGCGACGTCGAGCATGTCGTGCTGATGGAGTTGTTTCAGCTATAGGGGTGACCTCCTCATGCCCCCTGTGTTGGTCAGAATATGCTGGTACCAGCCTTTTAAAGACCGACGTCCGTTGAACGGGGACAGCCCACCTGTCAGAAGCGGACTTCCGAACATGGGAAGCAACCTTGGTGATTTCGCCAGGAACGGGAGTTGGGA
Source organism: Agapanthus africanus (assembly GCA_030015575.1). Lineage (NCBI taxonomy): Eukaryota > Viridiplantae > Streptophyta > Magnoliopsida > Asparagales > Amaryllidaceae > Agapanthus > Agapanthus africanus. The sequence goes on along the minus strand of JASDDO010000028.1, from coordinate 88,790,381 downwards.
TGGCTATCCGCTTCAGGATAACGCCTTATGGTATGGCAGGCTTCTTCATGGGCCCGATGGAACTCTGGTCTAGTCTGTCAAAAACTGAGGCAGTGGAATTGGGCGACCCATTAAGAGGGGTCGCGGCAATGGTAAGTCGATCAAAGACTGACTCCTTTGGGACTTCGTGCACCGTCGTTGGGGTATTGAAGCTCATTGGTGGGAGCATGGTCCCGAAGAATAATCCAGTGGTGGCATGAGTTACTTGCTCCACTGGCCTCTCGAAAAGGGAGGCCGCTTGGGGCCCATAAGTTACTCCTCCAGCAATGACGGAGCGAGAATTACAGCTGCAGGCGATGCAGTTCGAAGACATCGATCTTCTGTTTTCTGCACGGAGCAAGACACCAAATCTTAGTACCTTGAATCCACAGGCAACCACAGCAAACCGCGATTTGTTCGCGAACACGACACACGAAGTGTGGAGTGGAAAGAGGAAAAGGTCCCACCGGGCGTGCCAGAATCTGTTCCCCTCCGAAAGACGGCTCGTAGACATGGGCGTCTAGGCCTGAGATTCTGGGCAGATGCTATTTGGTTTTATCCGTCCACCTCTCCGAAGATGCCAAGTTGATTTATGGCACCGTGCGTCGGAGGTTTGGACGGATACGGCCGATGTAGCAGACTTCGTCAGATTCCCCCTCGCTTGAGGGGTTTTTGATTGTGGGGACGCTCTTCCCTACAGGCGCAAGCCCCTGCAGTTAATTACGCTACCGCATCGCGGTAACAACTTTCTCCTTCTCCAGAATTTCACTTCGTGTTGTGGGTGTTTGTTTTGTTTGTGGTTGCCCGTGGATTGTATACGGAGACTAGGTTATGCCGTCGCCCGTAGGACGTGGATTAGTCCAAATCCGTATTTACTTAGATTTGGATTTGGTATTTTAGTTTAAGGATTCGTTAGCCATATTGAGGCTAAGATCAACTTAAACGTTCGTTAAGGATACGTTAGTCCTGTTTAAGACTAAGATCAACTTAACGTGGTGATCCATTTAATGTATGGCTGTCGGGACCCATCACCTCTCTGACGTCGTTGAAGGATTATAACGATAGGTGTCAGAGGAGTTCAGAGATGTACCCTTGAACCAAAGTCGATTTAGAGTTTTATAGTCCATTTAAATGTTTAAGGATACGTTAGCCGTGTTTGGGGCTAAGATCAACTTAAACGGGATCGTTTAGATCCGGCAAAAGAGCATTTGGAGGCTCTATTGTTCCAGTTTAGGGACGTGGTGGTCCATCGCCAGTTTAGGGACGTGGTGGTCCATGTTCCAGTTTAGGGACGTGGTGGTCCATCATTAGTTTAAGGACATTTCGGTCCATGGGTAGTTTAAGGACATTGCGGTCCATGGATTTGTGGTCGTCGGGACCCATCACCTCTCTGACGTCGTTGAAGGATTACAACGATAGGTGTCAGAGGAGTTCAGAGATGTACCCTTGAACCGGATGTAGATTAATTTAAGAGAGCCGACGTGCTCAGTCAATTTAATTTGAGGACTTATGGCCATGATTGGGTTTAGTCCAACTGAGAAATGTCCAACGTTTTGTTTGCATTTGGCCTGTTAGACCTGTGTTAGGGCTTTGCCCATGTTTAGTAATGCACAGGATTTTATTCTGGCCTGCTAGGCCTTTCTGATTTGGGCTCTGTCCCTTTATTTTTGATGCAGAGCATCTGTCTTTACTTGGGCTTTGCCCCCTTTTTAAAATAATGTAGAGCATTTAGTTCAGCCTGTTAGGTCTTTTTTAATTGGGCTAGGCCCTTCTGCAAATAATGCGATGCATTAATTATTTGACAGTGGCTTGTCAGGCGCTTTGCGCCAAATAATGAGCGCAAGCGCTCGTGGAAGCGACACGTGTCGCACTCTGGTGAATGCCAGCGCAATAGCGCAGTGCGCTGTGTCAGTGCGCTGCGCTGTTGCGCTACTGACACGTGGCGCTCCCTGGTGGCTTGCGCCAACAAAGGAGCGCAACAGTGCAATTTTTCAAGTGCAAAGCACTGTTTTATATTTTGATCGATTTTAAATCAAAGAAAACAAGTTTTTCTTGTTTTCAAAGAACCAATGGTTCATAAGAAAGTGCAAAGCACTATTATTATTTATTTTTCTTTTTATTTAAGATTATTGATCTTGTTCTTAGATCAATAATCTGTTCATAAGAGAATTTTCTCTTTTTCCTAAGGGTTTTTAGCTTTTCTTCTTTTGAAATTTCTTCAGAGTTCTCTCTGTTTGAAGTTCTTAATTTTTTTTTACCAAATGTTTATGCTTTTGAATTGAGGCCTAGGGTCCTTTTTATAGTACTCATAAATTAGTTAAATTTGTTAAAGAGATTTTTCTCTGAGTGATTTGGGGAATTTTCCCCACCGTTGGATCTTTTGATCCAAGGGCTTCTGTTTTACAGAAGAAAATCTTATTGTTTTAATAAGAACAGAAAAATTCCTTAGAATTTTAATTCTGTTTAGCGCAAATGCTCCAGAGCGTGACACGTGTCACGCAGCGCACAGCGCAGCGCAGCTGTGTTTGCGCATCTGCGCTGATACGTGTCGCGCAGCGCAGTTGCGCTTGCGCACCTGCGCTGACACGTGTCGCGCAGCGCACAGCACCGCGCTGCTGCGCTTGCACAACTGCGCTGACACGTGTCGCGCAGCGCTTGCGCAAAAGCGACTGCGCTGACACGTGTCACGCAGCGCAACGGTTGCGCAACTGAAGCTTTGCTTCTATTTTATTTTTTAATAGAGCTTTGCTCTGATTGGGCGCGCTGCGCTGCCGTATCAGTTTTTGACACGTGGCGCGTTGCGCGCAGCGCATAGAATTTGAAGCGTTGCTTCGAATTTTGAATTTTGAAATTCAAACAGAGCTTTGCTCTGATTGGGGGAAACATGGAACACGGCTAATGTCAATCCTGACCCCGTGGGAAGCATCCAGAGCAAATCCTGGTTTAGTGGAACACGGCTAATGTCAATCCTGACCCTGTGGGAAGCGTCCAGAGCGGATCCTGGTCCTTACGGAACACGGCTAATGTCAATCCTGACCCTGTGGGAAGCGTCCATAGCAAATCCTGATCCTTGCGGAACACAGCTAAAATCAATCCTGACCCCGTAGGAAGCGTCCAGAGCGGATCCTGGTCCTTGTGGAACACGGTTAATGTCAATCCTGATCTCGTGGGAAGCGTTCAGAGCGGATCCTGGTCTACTGGAATACGGCTAATGTCAATCCTGACCCCGTGGGAAGCGTCCGGAGCAAATACTGGTCCTGTGGAACACAGCTAATGTCAATCCTGACCCCGTGGGAAGCGTCCAGAGCGGATCCTGGTCCTGTGGAACACGTCTTATGTCAATCCTGACCCCGTGGGAAGCGTCCGGAGCAAATCCTGGTCCTGTGGAACACGGCTAATGTCAATCCTGACCCCGTGGGAAGCGTCCAGAGCGGATCCTGGTCCTTGTGGAACACGGCTTATGTCAATCCTGACCCCGTAGGAAGCATCCAGAGCAAATCCTGGTCTCGTAGAACACGGCTAATGTCAATCCTGACCCCGTGGGAAGCATCCAGAGCGGATCTTGGTCCTGTGAAACACGGCTTATGTCAATCCTAACCCCGTGGGAAGCATCCAGAGCAAATCCTGGTCTCGTGGAACACGACTAATGTCAATCCTGACCCCGTGGGAAGCGTCCAGAGTGGATCCTGGTCCTGTGGAACACAGCTAATGTCAATCTTAACCCCGTGGGAGGCATCCAGAGCAAATCCAGGTCTCATGGAACACGGCTTATGTCAATCCTGACCCCGTGGGAAACGTCCAGAGCAACCTCCTGACTCCGTGAAATGCGGATAAGGTCAACCCCTGACTCCGTGAAATACGGATAAAGTCAACCCTCGACTTCCCCATCAAAGCAATTCTTTGATTTGTGAGCAAGTCAACTCATCAACCACTTATGAGTCCTCTCGACTTGTAAGGAAGAAAATTCTCTTGTGAGATCCTTACGACTCTCAAGAGAAAATACACTTAGGAATCCTCACGATTCCTAAGGAGAAATTACACTTACGAGATCCTCACGACTCGCAAGGAGAAATACCTTGATGAGACCCTCACGGCTCATAAAGTTGGAAAGCCTTAGGAGGCAGATCTGAACCTGACACCTAAGCCATCGCTATCCTGCAAGAAGATCAGAATAGATTATTCACAAAATGCATTTACTCAAAGGCACACACCACCATGAAGCAAACTATGTCTTTTATTCATGAATCAAAATGAATATAAAGTACAATTTATGAAAGAATCAAAAAATACTCTCATTCAGGAGTATGTACAAAAGAAGAATAGAAAAAGAAAAATATACAATTCTTCAAGCCGGCGGACGATTTAATAGATGTGCCAGTTCATGCTTCTTCCGCTGGGCCTCGGCTTCATGATTCATTATTATTATAAGACGGGCCTCTGCTTGAGACTGTTGGGCCTGGTATGAGGCAAGCCAACTTTCAAGCTCCTTTTCGGTGACTTTATGAGCCTCGACCATTTCGCGAGTAAAAACAATGGCTTTATCAATGGCTACCACCTCCTTGATAGCTTCTTGAAGCACCCGCCAAATTTCATACGCCCGAGTGGTCTTGGCCGTAAGATTATCTTGAAGTTCCCCAGCGCATTTGAAGCCAGCTTCCTCTCTGAAAATTTTCGGCTGAGCCTCTTCTCGCATGACAGCATATTTGTGGCGCATCACTCAATCAGCCCCCGTAAGCTCGCCTTTGCAGCCACAACCTCTGAAGGAAGGCACGTACATTCAAGATTATGCAAGCAAGCCTCCACCTGACGACAAAACTCAACCCAGACTTGCACCAATGTTTCACTATGGTAAGTAGCAAGAAAGGGAAGAGAACCGTTGGCTTCAGCGGCAAATGCTTCGGCCGTGATCAGACTGCCAGCACGAAGGTCTTCAATTAAAGCCGACAAAGAGCGAAGGCTTAACTTTGCCATCCGTTCATAGGCACGTAGAGCATAGGGGCCGAGTGGCATGACGATGCAAGATTCCAGCATGGTAAGAACTGGCAAAGCTGTTAAGACTCATAAACAGTCGGCGAGGTTCACAAGCAAAGAGCAGATGGAACAACATCAAAATTTTACTTATCCACAGTCATGCAAGAAGGGTTCAAAAGATCCCCAAGCCCATCAAGAATCTCAACTTAGTTATCGGCCTCCAGAACTGCAAAAGACATCAGTATCGTTATACGGAATAATGATAATGCCGTGAAGAAGGCGAACAACACTAACCTTGCCCGGAAGATAGGACGATGTGTTGAGGGGATATTGCATGCGGAGCGGCCAGCTCTAGCAGACGCTGAAAAGACTCCCTGGGGGACAGGTCCACGATGGACGCAGTCAATCCTCGTAGCTCTGAAAAGACAGAAGGGTTCAGATAATGAAGAGATTATTAAAATAAAATATAGAAGGCTACCTTCGATGCTCCTCCCACTCTGGGCTGGAGGGATAGCAGCTTCAGCGGCCTCCTCCATGCCCCCAGGCACATCATCGGAGACATAGGCCGGTATAACAACTCCCAATTGAGGAGCAGTGGCCACCGCTGTAGGCTCCAATGAGAGGACGGTGGCCTCGACTACCTGTCCCACAGTCTCTGTGCCGTCCCCAGAAAGATCCATTAAATCCGCTGCCAATGAACATGCCTCTTCCGATGGAGCAAGCACCGAGGGAGCGGGAATCGCCGATGGGAGCTCCATGGCAGGAACAACAGTTGTATCGTCCCCCTCCACACTTACTAGTGTCTCATCGGGAATATTTGCAGAGTTCATAGTCAAGGCGCGACTCGAACTCAGATCCTCCGTCATTGCCGAAGTCCCTGCAAAGTTTTCACGAAGATAAGGATATATATATATAAGTAGTGCAAAATACTACAAAAGAGAAATATAAATATACTGATGCGCAAAGGAGCTTCTAGTATGGCTTTTTCAAGCCGACGTTCCTTCCTGAGGAGGTATGCTCGCCGGAGTTCGAGGGTAGACTCGTGGCCACCGGTCCACAACGAAAGCGCATCTTCGGTATCGGCAGAGATAGGTTGCTTAAGGGCTATCTCGCCTCCCTCTTCCAAAGGCCCTATAAATATCCGTCGTATCGATGGAGGATCTTCGTAGAAGATAACGGCAGGATAAGGCCTCTTCGGGACCCTTACATTCTCATATTCATCCTGTGAGCGTCTTATAGCCTCAGCCAATTGTGCGGCTTTCTCGGCAGATGAACCCGGGAAAGTAGACCACCATCCGATTCTTGCATAGCTGGTGGTTCATCTTGAAAGATAGGCTCCGATTCCACTAAAAAGTCGAGCAGATTGGTGACCGTCTTCTTTCGCCTCTTGGACCCAGAACTAAATGCAGAAGACGATCGCTTCTTTCCCCTTGGTGCTTTAGTGCGACGTTGACCCACTTCGCCTTCAATATCTTCTCTCGGCGGTGCTACCGATGACGACACTGCCATTGCTGACGCCACAGCTGATGACACTACTACTGGCGCATTATTGGCCCTTGATTGAGCTTTAGTGCGCAGTGGAATACCAGCTATGGGAGTTAGATCCACTTCCGCCGCCTCAGGAATAAGCACGACGCCAGTATCTCTCGGGGGAGGGCGAACCACTGCCCGCGGTCGCGGCGGGACTCCCATGGCCTGGATCGGAGTAGGAGCCCTATATCCGAGGAGCATCCTCCTCTCCTCAGCAATAATGGGACTGACTCGGTGGAGGTACCAGCCCGTGAAAGCCCCCATACATCGAGGAATGTAGTCAGCCTCAGGAATCACGAAGAGAGAGCCGGTATTCAGCCGCATGAAGTGATGAGCGGCGTCACGAACAACTTCCGACGACGGGCCGGGCTCCAATGTAAACGCCTCAAAAGGGACACCCTGGTCATATCCCAGTTGCCGAGCAAAGCAGTGTGGGTTATACCGCATAAAAAGGGCGGCACCGTTTTGACGAAACACCAGATAACCCGGTCTGATCGAATATAAGTGCATGGCTTCCTTGGGCTTCAAGAAGGGTGCTCCCTCTTTCGACGAGTCGAAAAGTTGTTGAATCGGTCCTGAAGGAGCAGAGAGGACTTGATCGTTAAATACCATCCCGCCCGTGTTGGCATAGGGATTAAGCAGCACACGAATGGCTCCGGACTGAGTCGGATCAGGAGCCGAAGCGTCCACCAACCTCATGAGCCGCGGAAAAGTGTAGGCATCATAAAAGCTGGGTCTCTGATACGCGGCAAATGCCCCTAGCACGTGCATCTCAATCCATGACGTAAAGTAATGAAGAGAGAAACACACTACGTTCACGCCTGGAGTTGAGATATTGGCTGCAGCGCTTAGTCCATGATACAAATGCGCTAGCCCCGCAATGCCTAGGGCTAGTCGCGTCCCTCCGGCGATGCGATAAGCAAGGTAAATGACCGAAGCTCTCATGAATCGACGGTGCGTTGGAATAACGAACCAACTGAGCCAGACGCAGATAAAACCCACGAAGAAAGTCTCTTCATCTATGCCAGGAGCTGCGATCGACTCAAAAGATACAGCCGACAGGATTGGAATGTAGAACTGCGGCAAATCCTCTTCTTTAGCCGGTAGCTTATTTAAACCAAACCCGAAGGGGTCGTTGATATTCGCAAACTTCGGAGCCGTCTTTGATAGAACGTCTCCGCGAAGGAAGCAGGCGATAAAGCTTTTGAATGTGACGCCCTGCTCCTCTGACTCTGTGAATAGCTTCTCAAAAATACCCAGAGCCTTGATTAGACTTGGGTGCTTATGGCGGACGGCATTTCAAGTCGACAAGCCGTCAAGCATAGCAGGCTCGGCTTCGAAAACATACTCATCAAGAAGCAACAATTCTTCATAGAGCGTCCCCCTGATCGGCAACCCCGAGATCTTGCGAAACTCTTCCAGAGAAATTGAAACTTCGCGGTCCCCTAGCAAGAAGGTGTTGGTGGGAAAATTCTATTGATTTAGGAAAGCCTTAACCCACCAGATATGGGGGGACTGATAGTGGAAGAGAGACGCGTACACCGCCTGATAGAGCCCGACCCTCTGCAGTCGCGCACGATGGGCAAACAGGATGTAACGAGCCCAGAGAAGGTAGCCCGTGGGATGTCGAGGAGTAAGCCCTATTTTGTAAACCTGTCCCCAGGGCTGGGCTTCACCTTGACAGATATGACGCCCTAAGATGTCTATAGTCGGCACGGGGTGGTTTGGAATCCTAGTTGTCGACGGCTCAAGACGTCCCGTAGGGGTCTAATTCAACATCTCCACAGTGAAGGCGGTCCATGGACACTCCATTGGCAAAATGGGTAGGTAGGCTCTGTGGGTATCTTGCAAAGAAAGCTGCGATGGCCCCGAATGATATGCCCGTACCAAGTCCCTCATAAAAGCAAGTTGGTGCAATTAGGGTCGTGAGCCCTGATCATCGCCATCACCTCTTCATCCGACGGTGATTGAGGAAAAGCCGCCTCCGAGCGGGTAAAGGGAAAGTAGGGAAGAGAAGCCATTGTTCCTGAAATAAAGGAAGGGGAAACTGTTAGTGAAGCCAACATGTGTGTGTGTGTGTGTGTATTCATATATATATATAAAGACAGTGGAAGAAAGCGATAGAATACTTATTTTATAGGACCATTGGTTACAAAATACAGGGGCCCCACAAAATCAAGACGGCGGCTCACTAATGATGAGGCAGGGTAATCATTATGAGGACAAAAGTAAGATTCTCAATAAATGAACAGTGGATTTTGAACAACTCTACACATTCCCCAAAGAAGAAAACCGACTGCAGAACTCTATGCAAATCAAGAAGGATCTTTCTGGAAAAAAAAATTTGTTTTTGCAAAGAACAACTAAGGGCAAGAACATCCCAAGAAGTTCTCTGTGAAGAACTAAGTTCTTTAAAGGAATTAAATTCCCAGAAAATTGGCAGAGCTAACCTCTTGGAAATGGAATTAAATTCCAGAGAGAAACAAAGGCCGTCATCAAACCCCTAAGATCAGAAAAATGCCTAACAATGGGGTTTTCTACCCAGAGATTGTGCACTCCTAAAGATTAGAAAAATGGGTTCTTTGAAGGAAAAAACCCATAGTATGGATTTAAAATCCAAAAAGAGTTCTTTTATGTATAAAAGTTCTTCGGCTGCTCAAAACCATTACCTGAAGAAAGGATTCTTTCTTGGACAGAGTTAAACTCTAAAAAAAATTTGGGACAGAGAACTAAGCTCTGAGAGAGAGAATTAAATTTTCAAGGCAAGAACAAGGAAGTAAGAAGATGAAAGAGTGGAGGCACTTCTGAAGAGACCCATGCATTTATAGGATGTGATAGGAAACGGTTCATCTGCCCCCTTCCCTAGGCAGATCCAACGGCCACAAAAGTTACAGCGATGCACTCACGTGCAACACGTGAGAACAACGCTGTGGGGGCATTTGTTCCCTCATAAAAATATCAGGAAAAACCCCAATGGGGCATCACGTGCTCGCACGTGACCAAGGGTCACGTGCTCACACGTAATGGTTTCCTGGGGACTCTGTTATAATAGAATTGAATTCTAATCAACAGGAGTCACGTGCCCATACGTGATGGGCCTTTAAACCCACTGAAAGGGATTAAAAGATATAATAAAACAGCAAGGAATACCCCAATGGGGCATCACGTAACCAGAGGTCACGTGCAGACACGTGATGGCTTCCTAAGCTCTCTGATTAATAGAATTAAATTCTAATCAAGCAATCAATCAGTAGAGCCATGTGTCTACACGTGATGGGCCTTTAAATCCACTAAAAAGAATTAAAAGTATAATAAAATAACAAGGAAAACCCCCAATGGGGCATCACGTCCTCACACGTGACCAAGGGTCACGTGCTGACACGTGATAATTCCTAGTTCTTTAAAACAACATAATTAAATTCTGGTTAAATGCTTAATCGGGGGGGCCACGTGTCAACACGTGATGGGATCCTAAGATCTCTAAAATAATAGAATTAAATTCTAATTAAGGGAAATCAAAAACCCTAATATTTTCCTATATCTTTCCCAACAAAAAGATTGCGCTCCGTAAAGAGGAGCACCGTTGGATTAAAAATCCAATGATGATTAAAAATCGCCAATTTAGGGAAAGATTTTATACAAGGAAAGATTTCCCTGAAATTCACCAAGAATAACAGATAAAATATCTTTTGGATTAAAAATCCAATGGTGGATAAAATTCACTGAGTGATCTAAAACATCATGTTGGTTACAAAATCAATTAAAATCTTTCAAGGAAAGATTGACTAAACAAACTGATTCTTTTTTTTCTCCTATAAATAGGAGCCAAGAAGAGAAGAGAAAAAGGTTCTTTTTTGGAGAGATACACAACAACAAAGAGAAAAAAGGGAGGAGAATTTAATTCTCAAGAGAGAAAAGAAGATCTCTTCAGAGAAAAAACTCCAGGTGAGAAAAAAAAGGAGAAGTTCATTCTACAAGCTCTCACAAAATAAAAGAGAATTTAATTCTCAAACTAAGAGTTTAACTCTTCTGAATAAGAACTTAGTTCTTCCTTTGGTTGAAGATCTGCAGAAGCAGATCTCCTCATAAGTTGAGAATTTAATTCTCATCGGGGAGATTTTGCCATGCAGATCCAAAACTTAGAGAGAGAGTTGGGTTTAAAGAATTTAATTCTTCCAAATATATAGGAATTTAATTCCTCTAAATGAAACTAGGGTTTAACCCTACACAAGAATTTAATTCTCAAATAAAGGACTTAAACTCTCCATGCACGTAAACCTGATCACGTGACAACACATGACCCTCCCTGTAATAATCAAAAAAAAAGAATGAGATATGGTCACGTGCCCCCACGTGCCCCTTAAATAGACTCCTCAAGATGAGAAAGAAAAAGCTTGGAGGCAATACCTCACGTGCTCCCACGTGACCCTCAAAACAAAATGGATCAAATCCAAAGGCAATACTAATTTATGGCGCCTCACGTGTCCCCATGTGACCTTTGACTAACACCTTTTTAAAAGGGTAAATGAGGTGAAACGGGGAAATTAATACCCAATACATTGGCACTATCATGTGTCCACACGTGATGATTACAGAGGCTAAGTGTTTAACACTTATTTGCTGATTTTGAGAGAAGTCTGGCCCAATTCTCAGGCGCCTCACGTGCCCCCACGTAACTGCCTCATTTTTAGTGTTTAACACTATTTTAAGCATTTTGTCCCTAGTGTTTAACACTATTTTAAACACTTTATTCTTTTAGTGTTTAACACTATTTTTTTTAAGCGCATCACGTGGGAATACGTGATCGCCAAATATTCTCTAGTGTTTAACACTATTTTAAAACCAATCTTAGCCCAAATTGGCTAAGTTTTCCAGAGGCAAGTCTCCCTTCAACCGAGCCTCAAAATTGAGCAGTTCATATGATATGCAAAGTAAAGCCTAGAGCTATAGTGAATGGTTAGTGCTCAGCCAAAGACAAAATATTGTCAGAGCCCCAAACCCCTGTTTAAGCATTGCTAAATAATGGGGGGCTGAACCAAGACAAATGTTCAACAATCCAAACAAAGGTCCAACACTTCAAACCTAATTGGAGTTAGCCTAAGTTGGCCATAAGTCCTCAATTCAGATTTAACTGAGCCCATGTGCTCATAATCTAATTAATTGATCTTAGTCCCAAATTGGACTACAGATTTCCCAATCAACATTGGTTCAAGGGTACATGTCTTCACTCCTTTGATATTTGTCGTTGTAATCCTTCAACGTCTTCAGAGAGGTGACGGGTCCCGATGACCAATCATTCCATGGACTGTGGGGTCCTTAAACTCATGGACTGTGGGGTCCTTAAACTTTATAGACTATGACGTTTTTAAACTACGAACTGTGGGGTCCTTAAGCCCATGGACTATGATGTCCTTAACCTCGAACTGTGGGGTCCTTAAGCCCATGGACCATGATGTCCTTAACCTTGGACCGTAATGTCCTTAAACTAACATTGGACCACCATGTCCTTAAACTGGTAATCGACCGCAATGTCCCTAAACTAAACAATAGAGCCCGAATACTCTTTTGTTGGATCTAAATGATCCTGTTAAGTTGATCTTAGTCTAAAAATTAGACTAGCGCATCCTTAACATACGTTTAAGTTGATCTTAGTCTCAAATGAGACTAACGTATCCTTAAACCCAGCCCCTAAACCCAAATCTAAGAAAATACGGATTTGGACTAATCCACGCCCTGTGGGCGACAACATAAATTAGTCTCCGTATACAATCCACGGGCAACCAAAGACAAATCAAACACACACGACACGAAGTGATCATCTGGAGAAGGAGAAAGTGGTTACCGCGATGCGGTAGCGTAATTAACTGCAGGGGCTTGCGCCTGCAGAAAAGAGCGTTCCCACAATCAAAAACCCCTTAACGAGGGGGAATCTGATGAAGTCTGCTATATCGGCCGCATCCGTTTAAACCTCTGATACATGGTGCCATAAATCAACTTGGTATCTTCGGAGAGGTGGACGGATAGCACCAAATAGCATCTGCTCTCGAAATTCTGGCTGGACGTCCCAATGTTCCGGTCGCGTCTTTCGGCGGAGAACACTCTTTGTCCGCAACTGAGGAATCTGGTTTTAGGATAGGGGGAGCGGTAGCGGTGGTGACATATGCAACTTTGTCATAAGTCAGTGCAATGTTGACGTTCCTTAGCCAATCCTTATAGTTTGGCTCGGTCAGTGTATTCTTTTCAAGTAATAGTTTTAGTCCTGTCATGGTAGCTGCCAGAGAGAGAGAAAAGAAACACCCAGTATATGCTCTTGCAAGTTTAGATTAATTTATTAGTTTATCTAAACAGGATGGCTCCCACTGTTTTCTCAAATTCTTCTTCAAACCCCTAAAAGAAGAATTAGTCAGGATTAATCGCACGTCACAATACTTGCTTAACCTTTCAGCCAGGCTACTGTCGGTACTTCGAGGGAGGTTTTCCAACGCTTTCACGAAGTTGCTTAATTATATAATCTCTTTTCCCTGGAGGCGTGGCCCCGCTAACACCGTTCTAGACACCTACTTGGTTTATAGCATTGATTGTTAAGTGAAAAAATTTCCTGAGAGTAATCCTACTCATCAGTGGGATCGGGATCCATCTATCATTGTATGACGACCTAGATGGAGGCCACTCTAGTCACCACACTTCAGAAGGTATGCTAAATCTGCAAGTTTCCTTTATGTTTGAAACTCCCGATATGATTTTTACGCCAAGCTCTTATGACCTTGACGTAGGCCAACAAATCATAAGATGCAAGTCAAGTTCTACCCGTCGTTGTCCTGATTAATTTAGACCCATCCATACTCGCCCTTGACGTAGGCCAACAAGGTTGTACGACTGTCCTAAACTAATGCATCTATCTATGCAATAAATAAGCAACACATTGCTACCATTCACTATGCCTTAACGTAGGCCAACAAACATAGCATGAATACGATGTGTTGTTTATTTGAAACGACGGAGGACTACGGCTGGTTTTTGGCGAAACCGTTAACGTAATGAACTTGATATAATCGAAGGAACCATGATAGCCTTTTCTAAAAGGAGTGGTTTAAGCTCCGCATTTAAAATTTGCTTTTTGAAAAAAACTGAGTGGTTTTGAAATTGTTCCAACGATTTAATTTAGGTTTGTTTTCTTTGCATTAATGAGTTAATGTTGTCCCATCAATTAATCCTACCATTGCAGAAAGAAACGAAAATACAACGTACACTTATGCCATCCGCATTCGCCACGGGGCCCCATCATCACCCGTTAGGTTACTTAACTAACGACAGAGCGGGGGGTGGACTAGCGCGGATGCAAAACATAAGCAACGTCTACTAGATATCATATATAGATATATACATTCGTCAGACGCAATGATAGGCATTCCAGATCACAGATGAACACATTTGATATACTAGGAATCCGTGTTTCGTTTGAGCCTGCAACGAAAGACGGATTACACGGTCGCGATGAATAGCCAAACCCCACCCTAGACCCCTACGGGTGCGACAAACTACCCGCCAAATACCCGAAGTGAAGCAACCTCCCTCAACAAAGTGAGTAGGCCACTCGGCACTTCAAAATACCCGGTAGTTTGTGCACCCCACCTTGGGTCTATCCTAGGAGCAAAAACAGTAAAAGAAATAATACAACGGTGGTTACAATCTCAACCCGGATGTGCCCCGCAAAAAATAATATTACATAACTTTACAAATTTTACATTGAATGAATGAATGAAAACCCCCATCTCACACCCCGGCTATTCATCACGACAATCCAACAAGTTCATATACACAAACCAATATGACCATTACAGAAATGTGTAACCCCCAACTAACCAACATATAGCAATTAGCGGAAGTTTATAAACACATTTAACAGAACTTGAAATATTAAACAACATTAAACCGCGACTTCGAAACACACGGTATTTGCCACAGTAAAGAATTTACAGTAAAATTAAAATTGGCAAAAACAAACAACTCCTGAAGCCCTAGATTAAAGTCAAAAAGCCACACACCAAAAATGAAGCATTTCCATCCAACTTGGACCGAGCTCGCCGGAAATTTGGCCATTGTGGCCGGCCCAGTTTTCGAGGAAATGTCCTGTTTTTGTTCTGCGTTCTTTTTACAGTTCAAATAGCACTCTGCACTTGTTAAAATAATTTTCAGAGCCTGATTAAAAAACGACAGAAACTTGAATCTTGGCTTCGATGTTTTCGGGTCGTTTCGGTTTCGTAGTTTAACTTGTCGTTTAAACTGTTAGCTATGGTTTAGTCGGCTCTGATACCACTGTAAGTCGACGTTACTCACCCCACGGGTTTGCGGGTAGGCGGAACGGGTAAAAAAAACGATTTTTTTCAAACAAGGTAATATCGACTTGAACACAAGATCTTTGCTAAAGCATAACTAACAAACTAGCTAGAGGTATTATCTACTCGGTAAGAAGATTATACCTAGAGTTCCAAGTCCTTCTCTTCTTTCCGCTGTCCTCCTTCTCCCTGCAAGCTCCTTGGAGTGAAACGGAAAACACCACCTCGTCGGCTTCTTGATGTAGTAGAAGATCCACCCGAGAGATCCAACCTAGAGCTTAACCTCCAAGATGAGGAAACTAGAACACTTGGGTTGCTAGACTAAGTGAACTAGAGTGAGTAGAGAGTAGTTTTGGTGGCTTGGTCTCAATGGCTCTTGATTTTCAACTCATGAAACACTAGGGCTTGAGAGAGAGGAAGAAGGAGAGAGAGCTATGAGAGAGAGTGTCTACTTAATAAATGAAGAGTGAGCTCTCATATGTGGGAAAAAGAATAATAATTTTAATTAGGATAATTGTGATGGTTCATTTGATTTGACCATTATCATGTCATAATTAATGTTAAGCAAAATATCTCATGTTCAACAAAAATATCTAAGTCAACTATGGTCAACAAGTCAAATGGTCAAACCAATTAAGCATGACACAATTAACACTAATAAAATTAGTAAAGAATTTCTTCCATCTCATTATGCTTTTAATCAAGTCAATGGTCAAAACCCTAATGAGGTGTCTCTTTCTCTGCCTCTGTCAACTGTATATACATACCCGCATCCGTGTTCCGAGGAACACGAATACAATGAGACTGAACCAATCCAAAATCAAATACTAGGATCCGGCTTAAACCAAAACCCGCTAGTATTGTCCGCTCGAACACCACACATGCACAAGTGCACGTATGTGATCGAATACTGTCGTAAAACCATACGACCTCTACTTGTTTCACCCGAAACCGGGAAACCCTCTGTGTGGGACTCTAAAGACTCAACACTACGTTGGCAGTGGGTTTAACCATAGGCCGCAAGCGGTACTAGCTGTACGTAACGGTCCCCAGGTAGATGTCGATAAGAAGGCCGACGAGCGAACTCGTCCGAAAGCCCTACTGAGCCTGTCTGTGACAATATTCGTGCAGTCCGGTCTGTTCATCCGAGAGTATCGTATGTAAGGTCTAGGGGGGTAGAAAACGTCAGACCCCTAATAACCGTACAAGTCGTGTCGGTGTGGCTCAAGACCATCCGAGGATCTACTGGTCCATCCACTAGTAATTCTCAATCAGCCCTGATCAGGGACTTATGGTAATGACCAACCGATCACTGTGCGATATCGACTCCCTATACCGGGAGAGACGAATCCCTAACAGTCGCTCACTGCCTCCATGTGACTCTGGACTGTACCCAACTAAAACCTGTTTGCACGACTCTTTTGAGCCGTGGTAGGGTAGTAATCAAAGCACAGTGGGAACTCACACGAGACAAATGACGACCTCAGGTCGACAGACTATCTGCACACATGTCACCAGAGAACTACTATCTAACGCTAGGTATAATACCATCTAGTCAGTCCTCGGCGAGTCCTGTCCGGTGAACTCACACCCAATGAGCATCTGTATACAATCTTAGGTGCACTTCACCAATGGCTGTGGGACCAATCTATCGCCCCTCGTCACGGTCTAGATATGTATACACTAGTCTAATTTGGAGTATTGATGCCCAGTCTCAATACTCCTCCGACTAGAGACATTTAAGGATGTGCCTATTGACCTCCCAGCTCCCACAAGTATGATTGCCATCACAACGCTGGTAGTCAGGCAAATATCCTACAGGCTTTATCAACATGTTCACAATATATGAAACATAGAGTAAAATATATCATATGTTAAGATAAAGACAAACCAAATAGCGTACTATCATATCGAGCAAGATTGTCATGTACATACATATCCCTAGTATCCTATACAATGAAGGCCTCTAGGGCATATATATCCAACACTTCACATGTGAACGTCCATAAATGAAAGCTCAGCGCCTCAAGTGAGCGCCCGTAAAAAAAAACCCAGCACCTCATGTACTTCACACGTGAGCGCCCATAAATAAAAATCAGGTGCCTTACGTGCTCTACGGATGAGCGTAGTATGAAAGTGCTTAGCACTATATAGTCAAAGTGACTAAGTGCTTAGCACTGATAGGACAACACCCAAGTCTGAGCGCCTCCCGTGATACACATATGAGCGCCAGAGCAGCAATCGGATATCATATCCGCGGTCAAAAGACTAAATGCTTAGCATTGTTGAATGATGGAAAAAGCTCAAGACTGAGCCCAAAATTGGCTAAGTCTCTGAAATTCCCTTGGACCCATATTATTCATTACAGCTATGCCCATATGCTCTGTTGATGAATCTTAACAAAAGTTAACGATCCTTAAACATATTTCTAAATTGATCTTAGTCTCATATAAGACTAACGTATTCTTAGTTAAAAATAAATTGAGCTTATGTTCTCATATATTTAAGTTGATCATAATCTAAAACCAGATTACTTGTCTTTAAATAAAATATCTTCTGAACTGACGGAACATACAACCTAAGTTCAAAACCCCAAATTTAATATATGGATTTGGACTAATCCACACCCTATGGGCAACGACATAAACTAGTCTCCATATACAATCCACGGGAAACCATAATAAACAAAATACAATACGACACAAAGTGATCTACCTGGAGCAGGAGAAAGTTGTTATTGCAACACGGTAACATAATTAACTGCAAGGGCTTGCGCATGCAGGGAAGAGCGTCCCCACAATAAAAAATCTCTCAAATGAGGGGGAATCTAATGAAGTCCGCTACAACGGTCGCATCTGTCCAAACCTCCGATATATGGTACCATAAATTAACTTGGTATCTTCAGAGAGATGGACGGATATGTCCAAATAGCATCTGCCCTCAAATTCAGGCTAGACATCTTCGCATCTCAGTCCAGTCTTCAACGGTAAACAAAGGCAACCTAGCCTCAACATCATGAGGAGGCCACCCGACGCTTTCTAAAGTCCAGCAGCTTGAGCACCCCTCCGCTGGTCATACTCATATTTCTACAAGTGCGGCGAGCAGCCCGCCAATTCTAGAACGAGACGTCTCGTTCTCAACTCCTTGAGATGGCTACCTACCGCATTCTAGAATCCGGCGGCTCGAGCGCTTCTCCGCGGAGTAATCTGTATCAATATACATATAACGGCAACGACGGTCTCAACCCGACCGTGTCCCGAATAAAAGAATATAAAATTGGCATTATACATGAGTAGAAGAATAGAAATACAACATTTGTACATCACAATCACACGAGGGGCTATTCATCACGACAATCCGAATTAAACCATACACATCAACATAGCATTCATAAATGTGCAATCTCGTCTAATTAATCACACATCAATTAGGCGACGTTTACCAACATAAATTCATATATGCAATCAAACTAACACAATCGAACACTTCATCGAGTTAATTTGAAACCAATATCTAAGAATTTAACCAATGAGGTCGCACGAGTCGAATTTCAAAACATCGAAATCCGACGTGCACCCCGGCACCCAAAAGCCTATTATTTTGCAAAATTCGATTTCCTAAGAACCCGAAATGAGCCCGAGCGCCCCATTGGACGCTTGGGCTCAACCATAGAGCTCCTGAGGAGGTAGGGAGACACCTCCAACCCAAGACCACCTTTTGGTGGTCTCGGATTGGGAGGGGGGACAGAGCCGAGCACCTATAGGTGCTCTCGGGTTGGGGGGCCTCCTAAGCCCTTCTTGAGACACTCGGGGTCGCTATCGACGTCATGCAGAGTCTCTGTTCCAAAACAAGAACCCCCGGCATCAATATAATGCAAAACAGATTAGTTTTGGGGAAGAATTGATTTCAAAATTGTCACCATATTGAAATTCTAGCCGCAAATTTTTTTGAAAATCCAGGTTTTTAATTTCTTTTAGCTATAAAACAACCAATAGTATATGGATCGGCTCTGATACCATGTTAGTGCTTGATTCTAGGGTCGCAACACTTGCAGACCGCGGCGGAATAAAAAACAAAAATTTCCAGAACATAGAACCAAACACAAATCCAAAATCATCCAAATATTACAAGTTGTAACTAAACTAGAGAGTTATTTCTACAAGTTTAGAAGCTACAACCTTTGTAGCGTATCTGCCCAATTGTGAAAGACTCAAGCTAGACTCCATCGCCGTAGTAACGAGTTTGCAAGCGGATCTCCTCGCCGAAGATGATCCACTTCGAGAAAAACCTTAACTCAAGCTTCAACTTCATCAAAAGCAAACAACTTTGTGAAGTAATTTGCTCTCATAGTTTGCTAGATAGAAAATGAGATGAAGAGATGTAGTATTTTCACTCTCTAAATTTTTCTCTCATTTCTCGCTTTAGCTCACTAGAATTTGAGGAAAGAGAAAGGAAATGAGCAAATGAAAGGATGAGAGTAGAGAGAGGCAACCAAGCTAGAATAGTGCCACATTTGCCAAGTAAAATAATTGCCCATACTTCTTTACGACTTTCCTCGTTTCTTAATTAATAAAAAGGAAACAAGTCATTTTCTTTTTATTAATAAGGAGAAATGATGTGTCCCTTCTAGATGCATACATGTATCATATACATGTATATATATGTATCACATACATATATTTGTATTTGTATCGTATAAAAATACCAAATGAGATAGAAATAGAAAATGAACATAATACTAGAATGAATATATATATATTGTTAGTAAATCAACACTTGATATAATAATTTGGCTTAAACATAAACCGGCTAGTATTATCAAATGTCCGATTCATATACATGTATATAAATATTTAATCTAACTCCCGCGCGTATCGACATACGCACACTATATCGTTTCGTCTAAGCGGGGAAAACCTCTGTGTGGGACTCTGAAGACTAAATCAATATGCTGACAGTGGGTTAGGATCACATCCGATTGAATCTGAAACACTTTCAAATCAATTCTCTCACGGGTTAACCCACAAGCACGTTAGCAGTACTAGCTGCACGTAACGGCTACCCAGGTATTAATCAAAAGAAAGGTCGACAAGCAAACTCATCTGTACACAATCAGAGTCTATCGGTGACAGTCACAGTACATTCCGGTCTCTTCGTCAGATAGTGTCACATATCGGGTCTGGGGGCGGTAACTGTCAAACCCCCAATAACCCGATAAGTCATGCTGATGTCAAACTAATAACCACCTGAGATACAACTGATAACACTTATCATTTTATCTCAACCGTTCTGGCCAGGGACTCATGGTTATAGCCAATCAAGCACAGCGCGTCATCAACTCCCAATACCGAAAAAGACGAATCCCTTCGATCGCTCACTGCCTCGATGTGCTTCAGGACTGTATCCAACTAAAACCTGTTTGTACAGCTCTTTAAATCCGTGTAGGGCAGTAATTAAAGTACAGTGGAAACACACACAAGACACTAAGGCGATCTCAGGTCAAATTAATATCATGTACTCATGTCACCAGAGAACTGCTATTTGATATTAGGTATAATATTATCTAGGAGTTCTCGGTGAGCCCGTTTAGTGAAACCCATTCTCCAATGAGTACATGTATACAATTCTCGGTGTCAAACACTAATAGTTGTGGGACCAGCTATCGGCCTCCAATCGGTCAGGAAATGTATACACTAGTCTAATCTGGAGTATCGGTATCTAGTCTCGATACTCTTATGATTAGGAACATTTAAGGATATGTTTAGAGACTATCTAGGCCCCACTATTATGATCTCCATCATAATCGTAGTAGTCAAGCAAAGATCCTATGCGCTTTATCATCATGTATTAGCGATATGTAATAACAAATAAAATATATACACATGAATGATAAAGACAAACCAGATAGCATACTATTATCTCGAACAAGATTGTTCTATCAGTATAGGTCCATGAACAATTCCAATAATTATCTTCAGGACACCTATATCCAACAAGGGTTTTGAGATCGAAATTGGGTGATTTTTGTTATGATTTGAACTCCGATTCTTGCTGGGTATTCTCTTTATTCTTGGATTGATTTTATAAGGTAAATTAATTACTTTAATTATTATAGGTTTTGTTAGTTATTTTGGGGTTTTTGTTAGGGTTTTTCAGATGTAAATTGGGCATTTTTTCATGTGATTTGAATTGTGATTATTGCTAGGTATTCAATTCTTTTTTGGATCAATTGTATAACATAAATCAATTAGTTCTATTGTTTCTTAGTATGTTTCCACTACTACTTCTAATTCAGGGGTAGTCCGCTCATATGCTAGATTAATAGACATGATAGCGTATGCAAACGTAGAAATAAAAAAGATACCACTACAAGAAAATTGCATTTATTCCGTCGGTATAAGCCCGACGTATTAAATATGTATCTGACGGAATAAAGTTATTCCGTCGGACAATACCCGACGTATAAAATTGCGACGTAATAAGGTTTATTACGTCAGGTCTTTACCTTATTTCGTCGATGGTGTTTTTTCCGTCAGCTTGATGCCGACGGAACAAGTTTAAAAAAACCTGGGAAGTTAACTCGTTTTTTTTCAGGTTCGACAGCTTATTCGGTCGGCTCATTATTTATTGCGTCGGGAATGGCCCGACGGAATATAGTGGCAACTAAGAAAAAAATTGTCTGACCTGCAATTGCTTTGTCGAAAACATTCGATACAAAAAATATATTCCATATATGTTGTACAAAGCAGTTCCAATCCAATTCAAATTCCAAATCCATTTCACCATTTCCATTTCAATCCAAAACACAATATATAATCAAATATACAAAACACTAAAATTCATTCAATTACAATTCAAATTTATACAAACCGTTGGTTCAATTACAACTACTAAACAACAAAAAACCAATTCTGAGGCTACAAAAAATGATAAGAAGACACGAGATCGAGGAAATATGAGTCTTGCTGAGAGAGAGCGAAAGCGATAAATACGTTTACTAAATATGGAGATTAGAAACATCTCTATCTTCAATAAACATACTTATCGTTTTCTTTCTCTCGGCAAGAATCATACCTTCCTCGATCCGGCGTCTTCATGAGGGCACTGCCGCTGTCGGGGGGAGGGGGAAGGTATCAGGATAGTTGCTGAAATCGAGCAACTCCTACAGTGTTATAAATATACAAGTATTAAAAACGGATATACACGATAACTATATAAAAGTTGCATTGAAAATAAAGATTATCAATTAAACTTACATTCGGTATCTCCTTACCTAATTGTACTAGCGTCCGCATCATCGTTCTCCTCGCCTGCATATCGGTTAGGGCTTTTGCTCGGCTCATACGTCTGGATGAACCCGAAGCCGACGCGGATCCAGATGCAGGAGTCGAGAAGACGGGTGCTCGATCATCGGCGGGGGTATGTGGAGAGTTGTCCGGATGATATATCAGAGTAGACGAAGAGGGAGATGGGGTTGCAGCGGGCGAGGGTGCTGCGGGCTCCTGAATGAATATTCCGGGCACGCACGAGGAGGATACAAACTCGGACCAGGATGGGCGTGATATACCATAGGTGTGATGCCTTGGCTGCCCATATGAACTCTCCCGTATTGGTCTAGGTTGTGCAGCTGAAAGACTTCCTCATTGATCATATGAAACTTTACGTCTGTATGCTGTCGATAGTGCGCCGCAACAAATGCAACTCTCCGCTACTTAATCTCGCCACTCATTCGTTGCTGCGGGAAATTACAATATGAACCAAGGTTCAAGAATTCGTTTCGGTTTCGGTCTCTTATGTATTAATGAGTTAAATTTATGGTTCTATATTCATTTCAGTTTCGATCTTTTAGATTTGCGGTTTTCTAATAACGAAAGGTTAAATTGAATACAATTACAGTTAAAATTGTATAACAAAATCGTGTAGGAGCATACTTACATAATACTCAGTCGCCTCCTGTGAGCTGGGGCAGCTGGAGTCACGCGCAAATCCTATATGAAAAAGCTCAGCACGACTGGGCATTTCTTCCGTCTGTCTCGCCTGCTATTTAGATTAATGAATTTAATTTATATTAAGTTTAGAAATTAAAACCGACAAATTAAGAAAATATACTGTTCTTACATGAGCAACTGCATGCTAGGAGGAGTTCATCTCTCCGTCTAACCATCGATCACGGTTGTGTCTCTGCACCGCCGCTCCCCGCTCGCTCCTCGCCTGTCATTTAGATATGTCGTCCGGTGTCATGCTAATATTGAATTAATATCCAACGCTATTAAAGTTTTCGGTAATATACGAACCAAAAATTTGGATGACTGGAAATGATCGATCATAGCGGCCCAATACTCGCCAGTCCAACGACTCGTAGACATGTCGACTATCGGTATCGCTTCTCTATGGTACGTCCATTGTGTATACCCAGAAGATATCTTATTTTTCAGTAAATATTCATACACTATATCTCGACGAAGCTCGTGACCGTTATGACACTTTTTATATGGACACAAAATAAATTCTTCAGGAGATCAGTCCTTCAATGCAAATTTCATAAACTCTTCGACGACGGCCTTGTATTCATCACTAAATTTGGACATTTGCATCCAACTCCTATCCATTACTCTCCGATATCTGATATTATGTATTACGTAATCAGCCATTTATTTCATATCTTTAATTAAGGTTTAATATTTCAGTTTGATCTATCAATTCATCACATCGGCTATCGGGGATAAGGCTTCTATCCCATTAAAAATTTATAATGCATACACCCCTGCGTTTGTGTTTTCATTCGTTCCGAGAAAATTTCGGCAGCACCTCCGCGCTGTTCTCCGGGTACACTGCAATAGAAGGGATGATAATCATTTCAATACTGAATATCAACAATGAAATTAATGATCATCATCTCTATATTTGTACACGGAGAACCAGCGAAAAGATACCGACGAAACTAATCTCGAAACGAATGAAAACACAAATGCAGTGTGTGTTTGCGTTATAAATTCTTAACTTGTCTACACTGGACAAATCTATCGGTTATAGTACAACCAGTTCTCTAGTCACATAAACTACATGACGGTTGTAGAAACAAACGATTAAATGCTTAGTTTTAACAACAATCACATAGTTTTATGTCACGATAGAGACTGTTGCGTATATATCTGATAGACGGGTTTTTAAGCGCATTTCGATTTTTTGAATGTGAGATCCTCGATAATAACAAGTAAATTTCATGTTATCATCGAGAATCGTACATTTAGTATATATTATAAGATTTTCGTATTATTTTGATATTTAAGGTTCAGTTCACAATAGATATGGTTGAGAAACTTATTCGCATGCGCATACATATACACACAAGTATACACACACACGTACACATACACACACAGGCGCGCGCATACACATTTACTAAATTGCTGTAAAATAGCTAAAATATTTCTCCCTAAACTACCCTTTGCTATTTTTGTTTTCTTACTAAACTATCTCAAATTTTTTCCTAAACAACCTATTTCTTCAATTTTACTAATTTACACTAAAATACTCTTAATTATTATTGGTTTTTCACTAAACTATCTCAACAAATTTAAAGAAACAATTCAGCTGCTTAAATTAACTAAATTACTATAAATTTAAATAAAATACCCTCAACTAGTATTGCAATTTCACTTAAATATCCTTAAATATTGTTGATTTTTAGTAAACTACCTACAAAAATGGGCTAAATTATCCTAACCCTAACCCTCAGCACTAACACTAACACTAAACCCTAACCCTCAACACTAACACTAACTCTAACCCTAACATTAAAACCTTAAACCTAACCCCCAACCCAAACCTTCCCTGACCCATCAACAACAACAACAACATCGACATCAACAACACCAATATCGACAACATCGACATCAACAACACCAATATCGACAACATCGACATCAACAACAACAACATCGACACAATTTTACCCAATTTACAAAAAAAATAAAAATTAAACAATAAATTTAAAATTAAATACCTACTGTCGAAAGGGCCGGGCCCGAACAGGGAAGCTTCGACGGCGACCCTTCACCAGTGACGATCTTGAACGGCTACCGCTGCCTGAGAGAGAGGGGGAGAGAGAGACTGTGGGTGAGAGTGAGAGCGAAAGAGTGGCACAGAGAGATAGAGAGAGGGGAGCTTACCATTAGAGGAGAGGAGGAGCAGCGGGTCCGGTCGCGGGGGAGGGAGGGGAGCGAAAGAGTGGCACAGAGAGATAGAGAGAGGGGAGCTTACCATTAGAGGAGAGGAGGAGCAGCGGGTCCGGTCGCGGGGGGGTGGGGTGGGGGTCGATCGGAGCAGAGGGTCGAGGGTTTTTTTGCTTGGATCTGGGGGGAAATGAGAAGAGAGATCGGGCTCGGGGGCTGCTATATTTATTAAGTTATTCCGTCGGGTTATAGCCGACGAAATAACTTAATAAAATTATTAAAAATTCTGGGGTCCCCATTTGGCTTATTTAAGCGATATTTCGTCGGGTTTTACATTTATTCCGTCAACTTCTAGCCGATGAAATAAGTCCTTTTTTCTTGCAGTGTACCATAACCACTTTGAAAAACCTCGTTGAGAAAGATGCAGACTGTCATGTGGCAGAAGATATGGTTCGAAAATCGAGAGATGATATATTCCGTAACCGCATGAAAAAATTACTTAAGCGGCGGTTAACTTTTGATTTTAACGTAGGGTTTGGAGTGGTTCATTGGTGGGACATGGAGCAGCCTATAGGGAAGACCCGGGATTGAACCCGGATCCTCCCATTTATGAAGAGGTTGCTAACTTTTTCCACCTATTATCTCAAAACTTTTGATTTTAACAACCATTTTAAGTAGAGGTTAAATAACAGCCGTTAGATTTAACTGTTATCTTAAGTAGTGGTTAACTCTGAATGGTTTTGATTTGTTGGATAAATTAACTTTTGATTTTAACCGCTACTTTAAGTATAGGTTAAATAAAAACCGTTATATTTAACCGCTACTTAAAATAACTAACTATAAACAGTTCTGATTTTTTGTATAATTTTTTATCCAACGTTGATGTATAGATTAACTATAAACCGCTACTTTAAGTATAGGTTAAATAAAAACCGTTAGATTTAACGGCCGCTTAAAATAGCGGTTAACTATAAACAGTTCTAATTCGTTGTATAGTTTTTTATCCAATGTTGACTTGAAATAACGGTTAAATAAAAACACATAGATTTGAACCGTTTGTTTAAGAACGGTCCTGATTTGTTGGATAAATTTTTTTATCAGACCGAACGCATTATATTTGGTATAGTTTTAGTAAATAATTTTACAGTCTGTCTTAGATTATTTTATTCAAGACTGACTTATGTTCCACTCTGCATGTTCCTGGCACCAACTGATAACCAAGAAAGCGAGGATGTCAATGGTCAACAAAAGTAGTACTACAGTACTATCACTTCAATTCAAATATTGGTCATGTTACCCCAAAAGGTAAATGAAATAAATAACGGTTTTCGTAGACTCGTGAAATCTGCGGCTGTTGTCGCCAAAAAAGCTATGTGCTCGTATTTGCGGCCGCACGCTATATTCTTCCACGTGCTTCGAGAGCTTTCAAAATTTTGAAGAAAAGATTCATTTATTGGTGGGCCCTCTTTTCGGGGTGATGCAAATCTCGTTGTCCAGCCTGACGACGGTACATATGTGGTTGTTCCAAAGCTTTCGTTTGTCCATCAAAAATTTCTAGAAACTTGAGGATGATGACATTTTATTAGTAGAATATTCTTACACGTTTAAACACATAAATAAATTAAAAATTACTAACTATGAAGGATTATTTATATATAGCACAAGCAACCCTTCTACTCATCCATCAAAACTAGAATATAAGACCACAGCTTCAAACTAAACAGCATAAATGATTGTCTAATCTAACTATTGTTTGTGTTGGTTAGAGTGCAAGTTGTGTGTGAGGTTTTCGATAAATATTTGAGCTAATAAATCGCTTGAAAGAGTATACGGACTGTACAAAGTAAATTGTAGATATTTTGATGCTATTAACCCATAATTAGACACCAGAGTTATTTGAGATATTAATAGCTGGAATGTTGCACTATCCAAGCACTTTACTTTAGAAGTAAAATAAATTACTACGAAATGGAGTTCGCTCCCGCACTGCAATCAGTTTTCATTCCCTACATCATCCTAAGGTTAGAAAAAAAAAACACACAAAGAAATAGCATATCATAAAACACACAATATAGTATGCTGTCCAAACGAAAGCATAGTAAGGCAATCGTGTTAGAGAGTGTAGATTTATGTTCAAATTCAGCTTTCTTAAGCCCGGATACATCTAGTAGTAGTTGGTGTATCTGTATATAGATAAAATTTGTTATTATAAATAAAAATTATCATCCATACTTAATAAAAATTCAATATAGAACCGTGTCAACTACCTCCTTATTCTTATTCGCATGTATGTCTAAATCGATCAATATGAAAACTAAGTGGATAATCTCAACATTTATTTTATTTATATATTTTGTATCCACTTCATGAGTATAAGCCTACGCGCCATGCCGAGTCCCGTACGTACCCTCAACAAACTCGGAAGCTTCCTCCATTCATATCCAATTATCCGCTGTCTTAACATATTATATCCAACGCCTATAAACCCCGCTCATGTCTCTCATTTTCACCATCATCACATCGACACGATCCAATTCCTCATCTAAATTCCTTACTCTATCTTCTTCTTCTATAAAAACCCAATAACCCAATAATAAACCCGAAACCCGTTTATAAACGAAGTGAAGGGAAGCAACAATGTGTGGAGGTGCTATAATCTCCGACTTCATCCTCCCCCGTCGCGGGTCCAACTATTCCATATCCGCTTCCGATTTCTGGCTCGACTCCGCTTCCTCCTCTCCCCCGATTCCGCCACCTAAAAAAGGTACCGCATTTCCTCATTACATGTAACTCCTACCCTCATTCCTTATTTGCATTCACCGTAAATTTTCTTGATAGAAGCACTAAAATGCAAAATGTAAGGTGAAAAATTGAGCTAGGGTTTTTGTTAACGGGTTTGGTGGACTTACAGGGATCCGAAAGCGAGGAGAGCGGAAGAATCTCTACCGTGGGATCCGGCGGCGGCCGTGGGGCAAATGGGCGGCGGAGATACGCGACCCATCGAAGGGAATTAGGGTTTGGCTCGGGACCTTCGCCACCGCCGAGGAAGCCGCCCGGGCCTACGACCGCGCAGCCCGCCGCATCCGCGGCAGCAAGGCCAAGGTCAACTTCCCCAACGAGGACTTCGCGCCGCCGCCGCAGGAGGAGGAGAAGGCGGCGGCGCCGATGAAGGAGGCTGCGCCGATGAAGGCGGAGGAGGAGCAGGGGGAGGTCGCGAGGCTGAGGGAGGAACTGATGGCGTTTGAGAACTACATGGATTTCTTTGGGGTACAGTTTGGTGATGGATCTGAATCTGGTGCTGGTGGGGCCCCGGGAGCGGCGGCGGCGGCGGCGGCGGATGGGGTGCTTTGGAGCTTTGATGATCTGATGCCGGTGGTGTTTTAGGGATGGAACGTTTCGAAGTGGGTCGTTTTGTATAACTATTTATTTATATGGTGTTTGCAGTTTGTATTTTTTGGTTCTGAGGCTTTTTGGAGATTGTAATTTAGGAATTGTGTTTGTTTTAACTTTTTAAAGCATGGTCTCTCATTTTTTGTAAGTGCTGTTATTTTGAAAGCTGAAACCAGAAATTGTTGTACTTGTTAGATTGAATAATAAATTTCCAGAATCATCTCTTTCATTTGAAAATTTTGTTTGGAATTGGTATAATTTCTGATACTAGAATCATATATTATTACTAATTAATACATCACAACAAGACTTAACTGGCCATTATTAGCCTCAACACAACACACTGAGAAAAAATTTACAACAGAGTAAACCAGTTTACAAAACTCAAACTCTCAAAAATAAATCTCAACTTTACATCACACTAAGCGCATATATTAATAAATATGCTATAAACACCTACTCTAAGGTGTGATGCATTGCTTGTACAACACATCTTTACCATCTGCCAAAGAATACTTATACCCGATCACACCTCCGTCTGTCCCTACCTCCGGCGCCAACACTTCCTCGGCATTCCAATACCAAGGTTTCAAATATGGGCCCATGTCCGAATCGGGTACCATAACAGATCCCCAATCTCTCAAACCTGCTTTCACTTCCCTTACTCTCCTGTGAACAAGAAGGTTAGCCATGTCTTCCTTTTTAAACTCGGAGACTGTGCGGGCTATGACCATGCATATGAGTAGGATTAGAACCGCGTCTTCGTCTGGAAGGAACTCGACTGCCAGTAGCTTCCAGTTTATTAATGCTGTGGCTTTTCCGTCGGGGTTTTCTGGGCAGTATCGGATGAGGGTGACGTAGTGGTCTTCATCTTGGTCGGTTGTGTTGATTGAGGGTTTGTCGGTTATTAGCTGGTACTGTGATTTTCTTCCTCTGAGTAACCTTACCTAGATATAAAAAAAATATCATTGTCAGCTCAGTTAATTAAACGAATGGATGCCATATCTTTTTTTTAATTGTCCCCATCAAGTTCGTTTAAACCTACCTCTAACCCTCGTTCCTCCAATAAGTAGAATTATGTGAATCCTCTTGTAAGAGGGATGGTACAATATTTTGTCAGTTCATGATGCACGTGTTCAAACCATCTCAATCATTTACTCTCAATTTATACCTCATGAGATCTATCTCTGAATTCTAATCAGATATTTTTGCTCATCAATCTCAACACTTTCTTTGTTTTAAACATGTCTAATTCATGCCTAGCAAACATAGTTATACAAAAATGCTCGTCATCCTACTTCGGTTTCGAATAATTCAATAGGTTATGCAAGTCCTAATGGCCATCCATATAATGAAGATTATCTAGGATACAAAGAAGGAACATTGCATTCCTATTCATATCTTGGATTGCTAAAATGCTCACAATTCTGTATTTTTACGACTGAAAAAATGAACAAAACACGATAAGCTTATTTAATCTATCAGTCGACTATCCTTTTATTTTAAGTTAAGAGAAATAGAAGATTACACTATATATTAAAAATTGCCAATAGTTACAGAAGCTTATGCATACAAGTTAAATGTTTTATAACCGACTGAGTATAAATACGGGATTTAGATATTAACTTACCGTGTCAGTTGAATTTGAATTCCATATGTGAAAGTTCGGTCCATTATCCCATTCTATTTTCAGGAAATCTCCTGTTGAAAAGGTCCAAACTACCGTATCTTCTGAGTTTTCTCTATTTGGCGTCGCGGTCCCCACTATCTTCTCTACAATCACAAGAGAATAGTCCACAATTGCTTGGTAAATTAGAAATTTTCTTGAGCAGGGGAAAAACAATCACAATAATAACCATTGAAGATAATAAATTTGACTAACGAGGGGCATAACCCACGGAGCTGGCAACATATGACCAAGAGCCTTCTTGAATTTCAATAATTCTATCTTCCCATTTTACAGGCACTGGATTTTCAGCTCTTCTCCTCCAAATTCCTCTACCCACTCTACAGAAAACACCAGAATTCGGAATTCCGTTAATATTATATACTTTTATTTTATGCATTTAAATCCTTTGCTTTAAATTTCATATTGTTTATTGCCCTTTTACTCCTCTCAAGGTTGTATCGAAGCCCTTGTGGGAGAAATAAAGCTCTTATAAAGGAAGAAAGAGTTTTTCTATGCGAGAGCTATTACTTAATAATACTTATTTGTTCTTTTGCTGCATACATGCATTGCAAGTAGTCTCCATGAATTGCTACTAGGTTTTGTGCATTGTGAACATATGTCATTACATAATAAACCAGCAAAAATGAACCT
The DNA here is from genome assembly GCA_030015575.1 of Agapanthus africanus. Taxonomy (NCBI): domain Eukaryota; kingdom Viridiplantae; phylum Streptophyta; class Magnoliopsida; order Asparagales; family Amaryllidaceae; genus Agapanthus; species Agapanthus africanus. The sequence continues at coordinate 88,759,641 of JASDDO010000028.1, read as the reverse complement.
TGCAATTAATTTAAAAATTCATTTTTCCTTGTAGAAAGGACAATCAGAACCCACAACCCAACCGCTTGACTAAGCTTATACCATCCTAATTTAATAAACAAAGAAAGCCTAAATTGCCCTTAAGGCCTTAACTATGAGAGTACGAGTGTTCTGAACTACCTTAAGTATTTTGTTTAATTTACAGTAACCTCCACGGAAGTGCCACACTTAAAGGTATGTTAGTAATGAAAATACTCCCTAACAACAAAAGCTCAAGGGAGTGTATTGTAATTTAGAAAACTACAGTAGTTTCATAAAAACGATGATATCTAAGGGTAGTTTAGTGTAATATATCCATAAAGAAAAGGAGACAAAATAGAACTTTCTTCTAAACAGTCATGCTGTCGCCATTACGAATTCTAATTAGTAAAACCAACTATCTTTGGTTTTTCAGATAATGTCACAAAACCTTAAATCATGCCGACAATGTCATCTGGTGTTTATACTGATAGAGAATCAGATATAAAATTTCAAGCTAAAAATAAACATTCTTAAAGAAAACAAACACTAGAGAAGAACTTACCGTAATCGAACAACAAAGCACTCTTTTCCCCCATGATCAAGCACTGTGCGAGTCAACCAACGACCTTCTTGAGGCCGATACCTATTCATCCTTAAAATCACCTCCGAAATCATCGCTCCACTATCGTCAGTTACTCTATCCGGAACACATTTCAACAAGTACGGAGCTTGAACTGGGGGTGTAATTGATGCTAAAGCTCTCAATTCCATCTCCAATTCTCTCACTAGCGTGAAAGAAGTGGTTCGTAACAAGTCATTGTATGAGAAGACTGTTGTTTTAATAAGTTTGCTGTTTATGAAACAATTGGTACCATGTTCTCGAGTTTCTAATACAATGCCTTTGGTATTGAACTCACAATAGAGGTGCCATGTCTTTTTCCAGGATGAAGAGGGTAGGTCGGAGAAAGGCTTGTCTAGTTTTAACGATTTGTAGCATCTTGCAGTTCTTAGCCTGAGGAATTTCTTGCTTCTTCCCTTTAGTTCTTTTTCATCCGATTTTCCCTTGATATATATACACACCTATGACAAAAACCTGTCACACTTTTCATTCAAAGACATTGTTGTAGATGCTAAGGTATATAGGTGTATATATCTTGATTTTGGGAGAATATGTTTACATAGGATTACATATGTAACGAAGAAAATCAGCAGCACCGGAAAAAAGCCCAGCACTAAGCAGTTACCACTGGAATAAATAAAATCATGTAGTTAAGAAACGATTTCTTAAAAAATTGATGATCATTTAATCATGCAGATAGTAACAATGTAAAAGTAATTATAACCACTTTTTAGACCTTTTATAATTAAAAAACTTGTGATGAAAGTTCATTTGAGTAAAAGAAAATGAGTTCATGCAATATATTGATGTTATGCATCTCCAAAGCATAAGACAACAAACTGATGAAGTCAACTATTTAAATCACCAGGAGGTTCTATGAAAAGAGAGAAAGTAAAACTAATGCCGTCTCTTGGCTCTCACCGACTCTACACACTATTGATTCCTTCATTTGTTCACAGAAATGACAGACCATCAATTTACAACACCAGGAATCCAAGAGGCAATCAGCCAAAAAACATAGCAACACCCGAAAAGGATAATTCAGTAGTAGAAAGGAATCCAGGAAACCGATTGTTTGACACTATCGTGACTTGTGGCGAGGTTTCAGATATAAAATACTCAGTGGCGCACTTTTTTGCAGCTTATTTTCTTTTTTAAAGGGGTGACAGTGATTGCAGGATGCTTAATGTTCATACTTTTATGCGTCATTTTGTAATCCTGCATTCATATGTTTAATGATGTGTTATAGTTGGCTAAGGTCATACTGACTCTATCAGAGGCACACGCATTATTATTTCTAAGGATTGACATCCAATTAAGAAATTTATAGGACGTAACATTAAGGCCTTAAAGATGTACAAGAAACATACCAACCAGAAAGTAAAGGCAAGATAGTGAATTCCATTTTGAAAACAATAAATTAAGGAATTGCAGTAAACTCCATTAAGAATCTGGGCTGCAAGCTCTTGTATGCTCTATTGGTATCGGCATCAGAGGCCACCCAACTGAAGAAAACTCTTGATGGAGAGTTCATGGGACCGAACGAAGCTCCTGACCTCTCATAAGGCCCATCAAATGCCTCCTCCCAAATCCTTCTTGTTTCATCGAACTCTCTTTCGCTCGCTTGATCCCCAAATCCGATTATCTTTTTATCTATGTCCCCAAAAGCATTGAAGTCCTTCGCGTAATTTACCGGAAAGCTCTGGGATCATAAACAAATGGGCTATGTATTCTTAAAATAAACAAATGAGTTATCATGTACAATGAGTATATTATTCTCACAAAAAATGGATTTTATAAAATGATAACCCTCCATAACCCAAACGTTTATTCACAAAACAAAGACATATATCCTTTCCAATGATGTTAACTGTGAGAAACTCTAAGGAAATCGGATGCTTCCTTTTGTTTTAATCGGAATGCAAAGGATTTTCACTTCAAATTACTAAGGAATGCAACACTTCTCCTTTGTAATAAATTGAAATAAGCTTCATGCAAAAGTCCCAAACCTGAACAACATACTCTTTTTTTCCTGAGACTATTTTTACTGTATACTGACAAGTGAAAACAACTACAGTTTCATGTTAAATTAGAAAATTTGAAAACAGAAATATGTTTAGTTAGTTTATATGTATTTTGAATGAGAAGAAAGATGTTTAACATTAGAGATATTTGTGATTCTCCCCATAAATATAAAAATAATCAGCCGAGTTAAGAACACCAAAGTAACATATCTTTTTCATACAATTGTAACTCAAAAATCAGACAGATAAAAGCCCCATTATCTTCTACAAAGAAATATATAACTGCAAATTTATGAACTGGCATGTATAATTAATGTAATATCTGGAAAAAGGATCCAAAACACACAGCTCAACATAATTTAAATGGAAAATGGTTACCTTATGAGTCAACCACATTAGAAAGATATCAGAGGCAGGCACCAACTTTGCACCATCATTTCCGTATTTTCTCACCAAATGTAAGAAATCCAAGTATCTTTGCTTTTGCCGATACGAGATACACCATCTCCAAAACAAATGTATCAGAAAAATATGAAACTAAACTTTGATGCTTCTCCACTGCAGCAGATATTTCTCCACCTTCCTCCGTAATTTCATCATCGCCGTCCATTTCAAGATCGAATGGCTCAGACGGATACCTCTCTTCCCAAATTTCTTGACACCAGAGAATTGCATATTTCTCGTTCTCCTCATCGAATATCGACGGTCGATCAATCACTGTTCCGAATCTCAAAGTGCAGTACTGACGGTAACCAACCTAAACGGAGGCAAATAATTTGTAAATTACTTAGAACGCTGCAATAAGGATGTGTTTGGTTGCTTGTAGTTCGAGAAAGCAAAGGGCTTCATTTTATATAATTAACTTATTGCCCTTAAATTTTCGCATTCCAAGCGTTCAAAGTGTGCAAGCATTGAGCACAATTTCAATCGTAGATTTTCTGACTTATAGTTTAGTTCCAACTACATATCGAAGCAGCAACTATTGTTGGATTAGGAAGCTCTACTGTTAGTGTCTATTATTGTAATACCCGGTTCTTTTTGTACTCTATTATCCGAATTTTGATAATAATTTTTCCCTATATTTTCTATTTAATTTATTCCAAATATATTTCATCCAATTATTTTTCCTAATATTTTATCCCTAGCCCACATGGCCCAACTCCCTAACCCAAACCCAAATCCCAAACCCCCCACACACAGCCGGCCCCATCCCCCATCTCTCTCTTTCCATTCTACTCTCTCTTTTAAAAAGTGCCGCTCCTCCTTCACCTTCTTTTCTTTTCAAATTTAAAATCTCAACTGAAAATTTCACACTTCAATTCTCATAACTCCACTAATTTCTCATTCATTTCCATTAATTCCCTTTAATCCCCACAATCCTCCATCCCTCTCCCTCTTAAAATCAATCATCTCTTGCTTTCTCGCTGCCATCACAATATTTTCCTTCTTAAAAATAACTGTGGTCGAGCCCTAACCCCCAAGGCCATCACCGACCTTCCCTTTCCACCAAGCACCCATCAACCCACTGCCCTCGCAGCCACCAACACCCCACCGCCGGCAATTTTCCCCTCACCCCGAGACCCACCTCCTGCGGCCGCCTTCAACTTCTTCTTCTTCTACTTCTAACCCCATCACCATCTTCGACTTCATCCCGTCGCCGAACCCATCAACCGCAGCCCAACACCAAGCCCGTACCCTCAACTCCGATCAACTCCCTACCTCACCGCAGCCCGCACCTCGACCTGGCCTCGCTACTCTTGTCGCTGCCACCTCCTGGCTGAACCCAACACCACCATCATCTTCCTCTCTCATCACCAAACCCATCTCCTTCCTCCTCACCAAAACCCAATCACCAAGGCCGAGACCTCCACTACCGGCGCCCCTCAGCCCAGAACCCCCGACCTCACCCATCGTCGCAGCACCACCTTGTTGTTACCATCGACGCCGACCTTTGCATCGCCGACGAGCCTCCCTGCCACGGCCAGAGCACCACCACTGCCGTCGCCAGCAGCTCCGCCATTGATTTTAACCCAAATCCACGGCACCATCGAGCTCAGTCAATTCACCGAGCACTTGCATCCATCCCAATCGCCGTTGTACCGGTCGCCGTCGTCGCCTTCCAAGCCATAACCTCAACCTCGGTCTCCGTAGCAATAACCATCGTCAACATGGTTGCCGTCGCAACACCAGCGTACGTCTGTCGCAGCCCGCGTCGCGTTCGAGTCTCACTCACTCCGCGTAAACGTAGTCTCGTGTGTCAAGACGAATACTCGTCGCGTGGTGTCGCTTCTATATCAGCGACCAAAGCAAGTGAACTCCCTCAACTTACTTAATCTTGCTATACATACATACATACATATATAGTTATATTAATCGGTTTGATAAATGTTAATCTTGATTTAAATAAATAAATATATATATATATATATATATTCTAAGTGTTAGCCGTGATTGACGTAATCAAAATCTATTTTAAAACGATGGAATTCATAATCAGTGTATTCCTTTACTGTTAATAAACGTCGTGTGGAAATTTGGACGGAAATTATCGATGTTTCGCACATGAAATGACATCCCCTATAACCAACATGAAATCTGGAATTTATTGTATACATCGCCGTATTAAATTCGTAGTAAATCGTACAAAAATTGTATCATGGCGTGCGTAGGCTCGTTACGAAGTACACAGAATAATCTACGAATCTCTGGAAATGGTTACTGAATATTGCTTCGCTTCGATAATGCAAACTGAAGAGTATTACGGCTCTGGAATGCAGTCCAGAGAAGTAATCTCTGCTAAAACTTGTTTTTAAACATCTGTAAATCTCTGAATATGCGAATGTGCGGAGTCCTATATCGATGCGTAGAAAATTGAGTTAACTTTCATATGCCGCTGGTTTCACCAAATTCCATCACAGTTTGATATTTATAACATAATTTATATTGTCGACATGTCTGGCTGTTTACTACAGTAACAGTCTATACGTAGTGACACTAAACAGACCGTAACTCTCAGTATACGTGGTTATTACTGATCCGTCTGTTGTGTTAGAATCTTAACTGGTAAATATATATTTCATTGAACTGTAGCAACACCTAATTCTGAATATAATTAATGGCAAAATGCGTTCGAAGTTGGACTTTCAGTTCTAAAGTGGGATTCCAGCAGTGAACATCTGTTTTAAAACGTTCGTATCTCCCTAACTAGAACCCCTATTGGTATGGAACCAATTTTATTGTCTAGATAATTGAGTCTACTATTTATGACTTTTATATTGTTTCGCTTGATTCTGCACATATCAATAACTGTGAATTTTCTAGCCTGAATGACACAGGCTGTCCAAATTTTACCCGTAGTATAATTCACAGCATTTCTATCATATTGCGTGAGTGTTATATCCTTAGTGATTAGAGATTATTTACATTAACACCCTAGTAAGTATAGCGCATTGTCAAGTGATAAGTGGTATCGATTGGGTGTGACAAGTACGTCAGTAAAAATGATATAAGTGAAATCGTGATTGAACAGTGAAAGTGGTACTTATTTGTACACGCCTAATCTGATACTTGAACATATATTGTAACATGGGGTAATGGATAGTTGGGTAATCAATGCATATCGTGGCACGAGAGTCCATTTAAAAATCACCTAACATGAATCCCGTGTCTCATCCTGTGGGGTTTACGGGACTTGTACTAAACATGACATTGATTTGTGGCGTTTATATCGGACTACTCTCGTATAACACGCAATTTCATTATTGAACTACAAACAAACACATTAGAATAGAATTGCCAGACTCATGATACTTTGCCATGACACGTATATTATACTGCCCACATATTCGCATTGTTTTATATTTTTATGTTACTGCTTTATAATCTCTAGTTCATGCTTATTGTTTCGCAACATAAGATGTACTGTTATATTATAATATTGTATCTCTCTGACGACCTGAGTATGTATGCTCAGAATGAGAAATGGACTTAGCTCGAATCAGAACCTACCTTACATCGAGAATATTGCGGAGATCTATACAGCGACGCCGGCGCTATTATTTTCTTTGACTCTATCTGGTTAGTTGTATTCCTGATATTAAAAATTTGTATTCATTGCACTCTGATATGATAGAATTAGTGACTGTATTTCTCATTATTTGTGTTGTATTTACTGCGTATCATAAACTACTGTAAGCCGAAATGTAACTACGACAGGATTATTCCTTAACCGTAGAAGTATGGCTGGCCTAGTCATCCTCGTATTCCGTATTTTGGAAAGCGGGACGTGACATAGTTTTGTTGGCATCAAAGCACCAGGTTTAAAATGAGATTACAATTTTCGATTATGGCTTGACAATTGAAATCGCCAAATCGGTGGAGTGTAACCTTATTTCACGATTAGGAATTCCTCCATGATTAGGATTCTTATAATGAGTCCTGCTACATATTTTTGACCCTATCTGGTAGAGTTTCGCATGACTTGGTAGAGTTATATAGTTGTAATTATGAACAACTGCATAGTTACAATGTTATACTCTGTTTGAGTGACTAGGAGTTCCACCTTTAATTCCTTTCTCGATTGAGTTTTACCATACCACAAATTCTTGTTTTGATTGTCCAATCTCGATCTCCCTTGCTAGCTTATATCGTTTCCGGGTTTTCAAATCTATTATCGTTTCTTCATCCTTATACATTTTGCCGATTTTATTCATGCTTACGTTTCTTTCCGAACCCGATGCATTCTCACGTCTTCGAAATTGCCCTATCACGTTCCATACTGTTAAGTTCCTATCAGAGTGGCGCAGCGGAAACGTGGTGTATCCATAACTCACAGTTGAGTTCGTCGTGGTGTTCATTTGATGACGTACTAGTCTTCTCCAGGAGAATTTACTTGGGACACGTTTTCCATATCTTTTTGAGTAGATTGTTGTTATCGTCGTATTTTCGTTCCTTATATTTCAAGGACGAAATTTTCTGTAAGAGGGGTATGATGTAATATCCAGTTCTTTTTGTACTCTATTATCCGAATTTTAATAATAATTTTTCCCTATATTTTCTATTTAATTTATTCCAAATATATTTCATCCAATTATTTTTCCTAATATTTTATCCTTAGCCCACATGGCTCAACTCTCTAACCCAAACCCAAACCCGAATCCCAAACCCCCTACACAGCCGGCCCCATCCCTCATCTCTCTTTCCCTTCTACTCTCTTTTAAAAATTGCTCATCCTCCTTCCCTTTCTTTTCTTTTCAAATTTAAAATCACAACTGAAAATTTCACACTTCAATTCTCATAACTCTAGTTAATTCCTCATTCATTTCCATTAATCCCGACAATCCTCCAACCCTCTCCCTCTTAAAATCGATCATCTATCTTTCTTTCTGGCATCACAATATTTTCTTTCTTCTGAAAAATAACTATGGTCGAGCCCTAACCCTCAAGGCCATCACCGACCTTCCCTTTCCACCAAGCACCCAGCAACCTACTGCCCTCGCAGCCACCAACACCCCCACCGCCAGCGATTTTCCCCTCGCCCCGAGACCCAACTCCTGCTACCGTCTTCAACTTCTTTCTCCAACCCCATCACCATCTTGGACCTCATCCCCGTCGTCGAACCCATCAACTGCAGCCCAACACCTAGCTTGTACCCTCAACTCTGATAAACTCCCTATCTTACCGCAACTCGCACCTCGACTCGACCTCGCTCCTCTTGCCGCTGCCACCTCCAGCCAAACCCAACACCATCATCTTCCCTTCTCATCACCGAACCCATCCCCTTCCTCTTCACCAAAACACAATCACCAAGGCTGAGACCTCCACTACCGGCGCCCCTCAGCCCAGAACCCCCGACCTCACCCATCGTCGCAGCACCACCTTGCTGTTACCATCGTCGTCGACCTCCTCTGCATCGCTGAAGAGCATCCCTGCCACAGCCAGAGCACCATCGCTGTCATCGCCAGCAGCTCCACCATTGATTGAACCCAAATCGACGCCACTATCGAGCTCGGTCATTTCATCAAGCACTTGCATTCATCGCCAATTGCCGATGTTCCGGTCGCTGTCATCGCCGATGTTCCGGTCGCTGTCATCGCCGTCCAATTTGTGGCCTCAGTCTTCGTAGCAATCACCATATCATTAACATAGTTGCCGTCACAATACCAGCGCACGTCCATCGCAGCTCGCGTCGCATTCGAGTCTCACTTACTCCACGTCGCGTAAACGCCGTCTCGTGTGTCGAGACTAATACTCGTCACGAGGTGTTGCTTCTATATCAGCAACCAAGGCAAGTGAACTCCCTCATTTGCTTAATCATGTTATACATATATATATATATAGTTATATTAATCGGTTCAATAAATATTAATCTTGATTTAAATAAATATATATTCTAAGTGTTGGCCGCGATTGATGTAATCAAAACCAATTTTAAAACGACGAAATTTATAGTCAGTGTATCCCTTTACTGTTAATAAACGTCGTGTGGAAATTTGGACGGAAATTATCGATGTTTCGCACACGAAATGACATCCCCTATAACCGACATGAAATCTGGAATTTACTGCATACATCGCCATATTAAATTCATGGTAAATCATACAAAAATCGTATCATGGCGTGCTTAGATTTGTTACGAAGCAGACTGAATAATCTATAAATCTCTAGAAATGGTTACTGAATATTGCTTTGCTTCGATAATGCAAACTGAAGAGCATTACGGCTCTGGACTGCAGTCCAGAGCAGCAATCTCTGCTAAAAGTTGTTTTTAAATACCTGTAAATCTTTGTTCAAATATGTGAATGTGCAGAGTCTTATATCGATGCGTAGAAAATTGAGTTAACTTTCATATGCTACTAGTTTCACCAAATTCCATCACAATTTGATATCTATAACATAATTTATATTGTCGACATGTATGGTTGTTTACTACAGTAACATTTTATACGTAGTGACACTAAACAGACCATAACTCCCTATATATGATGGCTATTACCGATCCGTCTGTTGTGTTAGAATCTTAACTAGTAAATATATATTTCATTGAACTATAGTGACGTCTAATTCTGAATATAACTAATGGCAAAATGCGTTCGAAATTGGACTTCCAGTTTTGAAACTGGGATTCCAGCAGTGAACATCTGTTTTAAAACGTCCGTATCTCCCTAACCAGAACCCCTATTGGTATGAAACCAATTTTATTGTCTAGATAATTGAGTCTGATGTTTATGACTTTTATATTGTTTCGCTTGATTCTGTACATATAAATATCTGTGAATTTTCTAACCTGAATGACGTTGGCTGCACAAATTTTACTCGTAGTATAGTTCACTGCATTTCTATCATATTACGTGACTGTTATATCCTTAGTGATTAGAGATTAGTTGCCTTGACACTCTAGTGACTATAGCGTATTGTCGAGTGATAAGTGGTATAGATTGGGTATGACAAGTACGTCAATGAAAGCGATTGAAAGTGAAAGTGATATAAATGAAATCGTGATTAAACAGTGAAAACAATACGCATTGTACAAGTCTAATATGATACTTGAACGTATATTGTAACATAGGATAAGAGCTAGTTGGGTAATGAATGCATGTCGTGGCACGAGAGTCCATTTAAAAATCACTTAACATGAATCCAGTGTGTCGTCCCCTGGGGTTTACGAGGTCTTGTACTAAACGTGTCGTTGGTCCGTGGCATTTATATCGGACTACTGTCGTATAACGCGTACTTTCGTTATTGAACTACAAACAAACACATTAGAATAGAATTTTCGGACTCATGATACTTTGCCATAACACATTATATTTCCCATATATTCGCATTGTTTCATATTTTCGTGTCACTGCTTTATAATCTCTAGTTCATGCTTATTGTTCTGCAACATAATATATATTGTTATATTATAATATTGTGTTGCCCTGACGACCTGAGTATGTATGCTCACACTGAGAAGTGGATTTAGCTCAGATCAGGACCTACCTTATTTTGAGGATATTGCGGAGATCTATACCAACGACGTCAGCATTATCATTTCCATTGACTCTGTCTGGTTAGTTGTATTCCTGATGTTATAGATTTGCATCCATTGCACTCTGATATGATAGAATTAATGACTGCATTCCTCATTACTTGTGTTGTATTTACTGCGTACCATGAACTGCTAGAAACCGAAGTGTAACCACAGCAGAATTATTCCTTTAACCGTAGGAGTATGGCTGGCCTAATCGCCCTCGTATTCCGTATTTTGGGAAGCAGAGCGTGACAATTATTTTTCCCTGCTATGTAGATCCTCGCCACACATCCTTATAAAAAAACACCAACTTGTGGGCACCCTTATTTCCCACAAATCTCCACCATTGGATATTACTTGTTCCTACTAAGATGGAGAAATAATAGTAAGACAATCCGGATCCACTGTTGTTAACAGAACACAAACTTATTTCTTCAAGTAACTATTTACATATTTTTCGTCACATTAATTGATTTTTAAATATAAAAGGCATGATTTTAAACACATCATTCATAATCCTCACATTCTCCATCTGTATAGCTTACTCCATACTTTTAACTCATATAAATTTAGATCATTTTTATAGAATAATCAATCTCAAGTGACATTTATCTATATCGCAGGGACAAAATCATAATTTTACCGGATCAGACAAGCAGTGGCAGTGCCAGATCCAGTGAACATCAATCGGCGGCAAAATAATCAGCGACGAATCGATCGAATCGGCGATCAAAGGCATCCACAGCTCCTCGTACCTTTAAAAAATAAACCAAACCAAATCAATCCCAGCCGTCGATTAATCAACAAAAAATTAAATCAAATAAGCTTATGAATAATAAAAAAAATAGGAACCTTTGGATCGAGCGGCGATTGGGGGCGAGAGAGGCGCCGGAGAGGGAGCGGAGGAACGAGAGGTGCGATCGGGCGGCGGCGACGAGATCGAGGGTGAAGCGGATCTTGTTCGGATCATCGGAGCCAGACCCGTTAGCGGGCGGCGGGTTATCGGAGGCGGTGTCGATGATGATCCGACCCGACATTTGGAATTTTGGAATCGAGAATGTGAGAGAGTGAGTGGGAGAAGAGGAATCAATTTGTGTTTGTTGCTTTTTGGTTGTTGACGGTTGATTGGTTTAATACTTGATTAGGAGGGGGTGTTGTTTGTAAAATGTAATAATCGAGAATGTAATAATGGAGCTCGCCATGTAATCTGTTGAGTATGGTTAATAACGGTGTCACATTCCGGTTAGATTCCCGTTAGGATGCATATATTTCTGTTAGTTCATATGTCATACGATTTATTCGAGTAAACAAGTTATCATATTTTAACAGATGTTTATTTTACTCATATAAAATAGATATTATGGAAGTTCAAGTTTTATTATATGTAGATGATGGTTAATATGTTCATGGAAAGATAATACAAATCGAAATGTTTAAACATAAATCGAAACACAAATGAGAAGAAGGGAAAGAGAAAATTGCTTAGATCCAAATTATGCTTCAAACAATTCTAATAGGACTAACATTATGTCTATTTTGAGAATTATGTGCATAGTCCATTGCCAATCAACAATATCCAAACTTCTCATGGGCTCAAATAGGTCATTATCAAATCTTGTGACTCATATTCAACATCCAAACATCATTGCATGGACCTTTTTCTCATGGACCTATTGGTGGTTTGGTACACATCCAAGGAATTCTTGAGCTTGTTTCCTCTTGCAATTTGTGGCAAAAAGTGTATACTCCGAGCAAGAAAAGATTTGCAAAGAAAACCATCATGTGTTTACTTTTAAAAAGGTTTTTTCTTAAGGATGTTATTGAACTTGGATTCTAATGTACAAGTTAGACAATTGTCATGTCGAACAATTTCCTGGATTTGGATTTGGATTTAGACTCGTACTTACGTGCTGGATCTGGATTTGGACTCAGGCTTTCATATTGGATTTCGATTTCGATTCAGACTTTCGTGTTGGACCGGTATTTGGATTTAGACTTTTGGCATGAACTTATTCGAGTTCTCGTACCATTTATATTATGACTTTTATTTCTAGGGGGCTTTTGTCACATAATAATGCCATTATTTAATCTTATTAATGTGCAGTGTTGATCAAAATTAATAATAATTATTTTTAATATTTTAATAAAATAATTATATAAGATTTTATTGATAATTAACAATAAGTCAATTATTATTGAAAGTACATACTAACCAAAGATTTTTAAATATGAAAATTGTATACTATCAAATTTTAATCTAGTTTTTCCTAATTTTTGTTCGCGATAAAATTCTTTTATTAAAGCAAAAAATAAATATAATGTTGTAACTTATAAGCGCATTCAAAATCAAAATGGAAAATATCCTGTAAGCAACCAAAATAAAAATAATAAAAATTGATTCAAAATAAAAAATAATCTTCTATAAAGAAATTACAATCAATAATCAAAAAATAGGCAAAATATGCTTTTAGGGTTTTATGAAATATAATTTAATCAGTTAAATCATAAATAAAAATGGGATAGGATGTAGGGAAAAAACTATCCTAAGATCTTTAGAAAAAATTATAATATATAATTCAATCAATCAAAATATAGATAAAAATAAGATGAGATCAAGAGAGAGAAAACACTTTTTAGAGTTTCAAGAAGTTGCGAATATAATATAATCAATCAAAATATAAATAAAAATAAGAAGAGATCAAGAAAAAAATATATAGTTTTTTCTTGATCTCTTCTTATTTTTATTTATATTTTGATTGATTATATTATATTTAGAATTTGAAAGAGTTCATGTGGATAGAGATGTTTTAAAGTCCAAGCACAACTTCATAAAAAAAGGTCTGTTTTTCATTGGAACTTTTTTCCCCAATTTTCATAGCTTTGCTTTGTGTGTAGACTAAAAATTAGACTTTGGTTATTCAATCCAAATCCAAATTCAATAAACCAATAACGCTATATTCTAAAATCCAAATCCAGGTCCAAAACCAATAACGCTATATTTCAAAATCTAAATTAATCTGAGTCCACAACCACTAACACTGTATTTTAAAATGCAAATACAAATTCAACAACACTAAAAGTTGAAGTCTTAGAAAAAGTCCAAACCTAACCTTAGAATCCAAAACAAATAATCCCCCAAGTTTTTTTTATCTTGCATTATTGATGATACTCGATACCGGGGTTCTCCCAGATCATGACACGCGGCAAGTGACGTGTCCCAAAACTCACGAGAAAGAAGCAAGAAAAGCACAGTGGAAGCATACCTCGGGCCTTTGACCAGAGGATGGTCCTGACTTTCGGTGGCTTCCCAGACCGCTTCCGTGCCCGCCTTACAAACACCCATTGGCTCGCCTCCGAGCCTTCCCGCATGCTGAGTTCCCTCAGCCCTCCTACCTCGCCTCCGAGCTATCGCTGAAACAAGCTCCCTTGGCCTCCTGCTTGTTCCCGAGCCTTCCGCCGAGCCAGCATCCTCGGTCTCATCTACCAACCCACAGCACAAATCACAGGCGTCTCCGCCACGGCTCCGCGAATCTCGCTAGGCGCGAGATATTCGCCACCCGCGATCCCGCGTTCCCCGCCATCGCGTTCCCCTATTAACGAGCATATCTCGTCATTAATGGGAAATCCTGCCTTCCACGCAGGCGCAACGCCAAGAGAGTAACGGCCGGCGTGAATCTCGCACCCGCCAGCCCATAGCTACCACTATATAAATCCCTCTTCAGACGACTCAGGTAAGGCAATTTTACCTCAATAGGCCGCTACTCTGCCCATTTAGCCCGTCTAACCTGATCGTCGGAGGGTTCTCGGTAAATAAAAATAAGATGTGATCAAGAGAGAGAAAACACTTTTTAGAGTTCCATGAAGAAGTTGCGAATATAATATAATCAATCAAAATATAAATAAAAATAAGACGAGATCAAGGGGAAAAAAAGATAATTTTTTAGGGTTTGAAAGAGTTCTTGTGGATAGAGATGTCTTAAAGTCCAAGTACAACTTCATAAAAAAAGGTCTTCATGTTTTTTTCTTGGAACTTTTTTTTCCCAATTTTCATTGCCTTTGCTTTGTGTGTGGACTAAAAATTGGACTTTGGTTATTCAATCCAAATTCAAATTCAATAAACCAATAACGCTATATTCTAAAATCTAAATCCAAGTCCAAAATCAATAACGCTATATTTTAAAATCTAAATTAATATGAGTCCACAACCAATGATATTGTATTTTAAAATGCAAATGCAAGTACAAATTCAATAACACTAAAAGTTGACGTATTAGAAAAAGTCCAAACCTAACCTTAGAATCCAAAACAAATAATCCCCCAAGTTTTTTTTATCTTGCTATTCTCTTGATTTACAAAACCGATACCACTTTTTTATGCAAAAACCATTTTAATTGATAATAATAAACTAGTCGTTTCCTAATTATTCTCGAGCTCATATGAAGAATAAATCGATTCTGTTGGACAAACTATAAAATATCATATCATTTAAAATAATCTCGATCCATATAGCATAGCTCTTTTAGATCCAAGCAAAATCAAAATTGATCTCATTAAACTCGACCATAAACAAGTTGATTCGAACCTAAATTATTTTCCATTTCCCAGCAAGTTTATTTCAAATTGACGTTTTCCCCCCTTGAAATGAAAAAAAAAACACCAAGGGTTCAGATGAAATTTCTTCGTTAGAATAAACAATTCAAATATGGTTTGGCAAAGGTGTTGAATAATTTAAGCAAGGATAATGAGTGATGTTTGCCAACTACCAAATTAACTACAAAGACAACGACTAGAATTTTTTTTAGGAAACTCCGCACATTGCACGTCACTTTTACTAATAAAATTGGAAAACAAAAATATTAAAGATTGGAAGGAGAGAATTTTATTGAGTTTTTCTATGTTTACATGAATCTCTTCCAATATATATACACACATCAATACTTGTGCACCAGCTAATCTAAAATGGAAAAATAAAATTAAGCAAAATTCTAATTAGTTACAATGAGCAAATCATGGATTGATTGATTTTCTAATAATAAAAAAATGGTTAATGGAAAGAATCTAGTAATTTGCAATCATGAATAATATATTTTGCTAATATATACACGTTTTGCCGTTTCTGAATTTCTTTGATTAATTTTTTAAGGGATTATATTTTTCTTATGATTTTTAAGAAGGTAAAAACCCTTGATCCACTGTTATAGATGTTATGGATGATGATCGTAGATTATAAGAAACACACCTTGAATAACCCTAGGCTTATAATAGTTTTATTTGAATATGGAGTTCCATTTTAGTCGATAATATAATCGTGTTAAGAACCGTTTTACTGAAAAGCTTAAGCTTTTAGGTTGTGGGGAACAATTTTTATCAAAACAACGTCATAATACTTTAATACTCCCCCTCACGTGGGAGTTTGAATTTCACGCCACGTGCAAAGAAAGGCCTCTAGTGGAAATTCTCGCTAGTATAGACAGATAAATTGGAGTAAACAAATATAATTTAAATTGAGAGCTTTGAGCCCATGGCCTCCTGAACCTGGTGTGCTCTGGTACCATGTTAAATATTAAAATAAAAGATAGAATTCCGGAAAAAATACTAAGAATTTCTTATTAATTCATTGAGGGATGCATACCTAAATATACATGAAGTCTGTTAATAAGAATTAACGATTTTTTTTTTACATAAATTTAAACTTTATAAATTGAGATATGCACATATTAAAAATAGAATGAAGATTTGTGCATATCACAGTTTAAGTTAACCAAATATGTGTATATTAAATTAGAAAACTAATTAAGATATGTGTTCAAATCAAATCATAAGATGATATATTAGAATCGGTAAAACAAAGATTTGCATATATCTTAATATCCCTTCCTCAATTTTTTTTTTGGCCCTGCCCGTAAGCCCTAACCTATGCATACAATATACAACACACTCATGCACACCACACATAAGCACACAGCACGTCCGTATGCATCGAGGAGACCCATGAATTTGTCCGAAAGTGTTAATTTGTGGTCACTTCCCCTTTTAGAGTTTGTGGTTCGAATCCCGCAATCTCCCCAAAAGAGGAAATGCCCATACCAATTGAATTACCGCTCATTGGTATCCCGTCCTCAAGTTGAGCAATGAAGATCATGAATACCCAACTTGACAACCAAAGTTCGGAATTGTTGATGTACTTGTACGGATATATGCAGTGACAATTGGGTTTTTATTATAACCATTTGTTAAAAGAATATTTTCTCTCATTTATCATCATCATCGTCATGTTAGCTTCAGAGCTTTGATGTGCAAGACATCAAGTTTGGACTTGTATGCTTAGTGCATGTATATCAATATGTTATTTTAAGCTTTAAACAAACTTGTTAATTGGATTCATATATATATATATATATATATATATATATATATATATGAGAATTTTGGAGGAAAGAGATCATTTCCTCCTATGGAGTCGAAAAAATACGTCCTCCATCATGTTTTTCGACGATCGGAATCCATCATCTTTATCGTTATCATCTAAAATATGGGTACGCTAAATTTCATGTGATTCTACAACCTTTTCACCATTGATTTAGCAATGTAAAAAGTTCTATTGCCGGTAAACCGTTAATTTTGAACCACTAATTCAACGGTGAAAAGTTGTAAAATCACATGAAATTTGGCATACCCGCATCTTAGATGATAACGATGAAGATGATGTGTGCCGATCGTCGGAAAATATGTTGGAGATTGTATTTTTTCGACGCCATAGGAGGAAATTACCTCCTACGACATCTTTCCTCCATTATTCTCTCTCTCTCTCTATATATATATATAAGGTTCGACGATCGGCATACATCACCTCCATTTTTATCATCTAAGATGTGGATACACCAAATTTCATGTGATTATACCATTTTTTTACCGTTGATTTAGTTGGTGCAAAATTAATGGTTTACCGACAATAGAACTTTCTATATTGCTATTTCGACGGTGAAAAAGTGGTGGAATCGCATGAAATTGGTGTATGCACATCTTAGATGATGATGATAGATGCCGATTGTCGGAAAAAATGGTGGAGGTTGTATTTTTCCGACACTATGGAAGTAAATCTCCTCCTATGGGCTCTTTATCTCTCTCTCTGCGCGCGCGTGTATTTACATGCATTATTGTATGGAAAAATTATAACGTACCCATGTGTGTCTTTCAGATTTTTGGGGAGGTTCTATTATACAAATGCCCAAGGCCTAATCACTACATGCCATATATATAAGAGCGCAATTCAAAAGCCTAGCTATTTGGATTTAGGCGTAACATGAACCCAACCGCTTCTTGATCTTAGTCAATTGGTCCGCAAATTAACATGTGGATGCCCAGAAATTTTTTATTTCTTTTCTTCCAACTCTGACTACCTTTAAATACACAAGTATAGAAAAACCTAAATTTTAGCATTTCTCTTTCTCTGTGAGTGTGTGTTTGTTTGTTCTAATTTATTCATGCCGATTTCAATTGAAATCGAATGGATTTTTCAGACAAAAAATTTCATCCTCTAATATACTTTCCAATGCACAAGAAACAAAAAACGACACAAGTGTCTCTTCCCGTCTTATATACACCTATATATGCCCATCCCATCCAGTATAACAACACCGACACCGTTCCATTCTACACTCACAAAACAATGTCACAATCCGATTTGTTTATATTAATGTTAATTTGTTTCTATAATATAGAATATAACTTATATATATATATATATATATATATATATATATATATATATATATATGCATGAAACCGTTTCAAGTAACAATTGAACAGGCAATGATGAAAATACTAAATCAAAATCATATTTATTCATGAACTGGTCAAAATTTGTTTCTCTCATCAGTTTCATTTTGGATTCTTATTGAATTATTAAGTGTCGTTGTTTTTAATTTGTTGCGAGCAGAGAGTCAAAAAGATCACTTTGGGTGGGGAAGCGTAACGGATTCGAAGACAAAAAATGCCCATAAGGATGTTAGCGAGGCTAGCTTGCATTTGCATTTGCATGTGAGTGCATGGATGATGATGTATTCCGTAATTAATGGTGGCTCCTGCGCGTTGATTGCAGCTGGCTGGCTCGCATCATGCCATGCCAATATGCCATGCCATGCAGCTTGCGAGAAGCCGGAGCAAAGTGCAAAAAGACCATGACCATCGAATAGTTTTGTCATATATATAATATAGAGCTAGCACATCCAAAAACTTAATTCATTCCCACTAGAGCTTGTCCCCTAGCTAGCTCTATAAATTCACACTTCATCCACGTCACTCACAGTAGCTAGTAACGTA
Organism: Agapanthus africanus; assembly: GCA_030015575.1. Classification (NCBI taxonomy): domain Eukaryota; kingdom Viridiplantae; phylum Streptophyta; class Magnoliopsida; order Asparagales; family Amaryllidaceae; genus Agapanthus; species Agapanthus africanus. Next base: position 88,740,662 of record JASDDO010000028.1, on the reverse strand, counting down.
CGTATTCAATAAAAATGAGACCTCTCCCCCTCCTCCTCTTCAGCACCACCCTCATCCTCCTCCCCTTCATCTCTCTATCCTCACCCCATGAAACCTACATAGTCCTAACCCAACCCACCCTCAAACCCACCCACTTCCGTACCCACCACCATTGGTACTCCTCCACCCTCAACTCCCTGATCATCCCCACTACCCAATTAATGCTGCAACACCACCAACAACAATCCCAATCCCATCCACCCACCCTCCTCCACACCTACACCACAACCCTCAACGGCTTCGCCGCCCGCCTCACCCCTCCCCAGCTCTCCTCACTCCTTTCCCTCCCCTTCGTCCTCTCCGTCCTCCCCGACCGGGCCCACAGGCTCCACACCACGCGGTCCCCGCAGTTCCTCGGCCTCGGGCCGGCTTCCGATTCTAAGCTCATTGCTGAGAGTGGAGGCGGTGAGGGGGTTGTGATTGCGGTGTTGGATTCGGGGATCGATCCGAGCCATCCGAGTTTTAGGGACGAGGGTTTGGGTTTGCAGGGGGAGGTCCCGGCAAGGTGGAAGGGGAGGTGTGAGGTGGGAGATAAGTTTCCGGCTGGGTCTTGTAATAGGAAATTGATAGGAGCTAGCTTCTTTCCTGCTGGGTTCAAGGTGTATCTTCTTCTTCTTCTTCTTCTTCTTCTTCTTTTTGGGTAGAACTTCCTTGTTTGTAGCTGAATGGGAAAGCCTTAGGATTCTTCTTCTTCTTCTTCTTCGAATATGCATGATATGAATTACTTATCATTAATTATCTTACATGTGATATTAGGAATGCCTTGGGATTTGCATTACCTTGAAAATTGCTTTTCCATCCCTCATGGTCATAAGCCTATTTATTACTTAATTAGCAGTGTGATGATAGCCATTTTAGCAATTATACACTAGTCCTGACTGTATTTTAATTAAGTTTATTAATGTAAATATTTCATAATTTCAGGCTGCCGCCTCCGCCACCAACATCACCGCCACCACCACCACCACAGACATCATGTCCCCATATGACACCGACGGACATGGGACCCACACTGCTTCCACCGCCGCCGGCCGCCCCTCCCAAAACGCCTCCCTCTTCTCCACTTTTGCCACCGGCACCGCCTCCGGCATTGCCCCCAACGCCCGGATCGCCGTTTACAAGGTCTGTTGGTCCTCCGGTTGCTTCGACTCAGACATCCTCGCCGCCATCGACGCTGCAGTAGCCGACGGTCCCGACATCCTCTCGCTCTCCGTCGGTGCCGCCCCCACCCCATACCACCTCGACCCCATTGCCATCGCCGCTTTTGCCGCCTCGGTCGCCGGCGTACTTGTCTCGGCCTCGGCTGGGAACGACGGCCCTGGCGAGATGACCGCTACCAACATCTCGCCTTGGATGGTCACCGTCGGGGCCGGGTCCATCGATCGAGACTTTCCGTCGGACATCATCCTCGGCAATGGTGACGTCATTACCGGAGCTTCTTTATACGCGGGCCCCATGGATGACCGTTATTTTCCTCTGGTAAATAATCCGACTCGACTCTGATAGCATGTAATATGATATATTCTCAGCGCAAGCCACAGTAACAAATTATTAGTTCTCAAATCTCTCTCTCTCTCGCTCGCTATATATATATATATATTCTGACAGGCTTATGCGGGTGACCTGTCAACACCAAGAGTTGGGTTCCGGTCCTCCGCTCCCTTTTGTATGCGGGGGTCGCTTGACCCCGAGGCTGCACGTGGTAGGGTCGTGTTGTGCGAGCGTGGGGCAGTGCCACGTGCCGAGAAAGGATGGGCTGTGAAGGAAGTTGGTGGGGCCGGGGTGATTGTGGCTAATCATTTGATTGATGGGGAGGGTCTCGTCCCTGATGCCTACTTGATCCCTGGTGTTGGAATCGGAGCTATGGATGGTTTCAGGGTACATGCTTACTTAGCCAATGAGAAGGAGCCACGTGTCCGGTTTGATTTCCGTGGGACCCGGCTTGGGGTCAGGCCTGCTCCGGTGGTGGCGTCGTTCTCCGGTCGGGGGCCGAGCGTCGAGTCTGCTTACATCATCAAGCCGGACGTGATTGCGCCTGGGGTCGGGATTCTGGCCGACTGGACGGATAGTGCCAGCCCCACGAGGCTTATTCAGGATACACGGCGAACCAAATTCAACATTTTGTCCGGTACATCCATGGCGTGCCCTCATGTATCCGGCATCGCAGCATTGCTGAAAGCCGCACATCCGGACTGGTCGCCTGCGGCTGTAAAATCAGCTATGATGACATCTGCATCTACAATGGATAATTTGGGTCATGATATTACAGACGATAGCTCAGGAAACAGGTCGGCTGGTTGGGCCATGGGGTCAGGCTATGTAAACCCGGAAAAGGCTGTTGATCCAGGGCTGCTCTACGATATATCGACCGAGGAATACATAAGATTCTTGTGCAGCTCCAACTACAGCCCAAAGGATATTTGTACGATTGCGCGACGACCCGTGAAATGTCCATGGAAATCAACCGTCGCACCTTGGGATTTGAACTATCCATCGATTTCGGTTGTCCTGCAGCAATCGAATGCTACTACGGAGCTTGAGGTGACCGTTCCTCGAATGGCGACCAACGCAGGAGAATATGCGACGGAATACAACGTAAGCATTCAAAATCCAATTGGGACTACAGTTACGATTCGGCCTTCAAAATTAGCATTCCTCAAAAAAGGAGAGAAATTAGGGTTTCTTGTTAAGATCGCTACACTAAACATGGTGGGATTTAAAAGGGGAAGCTCCAAAACCGAGTTCGGATCGATGGCTTGGACGGATGGAAAACATGTAGTTAGAAGTCCAATTGCAGTAACATGGCAACAAAAGTGGTGATGCAAGTAGAAGCCGATGTAATAAGTTTAGTAGAAAGCATAGATACTTAGCTTTTGAATGAATCATAAGTTTTGCATTTTGATAAAAAGTTGTGTGGAGTAATTTTGATTGCTTTCTACAAATACTCTATGTATGTTACTTGATGTTAAATTTCTGGAATCACAAATAGATCGAGTATTTCTAATAAGTAATCAATATTTTGGTTATATATGTGCAAACATATGCATCATCATAATTTTTAAATTTTGACGGAGCAGGCCAAAAGGTTTTTGACCTATACTATGAATGTTTCACCATTTGAGCCAAGTTCGAAACATAGCTTTCGTCTTAATCTACCATTTCCTGTAATGGAAAACAATACACTTTGGATCTTAGAACAACAAACAAGAATTTTGTAGTAGAGATGTGATTATATTTAATCCATAAACCGCTATGCAGGATCTAATTAGCCAATTAAAGGATTGTTAAGAGTTAGACAAACCTAAGATTTGTATACAAAGACCTTTTAAACTACCCACGTTATGGTGATGCCGTATTATGAAAAATTATATGTTGAAGCAGTCATATGTGCCTGGTTATGAAAATGAAAGAAATAATAATACAGATCCACGAAGCTATTGGAAGATGGCTGAAATTTTCCATCTCAGTCTCTCTGTTGACCCCGATGTATTGCATCCCGCGCACTGAATAATCCACTTCATATTCTTGGCTAATATGCGTTTTACTTCTCTCTTTTCGCTCTCTCACACAACTCAACTATAAAATGCAACAAAATCCCCTCACCCTCCCTCTCTCACGCACACATCACAAGTTCCATTTATCTCTGGAGAGAGAAAGCTCCATTAGTGATAACAATGGAGACAATTAGTCATCGGACAGTGGAAGTGAACGGGATAAAGATGCACGTGGCTGAGAAGGGCGAGGTCCCCGTCGTCCTCTTCCTCCATGGATTCCCCGAGCTGTGGTACTCTTGGCGCCATCAGATCCTCTCCCTCGCCGATCGCGGCTATCGCGCCGTCGCTCCCGATCTCAGCGGCTACGGCGACACCGATGCGCCTCCCAACGTCACCGATTACTCCATCTTTCATATCGTTGGCGATGTTGTTGCGCTCATCGATTCCCTAGGTCAAGATCAATTGCAATCTCCATTTTTTTGGATTTCTTTTTTTGGTTTTGTTGTGATTTTACTTCAATTACTGCATCTTTCATATATGTTAATTGTCATCGAGGTTTAAAATTGGATTAGTTTGGTGAAATTGGGATTGCTAGGGCAGTTTTGATAGAAGTTCATTTCTCTAGTAGAGTTAAATATTTTATTTTTCTAGTAAAAATTTGATTATTATGAAACTTTTAGGCCTCATTTGGCGACAGGGCCGAAACCACGGCTGATGATGCTCTATATTGGCGATCTTCCAGACCAGGACACGTGGCAGATGACGTGTCCCAGAACTCAGAAAAAAGGGTCCACAGGGGCCGATCAGGCCGCCCCTATACCCGAACTGCAAGCACAAGCTGGCTCTCCTCAGGACCCCTGTAAATTGGCCTCCTCGGCCTCTCAGCTCGCCTCGAGCGGCCACAGGACCAAGACTCCTCGGCCCTCCCGCTCGTTCCCGAGCTCCTCTGCCGAGGCCATCTTCCTCGGTCCCTCCGACCGATCAACTCCACCACTCACAAGCGTAACCGATGCACCGCAAATCTCGCCATGCGCAGATTCTCCGCCAGCACCATCCCACGTTCCATGCTATCACGATCCCCATTAACGAGCGATCCGCTAATTACGCGGGGGTGACGTCGGAAGCGTAATTGCCGTCAAATTCTCGCGTCTGCTGCTGCGTGCTGCCGCCACTATATAAACCCCCATCACAGAGGGGTCAAGTAAGCCTTTTTCACCCACTTAGCCGTTACTCTGCTCAGATCTCGTACTAACTTGATCGTCGAAGGGTCCTCAGTGGTACCAAACCATCCCAGGACTTCTTTGCAGGTACTCGGCGTTGACTCCTCAAAACCACCAATCTCCTCAAAACTCATTGAGACCCACACGCAACAGGAGATCATCTCGAAGATCCACCGGGAGATCGACGGAAGACAACATCTGACGGTGACCCGAAAAGGACCTCCATCAACGGCTAAACTCCATAAATTGAAACAACAACACGTTTGGCAACTAAAATAGAGTTTTGCAAATAGCCGCTTCAAAAAGTTTCGAAACTCATTTTTCTAAACTAGTGGAGTTTCACAATGTTTCATGGCGTCTCTCTTTGTATTCTCTCTCACTCTTAAAAATAAACTATGTTATCAAACGACCTTCAACATTAGGGAACCCCAATTTTATGTGCGAATCGTGATTCGTTTTAACTTGGTCGACACGTTTTGGAAATCTTGTTGCCAAACTAGGTTTAGGATTTTGGATGCGTTCAGTTCATTGTTAACGAAGGGGTTTTGTATTCTTATGTTTGTTGTGGATGAAATCAAAGAACTGGAAACCTAGTGCGATGGATTGCACGGGTTTGTTTTGATTAGAATAAGGTTTTTATCTGATTGATAACAATGAAGGATTGGGCATGTTCAGTTTTAGGTGAAGGATTGGGCATGAGAAGTTTTAGGCTTTGTATGCATCATGGCCAAAAGTGAGGCTTGCTTGTCAGTTTCTTTTGTTTGTGCGTATATTAAATAGTTGGATTACTTTGGATGTATTGGGACCAAATGTGTTATGGCGAATGGGTCCCAACATAAATATACGACACACAAAATAAAGTACACATCAATTATGGAATTGAAAATGTGTTGGGTTATGGGAGCATCCCGGCCATCGAACCGTGGCCAAATGTGGAACAAAAATTTTCTAAAACCCAGCGCTAGCATTACCCGATTTCCAAGATCGAAACCATTAACCCTAAAACTAACAAGCTAACAAAAAGAGATAGGAACGGTTATACCTAATGAACCAAGTCCTTCGGATATTCAACCATTTCCAAGCTCCTAGTGATGTTGCGGATCGACTTTGGTCGCCGGTCTTCCTTCATCTCCGATGATCCACCCGAGAGAAACGGCACAAGCTTCAGGTTCGCCAAGCGGACCAACCGACTCTCCAAGATTGCTAGTAGTGGAGAGTGTGGCTGTAGGATAGTCTCACCATAATTCTCTCTCAAACTTTAATGCTCATAGAGCAATCATGGAAGATTTGGAGGTGATCAAGACAAGAATGGCATGCGCTAAATATGCTAAGTGTTTTGGGTGTATGAATGAGAGTGAGCAAGAGAGAGAGACCCAAATGAATGATCAAATGAGCAAAGCAAAACCCACACCCAAAAAAATTGGCCGGCCCTCTCTCCTCTCTCAAAATAATGCACACCAAAAACACTATTTCATTTAGCAATAAACAAATACAACTATACTAATCTCTACATGCCAAAAACCCATGCTTTGACCCATGTCGCCTTTCCACCTCATTTAAAACAAATGATTTTTCAAAAGAAAATCAATAATGAGGTTGCATCTTCTAGAAGCCATTCCGTATAAATACGGAATGATTCTCGGTACATGTATCGAAATACACATACGCGTATTCGTACGAAAATACGAATAGCCAAAGAGAGAAAATAAATAGTGAGCAATAATACTAGAATACATATATATAAATACATATGTAAATTATTAAATCAAAAATTAATTTAACAATCTGGCTCAATCCTAAACCGTTAGTATTATCAACCGTCCGATTAAAGTCTGCGCAGCCTGTGCACATATTCAATCAGACACCTGTATGTTCCAACATACATCAATTACACCATATCGCCTGAACCGTGAAAACTCTCTGTGTGGGACTCTAAAGACTCGTCAATACGCTGACAGTGGGTTTAACCACAATCACGTCAGCGGCACTAGCTGTACGTAACGGCTACCCAGGTATTGAGCGAAAGGAAGGCCGACGAGCAAACTCATCCGAACCCCTACTGAGCCTGTCAATGACAATATCCGTATAGTCCGGTCTGTTCGTCTAAGAGTATCGCATATCGAGTATAGGGGGTGGATAAAGTCAGACCCCTAACAACGCGATAATTCGTGTCGGTATGAAACCCATCACTACCCGAGAAACTATCGATCCTAGATCGGTAATTCTCATATATCCCGGCCGAGAATTTCTAGTGATGTCCACCCGTGCACTGTGCGACATCAACCCCCAATACCGGGAGAGACGAATCTCCGACGATCCGCTCACTGCCTCCATGTGGCTCGGGACTGTACCCAACTAAAACCTGTTTGCACGACTCCTTTGAGCTGTGGTAGGGTAGTAATCAAAGCACAGTAGGAACTCACACGAGACAAATGACGGTCTCAGGTCGACAGACTAACCTATACACATGTCACCAGGGAACTGCTATCTGACTATAGGTATAATACCAACTAGTATGTTCCCGGCGAGTCCGTCCAGTGTACTCATAACCCAATGAGCACCTGTATACTATCTTAGGTGAACAACTGACACCAATGGCTTGTGAGACTAGCCACCGCCCCTCGTCAGGGTCTAGATAAGTATATACCAGTCTACACTGGAGTATCGATGCCCAGTCTCGATACTCCCACGACTAGGGACATTTAAGGATGTGCTTATAGACCCCCAGCTCCCACGTATGTGATCGCCATCACAATGCTGGCAGTCAAGAAAGAATCCTATGGGCTTTATCAACATATGATGATAAAGACTAACCAGATAGCATACTGTCATCTCGAGTAAGACTGTTTTATCAGTATAGGTTCTCGCTCAATCATCATGATCACATACCTGCGACTATGATAATTGCCTTGAGGGCACTATAGCCAACAATCTCCCACTTGCACTTAAGGCTAATTATTGCGATGTCGCATACTCACAGCCCGTGTGATACCGAACACCCAACTCCTCTACTAATCAGTTTCACAAATCTCGTTTGTAAAACTATTGCGTTCAAGAAATAGCCTCAGTGTGTGGATCCGCTCCAGTGTTTCTTTCTATGTCTCTCTTTATCTCAACTTCGCGGAGAAAACTATCTCCCGAAATGAGCAATACCCGTCTTAGAATATGTCCGGATATCTGATGGGAACCAGTTCATAAAAGAACTCCAAATCCAGCAAACTTCTTAGACTGTATCGTCTACTGAACTCAATCAGTACACTACGCCATACCATCCTTAGTATCCGTTTAGACCACCTGTCCAAACTACTGCCCCTCGTCAGAGGGAAAACTATAACTCTGACAGTCACTCTGTCATCTAGGTCACCTTGGAAGCCTGAAATGATAACCGTCTTTCAAAGGAGGCCGCCGTTATCAAATCCCTAGAACATCCACTTATGTTCATAAACTGCTTCCATTCGTTTTTCTCCAGGATTGGATTAATATATCAACTTATTGCATCTAGTACAAAAACAACATCTGGTGTGGTACTTGACATGTCACGATTGACTCAATTGCCTAAGCAAGTGATATATCAATCATGCACATCCCTCTCCCTTTAGTCTGTAAGACACCTTTAAAGAGGGTGACTCCATCACCTGCAGGTTCACCACCATGCCAGGAGCCGTCCATTCTAAAATGTTTTTAGAATACCGTCTAAGTACCCATATTGGGACACTTCCCAAATCTAGATCTAAAACCATAGATCTAGTAACCAGAATGTCTGATATAATATCCATAACCTATATGGAGAAACCACTGTGTGACAACCACAGTACAACTGATCGTAGTATAGGAATTTCACTTCCTATAAAGTGCATGTCATCCTGAATACCAGGACACACACCCTACTACCTTCTTACCAGATCCATCCCCTATTCTGATGAAGTCAAAGCCTATGGCTGTTACATCAAAAATAGATGATCTTTCTCCGATATATCTGCTTTAATCTATAAATAGGCATAAGCTACTTGTCCACTACGTTTCCGCTGCTCCCACTGATTATGACAAACCTCTGGCAGAGTCATATACACGTGCACTTCTAAAACTAGTTTAGAATGACGCTATACTCATTCTCCTGCCGGGTCTCATAGTCTGGAACAACAGTAGTGTCAAGTCTGGGTAAACAAGAACCTCCCTATCACCGTCCTTGAGGCTACTGAAGTAGCTCTCGGGTGCCTGAGGTAATCCACCATATCTGCGGAGTGGCTAATAGAATGTCAATCATGATTGAATTTTTAGGTCTTATTAAATTTTCCGTAATCGTTTGTGGTTCTGGAATCACTTTCAGTTCTACCATACTCCCACTACTGTTTTCTGAAAAAATCCATTTTACTAAAACTGTGGCGAGTCAAAAACAATATCACTATTGATCTTCCAGAAGGTAGAAAGTTAACTCTCGTCAAAACCCGGGATAACCCACAAACAGCCATTACTGAAACGTGCCCTGAGTTTATCCGGATTCTGGTTTTAAGCATCAGCTGGACGACTCCCTATACCTTAACATCGTTAAGATATAAATTGATTATATATATATATCTAATATAGAAACAAATGCACTAATTTAATTGGAACCGGATTCAAATCATGCACCTGTCTCCAGTGCATGTCAACTAAATGGAGAGAGGCCAATCAGCATTACTCAACTTAGGAGTGCATCCATTTATGATAACCTAAAAAAGAAACTAGTTTCTCAAAATCATCACTATCAACTGAATACCTTATACAAGTATCTACTCTTCGATCACCTTGATGAATCCCGATACTTGCGACACCTGGTTCTCTACTTTATCCTTGTACCTATAACTTCTCAAACTTGGACCTTCTATTTCTACGAAACACTTGTCCAAAACTTGAGAAGTCATAAATAAACAAAATATAGTACGAGGACCAACCCTTTTGTCCTAATGGACACTGGACAACATACAATACTTTGTATAAGTCCGGTGAGTTTAATAACTCAAACCCTGTGGATTGTAAGTTGAAAATTGTACTATGGTTATGACTTACACCGATGTTGAGTGCTCCTTACCTAACCATCAACTGATATAGGTAAATATCATGGATATAATTTCAAAAAGTTATAACCCACTTTATAAAAATAAACGTACGGATATATCAGTTTGAAATTGGTGCATAACAACGGATATTCAAAACAAAATACTTGCCGTCCGGCAAACAACCCAGGCGATTTTCTCAAATATCACCAATTACAACGAATTCCGATATAATGAGGATGATCACCTAATTCCCAATAACTTACTCCCACTCATCATCTGTAAAACCATACATATGCGAGAATCAAACCTGGTAAAACATACTCTGGAGTAAAGATCTAATTGGGAAATCAGTTTTCAATTAACAACGCATAGTGAAACTGAAACATTTAAAATGTTTTGTAAGGGTATCCTGGTATTCTTAGTAATGCCTCTTCCATTATCCAGATTCATGACTGAAACCATATATTTCTTTGTCATCTCTCCAAATCCCTTTATTTGTCTTTAGTCGTTACCTTCTGTACACCATTGTTAGGCTTAAATGGTTTTCTTCCTTTCCTACCGTTCGATACCAGCCTATGGTTTGGAAGAAAACTATCCAATAAGCGTTATAGATGTACTCTCCTAATCCTAGGATTACTCACAACCTGAGAGAAGGTGATGATAAAAGACAACCGAATAAACCTTATTCCTGTTTCTCCTGAACCAGAATCCATCCTCGAAAAAGTTCCTCCGAGTTCGTATATAACCATACGATGGATTTATCCAATAGGATTGGATGTTCGTAGTGATACGGGGTGTTCTGGAGAAATATAAAGGCGAAGTAGGAGTGGCGTTGAAAGACTTGGTTTGGTCGTGAATATCAGTCGCAATTTACTTTGCCCTCTTTCTAATCCTTTTATTTGTCTTTACTTATTACCTTCTGCACACCATACTTGGGCTAATTGGTTTTCTTCATTCCCTACCTTTCGGCACCTGCCTATGGTTTGAAAGAAGACTATCCAATGAGCATAATAGGTGTACCGTCTCCTAATTCTAGGAGCCCTCACAACCTGAGAGAACGTAAAAGGAAAAGACAACTGAATAATCCTATTCATTTTCTCATGCGAAGGGTGAAGAGACACTGCTTCAAATAAAATTTATTCGTAAAAGATTTTGTAACGTACAAGCTCCCTAACTTGAGCCACAAATTAGCTGCTGTATCTATATCTGCGACTTCTCACAGAACTTCATCGGCCAAAGAAAGCTGAATAGCACCGTGTGCTTTCATCTCAAGTTCTTCTTTCTGCTCTTCTGGCATGGATGCAGGCAACTTGTCATTTCCAGACAATACTTTGATCAATCCTTGCTGCACCAAAACTGCATACCTCTTTACACGCCACAGACTGAAACTGTTTGTGCCATCGAACTTCTCTACTTTTTAATTTGCTGTAGCCATCGGAGCCGGAAGAGATCAATACCAAAGCTTTGATACCAGTTTGTTATGACAAACGGGTTCCAACATAAATATACGGCACAAAAAATAGAGTACACATCAATTCCGGAATTGAAAATGGATAGCACACGATTTAACATGGTTCAGCCAGATAGACCTATATCCACAGGCGAAGAGAGCAACAATAAGATTCTATTATCTCGAAAGGAGAACACAAAATAGTTATAATACTCTCAATCTCATCCAAGCCTCACTGACAAAAGAACACTGACAAAAGAACACTAAAAAACGAAGAGCAGCTCAAAACAAAAAGGAGAGAAGAGAGCGGAACAACTCTCAATACAAAGCTCTTCTCTCTCTCTATTTTTTTCACGTTCTATTGAGGATGAAGAAATGTCTTTTTTCTTATGACGATCAATGCAAGCCTTCCCTCTCTTTGTCGACAAAAGCACGAAGCATGTTTCACCTTTTAAATATGCTATTGAGGATGAAGAAATGTCTTTTTTCTTATGACGATCAATGCAAGCCTTCCCTCTCTTTGTCGACAAAAGTACGAAGCATGTTTCACCTTTTCAATATGCATGACAAATGCATTTGAAAGCAATAGATGATGTCTACTTCACATGGAACACATCGACTGCTATCCAAAGATAGCGATAGTGGGTAGACAAGTCACATCAACAAAATGGGGGGACCCTAAATGATTGAGACTGAAATGGATTTACCAGTGCGACAAATTCTGGGACATTTTTTAAAACATTGTACCGTTTTTATTCTAATATTTCCCAGAATTACGGGTAGACAACCCACTTTTTGGTAAAATTACCGGTAGTCCATAATTAGTCACCGATTCTTCCGGTCTCTCTCCCCTCTCTTCTCTCTTTAGATCATCTCCCTCGTTATTCTCTCCTCTTTTTTTTCTTCCCCGCCGCCGCCTCCCGTCCCCCAAAAAACCCAATGATTGGGATCTTGGAGCGTTGTCGGCGGAGAGATCCTCCGTCCATGAGCCCCATCGTTCCATCGAGTCTTCCTCTCTTCTCCTTGTTCCCTCCTTCCTCTTTCCTCAACATTAACGTGAGTTTCCCCCAACTTCAAAATCTCCGCTGATCCGCCGACGCCCACCAATTTCTCCACGTCCAACAACTACTCAGCCACCATCGACGCCGCCGAAAAACTCCAGCCATCCTTTCTCACCCTCGCCGAATCGTAAGCAATCCCGTTTTCCCTAACCCATCCACACATGCCTCTAGCAATAATATTAGCAAAATCACTAATGTTTATTGTAGAAATTTATGAGAACCATCAAAATAAAGAGTTAATAATCTTGAACCGAAGAAGGAGGATCCAAGTGAAATAAAGGTAAAATTTATTGAGACTTAATTTCAATTACAAATAGATGAAAGATGATGGACCCAACCTTACATAAAATCAAATTAATTTTCTTATTTCACTAATAAACATCAACCTAATTATTGTATAAAAAAAATCATCAGCCCAATGCCAGACGAGAAATTATAGAGTTTACTGCATTCGTCGACTATGCTTGCCTAATTGTTTTTGGAGTTTGCCAACTACACTCCCGCCTCATCGGCATCATCAGCCCAATTAGCTCACTGGCGTTGGAGTTTGTCGACTAAACTCGGCGGCGTCTTTGGAATTCGCCGCGTTCGCCTCGTCGGTCGCCGGCTTTTTTGTGTTTGTCGGGTTCGCCGTCTATGCTCGCTGGCTTTTTTGGTTCACCGCCTTCATTGCCTTACCTCTTGGAGTTCGTCTTTGCTGCCATTAGTCCGAGAGGCCGGATGTTGCTTTCTTCATAGAACTCTTTGGGTAGCTACGTCAAGCATTTCCCTTTATTCATAAGAGGTGAAGTAGATTCCCGAGGACGAATCATTTATGCTGATCAAATCTTAGAGCTTCCAGGATCGATAGGCCTCCTACATAAACACCTAAACTGCCCTCTGGGTTGAAGGCGCCATTGGTCCATTGTTCATGCCAAGTCTGATAAGTTAAATTTCTACGCTAGCACAATTTATTACTATATAAACAGTCTTATGCTCAACTCCCTCCCTTTCTCGAAACATACTGCGAAGATTTCTCTACACAAGTAACATGTCAAGCTCCTACTCATTTAAAGTGTTGACATTGCTGGCATCCTGTTTATTTTTCTATACAGGTGTTTGTAGTGCGACATGACCGGGGCGCTCCGGTGGCTTGAAATCTGTGCATGTTCAGGCCAGACAAGGTAAAGGCACTTGTGAGCCTAAGTGTCGCATTTATGCCTCGGAACCCAACCTTGAAGCCTGTCAAGTACTTCAAGTCTCTTTATGGAGATGACTACTATGTTTGCAAATTCCAGGTTTTGTCAATTATGTCCTTTTAAATTCCGTTTGGAGTTTACTTATAGCTATTTCTCGGGGTATTGCATCATTCAATAGTTGAATATGTTTTATTTCGCTCTTGGCTTATCTGTGTCTTAGAGTTAAACATAATTTTTCAGAGCAAACTTATCATCTTTCTTTTTCTTCTAAACTTGTATAATAATTTGGAGGATGCCAACCAAACACTTAGGATTATGACAAACGCCTATTTATTAGTTTTCTCAACTAGGGAGTCGGCATTAATATAAGATTTGTTGAATCTTTTGAGAAGCTTTGCTTTATAACTAACCCTGTTTCTTTGAGACTTGGACTTTTTATCCTCAGTAATTGTACTTTGACAATGATTAGGTCTGCTTGATTAGCTAGCCATGATGGCCAAGCTCACAAATAGATCATAAAGAAGCTATAAACGAACTTTATTTTTGGAATTTGAGGGTTGTATCCCACAGTTTGCATCTCGCTGCCTCCAAATCTTTTATTTTTTTTAAAATTTATATTTTTGGTACTGGCCCGTAAGCCGCAACCTATGCACATAACACACACAAGCACACAACACACACAGGCACCCAGGAGACTCACAAATTTGCCATATAAGCGTTAATTTGTGGTCACTTCCCCGCTCGGGGTCCTGGGGTTCGAACACCGCACTCTCCCCAAGAGGGAAAGTGCCTATACCAATCTGTAGGCCCGCTTAAAAATAAACTATGGTTATCTAAACTCCATTCCCAAACAGGGCCCAAGAGTTTTAAAAAGTTGCAATTTCTTAATCTTGAGTTTGCCTTGCCAAACAACATCATCACTTAAGTGAAATCTAGTTTTTTGAAAGTTGAAACCATGACTTGTAGGCCTCCAAGCCTTGGTCTTGCTCTAACTTAAACAAAACCATGGTTTAGGAAACTGCTGCGCCAACTAGGCCTAAGCATTTCAAGTTGGTATTGGCAGGTACCGGGAGCTGCGGAGGCAGAATATGCCCGCTATGGTACTCATATGCTCCATCGGAGATTCTTTGCCAATCCCTCTTCAGCTCCACCATTGATGCGCTCGAAATCTTGACTTGTAAGTTCGGTCGAGCTATTACTTTAGTTAATCAAAATGGCAGTTTTAAACATTCCTGCTGCGATTAGATGAATGTATTTAATCTTTACCCATAGATAGAATGAATATTTCTTTAATATGCGTGCAGCTCTTGAGCTCCTAGAGACATTTCGATTCATGGGCATGCACTTTGCCTATATTAAGCAGTCATTTGTTTTTTGAACTGGAAATTATCTTGGACCCCATCCAGTCCATAGGATTTTATTTATTTAAGGAGAAAATACAATCAAGAGATAATCGATGAGCCTTGTGTTGTGTTCATCCTAGCATCTATGCTGCATTCCAATAAGAGGGTTCTTGCTAGCTATGTTGAGTGCATTGTCGCCTGGGAGAGAAATGTCAATTAAATTTGTATCATTTTCACATCCGTCAGATTCTTCTGACACACTTGTGTATATTCAAAAATTTATATGATATTCTAGATGTATGAAACATGTATTGATGACAAAAGACATAAACTAAATATGCATCGAATAAAGATTGTACTTCTAACTAAGATGTGCTATAATGATAAAATTTTGTTATCATGTATGGATCATCCAAATATATAAATAAGTGATTAGCATGCCCCAACAAATCATATCCCGAATTTTTGAAAATTTGTAAATCTGCAAATCGATCAAAATCTGTGCTATTTAGCTTGCTATATGCAGATCTATGGCAGCGGTATAATGAAGTAACTAGTAATTCTTGTTTCCATAGATAACATTTAATCCATCTACCGAGTTAGGATCATTGACAATACTTATTATATGTGTGAGTGCTAACGGTACATGAGAATTGTAACTGGTTCAAGGTATACAACCAATAGAGTGGAAACAAGAGAAATCCTACTATCTTAGAGAAGGAGAATGTGTCCCACATGAAACCATCTTGTATTATTTACAATAAAGTACTAAGAGTACATTATAGTCTAATCCACCTTTCATCACCATATGCATGTGTTTTTTTTGTTCGATATGAACGATGAACAATAGATTAGTGTGATGGAGGGCGTTCCTATGCAGAAATTGATTGAATTTATGCATGGTTTATTTTTAATGAAAAGTCGAGACGTTGCTTACCTAATATTTATTCGTGTTTTTTGTTGGTGTGGAAACTGGGAGGTAACAGAGCCATGGACGGGAGTACAGATTAAAGTACCAACGAAGTACATTGTGGGAAATCTGGATCCGACCTACCACTACCCAGGCATCCAGGACTACATACACAAATGTGGTCTCAAGAAAGGTGTTCCACTCATCGAGGAAGTAGTCGTTATGTCTGATGCCAGCCACCGGATCAATCAAGAAAAGGCGCATGAAGTAACCGAGCACATCTATGACTTCATCCAAAAGTTCTGATTTCGTATCCAACTTATATATACAAATCCGTCCATTCTCTTATATAAGTAGGTTTTTTTGTCGGTTGCATAGCATAAACTTGTTTTAAATTTGTTGTGGGCATTAAAAGAAAGAGAAAATTATGTATTACATGTACACAATTTGTTGTACGCATTAAAAGAAAGAGAGAATTATGTATAACATGTGCACATATACATGAAATGCTAAAAGAGAGAATTACAAAACATGTTGAATATGTCTCGAACATCGTCAATACAACATCATATCGTGTTGCAGAAATTCATTTCTTTTCAAAAGGCATGTCCAAGACTCCAACATAGGAGCGGGTTTTTTTCGCTCTAAAACTTCTTTATCATTTTTTATAAACCATACAGACCAACAGAATGCCATGACAAACATATCCTAAGCATCTCTAATCTTCCCATCAACTCTTTCCCTTCTTTGCTTCATCCATGATGAGATTAAAGATGTCGGTCTTCCTTTTATTCTTTATATGTCTTTTATTAATCTATATTGACCTAACAAATTAACATCCTAGATAAAAATATGTACATGTTCAACAATTCTGTTGCACAAAACACATATGAATTGACTTTGTCAATAATAATCGTCGCCTAGCTAACAAAAACCCACATTTGAAAGATGTAAACTTGTTTTCATTTCTCTCTTAACATTACATGTACCTATCAACATGAGTATCATATGAGTAATAATTGAATAAAAGCTAAGCTCGATCGAGCAACACGTGGATCATACGTAGGGGTGGTAATTTAACGAGCCAGATCGGGTTCGATTAGGATTCAGCTTGGTATTAACTCGTTCAAGCTCGGTTTATTTATTAATAAGCCGAACATGAGCCAGAAAGCCAGGCCCGTTTATTAAATGGGCCGAACTCGAACTCAGCCAGGCTCGTTTATTAAATTAGCTGAACTCGAGACCAGCCAGACTCGTTCGGTATTGACTTGAGTTCGGCTCGGTTACACAGTTTGAAAAAAACACAGTAATATATTATATAGAGCAGATTTTATACAACTTTCATGACACTTAATTCAATTAAGGGACAGTATATAAAGTGCAACTTAGGTGAATATAAAACCCAGCACTTAGACTCATTCCATGCACTAGATGTTAATTTTTTTTAATCTTTCCATATTCAAATCCCTGGGTCTTAGGCTCTATGATTGTTGTCCCCAGCCCAGCCTCTTACAAAATGTTTCATGTTTTCTTCTGAAACATCTGTAATGGCCATTGACATATCCTCTGCCTCCACCCAACGCCTTTTTGCCGTTTTCCTTTTAGAGACCGTCTAATAGAAGATGCATCCGAACTCGACTTTGGCTCGTTTAAGACTCGGTAAGCTAACGAGCTGGACTTGAGCCAGACCTGCTTAGCTCGAAACGAACTCGAGCCGAGCTTGAACCAGCATAAACTAAACCAAGCCGAGCTTGGACAAGGGTCAGCTCGTTCAAGCTCGGCTTAGTTACATCCATAATCATGTGTGAACAGCACCCACCAATAAACTAACCCCACGTCTTAGCATTGGAGAGCACAACACTTTTGGATCTTAGAACAACCACCGGAACAATAATTTTGTCTTTAGGGATTCAATTTTCATGTGATCATGTATATTTAATCCATAAGTCGCTATCCAAGACCTAATTAATTAATTATAAGGAGGTCAAGAGTTCCACAGATACAAAGTTTTTTATTTTATTTATAAATAACCGTTTTCAACTAACCACATTTTGTGTGGCGTTGGTCCCAACTACTGTCTTGATATTAACTTATCAATTTTGTATTTTAATATCTTATAATTTTTTCTTAACGTTTTAATACTTTAATGTATTTCATCATTAGTATTTTGCTAGTTTCTGTTTATCGATTTTGCGTTGGTTTATTCCTGAAATCATGTAGCCGAAATACTGAAAAAAAAAGGATTGAAATGAATAAACATACTCAAAATAGACATGGTGTAAAAGGTGTATTAGAATACAAACAAAAGTGAGAAAACAAAGAGGAATTATAAATCAATTCACTCTCGTGTATTATTTTCAAGGTGATATTCTCTGTGCTCTCGGTCCTATTCTCTCTGTCCCACTCTCGCAACTCAACTATAAAAGGCAACAAACCCCCTCGCTCTCTCAATCTCTCTCTAGTATCAAAATCCATTCTAGAGTGAGAGAAAGCAGCTCCATCATCAACAACAATGGAGACGATCACGCATCGGACAGTGGAAGTGAACGGGATAAAGATGCACGTGGCGGAGAAGGGCGAGGGCCCCGTCGTCCTCTTCCTCCATGGATTCCCCGAGCTGTGGTACTCTTGGCGTCATCAGATCCTCTCCCTCGCAGATCGCGGCTATCGCGCCGTCGCTCCCGATCTCAGAGGCTACGGCGACACCGATGCGCCTCCCAACGTCGGTGATTACTCCATCTTTCATATCGTCGGCGACGTCGTTGCGCTCATCGATTCCCTAGGTCAAGATCAGGTTCGATCTCGATCTGATTGATTTGTTGTGTTTTTTTCTTTAATTATTGTTTTTTCCTTGTATCCCTAAAGGTCAGATCTTTTTTTTCTTTTTATATTATTTATTTAGGTTTTCTTATTCTGATAAAAAATTTGAGTTTGGGAGTGAAAATTTAGGGTTTTGGATACATTAGTTAGGATTCCTTTGTTGTTTTATAAAGGTTGTGATCGAGATCGATTGTGAAGAATCTGGGCAAAAAATTTGAGGACTGGGTATGAAAAGTTAGGGTTTTGGGTACATGTTGGTATGCAGGGAATGATGGCGGCCCAACTGAGGACACCATAGGAAATGACAATATTTGATTTGTAAGGGGAGGCTGCGGGTGTTGTTTTGTAACACTTTGCTTTGCTTTGTGCTGCAGGGTTTTATGTAATCTGGGCGTTTTTTGGTTGTAACCATTAATATCTTTTTAATGAAATTGGATGGCTTAATATCCATCTATTCCGCAAAAAAACAAAAAAACAAAAAAATTCTTGGGCATTTCTTTATTAATTTTAATTTACAAAACAATTAAGAATTGGGAATGGATAAAATAGGGTTCTGGATACATTGGGACCCAGATGGGTAGGAAACTGACACATATTCCTGATCACTCACAAGAGTTTTGGTCATTAAAGAGTTTGATAAATTTAATGTTGGAGGACCCAGTAACCATTTGAGGTTGCAGGGATTGTATCAGTTCTAGATTCTTATACAACAGTTATTGAAAAAGTATAAATAAGCTTGTTCTGCATTAAATAGATTGAAAGAATTTGCAGGTTTTGTTGGGTATCTGTTAATATTTCTGTTGTTTAGTGTTTTGATCAGGCATTTTGTTGGACCATAGTACAATCATTTCATCATGTTTGGCCTGTCCCCCTCCGGATGTTTAGTGACAAATTGAGCCCACATAGCTTGCATTATGAAAGTTTGGTCCAAAAATTAATTATTTGGATTTCGTCTATCTATACACCAACAGAATGCCATGAAAGGCATATCCCAAGCATAATCTTCTCATAAACTCTCACGTTTCTTCGCTTCATACGTAATGAACATTGGCTTAGTTGGTATGTCACTTCCCCGGTTTGAACCCTAGGAAGGGAAGCACAAATTAACGCTTTCGGGGAAAATTCGTGGGTCTCTTCGGTGCGTTTGTGTGTTATGTGCTTGTATGTGTGGTGTGCGTGGGTGTGGTGTGTTCTTGGGTGAGGCTTACAAACCAATTCAAATAAAAAAGGAACCTTCATATGGCTGGTTGCTTATATGGCATGCTCCGAGACTTGTGGGACTTTTCTTTATACAAATTTACAAGCAACATATTTTGAAAATGTAAAACAAATTAGATAAATTATAAAGAGATGAACTGAAAGTGGAACAACTTTGAAATTGTTTAAAATAATTTCTGCAGTGTACAACGTAATAATTTTTCCGTATTGTTTTTCAAAGAGAATAGACAATGTTTATTTTTTTTTAAGTTTCAATGAGAAGTTTTGAGGGACTGGTACTTAAGGAAAATAGAAGATAAAGAGGGAGAGGGAAGGGTACACAGAAGGGAGAAGATAGCACCAGTGAAAAGAATTTGGCTTAAATGGTCGTGGATGTGCAGTAATAACATTTATGCCAACTTCTCAAACAGAAAGCTAACATCTATGAGGAATAGCACAAATTAGAGCATCTTTTTTCGGCTTGTCCTTGGCTAAAAAGTGGCGAAGACTTCATTGCCGCCAAAAGCATCATAAACCACCATTATTGTTTGCCCCAGAAAGTCTAGGTTACGATTCGTAATTAAATTCTTAGGGTCGGCTGCAGAAATCCTTTGCTTCCATGTAGCTTTCACATGGGTTATTCTTTGTCCTAATCCTTCCATTAACTTCAATTTTGTTACCCCCTAAAAGCAAAGCCGTACATCATAGTATATGGATTGTCTTTGATGGCTCCAAAAAGCGTAGTCATTGGAATGCGCTATGAAATCTTCCCATATAATTTGATCGTGACTGCAATCAACCACTCAACATTAACATTTAGAAAGTTAGCAAAAGTTGATATTCGGCCCACAGTTTGATCTTTGATTACACCTCACAAAATTAGCAAATTTATTATCTTTGCATTTCATACATTCAACAAAATTATGTATTTAAAGCGGTGAAGTTGAAAAACCACCCATTGCTATTAACGAGGCGAGGTTGTGGTGAAGTAGATTCACAAGTTGAAGTTTTAAAACTAGCTCTCTCGGCCAAGAATTGGCAGCTATAAGATCTTTAAGGCATCAAGGCTCATTTTAAAGTCTTATTAGGTAAATTTCAATACTTGCACAATCTATTACCATTATTGAAAGCATAAGGCTTCAGTTTTAACCAGTCACTTGTTATAAACGAATTAGGTAAGAAAATCCCTCCCTTTTTATAACCTTATGAGCAAGGACTCAGGTTTCTCTTCATTAAATTGTTAAGCTTTGTTTGCATACTTTTTCATTTTCCTACAGGTGTTTGTAGTGGGACATGACTGGGGTGCTATTGTGGCCTGGAGTTTGTGCATGTTCAGGCCAGACATGGTGAAGGCACTTGTGAACCTAAGTGTCGCATTTAGGCCACGCAACCCAACTGTAAAGCCTCTGGAATACTTCAAGTCTACTTACGGAGATGACTACTATGTTTGCAAATTCCAGGTTTTGATGAGCTTACTTTATTTCCTTTTCTTATTTTTAAAGCTTACTTATAAACAAATCTCATCTAAACAATAAATTTACGGGAGCATTTGCATTATCCATTATGCATATCACTCTCGTTTAGCTCTGTAGAATTTTCCTTTGTAAGGTAAGAACATGCTATTGTTAATGATACTATGAAAGTATAATTGACTACCCTGATGTATAAAAAACCATGATCTCAGTTAGCATTCCACAAATTCACAGTTAAGCTACAGGAGACATGATTTTTCTACCCAAAAATAATGCTTGAAAGTAATTTGGGCTAATTCAAGCAAGCCATACAACACAATACATGTCGACTCTTGTTTCATGTTTGTTTTGTGTGTACTTCTTTCTTCCGAATTATATTGTCTAATTAAGCATTTAATAAAATGGTATTGATAGATTCCTGGAGCAGCTGAGGCGGAATTTGCCCGCTGTGGTACTCATTTACTTCACAAGGTATTCTTGACCGCTCGCTATTCTGGGCCATTCTTGATACGGTCTGGAGAAGGTCTTTATCTTGGTGCTGCTCCCAAAAAGGTTCAAATCCCATTGCCTTCATGGTTGTCGGAAGAGGACATCGAATATTTCGCAAGCAAATACGAGAAGACTGGGTTTACCAATCCAATCAACTACTACCGAAATATTGACTTGTAAGTCCCCATGGAATCTTTACTCTAGTCAAAATTGTAAGATCAAAATTTTGTGCTGCAATTATATCTAGATTTCTTCCTTTCACTTGTAGACAAATGAATTCTTCTTTACTCTGAAGGTATTAAGATCCTTATTCGCATTTAGACAAGTATTGTCATATTTTCCCTAGCATCTCTTTTGCATTCCCTAAAATGGGTTCTTTTTAGAATGCCGATACATACCAGCATTTTAATAGAGTGACTAGCAATGCCTGTTTCCTTTTAAAAATTGCCACTTATCAGCGAGTAGAATTTCTTGTTCTATACATACACCATCTGAATTAGGATGGTCAACGATGCTTATGCCAAAGGCCCTCTAGCTAGGGTGAGTTCGTACTTGGTAGGCATGACAACCGTGACAAATTCAAAACATGCAACTAATGCTGGAGGGGATGAGACTGATAATTTTATTTTAGGGAGAAAAAAATACTGAAGAGCCAACAACAGTCTATTCCTCTGTTCATCACAATATGCATATATGCTGCTGTCTCTTGTTTGATATGAGTGATGAACAATAGATTAGCAGAATGACGATTTAATGACGAATAGAGGATCAATGGACCTGAAGATTCAAATGGCAAACAGTAGATTAGTAGACCGGTGTTATGAATGATGGTCGGTAGACTAACTGGAGGGTCCAACACTATTGTTCCACGCAAAAAGTAATTGAATCTCTCCATGTCTTTGGTGCTGCAGAAACTGGGAGCTAACAGCGCCATGGACGGGAGCGCAGATTAAAGTACCAACAAAGTTCATTGTGGGAGACATGGACCTAACTTACCACTACCCGGGCATCCAAGACTACATAAACAAAGGCGGTCTCAAGAAACACGTGCCGTTCCTTGAGGAAGTAGTTGTGATGCCTGACGTTAGCCACTGGATCAATCAGGAAAAGGCGCATGAAGTAACCGAGCATATCTATGATTTCATTCAGAAGTTTTGAATCTGTTCATGAGTAAGGTGTGGCCCATGCAGGCACCACACCCTCCCATAAATAAATTTATAGGATTTTGTATTGGTTGGATGGCTTGAAGTTGGTTTATGAATAGCGATGTTGTATGTAATAAAACATATTGGTGCTATAGATAATTCAGAGTATGTATTGAACTTGTATCATTGGCCTTGGTATGTCAAGGATGTTTGTCCTTAGCAATAAATTTTCGGAGGCTTCATGCTTAACTTCAGGATATGGAATAGGACCTTTAAAATGATATGAAGTTATATGGCAAAGATGAACAAAATGGAAGCTTTCTCTGTATTATGTGCTGGAATGAACACATGATTAGATTAAAAAGCCTAATTGCAGGAAATCCTCTCGTTTTTGTTCATATAGCATGTTACCACCATCTACTTTTACAAACGAGCATCTTGTCTTCTGTTTTAAGTTATTAAATAATTATGCTACATTTTTATCGTCAAAACAATTTTTTTATATTTCCAATTCATTTTTATTCAACAATTTGTAAATTATTCGTGAGTAGTACTTCTATTGAAGGGTATTATACAAAATTCCCCTAAGAGTACCTTGCAGTCTAAAATTTATTGGATGAGGTTTTAGATTCTTATGTGATGAAAGTCCATAGGAAATTAATGGGCGAGTGCGTCCGTGTGTGTGAGAGAGAAATGAATGGGTGAGTGCGTGTGTGTGTGTGAGAGAGAGAGAGAGACATGAATGATATTAAGTTGTGGGGAAATGAATGGGTTCATGCACATCCAAAGGTGTTTTCCAAATGCATTAATCTTTAGTAATCATGAATGAATATAAATATATGACTAAATTTGGTGGGATGAATTTAGATATATAAGCAGGGGGTGTTTTACCCTACTGGTTGGGGCGTAAACAGGTCGGGTAAACAGGTCGGGTCAAGCTTGACCCGTTTAATATGGGTTCGGGTCGATCGACCCGAATAATATATCGGTCGATTATATCATCGAGAACCCGACCCGAGTAATTTCGGGTTGGCCCGACCCGACCCAAGTAATATCGGGTTGATCCGATCCGACCCGAGCTGTTTATTAATCGGGTTGGGCTAACCCGATCCGAATTATATCAAGTAACACCAAACTAGATATAAAGATTTCTTGTTAGAGTTTTCAATCTGATAATTTTGAAAGTGTGTTTAGATATAGCTTGTTTAAAAGATTTGAGTGCGAAAATTGTAGAAAATTTAAAAGCCCACTTCACAAAATCCCGCAATAATTAATTTATTCACAAACACATTAACCCAAAAAAGATTAAGTAGTGGAGAAATAGATATATCCCCATCGATTTGAAATGGTCTTATTAAGCAGAATTAGAAGAAAAGAAAGACAGATATTATGTAATTTAACGGTCGAGCAACCCTTGACCCGAACCCGACCCTTTTATTAAACGAGTCAACCCGACTCGTTTAAAAAATAAACAGGTTTGAGTTGCTGTTTTCGGGTCGGGTAATCGGGTTCGAGTATTTTTGATAGGTCTATTGTAAAATTATGAATCAAGAAATATGCATGGACGTGGTTTCCAAAATGAAAGACCGAATTTAATATAATGATTTGGTGAAATGAACATTATGAAAATGCATTGCACCAGTTTCTTCAATCTATATACATAATGTAAATCTATAGATGGATGTCAGATTTTCTCTATATCCCAAATTGCCCTTGCTCAATTATTTGCTTCAGCAAATGCAATTACGACAATGCAACAACACATATTTTGTCTACAATAATTCAATCTATATATGCTCCTTTTCATATTTCAACCACTATAGCCATCAATAAGGACAATAATTTATGTCAAGCCATATGTAATGAAGTGAAAGAACATTGCAAACATACAAATGAATTTAATATGCGCAGTGAAGCGAGCATAGAATTTCAACAAGCATACTTTTTGCTGATGTAAAAATGACCTTCTATTTCATATTTCAACAACCATAGTCATCAATAGGGACATTAATTTATGTCAAGCTATGTGTAGTGAAGTGAAAGAATATTGCAAACAGACAAAATGAATTCAATATGTGCAGCGAAGGAAGCATAGAATTTCAATAAGGAAAATAATTTATGTCAAATTATGTGCACTGAAGTGAAAGAACATTGCAAACAAACAAATGAATTTAATATGTGCAGTGAAGCAAGCATAGAATTTCAACAAGCATACTATTTGTTGATGTAAAAATGAACTTTACTGCAATATATAATTCCGGTATGTCCTGCCTGTACTGCATTTAAGATATTTGGTGACTTTACTCAGCCTCCTACAACAACTACTACCTTTTCATTCTTATAAATAGCTTGTGGATTCTTGCATCGACCACAACAATTTTTCTAAGAAAAGGTCAGTAAACGAAGAGATTGTAATTTATTATTCTTATCATGTACATTTATTTGTATATTAACAAAATTACATTACTTATGTTAAGTTCTAATAATGCTTTAAAATCTCAACAATTATAGGATGATCTATCTTTTTTCTTGTAATTGTGGATTGGTGTATTTAACCAGCCTCGCCAGTGTGGATGAATGGCGAAAGACGGCCAGCGGGTAGTGTGCTTACGGGCTAGCGAAAGGCGGCAAAGGGGGAGATCGGTGTCAGATGGCTGATAGACTATCGACGGCCAGCCGGTCAGTCGGCATAGGACGGCGAGACGATGACTAGGCTGTGATAGACGGGCGGAGACAGTTGTGGCAAATTTTGTGTTAGGTGGGAATAATTTTGTGACAGGCAGCGACCTGGGTAGGAATAAGATTTCTATGATTTGGGGTATTAGATTACCATGCTAATCTTATATTCCCGGAAATATTTTTTACATCAAAACAAGTTTGGTAATATTTCATGGGAATCGGCATGCCGGTGTTCCATGACATCGAGATTGGCACGAGCGAGGCCGAGGACTTGATCTTGCCTCTTTGCCCCCCCGTGCATGCCGTCGTTCCAGAGAGCGGGGGCAGCGGTTTGGCGGGCATGGCCGGCCGTTTGGACACGAGCGAGCGCGTCCACCATCGTCTTGAGTTTGTCGATCTGCATGGATAAGGCCTTGACGATGTTGGGAGGCGGAGTAGAACCGCCTCTGCCTCCGTTGTGGAGGACGGGGTGGCTTATGCAAGGATCTCCGTTGTGATGATCGCTGGTCATTATATCGAAGGCGGAAGATCAACTTTCACGGTAGAAAAGCTTTACGATTTCCTACTGACGGCGCCAACTGATGAAGGTCTGAATCTTCCTTAGATGTTGTCCTCCATCGAATCCGCTGCCAGCGGTGCTGAACGGTTGAGATTTGCGGTGAGTGTTGAGCGTGTTGATCGCAATGGATTGTTGATGGTTGATAGCGCCGAGCTACCTGCAAGGAAAGTCTCGGGGTGGGAAATCACCGTAGGACCGTATAACGATCAAGTAAGTACCGAGGAATAGTATGGTAGAGTAGCGGCGTATTGGAATGCGTTCAAGTTACCTGAGTTGTATTGGAGAGGGGTTTATATAGCAGTCGCGTGGAGCGAGCCGATGAGAGATTCTCGCCTCCCATTATGTCCCTACGTCACGTTCGCATTGATGGCGGGATACACCTATTAATGTCGAGATACGCTTATTAATGGTGAGATACGATAGCATGGGATGCGGGACGTGAAGCGACGGAGATCTCTTCGTGGCGTGATGACGGAGCCGTTACGGGAGCGCTCGGGTTCCGTGCTCTCGGCCAAGCAAGGATGCTGGTGAATCTCAAATGTAGGATAGCTCAGAGATGAGCAAATGAACCGAGAAGCCTCAGCTATAGGATAGCTCGGAGACGAATTATTGGTTGGCGGTCAGTTGAAGGGGGAACGTATTCCAGGAGGGTCTTCTAAATGGTCGGGTGCAATCTCGGGGACGGGGCACAGAGGTATGTCCCCAATGCATTATGCTTATTCCAGCTCCGTAACCCCAGGAATCTAGCGGGCTTACATGGATGACACGCTATCCGTTACGTGTGGTGATCTGGGGAATTCGCACTTATGAACATCATCATTACCTATGGTTCATAATCTCATGATGGAGATGGGTCCTCAAGAAATTTAATTTTTCAATTTTGATATATAGCAGTAATTGTGCAAAGATGCAAGTCTTTGTACGTTTGTGTTTTGTACGTTTGTGTTTGATAACTTATGTGATAGCAAGCAAATTTTAAAGAGTGGTGAATGCGAAGTTTTAATAATTGTATATGCAATTTTTATATATTTTAATTTTTCCACCTTATTTTTACTGTGAAGTTTGGTTGGAATTTACGTTTAGATATTTTAAAAAAATATTCATTTTTTTTATTAATTCTACTTTTTCCTTGTTTCTCAATGTTGATGTTTTACGTCGGTTAGCATTATGAGAATTTGAAGGTGACAGAGGCTGTGATATCGTTCAGATGTTATCTTTCGTTGATCTGTGGCGAGCGTTGATGGATGACTGAGATTGAATTTGAGGGTAGTCTCTCAATGCGTGTGGATCTCAATGGGTTTGATTTGAGAATGAAGCCGAGCTACCTGCAAAGAAGTCCCGGGATGGTTGTACCACCGTGCACCCTCCGATGATCAAATTAGTCGGGGTATTTTGGCAGAGTAATGGCCTATTGAGGGTAAAATTGTCTTACCTGAGTTGTCTGAAGAGGGGTTTATATAGTGTCAGCCATGAGCTGGCGGGCACGAGATTCACGCCGGCCGTTACGTCCCTGGCGTTGCGCCCGCGTGAAAGGCGGGATTCCCCATTAATGACGAGATATGCTCGTTAATGGGGGAATGCGATGGCGTGGAATGCGGGATCGTGGGCGGCGGATATCTCGCGTCTGACAAGATTCACGAAGCCGTGGCGGAGACGTCTGTGATCTGTGCTGTGGGTCGGTCGATGAGACCGAGGAAGCTAAGCACAGCGGGAGGTCCGGGAATGAGCGGGGGGCCGAGAGAGCTTGTTTGAGCGATAGCTCGGAGGCAAGCTAGGAGGGCTGAGGGTACTCAGTGTGCGGAGGGCTCGGAGGCGAGCCAATGGTTGTTTGTAAGACGGGTACAGGAGTGGCCGGGACCATTCTCAGGTCGAAGGCCCAGGGCATGCATCCAATGTACCTTTCTTGCTTCTTTCTCGTGAGTTTTGGGACACGTCATCTGCCACGTGTCATGATCTGGGAAGTCCTCGGTACCAAGCATTATCAGAAGGCAAAGTAGCGGAAAAAGATGTTGATATCAGTAAGATTTTACAAACATCTTCATATTTTTTATATTCAATTTGATTTTACTTCATATAGAATCCGATCCATTTTCTTTTTTGCTTCCTTTTTTTTCTTTTTCTTTTTTCAGGGGAGATCCATCGAGCCATGGATGAAGATGAAGGTGCAAAAAATCTCATCAACACACATTGTTTCCCCTTAGATTGAGGGTCATGTGTTGTTTCTTGAATATCACAACAAAAATGTAAATTGTTTTGACTAAATTGTAACAGTAAAATTACATTATGTAGTAGGAAAAAGCTCATCTTCATATTTTTTATATTACATTTGTTATCAACGATTGGCAAATTATTCCTAATTAGCACTTCTATTGAAGGGAGGTGTACAAATTCCCCTAAAAGTACCTTGATTAAGTCTAGAATTGCTAACCTTATGAGTTTTATTGGATGAGGTTTTAGATTTTTATGTGCTGAAAGTCCATAAGAATGCTTTTGAGTGTGTGTGTGAGAGAGAGAGGAGAGAGAGATGAATTAATAATGATATTAAGTTGTGGGGAAATGAATATTGGGTTCATGCATGCACATCCAAAGGGGTTTAACCTAATGTATTAAGCTTTAGTAATGAATGAACATAGAAATATGGCAAAGCATCGGTGGGATGAATTTAGACGCATAAGATAATGAATCAAGAAACTCGCATGAATGTTGCCAAAATGAGATTAAGATCCAAATTAATTAAAAGATCGATTTGGTGAAATGAACATTATGAAAATGCATTGCACCAGTTTTTTCAATTATATATATATAAGAGAAGGATGAGAAAATGCTTTCATAAAAAATATGAGATGGAAATATTGTCACCTCTTTTTATTGCTCATGGTGGCCTTCAAGGCGATGCAAGTCGAAAAATGTTCATTATCTTTGAGGTTCATAGTTCAATCCATTGAGCAGGCAAGCATATTCTTTCCCCTAAAAAAGAAAAACGGATTTGCAGTCGATTGTGGTTATCGTTTAACTTCTTTTTTTCCCCTTTGGAGAAGTAATTTTATTTTTTGAAAATACCTCTTTCATGCTCTTGACCTTGTATTTGAACCTACTCTTTTTTTTTTTTGGGTATTTCTTATTTCAGTGAAATATTTTACTTGGTTAGGATCATAGTAAATACTTTTAATAAAATGCTTTCTTTTAGCTGTCTCTGGGTTCATTATCTCATATGGAGGTGGGTCATTATAAAATTTATTATTTCAATTTTGATAGTACTATTAATTGTGCAAAGATGTAAGTATTTGTACGTTGTGTTTGATAATTAATGTCAAGCAAATTATAAAGAGATGATAAGCTTTAGGAAAATTCAACGGCAAAGCAGCAGAGGAAGATGTTAATATCAGTAGGATTCGAAAACATCTTCATATTTTTTGTATTAAATTTGATCTTTCTTTATCTAAAATTTGATCCATTTTCTTTTTGTTTTCTTTCTTTTCTCTTTTTTTTTTCAGGGTACGTACATCTATTCAACCATGGATGGAGCTGCAAAAAAGCTTATCAACACACATTTTCCCACCTATTATGCCTTGTGTTGTTTCATGAATATCCCAAGAAAAATGTAAATTAGTTGTGAGTAATTGTAACAGTATAATTACATTATGCAGTAGCAAAAGCCTTTCCTCTGAATTTCAAGTGAATATATATGTAAATAATTGAAGTTTCACATTTTTTTCCTTCATCGTGAAAAAGTTTATACTGAAAATAAAATGAGATCGCTGGGTCATGCATTAAACGATCTTTCTCTCAAAGGTTGACGCCTTGGATGATCTTTTAAATTTATAATTCTTCATAAGTTTCTTTTTTGTTAGATACAATGCCATTGAACAGTTTGTTAACAAATGAAGCCAACTCAATGGTTTTTAACTCTATATTTCTATATTTCACAAGGTTGTTGATGGATCTCTCGATCTCCTTCAGATGTTATCTTCCGTTGATCTGCTGCGAGCGCTGATGGACGGCTGAGATTAAGTTGGAGGGTTGCCTCCTGAAGCGTGTGGATCTCAATGGGTTTTGTGTGGTTGAGGCTGAGCTACCCGCAAAGAAGTCCCGGGGTGATAGACCCTCCGACGATCAAGTTAGACGGGGTATTTTGGCAGAGTAACGGCCTATTGGAGTAAAAAATGGCTTACCTGAGTCGTCTGTGAGAGGGATTTATATAGCGGCTGCCGTGGGCAGACGGGCGCGAGATTCACGCCGGCCGTTACGTCCCTAACGTCACGCCCGCATGATAGGCGGGATTCCCCATTAATGACGAGACATGCTCGTTAATGGGGGATCGTGATGGCGTGGAACGCGGGATCATGGGCAGCGGATATCTTGCGCCTGGCGAGATTCGCGGAGCCGTGGCGGAGGCGTTTGTGATCGGTGCTGTGGGTCGGTTGGTGAGACCGAGGAAGATGAGCTTGGCGGGAGGTTCGGGAACGGGCGGGAGGCTCGGAAACGAGCGGGAGGCCGAGGCATCTTGGTTCTATATATAATAGATCGGAGGCGAGCTGGGGGGAATTCTGGAAGGCCACCGTAGGTCGGGAACGTCCTCAGGCTGGAGGCCCGGGTGTGCTTCCAACGTAACGTTCTTGATCCTTACTTGTAAGCTCTGAGACACGTCATCTGCCACGTGTCATGATCTGGAGAGTCGCCGATATCGAGCATCATCAGTTGTCAATTGTGATCAATTTTATATAGCTTTTGTTTAAAGTAAATATTTTGATGCGGCTGCGCAATTCCGCAGCAAATTCGCTTGTCGCGGTCTGCGAAGCCAATTTCAACAGAAACATACACAAAATAATAAAATAGTTTTCCAGTTGATAAAGGCAAGGATTACAAAGTTTAGCATCGTACGTCCAGTCGAACACGGTGTTGATAGAAAATGAGAACATAGTTGTTGTTATAATGTAAAGAAAAACAGTGGAATAATTAATTAGCCCTCTCCAATTTATACAGAAAGCTTTTAACGAGTACACATTAACCCAATGGATAGCAACAAACTATTGCAATTAAATATTTTTGGGAATCGAACGAACTCTCGTTTTAAATTGAAGACGAGCTATGATCTTTTGGTTATTGCAATCACATAGAAGAGAACGACTGCTAAATGCATACATATCCATTGCCAAGAAAATGTCACGATAACCAAAATATAAAAATGAGAAAGGGCCACTTGGATGATTTTTGGTTCCTTTGTACCATGAATGGAGGCACTCGAATCAAATGGGTTATGTATGTCGAATGTTATTCGAGGATTTCAGTCGAATCAAAGGAAGAAGATGGCTTTAGGGTGACAAGAATTTGCCTTATATGACCGCGGGCGTACAGTGACAGCATCTATATATATCACTACTGCAAAGTTCCTATTAGCAACAATAAAAGAAACCACGCATTGCAAACAAAGCTTAATTTTGAACGGGTTATGAACTTAAATGATAAAAATATTTAATTGAAACTGTTAAGATATGCACTACAGGAATTATAACCCTAATTCGACGGGCTATCCATGTCGTATTAGATCAATTTCGACGGTAGGTTTTAAATTGCGACGGAAGACAGCTGTCGTGGTAAAGCTCGTCGTTGTAGGCCTAATTCGACATGTGGTGCCCGTCGAATTAGCTCTTATTTCGACGCGTCAGTGGCGTCGAATTATACTTGATTTTATATGAATAAAATATTATTAAAAATATAATAAATATTTTTTTAATCTAATTCGATGGGAATACCCGTCGAAACAGGAAAAAAATATTTCAAAGCAAAAAATCTAGAATTTCAATTACAATCCAACATCAATTCAAATATCGATTACAATCCAATATCGATTACAATCCAATATCAATACAGATATCAATTACAATCCAATATCAACTCAAATTTCAATTACAATGTACGGTCAATTCAAATATCAATTAAAATCCAATATCATTTCCAATACAATTCTAAAATCATATATGTACATGAAAGTTAGAAATGAAATCACGAGGGAAGTCGATCACACGAAGAGAGAAGGTCGATCACGAGGGAAGCACATCATCTTCATCTTGGGGGTAAAGCCTCTGCGATTAAAAGTTTAAAATACATAATTTAGTACATATGGTATTTATATATTTATATATTATTAAGTTAGGGTTATCGAACTTACCGGAGGTACTGACTCCCCTCATTGTGCATACAGACGGATAAGACGAAACCTCTGGGTTATGCTAAAGCCACTAAATGGATCGTCAGCGGGAGCGGGAGCGGGGACCGATCGATGTAAAGAACCGCTGATATCCGGCGTCCGCTCAGTCTGAGATTCACGATACGTCGGGGTCTTGGTCCCACACGATATCTCCGATCCCACGTCATCTTCTCAACGATACCTAGGAGGTGGATGCGCAGTCGGCCTATGAGGAGC
The DNA here is from genome assembly GCA_030015575.1 of Agapanthus africanus. NCBI lineage: Eukaryota > Viridiplantae > Streptophyta > Magnoliopsida > Asparagales > Amaryllidaceae > Agapanthus > Agapanthus africanus. Next base: position 88,708,146 of record JASDDO010000028.1, on the reverse strand, counting down.
GTTATACTGGATGTGAGAGATCTTGGCGGACACACATTGGACTCTCCCGTGAGTATCCGGTCGATACGACGTGCAAGCCCTATCTGCAGCGTTCAGTCTCTTCCCGTCATCAACCGGTGTCCCTGCTCCCTCTCCATCTCCTCGATCAACCGGTCTTTCTCAGCCGCCATCATATCCTGTTTGGAGAAAAAATATATTACTGTCTAACAGCTACATAATAATTAATCTGAAATAATTAAGAAACACGATATTAGTGGAGTTTTACATATTACTCTTGGGCCGCAACCGATGCAGGCCGCAACCGACGCAGGTTGCCCCCGTTCCCACCGCCCCGGTGGCGGTGCACCAAGGACGCTCGGCGGCGGATCACGCCCCGGGCCCTAGCAGAGTGTCGGGCCGGAAGCGGGTCCTGATTGTGGAGGACACGGCATCGGAAGAGGAGATCGGCTCCCCCTCGAAGCCGCTCAAGAGGAGTTCCCGGGGACATTCCCGGGGCCGGTCTTCGCCGACCGTGGTAGAAGAAGAGGGGCTCCGATTCACAGTGCCATCCGGGCTGTCGGTGGCGGACAGCCTCCTCCACGAGATAGAGACCTCGGCCGGGGGTCGGGTTCCCGGGGGAACCTTCAAAGCACAGCTGGCGTCGATCGCCCAGGAAGCCGTGCAGGTAAGCCCCCAGTGCGCGGTGAGATTTAGTGTTGTCCTTCATATTTCTGATCCTTCTCCTTTTTATGTCTTCCCAGACTCTCCAGCACGTGGCCCTCGCCCTTCGCATGGAGACCGAGGTGGTAGCACCGGCTGTGGAGGCCGCGGGCCAGCTCGCCGCGTTGCAAGAGAGCTCCAGACGGAAGCAAGAGGCGATGTCGGCGAGGATCGCTGCCCTGAAGGGCGAGGTGAATGTCGGGAAAAGGGGGGTCGCCCGGCATCGCGAGGCCACCTCAATCGCCGAGGGCAAATTCGAGGACTCCCAGGTACTCGCCGGCAACCTCAAGAAGACAGTGAAGACCTTCTGGAAGGAGCTCGGGGCGGCGGCCGAGGCCTATAAGTCGGCGGAATCGAGGGCCGTGGGGAGCTACAAGGGGTCGAGGGACTTTTACGACGACCTGGCCGAGGCCACGACTCGCATTTGGCATGATGCCCTTGATGCCGTCAAGTCTAGGTTGCCGGAGTTCGACGACGCGGATCTGCGGGCCGAGTTCCCCCTCGTGGGCGTCGACGAGAAGGGGGAGAGGCTCCCGGCGGGGAGGGGGCCGAGGACCCAGCGCCCCCAGTGGTGGTGGTTGAGGACCTCAAGGTCGTGCCCAGGCCCGAGGTGTAGAGCCCCCGCTCTCCTGTCTTCATTTTGTTTTTCTTTTGGGTTTTGTAAGGCTGAGGAGCCAGAGAATACTGTTTACCTCAATCAGAGCAAAGCTCTGTTCAAATTCTAAGGTGGGAAAAAAAGCAATGATTCTGTTTTTCTCCAATCAGAGTAAAACTCTGTCTTGAAAATTAAAAAGAAAATTAAAGTTAAAATAAACGAAGTAATGCTTCAGATCGCCTACGCTGCACGCAGAGCGCCACGTGTCAAAATCAGACACGTTAGCGCAGGGAGCGCAGCGCCCAAAGTAGCGTACTCTATCAGAGCAAAGCTCTTCAAAAAAAAAAAAAACAAACTTGCGCAAGCGCAAATGCGCTGCGCCGCGCGACACGTGTCGGCGCAGCGCAACTGTGCGCTGCGCGACACGTGTCGGCACAGCGCAACTGTGCGCAGCGCAAAAAAAAAAAAAAAACCTTGCGCAAGCGTAAATGCGCTGCGCTGCGCGATACGTGTCGGCGCAGCGCAACTGTGCGCTGCGCGACACATGTCAGCGCAGCGCAACTGTGCGCAGCGCCAAAAATAAAAAAGGAAAAAAACTTGCGCAAGCGCAGCTGAGCTGCGCTGCGCGATACGTGTCAGCGCAGCGCACCTGTGCGCTGCGCAAAAAAAAAGTATTTGCGCCAAGCAGAATTAAAATTCTGAGAAATCTTTTCTGTTCTTGTTAAAACAAGAAAATTTTCTTCTGTAAAACAGAGGCTTTTGGATCAAAAATCCAACGGTGGGGAAAATTCCCCAAATCACTCAGAGAATGATCTCTTTAACAAACTTTAACTGATTTATGGGCACTATAAAAAGAACCCTAGACCTCAATTCAAAGGCATCAACATTTCTTGAAAAAATCAAGAGCTTCAAACAGAGAGAACTCTGAGAAAAATTTCAAGAAAAAGGTAAAAACCTTCATAAGAGAGAAGAAATTTCTTCTAATAGATCATTGATCTAAAAACAAGATCAATAATCTTCACATAATAAACTGTGCTTTGCACTTCTTATGAACCACTGGTTCTTTAAAAACAAGAAAACAACGAAATAAAAATAGTGCTTTGCACTTTTATGAACCTCTGGTTCTTTGAACAAAAAAAAAACTTATTTTTTCTTGATCTAGAAATCAAATAGTGCTTTGCACTTTTATGAACCTTTGGTTCTTGAAATAAAAAGAAAAACTTGTTTTTTCTTTAATCTAAATTAGATCAAGAAATCAAACAGTGCTTTGCACTTCTCTTATGAACCATTGGTTCTTAAATCTAAAAGATTCTCAAATTAATAGTGTTTTACACTTATAAATCTGCACTGTTGCGCTCTTGGGTTGGCGCAAACCACCAGAGAGCGCCACGTGTCAGCATCTGAACCAGTTGCGCTACGCGCTTTTGAAATAGAGCTTTGCTCTCTGAAATTGGCGCAACTCACCAGAGCGCACCACGTGTCAGCAGCGCAAGCGCAGCGCACTAGCGCAGCGCACTGCGCTGCTTGACACGTGTCATCGTCATAAGCGCTTGCGCTCTTTGATTGGCGCAAAGCGCCTGTAAATGCAGTGCATTTTCTCTGTTAAAAGGGCCAGGCCCAAGTCAAAATGACCTAACAGGCCAAAATAAATTGCAAGGCAATAAATGGGCAGAGCCCAAATAAATTGATGCTTTGCATCCTTTATACAAGGGCAGAGCCCAAATAAAATTGATGCCTTGCATCATTCTTAAAAGAACAGAACCCAAAACAAATTGATGCTCTGCATCCTTTCTGGGCAAAACCTAAATAAAAATAAAAAAAGAAATGCAATGCAAAAGCAAATAAAATGTTGAACATTTTCAATTGGACTTAGCCCAATTTTGGACGTAAGTCCTTAAATTAAATTGACTGAGCATGACTGCTCTTTTAAATTAATTTATATCCGGTTCGAGGGTACATCTCCGAGCTCCTCTGACACTTATCGTTGTAATCCTTCGACGACGTCAGAGAGGTGACGGGTCCCGACGACCACATATGTCAATATGGACTGCGTGGTCCTTAAACTCGTGGACCGAGATGTCCTTAAACTAATATCGGACCGAAACTTCCTTAAACTAATATCGGACCGAAACGTCCTTAAACTAACGGTGGACCACTATGTCCTTAAACTGGTATTGGACCACCATGTCTCTAAACTGGCACAATAGAGCCCAAATGCTCTTTTGTCGGATCTAAACGATCCCATTAAGTCGATCTTAGTCCCAAACTGGACTAACGTATCCTTAACAACCGTTTAAGTTGATCTTAGCCTCAAATATGGCTAACGCATTCTTAAACCTTCATACAGACTTTAGTCCCAAATTGGACTATAAATTCCCCCAATCAACTTTGGCTCAAGGGTACATCTCTGAACTCCTCTGACATTTGTCGTTGTAATCCTTCAACGTCGTCAGAGAGGTGACGGGTCCCGACGACCATACATGCAATGGACCACTATGTCCCTAAACTGGAACAATAGAGCCCAAATGCTCTTTTGTCGGATCTAAACGATCCCGTTAAGTTGATCTTAATCTCAAATTGGACTAACGTATCCTTGACGAACGTTTAAGTCGATCTTAGCCGCAACGCGACTAAGGCATCCTTAAACTAAAAACACCAAATCCAAATCTAAGTAAATACGGATTTGGACTAATCCACGTCCTACGGGCGACGGTATTACTCAGTCTCCGTATACAATCCACGGGCAACCACAAACAAAAAAAACACACACGACACGAAGTGAAATTCTGGAGAAGGAGAAAGTGGCTACCGCGATGCGGTAGCGTAATTAACTGCAGGGGCTTGCGCCTGCAGGGAAGAGCGTCCCCACAATCAAAAACCCCTTAAGCGAGGGGGAATCTGACAAAGTCTGCTACATCGGCCGCATCCGTCTAAACCTTCGATACACGGTGCCATAAATCAACTTGGCATCTTCAGAGTGGTAGACGGATAAAACCAAATAGCATCTGCCCCGAATCTCAGTGCTAGGACTTCGCAGTCGTGTGCGCCGCCGTTCGGAGGGGAACAGATTCTGGCACGCCCGGTGGGACCTCTTCCTCTTTCCACTCCACACTTCGTGTGTCGTGTTCGCGAACAAATCGCGGTTTGCTGTGATTGCCTGTGGATTCAAGGTACTAAGATTTGGCGTCTTGCTCTATGCAGAAAACAGAAAATCGATGGCTTCGAACTGCACCGCCCGCAGCGATAACTCTCGCTCCGTCATTGCTGGAGGAGTAACTTATGGGCCCCAAGCGGCCTCCCTTTTCAAAATGCCGGTGGAGCAGGTGGCTCAAGCCACCACTGGACTATTTTTTGGGACCATGCTCCCACCAATGAGCTTCAACGTCCCAATGACATTGCAAGAAGCTCCAAAGAAGTCGGTCTTCGATCGACTTACCACTGCCGCGACCCCTCTCAACGGGTCGTCCAACTCCACTGCTTCAGTTTTTAACAGACTAGGCCAGATCTCTAACAGGCTCATGAAGAAGCCTGCCATACCAGAAGGCGTTATCCCGAAGCGGATAGCCATTCCAACTCCCGTTCCTGGCAAAATCACCAAGGTTTCTTCCCATGTTCAGAAGTCCGCTTCTGACAAGTTGGCCGTCCCCGTTCAACGGACGTCGATCTTTAAAAAGCTGGTACCAGTATATTCTGACCAACACAGGGGGCATGAAGAGGTCACCCCTATAGCTGAAACAACTCCATCAGCACGACATGCCCGACGTCGCTACTGGCGCCGAGTGAGGAAGGCTGGGGGCAACTCCCCCTCTGGACTTACTCCTCCAACTCTAATGGTGGGGATCGATACTGCTGTTCCAACCAGGAACAGCTTTGAGTTGCTGAACTTGGTGCGCAGAAACTCTCCTACTGCGATGTTGAAACGAACTCCTTCACATGTGGAGAATACTCCAGAGAAGTAGTTAGAGCAGCCCCCTCAACGGCTGTCCTCTAAAATTTACAAAGTCTGGCGACAGGTCCAAGAGTCGCTGATCGATCAAGACTGCCTCCGACGACAGAAAAAGATGAAGGTTCGGCAGGGGAAGGATTACTCTGTCAAACTACAAAAAGCAAAAGCTACTTGGGTGCCCACTACAACGGCTCCCTTAACTCCAATCACTCAAAAAAGGAGGCCGCAAAAAGCCCCTGTGTCTTTGGCAAATCGCAAAGACACCGAACACAAACGCCCCAAGTCTGGGGGCATGGTGGTGCACACTGTTTATATGGCTTCTGGAAAGGAGGAAAGCCACACTTCTACGGGCCACCGACCGCTCACCCGATCCGTGACGAAAGCCCAGGAACAACAACAAAAACTTCAGGAAATGATGACTACAATGGCTGCACTCACTGATCCAAAAGAAAGCTCTGAAACGTCTTCGGATGAGCGTCAAGAACAAGAAACCGACGTTGACTTCTTACGCAGAGTCCTCGAAAAGAGGGACAAAGAAGCTGCAGAGCAAGCGGCTAATATAAAACAGATGGCGCTCCTCTTCCAAGATATGGTAGGGATGATGTTACAGCCGGACCCTCCTGCTGAAGATCCTCCGATCGTCCTTGAAGACGACAGGGGAGAAACGTCAAATCCTCCGCCGGCTCTGTCAACAGCCAAGGAGGAGGCAATCTCCAAAGTTGACCTAGACGAATATATAGCTCAGCAGATCCGGGTTCATCAGGCGAATGAAGCGGCTGGGCAAATTGTTAGAACCGGACGACCGTATCCGGGCTGGTATGACCAAATCAGTTACCCGCCAGGATATACGATCCCTAAATTCCACGTATATAAAGGGACAGGGAATCCGCATCAGCATGTCGCTCAATTCAGGGCCTTATGCGGCAATACTGGAGGCGATGACAAATTGTTGCTACGTCAATTCGTCGGCAGCTTAGCAGAAACAGCCTTTGAATGGTATTTGGAGCTACCTAACGACTCTGTCAAAACATTTGCAGAGATGGAACTGCTGTTTACACAAAGATTCGCAAGTGCTAGTGAACGCACCCCGATAACAGCACTAATAAATGCCAGGATAAGGCCAAGCGAAACGTGGGTTCAATACGCAACACGATGGCGGAACCTATGGTCGAAATGCGAACAACGCATAGAAGAGGCACCTGCGGTAGGCATGTTTGTGGGCACTCTCGATCCGCAGGCGACCATCTCACAATTCATGATGTTCTTCAGGCCGACCACCTTCCAGGCCTTGATTGACAAATTAGCCCAAATGGACCAGATGGGCCATAGACCGTCTCCTCCAAAATCAGATTCCCGAGATGAGAAAGGAAAAGGGAAAGCGATCGTCGTCGCCAATACTCAACAACAGTCGAGCAACTCAAAGCCGGTCGTTCGCCCAAACAATGCGCGTCCACGCCCATCCCTCAAAGAGAGGCCAGGGCGTTCTTACTCGTTTCCTCAGAATAAAACGGGAAGACTGTTCGAGCTGGCAGTGCGCAACAGATTCATTAATCTGCCGAGTCCAAAGCGTCTGTCGCAGCCAGGCGATCTTAATAATCCCAATTATTGCCCTTACCACCAAACGGTAAGTCACCCAATTGAGGATTGTTTCGTCTTTAAGGGATGGATCGAGGATCAATACCTACAAGGCAAGTTCGCGCTGTCTGAAAGCTGGAAGGTGAACCCACCACAGCCGCATACTCCAAAGAAGACAAACACGCCGGGGGCAACTTGTCATGTGATCTCTCACTCATTGGCAGATAATAAAGAGGCTCCTTGCGCCGAGAAAACGAGGGCGGACCCTGAAACAGAAATTCCGCGCCGTCAGACGAGTTGATCAATGCCTTCCTAAATGAAATTCGCCTGAAAGCAAAAGCCAATCAAGAGCATGAAATGGCCATACTGGAAAGAGCCAAGGCATTCCCGTCAAATCAGAAGCCATACACTGCGGGTAAAAACAAATTCAAGACGAGGAAAAGGTTCGCCAAAGCTCTGTCAGTAGGAATGAAGCTACTGCCCTCTGAAGAAAATACTCTCGCTGAGGCAGAGATGCACCCTAACTTCTGTTTATATCATCAGAAGATCATACATCCTACCGAAGACTGCGAATCCTTTAACTGTTGGTGGCAAGGGTATGTTGCTCAAAAGCAACACTTCGACGGGACAAAGTGTGAAGCATGTGGACATCGGAAAAATGCGATATATGAGCGCAAAAGAGTCGCCGACGATTGCCATATAGCCGACTCTAAGGCATCGCAAATTATCACCTTTGGAAGCAACTCTGACGAAGAAGCTATCCCCAACTCTTCCCTCGGGGAATCTATTTCAAAAATAAAGGAATTGAGAAGCTGCGAGAACGTTCAGCCATGCAATCGCATGCTACTCGGAAAAAATCCCGACCCCGCAAACAACGGAGCGAACAAAAAGGATAAAAGAAAAGGAAAAAAGGCCCTCGTCACCAGCGCTCAACAACAATCAGGTGACCTTAGACCGGTTGCTTGCCAAAGCAACAAGCGGCAACCCCTCCAGGAAAAGTTGAAACGTCCTTACTCGTTTCCGCAAGATAAAACAAGGGGACTGTTCGAGCTGGCAGTGTGCGACAGACTTATCAATCTGCCGGGTCCAAAACGTCCGTTGCGGCCAGGCGATGTTAATAATCCTAATTATTGCCCTTACCACCAAACAGTAGGTCACCTGATCGAAGACTGCTACGTCTTCAAAAACTGGGTTGAAGACCAATACCAACAGGGCAAGTTTGCGCTGTCTGAGAACTGGAAGGTGAGTCCGCCACAACCGCACACTCCGAAGAAGATGGATACGCCGGGGGCATCATGTTCATTCATGGAGAAGGACTCATAAACCAAAAAGTCAATAAACCAGATATTCGCCTCAAATACGGCGACAATGGACCGAAATGTCCTTAAACTAATAGCGGACCGAGACGTCCTTAAACTAATAGCAGACCGAAACGTCTTTAAACTAATACCGCAGCATTCTTAGGCTGACGAGATAAAAAAAACAAAACAAAAAAAAACGGTATGTCCATAAGCAAAAAGGGTACGGATGAAAACCCGAAAGGGCTCTGTGAGTAAAAACAGCAGGACTACCGGCGAGTGTTCGTGAAAACCCGAAAGGGCGCGACCTCGTAAAAAAAAAAAGAAGAAGAAAATAAAAAGAATAATAAAAAAAAACGGTATTTCCATAAGCAAAACGGGCACGGATGAAAACCCGAGAGGGCTCCGTGAGTAAAAACAGCAGGACTACCGGCGAGTGTTTGTGAAAACCCGAAAGGGCGCAACCTCGTTAAAAGACACTTATAAGGTCCCCTCGACCTTGTAAGGAGAAACCACCTGCGTGAGATCCTTACGACTCACAAAGAGAGCATCACACTTAGGGATTTCCACGATTCCTAAGGAGAAAATACACTTGCGAGATCCTCACGACTCGTAAGGAGAACTCTTTTATGGGACCCTCACGGCTCATAAGATTTGAAAGTCTTAAGTTACAGAGACCTAAACCTATGCTTAAGCAACCCCCACAACTTTTGTTATGGCCCTACAAGTGGTCCAATACTGGTTCTTGTATACAATCCACGGGCGTGAATAAACATTTCCCTAACAAAGTCTCATCCGTGACTAGGGATATGCTCGTACAGCAAACAACACTTGTAAGTCCTCTCGATTTACAAGGAGAAAACCCTCTTGTAGGATCCTTACGACTTACCGAGGAACATACACTTAGGAATCCTTACGACTCCTAAGGAGAAAATACACCTACAAGATCCTCATGACTTGTAGAGAGAAATATCTTTGTGAAACCCTTACGGCTCATGAAGTCAAAAGCCTTAGTCAACAGGACCTTAACCCTGTTCGCTAAGCCACCTTTGTTCGACATCGACGGAGGCAGATGATGATTCGCTCCTGGTAATATCCCAGTTGTAGCGATACTGATGCCTAAATCGGTATCAAATTCCAAGTCCTTTCATGGTAGATGATGATTCGCTCCTGGCAATATTCTGGTTGTAGAGATGCTGATGCTGAGATTGGCACCAGATTCCAAGTTCTACGCTTGCGATAAAATCAGCGAGCTGAAAATGCATATTAAATAGCCGAAATGATGGGGCAACTTGCAACAAAAGCAGCGAGTAAAAATAAAAAAATATAGCCGAAATGATTGGGCAACTCGCAATAAAAAAACAGCGAGTAAAAATAAAATAAATAGCCAAAATGATTAGGCAACTCGCAATAAAAAGCAGCGAGTAAAAAGAAAAAATAGCCGAAATGATTGGGCAATCGCGATTTTCGCGATATAAAATGCTGAAATGATAGAGCATCGCGAAAAGAATAAAAAAAATGAAAGAATGAAACTTTTTGCCTTACAGGTGAAATCACATCGATCCCTGTATACAATTCAGGGGCATAGATAAAGAGGGAACTATACCTTCCCAACAGGCTCCATCAGAAAGCGAAGCCAAATCTCGACGGTTCATAGACAACCTAGAGACCATCTCGACATTTGTCGCAATATTACAGACACGATGTCAACAAATGAAGCAAACGAAGATCCTGAGCTTCAGGGTCTCGACGTCAACATCGACAACTTAGAGATCACCAACGGCGTTTCTCCTCATTCCAACTAGATGCAGACATGACGTCAACAACTGACCTCAGAATCGCAACAAAACGGAACCATGGCAAAGTCTCTAGTTCTAAATCTCAATGGTCACATCTGCAGCCTGGAGACCAACAACGGTGTGCCTCCTCATTCCAGCAGGACACAGATGTTACACCATCAAGCGGAGCGATGGCAAAATCCCAGCTTCACCTCAGCATTCGTCTCGATACAGTAGACGCAATGTCAACAACAGCGTTCCTCCGCAGTCCAGCTAGAGGCAGATGCAAAGTTAACAAAAGACCTCACGGTCGAAACAAAGCGGAGTAACGGCAAAATCCCAACTCCACCTTAGCATTCGTCTCGTTACAGCAGACGCAATGTCAACAACGACGTTCCTTCGCAGTCCAGCAGGGTGTACATGCAAAGTTAACAAAAGGCCCCATGGTCGAAACAAAGCGGAGTGACGGCAAAATCCCAGCTCCACCTCAGCATTCGTTTCAATACACCAGACGCAGTATGAGCAAATGAAGCGAAGGCCAAATTCCTAGCTTCAAGGTTTTAACGGCAAGTCATATAAAGCCTGAAAGACCACCGGAGATCATCTCACATGGAGTGGTCACCTCCTCGACGTTCGTTTCGATACAGCAGACGAGTTGTCACCCCAGCGTTCTTCCTCCAGCAGGGATTCGGACGTGATAAAGCAAACGAAGCGAAGGCCACATTCCTAGCTTCAACGTCTTTACGGTAACTCACATAAAACCGGAAAGACAATCGGAGATCATCTCGCACTAGCACAGAGTGGTCACCACCTTGACGTTCGTCTCGATACAGCAGACGAAATGTTAACCCCAGCATTCGTCCTCCAACAGGATTTGGACTCACCAAAGCAAACGAAGCGAAGGCCACATTCCTAGCTTCGACGTCTTGACGGTAACTCATATAAAACCGGAAAGGCAATCGGAGATCATCTCGCACCAGCACAGAATGATCACCACCTCGACGTCCGTCTCAATACAGCAGACGAGATGTCACCCCAATGTTCGTCTCGACACAGCATACGCAACGTCATTAAACGAATGGAGCCACGGCAAAATCCCTAGTTCCAAATCTCGGCGGTTCACCAGCAACCTAGAGACAACCTCGACGTCCGTCTCGATACAGCAGACGAGATGTCACCCCAACGTTCGTCTCGACACAGCAGACGCAACGTCATCAAACAAACGGAGCCACGGCAAAATCCCTAGTTCCCACCGCAACATTCGTCTCGATACAGCAGACGCAATGCCAGCAAATGAAGCAAAAGCCAAATTCCTAGCTTCAGGGTCTTGACGGCAACTCACATAAAGCCCGAAAGATTATCGGAGATCATCCCCACACCAGCGCGGAGTGGTTATGACTCATCGAGGCTCACCAAAATAAGCCTAGCCTCAAGTAAAAAGCGACATGGCAAATTCCTAACGCTTGCTCTTCCGACGGTCAAACTGCCAAGGAGGATTGCTTGAAGACGTCTTGTCTAGCCCCCGAAGGGATCAGAGACACGGCAGTCGCAGGGCTACTCGAACAGCACGATTGCCTATCGAGGACTATATCAGCTTATGCGACGGTACGATGGCCAAAACCCTAAGTACCACCAACCTTAACGGGCTTCTGTCGTAAAGAGCAGAGGTTAAATACGACGTTAAGATGTTCTTGCGAGAAACGCTCGATTCATCTCGACTTGCGAAAAAAATTGTTGAGGCGGCTCGACTCGTGAGATAAAGCCTTAGGCAGTGGGCATAAAAGAAGCCTGTTTCCTAAGCACTGGGACCCTGCAAGTTGGCCCAAAACGGTCTCTTGCATACTATCCACGGGTCTCACCCTCCAACATCGAACTTCGACAAGGAGGGAAACAACCGCTTACAAGTCCTCTCGACTCGTAAGAGGGAAAAATTCTCTTGTAGGATCCTTACCACTTACAAGAGAAAACCACACTTAGGAATCCTCACGATTCCTAAGGAGAAAAATCCACCTACGAGATCCTCTCGATCCGTAGGGAGAAAAGTCTCTATGAGACCCTCACGGCTCATAGAGTTGAAAAGTCTTAGGCAGCAGATCTGAACCTGCGGCCTAAGCCCTCGCTATCTCGTGAAGAAATCAAGAAGCTTATTCTATTACCTGCTAATTGTGACGACATGCCGAGAAAGAGGAAAAGCAACAGAAAGAGCATCCGATTTACATTTGATCAAGCGTTCAAGACACATTCATTCATGCATGGGCAAAAAGACTCAGGACAAAAGATATATAATAAAGACAAGCTGGGATAAAAAAAAAATTTCCATTAATATTGCCCGAAGTTCTTACAGTCATACAAACAATAAATGAAAGTTACAATGGAATAACTTCAGATCCAGGGCATGGATTGAGGAATTCAAAAGCGACCCTATCTATGACTTTCTAAGCCTCGCGGACCATCCTAGTGTGCTTCCTTTCGCGAGCACAAGCGTCAGGGTCCCCCACGATGTCTACCACTCTCCGATAAGCAGCGAGTATGGCAGACTGTTGAAAGATCTCGTGCAAGAGGTCGATAAGATTGTCTCGCCGTCTCTTCGAGATAAAGTTCAATAGGTACACAGAGTGCACCTTGTCCTCAGCGGCATCCAATGCCCTAAGCGGCACGCCAGAACAGAATACGGGAAGCGCTTCCCAGATAGCTCCCACGATAAGTTTAAGAAGAGAGGAACGTCGGGGAAGCAGTGGACCATTGTATGCGTCGAAGCGACTCATTATTTCAGCACACTCCTCGTTTGTGAACTCCCGATTTTGAGAGCGGCCAAGTCGGCGGATGCCCTCATGAGAGATGATCTCGTTAAGAGCATACATGTGAACGTTCATTGTTCCTGTGAAAGAGGATCAACAGAATTATCAGAAAGACTGATTAAGCAAAACGATATAATACACTGAGAAATAAAATGCCATCTTTAAGTTCCAAGATCCATGAAGAATTCTTAAGAGTTCTTCTATATGATTTGGGAGGAGCAAAGCTCCATTAATGAATTAAGAAAATCCAAGGAAAATTTTTCAGAGAGCAGAGCTCTATGGAACCCTAGTAGGGTCCCCTTTAGTTCTCTTTAGATCCTTTTAAGACCTGTAGAGCAAAGCTCTGCTAAGTGAAACCCTAAATAGGTTTCCTTTAGATCAGGGATCTATTGAGAGCGAGGCTCTATCAATGAAAATTAATTTAATTTAATTTAATCCAAATTAAAATTTTCACCTAAAAGTTTTAAGAGTTTAACTCTTAAAGTTCTTGAAAATAAAGAGCGTGGCTCTGAGTTCTGAAAGTAAAATTTTAGAGATGAGAATCATCTAAGGGACCAAAGATCCTATTTATAGGCATCAAGTGCCCTTTCAGCTTCCAAGGGATGGCGCGACGGTTCGGAGTCTGCCACCGCTGCGCTCACGTTAGGAGGCCACGTAAGCGCAACGGTGGGGGGCATTTGTTTACCTCAATCAGAGCAAAACTCTGTTCAAATTCCAAGGTGGGAAAAGAAACAATGATTCTGTTTTTCTCCAATCAGAGCAAAGCTCTGTCTTGAAAATTAAAGAAAAAATTAAAATTAAAATAAATGAAGTAACGCTTTAGATCTCCTGCGCTGCACGCGGAGCGCCACGTGTCAAAATCAGACACGTTAGCACAGGGAGCGCAGCGTCCAAAGTAGCGTACTCCATCAGAGTAAAGCTCTTCAAAAAAAAAAAAAACTTGCGCAAGCACAAATGCGCTGCGCGACACGTGTCAGCGCAGCGCAACTGTGCGTTGCGCGACACGTGTCGGCGCAGCGCAACTGTGCGCTGCGTTAAAAAAAAAAAAAAATTGCGCAAGCGCAAATGCGCTGCGCCGCGCGACACGTGTCGGCGCAGCGCAACTGTGCGTTGCGCGACACGTGTCGGCGCAGCGCCAAAAAAAAAAATAAAACTTGCGCAAGCGCAAATGCGCTGCGCTACGCAACACGTGTCGGCGCAGTGCAACTGTGCGCAGCACCAAAAAAAAAAAGAAAAACTTGCGCAAGCGCAGCTGCGCTGCGCTGCGCGACACGTGTCAGCGCAGCGCAAAAAAAAAAAAGCATTTGCGGCAAGCAGAATTAAAATTCTGAGAAATTTTTTCTGTTCTTGTTAAAACAAGAAAATTTTCTTCTGTAAAATAGAGGCCTTCGGATCAAAAATCCAACGGTGGGGAAAATCCCCAAATCACTCAGAGAATGATCTCTTTAACAAACTTTAACTGATTTATGGGTACTACAAAAAGGACCCTAGACCTCAATTCAAAAGCATCAACATTTCTTGAAAAATCAAGAGCTTCAAACAGAGAGAACTCTGAAAAATTTTTCAAGAAAATGGTAAAAACTTTCATAAGAGAGAAGAAATTTCTTCTAATAGATCATTGATCTAAAAACAAGATCAATGATCTTCACATAATAAACTGTGCTTTGCACTTCTTATGAACCAGTGGTTCTTTAAAAACAAGAAAACAACGAAATAAAAATAGTGCTTTGCACTTTTATGAACCTCTGGTTCTTGGAACAAAAAAAAACTCATTTTTCCTTGATCTAGAAATCAAATAGTGCTTTGCACTTTTATGAACCTTTGGTTCTTGAAATAAAAAGAAAAACTTGTTTTTTCTTTGATCTAAATTAGATCAAGAAATCAAACAGTGCTTTGCACTTCTCTTATGAACCATTGGTTCTTGAATCTAAAAGATTCTCAAATTAATAGTGCTTTGCACTTATAAATCTGCACTGTTGCGCTCTTGGGTTGGCGCAAGCCACCAGAGAGCGCCACGTGTCAGCATCTGAACCAGTTGCGCTACGCGCTTTTGAAATAGAGCTTTGCTCTCTGAAATTGGTGCAACTCATCAGAGCGCACCACGTATCAGCAGCGCAAGCGCAGCGCACTAGCGCAGCGTACTGCACTGCTTGACACGTGTCATCGTCATAAGCGCTTGCGCTCTTTGATTGGCGCAAAGCGCCTGTAAATACAGTGCATTTTCTCTGTTAAAAGGGCCAGGCCCAAGTCAAAATGACCTAACAGGCCAAAATAAATTGCAAGGCAATAAATGGGCAGAGCCCAAATAAATTGATGCTTTGCATCCTTTACACAAGGGCATAGCCCAAATAAAATTGATGCCTTGCATCATTCTTAAAAGAAAAGAACCCAAAACAAATTGATGCTCTGCATCCTTTCTGGGCAAAACCTAAATAAAAATAGAAAAAAGAAATGCAATGCAAAAGCAAATAAAATGTTGAACATTTTCAATTGGCTTAGCCCAATTTTGGCCGTAAGTCCTTAAATTAAATTGACTGAGCACGACTGCTCTTTTAAATTAATTTATATCCGGTTCGAGGGTACATCTCCGAGCTCCTCTGACACTTATCGTTGTAATCTTTCAACGACGTCAGAGAGGTGACGGGTCCCGACGACCACATATGTCAATATGGACTGCGTGGTCCTTAAACTCGTGGACCGAGATGTCCTTAAACTAATATCGGACCGAAACGTCCTTAAACTAATATCGGACCGAAACGTCCTTAAACTAACGGTGGACCACTATGTCCTTAAACTGGTATTGGACCACCATGTCCCTAAATTGGCACAATAGAGCCCAAATGCTCTTTTGTCGGATCTAAACGATCCCGTTAAGTCGATCTTAGTCCCAAACTGGACTAACGTATCCTTAACAACCGTTTAAGTTGATCTTAGCCTCAAATATGGCTAACGCATTCTTAAACCTTCAAACAGACTTTAGTCCCAAATTGGACTATAAATTCCCCCAATCAACTTTGGCTCAAGGGTACATCTCTGAACTCCTCTGACATTTGTCGTTGTAATCCTTCAACGTCGTCAGAGAGGTGACGGGTCCCGACGACCATACATGCAATGGACCACTATGTCCCTAAACTGGAACAATAGAGCCCAAATGCTCTTTTGTCGGATCTAAACGATCTCATTAAGTTGATCTTAATCTCAAATTGGACTAACGTATCCTTGACGAACGTTTAAGTCGATCTTAGCCGCAACGCGACTAAGGCATCCTTAAACTAAAAACACCAAACCCAAATCTAAGTAAATACGGATTTGGACTAATCCACGTCCTACGGGCGACGGTATTACTCAGTCTCCGTATACAATCCACGGGCAACCACAAACAAAACAAACACACACGACACGAAGTGAAATTCTGGAGAAGGAGAAAGTGGCTACCGCGATGCGGTAGCGTAATTAACTGCAGGGGCTTGCGCCTGCAGGGAAGAGCGTCCCCACAATCAAAAACCCCTCAAGCGAGGGAGAATCTGACAAAGTCTGCTACATCGGCCGCATCCGTCTAAACCTTCGATACACGGTGCCATAAATCAACTTGGCATCTTCGGAGAGGTAGACGGATAAAACCAAATAGCATCTGCCCCGAATCTCAGTGCTAGGACTTCGCAGTCGTGTGCGCCGCCGTTCGGAGGGGAACAAATACCTTTGTAAAAAACTTATGTTTGGCAGTAGCAATAAAGTTTTTCTTCTTCAGTTGTGGTAAAGTTTTCCTTTCTGCCATCTGTTTGCGAAGAACACTCACTTTGGATTATTTTTACTTGTGTTGTGCTTTCATGTCAGGTTGGCCCTCTGTCTAACGATCGTCCGTCGAGCTAACTGCAGTTTTTTTTTGCCGACGAGCGTCTCCGAGGAGGTATCCCATTGGGCCCCGAGGTCGAGGGGGAGATCGTTTAGGCTTGGACAGACCTGATATTCGTTTCTGATTTAGAGTATCGGCCGTCATCTGGGGGTGACCGGGTAGGGTGGCCGAGCAGGGTAGCTGCTCGGTCGTCTTCTTTCGAGGGCTTGGTTCTTTAAGGATGGTAGTAGGAAGCTACCAGCCGTCGATGGTCAGGCAAGGACCCGTCCGCCTCGGGGAGGAATGTTGATCTTCGGCGTGTGGCAGGGAAGCTGCATGCTGTGGATAGCCGAGCGAGGGGACCTCGGGCTCGGCTGCCTCTGGGAGGGTTTTCAGATCCTTCAGGACGGGGACCGAGCAGGGTTACTGCCCAGTGCCTCTTGGCGAGGACTTTGATCCCAGTCGGTTGTGGTAGGAAGCTACCAGCCGGGGATAGCCGGACAAGGACCCGACTGCCTCTGGGAGGATTTTGGTCCTTGGCGCGAGGAAAGCTATAAGGCTGTAGGAAGCCTACCCAGGACCCTTGGCCGGGCAGGGTTACTGCTCGGTGCCTCTTGGCGAGGGCTTTTGTCCTGAAAGATAGCCGAGTGAGGGAACCTCTGGTCTCGACTGCCTCTGGGAGGGCTTTTTTAATCCCCGGCGTTGTGGCAGGGAAGCTGCCTGCGGGGGATAGCCGAGTGAGGGAACCTATGGCCTCGACTGCCTCTGCGAGGGCTTTTTGATCCCCGGCGTCGTGGCAGGGAAGCTGGTCGCGGGGGATAGCCGAGCGAGGGAACCTCGGGCCTCGACCGCCTCTGGGAGGGCTTTTTGATCCCCGGCGTTGTGGCAGGGGAGCTGTTAGTTATATGTATGCCCTAGAGGCCATTACTGTACATTGGATGTATATTGTAGTGGATGCTGGGACATATATAGGTAGGACTTTCTTGCTCGACATGATAGTATGCTATCTGGTTGCTCTTTATCTTAACATGTATACTTGCTGTCTCTCTATTACATGTTGATAAAGCCCTTAGGATGTGTGCTCAACTTTCAGGACTATGATGTAGATCATACTAGTGGGGCCTGGGTAGTCCATGAGTACATCCTTCAATGTTCCTAGTCGTGGGAATATCGAGACGGGGCATCGATATTCCAGAGTAGACTAGCGTATATCTTCTCGACCCATGTGATGGGCGATGGATGATCCCATATCCATTGGTGTTTGACATCAGAGATGGTATGCGGGTGCTCAGTGGAGACTGGGTACACTGAACGGACTCGCCGAGAACTCCCAGATGGTATTATACCTCACGTCAGATGACAGTTCTTTGGTGACACTGGTACAGCTTTTTCTGTTGACCCGAGATCGTCATAGAGTCTTGTGTGTCTTCCACTGTGCTTTGATTTCCACCCTACCACGGCTTTACTGAGTCGTGCAAACAGGTGGTTTTTGGGTACAGTCCCGATTCATATAGAGGCAATGAGCGATAGGAGGGGATTCGTCTCTCCCGGTATTGGGGGTTGATGTTGCGCTATGCTCGACTGGCCATAACTGGAAATCCCTGGCCAGGGTTGCTGTGATACACTGGTAAGAGTTATCAGTAGTTTCACGCTTGTTATGGACCTTATATCGGCATGACTTATCAAGCTACTGGGGTCTGACGTTTACCACCCCTAGGCGAGATATGCGACATATCAGACGAACAGACCGGACTGTACGGTAAGTGTTACTGGTTGGATTCACAGGAGTGTGAGCGGGCTTGCTCGTTGATCTTCTGATCGCTCAATACCTGGGTGGCCGTTACATTTAGCAGACCGCTTGCGGCTTGTGGGTGTTTGATATGATCATCACCTACTGCCGGCGTATTGACGAGTCTTTAGAGTCCTACACAGAGGTTTCCTGGCTCAAGCGAAACGAAATGGGAGTGCATATAAGATATGTGTGGGACCGAGAATAATACCAGTATGCGATACTGAATTCTATTCTCGCGATTGTGTTATTGGACGGTTATATAAGATATAGCCGGGTTACCGAATCAAATGTTGATTCGATATATTGATACACTTAATATTAGTCGGTTATATGCAGTATGACCGGATCATTAAATCAAGTGTTGATTTAATGATTTAATGTATAATTATATATTGGATATATTACTTTACATTAACTAGTATTGGTTCACTTAAGATTATTTTTTCTCATTAGATTGTGCACATTGTGCATGTGATATATGTTTGTGCACTAGTTTGTATCATGTTTGATGATACATGCAAACTTGGGTGTGTGTATGACTTACACCATGTTTAGGTTTATGGTTGGGTTTTATTTTATTTATTTTATTTTGTTTTTGGCAAAAACAAAATGGTGGCTTTATTTGTTTTCTTGCTTGAAGCTTCATGAAGTTTCTTTTAAGCATCTTTGAAAAAAAGTCTTAACCATTTTGTTTTTTCCTTTAACCTAACCATTACACCTAAACCCTAGTTTATTCTCTACATGTGTTTACCTCACCCATGGTTACTATATGATAGACTTCACTTGAATTTTCTAATTTTCTAATTTATTTTTCTTTTCTTCTTCTTCTTCTTCTTCATGAAGAGAAGAAAGCTTTCTTGAAAGTTCCAAGTGAAGAAATCAAGTGAGAAATCCAATTCTAAAGTGAACCCACTTCCTATTTCTTCATCCTTTACCACTTGCCATGTAGTGGAGTGTTATCTTCACAAGTTTCATGACCTAGTGAAGATGGAGCTTGGGTTTGAGTCGTCTCGACGTAGATCATTTTCGGCATCGAAGTCAACGACCTAACCCGATCATTTCTCCGACGAAACCATCGCTAGAGTCCGGGATCCCGATGATCGCAGCGAAGGGACGTCATTACGGAGCTAAAGAAGTGGAGGACCGGATCTACAAAGGTTGTAATCCCTTTCACTTGTAGTTAAAGTAGTTAACGTGCATGCTTTCGCCTTACCTCTAGTTAACGATTTCAATTAGGGTTTCTCGGCATATGGAAAAATTTTGATTTTGGCATGGTTGATCAGTTGTAGAACCTCATGGGTGCGCCTAGGAACCCTACAGTGGTATCAGAGTCTAGCTAGAGCTTTAGGCGAAGAGTAGACGAAGTTAGAAGTCCGATCGAACCCGAAACCCTAATCGTATATCCTTCTCTGTAAATTTTTTCAAAATTGTGATTTTTGTTAATTAAAAATATCCAAAAAATTCAGCAGGGTTTTCTAGGAGTTACTGTGAAGCACGTGACCATAAGTCAATAAATGAGCCGCGGAACCGCGGCGCCACCTTGGCTTTAGCGGCGGTTCCGCAGCCATAATATTAAATTAGGGCACGTTCTTTGTACATTAATCCCCGTCTGTAATGCCTGTATTTTATGGGAATTTTTAATCTATACTCAACAGTTGAGTTTTCTGGGTTGTTTTTGGGACTCGATATTTCGATCAGATTGTTTAACTTTGTTTATGTTTTTCCGGGTAATTTTAGAACATGTTAAAAAGTTCGATAAGATATAAATAACCCAATTTTTCCCCTGCCGGGAAACTTCCAAGTGTTGGATTTTTTCGTGGTTTAAGAACGTTCTAAGTAGTGCAAGTAACGCGATGGACCCTTTAGAAGACAACAAATCTTAACTCGATTATGTGACCGTCTTGAACTGCCCTTTGAACCTTAGAGTTTGGGGCAGTACGGCGTGCAACATGTGAGGCGTTGGCTTGACCCTTCTACGGCTGGACCGTTGGTACTGTGGCATGAAATGGATGTTTTTAAACTTATTTCAAGTGTTGAGCTGTTTCGGGAAAACTTGGGTGTTTAATTGTTCGATCGGAAAGTTTAATATTTTCTATTTATCTGGAATGTGATACAATATTTGGAATCCACAAGTAGTTATGAGATAACTGATTATGAATGTTATAAACACAGCAGTTTAGTTTCAATTGATCGGTTGCCACGGAATTTTGATGTGATCAAAAGTCCGTCGCAATCACGTAGCGTACGCGGATACTCGCCGGGTAAACTTAATAGACAGCTACACCCCATAGCCCCGACCAAGTGACTGTAGGAGAACCCCGTCACCGAAAGCATCTGTTCGGGTGCTCGCGGCAGCGGTGTTCCGCCTTGGTGCACTTCCTCGACGGCATCGGGGGTACGGCCGTCTACTAAAGTTTGCGACGAGCATTCGATCAGGATGTCGGGAATCTTGTTGAATTGCCCGACTTGATATTGAAAATAGTTTTCGATAAAGAGACTAAAATGCGGGGTTTATAATTGTTAGGCATGCGATGTCTAAGGAATTCATTTGATTAGGCATGCGATGTCTAAAGAGTTTGCGGATTCCAACTGTTGTAGTTTTACAATTTCTTTTCTGTGACCGTAAGTGTAATATGTGATATCTCCGGTTTCGTTGCTATATGTCAACGACAATTGGGATGGGCATATTTACTTACGTTGATGACATGTGATGTTATGTGTTGCTGGATATGTTATATTGGATCGTCGTGTTTGAATAGCCGGGGTTTTTTTTTATGTGAGATGAGTGTTTTTCCTTTTCATTCATGTAAAAACTTGTATGTAATATTCTTTTATTGGGGCACTTCCAGGTTGCGGAAGAAGATGTCACCGTTGATGTATATTATTTACTTTTCCGCATTAGGATAGACCCAAGGAGGGGAGCATAAGTAACCGGGTTCTAGGGTCCAGTGGGAGACCATCTCGAGGAGTCGAGTCCGGGTCTCCTAACCCTAGAATTGGTAGGGTTGCTTGCTGCTCTCGTAGGGGTCTAGGGGTGTGGGATTGGCTATTCATTACGACCGTGGAATCCGTGTTTTATTAAGGCTCAAAATAAAACACGGACGTCCTAATATATCCAATATTTCATATGTTATTTTCTGCTGCGTTATCTGTGATGTGATCATGTGATTTGTTCGGATAGATATTGTATATAGTATATATGATATATTATATAGACGTTGCTTATGTTTTACACCCGCGCTAGCCCTGCCTCACTCTGGCGTTAGTTACCTAACCTAACGGTGCAGACGGGACATCGAGGCGAATGCGGATGGCATAAGCGTACGTTATATTTATCTGTGATGTTTAGGTGGACTTAAATGATGGGACATTCATTAATGAGATTAATGAAAGATAATAAAACTAAAAGATGTTGTGGAATCGAATTTCAAAAATAAAATCAGGTATCTCTAGTTGTTGCTTTGCATAGTGATGTTCCTTGTAGAACATCCAGCACCTTATTCGATGAGGAAAGAGCCGACGATCCTTTCACCGGGAGTGACCTCTTTAGCAATAATTAGCAGATGCTACAACCCTCGGTTTGTTTTTTGATTGCTTCTATAGTTTTTGCTTTGCACAGCGGTATATATGATATATCCTGCACCTTATTCGATGAGGAAAGGGCCGACGATCCCTTCACCGGGAGTGACCCCTTTAGCAAAACTAGAAAAGCCTAAAAAACACTCCATTTAAAAACCATTTGATTCCGCAACGAGATCAAGTTCAAAGCGTTAAAGGTTTTTTTAAGAACCATCCGCAACCCTCCGTCATTTTAGGAAGTAGAGTACTTAGTATTCGTGCTACGTTTGTCGACCATAGCCGAGGCGTAGTGTATGGTAGCTAAGTGATGTCTTCTTACACAGCATATGATGCGATTAGTTAGGACAATCATGTGGCTTTGTTGATCTTAGCCAAGGGTCATGTGGGTGGGTCTAATTAATCACGAAATGACGGGTAGAACTTGACTAGTGCTTATGATTTGTTGACCTTAGCCAAGGTCATAAGTGCTACGGGTAAAAACCATTATCGGGAGTTTCAAGTGTTGAAATTTGCAATGAGATTGCATACCTTCTATATGATAGTTGGATCCCGATACCCACTGCGAGTAATTGTTACTCGTGGGAGAGTTTTGCACTTTGCAATTAGCCGATCAAGTAGGTGTCTAGAAAGGTGTCAACGGGGTTACGCCGCTGGGAAAACGAGGTTTACTTTAATTAGGTCCGTGCGAAAGCACGGGGAACCTCCCTCAAAGTATCGACACTGGCCTGGCTGAAAGATTGACGAACTTGTAGAGTGTAATTAATCCCGGCTAGTCTTTCCTTTTAGGGTTTGAAGGAAGATTTGATAAAAACAGTGGGAGCCATCCTGATTAGATAAAATGTATAACCAATCTAATTTTGCAAGAGCACACGCAGAGTGTTTTCTTCTCTCTCTCTCCAGATAGCGACCATGTCACGCCTTAATCAAGATAATAATATGGATGTATTGACCGAACCCGCTTGTTATACTGAGCTGGGGAACGTTGGTCCCGCTCCAACTTATAATTGTTATAAGACAGAGCAGGAAATAGGAGAATACCAGAATTCCCATGCCGCTCAAACGAAGAAAGTGCATATGATGCATCTCCTTCGGGTGTGTTCATTATAAAGAACTGTTTCTCAGTGTCCTCTACGTCTTAGGTATTTGATACCGGATCAGGATCCCGCAAATGTAATCCGTTACATGGGCTACAGAAAGGTAGAGAACTGAGAATGGGTGATAAGTTTCATGAGACAGAAAACGGTGCAAGTGTTGCAGCCAAGTCTGTTGGTCACTGTCACCCTGTATTTCCAAATACATTGATTCTGAACAAATGCTATTAGATACCGAACCTGATATACAAAATCATATCAATCTCTTTATTTATTAAAGAAGGATATAATTTTGTATTGTTGAATAATGTTTTGTACATTTCCTATATCGGTTCAGGCACGTTATCTAAAAGTATTGACGTTCTAAATCAAACTACAGTTCTTAGTATACAGAACACACACGAGAGGAAGAGTTCAGAAATGAACGAATTCTTCTTGAGGCATTGTAGACTAGGTCATGTCAATGCAACCCGACTAGCTTAAGTTACATTTTAGATGTATATTTAAATCAGTTTGAATTTACATCTTGTGAAACTTGCCAGTCATGTCACAAAGATGAGATGACCATAGCTCTGTTTATTGGAAACAGAAAAAGAGTTAGTAAACTCTTGGGACTGATACATGATGATGTATGTAAGGTCCCCTGTCTACACATGCCAGGACCGGCTCTTTGTACTTCATTACATTCTCTGATGATCTCTCAAGATTCAGCCATATGTTCCTGTTGAAACATAAGTCCGAAGCTTTTGAGATATTCACAGAATATAAGTTAGAAGTAGAGAACCAAAACCGGGTATAAGTATTATGTCCTATGATAAGATCTGGGAGGAGAATACTTGTGCATAGAATTCCTGGACTATTCTAAAGGAGAATGAGATTCTCTCTCAGCATTACTCCTCCGCATACACCATAGTACAACGGTATATCGGGGCAGAGCAATAGCACCCTATGAGATATGGTGTGCTCTATGATGAGTACTACTGAGTTACCTATTTCCTTTTGGGGTTGTGCACTTGAGAAGTTGCATACCTATTGAATTGGATTCGAATCAAATCAATGCCTACCACTCCATATAAGATATGGTATGGGAAGAGCCTATCTCTTAAGTAAGTTAAGATTTGGGATTGTCCGGCCTATGTCAAAAGCAAAATCCGGACAAGATCGAGGCAGGGTCTGTTATGTAGAACTGGAATGGTTCTAGCTATACAAAACTGCAGCTGATGATTTGATAGAACCAAAAGGTTCAATAGTCTCCGATGAACCTCAGCCTCTCCGTCGATCTGGTAGGGTTCCTCATCCGCCTGAGAGATACTTAGGTTTCTCGATGACAGTGGGAGCGAGGAATGTATCATGAGATGATGACTCAACTAGTTTCGAGCAGGCCATCAAGAGTAGGGACTCTGTAAGAATGGCTGGATGCTTAGCGATCTGAAATGGAATCCATGTACACCAATAAAGTACGGACTTTGGTTGCTATATCTGAAGGGTTAAATCCCCATCAGGAGCAAGTATATCTTGAGAAGATTACTTGGTGTAGATGGAAAAGTTGAGACTTTCAAAGCTAGACTTGTTAAAGGTTTTCGTCATCGACCAGGCGTGGATAATGATGAAACCTTTTCCAGGGACTATGCTTAAGTCCATCCAGATCCTACTTGCCATTGCTACATACCATGACTACGATATCTGGTGGTTGGGTGCCATGACTACTTTTCTAAATAATAATTTAGAAGAGAACGTCTATAAGAACACAGCCAGAGGGCTTCGTAAACAGTAGGAGCAGCGGAAACATGTGCAAGTTGCTTTACAGAATAAAGCAGGCATCGCAGAGTTAGAACTTCTGTTTTGATGTGGTAGTCAAAGTGTTTGACTTCATCAAAATGGTAGATGAACCTTGTATATACAAAACGGTAGTAGAGAGTAAGGTGATCATCCTCGTATTGTACGTGGAAAACATACTCTTGATCGGAAAAGAGTTTCCTATACTACACACGGTCAATCTCCTCTTATCATAAGGATTCTCCAATAGGATAAAGGTGATACCTCCTAAATCCTGGGATTTGGATCTATGAGATAGATCTAAATGGATGTTAAGCTTCTCACTAGGTTTAGTGAGATGGTATCAATCGATCCTGGGGAGAATCACTGGAAAAGTTCCAGGGTGATAAGGACGACTGAATGTCAGTCGCAGGCATTGTCTTTACCCTCATTAGAGGGACGGTATGTTGGAAGAGTTCCAAGCTAGATACCGTGGCAAACTAGACGATAAAGGCTGGTAACATCTCTATCAAAGATACTACCAAAGAGGCAGTTTGGGTGTATAATGGTTCATAAGATGAACTAGGTTCCTACCATTGTGTGACAATGGAAGTGTGGCTTTGGCCCAGGAACCCCAGTCCCATCAGTGACCCAGACATATTCTGAGGCAACATCACCTGATCGTGGAGATAGTTGATCTCCAGGGTGATCGAGGTTAGGAGAGTAGACTCAGAGGACAACACGGCGGATCCACTCACAAAGGCTTTTTCCCAGAGAGAGACTTATATGGGATGGTTGAGTATTAGATACTACAACCACTGCTACAGATGGCCCTAGTGCAAGTGTGAGATTGTTAGTTATATGTATGCCCTAGAGCTCATTACTGTACATTGGATTCATATTGTAGTGGATGCTGAGACATATATAGGTAGGACTTTCTTGCTCGACATGATAGTATGCTATCTAGTTGCTCTTTATCTTAACATGTATACTTGCTGTCTCTCTATTACATGTTGATAAAGCCCTTAGGATGTGTGCTCAACTTCCAGGACTATGATGTAGATCATACTAGTGGGGCCTGGGTAGTCCATGAGTACATCCTTCAATGTTCCTAGTCGTGGGAATATCGAGACGGGGCATCGATATTCCAGAGTAGACTAGCGTATATCTTCTCGACCCATGTGATGGGCGATGGATGATCCCATATCCATTAGTGTTTGACATCAGAGATGGTATGCGGGTGCTCAGTGGAGACTGGGTACACTGAACGGACTCGCTGAGAACTCCCAGATGGTATTATACCTCACGTCAGATGGCAGTTCTCTGGTGACACTAGTACAGCTTAGTCTGTTGACCCGAGATCGTCATAGAGTCTTGTGTGTCTCCCACTGTGCTTTGATTTCCACCCTACCACGGCTCTACTGAGTCGTGCAAACAGGTGGTTTTTGGGTACAGTCCCGATTCACATGGAGGCAATGAGCGATAGGAGGGGATTTGTCTCTCCCGGTATTGGGGGTTGATGTTGCGCTATGCTCGACTGGCCATAACTGGAAATCCCTGGCCAGGGTTGCTGTGATACACTGGTAAAAGTTATCAGTAGTTTCACGCTTGTTATGGACCTTATATTGGCATGACTTATCAAGCTACTGGGGTCTGACGTTTACCACCCCTAGGCGAGATATGCGACATATCAGACGAACAGACCGGACTGTACGGTAAGTGTTACTGGTTGGATTCACAGGAGTGTGAGCGGGCTTGCTCGTTGATCTTCTGATCGCTCAATACCCGGGTGGCCGTTACGTTTAGCAGACCGCTTGCGGCGTGTGGGTGTTTGATATGATCATCACCTACTGCCGGCGTATTGACGAGTCTTTAGAGTCCTACACAGAGGTTTCCTGGCTCAAGCGAAACGAAATGGGAGTGCATATGAGATATGTGCGGGACCGAGAATAATACCAGTATGCGATACTGAATTCTATTCTCGCGATTGTGTCATCGGACGGTTATATAAGATATAGCCGGGTTACCGAATCAAATGTTGATTCGATATATTGATACACTTGATATTAGTCGGTTATATGCAGTATGACCGGATCATTAAATCAAGTGTTGATTTAATGATTTAATGTATAATTATATATTGGATATATTACTTTACATTAACTAGTATTGGTTCACTTAAGATTATTTTTTCTCACTAGATTATGCACATTGTACATGTGATATATGTTTGTGCACTAGTTTGTATCATGTTTGATGATACATGCAAACTTATGTGTGTGTATGACTTACACCATGTTTAGGTTTATGGTTGGGTTTTATTTTATTTTGTTTTTGGCAAAAACAAAATAGTGGCTTTATTTGTTTTCTTGCCTGAACCTTCATGAAGTTTCTTTTAAGCATCTTTGAAAAAAAGTCTTAACCATTTTGTTTTTTCCTTTAACCT
Source organism: Agapanthus africanus (assembly GCA_030015575.1). Lineage (NCBI taxonomy): Eukaryota > Viridiplantae > Streptophyta > Magnoliopsida > Asparagales > Amaryllidaceae > Agapanthus > Agapanthus africanus. The sequence goes on along the minus strand of JASDDO010000028.1, from coordinate 88,680,962 downwards.
AACCATTATACCTAAATCCTTGTTTATTCTCTACATGTGTTTACCTCACCCATGGTTACTATATGATAGACTTCACTTGAGTTTTCTAATTAGATAATTCATTTTTCTTTTCTTCTTCTTCTTCTTCTTCATGAAGAGAAGAAAGCTTTCTTGAAAATTTCAAGTGAAGAAATCAAGTGAGAAGTCCAATTCTAAAGTGAACCCACTTCCTATTTCTTCATCCTCTACCACTTGCCATGTAGTAGAGTGTGTTATCTTCACAAGTTTCATGACCTAGTGAAGATGGAGCTTGGGTTTGAGTCGCCTCGACGTAGATCATCTTCGGCATCGAAGTCAACGACCTAGCCCGATCATTTCTCCGACGAAACCATCGCTAGAGTCCGGGATCCCGATGATCGCAGCGAAGGGACGTCATCATGGAGCTAAAGAAGTGGAGGACCGGATCTACAAATGTTGTAATCCCTTTCTCTTGTAGTTAAAGTAGTTAACTTGCATGCTTTCGCCTTACCTCTAGTTAACGATCTCAATTAGGGTTTCTCGGCACATGGAAAAATTTTGATTTTGGCATGGTTGATCAGTTGTAGAACCTCATGGGTATGCCTAGGAACCCTACAGAAGCTGCCCGCGGGGGATAGCCGAGCGAGGGAACCTTTGGCCTCGACTGCCTCTGGAAGGACTTTTTAATCCCCGGCGTCGTGGCAGGGATGCTGCCCGTGGGGGATAGTCGAGCGAGGGAACCTCGGGCTCGACTGCCTTTGAGAGGGCTTTTTTGATCCTTGGCGTTGCGGCAGGGAAGCTGCCCGCTGGAGATAGCCGAGCGAGGGAACCTCGGGCTCGACTGCCTCTTGGAGGGCTTTTTGGTTCTCAGCGTTGCGGTAAGGAGGCTGCCCGCTGGGGACGACCAAGCAGGGAAGCCGCTGGGCCAAATCTTGATGAGGTGTAGCCTGACCGTTCAGCTGTAGGTGCGGGGGATGGGGACGGTCGGGGCAACGGCGCGCGCAGCCATCGCATTGAAAGCGGGGGGAGGTGAAGCGATAGGGGCGCGTCACTTCGTTCCCACCCGATAACGCTCGATGGACGCCGCGTGGCGGCGAATCCCTAGGTGAAAGCGGGCGGCTGTTGGGCAGCGCAACGGGCTATATAAGGAGTACTGGTCCTCCCCCCTTTCGCAGACAGGCCATCGAGAATGGAGGATTTTCCGTTCACCATCCCCGACATCGTCAGCTTTGAAGATGTGTACCTTTACGACCCCTATTGCACCGAGGACACGGTGCAGTTGGTTTACGGGCGCATTGAGGATCACTTTGGCCGGTTGCTCCCCAGATGCTCCTCCCTGCTACAGCTACTGATGTACTCCATCTGGAGGGCATCGCCGGGGCTTTACAACCTCGTGTCGGAGCTGCTCTTCGATGAGGCCGTGGGCAAGCTGCGGTCTTTGAGGCGCTTCGGCCTAATCTCCGCGAATTGGCTGGCCCGCTCAGAGGCGCTCGTCCGCGAATGCTACGAGCTGAGGCTCGGGGTCGATGCCCGCGGGGGGAACCGGGGACAAAGGTTGGAACTTGCGAGGCCCCGGCTGGTGGAGATTTTTACCGAGTACCACGAACAGTGCTCGCTGCACCCCGTTCCCCCACCATTGTAACTCCCCATTTTTTTCCATTCATTCATGTATGGCTGAGGAGCCCATAATAACCTTTGAATAAAACAAAGCTTTTCTTTATTTTTCGCAATGCTTCATTGATCTTTATTAAACTTAACAGTAGATCTTAGGAAGAACTCGCATTGCTTAAAAAAAAGGTACAGGCTAAAAGATGACCTCATTGGCTTGGGCCGAGCTCCCTGAAGGGCTGTCGGCCCCCGCGCTTGGCATAGGGCATAGGGCTCTCTGAGCTCCGGGCTGGCCGTCCGCTGAAACAAGCATGATCTGGCCGATGGTCAGGTCAGTGGGAGGGCGAGGCTGCTCTTGCTTGCGGTCGGCATGCCGTTTATCCCTTAGGTAGGTGGCGAGGTGCCCAGACCGGATGAGCTCCTCGATGTAGTCCCTCAATTGTTTGCAGTCCTCCGTGGCGTGGCCCGGCACCCGGTGGAAAGCGTAGTAGGGGCCCCGGGTTCGCTTAGCGACCTGACGTGGGAACGGGGGGAACTTGAAGAACCCTTCATTCTGGGCCTCCTCCAGCAACACCGCGAGGGAGACGTTGAGAGGGGTATACTCTTGGAACTTTGGGTGGTAGAGCTACTGACGCTCCGGCCTGTTCTCCCGAATCCCTTTCTTCTGGTCGGGCCGATCCGCCCGAGGAAGATTGGCATTCACTTCGGATTCCAACTGGACCTCGTGCTAGGTCCACGCCTTGACTTCGGCCATGGTCTTAGGTTGAGCCAGCGCGAAGGAGCGCAACCATTCTTTGTGCCTCAGACCAGACCTGAGCATCGTTATGACGGTCTCGTCCCGGTGCTCGGGCACCTCGAGGAGGGCGTTGTAGAAGCAAGTAATATAGGCCTTGAACGTTTCCTTGTCCCCGCTTTTAACCGTGAAGAGGTAGTCAACCGTGCGCTTCTGTCGACGGTTCCCCACGAAGTGGCCGAGGAACTGGGTGGCCAGCTCGTCGAAGGTTGAAATTGAGTGGGGCTCGAGCCCCCGGAACCAATCCCGACCCGCGCGGATGAGGGTGGCCGGGAAGGCCCTGCACTGGGCGGCGTCGAAGTGATCTTGGAAGCTCATTCCCGCGGTGAAAGCATCCAAGTGGTCCTTCGGGTCGGTTTTCCCGTCGAATAGAGAGACCTTCGGGGGCTTATTACGCGAGGAGACACGCACGGCGAGCAGTTCCTCAATGAATGGCTTCGTGAGCGAGTCGGAGGCGTACTTAGCCCCGTCGCTCGAGAGGTGAGCTTCTCGGCGCATGCCCTCGATCTTCTTCTCAAGGGCGTCGAGCCGACCGTTGTACCTTGAGGAATCAGCACCTCGGGATTCCCGGACCCCGCTGCGGGTGGACTGCGTCTGGGAGCGGCCCTGGTTTCTCTCGATAAGGTGCCTCAGGTCCCGGGATGGGGTAGCTCTTGAGTCGCCGGGGTGGACCCCTTCTGTGCGTTCCCGCCGACCATAGTGGGGTCGGCCACGCTCGTGGATAGGAGAGGTGACCGACATTTCCTCAGGGGGGTAAGGGTCGCGAGGAGGCTCGGGGCGAGGCTCCCTGGCGGTGGATCTCGGCGTGGAGCTCTGGGGTGCCCAGCGAGCCTCAGGGAGCACCGGTTCGAGGGACCGGTGGCCAGGGGATGCAGCCTGCTGGTGGCTGGCTGTCCAGACAGGGACAGAGTCTTCTGGAGGCGGAGGAGCAGCGATCTGGGGCCCGGACGCGGACGAGGGACTCCACGAGGGATTGCAGGCGATCTATTCGGCCTGCGAGGGCGTTGATGACGGTCATGGAGGGAGGTTCATCCACGTCTTCGGTGAGCGGAAGGCGACGGCTGGTACCGGGATCCCCAGGATGGTCGTCTGCCATGAGAGAGGAGATAGGAATGTCAACTTTATATTTTGTGGAATTTAAAGATTCCCACAGACGGCGCCAACTGATGGAGCTCCTTTTCGGGCCTCCGTCAGATGTTGTCTTCCGTTAATCTCGAGGTGAACTTGGTTGATTGTCCTTCGTTGCGTGTGGGTCTCAATGGGTTTTGAGAGGAGAAGGTTGGGTGAGGAGGCTGTCGCCGAGTACCTGCAAAGAAGTCCCAAGGTGGTTTGGTACCACCGAGGACCCTCCGACGTTCAAGTTAGTGATGAGATCCGAGCAGAGTAACGGCGTAAAGTGTAAAGAATGGCTTACTTGACCCCTCTGTGATGGGGGTTTATATAGCGGTGGCGGCACGCAGCAGCAGGCGCGAGTATCTCGCCGGCGGTTACGCTCCCGGCGTCACGCCCGCGTAGAGAGCGGATCGCCCATTAATGGGGATCGTGATGGCGTGGAACGTGGGATGTTGCGGGCGGAGAATCCGCGCATGGCGAGATTTGCGGAGCGGCGGTTATGCCTGTGAGTGGTGGAGTTAGTTGGAGGGCCGAGGAAGACGGCCTCGGCAGGGAGCTCGGAATGAGCGGGGAGGTCGAGGAGTCTTGGTCCTATGGTGGCTCGAAGCGAGCTGAATGGCCGAGGAGGCTGACTTGCAGGGGGCCTCGAGAAGGGCCAGCTTGTGCTTGCAGGTCGGGTGTGAGGCGGCCTGGTCGGTCTCTGCGGGCCCTTCCTCCTCAGTCCTGGGACACATAATCTGCCACGTGTCCTGATTTTAAAGGTCGTCGATATTGAGTGACATCACCATGGTATGAATAATTAGTTGGTATGAATAATTAGTTGATATGAAAAGACCGTGAAACCCTCTCCAAGTTGCTTTTAGGAGTGTATACAGAGACAGAGAGAGAGACGGTGAGGGGTTTTCCATAGCTTAAAACCCCTCAATGTTTCTGATCGTGCTGAGAAAATAATATAAAGCTAGTAATTTTTTTTGCTTTTTCTTTTTCCCTTCTTTCCTCTTCCTCGTGTCCATCAAGACATCCATGCCTCTTCTCTTCAAACTGCCTTGTTTAAGTCAACCCCATAAATATACAAATTTGCTTCATGCATTAAAAATTAATCAAGATTTTCTCATCAACATTCAATTCGCATAAACTCATAATGAAGCTAAGAATTTGGCCTTTATATCAATCAAATTAATCGAATACTTACATCAATTTTGCCCAATCATAGAAAACCATAGCAAATCAATTAAGAAACAATACAAATCTTGACCCCATTTGCTGCAAACTCTAGATTTTAGGACTAAATTTCTCATTTCTGTACTTAACTAGCAAGGAATTGAAAACCCATTAGAATTTAACCCATAGTAGTATCAAAAGATCTCAAAGAAAAAATTCCAAACAAAACCCAAGTGGAGAGAAGGCCAAGGAGATGGAGAAAGGATGCACAAAATCAATCCCCGGCTGAGAGAGCATGGGAATCCTAGAAGAGAGGAGGAGGAGAGGCATGGATTCCTTAGAAGAGCGGACAAGAACCATAGTGCTTGAAGGGAGACGTCATGGATTCCCTAGAAGAGGGGACATGAAGGAAAAAGAAGGGGGAAAAAAGACCGGGCTTTTCTCCATCTCTCCCCTCGGCCTTGTTTAGAAAGAACGAGGAGGTTTTGGGTAGCAGGTTCAGGAACCTAAGCACAAGACCCTTAAACCCATATATGTGTGTGAGTGATCATAGTCTCATATGGAGATGGGGCCTCAAGAAATTTATTATTTCAAATTTGATAGTAGTAATCGTGCAAAGATGCAAGTTTTTTTACGATGTGTTTGATAACTAAATGTGATAGCAAGCAAATTTTGAAGAGCTGAGAATACAAAGTTTTAATAGTTCTATAAACAATTTTCTTATATTTTAATTTTTGTACGAAATTTTAAAGGTGAAGTTTTGTTCGAATTTACGATTTAGATATATTTTTAAAATATTTGATTATTTATTAATTCTAATTTTTCCTTGTTTTTATGTAGATGTTAACATTCGAGAGCTTCCATGCTACGTATGTCACTCTCATATGTATTTTGCACATCAACACTACAGCCAAATAGAATAGAGATCATTGTATGAGAGAGTAAAGGCTTAGATCTAGAGAGTTTTGAAAGAAAACTCCTAAGATTGAGATTTAAAGAGTTTTGAGAGAAAACTCATAGAGCTGCTCGTGATGTATTTGATTCAAGATTATAGTAGATGTTTGCAGATTCCGCTCTATCGGGGACTAGCCATACAGTGGGTGAACCTCATTAACAAATCTCTTGCCTCTATGTGTTTGATCTCCTATTTTTATTCTCGCATATTTATATTTTTCTTTCGTCGTTTAATTGTGTAATTGTGTTTGTGTGATTTGGGTGTTGTTGCGAGTATTGTTCCGTGCATCGGTTTCTTCCATCCCCAACAACTGGTATCAGAGCAAGGGTTAAGAAATCTAGAGTTCTTTAAATTTACGATATAGGTCAACGGTGGGTAATGACAACTACGTCCTCTTCTCCACTTTCTTAAATCGTCGCTTTGAAGGTGTTGGTTTAGTTCAAGAGAGAAGTCAAGTTTGCTGTGACAGAGATGAAAGATGGCGGAGGATAAAGTAAGGATCAAAAAATTCAATAGTTACAACTATGGTTGGTGACGCATGCGGATGGAGGACTACCTATACCAAAAAGATTTGTATCTTCCGATGACAGGTAAGAGGCCCGATAAGATGAGTCGAATCTTTTGGATAGGAAAGTCCTGACGACAATCAGGTTGTTTTTGACTCCGCAGATGACCTTTAATATCTCGAAGGAAAAGAAAACCATGGCACTAATGACGATGTTAGAGAAGTTGTATGAGAAAATTTCAATGTCAAACAAGATATACTTGATGAAGAAATTTTTCAACATGAATATGTCAGAAAGTGGTTCGGTAACAGAATACTTGAACGAATTCAACAACGTGACGAGCCAACTAGAATCCGTTTTAATTGCGTTTGAAGATGAGATTTGTGACCTTTTATTTCTATGTTCTTTGCCGGAGAGTTGGGAGAACCTCGTAATGGCGGTTAGTAACTCTATCTCCGGGACTCTCACATTTAATGATGCGGTGAATTGCATATTAAGTGATGAGATGCAAAAAAAGACTGTAAGTGAGAGTTCGGAACTTCTGCGCTTGAAGTGGAGAATCACGGCAGAATTATGGAAAGGGGAAAAGGGAAGAAGGGCAAGTCAAAAAGCCGATGAATATCTCAAGGAAAGATCCAAGACGCCTGTTGGAATTGTGGAAAGAAGGGACACAGGAAAAGTGACTGCAAACTTCCAAAGAAAGACTCGAATGAAAAGGCAGATGGAAAGGAAGCTAATGTGGTGTCTACATAAGAATATAGGGAACAAGGTCTTTGTTTATCAGCGAGCGAGAACACAAAGACGGATACTTGGTTCCTAGATTTGGGACCATTCTTTCATTGCACTACGGGATGACATCACTTCAACGAGTATGTTTAAGGGGACCTTAGGAATGTGACGGTGGGAAACGGTCAGCCATGCAAGATCGTTGGTAAAGAGACGATCATCTTGCAACCATTAGGAGGTGGTCAATTAAAATTGAAAAATACTCGTCATATTCCAAATTTGAAGAAGTGTCTGATTTCTACTAGTCAGCTTGATAACGAAAGTTTTATTATGACGTTTGGAAATCTCAGTGGAAGATTATCAAAGGGTCGTTGGTGGTTGCTAGGGACAAGTTGAGCGGTTCGTTGTATTCCTTCAGTAGGAGTAGTGGAGATTCGGTTGCATTGGCAACAGGTTCGGAGTTAAATTAGGAGACTTCGTTGTAGCATACGCGATTGGAGCACCTTACCGAGAAGAACATGAAAATTCTTCAAGCAAGGGGGCTTCTTTCGGGGCTGAAGAAGGTAAAAATTAGGGCTGTGCGAGAGTTGTGCTTGCGGGAAGCAAAATACACTCAAATTTCAGATTGGAGGCATAGCAAAGAAGACCAATAAGGTAGAAATGGTGCATACGGACGCATGGGGTCCATCCTCGGTGGAGTCTTATGGAGGTAATCGGTACTTCATGACGTTCATCGACGATGCAAGCCGGAAGACATGGGTGAATGCGATGAAGAAAAAGTCCGATGTGTTAGCTATCTTCAAACACTGGATTGCATGGGCGGAGAACCACCTTAAGTTCGATAATGGAGGGAAATACTGCACACAAGAGTTCGAGAAGTTTTGCTAGTAGAAGGATATTCATTGGCTGAAGACGGTACCGGGGACGCCACGGCAAAATAGCATCACTGAAAGAATGAACAAGACGATCCTAGAGCGAGTGCGAAGCATGACCTTAGACGCGGATGTACCAAAGTTCGTATGGGCAGCGGCAGTTGATGCTACTGTGTACTTAATCAACAGAAACCCGGAAAGTGCGCTTGATGGAGTCATTCCGGAAGAAAATTGGTCAGGTAAACCGGTTGGTTACTCACACCTAAAAGTGTTTGGATGCGTTGCTTATTCTTTGGTTGATAAGGAGGAAATTAGTAAGCTTGACCCCAAATTTAGGAAGTACGGTTTCATCGGATATGGTGGGGATGAGTTCGGATATGGGCTGTGGGATTGCATAAGAAAGAAAGTAATACGAAGCCAGATGTCATCTTTGATGAGGAGTGTTTCGTCCAATCAGAGTGAAGCTCTGTTGAAATTCAAAATTCAAAATTTTGAAGCAACGCTTCACATCTCGGGTGCAACGCGCCACATGTCAGGCGCTGATACGTCAGCGCAGCGCCCAAGAAGGCGCGCCCAATCAGGGCAAAGCTCTATTAAAGGAAGCAATGCTTCAGTTGCGCAGGCGCTGCGCTGCGCGACATGTGTCAGCGCAGATGCGCTGCGCTGTGCGCTGCGCTGTGCGCTGCGCGACACGTGTCAGCGCAGATGCGCTAGCGCAGTTGCGCTGCGCGACACGTGTCAGCGCAGATGCGCTAGGGCAGTTGCGCTGCGCTGTGCACTGCGCGACACGTGTCAGCGCAGATGCGCTAGCGCAGTTGCGCTTTGCGCTGCGCGACACGTGTCAGCGCAGATGCGCTAGCGCAGTTGCGCTTTGCGCTGCGCGACACGTGTCAGCGCAGTTGCGCTGCGCTTTGCGCTGCGCGACACGTGTCACGCGCTGGGGCATCTGCGCCAAACAGAATTAAAATTTTAAGAAATCTTTTCTGTTCTTGTTAAAACAAGAAGATTTTCTTCTGCAAAGCAGAAGCCCTTGGATCAAAGATCCAACGGTGGGGAAAATTCCCCAAATCACTCAGAGAAATATCTCTTTAACAAATTTAACTAATTTATGGGCACTATAAAAAGGATCCTAGGCCTCAATTAAAATGAATCAACATCTTTCTAAAAAAAAAGGGAGAGAAGAGAACTCTGAGAAACTCCTCAAGAATAAAAAAGGTAAAAGCCTTTAGAAAAAAGAGAAAGTTCTCTTATGAACAGATCATAGATCTAAAAACAAGATCAATGATCTTTAATAAAAATAAAATAAAAATAAAAATAGTGCTTTGCACGTTTTATGAACCTTTGGTTCTCTGAGATAAGAAAAACAAGAAAAAACTTATTTTTCTTTGATCTAAATTAGATCAAGAAATCAAATAGTGCTTTGCACTTCTGTTCTTGAATCTAGAAGATTCTTAGTGCTTTGCACTTGCAAACTGCGCTGTTGCGCTCTTGGGAGAGCGCCACGTGTCAGCAACGCAACAGCGCAGCGCACTAGCACTAGCACAGCGTACTGCACTGTTGCGCTTGCGCTCACCAGAGCGCGCCACGTGTCAGCAGCGCAACAGCGCAGCGCACTAGCGCACTGCACTGTTGCGCTTGCGCTCACCAGAGCATGACATGTGTCTTCACCACAAGCGCTTGCGCTCAGTGAGTGGCGCAAAGCGCCTAATAAATGCAATGCAGGGCTAAGCCCAATTAAAAGACCAAACATGCCTAATTAAATTGATGCTCTGCATCATTTATAAATGGGCAAAGCCCAAACAAAAATAATAAAATGCTATGCAGATGCCTTGCGGAGCCCAAAATAAATCGATGCTCTGCATCTTTTATGGGCATGGCCCAAACAAGAAAATAGAAGTAATGCAATGCATTATTCAAGTGTGGGCAAAGCCCTAGCACAGGTCTAATGGGCTAAAAATAAATAAAATGTTGAACATTTTCAACTGGACTTAGCCCAATTCTGGTCGTAAGTCCTTAAATTAAATTGAACTGAGCACAAATGCTCTCTCAAATCAATTTATATCCGGTTCGAGGGTACATCTCTGAACTCCTTTGACATCCATCGTTGTAATTCCTCAACGACGTCAAAGAGGTGACGGGTCCCAACGACCACACATCAATACGGACTGCGGGGTCCTTAAACTAATGGACCGAAACGTCCCTAAACTAATGCTGGACCGAAACGTCCCTAAACTAATTGTGGACCGGAACGTCCTTAAACTAATGTCGGACCACCACGTCCCTAAACTGGAGCATGGACCGCAACGTCCCTAAACTACCTATGGACCACTACGTCCCTAAACTGGAACAATAGAGCCTCCAAATGCTCTTTTGCCGGATCTAAACGATCCCGTTTAAGTTGATCTTAGCCCCCAAACACGGCTAACGTATCCTTAAACATTTAAACGGACTATAAAACTCCAAATCAACCTTGGTTCAAGGGTACATCTCTGAACTCCTCTGACATCTGCCGTTGTAATCCTTCAACGACGTTAGAGAGGTGACGAGTCCCGATGGCCAGATATTAAATGGATTATCACGTTAAGTTGATCTTAGTCTCAAACAGGACTATCGTATCATTAACGAACGTTTAAGTTGATCTTAGCCGCAACGCGACTAATGTATCCTTAAACTAAAAACACCAAACCCAAATCTAAGTAAATACGGATTTGGACTAATCCACATCCTACGGGCGACGGCATTACTTAGTCTCCGTATACAATCCACGGGCAACCACAAACAAAACAAACACACACGACACGAAGTGAAATTCTGGAGAAGGAGAAAGTTGTTACCGCGATGCGGTAGCGTAATTAACTGCAGGGGCTTGCGCCTGCAGGGAAGAGCGTCCCCACAATCAAAAACCCCTCAAGCGAGGGGGAATCTGACGAAGTCTGCTACATCGGCCACATCCGTCTAAACCTCCGATACACCGTGCCATAAATCAACTTGGCATCTTCGGAGAGGTGGACGGATAAAACCAAATAGCATCTGCCCCGAATCTCAGCGTCAGGACACCGCAGTCTTGTGCTCCGTCTTTCGGAGGGGAACAGATTCTGGCACGCCCGGTGGGACCTCTTCCTCTTTCCACTCTACACTTCGTGTGTCGTCTTCGCGAACCAATCGCGGTTTGTTAATGGCTGCCTTCGGATTTCAAGTTACTAAGATTTGGTCTTTTGCCTGGCGCAGAACTCAAGATTCAATGGCCTCTAATTGCACCAACTGCTCGAAGTGCCACTGCAACGGACGCTCTGCCTCACTGGGAGGTGTAGCATATGGGCCCCAAGCGGCTTCCTTCCTCACTCTACCAGTAGACCAGGTGACCCAAGCCACCACTGGCCTGTTCTTCGGGACCATGATCCCACCTACAAGCTTCTCTGAGCCAATACCTGCACCGGAAGTGAACAAGAAGTCGGTCTTCGACCGGCTTACTGCTACGACGGCCCCTGTCAACGGGTCTCCCACTACCAAACCGACAGCCTCTGTTTTCACCAGGATAAATCAGAACTCTAAATTGGCTGTCTCAAGGAAAGCAATAACTGCTTCTCCAGAAGTCGTCAAGACGGCTTCCCCTGTCAAAGAGTCAGTCTTTTCAAGATTGACGATTCCTGCTCCTGCCCCTGCTCAAGGATCCGTCTTCGGCAGGTTGAATACCACCCCTCAGAAGATAACCTCAGTCTTTAAGAGGTTAACACCGGCAGCGCCTCATTCAGACAGGGGGCAAAAAGAAACTGTCTCGATCTCTGAGCCAATCCCAACGGCTCGCCATGCTCGACGTCGCCATTGGCAACGAGTGAGGAAGGCAGGGGGCAACTCCCCCTCAGGGATAACTCCACCAGCTCTAAAGGTGGAAGTCAACGCTGCTGTTCCAACTAAGAACAGCTTTGAACTGCTGAGGAGGGTACGTAAGAACTCTCCAACCGCTACACTGAAGAGATCTCCTCCGCCCGCGGAGAGAGTCCCAGAAACAAAGCAAGAACAACCCCCTCAACGACTGTCCTCAAGAATTTATAGAGTTTGGAGGAGGGTTCAAGACTCCGTGATCGACACGGATCACTCCCGTCAACGAAAGAAGATGAAGGTGCAAAAAGAAAAGGACCGTCCTATTAAACAGCAGAGGACAACGATCACCAAGATGCCCACTGCAACGGCCCCTTCAACTTCAACGGCCCACAAAAGAAGAAGGCCGGAGAAAACCCCCGCACCCGCGGCAAATGCCAAAGGTGGTGAACCTAAACGCCCTAAGTACGGGGGCATGATAGTTCATACCGTCTACGTAGCATCTGGTAAAGAAGATAGCCGCATATCTACGGGTCATCGACCGCTCACCCGATCAGTGACCAAGGCACAGGAGCAACAGCAAAAGCTCCAAGAAATGATGAATGCTATGGCTGCACTTACCGGACCAAAAGAAAGCCCTGAAACGTCCTCGGACGAACGTCAGGAGGAAGAAACCGACGCTGAATTCCTTCGTCGGATATTGGAAAAGAAGGACAAAGAGGCTGCTGAACAAGTAGCCAACATACAGCGTATGGGCCTCCTCTTCCAAGACATGATAGGGATGATGATACAACAAGATCCTCCGGCCGAAGAGCCCCCGATCGTTCTTGGAGACGATAGGGGAGAAACATCAAATCCTCCACCAGCTCTGTCGATTGCTAAGGAGGATACAATCTCCAAAGCTGATTTGGATGAGTATATCGCCCAACAAATACGGGTTCATCATGCAACCGAAACAGCCGGTCAGGTCATAAAAACGGGACGACCATATCCAAGTTGGTATGATCAAATCAAGTACCCACCCGGTTATACAATTCCCAAGTTCCATGTCTACAAAGGGACGGGCAATCCTCATCAGCATGTTGCCCAGTTCAGGGCACTCTGCGGCAACACCGGCGGTGATGACAAGCTGTTGCTTCGCCAATTTGTTGGAAGCTTATCAGATATGGCGTTTGAATGGTACTCTGAGCTCCCGAACGACTCTATTAAAACCTTCGCAGAGATGGAGCTGTTGTTTACTCAGCGTTTTGCAAGCGCCAGTGAACGTACCCCGATGACAGCACTGATTAACGCTAGGGTAAAGCCAGGCGAGACGTGGGTTCAGTACGCTATACGATGGCGGAACTTATGGTCAAAGTGTGAGCAGCGCATTGAAGAAGCTCCCGCGGTGGGTATGTTTGTGGGAACCCTCGATCCACAAGTAACCATCTCGCAGTTTATGATGTTTTTCAAGCTGACTACCTTCCAGGCCTTGATTGACAAGCTAGCACAGATGGATCAGATGGGCCATAAACCTCCTCTCCCAAAGCCGGACTCCCAAAATGACAAGGGGAAGGGAAAAGCGATCGTCGTCGCTAATTCTCAACAACAACCGAGCGACTCGAAGTCGGTTGCTCGTCAAAATAATATGCGCCCGTACGTACCCCTCGAGGATAGGATGGGACGACCTTATTCCTTTCCCCGCGATAAAACGAGGAGGTTATTCGAGCTGGCGTTGCGCAACAGACTCATAAATTTGCCGGATCCAAAACGTCCGTTGCAACCAAGTGACGTCAACGAGCCCAACTACTGTCCTTATCATCGAGTACTAGGCCATCCGATCGAAGATTGCTACGTTTTCAAAAATTGGCTTGAAAACCAGTACCGACAGGGCAAGTTCGCGTTATCTGACAAATGGAAGGTGAATCCCCCGCAGCCCCACACCTCTAAGGGGACGAATACGCCGGGGGCAACATGCTCCATCGTTGAAGAAGCTCCTTGGGAGGTTGTATTATCAGCTAAAACGAAGAGGATGCTAAATGATCTTCAGACATGTCCAGCGATTGAGTGGAAGAACCCGTTGGAACCGCAGGTCATTGAAGGGATGTTGAAGCTACGTCCAACTCCAAAGACCGATAGTGGTGGTTCAAGCACTTGCAGCCCGCCGTCAAAATCTTCGAAAAAGAAGAAGAAGAAATCTAAGAAGCCCGTGAAGCCTGGCGACAAGCGCACGGACTTACAAAAGCAAATTGACGCGCTGGATGAATACAACCAAAAGGCACGGACTCCTATTACGCTCCAAGAGTTCCTCAACCACGTCTTTCAAGAGGAAGGAGAGGGAGAAAGTTCGTCAGATGAAGCTGAAGAATGCGTGGCGAGCTGTCATATGATTTCCCATTCGATCACGAACGATGAGGAGACTCCTTGCACCGAAAAGCTGGGGGCAGATCCTGAACCAAAAGTTCTAGGGCCACCAGAGGAAATAATCGACGCATTCCTTAATAAAGCTCGGTTGAAAAGTAAAGCTGATCGGGAGCGCGAGGCGGCTATATTTGAAAGGGCCGAGCGCCAGCGACTTGATGAAGGAGCTGAGACGATCCCGCTGGAGCAAAACACCTCCGCTACCGACAAAAGCCAATTCAAGATGAGGAAAAAGTTTGCTAAGGCCATATCAATGGGCATGAAGCTACCATCCACTGAAGGAAACATCGCCGGTGAAGTGGAAATGCACCCCTCGTATTGCTTGTATCATCGGAAGATTTCGCACCCCACTGAAGAGTGCAAAGCTTTCGATAGATGGTGGCAAGGATACGTTGCTCATCGACAACGCTTTAAGCGGGAAAAGCGTAAAACTCGTCGGGAGCAAAGAAATACGACCGAAGGGCTTAAAAGAACTGCTGGCGATTATTGCATGATTAACACTGGTAAACCACAAGTGCCTACATTTGGGAGTGATTCTGATGAAGAGCTAGAACTTGCCCCCCTCTTTAAAGAGTCCGATTCGAGAAAAGAAGAAGAACCGAAGGTTTGCGAAAATATCCGGCTACGTAATCGCACGCTGCCCGAAAAGAACCTCGGACCCTCGAACAGGAAAGATAAAGGGAAAGAAAAAGTCTCTGAAGATATCGTCTTAGATGACCAAGTGGTGGAAGAGCTAGCTGCCAAAGACCCACCAAAGAAGAATAAGGTGGATTACAACGTCTTAGCACATCTGAGGAAGCTGCCCTCACAGCTCAGCATTCTTGACGCCCTTTTGCTATCAAAAGAGGCGAGAGATTCGTTGATTAAGGCGCTCCAAGACCCGGAACAATTCCAAGCATGCTTGGCCGAGGAAAAGATGCAGGATGAATTGGAAGAAGTGCACACGGCCGACATTGCTTTTGGCGATGAAGACCTTCTTCTCGGGACGTGCGAACACAATCGTCCCCTTTATGTCTCAGGATACTGCCATGACATAAAGATAGGTAAGATCTTGGTCGATAACGGATCGTCTGTTAATCTGCTCAATGTGCGGGTGTTGAAGGAAATTTGCATGAGTGTCCAACACCTCGCCCGAGACAAGATCACCATCTCCGGGTTCGACTCCCAATCATCAAAAACTCTTGGATCGGTAATATTGACGCTACGCTTCGGGTTGCTCGTCACAGATATTAAATTCCATGTTATAGATGCCAAGACATGCTACAATGCTCTGCTCGGCCGACCATGGTTACACGAGTACAATATCATCCCTTCTACACAGCATCAGTGTATGAAATATTGTAGGGATGGTCTCGAGTACACTGTGGCAGGAGAATTGAATCTGTTTTCCGTGAATGAAGTTCGCAAGTATGAAGATGCCAAATACTTCTTGCCGAGTTTCGAAGACACGGAAAAGTGTCACAAGCCGGAAAACAAAACTAACGCAACCATCCCTGTCTTCGGCAGTGATACCGAGGATGAGGAGGATATAATTTATTCGGGTCCGCCCCAATACACCAAGCCGGGACCATCCGCTCCTTCATTGACCTTCGGTAGTGACTCGGAGGATGAAGTTCATGCTGTATTCCCTCCTCGGCTTTCAATACGAGCTTCTGCTGATGAAGAGCGAAGTCTGCAGATAGCCATGGTGCCGCTTGAACATTATAAAGAACTGGATACGCTCGACACCGACAGCGTGGAAGAATTGCAGACATTTTATATCCCTCCCGGACGAAAAGGCAAGAAGGCAATCCTATTCTATCGTTCTGAAGAAAGCAAGGTGGAAAAAGAGATTTGGCATGGTGCGGATCCAACGCTGGACAGGCTCCAGCCCATCCGTCTACCTAGATATTATACAGAGGGTTTGAAGAAGCTGCTGAAACGCCAAGGGATATCCTTCAAACAGACCGTTAGAAAGACCAAATTCTATGACAGGGTCTGGAATGTCCCCGGGACTCAACGTAAACTGCCTAACGGGAGAATGGAAACAAAAGGGCTCGGATACATCTGGTCAAGGAAACGAGAGCTACTAAACAGCTGTTACGTCATGTATGACGTCGATGAAGAAGCGGATGCTCAATGGGAGGACGCTAATTCTAAGCCAGCAAAAGTTCCTGATGAAAAATTGCCCGGCCTATCATTTGAAGAACAAATGGACAGGCTTATAAGGGAAGCTGGTCAAAAAGTCCGAGATGATCACAACCGCGAGACGGCCATTTACGAGAAAGCCAAGACGCAACGCCTTCTCCAACAGGACGAAAAGGACGAAAATGCCGCCCCCCGTCAACCTGTTATAAAAAGGGCTCGACGCGGAGGCAGAAACAAACTGAAAAGCCAAAAAGGCGCTCAACAGCAACAAAGCAGGGCTAAGAAGCCACGCAAACGTGAATCGAGCGCTATCGATCTATCCCTCATGAAGAAAATGGGTTGAGCATACTCGTTCCCTCGGGACAAGACGAAGAAGATACTTGATCTTGCTCTAAAGCACCAAATGCTTACATTGCCGGAGTCTAAACACCCCGAACAAGCGAGCGAAGTCTCACGCCCAGACTATTGCTCGTACCATCGAGTAATAGGTCATCCTCTTGAAGATTGCTTCACCTTCAAGAATTGGGTCGAAGATCAGTATCAGCTTGGCAAGTTCGCTCTATCCGACAATTGGAGGGTAGCACCGCCACAGAAGCACGAGCCTAAGGCCACAAAAGGAGAACCAGTTACACATTGGGATTGGAAGCGGATTCGCACCTGTCACATGATAACAATACTAAAAGAAGAATCCGAAAACATGGACAGCCTTCCCTGGTGCCTCGAAAACAGCAATGATGAGGTGATCTCAGAATTTCCCCCAGCTCCGAAAGAACTGGAGGATGGAATACATACCACTGCAGATAACCTCAAGAAAATTGAGTTGGGGATGGTAAACGATCCGCGACCGACATTTGTCAGCGAGCTGCTGTCTGAAAAGAAGGTGGCTGCGTTAAAGGACGTCCTTGTGCAGCATAAAGATTGCTTCGCATGGAACTATTCCGAGATGCCAGGACTTGATCCAGAAGTTGTTGTATATAGACTGGCGATATCCCTGGGTGTCAAGCCAGTTAAACAAGCGCCGAGAAGAATGCGGCTTGAGCTCGAGATGAGCATCAACGCAGAAGTCAAAAAGCTGATAGACTCTGGCTTTATCCAGGAGGTTCAATACCCTGAATGGATTGCTAATATCGTCCCAGTGATGAAGAAAAATGGAACGGTGCGCATATGCGTGGACTTTCGGGATCTCAACAAAGCCTGCCCGAAAGATGATTTCCCAGTACCAGTCACCGAACTGATGATAGACAATACGTCCACGCATGAGATTTTCTCCTTCATGGACGGCTCGTCAGGGTATAATCAAATAAAAATGCATCCTGAAGACCAGAAACATACGGCTTTCCGGACTCCTTTGGGAATATTCTGTTACAAGGTAATGCTCTTCGGTCTGAAGAATGCCGGTGCCACCTATCAGAGGGCTATGACGAAGATTTTCGACGACCTTATACACGAAATCGTCGAATGCTATATTGACGACCTCGTTGTTAAAAGCAAATCATACGAGGAACATCTCGGGCATCTAAAGACTGTATTTCGACGCCTTCGACAATACAATTTGAAGATGAACCCTCTTAAGTGTGCATTCGGGGTTTCCTCGGGCAAATTCCTGGGGTTCATCGTTCGACACCGAGGTATCGAAATAGATCCGTCCAAAATCAAGGCGATTATGGAAATGCCTCCGCCGAGGACTCTTAAACAGTTGCGGTCTCTCCAAGGGAAACTCGCATACATACGGCGATTTATAGCCAATCTTTCAGGCAAATGCCGTCCTTACAGCCACCTGATGAAGAAGGGAACCCCGTTCGTCTGGGATCACAAATGCCAAGGCGCACTGGATGAGATCAAGCAATACTTGCAGAACCCTCCAGTGTTGGCTGCTCCGGTTAAGGGAAAGCCTCTCATTCTTTATACAGCCGCCCTCGAAGGTTCTTTAGGCGCATTATGGGCACAAGAGAACGATCAAGGGAAAGAAAGAGCACTCTACTACTTAAGTCGAGTTCTACTGGGGGCAGAAAGCAACTACTCCCCCATCGAAAAACACTGCCTGGCGTTGATCTTCGCGATAACAAAGCTCAGGCACTACGCGTTGGCGCATGAGGTCCGTCTCATTTCAAAGGTGGACCCCCTTAAATACTTGATGTCAAAGGCCATATTGACGGGATGACTCGCTAAATGGGCCCTACTCTTGATGGAGTTCTCGATCACGTATCAACCTCTCAAGGCAGTGAAAGGCCAGGCCATCGCCGACTTCCTCGCTGAGCATCCCATACCCGCCGATTCTCCTCTAAATTGCGATCTTCCAGACGAACATGGGTTTGATGCGATCGACGGTGGTGATACCCGATGGGAGCTCTATTTCGATGGAGCATCTTCCGTAAAGAAGCGCAAACAAAGTACCCCTATAATCAAATCGGGGGTAGGACTCATCTTTGTGACTCCACAAGGAGGGATAATGCGCTTTGCTTTCTCCCTAACAGAACCGAAGACAAATAATGAAGCCGAATACGAAGCTCTGATAGCAGGCCTCGAGATCGCCATTGACATGGGAATTGAAAACCTCCTCATATACGGGGATTCTCAACTGGTCGTTAATCAAATAAACGACGACTACCAAACATGCAAACCAGAATTGGTAAAGTACGGCGAAAAAGTGCAACAACTGTTGACTCAAATTCCCTCCTATAATTTGGAGAACATACCGCGTGCGGAAAACAGCAAAGCGGACGCGTTGGCCAAACTCGCTAAAGAAATGGCTGACGAGAACCTCGATGATGTTAGAATCATAGTACAAAGTCGTCGGGTGCTCGCCCCCACAGAAATACCTCCGGAATCATCCGAAGAGAAGGGAGCGACTGAACAAGCGACCTTACAAATAAAAGACCACGAGAAGGTTGAGGATTGGAGGGAAGTCTTTATAGACTACTTCAAGTCCTACCGAATGCCCGAAGAGGCGTCCGCAAGACATCAGCTCATGAAACGAGCTCTGTCCTTCGCCTTCGTCAATGATACTCTATACAAGAGGTCATTTGATTCCCTGTGGCTGAGATGCTTAGGACCGGACAAAGCGGAAAGAGTCGTTCAAGAAGTTCATGACGGAATCTGCGGTTCTCACCAAGCGGGCCCAAAGATGAAGTTGAAGATCAAACGGATGGGCTACTACTGGCCCACGATGATTCAGGACTGCCTCAAATATGCGAAGCAGTGTCACTCATGCCAAATTCATGGGGACTTCATCCATCAGCATCCAAATCCGTTGCATCCAACGGTGGCTAGCTGGCCGTTCGAAATATGGGGAACTGACATAATCGGCCCCATCGAACCAGCATCGTCTAGAGGACATCGTTTCATCCTGGCGACGACCGACTACTTCTCTAAATGGGCAGGAGCAGTACCGTTAAGAGAAGTGAAGACGGAAAATATCCTCCACTTCTTCAAGATGCACATCATATACCGGTTTGGAACGCCAAGACGGATCACTCCGATAACGGGCCGGCCTACAGAAGCCACAAGATCAGTCGCTTCGCACAACAACACAATATAGATTGGAGATATTCCTCGGTTTATAATCCGCGAGCTAACGGTCTAGCTGAGGCCTTCAACAAGACCTTGACGAAGATCATGAAGAAAACAGTGTCGCGAAATAAGAAAGACTGGCACGAAAGACTGCAAGAGGCTCTCTGGGCATATCGAACTACGTTTAAAACGGCCACGAACGCAACACCATATGCGTTAGTATTCGGGACAGAAGCAGTACTCCCCCTCGAGATAGAGTTACCCTCTCTACGAGTGGCAGTCCATTACGAGCTGACGGACGAAGAAAATGCTCACCTTCGGCTTGAGGAGCTTGACGCCCTTGAAGAAACACGACTCATGGTGCAACAAAATCTGGAGGCCTATAAAGCAAAGATGACGCGCTCATATGAAAGACTGACCCGACCGAGGACATTCCGCCAAGGCGAGCTTGTGCTAGTGGTCAAAAGGCCTATGATCCCCAATCGCGCCAAGCGGGGAAAATTCGAGCCAAACTATGAAGGCCCGTATGTCATAGATAAGGTCGACCAGGGCGGGGCCTATCTACTCATAGACATGCACGGTGAAAGGCCTTTCAGGCCAATAAACGGTCGCTTCCTAAAGAAATACTATGTTTAATGAGCCACAGCCTAGGTCAATGGTAGACGACGACGACTATGTCCGCTCGCTATCTTCCTAAGCTCAAGCTTCATAAGCAGTAGCCAGCCTTCTCCATGTCGGACCGAAATGTCCTTAAACTAGTAGCAGACCGAAACGTCTATAAACTACTACCGCAGCATCTTTAGGCTGACAAGATATAAAAAAAAACATATAAAAATAAAATTAAAAAAAACGGTATGTCCATAAGCAAAAAGGGCATGGATGAAAACCCGAAAGGGCTCCGTGAGTAAAAACAGCAGGGCTACCAGCGAGTGTTCGTGAAAACCTGAAAGGGCGCGACCTCATAAAAAAATATATAAAAATAAAAAGAATAAAAAAAGGTATGTCCATAAGCAAAAAGGGCACGGATGAAAATCCGAAAGGGCTCCGTGAGTAAAAACAGCAGAACTACCGGCGAGTGTTCGTGAAAACCCGAAATGGCGCGACCTCGTAAAAAAAAAGAAGAAGAAGAAAATAAAAAGAAAAAAAAAACGGTATGTCCATAAGCAAAACGGGCACGGATGAAAACCCGAGAGGGCTCCGTGAGTAAAAACAGCAGGACTACCGGCGAGTGTTTGTGAAAACCCGAAAGAGCGCAACCTCGTTAAGGGACACTTACAAGATCCTCTCGACCTTGTAAGGAGAAACCACCCGTGTGAGATCCTTACAACTCACAAGGGAGCAACACACTTAGGGATCCCCACGATTCCTAAGGAGAAAATACACTTGCGAGATCCTCACGACTCGTAAGGAGAACTCTCTTATGGGACCCTCACGGCTCATAAGAGTTGAAAGTCTTAAGTTACAGAGACCTAAACCTGTGCTTAAGCAACCCCCACAACCTCCGATATTGCCCTACAAGTGGCTCAATACTGACCCTTGTATATAATCCACGGGCGCGAATAAACATTTCCCTAACCAAATTTCATCCGTAATTGGAGATATGTACGCATGATGAACAACCCTTATAAATCCTCTTGATTTATGAGGAGAAAATCCTCTTGTAGGATCCTTACGACTTACAGAGAAACAAAACACTTAGGAATCCTCACGATCCCTAAGGAGAAAATACACCTACAAGATCCTCATGACTTGTAGGGAGAAATAACTTTGTGCGACCCTTACGGCTCGCAAAGTCAAAAGCCTTAGCCGACAGGACCCTAACCCTGGTCGCTAAGCCACCTTTGTTCGACATCGACAGAGGCAAATGATGATTCGCTCCTGGTAATATCCCAGTTGTAGCGGTGCTGATGCCGAAATCGGTTTACAGCGAAAAGCCAATAGGCCGCACATGCATACAAAATAGCCGAAATGATAGGGCAACTTGCAATAAAAAACAGCAAGTAAAGATATATGCATGCAAAATAGCCGAAATGATGGGGCAACTCGCAATAAAAAGCAGCGAGTAAAAATAAAATAAATAGCCGAAATGATTGGGCACCGCGAAAAATAGCCGAAATGATTGGGCAATCGCGACCTTCGCGATATAAAAGCTGAAATGATAGAGTATCGCGGAAATAAAACAAAAAAAATGAAGATAAAACTTTGGCCCTACAGTTAAGATCACATCGATCCCTGTATACAATCCAAGGGCGTAAACAAACAGGGAACCATACTTTCCCAATAGACTCCGTCAGAAGACAAAGCCAAACCTCGACGGTTCATTCCAACTCCGAAGAAACCAGTGGTTTCAGCAAACTCCTCGACTCACGGATACAAACACTCCTTGACAAGAGCCTCCTGATCCGCGTCGACTTGCAGAGCCACCAGTGCCTCCGTGGGAACCCTCGACTCGTTTCAAATTCCAAGGAAACAAATAATCCTTGGCGCTTGGGAAACAAATAATCCCTAGCAAACTCCTCGACTCACGGATACAAACACTCCTTGACGAGAGCCCCCCTGATTCGCGTCGACTCGCAGAGCCACCAGTGCCTCCGTGGGAACCCTCGACTCGTTTCAAACCCCAAGGAAACAAATAATCCTTGGCGCTTGGGAAACAAATAATCCCTAGCAAACTCCTCGACTCACGGATACAAACACTCCTTGACGAGAGCCTCTTGATCCGCGTCGACTCGCAGAGCCACCAGTGCCTCCGTGGGAACCCTCGAATCGTTTCAAACCCCAAGGAAAAAAATAATCCTTGGCGCTTGGGAAACAAATAATCCCTAGCAAACTCCTCGACTCACAGATACAAACACTCCTTGACGAGAGCTTCCTGATTCGCGTCGACTCGCAGAGCCACCAGTGCCTCCGTGGGAACCCTCGACTCGTTTCAAACCCCAAGGAAACAAATAATCCTTGGCGCTTGGGAAACAAATAGTTCCTAGCAAACTCTTCGACTCACGGATACATACACTCCGTGATGAGAGCCTCTTGACCCATGTCAACTCGCAGAGCCACCACTGTCTCCGCGGGAGAATTCCCGGTTCGTCTCAACTCGCAAGATGAAGTCTCAGGCAGCAAGGATTGAAAAGCTTGCTTCCTGAACAATGGGGCCCTGCAAGTCAATCCAAAATGGTCTCTTGCATACTATTCACGGGTCTCACTCTCCAAAGTCGAATTCCGACAAGGAGGGAAACAACCGCTTGCGGGTCCTCTCGACTCGTAAGAGGGAAAAATTCTTTTATAGGATCCTTACGACTTATAAGAGAAAACCACACTTAGGAATCCTCACGATTCCTAAAGAGAAAACACACCTACGAGATCCTCTCGATCCGTAGGGAGAAAAGTCTCTATGAGACCCTCACGGCTCATAGAGTTGAAAAGTCTTAGGCAGCAGATCTGAACCTGCGGCCTGAGCCATCGTTATTTCTTAAGAAGGTCAGGATACTCGTCAACCATGGTTACTAAGGTGGCGTGCTGATAATGAAAGAAAGAAAGACGGAGAAAATGACACATTACAAAAAGGTGGATCTTTTATTCATGAACTTGATTGGATACAGGATACATTATGTCAAAGAATAAAAATATATATATATATATACATTCTTTTATCTACAAGCACAAACGATACAAAGATGGATAGCTACTGAGGAGGAAGTGTCTTTAGTAAGTTCACAAGCTGCTGTCGCACTTCCTTCAGCGCTTCCTCTCGGGTGACAGCCGCGGCCACCTCCGCCTCCACCTGGGCCCGCTGCTGCAAGAAGGATGAAAGTTGCTCCTCCGCCGCCTTCTGGGCTGCTTCCTGGCTAGGTGCGGCTCGCTCGACAACGTCAAGTTTTTGCCTCAATGATAACCCTTCGGAGAGACATTGCAGAAGGCCCTCAAAGATAACCTTCAGCCGTGTGGCGTTGGCCTCCACCCGAGCATGCAGTTGAGCAGACTTGCTCGAAGTTTCACCACGCTCCTTACGCCTTAAAATGACTTCTTGTTCGAGATGGCGGAAGTAAGGAGCGCTTTGCTCAATCCACGCTGTCCTTTGATTACTGGCAGCCACGGTCTCGGGAGCGGGACGCAGCAACTCCAACTGATATAGGCGACCCTCGATCTCCTTACAATGGTCAACCCAAGATGCAATGATGCCCTCATCATGAAAGTTCACGAGTATTGCTAGCATCGGGTTAACCACCATAGCGAAGTCTGCGGCAGATGTAGGAGTTTCAACGTCGAGTTCCTCGACGTAGTCACTCAACATGCGCAGACTATTCGCGGCGCCTTTTGAAGACAGACTCCTCAGATAAGGACCCGCCGGCATTGTAATGCGAGGTTCGAAGGACGCCGAAGCCAGAACGACAGCTGAGAAGAAACAGGACGCGATCAGATAACAGTACAGAAAATAAAGAGAGGAAAGTTACCAATGTGATGGTCATTGTACCAGTTGAGACAGGTGGCAAGGTCGGAAGGGATGGTGGCGCAGCTGATCGTTTATCCCCTCCTTCAATATGTAGCACTGCAATTGAGATGAGAAAAAGAGGTTAGAGGTAATTCCATCAATAAAAAAAAGAGAGGAAGGATGTCAACGGAAATCATATTCACCAACGCCACCAGAGGAAGAAGCAAGCTCGGATGGGAAAGAAAAGTGTGGGAGCAACATCTGATATACATGATCAAAAAGCACTCCTGGAAACACAACTGTATGACTTTAGTACACGAATTATACGTCTGGAAAACAAGATTAATAAATCGTAAACACGTACCTTCCAACATCTTCGAGGGTATGAGAGAGGGTTGAGAGGCGACCACCGCCAAGGCAGTCGTTGAAGGCGCTCCCTCGAGCAGTGAGGCATCGGCACTGGCTGCACCTGCATTACGAAAATGTGAACTTGTCAGAAAAGATTGTAAAGTAAAGAAAAGCAGCCACTTAGGGTTTACCTGAGGAGCTCCCGGCTAAAACGGAGGCGACTCCCTCCTCTATCGACATGAGACCACCGCCCGTGGCCTCGTCACCCGACTCGATGGGAATCGTCGTCGTGCTA
This sequence comes from Agapanthus africanus, assembly GCA_030015575.1. Lineage (NCBI taxonomy): Eukaryota > Viridiplantae > Streptophyta > Magnoliopsida > Asparagales > Amaryllidaceae > Agapanthus > Agapanthus africanus. Next base: position 88,656,303 of record JASDDO010000028.1, on the reverse strand, counting down.
GCAAGACTTGGGGACAGCGGAGGGCCATAGATGGGAAGGGCTATGATTGGAGTATTGCCAGATTCTAAAGAAGGAGCGGTTGGCTCGTCTTCGGGAATCATGGCCACCTCACCCACTACTCTCTCAGGTTCAGTAGTCGCGGTCATATCGTCCACCATCGCTGGGGGATCGCCGGCCTCGAGCGCCTCATCCGCCACCACCCTGGACTCAGTTATAATGATCATATCATCTACCACCACTTCAGGTTCGGCATCAATGACCTTCTCGGCGGTAGGCCCCTCGGCTTCCACCTCGGGCTCCAAAGCCACAACGACGTTGCCCACCGTCGGCTCGAGTTCGGCAGATACCGCCCCCTCTGTTTCTTTAGGATCAACGGTTTTCGCCTCCCCCTCGAGCGGACCTGGCCCTGCAAGATAAGAGATATAAGGACCAACGACATTAAAATCCTTATAACAAAAAAAATCTGAGAGAGACATTACCTGAAGCGGATTTACCGTTTGCGCTCCGAACTGCGCGCGCCACCTCTCTGCGGGCAGTGGATAGGGCGATAGGGGCTTCTTCAGATGGAGTATCAGCACGAGGGGCAGTGCTGGGACCCGCTCCCATAGCCAAGGCAGCCCTGCGTGCCTTCGCCTCAGCCGCTTCCTTTCCTCCCGGGCTGTCGCGATGGATCTTAGTGACGCCTCTTTCAAGACGTCGTCGTCCTCGTTCAGGGATGCCTCCAGAGCCTTTAAGGCATCTCTCATCGGCTCTTCAAGACGAACCCCCTGCGGTGGCCCAGAGGCAGCAGGAACATCGGCAGCCGGTAGAGCATCTGCGTCACTTGGAGGGAACGGCATCGAGGTTCCTATGATTAAGAGGGGAAGGTTAGATCGACCATAACACAAGGAAAATGAAAGCTTGATGAATCTAGACTTACTAAGGCCCATAGATGCTCTGAGACGTTCCTCCTCTTGGAAAGTCTTCAGAGAAGCGGCAATGGCTTCTTCATCAGTGATGCCTGTTGAAAGAAAGGAAAGAAAAGCGTTAGTCAAAGGCAATGGAGAAGACATATTGCAATAAAGAAAGGCGATTAGTAGTTACCTGACTGCGCAAGCTTAGCTAACCACGCGTCACGCCTCGCCAACCATGCTGAAGCTTTGAGAGCAGCCTCCAAGTCTGTATCGTCCGGCGGCGGCATCACTAATCCTGAGTTAGTCCCATATTCGAGCAGACCCTCGGCATAGGGAGCATGGGGTTCCTGACCGAACACGATGTTCGCAGCGAAGAGCGACTTCTTTTTCTTTTGCCCTCCGACCCTAGGCTCACGGGGGATCGACTTCCGCTTAGCAGGCACTTTGGGACGACGGGTCCCGATGTCTGCACCCACGCCAGACTCCGGCGAGGGTATAACCATTGTCTCCACTAGAGCGCAGGGTGCGGGAGGTGCATCTGTGATATCAGGGAGCGGCAGCTCACTTGGAGGACTTTGCGCACGTGATGGTCTGCCCCCGGCATCTTTTAGAGGAGGAGCCACCGGGATCCTTGGCACTAAGGGAGCGTTACGGTTGGTGCCGGGGGGTACTTCTTTACGGTCAATCAACACTCGTCTCTCTTCCTTTATAACAGCCCCCGTCGCATGATTGTACTACTCTTTATATACATTAAGGAGTCGTGGAGCGCAGGCCGGCGTGCTGATAAAAAAACGAGAACCCGTGTTCAGGCGCATAAAGTGATGTAACGCGTTCTCCATCCCTTCTTCATTGGCAGCAGGTTCCAGTAAGAAAGCTTCCAAGGGTACCCCTTGATCGTAGCCCAGTTGTCGGGAAAAAGGATGCGGGTTATATCTCATAAAGATTGCCGCACCTCCCTGCCTGAAGACTAGGAAGCCCGGTCTAATAGAATACAAGTGGAGGGTCTTCCGGACCGTCAACACTGAAGCTCCATCCTTAAAGGAGTCCTGTAATGGTCGCACCGCAGTGGTGGACGCTTTTCCAATGGTTAATACCTTGTCAATGAAGGACATCCCGACTCCAACGGTGTGAGGGCGAAGCAGTAAACCCCTGGCGTTCCGGGGTGAAGGGGTCACGATTGATGAGCCAATCAACTGTATAATGCGAGGAAAACCGCACTTGTCAAAGAATGAAGGCCTTTTATGCATGCCGAAGACACCCGCCGTATGTAGCTCGAGCCACGACATGAAGTAGTGCATCGGGAAGACCACGTGCAATACCCCGGGCTCGTTAGCATCCGCGGCTCGGCTGAGACCATGATATAAGTGCGCCAAGCCGGCAATCCCCACAGCCACCTTTACCGCGATGACCATTCGGTGGGCTGGGTAAAACACGGAGGGCCGCATGCGATGAGAATGCATTGGGATCGCGAACCAACTCAGCCACAGTCCGAGAAATCCTAAGAAAAAGGCCTCCTCGTCCATCCCGGGGGCTGCAATTTCTGCAAAAGATATAGTAGGGAAGTCCGGAAGGAAGAAAACCTTTTGCTCTATCTCCTTCGCCGGCAGGTTATCCAAACCTAGGCCGAAAGGATCATCCAGGATAGCAGACTTGGCAGCTTCTGATGAAATGACGCTTGGGCGAAGGAAACGAGCAATGAAGTCCTCAAAATTGACTCCTCGGCTCCCATGTTCGATAAATAGGGACTCGTAGATGTTCAACACCTTGATCAGGCTAGGGAATTGGTGTTGAACAGCATTTTCTGGCGTGATCCCCCTTACCATCGGCTTAGCACCGAGGACATACTCATCTGTCGGGAGTAGCTCTTCATAGTGTTCCCCTATGACTGGTAGACCGGATACCTCCGCGAATTCCTCCAAAGAGATGGACACTTCCCGATCCATGGCAAGGAAAGTGTGGGTGGGAATGTTCCACTGTTCCAGGAAAGCTTTAAACCACCAAGTGGGGAGCGTGGGATACTGGAAGAGAGAGACGTAGACCGCGGTGTACAATCCTAATCTTATCAACTGCGACTTCTTCGTCGACAGGATGTACCGGGCCCACGGCAGGTAGCCAATCGGATGGCGGGGGATCAGACCAATGTTATATGATTGCCCCCAGGGTCTCGCCTCGCCCTGACAGATACGACGTCCTAAGATATCCAAGACCATAGGACGTTGGACCGGAACCGCATCCATAGCGGGATGAAGAAAGCTGTTCGCGGTCCAATCCACCATATCCACGGCATACTGCACCGAAGGCGGGGTAGCATAATGGATCGCCGTAATAGGCTCAGACGACACTGCGCATGTGAAGCTGCGTCGACCCATAATGATCTGGTTATACCAAGACCCCCAAAGGTGAAGATTCTTGTACTCCGGGTCGTATTCTCTAATCATGGTCAGGACTTCGCGGTCCGAGGGCGCCTCGGGAAATCCCTCCTCCGAGCGGACGAACGGGAATGAAGTGTCTAGAGACATGATCGCTGCAAAAAGAACAATTTAGCCGTTAGTATTGTAGTTCCAACGTTTGGTGTCTAAAAAAGAAAATGCATTAATTAAATTAAAATTAATTAATTACACCGCACCACAGTGCAGTGAGTAGGAGACCAAAGAGGGACCCACAAAATCTAGATGACAATACATCAGTTAATAAGACAATCTCATCATTGGATGAGATTGTCAGTTGGTCCCCAGGAAAACATTCCCATTTATAAAAAAGGGGGGGGGGAGAATCCCTAGAGACAAGGAGAAAATCTCCTCTTTTAGAGCATAGCTCTGTCACAGAATGACACTTGTCAAATTCTGGTCTCAAAGGAATAAAATTCCTTAAAAGAGCATAGCTCTGTGATAATAATGGAAAAGATCCATCAGAAAATCTTAATACTTAAAAATTTTAAAATTTTTGGGACCTTGAAAAATCCATGAAAACTTATGATAAGTTCTTCACTTTGCAGATCTAAAAGATCCACACTTGATCCAAGAGCAAAGCTCTGTTTATGGGTTAGAACCCGTGAACAAGATCCCCGCAGATCTATGAGTGTTTGAGCAAAGCTCTGTTTATGAAACCCCAATGGGGGTCGCTATAGATCAAAAGATCTGTGAGAGCAAAGCTCTTTGGTTAAGGTTAATTAATTTGATTTGAATTAATTTTTACCTAAAGTTTTTAACCTTAGAAATGAGCAAAGCTCTGATGTTCTGGAAACGAGAGCAAAGCTCTGAAGTTCTAAGCAAGAGCAAAGCTCTGGAATCGAAATCTAGAAAATGGTGAAGTTTTCTAAAGGGCCATAGGTCCTATTTATAAGGCGCTTGCGTCCCTTCAGCTCACCCCTTGATCCAACGATCAGGAGTTTGCCACCGCTGCACTCACGTGTGCGCCACGTGAGCGCAACGGTGGGGGGGCATTTGTTTCGCCCAATCAGAGCGAAGCTCTGTTGAAATTCAAAATTCAAAATTTTGAAGCAACGCTTCACATCTCGGGCGCAACGCGCCACATGTCAGGCGCTGATACGTCAGCGCAGCGCCCAAGAAGGCGCGCCCAATCAGAGCAAAGCTCTATTAAAGGAAGCAACGCTTCAGTTGCGCAGGCGCTGCGCGACACGTATCAACGCAGATGCGCTGCGCTGTGCGCTGCGCGACACGTGTCAGCGCAGTTGAGCTAGCGCAGTTGCGCTGCGCGACACGTGTCAGCGCAGATGCGCTAGCGCAGTTGCGCTTTACGCTGCGCGACACGTGTCAGCGCAGTTGCGCTGCGCTTTGCGCAGGTGCGCTGCGCTGTGAGCTGCGCGACACGTGTCACGCGCTGGGGCATCTGCGTCAAACAGAATTAAAATTTTAAGAAATCTTTTCTATTCTTGTTAAAACAAGAAGATTTTCTTCTGCAAAGCAGAACCCTTGGATCAAAAATCCAACGGTGGGGAAAATTCCCCAAATCACTCAGAGAAAGATCTCTTTAACAAATTTAACTAATTTATGGGCACTATAAAAAGGATCCTAGGCCTCAATTAAAATGAATCAACATCTTTCTAAAAAAAAAAGGAGAGAAGAGAACTCTGAGAAACTCCTCAAGAATAAAAAAGGTAAAAGCCTTTAGAAAAAAGAGAAAGTTCTCTTATGAACAGATCATAGATCTAAAAACAAGATCAATGATCTTTAATAAAAATAAAATAAAAATAAAAATAGTGCTTTGCACTTTTTATGAACCTTTGGTTCTCTGAGATAAGAAAAACAAGAAAAAACTTATTTTTCTTTGATCTAAATTAGATCAAGAAATCAAATAGTGCTTTGCACTTCTGTTCTTGAATCTAGAAGATTCTTAGTGCTTTGCACTTGCAAACTGCGCTGTTGCGCTCTTGGGAGAGCGCCACGTGTCAGCAATGCAACAGCGCAGCGCACTAGCACAGCGCACTGCATTGTTACGCTTGCGCTCACCAGAGCGCGCCACGTGTCAGCAGCGCAACAGCGCAGCGCACTAGCGCAGCGCACTGCACTGTTGCGCTTGCGCTCACCAGAGCATGACACGTGTCTTCACCACAAGCGCTTGCGCTCAGTGAGTGGCGCAAAGCGCCTAATAAATGCAATGCAGGGCCAAGCCCAAATAAAAGACCAAACAGGCCTAATTAAATTGATACTCTGCATCATTTATAAATGGGTAAAGCCCAAACAAAAATAATAAAATGCTATGCAGATGCCTTGCGGAGCCCAAAATAAATCGATGCTCTGCATCTTTTATGGGCATGGCCCAAACAAGAAAATAGAAGTAATGCAATGCATTATTCAAGTGTGGGCAAAGCCCTAGCACAGGTCTAATGGGCTAAAAATAAACAAAATGTTGAACATTTTCAACTGGACTTAGCTCAATTCTGGCCGTAAGTCCTTAAATTAAATTGAACTGAGCACAAATGCTCTCTCAAATCAATTTATATCCGGTTCGAGGGTACATCTCTGAACTCCTTTGACATCCATCGTTGTAATTCCTCAACGACGTCAAAGAGGTGACGGGTCCCAACGACCACACATCAATACGGACTGCGGGGTCCTTAAACTCGTGGACCGAAACGTCCCTGAACTAATGTTGGACCGAAACGTCCCTAAACTAATGTTGGACCGAAACGTCCCTAAACTAATGTCGGACCACCACGTCCTTAAACTAATGTCGGACCACCACGTCCCTAAACTGGAGCATAGACCGCAACGTCCCCAAACTACCTATGGACCACTACGTCCCTAAACTGGAACAATAGAGCCTCCAAATGCTCTTTTGCCGGATCTAAACGATCCCGTTTAAGTTGATCTTAGCCCCCAAACACGGCTAACGTATCCTTAAACATTTAAACGGACTATAAAACTCCAAATCAACCTTGGTTCAAGGGTACATCTCTGAACTCCTCTGACATCTGCCGTTGTAATCCTTCAACGACGTTAGAGAGGTGACGAGTCCCGATGGCCAGATATTAAATGGATTATCACGTTAAGTTGATCTTAGTCTTAAACAGGACTATCGTATCCTTAACGAACGTTTAAGTTGATCTTAGCCGCAACGTGACTAATGCATCCTTAAACTAAAAACACCAAACCCAAATCTAAGTAAATACGGATTTAGACTAATCCATGTCCTACGGGCGACGGCATCACTCAGTCTCCGTATACAATCCACGGGCAACCACAAACAAAACAAACACACACGACACGAAGTGAAATTCTGGAGAAGGAGAAAGTTGTTACCGCGATGCGGTAGCGTAATTAACTGCAGGGGCTTGCGCCTGCAGGGAAGAGCGTCCCCACAATCAAAAACCTCTCAAGTGAGGGGGAATCTGACGAAGTTTGCTACATCGGCCGCATCCGTCTAAACCTCCGATACACGGTGCCATAAATCAACTTGGCATCTTCGGAGAGGTGGACGGATAAAACCAAATAGCATCTGCCCCGAATCTCAGCGTCAGGATACCGCAGTCTTGTGCGTCGTCTTTCGGAGGGGAACAAGGAGCTCTTGTACAGTGAAGAAAAGTAAGCCAGGGAAGGTGCAAAACATGAGTTCGTTGAGCTATATGGAACTCAAGAGAGCATTCAGGTTCCTACAGGTGGTGATCAGAACGTGGATGAAGCCGCAGTGCAGGATCATGTTCAAGAAATGGATGGTGACCATGTTCAGCAACCAGATGTGCCAGTTGTGAAAAGATCTACGAGAGAAAGGAGGATACCTGAAAGACTTGTGACCAACTTCGTTTTGTATACAGATGTGGAAGAGCCTGAATCTCTTGAAGAAGCAACAAACGATGGTGCTATCAAGCAGTTAGAATAAGCTATGAATGAGGAGATGGAATCATTGAATAAGAATAATACATGGGACTTAGTGAAGCTATCCAAGAATTGGAAAACGTTGCTAAATAGGTAGGCGTACAGGATAAAGGAAGAAAGCGAGTTGATACTGCAGAAGATCGCTGGAGAAAAGAATCCGGCGGATATGTTCACCAAGGTCGTAGAAAAAGATAAGTTGGATCTTTGTTGCAGGTTGGTGAACCTCTCCATGAAAATTTGATGAGGAGAGAGTAGAGCAGAGTCGTATGAAGTTTACTAGCGCTGGGAATCAAGGCTGAAGTATCTCCAAGTAAGAGATTGTTGAAATTATGGAGAAACTTCAAACACAAACCATATCATATTTTACCAAAACCAAGGTTTCTTAATTAAGAGATGTCTTATGGTAGTTTCTTAATTATGGCAGTTTCTTAATTAAGGAAAGGGCAGAGTCTTAGTTAGAATAAGAGAAGTGTCTTATGGCAGATTCTTAATTATGATAGTTACTTAATTAAAGAATTTGTTTGCGTATAAATAGGCACCTTTCATATGTATTTTGCACACCAACACTATAGCCAAATAGAAGAGAGATCATTGTATGAGAAGGTAAAGGTTTAGATCTAAAGAGTTTTGAGAGAAAATTCCTAGGGTTAAGATCTAGGGAGTCTTGAGAGAAAACTCCTAGGGTTGCTCGTGGTGTATTTGATTCAAGATTATAATAGACGTTTGTAGATTCCACTCTGCTGGGGACTAGCCATACAGTGGGTGAATCTCGTTAACAAATCTCTTGTCTTTCTGTATTTGATTTCTTATTTTTATTCTCTCATATTTATATTATTCTTTCGTCGTTTAATTGCGTAATTGTGTTTGCATGATTTGGACATTGTTGCGAGTATTGTTTCGTGCATCGGGTTTTTCCATCCCCAACATGCACAAGAATACAATATTTCCCAAGAATTCAAGGAATATGTTATTGCAGAAATGACCATCATTTCAACTTAAATCCATTGTCTCTCTAATCTTTTTCCAAATTCTCTCAAAACAATTTCGAAAATTTCTTTATTTTATTTGAAAACAATTTCACAAAAGTCTCTTAGACTTTACATCTTTATACATTTTTGCATTTATTCAATGGACGCTAATCGCAGTTGAAAATTCCTAGATCAGTCAACGTGTTATAGATAAGAATTTTAATTATTTTTACATCTAAAAGAAAAGTTAGACATTATTCTTTTAAAACACTATTTAAATCTATTTGCAGACATCATTATTTTTTGGCGAAACACTTAAACTAAATAACATGCAAAAGTTCCGATACAACATTATGATTTCTTAGATTTTCATCAAACATGAGGAAAACTTGCAAGTATAAAATAGTTTTTTGAACAATTATAACCACGCCAAATTTATTTTAAAAAATATAAGATACATAAGTTTCTATATAGTATTATGACTTATGAGATTTCATTAAATATATTTTCAGACTGTTCGTTAATAGAAATATAGAATAAGGCAAAATCATAATAAAACAGATTTCATCAATCCAATTTGTATCTTATCATTAATGGAAAACAAAGAAAGATGATGGCAACCTAAATTGAAAATTAAAGGATCAAATACAAATATAAAACCCAAATAAGAGCCGAAGAAAATTACGCCAAACTAATATTGGAAGTTGAGAGATCATATACAAAGCTAAAGCCCAAAAAGGGGATAAAAACAATTGTGAGGATGATTTGAAGGTGAGGATAAAAACGGCATTGAAGCAATCATGAGGGGCAAACTTAGAAAGGATAAAAGCTTGAAGTAGGGACTTATATTATATATAACAACAACAACAACAACAACATTAATAGCAATAGCAATAAATAGCAAACAAAATAATTAAAAAAGAAAATAGATTATTTTGAGATTTTTCGAAAATTCTACGGTTTTCGTATGCTATATAGTATACAAAAGAGGGTAAAGCCCCAGCCTTCTCAGGAATTGTCTAAAGACGCCTGTAATTTTCGAAATTGTTGGCAAGGGCTTACTGTTTAAAGTCTTTGTGAAAAAACCTCTCGGCCGTAATTCATTTAGGCCTTCTATTCCCTCAAATACTTAGATATTACATGCAACTGTTTAGATATTACATGCAACTGCAATTGTGACTTATTGGTGTGGGGTGTTTTTCGTCACCCCATTGAGATGGGAATACGCGTCGCTTGTCAGGCGTACTACAGATTCTCTCTGTCTAGGGTAGGTTAGGGTTTATTGATTGTTGGGATCCGAATCTCTGGCAGCCGCAGAATAACCTGTCGTTAATTACCCCTCTTCTTTGAAGCGAAAGAACTTCTGATTGACGGGTCAAACTGGTTATGCGAACTCAATGCGCAATGTGCGTGTGTTGTGTTTTGAGGGGTCTTGAGTATAACAAGGGACAGTATTGTGGAGTGTGTATATATAAAAAAGGATGAATAGCATCAAATAGACGCGTGGGCGCCAGCGCCACATGCGCCCAGCACGCGGACGCTGGGCGCCAGCGCCTCACTCGCCTGGCATGTAGGCGCTGGGCGCCCGCGGAAAAAAAGGGGGCGTAGCCCCTATACTGGGAGTTGTACTCCCAATTGACTTTTGGAGTTAAACTCCTGAAAGAAGGACAAAGGGGCTTAGGCACTGCAGCGGGAGTTGTACTACCAATTGATTTTTGGAGTTGAACTCCTAAAAAGAAATATTTATTATATATATATATTTTATGGAGTTAAACTCCTAAGAGATTTTCGGAGATGATGAAAGGGGTTCCCTTTCTTCTCCCTTGAGCCCTGAGTTTTCTCTTAAGCCTTGGATCTTTTCCAAAGTGGGATTTTTGGAGATGGGTCTCCTTCTTCGTCCTCTCTATTGGCTGGATCTTGAAGGAAAAAGGGGGGTGAGGCTTAAAAATCGGATTTGATGGAAGATCTGAGTTCCCCTTCAAGGGTTTTATGGTGAAAAACCGTTTCTTTTTAGAACAAGAAGAGTTAAACTCTTAATTTAATTCAAATAAAAGAAAGAAGGTTAGTACCTTGAGGAAGGAGAAGGAGACACAGAAACCCTAGAATTTGAGGGGAATGAATTATTTTCTTCATTTCATTATCATGTTGCCTTATATGGGCTTACAAATTTACACATAGCCCCTTGGGCTTTAAAAAAATAGCATTTTGCCCATCACATACCTTATGTGCTCATTTCTTTTGCACGTGAGCCATGGGCTTTACAAAAATTTGGCTTTATGCCCGTTTTTCTTATATTTATTCATAAAAATTACATCAAAGTTATTTATTACATAATTTTCATATTGGCATGGGGGATTGGCCACGGGGCTCGACTTAGGCATGGGCCCACTTGACCTTGGCTTGGGCCCGTTTACTTAGGGTTGACTTTGACTTTGACTTGATTAACCGGGATGTAATTTTTGACCCCAACAAAGTGCCCCCCATCAATAAAGGCACACCGCGTATATGAGTTGTGTGCATGAAATTGATGGATCTTGGAGTTGGACTTCAAGGTGGGACATCGTTCCTGGGGCGGAGTATCATTCCAGGAGCATAATTCCAGGGATCGGAGCATGATTCCGAGGATCGGAGCATATTTTCGGGATTGGAGTATCATTCCAAAAAGCCGAGCATGATTCCAGGGATCGGAGCATAATTCCGAAGAGCGGAGCATGATTTCAGGGATCGGAGCATAATTCCGACACGGGACAGATGTATCCTGAGACGAAGCTTAGTTCTGGTACATGCCAGACGTTTTGAACGAAGTATAACTCCGATGCAGAGGTTGATTCCGAGTCGAAGCATAATTCTGACAGGGAAGGCAGATATTCCGAGACGAAGCATGATTTCAACACGGGGTACACTATGAAACGAAGCATGATTCCGACGCAGAGGTCAATTCCCAGGCGAAGCATAATTCCGACGGGGAAATCAGGTACTCCGAGGCGAAGCATGATTTCGACACAGGATACACTCTGAGACGAAGCATGATTCCGCCGCAGAGGCTGTTGGTTAACTTGATTCCGAGCATAATTCCGACGGGGAGGTCATTGGTTGACTTGATTCCGAGACGGAGCATAATTCCGACAGGGAGGTCATTGATTGACTTGATTCCGAGACGGGGCATAATTCCGACGGGGAGGTCATTGGTTGACTTGATTTCGAGTCGGAGCATAATTCCGACGGGGAAAGTAGGTACTCCGAGGCGAAGCATGATTTCTACATGGGGTACACTCTGAGACGAAGCATGATTCCGACGCAGAGGTTGTTTGTTGACTTAATTCCGAGTCGGAGCATAATTCCGACGGGAAGGTCATTGGTTGACTTGATTCCGAGACGGAGCATAATTCCGACAGGGAGATCATTGGTTCACTTGATTCCGAGACGGAGCATAATTTCGACGGGAAGGTCATTGGTTGACTTGATTCCGAGTCGGAGTATAATTCCGACGGGGAGTTCATTGGTTGACTTGATTCCGAGACAGAGCATAATTCCGACGGGGAGGTCATTGCTGCCCTTTTTATGACTTGGACGGTCGATGCTGCCTTTTTTGCGACTTGGACGGTCGGTGCTTGATTTGACTTACTCCGCTTCTTGCGGTGTCAAAGATTGGATTTGACTTACTCCGCTTTATGCGGTGTCAGTGGTTGAAGTTGACTTGCTCCTCTTTCTGCGGTGTTAGGGTTGAAGTTGACTTGCTCCACTTTCTGCGGTATCGGGATTCGACTTGTTTCTAAGGTGGAGCTTGATTCCTCCAGGGAGGTCGTAGGTTGTCTTGCTGATTTGATGTGATTTGGGTTGATATCAGCATCACTACACTGGAGTATGGTACCAGGAGCGAATCATCATTTGCCATGAGAGGATTTGGGGATTTTGATTTTGGTTTGGCATCAGCACCGCTACACTGGAATATGGTACCAGGAGCAAATCATCATTTGCCGTGAAGGGATTTCCCTCGTTCCCAGTTTAACGACTTAGAGGTCATCTGTTCCCAGTTTAAAAACTTAGGGGTCTATTGAATCGAAAGTTTGGAATTTTAGGGTTGGGGTCGGTATCAGCGTTGCTAACATTGAAGCACAGGTGCCAAGAAAAATTCATCATTTGCCTTTACCTGTTGGGGAGCGATGGCTTAGGAGACAGGTTTAGGTCCCTATCACCTAAGACTTTTCGATTTTATGAGCCGTAAGGATCCCATAAAAATATTTTCTTCCTATGAGTCGAAAGGATCTCGTAGGTGTACTTTCTCCTTAGGAGTCGTGGGGACTCCCATGTATGTTTTTCCGTTGTGAGTCGTAAGGATCCCACGAAGGTGTTTTCTTACGAGTCGAGAGGATCTCGTAAGTTTGTTCTCCTCATGTATCGTGATGACACATGAGTGGGTTTTCCCAAATGGAGCACAATTCTAAGGGCGGAGATCAGCCGCGTGACTGGTGATTGTGGTGGGGCATAGGTGTGATAAGAATTATTTGAGCCCATGGATTGTATATGGTAGTCAGTTCGGGGACCAACCGTAGGGCTGGAAGAATTTCGGTTAGCGTCTGCATCGCTACACTGGAATATGGTACCAGGAGCGACTCATCATTCACCGTTGGGACATCCAGGGATTTGAAATTTTGTTTGGCGTCTGCATCGATGCCAAACCAAAATCAAAATCCCCAAATCCTCTCATGGCAAAGGATGATTCGCTCCTGGTATCATACACCAGTGTAGTGATGCTGATGTCAACCCAAATCATATCAAATCAACAAGACAACCTACGACCTCCCTGGCGGAATCAAGCTCCACCTTGGAAACAAGTTGAATCCCGACACTGCAGAAAGCGGAGCAAGTCAACTTCAACCCAAACACCACAGAAAGCGGAGCAAGTCAACTTCAACCACTGACACCGCATAAAGCGGAGTAAGTCAAATCCAATCTCTGACACCTAGAAGCGATCTTTTCGCAGTATAGAATTCACGACACCTAGTTTAGCTAGAATGAAGCTAGTGCGCGGGCTTTGGGGGTCAATTGGAAGTTTTGGTTCACATAGATTTTTTGTCCCTAATTAAATATTATTCTAAGCTTTTATTTGTGCACTTAATTAGTGGTAATTACATTTTTGGTTTGGGTTAATTACTTCTAATGAGAATCTATGCTAAACTAATCACTAGAATTAGTCTTAATCCATTCTTGCTAAATATCTAGATATATTGTGATAAAGGAAATTTAGTTTTAAAAGAAAAGAAAAGAAAGGTGGCATTTTGCATTAATGAGCTTTTATTACATTTGTTTTGCTAGAAATTTCCACACACTTCACAAAACACCCCCCATTTCTTCTCTTTGGCCGGCTCTCCCCCTGCTGCCCTCTCTCCTTCCTCACTCCATTTCCATTCTTTTTAGCTCACAAAATTCATCAAAAATCCTTAATTTATCCAACAAACTCAAAAACAAATCATTACCCATTAATCGTTAGCCCTAAGCATGCTTGGATCTTCACAAAATTCTTGATTTTGGAGGCTTGATTTTGGAGTTGTGTTTGCAATTTGTGGATCTTTTGTGGAGGTATATTTCTAACCCTAATCCTTAATAGTTGTTTTAAAACTTTAACTAGCTTAATTAGATATTAATTTAAAGCTTTAATATGCATGTTTTGAAATTCAAGAAATGGTTTTTGGATAATCAATTATGGTTTTGATTAGTGAAAAGGTTAATTGATAATTTTAGACAAATAAAAACTAAACCTAGTTGCTAGTTTGTTAAATGATATTTTCCTAATTGTAAATTAAGCTAATTAACAAACTAATGTTTTACTAAATCCTAATTAAGTGAGACTAAAATTATAGTATTGGTGTGTATGGTTTAATCTTGCTGTATTGTGATATTTGAAAATTCTAGTTTTGGTAAAAACTTATAGTTTTATGCTAAAATGATATAAGTTGCTTACTAGATTTTAGGATAATTTAGGCGTGGGTTTCTTTTGACCTTGCGACGTTAATTATATTGATTCCACGCTATATCTTATATTGTGAATCCGCGATCGGTACGATCAGGGTCTAGGCTTGGTAGTTATGTCGCTTTGCGTTCCTAGCTAGGGTCGTGCCGATGTCGTTCGTGTCTTTGTATAGCTTTTGCTCTTGAGTTGGTTTCGTAGTGTCGCTACGCGCGTTAACCACTTGACGAACACTTGAGAGTATGTTTGGAGTTGGTGCGTCGGTCAAACGTAGTTGGTACGTGTTATTGGTCGATTGCTAATATATACTTATTATATTGTTATATGCTTTCAGGATCGCAGGCGGGGACTTCGGGCACTGCGGAGAAGGAAGGGCGAGTGGTTGGCTTTACTTAGCCAGGATTGTTGTGAGTAGATTTAACATCTATAGGGGAATCGCTCGCATGGCGTTATGCGTCTGGGCTAGATTAAATGATATGACTATTAGTTAGATGTATACGGATATTGATTGTGCATGTGTACCTTTGTTGCATAGCTCATTTCCTATTGTGCATGGACTTAGTATTAATGAGACACAACACCATTATTGACGGTTCATGTTTCACGAGCACTAATTGTATACTACACACACACCGTCGATAATTGCCATGACACGCACAACACCTATACATATGTGATATTGTACTGTTTAGGGACATTGAGACATGATCCTTATTTTCCTTCGTGCATATGACATATAGCATACCTGTATATCTACATGCTTACACATATGTCTTGACATGCTTACATACTAGTTACCTATATACCTATATGGTATTGTACCATTAGTGATAGGTATATACACATATGAGACATAGCTACATGTGCATCTTGCAGACATACTCATACATATACCTGGAGGGTATTGCATCATTACTGATAGGTAGATACATATACCTTGCTATACCTACATGTTTACATATATATCTGGCTATAGATACATGTTCACCTTTATTTGATGTTATATGGACTTGGAGAAATTAGGAACCGCATGATATATATATTAATTTGTTGCAGTTAAATGGCGGCTTTTCCTTTATATGCTCACATTTCAGTTTTATGTTGCATATATTATATTCATGGATTTTCGCATTGAGGTATGGATTTTTCATGATATTTTCTGTATTTGAGGACCATGGTACTTTCATGAAATTATGAATTATTTAAAAAACCCGGTTTCTCTTGATATGATATTTCAGCGTCCACCATAAGATTTCTCGGTTTTGAGCTTTGTATTATTACCCGATACGAGGAGTAGACGAAACCGTGTGCGGGTACATAGTGGAGCCCGGTACGGTTCCCCTCGGCAAGAAGTTCGTGGTATAAACGATGAGCCTGGAAGGTGGGCAACTACCTACCGGTGACAGTATTTTGACTCGGCGGTTATCGTGGAGATACCGACCGGAGTCATGTACGTATGGATACGTCGAATTTCGAGTGTCGAAGCTGGGCCCTCGAGTTTTCGGGATAGCGTATGATACGTACCTATCAGGAGGGCCAGTCGTGGTGACAGCGCCTGATAGATCAATATTTATGTGTCGAGGTTAGACACTTGTTTTCATGATATTTTACTCCTAAGTATATATAACAGTGGAATGGGACGCTATTTTATATATATATATATATATATATATTAGTGGAATGGGACGCTAATATATATGTATACATTTCTAATTTATATACATCATCATAATAATATTGCAAATATACTCACTCAGGATATATAAGATTCACTTGATATTGGATACATGATACATGAGATTTACTTGATATTGGATACTGGATTTATGAGGTTTACTTGATATTGGACACTCAGGATCTATGAGACTTACAGGATATGAGGGCCAATTTGAGGGCTGATTTGTGGAAATTTGGGATTTAGATTGTCTTGATAGACTTTGGTCCTACCACGAGGTCAGGATTCCGTGAGGATGATATGTTTTATCCCATACTTCGCATTTATTGTATATGCATTGCTTCATATATTAGTAGTACCTGATAGAGTACCTTTCATGACTGTTGCATTTACATACTGTTATTTTATATGCATTGCTTCATGTATTAGTAGTACCTGATAGAGTACCTTACATGACTGTTGCATACATATTACCATTTATTGTTCATGTAGTAGTAGTACTTGATAGAATACCTTACATGACTGTTGCATACATATCGCCAATTATTGCTATCAGCTTGCATGCATTAGATTCGCGCTGTACGTGCATACTTGCGATTAACTGCATATGTTATTTACTATTCACGAGTTGGCAACTCACCCCCGTTGTGCCATAGGGTTTGCAGGTTGTTCGTCAGAGTAGTCGAGGCAGGGGTTCTACCTATTATATCATCTTTTGCAGCGGATACCGCTTCGGCTGACTGTGCGCAGTTTTGCTATAGGTGGGTTTTGCGGCTATCCGATGTTGTTTATTTTTATCTTTTTTACCTTGTACTCTCCATCTACCATTCTCATGTATTGACTTAGAGACGAGTTGTGAGGACGATATTGTATATTTTGTGACTTGGAGGTCTTTTATGTAGTTTTACTTATATCGTCTTTTATTTCTTCGCTGCGGCGTCGTATATCTGTTGTGGTGGTTGTTTTCCGCCTTTGGGTGTGGATTTTCTCCCGGTTGGGGATGTTTTACTTATATTTATGTTGTACCCATTTTTGGGGTTAGTTTTTACAAAGGAGGTGCTGCCAAAATTTTTAAGAAAGTAAAGTTGGATTTTAAAGAATTTGTACTTGAGATTTTCAAAAGTTTTAACAATGTTCTTATCACTTACTACTTTTGATGGTTTAGATTGCTGGGTTTTCGACTTACTTAAATTACGTTACGCCTGTAGACGTTGTGTAGTTTAAGGGCCGTCAAGTGCCAAATTTCGGGTCGTGACAAAGTTGGTATCAGAGTGCTATGTTTTACCTTCGGAGTGTAGGATGACCTTGGTATGATGGAGTAAGTAGCTTAAGCAGAGTAACATAGTGTGTGTATGTCCGCGGCATACTCACGACACGGTACTCCACCTAAAGTGACCTAAGTACTAATTGCTTGAAATTCATTCCTTGATGATATATATCCTTGTGATTCGATTTCCGTGTTCATATCGAATCCTTTTTCCATTTATAGCCTTTGCCGCCGATGATTATGAGGACTTAGAGAGGTGCAGCGAGGGCCGAGGCCAGAGTTGACTCATGTGGGACGAGAACTGACCAGGATGGCACGCTCGTTGCACAGGAGCAGATAAATCCGCCTTCGATAGATCGTATCGCTAGGCTTGAGGTAGAGATGCATGACTTGCGCCAGACGATGAGGTTTTTGGTTTAGGCCAGTAGAGCGCGGCGACAGAAGGTTGCTACCCCTGTTACCCAATTGTTCCTTGCGATCAGCACTCAGCATCGTGTTACTCACACAGCACCAGTGGACGCAATCCTATTTGACGAGGAGCGTCTTTCCGAGACTTTGGGAGTTTGAGGATAAAGGAGGGCTTGTGCAGGTGTACCAGTCCAGAGACAGAGGTTCAGTCGCCGTGACAGGGTTCGTGCATGTCGCGTGAGTAGCAGAGGCTCTCCAAGTTCATCAAGCGGTAAGGAAGCGAGAAAGTCTCAAGTCTAAACCATCTTCTTTCTTCATTGATCGAGTCGAAGAGTTCACAATGGCAAGTGTGTATGCGAAATGCCTATTTAAGCAAGCCTCTCCTCCCATTGGTGGACGCTGGGACGAGAGATATGTTAGCTAGATCAGCCGTTTGTTGTGTTAATTATGTCAGCGATTCCTTTGTTGCACGACACGTGTTTCGGTCGTGTGCCAATCGGATAGGAGATAGAGATTCGTCCATCGTTTTGATCCTTCTAGAGATGTTGGATTTGATGTTCTCCTGGACACGGATTGGTTAGCTACGTGCTATGCGTCTGTGGACTGCCGTGAGGAAACAGTCAGGATTTGTTTCCTGGCGAGTTAGTTCTTGTTGTGCAGGGGGACAGTGGTCCACCCATCACAGCTTGCATTCAGCCTTTTTCGCTAGTCGGCTTTTGAGGAGAGGATGTCGAGAATTCTTGGCTTTCATTCGGGATGCTGGAGCACAGTGGGTTTGTTGGACCGGCTTTCCATCGTGCGAGAGTTTTCCAACGTTGTTCCGATGAGCCGGCGGAGCTTAGGGAGCTTAAGGATCAGCTGCAGAGTTGTTTTTTGGGGGACTTATACGTCCAAGTGTTTCACTTTGGGGAGCTTCTATTCTGTTCGTCAAGAGAAGGACGACAGTTTGAGGTTGTGTATTGATGGATCATCAATTGAACCGAGTTACGGTGCGGATAGGTATCCTTTACCTCGCATTGAAGATTTGTTCGACTTGCTCCAGAGTGCGAGACATTTTCTAAGTTTGTTTGGGATCAGGTCATCATTGGTTGCGGGTTCAGAGTGATGATATTCCGAAGACTGCTTTGTGTGCGCTACGAGCAGCATGAGTTCTTGGTGGTGTCGTTGGACTCACCAATGCCCTAGCAGCATTTGTGGATGTGATGAAACAAATTTCTTCAGGCCATTCCTCGACCAGTTTATTGTTGTGTTATTGATGACATTCTGGTCTTTTTCCAAGAGTCTTGAGGAACAGGAGCAGCACTTGAGGATTTGCTTTGCAGACATTGGGAGAGCACCAGCTGTTTGCTAAATTCTCGGAGTGTTCCTTCTGGCTTGATTATGTTGAACTCCTAGGTCTTATAGTTACGGGAGACGGTATTCGTACGGACTCGAGAAAGATCGAGGCCGTACAGCTTGGCCCAGACATGCAACGAGGACAGTTGTCCGCAGTTTTTGGCTTAGCAGGTTTTTACCGCCATTTCGTGCAGGATTACTTGTGTATCGCTGCACCGTTGACTGGACTGACCGGGAAGGAGGTTCCTTTTCTTGGACTAAGGCATGCGTGCAGAGTTTTCAGCAGTTGAAGACTCGGTTGACAACTGCACCAGTTATTTATTTGCTTATGGATCGGACGACTTTGTTGTTTACTGTGATGTTTCGTGAGTGGGGCTCGATTGTGTACTGATGTAGCATGATTGAGTTATCGCTTTTGCTTCCCGACAGTTGGAGGAAGTACGAGCAGGATTATCCCACTCCTGATCTGGAGATTTTTCACGGTGGTCTTGCGTTGGAGATTTGGGAACACTACTGGAGTGAGAGTCGTGTCAGATTTTCACGGACCACCAGAGCTTAATGTACATCTTCCTGCAGTGGGTTTTCATTTTTGAGACAGCGTCGTTGGATGGAGCTTGTAAAGGATTGTGATTGTGAGATCCTTTATTACCCATGGCAAGGCGATTGTGGTAGCTGATGCTTTGAGTCGTAGGCCCGGGGATAGCTTGTTCCAGTTGTGCGCAGTTCAAAGACATTCTTCTGCAGATTTACAGTTCTTGTGCGATCGTGGAGTACATCTAGGTTCGCCTCTTCTAAGGGGGGATAGCTTGCTCTTATCCGCGCCCGTCCACTTTTACTTAATCGTTTTCATGAGGCACAGCCCATCGATGCTTGTTTCTGTGATACTTGAGTATGTTCGGTAGGGTAAAGATTCAGAGTTCTTGATTTGTGACCAGGGTGTGCTACGTTTAGGGATGCGTTGTGTGTACCTGTTACTGATAGGTAGAGACGCGAAATCCTAGAGCAGGCACATCAGTCAGCTTTCTATGTTCATTCAAGTCCACCAATATGTAGCGACCAACATGTAGCGTGACTTGTGAGATAGTTACGGGTGGGCAGGGATGAAGAGGGAAGTTTCTAATTTCATTTCGAGGTGTCTAACTTGTTGCGAGCTAAGGTTGAGCATCTGAGACCAGCTGGAGAGTTGCAATCTTTAACCGTTCCGGAGTGGGAATGGGAGCAGATCTTCATGAATTTCGTTGTGGTGTCTACCCAGGTCTAGACAGGGTGTGACTCCATTTGGGTGTTTGTTGTCCGGTTATACTCAGTTTGCTCAGTTGTTGGTGTCTACTCAGGTCTAGACAGGGTGTGACTCCGTTTGGGTGTTTGTTGTCCGGTTATACTCAGTTTGCTCAGTTGTTCTTTGTTAAGTTTGTGCGTTGCACGGAGTTCCTTCATGCATTGTATTCAATAGAGGCACCCCATTCGCTAGCCGTCGCTGGCAGAAGCTTCCGGAAGCCTTGGGTACCGGTTAAGTTTTAGCTCCGCTTTTCCATCTGTAGGCCGATGGTTTGTGAGAGCGGACTATACAGACTCTGGAGGATATGCTTGTGCGTATGTACTAAATGTTTGTTGGCAGTTGGGACCGTCACTTGCCATTGTTAGGGTTTTCCTTCGATAGCCGTTATCAGGAGATGTTCCAATTGGCAACCTGTGGGTTTTGTTTGGTAGGTCGTGTCGATCGCCAGTTTGTTTTTCTGACTCTGCGAGAGTAGGATTTTTGGACCCCAGCTAGTCATGAGACTACGGAAATGATCCAGTTGATTCAGGTCAGGATGAGAGCAGCCCAATGCAGACAGACGTCTTATGCCGACCGTGGTGGTCGCAAACTTGAGTTCGCAGTGGGAGATCATGTATTCCTACGGATTTTTCCGATGAAATGGCGTGTTGAGTTTTGGGAAGCTTAGTCCCAGATTGTTGGTCTTTTGAGATCCTCGAGCGAGTTAGTTCCGTTGCCTATAATATGGCACTTCCGCCCAGATTTCTGAGTATTCACCCCGTATTCCTTGTGTCGATACTTCGCAAATACCTTCATGACCTTTCTCACATGATTCAGCACCAGACCATTTAGCTTGGACGCGATCTTTCGTTCATCAGCAGCCGATAGTTATAGTGGATCGGCAGGTGGAGGAATTTCGGCCAAGGGTCTTGCCATCTGTGAAGATTCTTTGGCGTGGTCGTCTAGTGAGGTGATCACTTGAGTGGCTGCGAGCGAGATGCGGAAGACTTTTCCTTATCTTTTTGAAGGTACGCGTAGATGAATTTTAAATTCGGGGACCGAATATCTTTAAGGGGGGAAAATTGTAATGTTTTAGAAATGTTTTTGCGAATTTTCCGTTTTTAGGGTAAAATAGTCGGTGTTTTCTGTAAAAACCTAGAAGCGATCTTTTTGCAGTATAGAATGCACAGCACTATGTTTAGCTAGAATGAAGCTAGTGCGCGGGTTTTGGGGGTCAATTGGAAGTTTTGGTTCACACAGATTTTTTCCCCTAATTAAATATTATTTTAAGCTTTTATTTGTGCACTTAATTAGTGGTAATTACATTTTTGGTTTGGGTTAATTACTTCTAATGAGAATCTATGCTAAACTAATCACTAGAATTAGTCTTAATCCATTCTTGCCAAATGTCTAGATATTTTGTGATAAAGGAAATTTTGTTTTAAAAGAAAATAAAAGAAAAGAAAGGTGGCATTTTGCATTAATGAGCTTTTATTACATTTGTTTTGCTAGAAATTTCCACACACTTCACAAAACACCCCCCATTTCTACTCTTTGGCCAGCCCACCCCCTTGCTGCCCTCTCTCCTTCCTCACTCCATTTCCACTCTTTTTAGCTCACAAAATTCATCAAAAATCCTTAATTTATCCAACAAACTCAAAAACAAATCATTACCCATTAATCGTTAGCCCTAAGCATGCTTGGATCTTCACAAAAGTCTTGATTTTGGAGGCTAAATTTTGGAGTTGTGTTTGCAATTTGTGGATCTTTTGGGGAGGTATATTTCTAAACCTAATCCTTAATAGTTGTTTTAAAACTTTAACTAGCTTAATTAGATATTAATTTAAAGCTTTAATATGCATGTTTTGAAATTCAAGAAATGGTTTTTGGATAATCAATAAGGGTTTTGATTAGTGAAAAGGTTAATTGATAATTTTAGGCAAATGAAAACTAAACCTAGTTGCTAGTTTGTTAAATGATATTTTCCTAATTGTAAATTAAGCTAATTAGCAAACTAAAGTTTTACTAAATCCTAATTAAGTGAGATTAAAATTATAGTATTGGTGTGTATGGTTTAATCTTGCTGTATTGTGATGTTTGGAAATTCTAGTTTTAGTAAAAACTTATAGTTTTGTGCTAAAATGATATAAGTTGCTTACTAGATTTTAGGAAAATTTAGGCGTGGATTTGTTTTGACGTTGCGACGTTAATTATATTGATTCCACGCTATATCTTGTGTTATGAATGCGCGATCGGTACGATCAGGGTCTAGGCTTGGTAGTTGTGTCGCTTTGCATTCCTAGCTAGTGTCGTGCCGATGTCGTTCGTGTCTTTGTGTAGCTTTTGCTCTTGAGTTGGTTTCGTAGTGTCGCTACGCGCGTTAGCCACTTGACGAGCACTTGAGAGTATATTTGGAGTTGTTGCGTCGGTCAAACGTAGTTGGTACGGGTTATTGGTCGATTGCTAATATATACTTGTTATATTGTTATATGCTTTCAGGATCGCAGGCGGGGACTTCGGCGCTGCGAAGAAGGAAGGGCGAGTGGTTGGCTTTACCTGGCCAGGATTGTTGTGAGTAGATTTAACATCTACAGGGGAATCGCCCGTATGGCGTTATGCGTCTGGGCTAGATTAAATGATATGACTATTAGTTAGACGTATACGGATATTGATTGTGCATGTGTACCTTTGTTGCATATCTCATTTCCTATTGTGCATGGACTTAGTATTAATGAGACACCATTATTGACGGTTCATGTTTCACGAGCACTAATTGTATGCTACACACACACCGTCGATAATTGCCATGACATGCACAATACCTATACATCTGTTCCCCTCCGAAAGACGCGGCAAAGACGCGGCGAACGTCTTGCCTGAAATTCGGGGCGGATGCTAATTGGTGCTATCCGTCCACCTCTCCGAAAATTCCAAGTTGATTTATGGCACCATGTATCGAAGGTTTAAACGGATGTGGCCGATGTAGCAGACTTCGTCAGATTCCCCCTTGCTTGAGGGGTTTTTGATTGTGGGGACGCTCTTCCCTGCAGGCGCAAGCCCCTGCAGTTAATTACGCTACCGCATCGCGGTAACAATTTTCTCCTTATCCATATGATCACTTCATGTCGTGGGTGTTTGTTTTATGTTTGGTTGCCCGTGGATTGTATACAGAGACTAAGTTATGTTGTCGCTCGTAGGGCGTGGATTAGTCCAAATCCGTATCTTTCTTAGATTTGGATTTGGGGGGTTGCGTTTAAGGATACGTTAGCCTTATTTGAGGCTAAAATCAACTTAAATGTTTGTTAAGGACACGTTAGTCTAATTTTAAACTAAGATCGACTTAACGGGATCGTTTAGATCCGACAAGAGAGCAATTGGGTTCTATTGTTTAGTTTAGTGACATTGCGGTCGATAAGTAGTTTAAGGACATTGCGGTCCAATGTTAGTTTTAAGACATTGCGGTCAAGGTTAAGGACGTCATAGTCCATGAGTTTAAGGATCTCACAGTCCGATATTAATTTTAATACATCAACGTCGAGGTTAAGGACGTCATAGTCCATGAGTTTAAGGACCCCACAGTCCGTAGCAGTGTGTGGTTGTTGGGACCCGTTACCTCTCTGACGACGTTGAGGAATTACAATGACAGATATCAGAGGAGTAAAGAGATGTACCCTCGAACCGGGTATAAATTGATTGGAAGAGCAGATGAGCTCAATTCAATTTAAGTTTGAGGACTTATGACCAGAATTGGGCTAAGTCCAGTTAAAAAAATGTTTAACATTTTCATTTATATTTGGCCTGTTAGGCCTTTATTTGGGTTCTGCCCTTTTTATAATGCACAGCATTTATTTGGAACAAAGTGGTGTTCTGACAGTGCGCCACGTGGCGCATCAGGCGCTTTGCGCCAATTAAAGAGCGCATTGCGTTGGCGCACGTAAAAATGACACGTGTCGATTTGCGCTGAGCGCAAGTCTGTTAGTGCACTGCGCTTTCTGAGTGCGCTGCGCTAGTGCGCTGTGCCAGTGAATAACACGTGGCGCGCTCTGGCGCTATGCGCTAGTCCAAGAGCGTAATGCGCTATTTTTTTTAGAAGCACAAAGCGCAAACTATTCTGTGGTTGACACGTGGCGTGTTTTGGCGTAGTGCGCCAGTCCAATAAGCGCAAAGGCGCAATTCAAGAGTGCAAGGCACTGTCCAATAGCACAGAGTACATTTTGATCAAATTAAGATCAAAGAACAAGTTTTTTGTTCTGTTCTTCAAAAGAAGCATTGCCTTAAGATCCAAGAACCAAGGTTCTTATTCTCATCAAAAGGCTGTGCCTTTATAGATCAAAAGATCTATGAATGATGTAAATTACTTCTTTTTTAATCTTTTATAATTAGATCTTTTTGATCTTTTTCTTTTTTATTGAAGATCTTGATCTTGTTCTTAGATTTTTGATCTTTTTAGAAGAGGTTCTTCTTTTTTTTTAATGAGATGATTTCATCTCTGTTCTTCAAGAAATATAATTCTTTACCTTTAAAGATGAAGAAAATGATCTTCTTTCTTCAAAGGCTTGCCTTTCTTTCTCTTTGAGTTTTTTCTCAAAGTTTACAGAGGGTTTTCTCTTTCTGAGACTTGAGGTCTTGGGCCTTTATATAGGGCCAATTGATTTGTTAAGTTAGTTACAGAGATCTTTCTCTGATTGATCTGAGGATATTTCCCCACCGTTGGATCTTTGATCCTAAGGTCTTTGTTTTACAGAAGATAATCTTCTTATTTTAATAAGATTGGAAAGATTTTTCTAGAACAGAATTTCAATTCTAATTAATTAATAATTTATTATTTAAATTCCAGTGCTGGCGCAATTGGCGCTAGCGCACCTGCGTTTGACACGTGGCGCGCAGCGCAGAACGCAGCGCAACTGCGCCACTGTTTGACACGTGGCGCATAGCGCAGAGCGTAAGGGATCTGAAGTGTTGCTTCATTTTAAAATTTGAATTTTGAAATAGAGCTTTGCTCTGATTGAGGGTGCGCTGCCTAGGGTGCTGCGCTCCTGGCGCTGGCGTGTCTGCTTTTGACACGTGGCGCGCAGCGCAAGGGATCTGAAGCGTTGCTTCGGTTTTTGAATTTTGAAATTCAAACAGAGCTTTGCTCTGATTAGGGAAAACAAATGCCCCTCCCACCGTTGCGCTCACGTGGCGCACATGTGAGTGCAGCGGTGGCAACATCTGAGCCAATGGATCAACTCAGAAGTTGAGGAGGCGCTTCAACGCCTATAAATAGGACCCTTGGTCTTCAAGATGATTATCATCTTCAAGAAATTTTATCTCAGAGCCTTGCTCTCATTTCCAAGAACTTCAAGAGTTAAAACTCTAGAAAATTTTAGGTAAAAATTAAATTAAATTAAATTAATTTTAATTAACAGAGCCTTACTCTCATAGATCTTTTGATATAAAGAAAACCCCTTTAGGGTTTTATAAACAGAGCCTTACTCTCAAGAACCCATAGATCTAAATAGATCTTTCCTTAGGGTTTCTTAGCCGATGGGTCAGAGCTCTGCTCTTTTGACAATGTAGAGATCTTTTGATCTTTTGATGAGGAACTCTTAAGAGTTTTTTCATGGGTCTTTAAGATCTCAGAATTTTAATTCTTAGGAATTAATTTTCATTAATCTTTGATGGATTTTTCCATCATCATTAGAGAGCTAGGCTCTTTAAGGAATTTTATTCTCTCTTGACCAGAGTTTGACAAGTGTCACTCTGTTACAGAGCTTTGTTCTGAAAGGGAGATTTTCTCCTTGTCTCGAGGGATTTCTCATTCAATGAGAATATTCTTTGAGGATTTCCTCATTAATTGATAGTCTCATCCAATGATGAGGCTGTCTTATTAACTGATGTATTGTCATCTAGATTTTGTGGGTCCCCCTTTGGTCCCCTCTCCACTGCATTGCAGTGTGGTACAAATTTTAAAGTACCAAGCGTCAGGATTTTAAAATTAAATTATGATACTGATAATTGAATTTCACTTTTTCTTGCAGGCAACATGTCTTCTGATCTCCTGTTCCCGTTTTTCCGTTCAGAGGGAGGATTCCCTGAGGCACCGGTAGACCGGAAGGTTCTTGCTCTCATTAAGGACTACGACCCGGAGTACAAGAACCTTCACCTGTGGGGTAGATGGTATGATCAAATAATCAAAGGTCGCCGAAGCTTCTCCTGTGCGACGCCATCGGATCCGATCTCGTCAATCTCGTACGCAGATATACCCCCGGTGAACTATGCCGTGGAGGTCGTTAACTGGACTTCGGAGGGTCTTCTTCAACCTTCGATTGCTGCCATACCCATGCAGCTGCCGGCAGCCTTGGGTATTTTGGGGTGGCGCATATGCCAGGGCGAGTCAAGCCCTTGGGGACAACCCTACAACATTGGATTGACTCCTCGACATTCGGCCGGGTATTTGTAGTGGGCCAGGTATATTTTGTCAGCGAAGAAGGCGCATTTGCTGAAGATCGGTCTGTACCCTGCGGTTTACGCCTCGCTGTTCGAGTATTCTGCTCCTCCGACATGGTGAACTAAGGCGTTCGTGGAGCAATGGAACATCCCCACCCATACCTTTCTTCTAATGGACAGGGAAGTTTCCATCTCTCTAGAAGAATTTGCTGAGATTTCCGGTCTGCCGGTGAGGGGGGAGCACTATGAGGAGCTACTTCCTCCGGACGAATATGTTTTTTCCACCAAGCCGTTGGTGATGGACTTAACGCCGGAGAATGCTATTCAGCACCAGTTTCCGAGTTTGATAAAGGTGCTGAATATGTATGAGAGTCTTTTCTTGGAATCGGGAGGCCGGGGAGTTAGTTTTGCAGACTTCATCGCCCGCTTTCTTCAACCGGAGATTCTATCGCAACGGGGCGAAAAATTCGCCAAGCTCGACGACCCCTTCGGCCTGGCTTAGATCATCGACCAGTACTGGAAGCCCATCAAAAAGGTTTTTATCTCCCCGATGCCGCAATCATCCCTTTGTCGGAAATCGCTGCTCCGGGCATCGACGAGGAGACTTTCTTTCTCGGGTTTCTGGGGCTATGGTTGTGCTGGTTCGCGCTCTCCATGCACCCTCGCTACATGAGGTCATCCGTATTCTACCCAGCACATCAAATGGTGGCTGGCATACAATTGTCCATTGGAATTGCCGGGTTGGCCCACCTGTACCATGGTCTTAGCGTGGCGGTGGATGCAACTGAACCGGGGGTGCAACCCGCTAATTTCCCGATGCACTACTTTACTTCATGGATGGAAATGCACGTGCTCGGGGTGTTTGGCATTCATAAAAGACCCTCGTTTTACAAGAAGTACAGATTTCCGAGAGTTATGCGGCTGATCGGTGCTTCTATCGTGAATCCGCCTCCATGGGAGGCTAAGGGGTTACTTCTTCATCCGCGCACGGTCGGAGCGGGTATTTCTTTCACGGACAAGGTCCTGACAATCGGCCCGGAGACCACCAAGGCGGTGTTGGCGTTGCGCAATAATTTCAAGGACGGGGCCTCCGTATTGAAAGCCCGGGAGATTCTACATCTGTATTCTATTAGGCCGGGCTTCCTCGTGTTCAGGCAGAACGATGCGGTGCTTTTTATGAGGTATAACCCCCATCGTTTCGCCCAACAACTACGTTATAACCAGGGGGTCCTACTGGAGGCGTTTTTGGAAGAGCCTGCGGCCACCAGGGAGGGAATACGGAGTGCACTGCATCACTTTATGCGGTTAAATACAGGCTCCCACTTCTTCATTAGCAAGCCGACTTTCATTCCAAGGGCCCTTAACGTGTATGGGGCCTGGTATCAGCACGCGATGGGCGCTGTCATCAGGGAAGAGAAGCGGCTGCTGCTTGATCGCAAAGGTGCGCCCCCCGCCAGTGATCGCAACGTTCCTTTAAAGCGAAGGATCCCTGTTCCTCCTCCACTAAGAGGAGATGCTGGAGTTGAGCCTCCACGTGTGCTAAGCCCCACACGTGGATTGCCCCTCGATCCTGTGGATGTGCCATCAGCGCCCCGTGCTCCCGTAGAGACGGTGAACGTGGTTTCACCCGAATCCGGCGTGGGCTCGGATATCGGGACCCGCCATCCCAAGGTGCCCACGAAGCGTAAGCTGATTTTGGGTGCGACCGGAGTTCGCGCGCAGAAGAGGAAGAAGAAGTCGATCCTCTCTGCTGACGTTGCATTTGGTCAGGAACCTCATGCTCCTTACAGCGAGGGCTTGAGTGAGTACGGGACCAACGAGGGCTTATTTATGCCGCCAGACGACACTGATCTGGCGGCCGCCATCGCAGCTTCTGAGCGATTGGTAAGGCGCGACGCGTGGTTGGCTAAACTCACGCAATCCGGTAATCACTAGTTGTATTTTTCATCATTGCATCGTACCTCTATCATTGTTTTTGACTAATGCTTTTCCTTCTTTAACAGGCATTTCTACCGAAGAAGCCATCGCTGCTTCTCTCAAAACATTCGAGGAGGAGGAACGACTCAGAGCATCCTTAGGCCTTGGTATATTTCGGTTTACTATGTTTCTCCTTCCATTTCTTATGAGTAATTTGACCCTCTCTTTGTCTTATTGCCGGGACCACAAGACCTACCTCGCAAACCGATGCGGGAATTCTCCCCGGGCCAGCTACCAAAGTCCCGACCTCTTTGGGATTGCCGTAAGAGGCCCTACTTAAAAAGACGATGATGGAAGCCTTGACGGCTCTGGAGGCAACTCTGAATGCGGACGACGATGCCTTGCTGAAGGAGGCTTCCAAAAGGTCTGTCATGACGGCCCGGGAGGAAAGGAAGCATCTGCGGCACGCAGTAAGGGAGCGTAGAGTTGCTTTGGCTGTGGGAGCAGGCTCAGGCCCTGTTACTCCCGCCGCTACTCCTTCAGAGGAGCTCCCGGTCGCCTTGTCTACTGCTCATAGACGGGCGGCACGTGCAGCTCGGGAGGCCAACAGTAAATCCGCCTCAGGTAATGTGTTTTTGAGGCTTTGTTGTCAAAGTTTTACACTATCAGTTCTTATATATCTTGTCTTGTAGGGCCGAGTCTTACTGGAGGAGCGGCGGTGAACTTCAAGCCTGAGGGGACGGTAAAGGAGGTAGTCGCTGAACCCGAGACGACGGTAAGCGATATAACCATAGTTGCTGGGCCCGAGATAGTGGCTGACGAGATAGTCACGACTGCCAGGCCCGAGATGGCTACCAATGCCGAGCCCGAGGCGGCGACGGGTGAGACGGCTGCTATGGCCGGGCCTGAGGCAGCAGTGGACGAAACGGTTGTGACCACTGAGCTCGAGGTGGTAGCAGGTGAGACGGCTGCTATGGTCGCTGAGCACGAGATGGCCGCTCTTTTTCAAGAGTCGGGCACCGCTCCAATCATCGCTCTCCCTGCTTACGATTCTTTGTCGTCTCCCGGCGTCGCGAGCGTGACGACGGCTCCTGTAGAGTCGGGCGATGAGGCAATGGGATGTGAGACCATCCCAATGGAGGAGGGAGACGCCACCGTTGCATCAGGTGGCACCCTCGTTAGGGCTCCGACCGGCGACTCTTCAGGTAAATCTTGGGTCACCGCCCTTCTTTCTTTATCCTGCAATCTTTCCTAATAAAGTTTATCTTGTTTCTAATGCAAGTGCGGCTAGTGCTGATGCCGCGTTACCCGAGGGAGCGCCGTCAGTTACCGCTCTGATGGTGACTACTTCTCTTCCCTCCCTTGCACCGTCGTAAATGCTAGAAGGTATGGATTTGCAACCCATCAGTCTTATCTTTAAGCTGCATAATTTATGTACTAACGTTGTACTATTGCGTCTTTGCAGGAGTCCTTTTTGACCACCTGTACCAGGTGCTGCATCCCCACTTCTCCTTCCCGTCGGAGATGGCTTCATCCAGTGGCGTTGGTGAATATAGCTTTCAATTAATGCTCTTTCTTTCACCGATAATGAAATTATTTCTGATTCTTCTTTGCCCTGACTGCAGTGCTACAGATTGGAGGAGGAGATGAGAGATCAGTTGCGCCACCGGTCCTCCCGGCTTTGCCACCTGCTGCAGCCGGTATAGTAAATTCCATTGTTCATGAATCTCTTATTTTTCTAGATCCGTCATCTGATTGTGATTTGTTTTACAGCTGTCGCTTCGACTCCGGTCTCTTTCGAGTCTCGCATTATGATGCCGGCGGGCCCCTTCTCCAGACGTCCATCCTCAAAGGGTGCTGTGACAAGTCTGCGTATGCTGAGCGAATGCGTCGAGGAGCTTAACGCGGAGGCTCCTACTTCTGCTGCAGATTTTGCTGCCGAGGTCAATCCGATGCTGGCGACGCTTGTAAATTTTCCATAATGAAAGCGTTGTCGAGTCTTGGGTTGATCACTACAGGAAGATCGAGGCCTATCTATATCAGCTTGAACTTATGCGTCTTGCCCCTGAGACTCAGGCTTTGAACTCCCAGCGGGCCGCGTGGGTTGAGCAGAGTGTTCCGTTCCTTCGCCATTTTGAACGAGAGTCAACTCTTAAGCGAAAAGAACGTGAGGCGACTGCTGCTAAATCTGCCCAACTGCGCGCTGAGGTTGCATCTAATACTGCCCAACTGAATGCCATTTTTGAAAGCCTTCAACGGTGTATCTCTGACGGGCTGGCGTTGAGGAAGAAGCTTGATCTCAACGAGCAGATCGCGCAGAGTCAGGAGGCTTCCCAGCAAGAAGCTAATCAGAAACTCTCATCTTGTTTGTAGCAACGGGACCAAATTGAAGCAGAGCTGGCTGTGGCGGCTGATCATGAGAAGGCACTGAAAGAAGTGCGAGAGCAGCTCACGGACTTGTTGAAAACGCATCCTTCTTAATGAAAATTTTGTATCATTTGTAATTGTGAATAAAATGTATTTGTTTCTTTTTTTCTTTAATACGATGTATTTTGTACTCAATCGAATTTCATGAATAAAAGATACATGTTCTTCATAATGTCTTGTGTTATTTCTCTGCTTTCTTCTTTCTTACTGTGTTGTTTGTCATGTGATTTTAGCAAGTGCGGTCTGTAGATAGTATATAACTGTCAATCTTGTGCTCTTTGTAAGATATTGATGGCTTAGAAAACAGGGTTAGGATCTGTCACCTAAGACTTTTCAACTTTATGAGCCGTGAGGGTCTCATAAAGAATTTTCTCCCTACCGGTCGAGAGGATCCCGTAGGTGTAATTTTCTTCTTAAGAATCGTGAGGATTCCTAAGTGTGTTTTCGCTTGAGAGTCGTAAGGATCTCACAAGAGAATTTACTCCCTTACGGGTCGTGAGGACCCGCAAGTGATGGGTGAAGTTGCCCTTATCCGCATTTCACGGAGTCAGAGGTTGCTCTGGATGCTTCCCATGGGTTCACTGTCGTGTTTGGCGAGGACCAGGCTCCGCTCTGGACATTTTCCAGGATACCGTAGTTTAAAGACATCGCGGTCGAGGTTAAGAACATCATAGTCCGTGGATTTAAGGACTCCACAGTCCAATGTTAGTTTTAAGACATCACGGTCAAGGTTAAGGACGTCATAGTCCGTGGATTTAAGGACTCCACAGTCCGTGAAACGTGTGGTTGTTGGGACCCGTCACCTCTTTGAAGACGTTGAGGAATTACAATGACAAATATCAAAGGAGTGAAGAGATGTACCCTTAAACCAAGGTAGAATTAGTGTAAAATCATTGGTGTTGATTGTTAGTTTTAAGACATTACGGTCGAGGTTAAGGACATCATAGTCCGTGGATTTAAGGACTCCACAGTCCGATATTAGTTTTAAGACATCACGGTCGAGGTTAAGGACATCATAGTCCGTGGATTTAAGGACTCCACAGTCCAATGTTCGCTCTGGATGCTTCACACGGGTTCACTTCCGTGCTCGGCGAGAACCAGGCTCCGCTCTGGATGCTTCACACGGGGTCAGAAGTGACGTTATCTGCATTCCACGTGACCAGGAATTTTGCACTAGATGCTTCCCACGGGTTCACTGCCGTGTTCAGCGAGGAATAGGGTTCGCTCTGGATGCTTCACATGGGGTCAGAAGTGACGTTAATAAGAGGTTTAATGTTAGTAATCCAACCTTTTCTAAGAAAATACGTTATATTACCCTTATTGATAATAGCAAAAACGATACAATTGGTCAAAACACACAACGAATATAATCTCCATATCATTTTGCATTTGTCGACAAATATAATATGTTTCGCTATTCTAAGTGCTAGGAATTTTGCTCTAGATACTTCCCACGGGTTCACTGCCGTGTTCGGCGAGGACTAGGCTCCGCTCTGGATGCTTCACACGGGTTCACTGCCGTGCTCTACGAGGACCAGGATCCGCTCTGAACGTTTTCCACGGGGTCAGAAGTGACGTTATCCGCGTTCCACGTAACCAGGAATTTTGCTCTAGATGCTTCCCACGGGTTCACTGCCGTATTCGGCGAGGACTAGGCTCCGCTATGGATGCTTCACATGGGTTCACTGCCGTACTCTGCGAGGACCAGGATCCGCTCTGGACATTTTCCACAGGGTCAGAATTGACGTTATCCGTGTTCCATATAACCAGGAATTTTGCTCTAGATACTTCCCACGGGTTCACTGCCGTGTTCGGCGAGGACTAGGCTCCGCTCTGGATACTTCACACGGGTTCACTGCCGTGCTCTGCGAGGACCAGGATCCGCTCTGGGCGTTTTCCACGGGGTCAGAAGTGACGTTATCCGCCTTCCACGTGACCAGGAATTTTGCTCTAGATGCTTCCCACGGGTTCACTGCCGTGTTTGGTGAGGACTAGGCTCCGCTCTGGATGCTTCACACGGGTTCACTGTGTTCTCTGCGAGGACCAGGATCCACTCTGGACGTTTTCCACGGGGTCAGAAGTGACATTATCCGCGTTCCACGTAACCAGGAATTTTGTTGATTATATCCACATTCCACGGAGTTGGGATTCGACTCTCGGTCATCTGTACACCGCCGAGTCATGGAACTGGGAGTTGCCGCTATTCCGTTTTGCTTGATGTTATGTCTACTGAGACGAATGTTGAGATGATCTCCAGGCTATCTGTGACCCATCGAGATTTGGTTTCTTCTTCTGATGAAATCTGGGGAGGAGGAGTGTGACTCCCTTTTCGTTTGCGCCCATGGATTGTATACAGGGATTGACATGATATCACCTGTAGGGCATAAATTTCATTTTTATCTTTATTTTATTTCTTTCCGCGATGCTCTATCATTTCAACTTTATATCGTGAAGGTCGCGATTGCCCAATCATTTCGGCTATTTTTCACGGTGCCCAATCATTTCGGCTATTTTGCAT
Source organism: Agapanthus africanus (assembly GCA_030015575.1). Taxonomy (NCBI): domain Eukaryota; kingdom Viridiplantae; phylum Streptophyta; class Magnoliopsida; order Asparagales; family Amaryllidaceae; genus Agapanthus; species Agapanthus africanus. The sequence goes on along the minus strand of JASDDO010000028.1, from coordinate 88,622,905 downwards.
GCATACTTTTTTTTACTTGCTGATTTTTATTTGCAAGTTACCCCATCATTTCGGCTATTTCGTATGCATGTGTGGCTAGCTGGTTTTACGCCGCAAGCTTGGGATTAGACACCGATTTCGGTATCGACACCGCTACAACTGGGATATCGCCAGGAGAAAATCATCATTTGCCTCTGTCGACATCGAACAGAGGTGGCTTAGTGAGCAGGGTTAGGGTCCTGTCGCCTAAGGCTTTTGATTTCATGAGCCGTAAGGGTCTCACAAAGGTATTTCTCCCTACGAGTCGTGAGGATCTCGTAGGTGTGTTTTCTCTTTAGGAATCGTGAGGACTCCTAAGTGTATGGCTTCTTGTAAGTCGTAAGGATCTTACAAGAGAGTTTTCTCCTTATAAGTCGAGGGGACTCACAAGGGTTGTTCACCGTGCGAGCATATCCTTAGTCACGGGTGGGACTTTGTTAGGGAAATGTTTATTTGCGCCCGTGGATTGTATACAAGGGTCAGCATTGAGCCGCTTGTAGGGCAGTATCGGAGGTTGTTGGGGTTGCTTAAGAACAGGTTCAGGTCTCTATAACTTAAGACTTTCAAATCTTATGAGCCGTGAGGGTCCCATAAGAGAGTTCTCCTTACGAGTCGTGAGGATCTCGCAAGAGTAATTTCTCCTTAGGAATCATGGGGATCCCTAAGTGTGTTGCTCCCTTGTGAGTCGTAAGGATCTCACACGGGTGATTTCTCCTCACAAGGTCGAGAGGACCCTGTAAGTGTCTTTTAACGAGATTGCGCCCTTTCGGGTTTTCATAAACACTCGCTGGTAGCCCTGCAGTTTTTACTCACGGAGCCCTTTCGGGTTTTCATCCCTGCCCTTTTTGCTTATGGACATACCGTTTTCTTTTCTTCTTCTTTTTTTTTATTCTAACGAGGTTGCGCCCTTTCGGGTTTTCACAAGACTCACCGGTAGCCCTGCTGTTTTTACTCACGGAACCCTTTCGGGTTTTCATCCGTGCCCATTTTGCTTATGGACATACCGTTTTCTCTCTTCTTTTTTATTCTTCTCTTTTTTGTACCCGCTTTAGGATGCTGCAATCCACCATAGTTTCTCGACATCTCGGTCAACAGCTATTTTTAGGACATAATGGTCCGTCATTAGTTTAAAGACGTTTCGGTCCGCTGTTAGTTTAAGGACGTTTCGGTCTGTGGTTAGTTTAAGGACATTTCGGTCCGTTGTAAAGTAAGCTGGCTACTACTTATAGAGTTTGGGCTTAAGAAGATAGCGAGCGGACATAGTCGTCGTCATCTATCATTGACCTAGGCCGTGACTCGTCAAGTGTAGTACTTCTTCAGGAAGCGACCGTTTATTGGTCTGAAAGGTCTTTCACCATGTATGTCCATGAGTAGATAGGCTCCACCCTGGTAGACCTTGTCTAAGATGTATGTGCCTTCATAGTTCGGCTCGAATTTTCCCCGCTTGGCGCGATTGGAGATCATAGGTCTTTTGACCACTAGCACGAGTTCGCCTTGGCGGAATGTTCTCGGCCTGGTCAATCTTTCGTAAGAGCGCATCATCTTTGCTTTATAAGCTTCCAGATTTTGTTGCGCTATGAGCCGGGTTTCGTCAAGGGCATCGAGCTCCTCAAGCCGAAGGTGAGCGTTCTCTTCGTCCGTTAGCTCATAATGGACTGCCACTCGTAGAGAGGGTAACTCTATCTCGAGGGAGAGTACTGTTTCTGTACCGAATATCAACGCGTACGGCGTTGTGTTCATGGCCGTCTTGAACGTAGTTTGATATGCCCAGAGAGCTTCATGCAGTCTCTCGTGCCAGTCCTTCTTGTTTCGGGACACCGTCTTCTTCACGATCTTCGTCAAGGTCTTGCTGAAAGCCTCAGCTAGACCGTTAGGTCGGGGATTATAAACTGAGGAGTATCTCCAGTCAATGTTGTGCTGTTGTGTGAAGCGGCTGATTTTATGGCTTCTGTAGCCTGGCCCGTTATCGGAGATGATCCGTCTCGGAGTTCCAAACCGATAAATAACGTGCATCTTAAAGAAATGGAGGATATTCTCCATCTTCACTTCCCTCAGCGGTACTGCTTCTGCCCATTTGGAGAAGTAATCAGTTGTTGCTAAAATAAAACGATGTCCTCTGGACGATTCCAGTTTGATGGGGCCGATTATGTCAGTCCCCCACATTTCGAACGGCCAGCTAGCCACCGTTGGATGTAGTGGATTTGGGTGCTGATGGATGAAGTCCCCATGAATCTAGCATGAGTGGCATTGCTTCGCATACTCGAGGCAGTCCTGAATCATCGTGGGCCAATAATAGCCCATCCGTTTAATCTTCAACTTCATCTTAGGGCCAGCTTGGTGAGAACCGCAGAGCCCGTCATGAACTTCCTGAACGACTCTCTTTGCCTCTTCAGGCCCCAGGCATCTCAACCATAAAGAATCAAACGACCTCTTATACAGAGTATCATTGACGAAGGCGAAAGATAGGGCTCGCTTCATGAGCTGATGTTTTGAGGACGCATCTTCAGGTGTTCGACGGGATTTAAAGTAGTCTATAAAGACTTCTCTCTAATTCTCAGTCTTTTCTTGGTCTTTTACTTGTAGAGCCACTTGCTCGGTCGCTCCCTTTTCCTCGGACGACTCCGGAGATATTCCTGCCGGTGCAAGAACCCGACGGCTTTGTACCACGATTCTTACATCATCAAGGTTCTCGTCAGCCAATTCTTTTGCAAGCTTGGCTAATGCATCTGCTTTGCTATTTTCCGCACACGGTATGGTTTCGAGGGTGTAGGAAGGAATTTGAGTCGGTAGTTGCTGTACTCTCTCGCCATATTTCACCAGTTCTGGTTTGCACGTTTGGTAGTCACCGTTTACTTGGTTGACGACCAGTTGGGAGTCTCCATATATGAGGAGGTTTTCAATCCCCATGTCGATGGCGATCTCAAGACCTACTATTAAAGCTTCGTATTCGGCTTCATTGTTCGTCCTTGGCTCTGTTAAGGAGAAAGCAAAGCGCATTATCCCTTCTTATGGGGTCACGAAGATAAGGCCTACCCCTGATTTGATTATGGGCGTGCTTTGTTTGCGCTTCTTCATGGAAGACGCTCCATCAAAATAAAGTTCCCACCGGATACCACCACCATCGATCGCATCAAACGCATGTTCGTCTGGCAGTTTGCAATTCAAAGGGGAATCGGCCGGTATCGGATGTTCGGCGAGGAAATCGGCGTTGGCCTGGACTTTCACTGCTTTAAGAGGTCGATAAGTTATCGAGAACTCCATCAAGAGCAGGGCCCATTTAGCGAGTCACCCCGTCAATATGGCTTTTGACATCAAATATTTGAGAGGATCCACCTTCGATATGAGACGGACTTCATGTGCCAACGCATAGTGCCTGAGCTTCGTTATCGTGAAGATCAATGCCAGGCAGTGTTTTTCGATGGGAGAATAATTGCTTTCTGCCCCCAGGAGAACTCGACTCAAGTAATAGAGAGCTCTTTCTTTCCCTTGGTCGTTCTATTGTGCTCATAATGCGCCTAAGGAACCTTCAAGGGCTGTTGTATAAAGAATAAAGGGCTTTCCCTTGACCGGAGCGGCTAGTACTGGCGGATTCTGCAAGTTTTGCTTGATTTCGTCCAGCGTGCCTTGGCATTTGTGATCCCAGACGAATGGGGTCCCTTTCTTCATCAAGTGACTGTACGGACGACACTTGCCAGAGAGATTGGCTATAAATCGCCGGATATACGCGAGTTTCCCTTGGAGAGACCGCGGCTGCTTGAGAGTCTTTGGCGGAGGCATTTCCATAATCGCCTTGATCTTTGACGGATCTATCTCGATACCTCGATGTCGGACAATGAATCCTAGGAATTTGCCCGAGGAAACTCCGAATGCCCATTTGAGAGGGTTCATCTTCAAGTTGTATTGCCGAAGGCGCTGAAATACGATCTTCAAATGCTCGAGATGTTCCTCGTATGATTTTCTTTTCACCACGAGCTCGTCGATATAGCATTCGACGATTTCATGTATAAGGTCATCGAAGATCTTCGTCATGGCCCTCTGATAGGTGGCGCCGGCGTTCTTTAGACCGAAAGGCATCACCTTGTAGCAGAATATACCCAAAGGGGTCCGGAAAGCGGTGTGCTTCTGGTCTTCGGGATGCATCTTTATCTGATTGTATCCTGACGATCCGTCCATGAAGGAGAACACTTCGTGAGTGGACGTATTGCCTATCATCAGCTCGGTGATCGGTACCGGGAAGTCATCCTTCGGGCAGGCTTTATTGAGATCCCGAAAGTCGACACATATGCGCACTGTCCCATTCTTCTTCATCATTGGGACGATGTTAGCGATCCAGTCAGGGTACTGAACCTCTTGGATGAACCCAGAGTCGATCAACTTCTTGACCTCGGTGTTGATGCTCATCTCAAGCTCGAGCAGCATTCTTCTCGGCACTTGTTTGATCGGCTTAACGTCCGGAGATATGGTCAATTTGTGGACCGCAATCTCTGGAAATAATCCTGGCATTTCGGAATAGTTCCATGCGAAGCAATCTCTATGTCGCATAAGCACGTCTTTTAGTGCGGCCACCCTTTCTTCAGATAGCATCTCACTAACGAATGTCGGTCGCGGGTCATTTGCCATCCCCAAATCAATTTTCTTGAGGTTATCTGCCGTAGTGTGTATTCCATCTTCCAGCTCTTTCGGCGCCGGTGGAAACTCTGAGATCGCCTCGTCATCATTGTTTTCGAAGCACCAGGGGAAATCATCGCTGTCCTCAGGCTCTTCTTTTGATAGTATTATCATATGACAAGTACGAGCTCGCTTCCAAGACCGATGTGGATCTGGGTCTACCCTTGTGGATTTGGGTTCATGCTTCTGCGGCGGTGTTACCCTCCAACTGTCGGATAGAGCGAACTTTCCGAGCTGATATTGGTCTTCGACCCAGTTCTTGAAGGTGAAGCAGTCTTCGAGAGGATGTCCTATTGTCCGATGATAAGAGCAATAGTTTGGGTGTGAGACTTCGCCTGTTTGTTCGAGGTGCTTGGACTTCGGGAGGATAATCATTTGATGTCTTATGGCAAGATCAAGTATCTTCTTTGTCTTGTCTTGAGGAAAAGAGTATGCTCGACTCATCTTCTTCATAAGGGACAAATCCGGACCGCTCGATTCCCGCTTGCATGACTTCTTGGTCCCGTTTTGTCGTTGCTGAATGCCTTTTCCGCTTTTTGACTTGTTTTTGCCTCTGCGTCGGGCCTTTTTTACAACAGGTTGACAGGGAGGGGCATTTTCATCTTTCACAGCCTGTTGAAGAAGGCATTGCGTCCTGGCTTTCTCGTAGATGGACATTTCGTGATTATGGTCGTCTCGAACTTTTTGACCAGCTTCCCTTATAAGCTTGTCCATTTGTTCTTCGAACGACGGATTGGACACTTTTATGTCGGGGATTTTTTCTGTTCCAGGATTAGCACTCTCCCATTGAGTATCTCCTTCTTCAAAAAAGTCATGTACGACATAGCAGTCGCGGAGTAGCTCCCGTTTCTTGGACCAAACATATCCAAGCTCGATCGCTTCCATTCTCCCATTGGGCAACTTACGCTGAGTTCCGGGAACGTTCCAGATCCTGTCATAGAACTTAGCTTTCCGAGCGGTCTGTTTGAAGGGTATCCTTGGTGCTTTAATAGCCTTTTCAAGCTTTCTGTGTAATATCTAAGCAGACGGATGGGCTGGAGCCTGTCGAGCGTAGAATCGGCGCCATGCCAAACTTCTTTCTCCACTCTTGTTTTCCCGGAGCAGTAGAATAGGATCGCCTTTTCTCCTTCTCGCCTGGGAGGGACATAGAACGTCTGCAGCTCTTCCACACTGTAGGTATCAAGCGTGTCTAGTTCATTATGATGTTCGGGCGGAACCATGGCAACTTACAAACTTTGCTCTTCATCAGCGAATGTTTGTATTGAAGGCTGAGCGGAGAATATAGCATGGACCTCATCTTCCGAGTCGCTGCCAAAGATCAACATAGGAGCGGACGGTCTTGTCTTGTTGTGCTGGGGTGGACCTGAATAAACTATCTCTTCCTCTTCCTCAGTATCACTCCTGAAGATAGGAATGGTGGTGATGGTTTTATTCTCCGGTTTGCGACATCCCTCCTTGTCCTCGAAATATGGTAAGAAATATTTTGCATCTTTATACTTGCGGACTTCGTTTACGGAGAATGGGTTCAGCTCTCCTGTTACGGTATACTCGAGACCATCCTTAAAGTATTTCATACACTGATGTTGTGTAGAAGGGATGATGTTGTACTCGTGTAACCAAGGCCGGCCGAGCAAAGCGTTATAGTATGTCTTGGCGTCAATGACATGAAATTTAATATCCGTGATAAGAAGCCCGAATCGTAATGTCAATATTACATATCCGAGAGTCCGCGATGACTAGGAGTCAAAACTAGAGATGGTGATTTTATCACGAGCGAGATGCTGGACGCTCATGCAGATTTCTTTCAACACTCGCACGTTAAGGAGATTGACGGAGGACCCATTGTTGACCAGGATTTTGCCTATCTTTATATCGTGGCAGTATCCTGAGACATAGAGGGGACGGTTGTGCTCACACGTCCCAAGGAGGAGGTCTTTGTCGCCGAAGGTGATATCGGCTGTGTGTTCTTCCTCCAGCTCGTCCTTCATCTTTTCTTCGGCGAGAAAAGCTTGGAATTGCTCCGGTTCTTGTAGCGTCTTGATCAATGAATCTCTCGCTTCTTTGGATAGTAAAAGGGCGTCGAGAATGCTGAGCTGCGAAGGTAACTTCCTCAAGTGTGTCAGAACGTTGTAGTTCACCTTGTTCTTCTTTGGCGGGTCCTTGGCAGTCAGCTCTTTCATGACTCGGTCATCCAGGGCGATATCCTCAGAGACCTTTTCTTTTCCCTTGTCTTTTCTATTCGTGGGTCCGAGATTCTTTTCTGGAAGCGTGCGATTGCGTAGCTGAATATTTTCACAGGCCTTCGGTTCTTCCTCCTTCCCCAAGGTGGATTCTTTAAAGAGAGGGGTAAGAGCCATCTCTTCGTCAGAGTCGCTTCCGAAAGTGAGAATCTGCGATCCCCCGGTGTTGACCCTGCGACAGTTATCGGTATTTCTTTTATGCTCCTCAGTCGCACTTCTTTGCTCCCAACGAGTCTTGCATTTCATCCGTTTGAAATGTTGTCGGTGAGCAACATACCCTTGCCACCATCTTTTAAAAGCGTTGCACTCTTCGGTGAGGTGCGCAATCTTTCGATGATATAAACAATAACCCGGACATATTTTAGCTTCACCAAGAGTACTTCCTTCGGAGGGTGGTAGCTTCATTCCCATTGATATGGCTTTAGTAAACCTTTTTCTCGTCTTGAATTTGTTTTTATCCTCGACGAATGTCTCTTGATTTGGCGTGAGTGCCTCAACCCTTTCGTCTAGTCGCCGGCGTTGGGATCTTTCAAATATGGCCATCTCACGCTCCCGATCGGCTTTTCTTTTCAGATGAATCTCATTCAGGAAAGCGTCGATCATTTCGTCTGACGGCCATAGAAGTTTCGGCTTGGGACCTGCCTCCAGTCTCTCTGTGCAGGGAGATTCTTCATCGTCTAGCGAAGAATGAGAGATCACATGGCAGCTTGCTACGTAATCCTCAGATCCATCCAACGAGTCTTCTCCATCATCTCCGTCTTCGAGAACGTGGCTGAGGAACTCTTGGAGCGTGATTGGAGTCCGCGCCTTCTGGTTATACTCTTCCAGTGCGTTAATTTGTTTTTGTAAGTCTGTGCGCTTGTCGCCAAGCTTCACGGGCTTCTTGGATCTCCTCTTCTTCTTCTTTGAAGATTTTGACGGTTGGGTGTGAGTGCTTTGGCCATCACCACCAATCTTTGGAGTTGGGCGCGGCTTCAGCATCCCTTCGATGATCTGGGGTTCTAGCGGGTTCTTCCACCTGATTGCCGGGCATGTCTGAAGATCATTCAGCATCCTTTTGGTTTTGGCTGAAAGCACGACTTCCCATAGAGCTTCTTCAACAAAAGAACACGTTGCCCCCGGTGTGTCCGTCCTCTTCGAGTGTGCGGTTGTGGTGGGTTTACTTTCCACTTCTCAGACAATGCAAACTTGTCTTGTAGGTACTGATCCTTGATCCATCCCTTAAAGACGAAGCAATACTCGATTGGATGGCTTACCGTTTGGTGGTAAGGGCAATAATTGGGATTATTCACTTCGCTGGGCTGCGGCGGTCGCCTGGGATTCGGCAAATTGATAAGCCTGTTGCGCATAGCCAGCTCGAACAACCTCTTCGTTTTGTCCCGTGGGAATGAGTAAGGACGCTTCATTTTCTCATTATAATAGCGCCGTCTCTCCTCGAGTTGATCCGCTAGCTTTGGGGCACTGGGCTGTTGTTGGGTGTTCGCAACGAAGGTTGCCTTTCCTTTACCCTTGTCGTTCCGCGGTTCCGGTTTCGGGGGAGATGGTCTGTGACCCATTTGACCCATTTGGGCTAGCTTATCAATTAAAGCTTGGAACGTGGTTGGCTTAAAGAACATCATGAACTGTGAAATAGTTGCATGAGGGTCTAGGGTGCCCACGAACATGCCCACCGCTGGTGCTTCTTCGATGCGCTGTTCGCACTTTGACCACAGGTTCCGCCATCGGATTGCGTATTGAACCCAAGTTTCGCCCGGCTTCACCCTTGCATTGATCAACATCGTTATCGGTGTGCGTTCGCTGGCGCTCGCGAATCGCTGGGTGAACAGCAACTCCATCTCTGCGAAAGTTTTGACGGAGTCGTTTGGAAGCTCGGAGTACCACTCAAACGCCGTCTCTGATAAGCTGCCGACGAATTGGCGAAGCAAAAGCTTATCATCGCCGCTGGTGTTACGGCAAAGAGCCCTGAACTGGGCGACGTGCTGGTGGGGATTGCCCGTCCCCTTATAGACATGGAATTTCGGGATCGTGTAGCCCGGCGGGTATTTTATCTGATCATACCAGCCTGGATATGGTCGCCCCGTTTTGACGACTTGGCCGGCCGCTTCATTTGCCCGGTGAACTCGTATTTGTTGAGCAATATAATCATCCAGGGCGGCCTTAGAGATTGTTTCCTCTTTGGCTGTTAAAAGAGTCGGAGGTGGATTTGACGTTTCTCCTCTGTCGTCTTCGAGGATAATCGGAGGATCTTCAGCTGGGGGATCCGGCTGGATCATCATGCCCACCATGTCTTGGAACAGAAGAGCCATTTGCTTTATATTGGCCGCTTGTTCCGCAGCCTCCTTATCCTTCTTTTCGAGCATTCTATGAAGGAATTTAGCATCGGTTTCGTGTTCGCGACGTTGTCCCGATGACGCCTCCGGGCTTTCTTTTGGCCCGGTGAGTGCGGCCATTGCAGTCAGCATCTCCTGGAGCTTCTGCTGCTACTGTTCCTGGGCTCTTGTAATGGATCGGGTGAGTGGTCGGTGGCCCGTAGAAGCGCGGCTATCTTCCTTTCCGGATGCCATGTAAATAGTATGGACCACCATGCCCCCAGACTTAGGGCATTTGGGTTCAGTGCCTTTGACATTTGTCGCGGGCACGGGGATCTTCTCCGGCCTTCTCTTCTTATGAATGGTCGAAGTTGAGGGGGCCGTCGCGGTGGGCACCCATATAGCCTTTCGTGACTTGGCAGGATGGCTTTCTTCCTGTCGGACTTTCAGCTTCTTCTGCCAGCGAGGGTATTCTTGATCCACCACCGAGTTTCGGACCTGCCGCCAGACCTTGTAGATCTTGGAGGACAGCCGCCGAGGGGACTGCTCTGGCTTGGTTTCCGCAATATTCTCCACCAGAGGAGGAGACCTTTTCAGTACGGCGGTAGGAGAATTCCTACGCACCTTATTCAGCAGCTCAAAGCTGTTCCCAGTTGGAACAGCAGCATTAATTTCCGCCGTCGGGGCTAGTGGAGTTAGCCCAGAAGGGGAGTTGCCTCCTGACTTACTCACTCGGCACCAGTAGCAACTTCGAGCATGTCGAGCTGATGGAGTTGGCTCGGTGACGGGGATGGCCTTGTCTTGCCCCCTGTTCAGGTGAGGGGCTGTTGTCGGTGTCAGCCTATTAAAAACTGATGTCTTTTGAGCAGCAGGAGCGGGAGTTAGGACAGCCAGTCTTGTAAAGACCGACCCCTTGGCAGGAGAAGCCGCCTTGATGACTTCAGGAGCAGGTTTGGTTACTCTCTTCAGAACTACCTTCTTTGGGATTGCAAGCTTCATTGTGGGCCCACAGGAATTTTGTCCCAATCTGGAGAAAACCAAAGCGCTAGTGCTGGACGACCCGCTGAGAGGGGCCGCAGTAGCTGTAAGTCGATCGAAGACCGACTTCTTGGGAGCTTCTGGTACGGGCACTGGAGTGGTGAAGCTCGTTGGCGGGAGTATGGTCCCGAAAAACAACCCTGTGGTGGCTTGAGTAACCTGTTCCACGGGCATCATGAACAGGGAAGCCGCTTGGGGCCCGCAGGTTATGCCCCCAGTTGCGGTAGGACGCGAGTTGCAGCTGCATGTGGAACACTTTGAGCAGGTGAACGCCATTGATTCTTTGCTTTCTGCACCAAGCAAAACGCCAAACCTTAGTACCTTGAAACCCAAGGGCAACCATTAGCAAACCGCGATTGATTCGCGAACACGACACACGAAGTGTGGAGTGGAAAGAGGAAAAGGTCCCACCGGGCGTGCCAGAATCTGTTTCCCTCCGAAAGACGCGGCAAAGACGCGGCAAACGTCTTGCCTGAAATTCATGGCAGATGCTAATTGGTGCTATCCGTCCACCTCTCCGAAAATGCCAAGTTGATTTATGGCACTATGTATCGAAGGTTTAAATGGATGCGGCTGATGTAGCAGACTTCGTCAGATTCCCCCTCGCTTGAGGGGTTTTTGATTGTGGAGACACTCTTCCCTGCAGGCGCAAGCCCCTGCAGTTAATTACGCTACCGCATCGCGGTAACAACTTTCTCCTTCTTCATATGATCACTTCATGTCGTGGGTGTTTGTTTTGTGTTTGATTGCCCGTGGATTGTATACGGAGACTAAGTTATGTTGTCGCCCGTAGGGCGTGGATTAGTCCAAATCCGTATCTTTCTTAGATTTGGGTTTGGGGGGTTGCGTTTAAGGATACGTTAGCCTTATTTGAGGCTAAGATCAACTGAAACGTTTGTTAAGGACACGTTAGTTTAATTTTAAACTAAGATCGACTTAACGGGATTGTTTAGATCCAACAAGAGAGCAATTGGGCTCTATTGTTTAGTTTAGTAATATTGCGGTCGATAAGTAGTTTAAGGACATTGCGGTCCAATGTTAGTTTTAAGACATTGCGGTCAAGATTAAGGACGTCATAGTCCATTAGTTTAAGGACCTCACAGTCCGATATTAGTTTTAAGACATCACGGTCGAGGTTAAGGACGTCATAGTCCGGTATTAGTTTTAAGACATCACGTTCGAGGTTAAGGACGTCATAGTCCATGAGTTTAAGGACCCCACAGTCCGTAGCAGTGTGTGGTTGTTAGGACCCGTTACCTCTCTGACGACGTTGAGGAATTACAACGACAGATATCAGAGGAGTAAAGAGATGTACCCTCGAACCGGGTATAAATTAATTGGAAGAGCAGATGATCTCAATTCAATTTAAGTTTGAGGACTTATGACCATAATTGGGCTAAGTCCAGTTAAAAAAATGTTTAACATTTTCATTTATATTTAGCCTGTTAGGCCTTTACTTAGGCTCTGCCCTTTTTATAATGCACAACATTTATTAGGAATAAAGTGGTGTTCTGACAGTGCGCCACGTGGCGCATCAAGCGCTTTGCGTTAATTAAAGAGCGCATTGCGCTGGCGCACGTAAAAGTGACACGTGTCGATTAGCGCTGAGCGCAAGTCTGTTAGCGCACTGCGCTTTCTGAGTGCGCTGTGCCAGTGAATGACACGTGGCACGCTCTGGCGCTATGCGCCAGTCCAAGAGCGCAATGCGCTATTTTTTTTAGAAGCGCAAAGCGCAAACTATTCTGTGGTTGACACGTGGCGTGTTTTGGCGCAGTGCGCCAGTCCAATAAATGCAAAGGCGCAATTCAAGAGTGCAAGACACTGTCCAATAGCGCAGAGCGCATTTTGATCAAATTAAGATCAAAGAACAAGTTTTTTGTTCTGTTCTTCAAAAGAGGTATTGCCTCAAGATCCAAGAACCAAGATTCTTATTCTCATCAAAAGGATGTGCCTTTATACATCAAAAGATCTATGAATGAAGTAAATTACTTCTTTTTAATCTTTTATAATTAGATCTTTTTGATCTTTTTCTTTTTTATTGAAAATCTTGATCTTGTTCTTAGATCTTTGATCTTTTTAGAAAAGGTTCTTTTTTTTTAATGAGATGATTTCATCTCTGTTCTTCAAGAAATATAATTCTTTACCTTTAAAGATGATGAAAATGATCTTCTTTCTTCAAAGGCTTGCCTTTCGTTCTCTTTGAGATTTTTCTCAAAGTTTGCAGAGGGTTTTCTCTTTCTGAGACTTGAGGTCTTGGGGCCTTTATATAGGGCCAATTGATTTGTTAAGTTAGTTACAGAGATTTTTCTCTGATTGATCAGGAGATATTTCCCCACCGTTGGATCTTTGATCCTAAGACCTCTGTTTTACAGAAGATAATCTTCTTATTTTAATAAAATTGGAAAGATCTTTCTAGAACAGAATTTCAATTCTGATTAATTAATAATTTATTATTTAAATTCCAGTGCTGGCGCAATTGGCGCTTGACACGTGCGCTAGCGCAGGTGCGCAGCGCAGAGCGCAGCGCACCTGCGCTAGCGCACCTGCGTTTGACACGTGGCGCGCAGCGCAGAGCGCAAGAGATCTGAAGCGTTGCTTCATTTTAAAATTTGAGTTTTGAAACAGAGCTTTGCTCTGATTGGGGGTGCGCTCCTAGGGCGCAGCGCTCCTAGGGCGCAGCGCTCCTGACGCTGGCGTGTCTGCTTTTGACACGTGGCGCGCAGCGCAAGATCTCTGAAGCGTTGCTTCAGTTTTTGAATTTTGAAATTCAAACAGAGCTTTACTCTGATTAGGGGAAACAACATATGTGATATTGTATTGTTTAGGGACATTGAGACATGATCCTTATTTTCCTTCGTGCATATGACATATAGCATACCTGTATACCTACATGCTTACACATATGCCTTAATATGCTTACATTCTAGTTACCTATATATCTATATGGTATTGAACCATTAGTGATAGGTATATACACATATGAGACATAGCTACATGTGCATCTTGTAGACATACTCATACATATACCTAGAGGGTATTACATCATTACTGATAGGTAGATACATATACCTTACTATACCTACATGTTTACACATATATCTGGCTATACCTACATGTTCACATTTATTTGATGTTATATGGATTTGGAGAAATTAGGAGCCAAATGATATATATATATTAACTTGTTGCAGTTAAATAGCGGCTTTTCCTTTATATGCTCACATTTCAGTTTTATGTTGCATATATTATATTCATGGATTTTCGCATTGAGCTATGGATTTTTCATGATGTTTTCTGTATTTGAGGACCATGGTAGTTTCATGAAATTATGCATTATTTGAAAAACCCGGATTCTCTTGATATGATATTTCAGCGTCCACCATGAGATTTCTCGGTTCTGAGCTTTGTATTATTACCCGATACGAAGAGTAGACGAGGCCGTGTGCGGGTACATGGTGGAGCCCGGTACGGTTCCCCTCGGCAAGAAGTTCGTGATATAGACGATGAGTCTGGAAGGTGGGCAAGTACCTACCGGTGACAGTATTTTGACTCGGCGGTTATCGTGGGGATACCGACCGGAGTCATGTACGTATGGATACGTCGAATTTCGAGTGTCGAAGCCGGGCCCTCGAGTTTTCGAGATAGCGTATGATACGTACCTATCAGGAGGGACAGTCGTGGTGACAGCGCCTGATAGATCAGTATTTATGTGTCGAGGTTAGACACTTGTTTTCATGATATTTTTACTCCTAAATATATAATAGTGGAATGGGATACTATTATATATATATATATATATATATATATATATATATATATAAGTGGAATGGGACGCTAATATATATGTATACATATCTAATTTATATATATCATCATAATAATCTTGCAAATATACTTACTCAGAATATATAAGATTCACTTGATATTGAATACATGATATATGAGATTTACTTGATATTGGATACTGAATATATGAGGTTTAGTTGATATTGGACACTCAGGATCTATGAGACTTACAGGATATGAGGGCCAATTTGGGGGCTGATTTGTGGAAATTTGGGATTTAGATTATCTTGATAGACTTTGGTCCTACTACGAGGTCAGGATTCTGTGAGGATGACATGTTTTATCCCATACTCTGCATTTATTGTATATGCATTGCTTCATGTATTAGTAGTACCTGATAAAGTACCTTTCATGACTGTTGCATTTATATACTGTTATTTTATATGCATTGCTTCATGTATTAATAGTACCTGATAGAGTACCTTACATGACTGTTGCATACATATTGTCATTTATTATTCATATAGTAGTACCTGATAGAGTACCTTACATGACTGTTGCATACATATCGCTAATTATTGCTATCAGCTTGCATGCATTAGATTCGCGTTGTACGTGAATACTTGCGATTACCTGCATATGTTATTTACTATTTACGAGTTGGCAACTCACCCCCGTTGTACCACAGGGTTTGCAGGTTGTTCATCAGAGTAGTCGAGGCTGGGCTTCTACCTATCATATCATTTTTTGCAGCGGATACTGCTTCGGCTGACTGTGTGCAGTTTTGCTATAGGTGGGTTTTGCGGCTATCCGATATTGTTTATTGTTATCTTTTGTACCTTGTACTCTCCATCTACCATTCTCATGTATTGACTTAGAGACGAGTTGTGAGGACGATATTGTATATTTTGTGACTTAGAGGTTTTTTATGCAGTTTTATATATATCGTCTTTTATTTCTTCGCTACGGCGTCGTATATCTGTTGTTGCGGTTGTTTTCAGCCTTTGGGCGTGAATTTGCTCCCGGTTGGGGATGTTTTATTTATATTTATGTTGTACCCATTTTTGGGGTTAGTTTTTAGAAAGGAGGTGCTGCCAAAATTTTTAAGAGAGTAAAGTTGGAATTTAAAGAATTTGTACTTGAGATTTTCAAAAGTTTTAACAATGTTCTTATCACTTACTAGTTTTGATGGTTTAGATTGCTGAGTTTTCGGCTTACTTAAATTACGTTACGCCTGTAGACGTTGCGTAGTTTAATTACCGTCACGTGCCAAATTTTGGGTCATGACAACGGGAGTCCCGCTGCACAGATAGCGAGTTGGGGGTCAAAGGGGCTAGCAGCCCTCTTACGAGATGCAGGGCAATACCCTGTTAGAAATTTTTTCTAACGAGGGATGGTGTTGTGGAGCGTGTATATATAAAAAAAATGATGAATAGTGTCCAGAGAACGCGTGGGCGCCAGCGCCTCACGTTCCCAGCACGCGGGCGCTGGGCGTTGGGCAATAGTTGCTGAGCGCCAGCGCCTCACACGCCCGGCACGTAGGGACGGGGCACCCGCTGAAAAAAGAGGCGTAGCCCCTCTATTGGGAATTGTACTCCCAATTGACTTTTGGAGTTAAACTCCTGAAAGAAGGACAAAGGGGCTTAGCCCCCGCAACGGAAGTTCTACTCCCAATTGACTTTTGGTGTTGAACTCTTAAAAAAAAGATTATATATATATATATATATATATATATATATATATATATATTGTGGAGTTAAACTCCTAAGAGATTTTCGAAGATAATGAAAGGGGATCTCTTTCTTCTTCCTTGAGCCCTGAGTTTTCTCTTAAGCCTTGGTTCTTTCCCAAAATGGGATTTTTTGAGATGGGTCTCCTTCCTCCTCTCTGTTGGCTGGATCTTGGAGGAAAAAGGAAGGTGAGGCTTAAAAATCATCCCTTTCGGGGATTTGGTGGGAGATCTGAGTTCCCCTTCAAGAGTTTTACGGTGAAAAAATGTTTCTTTTTGGAAAAAAAAGTGTTAAACTCTTAATTTAATTCAAATAAAAAGAAGAAGGTTTAGAACCTCGAGGAAGAAGGAGGCACACAAAGCAGATTTTGAGGGGAATGAATTATTTTCGTCATTTCATTATCATGTTGCCTTATATAGGCTTATAAATTTATACATAGCCCCTTGGGCTTTAAAAAATGGCATTTTGCTCATCCCATGCCTCATGTGCTCATTTCATTTGCATATGAGTTATGGGTTTTACAAAAATTTGGCTTTATGTCCATTTTTTTTACATTTATTCATAAAAATTATATCAAAATTATTTATTATATAATTTTCATATTGGCACGGGGGAGGCCAGCCGCGGGGCTCGACTTGGGCATGAGCCCACTTGAACTGGGCTTGGGCCCGTTTACTTAGAGTTGATTTTGACTTTAACTTGATTATCCGGGGTGTAATTTTTGACCCCAACACTTAGATATTGCAGGAAACTGGTATACAAGAGGTTTTGATTGGTCCCAGAGATTTTTAACAAGAGAAAAAAACATAAGGTCTTTTACACAAGTTTGAAGCGGGCTGAGGGCTTTTTGACAATGTACCCTATAAAAATTTATAAAAAACAAGAAATAAAAAAACTTGATTTTTTAAAAATTTAGATATTACCCTATGGTAGAAGAAGCAAAATATTTTTAAAAAGGAAAAAAAATGAAAATTTGGATATTTTGAAAATATACACAATCATTGTGTGATATAGCAAGTACAATATTGAAAAATCGAATATTGTGTTATTTCGCGATTTTCGTGTGTTATATAGCACGAAAAGTATTAAAAATCTGGAGAAACAATTTTTTTCGTATTTTTGAATATATCTTGAATTTCGTGTGAGTAAATTATTGAAAAATTGAAGAGGAGAGAATTTTGAGAGTTCAGAAAATTTCGCAATTTTTATGTGTTATAGCATTCAAAATATTGAAAAATTAAAGAAACCTATAAATTTTGAGATTTTGAAAATTTCGGGATTTTTGTGGTTTGTAGCAAGTAAAATATTGAAAACCAAAAGGAAGCAGAAAAGTTTTAGATTTTTGAAAACTACGCAATTTTTGCGAGTTAACCTGTAAATTTAAAGAAAACAAATAATTTTGTGAGTTTTATAAATTTCGTGATTTCCATGTGTTATAGCATGAAAAATATTTTTAAAAAACGATTAAATTAAAAGAAAATTTTGAGATTTTTGAAAATTTTATGATTTTTTTGTGCGGGTGTAGCATGCATAATATTAAAAAACGGAAAAATAAAGAAAATTTTGCGATTTTCATGTATTATATCATGGAAAATATTGAAACCGAAGAAAATAAAAAAATATTTATTTTTAAAAATTTCATGATCTTTTTGTGCCGTGGTAAGCAAAATATTGAAAAACTGAAGAAAAAATAAAAATAGATTTTTCAAATTTCACCGATTCATATGCTCTATATGCAAAATGTTGAAAAAAGGAAAAGTTGAGAATTTTTAAAATTTAATGATTTTTTTGTGCGGATGAAGCATGCAGAAAACAGAAAATTTTACGATTTTTATATGTTATATCATGGAAAATATTGAAAAACAATATATATATATATATATATATATATATATATATATATATATATATATATATATATAATTTTCATGATTTTCTTATACTATTAAAAGCAAATATTAGAAGACTGAAGAAAAAAAATTAACAATTTTCAAATTTCGCGAATTCCTGTGTGCTATAATTTGGGTTGTTAAAAAAGCTAAAAGCTTGGAACTCCGGTCGGACAATTTCAATTTCATTGTGTTATATTTCATTTATTTTTATCTTCAAATCTAAACCATTTCCTTTTTGGTTTCAAATTTTTCATGTGACGTTTGTCCAATCGTATCATAGCCCTTGGCTATTGTTATTAAGAAATGGTCGGATACTCCAAAGAAGTTTTTAAAATTTCCTATTTACAACAATTTTCATTTCAGGCTCGAACCATTGCCCCCAGCTACAAGAGAGTTTCACAAACCACTGTTGATTAATTTTCATTTATTTTTACTTCTTGCGAAATTGAGGACCTTGGGTTAGTTTGGACTATGTTGTGTACGATATTGAATCACTGTTTTTTTCTTCATTGTTTTTCCTCCCTGACAAATGTTGTATAGGATACCATACTAAAAAGATGAGAAAGAATATGCATTTAAAACATCACTCTCAAAAGACATAATTGGTTAATTTATCAAAATAAACAGTGAAATACCTTCTATTTATAAATTAGGAAGAAGAACAGGAAACGGTGAAATGCCTTCTATTTATAAATTAGGAAGAACAGGCCAAAAGGATGAAAGAATACCTGCCTGTTTGTAATCGATTTCTAACAAAAACAAACTCCATTCCTTGTAGATTTCATATTTGACAAGGTTGTCAAGTTGTGAATTTAGATTTTCATTATTGAAAATTCCATTGACATTATTTATTCCCAAATTATGTGTATTGGATATATCCTGTGGGAATCGGCCATTGGGATTGGATTCACTATTACCAACAGACGGTGCATTCCTAGCTTAAATATACTTGACATGGTTTCTGGAAGGAATCAAAATTTTGAGCTATAATTGTGCCTAAATGTGATATTAGCATCACATTCATTCTAGAGTTATCTTTAGTCAAAATCAAATATTTGCTTGACCAAAAACAAAGGAAAATCTCGAACATACATATGCTCACTTCATTGCTAATCATAACAAAAGATAAGATGTTGATCGAAAGTCCTCTATTTGTTTGAACCTTTTTTTTTTATCAAACTTTGCAATTTAATTTAAAACTGGTACATTGAAACACACTTATTCGCATAGAGATCTATATATATATCTAGCCTTTTCTGAACTCTCCAACTAACTCATATCTTTTTGGCGCTTTTCAATATCAAAATGGACATCAATGAGACCCGATATGCCTGCTGTAATCTTTTGGCCTGCTCTCACAGGGCCAACACCCTTTGGAGTACCTGCATAAAGGGCATTGCTAGCTCATAAGGGCATGCATACATGAGAATTAACGGAATAAAATTTATATTTGGTAAAAATGCCATATGATTCTCGTAGTTTTTCTATATGAGCATTCTTGGTCATGATGGTCAATTTGCGAAGTGAGGAGTCGTAATTGGCTTGAATTTTGTCACTAATAGCTACAAGGAAAAATTAGCCAGCGTATGTTCCATAAAACAAAACAATTTCTCATGATTAATATGAAATCAGAACCACTATACATGATTCTAACATAACAAAACAATTTCAACCAAATGTCATTGATCCTTAAATAACAGCCTTGGTATGACCCTAAATATCCAATCAACATAGGTAATTTTGCTACAATATCCATGAGATCACGCCAGATTATATTTTGTTATTACAAGAACAAGAAAAGCGGATGAAAATTTTAACAAGACATGGAAATGGAAGCAGCGGTTGTGTTCATCTTTTGGGGGTGAAATAATAGCTTAGATGGGAATCACTTATCAGAGATGGTTAATTGTAAAGGTAATCCCTTCTTCCTGAAAAGTAAACATGATATCTAAGAAGCTGATGTTATCCGGGGTTCTGTTTTAGTTTTTAGAAGTTTTAATTTCATATTTGAGTTCTAGATAAGGTTTTTTCCATGAAGGATTAAACTTTCCGGTGGCAGCAAAATTAAAGCTTTGACTTTTTTGGGAAACAATGGAAGGAGGTATGAGGTCCAGGGTTAAGGATACCTGCCTTTTTTTCCATACAAAATCTATAAGTATTTAAAATTGACATGTCATGGAAGTTTACTATACTATCTTACTTCATCTATAAATAATTGTGCAAGGATTTTTTTGATACATCGAATATTAATTTTTTTATAAATATATTATACAAAATATCAAATTTTCACTACCTTTGACCAAATAGCCAAGCATTAGTTTGCCATAAATTGGGAGTCTAGGATTCTCCACCCCCAAGGCTAACATGTAATGACTGTGAGTTCCATTACTCTGTGAAGCTATCTTTAATATATCCCCCTGATTTGTGGTACGACTTTAAAAATCATACAATTCCATTCTACGCACTATAAATTATCTTTAAAAGTTTAAATCAGCAGAAAGAAAGCTTAGTGTATAACTCCTGGATTTGTTTTGATATTCGAGATCTTTCAAGGTTTAAATGCAGAATATGCTAGCTTTCATTCAGCATTCATATAAGATGCTGACCATATCACATATATTGCGCACTTCTGCTTCTTTATTGTAATAGATCTTATGAACTAAGAGCTTAAACACAAAGGGAAAGGAACGGTTCAAGTAAAATGTCCTTACCAGTTAAAATGACATCTCCTTCCACAAGTGTCATAATAGAGCTTATATGACTTATTAGGAAAGGGATCTTAAAGATCATGTCCTTAGTCGAACCTTTCTGCTTGATTTCATCATCTACCTGGAAAAGAAAATTACTTTTAAAAGGGCCGCTTTTATGATTTAATTGGAAAGAAAAAAGTGTAAGATAGGAATTTAAGCACCTTTAACCATAACTCAAGATTGTCAGGATCTCTGACCATTGATTTGGGTAGCTGCAGGAGAAAAATGATTAAATAAGACAAGGAATGAAAATAGACTTGAAAACAATTTGTCATGAGAATTTTATTGTTATATTTGCTTGACTTCAACCGGCAAGGTTATGAAACATGAACTTCTTTAATCGGATGGCCAACACAGAATTTGATTGAAACTTGAATTTTGTACAAAGTGGTTAAAGTATACTCATGCCTTCCAAACATATCCATTCACACATCCTCCCATAATAAGCATAAATTAAGAACAACTCAATGTGAATATACAGAATTTTGTTGGAACTTACAACAGCACTAATCGGAGTGAAGGTGTCTTGCCCTTTGGCGACCGTCCATGGAAGACCCGCAGACTGCAGATAACAAAAGATATTTAAAGATTAATATAATAACATGTCAGGTAACTTATGTATATAGAAGCACATCACCGATTCCAAAATTTAATATAAAATGTAGCTGTAATTTACAGTGAGTGCTATCACATTATGTAAAAAACATGATTGTGCTACAAAAAATGAACTATTTGCCTTGGCAGAAGCTTGGATTTCTCTTGCAGTCATATCCAATGCGAGTGCATAACCTGCAGTGTTCAATTATGATAATCTTGATTATTGTGTAATCATATTGCCGCTACTTTTCAAAAATAGGCATCTCTATCTGATAGTGAAATGACATAAAACATACAACTGCAAAGAACATACCTAAAAGAAGCTCTATATTCTGAAAAGTGTTATGCATTTTACTTTCAGTTAACATTCTTACACTTATTGTCAGACATTTAATATATGTATTAGTGATATGATTCCTATGATATGCACAGAAAGTCAACATCCTATTTACAGTGATCAAAATTAAACTTTTGCGCATCAAAATCTGCCCCAAATTCAGTAAAGCATCCCACATCCTGATAAGACTAACTAAGTTTAACCAAGAATTATAACTTCAATCAAAGAATTTGGCTTCAAGTTCTAATCACCTCCAACATAATCCATGGCAGTAGATTCCTCCACATCGCGAGCCTTCTGGGCAATCACAACGGCCAGCTCCACTTCATGATCGAGCGATTCCCATGGATGCGGGATCTGGATCGTGCCTCCATTGGCAAGGTACGATGACGTCGGTTTCAAGAACAGCACCGGCTCCTATGAAAATCAAGAATGAAGGAAAAAGAAGAGATTTTTATGATCTAGGGCTAGAATTAGGGATCTATCTAGGGTTTTAATGAAGAAAGATGAGATGCGAGAGAGACCTTGGGGACAGCGTTGCCGAGCTCTTTGGCGTGGGCGGCGTAGTTGCGGCCGACGGCGACGATCTTCGTGCCTAGCTCTAGAAGCTTCATCGCGTTCGCCATCGCCAAAAGCTATGGAAACTCTAATTTGAGAGAGAGATGATTAAAGAAAGGGGTTTTCTTAATGAAGAATGATTATTCGAATAAGAAGTCTACAATGACGAGGAAAGTGACGATCATGTCCATTTCAAACGCGGGTGTTTTATTAGTGTAAAATGGAAAACAACACACGGAACTGCTCTTTTAGATATTTCCATGGACAGATTTAAATGCAGGCTCATTTTACTACAACACTCTCCTGTTGAATCTTTGAGGTGTCATTCCATCGTTAAAAACCAGATGTCCGTTAGCCCTTGAGCCATTCTTGTCTATGCATGACTAAAATTGGTTCTCTCTTTTCTTTTCTCAAATACAAATTCATCCACGGTATTTGGACACCCAAATTGCATAACAAGAAGAAGAATGAGAAAGTGATTAGGAAGAAAAATGAAAGAAGAAATAAAAAATCAGAGAGAGAAATTTGGATTTGAATTGGAAGGAAAATGCTAAAATATAATTAGATTAGAACAAAACGGGTTGGTTTTAAACAGAATCAAACTCTTGAGGTATACAAGAAGTAATAGAATAAAACCAAAAGGTTATATTACCTAAGGGTGAAGGCATAAATAGGTGTTTAAGAAAATAGGTAAAATTTTTGTAGTAACTCACGAATAGTAATTACAAGAAATGAAATGTCTTGGTTACATCTTATTTTTATATTCAATATTGTACAGCTGCTACAGAATATTAATTACCCAAAAAGAAAGGTCATTGTTTAATATTTAAAATTAAACAACTGCTTCTGAATTCAGCACTCAATAAGGAATTCACCCCTTCAAATTCGACTGATAACGAATATTGGTAAATATATTGATAGACAAGAACCGTGTTTACGGACAATTCTTTTTATATTAAACCATATTAAAATAATATTTTTTAAAACAAACCGTTGTTTAAAACATATTACAAAAACAGCTCACTTTCTGCCTTGTAGGCACCACGTCGGCGCCAGCTTAGCGCAGACGCTGGCATCAATAAATAATTTTTTTAAGGGGTGCAGTTTAAAACTGCACCCATTAGAAATGTATAGGGCGCACTTTTAAACTGCGTCCCCTACAATTGTATGCCCCATACAAATGTACTGGGCGCAGTTCTAAAATACGCCCACCACAAATGTAATGGACGTATTTTGAAAATGCGTCCTATACATTTGTAATGGATGCACTTTAGAACTATGCTCCTTAAATGTAGCAAAATAATATGAACATTAAGAGCCAATTCACCATTTTCATTGTTGGGACCTTCTTTTTTTGGCCGCGGTTGCAAATTGCATCCCAAAAAGAAACACTCATTTACAGGTTTGTGTTTTTTTATGGCACAGTTTGCAGCTGCGCCCCAAAAAAACACATACCCGTGAATGATTGTGTTCCTTATATGAAGAGTTCAATCTCTTTCACTCTATTTCAAATCTCACTCTCTATGTCGATCTCTCTCACACTCTCTCAGATTTCATCGCCATCACCATCTCTATCTTTCTCCCTCTCATTTCTCAGTGTCGCTCTCTCTCAATGTCAGGACCTTTATCTGCAGAATTGCCATTAATCGATGAAATTAAGAGGTACATCTCTTACACCGTCGTGAAATCTGTATACACGAGAATAGACTACTCTGGTTACGAAGGCATTCTTTATCGATTCACGGGTAAAACAGCCCTATGAGTTTAACACGTGAGTGCTATATGCAACGCATATAGGTTTTGCATATAGGCACAGCAATTAAAACAATTGCTAGGCTAAAACAGCCCCACATGTTTAACACGTGAATGTTTATATGCAACGCATATAGGCACATCAATCAAAACAATTGCTAGGCTAAAACAGCCCCACGTGTTTAACACGTAAGTGTCTATATGCAACGCATATAAGCACATCAATCAAAACAATTGCTAGGCTAAAACAGCCCCACATATTTAACACGTGAGTGCATATATGTAACGCATATAGGCACGGCGTGTTTAACACGTGAGTACCTATATGCAACGCATATAGGCACGGCAATTAAAACAACTGCTAGGCTAAAACAGCCCCACATGTTTAACACGTGAGTGCCTATATGCAACGCATATAGGCACATCAATTAAAACAATTGCCAAGCTAATAAGCCCTACGTGTTTAACATGTGAGGATACTTCCCTACTTAACAAGGGACCGTTGGATCAAAAATCCAATGATAATAGAATTAAATACTATTGAACTTTTAAATGGGAAATGATATTTTCTGTTAAACAAAAAGTTGGCGGATCAAAAATCCCATGAGTAGGAAAATATTTTTCATCTCTCCAAACACTCTTGGATGAAAAATCCAACGGTGATTAAAATCACCAATCTACAGAATAAATTATATACATGAAAATATTTTCCTAATCTTGTTTAAGAAACAAGAAAATATGTTCGGTAAGATAGAAACCCTTGGATCAAAAATCCAACAGCGGGCAAAACCCCCAAATCAATTGAAGTCTCTCAATGAAAGATTTCCTAAAACTAATTAACAAACTTCTCTCCACTATATAAAGAACCCAAGACTTCAAATTAAAAAAAAGGGAGAACAGAGAGAGAAACATAAGAAAAAAAGAGAAAAAAGAGAAAAAGAGAATTTAATTTTCTAAAAGAAGAAGATCCTCTTCTTAAACAAAAAAACTAGGTAAGAAGAAAATACAGAGATTATCATATCCTTCTTCGCCTCTTTAAGGGTTAACCCTTCAAAAAAAAAGAACTTAGTTTTTCCTCTGGTTGAGCTCTGCAGAAGCAGATCTCCCCACAAGTTGAGAATTTAATTCTCATCGGGGAGATTCTGTTATGCAGATTCAAAAACTTAGGGAAAGAACTAAGTTTAAATAATTTAATTCTTACAAAAGTATATAGAAATTTAATTTCTCTGATAAAACTAGGGTTTGACCCTGTAAAAAGAATTTAATTCTTATAAAATAAGAGACTTGAAATTCTCTAAACTCAGATCCCGGCATCGTTAATATAAGATCAAAATCTTCATGCACATAGAAGGAAAGACTGGTGATTCATTAATATTCAACATTATAATGAAACCTCACATGTTTCCCCACGTGAGCACCTCCGATGAACAAAAAAGAATGGCTGAGACTGAGTCACGTGTTTCCCCACGTGAGCACCTCTGATGAACAAAAAAGAATGGCTGAGACTGAGTCACGTGTTTCCCACGCGAGCGCCTAAAAGAAGAACAAGAAGTGCCTCTTAGGATAGTCACGTGTTTTCTACACGCCCCCCAATCAAGTGCTTAGCACTTATATGAAGGAGGAAATAAAACCCAGGAAACAGCTCCCACTTTGGAGCGCCTCACGTGTCCGCACGTAAGCATCACAGGACCTAAGTGCTTAGCACTTATAAAAGAAGAGTGAAGTAAAACCCAAAAAGGCAGTGCCCAACTTTGGGGCGCCTCACGTGCTCACATGTGAGTGCCACAAGAATTAAGTGTTTAACACTTATATGTAAACGGGGACTTGAACCCAATGAACAGCGCCAACTTTAAGGTGCCACACGTGAGGACCACAAGAATTCAGTGTTTAACACTGCTTCAGAACCTCACGTGGGTACACGCGAGTGTTGAACGTATACTAGTGCTTAACACTATGGGAAGTCAACTCCAGCCTCAAGTTGGCTATGTCTTCTTGAGATTAAAACATTTTTGATCTTCAATCAATCGAGCTTCTCGTTCTCATGTCTTCCTAAACTGATCCTAGTCCCAAACATGACTAATGATCCTCCGACGGATATTCATCCCATATCTTCCCTCAATCTGGAAATTCTAGTCTTTCCAATGCCTCCTTGCTTCAAGGGTACATCTCTCTACACCTCTGATACATGTCGTTGTAATTCCTCAACGTCTTCAGAGAGGTGGCGGGTCCCGACAACCAACAACTCTTTAGTGTACTCCCAAACTGATGGGCACGTCCCAATGCGGACCGCAACGTCCTTAAACTACAACGGACCGCAAAGTCCTTAAACTAACAATGGACCAAAACGTCCTTAAACTAAAACAATAAAGCCCAAATGCTCTTTTGTTGGGTCTGAATGATCCCAAAATTCTGTTGAGTAGATCTTAGTCTCAAATTGGACTAACGTATCCTCAATAAATATTAAAGTTGATCTTAATCTCAAACGAGATTAACGATCCTTAAATCAAACCAAACCCAAATCT
Source organism: Agapanthus africanus (assembly GCA_030015575.1). Taxonomy (NCBI): domain Eukaryota; kingdom Viridiplantae; phylum Streptophyta; class Magnoliopsida; order Asparagales; family Amaryllidaceae; genus Agapanthus; species Agapanthus africanus. Next base: position 88,596,708 of record JASDDO010000028.1, on the reverse strand, counting down.
AAGAATATACGGATTTGGACGAATCCACGCCCTACGGGCAACAACATAAATTAGTCTCCGTATACAATCCACGGGCAACCAAAAATAAAACAAACACACGTGACATGAAGTGAACCTCCGGAGCAGGAGAAAGTGGTTTTCGCGATGCGATAACGTAATTAACTGCAGGGGCTTGCGCCTGCAGGGAAGAGCGTCCCCATAATAAAAAAACCCTTACAACGAGAGGGAATCTGACGAAGTCTGCTACAACGGCCGCATTCTTCCAAACCTCCGATACACTGTGCCATAAATCAGCTTGGCATCTTCGGAGACGTGGACGGATAAAACCAAATAGCATCTGCCCCCAAATTCAGGCAAGAGATTCAATCCCAGTTCGTCTTTGTTTTTTGCGGTAAATAGATTCTGGCACATCCGGTGGGACCTCTTCCTCTTTCCAGTCCATATTTCGTGTGTCGTGGTCGCGAACAAAATCGCGGTTCGCTAGGGTTGCCCCTGGACTCAAGGTACTAAAACATGGTGTCTTGCTCATGTGCAGAAATCAATGGTTTTCCACTGCACCTCATGCAACAGCGACTCCTACTCTGTCCTAGCTGAAGGAGTGATGTACGGGCTGAACGTGGCCTCCATCTTCACCATGCCAGTAGGATAAGTCACTCAAGCTATTACCGGACTTTTCTTCGGGACCATGCTCCCGCTTGTGAATATTGGCATCGCAGCGCCATAAGAAATTCCCAGAAGGTCGGTTTTTGATCGGCTAGCAACCATGACAGCTCCTACCAGCAAGCCGTCAAACTCTGGAGTCTTGTCCTTCAGTAGGCTGAGGAAGAACTCAACCGGGCCCGTAAAGAAGCCCGTGATACCTGAGGGACCCACCCCAAAATGGCTAGCCTTCCTTGCTCCTGTTACAGGTGAAGTCAGCAAAAGTGCTTCCCTTCCCAAGCAGTCGGTCTTCCAAAGATTGGCCAACCCTACTTCAACTCAATCAAGGATGTTGGTTTTCAACAAGCTGACGCCAATTAAAGCTCCTCAGCAAAGCCGGGGCATGATGAAGCCGCTTCTGATATTGAGATAGTCCATGTAGCAAGGCATGCTCGACATCGCCACTAGCACTGAGTAAGATAGGCTGGGGGAAACTTCCCTTCTGGGCTTACCTCGCCAGCTCCTATGGTGAATGTCGATACTGCTGTTCCAACCGGAAATAGCTTTGATCCGCCCAGGAGAGTCCTCAAGAACTTTTCGACGGCGGTGCTGAAGAAATCACCTTCGCCAACAGAGGTCCCCATACAGCGACTGCCAGAGTAGCCTCGCCAATGGATTTCTTCATAGATACATAGGGTCTGGCGAAAAGTCGAAGACTCTGTGCATGACGAAAATTACTCTCGTCGACCCAAGAAATCCAAGGGTCAACAAGAGAAGGACTGCTCTTCTACTATACAACGAGGGATCTTTTCTAAACAGACACCTGTCACAATAGCTCCTTCAACTCCGACCTTTCATAAAATAACGAGGCTAGAGAAAATTCTACCACCCACGGCAAATTCCAAAGACGATGGATCTAAACGACCCAAACCCGAGGGCATAACAATACATATGGTCTATATGGCCTCAGGAAAAGAAGAAAGTCATGCCTCGGTGAATCACTGACCACAAACTTGGTCGTTGATGAAGGCTCAGGAGCAACAACAAAAGCTCCAAAAAATGCTGACCAAAATGGCAGCACTCATCGGACAAAAAGAAAGTCCGAACAAAGAAGTCGAACATCGTCAAGAGCAAGAGACCGACACAGTGTTCTTGCAAAGAGTGCTAGAAAGAAAAGATAAGGAAGCTGTAGAGTAAGCTGCTAACATCAAGCAGATGACTCTTCTATTCCAAGACATGGTTGGAATGATGATCCAACCGGAACCACCCGCCGATAATTATCAAGGATGATAGAGGAGAAACATCAAATCCTCCCCCGGTCTTATCAGCAGCCAAAAAGGAAACAATCTCCAAGGTGGCCCTGGACGACTAGATTGCACAACAAATCAAAGCTCACCAGGAAAATGAAGCCGCCGGACAACTCGTCAAAACCGAGTGACTGATTTAATGATAGGTTTTACGATCAAAATATTGTTTACCGCAATCAAGAACGGCGTCGCTTGGTAGCTAGCCGGTGAGTACGGGTCGGTCCACAGGGATTTTGTGTATTCTCAATTTGTTCTAACGAGTTAATTCCAAACGGTGTTGGATTGATTATCACTAAAAACTAAGTTTGATCTAGACTAGGATTAAAACCTTGCTAGGGTTAGGTTTAGGTTAAATTTGGAAAGTCAATATTCCTCACTGCTTTCTATGCCCTAATTAAGATCTATTAGGTGTTATGGTAATAATTAATAAAGTGGATTAGTACCATTGGGAAGAAACGATGTTTCTTCCTCTAGGTTCTTGTCATTCCTTTCTTAATTCTTACCCTAACCTCCATGGAAAACATACACAACCGGTCTTTTAAACTACGGTATCACCGCTACCTCGTGGGATAGGGTGCCGTAGGGAGCAGTGTGTGTATGTATGCATGGAGTCCTATAAAAATATGTGATGGGCAAGAAAGGGGTGAGAGATTTTCATCTCACAAAGCTTTCCTATTCCTAACCCTAACAAGCGAGGATCTACTCACTCATTAGGGAATTGATAAACATGTTCTAAACTGATTAACTAGGGCAGATAATAAAAGTTATGCTAGGGCAGATAATAAAAGTTATAGTAGGGCAGAAAGAAAATTAACTAGGGCAATAAAAAGAAAACTTACTCTAATTTTTATTTGATGCTCTCTTCAATCATTACAGGAATTGAATTCTGAATTTTGATAAATAAAATGAGGCACAAGAAAAGGCATACCTCAAAAAGAGGTTTAGGGTTTCTATTTATAGATCATAGAAACCCTAGGGGTTACATTCGATTCGCATCCGCATTTACAAATATACCCTAAAGAAGCCTAGTCAACGCACCGCCGCACCAACTCAAAATTGCATCGACACGTGCTCCATATGGCCGCGGAACCGCGGCCAAAAGCCAGGTTTGGCCACGGTTCCGCGGCCATGTTGTGGGGTCGTTGGTTCAATTTTTCTGGTCTTGGTCTGGTTGCATTTGGGTACTTGTTTCTTCACTTGGCTTCTCAGATTGTTTTCTAGTTTTCTTCCAGATTTCCACAGTGCATAATGTTGTGGACTTTTACCGTTTGCTTCGTGTCGAAGTCTTGAACCTTACGCTGCCTTTTTGCTTTGTGAAATTGTCCATTGATCTTCGTTTATTCTTCAAACTGTAGGCGTGATCAAGATTCTTCCATTTGTTGGTCGTAGTCTCACTTTTGTATCGTCTTTTATCATTTTCACTGTTTGTTCCGAGAACCTGTAACCTGCAACTATGTAGCAGACATGGATCAAAAGCACCTGTTTATTTGTAAAATGAATAAGAATGGGGAATATAATAATGCAAAATTATGTTATGAACAAATACCCCCAAACTTATCTTTTGCTCGTCCTCGAGAAAAACTAGTTTATTCTCGAAAAAGCCTAACCTCACTTTCGCAGGGAAACGCGATTGCACTGAGCTCGTGCAACAAGCCGTTAAACCTCTAGGTGTCCATAGTAGGAGGAGTGTTGTCTCCTGAGGGTTTTCAACGGATACTACCCACAAAATCCTATCAATTCGGCCTATTGACTTTTATTTTCCAATTAGGTTTTCTAACAAGAAACTCTATTATTTTCGACTCAGAAATTATCAACCCGTATTTTTCATGCTTCCTTATCATTTAACTTAAGATTATATATGTTTTGTAGATTTACTTAGATTTTAACATCTTTTGAGTTTTCCTTCTAAGGTTCCATCTCAACTTAGGAATTTCTATCATTTCTACTAAAGATATAAGTCCTATAATTCATTCATATCTCTCATCTAATCCCCAATCATATACCCCTATGTGTGTGTATGTATCACCCCTACACTTGGAAATTCAATTCAAGCTCATATACTCTTGTCCATCGTCCAAAGTATTTTTAGTTGGTGAATTTTTAGATGAAATTGCTCACACATTCTTCATGAGACCGTTAATACTTCTTGAGGTACCAATGACCAATTACAAAATGTGTTTGCATATTAAGGCGTAATTCCCAGTCTTGTAACACCTAAGGCTTTAGCAGTGACTCCCAAACCAGTTGGTCTAAGGCACTAGGTGATAAAGCACCCTCGCTAAATATTTTTTTCTATTTATGCAGCCTTAAGTAATTATAAAAACCAGTGTTCATTTTTTTTTATTCACACTTGTATTTTTATTTTATTTTCCTTCATACTAATGACTTTAGACAAGAGCATTTCAAGGTCTCTTCTACTATTCCAAGTTTCAAGGTTCATGTTTGTGCAAGTTGTGTAAGTCCGCGGCGGCGCCCCGGCCGTCGATCCGACGCCGGAAACGCGGAAACAAAAACTTTGCAAACTAGCAAACCAGCACCACCGCGCACTTTTATCCCGGATTAGGCCATTAACCTAGCTACTAGCAAACATAAAGATGGGTGAAGAGATATACCAAGCGATCCGTGTCCTTCGGTCTTCGTCTCCACTCCGATCTCCCGCGGAATCTCTGTTCATCTCCTCCTCGTCGGAAAGGGCACCACGTAGCCGGAATCTTTTACGGGCTCCCACCTCTGGACCGAGGCAACTTGGGCGCGAAGTTGGCTAGCCGACGCGTTCAAGATTTGCTGTAGGCTAGTGTAGAATCACATATCTCTTTGGGGTTTATGTTGCCCTTGGATGGAGGGAATGAGCATAGGAATTTTTGAAGCAAGCAAAGCTAAAAATGAGAATGAATCATTTTCCTTCATAAAAAATAATGAACTCCCACCCTTTCCTCTAATAAAGTGGTCGTCCCCTTATTCTCATGGTGGAGAAAAATGAATAAAATAAATCCAAGAGAAGAAAGGGAATGAATATATGAGAAAATGGTCACACCAATTTCCTTTTTCAATCCACTCACAAACCATCACATGAAAAGCAAAAGAATGGACTCAAAAAGCATCTCATGATGAAAGAATAATCATGAAGCCATACTTATGCAAGATACCCCCCCACAAATAAGTTATTTGCAAATGTGCAAATAACCCCCTTCCATTGGAAAGTCCGGCCATGAAGGAATAAAAGAAAACCGGTCGGAACGGAATGCAAACTGGAAACTCCAGAAAACCGATCCCGTAATAAATTACAGGAAAACCCCGCTACTGCATATACATGCCCGCATTTGTATTCCCACTGAACACAAATGCATTGAAACAATATCTACACTATCTAATACTAGGATCCGGCTTAAGCCAAAGCCGGCTAGTAAAAACCCGTCCAATCACGATCCGTGCAATACCGCACGTATCTGATCGAACCCTGCCATATCTCCATACGGTCTCTACAGCGTTTCGCCCGAAACTTGAGTAACTGAGTGTGGTGGACTCTAAAAACTCGTCAATACTATGGCTGTGGATTTAACCACTAGCACGTCAGAGGTATCGGCCATACGTGACGGGCCACCAGCTATTGACCAAAAGGGACGTCGATGAGCGAACTCATCCTAACACCCTACTGAGCCTGTCAGTGACAATATCCATACAGTCCGGTCCGTTCGTCTATGAGTATCGCATGGCGGGCCTAGGGGGTTGGTAAAAGTCAGACCCCCAAAAGCGGTACAAGTCGTGTCGGAGTGTAGCCCAGAACACCCTGAGATACTACTGGAATACCTACCAGTAAATCTCCTGTCTTGGCCAAGGACTTTTCATGTTCTGGCTCTCCTAGACACAGCGCGACCTCACCCCCAATACCGGGAGAGACGAACCCCTGCAGATCCGCTCACTGCCTCCATGTGGCTCGGGACTGTACCCAACTAAAACCTGTTTGCACGTCTCCTTTGAGCGTGGTAGGGTAGTAATCAAAGCACAGTGGGAACTCACACGAGACAAATGACGATCTCAGGTCGATGAACTAACCTGTACACATGTCACCAGGGAACTGCTATCTGACGTCTGGTATAATCCCAACTAGCAGGTTCCCGGCGAGTCCTGTCCGGTGTACTCATAACCCAATGAGCACCTGTATACATCTTAGGTGAACCAACTGACACCAGTGGGTTGTGAGACCGGCCACCGCCCCTCGTCGGGGTCTCGACTGTATACACTAATTTACTCTGGAGAATCGATGCCCTGTCTCGAAACTCCCACGACTAGGGACCTTTTAAGGATTTGCTTATAGACCCCAGCTCTCACGTATATGATCGCCCTCATACTGCTGGTAGTCAAGCAAGAATCCTAGGGGCTCTATCAACGTGTAAAAGCGACTCGTAAGGTCACCTAAAGCAGTACACGACGATAAAGATAAACCAGATAGCATACTATCATCTCGAGTAAGACTGTCCTACTGGGATAGGTCCTCCCCTCAATCATTGCAATCACGTGCCTGTGATCCAATAATTGACTCTGAGGGCACTATCTCCAACAATCTCCCACTTGCACTCAAGGCTAATTATTGCGATGCCGCATACTCACAGCCCGTGTGATACCGAACACCCAACTCCTCTACTAGTCAGTCTCACAAAGCTCGTTTGCGAAACTATTGCGTTCGAGGAATAGCCTCAGTGAGTGGATCCGCTCTGGTGTTTCTCTCTATGTCTCTCTTTATCTCAAGTTCGCGGAGAAAGCCATCTCCCGAAATGAGCAATACCTGTCTTAGAATGTCTGGATGTCTGATGGGACCTAGCTCAAAAATGAACTCCAAATCCAAACTTCTTAGACTGTATCGTCAACTGAACTTAATCAGTATCCTGCATTATGCCTTCCCTCAGTCTCTGTTTGGACCAACTGTCCAAACTACTGCCCCTCGTCAGAGAGAAAACTATAACTCTAACAACCTCTCTATCATCCAGGTCACCTTGGAAGCCTGGAATGATAACCGTCTCCTAAAGGAGGCTGTCGTTATCAAATCCCTAGAACATCCACTTATGTTCAAAAACTGCTTCCGATTATTTCTCCAGGATTGGATGAATATCAACTTATTGCACCTACTGCAAGAACAACATCTGGTGGTGTAGTACTTGACATATCATGATCGACTCAATTGCCTAAGCAAGTGATCTGCCAATCATGCACATCCCTCTCCCCTTTAGTCTGTAGGACACCTTTAGAGAGGGTGACTCCATTACCTGCAGGTACACTACCGTGCCAGGAGTCGTCCATTCTAAAAACTCTTAGAATGCTGTCTAAGTATCCAGATTAGGAAACCACCCAAATCTAGATCTAAAACCATAGATCTAGTAACCAGAATGTCTGATATAACATCCAATTCCATATGTGGAGAAACCACTGTGTGACGACCAAAGTATAACCAATCGTAGTATAGGAATATCATTTCCTACTCTGTGTATGTCATCAAATACCAGGACATCACACCCTACCACCTTCTCAACAGATCCATCCCCTATTCTGATGAAGTCAAACCTATGACTGTCACATCAGAAATAGATGATCTATCTCCGCTATATCTGCTTTAGTCTATAAATAGACATAAGCCACCTGTCCACCAATGCTTCCGCTGCTCCCACTGACCATGACAACCCTCTGGCAAAGTCATATAGACGTACACTTCTAAAGCTAGTTTAGAACGACGCTATACTCATCCTCCTGCCGGGTCTCACAGTTTGGAACAACAGCAATGGCAAGTCTGGGTAAACAAGAACCTCCCTGCCACCGTACTTGAGCATACCGAAGTACCTCTCGAGTGCCTGAGGTTACCCACCATATCTGCGGAGTGGCCAATGGAATGTCAAACCAGATTGAATCTTTAGGTTCTTATCAAATCTTCAGTAATCGTTTGCGGTTCTGGAATCACTTCCAGTTCTACCATACTCCCACTACTGTTTTCTGAAAAAATCCATTTTTATTAAAACTGTGGCGAGTCAAGAACAATATCACTATTGATCTTCCAGATGGTAGTAAGGCAACCCTCGTCATAGCCCAGGTCAACCCACAAACAGCCATTACAGAGACGTGCCTTGAGTTGTCCGAAGTTTGGTTTTAAGCATAAGCCGGACAACTCCCCGTATCTTAACAATGTCAAGATATGAACTGTTCTATATCCAAGAAACAGAGGCACTGATTTAATTGAACCAGATTCAAATCATGCAGCTGTCTCCAGTGCATGTCAACTAAATGGAAGGAGGCCGATCAGCGTTACTCAACTTAGGAGTACTTCCAACTATGAGTAACTTGAAAGAGAAGCAAGTTCTCTTAATCATTACTATCAACTGAATACCATTCACAAGTATCTACATCTTCGATCACCTTGAAGAATCCCGATACTTGTAATACCTGGTTCTCTACTCTATTCTTATACCTATAACTTCTCAAAACTCAGACCCTGTGTTTCTACGAAACACCTGTCTAAGAACTAGAGAAGTCATAAGTAAACAGAATATAGTATGAGGACCAACCCCTCTGTCCTAATGGACATTGGACAATATACAATACTCTGTATAAGTCCCCTGAGTCTAGTGACTCATTCACTGTGGGTCGTAGGTTGAAAACTGTACTTATGGTTAAGAAGAATTACACCGCTGTTCAATACTCCTTACCTAACCATCCGCTGATATAGGTAAATGTCATAGACATAATTTCAAAAAGGTATATCTCACTCTATAAAAAATAGACGTACAGATATATCAATTTGAAATTGGTGCATAACAACGGATATTCAAAACCAAATATTTGTCGACCGGCAAACAACCCAGGTGACTTCCTCAAATATCACCAATTACAACGAATCCCGATATAATGAGTATGATCACCTGATTCCCAATAACTTACTCCCACTCATCATCTGTAAAACCATACAGATGTGAGAATCATACCTGGCAAATACATACCCTGGAGCAAGTGTCTAATTGGGAAATCAGTTTTCTTTTAACAGTACACAGTGAAACTGAAACATTGAAATGTTTCGATGGGGTATCCGGGTATTCCTAGTAATGCCTCTTCCATTATCCAGATTCACAACTATAACCGTATAATTCTTTGCCATCTCTCCAAATCCTTTTTTTATGTCTTTAGTCATTACCTTCTGCACACCCCTTTAGGCCAAATGGTTTTCTTCCTTCCCTACCGTTCGACACCAGCCTATGGTTTGGAAGAAGACTATCCAATAAGCATAATGGGTGTATTGTCCTAATCCTAGGAGCACTCGCAATACGAGAGAAGGTGAAGATAAAAGACAACCGAATGAACTTAATTCCTATTTCTCCTGAACCAGGATCCATCCCCGAACTGGAACAAGTTCCTTTCGAGTTCGTATATAACCATACGATGGATTATCCAATAAACTTGGGATCTTCGTAGTGATACGGAGTGTCCTGGAGAAATACAAAGGTGATTTAGGATTGGCGAAGAAATACTTGGTTTGGTCGTGAATAGCAGTCGCAATTTACTTTGCCCTCTTACTAATCCCTTTCTTTGTCTTAACTTAATACCTTCTGTACACCATTTAGGCTAATTGGTTTTCTTCATTTCCTACCGGTCGGCACCTGCCTATGGTTTGGAAGAAGACTATCCAATTTGCGTAATAGGTGTACTATCTCCTAAACTAAGGAGTACTCGCAATGAAAGAAGGTAAAAGGAAAAAACAACTGAATAGTCCTATTCGTTTTCTCCAGAACCAGAAACCATCCTCGAATTCCTTCGAGTTCGTATATAACCATACGATGGTTTTGTCCAATGGAAGTGGACGTTCGTAGTAATACGGGGTGTCCTGAAGAAAAGGGTAAAAGTAGGAGTGGCAATGAGGTCTGCAACTCTGACAATCCAAAAGCCAGTGTTAAAGAAGGTTCGGTCAACTTGGTCACTGAGTCATAGTCTAGGGTCGGGTCAATGGTCGCTGCCAAAGAGAGAGAAAAGAAATACTCAGCGTGCACTCTAACCTAGATCAGAATGGTTATCACTTTATCTAATCTGGAAACCTCCCACTGTAACGTCAAATTCTTCCCCAAACCTGAAAGAAGAATTAGCCGGGATCACCCGAGGAGTAAACCAACTCATCAGTGGGAATCGGGATCCAACTCTCATCGCATGATAACGTAACGGAATCCGCTTACGTTATCACACTCCAGAAGGTATGCGCATATCTGGCAAGTTTCAGTTCTTTTGAAACTCTCAATGTGGATTTTTTTTTGCCCCATACTCTTATGACCTTGACGAAGGCCAACATATCATAAGTCACATGTCAAGTTCTACCCATCATTATCCAGGTTAATTTGAACCCACCCGTACATACCCTTGACGAAGGCCAAAATAGTAGTACGACTGTCCCAAACCAACGCATCTATCTATGCTGCAGAAAAGTAACAAATAGCTACCATACACTATGCCTTGACGAAGGCCAACATACATAGCATGAATACTAAGTGCTACTGTTCTGAAATGACGGAGGGCTACAAATGGTTTCTGGCGAAAACCTTTAACGTAATGAACTTGATATCGTTGAAGGAACGGATAGCTTTTTAGAAAAATATAGTAACGAAAACCTTTGCTAAAGAGGTCACTCCTGGTGAAGGGATCTCGGCTCTTTCCCCGTGGAATGAGGTACAGGATATTCCAACTGAATACCACGATGCAAAGCAAAAGTAATCGGCTATAGTGAAGTTATTGCCCTAACGCAAACTTTTGTCCAAGGGGTCACTCCCGGTGAAGGGATCTCAGCCCTTGTCTCGTCGACTGAGGAGCAGGATATTCCAACTGAATACCACGATGCAAAACAAAAGTGCACGCCCTTGCAATAACAGCTTTTTGAAAAAGTGTTCCAACAACATCAGAATAGGTTTTTTTATCTTGCATTGATTCGAATCAACGCAGTCCCATCAATTGATCACACCACAAAAGAACGAAAATAATGATGTACGCATATGCCATCCCCATTCGCCACTGGGTCCCGTCATCACCCGTTAGGTTACTTAACTAGCGACAGAGCGGGGACTGGACTAGCGCGGATGCAAAACATATACAACATCTACTAGTATATATATCAATATATAATTTTCGCTCAAGGCGTGATAAAATGCAATATTACAGAAATGTACAGCATCACAGAACAATACAGATATCTGGTATCCCCGGGTTTCATAGAGCCGCTACTGAAACCCGACGTTCCCCTGGTCGTGTGGATAGCCTGTGCAATGAGATCCTAGACCCCTACGGGCGCGGCAAGTTACGCGGCAAGTTACCCGCCAAAACCTGAAGCGAAGCAGCCCCCTTCAGCAACGTGAATGGACCACCCAGCACTACACGGAATCCGGTAACTTGGGCACCCCTCCTGGGTCAATCCTATACCCCCTACGAGTGCGGCGAATAGCCCGCCAATTCTAGAGTGAAGCCCCCTCCGTCTCAATGCCATGAGATGCGGGCTCGTTGCCCTCTAGAACCCGGCTATCCGTGCACCCCTCCGCGGGGTAATCCTAGTACAGAAAGTAAAATATACATACAACGGGTACATCGACCGCAACCTGGTCGTGTCCCAAAAGAATAATACAAACAGGCAGTGACGGCAGTCCACATGTCGGACGCTCGCCCCGCAATATCAAATGTACATATAAAGCAAAACTGTACTAACATTGCATCCAGGCTATCCCCCACGACCGATCCGCAACATTACAGCACAACACAGAATATCAACGTGAATGTCACGTTCGCAAATCCGTCTAAAAGGGCTATAGCAGATAGACTGGATTTACCGATCGAGTGACATTCACGGTCGCAGATATAATGTAAATACTGTGAACTAACATGTTTAAAATATCCGATCGAACAAATTTGTCAAAGTGGGCCCCAAGCAGTACTGTAGCACTCACAGAAATTCTGGGCCCAAAAAGAATATCCCAAAACCCCTATTTCCAACTCAGAAGCTATCTGCAAAATTTTGGTCAAGTGATCAATCAAAAGCGCGGCGGAACCGCGGCCCAAGCATGGGTTTGGCCGCGGTTCCGCGGCGTTATGGTGAGATCTCGCGATCAAATTTTCACATATTGCTTAGATTTCCATGCACAGTATTCTGCAACAACCTGAAAAATTTTTGGAGCCAAAAAAAATTCGACAGAAACCAGTGCACTGAAAATACGGTTTTTTGCGATTTTTGTTCGATCGGGTTTTAAACATACTAGAGCAAGCTAGGCATGGTTAATGGCATGGCTCTGATACCAATGTATGTCCGCGGCGGCGCCCCGGCCATCGATCCGACGCCGGAAACGCGGAAACAAAAACTTTGCAAACTAGCAAACCGGCACCACCACGCACTTTTATCCCGGATCGGACCATTAACCTAGCTACTAGCAAACATAAAGATGGGTGAAGAGATATACCAAGCGATCTGTGTCCTTCAGTCTTCGTCTCCACTCCGATCTCCTGCGGAATCTCCGTTCATCTCCTCCTCGTCGGAAAGGGCACCACGTAGCCAGAATCATTTACGGGCTCCCACCTCTGGACCGAGGCAACTCGGACGCGAAGTTGGCTAGCTGACGCGTTCAATATTTGCTATAGGCTAGTGTAGAATCACATGTCTATTTGGGGTTTATGTTGTCCTTGGATGGAGGGAATGAACTTAGGAATTTTTGAAGCAAGCAAAGCTAAAAATGAGAATGAATCATTTTCCCTCATCAAAAATAATGAACTCCCACCCTCTCCTCTAATAAAGTGGCCGGCCCCTTATTCTCATGGTGGAGAAAAATGAATAAAATAAATCCAAGAGAAGAAAGGGAATGAATGTATGAGAAAATGGTCACACCAATTTCCTTTTTCAATCCACTCACAAACCATCACATGAAAAGCAAAAGAATGGACTCAAAAAGTATCTCATGATGAAAGAATAATCATGAAGCCACACTTATGCAAGATACCCCTCCACAAATAAGTTATTTGCAAATGTGCAAATAACCCCCTTCCATCGGAAAGTCCGGCCGTGAAGGAATAAAAGAAAACCGGCCGGAACGGAATGCAAACTGGCAACTCCAGAAAACCGATCCCGTAATAAATTACAGGAAAACCCCGCTACTGCATATACATGCCCGCATTTGTATTCCCACTGAACATAAATGCAAAGAGATAATATCTATACTATATAATATTAGGATCCGGCTTATGCCAAAGCCGGCTAGTAAAAACCCGTCCAATCACGATCCGTGCAATACCGCACGTATCTGATCGAACCCTGCCATATCTCCATACGGCCTCTACAGCGTTTCGCCCGAAACTTGAGTAACTGAGTGTGGTGGACTCTAAAGACTCGTCAATACTATGGCTGTGGATTTAACCACTAGCACGTCAGAGGTATCAGCCATACGTGACGGGCCACCAGCTATTGACCAAAAGGGACGTCGATGAGCGAACTCATCCTAACACCCTACTGAGCCTGTCAGTGACAATATCCGTATATTCCGGTCCGTTCGTCTATGAGTATCGCATGGCGGGCCTAGGGGGTTGGTAAAAGTCAGACCCCCAAAAGCGGTACAAGTCGTGTCGGAGTGTAGCCCAGAACACCCTGAGATACTACTGGAATACCTACCAGTAAATCTCCTGCCTTGGCCAAGGACTTTTCATGTTCTGGCTCTCCTAGATACAGCGCGACCTCACCCCCAATACCGGGAGAGACGAACCCCTGCAGATCCGCTCACTGCCTCCATGTGGCTCGGGACTGTACCCAACTAAAACCTGTTTGCACGTCTCCTTTGAGCGTGGTAGGGTAGTAATCAAAGCACAGTGGGAACTCACACGAGACAAATGACGATCTCAGGTCGATGAACTAACCTGTACACATGTCACCAGGGAACTGCTATCTGACGTCTGGTATAATCCCAACTAGCAGGTTCCCGGCGAGTCCTGTCCGGTGTACTCATAACCCAATGAGCACCTGTATACATCTTAGGTGAACCAACTGACACCAGTGGCTTGTGAGACCGGCCACCGCCCTCGTCGGGGTCTCGACTGTATACACTAGTCTACTCTGGAGAATCGATGCCCTGTCTCGAAACTCCCACGACTAGGGACCTTTTAAGGATTTGCTTATAGACCCCAGCTCTTACGTATATGATCGCCCTCATACTGCTGGTAGTCAAGCAAGAATCCTAGGGGCTCTATCAACGTGTAAAAGCGACTCGTAAGGTCACCTAAAGCAGTACACGACGATAAAGATAAACCAGATAGCATACTATCATCTCGAGTAAGACTGTCCTACTGGGATAGGTCCTCCCCTCAATCATTGCAATCACGTGCCTGTGATCCAATAATTGACTCTGAGGGCACTATCTCCAACAAGTTGTAGGGTATATATTTTCAGAATTTAGACTTAAGCTTAGGAATTATTTTTTAGACTTATACTTTAATAAAAATATCAATTCTCTTCCTTTATTTCGACTTAGCCAAAGAAGTGAACTCAAAATTTGCCTATTTCTAAGTAAACTACAAAGACATATATTTTCTACCGTTAAATTTTAAGAAAGGTTATTTTTAGGGTTTTTAATTTACTAAGTCTAGGATCTAGTTTTTCCTAGCTAGTTAACCTTCTTGTCAAACTCAAGTCAATTATGGCCAAAATTGAATGTTTTAATTTTTATAATTTTTAAAAAATTTCAATTTTTATGGGTTTTAAAATAAGTATGCAAAATATACATAATAATGCGAAGGAAAAAAGCTTACCGAGCACACCCCCAAACTTAAACTTGACAGTGTCCTCACTGTCATGCCACACCAAGATGGTCAAAATTGCCGGTATTCCCCTGTTTATTTATTTATTTATTTATATTGTTAACAGAAAAACAAAACAAAAAATATATATACAAAAAGCCCCCCCCCCAAACTTAAGTGAAACAGTGTTTCCACTGTTTAAACGTTAAAGTTCAGAGTTAGAGAGGAGAAAAATCAACTATACAAGGCCTTACATAGGCCAAAGGTTAGCACCAACCATTCGAAAATTTTATCGTTATAATGGTAGGGTTGGTGAAAGAATGGAGTGTAGAGAAAGGAGATGAGAAACACACGAGACCGTGTGGAAATAAAGGTGGAATATGGTCTCGGTCTATTAGGAGAAGAATGGCGGAAGAGAGAAAGAAGTGTAGTACGAACTTGAGGGCGTAAATCGAGCGAATAAATTAGCGCAAATTGTGATGACCGATGTGTTAAAAGCGATTGTGCTAATCTATCAACCCGTCGAGAAATGGGGTCAAATCCCTCAAGATTAGCGAGAAAACATGGTTACGTTGAACTTGGTAAACATCCATTGGAAGCGTGACGGATTCTTGCGCGGTCGAAACGATCGAAAGGGGAGTGATTTAAGAAGGGTCTCATTCTCACCTAAGTAAGAATATGTAAGGTGAGACGGCAACAGTTTGAGTTCGGGTTTCAAAGGTGAAACAATTGAAGGTGAAATTGGTGAAACTGTCTCGAACTCGAAGGATTCCATCAATGGTTCGAAATCACTGTAAGCAACCGATTCGGATGATTCAACTGACTCATCCGAAAATTCAAAGGACTCAAACTCGGGTAACGAGTTTTCAAAATCGTTCGAAAAAGTGAAACACTCGTAATCATTATCGGTTGTGCAAACTGTGTCAGATTCAAGGAGGAACGCACTAGTGGCGTCAAAACTGCTGTGATCGAACAGAAATTTTTCAAGCTCACAGTCCTCCTGCGTGATTTCTTGCGTGGTCGGAACGATGGAACGGATGAAGGGGGTGATTTAGGAAGTATAACAGTTAAAGGTTCAGGAGGATGAATTAGAAAATCCGACTCATCAAACAAAACTGGTTCATCCTCAATACTATCCTCAATACTCACCTCAATATAACCTCATAATTTTCCTCAAAAGTTATCCCATCTATGCAATTATCATCAAAATCAAGATGCATATGAAGTTTGGGAGAAACATTTAATGACTCGAGATGATGAATTGGAAAGAAAAATTAAGTCAAATTTGCGGGTTCATCATCCAAAATATTCCCTGCGTTAATATCATCAATCAAGTGAAAATCAATTTTTTTGGACACCTCATCAAAAGCATGGATATTTATCAATTCAGGTTCTAAATTGGAGGTGTAGAGGTCGAAAGGATTGGTGATGGTTTCACTCAAAAGGGACCCTTCACAATCTGGCAAATCAAGCACTACAAAGTCACACAACTCATTAAACGTTTTATTTTCAACTGGTGAATCATTTGGGACACTTGATAGACATTCAAAATCGGAGTTGTGGGATTCAATTGGTGATGGGTAGGTTTGATTTGGAAGGGTGCACAGCTCACTCTCTCCACTCAAATTCTCAATCTGTCCAACTGCCTCAACATACATTGGAAAATTTGGAGCTAGTTGGAAACTGGCTACCGGTTTACTAGGTTGTCTTGATGAATTAAGGGCGGCAATGGACGCATCCAGATTCCTCATCTGTTGGTTTGTCGCTACAATATAAGCTTCCAACGACTCTTCCAGACTAGACATGGGTTGTGAAGGGGTTTTAGTAAAAGATTCAACATTGTTTGGATACGTGAAACTCCCAAATGGCTGTGTAGAAGCAATGTCTTGGGAAGGAGTGAAAGTCGGGTAAGACTGGTAGGAATTGAATGGTTGGTGTTCATATCATAATATTGCATTATTATATTCCCCATGCCTAGTCATTTTACAAATAAACAGGTGCTTTTGACCCATGTCTGCTACTTAGTTGCAGGTTACAGGTTCTTGGAATAAAAACAGTGAAAAAGATAAGACGATGCAAAAGTGAAACTTCGACCAACAAACAGAGAATCTTGATAAAGCCTAGACGAAGAACAGTTCACAAAGTAGAAGGCAGCGCAAGATTCAAGACTTCGTCACGAAGCAACGGTAAAAGTCCACTACAATTATTCATTGTGGAGATTTGGAAGAAACCTAGAAGCCAACCTGAGAAAAGAACTAAAGATATAAAGAGACAAAAACACTCAGAAGCATTGAAGAAAAATGAAGCGTTGATCTCCACACTTGACCACGGAACCGCGGCCCGGTATGACCCGTGTCGGCGCGAAAATTCGTGGCGGTGCGTGGATTGTTGACTTGGTCTTTTTCTTAGGGGGTATTTTTGTAAAAGCAAACATGACGCGATTGTAACCCTAGGGTTCCTATCCTTTATAAATAGGAACTCTAATTCTTGTATTAGGTTATGGCTCCTTTCATTAATAAAATTCAGATTTCTTTTGGAGAGCATCGATGCTTCTTTTCATATCATCTATTCAGATCTGACAACCCTGTATAAATGTTTGGAGAGAGCCATCTGTAAAGTAAGTAGTTTTATTTAATTGCCTTAGTTTAGATTTAATTTCTTGCCCTAGATAGATAGATAGCATGTTCTTCAATTCCCTAATGAGCGAGTAGTCTCCTCGCTTGTTAGGGTTAGCTTTGGGGAAGGCTTTTGAGAGATGAGATCTCTCATCCCTTTCTTGCCCATCACATATAATCAATAGGACTCCATGCATACATGCACACACCGCTCCCTACAGCACCCTATCCCACGAGGTAGCGGTGATACCGTAGTATAAAGGCCCGGTTGCGCGTGTTTTCCATGGAGGTTAGGGTAAGGATTGATAAAGGAAGGACAAGAACCTAGAGGAAGAAACACATTCCCGAATGATTCTAATCCCCTTTATTAATAATTACCATAACACCTCATAGATCTTAATTTGGGTATAGAAAGCGGTGAGATTTATTTACATTTCCAAACCTACCCTAAACCTAACCCTAGCAAGACTTAGATCTAGATAGATTTAGTTTTTAGATTTAATCAATCCAACACCCATCAAAATTAGCTCGTAAGAACAACTAGGAAATTCACAAAATCCCTGTGGACCGACCCGTACTCACTGGCTACCTACCAAGCGACGCCGTTCTTGATTGCGGTTTAGAAATATTTTTGATCAATCAAATGGTGCCGTTGCTGGGGATGGCGTGTTATTTCCTTTTTTTGCAATTTCGGGTTAATCTAAAATTGAAAAATCATAAAAAACTGAAAAATTAAAAAAATATAAAAATTTATCATCTTTGTATTTTGTGAAGAGTATTTTTGTTTGAATTTTGCAGGTTATACAATCGAGTTCGGATCTGGAAAAATCCAGAGAGCGAAACAGAATAAGAAAGATCTGAACAGTAGTGGATTTTAACAACAGAACAACTGAAGAAATCTTGGGATCTGAACCAACCACGTGACCGCGCTTCCGCCGCGATAACCAGCTTCTGACCGCAGAACCGCCGCGGTGTAGTGACGTCGTCAATTGAAATTCTTTCTGGAGGCTTGAACCCTAATGACGACCGCGGATCAGCGGCCCGAACCCCCTTCCGACCGCGGAAACGCGGCTTTATGCTGACGTCATCACGTGAAATCTTCATTGTAAGCTTTCTCTGTTCTTCCTCTGCAAATCCCGATATATCTTCTGTAAATTTGCTTGCAGAATTCTTTGCGCTTAAAAAATCTTCCCCCTTCCAATAACAAATCTTGTGCAGGATTCTTTGCGCCGCGCTTAAAAAAATAAAAATTTGATTGAAAGTGGTTACTGTTTTGCATATTTTTAATCGGACTTTAAGGGGCTTGAAACCAATCCAGATTGGGTGAGGATTTCATCACCCTTCCCAGGACCCCAGAAATCACATAAGGCATTTGCATTGACCATTTTTAATTAAAAAATACTAGACTCAGCCCTAAGGACGTCGCGCTCAATAGGACAGAGGACTAGTTGTAGGCATCGGCCGTTGATCCTAACCTGACTTTGCGGTGTCTTGGCAAGTGTGTCTAAGGTGAGTGGTTACTTAATTAGGACTACTACTTTCGTAGTGGGGAGCCTCCCACTCACCTGGCACTTACCTGGCCGCAATTGGTGGTGAAGAGGCGGTTTGAGGTCCTATTTCTAGCCTTTTGGAACAGTTAGGAGCTGTCTAGCTGACCTAGGTGACCCTAGATCTAGGCCTGATTGTGCATTTCTGGTTGATTGCATTTTTGTCTAAGCCCTTTATCAAAAATCTTTTTTTGCAAACAGTTCCAAATAAAGAGAAAAAGAAAAAAAAGGAATTTTTTTAATAAAAACTTGCAAAATTTTGTCGCTAAGAAATCCTTGCACCCCACTTACACCCACCTTCTTTCTCTTCTCCTTCTTACATCATGGGTACCCCATCTCATAAATCTCTTGCCGAACTTTGGTATCCTGAACCAAGTTTGCCTCGTACGTCAATTGTTTCGGTCGATTTAAGGACGATCCCGTCATGCCCAAAATTTCTTTGAAAGATCAAATAGAAGCAGTTCGACTTTGCAATCCACTTTGCATCAACCATTTCAACCTTCACCACCTTTGTATGTTGATACCACTTTTTCGAGTCCTGTTGTAACTCCTAAACCGATGTCTATTGCTGAGCATATTGCACAATCTCGTAGCCGATCTTTCACTCCTCTCCACACATCCAGTTCTAGGGATCAACAAGTCCATTCGCCTTTTTATACAAATGTTGATCCTACTCCTGTCTAACCATCCAATTCCTACCAGTCCTACCCAACTTTCACACCTTCCCTCGACACTGTTTCGACACAACCATTTAGGAGTTTCACGTATCCAAACAATTTCGAATCTTTTACCGAAACCCCTTCACAACCCATGTCTAGTTTGGAACAGTCGTTGGAAGCTTATATTTTAGCAACAAACAAAATGATTAGGAATGTGGATGCGTCCATTGCCGCCCTTCTGCAACCTAGTGAACCGGTAGCTAGTTTCCAACTAGCTCCAAAAATTCCAATGTATGAAGAGGCGGTTGGACAGAGTGAGAATTTGAGAGGAGAAAATGAGTTCTACACCTTTCCAAATCAAACCTACCCATACCCAATTGAAGCCCACAGCTCCGGTTTTCCATCGATTGTCCCAAATGATTCACAAGTTGAAAATAAAACATCTAACGAGTTGTGTGACTTTGTAGTGCTTGATTTGCCAGATTGTGAAGAATCCCTTTCGAGTGAAACCATACCTAATCCTTTTGACCTTTACACCTCCACTCTTTTAATGAGCTGTCAGAAAAAATTGATTTTCACTTGATTGAGGATATAGACGCCGGGAATATTTTGGATGATGAACCCGTAGGTTTGATTGAAATTTTATCCCCAATTCATCATTCCGAGTCATTAAATGTTTCTCCTGAACCTCATATGCGTCTTGATTTTGATGATAATGGCATGGATAGGCTAAATTTTGAGGAGAATTATGAGGATAGTATTAAGGAGAGTATTGAGGATAATATTGAGGATGAACCATTTTTGTTTGATGTGTCGGATTTTCCACTTCATCCTCGTGAACCTTTAACTGTTATACTTCCTAAATCAAACCCCCTCCTTTCCATCGTTCCGACCACGCAAAAGATCACGCTTGAGGACTGTGAGTTTGAAAAATTTCTCTTTGAATCTGACACAGTTCTCACAGACGATAACGATTACGAGTGTTTCACTTTCTCGGACGATGTTGAAAACTCACCTCCCGAGTTTGAGTCCTTTACATTTTCAGATGAGTTAGTTGAACCCTCAGACTCGGTTGCTTACAGTCAATTCGAACCATTAATGGAATCCTTTGAGTTCGAGACAGATTACTTAGGTGAGATTAAGACTATCCCTAAATCACTTCCTTTCGTCCCTCCTATCGTTTCTACCACGCAAGACTCCGTCGCGTTTCCATTTTCAATGGAGGGTTTACCAAGTTCGACGTACCCATGTTTTCTTGCGAATCTTGAGGAATTTGACCCCATCTCTCGACGGGTTGATAGGTTAGCACAATCGCTTTTAACACATTGGTCATCACAAATTGCGCTAATTTATTCACTCGATTTACACCCTCAAGATCGTGCTACACTTCTTTCTCTTTTCCGCCATTCTTCTCCTCCACCGAGACCATATTCTACCTTTCTTCCCACACGGTCTCGTGTGTTTCTCAATTCTTTCCTCTACACTCCATTCTTCCACCAGCCCTACCATTATCACGATAGAATTTTTGAATGGTTGGTGCTAACCTTTGGCTTGTGTAAGGCCTTGTTTAGTTTGGGGAGGACCTTGTTGTGTATATATATAAATATATTTTGTTTTCTTTTGCTAATAAAAAAAATTTCAAAAAAATAAAATATTTTTATAAATAAATAAACAGGGGAGTGCCGACATTTTGACCCTCTTGGTGTGGCATGACAGTGAAGACACTGTCAAGTTTAAGTTTGGGGGTATGCTCGGTAAGCCTTCTTCCTTCGCATTCATGTGTATATTTTTGCATTTGCATACTTATTTTAAAACCCATAAAAATTAAAAAATTCAAAAATTATAAAAATGAAAGTATTCAATTTTGGCCATAATTGACTTGAGTTTGACAAAAAGGTTAACGAGCTAGGAACAACTAGATTTTAGACTTAGTAAATTAAAAACCCTAAAAATAACCTTTCTTTTAGTTTAACGGTAGAAAGTATATGCCTTTGTAGTTTATTTAGAAATAGGCAAATTTTGAGTTCACTTCTTGGGCTAAGTTAAAACAAGGGAAGAGTATTGATTTTTTTTATTAAAAGTATAAGTTTGAAAAATAATTCCTAGCTTAAGTCTAAATTCTGAAAATATATACCCTACAAATTGCACAAACACGAACCTTGAAATTTGGAATAGTAGAAGAGACCTTGAAATGCTCTTGTCTAAAGTCCTTAGTACGAGAAAAATAAAATAATAATACAAGTGTGAATAAAGAGATAATAATAAAAAAATGAGCACTGGTTTTTGTGATTACTTAAGGCTGCAAAAATAGAAAAATATTTAGCAAGGGTGCTTTATCACCTTGTGCCTTAAACCAACTGGTTTGGGAGTCACTGCTAAAGTCTTAGGTGTTGCAAGACTAGGAATTACGCTTTAATGCGCATACACATTTTGTAATCGGTTGTTGGTACCTCAAGAAGTATTAACAGTCACATGAAAGATGTGTGAGCGAAATTCATCTAAAAATTCACCTATTAAGAAGTGTTTTGGACAATGGACAAGAGTATGATTGCTTGATTTGAATTTCCAAGTGTAGGGGTGATTTATACACACACGTAGGGGTATGTGATTGGGGTTTAGATAAGAGATAGAAATGAAGAATAAGACTTGTATCTTTAGTAGAGATGATAAAAATTCCTAAGTTGAGATAGAACCTTAGAAGGAAAACTTAAAAGATGCTGAAATCTAAGTAAATTCACAAGAATATATATAATCTTAAGTTAAATAATAAGGAAGCGTGAAGAATATGGGTGGATAATTTACGAGTCGATGATAATAGACTTTCTTGTTGGAAAACCTAATTGGAGAATAAAAGTTAATGGGCAAAATTGATAGGATTTTGTGGGTAGTATCCGCGGAAAACCCTCAGGAGACAACACTCCTCCTACTAGGGACACCTAGAGGTTTAACGGCTTGTTGCACGAGCTCAGTGCAATCGCGTTTCCCTGCGAAAGTGAGGTTAGGATTTTGTCGAGAATAAAACTGGGTTTGCTCGAGGACGAGCAAAAGATAAGTTTGGGGGGTATTTGTTCATATCATAATATTGCATTATTATATTCCCCATGCCTAGTCATTTTACAAATAAACAAGTGCTTTTGACCCATGTCTGCTACTTAGTTGCAAGTTACAGGTTCTTGGAATAAAAACAGTGAAAAAGACAAAAGACGATGCAAAGTGAAACTTCGACCAACAAACAGAGAATCTTGATAAAGCCTACATGAAGAACAGTTCATAAAGTAGAAGGCAGCGCAAAATTCAAGACTTCGTCACGAAGCAACGGTAAAAGTCCACTACAATTATTCACTGTGGAGATCTGGAAGAAACCTATAAGCCAACCTGAGAAAAGAACTAAAGATATAGAGAGACAAAAACACCCAGAAGCATTGAAGAAAAAATGAAGCGTTGATCTCCACACTTGGCCGCGGAACCACGGCCAAGGCATGCTATTGGCCGCGGAACCGCGGCCGGGTATGACCCGTGTCGGCGCGAAAATTCGTGGCGGTGTGCGGATCGTTGACTTGGTCTTTTTCTTAGGGGGTATTTTTGTAAAAGCAGACATGACGCGATTGCAACCCTAGGGTTCCTATCCTCTATAAATAGGAACTCTAATTCTTGTATTAGGTTATGCCTCCTTTCATTAATAAAATTCAGATTTCTTTTGGAGAGTATCGTTGCCTCTTTTCATATCATCTATTCAGATCTGACAACCCTGTATAAATGTTTGGAAAGAGCCATCTGTAAAATAAGTAGTTTTATTTAATTGTCGTAGTTTAGATTTAATTCCTTGCCCTAGATAGATAGATAGCATTTTCTTCAATTCCCTAATGAGCGAGTAGTCTCCTCGCTTTTTAGGGTTAGCTTTGGGGAAGGCTTTTGAGAGATGAGATCTCTCATCCTTTTCTTGCCCATCACATATAATCAATAGGACTCCATGCATACATGCACACACCGCTCCCTATGGCACCCTATCCCACGAGGTAGCGGTGATACCGTAGTATAAAGGCCCGGTTGCGCGTGTTTTCCATGGAGGTTAGGGTAAGGATTGATAAAGGAAGGACAAGAACCTAGAGGAAGAAACACTTTCCCGAATGATTCTAATCCCCTTTATTAATAATTACCATAACACCTCATAGATCTTAATTTGGGTATAGAATGCGGTGAGATTTATTTACATTTCCAAACCTACCCTAAACCTAACCCTAGCAAGACTTAGATCTAGATAGATTTAGTTTTTAGATTTAATCAATCCGACACCCATCGGAATTAGCTCGTTAGAACAACTAGGAAATTCACAAAATCCCTGTGGACCGACCCGTACTCACTGGCTAGCTACCAAGCGACGCCGTTCTTGATTACGGTTTAGAAATATTTTTGATCAATCAGTTGGACAGGAGTAGGATCAACATTTGGATAAAAAGGTGAACAAACTTGTTGATCCCAAGAACTGGAAGTGTTGAAAAGAGTGAAAGATCGGTTACGAGATTGTTCAATATGTTCAGCAATAGACATGGGTTTCGAAGTTACAACAGGACTCGAAAAAGGAGTATCAACGTAAGAAGGTGGTGAAGGTTGAAATAGTTGATACAAAGTAGATTGCGGAGTCGAACTGTTTCTCCTAAACGCTTCTATTCGATCTTTCAAAGAAATTTTGGGCATGGAGGGGTCGTCCGTAATTCGACCAAAACAATTCGCGTAGGAAGCAATGTTTGGATGAGGGTACCAAAGTTCGGCAAGAGTTTTGTGAGGTGGGGTAACCATGATGTAAGAAAGGAGAAGAAAAAGAATGTGGGTGCAAGTGGGGTGCAATGGATTTCTTAGCGACAAATGGCAAGTTTTTATATTTTTTTTTCGTTTTGTGTTCTTTTTATAAGGAGCTTTTTGCAAAAAGATTTTTAGTAAAAAGCTTAGACACACGTTCAAGCAATCACAAAATGCACAATCAAGCCTAGATCTAGGGTCACCTAGGTCAACTAGACTGCTCCTAACTGTTCCAAAGGGCAAGTTGTGAGGACCTCAAACCGCCTCTTCACCGCCAATTGTGGCCAGGTAAGCACAAGTAGAGAAAGGAGGGATCCGCTCACGAATTACCGTGGACGGGCCTTTTAAAGTTACCTTTCCCTACCTGTCTAGCCTAGTCACCACAAAGTCAAGTTAGGATCAACGATCGATACCTACAACTATTCCTTTATCCTATTGAGCGCGAAGTCCTTAGGGCTGAGTCTAATCTTTTTTTAATTAACTTGATGGTCAATGCAATATGCTTTATGTGATTTTTGGGGTCCTGGGAAGGGTAATGAAATCCCCGCCCAATCTGGATTGGTGTTCAAGCCCCTTAAAGTCAGTTTTAAAAATGCAAAGCAGTAAACACAATCACTTGCAAACAATTTTTTAGCGCGGCACAAAGAATCCTGCACAAGATCAAGTTATTGGAGAAGGGGAGAAGTTTTTGCTCAAAGAATCCTGCAGGAAATTTTTACAGAGAAGATATCAGGGGGTTCAGAAGAAGAAAATAAGCTTACAGAGAAAATTTCAAATGATGACGTCACTACCCCGCAGCGGTTCCGCGGTCAAAGATGGGTCAACGCGGCGGTTCCGCGGTTGACTTGGCTGTTCAGATCCCACAATCTCTTCTGTTTCTCTGTTCTGATTATCCTCTGCTTGTTCAGATCTGTTTTTTTTTTTTCTGTTTTGCTCTCTGGAATTTTCCACATCTGAATCCGTTCGTCGATCCTGCACAATTCAAAAGAAAACACCCTTCAAAGAATAACAAGATGATAATTTTTTTTTATTTTTATATTTTTCAGTTTTTATGATTTTTTCAATTTTTATATTAACCCGAAATTACAAAAAGAAAATAACAATGCCATCCCCGGCAACGGCGCCATTTGATTTAATGATAGGTTTTACGATCAAAAAATGGTTTACCGCAATCAAGAACGGCGTCGCTTGGTAGCTAGCCGGTGAGTACGGGTCGGTCTACAGGGATTTTGTGTATTCTCAATTTGTTCTAACGAGTTAATTTCAAACGGTGTTGGATTGATTATCACTAAAAACTAAGTTTGATCTAGACTAGGATTAAAACCTTGCTAGGGTTAGGTTGAGCTTAAATTTGGAAAGTCAATATTCCTCACCGCTTTCTATGCCCTAATTAAGATATATTAGGTGTTATGGTAATAATTAATAAAGTGGATTAGTACCATCGGGAAGAAACGATATTTCTTCCTCTAGGTTCTTGTCCTTCCTTTCTTAATTCTTACCCTAACCTCTATGGAAAACATGCACAACCGGTCTTTTAAACTACGATATCACCGCTACCTCGTGGGATAGGGTGCCGTAGGGAGCGGTGTGTGTATGTATGCATGGAGTTCTATAAAAATATGTGATGGGCAAGAAAGGGGTGAGAGATTTTCATCTCACAAACCTTTCCTATTCCTAACCCTAACAAGCGAGGATCTACTCACTCATTAGGGAATTGATAAACATGTTCTAAACTGATTAACTAGGGCAGATAATAAAAGTTATGCTAGGGCAGATAATAAAAGTTATACTAGGGCAGAAAGAAAATTAACTAGGGCAATAAAAAGAAAACTTACTCTAATTATTATTTGA
This sequence comes from Agapanthus africanus, assembly GCA_030015575.1. NCBI lineage: Eukaryota > Viridiplantae > Streptophyta > Magnoliopsida > Asparagales > Amaryllidaceae > Agapanthus > Agapanthus africanus. The sequence goes on along the minus strand of JASDDO010000028.1, from coordinate 88,570,519 downwards.
TGCTCTCTTCAATCATTACAGGAATTGAATTCTGAATTTTGATAAATAAAATGAGGCACAAGAAGAGGCATACCTCAAAAAGAGGTTTAGGGTTTCTATTTATAGATCATAGAAACCCTAGGGTTACATTCGATTCACATCCGCATTTACAAATATACCCTAAAGAAGCCTAGTCAACGTACCGCCGCACCGACTCAAAATTGCACCGACACGTGCTCCATATGGCCGCGGAACCGCGGCCAAAAGCCAGGTTTGGCCGCGGTTCCGCGGCCATGTTGTGGGGTCGTTGGTTCAATTTTTCTGGTCTTGGTCTAGTTGCATTTGGGTACTTGTTTCTTCACTTGGTTTCTCAGATTGTCTTCTAGTTTTCTTCCAGATTTCCACAGTGTATAATATCGTGGACTTTTACCGTTTGCTTCGTGTCGAAGTCTTGAACCTTGCGCTGCCTTTTTGCTTTGTGAAATTGTCCATTGATCTTCGTTTATTATTCAAACTGTAGGCGTGATCAAGATTCTTCCATTTGTTGGTCGTAGTCTCACTTTTGTATCGTCTTTTTATCATTTTCACTGTTTTGTTCCGAGAACCTGTAACCTGCAACTATGTAGCAGACATGGATCAAAAGCACATGTTTATTTGTAAAATGAATATGAATGGGGAATATAATAATGCAAAATTATGTTATGAACAGTGACCATATCCGGCCTGATATGACCAAATCATGTACCCGCCGGGATATACGATCCCGAAGTTTCACGTAACAAAGGAACAGGCAATCCCTACCATCATGTCGCACAATTTAGAGCACTATGCGGCACTACTGGAGGCGATGACAAATTGTTGTTTTGCCAATTCGTCGGGAGTTTGTCCGAGATAGTTTTCGAATGGTACTCAGAGCTCCCAATTGACTCTGTGAAAACCTTCTCCGAAATGGAACTGTTCACACAACGGTTCACCAGCGCAAGTGAACGCACCCCGAACACGGCACTAATCAATGCCGGAGTAAAACCAGGAGAAACTTGGGTCCAATATGTGATTCGGTAGCGGAACCTTTGGTCTAAATATGAACAATGCATCGAAGAGTCTCCAGTCGTAGGCATGTTCATCGGGACCCTCGATCCCTAATCGACTGTGTCCCAGTTCATGACATCCTTCAAACCCACAACCTTTCAGGTGCTGATAGACAAGTTGACCTAAATGGATCAGATGGGTTATGGCCCCTCCTCCTCAAATAAGGACTCTCGAAATAACAAGGATAAAGGGAAAGTGTCCTTCGTTGCCAACACGCAACAACAACCGAACGGTCCAAAACCGGCTACTCACCAAAACAACGCACGTACACACCCGTCCTTAGAAGAAAGATTGGGACGTGCATACTCATTCCCTCGCGACAAGATGAAAAGACTGTTTGAACCGGCGATGCGTAATAACCTCATCACATTGCCAGACCCACGGTGTCCAGTATAACCCGGCGACGCCAACAACCCCAACTACTGCTCCTATCAGCGAGCCACCCAATTGAAGATTGCTACATCTTTAAAAATTGGGTTAAGGACCAGTATCAGTAGGGAAAGTTCGCACTGTCTGATAACTGAAGAGTAGATCTGCCCCAAAAGCACGCTCCTAAAAAGGTGGACGTGCAGGGGGCATCATGCTCACTTGTGGAAGAAGCCCCATGGGAAGTAACCCTTTCAGTGAAAACTAAAAGAATGCTGAAAGATCTATAGGCATGCCCGACGATCAAGTGGAAAAGCCCGCTTGAACCCGAAATTATTAACGGGGTGCTGAAACCACGTCCCATACCAAAAGTTATTGACAAGGGAAAAAGCCCCCAAGTCAAGCCGTCAAAGTCTTCTAAGAAAAAGAAGAAGACCAAGAAACCCGTGCAGCCTGTCGAGTATGACGACAAACGCACAATGCTTCAGAAATACATAGACACGCTGGAAAAATATAATCAGAAGGCATGGACACTAGTCACGCTCGAAAAATATAATCAGAAGGTGTGGACACTAGTCACGCTCGAAAAATTCCTCAAGTATATTTTTGAAGACGGAGACAGTGACAATGACGAGGGAAATAACTCATCAGAAGAAGTGGAAGACTATGTAGTAAGTTGCAACATAGTCTACCATTCGTCGTTATATGACGAAGAAGCTCCCTCAGAGTCAAAAAATGACGTGGAGGAACCGGGGGCAGAATCGGGACTAAAATCCCCGAAATTGCCAGAAGAAGACTTGATTGAGAGACTTTTAAACGAAGCCTTTCAAAAAAGCAAAGGCGACCGAGAACGTGAGATAGCCATATATGAAAAGGCTAAGCATCAGCGTATGAATAAAGAAGCTGCGGTGAGAACGAGTCATGAAACGCTTCGACCAAACCGAAGCACACCTGTAACAAATAAAAGTAGCATCAAAACAGAGAAGCGGTTCGCCGAAGCCCTATCAATGGGGATGAAACTGCCACCACTCATGTTATGCACTCCAGGAATCCCATATTTCTACAGGGGAGAATTATATCCAAAATACTGCCTATATCATCGAAGGGTCGCTCACCCCATTTAGGAATGCAGTGCCTTCACGAAGTGGTGGTAAGGATATGTTGCCCATCGAAAACACTTCAAGAAGGAGAAGCGTGAAGCTCGCGCACGCCGATGTGAAAGTGGCGAGAAGAAAACGCATAAAGAAACGAATGGCAACTGTCATATGGTTGGTACCAGTTCGGAAGGGGAAAAACCTTAAGTTCTCACCTTTGGGAGCGATTTTGAGGACGAAATACCCCCGACTCTCTTTGAAGACTCCGCCTCGGGAAAATAGGAGGATGAGAAGAATTACAAAAATATTCAGCTGTATAACCGTACGCTACCTGAGAAGAATTTCGGACCTGCAAACAAAGATTCGAACAAAAAAGGCAAAGGGAAAGGGAAGATGCCCGAGGAAATCGCCCTTGATGAAGAAGCAGTCAAAGAGCTCGCCGGAAACGACCCGCCTAAGAAAAACAAGGTGGATTACAACGTCCCAGCACATCTGAGGAAAATACCCTCACAGCGAAGCATATTGGATGCTCTCTTCTTGTCCAAAGAAGCACGAGATTCCGTGATCAAGACGTTACAAGAGCCCGATCAGTTCCAAGCTATCCTTGCAGAAGAAAAGATGAAAGATGAACTGGCAGAGGTCCACACGGCTGATATTACATTCAGCATTGAAGATCTACTCCTCGGTACGTGCGAACATAATCGCCTATTATATGTCACCGGGTACTGCCATGAAATTAAGATAGGGAAAATTCTTGTCGACAACGGATCCTCCGTTAATCTTCTCAATATGAGAGTGCTGAAAGAAATTTGCATAAATGTTAAGCCTTTTACCCGAGATAAAATTACCATCTCCGGGTTCGACTCGCAGTCGTCACGGACACTTAGGTCCTTAATACTGATGCTACGCTTCGGGCTGCTCGTCACTGACATCAAATTTCATGTCATTGACGCTAAAACTTACTATAATGCCCTACTCGGCAGGCCTTGGTTACACGACTACAACATCATCCCTTCTAAACAATATTAGTGTATGAAGTATTTCAAGAATAGCATGGAGGACACCGTCACGCGAGAACTAAATCCGTTCTCGGTAAATGAAGTGCGGAAGTATGAAGATGCAAAGTACTTTTGCCGGACTTTGAGGATACTGAAAGATGCCACAAGCCGGAGAATAACAAAAATCCGCGGCCACCATCCTGATCTTTGGAAGCGATACTGAGTAATATGAACAAATAGTCTACTCGGGGCAACCCCAAAAGAAAAAAAATAAGCCCGGGCCATCTACTCCTATTTTGGTCTTTGGCAGCGACTCCGAAGACGAGACCGATGCAGTGTTCTCCGTCCACCCGTCAATACAGACTCTTGCTGAAGCAGATCAGAGTCTATAAATCATGATAGCTCCGCCTTGACACTATAGAGAATTTGATGCACTCAATACATACAGCGTAAAAGAACTGCAAACCTTCTACGTGCCTTCTAGGTGAAGAGGTGAAAAGGCGATCCTCTTCTACAAATCTACAGAGACCAAGGTAGAAAAAGAAGATTGGCATTGTGTCAACCCCGCTCTTGATAGGTTCCATCCTATCCATATACCAAGATATTATGCGGAGGGATTAAAGAAACTGTTAAAACACTAAGGCGTACCTTTCGAACAAACGGTTCGACAGACCCAATTCTACAAAGAGATTTGGGATATTCCCGGGACTCAGCAAAAGAAGCCTAACGAGAAAATGGAAACGGCTGGGCTGGGATACATTCGTTCCAAGAAACGGGAGCAAATCTACAGTTTCCATGTTGTAAACAGCTTGAATGAAGAGGAAAACGCTCTTCCAAGTAGCCATGACATCAAATCGGAGCGAGATCCCGCTTTAAAAACGTTAAATCCGTCGCTCGAAGAACAAATTTACAAGATAATAAAAGAAGCTTGTCAAGCGAGCCGGGATAACCACAGCCGCAAAATGGCCATTTATGAAAAGGCCAAGACGCAGCGTCTCAGCAAGCAGTCGGTGGAAGAAGTAGACTGTAAGGTTCTTCATCCCCAGCCCGCTATGTGTTTTCACGAAGGAGAAAATCTCGAAGCGAAGCTAAAAATAGGGCGAGGAACACAAACAACGTTCAAATACAACAAAGCAGATCTAATATGCCGTTCAATAGAGAAAAGCTTAATTGGAGAACGTCATTTATAAAGAAGATGGGTCAGGAATATTCGTTCTCACGAGATAAGACAGGGAAAATATTTAACCTTGTCATGAAGCACCAAATGATGACACTTCCGGAGTCTCGGCACCCCGAACAGATATATGAGGTCCATCATCCGGATTATTGCTCTTATCATCGAGCAATAAGCCATCCCCTTAAGGACTGTTTCACATTTAAAGACTGGGTGGAGGATCAATACCAGTAAGGCAGGTTTATCCTATCTGACGGCTAAAAGGTAACCCCGTCTCAAAAACACGAGCCAAAGAAGACCTATACCGTCAGGATAGGACCAGCTCGACCGTGAAAATGGAAGCGGACTCGTATCTGCCATATGGTAACTCTCTCAAAAAAAGGAGAGGATGAAAATATGATTGACTTCTTCGGGTGCTTCGCAAAAGAAGATGATGATGAGGAGATCTCAGAATTTCCACTGACACCAAAAGAACTGGAGGATGGGATACACATCACGGCAGACAACCTAAGAAAAATCGACTTAGGGACGGAGGGCGATCCGAGGCCGACGTTCGTCAGTGAGCTACTATCTACAAAACAAGTAGCCACACTCAAAGGCTTGCTTATGAAGTAAAAAAACTGCTTCGCATGGACCTACTTCGAAATGACGGGTCTAGATCCAGAAGTAGCAGTACATAAATTGGCCATATCGCCAGACATAAAGTCAATCAAGCAGGCACCAAGAAGGATGCGACTCGAACTTGAGATGGGTATCAATGCTGAAGTCAAGAAACCAATCAACTCCAGTTTCATCTAAGAAGTTCAATATCCCGACTAGATCTCTAATATCGTTCTGGTGATGAAGCAAAATGGGCCAGTCTGCATTTGAGTGGACTTTCGGGACCTCAACAAAGCATGCTCGAAAGATGACTTCCCAATACACGTTACCGAACTGATGATCGACAACACATCCACCCACGAGGTTTTCTCCTTCATGGATGGATCTTCAGGATACAATCAAATAAAAATAGACCCTGAGGACCAGAAGCATACCGCTTTCCGGACACCGTTACGCGTATTCTGCTACAAGGTGATACTCTTTGGCTTGAAGAACGCTGGTGCTATCTACCAAAGGGCCATGACAAAGATCTTTGATGACCTCATACACCAGATCGTTGAATGCTACATCGACGACTTTGTGGTGAAGAGAAAATCTCATGAGAAGTATTGGGAACATCTAAAATGGTGTTCCAACATCTTCGAAAGTATAATCTGAAGATGAACCCTCTAAAATACGCATTTGGAGTTGTTCATATCAGATTTTTGCATTTTTATACCGCCCAATTTTTATCACATTGCTTATCGGTAGGTACTCTTGAGCCCTGTTTGCTAGTCAATTGCAGGATACAGGTTCTCGGCTCTAAACGGTGAAATTCATGGAAAAGCACGACAAAATCCGGATTACTGCCAACCACAGATAAAACACGGGTCTCCGCTCTCTATCCGTATATTGCCGCACACCAGTATAAAGAGACAAAATGGCAAATCAATGTCATTTTCATGCACAAAGCTCAATGGCAACATAAGATCCAACGTATCTACGCGGAGCTCGAGGAAATCATGACAAAAAGATCCATATCAAATCACCTTTTGGTTTGCTGGAATTCTGGAAAAATTGTGAAGAGTTTCTGAGAAAAAACATATACCAAACAGCAGACAACATCAAACCAGGGGACCCCACAAAATCCGAGGAGCCAACTCCTCTAAAGCGCCGCGGTTCCGCGGCATAAGCATGCTTAGACCGTGGAACCGCGGCCGTACGGCCTCCTCAGTTGACGATGTTTCAGGGGTATTTTGGTCATTCTATATGGAGGCAGTTTGTTGCCCTAGGTTTCCATTTCCCTGCCTATAAATAGTCCAGAACTTGCCAAAGCCAAAGGTGCTAATTCTTGTATTTAGATTTTAGAATACATGTGTTGTTCTTCTTCCTCCTCTCATCTCTTCTCCATTAAAAACTTGTAGTGAGCTTTTGTGAGTGAAGAATGAATAAAGGAGTTCTTGTTCTTACCATGCTTATCTTGTTGTAATTGTTAATTATATCTGCTTGTATTTTTCATTTGCTAATCTACTTGTTGTTATTTGTTTCTTTCTTGTTCTCTTTTTCTTTATCCTTAAAACAACTATGATAAGATCCTTTCCGAGGTGGGGTCGCAAATAGCTAGTTATAATTTTCTAACCTCTTTCTTTCTACCTTCCTCCTTTGTTTTATTTTCTTTTTTCTTGTGATGGGTGAGTAGTTTTCATACTTGTTAGGGTAGGATATAGGATGTTTGAGAGAAGGAAATCTCTCTTACTCTTTCCTTGCCCAACATCTTAATTCGGACTCCCGTTAATTGAACCACAATCCGCTCCCTATGGCACCCTATCCTACATGATAGCGGTGATTTCTTAGTGAGACCGGTTGTGGTTGAATTAACCGGAGGTTAAGGCTAAGAGCCAAGAACGGACGGACAAGCACCAAAAGGAAGAACTTATGAGTTGGAAAGCCTAGCTTATACTCGCAAGTTCCTTCCTAGTCGTGTTATTCCCCGTTGTTGCCGATTACCGTAACACCGATATTAAGAATGGCAACGAAAGAAGTGAGCGACTCCTAACTCAAACTAACCTAATCCTAACCCTAACAAGCTCTCTTTACATATCATTTTAGTACATAGTTAATCTCAAAACAAACCTGGACATTTGGACTTAACTCGTTAAAGCACATAGAAAAAGATTCCCATCTTCCTGCGGACGACCCGTACTCAATCGGCTAGCTACAAGCGAAACCGTCTTGATTGCGGTAATAAACTTAAGCACGCAAAAACTCTAACAATCAAATGGCGCCGTTGCGGGCGATAAAAGAACAAAATCTGTCTCTCGAAGATGCGGGCAGCCATCGGAAGCTGCAGTTGAACGAATTGAGCGAGCTCAGGGATGAGGCTTACGACAACGCGGTTGTCGTTAAAAACCGAACGAAGGTGTTTCACGATAAACACCTTTTGCGCAAGACATTCGTACCTGGTCAACAGGTACTGCTTTACGACACCCGGCTACACTTCCATCCAGGAAAGCTCAGATCTCGCTGGAAAGGGCCGTATTTTGTGCGGAATGTGTATCCGCATGGCGCTGTGGATTTGGAGAATCCAAAGGACGGTTCATTTTTCAAAGTAAATGGACACCGACTTAAACCGTACCTTAGCGCCGAACCGACAGAGGAGCTTCTGGTCTTACAGGAGCCGGTTTACCCTGCATAATCTTCCTCTGCCTACCACCAAACTTTGGTTATCCATCCAAGAACAGTGGACACTGTTCCAAATAAGTTTGGGGGGTATGTACATACCATTTTGTATCTATTTGTGGATATTCTTTTCAATTTTTGCTATTTTTCTTTTCTTTAAAAACAAAAACAAAAAAATTTGTGTATATCTAACCGACAATTTTGACCCTTCAAATGATCTCTTCATGCAATGACAGTGAGGACATTGTCCAGTTCAAGTTTGGGGGTACACTCGGTGCGCATTTCTAACCTTCGCATTCATATGTATATTTTGCATCTGCATATTAAAATCCATAAAACCCATAAAAATCAGAAAATTTTCTAAAAACATAAAAACTTTTGTGTCAAGTTAGCTAGTGGGAAATCTCTGATTCAACATTTCAACGGTTTTGTTTGATAAGATAAGAATAACTAAATCTTATTTTTAGATTTTGAAAACCTGAAAGATAACTCTCCTTTGAACTTAACTATAGCTGATATACGTCTTTACATCACACTACACGTGTCGTGAGTTTTGGAAATTAGATGATAAGTCTTTTATGTCTAAAAACTTTTAAATGGATAAATGATTTTCTGAGGATCAATAGGTTTGTTCTGAAATAAGTAATATCAAGAATAGTTTATGAAGTGAAGTGAATATGAAGGAATGTTATTGATACCTTAATTGGAACTAAGTCTGAAAAATAACCCATCTGGAACTTGATTGGAATGATTACACACCGAACCCACTAAACACGTCTTTTATCCAAAAAATAAATTGAACTGCCGGTTATATCTCCGTTCGTATTGAATCATCATAATTTTCACGCCAAATTGTCTTTTGTTTTTGGACCTAGGTAACTTGAGTAATTAAGTCCGCTGGGGTGTTTCTATACCTAATGCCCTAAAGCCAACTGGTTTGGGTGCATTGGCCCAAAGCTCGTTAAGAAGCCTAGAAAGTCCAGATTGAAACAAAGTCAAGCAAGTGTTCTCTCCGAGTTAAAATTCCTAACGGTTCTTCGTGTGAGAATAATCTTGATAAAAGACAGGCTTTTATAAAAAAACTTTTAGCGGAGATATGAAGGTTTTATTCTATGATAAAGACTATTGCACGTTCACAGAGGTGTGTATGAAATGAAAACAAGAAAAAGGTGGAGTGAAAAATAAGACCTATTTTCCTATTAAGGAAGATAGAAATTCTGAAGTTGAAACCTTTATGGAAAACGAAACTTGAAAAATTCTTAACTCTTTATAAAACTTATGTGATCCTTTTAAAATTTTTATCTAGGCTTTATTGTATGACATGATTCGACCCTTCTGGAACTTAACGACACTATTTGCACTGCATGTAAAGACATATAAAATCTTAAGTTAAATAAGAAGCGAGATGTGAAAAATAAAGGTTCGATAGTCTAGACTTAGGATCAAAGAATTGTTATTTTCTGAAACAAAACTTTAGGGTTTGAATCATAGTTATTTTGCAAAACTAGCTTGACCGGATTTTGTGGGTAGTATCCGCTGAAAACCCTCAGGAGACAACACTCCTCCTACTAGGGACACCTAGAGGTTTAACGGCTTGTTGCACGTGCTCAGTGCAATCGCGTTCCCTGCGAAAGTGAGGTTAGGAATTTTTGTGAATAAATTGGCTTTGCTCGGGACGAGCAAATGATAAGCTTGGGGGTATTTGTTCATATCAGATTTTTGCATTTTTATACCGCCCAATTTTTATCACATTGCTTATCGGTAGGTACTCTTGAGCCGTGTTTGCTAGTCAATTGCAGGATACAGGTTCTCGGCTCTAAACGGTGAAATTCATGGAAAAGCACGACAAAATCCGGATTACTGCCAACCGCAGATAAAACACGGGTCTCCGCTCTCTATCCGTATATTGCCGCACACCAGTATAAAGAGACAAAATGGCAAATCAATGTCATTTTCATGCACAAAGCTCAATGGCAACACAAGATCCAACATATCTACGCGGAGCTCGAGGAAATCATGACAAAAAGATCCATATCAAATCACCTTTTGGTCTGCTGGAATTCTGGAAAAATTGTGAAGAGTTTCTGAGAAAAAACATATACCAAACAGCAGACAACATCAAACCAGGGGACCCCACAAAATCCGAGGAGCCAACTCCTCTAAAGCGCCGCGGTTCCGCGGCATAAGCATTCTTAGGCCGCGGAACCACGGCCGTACGGCCTCCTCAGTTGACGATGTTTCAGGGGTATTTTGGTCATTCTATATGGAGGCAGTTTGTTGCCCTAGGTTTCCATTTCCCTGCCTATAAATAGTCCAGAACTTGCCAAAGCCAAGGGTGCTAATTCTTGTATTTAGATTTTAGAATACATGTGTTCTTCTTCCTCCTCCTCTCATCTCTTCTCCATTAAAAACTTGTAGTGAGCTTTTGTGAGTGAAGAATGAATAAAGGAGTTCTTGTTCTTACCATGCTTATCTTGTTGTAATTGTTAATTATATTTGCTTGTATTTTTCATTTGCTAATCTAGTTGTTGTTATTTGTTGTTTGTTTCTTTCTTGTTCTCCTTTTCTTTATCCTTAAAACAACTATGATGCTTACGCTTGATCCTTGCCGAGGTGAGGTCGCAAATAGCTAGTTGTAATCTTCTAACCTCTTTCTTTCTACCTTCCTCCTTTGTTTTATTTTCCTTTTTCTTGTGATGGGTGAGTAGTTTTCATACTTGTTAGGGTAGGATAAGGGAAGTTTGAGAGAAGGAAATCTCTCTCACTCTTTCCTTGCCCAACATCTTAATTTGGACTCCCGTTAATTGAACCACAATCCGCTCCCTACGGCACCCTATCCTACATGATAACGGTGATTCCTTAGTGAGACCGGTTGTGGTTGAATTAACCGGAGGTTAAGGCTAAGAGCCAAGAACGGATGGACAAGCACCAAAAGGAAGAACTTATGCGTTGGAAAGCCTAGCTTATACTCGCAAGTTCCTTCCTAGTCGTGCTAATCCCCGTTGTTTCCGATTACCGTAACACCGATATTAAGAATGGCAACGAAAGAAGTGAGCGACTCCTAACTCAAACTAACCTAATCCTAACCCTAACAAGCTCTCTTTACATATCATTTTAGCACATAGTTAATCTCAAAACAAACCTGGACATTTAGACTTAACTCGTTAAAGCACATAGAAAAAGATTCCCATCTCCCTGCGGACGACCCGTACTCAACCGGCTAGCTACAAGCGAAACCGTCTTGATTGCGGTAATAAACTTAAGCACGCAAAAACTCTAACAATCAGGTGTCTCCTTAGGAAAATTCCTGGGATTCATCATTCGTCACCGAGGTATCGAAATCGATCCCTCAAAAATCAAGGCGATTATGGAAATACCTTCTCCAAGGAAAGCTTGCGTATATCCGGCGGTTTATAGCCAATCTCTTCGGAAAATGCCGTCCCTACAACTATCTGATGAAGAAGGGGACCCCGTTCGTCTGGGATCAGAAGTGCCAAAATGCACTAGACGAAATAAAGAAATACCTGCAAAATCTTCCTGTATTAGCCACTCCGGTTAAAGGAAAACCCTTTATCCTATATACAAAGCCCTTGAGGGTTCTCTAGGCGTATTGTGTGCACAAGAAAACGATCAAGAAAAAGAAAGAGCTCTGTACTATTTAAGTCGAGTTCTCCTGTGGGCAGAAAACAACTATTCCCCCATCGAAAAGCATTGCCTGACGCTGATCTTCGCAATAACGAAACTCAGATATTATGCATTGGCACATAAGGTCCATCTAATATTAAAGGTGGATCCTCTTAAATATCTGATGTCAAAGGCCATACGAACAGGAAGACTTGCCAAATAGGCCCTCCTCCTGGTGGAGTTCTCGATAACGTATCGACCTCTCAAAACAGTGAAAGGACAGGCCATCGCTGACTTTCTCACGGAGCATCCGATACTAGCCAACTCTCCCTAAATTATGAGTTGCCGATTAAACACGCGTTCGACGCAGTCAAAGAAGAGAAAGAGGAAAATGATTCTCAATGGTAACTCTACTTCGATAGAGTATCTTCTATGAAGAGGCAAAAGCAAAACACTCCCATAATCAAAACCGGGGTGGGTCTTATCTTCGTGATCCCGCAAGAAGGAATATTGCGTTACGCCCTCTCTTTGATGAAACCTGGGACTAATAATGAAGCGGAATATAAAGTTTTGATATCCGGTCTTGAGATCGCTATCGACATGGAGATCCAGAACCTCCTCATATATGGAGACTCCCAGCTAATTGTTAATCAAGTAAATGGCGATTATCAAACATGCAAGCCAGAGCTGATAAAGTATGGCGAAAGAGTGCAGCAACTGTTGACACAAATCTCTTCATATACCCTGGAAAGCATACCGCGAGCGGAAAACAGTAAAGCGGATGCGTTAGCCAAATTAGCTAAAGAATTGGCCGATGAAAATCTCGATGATGTAAGGATCATTGTGCAAAGCCGTAGGGTCCTCGCGCCAACAGATAAATTTTCGAAAGACCTGATAGAACTACCCAAGGGAGAAGAAATGACCGAACAAGTAGTCCTTCAAATAGAGTACGGACAAGTGGTCAAGGACTGGAGGGAAATCTTCATAGACTACTTTAAACCCCAACGAATGCCCGAAGATGCGTCGTCGAGACGTCGGCTCATGAAACGAGCTTTGTTATTTGCCTTCGTCAGTGATACTCTATATAAGAGATCATTCGACTGCCTCGAATATTATTGTCCCACGATGATTCAGGACTGCCTCAAATATGCGAAGTAATGTCACTCATGCCAAATTCACGGGGACTTCATACATCATCACCCAAATCCGCTACACCCGAAAGTGGCCAGCTGGCCATTCGAAATATAGGAAACCGATATAATTGGCCTTATCGAACCGGCATCATCCAAAGGACACCGATTTATACCGGAAACAACCGACTACTTCTCTAAGTGGGCAGAAGCAGTACCGCTAAGGGAGGTGAAGACGAAAAATATCCTCCATTTCTTCAAGACCCATATCATATACTAGTTCGGGACTCCGCGATGGATAATCTCGGATAATGGGCCAGCTTATAGAAGTCACAAAATAAGTCGCTTCACATAGCAGCATAAAATAGACTGGAGATACTCTTCAGTTTATAATCCTCGGGCCAACGGTCTAGATAAAGTCTTCAACAAGATCTTGCCCATGGTTATAAACAAGACGGTGTCTAGAAACAAAAAGGACTGGCACGAAAGCCTGCATGAAGCTCTTTGGGCGTACTGAACAACGTTCAAGACGACCACATATGCACTGGTGTTTGGCGCGGAAGCAGTGCTCTCCCTGGAGATAGAACTCCCCTCTTTACGAGTAGCAGTTCAATACGAGCTAACAGATGAAGAAAATACTCATTTTAGGCTCGAGGAGCTCAATGCCCTCGACGAAACCTGCCAGATAGCACAGCAAAATTAGGAAGCTTATAAGGCAAGGATGACTCGGTAATATGAAAGACTGACTAGGCCGAGAACATTCCACCAAGGCAAACTCATGCTGGTTGTCAAAAGACCGATGATTCCCAATCGTGCAAAACGGGGGAAGTTCAAGCCAAATTATGAAGGCCCGTATATTATAGACAAAGTCTACCAAGGTGGAGCCTACTTGCTCATGGATATGCATGGAGAAAAACCATTCTGGCCAGTAAACGACCGATTCCTCAAAAAGTACTACGCTTGACGAGTCATGACTTAGGTCAATGATAGATGACGATGCTTGTGTCTGCTCGCTATCTTCCTGAGTCAGAACTCTGAAAGTAGTACCAAAAAAGCTCCGTCGCCCAAAAAATAGTGATATTGGACCGAGACGTCCCTAAACTAGCGCGTTGCCCCAAACATAGGAATGTTGGACCGAGAAGTTCCTAAACTAATAATGGACTGAAATGTCCCTAAACTAGTGCGTCGTCCAAAATACAGCGATATTAGACCACTACGTCTTTAAACTGGGTTTGGACCGAAACGTCCTTAAACTAAATACTCGCCCCAAAATACAACGATAATGAACTGTCATGTTCTTAAACTAACATGTTTAGCCCTACGGTGAATCCTTATATTGATCAATGTATACAATCCACAGGCATAAACAATTCATAGCTCTCCCACATCCTACATGATACGGTCCTTCAAAAAAGATCAGGGCCTACAGCTAATGGTGTGTTACCTTACGGGCCGCTTAAAAAAACGGTACGTCCCCAAGAGAAATAGGCACGGATGAAAACCCGAAAGGGCGCTATGAGTACAAATAGCAGGACTACCAGCGAACTAGTGAAAACCCGAAAGAGCGCGAACTCATTAAAAAAAGGAAAAGATGCACTTGCAAAGTCCTCATGACTTTGTTAGGGGAAAACACCTGTATGAGATCCTTACAACTCACAAAAGAGCAACAGACTTAGAAATCCACATGATTTCTAAGGAGAAAACTCATCTACGAGATACTCACGACTTGTAAGGAGAATATACCTTCTATAAGACCCTCACGACTTATAGAATTCAAAAGTCTTAAGTTACAGGGATCTAAACCTGTTCTTAAGCCACCAAAACCCCACAAAACTTTGATGCCCTATAAGTGGTCCAATATTGACTCTTGTATACAATCCACGTGCATAAATAAATATATTCCCCACTAAGTCCCATAAATGGCAAGAAATATCCCTATATGGTGAACATCTGCTTGTAAGTCCTTTCGATTTATAAGGAGAAAACACTCATGTAAGATCCTTACGACTTATAAATGAAAACACACTTAGAAATCCCCACAATTCCTAAGGAGAAAACACACCTATGAGATTGATTGAATGAGGATTTTCATATTGTATCTTAAGTTTTAAAGTAACCGCAATCAAGACTGTAGGGTGTTTTTCGTCACCCCATTGAGATAGGAATACGCGCACGCTTGTCAGGCGTACTACAGATTCCTCATGCCTAGGGTAGGCTGGGGTTTAATGATTGTGGGGATCCGAATCTCCGGCAGCCACGGACTAAGCTGCCGTTAATTACCCCTCGCCTTTGGAGCGGGGGAACCTCCGATTGACGGGTTAAATTGGTCATGCGAACTCAATGTGCAGTGTGCATGTGATGTGTTTTGAAAGGGGTTTTTGGGTATATTGGGAGCCACGCAGAGTTTTTACGGGGGTCCCGCTACCCGGATAGCGGGCTGGGGGTCAAGGGGGCTAGCAGCCCCCTTACGGGGTGCAGGGCAGCACCCCGTTAGAATTTTTTTCTAACAGGGATAGTGTCGTGGAGTATGTGTGTGTGTAAATATGTATACATATGTATATATATATGTATGTACATAAAAAGAGGGGGAAAGGCATCCAAAGGATGCGTGGGGGCAGCACCTTGGGCGCTATGCGCCTAGGTGCTGTGCGCTGAGGCGCTAGAGTGCCACGTGTCGGCATGTGGGCGCTCTGCGCTTGAGCGCTGGGCGGTTGAGCGCAAGCGTGCCACGTGTCGGCACGTGGGCGCTTTGCGCTTCATCGCCTGACGCTCGAGCGAGCGCAAGCGCGCCATGTGTCGGCACGTGGGCGCTTTGCGCTTGAGCGCAGGGCGTTGTAGTGCAAGCGCGCCATGTGTCGGCACGTGGACGCTTTGCGCTCGAGCGTCGAGCGCAAGCGCGCCACGTATCGGCACGCGGGCGCTCTGCGCTGTAGCGCCGGCGAGAAAAAAAGGCTTTTAGCCAAAAAAAATTCTCGGGAGAGAAATCAGAGAGAAGTTGAACTCCTGAGTGTGTGTTTTTTTGGGTTTAGTGAAAGGGGTTCTTCTTCTTCCTCCTTTGTTAGCTGGATCTTGAAGATCAAGAGATGTGAGATCTCAAAATCTCTTCTTTTTGGGATCTAAAGACATATCCAAGTTCCCCTTTGTGGGTTTGGTGGTGGAAAAACTATTTTGTTTTTGAAAAGGAAGAGTAAAACTTTTGATTTAATTCAGAAGAAAGAAGAAGGTTTGAGACCTTCAGAAAAAGGAAAGAGATACAAACCCTTGGTTTTTTTGAGAGAATGAAAGTGTTGTTTTTTTTATTCATCATTATTTTGCCTTATATAGGCTTACATATTTACATATAGCCTCTTGGGCTTTGCAAAATGGCGTTTTACCCATCCTATGGCTCATGTGCACATTAACCATGGGCTTACAAGAATTTGGCTTTATACCCATTTTGTTTACATTCATGCATAAAAAAATTACATAAAAATTATTTATGACATTATTTCGTTGTTGGCATGGGGAGGCTGGCCGCGGGCTCGACTTGGGCATGGGCCCGCTTGACCTGGGCTTGGGCCCACCTAGCTTGGGGGTTGACCTTGACTTTGACTCGGTCAACCGGGGTGTAAAATTTTTACCCCAACAAATTGCCCCCATCAATGAATGCACACCGCACATGTGGGTTGTGTGCATGAAATTGATGGATCTCCTTTTGCGTGGAGGCGACTTACTTTAGTTCCCATTTTTTTGGGATGCACTGCCCTATTTACGACATGGACGGTCGACGCTTGACGCGTTTCCGAGACGGAGTGTCCATGGTAGACGTTTCCCTGGCTCGGAGCGATCCGGTTCCTGCTTTGTAGGAAGCCTGCACTGCCCTTTTTGCGACATGGACGGTCGACACTCTGATCCGGAGCAATTTGGTAGACGTGTCCCCGGCACGGAGTGTCGCTGGTCGACGTTTCCCCAAGGCGGAGTGTCGTTGTTGGACGTTTTCCTGATGCAGAGTGTCTATGTTGGACGTTTCTCCGATGCAGAGTGTCGCTTGCTGACGTTTCCCCGGCACGGAGTGTCTGCTTGACGTTTCCCCGGCGCGGAGTGTCGCTGGTTGACTTTTCCCCGGCACGGAGTGTCTGCTTGACGTTTCTCTGGCGCGGAGTGTCGCTGGTTGACTTTTCCCCGGCACGGAGTGTCGCTGATCGACTTTTCCCCGGCGCGGAGTGTCGTTGTTGGGCGTTTCGCTGATGCGGAGTGTCTGTGTTGGACGTTTCCCCGATGCAGAGTGTCGCTGGTTGACGTATCCCCGAGACGGAGTGTCTGTTGTCGATATGCCCCCGGCACGGAGTGTCTGCTTGACGTTTCCCCGAGGTGGAGTGTCAGCTGGTTGACGTATCCCCGAGACGGAGTGTCTGCTGGTTGACGTGTCCCCGGCACGGAGTGTCCCTGATCGACTTTTCCCCGGCACGGAGTGTCGCTGGTTGACTTTTCCCCGGCACGGAGTGTCGCTAGTTAACTTTTCCCCGGCACGGAGTGTCGCTGATCGACTTTTCCCCAGCGCGGAGTGTCGGGTTGACTTTTCCCCGGCACGGAGTGTCGCTGATCGACTTTTCCCAGGCGCGGAGTGTCGCTGATCGACTTTTCCCCGGCGCGGAGTGTCGGGTTGACTTTTCCCCGGCGTGGAGTGTCGCTGATCGACTTTTCGCCGGTGCGGAATGTCGGGTTGAATTTTCCCCGGTACGGAGTGTCGCTGATCGACTTTTCCCGGGCGCGGAGTGTCGGGTTGACTTTTCCCCGGCACGGAGTGTCGCTGATCGACTTTTCCCGGGCGCGGAGTGTCGGGTTGACTTTTCCCCGGCATGGAGTGTCGCTGATCGACTTTTCCCCGGCGCGGAGTGTCGGGTTGACTTTTCCCCGGCGCGGAGTGTCGCTGATCGACTTTTCGCCGGTGCGGAATGTCGGGTTGAATTTTCCCCGGTACGGAGTGTCGCTGATCGACTTTTACCCGGCGCGGAGTGTTGGGTTGACTTTTTCCCGGCACGGAGTGTCGCTGATCGACTTTTCCCCGGCGCGGAGTGTTGGGTTGACTTTTCCCTGGCATGGAGTGTCGTTGATCGACTTTTCCCCAGCGCGGAGTGTCGGGTTGACTTTTCCCCGGCGCGGAGTGTCGCTGATCGACTTTTCGCCGGTGCGGAATGTCGGGTTGAATTTTCCCCGGTACGGAGTGTCGCTGATCGACTTTTACCCGGCGCGGAGTGTCGGGTTGACTTTTCCCCGGTACGGAGTGTCGCTGATCGACTTTTCCCCGGCGCGGAGTGTCGGGTTGACTTTTCCCCGCCACGGAGTGTCGCTGATCGACTTTTCCCCGGCGTGGAGTGTCGGGTTGACTTTTCCCCGGCGCGGAGTGTCGCTGATCGACTTTTCGCCGGTGCGGAATGTCGGGTTGAATTTTCCCCGGTACGGAGTGTCGCTGATCGACTTTTACCCGGCGCGGAGTGTCGGGTTGACTTTTTCCCGGCACGGAGTGTCGCTGATCGACTTTTCCCCGGCGCGGAGTGTCGGGTTGACTTTTCCCCGCCACGGAGTGTCGCTGATCGACTTTTCCCCGGCGCGGAGTGTCGGGTTGACTTTTTCCCGGCGCGGAGTGTCGCTGATCGACTTTTCCCCGGCGCGGAGTGTCGGGTTGACTTTTCCCCGGCACGGAGTGTCGCTGATCGACTTTTCCCCGGCGCAGAGTGCCGGGTTGACTTTTCCCCGGCACGGAGTGTCACTGATCAACTTTTTCCCGGCGCGGAGTGTCGGGTTGACTTTTCCCCGGCACGGAACGTCGCTGATCGACTTTTCCCCGGCACGGAGTGTCGCTGGTTGACTTGATTCCGAGGCGGAGCATAATTCCGGCAGGGAAGGTAGATATCCCGAGGCGAAACATGATTTCGACACGGGGTAAATTCTGGGACGGAGCATGATTCTGCCATAGAGGTTATTGGTTTGATTTGATTTGGGTTGACATCAGCATCGCTACACTAGAATATGGTACTAGGAGCGAATCAACATCTGTCTTGAGAGGATTTAGGAATTGGTTTTCTGTCGGCATCTGCATTGCTGCACTGGAATAATGCCAGGAGCAACTCATCATGTGCCCCGGGAGGATTTGGATTTGGTTTTTTTGTTTGGCATCTGCATTGCTGCACTGGAATAATGCCAGGAGCAACTCATCATTTGCCCCGGGAGGATTTAAGAATTGGTTTTGTTTTGGCATCTGCATTGCTGCACTGGAATAATGCCATGAGCAACTCATCATTTGCCCCGGAAGGATTTGGGAATTGGTTTTGTTTTGGCATCTGCATTGCTGCACTGGAATAATGTCAGGAGCAACTCATCATTTGCCCCCAGAGGATTTGGAAATTGGTGGCTTAGGAGACAGGTTTAGATCCCTGTCACCTAAGGCTTTTCCATTTTATGAACCGTAAGGGTCTCACAAAGCATTTTCTCCCTACGGGTCGTAAGGATCCCGTAGGTGTATTTTCTCCTTAGGAGTCGTGGGGACTCCTAAGTGTGTTGCTCCTTTGTGAGTCGTAGGGATCTCACGCGGAAATTTTTTTTTCCTCACAAAGTCGAGAGGACTTTGCGAGTGCATTTCATTTCTTTTTCTTCTTTTACGAGTTTGCGCCCTTTCGGGTTTTCACAAACTCGCCGGTAGTCCTGCTGTTTTTACTCACGGAGCCCTTTCGGGTTTTCATCCGTGCCCATTTTTCTTATGGACATACCGTTTTTTTTGTTTTTTTTTCGAGGGATCGGGATTGTTTTACGCCCGTGGATTGTATACGGTTTTGCAGGATGTATGATCCAGACCGTAGGGCCGGAAAAATTTCAGGACCTTATTGGCATCTGCATCGCTGCACTGGAATATGGCACCAGGAGCGACTCATCATTCACCATTGGGGTATGGGATTTGGAATTTGTTTGGCGTCTGCATCGCTGCACTGAAATACAGTACCAGGAGCGACTCATCATTCGCCACTTGGGGGTTGGGGAGCGATGGCTTAGGAGATAGGTTTAGATCCCTGTCACCTGAGACTTTTCAATCTTATGGGCCGTGAGGGTCCCATAAAAGCATTTTCTCCCTACGAGTCGTAAGGATCTCGCAGGTGTATGTTCTCCTTAAGAGTCGTGAGGACTCCCCAAGTGTGTTTTTCCTTCGTGAGTCGTAAGGATCCCATGAAGGTTTGTTCTTCCTCATGTATCGTGAGGACACATGAGTGGATTTCTCTCATTCCCAGTTTAATGACTTAGAGGTCGACTGTTTCCAGTTTAACGACTTAGAGGTCATCTGTTTCCAGTTTAAAGACTTAGAGGTCTGCTGTTTCCAGTTTAATGACTTAGAGGTCTGCTGTTTCCAGTTTAACGACTTAGAGGTCTGCTGTTTCCAGTTTAAAGACTTAGAGGTCTGCTGTTTCCAGTTTAAAGACTTAGAGGTCTGCTGTTTCCAGTTTAACGACATAGTGGTCATCTGTTTCCAGTTTAACGACATAGTGGTCATCTGTTTCCAGTTTGACGACTTAGAGGTCATCTGCTTCCAGTTTAAAGACGTAGAGGTCGTCTGTTTCCAGTTTAACGACGTGGAGGTCGTCTGTCTCCAGTTTAACGACGTGGAGGTCATCTGCTTCCAGTTTAAAGACTTAGAGGTATCCGTTTCCAGTTTAACGACGTAGAGGTCGTCTGTTTCCAGTTTAAAGACTTAGAGGTCATTTATTTCCAGTTTAACGACTTAGAAGTCGTCTGTCTCCAGTTTAACGACGTGGTGGTCATCTGTTTCCATTTAACGACGTGGTGGTCATCTGTTTCCAGTTTAACGACTTGGAGGTCATCTGTTTCCAGTTTAACGACTTGGAGGTCATCTTTTCTAGTTTAAAGACTCAGAGGTCTATCCAGGGGCATAGGTATGATGAGAATTATTTGAGCCCGTGGATTGTGTACGGTAGTCAATTTCGGGATTAACCGTAGGGCCTAGGGAATTTTGAAAAATTGGATTTTTGTTTGTGTTGTTTTTTTTGTTTTTGTTTTACCGCGATTGCTCTATCCTTTCAGCTTTTCTTATCACGAAGATCGCGATTGCCCTATCATTTCGGCTTTTATTCGCGGTTGCCCCATCATTTCGGCTTTATTTTCATCTTTATTTTACTCGCTGATTTTTATTGCGAGTTGCCCCATCATTTCGACTTTTCTCTATTTTTCTTTTATTTACACATTTTTTTGTTTATTTACATATATATATGTATATTTTTACATTCCCAGTTTAACGACTTAGAGGTCGATTGTTCCCAGTTAAATGACGTGGTAGTCGACTGTTCCCAGTTTAACGACGTGGTGGTCGATTATTCCCAGTTTAAAGACTTGGTGGTCTGTCATTCCCAGTTTAACGACGTGGTGGTCAGCGGGTGTTCCCAGTTTAATGACGTGGTGGTCTTTTTTGCTTATCCCAGCTCCTTAAACTTTGATCTTGGCGGAGCTGTGTTGATGACCTAGCTCTGTGGCTTGCCGATACATCCGAGGATTGTGAGGTTTTTCCAAGCTTATATTGGTTCTCTGCCTAATCTTTGAAAATATAGCAGTCTTCGATGGTATGAACCACCACTCTATGATATGGGCAGTATATGGGATTGCCGGTCATGTTCATTTCCCGTGGCCTCTTTGGAACAGGCAGTTGCAGACCGCTGTTCAGGGCGTCCATGAATATTTTGCGGACTTCATCCCTCCTGAAGGAGTATACCTTCTTCTTTCCCTCCATTGGATTAGGTGCCTTTACTGATGCTGGTCCTCGAGGCACATGTCTGGGAGGATTAGGTTCCCGAAAGGTTTCGGTCTCCATTTGCATGAAATCGGCGATCGTAGCTTGACTGTTTGCTAACACACCTTTAGACAGTTCTATCTCTCCCATCTTGTATTGCCTTTCGACCCAATCTTTGAAGACGAAGCAGTCCTCAATGGCATGACCTATCACCCTGTGATCGGGGCAATATTTTGGGTCATCGGTCATATTCTCTTCTTGCGGTCTCTTTGATTCTGGCAGTTGTAGACCGTTTCTTAGGGCGTCCCTGAATATCTTATGGACCTTTTCCCTCTTGAAGGAATAGACCTTTTCCAGCTTCTCTTTCAGAGGCGATTCCCCCCCGGTGTATGTATCGGAGGGACTGGAGGCTGATTGCGGCCGTTTTTCGCGAAGGCGCTCCGCTTTTAGGTTGAAAGGGATATCAGTTGGCTGCCCCCGGGTATCAATCCCTGGCTCATGAGCCAAAATTTGATTCTGCTGTAATTGCAATCGGGCGACTTGGGTCGCGAGATCTGCCACGACGTTTGCCAGCTCGTCGACTTTGGAATAGACCTCGGCCATCTTCTCATCCCTGTCCTGAAATTGCCTTTGAAGCCATTGGAATAATGCTTGTTCTGTAGTTCCGGCTATGACAACCGGGTAATCTTTATTGCCTGAGCTCAATTCCGTAGGAACCACGGGCTCCTCTGGCTTATCGGCCTGAGCGGGCTCTTCATCATTTAGATCGAGCTGATGCTGGGTAGCGTCAACCATATCATCACCATGGCTGTGAAGAAGAGGAGGGTTCGTTTCTTCATGTCCGGCCATGTAGACAGTGTGGATAACACACTCAGCTATTCTTTCATCACTGGCAGCTGGTTTCGCGGAGCAGTCCGGGCTTTGGAAATTCATAAATTTAAACATAGCCAGAGCCCTAGCCCTTTTGTTGGCTCTATATCTGAGCCGCTTCTGCCTCAGCTTCTCTGCCTTGAGCGTCTGGCAGGCTTCTGCTCTTCGGGAAGCCACCATAGGCTGAGTGATGGGGAGGCTTGAGAAGACACCCAATCGAGTAGTTGTCAGAGGCGTCGCTGGAGTTTGCCCGAGATGCCTTGTTTCTTTGCTGGTGTTGATGGCCTAGCCCCCAGCTGGGGCCGAGGAAAGTCGTTCAAACACCGACTTGCGTTTGTGTTGGGGCGCCCTCGCGACTACGACATTCGGCCTTTTCCCCTTTGAGATCGGTTTGTCTGTTACCGGAGCTTGAGGAGCTGGGACGGCGTTAGCTGACACGAACATAATAGAGCCAAATGGTAGCGGCTCCTCCTCCCATTGTCGCCCAAGCCTGGCCGGAAGGACCGTCCTGGAGTCTATCTTCATTGTGTAGGAGACGGGAGCTGTGTCGAGAGCTGAGCTGATCCTTGGAGACATCGTGGAGAAGTGATTGCTTGGAAAACCTACATGAAAGAGCATTATTTTAGTATAAATATATATATGTATATTGATTGAGTTCGCATGAACGTTTAACCCGAAATATGGGAGGAGAGATAGGGTCCCACCGGGCGTGCCAGAATCTGTAGGGTGTTTTTCGTCACCCCATTGAGATGAGAATACGCGCGCGCTTGTCAGGCGTACTACAGATTCCCCCTGCCTAGGGTAGGCTGGGGTTTAATGATTGTGGGGATCCGAATCTCCGGCAGCCGCGGACTAAGCTGCCGTTAATTACCCCTCGCCTTTGAAGCGAAGGAACCTCCGATTGACGGGTTAAATTGGTCATGCAAACTCAATGTGCAGTGTGCGTGTGATGTGTTTTGAAAGGGGGTTTTAGGTATATTGGGAGCCACGCAGAGTTTTTACGGGGGTCCCGCTACCCGGATAGCGGGCTGGGGGTTAAGTGGGCTAGTAGCCCCCTTGCGGGGTGCGGGGCAGCACCCCGTTAGAAATTTTTTTTCTAACAGGGACAATGTCGTGGAGTATGTGTGTGTGTAAATATGTATACATATGTATATATATATGTATGTACATAAAAAGAGGGGGAAAAGGCATCCAAAGGATGCGTGGGGGCAGCACCTTGGGCGCTGTGCGCCTAGGTGCTGTGCGCTGAGGCGCTAGAGTGCCACGTGTCGATCAAATCATCATTAATGCTCATCCATGCAATCGATCAAATCATCATTAATAACCTTAAGATGTAAATGGGGTTTAGAAGAAACAGTTAAAGGTTTGGGATGATGTCTACATGGTTATGAAAGAAAGTATTGAATTGGTGAGAAAAATTCACCCAAATTTGTCGATTCATCATCAAAATTATCTCCAACGTCAAAATCCTCAATCAACTGAAAGTCAAATTTGTCAGACATCTCAACAAAAGTGTAGTTTCCAATCGGCTGGATTTCTAGAGTGGAGATGTCGAGATCAAAAGGAGTGACATTGGTTTCACTAGAAAGGGTCCCTTCACAATCGGGTAAATCAAACACTACATAGTCGCACAACTCATCAAACATTCTATCTTCAATTGGTGAATCATTTGATGTACTTGATAGACTTTCGAAACTGGAGTTGTGGAATTCTATTTGGAATAGGTAGGCTTGATTTGGAAGGGTGGATTGCGCACTTTCACTACTCAACTCATCATCATATTCAATCACTGTTGGCTATAGTGCTCTCAAGTCAATTATTAGATCGCAGGCACGTGATTGCAATGATTGAGGGATGACCTATACTGATAGAACAGTCTTACTCGAGATGATAGTATGCTATCTGGTTTGTCTTTATCATCGTGTACAAGCTTCAGGTGATATTACAGATCACTATTACATGTTGATAGAGCCCATAGGATTCTTGCTTGACACCAGCAGTATGATGGCGGTCATATATGTGAGAGTTGGCTGGTCTATAAGCACATCCTTAAAGTGTCCCTAGTCGTAGGAGTTTCGAGACTGGGCATCGATACTTCAAGAGTAGACTAGTGTATACGGATCGAGACCCCGACGAGGGGCGGTAGCCGGTCTCACAAGCCATTGGTGTTAGTTGGTTTACCTAAGATGTATACAGGTGCTCATTGGGTTATGAGTACACCGGACGGACTCGTCAGGAACATGCTGGTTGGTATTATACCTATTGTCAGATAGAAGTTCCCTGGTGACATGTGTACAGGTTAGTCTATCGATCTGAGATCTTCATTTGTCTCGTATGAGTTCCCACTGTGCTTTGATTACTACCCTACCACGGCTCAAAGGAGTCGTGCAAATAGGTTTTAGTTGGGTACAGTCCCGAGCCATATGGAGGCAGTGAGCGGATCGTCAGGGGATTCGTCCCTCCCGGTATATTGGGGGTTGATGTCGCGGTGTGCATGGGTGGCCATCACCAGAAATCCTCGGCCGGGGTAGACGAGAATTACCGATCTAGGATCGGTAGTTTCTCAGTTGGTGATAGGTTTCATGCCGACACTAAATGTCAAGTTATTAGGGGTCTGACTTTATCCACCCGCTAGACTCGATATGCGATACTCATAGACGGACGGACCGGACTGTACGGATATTGTCACTGTCAGGCTCAGTAGGGTTTCACGATGAGTTTGCTTGTCGGCCTCATTTTCTCTCAATACCTAGGTAGCTGTTTCGTACAGCTAGTGCCACTGACGTGCTTGTGGTTAAACCCACTGCCAGTGTATTGACGAGTCTTTAGAGTCCCACACAAAGGGTTTCCCTAGTTCGGGCGAAACGTTGTATAGGTCGTATGGTTTTATGGCAGGGTTCGATCATATTCGTGCACTTGTGCACGGATCATAATCGGATGGATAATACTAGCGGACTTTGGTTTAAGCCGGATCCTAGTATTATATTGTTGGATTATTTTCGTCTCGTTGTATCCGTATTCATTCAGAATACGGATGCGGGTATGTATATACAGATGGGGGGTATTCTTGTAATCCGTTACAAGATAACTTTAGGGTTTCCATTTTCTTTTTCATTAAAAATTTTAGTTAATGTTTATTATGTGTTAAAAGTGTGAAGTTAAGTTTTGGTTTTGTGCTTTGATGGTGCATGTGCTCACTTGTGACTCATGGTATTGGGTCTTGTGTGCATTGATGGTTCTTGGAGTTGTAAGATATTTGTGTATAGGGCAGATCTTTATTTCTTATGAGATTTTCTTTAGTTGCCACAACACAAACACTTCACAACTCAAGAAAAACAACAGAGCATTTTCTTTTCCTCACAAGCCACAACATTTTCTTCACAAGAAAAACTTGAGCTCACACTTTCACTCCAATGGCAACTATTTCACCTCCACCCTAACATGTCTCATGTGTTGAGAATCATTGGGTGTTTTGAGACAAAGTATTCACACACAATCTCTACTTCATCTTGTGCATGTAGGCTAGCAAACTGGATGCCCGAGTTGCTTCGGTTTTGAAGCGGGA
Organism: Agapanthus africanus; assembly: GCA_030015575.1. Taxonomy (NCBI): domain Eukaryota; kingdom Viridiplantae; phylum Streptophyta; class Magnoliopsida; order Asparagales; family Amaryllidaceae; genus Agapanthus; species Agapanthus africanus. Next base: position 88,544,605 of record JASDDO010000028.1, on the reverse strand, counting down.
GCCCGTATTACTAATCCTCGACGTGGATCGTCTTCGACGAGGGAGACCGAAGAGCGAACTTCATCGAGGCAGCCATGACATGCTTAGGACAGAGGTTGAAGACCGAAAGACATGGATCGATCGGTATAAACTCTCTAAACTCTTTACAGTTAAATAGTATAGGGTTAATGGTACGATCCGTCGATTAGGGTTCCGTTAGCGCCGGATTTTTAAAGTTTTTGTTCCGCATTTGGCCACTGATTGATGGCCGGGGCGCTGCCGTAACCCTATATGGTATCAGAGCTAACCCATTAACCGCATACTAGTTGTTTAGACGATGTTAAACTATCGAAACCGAAACAACCCCAAAAAAATACCAACGATATTCCATTCTCTGTCAAAATTTTATTGGTCTTCTAAAATTTTTTTAGCAACTACAGAACACTACTTTGATGACCACTAGACAGCACCCCAAATACGACCCACTTCCACCTTAATTGGACCGGCCACATCAAGCCAAAATCCGAGCCGGCCGGCCAAGAATTAGATTTTAGGTTTCGTATTTGGGTTGTGGTTTAGACTCTGGAATATTGGTTTATTGATATTGCTAGTTTAGCCCAGTTTTGATATGGATTTATCAAGTTGTTTGGGGCTATTTGGGGTTATTTCTAACAATATTTAATGTTTACAGTACATACATTTCTATCTACGACCGTGAATGTCATTAGAGCGATACAACTTGTCTATTTGCTATATTTTTTTAGACAAGTTTGTGAACGTGACAATCATGTTGATGTTCTGTGTGTGCTGTGTTTGATGCGGATTCGTCGTGGTGGATAGCTTGGATGCAATGATAGTGCAGTTTAGTTTTATTTGTACATTTGATATCGAGGGGAGAGCGTCCGACATGTGGACTGCCGTCACTGCCTGTTTGTATATTATTTGTTTGGGGCACGACCGGGTTGAGGTCGATGTCACCGTTGTACATATTTTCTTTTCTGTACTAGGATTACCCCACGATGGAGTGCACAGATAGCCAGATTCTGGAGGGCAACAGGTCCATATCTTATGGTGTTGAGAAGGAGGGGGCCTCACTCTAGAATTGGCGGGCTATTCGCTGCACTCGTAGGGGGTACAGGTTGACCCAAGGAGGGGTGCTCAAGTTATCAGATTTCGTGAAGTGCTGGGTGGCCCATTCACTTTGATGAAGGGGGCTACATCGCTTCTGGTCTTGGCGGGTAACTTGCCGCGCTCGTAGGGGTCTAGGTTTTCATTGCACAGGCTATCCGCACGACCAGGGGAACGTCGGATTTCACTTGCGGCTCAAAGAAAACCCGGGGCTCCCAGAATATCTGTATTGTTCTGTAATGCTTATTGCTTATCTGTGATGTTGCATTTATCACGCCTAGAATGATTATTATATATTGCTATATATATACTAGTAGATGTTGTATATGTTTTACACCCGCGCTAGTCCAGTCCCCGCTCTGTCGTTCGTTAAGTAACCTAACGGGTGATGACGGGACCCAGTGGCGAATGCGGATGGTATATACGTATATTATATTTTCATTCTTTTGTGGTGTGATTAATTGATGGGACTGCGTTGATTCAGATCAATGCAAGGAAAACAGACCTATTCGATGTTGTTGGAACAATTTTAAAAAGCTGTTATTACAAGCGCGTTTTCTTTTGTTTTGCACAGCGGTATTCGGTTATGAATATCGAGCACCTCATTCCACGAGGCAAGAGCTGAGATCCCCTCACCGGGAGTGACCTCTTGGGCAGAAGTTTGCGTCAGGGTAATAACTTCACTATAGTCGATTACTTTTTGCTTTGCATCGTAGTATTCAGTTGGAATATCCTGCACCTCATTCCACGAGGAAAGAGCCGAGATCCCTTCACCGGGAGTGACCTCTTTAGCAAAGGTTTTCGCCACTATATATTTATAAGAATATATCCAGATCCTTCGACGATATCAAGTTCATTACGTTAAAGGTTTTTCGCCAAAAACCATTTGTAGTCCTCCGTCATTTCAGACAGGTAGCACTTAGTATTCATGCTATGTATGTTGGCTTCATCAAGGCATAGTGTATGGTAGCTATTTGTTACTTTTCTGTTGTATAGATAGATGCGTTGGTTTGGGAAATTCGTACTACTATTTTGGTCTTTGTCAAGGGTATGTACGGGTGGGTTCAAATTAACCTAGACAATGACGGGTAGAACTTGACATGTGACTTATGATATGTTGGACATCGTCAAGGTCATAAGAGCATGGGGTAGAAATCACATCGGGAGTTTCAAACATACAGGAAACTTGCCAGACATGTGCATACCTTCTGGAGTGTAATAACTTGAGTGGATTCCATCAGGTTATCATGCGATGATAGTTGGATCCCGATTCCCACTGATGAGTTGGTTTACTCGTCGGGTAATTTTAGATGATCCCGACTAATTCTTCTTTTAGGTTTGGAGGAGAATTTGAGGATACAATGGGAGACATCCTGATTAGATAAATAGATAACCATTTTGATCTAGGTTAGAGTGCACGCTGAGTGTTTCTTTTCTCTCTCTCTCTTTAGCAGCGACCATTACCCGACCATAGACTATAACTTAGTAGCCTAGTTAACCGAATCTTCTTAAAACACATTGACTTTTGAATTGTCAAAGTTGCATATCTCATTGCCACTCCTACTTTTACCCTTTGTTTTTCTCCAGAACATTCCGTATCACTACGAAGATCCATATTTATTAGATATGACCATCGTATAGTTACATACGAACTCGAAGAAACTTGTTTCAGATTCGAGAATGTTTCCGGTTCTGGAGAAATTGAATAGGACTATTTAGTTGTCTTTTCCTTTTACCTTCTCTCAGGTTGTAAGGGCTCCTAAGATTAGGAGAGGGTACACCTATTGCGCTTATTGGATAGTCTTCTTCCAAACCATAGGCAGGTGCCGAAAGGTGGGGAAGGAAGAAAACCAATTAGCCTAAGTGTGGTGTACAGAAGGTAATAAGTAAAAACAAATAAAGGGATTAGAAAGAGGGCAAAGTAAATTACGACTGCTATCATTCACGACCAAACCGCATAGCCCATCGCCGCTCCTGCTTCACCTTTGAATTTCTCTGATTCAGGAGAAATTGAATAAGATTATTTAGGTTGTCTTTTATCATTATCTTCTCTCAAATTGTGAGTACTCCTAGGATTAGGAGAGTACACCTATTATACTTATTGGATAGTTTTCTTCCAAACCATAGGCTGGTGCCGAACGGTAGGGAAGAAAGAAAACCATTTAGCCTAAGGGTGGTATACAGAAGGTAATGAGTAAAGACAAATAAAGGGATTTGGAGAGATGTCAAAGAAATATACGGTTACAGTCATGGATATGGATAATGGAAGAGGCATTACTAGGAATACCCGGCTACCCCTTCGAAACATTTTCATGTTTTAGTTTCATAATTGAAAACTGCTTTCCCAATTAGGTCCTTACTCCAGGGTATGTATTTACCAGGTTTGATTCTCACATCTGCATGGTTTTGCAGATGATGAGTGGGAGTAAGTTATTGGGAATTAGGTGATTATATCCTCATTATATCGGAATTCATTGTAATTGGTGATATTTAAGGAAATCACCTGGGGTTTTGCCTGACGGCAAATATTTGGTTTTCAATATCCGTTGTTATGTATCAATTTCAAACTGATATATCTGTACGTTTATTTCATAAAGTGAGATATAACTTTTTGAAATTTTGTCCATGACATTTACCTATATCGGTTGATGGTTAGGTAAGGGGCATTAAACAGCAGTGTAATTCTTCTTAATCATAGTACAGTTTTCAACCTACGATAGGGTTTGAGTTATTCAACCGAGGGGACTTATACAAAATATTGTATGTTGTCCAGTTTCCATTAGGACAGAGGGATTGGTACTCGTACTATATTCTGTTTACTTATGACTTCTCCAGTTTTAGACAAGTGTTTCGTAGAAATATAAGATCCAAGTTTTGAGAAGTTATAGGTAAAAGAATAAAGTAGAGAACCAGGTGTTGCAAGTATCAAGATTCTTCAAGGTGATCGAAAATGTAGATACCTGTGTTTGGTATTCAGTTGATAAGTAATGGTTTTAAGAACTTGCTTCTCTTTCAGGTTACTCATATATGGATTCACTCATAAGTTGAGTAATACTGATTGGCCTCTCTCCATTTAGTTGACATGCACTGGAGACAGCTGCATGATTTGAATATGGTTTCAATTAAATCAGTGCCTCTGTTTCTATATTGTATATAGAATGGTTCATATCTTAACGATATTAAGGTATATGAAGTTGTCCGGCTTATGCTTAAAACCAGACTTTGGATAACTCAAGACACATTTCTGTAATAGCAGTTTGTGGGTTATCCCGGACTATGACGAGTGGTAACTTTCTACCATCTGGGAGATCAATAGTGATATTGTTCTTGACTCGCCACAGTTTTAGTAAAATGGAATTTTTTAGACAACAGTAGTGGGAGTATGGTAGAACTGGAAGTGATTCCAGAACCACAGACGATTACTGAAAATTTAAATAGAACCTAAAGATTTAATCGGGGTTTGACATTCCCTTAGCCACTCCGCAAATATGGTGGGTAACCTCAGGCGCCCGAGAGGTACTTCGGTATCCTCAAAGACAGTGACAGCGAGGTTCTTGTTTATCTAGACTTGCCATTACTGCTGTTCTACACTATGAGACCCGGCATGAGGATGAGTATAGCGTCATTATAAACTAGCTTTAGAAGTGCACGTGTATATGACTCTGCTAGAGGGTTGTTGCAGTCAGTGGGAGCAACGGAAGCATAGTGTACAAGTAGCTTGTGTCTATTTATAGACTCAAGCAGGTATAACGGAGATAGATCATCTATTTTTTGATGTGACAGTCATAGGCTTTGACTTCATCAGAATAGGAGATGGATCTGTTAAGAAGGTAGTAGGGTGTGATGTCCTGGTATTTGAATGACATACACTTTGTAGGAAGAGAAATTCCTATACTACAATCGGTTATACTGTGGTTGTCACACAGTAGTTTCTCCACATAGGATATGGATATTATATCAAGCATTCTGGTTACTAGATCTATGGTTTTAGATCTAGATTTGGGTAGTTTCCCAATCTGGGTACTTAGACGGTATTTTAAAGGTGTTTTAGAATGGACGACTCCTAGCATGGTAGTGTACCTGCAGGTGATGGAGTCACCCTCTCTAAAAGTGTCTTACAGACTAAAGAGGAGAGGGATGCGCATGATTGGCACATCCTTAAAATGTCCCTAGTCGTGGGAGTTTCGAGACTGGGCATCGATACTTCAAGAGTAGACTAGTGTATACGGATCGAGACCTCGACGAGGGGCAGTGGACAGTCTCACAAGCTATTGGTGTTAGTTGGTTCACCTAAGATGTATACAGGTGCTCATTGGGTTATGAGTATACCGGACGGACTCGCCGGGAACATGCTAGTTAGTATTATACCTATTGTCAGATAGAAGTTCCCTGGTGACATGTGTACAGGTTAGTCTATCGATCTGAGATCGTTATTTGTCTCGTGTGAGTTCCCACTGTGCTTTGATTACTACCCTACCACGGCTCAAAGGAGGCGTGCAAACAGGTTTTAGTTGGGTACAGTCCCGAGCCACATGGAGGCAGTGAGTGGATCGTCAGGGGATTCGTCCCTCCCGGTATATTGGGGGTTGATGTCGCGGTGTGTACAGGTGGCCATCACCAGAAATCCTCGGCCGGGATAGACGAGAATTACCGATCTAGGATCGGTAGTTTCTCAGTTGGTGATAGGTTTCATGCCGACACTAAATATCAAATTATTAGGGGTCTGACTTTATCCACCCCTTAGATTCGATATGCGATACTCATAAACGGACGGACGGACTGTACGGATATTGTCAATGTCAGGCTCAGTAGGGTTTCAGGATGAATTTGATCGTCGGCCTCCCTTTTGCTCAATACCTGGGTAGCCATTACGTACAGCTAGTATCACTGGCGTGCTTGTGGTTAAACCCACTGCCAGCGTATTGACGAGTCTTTAGAGTCCCACACAGAGGGTTTTCCTAGTTCGGGCAAAACGTTGTAGAGGCCGTATGGTTTTATGGCAGGGTTCGATCATATCCGTGCACTTATGCACGGATCATGATAGGACGGATAATACTAGCGGGCTTTGGTTTAAGCCGGATCCTAGTATTATATTGTTGGATTATTTTCGTCTCGTTGTATTCGTATTCAGTCGGAATACGGATGCAGGTATGTATATACAGATGAGAGGTATTCTTGTAATCCGTTACAAGATAACTTTAGGGTTGCCATTTTCTTTTCATTAAACATTTTAGTTAATGTTTATTATGTGTTAAAAGTGTGAAGTTAAGTTTTGGTTTTGTGCTTTGATGGTGCATGTGCTCACTTGTGACTCATGATATTGGGTCTTGTGTGCATTGATGGTTCTTGGAGTTGTGAGATATTTGTGTATGGGGCAGATCTTTATTTCTGATGAGATTTTCTTTAGTTGCTACAACACAAACACTTCACAACTCAAGAAAAATAACAAAGCATTTTCTTTTCCTTACAAGCCACAACATTTTCTTCACAAGCAAAACTTGAGCTCACACTTTCACTCCAATGGCAACTCTTTCACCTCCACCCTAACATGTCTCATGTGTTAAGAATCATTGGGTGTTTTGAGACAAAGTATTCACACACAATCTTTACTTCATCTTGTGCATCTAGGCTAGCAAACTGGATCTCGAGTTGCTTCGGTTTTGAAGTGGGAGCCCGTATTACTAATCCTCGACGTGGATCATCTTCGACGAGGGAGACCGGAGAGCGAACTTCATCGAGGTAGCCGCGACAAGCTTAGGACTGAGGTTGAAGACCAAAGGACACGGATCGATCGGTATAACCTCTCTAAACTCTTTACAGTTAACTATTATAAGGTTAATGGTACGATCTGTCGATTAGGATTCCGTTAGCGACGGATTTTTAAAGTTTTTGTTCCGCGTTTGGCCACAAATTGATGGCCGGGACGCTGCCGTAACCCTACAATCAACACATCATACATAGTAAAATTTTGAGCTAGTTGGGAACTAGCTGCCGGTTCGTTAGGTTATATGAGGGCGGCCATGGATGCATTCAATTCTTCCATTTGTCGGCACGAAACTACCCGAAATTCTTCTAATGATTGTTCCAGACTAGACATGGGTTGTGAAGGGGTTTCGATAAAAGATTCAAATTCGTTCGGATACGCGAAACTCCCAAATTAATATTCAGAAGTGATGTCTACTAAAGGTGTGAAAGTTAAGTAGAATTGATAGGAATCGAATGGTTGCATAGAATGGGTAGGATTAGGATCAACATGTTGGTAGAAAGATGGTTGGAATTGTTGTCCTAAAGAATCCGGAGTGGTGAAAGGCGTGAAAGATCAGCTATGGGATTGTGCAATACGTTCAGCAATGGACATCGATTTAAGAGTCTCCACGTTACCCTAAAAAGGGTTATCAACTTGAGAAGGAGTGAAAGTTTGAAAAGGTTGATATGATGTGGATTGTGATGTCCAAGTGATATTTCTAGAAGTGTCTATCTAATCTTTCAAAGAGATTTTTGGTATGGATGGATCGTTTGACATTCTACCAAAATAAGAGCCGTATGAAATAATATCTGGTTGAGGTTACCAAAGTTAGGCAAGAGTTGGTCGATGTGAGGTACCATGATATGAAAAGAAGAAGAAGAGATGAAAAAAATGGTGAGGGTTATTTTTTTTGTTTTGTATTAGTTATTAACAAAAGAATTAAATATACACACAAAAGGTAAAGCAAAAACAATCACGACACAAATACCACACACCTAATCCGTCTAGGGTTCACCTAGGTCAACTATACCTGCTTAAGAAAATGATTGTTGAAGTAAAACTGTGTCAAGAAACGGGCTCAAGATATACTGATCACGAGACCAGGTAAGTACAGAGATAAGGGGAGGTTTTCCAACGCATTCATAAAATTCCTTAATTAGAATAACCCTTTCTCTTTTGGCGGTTGCACCGTGAACACTTTGCCTAGACACCCCGTGAATGATATAACGTTAAGCGGTGTTCTAAACACAGTTAACTTCTCCTAATGAGCGCGAAGTCCTTAAAGGCTTAAATTCTAGTTTCTTTTAAAATTTATGCGGGTAAACGTTATGCTCAATTTCGTGATTTGCGGCCATGGAAAAGGTGATGAAATCCTTTACCGTATCTTGTGGGGTTCGCTTGCCCTTAAGTCCGTATTAAAGAATGCAATGCGCAATTCAATGAAAAAGTTGTTCAAAATATCAAACAATCGTTTTTTATGTTTAAGCGCGGCGCTGCAACAAATACGGGTTAGTCACTTTAGGTTTTGGCAGCGAACTTGCAAAGAATCCTGCAAAAATAGAATAGTGGATGCGTCAGATTTGAGAAAGAAGGAGTTAAGAAATACGTATCGATAGGTTTTTGGGTTAAGAAACCCCCGTTGAATTGAATCCGATTAGCTTGGAAAGTTTGCTTGCGGGGTCAAACTACCCGGATTTTTTGCACTGTACTTCGCTATCACCTGGCTTTGAATGTACACTTTGCTTTGCACGATCGTAGTTCGTAATTCTGTAAAATCTGAAAATGTCGGAAAACGGATATTTAATGTGAAAAAGCGATATATGTGGCCAAACTCCTGCACACACAAAATTATAAAAATCAAACAATAAAAATAGGATAATAATATAACAATGGAGCCTACGACAAAAGATTGGAGCATTCCATGAAGAATAGACCGGCGGTGGCGGGAATTTGGAGAAAACCGGCGGTTGGATTAAAGAGTTGAGGCTCCAAATTTCTACAGTGTTCTCTATGTTCTAATAGTGTCCCAATGTTATTGTTTAACTTTTCCAATTAATTATAGAGTGTTAGCAAGTCAAAATAACAGAGAGCAAAAAGTTAAAAACGTTAATTTTTGTTTTGGTTTTTGAAATTTTTTTCGATTTTTAGTTCGTTTTCATTATAGTGTTAGTGTTATAAACAATAATATACAGAGATTAACCCGAAATAACAAGAATAAAAACATTACCGTCTCCCCTGCAACGTCACCATTTGATTGAATGAAGATTCGCGTATCGTATCTTAAGTTTTAAAGTAACCGCAATCAAGACGCGTCGCATGTAGCTAGCCATGATGAGTATGGGTCGTCCGTAGAAAGATGGTGCGTTTTAAGTTCTTGTTCTCACGAGTTAAGCAAAAGATCCGAACAGTTCAATTCTAACCTATGTGTTTGTATATGCAAATAACGTTTATTAAGGATGGAGATAGGTTAGTGTAAGTTAAAGAAAAAAACCATACTCATTCCTTTGTGCTTCACTTGACTATTGAAGGTAGAGTAATCGGCAACAACATGGATTAGGGTGCTTAAGCACGGTATTTACGAAATCTCGCTTATTGACCCGTGTCCTTCCGTTCTTGTCTCTTAACTTTCACCTCCAGCCAAACTAAACGCAACCGGTCACAGTTAGGGATCACCGCTACCGTGGTAGGATAGAGTGTCTAACGAAGCGCTTGGGTGAGATTTGGGTGGAGTACAATTAGCAAGTATCGGGCAAAGGAAATGAGCAAAAGAGATTCTTAACTTATACAACCATTCTCTTTCCCTAACAATATCCACTATTCACAATTCATAATCAACATAAAAAGGAAATACAAAAGAGAAGAGATCAATGAAAACAACATTGCAAGTAAGTAAAGTGCAAGAAATTTAAGTGCAAGAAAGTAAAATGAAGAAGATACTAAGAACCATAGTTGCAAGAATGTGAAAACTTCATTAAGTTCAATACAAAGGTACAAGCAATGAGTTCAATAACCAAAATCTAAACTTGCAAGCTCAATGAAGAGGTTGCAAGATCAGAAGAAGGTAAGGAACTCAAGCCAACTAACTACTATGTACAAAACTAGAACAAAAATTACAAAATGTAAGAATTGAAGTGCAAAAGAGTAGTCTAAAGATTGCCATGAGCTTGCTCTTTGTCCTGGTATTTATAAGCACAAAATCAAAGAAAACAAATAATAAAAATAAGATGATGTGACAACATGGAATGACCAGAAGAAAGATGGAGCCAAAAGGGGTAGTTAGGACGATGGTAGCGGATTTTTGGGGTTTCTGACGGTTTACTGTTGAGTGGTGGGGCCCGTTTTCTTGTTGGTGATCTTATATCCTCTTCATGATCTTTGGTATTGTTTGATTCTTCTATATCAACTTGGGTTGTAATCTGTAGATTTGGAGGGAAATTGCAAACTTTAAATAATATCACACTTTATTCTTCACTCATCACCCATGCCAACTTTCTTTAACAACTTTCCCACTTGCCCACTTGGTTCATGTCGTCATCATGGCAGCTGCCCACTTGATTTATGTGTAAACAAAAGTTGTGTTCACACTTGGTTCATGTTGGACCACTTTGAATAAAAATGTGTACACTTGAATTTTTTTTTCAAACTCTTGAATATAGATCGGTTTTACGTTCCGGTTGCAGTGTCGGCTCATACATGTCGTATCCGTGCATTTGAGTGTGTTTCCAGTATTTTGACACGAATACCTGTAATCCATACTTATTGAACAGACACAGATTAATAGTACCGATATACACAAAAATGATAATGAATGAGCGGTATTGAAATGCAGTTTTTCGTGATGAACAGAGATTTTCATGATTCGTAGGGAAAATACCTTTATGAGACCCTCATGGCTCGTAAAGTCAAAAGCCTTGGTCGACAGGATCCTGACCCTATTTGATGCTGATGCCAAAATAGGTATCAGATTCTAAATCCTCAACTCGCAATAAAAATAGCGAGTAAAAAAAATGACATAACCAAAATGATTGGGCAATCGTGACTTTCGTGATATAAAAGCTGAAAATATAGAGTAAAAAGAAAATAAATAAATAATAAATAATAAAATAAAAAAAATTGCCCTGCAAGTAGGTTCATACCGACTCTTGTATACAATCTATGGGTACAAATAAAACAAAGGGAACCATAATTTCTCGTCATACTTCGTTAAAAGAAGAACCAAGACTTGATGGCACATCTACGGCCTAGACACTATTTAGACGTCCTTCTTACTCCAGCAAAGTACAGACACGACGTCAACCAGGACCCAAGGGTCAAATAAAAATGGAGTGACGGTAAAATCCTAGCTCCAGATCTTGATGGTATCGTCTACAGCCTAGAGATCGTCTCGACGTTCCTCCTTATTCTAGCACGGTGCGGACACAACTATCAAATGAATTTGGAGCAATGGTATATCCCTAAATCCATATCTCAACTGTGATATATACAACACAGAGATCACGTAAATGTCTACCTTATTTTAGCAAAGACTCGGTACGGCACCAAAACAAAAAAAAAACGAAATGACGGCATATTTCGAGCTTCAGGTCTTGATGGCAAGCTTAGAGACCATTGGAGATCATCCCACCTCAGAAGGGTGTGGTTATGACTCATCGGGGCTTCAAACTAAACCCAACCTCAAGTAAAAAGCGCAATGGAAAATACCTAACGCTTGACCTTCCGACGGTAATACGGATATTCCAACCTAAAGAAGATTACTTGAAGACGTCTTGTCCAGTCTCAGAAGGGATCAGAGACACGACTTGTGCGGGGCTACTCGAGCAGCAATCTAAGAGACTGCATATCAAGAATACATCAGCTAACACGACGGTATGACGAACTTAAACCTAGTACTACAAACCTAACGGAACCCTATCATGAAAAGTGGTGGTTATTTACATTCTGCGTTAGGATAAATTCACCTGTAAACCCAAGGGAAAAATGAACTAAATACTCCGAAATGAGTAAATAAACTAATTACAGCATAGAGAGAAGGAAAGTACAGATATGAAAGGAAAAGATACTTTTCATTCATATTAAAAAGGGAGAAAACTACATACTCTTGGTGGTAAAAAAAGGGCCTGCATCATTCAAGATCTACAATGGCAAGACGATGAACTCCAGACACGGATTCTCAAACTCAAAAGTGAGTTTAAGCAATGTGTGTTCAGTTTCATCGACCATCTTTTTGTGCATCATCTCTCGGATGCAAGCATCAGGATCACCACTAATGTCCTCCATTCTCTGGTATGCTGATACTATCGCTTTCTGTTGAAAGACACGGTGCAAGATGGCGATGAGATTATCTCTCCGTTTCTTTGAGATCAACCCCATTAGTTACACTGAATGTACCTTGTCTTCAGCGTCATCAAGCGCTTAGAACGTCATAGCCTCAAGACACCCGGGCAAAGCCTCCCAGATCGACCCAACAACGATCTTCAAAGGGGCAGAGCGGCGCGAGAGCAATCGACTGTTATAATCATTTAAGCGATGCATCACCTTATCACATTGCGCATCCGTGTACTCCTAGCTTTGAAAGCAACCTTGTATGCGAATTTCTTCGTAGGAGACAATCTCCTCGATATTATATAAGTAACTAGACATGGTACCTGAAAAGAAACCAGGTGGAGAGTTAGCAATAAAAAAATGTTTGAATCACTAAGTCTAAAAAGCTAGTGGACCCCACATAATCAAAGTGGCAGCTCATCGATGATGAGACATGTGCCCATTGTAAGAATGAAAAAGGATTTTCATTAAATGAACAGTGGAGTTAAAACTCCTAATATCCCCGAAAAGCGGATTCTTTTAAAAACGACAACAAATTCAAATCTTATAGGATATTAAAGCCCTAAAAACAAAAAAGGGGGGAAATATCCAAGAACAGTAAGAGGAAATTAAAGGGAATAAAATTCCGGAAATTCCTAAGAATCAATCCAGAGCTAAGCTTTGCAAAAAAACAACAAATAATAATGGAATCTGTTCAGTCGAAAATCTCGCACATTTGATATAACATTTTCCTTACTTTTCTTAAATATCTAAAGGTGTTTATTATAAATATAGAACATATTTGGGTTTATCTGCAAAATACGATTTACCATATGTTTATATATTATAATTAACATTATAAAGGAAAATATATGCATATAATGTTTATATAATAGTTTGATAATTTAAATATGCATATCATATCAAATATCCTTAATCAATTTTCTTACAATATAATATCATATAAAATGGTTAGGATAATATCTCAAAAATACCAAATATTACTGACATTATTCATTGAGATATTGTGCAAGATTTAGCTCAAGTCAGGAGATCAGGATATCGAGATGTCGGGAATAAAAAATCTGCCGATGAAGTTAAATAAAATCGAATAATAAATACTGGCAGAAACTCAGGAAATATTTCCAAAATCTAGATTTCTAGAAGATCTCTACGTGTCAATGTAAAGCTACTAAAAAAATTCCAAACCCTAACTCCACCAAACCGCGGCGAAAGGGCGGCCAAATAGGGATAAACGCGGTAGATCCGCGGCGCTTTGGTGGCCGTACGATGTGAGATTTCAGGATCATGATCTTAACAGCATATCTTAACCTATGGAATCTAGGGTTTCTGGCTTTGGGGCTATATAAAGGACCGAGGGCAAAACTAGAAATCACCACCTTTTACATGAAACAAATTACCGTCAAAGAACAAGAGATCCATGACAGGTCCGTGATTCGACGTGATAAAGCGACATGAGATTCAACGGGACATCTATTTCCTACGAGGTAGAGATCGAGAGCAACTTCTTCTTCGTCTTGTAATCTAAACTCGAAGAATTGTACTTGTGAAGTTGATTAATAAAGGTAGATCATTAGACTAATTATTTCATATTTAATTTCTACATTATGATCTCATTCTCTATCCGTTCTTCTTCTATCTCCATCATGCACAAGTAATTCTCCGCCTGATAGGGTTCGTAGGATTAGGGTAGAACAATGGATGAGAAAATACTTTAATTTCTTTTAAGTCTTATGAAGTTTATAAACTTTAGCAAAATAATCATTAACATCCTTATCGGGCGCGCTACCAATCTATTGCTAGTCTCGACCGCGATTTAAGATTAGATTAATAATTAATTTGTTAAGGACTGGACATGAATATAGATCATTGAAAGGACAAGGGTCAATAGAGTGGAAACCCTAGTTTCTTCCAAGAACCCTAATTCTCATTCATCACTATCTATATAGTTTTAAATCTATCAATAGATAAAAGGAATCATTTTTATTAGTCATCCATGACTACTAAATCCTAACGAACCCTACATGCCTTCTTCTTATACATTCGATATCCATATTTAAACTAGATCTTAAAACTATAAATGCTACATCTGTATTTCGACGTAGATCTAGAAACTATTCTTTATTCTTCCTCTTTTTAATCAACTCGTCTAAAGCAAGATTAGAAATTCCACATATCTCTGAGGACGACCCGTACTCATCTCGGCTAGTTACACGCGACACCGTTATTGATTGCTGTTAATTACAAACACTTTTCATCACCAATCAAATAGTGTCATTGCCGGGGATACACGCGTAATTTTTTTTCCTATTATTCGTGTTGAATTCTTATTCGATCCATATCATAAAAACAGCAAATTGTGTATTTAACGATTAGTGTGCGATTTTTTTTGCGAGGGAATCTGAAGACACTATAGCGAGGAAATCAAGATTCAGAGACCTTCAGAGAGGACCAGAGGAGCAAACGAGGCCACTGTGAAAAAATTAGCAAAAGAACCTTAATTTCCGCGGCGGAACCGTGGCCTAATCTTGGTTTTGGCGGCGGAACCGCGGCGGAGTTGGTGAATTGGAGAGCCAAACTTCTCTGGTATATTCCTCAACTCATTCTCTCTCCTCTGAAAATCCTATAATATATTTTTCTGCAGGATTCTTTGCAAAATATCACCGCTCAAAAATCTTTTTACGTGTTTTGTTTTGCGGTTTGTTTTTGCATATTTTTAATATGGACTTTAAGGGGCAAGACCAAAATTCAGATTAGGTGGGGATTTCATCATCCTTCCTAAGCCCCACAAATCACAAACGTTACCCTGTATTAATTAAAAAATATCTAGACCAAGACTCTAAAAACCGTCGCGCTCAAATTAGGACAGAGAAAGGTCGTGGGTAATTTATCGCTTATCCGCATTACTTTTGTGGTGTCTAAGGCAAGTGTGACTACGGAAAGCGGTTACTTAATTAGGCCTGCTATATTCGGTGATTCATATAGCGGATACCTCCCACTCACCTGGCACTAATCTGGCCACAAGAGTGATAAAAAGGTGATAGAGGATTGATCCTGCGGTTTGTCCTTTGGAAGTCTAGGAGCGGTCTAGTGACTTGACCTAGGTGACCTTAGTTCTAGAGTTGTTTGTGCATTTTTGTGATTTGTTGAGTCAACCCTTAAGTGCTTTGTAACACCCTAGTTCATTTATACCAGTTCTATTTCAAGTATTTCTTTATTTATGGTCTTTTACTGATTTACTGTGTTTTGGGTGCGAATAGTGTATTTGACATCTGTATTTGCATCCGACCCGGCCTGCTTGCTGGAAACCCGTCCTGATTCCTGTTTATGATTTATCCCGGCTTGTTATATGGATTCGTGCACTTTCATTATTTTATATATTGCATACTGGCATTATATCTGGCATCTGCATTTTTTATATAACATTTAAAGTCACATAAAATATTTTAAAAATATCTAGCATGGCCTGCATGATACCCCTAACCCTGTCGTAGTATCCACGCATCTTGTTCTCGTCTCGTTCAGTGAAACAGACTCGTTAGGATGGCTAAGTGCGCGTGAGTGCATCCGTTCTTAGGGGTATATATTCTCGTTACACGGATATCCAATTTTAGTTTTGGTTGACACATATATTTTCCGCATTTTAAAACTGGATTTTTAGACCCGACCCAAACGTGTTTTAGACTATTTTTGTATTAGCCAAAATATCAAATTCTTTAACTAATATTTTATTTTAATATTTAAACTGTTTAACAAAAAAAAAATTTAATTTTAAAGAAATCTTTTTAACACACACACACACTCTCTTTCTCTCTCTCTCTCCCTCACGCAGATCTCTCTCTCTCTCTCTCTCCCTCTCTCTCATCTCTCGCGAACACTGTTCGCTTCTCGATTCTCGTCACCTCCCACTACGCTACTCTCACCTCCCTTCTTCTATTTCTTCATTCTTTTCTTTTTAAACCCATGCACCGCGACGAGATCCCCACGAGAACCCTAACCCTAAACCCCTAGCCGCCTCCTCTCACATTCCCTTCGCCTCCTCCTCATCCCCGTCGTCACCATCTTCATCACTTCGACCTCCTCTCCACTCCCTTGCACCCAGAGCTTTCCCTGCACACCCCAGCAACCAAACCCGGCCCCACAGCCACCAAGAATACCTACTGCCTCGCCGGCGACCCCTTGCCGTCACCTCACACCTTCGCAACCACCTCCTCGCCTTCTCCCAAACCCCAGCACCACACCAGAAACCAACCCCGAGCTCCTCTTCTTCCCCTGCAACCCATCACCTGCATGCCTGCAACTCGCGCCCGCACCCTTGCCGCCGGATCTCCGACCTCGTCATCGCCTCCACGCACTCGTCACCACCTCTTCTTCCTCACTCCTCTCTTTTCTACCCAATACCCGAGACTTTTCCCTGCACCTGAAACTACAGTTACACCCTAACCCATTGTCGGAAACCATCGCCTGCACCTCGCCGTCGACGGATCACCGTCGTCGACGACTTCCTCTTCTCCTCCTCTGTCCCCAGAAACCCCAGAAGCAACCACGGCCCTCTCTTTTTCTCCTCCTACTTCTTCTCTTTTCTTTTCTTTCTTGATCTTGGTTCTTTTCCGGTGATCACCCGCCGGAGCCGTGCCGCTGCTGACGATCCAAGATCCAGTGAACGTTCCCTACCTGCGTGGTTATCCTTTTGCCTTGTCTGGACCCGTCCCGTGTGCCGTGTGTGCGTTGCGATGATTACCCAACGTCGGACGTGCCATACGCATCCGTCGTGTGTTCCGTTCAGGCAAGTATATCTTGCTACATGCTATATTATTATATTTGCATCCATATTAATAATAATATTACATGTTCATTGCATTGTGCATCCCAGTTACCGTTTTACTGTTTTACGATACCAGTTCACATCCGTATCATTTATTACATATCTAGTCGCAGGCAAGTTTATCTTGCTACATGCTATAATACTTATCTTGCATCCATATGAATACAAATATTACATGTTGATTGCATTATACATCCATATTAAAGTTTTACTGTTTTCAGATACCCGCATGCATCCATATCATCTATTATATATGTAGCTGCATTTATAGATCATATTAATTCATGTTATTATTGTAGTAACACCCCGTGCTTAATAATGTGCATCCCACTTAGTCATGGAGCTGTAGTTGTAACCCTTGATAGATAATTGAGCATCCATGTTTTATTTTGTATCTATACCATTAATCTTGCATACCTAGTTGCATGCCATATTACATTAATTCATATTATTGTTACATTAGTATCCCATGCTGATAATGTGCATCCTACTTAGTTATGATATAACCCCTGATAGATATTTGTGCAACTATGCTTTTATCGTATATCCGTACTTTTACCCTGATTCAATACTTGCTACATTTTACTGTTGGGCATCCATTTGTTACACTGTGCACTACTTGACATGATCTGATACACCACTACTTGACATGTTACCTTATCCTGTTTCTAATGCCGACAATCCTGACATGTTGTCCCGATGGACATATCCTGTTGTCTGTATAGACAAACCTGTTCCTGCTTGATCCTGTGTTGGCATTAGCTTCAGATTTATCAATACCTGACTTGAACACATAACTTAGGGGTATGGGAAAATCAATGATGAAACCTGAGTTGTAACTCAACAGTTCGATGCTTACACTGATCAGTTTTACGGGCTAGGCCAGCCTCGGTATGATGCTGCTGACATCATTCGTCTGTACATGTTACCTGTTTACTGCCTAGTGGCATGTCTCGGATTCAGCCCGAGAGTCTTGACCGTGGTCCCGGGCATGCACGGGATACTATTGAGTTACATCGATGATTCATTAAATTGATTTCACAAACTTGAGAGTAGTTAACCCAGTAGCACGGTTTAGTTTTATCGCTGCACTTCACATATACTGTTACACTTCACTGTTCTTTATCCCTGCTCACTTATTACATTCATGTTACTATTTTATAATTCATGCCTACATATCCTGTTATCCCTGATTATATTATTGTTGATATTGTGACGCGCTGACGTCTGGGTTTTGTATGGCCCAGATCCTCTACCTTGGTCGCAGGCCGAGCAAGCGTACTTCAGCCGACAGGCCGAGCAGTGAGGATCCTGTTAATATTTTAGGTTAGTGTTCTTTTAGCATTTCCATTTCCTGATGTGAGCCCGTATTTGGGACGTACTTCCCAGATTGTTATTATTACTTGGATTTATTGCTTCCGCATATTATTTCTTGACTCGTTTATTCTGGCAAATGGACATGTAATAGATAGTTTAGTTTATTTTACTATTCTTGATATCTTATAGACAGCCGTAATGCGACTGTGGAGGGATGTTTCCTAGCCACAGGTAGCATGGTTGGCTCTGTCATGTGCCGATCTTAGCACACTCTGAGAAGCGAGGCGTGACAGGGTTTGTTTGGTATCAGAGACATAGGATTTAGGTTAATCGGGTTTTATTCTTTTGTAGTTGGGTATTGGATCCAATATACGAATCAGAAAACCCGTGATTAGGAACATGTCCTGCCACATTGTTATCGTGATTCTTGAATCTTATATTTCTCTTGACACTTTGTCTTGACGATATGCAAACAACTTTGCATCTCGGCTTGAAATCTTTTTGGTTCCCTATTGTTTCTCCCGTCCTATTCCTTTGATTCAGATACTAGGATTTGGGCGACTTAAACGGAGTTATGTGATTGTAACTATGAACTGCAGCATGGTTACAATGCGGTACTCTATTTAAGTAACTTGGAGTCCTGGTCTTGATTCATTTCCTTGATTTATGGTCTATGGTCGTGATATTACCTTGCTTCTCTCGGTTTCATTGCTTACCAGTTCATGTTTTATCGCAAGCTCGAATCCTGTTTACCGTGCTTATCTTCTTCAGTGTCTTGGCTTCAGATGAAGTCGTTTCGGGTTCATGTTTTTCCTGCATTAGCATTTTTCGATTCTGATGCATCCCATTGTTGTATGCCGTCCAAGTTTATTGTTGCACATTCAATTTATTGCATGACCCTGTCTTGTTGTTGGGACATACACACTGGGAATGCGAAGATCATATCTAGTAGTGAGTGCAAAGATTGTTCAGTTGTTATCTGCGGACGAGAGTTATTTGCAGATTTCTTGGTGATCGATACCGGCAGTTATGATGTTGTCTTAGGAATGGATTTTCTCGGCACTTTCCACGCTCACATTGATTGTAGGGCAAAGAAAGTGATTTTCCAGATTTCCGGACATCCGGAGTTTGTTTTTGCTGGAGGAAGCAGTTCCGTCGGGCCAGTCGAGTTTAGGGCTAGGCCGACAAACAGTATTCTTTCGTCAATGGAAGTTGATAAGGAGGGAGCGCCAGCTGTAGTTCGAGAGTTCATGGACGTGTTCGAGGACATCTCGGGTTTACCGCCAAAACGAGATGTGGAGTTCACGATCGATCTTGTTCCTGGTGCATCGCCAATCTCAAAGGCGTACTATCCAATGGCACCAGTGGAGTTGGAGGAAGTAAAGAAGCAGGTTACCGAATTGCTTGAGAAGGGTTGGATTCGCAGCAACAATTCACCTTGGGGACCTCCAGTTCTTTTAGTAAAGAAGAAAGATGGCATAAGGAGGATGTGCATCGATTATCGAGAATTAAACCGGGTGACTATTAAGAACAAGTACCCGAACCCTCGCATTGGCGAATTATTCGAGCAACTTAGTGGCGCGAGGGTATTCTCGAAGCTGGATTTGCGGTCCAGATATCATCAAATTCGAGTTAAATCAGAGGATATTTGCAAGACTGCGTTCCGAACTCGATATGGGCATTATGAGTATTTAGTGATGCCATTCCGAGTCACGAATGCACCGGCGATATTTATGGACTTGATGAACCGAATCTTTTCACCTTTCTTGGACTAGTTTATAGTGGTGTTCATCGATGATATTCTGATCTACTCGAGGAGCCTAGAAGAGCATGCAGAACACTTGAAGATCGCACTGCAGACATTGAGGCAAGAAAGATTATATGCGAAGATGAGCAAGTGCAAGTTTTGGCTTGAAGAAGTGAAGTTTTTGGGGCATGTCGTATCCGGAGATGGAATCGCCGTTGACCCTGAGAAGATTGCAGCCGTTCAAGATTGGCCGATTCCGAAGAACGTAGCAGAGATCAGAAGTTTTCTTGGACTTACAGGATACTACAAAAGATTCGTGGAGAATTTTGCTCGCTTAGCTGAGCCTTTGACCAAGCTTACGCGGAAGGAGGTACCGTTTGTATGGACGGATTGGTGTGCGTCAGATTTTGAGGCGTTGAAGCAAAGTTTGATAACCGCTCCTATTTTGACCGTACCAGACGGTTCCGGAGGATTGGTGATTCATAGCGACGCATCTGGGAGGTTTAGGGTGTGTTTTGATGCAGCATGAGAAGGTTATAGCCTACGCATCGAGACAGTTGAAGACCCATGAGGAGAATTACCCAACTAATGATTTGGAGCTTGCAGCAGTGATTTTCGCTTTGAAGTTTGGAGACACTACTTATTGGGCGAAAGGGGCGAAGTATTCACCGATCACAAAAGCCTAAAATACGTGTTCACACAGAAAGAGTTCAACATGAGACAGCGCAGATGGTTGGAGCTGATGGTTGACTATGATCTTGATCTTAAGTACCATCCGGGAAAATTTAATGTAGTGTCGGATGCGCTTAGTCAGTTGCCAACAATTCGGATGTTGACTGCACGGAAGGAGCTTATCGAAGATTTTCGGAGATTCAAGTTGGAAATCGTGCCACCGCATTCTTCGGGACAGTTGATGCAGCTGCAAGTACAGTCGTCGTTGATTGATAATATTAAAGCAGTGCAATCGCACGATCCAAGATTGCAGAAGTTTCGAGAACAGGTTGAAGCAGGATTTTGACCTGACTTGTTAATTCATGAAGATGGTTCGTTGCAATATGGTAGCCGTTTGTGTGTGCTGAAAGGAGACATTCATGAAGAAGTTATGAAGGAGGCGCACAATTCCGCATATTCCGTACATCCAGGGGGTATGAAGATATACCGTGATCTACGACGGCATTTCTGGTGGGAAGGTATAAAAAAGGAGATTGCCCGTTTTGTAGCGAAGTGCTTGGTGTGTCAGCAAGTTAAGGCTGAATATCAAAGGGTAGCTGGTTTATTGCAACCACTTCCGATTCCCCAATGGAAGTGGGAACATATAACCATGGATTTTATGACAGCTTTACCACGGAATCCAAAGGGCAATAATGCAGTTTGGGTGATTGTTGATCGATTGACCAAGGCAGCTCATTTCATACCATTTCGAGTTGGTCAGCCAACGGAAGCGTTGGCAGAATGGTACATGCAGCAGATTGTGAGATTGCATGGAGTACCTGTGAGCATCGTTTTCAATCATGATACCCGATTCTTATCGCACTTCTGAAGGAGTTTACAGGAAAGTTTGGGAACGCGGTTGAAATTTAGCATCGCTTATCATCCTCA
Organism: Agapanthus africanus; assembly: GCA_030015575.1. Taxonomy (NCBI): domain Eukaryota; kingdom Viridiplantae; phylum Streptophyta; class Magnoliopsida; order Asparagales; family Amaryllidaceae; genus Agapanthus; species Agapanthus africanus. The sequence goes on along the minus strand of JASDDO010000028.1, from coordinate 88,522,942 downwards.
GACAGATGGCCAGTCAGAGAGAACGATCCAAACTCTTGAAGACATGTTGAGAGCTTGCATGTTAGACTTCAAGAGCTCGTGGGAGAATCATCTACACCTGGTGGAGTTTTCTTACAATAACAGCTTTCAGGTGACTATTCAGATAGCTCCATTCGAAGTATTGTATGGTCGTAAGTGTCGCTCACCTGTTTGTTGGGACGATTTTGGAGAACGAAGATTGTTGGGACCGGATCTTGTCGTGCAAACAGTAGAGAAAGTTAATACTATCCGGAATCACATGAAGGCTACACAGGATCGGCAGAAGAGTTGGGCCGATATATCGAGAAGACCTCTAGAGTTCGTTATTGGTGATCTTGTATTCTTGAAGATTTCACCGACTAGAGGAGTGATTCGTTTTGGGAGTTGAGGCAAGCTTAGTCCTCGATTCGTTGGGCCTTTTGAGATTATTGAGCGTGTTGGAGAAATGGCTTATCGATTGGCTTTACCACCATCTTTGGCAAGTGTTCATGACGTGTTTCATGTATCTCAACGCCGTAAGTATGTTCAAGATGAGACGCACGTGCTGGATCATTCGGAGCTGACTGTAAGGGAGGATTTGACTTTTGAAGAATGACCGATGTTGATTGTTGGTCGAAGAGAAAAGGTCCTTAAGAACAAAATTATCCCTCTCGTACTTGTTTCTTTAGGGAATCGCTCGCACGGAGAATCGACTTGGGAACGAGAAGATGAGATTCGACAGAAGTTTCCAGACCTCTTCTTGTAGATTCTTGATTGTTGATCTTTTCTTGTTCCTGGAATTTCGAGGACGAAATTCTTTTTATAGTTGGGTATAATGTAACACCCTAGTTCATTTATACCAGTTCTATTTCAAGTATTTCTTTATTTATGGTATTTTCCTGATTTACTATATTTTGGGTGCGAATAGTGTATTTGACATCTGTATTTGCATTTGACCCGACCTGCTTGCTGGAAACCCGTCCTGATTCCTGTTTATGATTTATCCCGGCTTGTTATATGGATCCGTGCACTTTCATTATTTTATATATTGCATACTGGCATTATATCTGGCATCTGCATTTTTTTTATATAACATTTAAAGTCGCATAAAATATTTTAAAAATATCTAGTATGGCCTGCATGATACCCCTAACCCCGTCGTAGCATCCGTGCATCTTGTTCTCGTCCCGTTTAGTGAAACGGACTCGTTTGGATGGCTACGTGCACGAGTGTGCATCCGTTCTTGGGGGTATGCATTTTTGTTAACCGGATATTCAATTTTGGTTTTGGTTGACACATATATTTTCCGTATTTTAAAACTGGATTTTTAGACCCGACCCGGACGTGTTTTAGACTATTTTTGTATTAGCCAAAATATCAAATTCTTTAACTAATATTTTCTTTTAATATTCAAATTGTTTAACGAAAAAAATATTTTTAATTTTAAAGAAATCTTTTTTAACTCTCTCTCTCTCTCTTTCTCTCTCTCACGCAGATCTCTCTTTCTCTCTCTCTCTTTCTTTCTCTCTCTCTTTTCCTCTCTCACCTCTCGCGAACACTGTTCGTCTCTCGATTCTCGTCACCTCCCACTATGCTACTCTCACCTCCCTTCTTCTATTTCTTCATTTCTTTTCTTTTTAAACCCATGCACCGCGACGAGAACCCTAACCCTAAACCCCAAGCCGCCGCCTCTCACCTTCCCTTCGCCTCCTCCTCATCCCCGTCGTCACCATCTTCATCACCTCGAACTCTTCTCTATTCCCCTACACCCAGAGCTTTCCCTGCATACCCCAACAACCAAACCTGACTCCACAGCCACTAAGAACACCTACTGCCTCGCCGGCGACCCCTTGCCGTCACCTCACACCTTCGCAACCACCTCCTCGCCTTCTCCCAAACCCCATCACCACACCAGAAACCAACCCCGAGCTCCTCTTCTTCCCCTGCAACCCATCACCTGCACGCCTGCAACTCGCGCCCGCACCCTTGCCGCCGGAGCTCCGACCTCGTCGTCACCTCCACGCGCTCGTCACCACCTCTTCTTCCTCTCTCCTCTCTTTTCTCCCCAATACCCGAGCCTTTTCCCTGCACCTGAAACCACAGTTACACCCTAACCCATTGCCGGAAACCATCGCCTACACCTCGCTGTCGACAGATCACCATCATCGACGACTCCCTCTTCTCCTCCTCTGTCCCCAGAAACCCCAGAAGCAACCACAACCCTCTCTTTTTCTCCTTCTTCTTCTTCTCTTTTCTTTTCTTTCTTGATCTTGGTTCTTTTCCGGTGATCACCCGCCGGAGCCGTGCCGCTGCTGACGATCCGAGATCCAGTGAACGTCCCCTACCTGCGTGGTTATCCTCTTGCCTTGCCTGGACCCGTCCCGCATGACGTGTGTGCGTTGCGATGATTACCCGACGTCGAACGTGCCGTACGCACCCGCCGTGTGTTCCGTTCAGGCAAGTATATCTTGCTACATGCTAAGTTATTATATTTGCATCCATATTAATAATAATATTACATGTTCATTGCATTGTGCATCCCTGTTACCGTTTTACTGTTTTACGATACCAATTCACATCCGTATCATTTATTACATATCTAGTAGTAGGCAAGTTTATCTTGCTACATACTATAATACTTATCTTGCATCCATATGAATACAAATATTACATGTTGATTGCATTGTACATCCATATTAAAGTTTTAATGTTTTCAGATACCCGTATGCATCCATATCATCTATTATATATGTAGCTGCATTTATAGATCATATTAATTCATGTTATTATTGTAGTAACACCCCGTGCTTAATAATGTGCATCCCACTTAGTCATGGAGCTGTAGTTGTAACCCCTGATAGATAATTGAGCATCCATGTTTTATTGTGTATCCATACCATTAATTCTACATACCTAGTTGCATGCCATATTACATTAATTCATATTATCGTTATATTAGTACCCCATGCCGATAATGTGCATCCTACTTAGTCATGATGTAACCCCTGATAGATATTTGTGCAACTATGCTTTTATCGTATATCCGTACTTTTACCTTGATTCAACACTTGCTACATTTTACTGTTGGGCATCCATTTGTTACATTGTGCACTACTTGACATGACCTGATACACCACTACTTGACATGTTACCTGATCCTGTTTCTAATGCCGACAATCCTGACATGTTGTCCTGATGGACATATCCTGTTGTCTGTATAGACAAACCTGTTCCTGCTTGATCCTGTGTTGGCATTAGCTTCAGATTTATCAATACCTGACTTGAACACATAACTTGGGGGTATGGGGAAATCAATGACGAAAACTGACTTGTAACTCGACAGTTCGATACTTATACTGATCAATTTTACGGGCTAGGCCAGCCTCGGGATGCTGCTGCTGACATCATTCGTCTGTACATGTTACCTGTTTACTGCCTAGCGGCACGTATCGGATTCGGCCCGAGAGTCTTGACCGTGGTCCCGGGCATGAATGGGATACTATTGAGTTACATCGACGATTCATTAAATTGATTTCACAAACTTGAGAGTAGTTAACCCAGTAGCATAGTTTAGTTTTATTGCTGCACTTCACATATACTGTTACACTTCACTGTTCTTTATCCCTGCTTACTTATTACATTCATGTTACTATTTTATAATTCATGCCTGCATATCCTATTACCCCTGATTATATTATTATTGATATTATGACGCGCTGACGTCTAGGTTTTGCATGGCCCAGATCCTCTATCTTGGTCGCAGGCTGAGCAGGAGTACTTCAGCCGACAGGCCGAGCAGTGAGGATCCTGTTAGTATTTTAGCTTAGTTTTCTTTCAGCATTTCCATTTCCTGATGTGAGCCCGTATTTGGGACGTACTTCCCAGATTGTTATTGTTACTTAGATTTATTGCTTCCGCATATTATTTCTTGACTCGTTTATTCTGGCAAATGGACATGTAATAGATAGTTTATTTTATTTTACTGTTCTTGATATCTTATAGACAGCCATAATGCGACTGTGGAGGGATGTTTCCTAGCCACAGGTAGCATGGCTCTGTCACGTGCCGATCTTAGCGCACTCTGGGAAGCAGGGCGTGACATGCTTCTTTCAAAACAAAACAATCCAAATAGAGCTTAATTCCTTACCATCTCACCTTTTTCCTTCTTATAATGGGTAACCCAAACAGACGAACTCTTTCCGAGCTTTGCTATCCAAAACAAGATATTTCTTATTTTCGTAATTGCTTTGGTCAAAATTCTGACTCTACCATGTCTTTAAGAGATTAGATAGAGCAAGCGGAAATAAACAGTTGGACACCTCACTTCAGGTCCTATCAACCGCATTAAAATTCTACATCTTCTTCTGTTGATACTCTATTTAAAGCGTGTGAGGGAACTCCTAAACGCATGTCCATCGCTGAGCATATGGCGAGGGATAAAAGCCAAAGTTTCAGTCCGGTCAAACTGTTAAGACAACAAATACCATCACTATCTAAGGAAGATATTGCTACTCGTTTTGCAACGTATATGACATCTGTTGCCAGTCTCGAACCAGCCAAGCAATATCAATATTCTTCTTATCACAATGTTGATCCTACTCCTGTCTTATTTTTCCAATAATTCGATTCCTATCAATCCTACACGACTTTTACACCTTCTCTAGAAATTTCTTCTGAACTGTCATTTGGGAGTTTTATCTATCCACAAGAATTTCAATCTTATACCGAAACCCCTTACCGACCCATGTTTAGTCTTGAACGGACAGTGGAAGAATATCGGGTAGCGTCGCGCTGCCACATAGAGGAATTGAATGCGTCCATGGCCGCCCTCATACAACCCAACGAACGAGCAACTAGTTTCCAACTAACTCAAAAAATTTCAATGTATGATACGGCAATAGGACAAATTGAGAATTTGGATAGTGAGAGAGAGCAGTACACTCTTCCAAATCAAACCTCCCTATCCCAAATTGAAATCCACAACTCCAGTTTCACAAATCTATCGAGTACACCAAATGATTCACCAATTGAAGATAGAAGGTTTGATGAGTTGTGTGACTTTGTAGTGTTTGATTTACTCGATTGTGAAGGGTTCATTTCAAGTGAAACCACACCCAATCCTTTTGATATCTACAACTCCACTCTAGAACCGAAATTGCTTGAAAACCATGCTTTTGATGAGATGTTTGAGAATTTTATTTCACGCCCCGCTTCCCAGAGTACGCTAAGATAGGCACGTGACAGAGCCAACCATGCTACCTGTGGATAGGAAATATCCCTCCACAGTCACATTATGGCTGTAGAGATATCAAGAACAATAATAAACTATCTAACACATATCTATAAGCTAGAAATAACGAGTCAAGAATAAAATAATGCGGAAGCAAAAGGATCCAATACAAGAATAAACTGGAATGTACGTCCCATAATGCGGGCTCACATCAGGAATGAAAATGAATAAATAAAACCAAACTACTAACAGGTCCTCACTGCTCGGCCTGCTGACTGAAATACTCCTGCTCGGCCTGCAGCAAAGGTAAAGAATCTGGGCCATGCAAAACCCAGACGTCAGTGTGTCATAATATCAAGCAATAATATAAACAGGGGTAGCAAGACATGCAGGCATGAGTATGAACGGTAAAACAGGTATATCAGTAACATAAATAAAGACAGTAAGGGGTAAGGCATAGGTGATGTGCAGTGAGTAATCTAGACTGGTCTACTGGGTTAACTACTCTCAAGTCTTGAAATCAATTTGATGAATCATCGATATAACTCAATAGTATCCCGTGCGTGCCCGAGACCACGGTCAAGATTCTCGGGCTGAATCCGAGACGTGCCGCTAGGCAGTAAAAGGTAGTATGTAATGACGAATGATGTCAGTCGCATCATCCCGGGGCTGGCCTAGCCCGTAAAACTGATCAGTGAAGGCATCGAACTGTCGAGTTACAAGTCAGGTTTCATCATTGATTTCTCCATACCCCCAGGTTATGTGTTCAAGTCAGGTATTGATAAATCTGGAGCTAATGCCAACACAGGATCAAACAAGTACAGGTTTGTCTGAATAGACAACAGGAAATGTCCGTAGGGATAACAGGTCAAGATTGTTGGTATTAGTAACAAGATCAGGTAACAGGTCAAGCTGTGGTACATCAGGTCATGTCAGGTAGTGTACATGGATCCAATCATGTCAAGTAGTGCACATGTATCGAGTCGTGTCAAGTAGTAGTGTATCAAGTCATGTCAGGGGGTGCACAAGTATCACGTGGGTGCTCATAATCAAACTGTAATATGTATGGGTACACAAAACAAGTATGGGATACCAATATAACAATAAAATGGAATAATGTGATGTAGTATGCAAATAGGTATAGATTCAAACATATGGATGCACAATTATCGATTAGGGTTACATTTATCGTTCCAATATTAATTAGGATGCATTTTATTAAACATGGAATGTTAATATCTCAGTATTATGTATTAATATGATCTATGGATGCAATTATATATATTAGACGAGATGGATGCAAACGGGTATCCGAAAGGTTATAAACTATAAAATGGTACTATGGGATGTACAAATAAGCACTATGTGATATAAATATTGATATAGGTGCAGTATATTGTAATCTAGTATGCAACAAGATTAGTTTTCATGATCTAGATTTAAAATGATATAACCGGATGCAAACGGAACATCGACACGTTATAAAATTAAACATGGGGTACTAGATTTAAACTACAGGTATAATATATATTTAAATAGGTATAAACTGAATTATATAGCATGTAGCAAGATTAACTTTCCTAGACGGATCAAGAAATGAGTGTGTACGGAACGTCTCACGTCGGCGAAATGTCGCGACGCGTGCACGGTATATGGAACGGTTCCAAACAACGTACAAAGGTGATCACACAAGTCAGGTACGACGTCTGGATCGTCGGGATCGTCGACGTCACGTCCGGCTCCGGCGAACTACTGTAGACAGAGAACGGTTTCTTTAAAAACAGAAAGAAAGAAAGAATAGGAAAAAGGAGGAAAGAAGGGGAGAGAGAAGGAAGAGAATGGCTCACTGAGGTGTACGGTGATCTGGGAACGAGGGAGCGACAACGAGATCGACGGCGGCGATCAACTCCGGCGGTGTAACGTGTGCAGGAGGTGGTCGGGTTTGGGTTTGAGAGTGTGCAGGGCTCGGGGAAAAAGAGAAGATGTGGAGGTAACAATGAGGGTGAGGAGGCGGCGACGAGACGGCGACGGCGACTACGATGGTGATGAGGTTAGCGAGGGGGCGACGGCTAGGGTTCACGGGTTGCGTGGGTTTCAAAAAAAAAAGAGAGAAGGAGAAGGAATATATATAATGTATAGGGGGAGAGAGAGAGATAAAGAAAGGGATGAGAGAAAGAGAGAATCTGAGAGAGAGAGGAGAGAGACAGAGAAAGAGCGAGAGGAAAGAGAGAGAATCAGAGAGAGGAGAGAGACAGAGAGAGCGCGAGATCGAGAGGAGAGAGAGAGGGGAGTGAATATTGAGGAGATATGAATTTGTTTGTTTGTGAGGAGAGATAGAGACTGAGCGCGGGGAGGAGAGAGATAGAGGAAAGAAAGGAAAGAGAAAAAGGAGTGGGGGCCACTAGACAGCCAAAGAGAGCTGGATGGGTGAGCTGGGTTGTGCTGGGTAGATAGGAATAAGATTTTTAAAATTTAAAAAGATTTTTAGATTTAAAATTTTAGATAAAAGATTTCAGTTTGTTAAAGAAATCGTATGAAAATATTTAAACTAAATTTTAAAATTTAAATAAATTGAATTTTGGCGGGATACAAAATATTTTAAAACGCGCCCGGGTCGGGTCTAAAAATTCAGATTTAAAATACGAAAAATATATACGGTTTTCAAAATTTAAAACGAATGCTCAGGTAACGAAAATGCATACCCTCAAGAACGGATGCACGTACGTGCGCGTAGCCATCCAAACACGCCCGTTTCACTGAACGGGACGAGAACAAGATGCGTGAATGCTACCACGGGGTTAGGGGTATCATGCAGGCTATGAAATGCAATTTTAAATTATTTTCTGTGACTTAAAATGTTATATGGTAAAATATGCGATGCTAGATGAAATGCCAGTATGTACTAAACATAAAAAATGCACAGTCTACGTAACAAGTCAGGGTAATTCATAAATATGAATCAAACAGGTTCAAGCAAGCGGGTCGGGTCGAATGCAATGTAAAATGTAAAAAAAAATACCATTCGCACCCAAACACTATAAATCAAGAAAATACCACAGATAAGTAAATACGGGAACGGGAAATGGTATAAATGAACTAGGTTCTTACATTATACCCAACTACAAAAAGAATTTCGTCCTCGAAATTCCAAGAACAAGAAAGGATAAGCACTCAAGAAACTACAAAAATAGTTGTGGAAACTTCTGCCGGATTTCATCTTCTCATTCCCAAGTTGATTCTCCATGCGAGCGATTTTCCCAATAAACAAGTACAAGAGGGATAACTTTGTTCTTAAAAACCTTTTCTCTTCGATCCACAATCGACATCGGTGGCTCCTCAAAAGTCAAATCTTCACGTACAGTCAGCTCCGAATGATCCAGCTCGTGTGTTTCATCTCGAACATACTTACGGAGTTGAGATACGTGAAACACGTCATGAACATTCGCCAAAGATTGCGGTAAAGCCAATCGATACGCCACTTCTGCAACACGCTCCAAAATCTCGAAAGGCCCAACGAATCGAGGACTAAGCTTGCCTCGACTCCCAAAACGAATCACTCCTCTAGTCGGTGATATCTTCAAGAATACCAGATCACCAACAGTGAACTCTAGAGGTCTTCTCGATGTATCGGCCTAACTCTTCTGCCGATGTTGCGTTGTTTTCATATGATTCCGGATAGTATTAACTTTCTCCACTGTTTGCACGATCAAATCCGGTCCCAACAATCTTCGTTCTCTAACATCGTCCCAACAAACAGGTGAACGACACTTGCGACCATATAAAGCTTCGAATGGAGCCATCTGAATAGTCGCCTGGAAACGTTATTGTAAGAAAACTCCACTAAGTGTAGATGATCCTCCCATGAACCCTTGAAGTCTAACATGCAAGCTCTCAACATGTCTTCAAGAGTTTGGATCGTTCTCTCCGACTGGCCATCTGTTTGAGGATGATAAGCTGTGCTAAACTTCAATCGAGTCCCCAAACTTTCCTGTAAGCTCCTCCAGAAGTGTGATAAGAAACGGGTGTCACGGTCGGACACGATGCTCACCGGTACTCCATGCAATCTTACAATCTCGTGCATGTACCATTCTGCCAAAGCTTCCGTCGATTGACCAATTCGAAATGGTATGAAATGAGCTGCCTTGGTCAATCGATCAACTATCACCCAAACTGCATTGTTGTCTTTTGGACTCCGCGGTAAAGCCGTCACGAAATCCATGGTTATATGTTCCCACTTCCATTGAGGAATCGGAAGTGGTTGCAATAAACCAGCAACCCTTTGATGTTCAGCCTTAACTTGCTGACACACCAAGCACTTCGCTACAAAGCGGGCAATCTCCCGTTTCATGCCTTCCCATCAGAAATGCTGTCGTAGATCTCGGTACATCTTCGTGCCCCCTGGATGTACGAAATATGCGTAACTGTGTACGTGACTTTGTTGGAATGTGGGATTCTATTCTACCACAAGCAGAGTTCGTTGCTGACTGCTCCTGACCGGCAAAACGACGCCTCCTTCATAAGTTCTTCGCGAATGTCTCCCTTTGGCACACTCAAACGACTACATATCGCAACGAACCATCTTCATGAATCAACAAGTCCGTTCGAAGTCCAGCTTCAACTTGTTCTTGAAACTTTTGCAATCTTCGGTCCTATAATTGCGCTGCTTTAATATTCTCGATCAACGACGACTGTACTTGCAGCTGCATCAACTGTCCCGAAGAATGCGGTAGCACAATCTCTAAATCGAAACTTCGAAAGTCTTCAATAAGTTCCTTTTGTGCAGTCAACATCCGAATTGCTGGCAACCGACTAAGCGCATCCGGCACAACATTAACTTTCCCCGGATGGTACTTAAGATCAAGATCGTAGTCAGTCATCAGCTCCAACCATCTACGCTGCCTCATATTAAGCTCCTTCTGTGTGAACACATACTTCAAGCTATTGTGATCGGTGAATACTTCGACCCTTTCGCCCAATAAGTAGTGTCTCCAAATCTTCAAAGCGAAAATCACAGCTGCTAGCTCCAAGTCATGAGTTGGGTAATTTTTCTCATGGGTCTTCAACTGTCTCGATGCGTAAGCTATAACCTTTCCATGCTGCATCAAAACACATCCCAATCCTTTCCCAGATGCGTCGCTGTGAGTCACCAATCCTCCGGAACTGTCTGGTACGGTCAAAATAGGAGCGGCTATCAATCTCTGCTTCAACGCCTCGAAAGCTGACGCACACTTATCCGTCCACACAAATGGTACCTCCTTGCGTGTCAGCTTGGTCAAAGGATCAGCCAAACGAGCAAAATTCTCCACGAACTTTCTGTAATACCCGGCAAGTCCAAGAAAGCTTCTGATCTCTTCAACGTTCTTCGGAATCGGCCAATCTCGAATTGCTGTAATCTTTTCGGGATCAACGGCGATTCCATCTCCGGACACGACATGCCCCAAAAATTTCACTTCCTCAAGCCAAAACTCGCACTTGCTCATCTTTGCATACAATCTTTCTTGCCTCAATATTTGCAGTGCGATCTTCAAGTATTCTGCATGCTCTTCAATACTCTTTGAGTAGACCAGAATATCATCAATGAACACCACTATAAACTGGTCCAAGAATGGTAAAAAGATTCGGTTCATCAAGTCCATAAATATTACCGGTGCATTCGTTACTCCGAAGGGCATCACTAAGTACTCGTAATGTCCATACCGAGTTCTGAATGCAGCCTTGCAAATATCTTCGGATTTAACTCGGACCTGATGATATCCGGATCGCAAATCCAGCTTCGAGAATACCCTCACGCTACTAAGCTGCTCAAATAATTCGCCAATGCGAGGGATCGGGTACTTGTTCTTAATAGTCACCCGGTTTAATTCTCGATAATCGATGCACATCCTCCTTGTGCCATCTTTCTTCTTGACTAGAAGAACTGGAGCTCCCCAAGGTGAGTTACTGCTGCGAATCCAACCCTTCTCAAGTAATTCAGCAACCTGCTTCTTGACTTCTTCCAATTCCACTGGCACCATTGGATAGTACGCCTTTGAGATTGGCGCTGCACCAGGAACAAGATCAATCGCGAACTCCACGTCACGTCTCGGTGGTAAACCCGAGATGTCTTCGAACACGTCCATGAAATGTCGAACAACAGCTGGCGCTTCTTCCTTATCAACTTCCATCGACGAAAGAACATTATTTGTCGGCCTAGCCCTAAACTCCACTGGCCCGACAGAACTGCTTCCTCCATCAAAGATAAACTCTGGATGTCCGGGAATCTGGAAAATCACTTTCTTTGCCCTACAATCAATGTGAGTGTGGAAAGTGCCGAGAAAATCCATTCCCAAGACGACTTCATAGCTGCCTGTATCAATCACCAAGAAATCTGCAAATAGCTCCCGTCCGCAAACAACAACAGAACAATCCTCACATTCTCTACTAGATATGATCTTCCCATTCCCAGTGTGAATGTCCCAGCAACTAGACAGGGTCGTGCAAGCAATCGAGTGTGTAGTGTTAAAATTGGATGACATAAATCAATGGGATGCACTAGAATTGAATAACGCTAATGCGGGAAAACCGTGAACAAGTAGGATACCTGAAACAACTTCTCCTGAAGCCTTAGCTTCCTCGGCCGTCAGGGTAAATGCTCGAGCTTGAATGGGTCCCTGAGTCAACTGCTTCTGCTCATGAAACTATTTCTGCGATGGCCTCCGAACATCACCTTTCGTGCGAAGCTTCGACGGACAAGTATCAGTGTTATGATCAGTTAATCCACAAATAAGACAAAGTCCAAGTCTCCTTCGACAATCTCTCCAGAAATGACCCGGTCGTTGGCAGTAATCGCACAACACCCTTCTTTTTTGCTTGGGCAAAACTGGCCTCCGAACATCTGCTTTCTGACGAAGCTTCGACAAACAAGCATTGATAGTGTGGTCTGCCGATCCACAATTTAAACAGAGTCCAAGCATCCTTCGACACTCCCTTTGCACATGTCCAGGTAAACGGCAAAAGTCACAAATCACGCTCCTTTCCTGATCAGCAACGACTGTTTTCTTCATTGGTGCTACGCCACGTCGGTTCACCGGAATATCTCTACGTACGGGCGTTTGGTTTGGTGTGGACGTCGGCTTCAGCTCGGTCTGCTACTTGTGGTCCTCTAGTAAGTCACGAATTATTCCAAGCAAAGTGGCGTCATCCATACACCTCTGGTACGATCGTAGATTCCTGACTTCCATGATCCTGCAACCAAGACACCAAAGAGGATTAGTATGATAAAAAAGATTCAAAACTTGCGATGAATCAAGGATATGAATCAAAACTAGAACTCCAAGTTACTTAAATAGAGTACCGCATTGTAACCATGTCGCGGTACATAGTTACAATCACATAACTCCACTCAAGTCACCCAAATTCTAGAGATAAACAATAGGGGACAAAGTTTCAGGTCGAGATGCAAAGAAGTTTGCATAACGTCAAAGTAAGGATCAAGAGGAAGTTAAGATTCAAAAATGGCAAGATGGCAAAGTGGCAGGAGATGTTCCTAATCTCGAGTATTCTGATTCGTGTATTGGGTCCAATACGCAACTACAAAAGAATCAAACCCGTTTAACCTAGATTCTATGGCTCTAATACCAAACAAACCCTGTTACGCCCCGCTTCCCAGAGTACGCTAAGATAGGCACGTGACAGAACCAACCATGCTACCTGTGGATAGGAAATATCCCTCCACAGTCACATTATGGCTGTAGAGATATCAAGAACAATAATAAACTATCTAACACATGTCCATAAGCTAGAAATAACGAGTCAAGAATAAAATAATGCGGAAGCAAAAGGATCCAATACAAGAATAAACTGGAATGTACGTCCCATAATGCGGGCTCACATCAGGAATGAAAATGCATAAATAAAACCAAATTACTAACAGGTCCTCACTGCTCGGCTTGCTGACTGAAATACTCCTGCTCGGCCTACAGCAAAGGTAAAGAATCTAGGCCATGCAAAACCCAGACGTCAGTGCGTCATAATATCAAGCAATAATATAAATAGGGGTAGCAAGACATGCAGGCATGAGTATGAACGGTAAAACAGGTATAACAGTAACATAAATAAAGACAGTGAGGGGTAAGGCATATGTGATGTGCAGTGAGTAATCTAGACTGGTCTACTGGGTTAACTACTCTCAAGTCTTGAAATCAATTTGATGAATCATCGATGTAACTCAATAATATCCCGTGCGTGTCTGGGACCACGGTCAAGATTCTCGGGTTGAATCCGAGACATGCCGCTAGGCAGTAAAAGGTAGTATGTAACGACGAATGATATCAGCCGCATCATCCCGGGGCTGGCCTAGCCCGTAAAACTAATCAGTGAAGGCATTGAACTGTTGAGTTACAAGTCAGATTTCATCATTGATTTCCCCATACCCCCAGGTTATGTGTTCAAGTCAGGTATTGATAAATCTGGAGCTAATACTAATACAGGATCAAGCAAGTACAGGTTTGTCTGAATAGACAACAGAAAATGTCCGTAGGGACAACAGGTCAAGATTGTTGGCATTAGTAACAAGATCGGGTAACAGGTCAAGCTGTGGTACATCAGGTCATGTCAGGTAGTGTACATGGATCCAATCATGTCAAGTAGTGCACATGTATCGAGTCGTGTCAAGTAGTAGTGTATCAAGTCATGTCAGGGGGTGCACAAGTATCACGTGGGTGCTCATAATCAAACTGTAATATGTATGGGTACACAAAACAAGTATGGGATACCAATATAACAATAAAATGGAATAATATGATGTGGTATGCAAATAGGTATAGATTCAAACATATGGATGCACAATTATCGATTAGGGTTACATTTATAGTTCCAATATTAATTAGGATGCACTTTATTAAACATGGAATGTTAATATCACAGTATTATGTATTAATATGATCTATGGATGCAATTATATATATATTATACGAGATGGATGCAAACGGGTATTCGAAAGGTTATAAACTATAACATGGTACTATGGGATGTACAAATAAGCACTATGTGATATAAATATTGATATGGGTGCAATATATTGTAATCTAGTATGCAACAAGATTAGTTTTCATGATCTAGATTTAAAATGATATAACCGGATGCAAACGGAACATCGACACGTTATAAAATTAAACATGGGGTATTAGATTTAAACTACAGGTATAATATATATTTAAATAGGTATAAACTGAATTATATAGCATGTAGCAAGATTAACTTGCCTAGACGGATCAAGAAATGAGTGTGTACGGAACGTCTCACGTCGGCGAAATGTCGCGATGCGCGCACGGTACACGGAACGGTTCCAAACAACGTACAAAGGTGATCACACAAGTCAGGTACGACGTCTGGATCGTCGGGATCGTCGACGTCACGTCCGGCTCCGGCGAACTACTGTAGACAGAGAACAGTTTCTTTAAAAACAGAAAGAAAGAAAGAAAGAAAAGGAAGAAGGAGGAAAGAAGGGGAGAGAGAAGGAAGAGAATGGCTCACTAAGGTGTACGGTGATCTGGGAACGAGGGAGCGACGACGAGATCGACGGCGGCGATCAACTCCGGCAGTGTAACGTGTGCAGGGGTGCTCGGGTTTGGGTTTGAGGGTGTGCAGGGCTCAGGGAAAAAGAGAGGATGTGGAGGTAATGATGAGGGTGAGGAGGCAGCGACGAGACGGCGACAGCGACTGCGACGGCGACGAGGTAGGCGAGGGGGCGACGGCTAGGGTTCGCGGGTTGCGTGGGTTTCAATAAAAAGAGAGAAGGAGAAGGAATATATATAATGTATAGGGAGAGAGAGAGATAAAGAAAGGGATGAGAGAAAGAGAGAATCTGAGAGAGAGAGAGAGAGGAGAGAGACAGAGAAAGAGCGAGAGGAGAGAGAGAATCAGAGAGAGGAGAGAGACACAGAGAGAGCGAGATCGAGAGGAGAGAGAGAGAGTGGAGTGAATATTGTGGAGATATGAATTTGTTTGTTTGTGAGGAGAGATAGAGACTGAGCGCGGGGAGGAGAGAGAGAGGAAAAGAAAGGAAAGAGAAAAAGGAGTGGGGGCCACTAGACAACCAAAGAGAGCTGGTGGGGTGAGCTGGGTTGTGCTGGGTAGATAGGAATAGGATTTTTAAAATTTAAAAAGATTTTTAGATTTAAAATTTTAGATAAAAGATTTCAGTTTGTTAAAGAAGTCGTATGAAAATATTTAAACTAAATTTTAAAATTTAAATAAATTGAATTTTGGCGGGATACAAAATAGTTCAAAACGCGCCAAGGTCGGGTCTAAAAATTCAGATTTAAAATACGAAAAATATATACGGTTTTCAAAATTTAAAACGAATGCTCAGGTAACGAAAATGCATACCCCCAAGAACGGATACACGTACGTGCGCGTAGCCATCCAAACACGCCCGTTTCACTGAACGGGACGAGAACAAGATGCGCGGATGCTACCATGGGGTTAGGGGTATCATGCAGGCTATGAAATGCAATTTTAAATTATTTTCTGTGACTTAAAATGTTATATGATAAAATATGCGATGCTAGATGAAATGCCAGTATGTACTAAACATAAAAAATGCACAGTCTACGTAACAAGTCAGGGTAATTCATAAATATGAATCAAACAGGTTCAAGCAAGCGGGTCGGGTCAAATGCAATGTAAAATGTAAACAAAAAATACCATTCGCACCCAAATACGATAAATCAAGAAAATACCACATATAAGTAAATACGGGAACTGGAAATGGTATAAATGAACTAGGTTGTTACATTTTAACTTTCACTTGATTGAGGATATTGATGCTAGGGATATATTGGATGATGAACCCACAGTTTTGGATGAATTTTTCCCACCAATTCATCAGGTCCTTTCACTTCCGTGTGGACATCATCTCGAACCTTTAACTGTTTTTCCCGAACCCTATATGCGTCTGGAAATTGATGATAAATGCATGACCGAAAAGCAGAATGAAATTCAGCCTTCATTTCCCACATCTGGTTCAGCAATACTCGACACCCCAATTTGTTTACCCATTTCATCACCCACTTTTTTTGGTTCTTCTTCTAATCTTCATTTAATTTTATCGAGTGTTGATGAATCACACTCCGATATTTCAAGTTCGATAATTCTAGAAAGACAACTTGATTTAGACCTCTTTGAGAATGAGGTAGATGAGTTTTTCAAGGCTCCTACCTCCATAATTTTTGACAAATCAAGTGTGTTGAATTCTGGCGTGACACTTATTAAAATTGAAACGTTCAATCGGACCATCGATGAAAGTTTCGAAAATATTTTCACCGATGTACTCGCATTCCTAAACGACACGGATTTTGTAATTAATCAACTTCCACCCGAAGAAATTGAACCACCACCATTTCTTATTATCCCATACGAGAATGTGACTATTCTAACAATTCCTAATCATTCACATTCTCGTTTTCGTCCACCGTCACTATTCCGTCTCTACCAACCGAGACGTAACCCCGTACCATACCACCTCTTATCTCTGTCCCACTTCTTCTTGTCTACATATAACATGTTCTTCTACTAACTTTGGTGCTATATTGATAAAATCTTTGAATGGTTGGTGTTGAGTTTTGGTCTTTGTAATGACCAATAATTTTAAACCCCCCATCATAATTTTAAATGTTTAATATTATTTTACTCAAGTTTGGAGGGGGGAGAAAATCTTTTGACTCTTGAAAGAAAATAAATTTTTACAAAATTTTGAGCGTGTTCCCGCCAAAATCTTCGGGCAAGAGCTATTAGTTCCTGTTTATACCAGCTTAAGTTTCGTTTACAGATATGTGTGAAACCAGGCTCATTCATATACGCACATGCACACATCAGAGGAAAAAACAGGTGTTCAACGACAAAAACAAAGAATTTAATTGAACATTTTATTCTACAGGAAATAGATCACCAAATATGGGATTGAAAGTATAGGGATTCACAAAACAATGGATAAAATTATTTAACTCTCTATCTGCCTTCTCTACCATGACAAAGCGGCGATCTTCACGAAGAGTAGCTACCCATCGGTCAGCACCGTACCCATCAGCAAATGCAGACATGATGACCTGCTGAGCCCGTATCTGGCTTAGCAGCCGAACAGAGCGATCCCTTAAAGCTGCGGTGATCAAAAGTGCCTCGTGGAAGCACTCTATCTTGTCTTCCGCGGCGTCGAGCATGGCCAGAGTCATCTCAGCCGGAGGAGGTGGAATAACATTGATCACAGACAAGAAAACTATCCGGAGCCAAATGGAGCCGATGGGGAGTGGAGATCCTATACGAGTCAAGAGCTCGTGCAACACCGTGTCTCATTGTTCATCTGTAAGAGTAAGGTTCACCAAGCACGCAGCAAAACGAGGAACAATTTCCTCAATGGGCACCTCCCATGGATGACGGCGAGCATGTGGGAGATTACAAGCCATGGCTCTTCTCTGTTAAAATGATTCTCTGAAAATGAGAGAGAAAAGAAGCATTGCTTCAGATTATGAAAGGAGACATTTAAGTCTAGGCAAAGAAAATGCTGTGCATGATGGAACTACTTCCAAACTCTGGGAAAGAGAAGCTTGACTCAGGAAAAGTGGAGAAGGAAGGTGAAAAGACATCTTCAGTAATGAAGCAACGCTTCATAGTAGCGCCAGCGCACCACGTGCAAAGCACGTGAGCACTAGCGCTAAGAGCGCTACACTTTAAGCAGCGCACCGCGTGCAAAGCACGTAAGCGCTAGCATTAAGAGCGCTGCACTCTAAGCAGCGCACCACATGTAAAATACGTGAGCACTAGCGCTAAGAGCGCTGCACTTTAAGCAGCGCACCATGTGCAAAGCACGTAAGTGCTAGCGATAGAACAAAATGTTCTCGGCCCTTAGATCAAAGATCCAACGAACATGATTAAAAATCATCAATTAACCAGAATAAAATTCTGTTAAGGAAACATTCCTCAGAATCTTTCCAAACAGGAAAGATTGTGCTTTGAAAATCAGAGCACCGTTGGATCAATGATCCAATGGTGATTAAAAATCACCAAAATACAGAATAAATTCTGTATGGGAAAAGATTTCCCAATCTTGTTAAAAACAAGAAGATTGCCTTCTGTAAAACAGAAGCCCTTATATCAAAGATCCAACGGGGGAAATATCCCCAAATCAGTTAGAGAAAAGATCTCCTTAACCGATTCAACAAATCAGTTTGCCCTATATAAAGGCCCCAAGACTTCAAGTCTCATATAGAGGAACCCCCTCCCCCCAAACTTTGAGAAAGTTCAGAGAGAAGAGCAAAACTCTTAGCAGAAGAAGAATTTCTTCAAGGTAAAATAAAGAGATCAAAGCATCTCATCATAAAAAGAACTTAGTTCTTATGCTAGATCATAGATCTTTAAGACAAACTGTCTCTCACAAAAGAGATCATAACATCTCATTATAAAAAGGGGGGAGAATAATTTAATTCTCCTAGGATCACAAATCCATAAAGGCAAAGCCTTTCATCAAAGACATAAGAGATTGAAATATCTCATATAAAATAAGAACTTTGTTCTTAGATCCATGAGACAAAATCTCTTATATGAGAAAATTTAATTCTCAGAGCGCAAATCTGCCTAAAAAGAGCTTTAGCGCTCTAATTAAAAGAAGCGCCTCGGCTCTCTAAATCTAGCGCACAGCGCTGCAGAGCCTTAGCGCTCCAAATTCACAAGAAGCGCTCTGTGCTCCAAAGTCTAGCGCACAGCACCAAGCGCGCCACGTGCTCCTCACGTGTGCGCTACTTAACAAAAGCGCTCTGCGCTCTGTTCCCGCCAAAATTTTGGCTCAAAACCCACTCCTTATAAAATAATAACAATAAAAAGAGAAAATAAATAAATAAATAATAATAATAATAATAAAGGAGAAAATCTCTCTTTCAGAGCAAAGCTCTGTTCAAATCCCAAGGCGGGAAATGAAGCTATGCTTCTGTTTCCCCCAATCAGAGCAAACCTCTGTTTTAAAAGATAATAAAAATCAAATCTTAAAATAAAGAAGTAACGCTTCGGCTGACTTGCGCTCTGCGCTGCGCGACACGTGTCAGCGCTGCTGACTTGTGCTCTGCGCTGTGCGACACGTGTCAGCGCAATTGCACTGCGCTCTGCGTTGCGCGACACGTGTCAAGCGCAAATGCGCTTGCACCAACTATGCCAGCATTTAAACAGAAAAATTCTGGAAAGATCTTTCTCAATCTTGTTAAAAACAAGAAGATTGCCTTCTGTAAAACAGAAGCCCTTGGATCAAAGATCCAACGGTGGGGAAAAATCCCCAAATCACTCAGAGAAAGATCACTTTAACTGATTCAACAAATCATTTGGCACTATATAAAGGCCCCTAGACTCCAAGTCTAAAAGACACACAGAAACAGATTGACATTAAGAGAGAAACACAGAGAATTCCTCTAAAACTTTGAGAAGAAACTCAGAGAGATAAAAAAAGGTAAAAAACCTTTGAATAAAAGAAGAATTTCTTCTAAAAAAGATCAATGATCTAAGAACAAGATCATGATCTTCAATTAAAAAGGAAAAAAGATCAAAAAGATCCAATCACAAAAAGAAGTATTACTTCACAGATCACTTGATCTACATAAAGGAATTGCTTTTTGATGAACCATTGGTTCTGGAATCTTAAAAGATTCTTTTCTTTAATCCGAAATTGGATCAACATGCGCTCTGCGCTATGGAACAGTGCCTTGCACTTTTGAAGTTTGCACTGTTGCGCTCTTGGGTTGGCGCAAGCCACCAGAGAGCGTCACGTGTCAGCCCCAGAATAATCTGCGCCTTGCGCTTTAAAAAATAGAGCACTGCACTCTTGGTTTGGTGCACTGCACCAGAGCACGCCATGTGTTAGCAGCGCAATAGCGCAGCGCACTGGCGCAGCGCAATAGCGCAGCGCACTGGCGCAGCGCACTGCGCTTGCGCTCACCAGAGCGTGACACGTGTCACCATCACATGAGTTTGAGCCTTGCGCTCCTCAATTGGCGCAAAGCGCCTGACAAGCCACGTGGGGCGCTGCCAGAACATTTAATGCAGCGCATTATTAAAGGGCAAAGCCCAATTAAGAGGTCTAATAGACCAAAACAAATGCTCTGCATTATTAAAGAAAAGGGGCAGAGCTCAAGCAAAGGCCTAACAGGCCAAATGAAATGTTAAACATTTTCAAATGGACTTAACCCAATTCTGGCCGTAAGTCCTCAAATTAAATTGAACCGAGCACAACTGCTCTTTCAAATCAATTTACATCCGGTTCAAGGATATATCTCTGAACTCCTCTGATATTCGTCGTTGTAATCCTTCAACGTCTTCAGAGAGGTGATGGGTCCCGACAACCACACATCGATACGGACTGTGGGGTCCTTAAACTCATGGATCGAAACGTCCTTAAACTAATGTTCATCCCCAAATGGGAATGTTGGACCGAAATGTCATTAACTAATATTCGTCCCCAAAATGGGAATGTTAGACCACTATGTCCCTAAACTGGAACAATAGAGCCAATTGGTCTCCTGTCGGATCTAAACGATCCCGTTAAGTTGATCTTAGTCTGGAAATTAGACTAACGTATCCTTAACAAACGTTTAAGTTGATCTTAGCCTCAAATATGGCTAACGTATCCTTAAACCAAAATCTTCAAACAGACTTTAGTCCCAAATTGGACTATAGATCTCCCAACCAACTTTGGTTCAAAGGGTACATCTCTGAACTCCTCTGATATCTGTCGTTGTAATCCTTCAACGTCGTCAAAGAGGTGACGGGTCCCGATGGCCATACATTCAATGGACCACTATGTCCCTAAACTGGAACAATAGAGCCCCCAAATGCTCTTTTGTCGGATCTAAACGATCCCGTTAAGTTGATCTTAGTCTGGAAATTAGACTAACGTATCCTTAACAAACGTTTAAGTTGATCTTAGCCTCAAATATGGCTAGCGTATCCTTAAACCAAAACCCAAACCCTAATCTAAGAAAATACGGATTTGGACTAATCCACGTCCTACGGGCTACGACATAAATTAGTCTCCGTATACAATCCACGGGCAACCAAACACAAAACAAACATACACGACACGAAGTGAAATTTTGGAGAAGGAGAAAGTGGTTACCGCGAAGCGGTAGCGTAATTAACTACAGGGGCTTGCGCCTGCAGGGAAGAGCGTCCCCACAATCAAGAACCCCTCAGACGAGGGGGAATCTGACGAAGTCTGCTACATCGGCCGCATCCATCTAAACCTCCGATACACGGTGCCATAAATCAACTTGGTATCTTCGGAGAGGTGGACGGGTAAAACCAAATAGCATCTGCCCCGAATCCCATGC
This sequence comes from Agapanthus africanus, assembly GCA_030015575.1. Classification (NCBI taxonomy): domain Eukaryota; kingdom Viridiplantae; phylum Streptophyta; class Magnoliopsida; order Asparagales; family Amaryllidaceae; genus Agapanthus; species Agapanthus africanus. The sequence goes on along the minus strand of JASDDO010000028.1, from coordinate 88,501,372 downwards.
GAGACGTCCATGTCTTGGCCGCCTTTCGGAGGGGAACAGATTCTGGCACGCCCGGTGGGACCTTTTCCTCTTTCCACTCCACACTTCGTGTGTCGTCTTTGCGAACGAATAGCGGTTTGTTAATGGTTGCCCTAGGGTTTCAAGTTACTAAGATTTAATCTTTTACCTGGCGCAGAAATCAAGCATCAATGGCATCCAACTGCTCGAGCTGCTCCTAATGCAAATGCAACCGACGCTCCGCCTCACCGGGAGGTGTAGCCTATGGGCCTCAAGCGGCCTCCATCCTTGCCATGCCAGTGGAACAAGTGACTCAGGCCACCACCGGTCTGTTTTTCTGGACCATGTTCCCGCCAGCAAGCTTCACCATTCCAGTGCCCGTACTGGAAGCGCAAAAGAAGTCGGTCTTCGATCGGCTCACTACTACCACGGCCCCTCTCAACGGGTCGTCCAATGTCAAGCCGGCAGCCTCGGTCTTTACCAGGCTGAACCTGAACTCTGATGGGCCTGCCAAGAAGCCTATGACCCCTGACGTGGCCATCGCAAAGAAGGCAGCCATCTCTATTCCTGAAGTCGTCAAGACGGCTTCTCCTGCTAAAGAGTCGGTCTTTTCAAGGCTGACTATTCCGGCTCCCATTCCTGCTCGAGGGTCTGTCTTTGACAGATTGGACACCGCCACTCTAAAGACATCAGTCTTCAAGAGGCTGGCACCAACGGCGCCTCATCTGGACAGGGGGCAAGATAAAACCATCCCCATCGCCGAACCGTCCCCAATAACTCGACATGCTCGACGTCGCCATTGGCGCCGAGTAAGGAAGGCCGGGGGCAACTCCCCCTCTGGGTTAACCCCACCAGCTCCGATGGTAGAAGTCAATGCTGCTGTTCCGACCGAGAACAGCTTTGAACCGCTATGGAGGGTACGCAAGAACTCTCCAACTGCCACGCTGAAAAGATCTCCTCCACCCGCGAAGAATGTTGCGGGAACAAAGCCGGAGCAGCCCCCTCAACGGCTGCCCTCCAAAATTTATAAGGTCTGGCGACGGGTTCAGGACTCAGTAATCGACCAAGATCACTATCACCGACAGAAGAGGGTGAAAGTTCAAGAAGAAAAGAACCGTCCTGTCAAACAGCAAAGGATGGCAACTACCTGGGTGCCCGCTGCAACGGCCCCCTCGACTTCGACGGCCCACAAGAGAAGAAGGCCGGAGAAAGTCCCCATGCATGCGGCAAATGTCAGAGACAGTGAGCCCAAACGCTCTAAGTCTGGGGGCATTGTGGTACACACCGTCTACATGGCGTCCGGGAAAGAGGACAGCCGTGCATCTACAGGTCATAGACCGCTTACGCGATCGGTGACTAAAGCTCAGGAGCAACAGCAGAAGCTCCAAGAAATGATGAATGTGATGGCCACACTCACTGGGCCAAAAGAAAGCCCCGAAGCGTTCTCGGATCAACGCCAGGAGCAAGAAACTGACGCTGAATTCCTTCGCAGGATACTGGAAAAGAAGGACAAAGAGGCTGCAGAACAAGCAGCCAATATAAAATGAATGGCCCTCCTGTTCCAGGACATGGTGGGTATGATGATCCAGCAAGATCCTCCTGCTGAAGATCCTCCGATCGTCCTTGAAGATGACAGGGGAGAAACGTCGAATCCTCCACCGGCTCTGTCAGTAGCCAAGGAGGAGACAATTTCTAAAGCAGACCTGGACGAATATATAGCTCAGCAGATACGGGTTTACCAGGAAACTGAGGCAGCCGGTCAAGTTATGAAGACGGGGAGACCATATCCGAGCTGGTATGATCAGATCAAGTACCCGTCGGGCTATACTATACCGAAATTCCATGTTTATAAGGGGACCGACAATCCCCATCAACATGTGGCCCAGTTCAGGGCCCTTTGTGGCAATACCGGCGGTGATGATAAATTGTTGCTTCGCCAATTCGTCGGTAGCTTATCGGAGACAGCATTCGAGTGGTACTCCGAGCTCCCAAACGACTCTATTAAGACATTTGCTGAAATGAAGTTGTTGTTTACCCAACGTTTCACAAGCGCCAGCGAGCGTACCCCGATAACGGCATTGATTAATGCCAGGGTGAAGTCGGGCGAGACTTGGGTTCAATATGCAATCCGATGGCGGAACTTGTGGTCAAAGTGCGAACAACGCATTGAAGAAGCGCCAGCGGTGGGCATGTTCGTAGGCACCTTAGATCCTCATGCAACTATTTCATAGTTCATGATGTTCTTTAAACCAACCACGTTCCAGGCCCTGATCGACAAGCTAGCCCAGATGGACCAAATGGTCCATAGGCCGTCTTCTCCAAAGCCAGACTCTCGAAATGAGAAGGGGAAAGGAAAAGCGATTGTCATCGCTAATGCTCAACAACAGCCGAACAACTTGAAGCCGGCGGTCCGTCAAAACAATATGCGTCCGCGCGTATCCCTCAAGGAGAGGATAGGACGTCCTTACTCGTTCCCTCAAAATAAAACGAGAAGACTGTTCGAGCTGGCATTGCGCAATAGACTTATCAATCTGCCAGAGTCAAGACGTTCGTCGCAGCCAAACGACGTCAATGATCCCAATTACTGTCCCTATCACCGAGTGCTGGGCATCCGATCGAGGATTGCTACGTCTTTAAAAATTGGATTGAAGACCAGTACCAACAGGGCAAGTTCGCGTTGTCCGAAAGATGGAAGGTGAACCCGCCGCAGCCTCACACCCCTAAAAAGGTGAATACGCCGGAGGCAACGTGCTCCCTCATTGAAGAAGCTCCGTGGGAGGTCGTGCTATCAGCCAAAACAAAGAGGATGCTGAACGATCTTCAAACATGCCCAGCGATCAGGTGGAAGAACCCGTTGGAACCCTAGATCATTGAAGGGATGTTGAAGCCGCGCCCAACTCCAAAGATCGATGGTGGTGTCCCAAGCACTCACAACCAGCCGTCAAAATCTTCAAAGAAGAAGAAGAAGAAATCCAAGAAGCCCGTGAAGCCTGGCGACAAGTGCATGGACTTACGAAAACAAATTGACGCACTGGAGAAGTACAACCAGAAAGCACGAACTCCCATCACACTCCAAGAGTTCCTCAACCATGTCTTTCAAGAGGAGATGAGGGGGAGAGCTCGTCGGATGAATCCGAGGAATACATGGCGAGCTGCCATGTGATCTGTCACTTGTTTACGGACGATGAGAGAACTCCTTGCATTGAGAAGCTGGGGGCAGATCCTAAACCGGGAATTCTGGGGCCATCAGATGAAACCATTGATGCATTCCTCAATGAAGCTCTGTTAAAAAGTAAGGCTGATCGGGAACGCGAGACGGTCCTATTTGAAAAGGCAAAGTGCCGGCGATTAGACGAAAGGGTTGAGGCACTCCCGTCAAATCACAATACATCCATTGCGGACAAAATCAAATTCAAGACGAGGAAAAGGTTTGCTAAAGCTGTATCACTGGGGATGAGGCTACCACCCGCTCAAGAAAACAATACCGGCAAAGCAGAAATGCACCCTTCCTATTGCTTATATCATCGAAAGGTTTTGCACCCCACCGAAGAGTGCAAAGCTTTCAATAAATGGTGGCAGGGGTATGTCGCTCACCGGCAACATCTTAAACGGGAGAAGCGCAAAACTCGTCGGGAGCAGAAAAGTACGAGCGAGGAGCCTAGAAGAACTACCGGCGATTGTCGCATGGTTAACGCCGGGAAAGCGCAAGTTCTCACATTCGGGAGCGACTCTGACGAGGAAATGGAGCTTAGCCCTCTCTTTAAAGGGTCCACCTCGGGAAAAGAGGAAGAGCCGAAAGCCTGCGAAAATATCCGGCTGCGTAATCATACGCTACCCGAAAAGAATCTTGGACCCTCAAATAAAAAAGATAAGGGAAAAGAGAAGGTCTCTGAGGATATCGCCTTAGATGACCAAGTTGTGGAAGAGTTAACCGCCAAGGACCCGCCAAAGAAAAATAAGGTGGACTATAACGTTCTGGTACATTTGAGGAAGTTACCCTCGCAACTCAGCATTCTTGACGCCCTTTTACTATCAAAAGAAGCAAGGGATTCATTGATCAAAGCGCTACAGGACTCAGAGCAATTCCAAGATTTTCTTGCCGAAGAAAAGATGAAGGACGAGCTGGAAGAAGTGCACACAGCCGATGTCACTTTCGGTGATGAAGACCTCCTTCTTGGGACGTGCGAACACAATCGTCCCCTTTATGTTTCAGGATACTACCACGATATAAAGATAGGAAAAATCCTCGTTGACAATGGGTCCTCCGTCAATCTCCTCAATGTACGGGTGTTGAAAGAAATATGCATGAGCGTCCAGCACCTCGCTCGGGATAAGATCACCATCTCCGGATTCGACTCTCAATCATCAAGAACTCTCGGGTCTGTGATACTGACGTTACGCTTTGGGCTGCTCGTCACAGACATTAAATTCCACGTCATAGACGCCAAGACATGCTACAATGCTCTGCTCGGCCGACCATGGTTACACGAGTACAACATCATCCCTTCTACACAGCATCAGTGTATGAAATATTTTAAGGATGGTCTCGAGTATACCGTGACGGGAGAACTGAACTCGTTCTCCGTGAACGAAGTCCGCAAATATGAAGATGCCAAATACTTCTTACCGGATTTCGAAGATATGGAAAGGTGTCATAAGACGAAGAACAAAGCTAATGCCACCATCCCTGTCTTCGGGAGTGATACTGAGGAGGAAGAGGGGATAGTTTATTCGGGCCCGCCCCAATACAACAAGCCAGGACCATCCGCTCCTACATTGATCTTTGGTAGTGACTCAGAAGATGAGGTCCATGCTATATTCTCTCCTCGGCCTTCAATACAAACATCCACTGACGAAGAGCAAAGTCTGCAAGTTGTCATGATTCCACTTAAACACCATAAAGAACTGGATGCCCTCGATACCTACAGCGTGGAGGAGCTGCGGACGTTCTATGTCCCTCCCAGGCGAGAAGGCGAAAAGGCAATTCTATTCTACCGCTCTGAAGAAACCAAAGTGGAGAAGGAAATCTGGCACGGTGCGGATCCTACGCTTGACAAGCTTCAGCCCATCCGTTTGCCTAGATATTATACAGAAGGCTTGAAGAGGCTGTTGAAGTGCCAGGGGATACCCTTTAAACAGACAGCTCGAAAAGCCAAATTCCATGACAGGGTCTGGAACGTCCCCGAAACTCAGTGTAAGTTGCCCAATGGGAGGATGGAAACAATCGGGCTTGGATACATTCGATCCAAGAAACGAGAGCTACTCCGCGATTATTACGTTGTGCATGACTTCAATGAAGAAGGGGATGCTCAATAGGAGGACGCTAATTCTGAACCAGTAAAAGTTCCTGATGCAAAAGTGCCCAGTCCGTCATTCGAAGAACAAATGAACAGGCTTATAAGGGAAGCTGGTCAATAAGTCCGAGACGACCATAACCGTGAAATGGCCATCTATGAGAAAGCCAAAACGCAACGCCTCCTACAACAGGCCGCGAAAGATAAAAGTGCCGCTCCCTGTCAACTTGTGGTAAAAAAGGCTCGGCGTAGAGGCAAAAACAAGTCAAGAAGCGAAAAAGGCACTCGACAGCAACAAAGCGGGACTAAGAAGCCACGAAAGCGGGAATCGAGCGATCCAGACCTCTCTCTTGTAAAGAAGATGAGTCGAGCATACTCTTTTCCTCGGGACAAGACGAAGAAGATACTTGACCAAGCTATAAAATACCAGATGCTTACACTGCCGGAGTCCAAGCACCCCGAACAAGCAAGCGAAGTCTCTCACCTAAATTACTGCTCTTATCACCGAGTAATAGGGCACTCTCTCGAAGACTGCTTCACCTTCAAGAATTGGGTCGAAGATCAGTATCAGCTCGGCAAGTTCGCTCTGTCTGACAGCTGGAGGGCAACGCCACCACAGAAGCATGAACCCAAAGCTACGAGAGAAGAACCAGATCCACATCGGTCCTGGAAGCAAGCTCGTACTTGTCGCATGATAACAATATCAAAAGAAGGGTCCGAGAACATGGATGGCCTTTCCTGGTGCTTCAAAAACAGCAACGACGAGGTAATCTCAGAATTTCCACCAGCACCGAAAGAGCTGGAGGATGGAATACATACTACTGCAGATAACCTCAAGAAAATTGAGTCGGGGACGGCGAACGACCCGCGACCAACATTCGTCAGCGAGCTGCTATCTGAAGAAAGGGTGGCTGCGTTAAAAGACGTGCTTATACAGCATAGAGATTGCTTCGCATGGAACTATTCTGAAATGCCAGGACTAGATCCAGAAATTGCCGTACATAAATTGGCGATATCCCCAGACGTCAAGCCAGTCAAACAGGCGCCAAGGAGAATGCGGCTCAAGCTTGAGATGAGCATCAACGCCAAGGTCAAGAAGTTAATCGACTCTGGCTTCATCCAGGAGGTTCAGTATCCCGATTGAATCGCCAACATCGTCCCGGTGATGAAGAAAAATAGGACGGTACGCATATGCGTGGACTTCCGGGATCTCAATAAAGTTTGCCCGAAAGATGATTTCCCAGTGCCAGTCACCGAACTGATGATAGATAACACGTCCACTCATGAAGTCTTCTCCTTCATGGAAGGCTCATCAGGATATAATCAGATAAAGATGCATCCCGAAGACTAGAAGCACACCGCTTTTCGAACCCCTTTGGGTATATTCTGCTACAAGGTGATGCCCTTCGGTCTAAAGAACGCCGGTGCCACCTATCAGAGGGCCATGACAAAGATCTTCGATGACCTTATACATGAAATCGTCGAATGCTATATCTACGACCTCGTGGTTAAAAGCAAATCATACGAGGAACATCTCGAGCATCTGAAGACCGTATTTCAACGCCTTCGACAATACAACTTGAAGATGAACCCTCTCAAGTGCGCATTCGGAGTTTTCTCGGGCAAATTCCTAGGATTCATCGTCCGACACCGCGGTATCGAAATAGATCCGTCAAAGATCAAGGCGATCATGGAAATGCCTCCGCCAAAAACTCTCAAGCAATTGCGGTCTCTCTAAGGGAAGCTCGCGTACATTCGGCGATTTATAGCCAACCTTTCAGGCAAGTGCCGCCCTTACAGTCACCTGATGAAGAAGGAAACCCCTTTCGTCTAGGATCACAAATGTCAGAGCGCGCTGGACGAGATCAAGCAATACCTGCAGAATCCGCCAGTGTTGGCTGCTCCGGTTAAGGGAAAGCCTCTCATCCTTTATACAACCGCCCTCGAAGGTTCCTTAGGCGCATTATGGGCACAAGAGAACGACCAAGGGAAAGAAAGAGCACTTTACTATTTAAGTCGAGTTCTCCTGGGGCCAGAAAGCAACTACTCCCCCATCGAAAAACACTTCCTAGCGTTGATCTTCGCGATAACAAAGCTCAGGCACTATGCGTTGGCGCATGAAGTCCGTCTCATTTCGAAGGTGGACCCCCTTAAATATTTAATGTCGAAGGCCATATTGACAGGGAGACTCGCTAAATGGGCCTTGCTCTTAATGGAGTTTTCGATAACCTACCAGCCTCTCAAGGCAGTGAAAGGCCAGGCCATCGCCTACTTTCTCGCTGAGCATCCGATACCGGCCGATTCCCCTCTGAATTGTGAACTACCAGACGAACATGCATTTGATGCGATCGGCGGTAGTGATACCCGATGGGAACTCTATTTCGATGGAGCATCCTCCATGAAGAAGTGCAAACAAAGACCCCTATAATCAAATCGGGGGTAGGCCTCATCTTCGTAACTCCACAAGGAGGGATAATACGCTTTGCTTTCTCCTTAACAGAGCCGAGGACGAATAATGAAGCCGAATACGAAGCTTTGATAGCAGGCCTCGAGATCGCCATTGACATCGGAATTGAAAACCTTCTTATATACAGAGATTCTCAACTGGTCGTCAGTCAAGTAAATGGCGACTACCAAACGTGCAAACCAAAGTTGGTGAAGTACGGCGAAAAGGTGCAACAAATCTTGACCTAAATTCCTTCCTACACTTTGGAAAGCATACCGCTCGCGGAAAACGGCAAAGCGGACGCATTAGCCAAGCTCGCTAAAGAACTGGCTGATAAGAACCTCGATGACGTAAGAATCGTGGTACAAAGCCGCCGGGTGCTTGCCCCGGCAGAAATATCTCCGGAATCATCCGAGGAAAAGGAAGCGATTAAGCAGACGACCCTGCAAATAAATGACCAAGAAAAGGCTGAGGATTGGAGAGAAGTCTTTATAGATTACTTCAAATCCCGTCGAACACCCGAAGATGCGTCCTCAAGACATCAGCTTATGAAACGAGCTCTGTCTTTCGCCTTCGTCAATGATACTCTGTACAAGAGGTCGTTTGATTCTCTGTGGTTAAGATACCTGGGACCTGAAGAGGTGAAAAGAGTCGTTCAGGAAGTTCACGATGGACTCTGCGGTTCTCACCAAGCAGGCCCGAAGATGAAGTTGAAGATAAAACGGATGGGTTACTACTGGACCACGATGATTCAGGACTGCCTCGAATATGCGAAGCAATACCACTCATGCCAAATCCATGGGGACTTCATCCACCAGCATCCTAATCCGCTACATCCAACGGTGGCTAGCTGGCCATTCGAAATGTGGGGATCTGACGTAATCGGCCCTATCGAACCAGCATCGTCCAGGGGACATCGATTCATCTTGGCGACGACTGACTACTTCTCCAAATGGGCAGAAGCAGTACCGCTGAGGGAATTGAAGACGGAGAATATTCTCCATTTCTTCAAGGCGCACGTCATTTTTCGGTTTGGAACTCCGAGACGGATCATCTCCGATAACGGGCCAGCCTACAGAAACCACAAGATCAGCCGTTTCGCGCAACAACACAACATAGACTGGAGATATTCCACAGTTTATAATCCCCGAGCTAACGGTCTAGCTGAGGCTTTCAACAAGACCTTGACGAAGATCGTGAAGAAGACGGTGTCCCGAAATAAGAAGGACTGGCACGAGAGACTGCAAGAACCTCTCTGGGCGTATCGAACTACGTTCAAGACGGCCACGAACACAACGCCGTACGCGTTGGTCTTCGGTACAGAAGCAGTACTCCCCCTCGAAATAGAGTTACCCTTTTTACGAGTGGCAATTCACTACGAGCTGACGAACGAAGAAAATGCTCACCTTTGGCTTGAAGAGCTCGATGCCCTTGATGAAACCCGGCTCATAGCGCAACAAAATCTGGAGGTTTATAAAGCAAAAATGACGCGCTCATATGAAAGATTGACCAGGCCGAGGACATTCCGCCAAGGCAAACTCGTGCTAATGGTCAAAAGACCTATAATCCCCAATCGCGCCAAGCGGGGGAAATTCGAGCCGAACTATGAAGGCCCGTACATCATAGACAAGGTCTATCAGGGTGGTGCCTATCTACTCATGGATATGCACGGTGAAAGGCCTTTCAGGCCAATAAACGGTCGCTTCCTGAAGAAATACTACGCTTAATGAGTCACAGCCTAAGTCAATGATAGATGACGACGACTATGTCCGCTCGCTATCTTTCCAAGCTCAAAACTCTATAAGTAGTAGCTGGCCTTCTTCAACCACGGACCGAAACGTCCCTAAACTAACGACGGACCGAAACGTTCTTAAACTAATGACGGACCAATACGTCCTAAAACTAGCTGATGACCGAAACGTCTTTAAAATACTACCGCAGCATCCTTAGGCTGACGAGATAAAAAAAAGAATAAAGAATAAAAAAAAAGAGACGGTATGTCCATAAGAAAAATGGGCACGGATGAAAACCCGAAAGGGCTCCGTGAGTAAAAACAGCAGGGCTACCGGCGAGTGTTCGTGAAAATCCAAAAAGGCGCGACCTCGTTAAAAAAAATAAAATATAAAAAGAATAAAAAAAAGATATTAAAAAAACGGTATGTCCATAAGCAAAATGGGCACGGATGAAAACCCGAAAGGGCTCCGTGAGTAAAAACAGCAGGGCTACCGGCGAGTGTTTGTGAAAACCCGAAAGGGCGCAACCTCGTTAAAAGACACTTACAAGGTCTGCTCGACCTTGTAAGGAGAAATCACCCGCGTGAGATCCTTACGACTCACAGGGAAGCAACACACTTAGGGATCCTCACGATTCCTAAGGAGAAGCTACACTTGCGAGATCCTCACGACTCGTAAGGAGAACTCTCTTATGGGACCCTCACGGCTCATAAGATTTGAAAGTCTTAAGTTACAGAGACCTGAACCTGTTCTTAAGCAACCTCCACAACCTTCGATAGTGCCCTACAAGCGGCTCAATACTGACCCTTGTATACAATCCACGGGCGCGAATAAACATTTCCTTAACCAAGTCCCACCCGTGGCTAGCGATATGTCCATATGGTGAACAACCCTTATAAGTCCTTACGACTTATAAGGAGAAAACCCTTAAGTAAGATCCTTACGACTTACAGGGGAATATACATTTAGGAATCCTCACGATCCCTAAGGAGAAAACACACCTACGAGATCCTCACGACTTGTAGGGAGAAATACCTTTGTGAGACCCTTACGGCTCATGAAATCAAAAGCCTTAGTCGACGGGATCCTAACCCTGTTCGCTAAGCCACATTTGTTCGATATCGACAGAGGCAAATGATGATTCGCTCCTGGCGATATCCCAATTGTAGCGATGCTGATTCCTAAACCGGTATCAAATTCCAAGTCCTTTCATGGCAAATGATGATTCGCTCCTGGCAATATTCCAGTCGTAGCGATGCTGATGCTAAGATTGGCATCAGATTCCAAGTTTCACACTCGCGATAAGAAAAATCAGCGAGCCACGAATGCATATGAAATAGCCGAAATGATGGGGCAACTTGCAACAAAATCAGCAAGTAAAAATATATGCATACAAAATAGCCGAAATGATTGGGCAACTCGCAATAAAAAACAGCGAGTAAATAAAACAGCCGAAATGATTGGGCAACTCGCGATAAAAAGCAGCGAGTAAATAAAAGAAATAGCCGAAATGATTGGGCACCACGAAAAATAGCCGAAATGATTGGGCAATCGCGACCTTCGCGATATAAAAAGCTGAAATGATAGAGCATCGTGGAAAAAATAAAAATAAAGAAATGATAAAAGAATGAAACTTTTTGCCCTACATGTGAGATCACATCGATCCCTGTATACAATCCAGGGGCACAAACAAAAAGAGAACCATACCTTCCCAACAGGCTCCATCAGAAAGCGAAGCCAAATCTCAACGGTTCATAAACAATCTAGAGACAATCTCGACATTTGTCGCAATATTGCAGACACAATGTCAACAAATGAAGCAAAGGAAGATCCCTAGCTTCAGGGTCGCGACGTCAACATCGGCAACTTAGAGATCACCAACGGCGTTTCTCCTTATTCCAACCAGATGCAGACATGACGTCAACAACCGACCTCAGAGTCGCAACGAAACAGAGCCACGGCATAGTCCCTAGTTCCAAATCTCAATGGCCACATCTGCAGCCTGGAGACCAATGATTGAATGATTTAGCGTGCTTGCGCTTTCTAAAAGATAGATCAAAAATATTTGTAACCGCAATCAAGAACGGCGTCGCATGAAGCTAGCCGGTGAGTACGGGTCGGTCCACAGGGATGTTGTGAATCTCCGATTCGTTCTTACGAGTTAATTCCGAAGGGTGTTCGGAGTTGTTATTAAATCTAAAAACCTAAATTATCCTAGGGCAATTATCTAGATCTAAATCTTGCTAGGGTTAGGTTTAGGAATGGTTTGGAAATGTAAATAAATCTCAATGCTTTCTATACCCAGATTAGGATCTAAGAGGAGTTATGGTAATTATCAATAAAGGGGATTAGATCCATTCGGGAAGGTGTTCCTTCCTCTAGGTTCTTGTCCTTCCTTTAGAGATCCTTACCCTAACCTCCATGGAAAACACGCGCAACTGAGCCTTTATACTACGTTATCACCGCTACCTCGAGGGATAGGGTGCCGTAGGGCGCAGTGTATGCGTGTATGCATGGAGTCCTATAGATTCTATGTGATGGGTAAGAAAGAGATGAGAGATCTCATCTCTCAAAAGCCCTTCCCAAAGCTAACATATAAGGAAAGGAATTAAAATCTAAACTAGAACAATTAAATAAAATTACTTACAGTTGGCTCTCTCCAAACATCAACGCAGGGTTGTCAGATCTGGATTCATGATTTGAAAAGAGGCACCGATGCTCTCCAAAAGAATTCTAAAATTTATTAATGAAGGGAGGCATGAAGAGTTACAATGATTAGAGTTCCTATTTATAAAGAATAGGAAACCCTAGGGTTACATCTGATTCGCATGTCTACAATTACAAAAATAGCCCTTAGGAAGACCGGTCAAAGACATAAAGAATTATGGTAAAAATTTTATTCTCTAACTGCTCCACTCCACCGCGGAACCGCGGCCCAAGGCCCTGTTTGGCCGCGGTTCCGCGGTCAACTAAGAAGATTGGGCTTTGAATTTTGGGCTGTAGCTTCTGGTCATTTTGGGCTTCCTGTATCTATATATCTTTTTCCATTTGGGCTTCTAGGTTGGTTCCAGATCTTCAGTGAACAATTTGCAATGGATTTTTAACCGTTCGCTTTGAGTCGATGTCTTGAATCTTGCTTTGTGAATTGTTCTTTATGTAGGCTTGATCAAGATTCTCTGTTTGTCGGTCAAAATCCACTTTTGCATCGTCTTTTCATCGTTTTCACTGCTTCCTGTCCAAGAACCTGTAACCTGTAACATGTAGCAGACATGCGTCAAAAGCACCCGTTTATTTATAAAAAGAATAAGAATGGGGAATATAATAATACAATATTATGGTGTGAACAAATACCCCCAAACTTATCTTTTGCTCGTCCTCGAGTAAACTTATTTTTATTCACTAAAATCCTAACCACACTTTCGCAGGGAAACGCGATTGCACTGAGCACGTGCAACAAGCCGTTAAATCTCTAGGTGTCCCTAGTAGGAGGAGTGTTGTCTCCTGAGGGTTTTCAGCGGATTACACCCACAAAATCCTATCAATTCGGCCCATTAACTTTTGTTCTCCAATTAGGTTTTCTAACAAGGAATTCTATTATCTTTTGACTCGCAAATTATCCACCCACATTCTTCACACTTTCTCATTATTTAACTTAAGATTATATATGTTATGTAGACCTACTTAGCTTTCGGCATCTCTTAAGTCTTCCTTCTAGGGTTTCATCTCCACTTAGGAATTTCTATCAACTCTATTAAAGATATAAGTTCTATTTTTCATTCATCTCTCTTATCTAAATTCCAATCACATATCCCTACGTGTGTGTATAGATCACCCCTACACTTGGAAATTCAAATCAAGCAATCATACTCTCGTCCATTGTCCAAAGCACTTATTAATTAGTGAATTTTTAAATGAAATTTGCTTACACATCCTTCATGCTACCGTTAATACTTCTTGAGGTACCAACAACCGATTACAAGACGCGTTAGCACTTTAAAGCGTACTTCCTAGTTTTGCAACACCCAAGGCTTTAGCAGTGACTCCCAAACCAGTTGGTCTAAGGCACTAGGTGATGAAGCACCCTCGCTAAATATTTTTCTATTCTTTACAGCCTTAAGTAATCACAAAAACCAGTGTCCATTTTTTTTATTCTTTATTCACTTTTTTTCTCTTTATTTTTATTGTACTAAGGACTTTAGACAGGAGCATTTCAAGGTCTCTTCTACTATTCCAAGTTTCAAGGTGCGTGATTGTGCAAATTGTAGGGTATACGTTTTCAGAATCTAGACTTAAGTTAGGAACTATTTTTCAAACTTATACTCTAATAAAAGCTTCAATATTTTTCCTTCGTTTTGACTTAGCCCAAGAAGTGAACTCAAAATTTGCCTATTTCTAAATAAACTACAAAACATATACTTTCTACCGCTAAACTTTAAGGAAGGTTATTTTTAGGGTTTTTAATTTACTAAATCTAAGATCTAGTTGTTCTTAGCCAGTTAACCTATTCGTCAAACTCAAGTCAATTAGCCAAAATTGAATACAAATATCTTTATAATTTTTGAAAAATTTCAATTTTTTATGGGTTTTCAAATAAGTATGCAAATGCAAAAATATATACAAATGAATGCGAAGGAAGAAGACGTACCGAGCATACCCCCAAACTTGAACTTGACAGTGTCCTCACTGTCATGCTAAACCAAGAGGGTCAAAATACCGATACTCCCCTGTTTATTTATTTATAAAAATTTTTTTATATTTTTAATGTTTTGAATTTTTTTTTTTTATATTTTTATAGAAAAGAAAACAAAAAATATATACATATATACAAAGATTCCCCCAAACTTAAGCTTGGCCTTGCACAAGCCAAAAGTTAGCACCAACCATTCAAAAATCTTATCGTGGAAATGGTATAATTGGTGCAAGAAAATGAGAAGCACGCGAGACCGTGTGGAAAGAAGAATGGTAGAATATGGTCTCGGTGGGGGAGAAGAATGGCGAAAAGAAGAAGGAAGTGGAGTACGATCTTGAGGGTGTAAATTGAGTGAATAAATTAGCGCAATATATGATGACCGATATGTTATAAGCGATTGCGCTAACCTATCAAGCCGTCGGGAAATGGGGTCAAATCCCTCAAGATTCGCAAGAAAACATGGGTACGCCGAACTTGGTATAGGAGATGAAAGCGTAACGGTCATTTGTTCGGTAGGAACAATGGGAAAGACAAAAGGGAGTGAATTAGGGATGGTATCTTTCTCACCGTAGTAAACTGTTTCGAACTTGAAAGATTCCATTAATGGTTCGAAACTACTATAATCAACCGAGTCTGATGGCTCATCTGAAAATGTAAAGGACTCAAACTCGGGCGGTGAGTCATCAACATCGTCCGAAAAAGTGGAACACTCGTAGGTGTTATCGTCTGTGAGACTTGTGTCAGATTCAAAGGAAAAGGTTTCAAGCTCACAGTCTTCAAGCAGGATCGGAACGATGGGAAGGAGGGAGGGTGATATAGCAGTCAAAGGTTCAGGAGGATGAATTGGAAAATCAGACACATCAAATAAAAATGATTCAACCTCAATATTATCCTCAAGACTCTCCTCAATACTATCCTTAATATTTAACTCATCCATGCCATTATCATCAAATTCAAGACGCATATTAGATTCGGAAGAAACCTTTAATAACTCGGGATGATGATTTGAACATAAAATCTCAATTAAATCGACAGGTT
The DNA here is from genome assembly GCA_030015575.1 of Agapanthus africanus. NCBI lineage: Eukaryota > Viridiplantae > Streptophyta > Magnoliopsida > Asparagales > Amaryllidaceae > Agapanthus > Agapanthus africanus. Next base: position 88,486,174 of record JASDDO010000028.1, on the reverse strand, counting down.
CATCATCCGAAATATTCCCGGCGTCTATATCCTCAATCAAGTGAAAATGAATTTTCTTAGACACCTCATCAAAAGTATGGATATTTATCGATTTAGGTTCTAGATGGGAGGTGTAAAGATCGAAAGGATTAGGTGCGGTTTCACTCGAAAGGGGTTCCTCACAATTTGGAAAATCAAACACTACAAAATCACACAACTCGTTTTTATTTTCAACAGGTGAACTATTTAGGGCAATCGATGGAAAACAGGAGTTGTGGGCTTCAATTGGGTAAGGATAGGTTTGATTCGCACTCTGTCCAACTGCCGCCTCAAACATTGAAAAATTTGGAGCTAGCGGGACACTAGCTACCGGTTCGGTAGGTTGCATAAGGGCGGCTAAAGACGCTTCCACATTCCTAGTCAATTTATTCGTTGCTGCAATGTACGCTTCCAACGACTCTTCCAAACTAGACTTAGGTGGTAAGGGGGTTTCGGTAAAAGATTCAAAATGGCGTGGATATGCAAAACTCCCAACAGGCTGTGTAGAAATGGTGTCTAGTGAAGGTGGGAAGGTTGGGTATGACTGGTAGGAAGTGGGTGGTTGGGCAGGGGTAGGGTCAACATATAGATAAAAAGGTGAATAGTCGTGTTGATCCCTAGAACTAGACGAGTGGAGAGGGGTGAAAGATCGACTGCGAGATTGAGCAATATGCTCAGCAATGGACATCGGCCTAGGAGTGACAGAAGGACTTGAAGAAGTGGTATCAACATATGTAGGTGGTAAAGGTTGACTCGGTTGACACAAAGTAGGTTGAAAAGTCAAACTATTTCTCCTAGACGCCTCTATGTGATCTTTCAAAGATTTTTTAGGCATGGAGGGATCGTTTTTAAATTGACCGAACAAATTAACATATGACGCAAAATTAGGTTCGGGATACCAAAGTTCGGCTAATGATCTACTGTGTGGGGTACCCATGTTAGAAGAAGAAAGGTGATAAGAAGGAAGGTTGGATGGTGCAAGGATTTCTTTGGGGCTAAAAAACTTTGCAAGTTTCTATCAAAATTTTCCTTGTTCTTTTTTTTTTATTCTTTTTCTCTTTATTAGGAAAAATTTGTTGCAAAAATATTTTTAACACAAGATATGCAACAGCAAAATATTACTTGCAATCTAATTTCATTTTAAGCAAGGCACAAAAATCCTGCACAAGATCGTTATTTGGAAGGGAAAAAATTGTTGGGCGTAAAGAAATGCTGCAGGCAAATTTATAGAAGATATATCAAGATTTGCAGAGGAGGAGAGAGAAAACTCACAGAAATATGCAGTGGCAGAACAGGTTTTTTTTTTTTTCCGCGCTCTGCCTTTTTTTTTCAAGCCCTGAATCGACCAGGCCGCAGCGGTTCCGCGGCCGAAAGGGGGATGGCGCGGCGGTTCCGCCGCGCGTTGGTCGGTTCGGCCAGTTTTTTTTTGGAACCGATCACCACGGTTAACTTGTAGACTCGGTCCTCCAAATTTCTTCTATTCCTCGGTTGTTGTGATCTTCTGTTGTTCCGATCTGTTTTTTCCTGTTTTGATCTCTGTAGATTTCTAGATCCGAATTTGATCCTGCAAAGATTCACAAAAAAACAAAGTATCCCTTCCAAAAATAACAAAAAAAATATATTTTTATATTTTTTTGATTTTTCAGATTTTTATGATATTTTAAATTTTATGATTAACACGAAATTGCGAAAAGGAAATGACACGCCATCCCCGGCAACGGCGCCATTTGATTGAGTGATTTAGCGTGCTTGCGCTTTCTAAAAGATAGATTAAAAATATTTGTAACCGCAATCAAGAACGACGTCGCATGAAGCTAGGCGGTGAGTACGGGTCGGTCCACAGGGATGTTGTGAATCTCCGATTCGTTCTTACGAGTTAATTCCGAAGGGTGTTCGGAGTTGTTATTAAATCTAAAAACCTAAATTATCCTAGGGCAATTATCTAGATCTAAATCTTGCTAGGGTTAGTTTTAGGAATGGTTTGGAAATGTAAATAAATCTCAACGCTTTCTATACCCAGATTAGGATCTAAGAGGAGTTATGGTAATTATCAATAAAGGGGATTAGATCCATTCGGGAAGGTGTTCCTTCCTCTAGGTTCTTGTCCTTCCTTTAGAGATCCTTACCCTAACCTCCATGGAAAACGCGCGCAACTGAGCCTTTATACTACGTTATCACCGCTACCTCGAGGGATAGGGTGCCGTAGGGCGCAGTGTGTGCGTGTATGCATGGAGTCCTATAGATTCTATGTGATGGGTAAGAAAGGGATGAGAGATCTCATCTCTCAAAAGCCCTTCCCAAAGCTAACATATAAGGAAAGGAATTAAAATCTGAACTAGAACAATTAAATAAAATTACTTACAGTTGGCTCTCTCCAAACATCAACGCAGGGTTGTCAGATCTGGATTCATGATTTGAAAAGAGGCACCGATGCTCTCCAAAAGAATTCTAAAATTTATTAATGAAGGGAGGCATGAAGAGTTACAATGATTAGAGTTCCTATTTATAAAGAATAGGAAACCCTAGGGTTACATCTGATTCGCATGTCTACAATTACAAAAATAGCCCTTAGGAAGACCGGTCAAAGACATAAAGAATTATGGTAAAAATTTTATTCTCTAACTGCTCCACTCCACCGCGGAACCGCGGCCCAAGGCCCTGTTTGGCCGCGGTTCCGCGGTCAACTAAGAAGATTGGGCTTTGAATTTTGGGCTGAAGCTTCTGGTCATTTTGGGCTTCCTGTATCTATATATCTTTTTCCATTTGGGCTTCTAGGTTGGTTCCAGATCTTCAGTGAACAATTTGCAATGGATTTTTAACCGTTCGCTTTGAGTCGATGTCTTGAATCTTGCTTTGTGAATTGTTCTTTATGTAGGCTTGATCAAGATTCTCTGTTTGTCAGTCAAAATCCACTTTTGCATCGTCTTTTCATCGTTTTCACTGCTTCCTGTCCAAGAACCTGTAACTTGTAACATATAGCAGACATGCGTCAAAAGCACCCGTTTATTTATAAAAAGAATAAGAATGGGGAATATAATAATACAATATTATGGTGTGAACAACCAACAACGGTGGGCCTCCTCATTCCAGCCTGACACAGAGGTTACACCATCAAACGGAAAGACGGCAAAACCCCAGCTTCACCTCAGCATTCGTCTCGATACAGCAGACGCAATGTCAACAACGGCGTTCCTTCGCAGTCCAGCAGGATGTAGATGCAACGTCAATAAGAGACCCCATGGTCGAAACAATGCGGAGTGACGGCAAAATCCCAACTCCACCTCAGCATTCGTCTCGTTACAGCAGACGCAATGTCAATAATGGCGTTCCTTCGCAGTCCAGCAGGATGTAGATCCAATGTCAACAAAAGACCCCATGGTCAGTAAAGCGGAGCGATGGTAAAATCCCAGCTCCACCTCGACGTTCGTCTCAATACAACAGACGAGATGTCACAACAGCGTTCTTCCTCCAACAGGATTCGGACACACCAAAACAAACGAAGAAAAGGCCAAATTCCTACCTTCAGCGTCTTGACGGTAACTCATATAAAACCGGAAAGACAATCAGAGATCATCTCACACCAGCATAGAGTGATCACCACCTCGACGTTCGTCTCGACACAGCAGACGCAACATCACCAAAAAGAGCCACGGCAAAATCCCTGGTTCCAAACCTCGACGGTTCACCAGCAACCTAAAGACAACTGCGACATTCGTCTCGATATAGAGGACGCAATGCCAGCAAACGAAGCAAAGGCCAAATTCCTAGCTTCAGGGTCTTAACGACAAGTCATATAAAGCCTGAAAGACTATCGGAGATCATCCCACACCAGCGCGGAGTGGTTATGACTTATCGGGGCTCTCCAAAATGAGCCTAACCTCAAGTAAAAAGCGGTATGGCAAAATTCCTAACGCTTGCTCTTCCGACGGTCAAACTGCCTAGGAGGATTGTTTGAAGACGTCCTGTCCAGCCCCCGAAGGAATCGGAGACACGACAGTCGCAAGGCTACTCGAATAGCAAAATTGCCTATCGAGGAACATATCAGCCAACGCGACGGTGCGACGAACAAAATCCTAGTACCACAGACCCTAACGGACCTTTGTCGTAAAGAGCAGAGGTTAACTGTGACGTTAGGACATCCTTGATTCGCGTCGACCCACAGAGAAACTAGCGTCTTTGCAGGAATACCTCGATTCGTTTCAACCCTGAGGAAACCAGTGTCCTCGGCCAAATACTTCGACTCAGGGAAACTAGCGTCCTTGATGAGAGCTTCTTGATTCGCGTCGACCCGCAGAGAAACTAGCGTCTTTGCAGGAATACCTCGATTCGTTTCAACCCCGAAGAAACCAGTGTCCTCGGCCAAATACTTCGACTCAGGGAAACTAGCGTCCTTGATGAGAGCTGCTTGATTCGCGTCGACCCGCAGAGAAACTAGCGTCTTTGCAGGAATACCTCGATTCGTTTCAACCCCGAGGAAAGCAGTGTCCTCGGCCAAATACTTCGACTCAGGGAAACTACCGTCCTTGATGAGAGCTTCTTGATTCGCGTCGACCCGCAGAGAAACTAGCGTCTTTGCAGGAATACCTCGATTCGTTTCAACCCCGAGGAAACCAGTGTCCTCGGCCAAATACTTCGACTCAGGGAAACTAGCGTCCTTGATGAGAGCTGCTTGATTCACGTCGACCCGTAGAGAAACTAGCGTCTTTGCAGGAATACCTCGATTCGTTTCAATCCCGAGGAAACCAGTGTCCTCGGCCAAATACTTCGACTCAGGGAAACTACCATCCTTGATGAGAGCTTCTTGATTCGCGTCGACCCGCAGAGAAACTAGCGTCTTTGCAGGAATACCTCGATTCGTTTCAACCCCAAGGAAACCAGTGTCCTCGGCCAAATACTTCGACTCAGGGAAACTAGCGTCCTTGATGAGAGCTTCTTGATTCGCGTCGGCCCGCAGAGAAACTAGCGTCTTTGCAGGAATACCTCGATTCGTTTCAACCCCAAGGAAATCAGCGTCCTTGGCGAGAACATCTCGATTCGTCTCGACTCGTGAGGAAATTAGTGTCTTCGCGAAAACTTCTCGATTCGTCTCGACTTCCGAGATAAAGCCTTAGGCAGCGGGGATTAAAAAACCAGTTTCCTAAGCACTGGAACCCTGCAAGTCGGTCCAAAACGGTCTCTTGCATACTATCCACGGGTCACACTCTCCAAAGTCAAGTCTCGACAAGGTGGGAAACAACCGCTTACGGGTCCTCTCGACTCGTAAGAGGGAAAATTCTCTTATAAGATCCTTACGACTTATAAGAGAAAACACACTTAGGAGTCCTCACGACCCCTAAGGAGAAAATACACCTATGAGATCCTCTCGATCCGTAGGGAAAAATAGTGTTTGTGAGACCCTCACGGCTCATAAAGTTGAAAAGTCTTAGGCTACAAGGACCCTAAACTTGTCTCCTAAGCCCGCGATTCCATGGCTACTCATAACTTTGCACTACTTCACCCACGTACATACTTACGTGGACAAAGTAGTGGGGGGCATTTGTTCCCGCCAAAATTTTGGCTCAAAACCCACTCCTTATAAAATAAGAACAATAAAAAGAGAAAATAAATAAATAAATAAATAAATAATAATAAAGGAGAAAATCTCCCTTTCAGAGCAAAACTCTGTTCAAATCCCAAGGCGGGAAATGAAGCAATGCTTCTGTTTCCCCCAATCAGAGCAAACCTCTGTTTTAAAAGATAATAAAAATCAAGTCTTAAAATAAAGAAGCAACATTTCGGCTGACTTGCGCTCTGCGCTGCGCGACACGTGTCAGCGCAGCTGACTTACGCTAGCGCAGCTGACTTGCGCTCTGCGCTGCGCGACACGTGTCAGCGCAGTTGCGCTGCGCTCTGCGCTGCGCGACACGTGTCAAGCGCAAATGCGCTTGTGCTAACTATGCCAGCATTTAAACAGAAAAATTCTGGAAAGATCTTTCTCAATTTTGTTAAAAACAAGAAGATTGCCTACTGTAAAACAGAAGCCCTTAGATCAAAGATCCAACGGTGAGGAAAAATCCCCAAATCACTCAGAGAAAGATCTCTTTAACTGATTCAAGAAATCATTTAGCACTAAATAAAGGCCCCTAGACTCCAAGTCTAAAAGACACACAGAAACAGATTGACATTAAGAGAGAAACACAGAGAATTCCTCTAAAACTTTGAGAAGAAACTCAGAGAGATAAAAAAAGGTAAAAAACCTTTGAATAAAGGAAGAATTTCTTCTAAAAAAGATCAATGATCTAAGAACAAGATCAAGATCTTCAATTAAAAAGGAAAAAAGATTAAAAAGATCCAATCACAAAAAGAAGTATTACTTCACAGATCACTTGATCTATATAAAGGCATTGCCTTTTGATGAACCGTTGGTTCTGAAATCTTAAAAGATTCTTTTCTTTAATCCAAAATTGGATCAAGATGCGTTCTGCGCTATGGAACAGTGCCTTGCACTTTTGAAGTTTGCACTGTTGCGCTCTTGGGTTGGCGCAAGCCACCAGAGAGCGCCACGTGTCAGCCCCAGAATAATCTGCGCCTTGCGCTTTAAAAAATAGAGCACTGTTTTCTTGGTTTGGCGCACTGCACCAGAGCGCGCCACGTGTTAGCAACGCAATAGCGCAGCGCACTGCGCTTGCGCTCACCAGAGCGTGACACGTGTCACCATCACATGAGTTTGCGCCTTGCGCTCCTCAATTGGCGCAAAGCGCCTGACAAGCCACGTGGGGCCCTGTCAGAACATTTAATGCAGCGCATTATTAAAGGGCAAAGCCCAATTAAGAGGTCCAGAGGACCAAAACAAATGCTCTGCATTATTAAAGAAAAGGGGCAGAGCCCAAGCAAAGGCCTAACAAGCCAAATGAAATGTTTAAACATTTTCAAATGGACTTAACCCAATTCTGGCCGTAAGTCCTCAAATTAAATTGAACCGAGCACAACTGCTCTTTCAAATCATTTACATCCGGTTCAAGGGTATATCTCTGAACTCCTCTGATATTCGTCGTTGTAATCCTTCAACGTCGTCAAAGAGGTGACGGGTCCCGACAACCACACATTGATACGGACTGTGGGGTCCTTAAACTCATGGACCGAAACGTCCTTAAACTAATGTTCGTCCTCAAATGGGAATGTTGGACCGAAATGTCATTAAACTAATATTCGTCCCCAAAATGGGAATGTTGGACCACTATGTCCCTAAACTGGAACAATAGAGCCAATTGCTCTCCTGTCAGATCTAAACGATCCCGTTAAGTTGATCTTAGTCTGGAAATTAGACTAACGTATGCTTAACAAACGTTTAAGTTGATCTTAGCCTCAAATATGGCTAACGTATCCTTAAACCAAAATCTTCAAACAGACTTTAGTCCCAAATTGGACTATAGATCTCCCAACCAACTTTGGTTCAAAGGGTACAGCTCTGAACTCCTCTGATATCTGTCGTTGTAATCCTTCAACGTCGTCAGAGAGGTGACGGTTCCCGATGGCCATACATTCAATGGACCACTATGTCCCTAAACTGGAACATTAGAGCCCCCAAATGCTCTTTTGTCGGATCTAAACGATCCCGTTAAGTTGATCTTAGTCTGGAAATTAGACTAACGTATCCTTAACAAACGTTTAAGTTGATCTTAGCCTCAAATATGGCTAACGTATCCTTAAACCAAAACCCAAACCCAAATCTAAGAAAATACGGATTTGGACTAATCCACGTCCTACGGGCGACAACATAAATTAGTCTCCGTATACAATCCATGGGCAACCAAACACAAAACAAACATACACGACATGAAATGAAATTCTGGAGAAGGAGAAAGTGGTTACCGCGAAACGGTAGCGTAATTAACTGCAGGGGCTTGCGCCTGCAGGGAAGAGCGTCCCTACAATCAAAAACCCCTCAGACGAGGGGGAATCTGACGAAGTCTGCTACATCGGCCGCATCCGTCTAAACCTCCGATACACGGTGCCATAAATCAACTTGGCATCTTCGGAGAGGTGGACGGGTAAAACCAAATAGCATCTGCCCCGAATCCCAGACGAGACGTCTATGTCTTGGCCGCCGTTCGGAGGGGAACACGCTCATTGTCTGGCACACAGCGCCAAGCGCGCCACGTGTTCCTCACGTGTGCGCTACTTAAAATATGCGCTCTGTGCTCATTGACTGGTGATCAGCGCCAAGCGCGCCACGTCTCCTCACGTGTGCGCTGAGAGAACATAAATTGTTCTTTAAACAATAAAGCCCTAGAGCTATGATAAGTGCTTAGCACTCAATAAAAGACGAAAAGATTGTCAGAGCCCAAACCAATACTCAGTATTGTTAAAAGTTCAACATTTTAACTAAATAGGCCGAGCCCAAAGTGGCCACAGAACCCTACTTCAGATTAACTGAGCCCATATGCTCATAAATTTTTGATCTTAGTCCTAAATTGGACTACAGATTTCCCAACCAATATTGGTTCAAGGGTACATCTCTTCACTCCTCTGATATTTGTCGTTGTAATCCTTCAACGTTTTCAGAGAGGTGACGGGTCCCGACAACCAGACATTTCACGGACTGTGGGGTCCTTAAACTCATGGAATATGATGTCCTTAAACTTTACAGACTATGATGTCTCTAAATTACCACGGACTGTGGGATCCTTAAACACATGGACTATGATGTCCTTAAACTTTACAGACTATGATGTCTCTAAACTACCATGGACTGTGGGGTCCTTAAACTCATAGACTGCGACGTTTTTAAACTTTACAGATTATGACGTCTTTAAACTATGAACTATGATGTTCTTAAACTCCATGGACTATGATGTCCTTAAACCTTTGGACCGCAAAGTCCCTAAACTAAAACAATAGAGCCCAAATGCTCTTTTGTTGGATCTAAATGATCTTGTTAAGTAGATCTTAGTCTAAAATTAGACTAATGTATCATTAACAAATTGTTAAGTTGATCTTAGTATAAAATTAGACTAACGTGTCCTTAACATACGTTTAAGTTGATCTTAGTCTCAAATGAGATTAACGATCCTTAAACCCAACCCAAAACCCAAATCTAAGAAAATACGGATTTGGACTAATCCACGCCCTACGAGCGATAATATAAATTAGTCTCCGTATACAATCCACGGGCAACCAAAAATAAAACAAACACACACGACACGAAGTGACCATATGGAGAAGGAGAAAGTTGTTACCGCGATGCGGTAGCGTAATTAACTGCAGGGGCTTGCGCCTACAGAGAAGAGCGTCCCCACAATCAAAAACCCCTTAAATGAGGGGGAATCTGACGAAGTCTGTTACAACGGACGCATCCGTCTAAACCTCTGATACACGGTTCCATAAATCAACTTGGCATCTTCAGAGAGGTGGACGGATCAAACCAAATAGCATCTGCCCCTAAATTCAGGCAAGACGTCAGTCTTCCTGGTTTTTCGGCGGAGAACAGTGCCAAAAATAAGTTTGGGGGAGGATTTCACTGTCATTATTTCATGTCCCCGTTACTAACTTTTCCTCCCAAGTCTACAGTTTTTTAAAGCTTAACAGAAGACATCAGTGAGGACACTGCTGTAAACAGGTTTGGGGGAGGTTTGTGCTTATTTACGTATTATTTTGCATTATACTATACAAGCACAAATTTTTTTTGATAATGAAAGTTTGAAAGTGAAAATTTACATATGAAACATAGGAATAGTTTGAGAAAAACAAGAAAATTAGATGTTTTCTTAAACGAAACTAGTAATAAGTAGTTATGAGTCGTTTTCCCAAGGGTTAGTAAGATGAAGGAAATTACTAATCTGAGAATAAAAATAAGTCTGAAAAATAGTCATTATTCTTGAGTCCAAACTTTTGAACGTTGATACCCTACTATACACACTTGCATACATCTCAAAACTTGGGATAGTAGAGGATACCTTGAAATGCACTTGTCTAAAAGCCTTAGTATGAAGGAAAATAAAAAAAATGTATATAAGTGGTGAAGAGAAAAATGAACACTGGTTTTGTAATTACTTAAGGCAGCATAAAAAAAATATAGCGATGGTGATTTATCACCTAGTGCCTTAGACCAACTGGTTTGGGAGCCACTGCTAACCCTTAGGTGTTGCAAGACGAGAAATTATGCCTAAATGCGCGAGCACATTTGGTAATCGGTCGGTTAGTATCTCAAGAAGTATTAACGGTCGTATGAAGGACGTGTGAGTAATTTCATCTAAAATATTCACCAACTAAAAAATACTTTGGAAGATGGACAAGAGTATAATAGCTTGAATTGAATTCTCTAAGTGTAGGGATGTCTTTTACACACACGTAGGGGTATATGATCGATGTTTGGAAGAAAGGTAGGGAGGACGACTAAAGGCGATATTTTATTGAGAGATGATATGATTTCTAATATCTTTTCATGACCATTAAGATAAGGCTCATAGCAACTAAAAAGATGGTGTAGTTGGAAACTCTTCTTTTCAAGTTCTTTCTTTTATAGTTCTTATCTTTGTATGTAACTTTCACTATCTTTCTTTTATTATAGGGTTTTATGGGTGTAATCCGCTGAAAACCCTCAGGAGATAACACTCCTCATATTAGGGACACCTAGAGGTTTAACGGCTTGTTGCACATGCTCAGTGCAATCGTGTTGCCTATGAAAGTGTGCTACTTAGATTTTCTTTTTCTTTTTCTCCCTCTCTTGAATAAATAGTTTGCTCGGGACGATCAAGTTAAGTTTGGGGGTATTTGTTCAGTCGAAAATATCGCACATTTGATATAACATTTTTCTTACTTTTCTTAAATATCTAAATGTGTTTATTATAAATATAGAACATATTTGGGTTTATCTACAAAATACTATTTACCATATGTTTATATATTATAATTAACATTATAAAGGTAAATATATGCATATAATGTTTATATAATATTTTGATAATTTAAATATGCATATCATATCAAATATCCTTAATCAATTTTCTTAAAATATAATATCATATAAAATGGTTAGGATAATATCTCAAAAATACCAAATATTACTAATGAGATATTGTGCAAGATTTAGCTCAGGACAGGAGATCGGGATATCAAGATGTCGGGAATCAAAAATCTGCCGACGAAGTTAAATAAAATCGAAGAATCAATACTGTCAGAGACTCAGGAAATATTTCCAAAATCTAGATATCTAGAAGATCTCTACGTGTCAATGTAAAGCCACTGAAAAAATCCCAAACCCTAACTCCATCGAACCGCGACGGAAGGGCGGCCAAATAGGGGTAAACGCGGCGGATCTGCCGTACTTTGGTAGCCGTACGATGTGAGATTTCAGGATCATAATCTTAACAGCATATCTTAACCTATAGAATCTAGGGTTTCTGGCTTTGCGGCTATATAAAAGACCGAGGGCTAAAACTAGAAATCATCACCTTTTACACGAAGCAAATCACTATCAAAGAACAAGTGATCTACGATAGGTCCGCGATTCGATGTGATAAAGCGACGTGAGATTCGACGGAACATCTACTTCCTACGAGGCAGAAATCGAGAGCAACTTCTTCTTCCTCTTGTAATCTAAACTCGAAGAATTGTACTTGTGAAGTTGATTAATAAAGGTAGATCATTAGATTAATTATTTCGTATTTAATTTCTTCATTATGATCTCATTCTCTATCCGTTCATCTTCTATCTCCATCATGCGCGAGTAATTCTCCGCTTGATAGGGTTCGTAGGATTAAGGTAGAACAATAGATGAGAAAATACTTTAACTTCTTTTAAGTCTTATGAAGTTTATAAACTTTAGCCAAAAAATCGTTAACATCCTTATCGGGCGCGCTACCAATCTATTGCTAGTCTCGATCACGATTTGAGATTAGGTTAACAATTGTTTTGTTAAGGGCTAGACATGAATAGAGATCAATAAAAGGACAAGGGTCAATAGAGTGAAAACCCTAGTTTCTTCCAAAAACCCTAATTCTCATTCATCACTATCATCTAGTTTTAAATCTATCAATAGATAAAAGGAGTTATCTTTATTAGTCATCCATGATTACTAAATCCTAACGAACCCTACAAGCCTTCTTCTTATACATTCTATATCCGTATTTAAACTAGATCTTAAAACTAGAAATTCTACATCCGTATTTCGACGTAGATCTAATAACTATTCTTTATTGTTCCTCTTTTTAATCAACTCGTCTAAAGTAAGATTATACGACCCGTACTCATCTCGGATAGCTACACGCGACACCGTTATTGATTGCGGTTACTACAAACACTTTCACATAATCAATCAGAATCAAATTCCCCCAATGATGGGATTAGATCCCAGAAATCCTCATGTTAGGAAACTCATGGGTTAAATAATGGAATCAAATTACAGAAAACCTCATATGTCAATATTGACAATAGAGTAAAACCCTGAGAAGAGAATCAACGATTCTCAAGAATGTCCATTGACTCAAATCTTTGATATGGACATCAAGATCCACGATCTACATTAAAAAGGTTCTTTTTTTTAAGATCACCAAGAGATCGATTTAAGAAAAGAGCTAAGCTCTATCAAATATATTAATGGGTTTAAAATCAAAAAAAGGTACCTAAAAGATGTTAAGTGCTAAGCTCTGTTCATAGTCATTACCAAAATTTTTAATAAAGTTGGCTCTGTTCAAAGGAATTTTGAGAGCAGAGATCTAAGCTCTGAACGAGAATTAAATTCTCAAGGAAAGGAAAAATTAACGAAGAAGATGAAGAAACAATGGTCACTTTAGGGCCAAGGGCCACATTTATAAGATATGTTGGGATCGGTTTAACTTCCCATTCTCCTAGGTGATCCAACGGTGGTAAAATTGACATCGTTGCATTCACGTGCAAACCACATGAGAGCAACGCCAGGGGCATTTGCTCCCTTATAAAAAATTACCTTTTAATTAAACACAATCAGGCAGCGCTTCACGTGCTCCCCATGTGAGCACCAACGCCAGCCTTTGGTAGGATTAAATTCTATAATAGCGCCTCACGTGAAACACACGTGGCGCTGGCTAATTCTCTGACGGCGCCTCACGTGAAACACACGTGGGCGCTGGCTAATCCTCTGACAGCACCTCACGTGAAATACACGTAAGCGCCGACGTGCAAAGCACATGGTGCCTGGTTTTGCAAAAATTAAATTCTTAGGCGGTGCCCACGTGAACAACATGTGAGTGCCAGCGCCCAAAATAAGAGCAGATAGAATTAAATTCTATATGGGAATTATTTCGCTAAAATCTAAGGATATTCTCTGTTAAACAGAGCCATTGGATCAAAGATTAGATAATAGAATTAAATTATATTAGGGAAAAATATCTCCCTGATCTTTCTAAATGAGAAAGATATTCTCTGTAGGATCAAAGATCTAATGGTAGAAACAAATTCTAATATGGGAAAATATTTCCCTAATCTTTCTAAACGAGAAAGATATATTTTGAACCCTTAAATTAAAAATCCAATGGTGATTAAAAATCACCGATTGATAGAATTAAATTCTATCATGGGAAAATATATCCCTAATCTTGTTACAAACAAGAAAATATATTCTGTAAAACAGAAATCATTGGATCAAAGATCCAACAGTGGATAAAATTCTCCAAATAATCTTTGAGACCAATTAAATCAATTGGAATCTCTCAAATGAGAGATTTTCTCAAAACTAATCAACAATTTATCTTGCCTATATAAAGGACTTGAGACTTCAAGTCTCAGATACATACACACAGAGACAGATAGAGAGAACCCTCCATAAGCTTCTGCAAACAAAAATCTGCAACAGAGAATTTAATTCTCTTCGAAGAAGAAAATCTTCCTCCTTTCAAACCCTGGGTAAAGAAAAGGTAGAGATAAAAATATATCTTCTTTGCCTAGTGCAAGTAAAAAACAAGTGTTTAACCTTTCATAAAAGAACTTAGTTCTTTCTCTTGATCTGAGATCTATAAGACAAATCTTCTCATAAGTTGAGAATTTAATTCTCATTGGGAAGATTTTATTCTTCAGACTCAAAATTTAGGGGAAAGAACTAGATAAAAAAAAGACAGAAAAGAAACATGTTACATGAATTTAATTCCTCTGAAGACAGGGTTTAACCCTATAAAGAACTTAGTTCTTATAATAGAAAAAACATAACATAAGAACTTAGTTCTCAAAGAAAAAACTAGATTCCAGATCTTCAAAACAGAGATCTTGATGATCATCAATGGTCAAAACGCCATCAACAGAGATTAAATCTATGAAAGAAAAGAACTCAGCACCTCACGTGCTTCCCACGTAAGCGCCCAATAAAGAAAGAAGCTCAGCGCCTCACGTGCTTTCTACATGAGCGCCCAAAAGATATAAACTCAGTGCGTCACGTGCTTCCCATATGAGCGCCCAGAGGTGAAGACTCAGCGCCTCATGTGAAACACACGTGAGCGCTGTACAAAGTGCTTACCACTATATATCTAGTCAAAATGACTAAGTGTTTATCACTGATTAGGCAACGCCCATATCTGGACACCTCACATGCTTCCCATATGAGCATCGGAGCCACAAGAAAATGCTTAGCACTTCTGAATAAAGGGAGAAAGCTCAAGACAGAGCAGACCGAGCCCAAATTGGCTAGGTCTCTCTGAAGTTGCTTGCAGCTGAGCCCAAATGCTCTGTTGTTGGATCTTAACTAAATTTAATGATTCTGAAAATATTTCTAAGTTGATCTTAATCTCAAATACGACTAACGTATACTTAGTTAAAATAAATTGAGCCCAACTGCTCATATATTTAAGTTGATCTTAATCTAAAAACATATTAACAACCCTTAATTAAATAAAATAAAATATACTTTGAACTAAGAGAACATACAATCTAAGTTCAAACCCAAATCTAAAATATACGGATTTGGACTAATTCGCGCCCTATGGACGACGACATAAACTAGTCTCCGTATACAATCTACGGGAAACCATAACAAACAAAATAAACACACGACACGAAGTGAACTACTGGAAAAGGAGAAAGTAGTCATCACAACGTGATAAAGTATTTAACTGCGGGGGCTTGCGCCTGCAGGGAAGAGCATCCTCACAATCAAAAACCCTTATAAACGAGGGGGAATCTGATAAAGTCTGCTACAACGGTCGCATCTATCCAAACCTCCGATAAATGGTGCCATAAATAAATTTGGTATCTTAGGAGAGGTGGATGGATATGTTCAAATAGTATCTATCTCCAAATTCAGGAAAGAGGTTCAATCTCAGTTCGTCTCTGTTTTCGGCGTTTTCGGCGGTAAACAACGGTCTGGCACATGCATTTGAATAACATCGTTGCAGATGATCGGTATCCGTACACGCCAGAATCGGCGTCTGCCAAGCATAATGGATGCAGAGTGCCTACCAGGTCAGGCATGTATGGTGTCAACGTAACTGATAACTCCTCAATGACATCGAACTCATTGCGGTAGAAGTGGATGCTGCAATCCGATGTCACATCCTATGACCTGGGCACATTCCACCTGCATAGAGATTACACACAAGTTAATATTCCAAAAAAATTTGAAATTTAAAATATGTGCATAAGTTCAATTACTTACGGGCAACAATATAGTCTTTGGCCATCTAAAGCGAACTGTGTCGTAATAGTCGGGCAACCAATAGAGAGATATATCCATGACCATATCTGAAATAATATATGATAGAATAGGGCTTTACATTGAATATCAATTTAATTACGAAAAATAAGTATATGTTGTTTTAAGTATTTTATACCTGAAGAAGCGTCAAACATCCCCCAAAACTCTTCTGCTCTATTAATGCAGCCATCCTTAGCTTGCTGTAGAGGAATGACAAAGCTGCACTCCCCCATGACAATGTAGCACATTGGTCGAGATCAGCTAAAAGAAGCAGCCAGGCAAGACTAAATCTGCTCTTGCTCCTATTTGGGAATAAGTGAACCCCTATCTGATGTAAAATGTAGGCTCGTGCGTGCTGCTCGATCGTCGCAGGGGTAGCATCCATGGCAGGCTCAGCACTAAATGCATCCCGCAGCCAACTCAAGTTAATACTACTGCTTCTCCTCTGCCCAACAAGCGAAATCCTACCCAAAAAGCTGGGATAAAAATCTGACCAATCGTGGCTGTACTCCACAGCAACCACCTCTCCGTCTATAGGCAGACCAAGCAGCACATCGACATCCTGAAGGGTGATAATTATCTCACCAACTCTAAAATGAAATGTGGAGATTTCTGATCTACATCTATTTACCAAAGCCGTAATCAAGTCTCTGTTCAGACGTATATACTCTAATCTGGATTGAAAATGAAAACCTGCCCATTGCAGTTCAGCCTGCACATAGGCATCTTTAGCTGGGATCCTGCTGGACTGAGTGGTCAACGCATATAATTATCTGATCACTCTGCCAATTACAAAAAGAGAACTTGTATTAGTAATGTATAAATAACATATGTAATTAGATAAAATAAAATTACAAAGTTTTACCTGTACTAATGCGGTATTGGCTGACCTGTGGTCAGTCTGCAAATACAGAATAGTCGTATCTATAAGCCCAGGCTCCATAAGTATATCTGTATAATGAAAAGGTCGACTTATATTATCTTTGAAAAAAATGAGCATGTATAACAAAGAACATATAGGTCCAGGCTCCATGAATGACCCTCTGGCGTCCAACGGTCATGTACCGTGCACGTGACCCGCCGGTGTCCAGCACCCACGCACCTGGAACGTGACACGCTGGCGCCCACGCGCCACGCACGTGGCCTGCTGGCGCCTACGCACCTGGCACGTAACCCGCCGGCACTCGGCGCCTACACGCCATGCACGTGACCAGCTGGCGCCCAGCGGTCACGTGTTGTCTCATACGTCCTTAGGACGCTCCTAACTTCTCTTTTTCCCACACGCTCCACACTCAAAACATATCCCCCGTTAGAAAAAATTTCTAAAGGGGCACTGCACCGCACCCCGCAAGGGGGCTGCTAGCCCCCTTGACCCCCAGCCTGCTATCTGGTAGCGGGACCCTCATAAACTCTGTGAGGCCCCCGATACGTCTAAGACCCCTTCAAAACACAACACACGCATACTGCACATTGAGTTCACGTGACCAGTTTTACCCGTCAATCAGAGGTTCTCTCGCTCCAAAAGCAAGAGGTAATTAACGGAAGCTTATTCCACAGCTGCCGAAGATTCGGATCCCCATAATCAATAAACACCGGCCTACCCCAGGCAGGGGGAATCTGTAATATGCCTGACAAGCGACGCGTATTCCTATCTCAATAGGGTGACGAAAAACACAGACTCTGGCACGCCCAGTGGGACCTTTTCTCTCCTCCTATATTTCGGGTTAAACGCTCATGCGAACTCAATCAACATATATATTGATTGCCTGTACTGAAATCATGCTTCTTTATATAGGATAACATCTTTCCAACCACAACTTTCAAATTCAACGAGAATGACTCCAAGGACCAGTTCGATCTCTAAGGCGACTATATCCCATACGTTGTCAAGATTAATGCCCACGTGGTTCTCCCTGCAAGTCTCAACCGGAAATGGAAGGAACCACCGCGTCAATTTGGTTCCGTCATCATCTACTCTGCCAGAAGCGCTCATCTGGCAGAGGCCCCGGCAAACCAAGCGGCCAAACCGACCTCAAGGGGCAGGAGGCCGAACATTGTGGTCGCCAAAGCATCCCACCCTAAATGAAAATCCGTATTCGAACGGCTCTCCACTGTTCCAACTGAGGTCAAGGTTGTCAACACCAATGAAGCCACAAAGCATCTCCAGTAAGCTCGGACGGTGCCCTTAACAATTGCGCGATTAGACTTCTTCTCTGGACTCTATGTCAATCGGTCTACGACATCTTCCCGAAGGGCCGTAGCCTACCAAGTGCTCAAAACAAAAAAGTTGAGGCAGATATAGAGCCAACAAAAAGGCCAGGTCTCCGGCCAAGTTGAATTTTATGAGGTTCCAAGAACAGGGTTGCCCCGCGACGACAGCTGAGTCGGCCGTAAAAGTCAACAATTCCTTTGAACCTCTAAAGTGGGTTCAGAAAAATGCCATGACCGCCAGAATCAAGAAGACAACAATCCAAACCAAGCTACAAAGAGACGTGCCCCAGCCCCAACAGAGAAAGCGTAACACCGTCTCTTCAAGAGTCTATCAGGCGCTCTGTGCCGCGCGAAAGCAGCGGGGAAAATTTAGAAAAGAAGCACCAGTACCACTCAAGAACCCGGTCAGGCCAGCCATCTTCAATCGATTGTCCGTTCCCAAAACCACGACAGTCGTCCACAAAATCAGCTGCCAATGATGAAATGATGGCCGGATATGTTATCCACACAGTCTACATGGCGGGCACGCGTCCCAGCGACAACCTGCGCAGCAAAAGCAAGGATGGGGCTACCAAATCCCAAGCCCAATATGACTTGAATGTAGCTACCACTTCCTAAGATTAGCCTCCCCCGCAGGATGATAAAAACCCTCTTAATGAGGCCGATAGGAAGAAAGACCCTACGGTCCATCTAGAGTCAAGCTCGGACAGCGAGAAAGGGCAGACTTTCCGCCGCAAGACCGCAGAGCAAAGGCTTCTTCAAGAGCTCCGAAAACAGCTCAGGAGCAAAGATAAAGAGATGGCCAAACTTTATTCAAAAATTGACGACCTAACGAACATCGTGATGCAGCTTACGGCTCAAGTTGCTCGGGCACCCTCCAATCAAGCGCAGGTCTCTACTCATGAGCCGGGAGATAATGAACAAAAGCAACCGATGCCTGTCCCTTTAGGTCCAAGTATGGGTGAGCCGCACGAAAGCCGGCCGCATTCTACTTCTGGGGACACCTTGGCCACGGATGACACTATCCCATTAACATAAGATCGGATAATGGATTTGGTCACTGGCAAGGACTTATGGCCAGTATTGGGTTAAGTCCAGTTGAAAATGTTCAACATTTATTCACATTTGGCCTGTTAGGCCTTTGATTGGGCTCTGCCTTTTTTTAAATGATGCACAACATCTAAATTGGTCTGTTAGACCTTTATTTGGGCTCTGCCCCTTTTTAATAATGCATTGCATTTTTTATTAGGCCTGTTAGACCTTTTAATTGGGCTATGTCCCTTCTTTAATAATGCAAAGTATTTATTGTTCTGACAGTGCGCCACGTGGCTTGTCAAACGCTTTGCGCCAATTGAAGAGCGCAACGCACGAACTCATGTGGGGTGACAATTGTCACGCGCTGGTGAGCGCAAGTCTGTTGGCGCAGTGCGCTGCGCCAGTGCGAGTGCGCTGCTGACACGTGGCGCGCTCTGGTGACTTGCGCCAAACCAAGAGAGCAGTGCTCTGTTTTTAGAAGCGCAAGGCGCTGCTGTTCTGTAATTGACACGTGGCGCTCCCTGGTGGCTTGCGCCAATCCAAGGAGCGCAACAGTGCAAACTCAAAAGTGTAAGGCACTGTTTAATATTTGGATCAAATTAGATCAAAGGGAACAAATTTTTCTTGTTTTCCAGAGAGGTTCTACCTCAAATCTCAAGAACCAATGGTTCATCAAAAGGCAATGCCTTTATACAGAAGTAAATTACTTCTTTATTATTATTATTATTATTATTATTATTATTATTATTATTATTTTTTATCGAAGATCTTGATCTTGCTCTTAGATCAATGATCTTTTTAGAAGAAACTCTTCTTTTTTCAAAAGTTTACCTTTTCTCTCTTTTAGTTGTTCTTAAAATTTTAGAGGAATTCTCTGGTTTCTCTTTCTCTATGTATTGATGTCAATCTCTTTTGGACTTGGAGTTTAGGGGCCTTTATATAGTGCCAATTGATTTGTTAAATCAGTTAAAGAGATCTTTCTCTGAGTGATTTAGGGATTTTCCCCACCGTTGGATCTTTGATCCTAGGGCTTCTGTTTTATAGAAGATAATCTTCTTGTTTTAACAAGATCGGAAAGATCTTTTAATTCTGTTTTAGTGCTGGCACAGTTGGCGCAAGCGCACCTGCGCTTGACACGTGTCGCGCAGCGCAGAGCGCAGCGCAACTGCGCTGACACGTGTCGCGCAGCGCAGAGCGCAGCGCAACTGCGCTGACACGTGTCGCGCAGCGCAGAGTGCAGGTGATCTGAAGCATTGCTTCCTTTATTATTATTTGAATTTTAAAACAGAGCCTTGCTCTGATTGGGGGAAATAGAAGCGTTGCTTCATTTCCCGCCTTGGAATTTGAACAAAGCTTTGCTCTGAAAAGGAGATTTTCTCCTTTATTATTATTTATTTATTTATTTATTTATTTATTTTTCTTCTATTGTTATTATTTTATTGTTATTATTTTATACGGAAGCGGGTTTTGAGCCAAAATTTTGGCGGGAACAAATGCCCCCCACTACTTTGCCCACGTAAGTATGTACATGGGTGAAGTAGTGCAAAGTTATGCATGGTCACAGAATTGAGGGCTTAGGAGACAAGTTTAGGGTCTTTGTAGCATAAGACTTTCCAACTTTATGAGCCGTGAGGGTCTCATAAAGATTTTTCTCCCTACGGATCGAGAGGATCTCGTAGGTGTATTTTCTCCTTAGGAATCGTAAGAATTCCTAAATGCGTTTTCTCTTGAGAGTCGTAAGGATCCCACAAGAGAATTTTCTTCCTTACAAGTCGAGAGGACTTGTAAGTGATTGATGAGTTGATCTACTCCCGAGTTAATGCATTGCTTCAACAGGGAGTCGAGGGTTGACTTTGGGTTGTCTGTGCACCGCCGAGTCATGGAACTGGGAACTTTGTCGCGGCTCCGCTTTGCTGACGTTGTATATTTCTGCAGAGACACTGATTTCTCTGCGGGTCCGCGCGAATCGAGATATTCTCGTCAAGGACGCTGATTTCCCTGAATCGAGGTATTTGCCAAGGACACTGATTTCCTCGGAGTTGAAACGAATCGAGGTATTCTTGCAAAGACACTGATTTCTCTGCGGGTCGACGCGAATCAAGATGGTCTCGTCAAGGACGCTGATTTCCCTGAATCGAGGTATTTTCCAAGGACGCTGATTTCTTCGGAGTTGAAACGAATCGAGGTATTCCTGCAAAGACACCGATTTCTCTGCGGGTCGACGCGAATCAAGATGGTCTCGTCAAGGACGCTGATTTTCCTGAATCGTGGTATTTGCCAAGGACACTGATTTCCTCGGAGTTGAAACGAATCGAGGTTTTCCTACAAAGACATTGATTTCTCTGCGGGTCGACGCGAATCAAGATGCTCTCGTCAAGGACGCTGATTTCCCTGAATCGAGGTATTTTCTAAGGACACTAATTTCCTCGGAGTTGAAACGAATCAAGGTATTCCTGCAAAGACACTGATTTTTCTGCGGGTCGACGCGAATCAAGATGCTCTCGTCAAGGACGCTGATTTCCCTGAATCGAGGTATTTGCCAAGGACACTGATTTCCTCAGAGTTGAAACGAATCGAGGCATTCCTGCAAAGACACTGATTTCTCTGCGGGTCGACGCGAATCAAGATGCTCTCGTCAAGGACGCTGATTTCCCTGAATCGAGGAGGTTGCCAAGGACACTGATTTCCTCGGAGTTGAAACGAATCGAGGTATTCCTGCAAAGACACTGATTTCTGTACGGGTCGACGCGAATCAAGATGCTCTCGTCAAGGATGCTGAATTCCCTAAATCGAGGAGGTTGCCAAGGACACTGATTTCCTCAGAGTTGAAACAAATCGAGGTATTCCTGCAAAGACACTGATTTCTCTGCGGGTCGGCGCGAATCGAGGTTTTCTCGTCAAGGACGCTGATTTCCCTGAATCGAGGTATTTGCCAAGGACACTGATTTCCTCGGGGTTGAGACGAATCGAGGTATTCCTACAAAGACACTGATTTCTCTGCTGGTCGACGTGAATCAAGATGCTCTCGTCAAGGACGCTGATTTCCCTGAATCGAGGTATTTGCCAAGGACACTGATTTCCCTGGGGTTGAGATGATCTCTGGTGGTCTTTCAGGTTTTATATAAGTTACCGTCAAGACTTTGAAGCTAGGAATTTTGGCCTTCGCTTCGCTTGCTGTGGTGTGTCTGAATCCTGTTAGAGGAGGGACGGTATAGTGACATTTCGTCTGTTGTGTAGAGATGGACGTCGAAGTGGTGATCGCTCCACGCTGGGGTGAGATGATCTCCGATTGTCTTTCGGGCTTTATATGAGTTGCCGTCAAGACTTGGCTCCATTTTCTGATGGAGCATGGGGAGGGAAGATATGTTTCCTTATGTGTTTGCGCCCCTGGATTGTATACAGGGATTGCTGTGACATCGCCTGTAGGGCATAAATTTCGTTATATATATTTTTCATCTTATTTCTTTCCGCGATGCTCTATCATTTCAGCTTTTATATCGCGAAAGTCGCGATTGCCCAATCATTTCGGCTATTTTTCGCGGTGCCCAATCATTTCGGCTATTTATTTTATTTTCACTCGCTGCTTTTTATTGCGAGTTCCCAATCATTTCGGCTATTGTGCATGCATACATATTTTTTTTACTTGCTGATTTTTATTTGCAAGTTGCCCCATTATTTCGGCTATTTCATATGCATTTTTAGCTCACTGATTTTTTTATCGCAAGTGTGGAACTTGGAATCTGGTGCCAATCTCAGCATCAGCATCGCTACAACTGGAATATTGCCAGGAGCGAATTATCATTTGCCATGAAAAGACTTGGAATTTGATACCGGTTTAGGCATCAGCATCGCTACAACTAGGATATTGCCAGGAGCGAATCATCATTTGCCTCTGTCGATGTCGAACAAAGGTGGCTTAGCGAACAGGATTAGGATCCCGTCGACTAAGGCTTTTGACTTCATGAGCCGTAAGGGTCTCACAAAGGTATTTCTCCCTACAAGTCGTGAGGATCTCGTAGGTGTGTTTTCTCCTTAGGGATCATGAGGATTCCTAAGTGTATTTTCCTCCGTAAGTCGTAAGGATCTTACAAAAGGGTTTTCTCCTTATAAGTCGAGAGGACTTACAAGGGTTGTTCACCATATGGACATATCCCTAGTCACGGGTGGGACTTTGTTAGGGAAATGTTTATTCATGCCCGTGGATTGTATACGAAGGTCAGTATTAAGCCGCTTGTAGGGAAATATCGAAGGTTGTGCGAGTTGCTTAAGAACAGGTTTAGGTCTCTGTAACTTAAGACTTTCAAATCTTATGAGCCGTGAGGGTCCCATAAGAGAGTTCTCCTTACAAGCCGTGAGGAACTCGCAAGTGTAATTTCTCCTTAGGAATCATGAGGATCCCTAAGTGTGTTGCTTCCCTATAAGTCGTAAGGATCTCACGCGGGTGGTTTCTCCTTACAAGGTCGAGAGGACCCTGTAAGTGTCTTTTAACGAGGTTGCGCCCTTTCGGGTTTTCGCGAACACTCGCCGGTAACCCTGCTGTTTTTACTCACGGAGCCCTTTCGGGTTTTCATCCGTGCCCATTTTGCTTATGGACATACCGTCTTCTTTTTTTTATTCTTTTTTCTTTTCTTTTCTTTTTATTCTTTTTCTCCCCCTTTTTTTTTAAACGAGGTCGCGCCCTTTCGGGTTTTCATGAACCCTCGCCAGTAGCCCTGCTGTTTTTACTCACGGAGCCCTTTCGGGTTTTCATCCGTGCCCATTTTGCTTATGGACATACCGTTTTATATATATATATATGTATATATATATATATATATATATGTATATATATATATATATATATATATTTATTCTCTTTTTTTTGTATCGGCTTTGTGATGTTGCACTCCGCCGTAGTTTACCGATATCTCAGTCAACGACTAGTTTTAGGATGTAGTGGTCTATCATTAGTTTAAGGACGTTTCGGTCCGTTGTTGAAGAAGGCCGGCTACTATTTATGGAGTTCGGGCTTAGGAAGATAGAGAGCGGACATAGTCGTCGTCATCTATCATTGACATAGGCTGTAACTCATTAAGCATAGTATTTCTTTAGGAAGCGACCATTTATTGGCCTGAAAGGCCTTTCACCGTGCATATCCATGAGTAGGTAGGCTCCACCCTGGTAGACCTTGTTTATAATGTACCGGCCTTCATAGTTCGGCTCGAATTTTTCCCGTTTGGCGCGATTGGGGATCATAGGTCTTTTGACCACTAGCACGAGTTCGCCCTGGCGGAATGTCCTCGGCCTGGTCAATCTTTCATATGAGCGCGTCATCTTTGCTTTATAAGCCTCCAGATTTTGTTGCGCTATGAGCCAGGTTTCATCAAGGGCATCAAGCTCCTCAAGCCGAAGGTGAGCATTTTCTTCGTTCGTCAGCTCGTAATGGACTGCCACTCGTAAAGATGGTAATTCTATCTCGAGGGGGAGTACTGATTCTGTACCGAATACCAACGCGTACGGCGTTGTGTTCGTGACCGTATTGAACGTAGTTCGATACGCCCAGAGAGCTTCTTGCAGTCTTTCGTGCCAGTCCTTTTTATTTCGGGACACCGTCTTCTTCACAATCTTCGTCAAGGTCTTGTTGAAAGTCTCAGCTAGACCGTTAGCTCAGGGATTATAAACTGAGGAATATCTCCAGTCTATGTTGTGTTGTTGCGCGAAGCAGCTGATCTTGTGGCTTCTGTAGGCTGGCCCGTTATCGGAGATGATCCATCGCGGAGTTCCAAACCGATAAATGACGTGCGTCTTGAAGAAATGGAGGATGTTCTCCGTCTTCACTTCTCTCAACAGTACTGCTTCTGCCCATTTGGAGAAGTAGTCAGTCGTTGCCAAGATGAATCGATGTCCCCTGGACGAGGCTGGTTCGATGGGGCCGATTACGTCAGTCCCCCACATTTCGAACGGCCAGCTAGCCACCGTTGGATGTAGTGGATTTGGATGCTGATGGATAAAGTCCCCATGAATCTGGCATGAGTGGCATTGCTTCGTATATTTGAGGCAGTCCTGAATCATCGTTGGCCAATAGTAGCCCATCCGTTTAATTTTCAACTTCATTTTCGGGCCTGCTTGGTGAGAACCGCAGATTCCGTCGTGAACTTCCTGAACAACTCTTTTCACTTCGTCAGGTCCCAGACATCTCAACCACAGAGAATCAAATGACCTCTTGTACAGAGTATCATTGACGAAGGCGAAAGGCAGAGCTTGTTTCATGAGCTGATGTCTTGAGGACGCATCTTCAGGCGTTCGACTGGATTTGAAGTAGCCTACAAAGACTTCTCTCCAATCCTCAGCCTTTTCCTGGTCTTTTATTTGCATAGCCATTTGCTCAGTCAGTTCCTTTTCTTCGGATGATTCCGGAGATATTTCTGCGGGGGCAAGCACCCAACGGCTTTGTACCACGATTCTTACGTCATCGAGGTTCTCGTCGGCCAGTTCTTTAGCGAGCTTAGCTAGTGCATCTGCCTTGCTATTTTCTGTGCGCGGTATGCTTTCCAGCATATAGGAGGGGATTTGAGTCAGTAATTGCTGTACTCTCTCGCCATATTTTACCAGTTCGGGTTTGCACGTTTGGTAGTCGCCATTTACTTGACTGACGACTAGTTGAGAATCTCCGTATATAAAGAGGTTTTCGATTCCCATGTCGATGGCGATCTCGAGGCCTGCTATCAAAGCTTCGTATTCGGCTTCATTGTTCGTCCTCGGCTCTGTTAAGGAGAAAGCAAAGCGCATTATCCCTCCTTGTGGAGTTACGAAGATGAGGCCCACCCCCGATTTGATTATAGGGGTGCTTTGTTTGCGCTTCTTCATGGAAGACGCTCCATCAAAATAGAGTTCCCATCGGGTATCACTACCGTCGATCGCATCAAACGCATGTTCGTCTAGCAGTTCGCAATTCAAAGGGAATCAGCCGGTATCGGATGCTCAGCGAGGAAGTCGGCGATGGCCTGGCCTTTCACCGTCTTAAGAGGTTGATAAGTTATTGAAAACTCCATCAAGAGAAGGGCCCATTTAGCGAGCCGACCTGTCAGTATGGCCTTGGACATCAAATATTTAAGAGGGTCCACCTTCGAAATGAGACGGACTTCATGCGCCAACGCATAGTGCCTGAGCTTTGTTATTGCGAAGATCAACGCCAGGCAGTGTTTTTCGATGGGGGAGTAATTGCTTTCTGCCCCCAGGAGAACTCGACTTAAGTAATGGAGAGCTCTTTCTTTCCCTTGGTCATTCCCTTGTGCCCATAACGCACCCAAGGAACCTTCGAGGGCGGTTGTAATCGGCGGAGTCAGTCCAGAAGGAGAGCTGCCCCCAGTCTTCCTTACTCGGAGCCAGTGGCATATCCCTAGTAGGAGGAGTGTTGTCTCCTGAGGGTTTCCAGCGGATTACACCCACAAAATCTTATAATAAAAGAGAGATGGTGAAAGTTATATAAAGATAAGAACTATAAAAGAAATAACTTGAAAATAAGAGTTTTCCACTACACCAGCTTTTCAGTTGCTATGAGCCCTATCTTAATGGTCATGAAAAAATGTTAGAAATCACATTATCCTTCAATAAAACATCGCCTTTAGTTTTCATTCCTGCCTTTCTTCCAAACATTGATCATATACCCCTACGTGTATGAACTGGAC
This sequence comes from Agapanthus africanus, assembly GCA_030015575.1. Lineage (NCBI taxonomy): Eukaryota > Viridiplantae > Streptophyta > Magnoliopsida > Asparagales > Amaryllidaceae > Agapanthus > Agapanthus africanus. The sequence goes on along the minus strand of JASDDO010000028.1, from coordinate 88,459,606 downwards.
ATCCCTACACTCAGAGAATTCAATTCAAGCAATCATACTCTTGTCCATCTACCTTAGTACTTTTTTAATAGATATTTAGATGGAATTGCTCACACATTGTTCATGCGACCGTTAATACTTCTTGAGGTACTAACCGATCGATTACTCATGTGCTTGCTAATTAGGTGTTTTTCCTCGTCTTGCCACACCTAGCTTAGCAGTGGCTCCCAAACCAGTTGGTCTAAGGCACTAGGTGATAAAGCACCCTCGTTATATTTTTTTATTGCTGCCTCGGTGATAACAAAACCAGTGTTCATTTTTCTTTTCACAATTTTATCTTTTATTCTCCACTTTTATTTTCTTCATACCTTGGCTTTTAGACAAAAGCATTTCAAGGTATCCTCTACTATCCCGAGTTTCAAGATGTGTGTAAGTGCGTATAGTAAGGTATCAACGTTCAAATGTTTGGCTTCCAGAATATGAACTATTTTTCAGGCTTATTTTTATCCTCAGATTAGTAATCTCCTTCATCTTACTAACCCTTGGGACAACAGCTCATAACTACTTATTACTAGTTTCATTTAAGAAAACATCTAACTTTCTTGTCTTTCTTAAACTATTCCTATCTTTTAAATATAATTTTTCACTTTCTATTCTTTTATTATCATAATTTTTGTGTGTGCTTATATATAGTATAATGCAAAGTAAGGCGTAAATAAGCACAAGAGCGCTGAAAAAACGACTTCTTGGGAGCTTCTTGCGATGGTACAGGAGCGCTGAAGCTCGTTGACGGGAGCATGGTCCCGAAGAATAACCCAGTGGTGGCTTGAGTTACCTGCTCCACTGGCATAGTGAAAAGGAAGGCCGCTTGGGGCCCGTAGGTTACTCCTCCAGATGGGACAGAGCGAGAGTTGCTGTTGCAGTTAGTGCAATTTGAAGCCATTGATTTCTTGAAGAGCTTGAATATTCTGCCCCCTGCGTCGACCTTGGTCTTTGGCATGTGCCAGTTCTTTGAGGACCGATTCCGTCGGCAAGGCTGCTGCTTGGGGAGCCTACCTGTGGACGACAGACATCCTCTGGGCTTCCTCCATCGGTGTTGGGGCACCGAGGGTGGGAGGTGGGAGCATCGACCCAAAAAGAATCCCGTTGATTTCTTGAAGAGCCGGATTGCAGAGATTTGAGGCTGCAAGTGACCCATACTTGACCCCGCCGGATATGACAGAGCCTGAGTTGCTGGGGTGGGAGCAAATACCATTCTTCATAGAGACGAAATGCCGGCTTCAATATCCACTCCCCTAAGGGCAACCAAAAACATACACACCGCGATTATTTGATCGCGGGAAAAACACGACACACGAAGTGTGGAGTGGAAAGAGGAAAAGGTCCCACCGGGCGTGCCAGAATCTGTTCCCCTCCGAATGGCGGCCAAGACATGGACGTCTTGCCTGAGATTCGGGGCAGATGCTATTTGGTTTTATCCGTCCACCTCTCCGAAGATGCCAAGTTGATTTATGGCACCGTGTATCGGAGGTTTAGACGGATGCGGCCGATGTAGCAGACTTCATCAAATTCCCCCTCGCTTGAGGGGTTTTTGATTGTGGGGACACTCTTCCCTGCAGGCGCAAGCCCCTGCAGTTAATTACGCTACCGCATCGCGGTAACAACTTTCTCCTTCTCCAGAATTTCACTTCGTGTCGTGGGTGTTTGTTTTGTTTGTGGTTGCCCGTGGATTGTATACGGAGACTAATTTATGTCGTCGCCCGTAGGACGTGGATTAGCCCAAATCCGTATTTTCTTAGATTTGGGTTTGGGGTTTTGGTTTAAGGATACGTTAGCCATATTTGAGGCTAAGATCAACTTAAACGTTTGTTAAGGATACGTTAGCCCAATTTGAGACTAAGATCAACTTAACGGGATCGTTTGGATCCGATAAAAGAGCATTTGGGGGCTCTATTGTTCCATTTTAGGGACATGGTGGTCCATTGAATGTATGGCCGTCGGGACCCATCACCTCTCTGACGACGTTGAAGGATTACAACGACAGATGTCAGAGGAGTTCAGAGATGTACCCTTGAACTAAAGTTGGTTGGGAGATCTATAGTCCAATTTGGGACTAAAGTCTGTTTTGAAAGTTTTGGTTTAAGGATGCGTTAGCCATATTTGAGGCTAAGATCAACTTAAACATTTGTTAAGGATACGTTAGCCTAATTTGAGACTGAGATCGACTTAACAGGATCATTTAGATCCGACAAAAGATCATTTGGGCTCTATTGTTTCCAGTTTAGGGACATAGTGGTCCATTGCCAGTTTAGGGACATGGTGGTCCATCATTCCCGTTTTGGGGATGAATATTGGTTTAAGGACGCATTAGTCCATGAGTTTAAGGACGCATTAGTCCGTATTGCCAGTTTAGGGAAATGGTGGTCCAACATTCCCGTTTTGGGGATGAATATTGGTTTAAGGACGCATTAGTCCGTGAGTTTAAGGACGCATTAGTCCATGAGTTTAAGGACCCCACAGTCCGTAGCAATGTGTGGTTATCGGGACCCGTCACCTCTCTGACGACGTTGAAGGATTACAACGACAAATATCAGAGGAGTTCAGAGATGTACCCTTGAACCGGGTGTAAATTGATTTGAGAGAGCATTCGTGCTCAGTTCAATTTAATTTGAGGACTTATGGCTAGTATTGGGTTAAGTCCAGTTGAAAATATTCAACATTTATTCACATTTGGCCTGTTAAGCCTTTGATTGGGCTATGCCCTTTTTTAAATGATGCACAGCATCTAAATTGGTCTGTTAGACCTTTATTTGGGCTCTACCCCTTTTTAATAATGCATTGCATTTTTTATTAGACCTGTTAGGCCTTTTAATTGGGTTTTGTCCCTTCTTTAATAATGCAAAGCATTTATTGTTTTGACAGTGCGCCACGTGGCTTGTCAGGCGCTTTGCGCCAATTGAGAGCGCAAGGCGCGAACTCATGTGGGGGTGACACGTGTCATGAGCTGGTGAGCACAAGTCTGTTGGTACAATGCGCTGCGCTAGTGCGCTGCTGACACGTGGCGCGCTCTGGTGACTTGCGCCAAACCAAGAGAGCAGTGCTCTGTTTTTAGAAGCGCAAGGCGCTGCTGTTCTGTGATTGACACGTGGCGCTCCCTGGTGGCTTGCGCCAATCCAAGGAGCGCAACAGTGCAAACTCAAAAGTGCAAGGCACTGTTTAATATTTGGATCAAATTAGATCAAAAGGAATAAATTTTTCTTGTTTTCCAGAGAGGTTCTATCTCAAATCTCAAGAACCAATGGTTCATCAAAAGGCAATGCCTTTATACAGAAGTAAATTACTTCTTCTTTTTATTATTATTATTATTATTATTATTATTATTATTATTATTATTATTATTATTTATCGAAGATCTTGATCTTGTTCTTAGATCAATGATCTTTTTAGAAGAAACTCTTCTTTTTTCAAAGGTTTACCTTTTCTCTCTTTAAGTTCTTCTCAAAATTTTAGAGGAATTCTCTAGTTTCTCTTTCTCTGTGTATTGTTGTCAATCTCTTTTAGATTTGGAGTCTAGGGGCCTCTATATAGTGCCAATTGATTTGTTAAATCAGTTAAAGAGATCTTTCTCTGAGTGATTTAGGGATTTTTCCCCACCGTTGGATCTTTGATCCTAGGGCTTCTATTTTACAGAAGATAATTTTTTTGTTTTAACAAGATCGGAAAGATCTTTTAATTCTGTTTTAGTGCTGGCACAGTTGGCGCAAGCGCACCTGCGCTTGACACGTGTCGCGCAGCGCAGAGCGCTGACACGTATCGCGCAGCGCAGAGCGCTGCGCAACTGCGCTGACACGTGTCGCGCAGCGCAGAGCGCAGGTGATCTGAAGCGTTGCTTCCTTTTTTATTATTTGAATTTTAAAACAGAGCCTTGCTCTGATTGGGGAAAACAGAAGCGTTGCTTCATTTCCCGTCTTGGAATTTGAACAGAGCTTTGCTCTGAAAGGGAGATTTTCTCCTTTATTATTATTATTTATTTATTTATTTATTTTTATTTTTTTTTCTTTTATTGTTATTATTTTATACGGAAGCGGATTTTGAGCCAAAATTTTGGCGGGAACAGTCTTCCCTAAGTTCGCTGACGACATTCCTTTCTGTTTCTTTCTTTGGAATGTTCGTCAGGAGGACCGGATTCGGAGGAGATAGAGCCGAGCCCGGAGAACTTGGACCAGTTTGCTTCTCAGCCTGACTATTAACTCCTGCTTGTATTTACTTCCAGTATGCCATTGTTTAGGCATTTGCTTTATCATTGTATCTTTTTTTTACAAACAATTGTATGTAAATTTGAATGTAAATAAAGTTGCTATTACATCTTATTACTCTTGTTATTCTTGTACATTGTTATATTGCTTAATTACGCTTAACGTATTCTCATAGTAAATACGTTGCGGGCTTACCACGTCACCGCTTCCGTCTACTGGGAAGCGGGGCGTGACAGAGAGGCGGAAGGAGCCCACCGTTCCAGCTACCAATTCGGCTTGACCGGGCTCAAAATCCAAAAAGCTAAAGAAGAAGAAAAGCGCGGCTCAACGCGAAAAAGAGTCTGTGGGAAAATCGACCATTCAAAAGTATATCGATTCTCTCGAAGACTATGAACAAAAGGAAAGAATTCTAATTAAATTAAAGGAGTTCTTCCCTGTAGAAGCGGCTGAGATTCTGGGGGAGTTAGAAGAAGACTTCGATGACGAGATCCCTATAGTGACCTGCTACGTCGTCCACCTTGGTAGCGACTCTGAGAAAAAGCTATGTTTTCCCGAAGAAGACGAGGAGCTCGCCATAAAGGCCAACCAAATTCAGCTCAGAAGCGATAAGGCTCTATCGATAAATCAAGGCAACGCCCCGAAAAGGAAGGAGAAACAAGTAGCTAATGAAGAAGATGGCGGAGAGCTGGCTCATGAAGACTCGAGTCCTTCCCAGTGGACTATAATGTCTTGGCTCATCTCCGGAAGCTTCTACCTCTCTTGAGCATCTATGATGCCCTGGTCTTATCCAAGGAGCTTAGAGATGTTCTTATTCATGCTTTACAAAACCCCGAGCGATACCAGGCTCGCTTCGCGGAAATTAATATGAAATAAGCCCAGTAAACTTTGCATGCAGCCGCGGTCACGTTTAGAGACGAAGACCTGCTGCTAAGAACAGCTGAGCATAACCGGCCGCTTTACGTGACCGGGTACAGCAACGAAAATTGGATTAATCGCATATTAATTGATCCGGGGTCCTCAGTGAATATCATGAACTTGCGGACTCTGAAGAGTTTGTTAATGGACGTCCGACACCTGTCAAGGGAAAGGATTGTCATCCAAGGGTTTAATCAAAATTGCCAGCAAGTTCTGGGATCCATAGCTCTACCGACAATTTTGATTAAACCCTTGAATGACAAAATATACGTGATCAACGCCGACATGCCTTATATCGGCTATTGGGTACATGATAGAACAACGAGGCATAAACAGTTTTGTATTTGGAGACAGAATACCAATTCAAAGCAAGATCGTGATGTGCAATATTCCCCTCACCCTCTGCTCGTGTGCATACTAAAATTACATGTGAATAAAGCAACTTTTACAACTTAGGTATATTTCACGTACAACTGCATTTCCTACCATCGATGACTATGTCATAATTTTTTCCATCTTTATTAGTCACCTGCCATTCGGACTAGTTGAACCTCACTATCCAAGCATGCCTAGCAACAGTAGCCCTTTTTGTTATTAATTGTTCAAACTTAGGACATAACTTTGTCGTCCAATTTTGTCCCTCCTGACGTCATGCAAAGAAGTATTTGTTCGCCCTGTTAAAAGTCCGTCCTATTAAGGCCCAAATAGGCAAAGATCGAGATCTTTTTAAGACCCCGTTAAAGATTTTTTAAGTATTCGTAGTTATCATGCATAATCGCTTACCACCATCTTTCGAAAGAGCCCATCTTTTTTTTCATTTTTAAGACTACTTTCGATCTAAGCATCTGCTCTTGGACATATACATTTAAGTTTCTCTCTCGGCTCTGTATATGTCAAGTCATCCGGTACACATGCAATTTGAGAGAACAAACTCTGCAAGGTTTTGCCACTGAATCTAGCAGTTGAGAAAATGGCTCTGATATATCGCATACAATAACGATGACTATGAGGTTCCGGCCATGATTTTCTTAGTGCGGTTGAAATCTGTTTCATCTGGTCAAATATGAAAGTAATGTGCCTTCCCTGCTCGGATGGAATGTAGAAATGAATGCAAGCAATAAACCACTCCCAATTTTCAGTGGTTTCACCTCCAAATACAGCATATTTATGATTTGAATTCACTACACAATCCACACAAGTATAATTACCCGCATACTTCTTTATTTGCCAATGTCCCGTCAATGATTTCTTCAAGATATATGCACGAAGCCTTAATGGGCAGTTCGCGTCTGTTTTACAAACGACGGTGTACTTGTTCATGGTAGTCTTGATTGGTTTAAAAGAAACTTCATGTTTAATTGACCAAACGCTAACTGACTGAATTAAGTTCTCCTTATTCTCGAACAAATCGCCGACCTTCAATCCATTTTCAATATCGACTGCCGAAAGCCTATCAACACGAAATTTAACATTCTTCATTACCGCTATAGATGACATGTGAGCATATGTCATATTATCGGCAAGTGGATTTTCAAATGCAATGAAATCATTATTAACATATGAATTGGTAATCCACCGCTATCATTCTCATTGTGAACATGTGTAATTTTCATGTTATCTTGTGCTTGAATCTCATCCTCATCACTAACATCATCATCATCATCACTTTTATCTCCATTATGTTCCAACACCGCTGGATCCGTAGCAGGTACATCGGTTGGATGTGCGGAACCAACATTAGAGACTTGCATGGTACTTGATGTTCCGACTTCATACTGACAAAATTCCGACCTATCGTCTGCAAACGGTGTCCATCCCGTATTGTATGACTACATGTGCTCGGTTTGGGGCAGAATATTGAAGTCGAACCTTGGCATTGGCATGTAATTAAAACAGAAGTTTGGCGGTGACATGCAATTATAACCGACCGGTGGTATATAAAAACTGCACAAAAATTTATAAATAGTTAGTAACTATAGCATATCTCCACTCTCAATAAATAGTGTTCCTCTATGCGGTATAAAAATATGTAAGATAATACTTACTTCGTAAACTGCCAAATCACCGGCGCCCCACTTGATATGCCTTCACCCACGTAATTTTGATCTCTATATTGTTCATCACCGGTGGGAGATATAAAGCCGGTAGAATCAGCATTCATATTGAGCATTTGTGTCATTTCTCCTTGCGGGTAATACTCAGATGCTTGAAAAGAAGGATCATGCACTTCAGAATAAGATTCGGGCAGTTGAGCGGATGCCAATATCTCCCTCTTCACAAACAGCTCGATTGATTTCGATTCCGATGCAAGCATGACTTGTATATCCTCGTCATCGGATACTTCAATGCTGGTATATTCATGCTCCGTCAGTCATTTGCATATTAAGAAGATATTGAACTCTAACGGATTGATTTTAATAGTTTTGTACACTACTTTCTACTTGGCACATCTCGTTGTATGTGTTGAACTTCTTGACTCTAGTCATCTTAGTTTTTCCTCCGATATGTTCAGAAATATTATTTTTTCCAATCGATAATTGGCCACCGAAATAGCAAACTAGATGAATGTAATTATCCGTCATTTTTCCACCTGCCAGAAAAATTGATGCGTGCTTTGAGTATTATCATCAAACAACCTACTTATTTATGTTTATATTTATACTCACCTAATTACATAAAATTACAATAAAATCCATATTTCTAACATGTAGCAAGTTGCAATAACCTGTATCCTACTCATTGATCCGTCATAAGTAAAATCGGGGGAAAGCCATAATATGTACCCAATTTTTTCGAATTGCTTTCCCAATACGAAATTTTAACCAAATATTTATGGATTATTTTTAAATAAAATTAGGGTTTAGCTAACCTTATAGATGCTTACGGTTGTGATGATGATGGCGAGGATGAAGGTGATTGTTCGTCTGTGAATTTCCACCTAAAACTGCACAAGCGAGAGTATGTGAGATCGAGTGATGAAAGAGAAAGGAGGGATCAAGAGAGCGTGAGTGAGACAAAGAGATGAGAGGGAGAGAGATGAGAGGGAAGGAGTGACCGGAGAGGGAGAGATCGCCGGGGGTGAAGAGAGATCACGGTGGGGTCAGGGGGGTCCTCAGGAAGGTCACGAAGGGAGGAAGAGAGGTCTCGGGGGTGGGGGAGACGGGGGAAAGGTCAAGAGAGCAGAGAGAGAGAGAGAGAGAGAGTACCTGAAAGAGAGAGTGAGCAAACTAGAAAGAGAAATAATAGTGAGGAATGAGGAAAATAAATAGACAGCATCTCTTTAAGTAGGGAACGGGATGCATTTTGAAAGTGGATCCATTGATTTTCACTAAAATATAGACATTTTCGAAGTGCGCTCATTGATGAAAACACTTGAACATTTAATTGACGCAATTTGAAATTGCGTACATTATATTTGTAAGTGACGCAGTATGGAGTATGAAACTACGTCCAGTATAATTGTAAGGAACGCGGTTAGAAAATACGCCTCATGCATTTATAAAGGATGCAGTTTCAAACTGTGACCCTTAAAAGAAAAATTATCGACGGCAGGGCCAACGCTGAGCTGGCGTCTACATAACAGAAAATGGCTTGTTATGTAATATGTTTTAAAATGGTTTATTTAAAAAATATTATTTTAATATGGTTTAACATAAAAATTGTCCTTACCACTTACAACAGCCCAGGATTAACTAATAAATGACACGAAAAAAAAACCCATCAATCGTCTACTAAATTATTCAGAGATTGCAGATCTGACCATCCCTAATTACTGCAGTCAAAATTCAGAATTCATGCATCTTCAGTTAACACATTAAACCTTAAAATCATATCATGCTATCCAAAACTGAAACACAACTGATGTAATAGTTTCACATAGTAACTTAAACTGGATAAACTAAAAGATTAAACTCAAAATAAACTGGAAAAATAAAGAAAACTCAAATTCCTAAAACCCCTGCTGTTTCTTCTTCCCCTGGCCTTCTCAAACTTTCTCCCCCTTGGCGTGAACATATGGCTTCGTATGGCTGTGGGGTACACCAGGAGCGGGACCAAAGTGCCTCACCGCCTCCCTAGCATTCTTCGGTCCTCGGAGGAGAACCTGTACAATAATATCACGAGTAATAGCAAGGATAATTAAACTCTTAAAATACTGTATCATAGATGTCTTGTGCAAAACTTTAGGCTAAATTGTACAAAACCTATCCTTTTGCACTTTACTCGATCATATTTTGCAAATTTTTATATCTAGTGTTGCATGTTCAATGCTTTCACCAAAAGGTATTTTTGGAAATCAATAGTTGTTGTTGATATGTATGGATTAAAATGGTCCCACATTAGTAAAAATATGAGAAGTGCATGGATATAAAACATAAGTTGGGACAAACCTCAACAAGGCTTAAGAGTCTTATTGATGGAACCAACTTATATCAAAAGCTCGTATACACTGGTAAGCAAAAATATGAGTAGTGCATTATGCATAATTAAATTTAATATGGTATCGGAGCTAGGTTGTAATATCAAAAGCTCGTATACACTCGTAAGTAAAAATATGAGAAGTGCATTGTGCATAATTAAATTTAATATGGTATCGGAGCTAGGTTGTAATATTCATGGATTTGTACACCTTCGTTTTCGGGTGCAATGATTCACAAGTTGTTTTGAGCTCCTGATCGGCAAAAAAGACACCGCAAGCCCCTCAGTGAAGACGTATCCGAGCTAGTAGCAGAGTCTATTCGAAAGTGACTTGATAAACGACCCCACACGTAGCTGACAAGGCAATATCTATCCGCGTAGCTCGGCTAGTTAAGGGATACTCGGGGCCAAACACCTAAGAATACCGCCAGTGGTCATAATGCATTATTTACATTTGTTTCGAGAAAACAACAGAGCAAGTAGTTAAGGTGAATGCAGTAGTTCGTTATCCAATTTGAGCTAGAGACCCTAGTGATCGAGCTTCTTATTGTAAAGAAGGCGTCTTTATAACACACCTCTTCGAGCCTTCGTGCTCTCTTAGCCTTCGTGCTCTCTTGTGTGTGATCCGAGCCTTTATGCCGGATTTTGAGCCTTCGTGCTCTGTACGATCCACATGACAACCACCTTACACGTAAGGAGTGTTGAGATGTGTGGATTAAACAAGTCCCACATTGAAAAAAATATGAGTGTTGCTTATGGAGGGAGTGTTGAGATGCATGGATTAACATAGTCTCACATTGGAAAAAAATATGAGAAGCATGACTATAAGATATAAGTTGGGACAAACAAGGCTTGAGTCTTATGATGGAACCCACTTATATTAAAAGCCCGTGCACACTCATAAATAAAATATATAATTGCCCTCTCGTTCGTGTATAATTAAATTTAATAGTTGCAATGGAGGAAAAAAAATTAATGTAAAAGTAGGGGGTACAGTGCCAGCTTCCAAAGCAATGGAGTCATCCTGCTATACAATTATAAACATAAAATAATTGGTTTAAGATCTTAAAAAATGAAAAGGAATTCTTGAAAGATGATTTAAGCTCAGTTATTTTTTGTGCTATCTATTCCTTGATATTCCCAAATTAATGGAAGATCTCATAAAGCTGGGATTATAACAATGCATTGCTTCAAAAACATGACAAACGAAATAAAAGAAATTAAGAAAATAAACATGACAGACAATCTTGGTACATTATGCTCATATATTGTTCGTGTATCTATTCCTTGATATTCCATAATAATGGAAAATCTCATAGAGCTGGGATTATAACAATGTCATCATAGCTTCAAACACGATAAATAAAAAAAAGAAAGTGAAATAAAACAAACATGAAAGGAATTACTGGAGATGATTATGCTCAGATATTGTTCGTGTGCCTATTCCTTGATATTCCAAAATAATGGAAAATCTCATAGAGCTGGGATTATACAATGTCGTCATTGCTTCAATCACAATAAACAAAAGAAAATTAAATAAGCACATAAAAGACTGGTTTAAATGAAACTAACACGACTATGACGGGAAAATTAACACCAAATAAATTTATGCTCAAATGAAATAATTGTGCTCCTGAACGAAAGAGTACAAGGAGGAAAAACATTGAACCAGAGCATAGCTGTTTAAAAATGTTGCAAGGGGAAAAAAGAAACATTAAAACAGCGCATAGCTGTTTTAATAGGGAGTTCATTAAACAAGAGCATAGCTGCAACAAATATTGAGGTGATTGGCAATGGTAAGTTTCACTTGAACATAAGAAACAATTTTGCAAGCATATAAATAATAATAGAGGAAGAGATAACAAGCATTGCTCAGACACTCTATGATTTCCATTCTTCGATCATCCATTTAATGGACGATCTCATAATGAGCTGGGAAAAATAGTGTCATCATTGCTTTACAGCACAACAAAACAAACTGAAGCACAGATTAGCAAAAGAAAGAACAAAAGAAAGTAAAACAAGAGCAAATTTATAGGATATGCCCTACATAACTTGTTCATTATAAATTTTTGTGCTTGCATGCTGACAAATTTAACCCGATTAGTTCGATTTTAAAAAAATCAAACAACTCACTTTGTAATCAAACTGTAGCAATAATCAGCAAGTGGTGTGTATGAGCAATAAAGTAAGGCACAGTTAGATTCATACCGTATTCTGGCCTAGTGGCGCCCTGAGTGCAAGCTGGTCAAAGATCAAACACTCCCCACCAGCCTCCTGGCCCTTGCAGTCTCTGTAAACCTCATAGTGCAGGAACCTCATAGACCTGCTTATCATCTGTCACTGGGCCCACAATGACCGCAATCTTGTCTTCCTATTAATCAAAGAAAAATACAATGAGGCCATAGTAACAACGTTTGATCCGGAGAACAAAAACTGAATCAAAGATGAAAAAATCACCAAATCAAGAAGTTTTGGTTGGAATTTCACATAGTACGCTAAGCAACTTTAAATAATTACAAAATCTAAATAGTAACAAATTAACGGATTTTTTGTTAATTTCCGTCTATTGCATTTGAGTTATGGTAGACTCAAATTCAAATTAGTATGGGATAAGAGATTTTAATTCATTTAGATCTTTAATTTCTTAAAATGGCTATAAGAACAAGACAGATGGTATTTAACACGCTAATTTCCAGGTTGGCATAATTGTATTCTTATGTTTCTAAATGAGATACTCTAGCTCATGCAGCTCAAGTATTCATAAAATAAACTCCCGAGTATAATATATATAAAGTAGCATTCATGTCCAGTAAATTTGTAAAGTAGGTTATACCCCCCAATATTTCAGCCTGTTTTGGTAGTCTGCTCTTCCCTACGAACCATATGGTCTTAACAAGCTTTAAACTAGGTTATGTTCCTCGAGATTTCAGCTTATTTTAATCATACATAAATAGAAGAAACTCAAGCAGTACGATTACATGAGGGAAATGAATTATATATCATTATCAATGGCATTGAACGAATACTATCACTGACTTGCAATGGCCGATTTGTAATGCAGTTGAAAGCTCGCTAAGACCCAATTTTCAACTAAAGATGCCCCATACACACTAATATCAAAATCATTATCCGCAAACAATTGTTAAGCAAGTTCACAACTTTTATACCAATCTCATTATGCTATAAAATTGTAACCAAGTTCAAACTAGCACTGACATCAACAATCAAAATTAAGCACTACTGAACTATATCATACATTCATACATTCAAAAAAAGGCAGTGCAAGAACCAAAACATAACATTTTCAAAGCAATCTAATACCTTTCCCTTCATGAAAGCGATAAGCCTTTTGATGGAGATCGGAGGCTTGTTGATCTTGCTCATGAACAGCCTCTTCAAGAACACCGCATTGAAACTATTCCCTGCCCTTCTCATCAAAAATTTATACAGCGACAAAAGATAACTAAACAGACAAAAGATCAAAACACACAAAGTATTCAAAACCACACAAAAATTCCATAGATCTGATCGATTCGAACCTTGACGAGGAGCTTGAGGTACACATCCTCCGATTTGGGGGCGGTGCCCTTCGTCTTCTTGCTCCTGCCGCCGGCGATGAGTCGATCCCCTGTCATTCCAAAAAAACAAATTGTTAGGGTTCCGTTAGGGTTTTTGAGAGAGAATGACAGATGTTATTACCATGGTGAACTGAAGCGGCGGCTCCCGCTCTCGTGGGTTTTCACGGCAGCTATTTATAGAGAGAGAGCGAGCAAAGGAGTTTTAGGGTTTCAGTTTGCGATTGCGTAAGCGGGTCGAATTCTTATTGGGTTTGTACCCAAACTGAATTCTGGACCTAAGTGAGAAAAGAATTAATGGGCTTGATTATAGGCTTGGGCTATAAACGGGCATACTATTCCTTTAATGGGCTTTTAAAAAGCCCATCTTTGGTGACCAGAACTAATCATGTTGGAAATAAATTTTTAACTTGTTTAAATAATTGAATTGACGCATACAACTTGAATTCCGACTTTCGCGGTTAGCTAGACAACCCGACATGACTGTTTTGGGTCGTTTTCTTTCCTACATATTAAACTCGGCTCCAGACGCAATGCATATGAGCAGAGAGATATAAAAATAAAAATATTAGAGCTTTCTTCAAACAGTATTAAGGTACCTGTGGTGTTTTTTCATGCCCCTGCAGCCTTTTCACCCTTTTTCTCCTTATTTTTATGTCTAACTATTGATTCCGAACATGGGAGCTTTTTTTTCATATTCAATCCCATGCAAAATGGTGGGCCTCAATGGAACCAACCTAAGCCCATTGAGTAAATTGTCAAAAAGCCCTGGCCCACTTCAAGCTTCTATTGGCTTTTTACACTTGTTAAAAAAAACTCACCCCTTTTATACCAGTTCCTTGTAATATCTATGTGGTTACAGTTAGCTGTAATATCTAAACAATTGATCATAATATCTAAGCAATTGACTGTAAAATCCAAACAGTTGAGGGAATACAGGATCTAGATGAAATAAAGCCCAGAGGTTTTTTCACAAAGATTTTGAACCGGCCCTTCCAACAATTTCGAAAATTATACGGACTTTTTAGACAACTCCCGAGCGGGCTGGGGACTTTTTGACAATTTACCCTAAAAGTTAAGCATGGTATAGAGAAATATCATCACGTCTATAATTACTTATTATTAGTAACACGTTCCAATCTAGTTCCAAATGAGACAAGGGAGGGAAATTTGTGGATAGCATAGTTAACACCCCATGCCCCCCTCAACACTCGGAAGTTTAGGCCCTATGTTCATTTCCAAGCCACAAAAACCAAGCATTCCCTACCATTTGATGGAAAGAAAGTATGGAGGCTCCATTTCCCCCACATGCTTTCCATGGGGGATTTTGTTTTTGCCAGATACATACCGACAATGCCTAGTGTGTTTAGTTTCATGTCAGATTCCCATTATACACAAAAAAGGGCATCTCTAAATCTCAACACTCTCATTACACATGTCATGTTGATGTCCTTATCTTAGAACATTCGATTCAATTAAGCACTTTTCCAAAACTCCAGAAACTTCAGGAGGGGAAGTGGCCATAAATTAATGTTTTTGGGAGAAAATCCGTGGGTTCCCTAGGTGCGTATGTGTTGTGTGCTTTAGCGCTTGTGTGTGATGTGTGCGTGAGTGTGTCTATGTGTGATGTATGCATAGATTAGGAATTTTGGGCCAGTGCCCCTAAAAAAATTTGGTTGGTAGGTACTAGGTAAACCTTTTTCTTTTTGTCACGTCCCGCTTACCAAAATATTAAGAGCGAGAACGATCAAGATCCACACGTATCCACAACGAGAAACACTCATTCTCGTCATGAATATGCTAAACATAATTGCAAGCAAAAAAAACTAAATTACAAGAATTTCAAATAAATAAGAGAACAAAATCCTACAAAATTTATTTAAAATCTGAAATAAAAAATTGGAATAAAATTCCCAAATAACGACCATAGCGGCAAATAAAGATGGTCGCAACAACGTACTGCACAGGAAAGAAAAAAATCCTAATAATCGGCATGAGCAGAGAAGTAGTTGATATCCTGCTCGTTAGGATTTACTTCTTGGTGATCTTCTCCTGTTTCAACGTCGTCTAACGGACATTCCCCAAAGAAAGAAACAGAAGAAAAAACAGAAAATAGAATGCTCGTTAACGAACTAGAATTCGGTAAGTCCCTATTTTAAAGAAAGTAATTCAAACATAATATAAGAACGGAAAAACAGAAATAATCAAATATATATAAATAGGAGGCAATATGAAGCGATAATGTCATTATATTTATTATCTAAGTTGCACTATCGTGTTTTAATTTATGAGTTCAATTAATGAGGATTTTACGCGTAACGAAAATATTCCGTTTTCTCTCAGAACAATAGAAACACAGATTCAATTGATCCCCGTTACACGTAAATATCCTCGTTTGTCGAACCAACCAACCCTATGTAAATTATTTATTGAATTTTAGAGCTTGTCACAAATACTAGCACAAGACTATGAATACTTGAAATAGTTCAGGTTCATGTCACACTACAGGAATAAGAACACTAATTTGACGGGCTATTCCCGTCGAGTTAGGTCTATTTCGACGGTAGGTTTTAAATTGCGACAGAAGATCGTTGTCACGATTAAACTCGTCGTTGTAGGCCTAATTCAATGGCCACTGCCCATCGAATTATACTTATCTAATCTGACGGGTAGCCTGCGTCGAATTAGATGTTATTTCAACGTGTCAGTAGCATCGAATTATACCTTATTTTATACGAATAGAATATTATTAAAAAATATAATAATATTTTTAAATCTAATTCGATGGGTACACATCGTCGAATTAGACTTTATTTCGATTTATTTCGATGAGGAATACCGGTCGAAATAAATGTAAACATCAGGAAAAAATATATTTCAAGACAAAAAATCTGCAATTTCAAGTACAATCCAATATCAATTACAATCCGATAACAATTCAAATTTCAATTACAATCTAAATATCAATTAAAGTCCAATACAATCCTAAAATCATATATGTACATGAAAGTTAGAAATGAAATCACGATGGAGGTCGATCACGGGGAGGAAGAAAGTCGATCACGAGGGAGGCGTATCATTTTTATCCGGGGGGTAAAGCCCCTGCGATTAAAAGTTTAAAATACATAATTTAGTACATATGGTATTTATATATTTATATATTATTAAGTTAGGGTTATTGAACTTACCGGAGGTACTGGCACCCCTCGTTGTGCATACAAACGGATAAGACGAAGCTTCTGGGCCGTGCTAAAGCCATTAAATGATCGCCAGCGGGAGCGAAAGCGGGGGCCAATCGGTGTGAAGTACCGCAGATATTCGGCGTCCGCTCAGCCTGAGATCCATCATACGTCGAGGTCTTGATCCCACGTGACGTCTCCAATACTACATCGTCTGCTCGACGATACCTAAAAGGCGGATGCCCGGTCGGCCTATAAAGAGCGTTATACTGGGTGGGAGAGACTTGACGGACACACATTGGACTCTCTCGTAAGTATTTGGTCGATACGACGTTAAATCCTTATCTGCAGCGTATAGCCTCTGCCCATCATCAACCGGGTGTCCCTGCTCCCTCTACTTCTCCTCGATCAATCGGTCTCTCTTAGCCGCCATCACCTCCTGCTTGGAGAAGAAATATATTACTGTTGTTCTAACAGTTACACAATAATTATTCTGCAATAATTAAGAAACACGACTTTAGTGGAGTCTTAGATATTGCTCCCGGGCCGCAACCGATGCATGCGTGCCATCGTCCCGTACAAATCTAGCCATGAAGAATTCGATCCGATCAGGGAGATCTCCATCATGCCCTTCTTACTGCGTATTTGTTAGATATGTATGCCCTAGAGGCAATTATTGTAATTGTTGGACATATATATGTGTAGGACCGTCTTACTCGATTTGATAGTATACTATTTGGTTTGTCTTTATTAGTGTATATATTTTATTTGTTATTACGTATTGCTAATATATACTGATAACGCCTATATGATCTTAGCTTGATTACCAGGACTATGATGCGATTATCCTCGTAGGACCTGGGTAATTCATAAGCACATCCTTAAATGTTCTTAGTCGTGGGAATATCGAGACTGGGTATTGATCCAGAGTAGACCAGTATATACGTTTCTTGATCCCGACCGGGGTGATGGTTAGTCCCATAGCCATTAATGTTTGACACCGAAGATTGTATACATGTGCTCATTAGAGAATGGGAACACCGAACGGGCTCACCGAGAACTCCTAGATGGTATTATACGTATTTTCAGATAGCAGTTCTCTGGTGACATGAGTACAGGGTAGTCTGGAGACCTTAGATCGTCATAGTGTCTTGTGTGTGTTTCCACTGTACTTTGATTACTACCCAACCACGTCTTTAAAGAGCCATGGATACAGGTTTTAATTGGGTACAGTCCCGAAGCACATGGAAGCAGTGAGCGGTCGAAGGGATTCGTCTCTCCCCGGTATAGGGAGTTGATGTTGCGCTGTGCTAGATTGGCTATAACCATAAGTTACTAGCCAGGACGGTTGAGATAAACTGATAAGTGTTATCAGTTGTATCTCAGGTGGTTATGAGTCAGACATCAACACGACTTATCAGGTTATTAAGGGTCTGACGGTTTCCACCTCCTAGAGCCGGTATGCAACACTTTCAGACAAAGAGACCGGATTGTACGGTGAATGTCCCTTATGTTGGATATAGGTGCCCTCAAGGCAATTATCGTAGTTGCAGGAATGCAAATACTGAATTCAAGGAGGGCCTATACCAATAACAACCTTACTCGAGATGATAGCATACTATCTGGTTTGTATTTATCATTCATAAGTATACGTTTTACTTGTTATAACGTATCACTAATATATGATGATAAAACTCATAGGATCTTTTCTTAACTACCAGGATTATGATAGGGATCCTACTAGTAAGGCTTGGGTAGTCTGTAAGCACATCCTTAAAAGTCCCTAATCGTAAGAGTATCAAGACCAGGCATCGGTATTGCAGTTTAGACTAATGTATACATTTCTTGACCTCGTAAGGGGCGATGGTTGATTCTATAGCCATTGGTGTTTGACACCAAAGATTATATACAGGTGCTCATTGGATGAGTTACACTGGACAAACTCACCGAGAACTGCTAGATGGTATCATACCAATCGTCAAATAACAGTTCTCTGGTGACATGAATGCAGGATAGTCCCTAGACCCAAGATCGCCATGGTGTCTTGTGTGTGTTCCCACTGTATTTTGATTACTACCCTACCACGGCTTTAAAGAGCTATGCAAACAGGTTTTAGTTGGGTGCAGTCCCGAAGCACATAGAGGCAGTGAGCGGTCAAGGGAATTCGTCTCTTCCGGTATTGGGAGTTGATGTCGCATAGTGCATAGCTGGCTATGACCATAAGTTCTTGGCCAAGGCATTCAAGATTTACTAATATGTGTTATCATTAGTTTCTCAGATGGTCATGAGCTTGACGTCGGCATGACTTATCGAGTTATTGGGAGTCTGACGGTTTCCACTTCCCAGACCCAATATGTGACAGTCTAAGATGAAGAGACTGGACTGTACGGTGAATATCACTGATAGACTCAGTAGGGTACGGATAAGATTGCTTGTCGACCTTTCCTTCGTTCAATACCTGGATAGCTGTTATGTACAGCTAATGCCACTGATGTACTTGTAGGTTAACCCGCTAGGTATTTCAGATCAATCAGATATGATCTTGAGCTACTGCCAGCGTATTATTGAGTCTTAAGAGTCCCACACAGAGGGTTTGCCCACTCGAACGAAATGATATAGTGCACGAACGGCGATACGTGCAGGGTCCGGTTAGACATATATATGTCTTAAATCGTACGGATTATAATGCTAGCCGGTTTATGATTGAGCCAGATCATTAAATCATTTGTTGATTTAATGATATAATTAATTATATGATGATATATATAATTAAACTAGTATCGTATTATTTTCTCTCTAGATTGTATGGTAATATGTGATGAAACCATTTAATATGTTTAATTTTATTTAAACATATTGTTCTTTTTCTTATCTATTTTCTCTCTCTTTTCATTTATGCATGGCTAAGTATTATGTGGTACATTCTCTCATTCCTTATAATATGTGTAAGGATGAGAAGGAAAATGGATTATGTCATGACAAGTCCAAAAAGAAGAAAAATGGAGTAAAGAAAAAGATAGCAAAGGGAGGGTTGAGTTCTACACTACAGCTTCTTCTTACTTTTTAGCAAATTGTGAGAGTGAAGTAGTAGTTTAAATGCACACTCCTTCGACGTAGATCATTTTTGACAGAAAGATCAGTGATCAAGCTTCAACCGGTGTTCTAAAAAGCTTAGCAAAGAGTTCAAGCAAGGGAGAGCAACCAAGATCATCCATTGGAGCATATGAAGGTGTTTCAAAGGTTGTATCTCCTTATTCTATCTCTTAGTTTGCAAGCTATGTGTCTATGGTGTAGATTTTAGGTTTAAGGATGTTTTGCTCACTAAGAATTTTTGATTTTCGCTTCTGCAACATTTTAAAAACCCATCAAGCGAGCACGACGTCCTTGCAGTAGTATCGGAACTACTGGGCATTGGATGCCGATCTTTGGGGGTTCTCACTGTGTGACAGTGTGGCGAAGCATGAGCTTTTACTTCCAGGGTGTCCCGAGACCGGAATGGTTCCGTGAGGGTTATAGTCCTCGAGAGGGGGCACGCGTAAAAAGTAGCTGCTGAGAGAAATGTAGGTGTCACGGTGACCCTATTGGATAGGGTCCACTGTCTGACCTACATGGTATCAGAGCCGGCCATAGACCTTAGCATGCATCGGTCCGAAATTACTGTGTCGGATCACAAAACTTGCCGATTTTTTATTTCCAAAATTTAACCGTCTGTTCATTTTTTTAAACTTCACCTGAATTTAAGCACAAACCTCCCCCAAACTTGTTTTCAACAGTGTCCTCGCTGTTGCTATCTGCTAAATCTAAAAAAAACCTGTAAGCTTGGGAGGACATTTATTAATGGGGGCAAAATATTTAAGTGAAGATCCTCCCCCAAACTTATTTTTGGCTCTCAATATTGAGGACAACAGTTATTTCAAGAGCCAAAAATACACCCCCCCTAAAACATGAGTTAGACAATTCGAAGCATTTTAAGAGGAGGTGAGTCATTTGGTCAAAGTAAGACCTTACAAAGACCAAAAGTTAACATCAACCATTCAAAGATTTTATCGGTAAAGCGTATAGGTTAGTGGAAGAATGTGTTGTATCGTGTCAAGAAAAAGTGAGGGAGGGATAAGAGTTGGTCTGAAAAGGTTTTGAATTTTAAATTAGAGAAAAGAAAGAATGAGGATGAATGTGAATGATTAGGAAGAAGGATTGGTGGCGGTTCAACTTCTCTAAGTGGAGGTCGATTAATCACAAAATCCATGTTGTTTAAAAATTCAAGTTCGTCAGCAAAAAGTTCTTCAAAACTTTTATCAATGGTGTGATCAAACATTTTGCTGTCAAAAAGTTTTGTACCAGAATTTATCCTACTTGATTTGTCAAAATATGTGGAGGTGAAAAACTCATCTACCTCATTTTCAAAAATATCCAAATCAAGTTAGCTTTCTGGGATTGTCGAACTTGAACTGTCGGATTGTGATTCATCAACACTCACTATCATCTGAGGGACAGAAGAACCAGAGAGAGTGGAAATGGGTAAACGTATCGATGTGTCGAGTGTCGGTAAACCAGATGTGGAAGATGAAGGCTGAGTTTCGGTCTGATCTTCGGGTATACAAATATCAACAACTTCAAGACGTATTTGGGGTTCGGAAAGAATTAAAGGCTCAAGATGATGACCACAAGGAAGTGAAAGGATCTGATGAATTGGTGGGACAAACTCATCCAAAGTTTCGGGTTCATCAATCAATATATCCTCAACGTCAATCACCTCATTCAAGTGAAGGTTAAAATTCTCAAACACCTCATCAAAAGAATGGTTTTCAATTAGTTTTGGTTCAAGAGTGGAGGTGTAGAGATCAAAAGGATTTGGCATGGTTTCACTTGAAATGGACCCTTCACAGTCGGGTAAATCAAACATCACATTATTACACAACTTGTCATACATTCTATCGTCAATTGGTGAATCCTTTGGTGCACTCGATGAACCTGTGAAACTAGAGTTGTGGATTTCAGTTTGGAAAGGGAATGTTTGATTGGGAAAGGTGTACATCTCTCTCTCACTACCCAAATTCTCGTTTTGTCCCATGCCCGAATTATATACTGGAAAATTTTGGGCTGGTTCGAGATTATTTGCTTGCATCCATGCTGTTACCTTCCTAAATTGGTTCGTCAATTTCACATATTGCTCTAATGTCTGCGCAAGGCTAGACTTCGGTCGATAAGGAGTTTCAGGATAAAATTGAAATTCTTGTGGACAGTTAAAACTTCCAAATGACCGAATAGAAGGACTGTTTAGAGAAGGTGAAAATGTCGGATTTGATTGATAGGAACAGAATGGTTGTGAAAATTTGGTAGGAGTCGGGTCAACATTGTGATAAGAAGAATTTTGATATTGGTTCGTCGGTTGGTTATTGGACATCATACATTCCACAAACCGCCTATCAAACTTTTCTTTGGAAAGTGGAGGTGATGGTTGATATTGGTCCGGGTTGAAACTTTGGCCTCTAGCCCTAGCTATATGCTCAGCAATGGAAATTCGCCTAGGAGCTTCCTCACTCGGGGTATCAACAGGAACGGGTGTGGAATTGGGATACGGTTGATAGGAATTCGGATTGAAACTTTGGCTTCTAGCCCTAGCTGTATGCTCAGCAATGAACATTCGTCTTGGGGCTTCCTCACTCGGGGTATCAACAGGAACGGATGTGGAATTGGGATACGGTTGATAGGACCTAGACTGAGGTGGCCAACTGTTTCTTCCTGCTTGTTTTATATGATCTCTTATGGACATGGAAGAGCCGGACGGTATACCGAAGGGATTACGAAAACATTTAATATCTGGTTGTGGACACCAATGCTCGGCAAGAGATTTTCTGTTCGGGTCACCCATTATAAGAAGAGAGGAGGGGGAAAAGGGTAAAAAGGTAAAAAGTGTGGGGGGGAAATTAATTGGTTTGTTTTGAAAAAGAAACGGATTTTTGAAAATTCACACAAACATGCACAAGCAACCCTATATCTAATGGTCACTTAGGTCAAGTCTCTAGACCGCTCCTAACTGCCAGAAGACAAATCGCAGGATCAATCCTCTATCGCCTCTTTGTCCCTCCTGTGGTCAGGTAAGTGAGAGGTTCTCCACTACGTAAGTAGTGGGCCTAATTAAGTAATCACTTGCCTTAGACACCACAAAAGAAACGCGGATAAGCAATAGATTACCCACGACCTCCTTCTGTCCTAAGTGAGTGCGACGGTCCTTAGAGTCATGTTTAGATATTTTTTAATTAATGAGGGTGATACGGATGCAAGTTTGTGATTTCCGGGGCTTAGCAAGGGTAATGAAATCCCCACCTAATCTGAATTTGGTCTTTACCCCTTAATTTCCGTATTAAAAATATGCAAACAACCAATTTCAAGAATCGCAACAAACTTATTTTTTTGCGGCGCTGAATTTTTGCAAAGAATCCTGCAAGAAATTGATTATTGGACAAGATCAGAGAGGATAAGGGAACACAGAGAGCATACCTGAAAATTTTTGAACAGTCCAAACCCTAAACGGCGGCGGTTCCGCCGCGCAAACGTACCTACGGCCGCGGATCCGCGGTGCTCTAGGGGGATTAGGGTTTGGAAAAATTCCTGTAGGTCCCTGTACTTCTCTGTATTCTGTAAAACTCTTCTGAATCTTGATCACACTGCTGAAATGATTTCAGATTCCCTCGCAAAAATTCAAACACTAATCGTTAATCAATTGAAGCGAATCTTGGATGAAAATTTGATAGAATAATAATTTTTCAACTCAAATAACAAAAGCAAACAAAATAGCACACATCCTCGGCAACGGCGCCATTTGATTGAATGATTTTCTCGGTGTGTATATAAGAAAAGTGTAAAGAAATCACAACCAAAGAAATTTTTGACCGCAATCAATAACGGTGTCAATTGTAGCGCGTTAGTGAGTGCGGATCGTACACAG
The DNA here is from genome assembly GCA_030015575.1 of Agapanthus africanus. Lineage (NCBI taxonomy): Eukaryota > Viridiplantae > Streptophyta > Magnoliopsida > Asparagales > Amaryllidaceae > Agapanthus > Agapanthus africanus. Next base: position 88,436,334 of record JASDDO010000028.1, on the reverse strand, counting down.
AGATGTGTGTTTTGCTTGCTATTGTTTTAGATGAGTCGAAATGAAAAGAAGAAAAGAAAATGATTCATGAATTTTGAAATTTAGTTTTAAGAATTTTAAAGAAATACTAAAGATCAAGAATCGAGAATCAAGAATTATCCAAATTGAATTAGTTATCAAGATTTGAAATGAGGCTCGTAGGAATCGATCGAATCGATAGTAGTGATAAAAACTTGTGGTTACGTTTTCTTATCCATTGATGATTTGATACTAGACCGATGATGATCAACGAGAATTAGGGATTTCTTGCGGAAACTAGGGTTTCATCATCTATCCCTTGTCCTTTTGTTGATTTCATTCACATTCTAGCCTCTAGTAAATTCAAGCATCGATCGTGGATCACTAATTAAGAGCGAAAACATTCAAGGAAATATCGCTCGAAACTAGATTGTCGATGCTTCAATTTACTAGAGTTTACAAAACTCATAGGACTTAAGAATCGTACAAGAATCTAATCATCATCAACTTATCAATTTTCTCGATTTCTCCACGAGCGGAGTTTTTACTCAAGCATCATATCAAAGAACATAATCAAGAATTGAGATCTAATCATGATGCAAGAATGTAAAGAAAGAAAGATAAAGAATTTCAACTTTTATTTATCAACAATTTTGTTACAATTCTCTTAAGATCTACAAGATTCAAGGAAAGAATTAGATCGTCGATTTCGCTCCGCACCGTCTCCGTGAGTTGCGGATCGTCTTGGATCACTTGCTCGGTTGAAGATCGGCTTCGCTTCTAAAAGGTTGATGGCTTCTTGCTTGAATTGTACTTGGTGATCTTGAATTTTGGCTTTGGATTTTGGATTAGGGTTAGAGTTTGAAAGCACAAGTTGTGTCACTCAACTTGTGGGTGAATTGTTGAACCGCCCATGAACAACTAATGAACTAATTAACCCCTTAAAACCCTAGATCTAGGTCTTCTTTTATAACCACCTCAACCCTAGATCTAGAATTCAAATTCAAATTTCCCTCCAAAATGAACCACTTTTCCCTCCAAAATGAACAACTTTTCTCTCCAAAATGAACTAGCTCATTTGAATTTTCTCTCCAAAATGAACTACCTCATTTGAATTTTCCCTCCAAAATGAACTATCTCATTTGAATTTTCCCTCCAAAATAAGGTTGTTAGAAAGAATCTTCTAGAAGAAATTTGTTGGAGGGAATATTCTAGAATGAGATTGTTACAAGAAGGTTTCTAGAAGAAGATTGTTATAAGGAGGCTTCTAGAAGAAGTTTGTTGGAGGGAATATTCTAGAATGAGGAATATTCTTGGGTATGGTTGTTAGGCCGAGCCTTATAGATGAAGCCACGTGGTCATTCTGGAGTCTTCTGGAAGCTGAGCCGTTAAAAGGAGACACGTGGAGGAAATCTGCAGAGATGATGTCACCAACTAGCCGCGGATCCGCAGCGGGAATGGACCTTTGGCCACGGATCCGCGGCGCTTTAGAGGCCTTGCTGCTTGCAACTTCTGTGATCTTTTTGTGCTGTCTTGTGGCACTTTTATGATATGTGGAATCTCATAAATCTTTCTTGTTCACTGTCAGATCACAAGTCTTGGACTTGGCATATTTTTGTCAGCACTTTTCACAGTTTCGGCTCTTTTCTTGGAATTTCCTGCACAGATTCTCGAGAAAAGTGTTGCGCTACACAAAGATTATGCGATGCAATGATAAACACTCAATTTCCCTCAAAAATGTCGGTTATAATATATAACACATGTTATTTGGTATTTTATAGATGTTTTGCTAATATGTGCTATATTAATACCGAATACCTCTGGATGAGTGCAAATGGTAGGGAAATTGTCGTATTAAAAATGCAATATTTTCGACTGATTAGTCATCATCTTAATATCGGTTATCTCTTTAAGTGGAGCCTTTATTTACCATTTCTTGGAGAGTGAGCGAAGAATCTTTCTCACCTTCTTTTCATTGCTCATAAGTTCATCTAACAAGGAATCAAGAGCATTAGTAATACGGATAAAATGATTAAACATGGTATCCATGTTTTCATCGGGCAACATTTAAAAAATTTCATACTCGGTTTTCAAAAGATCAATTTTGCCCTCTTAGCGTTGGAACTTTCTTCATGAGCATCTAATAACATTTTCCACATATAATAAGCAATTTTGCATTTAAAAGCTCTAACCAAATCATTCTCGTTAAGATAAGAAAAGAAAGCAAATTTGGCCTTGTGATTAACATCATAAGCCTTTTTCTCGGTAGGTGTCCATCCATCCTCATCGGTGATGGGTAACACAAATTCCTTAGAAATAGCATATCTCCACACATCTCTATCTTGGGATTCTAAGAAGGACTCCATCTTAATTTTCCAAACGGTAAAGTTAATTCCATCTAAATATGGCGGTTTGGTGATGGATTAGGAGTGTCCCTCACTATGTGATGTAGTTGAACTAGAAGCCATATAATCTCTCTAGGATTTTAAACCTAACAAAAAGAGCACCAAGCTCTGATACCAATTGAAATAATCCTAAAGGGGGTGAATAGGATTATGCTGAACAACAACCATAAGTTAAAACTTAAACTACTTGCAATAAATGTGAACAAGCAAACAAGTGCAAGCAATAAAAGAGATAGAGATGAGCAATGCAAACAAAAGAGGGTTTTAGAGTGGTTCAAGAGATCCCCGGTCCACTTTCTTTAGGCGTCGAGCTCGTTTCACTAATTTTGTCTCCACTGAGACTTCACTGTTGCGCACCCGCTACTTCTTTACACCAACGTCTCCACCGAGACCACAATTCTCCACCGAGAACACTTGTTGCCCACTAGCAACCTCTTCACACTCTTGTCTCCACCGAGACTACAAATTTTCCTCTCTTATAATGATTCTCACACGAAAAAGACCTCACTCAAGAGAAGAAGATGAAGATTACAAGCAAGAAGATACTCTCCCAAGAGTTTACAATCAAAGCACTAGATATACTTCAAAGAGTTTAAGATTTGTAATTAAGAGCTCAAGATCAAGTGTATTTTGGTGGGTGAGAAAGAGCTAAAACTTCAATGCAATGAACAGTCAATAGTCGGCCATAAATTCCCACCAAAACCCCTTTTAAAGCCACATACAAAAAACTAGCCGTTATTACATTTAATACACATTTGACGGTGTGGGCAGACGTTTGAAGTTCATCGGGCCAGACGTCTACACTTAAAAGTCAACTAGCTGTTGAGGCATTTATTGCACTGTCAAATTTATGGAAAAATTTTTTAAGCTCAGACGTCTGAAGTGCAAAATGTCCATACATCTGATAAAGAAAAGTTGCAACTCAAAAATAGTTTCAGACGTCTGTCATTTCAAGTATAAAACCCAGAGCGCAACTTAGACGTCTTAAGTTCAAATAGACAGACGTTTGCAATTCAAAAAAACCATTTAAAAAAAACTTTTAAAACCTTCTTTAAACGTCTGGCTAAAAGACCTTCAGACGTCTGAAGTGCATGAAAATTTCTGACACACTTATGATATTTGCAAATGAACAGAACCCAGACGTCTGAAGTTATGTTGGGAAAACGTTTGAAGAAAAAACTATCAGAAAACTTGTTTTTCTCAACAAAAAAAATCGATTTTGAACGAAAAGTCTATTCAAGATATAAAACAAGGGTTTCATGCAAGATGTTGTGTGTGTGCTTGAGCTCTTATTGATTAATCTCATAGCCCATGAAGTATTTATATTGATTTCCTAGAGATATCACATATAGCTTGAGCTCCTGTATTTCTTTAATCTTCAATATCTTTAATCTTCTTGATTAATCTTCACTTGGATTTCGACTCCTTAGCTTCTTGAAGCTTGAATTTGGTCATTGAGTAGCTCAAGTCCATTATCCTCCAAGCTCCAATAGATTTGCAAATTTAGCCTAATAACCTCCATCCTCCATCTTATGCTTGAGTCGTGAAAATATCTTGGAAATCCAATCCCAACCATGACCAAGCTCGTATACAGTGTTATATGATAAAAACAAGATAAAGTATAAACACATGTATATAAAAATCTATTAATATTTTACAAAATCATCAAAACTAAATAATTGAATTACGAAAATCCACAAGTCAACACTAACAACCCTGGGATTTGCCATCTAAGATTTAGAGACGGACCTGCCGGCAAAGCAGGATCAAGACTATTTTCAGGATCTAGCTGAAGAGCAGTGATTTAGTGTAAGTTTATTTTATCTTGTTTCCGCCGTATTTAATATGTGAGCCCCTTGTGGGACGCAGGATCTATGTATTTCTATTTCCGGATTTGTACTTGGATATTTGAACCAATTGTTATTTGAATCTATTCTTTGTGGGCCCATCTTGTACTCCTTGTTATTTTATGTTGCATGAGTTTTAGTGTTATCACTTTTATATTGGTGTATATTGTTACCATTATTGTTACAGGTTAGTTTAGAATCCGTAGTGTGATTACGGAAGAATTTTTTCTTACCGTAGGAGCGTGGCTGGCTTTCGTTACTCTCCGTATTTTCGGAAGCGGGGCGTGACAGTTACTAACCGGGTAAAGTTAGCCTCGAACTTATTTTCGAGGTCACAACCGACGGATCAAGACTCCTTGTCGAAAAAATCCTTAAATTTTGAGGAAAAAGATTAGAGGTGTGAGGAAGCAGAGGAGTCCGTTCTTCTCAACTCAAAGTTACGATATTTTTTATATACAAAGAAAGAAATGAATATTTATTTAATAAGTATAAAAATATTTTTGGTTTATTCTTAACAAAAAAATAATAACAGTATAAATCTAAATCGTAACCTTTTTTGCTGTGATATCAAAACCAAATAAGATATACATACATAATAATATATAAAATATTTATAAAGCTAAAAAAAATTAAATGATTTGTTAAATATCTCCTGAAATCTCATTATTATCTAAAATTATTATGACTATAATACTTATATCATTTAGTACATTTATTATATGAAATAACCAACACCAGCCTAACACTTTTGAATCCTAACAATGTTAAAACAACAAACAAAAAAATTAAAATAAACAAATAATTTTATTTGTTTGTTTATTTGTCTAATTTTTTTTTCTTTAATTTTTTTTTAACATAAAAAAAGCCTTATTAACAAAAAGTACAGAAATCCTTACAACTTTTTTTTGTAATCAAGGCTCAAACAATGCAACTTTTGATAGAGAAGCCCAAAAAATTCTACTAATCCAAAGGTTTAGCCCATTTTGACCAACATGTGGGGAGTTTTTCCTACAAGAAGTTTTAAAATATATATTTAAATATTTTACAAATCCCTAAGGACATGCATGCATGATTGCATATTGCAAATAATATTTCCTTGGTTGGTACGTACTAGGTAAATAAAAGTGAACCTCTATGCAACCTAATAAATCATGTCTAGACTCTAAACCCCAAGGCCTAGATGACCTTTTAAACAAAAGCCTAATAATGAGGCTTCATGCTAAGTAATTGCGAGGCAAAGATGCCTCCTCCTATGAGATAGGTTAATTTATTGAATTAAATAATTGGAACTAAATAGAGCTAGATTATTATAGCTAGAGGATATTTGATTTGTTGCTTGAAGAAATGCAGCAAGATTTTTAAGTCTTAATTTGATTCCAAATGCATTGTTGGATTTACGCAAAGCTGACATGGCACAATATTTATGGGACAAAAATAATTTAGGAGCAATTTAGAGAAACAAATTTGCTTACTCGACATCCGCCTTCTTGGTAAATTTAGGAAACAAATGTGGTAACCTACATTTATGGAAATTGTTGCATTTTTCTGCATGTTGCTGCTATATATATGATAATCACTAAGTCGCTGAACATGGATACTTTTTCCTGAGCAAATGCTGTGTCGTTTCTTTATTAACCAATAACCAAACAACCTTCTAATAAGTTCGCATAGATAATGGCCAGTTAAAGAAATTCGGTGTTTGAATGCAGAAATACCAACATATGTTGGTTTGAGTTTCTATATTCTTCTCTCAGCCACTTGCTCATAAGGTGCAAGTATACCGAACAATGAGTATGTTGGATGGTGACTTATCTTCACTATCATTCTCCACTAGATATGCAGATTTTATCAAACCGCGCTATATGTTAAATTGTTCAAGAGATGCGCTCCCATCAAAATAAAATAAACAGGTCAAATCCAATTATATCATCCTACAAATTATCCATTTTCATTTTTATGTTCAACTAGCTTTAAGAGAAAATTTAGTTTAATATGCATCAATCATTGTGTATATTATCGTATTACTGTAAGAAAGAAATAAACGAATGCAGACTATATAATATCTTGGTTTATTTTTTGTCGTATGTTACCGCCTCATCGTTTGACAATGTAGGAGCCAAAAAGTCAGGGATTTTGTCTAGTAATGGGGGAGATTAACATCTTAAAAGATACTGGAAAATCTCTCTTTTATGAGGCCATGCTTAATGCTTTGACTTAGGATGGGAGTGAGCTCTCCAAAGGTGGAAACTTTAGTTAATGACATCCCTTAAACTTTGTTGTTGGTGGAAAATGACACCCAAGCAAACAGATATTTAAGTGTGTTCATGTGAGGGAGAATGAAGAGTGTGGGCACCTCAAATGTCAATCCCTTCTTCTTTGCAAGTTGTAGTCGTTGGTTCAACTTTAGACAAAGAGTGAAAAAAAAACATAACATCATTGGAGAAAATTGATTGTTGAGAGACTCCAAGTGCTCTTAAATTCTATTGAGTGAATTTACTAGAAAGTCTAGTGACTGTAATCTAGACATCTAGCTAGTTCCACATGAAATCGTGTCGCAGAACAGCGAATTCACACATTCGCACAACTTGATCTAAAAAAGAATAAAACCTTTTATCTTTTGTTTGATAGGTCGTGATCTAAAATAGCTAGATAGATCATCCTAGCAATGGAATTCATATTTCATGTAAAAAAGAAGGAAATCACAGTATCTCTATACCATGATGTCTATAAAATTATAGGTGTGGATCATATGGAAACATCTTATTGAATGTTGTGTGTTATTAGATTTGTTGTGATATAAAGTGGAGCGTTGGCTTGGTAGAGAACAGCAGCAGCCTTTATTTTAAAATCTTAGGTATTGGTTTTCTTTTAACCTTAAATCTCCTCTATTTAAAATTGCAAATATAGGTTTACAAGTGGGGGGCATTTGTGCAGAATCAAACATGTCTAGACATTTACATAGTGATTATGAGTTTGAAACCAACAATCTCTTGATCGAAAATGAGTTGTTAAACCCTTCATGATACTGATCGCAAGATGAAGGAGGTGTTGGTTGTTAGGGATCATAGCAACCACCCCTTCTTCAGAAAACGGACATGTGTCGCCCAACCATTCGCCGTCACCAAAATGCCACCCTAAACCTTACCTTAGATAACATGACAAGATCAATGATGGAAATAGAAAGCATTGCCCTAAGTGGGATTAGGGCATAATTAGGATTCTCTTTCTCTTTCTCTTTCTCTTCTTTAATCATGACTGTTAGCAGTACCAAATGCACATGCACATTGTCTATGCTGAAGGATTAAGGTAGGTCCAAAAAAGAGAGCGAAAGAACGGAATGCCATTAGGGCGATGATTCTGGCCTAAGCAAGCATCATTACCCTCTCTAATCACTATACGAAAAAGGTGCTCAGTTTGAGCCAAAACCACACCTTTTATGCATCTACCTCATTGAAGAATTTATCTTCGCCTTGGGGGATTTCCTTCGGAGATCTGTTATATGAATTATGCTTTTTCATTCAGCTTTGTTACGGATTCAAATGCATCATTAAGTTATGGCCTTTTATATTTGGATTACAAAGTTTTAAGGATGTAGGCTGTACTGATATAGAAACAATAACTTTAAGGTAGTTTGGTGGGGGGAAACACTCATAGTGAAGGCGGTTTACTGTAGTTTAACCTATATTCAAAAAATGGGTAATTACTAATTACCCATCTTTTCCTACACATTTATACAGGATGAAACATTACCCTTCAATTCACAAAAAGATGCTGATTTTAAGCCAAAATTGTAGCTTTATTACAGCCAAATCATTGAAGAATTTATCTTTGCATATTCCTTTAAGAAGCCTTCAAGATATGTTATATAAAAATGGGCTATGAGAAAATTCTTTTTTCTTTCAAACCCAGATGAAATTTGAACTTTTGATATAATTTCTTCAAAGTGAACACATGAATACATGATGATCAAACCATGGCCCATACCATACATGGGCATGACCCATGCATGCAAAGAATTACGGACACATTGTCCTTTGCAAAATATTGCATCAAACTACAAGGACAGCAACATGTACAGTATCAAAGACATCAAGCAATCTCATATCAAACTTTCTTGCACATGGAAAAGGATTTCATTCCATTTTAGTAAAAACAAAACCCCATGGGATCAGAATAGACTCGTGCCCGACTCCAACGCGGCAGCGGGACCCGCGACGAGAGGGGATTCAGAGGTGTTTCAACTTTGTTAGACAAGGTGCGTGCATAGACACAAGCTTACATCAATGGAGTTAGGCATAGTGGCTAAGACTAGAGTGAAGATAAGGGCTCTTTTTGGAGCAGGTCTCTGAAAATTGATTGAAGGGCATTCAACTGTGTTTAAGAACAAGATGTCTCTTGGTCCCCATAAAATTTCTCTGCCGCGGTCATCTACAAAGAAACCATTATAGAGTGGCATCAGTACTTGCACAATGTGGAGAAATGTAGATTTTGTTTATAGGATATGATGTTCATAGTTGATCAACGCTAGAAGCTTATGAATTTGTTTAAATTGGCTCACACATGAATAAGAAATACGAAAATTTGTAGTGCACGTAGGCGTAGACACCTCGAGCAAGCAGCCGACCTCGTTATACTCGTTTCAAAGCATGCCCGTAACCAATCTCCTGACACTTTCGCCTGGTTCACTTGCATGCATTTGCAACCATTGGTTAGGTTTCTTACACAAATACATCATACAAGCAATAACTTCATGGTTAAGGTTAAAACTTTTCATGTTTCTCAACAGTCCTGCACCAGCAAAATCTGTCCAAACCCATCAACAGAACCATAAGATGTTTTAGCCGTAACTTGATAACCCTAATAAATTGCAATTAAATACTCGCTAGTACTGTTGGTGGGTCTTAATGCACATGGGTCGTTGCATGATCAAGATCAATGCAACCCCCAACTAGGTGGAGTCGAAACCACCTAACGTGTCTCGTAATTTATGGCTAGGATCGCCCAAATGGGTCTCGGTCAGGTATGACAATGATAGCATTAGTAAATGTTAATTACACTGGAAGAGTCTTCATCAAAATAAACAGGAAAATCTTAGATACTGCACATTAAAGTGACTCTTCTATCATCAATGTCATCATTGATTGCATCAATCTCTTTGGGAGAAAAAAAAAGAAGGAAAATGAAAAATGAAAAATGAAAACCAACTCTGGAAAACCATTTTGGATTGAAAACTATATTCAGAGCTAAGGCCAAATCATGCTAAACTTCCCTAACTACGAGTGCTTTTGAAATAACTGCCTTAAAAGTTTTTCTTTTATCACAGCAAGGGTCCTATGAATGATGCATTTAGAAGTATTTTAAGGATAAAAAAACTACCTTTGAACCAAAGAATAAGGAAGCATACTGAAATTATTAACTTAGCACAAGCGCTGGAAACTCTCCAATCGATGACTTCCCTGATTGAAGGAAGCTGGGCTGGGTACTTCCAACTGGGGCTAGTGGTGAAGTATAGGTTGGCCCTCAACCTGGGTGACTTAAAAAAAAAACTGTAAGATTCTTCGCTGAAAATGCTCAAGGTTTTTGTTTGTTTGTTTTTTTCGGAAAAGAAAAGGTTCGGTGACATTTAGCCTATAACTAAACTATGCTTGATACTAGTAGCTTCAGACACAAATGTTGCAAATGTAATGCACGGTATAACACTAATTATGTAAGAATTCATAAGGAATATGATAACAATTGATCTTTCAATGCTTCATTGACATTATATGCCCCACACAGTCACACTATCACTTCACTCTCAACATGAGTTAGAGAGTCGGATAGCACATGCGAGGATAATCTCTATGTTTTAAGATTTTATCAATTCTTGATCCCACATGTCAATGGAAGATGAGAATACAACCTTGGGTGTGTTCAGATTTGGTGTACTAAAGTGATACATTTTTCTGTCATGCGCGCACACACACACAGAGAGCTTTGGAATGGGAACGCGCGCGCGGGGAGAGAGAGAGAGAGAGAGAGAGAGAGAGAGAGCTTTGGACTGGGAAAAGCTCATACATACATTGGCAATTTTGAGGGCAAGAAACTTATCTGACCTGCTCTATACAAAAGGAAATCATACCCTACACTCACTTTCTAATAACCTTTTTCTCTTCTCTCTCCTCAAAAAACCTTATAAATCCCCCACCCCTCTCCCTCTTCATCACACCATGCAAAACTTCCCACAAACAAACTCTTGCCCATCATCGAAAGGAGCCAATGGCCGAGGTATGTATTCATAATACTCCAAGCAACTTTTCAACCTTATCTTTAATATCCATACTTCTACTTTCTCATCTTACTCTCCATTTTCATAGATCTTCGAGGAGCTCAGGAAAATGAAGGGCATAGCTCTACCCATAGCAGCCACCAACTTAGTCTCCTACATAAAATCTATGGTTTCGGTTGCATTTTTAGGCCGTTTAGGTCGCTTAGAGCTCGCGGGCGGTGCATTAGCCATCGGTTTCACTAACATCACGGGCTATTCGGTTCTTTCTGGCCTTGCACTTGGCATGGAGCCCATTTCGTCTCAAGCCTGTGGGTCACACAACTTTGCATTGCTCTCTTCGACTCTTCATCAAGCAATACTCATGCTACTGTTTGCCTCTATTCCTATAGCTCTCCTATGGATGCACCTCGAACCTATCCTCTTATTGCTAAAACAAGATCCTTTGGTCGCTTCGATAGCGGCAAAATATTGTCTATTTTCTCTCCCCGATCTTCTAGCAAACTCACTTCTTCAACCTATAAGAATTCATCTTCGGTCGCAGGGAAACCCTCAACCTCTCATGTACTCATCCTTGCTCGCTTCTCTCCTTCACCTACCGCTGACTTCTTACTTGACTAAAACCCTAGGAGTCCCAGGGGTTACAGTGGCGGCCTTCACTACCAACTTCAATACGCTACTATTTCTTCTAGCTTACATAATCATAGCTAAAACAAAAAATACTGACAAGAACGAACCTTTATATACTCCACTGCAACAGAAAAACCCGAGTTTGCTTAAAGCAGGGTGGGGACCGCTTATCAGGCTAGCCTTGCCGAGTTGCTTGGCAGTCTGTCTTGAATGGTGGTGGTATGAACTAATGACACTGGCGTCCGGCTATCTGGTTAATCCTAGGGTTACACTGGCAACATCCGCAATAGTCATCCAAACGACTTCATTGATGTACACGCTACCAACAACACTGAGCACTGCAGTGTCGGCCAGGGTCGGTAACGAGCTCGGTGCAGGACAACCTTACCGGGCCCGTGCAGCCGCTATCGGAGCTATGGGCTTAGCAGTGGCAGGGTCATGCATCAGCCTCACATGGGCAACATTGGGCCGAGAGGCATGGGGGAGGGTGTTCACCAATGATTTCGAGGTCCTTCAGCTGACTCGGACAGTGCTACCTATTATCGGGCTATGTGAGCTTGCCAACTGTCCGCAGACTACTGGGTGTGGCGTGTTGCGTGGCAGTGCAAGGCCCGGGGTTGGGGCCGCAATCAATTTCTATTCATTCTATGTGGTAGGGGCGCCGGTGGCTTTGTTGTTAGGATTTGTGTTGAATTTGGGCTTTGTTGGGCTTTGTTTTGGTCTTTTGGCAGCCCAAGTGATGTGTGCAGTATCAATAGTGGCCGTGATGTGGCGAATGGATTGGGAGAAAGAGGCGATGAAGGCAATGAATTTAGTTGGGAGAGGAGAAGAGGAGGTAGCGAACAAGGTGGTGAAAGAAGATGGTGGTGAGCTGCTAAAAAAGGTGGTAGATGTTTGAGAAGTTAGTGAATGAGGATGGGTGGTAAAGTAAAAGCATTGGATCATTGAGCTTATCAGACTAAAATGGGTTTATTCATGTAAATATTAAGTATCCCTTAAATATATATACAAAAGTTCTATATTTGCATGATTTCAACATGAGAAATACCGATAGGAAGTCTCTGAATGAAAGAAGGTAAAAAGAAAAGAAAACAAGTAAATGCAAAAATTGACAGCTGAAATGTCTAATAAAAGGCTGAGAGTGGTGCAAACATGAAAGTTTTCACAGGCATTCTCTCTGTTTCCGCCGTGATTAAGCATATGCTGTCCAAAAGACTAATACAGATTCTGCTATATAAGCATCCACCTCCCAACCCCCAACACGCACGCACACACGGAGTAGCTATATTTGCATGATTTCAATATAGGGAATAGTAATATAAAGATACTCTAAATGAAAAAGAAAACAAAATACTGATAAATTGACAGCTGAGATATCTACAAAGGCAGAATGGTGCAAAATGAAAGACAATTTCTATGCTTCTGATGTGATTAGTGATATGATGTCCAAATAACCGATACAAATCTTGAGTAATAAAAATCTTTGGTGTCAATTCTGAGCTAGTTATACCTTATCCCCAGACTTTTTTCATAACTTTTGATCCATTTCAGCTTCCGCTTCAGTTGCTAACATCCTAATTTACCACGTAACTAGTGTTCACACTTACTGAAGCACCACGCCTTTGTGGATAGACTTCACATTATTTGTCGCAAAATTTCCTTCAATTTTATTTAAATCTCTAGTCAAACTCCTGAATCTTCACCTTCCGTTTCAAAATTACCCTGCATCGACCTCAATTTCCATTTATGCTGCATCCAGCTCTTCTCAATAAGCGATTTGAGATTAGACTTCATTAACCAATATAGTAGAATCTTAATACGGACTTTAGTATGTCTAAATTACACTAAACTACTCTTTAAGTATCACTGTTTTTCTCTAAAATACCTTAAACCTTTTTTATACAATAAACTCCCTTATACTTTGGTTTCAAAGGAGTAGTTATTTCACTAAAATAATCTTAAATGTAATACTTTATGGAAGCTCACTGTAATTACAAAAACTTTAAGGTTGTTTAGTCGCAATAGTAAAAGGTATTTCAGTGTAATTTAGCCCTTTAGTATATTACTATGCACATGCTGTGACACACAAAAAGCTTGTAAAGCCATCACACAAGCAATCCGAACAATTGGGGCCCTTTTGGTTCAGAAAAGTAGGAAATTTCAGCTGCTAGAATCCAAATTGAGAAGGTGACATCAATTCCAATATCCTACGGCTCGCTAACATTGCGTCAAAATCTCAGAGAGAATAATGGACAAATAAGAATAAACTGAAAGGTACAAATCTCGTCATTTATCGCTGGCCTTATGTAGCTTTCTACGACGGACCCAAAGAATTGGGTAGGTGGAGCCTAAGGTCATTTCTATTGTCTTATGACTGCTTTTTTCTCAAGTATAAGCTGTTACGATGGCTTAGTTTTGGAAGCAATCAGAAAATTCGTAGTATTGTTCTAATTCTCAACTACATGCTCATAATAATGCACAAAATTGAAAATAGAGGAAACAGACAAAATAAATAAATACCAGTGTACCTATTCGGGATAATATTTCGCACCTAGAGATTTTCTCTTCTTCCTTTAGGATCATGTTTAAAGAAAAGCCCAAGTACACTAAATCGCCCTTGATTATGAGTGCATTTAATTAAACTGCCTTTATGTTTTTTTATCACAGTAAACTCCCCAAAACTCTGGTTATAAGGGCTTTCCCACTTACAAACCCTTAAATCCAGCACTTTAAGGGAGTTTATTGTAAAAATAAAAAAATTTACAGTGTTTAACTAAGAAATGCTCATAGTTAGGGTAGTATAACGTGATTTAGCTTCAAAGAACCCAAGGCGATATGCTCCTTCATTATGTTTAAAGTTATGTTTAAGCTAAGCATGGTAAGTGTTAGTTTTAGCTTCTTCTATTCATCATATATAAACTTAAGTTGACTGAAATGACATCTTCTCTTCTCTTCACCAACAATGTTTCGGTTATAAAAACAATATCAATAAGAGCGGCTGGAATAACATCTTGTAACTAAACAGGACTTTCCAGACCTAAATATTTACACTTTGAACAGTAGGAAGACTACGTGAAGGTGCAGCCCTAAAATAATTAAACTCTGAAGATTTAAAAAAAAACAGAAACTAAAGAGCACACTGGTGACAAATAGTTCGAAGCTCTAGACCAAAGAAAACAATATCCTAATAGGGTTAAGAACTCAAGGCTTAACCACAAATAAGGTAGTGGTGTAAATGAAATATGAAGTTCGTAGAAGTATGTAATAGAACCCAAGGAAGCAGGTGCTGACAATCCACAAGCCCAACTGCATTTATATATTATTAAGAATCAAGAGTTATCAACAAGCCTAGCTATAAATAGAAAGAGGATATTTCTCATAAACGAAGTTATAAAAACTCTTAACAATTTCCAAAAAGTACAGAAATAAGTGAGCAGTTCACCTAGAAATGGTCTTCTTGAGCATAAGGATTCTTCCATTTTGTATCCTACTTAGTCAAGTCGATCCATAACAAAATCAATAGCATGTATTTCAAGATGTCTTACAGTTTGGAAACTTAGGAAGAAATTAAGATATTTGAGACTGACAACTGTCACTGATGACCACCGTAAATAAAGCTCAGAACTGCCATTTATCTTGATAAGTGGAAAAAAAATCAAAAGGAAGCTTCACTGAAAATGAAATCTGAGAATACTTACCTTCCAAAGTCCATCATTTAGATAGTGCACGCTATCAACAAAAATTCCCTTGTTAGCCTTTCTGTATGAACAAGGGAAAAAATAAATATTTAGTAACATGACATGACATAAAAGAGTGATTGTGGCATAATAAGATTCTGCTGTAAAGGCATTTATTTATATTTACAAAATGATGTGATAGAGAATTCAATCTCCTTCTTTCCTTTCATCCCTTCAGGTTTTGAACATTAAAACCAACTCAAGTGCTCATGCTTGTGTGATTCTGCAATTTATAACATGTGAATATGCATGCAAGCTTGGTGCGCCAACAGTGGAAGTAAATATCTTATGTGCGAAAGTATATCATTTTTTATTTTTAATTAAAAATAAAGTATATGAAACTTGTGTTTGAGCAAAAAAAAGGCATCTAAGCCAACTTTCAATACTCATTTAATAAGGTAACATGTAAAACCTATATGTGATTGCTAACATTTTTGTGAACCTGATTGCAAGTCCATGGTGCTATCCTTCAGCCATTATTTACATATAATAATAGATTGCACGAATCGTTGTGGGATCAAAGTTTTGAAAAACAAACATCTCTTACAAATTGATATTTTATGCTTAAGTATTTTATCTTGTTTGAACAGAATAATGAGACGTGTGGTTCCAAAGGTCTATTTTTATTGTTTTGGTCTTTTAGCTTTGTTTGAACAGAATGATGAATTGGCTGTTTTCCGAATTTCAAGGCCGACCTTATAACAGGACCATATATCAATATATTCAACAATAGCAAAAGGAGTTCTTTGTCCAGAGAAAATTTACACTGACAATAAATAATTAACATAGAGACCAACCTAACTAGGTAATAAGGATCATGGGACAAACTGTTGGAAGTTATTAATGGCCGAGACAATCATGATGATATCTTATCATTGACTTGTTAAAATTACAGGCGTCATACATTCTAAATATGTGTATAAGGTTCCAAAAAGTAGGACAGGTTCGTATTGTAATAATTTAATTTTTAAGAGTGGCTTTGTAGCACTGGTGTTTCTTCAAACACATCATAGTTCAAAGCACCGCCAGGAAAGGCAAGGCCAGGACATATTCTGTTTGCACCAGAAAGCACGAATTGGATGGCAACCCTGATTAACTTGTAACTTCTTCATTATATCTGGGTCTGAAAAAAATATATTTAAGAGGGGGAAAGTATTAAGGATTGCTAATAGGAATGACCTAGTATTTACGAACATACATCTGGAAGTTGTGTCAAAAAACGAGCGAGGCAAACAGGCATATTGTGCACATCTCTCTTATACTTGGTAATATTTTGTCAACATTTTATCAGCATGTGATACACACTATAATATAGATCAACCTATTAAGTAATATAAAAACAAGACAAGAGTTGGAAGAGATTAAACTTGTACATTGACGAAGGAGCCTCAATGTTGGCGTGTAGGGATCATTGCGAACAATGAAGAATAGAGGGCCACATCGTTCACCCAAACAGGATTCGAATGGTTTTGACTAATGAAAATTTTTTACAAAGGGTTTGACCATAAGATTTTGGCACTCAAGGACAGGAACAGCTGAATCAAGAAGATACAAAAATATGGTTCGAAATTTTAGAGTTATTTCTACTGATAGCATTTGATTGTCAAACAAGAATTTAGAATAACAAATTGATACGTTAAAAGTAAGAAAAATCCTGCCTGCCTTTGCTAGAATTTTAACGTACATTTTTATGTATTGAATGAAAAATATAGGAGTATTTAGACGTTAGCACTGAGGGCAATATATGATACAGATCGATCTTGCTATTTGGCAACAATGAGAGGTGATCTCTTGAAAAGTAGATCCTCCAGCTGAGGCTTGAGGACAGGATACTAACATGGAATTCCAAAGCTTATCACAAACATACAATTTTGAAAGCTAAGTACATATTTTCGATTTAGCAAATACACTGAAATCTTATCCTCATCTGCGATGCTTTGAAGGATCTTCCTTTATAGAATGCTTTCACCCGATTTGTGCAGATGTTTCTTTGAGAGTAACTCTTGAAAGAAAACAGAATCTTACTTATGAAAGCTCTCACAAAAAGGGGGGTGGGGCATTCCAAGGCTTTTACTAGGCGGTTCCATCGTTTTGGGTTTGTATATTTATCGTCACACATCAGAAGAAAGAACGGTAAACCTAATTTAGAGAGATAATGAGAAGCAATTGAGCCCATCATCGCTTGGAATTGAACAAAAAAAAGGTAATAGTAATGAAGGTAATGGTTCTTTAATTGATGTCAGAACATTTCACCATTCCTCATTCCAATTACAAACAACGGCAACATATTTTGCATTCAATAGCCCAAACATATTTCGGTCAAAAGAAAACAATGGAAACGCAGTTCAGAGGTGATGAGCGGGGACTTAAACTAAATCCATAAACCTAACCGCATGTTGATATCTTTGCTGATTTTATTTAATGCGAAGCTTGAGTTGAAACAAAAATATATTTTACTTTACATATCACTGAAATATTCTGTAAATCAAAAACACCATGCAGTTTTAGAGCCAAGTTGTGAGCAAGGGCATGACACATTTAGAATTTACATGACAAACCACAACAATTATTCGACACTGATTTCATTTCAAAAATTAGCTCATTCCCCATCCTCAAACGACACCAAATATATAAAATAAAATAAAAATGCAAACCCTAATTTCACATTGTTGAAATTGTTAATCAAATGAAGCCTTTCTGGATTCTTCTTCTAAATTAGGGCATAATTCCTACAAATTACACATTCTAAGCTCCAAATTCGAAATCGTTTTTTAGTGTCTACAACGTGATAGGATCAACAACAAATAAAGTTTGCAGCTTTTTGATAGAAAAAGTCAACGATTACAAAGAATGTAAAGATAGGAACTCACTTTTTGAGCATTTTTTTATCGATCGAACGCAAAACCCTTTGATTCTTCACGCGCGATTTGCGGAAGGATTTTTTCTTCTTTGATTCTTAACCGCTGTCTTAATGGGCCAGAATGAGCTTTAATAATTTGTTTTCTATGCGGAATAATGGGCGGAACCAAAGCCTGATAAATATGCCATGTTAGGCCTGTTATGAAAATTTTTAATTAGCAACTTGGATAATTTTTAGGCTTCTTTCTTTTAACTTTTTAAAACCGGCCGGTAAGCCTAACCCCCACACAGAGCAAACCCACAAACCAAGGGACCCACGAATATGTTCGGAAAGCATTAAATTGTGGCCGCTTTCTCTCTTGACATCGAACCCGGCACTCTTCTCGGGATGGAAAGTGTCATACCAACTTAGCTATTGCTCATTGGTTTTTGGTTGTTCATGCCCTTTTTTTGGTACTCATTTTCTTCTTGTTTTCCAAATAATAATAGGTCGAAGACTAATGCAAATGGGGATTGAACACCATATCTCTTCTGCATCCGCAAGAGGCTTTGCCACTACTATGGTCTGGTGTAGAGGTGTCAAAGAAGCTGGTCGGTCAACTATGAGCCGGTAATTGTGGGTAGCCGGCAAGAAAGGCATGGGAAAAATGCTCAGCGTTAAATGGGTGCTAAATTTCGTGTCTATCATCCGACTTATTATGACGGGCGAGTATATGGATGACTTGTGCATAGATAAGCGGGCATCCATGTTGGCTATAATGCCTTCAAGACAATTATTGTAATCGCACGCATATGGTTATGATGATTAAGGGATGACTTATATAGGTAGAACAGTCTTACTCGAGATGATAGTATGCTATCTGGTTCATCTCTATCATCATGTACATGTATTATATGGTATTATAGATCACTATTATATTTGATAGAGTCCATAAGATTTATGCTTGACTACCAGAGTCATTGTGGCGATCACACTTATGAGAACTGGGTAGTTTATAAGCAAATCTTAAATGTCCTTAGTTATGGGAATATCGAGACTGTACATCAATATTCCGGAGTAGACTGGTGTATACGTTTCTTGACTCCGACGAGGGGCGATGGCTGGTCTCACAGCCATTGGTGTCAATTAGTCACCAAAGATAGTATACATGTGCTCATTGGGTTATGAGTTACACTGGACGGACTCGGCGGGAACATACTAGATGATATTATACCTATTGTCAGGCAGCAGTTCTTTAGTGACATAAGTATAGTTTACTATGTCGACCTGAGATCGTCATTTGTCTCATGTGAGTTCCCACTGTGCTTTGATTACTACCCTACCACGGCTCTACTGAGTCATGCAAACAGGTTTTAGCTGGATACAGTCCCGAACCACATGGATGTAGTGAGCGGATCATCAGGGATTCGTCTCTTCCGGTATTGGGGGTAGATGTCGCGCAATGCACGGGTGGCCATCACAAGAAATTCTTGGCCAAAGTGGACGAGAATTACCGATTTAGATCAGTAGTTTTTCAGAGGGTGATAGGCTTCACACCGACATGACTGTTCTCTGCCGAAAGACGCGAGACGAGATCGCGTAGGTTCGTCTTGCCTGAATTTCGAGGGCAGATACTATTTGGTGCTACCCGTCCACTTCTCCGAAGATACCAAGTTGATTTATGACACCGTGTTTCGGAGGTTTAGACGGATGCAGCAGATGTAGCAGACTTCGACAGATTCCCCCTCGTTGAGGGGTTTTTGATTGTGGGGACGCTCTTCCCTGCAGGCGCAAGCCCCTGCAGTTAATTACGCTACCGCATCGCGATAACCACTTTCTCCTTCTTCAGATGGTCATTTCGTGTCGTGGGTGTTTGTTTTGTTTTTGGTTTCTCGTAGATTGTATACGGAGACTAATTTATGTTGTCGCCCGTAGGGCGTGGATTAGTCAAAATCCGTATTTTCTTAGATTTGGGTTTGGGTTGGGTTAAGGATGCGTTAGTCTCATTTGAGACTAAGATCAACTTAAACGTTTAATAAGGATACATTAGTCTAATTTTAGACTAAGATCAACTTAACGATTTGTTAAAAATACGTTAGTCTAATTTTAGACTAAGATCAACTTAACAGGATCATTTAGATCCAACAAAAGAGCATTTGGACTCTATTGTTTTAGTTTAGGGATTTTGCGGTCCATTAGTTTAAGGACATTATGGTCCAAGGTTAAGGACATCATAGTCCATAGGCTTAAGGACCCCACAGTCCAAGGTTAAGGACATCATAGTCCATGGGTTTAAGGACCCCACAGTCCAAGATTAAGGACATCATAGTGCATGAGTTTAAGGACCCCACAGTCCATAGTTTAAAGACATCATAGTCTATAAAGTTTAAGCACATCGTAGTCCATGGGTTTAAGGACCCCATAGTCCATGAAAAGTCTGCCGTCACCTCTCTGAAGACGTTGAAGGATTACAACGACAAATATCAAAGGAGTGAAGAGATGTACCCTTGAACCAATTTTGGTTGAGAGATCTGTAGTCCAATTTGGGATTAAGACCTGTTAAAAGATTTATGAGCATATGGGCTCAATTAATCTGAATGAGGAGTTTATAGCCAACTTGGGCTCGGCCCACTCAGTTAAAATGTTAAACATTTGACAATGCTGGGCATTGATTTGAATTCTGACAGTATTTTTGTCTTTTATTGAATGCTGAGCATTCATCATAGCTCTAGGGCTTTATTTAAAGAACAGTTTATGTTCTATCAGCGCACGCGTGAGGAACACGTGGCGCGTTTGGCGCTAGCGCCAGTTAATGAGCGTAGTGCGCTATATTTAGAGTGCTGAGGCGCTGCAGCGCTAGATTTGGAGCGCTGAGGCGCTTCTGTTAAGTAGCGCATACGTGAGGAGCACGTAGTGCGCTTGGCGCTGTGCGCCAGTCTTGAGCGCGGAGCGCTTCTTTAAATTTGGAGCGCTAAGGCTCTTTTAGATTAGGAGCGCTGAAGCTCTTTTAAATTAGGAGCGCTAAGACTCTTCTGTTAAGTAGCGCACACGTGAGGAGCACGTGGTGCGCTTGGTGCTGTGCGCCAGCCTTGAGCGCAGAGTGCTTCTTTAAATTTGGAGCGCTAAGGCTCTTTTAGATTAGAAGCGCTAAGTCTCTGCATCGCTTTGCGCTAGATGTGGAGCGCTGAAGCGCTCCTTTTAAATTGGAGCGCTAGGGCTCTGCAGCGCTTTACGCTAGATGTGGAGCGCTGAAGCGCTCTTTTTAAATTGAAGCGCTAGGGCTATTTTTTTATGCAACTTTGATCAGTTCTGCGCTCTGAGAATTAAATTCTCTCTTATAAGAGACTTTGTCTCAAGGTTCAATGTCCTTATTTTATAGGAGATATTTCAATCTCTTATTTTGGTGAAAGGTTTTACCTTTATGGATCTGTGATCCTAAGAGAACTGAATTATTCTCCCCTTTTTATAATGAGATGTTCATGATCTCTTTTGTAAAAAGACCTTAGTCTTATAGATCTATGATCTGTGAGAAGAATTATGTTCTTCTTCTTATTTTTTGTGATGAGATACTTTTATCTCTTTTTGCGAAAGACCTTGGTCTTATAGATCTATGATCTTAGAAAAGAAGTAAATTCTTCTTTTAATATGAGATGATTTCATTTATCTTTTTATTTACCTTGAGAAAATTCTTCTTCTTTCGAGAGCTTGCTCTTTGTCTTTGAAGTTTTTTTCAAAGTTTAGGGAGGGGGGAGGGGGTTCCTCTATATCAGACTTGAAGTCTTGGGGCCTTTATATAGGGCAAGGCTGATTTGTTCAATCAGTTGAAGAGATCTTTTCTCTAATTGATTTGGGGATGTCTCCCCCATTGGATCTTTGATCCAAGGGCTTCTGATTTACAGAAGGCAATTTTCTTGCTTTTAACAAGATTGGGAAATCTTTCCCCGTACAGAATTTATTCTGTATTTTAGTGATTTTTAATCACCACTGGATTATTGATCAAACGGTGCTCTGATTTACAAAGCACAATGTTTTTGTTTGGAAAGATTTTGGGGAATCTCTCCTTAACAAAATTTTATTCTGGTTAATTGATGATTTTTAATCATGTTCGTTGGATTTTTGATCCAACGGCTGGGAACATTTAGTTCAAGCGCTAGCTCTCCCGTGCTTTGCACGTGGTGCGTTGCTTAGAGTGCAGTGCACTTAGCGCTAGTGCTTACGTGCTTTGCACATAGTGCGCTGCTTAGAGTGCAGCGCTCTTAGCGCTAGCGCTCATGTGCTTTGCACGTGAGCGCTGCCTCAGAGTCTTTGACTCTCTCAGCGCTGGCGCTGCTTCATTTCAAAATTTGAAATTTTGAACAGAGCTTTGCTCTGATTGGGGGAACAAATGTCCCCCACCATTGCGCTTACGTGGCCCACACGTGAGTGCAGCGGTGGCAGCATCTCTGCCATTGGATCAACTCAGAAGTTGAAACGGCTCTCAGCGCTTATAAATAGGACCCTTGGCCCTTGAGATACTTTCTGTTCATTTCTTTCTTGTTTTCTGAGAATCAATTTCTCTTTTAGAGCATAGCTATCTATTTTAAGAACTCTCTTAAAGACAGAATTCTGTCAAATTTTTAGGTAAAAGATCAAATCTTTAAGGAAATTAGTCAATAAACTAGGGTTTCACCCATTAACAGAGCTTTTGCTCTTCTTAGATCATAGATCTCCAAGAAAACCGTTTTTAGGGTTTCTCAACAGAGCTTTGCTCTTGTTAGATCTTAGATCTTTCTTAGGGTTTCCTAACCCATCAACAGAGCTTTGCTCTTTTCAAATCATATAGATTTGTTAATCTTTCATGAAAACTCCTAGAGTTTGTTCAAAGATCTTGAAGATCTCAGAATTTTAATTCATTAAAAATTTTATTTTGAGTTTTCTGATGGGTTATTCCATCATTTTTTTACAGAGCAAGGCTCTTGAGGAATTTGTATTCATTCATCATAAGAATCTGACATATGTCATTCTATCACAGAGCACTGCTCTCAAGGGGAGATTTACTCCTTGGCCCGAGGGCCCTCATTAAATGAGAATCTTTCGAGGATTTTCTCGTTTAATGACTGTCTCATCAAATGATGAGATTGTTTTATTAATGATGAGTTATCTTTTAGATTACGTGGGTCCCTTTTGGTCCCTTTTCACTGCATTGCGGTGTGGTACGGATTTAAAGTACCTTGTGATGGAATTTAATCTGTAGCATTGGCGGCTAAAAATTTATTCTTTTCCGCGCAGGTACTATGTCTTTCGACACTTCCTTCCCGTTCGTCCGTTCGGAAGGCGGATTCCCCGCAGCACCAGTAGACCGAGAAGTTTTTGCACTGATCAAAGACCATGATCCGAAGCACAAGAATCTTCATCTATGGGGAACACAATATAACCAAATCATCAGGGGTCGGCGGAGCTTTTCTTGCGCAGTACCATCGGAGCCTATTTTGGCGATCTCTTACGCTGACCCACCCCCAGTGAACTATGCCGTGGAGGAGGTTAATTAGACTTCGGATGGTCTCCTTCAGCCATCTATGGCTGCGATACCCGTACAGCCTCCAATGGCGTTGGATATCCTAGGGCGGCGTATATGCCAGGGTGAGTCGCGCCCTTGGGGACAGCCATACAACATAGGCTTGACTCCCCATCACCCAGCCGGATATTTGCAGTGGGCCCGGTACATTCTGTCTGCCAAGAGGTTGCAGTTGCTGAGGCTCGGGTTGTATCCCGCAGTTTATGTTTCTCTCTTTCAGTACTCCACGCCTCCTACATGGTGGGTAAAAGCCTTTTTGGAACAATGGAACGTTCTAACTCACACCTTTCTTTTGTTGGATCGGGAAGTCTCCATCTCTTTGGAGGATTTTGCGAAGATTTCTGGCTTGCCTGTTAGAGGGGAGCATTATAAGGAACTACTTCCTCATGATGAGTACGTCTTTGCCGCCAAGTCGGTAATGATGGGCCTTACCCCAGACAACGCCATTCAACATCAATCACCATGTTTGATTAAGGTGTTGAATATCTACAAGCGCCTATTTCTCGAGTCTGGGAGCCGTGGGGTTAATTTTACTGATTTTATCACTTGTTTTCTCCGCTCGGAAGTACTGTCGAAGGAAGCCGCGAAGTTCGCCAAACTTGACGATCCTTTTGGCTTAGATTTGGGCAACCTTCCGACGGCGGAGGTGGATCAGAAGAGCTTCTTTCTCCCCGACACCCCGGTCGTCCCTTTTACAGAGCTTACAGCTCCTGAGATCGACGAAGAAACGTTCTTTTTGGGGTTTCTCGGGCTATGGCTGAGCTGGTTTGCGCTTCTAATGCACCCTCGCCATATGAGGCCGTCCGTCTTCTACCCAGTGCATCGAATGGTTATTGGGGTGAAAGTGGCCGTCGGGGTCGCTGGGTTAGCCCATTTGTATCATGGCCTTAGTCTAGCGGCAAATACTACTCAACCGGGGGTGCAGCCCGTGAACTTCTCAATGCATTACTTCACCTCGTGGCTCGAGTTGCATGTGCTTGGCACTTTTGGAATTCACAAAAGCCCCCCTTTTTATGAACGATATAACTTTCCTCGTCTGCTGCGGCTGGTTGACGCTTCTATTTTGGAACCGACTCCACGAGAGGCTCGGGGTTTACTCTTTCGCCCGCGTACCGTCGGGGATGGCATGACCTTTGTTGACAAGGTCTTAAGTATCGGCAAAGAATCCGCGAAGGCGTTGCAACTACTGCGGGACACCTTTAAAGATGGCGCCTCCACTTTGAAAGCTCGGGAGATTCTTCACCTATATTCGATCAGGCCGGGCTTTCTGGTGTTTAGGCAAAATGATGCGGCATTTTTTATGAGATACAACCCGTATCGTTTCGCCCAACAATCTAGCTACAATCAGGGTGTTCCGCTTGAAGCCTTTTTAGCTGAGCCGCCCGCCACAGAAGAAGGCATCCGCAGCGTGCTACACCATTTCATGAGGCTCAACACCAGTTCTAACTTTTTTATCAGTGAGCCAAGCTGCGTCCCAAAGGTGTTGAATGTGTACGTGGCGTGGTACCAGCATGCGATGGGTGCTGTCATCAGGGAGGAAAAGAAGTTGTTGCTTGATCGTAAGGGTGCAGCCCCTTCTGGTAATCCAGTTATTCCTTTGAAGCAACGGACTATCGTTCGTCCTCCTTTGAGAGAGGTTGCTGCGGTTGTGTTCCCGCGCGTGATGCCTGAGCTGCCGCTACCTCGTGCTCCTGTTGAAGTGGCAGCTGTGGCGTCTCCTGAGTCCGGTTTGGGTGTGGAGATTGGTACTTGCCGCCCGAAGTTGCCTGCTAAGCGCAAGCTCGTGTTACCGGCGACCGGTACTCGCTCGCAGAAGAAGAAGAACTCGATTCTCTCTGCAGACGTTGCATTCGGCCAGGAGCCTCATGCTCATTACAGCGAGGGCATAAGTGAATATGGTACCAATGAAGGCTTATTCATGGCGCCGGATGATACCGATCTTGAGGCTGCTCTTGCAGCTTCCGAGCGATTAGCAAGCCACAAAGCAGGACTGGTCATCCTTGCACAATCAGGTAAACTTCAGTCGTATCTTCTTGTTGTTACATTTTTATTATCATGCCTTGATTGACACTTCTTCTTCAACAGGCATGTCCACTGAAGAGGCTCTCACAGCTTCTCTCAAGACTTTTGAGGAGGAGGAAAGGCTTCGTGCATCCTTAAGCATCGGTACATTTTGGTTCACCGCGTCTCCATTCCCATTTTTATGGGTAAACTAACTTTTCTTTTCCATCTTATTGCAGGGACTATCTTGACTCAGGTTATCCCGAGTGCAGTGCTGACTTCGCAGGGCGATGGGGAGACGCTTCCAAGGCCGACTGTCGAAGTCTCAGCCTCCTCAGTATTGCCAAAAGAGGCTTCACTTAAGCAACCGATGAAGGACGCCACAACGGCTCCAGAGGTAGCTCCTGGCTCGGACGATGTCGTCTCCTTGTCGGAGGTCTTAAGAAGATCAGCTCTCAATGCCCAGGTAGAAAAGAAGCGCAGGAGGCATGCAGCAAGAGAACGTGACGCCGCCTTGGCTTTAGGTGCACGCTCGAGCGCTGCTTCCCTTGTCCCTGCTTCTTCAGAGGGTGTGTTAGTTATATGTATGCCCTAGAGGCCATTACTGTACATAGGATGTATATTGTAGTGGATGCTGGGACATATATAGGTAAGACTTTCTTGCTCGACATGATAGTACGCTATCTGGTTTTTCTTTATCTTAACATGTATACTTGCAGTCTCTCTATTACATGTTGATAAAGCCCTTAGGATCTATGCTCGATTTCCAGGACTATGACGTAGATCATACTAGTGGGGCCTGGGTAGTCCATGAGTACATCCTTCAATGTTCCTAGTCGTGGGAATATCGAGACGGGGTATCGATATTCCAGAGTAGACTAGTGTATATCTTCTCGACCCATGTGATGGGCGATGGATGATCCCATATCCATTGGTGTTTGACATCAGAGATGATATACGGGTGCTCAGTGGAGACTGGGTACACTGGACGGACTCGCCGAGAACTCCCAGATGGTATTATACCTTACGTCAGATGGCAGTTCTCTGGTGACACTGGTACAGGTTAGTCTGTAGACCCGAGATCGTCATAGAGTCTTGTGTGATTCCTACTGTGCTTTGATTTCCACCTTACCACGTCCAAGAGGGCGTGCAAAACGGTGGTTTTTGGGTACAGTCCCGAATCACATGGAGGCTATGAGCGATAGGAGGGGATTCGTCTCTCCCGGTATAGGGAGTTGATGTTGCGCTGTGTTCGATTGGCTATAACCGGAAATCCCTGGCCAGGATTGCTGAGATTTACTGGTAAGTGTTACCAGTAGTTTCTCGAACTGTTATAGACCTCATATCGACATGACTTATCGAGCTACCGGGGTCTGACGTTTACCACCCCTAGGCGAGATATGCGACATATCAGACGAACAGACCGGACTGTACGGTAAGTGTTACTGGTCGGATTCACAGGAGTGTGAGCGGGTTTCCTCGTTGATCTTCTGATCGCTCAATACCCGGGTGGCCGTTACGTTTAGCAGACCGCTTACGGCTTGTGGGTGTTTGATATGATCATCATCTGCTGCCGGCGTATTGACGAGTCTTTAGAGCCCTACACAGAGGTTTCCCGGCTCAAGAGAAACAAAATAGGAGCGCATATGAGATATGTGCGGGACCGAGAATAATACCAGTATGTGATACTGTATTCGATTCTCGCGATTTGTGACATTGATCGGTTATATGCGATATAGCCGGGTTATTAGACAAGTGTTGATTCGATAAGTTGTTACTATTGATATTAGTCGGTTATATGCAGTATGACCGGATCATTAAATCAAGTGTTGATTTAATGATTTAATGTATAATTATATATTTGATATATTACTTTACATTAACTAGTATTGGTTCACTTAAGATTATTTTCTCACTTGAATGTGCACATTGTATATATGATATATGTTTGTGCACTAGTTTGTATCATGTTTGATGATACATGCAAACTTGGGTGTGTGCTATACACCATGTTTAGTTAATGGTTAGGGTTTTATTTGCCTTATTTATTTATTTCATTTATTTATTTTTGGCAAGAAACAAAAACAAAATGGTGGTGGCTTTTCTTTGTTTTATTCTTGAAGATTCATGAAGCTTCAACCATTTTGTTTTATTCTTAACCCAACCATTAACCTAAACCCTAGTTTATTCTCTACATGAGTTAGCCTCACCCATGGTTGCATTATGATAAGATCACTTGATTTATTATTATTCAATAATTCTTTTTCTTTCTTCTTCTTCATCTTCTTCATGAAGAAAAAGCAAAGCTTTCTTGAAAATTGTCAAGTGATGAAATCAAGTGAGAAATTCAAATCCAAAGTGAACCACTTCTTATTTCTTCATCCTCTACAACTTGCCATGTTGTATAGGGTGTTTTCTTCACAAGTTTCATGAGCTAGTGAAGATGGAGCTTGAGTTAGAGTTGCCTCGACGTAGATCATCTTCGGCATCGAAGTCAACGACCTAGCCCGCTCATTTCTCCGACGAAACCATCGCTAGAGTCCGGGATCCCGGTGATCGCAGCGAAGGGACGTCATTACGGAGCTAAAGAAGTGGATGACCGGATCTACAAAGGTTGTATTTCCGTTCACTTAGCAATAAAGTTGTTTACTTGCTTGCTTTTCGCCTTTACCTCTAGTTAACGATCTAGCATTAGGGTTTCTCGGCATATAATTTTTGAATTTGGCACGGTTGATGCCTTGTGGAACCTCTTGAGTGTGCCTAGTAACCCTACAGGGTGCTCCGGTTACCCTGTCTACCACTCATAGATAGGCGGCACGCGCGGCTTGGGAAGCAATTGAAAAGCCGACCCAAGGTAACGTAACAATGGGTCCTTTTTATTAGAGTTTAATCTTCAGATTCTCATATATCATACTCTGCAGGGCCAAGTCCGGGTGAGGAGGTGGAAGGCGAGATGACGGTGACTACTGAGCCCGAAGCGGCTACTCTTTCTCAGGAGTTCGGGACTGCTCCAATTGCCGCTCTTTCCACCTGTGGTTCCCTGCCATCTCCTGGCATCGTGAGTGTCACAACGGCCCTCGTGGAGTCAGGGGACGAAACCAGGGGCGGTGAAACCATCCCCCTGAATGAGATCGAAGAAATCGTGATGCATAGCGATGCTTCCGTCACCATTTTTGCTGATGACCTGTCTGGTAGGTCTTGGGTCGCTGCATTCTTTTCGTTTTGCAATCCCTTCTGATGACATTTTGTTTCTTTCGAATGTAGGTGTGGTGAGCGCTGAGGTTGAGATACCTGAAGAAGCACCACCAGCTGCTGTTTTGACGGTCGCCGCCCCTTCGTCTCTTCTTATATCCTCTCAAATGCTGAAAGGTATGGGTTTGCGATCAATTTAAATTAGGGACAGCATCTTTCGTGTACTGACTATGTATAATCGTAACCTTGCAGGAGTTCTCTTCGATCATCTGTATCAAGTGTTGAACCCGCACTTCTCCTTCCAGTCGGAAGCTACTCTTCCTGCTGGTGCCGGTGAGTATAGCTTTCTAATCCGACGTCCCTTCTTTTCTTAAACGGGCGACCCGATCGTTGTTAATTTTGAGTTGATTGCGGCATTACAAATTGAAGGAGGGGACGGGGGAATCGTCACGCCACCAGTACTCCCAACTCTGCCCTCTGTTGCAAACGGTATAGTAGGCTCTATTGTTTGTGTATTTTCTTTATTTCTTGAACCGACATCTGACTATGATCTGTTTTACAGTGGTTGCACCGACTCTAGCCCCGTTCGAGTCTTAGATCATAATGCTAGCAGGACCCTTTTCTAGACGTCCATCTTCAAAAGGCGCTGTGACCAGTCTGCGTATGTTGAGCGCATACATCAAGGAGCTTGACGTGAAGGCCCTTACATTCACTGCAGATTTTGCTGCCGAGATTAATCCAATATTGGCGACGCCTGTGAACTTCCATAACGAAGGCGTCGTTGAGTCTTGGGTTAACCACTGCAGGAAGATCGAGACCTTCTTGCATGAGCTTGAACTTAGGCGTCCTGCTCTTGAGATTCTGGCTTTGAACTCCCAGCGGGCTGTGTGGGTTGAGGAGAGATTGTCCTTCCTCCACCATTTCGAACAAGAAGCGACCTTGAGGCAGAAGGAACGCGAGGAGGCTTCAGGTGAATCTACCCGGCTGCGCGCCCAAGTTGAAGCGAATGCCGTGCAACTGAGAGCCGTCTTTGACAACTTGCAGTAATGTATTTCAGACAGGCTGGTATTGAGGCGGAAGCTCGACTCTATTGAGTGGGTTACGCAGAGTTGTGATGCTTCCCAACGGGAAATCGATGAGAAGGTTTTATCGTGCTTGCAACAATGGGCTCGAATTGAAGCAGAGCTGGCCGCGACGGCCGATCATGAGAAGGCACTGAAAGGAGTGCGCGAGCAACTTGCTGACTTATTGAAAACGTCTTCTTCTCAGTAGCTGTTTTGTATAGATTGAACACTTGTAATCTTTGAGTAACATGTATCCATTTTTTTTATTCTTTCATATAATCCAGCTTGTACTCCATTGAATTCATGAATAAAAGATACACATTTTTTGTTCTACTGTTGCTTTCTTCTCCTTGCTGTGTCGTTGCCATATGATTTTAGCAAGCGTGGCCTGTAGATAGTGAGTGACGGTCCATCTTGGACTTTTTGCAGGGTAATGATGGCTTAAGAAGCAGGTTCAGGTCTGCTGCATAAGACTTTTCAACTTTATGAGCCATGAGGGTCTCACAAAGACTTTCTCCCTATGAGTCGAGAGGATCTCGTAGGTGTGGTTTCTCCTTAGGAATCGTGAGGATTCCTAAGTGTGTTTTCTCTTAAGAGTCGTAAGGATCTCACAAGAGAATTTTCTCCTTACAATTCGAGAGGACTCGTAAGTGATTGATGAGTTGACCTGCTCCCGAGTCAAAGCATTGCTTTTAGCGGGGAGGTCGAGGGTTTGCTCTGGCTGTTTCCCACGGAGTCAGAATTGACTTTAGCCATGTTCTACTGGGCCAGGAGGGGTTGACTTTATCCGCATTTCACGGTGTCAGGGGTTGACTTTATCCGCATTTCACGGTGTCAGGGGGTGACTTTATCCGCATTTCACGGTGTCAGGGGTTGCTCTTGCCGTTTCCCATGGGGTTATGATTGACTTTAGCCGTGTTCTATGGGACCAGGATTTGCTCTGGGTGTTTCCTACGGGGTCATGATTGACTTTAGTCGTGTTCTATGGGACCAGGATTTGCTCTCTCGGTTGTTTATGAACCGTCGAGATTTGGAACAGGGACTTTGCCATGGCTCCAAGGTTGATTGTCGCGTCTGAATCTTGCTGGAATGAGGAAGAACGCTGTTGGTGATCTCTAGGCTGTCTGTGAACCATTGTGATTTGGAACAGGGACTTTGCCATGGCTTCACGGTTGATTGTCGCGTTTGAATCCTGCTGGAATGAGGAGGAACGCTGTTGGTGATATCTAGGCTATCTGTGAACCGTCGAGACTTGGCTCTCTTTCTGATGGAGCCTGGTGGGAAGGTATGGTTCCCTCTTTGTTTGTGCCCCTGGATTGTATATAGGGATCGATGTGATCTCACATGTAGGGCAAGAAGCTTTATTTCATATATTTTTCTTTCTGCGATGCTCTACTTTTTCAGCTTTTACATCGCGAAAGTCGCGATTGCCCAATCATTTCGGCTATTTTTCGCGGTGCCCAATCATTTTGGCTATTTTTCTTTTTACTCGCTGCTTTTTTTTGCGAGTGGCCCAACCATTTCGGCTATTTTGTATGCATATATTTTTACATGCTGATTTCGTTGCAAGTTGCCCCATCATTTCGGCTATTTCATATGCATTTTTTGGCTCGCTGATTTTTTTATCGCGAGCATAGGACTTAGGATCTGATACCGATTTAGGCATCAGCATCGCTACAACTGGGATATTGCCAGGAGCGAATCATCATTTGCCTCTGTCGATGTCGAACAAAGGTGGCTTAGCGAACAGGGTTAGGATCCTGTCGACTAAGGCTTTTAACTTCATGAGCCATAAGGGTCTCATGAAGGTATTCCTCCTTACGAGTCGTGAGGATCTCGTAAGTGCGTTTTCTCCTTAAGAATCATAAGGATTTCCAAGTGTGTGTTCTCTTATAAGTCGTAAGGATCTTACAAGAGTGTTTTCTCCTTATAAGTCGAGAGGACTTACAAGGGTTGTCCACTGTGTAAATATATCCCTAGTCATGGGTGGGACTTTGTTAGGGAAATGTTTATTCGCGCTTATGGATTGTATACAAGGGTCAGCATTGAACCGCTTGTAGGGCAATCTGGGAATTGTGATGGCTTAAGAACAGATTCAGATCCCTGTAGCTTAAGGCTTTTGAATCTTATGAGCCGTGAGGGTCTCATAAGAGGGTTCTCCTTACGAGTCGTGAGGATCTCGCAAGTGTAATTTCTTCTTAGGAATCATGAAGATCCCTAAGTGTGTTTCTCCTTTGTAAGACGTAAGGATCTCACGCAGGTAGTTTCTCTTTACAGGGTCGAGAGGACCTTGCAAGTGTCTTTTAACGAGATTGCGCCCTTTCGGGTTTTCACAAAACTCGCCGGTAGTCCTGCTGTTTTTATTTACGGAGCCCTTTCGGGTTTTGATCCATGCCCATTTCGCTTATGGACGTACCTTTTTTTTGTCAGCCTTGGGATGCTGCGGTATATAGTAGTTTATAGACATCTCGGTCAATAGCCAGTTTTAGGACATAGTGGTCCATCGTTAGTTTAAGAACGTTCCGGTCCGTTTGCCAGCTACTACTTATAGAGTTTGGGCTTAGGAAGATAGCGAGCGGACATAGGCGTCGTCATCTATCGTTGACTTAGGCCGTGACTCGTCAGGCGTAGTATTTTTTAGGAAGCGACCGTTTATTGGCCTGAAAGGTCTTTCACCATGCATGTCCATGAGTAGATAGGCTCCACCCTGGTAAACTTTGTCTATGATGTACGGGCCTTCATAGTTCGGCTCGAATTTCCCCCACTTGGCACGATTAGGGATTATAGGTCTTTTGACCACTAGCACGAGTTCGCCTTGGTGGAATGTTCTCGGCCTAGTCAATTTTTCGTATGAGCGCGTCATCTTTGCTTTATAAGCCTCCAGGTTTTATTGCGCTATGAGCCGGGTTTCGTCAAGGGCGTCGAGCTCCTCAAACCGAAGATGAGCATTGTGTTCGTCTGTTAGCTCGTAACGAACCGCCATTCGTAGAGAGGGTAACTCTATCTCGAGGGGGAGTACCGCTTCTGTGCCAAATACCAATGCATATGGCGTTGTGTTTGTGGCCGTTTTGAACGTAGTTCGATTTGCCCAGAGAGCTTCATACAGTCTCTCGTGCCAGTCTTTCTTATTTTTGGACACCGTCTTTTTCACGATCTTCGTCAAGGTCTTGTTGAAAGCCTCAGCTAGACCGTTAGCTCGGGGATTATAGACTGAAGAGTATCTCCAGTTTATGTTATGCTGTTGTGCGAAGCAGCTGATTTTATGGCTTCTGTAGGCTGGCCCGTTATCAGAGATAATCCGTCGCAGAGTGCCGAACCGATAAATGACGCGTGTCTTGAAGAAATGGAGGATATTCTCCGTCTTCACTTCTCTTAGTGGTACTGCTTCTGCCCACTTAAAGAAATAATCGGTTGTTTCCAGTATGAATCGATGTCCCCTGGACGATGCTGGTTCAATGGGCCCGATTATATCAGTTCCCCACATTTTGAACGGCCAGCTAGCCAATGTTGGATGTAGCGGATTTGGATGCTGGTGGATAAAGTCCCCATGAATTTGGCATGAGTGGCATTGCTTCACGTTTTCGAGACAGTCTTGGATCAGTGGGCCAATAATAGCCCATCCTTTTGATCTTCAGCTTCATCTTCGGCCCGGCTTGGTGAGAACCGCAGAGTCCGTCGTGAGTTTCTTGGATGACTCTCTTTGCTTCTTCAGGTCCCAGGCAACTTAGCACAGGGAGTCGAACTATCTCTTAAATAGAGTATCATTGACAAAGGCGAAGGATAGAGCTCGTTTCATGAGCTGATGTCTTGAGGACGTGTCTTCAGGTGTTCGAGGGGATTTGAAGTAGTCTATAAAGACTTCTATCCAATCCATAGCCTTTTCCTGGTCTTTTACTTGAAGGGTTGCTTGCTCTGTCGTTCCCTTTTCTTCGGACGACTCTGGAGATATTTCTGCCGATGCAAGAACCCGACGGCTTTTCACAACGATCCTCACGTCATCGAGATTCTCGTCGACCAGTTCTTTAGCGAGCTTGGCTAATGCATCCGTCTTACTATTTTCTGCACGCGGTATGCTTTCCAGGGCATAGGCAAGGATTTTAGTCAACAATTGCTGTACCCTTTTGCCGTACTTTACCAATTCCGGTTTGCATGTCTGATAGTTGTCGTTTACTTGGCTAACGACCAGTTGGGAGTCTCCGTATATGAGGAGGTTTTCAATTTGCATGTCGACAACGATCTCAAGACCTGCTATCAAAGCTTCATATTCAGCTTCATTGTTTGTCCTCGGCTCTGTTAAGGAGAAGGCAAAGCGCATTATCCCTCCTTGTAGAGTCACGAAGATGAGGCCTACCCCAGACTTGATTATGGGGGAGCTATGCTTTCGCTTCTTCATGGAAGATGCTCCGTCGAAGTAGAGTTCCCATCGGGTATCACTCCTTTCGTTCTCCCTGTCGATCGTGTCAAACGCACGCTCGTCTGGCAATTTGCAGTTCAAGGGAGAATCGACGGGTATTGGATGCTCAGCGAGGAAGTCGGCGATGGCCTGGCCTTTCACTACCTTGAGAGGACGATAAGTTATCGAGAACTCCATCAGGAGCAGGGCCCATTTAGCGAGTCGTCCCGTTAATATGGCTCTTGACATCAAATATTTGAGAGGATCCACTTTCGATATGAGGTGGACCTCATGCGCTAAAGCGTAGTGTCTGAGCTTCGTTATCGTGAAGATTAACGCCAGGCAGTGTTTTTTAATGGGGGAGTAATTGTTTTCTGCCCCTAGAAGAACTCGACTCAAGTAGTAGAGGGATCTCTCCTTCCCTTGGTCGTTTTCTTGTGCCCATAATGTACCTAGAGAACCCTCAAGGGTGGTTGTATACAGAATGAGAGGCTTTCTATTGACTGGAGCGGTTAGCACCGGAGGATTCTGTAGATATTGCTTGATTTCGTCCAGTGCGCTTTGGCATTTGCGATCCAAAACGAATGGGGTTCCCTTCTTCATCAAGTGACTGTAGGGACAACATTTGCCGGAGAGGTTAGCTATGAACCGCCGGATATATGCGAGCTTCCCTTGGAGAGACCGCAATTGCTTGAGAGTTCTTGGCGGAGGAATTTCCACAATTGCCTTAATCTTTGACGGGTCTATCTCGATGCCCCGGTGTCGTACAATGAATCCCAGGAACTTGCCCGAGGAAACTTCGAATGCGCATTTGGGAGGGTTCATCTTCAGATTGTATTTCCGAAGGCGCTGAAACACGATCATCAGATGCTCCCAATGCTCCTCGTGCGATTTGCTTTTCACCACAAGGTCGTCGATATAGTATTCGACGATTTCATGTATGAGGTCATCGAAAATCTTCGTCATGGCCCTCTGATAGGTGGCGCCGGCGTTCTTCAGACCGAAGGGCATCACTTTATAGCAGAATATACCCAGAGGAGTCTGGAAAGCGGTATGCTTCTGATCCTCGGGATGCATCTTTATCTGATTGTATCCCGATGAGCCGTCCATGAAGGAGAAAACTTCATGAGTGGACGTATTGTCTATCATCAGTTCGGTGACCGGTACTGGAAAGTCGTCCTTCAGGAAAGCTTTGTTGAGATCCCGGAAGTCTACGCATATGCGCACCGTCCCATTTTTCTTCATCACTGGGACGATGTTGGCGATCCAGTCAGGATACTGAACCTCTTGGATGAAGCCGGAGTTGATCAGCTTCTTGTCCTCGACATTGATGCTCATCTCAAGCTCGAGCCATATTCTTCTCGGCGCTTGTTTGATTGGTTTGACGTCCGGAGAAATCGCCAATTTATGGACGGCTATTTCTCGATCTAGCCCTGGCATCTCTGAATAGTTCTATGCGAAGCAGTCTTTATACTGCATGAGCACGTCTTTTAGTGTGGTTACCATTTCTTCAGACAACAGCTCACTGAAGAATGTCGGCCGCGGGTCACTTGCCGTCCCCAAGTCAATTTTCTTGAGGTTATCTGCAGTCTTATGTATCCTATCTTCCAGCTCTTTTGGCGCCGGTGGAAACTCTGAGATCACCTCGTCATCATCGTTTTCGAAGCACCAGGGGAGGTCATCCATATTCTTGGGTTCTTCTTCTGACAGCGTTATCACGTGACAGGTAAGAGATCGCTTCCAAGACTGATATTGGTCTGGTTCTACTCTCGCCGCATACGTAGCTTTTGGTTCATGCTTCTGTGGTGGGGTTACCTTCCAGCTGCTGGAAAGAGCGAACCTGCCTTGCTGATACTGGTGTCACGCCCCGCTTCCCAGAGTACGCAAGATTGGGCACATGACATAGCCAACCATGCTACCTGTGGGTAGGAAGTATCCATCCACAGTCACATTACGGCTGTAGAGATATCAAGAACAAGATAAATAAACTAATCTAACACATGTCCAAATCCATAATAACAAGAGTCAATGAACAATAAGTGCGGAAGCAAATGATCCAATGCAATAATAGAAAGGTACGTCCCGTAATGCGGGATCACACCGGGAAATAAAATGCAATAAATAAACTAACCACTACAGAACTCACAAATCAGCCTGCTGGCTGCAGTACTCCTGCTCAGTCGGCGACAGGTAAAGAATCTGGGCCATGCAAAACCCAGACGTCAGCGCGTCATGTCAACCAATAATATAATATGAACATGGTAATAAGCAATGCAGAAAATAAACATGAATAAAGCAATAATATGAAACAGCAGTGCAGGGTAGTGTGCAGTGGGTAACTAGACTGTTCTATCAGGTTTCTATTTTAAAGTCTTTGAAATCAATTGATGACTCGTCGATGTAACTCAATAGTATCCCGTGCATGCCCGGGACCACGGTCAAGACCCTCGGGACTGAATCCGAGACGTGCCGCTAGGAAGTAATAGGTAGCAGGATGGACGAGTGATGTCAGCATCATCACTCCCGGACTGGCCAAGCCCGTAAGACTGATCAGAACAGGTATCGAACTGTTGAGTTACAAGTCGGTTTCACCTTTGATTTCCCCATACCCCCAAGTTATGTATGTCAGGTCAGGTATTCAGTAGTCAAGAACTAATGCCAACACAGGATCAGGTAAAAGCAGGTTTGTCTGGATAGACAACAGGAATGGTCCATGAGGCCCCAAGTCAGGTTTGTTGGCATTAGGCATGAGATCAGGTAACAAGTCAGGTCATGGTACAACAGGTTGAGTCGGTAGCAAAGGGTACCATGTCCGGTGCATCGGTATGTATGTATATGTCATGTGTATCAAGGTCAGGTCGATATGTGACGCAATCGAGGGTGTGCTCATCACAGGTATACAATCGAATAAGGAATAACAGCAGGAAATAAAGTAAACAACAATAACAGTTCATTTAATCACCATGGTGCATTGTATTATCTTATTAACAGGTTCGAGCACCCTTGGGGTGCAACAATCACAGGGTAGCGCAATATTAATAACAGAAAGTAATGAAGATATATGTGTACGGCTATCGTCCTTTAAATAGCAAAATGATTAACCGGTAGATTGTTATTAGGGTTACAGTGGCAAAATACGGTTTAGGTTGCAGTATCATGATATGTATCATATTTCGCCCAAATAAGAAAAGTAACTGTACTTAGTTAATATTTGCAAGTTTTATGAATCAAGCACACTTAATTAGTATAACATAGCATGTAGCAAGTAATACTTGCCTCGACGGTTTCGCAAACCGGAAAATACGAACGTAGCGTCGGCGGAAAACACGCGACGGATGCACGGATCACGGATCGAGTCCAAACAACGAACAGCGGGACCACACGGACTGGAGTACCTTGCTGGAAAGTCGGGTTAAGTCGTCGGCACGACCGAAATCCGGCGAAATGTCAAAACGGCGACGATGGTTAGCAAAATACAAAGCATGGACACGACGCGACCAGCGAAGGAAAAGGGAAGGGGAGAGGTCAAGAGAACTTACTGTTGCGGTGTTCTGTGGCAGAGACGAGGCGAGGGATGACGACGGGGTCGACGGAACTCCGGCAAAGAGAGGTTGGGTGCTAGGGTTTCGGTTAGGGTTAGGCTCGGGTGTAAATGGGGTGCAGGGATAGGTTGAGTCGGGAAAGGGGAGAGGTGATGGAGGTGGAGGTGATGAAAATGAGGACATGGAGACGAGGGGATCGGCGGTGGCGGCGAGTGGCGACGACGAGGTGCTACCGGTGACGGCTGCGAGGGTGGAGGCTCGGGTAACCAAGGAAGAGAGAGAGAGAGAGATAGAGGGACGGAGAGAGAGGGAGATATAAGGTGGGGCCCACGAGAGATTATATCTCTCGTGATTGGCCGGGGGAAAAGTAAGGAGGTTTTAAAATAAAATTTAAAAGATTTTAAAAGGATTTACACTGTTAGTATAAGTAACAGAAATATATATTATAGTTTTAGTATATTAAATTAAATTGGGATTTTGGCGCTAAATGAAATATTTCCAAATCGCGCCCGGGTTGCGCCCAAATACTTGAAATTCAAATAATAGGATTTTAAGCGGGTTCCAAATTTTAAAATGAGATGTCTTATGATTAAAATGCATGCCCCCAAGTCGGACACTTGCACGCGCGCGTAGCCGTCCAAACTCGCCCGTTTCACCGAACGGGATGAAATCTCGACGCGCGGACGCTACCACGCGACTAGTGGTGACGAGTAGGCCAATATGGATATTTTTAATTTCATTTTAGGTGTTAAAATTTGTTATAGGCAAAAATGACTTAGCCGGTTAAAATTTAGCAACTAGCACCAACAAGCAAGATAATTGAAATGAGCAATGTCTAACACTCAACTAGTAACAGAAATAGTACTATTGGGCTCGGGTGTTACATCTGGTCTTCGACCCAGTCTTTGAATGTAAAGCAGTCTTCGAGAGGATGCCTTATCGCTTGGTGATAGGAGCAATAGTCTGGATGATGAACCTCACCTGCTTGCTCGAGGTGCTTGGATTCCGGGAGTGTCATCATCTGATGTTTTATGACAAGATCGAATATCTTCCTTGTCTTGTATTGGGGAAAAGAATATGCTCGACCCATCTTCTTTATAAGAGACGGATCTCTGCTGCTCAATTCTCGATCGCGTGGCTTCTTGGACCCGCTTTGCCACTGTCGAACGACTTTTCCGTTCTTTAGCTTGTTTTTACCTCTGCGTCGGGTCTTTTGTATGACGGGTTGACGACGAGGATCATTGTCATTCTCTGCAGCCTACTGAAGGAGGCGCTGCGTCCTGGCTTTCTCGTAGATGGCCATTTCACGGCTATGATCATCCCGGACCTTTTGACCCGCTTCCCTTATAAGCTTGTTCATCTGTTCTTCGAACGACGGACTTGGCATTTTCATGGCGGGACCTCGTTTTGGTTCAGGGTTAGCATCCTCCCACAGAGCATCTCCTTCTTCATCGAAGTCATGTATGACATAGCAGCCATAAAATCGCTCCCGTTTATTGGATCGGATATATCCAAGCCCGCTCGCTTCCATTCTCCCGTTGGGCAATTTTCGCTGAGTCCCGGGGACGTTCCAGATCCTGTTGTAGAACTGAGCTTGTCGAGCAGTCTTTTTGAAGGATACGCCTTGGCGCCTCAACAACCTTTTCAACCTTCTGTGTAGTATCTGGGCAGACGGATGGGCTAGAGCCTGTCAAGCGCAGAATCGACACCATGCCAAATTTCTTTCTCCACTTTGGTTTCCGTGGATCGATAAAAGTGGATTGCCTTTTCATCTTTTCGCCTGGAAGGGATGTAGAACGTCTGCAGTTCTTGCACACTGTAGGTATTAAGTGCGTCAGGCTCTTTGTAGTGCTCTTGCGGGACCATGGCGATTTGCAAACTCCGATCATCGTCAGCGAAGTCTTGTATCGATGGCTGAACAGAAAATACGGTATTGACCTCATCTTCCGAGTCGCTGCCAAA
This sequence comes from Agapanthus africanus, assembly GCA_030015575.1. NCBI lineage: Eukaryota > Viridiplantae > Streptophyta > Magnoliopsida > Asparagales > Amaryllidaceae > Agapanthus > Agapanthus africanus. The sequence goes on along the minus strand of JASDDO010000028.1, from coordinate 88,396,906 downwards.
GACCAAAATAGGGGTGGACGGTCCCGGCTTGTTGCATTGGGGTGGCCCTGAATAAACTATTTCTTCCTCCTCCTCGGTATCACTCCCAAAGACCGGAATGGTGGTGATATCTTTGTTCTTCGGTTTATGACATCTTTCTATGTCTTCGAAATCCGGTAAGAAATATTTCGCATCTTCATACTTTCGGACTTCATTCACGGAGAATGGGTTCAACTCTCCTGTCACGGTATACTCAAGACCGTCCTTGAAATACTTCATATACTGATGCTGTGTAGAAGGGATGATATTATACTCGTGTAACCAAGGCCTGCCGAGCAAAGCATTGTAGCATGTCTTGGCATCAATGATGTGAAATTTAATGTCCCTGACAAGTAGCCCAAAGCGTAACGTCAGTATCACAGACCCGAGCGTCCTTGATGACTGGGAGTCAAACCCGGAGATAGTGATCTTATCCCGAGCGAACTGTTGAACGCTCATGCAGATTTCCTTCAACACTCTTACATTGAGAGGTTGACGGAGGACCCATTGTCAACCAGGATTTTGCCTATCTTGATATCATGACAGTATCCGAAGACATAAAGGGGACGGTTATGCTCGCACGTCCCGAGGAGGAAGTCTTTATCGCCGAAGGTGATATCGGCCGTGTGCACTTCTTCCAGCTCATCCTTCATCTTTTCTTCGGCGAGGAAAGCCTGGAACTGTTCGGGCTCTTGTAATGCCTTGATCAGGGAATCTCTCGCCTCTTTAGATAGCAGAAGGGCATCGAGAATGCTTAGCTGTGAGGGGATCTTCCTCAGGTGCAGAACGTTGTAATCCACCTTGTTTTTCTTGGGCGGGTCCTTAGCTGCCAGCTCTTCGAAGACTCGATCATCGAGGACGATATCTTCAGGGATCTTTTCTTCCCCTTATCCTTTTTATTCGATCCCTTGATTGCAGGCCCGAGATTCTTTTCAGGCAGCATGCGATTGCGCAGCTGAATGCTCTCGTAGCTCTTCGGTTCTTCCTATTTTCCTGAGGTGGATTCTTTGAAGAGGGGGCCGAGAGTCATTTCTTTTTCAGAATGCTCCCGAAGGTGAGAACTTGCGATCCCCTGCTATCAACCATGTGACAGTTGCCGGTAGCTCTTCCTTGTTCGTCTGTCGCATTTTTCTGCTGTCGACGAGCTTCACGCTCCATCCTCTTAAAGTGCTGCCTGTGAGCGACATACTCTTGCCACCAATTTTTAAAGGCGTTGCATTCTTCAGTAGGGTGTGTAATCTTCTGATGATATAATTAGAAGTTAAGATGTACGTCCGCTTCATCAAGATGTATATCGCCAGGAGAATTTTGTCTGAAAGAGGGCAACTTCATTCCCATCGATATGGCTTTGGAGAATCTTTTCCTTTTCTTTAACCTACTTTTATTTGCGGCGGATGTACTTTGATCTGGTGGGAGTGTTTCAACCCTTTCGTCCAGTCGCCGGCGTTTGGCCTTTCCAAATATGGCAATCTCGCGCTTTCGATCAGCTTTGCTTTTTAGAAGAGCTTCGTTCAGGAATGCGTCAATCATTTCATCTGATGGTCCTAGAAGTTCCGGCTCAGGATCTACCCCTAGTTTCTCTGCGTCCAGAGCTTCTTCACCGTTTATTAGCGAGTGAGAGATCACATGGCAGCTTGCCACATAATCCTCAGGTTCATCCGACGAGTCTTCTCCATTGTCATCATCTCCGTCCTCAAGGACGTGGCTGAGAAATTCTTGGAGTGTGACCGGGGTCCGCGCCTTCTGGTTATATTCTTCCAGCACGTTAATATGTTTTTGCAGGTCCGTGTACTTGTCATCAGGCTTCACGGGCTTTTTGGTCTTTTTCTTCTTCTTTGAAGACTTTGACGGCCGGGTATGGGCATTTTGACCATCTCCACCAATTTTTGGCGTCAGGCGCGGCTTTAGCATTCCCTTGATGACTTTGGGTTCCAGCGGACTTTTCCATTTGATTGCTAGGCATGTTTGGAGATCCTTCAGCATTCTTTTCGTTTTGGCTGAAAGAATGAACTCCCATGGAGCTTCTTCTATAAAAGAGCATGATGCCCCCAGTTTGTCCGCCTTATTGAGAGCGTGCGGCTGGGGTGGGTTTACTTTCCAATTCTCGGACAGTGCGAATTTACTATGTTGGTATTGGTTCTCAATCCACCCTTTGAAGACGAAGCAATTTTCGATTGGATGGCCTATCGCTTGGTGATAGGGGCAATAATTGGGATTATTAGCCTCACCGGGTTGCAATGGGCGTTTTGGATCCGGCAAGTTGATGAGCCTGTTGCGCACCGCTAGCTCGAACAATCTCTTCGTTTTGTCCCGGGGAAACGAATAAGGGCGTTTCATTTTCACATTAAAGAATCGCCATTTCTCGTCTTGGCGATCAGTTAGTTTTGGACCACTGGGCTATTGTTGAGCATTGGCGACGAAGGTTGCTTTCCCTTTCCCCTTTTCATTTCGAGATTCCAGCTTCGAAGGAGATGGTCTGTGACCCATCTGATCCATTTGGGCCAGCTTGTCAATCAAGGCCTAGAAAGTAGTTGGCTTGAAGAACATCATGAATTGTGAAATGGTCGCCTGGGGGTCGAGGGTCCCTACGAACATGCCTACCGCAAGAGCTTCCTCTATGCGCTGTTCACACTTCGACCATAGATTCTGCCACCGTATCGCATACTGCACTCATGTCTCTCCTGGCTTCACCCTGGCATTGATCAATGCTATGATTGAGGTGCGTTCGCTAGCGCTTGCGAACCTCTGTGTAAAGAGCAACTCCATTTCTGCAAACGTCTTAACGTAGTCATTCGGGAGCTCGGAATACCACTCAAGTGCCGTCTCTGACAAGCTGCCAACGAATTGGTGAAGCAGTAGCTTATCATCACCTCCGGTGTTGCCGCACAGAGCCCTAAATTGAGCAACGTGCTTGTGTGGATTTCCCGTCCCATTATATACGTAGAATTTGGGGATCGTGTATCCCGGTGGGTACTTTATCTGGTCGTACCAACCCGGATAGGGCCGTCCAGTCTTAACAATTTGCCCAGCCACTTCATTCGCTTGATGAACTCGTATCTGCTGAGCGATGTAATCATCCAGAGCAGCTTTTGAGATGGTCTCCTCTTTGGCTGCTGAACAAGCCGGAAGAGGGTTTGACGTCTCCGCTCAGTCGTCTTCGAGGATAATCGGAGGATCTTCAGCTGGAGGATCTGGCTGTAACATCATCCCGACCATGTCTCGGAATAAGAACGCCATTCGTTTTATGTTGGCAGCTTGTTCCGCTGCCTCTTTGTCCTTCTTTTCGAGAATTCTGCGAAGGAACTCAGCATCAGTTTCTTGTTCTTGACGTTGCTCTGATGAAGTTTCGGGGATTTCTTTTGGCCCTGTGAGTACAGTCATCTGCGTCAACATTTCTTGGAGCTTCTATTGTTGCTCCTGGGCCTTTGTTACAGATCTGGTGAGTGATCGATGGCCCATAGAGATACGGCTATCCTCTTTCCGGATGCCATATAGACAGTGTGCACCACCATGCCCCCAGACTTGGGGCGTTTAAATTCAGTGTTCTTGCGATTCGTCGCAGACACTGGGATTTTCTCTAGCTTTCTCCTCTTATGAGCGGTCGAAGTTGAGGGGGAAGTTGCAGTGGGCACCCAAGTAGTTGTCGCCTTCTGTGGCTTGACAGGGTGGTTCTCTTCTTGCCGAACCTTCATCTTTTCCTGTCGGCGGGGGTAGTATTTATCAATCACCGAGTCTTGGGCTTAACGCCAGACTTTGTAAATTTTAGAGGACAGCCGCTGATGGGGTTATTCGAGCTTCGCCTTTATGGCATTCTCCACAGGCGGAGCAGACCTTTTCAGAATATCAGTCGGAGAGTTCTTGCGGACCCTCCTGAATGGATCAAAGCTGTTCCCAGCTGGAACAGCAGCATCTGTTAGTTGTATGTATGCCCTAGAGGCCAGTATTGTACAGATTATGTATATTATATTGGATGCTTGGACATATATAGAGATGACTTTCTTGCTCGACATGATAGTATGCTATCTGGTTGATATTTATCTTAACATGTACACTAGTCTCTTTATACTGTCTTATAGTTACATGTTGGTAAAGCCCTTAGGATTTGTACTTGACTACCTGGACTATGATGCAGATCATACTAGTGGGGACATGGTAGTCCATAAGTACATCCTTCAAGGTCCCTAGTCGTGGGTGTATCGAGACGGGGCACCGATATACCAGAGTAGACTAGCGTATATGCTTCTCGACCCATGTGATGGGCGATGGATGATCCCATATCCATTGGTGTTTGACATCAGAGATGGTATACGGGTGCTCAGTGGAGACTGGGTACACTGGACGGACTCGTCGAGAACTCCCAGATGGTATTATACCTCACGTCAGATGGCAGTTCTCAGGTGACACTTGTACAGGTTAGTCTGTAGACCCGAGATCGTCATAGAGTCTTGTGTGATTCCCACTGTGCTTTGATCTCCACCTTACCACGTCCATGAAGGCGTGCAAAACGGTGGTCTTTGGGTACAGTCCCGAGTCACATGGAGGCAATGAGCGATAGGAGGGGTTTCGTCTCTCCCGGTATTGGGAGTTGATGTTGCGCTGTGCTCGATTGGCCGTAACAGGGAAGTCCCTGGCCAGGGATGATTAGAGATTTGCTGGTAAGTGTTACCAGTAGTTTCTCGACCCGTTACGAGCCTCACATCAGCACGACTTATCGGGTTATTGGGGTCTGACGTTTACCACCCCTAGACTTGATATGCGACGTATCAGACGAAGAGACTGGACTGTATGGTAAGTGTTACTGGTCGGATTCGCAGGAGTGTGAGCGGGCTAGCTCGTCGATCTTCTGATCGCTCAATACCCGGGTGGCCGTTACGTTTAGCAGACCGCTTGCGGCTTGTGGGTGCTTGATATGATCATCATCTGCTACCGGCGTATTGACGAGTCTTTAGAGTCCTACACAGAGGTTTCCTGGCTCAAGCGAAACGAAATAGGAGCGCATATGAGATATGTGCAGGACAGAGAATAATACGTGTATGTGATACCGTATTTCATTCTCGCGATATATGTTTCGAATGGTTATATTCGATATAACCTAGTTATCGAATCATTGATTCGATAAATCGATGCATTGAATACTAGTCGGTTATGTGCGACATGACCGGATCATTGAATCAAGTGTTGATTTAATGATTTAATGTATAATTATATATTTGATATATTACTTTGCATTAACTAGTATTGGTTCACTTTAAACGGATTTTTCTCACTTGATGCACATTGTATATGTGATATGCTTTAGTGCACTTTTTTTTTGTATCATGTTTGATGATACTTGATCATTTAGTTAAGTGTTAGAATTAATCCATGGTTAATTTGATAATTAGGGTTTTGCATATTCATTTATTTATTTATTTGTTTATTTATTTATTGGGAAAAGAATAAAATGAGAATGGTGGCTTTCTTTGTCATTTGTTGAAGCTTCATGAAGTTTTGACTTTAGCAACCATCCTTATCTTCATGCTTAACCCTAACCCATCCAAGTGACCATGGTTAATTCTCTACACTTAACCCTAGTTCAAGTTATGATAAGTATTTGATTTAAATTTATTTTTATCATAAGACTTATCATATTCTTTTCTTGAGCTCATCTTCTTCTTCTTCTTCAAGCTTGCTACATCAATGGCAACTTGAGTTTTAGTGAGAAAATTCCAAATCTAAAGTGAACCCATCTCCTATTTCTTCACCCTCTACCTTTTGCCAAGTTGTTTTGGGTGTTTACTTCATAAGTTTCACAAGTTTGTGAAGTCGGAGCTTGAGTTTGTGCAACCTCGACGTAGATCGTCTTTGACACGAAGCCGACGACCTATTCCGCACGTTTTCCCGATGAAGCCGACGGAGGAGTCTAGGATTCATGATGTACAGCGAGAAGACTTCGTTGCGGAGCCGTGGAGGTGGAAATCCGGATCTACAAAGGTTGTAGTTTCCGACCTTTAGTTAATTTGTTAACTAGATTTATATTTCGCCTAAATATCTAGTTTAAGATCCGTAGTCTAGGGTTTCTCGGCACTAAAAATTTGAAATTGGCATGTTCGATGCCTTATGAGACCTCTTTAGGGTGCCTAGGAACCTTTCACTGGTATCAGAGCCTAGCTAGAGCCTTAGGCGAAGTCTGGACGATGTTTGAAACCCGATTGTCCCGAAACCCTAATTTCCAAGGTGCTCTCTGGACATTTTCCGAATTTTTGGATTTTTGTCAATTAAAAATATTCAGAAAATCATGCAGGGTGTTATATGAAATACTGTGAAATTAGAGGGCTTGATTCGACTTTTCCACCGCGGAACCGCGGCACGAGCTGTGCATGCGCGGCGGTTCCGCGGCGGTACTGTTCCTTTTTTAATTTTTTAATTCACAGTAATTCATATATTTGTATATTATATTTTCTGGGCATTTTTATTGTGACTTCACAGAAGAGTATTTTGGGGTTGCTTTGGGGATTCGTTTATTCAATCGGGTTATCAAATTTTGTCTAAGTGTTTTTCCAGATAACTGTAGAATATGTTAAAGAGTTCGACCGGATATAAATACCCAGGTTTTCCCCTGCCGGAATAATTCCAAGTGTTGGATTTTTCTGTGGTTAAAAGACGTTCGAAGTAGTGCAAGTAACGCGATGGTCCCTCTAGAAGACACAAACCTTAACTCGATTATGTGACCGTCTTGAACTGCCCTTTGAACCTTCGGGTTTGGGGCAGTACGGCGTGCCACATGTGAGGCGTTGGCTTGACCCTTCTACGGCTGGACCGTTGGTACTGAGGTATGAAGTGAATGTCTTTGAACCTATTTCATGTGTTGATCGGTGTCGGGAAAACTTGGGTGTTCGAATGTTCGATCGGAAAGTTTGATATATTCTATTTATCTGGAATTGGATACAATAATTGGAATTCACAAACAGTTATGAGATAACTGGATGAATGTTATAAATCTAGCAGTTTAGTCCCATATGATATTGAAAAGAGTTTTCGATAATGAGACTAAAATGCGGGATTTATATCTGTTAGGCATGCGATGTCTAAAGAGGTTGCGGATTCCAATTGTTGTAGTTTTACACTTTCTTTTCTGTGACCGTAAGTGTAATATGTCATATCGCCGGTTTCGTTGCTATACGTCAACGACAATTGGGGTATGCATACTTACTTACGTTGATGACATGTGATGTTATGTGTTGCTGGATATGTTATATTGGATCGTCGTGTTTGAATAGCCGGGGGTTTTTATGTGAGATGAGTGTTTTTCATTTTCATTCATGTAAAAACTTGTATGTAATATTCTTTCATTTGGGGCGCTTCCAGGTAGCGGAAGTTGTCACCCTTTGTATATTATTTACTTTTCCGCATTAGGATAGACCCAAGGAGGGGAGCACAAGTAACCGGGTTCTGGGGTCCAGTGGGAGACCAACTCGAGGAGTCGAGTCCGGGTCTCCTAACCCTAGAATTGGCAGGGTTGCTTGCCGCTCTCGTAGGGGTCTAGGGGTGTGGGATTGGCTATTCATCACGACCGTGGAATCCGTGTTTTATACTGGCTCGTATTGAAAACACGGACGTCCTAGTATATCCAATATTTCATATGATTATTCTGCTGCGATATCTGTGATGTGATCATGAGATGTTCTGATGGATATAGTATATAGTATATATGATATTATATAGACGTTACTTATGTTTTACACCCGCGCTAGCCCTGCCCTGCTCTGTCGTTAGTTACCTAACCTAACGGTGCACGAGGGGACATCGAGGCGAATGCGGATGGCATAAGTGTACGTCATATCTATCTGTGATGTTTAGGTATTAAATGATGGGACTTCATTAATGTGATTAATGAAAGATAAGAAACCTAAGATGTTGTAGAATCGAATTTTAAAATAAAATGGGTAGCTACAGTTTTTGCTTTGCACAGCGGTATATATGATATACCCCGCACCTTATTCGATGAGGAAAGGACCGAGATCCCTTCACCGGGAGTGACTCCTTTAGCAATAACTGGCAGATGCTACACACTCGGTTTGCTTTTGACTGCTTTTGGATTTTTGCTTTGCACAGCGATATATATGATATATCCCGCACCTCATTCGACGAGGAAAGGATCGAGATCCCTTCACCGGGAGTGACTCCTTTAGCAAAACTAGAAAAAGCCTCAAAATCACTCCATTTCAAAACATCATTTGATTCTACAACGATATCAAGTTCATTACGCTCATGGTTTTTATGAAAAACCTGCGTAGCCCTCCGTCATTTCAGATAAAGACTGTTTAGTATTCGTGCTGCGTTTGTTGGCCTTTGTCAAGGCGTAGTGTGCGGTAGCTGAATAGTGCTTATCTGTTTATGCATATGATGCAGATTGTTTCAGGGTAGTCATACGACCTTGTTGGCTTTTGTCAAGGGTCGTGCGGGTGGGTTTGATTCAATCAAGAAATGACGGGTTGAACTTGACTAGCATCCTGTGATTTGTTGGCCTTTGTCAAGGTCATAGGACACTAGGGGAAAAATATTATCGGGAATTTCAAGTGTTGAAATTTGCAATGAGATTGCATACCTTCTATGAGATAGTTGGATCCCGATACCCGCTGCGAGTAAGAGTTACTCCTGGGAGAGTTTTACACATTGCAATTAGCCGATCAAGTAGGTGTCTAGAAAGGTGTCAACGAGGTTACGCCTCTGGGAAAACGAGGTTTACAGTAATTAGGTTCGTGCGAAAGCACGGGGGACCTCCCTCAAAGTACCGACACTGGCCTGGCTGAAAGATTGGCGAACCTGTAGTGTGTAATTAATCCCGGCTAGTCTTTCCTTTTAAGGTTTGGAGGAAGATTTGATAAAAAGCAGTGGGAGCCATCCTGATTAGATAAGATAATAACCAATCTGATCTTGCACGAGCATACGCTAAAGTGTTTTCTTCTCTCTCTCTCCAGGTAGCGACCATTTCATGCCTTAATAAAGATAATAAAATGGATGTATTGACCGAACCCGCATGTTATACTGTGCTGGAGAACGTTGGTTCCGTTCTTTCCTATAAGAGTTATAGGACTGAATAGGATATAGGGGAATACCAGGATTCCCATGCCACCCGAATGAAGAAAGTACATGATGATGCATTTTCTTCGGGTGTGTTCGTTACTGAGAACTGTTTCTCTATTTCCTCTACGTCCTGGGTATTGGATACCGGGTCAGGATCCCATATATGTAATCAGTTACATGGGCTTAGGAAAGGTAGAGAACTTGGAGAAGGTGATAAAGACATTAGAGTCGGAAATGGTGCAATTGTTGCAGCTAAGACTGTCGGGGAATATCACCTTGTATTACCAACTGGTAATACATTGGTTCTGAACGAATGCTATTACATGCCGAACCTGATATGCAACATTATATCGGTTTCTTTATTAAGTAAAGAGGGATATAATTTTGTATTACAGGACAATGTTATGAACATTTTCCATAACCAAAAGTTGGTTGGATCAGGCACGTTGTGCAATGGCATTTATGTTCTAAACCAATCAACAGTCCTCAGCATAACAAACACACACAAGAGGAAGAGTTCTGAACTCAACGAATCCTTCTTGTGGCATTGTAGACTGGGTCACATCAATGCGACACGACTGGCTAAGTTGCATAAGGATGGATATTTAAATCCGTTTGAATTTTCATCCTATGACACTTGCCAGTCATGTCTCAAAGGCAAGATGACCAAGACTCCGTTTACGGGACACGGAGAAAGAGTTACCGAACTCTTAGGACTGATACATAGTGATGTATGCGGTCCCATGTCTACACATGCCAGGGATGGTTCTTCGTACTTCATTACATTCACTGACGATCTCTCTAGATTCGGATATGTGTTCCTGATGAAACACAAATCAGAAGCTTTTGAGAAATTTAGAGAATATAAACAAGAAGTCGAGAACCAAACCGGAAAAAGTATTAAAATCCTTCGATCAGATCGGGGAGGTGAATACTTGAGCAATGAATTCCTGGACTTCCTAAAAGAGAATGGGATTCTCTCTCAGCTAACTCCTCCATATACACCACAGCACAACGGTGTATCGGAGCGGAGGAACCGCACCCTATTAGATATGGTGCGCTCTATGATGAGTACAGCTGAGTTACCTATTTCCTTCTGGGGTCATGCGCTGGAGACAGCAGCATACCTATTGAATCAAGTTCCATCTAAATCTATACCTACCACACCATATGAGATATGGAGTGGGAAGAGACCATGTCTTAAACGAGTTAAGATATGGGGTTGCCCGGCCTATGTCAAAAGGCAAAATCCGGACAAACTCGAGGCACGGTCAGTTCTATGCAAGTTTGTGGGATATCCCAAACATTCACATGGATATCTTTTCTACCATACAGAGGAACAAAAAGTGTTTGTTTCTCGCCATGCCACCTTTTTGGAAAAGGAATTTCTTGCAAAAGAAATTAGTGGCGATGAGGTAGAACTGGAAGAAATTCCAGCAACACAAACTCAAACTGAAGATTTAGTGGAACCAGAGGATTCAGTAGCTCCCGACGAAGCCTCTCCGCCGATCTAGTAGGGTTTCTCGTCCACCTGAGAGATACTATGGTTTTCTCATTGATGGTGGTAGTGAGGATTGCATCATGGAGGATGATGACCCAACTAGCTTCGAGCAGGCCATCACGAGTGGGGACTCAGTGAAATGGCTGGATGCTATGCGGTCCGAGATGGATTCCATGTACACCAACAAAGTATGGACTTTGGAAGTTGCTCCTGAAGGGGTAAAACCCATTGGGAGCAAGTGGATCTTTAAGAAGAAACTTGGTGTAGATGGGAAAGTGGAGACTTTCAAAGCTAGACTTGTAGCAAAGGGTTTTCGTCAAAGACCAGGTGTGGACTATGACGAGACCTTTTCTCCAGTGGCTATGCTCAAATCCATCCGAATCATGCTTGCCATTGCTGCCTTTCATGACTACGAAATCTGGCAAATGGATGTTAAGACCGCCTTTCTAAATGGTGATTTAGAAGAGTGCGTGTACATGACTCAGCCAGAGGGCTTCGTAGACAGTGGGAGCAGCGGGAAGGTGTGCAAGCTGCTTAAATCCATTTATGGATTAAAGCAAGCATCGCGGAGTTGGAACATCTGCTTTGACGTCGTTATCAAAGAGTTTGATCTCGTCAAAAATCCAGATGAACCTTGTATCTACAAGAAGGTGGCAGAGAGTAAGGTTGTCTTCCTCGTATTGTACGTGGACGACATACTCTTGATAGGAAATGATATTCCTATGCTGCAATCGGTCAAGCTCTTCTTATCACAAAGATTCTCAATGAAAGATCTTGGTGATTCCTTCTGCATATTGGGGATCAGGATCTATAGAGATAGATCCAAACGGATTTTGGGATTGTCCCAATCCAGGTACATTGACACCATACTAAAGAGGTTTAGTATGGAAGAGTCCAAGTGTGGGAACATGCCTACGATCTCTGGAGTCACTCTCTCCAAAGAGATGTCTCCCAAGACTGATTTGGAGAGAGCTCGCATGCAAGGGATACCCTATGCTTCGGCAGTAGGCTCTATCATGTATGCGATGCTATGTACCAGACCCGATGTAGCATACTCACTAAGTGTAGTGAGCAGGTATCAAGCTGATCCTGGAGAGAGTCACTGGACAGCTGTGAAGAGCATTCTCAAGTACTTGCGAAGGACTAGAGATATGTTCTTGGTGTATGGTAACGGAGAACTCCAAGTGGAGTCCTTTACCGATTCCAGCTTCCAGAGTGATAAGGACGACTCTAAGTCGCAGTCGGGCTTTGTCTTTACCCTTTACGGAGGGGCGGTTAGCTGGAAGAGTTCCAAGCAGGAAACCGTGGCAGACTCGACGATGGAGGCTGAATACATCGCTGCCAACGATGCTGCTAAAGAAGCTGTCTGGATCAAGAAGTTCATTTCCGAACTTGGAGTGGTTCCATCCATTGAGCATCCAATACCTTTGTATTGCGATAACAATGGAGCGGTGGCTTTGGCCAAGGAACCCAGGTCCCATCAGCGGTCCAGGCATATTCTGAGGCGGTATCACCTGATCCGGGAGATAGTTGATCGCCAGGAGATCGAGGTCAGGAGAGTTGACACGAAGAACAACACGGCAGATCCACTCACGAAGGCCATTCCCCAGATACAGTTTGAGAGACTCTTCGGGATGCTCGGTATGAGATACTACAGCAGCTGACCCTAGTGCAAGTGGGAGATTGTTAGTTGTATGTATGCCCTAGAGGCCAGTATTGTACAGATTATGTATATTATATTGGATGCTTGGACATATATAGAGATGAGTTTCTTGCTCGACATGATAGTATGCTATCTGGTTGATATTTATCTTAACATGTACACTAGTCTCTTTATACTGTCTTATAGTTACATGTTGGTAAAGCCCTTAGGATTTGTACTTGACTACCTGGACTATGATACAGATCATACTAGTGGGGACATGGTAGTCCATAAGTACATCCTTCAAGGTCCCTAGTCGTGGGTGTATCGAGACGGGGCACCGATATACCAGAGTAGACTAGCGTATATGCTTCTCGACCCATGTGATGGGCGATGGATGATCCCATATCCATTGGTGTTTGACATCAGAGATGGTATACGGGTGCTCAGTGGAGACTGGGTACACTGGACGGACTCGCCGAGAACTCCCAGATGGTATTATACCTCACGTCAGATGGCAGTTCTCAGGTGACACTTGTACAGGTTAGTCTGTAGACCCGAGATCGTCATAGAGTCTTGTGTGATTCCCACTGTGCTTTGATCTCCACCTTACCACGTCCATGAGGGCGTGCAAAACGGTGGTCTTTGGGTACAGTCCCGAGTCACATGGAGGCAATGAGCGATAGGAGGGGTTTCGTCTCTCCCGGTATTGGGAGTTGATGTTGCGCTGTGCTCGATTGGCCGTAACAGGGAAGTCCCTGGCCAGGGCTGATTAGAGATTTGCTGGTAAGTGTTACCAGTAGTTTCTCGACCCGTTACGAGCCTCACATCAGCACGACTTATCGGGTTATTGGGGTCTGACGTTTACCACCCCTAGACTTGATATGCGACATATCAGACGAAGAGACTGGACTGTATGGTAAGTGTTACTGGTCGGATTCGCAGGAGTGTGAGCGGGCTAGCTCGTCGATCTTCTGATCGCTCAATACCCGGGTGGCCGTTACATTTAGCAGACCGCTTGCGGCTTGTGGGTGCTTGATATGATCATCATCTGCTACCGGCGTATTGACGAGTCTTTAGAGTCCTACACAGAGGTTTCCTGGCTCAAGCGAAACGAAATAGGAGCGCATATGAGATATGTGCATGACAGAGAATAATGCGTGTATGTGATACCGCATTTCATTCTCGCGATATATGTTTCGAATGGTTATATTCGATATAACCTAGTTATCGAATCATTGATTCGATAAATCGATGCATTGAATACTAGTCGGTTATGTGCGACATGACCGGATCATTGAATCAAGTGTTGATTTAATGATTTAATGTATAATTATATATTTGATATATTACTTTGCATTAACTAGTATTGGTTCACTTTAAACGGATTTTTCTCACTTGATGCACATTGTATATGTGATATGCTTTAGTGCACTTTTTTTTGTATCATGTTTGATGATACTTGATCATTTAGTTAAGTGTATAGAATTAATCCATGATTAATTTGATAATTAGGGTTTTGCATATTCATTCATTTATTTATTTGTTTATTTATTTATTTGGAAAAGAATAAAATGAGAATGGTGGCTTTCTTTGTCATTTGTTGAAGCTTCATGAAGCTTTGACTTTAGCAACCATCCTTATCTTCATGCTTAACCCTAACCCATCCAAGTGACCATGGTTAATTCTCTACACTTAACCCTAGTTCAAGTTATGATAAGTATTTGATTTAAATTTATTTTTATCATAAGACTTATCATATTCTTTTCTTGAGCTCATCTTCTTCTTCTTCTTCAAGCTTGCTACATCAATGGCAACTTGAGTTTTAGTGAGAAAATTCCAAATCTAAAGTGAACCCATCTCCTATTTCTTCACCCTCTACCTCTTGCCAAGTTGTTTTGGGTGTTTACTTCATAAGTTTCACAAGTTTGTGAAGTCGGAGCTTGAGTTTGTGCAACCTCGACGTAGATCGTCTTTGACACGAAGCCGACGACCTATTCCGCACGTTTTTCCGATGAAGCCGATGGAGGAGTCTAGGATTCATGATGTACAGCGAGAAGACTTCGTTGCGGAGCCGTGGAGGTGGAAATCCGGATCTACAAAGGTTGTAGTTTCCGACCTTTAGTTAATTTGTTAACTAGATTTATATTTCGCCTAAACATCTAGTTTAAGATCCGTAGTCTAGGGTTTATCGGCACTAAAAATTTGAAATTGGCATGTTCGATGCCTTATGAGACCTCTTTAGGGTGCCTAGGAACCTTTCAGCATCGACTTCCATCGTTGGAGCTGGCGGTGTCAGTCCGGAAGGTGAACTGCCCCCAGCTTTCCTCACTCGGCGCCGTGGCGACGTCGAGCATGTCGTGCGGCCGGGATCACCTTCGCTGTTGGATGAGCTTCTTCATGCCCCCTGCTTTGAGGAGAGACTGTTATTGGTGCTAGCCTGTCGAAGACTGACACCCGCTGAGAGGAGGTAGTCAGTCTTGCGAAGGCCGACTTTCGAATAGGGGAAACAATCTTCATGACTTTATCTGGAACGGGAGCTGAAACGGCCAGTCTTGTGAAGACTGACCCCTTAGCAAGAGAAGCCGTCTTGGTGACTTCAGGAGTAGGAATGGCTACCCGCTTCGGGATAACCTCTTCAGGAATTATGGGCTTCATCATGGGCCCATTTGAGTTTCGGCCCAGTCTGTTGAAAACTGAGGCATTGGAGTTAGACGCCCGCTGAGAGGGGCCGTGGTGGTTGCAAGCCGATCAAAGACCGACTTCTTCGCAGCTTCCTGTGACGGTATAGGAGCGCTGAAGCTCGTTGGTGGGATCATGGTCCCAAAGAATAGCCCAGTGGTGGCTTGGGTCACTTTTTCTATCGGTATTGAAAAAAGGGAGGCCGCTTGGGGCCCGTAGGTTACTCCCCCAGATGAGGCGGAAAGGGAGTTGTTGCAGCAGCTGGAGCAGTTAGAAGCCATTGATGTTCTTTTTTCTGCACGGGAGCAAGACCAAATCTTAGTACCTCGAACCCAAGTGCAACCATATCAAACCGTGATTCGTTTGCGAACACGACACACGAAGTGTGGAGTGGAAAGAGGAAAAGGTCCTACCGGGCGTGCCAGAATTTGTTCTCCGCCGAAAGAAGCGAGACGAGACCGCGTAGGTTCGTCTTGCGTGAATTTCGAGGGCAGATGCTATTTGGTGCTACCTGTCCACCTCTCCGAAGATGCCAAGTTGATTTATGACACCGTGTATCGGAGGTTTAGACGGATGCGGCCGATGTAGCAGACTTCGTCAGATTCCCCCTCGTTGAGAGGTTTTTGATTATGGGGGACGCTCTTCCCTGCAGGCGCAAGACCCTGCAGTTAATTACGCTACCGTATCGCGGTAACCACTTTCTCCTTCTCCAGATGGTCACTTCGTGTCGTGGGTGTTTGTTTTGTTTTTGGTTGCCCGTGGATTATATACGGAGACTAATTTATGTTGTCGCCCGTAGGGCGTGGATTAGTCCAAATCCGTATATTCTTAGATTTGGGTTTGGGGTTGGGTTTAAGGATGCGTTAGTCTCATTTGAGACTAAGATCAACTTAAATGTTTGTTAAGGATACGTTAGTCTAATTTTAGACTAAGATCAACTTAACAATTTGTTAAGGATACGTTAGTCTAATTTTAGACTAAGATCAACTTAACAGGATCATTTAGATCCAACAAAAGAGCATTTGGACTCTATTGTTTTAGTTTAGGGACTTTGCGGTCCGTTAGTTTAAGGACATTACGGTCCAAGTTTAAGGACATCATAGTCCATGGGCTTAAGGACCCCACAATCCAAGGTTAAGGACATCATAGTCCATGGGTTTAAGGACCCCACAGTCCAAGGTTAAAGACATCATAGTCCATAGTTTAAAAATATCATAATCTATAAAGTTTAAGGACATCGTAGTCCATGGGTTTAAGAACCCCACGGTCCATGAAAAGTCTGGTTATCGGGACCCGTCACCTCTCTGAAGACGTTGAAGGATTACAACGACAAATATCAAAGGAGTGAAGAGATGTACCCTTGAACCAATTTTGGTTGAGAGATCTGTAGTCCAATTTAGGACTAAGATCTGTTAAAAGATTTATGAGCATATGGGCTCAATTAATCTGAATGAGGGGTTTATAGCCAACTTGGGCTCGACCCACTCAGTTAAAATATTAAACATTTGACAATGCTGAGCATTGATTTGAATTCTGACAATATTTTTGTCTTTTATTGAATGCTGAGCATTCATCATAGCTCTAGGGCATTATTTAAATAAAAGTTTATGTTCTATCAGCGCACGCGTAAGGAACACGTGGCGCGCTTGGCGCTAGCGCCAGTTAATGAGCGTAGTGCGCTATATTTGGAGCGATGAGGCGCTGCAGCGCTTTGAGCTAGATTTGGAGCGCTGAGGCGCTTCTGTTAAGTAGCGCACACGTGAGGAGCACGTGGTGCGGTTGGCGCTGTGTGCCAGTCTTGAGCGCAGAGCGCTTCTTTAAATTTAGAGCGCTAAGGCTCTTTTAGATTATGAGCACTGAAGCTCTTTTAAATTAGGAGCGCTAAGACTCTTCTGTTAAGTAGCGCACACGTGAGGAGCACGTGGTGCGCTTGGCGCTGTGCGCCAGTCTTGAGCGCAAAGCGCTTCTTTAAATTTGGAGCGCTAAGGCTCTTTTAGATTAGGAGCGCTAAGTCTCTGCAGCGCTTTGCGCTAGATGTGGAGCGCTGAAGCGCTCCTTTTAAATTGGAGTGCTAGGGCTCTGCAGCGCTTTGCGCTAGATGTGGAGCGCTGAAGCGCTCCTTTTAAATTGGAGCACTATGGCTCTTCTTTTATGCAGCTTTGATCAGTTCTGCGCTCTGAGAATTAAATTCTCTCTTATAAGAGACTTTGTCTCAAGATTCTAAGAACAAAGTTTTTATTTTATAGGAGATGTTTCAATCTCTTATTTTGGTGAAAGGTTTTGCCTTTATGGATCTGTGATCCTAAAAGAACTAAATTATTCTCCCCTTTTTATAATGAGATGTTCATCATCTTTTTTGTAAAAAAACCTTAGTCTTATAGATCTATGATCTGTGAGAAGAATTATGTTCTTCTTCTTATTCTTTATGATGAGATACTTTTATCTCTTTTTGTGAAAGAGCTTGGTCTTATAGTTCTATGATCTTAGAAAAGAAGTAAATTCTTCTTTTAATATGAGATGATTTCATCTCTCTGTTTATTTACCTTGAGGAAATTCTTCTTCTTTCGAGAGCTTGCTCTTTGTCTTTGAAGTTTTTTTCAAAGTTTATGGGGGGGTTCCTCTATATTAGACTTGAAGTCTTGGGGCCTTTATATAGGGCAAGGCTGATTTGTTCAATCGGTTGAAGAGATCTTTTCTCTAATTAATTTGGGGATGTCTCCCCCGTTGGATCTTTGATCCAAGGGCTTCTGATTTATAGAAGGCAATCTTCTTGTTTTTAACAAGATTAAGAAATCTTTCCACACACAGAATTTATTCTGTATTTTAGTGATTTTTAATCACCACTGGATCATTGATCCGACGGTGCTCTGATTTACAGAGCACGATCTTTTTGTTTGAAAAGATTTTGAGGAATCTCTCCTTAACAGAATTTTATTCTGGTTAATTGATGATTTTTAATCATGTTCGTTGGATCTTTGATCCAACGGTTGGGAACATTTAGTTCCAGCGCTAGCGCTCCCCTGCTTTGCATGTGGTGCACTGCTTAGAGTGCAGCGCACTTAGCGCTAGCGCTTACGTGCTTTGCACGTGGAGCGCTACTTAGAGTGCAGCGCTCTTAGTGCTAGCACTCATGTGCTTTGCACGTGAGCGCTGCCTCAGAGTCTTTGATTCTCTCAGCGCAGACGTTGCAATGAAGCGCCGCTTCATTTCAAAATTTGAAATTTTGAACAGAGCTTTGCTTTGATTGGGGGAAACAATGACTTATCACGTTATTAGGGATCTAACTTTATCCACTATTTAGACCCGATATACGATACTCTTAGACGAACAGACCGGACTGTACGGAGACTGTCACTTTCATGCTCAGTAAGGATACGGACAAATTTGCTTGTCGACTTTCCTTTTGTTCAATACTTGTGTAGTCGTTATGTACAGTTGGTGCCGATGACATGCTTGTGGTTAAATCTACTGTCAGTGTATTATCGAGTCTTTCGAGTTTCACACAGAGAGTTTCTCTGCTCAGGCGAAACGATATAATATACGTATTTTTATACATACTTAGCTTCGATTAAAACACGTATTTTTATACACGTACTTTTAATCAGGCGTTTTGTTAATGCTAACCGGTTTGAAAGATAGCCGCATTATCACATCTGGATAAAATGTGAGTTAGTATTATATATATCTTTTTGGTATCTCTTTTCGGTATTCGTATTTTGACAGAATACGGTATTTCTACGAATACAGGTATTTGTGTCTTAATATGAATATGGGTATTCGTAATTTGATACGAATACGGTATTCGTAATTTGATACGAATACGGGTGTATGTATTTGTACTATATACTTGTATTAGTATGTGTGTGTGTATACATACATACATACATATGTATACGTGTACACATGCTAGATGGTTTCTCATTTTCTCTCATCTCTTCTTGATCTTTGAAGAAGTGTGGACTTGTGACCTACACTTGTGAGTCAAAAATCCACTCACTTACTTTAAAAAGAAAAGAAAAGATAAAGAAAAGGTGATGAAGGAATTTTAGTAGCCATGCTTGATTTTTCTATCAACACCCTTGAGCTTCTTCTTCCCCCCCTCTCTAGTCCATAAGTCCACTCACTTACTTTAAAAAAAAGAAAAGATAAAGAAAATGTGATGAAGGAATTTTAGTAGCCATGCTTGATTTTTCTATCAACACCCTTGAGCTTCTTCCCCCCCTCTAGTTTTGATTATTGAGAAAGGATAAAGAAAATGAGATAACACTAAGAGATTATCTACTACTACATCTTAGTGATCAATTCTTAGCAAGTCTTGATCACTAGTTGCTTCATTTTGCTTTTAGTATGATACTAGAGCCTAGGTTTGAGTTCCTTCATGTGGACCATCTTCGACGAGGAAGACCGACTCCCAAGCTCGTTCCCGACGACCTAGGAGGTAAAGAAAGGGCATAGAAGACGAAGGACATGACTACAAAGATTGTAATTACTAACCTAGTAGCTAAACCGCTTCTTGTGTTTTCTAGTTTAGTGTTTGGATTCGATTCTAGATCGTAGAGTTCGTGCTCTTGTTTAGAAAATTTTCGTTTTGTATTTCATCTTGGCCGCAAGTTTGCGGCACGAGCACGAGCATCTACCAATATGGTATCATAGCCATCCAAACACTAGAACTAGTTTTAGTTTGGAAACTAAAATTTCCGTTTTTCGAAACTATAAAAATCAAGTTTCTATCGAAATTTTTATGATCTCTAAAAATTTTTTAAACAAGTGAAGAGATCTTGTTATGAGATAAAATAACTTAGGAAGAAACACGAGGACATAACTCCCTAGAAAAACCGCAAATTTTTTAGATTTCCCGACTAGGTCGGTTTAGTTGTTTCCTCTGGTCCCTAGTTTTTTCCAGTGTTTTATACTCATGAAAACTTGATTTTTGATTATGTTTGTTTTTGCTTGGATTTCATCTACCGTTATCCTTGTATTCGAGCAATACGGAAAGTTTTAAATCGAAAATTTTGCATCGTTTATATCTTTGTGTATGTATACGTCGTCTAATTGCTATAGGTCGATTAGACGGGGTTGCAAATACTTGCTTCCGCTATGATGATGTATATCTTGCAATAGTTTATCGGATAGTCGTTGTGGATAGCCTCTCATCGTAGAACGTTTGTATATTCATTTATTCGGGACGAGCGATCGGATTGTAGTCGTCATTGTTCTCCGCCGAAAGATGCGACCGGGACGTTGGGACGTCCGGCCCGAATTTTGGGGGGGAAGATGCTATTTGGTTTTATCCGTCCACCTCTCCAAAAATGCCAAGTTGATTTATTGCACCATGTATCGGAGGTTTAGAAGGATGCGGCCGTTGTAGCAGACTTCATCAGATTCCCCCTCATTGTGAGGGGTTTTTGATTATGGGGATGCTCTTTCTTGTAGGCGCAAGCCCCTGCAGTTAATTACGCTATCGCATCGCGGTAACCACTTTCTTCTTCTCCAGATGGTCACTGCGTGTTGTGTGTGTTTGTTTTATTTTTGGTTGCCCGTGGATTGTATACGGAGACTAATTTATGTTGTCACCCGTAAGACGTGGATTAGTCTAAATCCGTATTTTCTTAGATTTGGATTTGGTTTGGGTTTAAGAATTGTTAATCTCATTGAGATCAAGATCAACTTAAACGTTTGTTAAGGATACGTTAGTCTAGTTTTAGACTAAGATCTACTTAACAGGATCATTTAGATCCAACAAAAGAGCATTTGGGCTCTATTGTTTTAATTTAGGGACATTGCGGTCCATAAGTTTAAGGACATCATAGTCCATGGAGTTTTAAGGACATCATAGTTCATAAAGTTTAAGGATATCACAGTCCAGTTTAAAGAAGTCATAGTCTATGTGGTTTTGGTTCGACCGTTTGGGGATGCGCCAAAAGTTATTGGTTATTGGGACCCTTCATCTCTTTGAAGACGTTGAAAAATTACAATGACATATATCAGAAGTATGAAGAGATATACCCTTGAACCAATGTTGTGTAGGGTTCCTAGGCACTCTAGTTAGCTCTCACAAGGCATCGAACATGCCAATTTAAAAAAAATGGTGCCGAGAAACCCTAGACTACAGATCTTAGACTAGATGTTTAGGCGAAACAAGAAACTAGTTAACTATTTAACTAGAAGTTAGATGCTACAACCTTTGTAGATCCGATTCCCCACTTCCTTAGCTCCACGTGGGTGTGCTCTCGCTGTCCATCACGAATCCTAGACTCATTCGTCGGCTTCATCGGAAAAACGGACGAGCAAGGTCGTCGGCTTCGTGTCAAAGAGGATCTACGTCGAGGTTGCACTAGTTTAAGCTCCGACTTCACCAAGTAGTGAAACTTGTGAAGAAAACACCCAAAACCACTTGGCAAGAGGTAGAGGATGAAGAAATAGGAGGTGGGTTCACTTTAGATTTGGATTTTACTCACTAGAACTCAAGTTGCCATTAATGGCATCAAGGTTCTTACTTGAAGAAGAAGAAGAAGATGATAGAATTGTTATGATAAGTGTTATGGAAAAAGAATAATAAAACAATACTTATCATCTTCTAACCATGGTCAAGTGTAGAGAATAGACCATGGTTAGTGGGATTGGTTAGGGTTTAGTATGATGACAAAATGGTATCATTAGTCAAAGCTTCATGAAGCTTCAACAAGCTTCAAGCTAAAAATGAAACCATTTTGTTTTTCATTTATTTATTTATCAAGAAAGAATAGATAAATAAATAATTAAATAAATCAAAACCCTAACTCATCTCATAACCATGGTTTAAGACTTAACACATAACCAATTTACATGCATCATCAAACATGACACATACAAGTGCACACAAAATATATCACATATACAATGTGCTTTTCAAGTGAGAAAAATCCGTTTAAAGTGAACCGATACTAGTTAATGCAAAGTAATATATCAAATATATAATTATACATTAAATCATTAAATCAACACTTGATTCAATGATCCGGTCATGTCGCACATGACCGACTAGTGTTCAATGTATCGCATTATCGAATCAATCTTCGATTCGATAACTAGGTTATATCGCATACAACCATCGAAACATTAATCGCGAGAATCAAATACGGTATCACATACACGCATTATTCTCGGTCCCACACATATCTCATATGCGCTCCTATTTCGTTTCGCTTGAGCCAGGAAACCTCTGTGTAGGACTCTAAAGACTCGTCAATACGCCGGTAGCAGATGATGATCATATCAAGCACCCACAAGCCGCAAGCGGTCTGCTAAACGTAACGGCCATCCGGGAATTGAGCGATCAGAAGATCGACGAGCTAGCCCGCTCACACTCCTGCGAATCCGACCAGTAACACTTACCGTACAGTCCGGTCTCTTCGTCTGATATGTCGCATATCAAGTCTAGGGGTGGTAAACGTCAGACCCCAATAACCCGATAAGTCGTGCCGATGTGAGGCTCGTAACGGGTTGAGAAACTACTGGTAACACTTACCAGCAAATCTCTGATCAGCCCTGGCCAGGGACTTCCCTGCTACGGCCAATCGAGCACTGCGCAACATCAACCCCCAATACCGGGAGAGACGAAACCCCTCCTATCGCTCATTGCCTCCATGTGACTCGGGACTGTACCCAAAGACCACCGTTTTGCACGCCCTCATGGACGTGGTAAGGTGGAGATCAAAGCACAGTGGGAATCACATAAGACTCTATGACGATCTCGGGTCTACAGACTAACCTGTACAAGTGTCACCTGAGAACTGCCATCTGACGTGAGGTATAATACCATCTGGGAGTTCTCGGCGAGTCCGTCCAGTGTACCCAGTCTCCACTGAGCACCCGTATACCATCTCTGATGTCAAACACCAATGGATATGGGATCATCCATCGCCCATCACATGGGTCGAGAAGCGTATACGCTAGTCTACTCTGGTATATCGATGCCCCGTCTTGATACACCCACGACTAGGGACCTTGAAGGATGTACTTATGGACTACCATGTCCCTACTAGTATGATCTGCATCATAGTCCAGGTAGTCAAGTACATATCCTAAGGGCTTTACCAACATGTAACTATAAGACAGTATAAAGAGACTAGTGTACATGTTAAGATAAAGATCAACCAGATAGCATACTATCATGTCGAGCAAGAAAGTCATCTCTATATATGTCCAAGCATCCAATATAATATACATAATCTGTACAATTCTGGCCTCTAGGGCATACATACAACTAACAATCTCCCACTTGCACTAGGGCCGGCTGCTGTAGTATCTCATATCGAGCATCCCGAAGAGTCTCTCAAACTGTATCTGGGGAATGGCCTTCGTGAGTGGATCCGCCGTGTTGTTCTTCGTGTCAATTCTCCTGACCTCGATTTCCCGGCGATCAACTATCTCCCGGATCAGGTGATACCGCCTCAGAATATGCCTGGATCGCTGATGGGACCTGGGTTCCTTGGCCAAAGCCACCGCTCCATTGTTATCGCAATACAAAGGTATTGGACGCTCAATGGATGGAACCACTCCAGGTTCAGTAATGAACTTCTTGATCCAGACAGCCTCTTTGGCAGCATCGTTGGCAGCGATGATTCAGCCTCCATCGTCGAGTCTGCCACGGTTTCCTGCTTGGAACTCTTCCAGCTAACCGCCCCTCCGTAAAGGATAAAGACAAAACCCGACTGCGACTTAGAGTCGTCCTTATCACTCTGGAAGCTCGAATCGGTAAAGGACTCCACTTGGAGTTCTCCGTTACCATACACCAAGAACATATCTCTAGTCCTTCGCAAGTACTTGAGAATGCTCTTCACAGCTGTCCAGTGACTCTCTCCAGGATCAGCTTGATACCTGCTCACTACACTTAGTGAGTATGCTACATCGGGTCTGGTACATAGCATCGCATACATGATAGAGCCTACTGCCGAAGCATAGGGTATCCCTTGCATGCGAGCTCTCTCCAAATCAGTCTTGGGAGACATCTCTTTGGAGAGAGTGACTCCAGAGATCGTGGGCAAATTCCCACGCTTGGACTCTTCCATACTAAACCTCTTTAGTATGGTGTCAATGTACCTGGATTTGGACAATCCCAAAATCCGTTTGGATCTATCTCTATAGATCCTGATTCCCAATATGCAGGAGGCATCACCAAGATCTTTCATCGAGAATCTTTGTGATAAGAAGAGCTTGACCGATTGCAGCATAGGAATATCATTTCCTATCAAGAGTATGTCGTCCACGTACAATACGAGGAAGACAACCTTACTCTCTGCCACCTTCTTGTAGATACAAGGTTCATCTGGATTTTTGACGAAATCAAACTCTTTGATAACGACGTCAAAGCAGATGTTCCAACTCCGCGATGCTTGCTTTAATCCATAAATGGATTTAAGTAGCTTGCACACCTTCCCGCTGCTCCCACTGTCTACGAAGCCCTCTGGCTGAGTCATGTACACGCACTCTTCTAAATCACCATTTAGAAAGGCGGTCTTAACATCCATTTGCCAGATTTCGTAGTCATGAAAGGCAGCAATGGCAAGCATGATTCGGATGGATTTAAGCATAGCCACTGGAGAAAAGGTTTCGTCATAGTCCACACCTGGTCTTTGACGAAAACCCTTTGCTACAAGTCTAGCTTTGAAAGTCTCCACTTTCCCATCTACACCAAATTTCTTCTTGAAGATCCACTTGCTCCCAATGGGTTTTATCCCTTCAGGAGCAACTTCCAAAGTCCATACTTTGTTGGTGTACATGGATTCCATCTCAGACCGCATAGCATCCAGCCATTTCACTGAGTCCCTACTCGTGATGGCCTGCTCGAAGCTAGTTGGGTCATCATCCTCCATGATGCAATCCTCGCTCCCTCCATCCATGAGAAAACCGTAGTATCTCTCAGGTTGGCGAGGAACCCTACTAGATCGGCGGAGTGGCTGGGGTTCATCGGGAACTATGGAATCCTCTGGTTCCACCAGATCTTCTGTTGTAGCTTGTGCGGCTGGAACCTCTTCCAGTTCTACCTCATGACCACTAATCTCTTTTTCAAGAAATTCCTTTTCTAAAAAGGTGGCATGCCGAGAAACAAAAACTCTTTGTTCCTCAGGGTGGTAGAAGATATACCCTCGCGAATGTTTGGGATATCTAATAAACTTACACAGAATGGACCTTGCCGCGAGTTTGTCCGGATTTTGCGTTTTTACATAGGCCGGACAACCCCATATCTTAACATAATTAAGATATGGTCCTTTCCTTTCCATATCTCATATGGAGTGGTCGGCACGGTTTTGGTGGGAACCATATTCAATAGGTCTGCAGCTGTTTCCAGTGCATATCCCCAGAAGGAAATAGGTAACTCAGCTGTGCTCATCATAGAGCGCACCATATCTAATAGGGTGCGGTTCCTCCGTTCTGATACACCGTTGTGCTGTGGTGTATATGGAGGAGTCAGCTGAGAGAGAATCCCATTCTCTTTTAGGAAGTCCAGGAATTCATTGCTCAAGTATTCACCTCCTCGATCAGATCGAAGGATTTTAATACTTTTTCCGGTTTGGTTCTCGACTTCTTGTTTATATTCTCTAAATTTCTCAAAAGCTTCTGATTTGTGTTTCATCAGGAACACATATCCGAATCTAGAGAGATCGTCAGTGAATGTAATGAAGTACGAAGAACCATCCCTGGTATGTGTAGACATGGGACCGCATACATCACTATGTATCAGTCTCAAGAGTTCGGTAACTCTTTCTCCGTGTCCCGTAAACGGAGTTTTGGTCATCTTGCCTTTGAGACATGACTGGCAAGTGTCATAAGATGAAAATTCAAACGGATTTAAATATCCATCTTTATGCAACTTAGCTAGTCGTGTCGCATTGATGTGGCCCAGTCTACAATACCACAAGAAGGATTCGTTGAGTTCAGAACTCTTCCTCTTGTGTGCGTTTGTTATGCTCAGAACTGTTGATTGATTTAGAACATAAATGCCATTGCATAACGTGCCTGATCCAACCAACTTTTGGTTACGGAAAATGTTCATAACATTGTCCTGTAATACAAAATTATATCCCTCTTTACTTAATAAAGAAACCGATATAATGTTGCATATCAGGTTCGGCATGTAATAGCATTCGTTCAGAACCAATGTATTACCAGTTGGTAATACAAGGTGATATTCCCCGACAGTCTTGGCTGCAACAATTGCACCATTTCCTACTCTTATGTCTTTATCACCTTCTCCAAGTTCTCTACCTTTCCTAAGCCCATGTAACTGATTACATATATGGGATCCTGACCCGGTATCCAATACCCCGGACGTAGAGCAAATGGAGAAACAGTTCTCAGTAACGAACACACCCGAAGAAAATGCATCAACGTGTACTTTCTTCAATCGGGTGGCATGGGAATCCTGGTATTCCCCTATTTCCTGTTCATTCCTATAACTCTTATAGGAAAGAACGGAACCAACGTTCCCCAGCACAGTATAACATGCGGGTTCGGTCAATACATCCATATTATTATCTTGATTAAGGCATGAACTGGTCGCTACCTGGAGAGAGAGAGAAGAAAACACTTTAGCATAAGCTCGTGCAAGATCAGATTGGTTATTATCTTATCTAATCAGGATGGCTCCCACTGCTTTTTATCAAATCTTCCTTCAAACCCTAAAAGGAAAGACTAGCCGGGATTAATTACACACTACAGGTTCGCCAATCTTTCATCCAGGCCAGTGTCGGTACTTTGAGGGAGGTCCCCCGTGCTTTCGCACGAACCTAATTAATGTAAACCTCGTTTTCCCAGAGGCGATACCCCGTTGACACCTTTCTAGACACTTACTTGATCGGCTAATTGCAATGTGTAAAACTCTTCCAGGAGTAACTCTTACTCGCAGCGGGTATCGGGATCAACTATCTCATAGAAGGTATGCAATCTCATTGCAAATTTCAACACTTGAAATTCCCGATAATATTTTGCCCCTAGCGTCCTATGACCTTGACGCAGGCCAACAAACCATAGTGCGCTAGTCAAGTTCAACCCGTCATTTCCTGATTGAATTAAACCCACCCGTACGACCCTTGACGCAGGCCAACAAAGTCGCACGACTACCCTAATCCAATCTGCATCATATGCATAAGCAGATAAATACTAGTTAGCTACCGCACACTACGCCTTGACGCAGGCCAACAAACGTAGCACGAATACTAACTACTACTCATCTGAAATGACGGAGGGCTACGCCAAGTTTTTCTGAAAACCATGAGCGTAATGAACTTGATATCGTTGTAGAATCAAATGATGTTTTGAAATGGAGTGATTTTGAGGCTTTTCTAGTTTTGCTAAAGGAGTCACTCCCGGCGAAGGGATCTCGGTCCTTTCCTCGTCGAATGAGGTGTGGGATATATCATATATATCGCTGTGCAAAGCAAAGACCCAAAAGCAGTCAAAAGCAAACCGAGTGTGTAGCATCTGCCAGTTATTGCTAAAGGAGTCACTCCCGGTGAAGGGATCTCGGTCCTTTCCTCATCGAATAAGGTGCAGGGTATATCATATATACCGCTGTGCAAAGCAAGAACTGTAGCCACCTGTTTTATTTTAAAATTCGATTCCACAACATCTTAGGTTTCTTATCTTTCATTAATCACATTAATGAAGTCCCATCATTTAAATACCTAAACATCACAGATAGATATGACGTACACTTATGCCATCCGCATTCGCCTCGATGTCCCCTCGTGCACCGTTAGGTTAGGTAACTAACGACAGAGCAGGGCAGGACTAGCGCGGGTGTAAAACATAAGTAACGTCTATATAATATATCATATATACTATATACTATATCCATCACAGAAACACATCACAGATATCGCAGCAGAATAAACATATGAAATATTGGATATACTAGGACGTCCGCGTTTTTAATACGAGCCAGTATAAAACACGGATTCCACGGTCATGATGAATAGCCAATCCCACACCCCTAGACCCCTACGAGAGCGGCAAGCAACCCTGCCAATTCTAGGGTTAGGATACCCGGACTCGACTCCTCGAGTTGGTCTCCCACTGGACCCCAGAACCCGGTTACTTATGCTCCCCTCGTTGGGTCTATCCTAATGCGGAAAAGTAAATAATATACAAAGTGTGACAACTTCCGCTACCTGGAAGTGCCCCAAATAAAAGAATATTACATACAAGTTTTTACATGAATGAAAATGAAAAACACTCATCTCACATAAAAACCCCCGGCTATTCGAACACAACGATCCAATATAACATATCCAGCAACACATAACATCACATGTCATCAACGTAAGTAAATATGCGCATCCCAATTGTCGTTGACATATAGCAACGAAACCGGCGATTCACATATTACACTTACGGTCACAGAAAAGAAAGTGTAAAACTACAACAGTTGGAATCCGCAACCTCTTTAGACATCACATGCCTAGCAGTTACAAACCCCGCATTTTAGTCTCATTATCGAAAACTCTTTTCAATATCGTATGGGACTAAACTGCTAGATTTATAACATTCATCCAGTTATCTCATAACTGTTTGTGAATTCCAATTATTGTATCACATTCCAGATAAACAGAAAATGTTAAACTTTCCGATCGAACATTCGAATACCCAAGTTTTCCCGATACAGCTCAACACATGAAATAAGTCTAACAACATTCAGTTCGTGCCTCAGTACCGATGGTCCAGCCGTAGAAGGGTCAAGCCAACGCCTCACATGTGGCACGCCGTACTGCCCCAAACCCGAAGGTTCAAAGGGCAGTTCAAGACGGTCACATAATCGAGTTAAGGTTTGTTGTCTTCTAGAGGGTCCATCGCGTTACTTGCACTACTTAGAATGTCGTTAAACTACGGAAAAATCCAACACTTGGAAATTTCCCGACAGGGGAAAAATTGGGTATTTATATCCGGTCGAACTTTTTAACATATTCAAAAAATTATCCGGAAAAACACAAAAGACGAAACTTGATAATCCGATCGAAATACCGAATCCCCAAAACAACCCCAGAAAATTCAACTCTTGAATAAATATCAAAAAATCTCAGGAAAACCAGCACTGGAAGATAAGAATTACTGTGCAGAAATATTTATTTAATTGATCTGTACGGCCGCGGAACCGCCGCATGAGCCATGCTCATGCCGCGGATCCACGGCTATTTGATGGATTTACACTGTCGAATTTCACAGTAATTCTTATATTCACCTGCTGATTTTTCTGCATATTTTTAATTTGGAAAAATCCCAGATTTTAGAAAATGTACAGAGAGCAATTTTTGGGGTTCGGTTTCGGTTCGATCGGAGTTCAAATTCCGTCTAGACTTCGCCTAAGGCTCTAGCTAGGCTCTGATACCACTGTATGGTTCCTAGGCACTCTAGTTAGGTCTCACAAGGCATCGAACATGCCAATTTAAAAAAAAATGGTGCCGAGAAACCCTAGACTACGGATCTTAGACTAGATGTTTAGGCGAAACAAGAAACTAGTTAACTATTTAACTAGAAGTTAGATGCTACAACCTTTGTAGATCCGGTTCCCCACTTCCTTAGCTCCACGTGGGTGTGCTCTCGCTGTCCATCACGAATCCTAGACTCATTCGTCGGCTTCATCGGAAAAACGGGAGAGCAAGGTCGTCGGCTTCGTGTCAAAGACGATCTACGTCGAGGTTGCACTAGTTCAAGCTCCGACTTCACCAAGTAGTGAAACTTGTGAAGAAAACACCCAAAACCACTTGGTAAGAGGTAAAGGATGAAGAAATAGGAGGTGGGTTCACTTTAGATTTGGATTTTACTCACTAGAACTCAAGTCGCCATTAATGGCATCAAGGTTCTTACTTGAAGAAGAAGAAGAAGATGATAGAATTGTTATGATAAGTGTTATGGAAAAAGAATAATAAAACAATAATTATCATCTTCTAACCATGGTCAAGTGTAGAGAATAGACCATGGTTAGTGGGATTGGTTAGGGTTTAGTATGATGACAAAATGGTATCATTAGTCAAAGCTTCATGAAGCTTCAACAAGCTTCAAGCTAAAAATGAAACCATTTTGTTTTTCATTTATTTATTTATCAAGAAAGAATAGATAAATAAATAATTAAATAAATCAAAACCCTAACTCATCTCATAACCATGGTTTAAGACTTAACACATAACCAATTTACATGCATCATCAAACATGACACATACAAGTGCACACAAAATATATCACATATACAATGTGCTTTTCAAGTGAGAAAAATCCGTTTAAAGTGAACCAATACTAGTTAATGCAAAGTAATATATCAAATATATAATTATACATTAAATCATTAAATCAACACTTGATTCAATGATCCGGTCATGTCGCACATGACCGACTAGTGTTCAATGTATCGCATTATCGAATCGATCTTCGATTCGATAACTAGGTTATATCGCATACAACCATCGAAACATTAATCGCGAGAATCAAATACGGTATCACATACACGCATTATTCTCGGTCCCACACATATCTCATATGCGCTCCTATTTCGTTTCGCTTGAGCCAGGAAACCTCTGTGTAGGACTCTAAAGACTCGTCAATACGCCGGTAGCAGATGATGATCATATCAAGCACCCACAAGCCGCAAGCGGTCTGCTAAACGTAACGGCCATCCGGGTATTGAGCGATCAGAAGATCGACGAGCTAGCCCGCTCACACTCCTGCGAATCCGACCAGTAACACTTACCGTACAGTCCGGTCTCTTCGTCTGATATGTCGCATATCAAGTCTAGGGGTGGTAAACGTCAGACCCCAATAACCCGATAAGTCATGCCGATGTGAGGCTCGTAACGGGTCGAGAAACTACTGGTAACACTTACCAGCAAATCTCTGATCAGCCCTGGCCAGGGACTTCCCTGCTACGGCCAATCGAGCACTGCGCAACATCAACCCCCAATACCGGGAGAGACGAAACCCCTCCTATCGCTCATTGCCTCCATGTGACTCGGGAATGTACCCAAAGACCACCGTTTTGCACGCCCTCATGGACGTGGTAAGATGGAGATCAAAGCACAGTGGGAATCACACAAGACTCTATGACGATCTCGGGTCTACAGACTAACCTGTACAAGTGTCACCTGAGAACTGCCATCTGACGTGAGGTATAATCCATCCGGGAGTTCTCGGCGAGTCCGTCCAGTGTACCCAGTCTCCACTGAGCACCCGTATACCATCTCTGATGTCAAACACCAATGGATATGGGATCATCCATCGCCCATCACATGGGTCGAGAAGCGTATACGCTAGTCTACTCTGGTATATCGATGCCCCGTCTCGATACACCCACGACTAGGGACCTTGAAGGATGTACTTATGGACTACCATGTCCCCACTAGTATGATCTGCATCATAGTCCAGGTAGTCAAGTACATATCCTAAGGGCTTTACCAACATGTAACTATAAGACAGTATAAAGAGACTAGTATACATGTTAAGATAAAGATCAACCAGATAGCATACTATCATGTCGAGCAAGAAAGTCATCTCTATATATGTCCAAGCATCCAATATAATATACATAATCTGTACAATACTGGCCTCTAGGGCATACATACAACTAACATGTTGGTTGGGAGTTTTGTAGTCATGTTTGAGACTAAGACTAATTAGGGAAATTATGAGCACATGGGCTCGGTTGGTCTGAGCTTGGGACTTGTGGCCAACTTGGGCTCAGCCCACTCAGTTTAAATAAAATGTTGAACATTTATTTGGGTGTTGAACATTTGTTTGGGCTTAGCCTCTTTTGTTCAATAATACTGAGCATTAATTTGAGTGTTGAGCACTCCTTATGGCTCTGGAGCTTTATTTAAAGAACAGTTTATATTCCCTCAGCGCCCACGTGAGGAGCACGTGGCGCGCTTGGCGCTGAGCGCCAGACTTAGAGCGCTAAAGCGCTTTCTGTGAGATAGCACACACGTGAGGAGCACGTGGCGCGCTTAGAGCCAATCAATGAGTGCAGAGCGCTTCTTGTGAAATAGCGCACACGTGAGAAGCACGTGGCGTGCTTGGCGCTGAGCGCCGGTCAATGAGTGCAGAGCGCTCTTATGAAATAGTGCACACGTGAGGAGCGCGTGGCGCGCTTGGCGCTGAGTGCCAGTCAATGAGTGCAAAGCGCTCTTTATTAAGTAGCGTCCACGTGAGGAGAACGTGGTGTGCTAGACGCAGAGCGCCAGACTTGAACCGCTGAAGCGCTCCTTTGGCCATTTTGGTCAGTTCTGTGTTCTGAGAATTAAATTCTCGTTCATAGGAGACTTTGTCTCATAGATCTAAGAACTAAGTTCTTATTTTAATAGGAGATGTTACAATCTCTTCTGTTTTTGTGAAAGACTTTGTCTTTGTCTTATAGATCTGTGATCTAAAGAGAACTAAGTTCTTTTCCCTCCCTTTTTATGATGAGATGCTTCAATCTCTTCTATTTTTATGAAAGACTTCTGTCTTTATAGATCTATGATCTAGAAAAAGAACTAGGTTCTTCTTCTTTTGATGAGATGCTTTGATCTCTCTGTTTAATTTATCTTGAAGAAATTCTCCTTCCGAGAGCTTGCTCTTCTCTTTGAAATTTCTCAAAGTTTGTGGGGGGTTCCTCTGTGCAAGACTTGAAGTCTTGGGGCCTTTATATAATGGAGGTTGATCAGTTAAGGCAATCTTTATCTGATTGATTTGGGGATGTTTCCCCTCCATTGGATGTTTGATCCTAGGGCTTCTATTTTACAGAAGACATCTTTCTTGTTATTAACAAGATTGGGAAATTATTTTCCCATACAGAGATTACTCTGTATCTTGGTGATTTTTAATCACCATTGGATCTTTGATCCAACGGTGCTCTGATTTACAGAGCACAATCTTTCTTGTTTGGAAAGATTCTGAGGAGTATTTCCTTGACAGAATCTTATTCTGGTAATTTGATGATTTATCATCTCCGTTGGATCTTTGATCCAACGGTGGAGAACATTTAGTTCAGGAGCTTAGCGCTCTAGTGCTTTGCACGTGAGCGTTGTTTCAGAGTCTTTGACTCTTAGCACTGGCGCATTTGGTGCTAACGCTCTCGTGCTTTGCACGTGAGCGCTGCTTCAGAGTCTTTGACTCCTAGCGCTGGCGCACTTGGCACGAGCGCTCTCGTGCTTTGCACGTGAGTGCTGTCTCAGAGTCTTTGACTCTCAGCGATGGCGCTCTTGGCGCTAACGCTCTCGTGCTTTGCACGTGAGCGCTGCCTCAGAGTCTTTGACTTTTAGCGCTGGCGCTCTTGGCGCGAGCGCTTTTATGAAGCGCTGCTTCATTTCACATTTCAAAATTTGAATAGAGCTTTGCTCTGATTGGGGGAAACAAATGCCCCCCCACCGTTGCGCTCATGTGACTCACACGTAAGTGCAGCGGTGTCATCTTTTCCACCGTTGGATTGTCTTGGAAGTCGGATCGACTTCCAGCGCCTATAAATAGGGCCTTTGGCCCTTGGGATGACCTCTGTTCATCTTCTTGCTTTCTTATTTTCTGAGAATTTTATTCTCTCTTTAGAGCATAGCTCTTTGTCTTAAGAACTCTCTTAGAGACAGAACCTTGTCGAAAATTTTAGGTAAAGATTAAATCTTTGAACGGATTACTTCATAATCTAGGGTTTCACCCCTTAACAGAGCCTTGCTCTTTTCAGATCATAGATCTAAAGAAATTTTTAGGGTTTTCTTAACGGAGCTTTGCTCTTTTGAAATCATAGATCTAAAGAGATCTTTCTTAGGGTTTCATAACCCATTAAAGAAGAACTCTTAGAGTTCATTTTGCAGAGCTTAAAGATCTCGGAGTTTTTTTTTAACTTGGTAAAAGCTTTGCTTTTTTAGGGTTTTGATGGATGATTCTATCGTCTTCACATAACATAGCTTTTAAACTTTTTTAAGGAATTTTATTCCTTTCATGATTAGAGTTGACAGATGTCACTCTTGACTGCAGAGCGCTGCTCTCAAGGGAGTTTTACTCCTTGGCCCGAGAGGCCCCTCATTAAATGAGAATCCCTTTAGGATTTTCTATTTAATGACCATCTCATCAACGATGAGACTGTCTCATTAATGATGAGTCGTCATCTAGATTATGTGGGTCCCCTTTGGTCTCTTTCCACTGCATTGCAGTGCGGTACGAACTTAAAGTACCAAGTGCCAGAACTTAAACTGTAGCATTGACGGTTAACTTCTGTTCTTTTTCGCGCAGGTACTATGTCTTTCGACATTTCTTTCCCGTTTGTTCGTTCGGAAAGCGGATTCCCTGAAGCGCTTGTGGATAGGGAAGTCTTCGCGCTGATCAAAGATCACGACTCGGAGCAAAAGAACCTTCATTTATGGGGGACGTGGTACAATCAGATCATCAGAGGTCGACGTAACTTTTCTTGCGCAGCACCTTCAGAGCCCATTTCGGCGATTCACTACGCCGACCCACCCCCAGTGAACTATACGGTGGAGGAGGTTAACTGGACTTCAGAGGGTCTCCTTCAGCCTTCTATGGCTGTAATACCCGTACAGCCTTCAATGGCTTTGTATACCTTAGGGCGACGTATATGTCAAGGCGAGTCGCGCCTTTGGGGACAACCATACATAATAGGCTTGACTCCCCGCCATCCAGTTGGGTACTTGCAGTGGGCCCGGTACATTTTTTCTGCCAAGAGATCACAGCTGCTGAAGCTCGGGTTGTATCCCGTGATTTATGTTTCTCTCTTCCAGTATTCCATGCCCCCTGTATAGTGGGTCAAAGATTTTTTGGAACAATAGAACGTTCCAACTCACGCCTTCCTTTTATTAGATCGGGAAGTCTCAATCTCTTTAGAGGAGTTCGCGGAGATCTCCGGCTTATCTGTCAGAGGGGAGCATTATGAGGAGCTACTTCCTCCTGATGAGTACGTCTTTGCTGCCAAGTCAGCGATGATGGGCCTTACCCCGGAAAACGCCATTCAACATCAAATCCCAAGTTTGATTAAGGTGTTGAATATCTTTGAGAGCCTATTTCTCGAATCCGGAAGCCATGGGATTAATTTGACAGATTTCATCGCCTGTTTTCTCCGCTCAGAAGTCCTGTCGAAGGAAGCCGCAAAATTCGCCAAACTTGACGATCCTTTTGGCTTTGGTTTGGACAACCAGCCGGCAGCGGAGGCAGATCAGAGAAGTTTCTTTCTCCCCGACACCCCGGTCATCTTTTTCGCAGAGCTTGCAGCTCTTGAGATCGATGAAGAAGCGTTCTTTTTGGGGTTCCTCGGACTATGGCTAAGGTTGTTTGTGCTTCCGATGCACCCTTGCCATATGAGGCCGTCTATTTTCTACCCAGCTCACCGAATGGTCATTGGGATGCAAGTGGCCGTTGGGGTCGCTGGGTTAGCCCATTTGTATCACAGCCTCAGCTTGGCGGCAGACACCACTCAACCGGGGGTGCAGCCCGTAAACTTCCCGATGCATTATTTCACCTCGTGGCTCTAGCTGCATGTGTTCGGAGCCTTTGGAATTCACAAGAGGCCCCATTTCTACGAAAGTTATCACTTTCCCCGGCTTATGTGGCTAGTTGACGCTTCCGCTTTGGAAACGACTCCGCGAGAGGCTCGGGGATTGATTCTTCGCCCGCGTACGGTCGGGGCTGGCATGACCTACGTCGATAAGGTCTTAACCATTGGCAAAAAATCCGCAAATACGGTGCAGCCGCTGTGGGACACCTTTAAAGACGGTGCCTCTACCTTGAAAGCACGGGAGATTCTTCATTTATATTCAATCCTGCCGGGTTTTCTAGTTTTTTGGTAGAACGATTCGGTGCTGTTCATGATATACAACCCGCATCATTTCGCTCAACAATCTAGCTATAATCAGGGTGTCCCGCTCGAGGCCTTCCTAGCTGAGCCGATTGCCATAGAAGAAGGTATCCCCAACGCGTTATATCATTTCATGAGGCTCAACACTGGGTCTAACTTCTTTATCAGCGAGCCGAGCTGCGTCCCGAAGGTGTTGAATGTATACGTGGCGTGGTACCAGCACGTGATGGGTGTTGTTATCAGGGAAGAAAGCGATTATTACTTGACCACAAAGGCGCTGCCCCCACTGGTAATCCAGCTGTTCCTTTGACGCGACAGACCATCGTTCGTCCTCCCTTGAGAGAAGCTGCTGCGGCTGTGGTACCATGTGTTATCCCCGAGATGCCCCTACCCCGTGTGCCTGTAAACACGGTATCTGCAGCATCACCTGAATCTGGCGTGGGTACGGAGATTGGGACCCGTCGCCCAAAGTTGCCCGCCAAGCGCAAGCTCGTTTTATCGGCTGCCGGCACTCGCTCGCAGAAGAAAAAGAAGTTGATACTTTCTGCAGACGTTGTATTCGGCCAGGAGCCTCACGCTCCTTACAGCGAAGGCCTGAGCGAATACGATACCAATGAGGGTTTGTTCATTGCGCCGGATGATACCGATCTAGAAGCTGCCATCGTGGTTTCCGAGCAACTACTCGCAATGAAGCATCACTGATTACCATTGAACAATCAGGTAGACATCAGTCGTATCTTTCCGTGGTTATATTTTTTTATCATTATGCTTTGACTAACGCTTTCTTCTTCAACAGGTATCTCAGCCGAAGAGGCTCTCGCGGCTTCCCTCAAGACTTTTGAGGAGGAAGAGAAGCTTCGCGCTTCCTTGGGTTTTGGTATACTTTGGCTCGTTGTGCCTTCATTCCCTTTTTTCTTTATTCGTGGTTTAACCCTTCCTTTTCATCTTATTGCAGGTACTACTTTGACTCGGGTTATCTCGAGCGCGGCGTCGATTCCGAGCGGTGATGCGGCGACACTTCCAGAGTCAGCTATTGTGTCCCCAGCTCTCTCGGTATTGCTGCAAGAGGCTTTGCTCAAGCAGCCGATGACGGATGCCGTAACGGCTCCAGAGGTAGCTCTTGGCTCGGACGATGACATCCCTTTGACGGAGGTCTTGAGGAGATCATTTCTGACTGTTAAGGTTGATAATAAGCGTAGGAAGCGTGCAGCGAGGGAACGCGATGCCGGCTTGGCTGTGGGTGCAGGTTCAAGCACCACCTCTTCTGTCGCTATTCCTCCGGAGGATGCTACAGCTGCATTGTCTACCGCTCATAGAAAGGTCGTGCGTGCAGTTCGGGAGGCAACCCAGAATCCATCGTCAGGTAATGCAATGCCCGGTCTTCTTATTTTCACTCGATTCGCAAACTCTAATGTACCATATCTTGCAGGACCATGCATTGGCGATGAGGTGGCAGGTGAGAAGATGGCGACCATAGAGCCCGAAGCGGCTACTCTCTTGAGAGAGTCTAGGACTGCCCCAACCGCCGCTCTTTCTCCTCATGGCTCCCAGGTATCGGCGGGCATCGCAAGCGTCACAACGGCTCTCGTCGAATCAGGGGACGAAACCATGGGCGCAAAAACTATTCCAATGGAAGAGAGCGAAGAAGCCACTGTGCCTAGTGATGCTCTCGTCGCGGTTTCGGTTGGCGACCTATCAGGTAGCTCTTGGGTCACTTCTTTCTTTTCATCTTTCGATCCCGTTCATCCCCATCCGATAACATTTTGTTCGTTGAGTATAGGTGCAGTAAATGCGGAGATTGCGCCATCTGAAGCGCCTCTGGTCGCCGCCGTGATGGCTGTTGTTCCGTCGCCTTCTCCCATGTTGTCTGGAGTGCTGGAAGGTATATGTTTGCGGCTTATCAGTTTCATTGGGGGTAATATACTCTTTGTACTGACCTCGTATTGTTACAACCTTGCAGGAGTCCTCTTTGACCATCTATATCAGGTGCTGAATCCACATTTCTCCTTTCGGTCAGAAGTCGTCCTGCCTTCAGGTGTCGGTGAGTACAGTTTTTAACTGACTTCATTTCCTTTCTTTTATGGGCAACCATGTCGTTGTTAATTCCTCTTTAAATTGACTGCAGCGTTACAGATTAGAGGAGAGGACGAGAGAACAGTTGCGCCTCCGGTACTCCCAACTTTGCCGCCTGTCGCAGCCGGTATAGTATACTTCATCGCTCGTGCATTTTCTTTATCTCTTGAGTCGACGTCTGACTATGATTTATTTTGCAGCAATCGCGCCGACTCCATCTCCCTTCGAGTCTCGCATCTTAATGTCGGCAGGGCCCTTTTCCAGACGTCCATCTTCCAAGGGCGTTGTGACCAGCCTACGCATGTTGAGTGAATCCATCGAGGAGCTTGACGCGGAAGACCCTGCACTCGCTGCTGATTTTGCTGCTGAGGTCAATCCGATGTTGGCGACGCTTGTGCACTTCCATGGCGAGGGCATCGCCGAATCTTGGGTTAACTATTGCAGACAGATCGAGGCTTGCTTGTACGAACTTGAGCTCAAGCGTCTTGCTCCCGAAGCTCGGGCTTTGAACTCCCAGTGGGCTGCATGGGTTGAGCAAAGTGCTTCTATCCTTCACCATTTTGAACAAGTGGCGGTCTTGAGGCGGAAGGAACGCGAAGAGTCTTCAAGCGAGTCTGCCCGGCTGCATGCCGAGGTCAAAGAGAATGCTGCGCAACTGAGAACTATCTTTGATAATTTGCAGCGATGCATTTCGGACGGGCTGGTATTGAGGCAGAAGCTCGACTTAATCGAGCGGGTTACGCAGAGTCGCGAAGCTTCCCAGCGGGAGATCGATAAGAAAGTTTCATTCTGTTTGCAGCAGCGGGCCAGAGTCAAAGCGGAGCTGACCGCGGTGGCTGCTCATGAAAAGGACCTGAGAGGAGTGCGCGAGCGACTTGTTGATTTGTTAAAATCCCCTCCTTCTTAATAATCATCTTTGTACCGATTGTAATTCATGAATAACATGTATTCATTTCATTCATCATATTTTTTTTATTTTATATGATGTATCTTGTATTCAATCGAATTCATGAATAAAGGACGCATTTTTTTTATCTCCGACTATCGCTTTCTTTTCTTTATTGTGTTATCGGCATGCTATTTTAGCAGTTATGGCTTGTAAATGAGAACAATGCATCTTGAACTCTTTGTGGCTTAGGAAACAGGTCCATGTCTGTCGCCTAAGACTTTTCAACTTTATAAGCCGTAAGGGTCTCATAAAGACTTTTCTCCTTACGAGTCGAGAGGATCCCGTAGGTGTATTTTCTTCTTAGGAATCATGAGGATTTCTAAGTGCGTTTTCTCTTGAGAGTCGTAAGGATCTCACAAGAGAACTTTCTCCCTTATAAGTCGAGAGGACTCGTAAGTGTTTGTTTCCCTCCTTGTCGATGTTCGACTTCGGGGAGTGTGGCCCCATAGATAGTCCATCTTAACCTCCTTGTAGGGAAGTGATGGCTTAGGAGACAGGGTTAGGATCTGCCACCTAAGACTTTTCAATTTTATGAGCCGTGAGGGTTTCATAAAGATTTTTTCTCCCTACGAGTCGTGAGGATCTCGTGGGTGCATTTTCTCCTTAGGAGTCGTGAGGATTCCTAAGTATGTTTTCTCTTGAGAGTCGTAAGGATCTCACAAGAGAGTTTTCTCCCTTACAAGTCGAGAGGACTCGTAAGTGACTGGTGAGTTGACTTGTTCCCAAATTGAAGCATTGCTCCGACGAGGAGGTCATTGGTTGACGTATTTCCGTGATGGGGTCATTGGATGACGTATTTCCGCGACGGGGTCATTGGATGATATATTTCCGTGACGGGGTCATTTGATGATGTATTTCCGCGATGGGGTCATTGGCTGACGTATTTCTGCGACGGGGTTATTTGATAACGTATTTCCGAGACGGGGTCATTGGATGACGTATTCCGAGACGGGGTTATTTGCTGACGTGTTTCCGCGACGGGGTCATTGGCTGACGTATTTCCGCGACGGGGTCATTTGATGACGTATTTCCGAGACGGGGTCATTAGATGACATATTTCCGAGATGGGGTCATTTGCTGACGTATTTCCGCAATGGGGTCATTGGATGACGTATTTCCGCGACGGGGTCATTTGCTGACGTATTTCCGCAACAGGGTCATTGGATGACGTGTTTCCGCGACGGGGTCATTGGCTGGCGTATTTCCGCGACGGGGTTATTGGATGATGTGTTTCCGCGATGGGGTCATTGGATGACGTGTTTCCGCGACGGGGTCATTGGATGACGTGTTTCCGCGACGGGGTCATTGGCTGACGTGTTTTCGCGACGGGGTCATTGGATGACGTATTTCCTAGACAGGGTCATTTGCTGACGTATTTCCGTGATGGGGTCATTGGCTGACGTATTTCCGCGACGGGGTCATTTGCTGACGTGTTTCCGCGACGGCGTCATTTGGAAGACGTATTTCCGACACGGGGTCATTGGATGACGTGTTTTCGCTTTCTACGGGGTCATTGGATGACGTGTTTCCGCTTTCTACGGTGTCAGGGTTGACTCTAGGTTGTCCGTGAACCGTGGAGTCTTAGAACCGGGGACTTTGCTGTAGCTCCGATCAGTGATGTCGCGTCTGTATCCAGCTGGAGTGAGGAAGAACTCCGTTATCGGTCTTCTGGGACGTAGATGTTGCTGTCGAGATTTGACTTTCCCTTTGGCAGAGTTCGTTGGGACATGTGGTTCCCTTTTCTTTTATGCCCATGGATTGTATACAGGGGTCAGTATGGACATACCTGCAGGGCAAAAGTTTTATTTTATATATGTTTTTGTTTTCATTCCGCGATTCTCTATCATTTCAGCTTTTTATATCACGAAAGTCGCGATTGCGCGATCATTTCGGCTATTTTTTTTGCGGTGTCCAATCATTTCGGCTATTTTTCGTTTTACTCGCTGCTTTTTATCGCGAGTTGCCCAATCATTTCGGCTATTTTTATATGCATATCTTTTACTTTCTGATTTTGTTGCAAGTTTCCTTATCATTTCGGCTATTGCATATGCATTTATGACTCGCTGACTTTTCACCGCGAGTTTGGAATTTGGGATCTGATACTGATTTAGGCATCAGCATCGCTACAACTGGGATATGGCTAGGAGCAAATCATCATTTGCTTTTGTTGGTTCAAACAAAGGTGGCTTAAAAAATAGGGTTAAGATCCTGTCGACTAAGGCTTTTGATTTCATGAGCCGTAAGGGTCTCATAAAGGTATTTCTCCCTGCGAGTCGTGAGTATCTCGTAGGTGTGTGTTCTCCTTAGAAGTCGTGAGGACTTCTAAGTGCATGTTCCCTTGAGAGTCGTAAGGATCTCACAGGAGCATTTTCTCCTTGCAAGTCGAGAGGACCCACAAGTGTTGTTCACTAAATAGGGGAATTTCACAGCATTGGTGGAACTGGGTGGAGGAGACGTTTATTTATGCCCGTGGATTGTATACAAGGGTCAGTATTGAACCGCTTGTAGGGTAATCTGTGGAATGTGATGGCTTAAGAACAGGTTCAGATCCCTGTAGCTTAAGAATTTTGAACCCTATGAGCCATGAGGGTCTCATAAAGACTTTTCTCCCTACGAGTCGTGAGGATCTCGTAGGTGTATTTTCTCCTTAGGAGTCGTGGGGAT
Organism: Agapanthus africanus; assembly: GCA_030015575.1. Classification (NCBI taxonomy): domain Eukaryota; kingdom Viridiplantae; phylum Streptophyta; class Magnoliopsida; order Asparagales; family Amaryllidaceae; genus Agapanthus; species Agapanthus africanus. Next base: position 88,355,508 of record JASDDO010000028.1, on the reverse strand, counting down.
CCTTAAGTGTGTTGCTCCTTTGTGAGTCGTAAGGATCTCACACAGGTATTTTCTCCTTACAAGGTCGAGAGGATTTTGCAAGTGTCTTTTAACGAGATTGCGCCCTTTCGGGTTTTCACAAACTCACCGGTAGCCCTGCCGTTTTTACTCACGGAGCCCTTTCGTGTTTTCATCCGTGCCTATTTCGCTTTTGGACGTACCGTTTTTTTGTTTTTTGTTTTTGCGTCAGCCCTAGGATGCTACGGTTTATAGTAGTTAAAGACGTTTCGGTCAGGCGTAGTATTTTTTCAAGAACTGACCGTTTATTGGCCTGAAGGGTCTTTCGCCATGCATATTCATGAGCAAGTAAGCCCCACCTTGGTAGAATTTGTCTATGATGTACGGGCCTTCATAGTTTGGCTCGAACTTCCCTCGTTTTGCACGTTTGGGGATCATAGGTCTCTTGACCACTAGCACGAGTTCGCCTTGGCAGAATGTCCTTGGCCTAGTTAATCTTTCGTATGTGCGCGTCATTTTCGCTTTGTAAGCCTCCAAGTTTTGCTGCGCCATGAGTCAAGTTTCATTGAGGGCGTCGAGCTCCTCAAACCGAAGATGAGCATTCTCTTCGCCTGTCAGTTCGTAATGAACTGTCACTCGTAGAGAGGGTAGTTCTATCTCCAAGGGGAGTACTGCTTCAGCGCCAAATACCAATGCATACGGCGTTGTGTTTGTGGCCGTTTTGAACGTAGTCCAATACGCCCAGAGAGCTTCATGCAATCTCTCGTGCCAATCTCTTATATTTCTGGACACCGTCTTCTTTATGATCTTCGTCAAGGTCTTGTTGAAAGCCTCAGCTAGACCATTAGCTTGGGGATTATAGTCCGAAGAGTATCTCTAGTCTATATTATGTTGCTGCGCGAAGCGGCTGATTCTGTGACTTCTGTAGGCTGGTCCGTTATCGGAGATAATCCGTCGCGGAGTGCCGAACCAATAAATGACGTGTGTCTTGAAGAAATGGAGAATATTTTCCATCTTCACTTCTCTTAGCGGTACTGCTTCTGGCCACTTAGAGAAGTAATCAGTTGTCGCCAATATGAACCGATGTCCTTTGGACGATACTGGTTCGATGGGCCCAATTATGTCAGTTCCCCATATTTCGAACGGCCAGCTAGCTACCGTTGGGTGTAGCAGGTTTGGATGCTGGTGGATGAAATCCCTGTGAATCTGGCACGAGTGGTACTGCTTCGCATATTCGGGGTAGTCCTGAATCATCGTGGGCCAGTAGTAGCCCATCCTTTTGATCTTCAGCTTTATCTTCGGCCCGGCTTGATGAGAACCGCAGAGTTCATCGTGAGTTTCTTGGACGACCTTCTTTTCTTCTTCTGGTCCTAGGCATCTTAGCCATAGAGAGTCGAACGATCTCTTATACAGCGTGTCATTGACGAAGGTGAAGGACAGAGCTTGTTTCATGAACTGATGTCTTGAGGATGTATCTTCAGGTGTTCGACGGGATTTGAAGTAATCTATAAATATTTCCCTCCAATCCTTAGTCCTTTCTTCGTCCTCTATTTGTAGGGCTGTTGGCTTGGTCGCTTCCTTTTCTTCAGACGACTCCGGAGATATTTCCGCTGGTGCAAGAACTCGATGGTTGTACAACGATCCTTATGTCATCGAGGTTTTCGTCAGCCAGTTATTTAGCGAGCTTGGCTAATGCATCCGCCTTGCTATTTTCCGCACGCGGTATGCTTTCCAGAATGTAGGAAGGAATTTGCGCTAGCAGTTGCTGTACTCTCCCGCCGTACTTTACCAACTCTGGTTTGCATGTTTGATAGTTGCCGTTTACTTGGCTAACGACTAGTTAGGAGTCTCCGTATAAGAGGAGGTTTTCGATTCCCATGTCGACAGCGATCTCAAGACCTGCTATCAGAGCTTCATATCCTACCTCGTTGGTCGTCCTTGGCTCTGTTAAGGAAAAGGAAAAGCGCATTATCTCTCCTTGTGAAGTTACGAAGATAAGGCCTACCCTTGATTTGATTATAGGGGTGTTGTGTTGACGCTTCTTCATAGAAGATGCCCCGTCGAAGTAGAGTTCCCATCGGGGATCACTCCCTCCTCTTTCCCCGTCAATTGTGTCAAAGGCGTGCTCATCCGGCAACTCGCAATTTAGGGGTGAATCGGCAGGTATCGGATGCTCAGCGAGGAAGTCGGCGATAGCCTGGCCTTTTACTGCCTTGAGGGGTCGGTATGTTATCGAGAACTCCATCAAGAGGAGGGCCCATTTAGCGAGTCGTCCTGTTAGTATGGCTCTTGACATCAAATACTTGAGAGGGTCCACTTTTGACATAAGATGGACCTCATGCGCCAACACATAGTGTCTGAGCTTCGTTATCGCGAAGATTAACGCTAGGCAGTGTTTTTCGATGGGGGAGTAGTTGTTTTCTGCCCCCAGGAGAACTCGACTCAAATAGTAGATGGCTCTCTCCTTCCCTTGGTCATTTTCCTGTACCCATAGTGTGCCTAAGGAACCTTCAAGGGCGGTTGTATACAGGATGAGGAGTTTCCCTTTGACCGGAGCAGTTAGTACCGGCGGATTCTGTAGGTATTGCTTGATTTCGTCGAGTGTACTCTGACATTTGCGATCCCAGACGAACGGGTTCCCCTTCTTCATTAGGTGACTGTATGGGCGGCATTTGCCGGAGAGGTTGGCTATGAACCGTCAGATATACGCGAGCTTTCCTTGGAGAGCCCGCAGTTGTTTCAGAGTCCTTGGCGGAGGCATTTCCATAATCGCCTTGATCTTTGATGGGTCTATTTCGATGCCCCGGTGTCGTACGATGAATCCTAGGAATTTGCCCGAGGAAACTCCGAACGCGCATTTCAGAGGGTTCATCTTCAAGTTGTATTTCCGAAGGCGTTGAAACATGATCTTCAGATATTCCCAATGTTCCTCGCACGATTTGCTTTTCACTACGAGGTCGTCGATATAGAATTCGACGATTTTGTGTATGAGGTCATAGAAAATCTTCGTCATAGCCCTCTGATAGGTAGCGCCGGCGTTCTTCAGACCGAACGACATTACTTTGTAGCAAAATATGCCCAGAGGAATCCGGAAGGCGGTATGCTTATGGTCTTCGAGATGCATCTTTATTTGATTGTACCCTGATGAGTCGTCTATGAAGGAGAAGACCTCATGAGTGGACGTGTTTTCTATCATCAGCTCGGTGACTGGTACGGGAAAGTCATCCTTCGGACATGCTTTGTTGAGGTCCCGAAAGTCTACGCAGATGTGCACCGTCCCATTCTTCTTCATCACTGGGATAATGTTGGCGATCCAGTCAGGGTACTGAACTTCTCGGACGAAGCCGGAATCGATTAGCTTTTTGATCTCGGTCTCGTGGGAGAAGATCTGTAAACGGAGAGAGGAGGGTGGGTTGGGGGCGTTGGTGCTCATTTCAAGTTCGAGCCGCATCCTTCTTGGTGCTTGTTTGACTGGCTTGATGTCCGAAGATATCGCCAATTTATGCACAGCTATTTCCGGGTCTGGCCCTGGCATCTCGGAATAGTTCCATGCGAAACAGTCTTTATACTGCATGAGCACGTCTTTTAGCGTAGCCACCCGTTCTTTAGACAACAGCTCACTGACGAACGTTGGCCGTGGGTCACTTGCCGTCCCCAAGTCAATTTTCTTTTGGTTGTCCCCAGTAGTATGTATTCCATCTTCCAACTCTTTTGGCATAGGTGGAAATTCTGAGATCAACTCATCTTCATCTTCATTTTCGAAGTACTAGGGGAGGTCAGCCATATCTTCGCGTACTCCTTCTCCTGACAGCATTATGCGTGACAGGTGCGAGATCGCTTCCATGACCGATGTTTATCCGGTTCTACTTTCGCCGTATACGTGGCTTTCGGTTCATACTTCTGTGGCGGGGTTACCCTCCAACTGCTGGATAGAGCAAACCTGCCTTACTGATACTGGTCTTCTGCCCAGTCTTTAAAGGTGAAGCGGTCTTCGAGAGGATGTCCTATCGCTCGGTGATAGGAGCAATAATCCGGCTGATGAACCTCGTTTGCTTGCTCGAGGTGCGTGGATTCCGGGAGTGTAATCATTTGATGTTTTACGACGAAGTCGAATATCTTCCTTGTCTTGTCTTGAGGGAAAGAATATTCCCGATCCATCTTCTTCATCAGGGATGGATTTTGGTTGACCTTTCCTCGATCGCGAGGCTTTTTGAATCCTTCTTGCCGCTCTCAAACGTTTTTTCCATTTCTAACTTGTTTTTTCCTCCGCGTCGGGCTTTTTTCGCATCTCGGGAATGCATGGCGGGCTGACGGCGAAGGGCATCGTCATTCTCCATAGTCTGCTGAAGGAGACGCTGCGTCCTGGCTTTTTCGTAAATGGCCATTTCACGGTTGTGGTCATCCCGGACCTTTTGACTTGCTTCCCTTATTAGCTTGTTCATATGTTCCTCAAACGATGGACTTGGAATTTTTACAGCAGGATTTCGTTTTGGTTCAATTGCAGTGTCTTCTAACAGAGCATCTCTTTCTTCATCGAAGTCATGTATAACGTAGTAGCCATGGAATCACTCCCGCTTCTTGGATTAAACATATCCAAGCTCGATTGTTTCCATTCTCCCGTTGGAAAATTTTCGCTGAGTTCCGGGGATGTTCCAGACCCTATTGTAGAAATGAGCATGTCGGGCAGTCTATTTGAAGGGTATGCCTTGGTGCCTCAACAGCCTTTTTAATCCTTCCGTGTAGTATCTGGGCAGACGGATGGGCTGGAGCCTGTCAAGTGTAAAATCGGGACCATGCCAGATTTCTTTCTCCACTTTGGTTTCCGTGGATCGATAAAAGAGGATCGCTTTTTCATCTCTTCGCCCTGGAGGGATATAGAACGTCTGCAGTTCTTGCACACTATAGGTATCAAGTGCGTCGAGCTCTTTGTAATGCTTTTGCGGAACCATGGCGATTTGCAAGCTCCGTTCATCGCCAGTGAAGGCTCGTATTGATGGCCGAACAGAAAATATTGCATTGACCTCATCTTCAGATTCGCTGCCGAAAATCAACATAGGGGTAAACGGTCCAGGCTTGTTGCATTGGGGCAGCCTTGAATAAACTATCTCTTCTTCCTCCTCCATATCACTCCCGAAGACCGGAATTGTAGTGATAGTTTTCTGTTTACTCTCCGGTTTATGGCTTCTTTCTGTGTCTTCGAAGTCTGGCAAGAAGTACTTGGCGTCTTCATATTTGCGGACTTCATTTATGGAGAATGGGTTCGGTTCTCCTGTCAAGGTATACTCGAGACCATCTTTGAAGTACTTCATACACCGATGTTGTGTAGAAGGGATGATGTTGTATTCGTGTAACCAAGGTCTTCCGAGTAAAGCGTTGTAACAGGTCTTGGCGTCAATGACATGAAATTTGATGTCAGTGAAGAGCCACCCAAAGCGTAATGTCAGTATCACAGACCCGAGCGTCCGTGATGACTGGGAGTCGAACCCAGAGATGGTGATTTTATCCCGAGCGAAGTGCTGGACGCTCATGCAAATTTCTTTTAGTACCCTCACATTTAGGAGATTGACAGAAGACCCGTTGTCAACTAGAATCTTCCTTATCTTGATGTCATGGCAGTATCCGGTGACATACAGGGGACGGTTGTGTTCGTACGTCCCGATGAGGAGGTCTTCATCCCCGAAAGTGACATCAGCAGTGTGCACTTCTTCCAGCTCGTCCTTCATCTTTTCTTCAGCACGGAAAGCTTGGAACTGCTCGGGCTCTTGTAGTGCCTTGATCAAAGAATCTCTCGCCTCTTTAGATAGCAGAAGGGCATCGAGAATGCTTAGCAGCGAGGGTATCTTCCTCAAGTGTGCCAGAACGTTGTAATCCTCCTTATTTTTCTTTGGCGGGTCCTTGGCTGCCAGCTCTTCGATGACTCGGTCATCGAGGGCGATATCCTCAGGGAATTTTTCCTTCCCCTTATCTTTTTTGTTCGATCCCTTGTTTGTAGGTCGAATATCCTTTTCGGGTAACGTGCAATTGCGCAGCTGAATGTTCTCGCAGGTCTTCATCTCTTCTGTTTCGGGGATAGATTCCTCGAAGAGAGGGCCGGGAGCTATTTCTTCATCCGAATCGCTCGTGAAGGTGAGAACTTGCGATCCCTTGCTATCCACCATGTGACAGTTGCCGGCAGTTCTTTTATGCTTATCAGTCGTGCTTCTTTGCTCCCGACGAGTCTTACGCTTCAATCGCCCGACGTGTTGTCGGTAGGAAACATATCCCTACCACCAGTTCTTAAAGGCATTGCACTTTTCAGTAGGATGCGTGGTCCTCCGATGGTATAAGCAGTAGTTTGTATGTCCATCCGTTTCGTCAAGGTGTATGCTGCCAGGAATATCTCTTTTAAAAGGTGGTAACTTCATTCCTATCGACATAGCTTTAACGAACCGTTTCCTTGCCTTAAGCCTGCTTTTATCTGCCGTAGGCATTCCTCGGTCTGGTTGGAGTGCTTCAACCCTTTTGTCCAGCCGCCGACGTTTAGCTTTTTCAAATATGGCCATTTCGCGCTCTCGATCAGCTTTGCTCTTTTGACAGGCCTCGATCAGTAACATGTCAATCATCTCGTCTGACGGTTCTAGGAGTTCCGGTTCGGGATCTACCCCCAGTTTCTCTGCATCAGGAGCTTCTTTGCCATTTATCTAGTGAGAGATCATGTGGCCTCTCGCCACATAGTCCTCAGGCCCTTCTGAAGAATCGTCTCCTTCGTCAGCGTCATCGTCTTCATTCTCAAGAACATGCTTAAAGAATTCGTCCAATGTGATTGGGGTCTGTGCCCTCTGGTTATATTCTTCTAGTGCATCGATGTATTTCTGCAGACCTGTACAGCTATCGTCGGGTTGGATGGACTTCTTGGCCTTCTTCTTTTTCTTTAAAGACTTTGGAGGCTTGACTTGAATGTTTTGTCCACCATCACCGACTTTCAGCGTTGGGCGCGGCTTCAGCATCCCCTCAATGACCTCGGGTTCCAGCGGACTTTTCCACCTGATCGCCAGGCATGTTTGGAGATCCTTCAGTATTCTTTTCGTTTTGGCTGAAAGAGCGACCTCCCATGGACTTCTTCTACAAAAGAGCACGATGCCACTGATGTGTCCACCTTTTTAAGAGTGTGCGGCTGGGGCGGGCTTACTTTCTAATTCACGGACAGCGCGAATTTGCTCTGTTGGTATTGGTCCTCAATCCAGCCTTTGAAGACGAAGCAATCTTCGATTGGATGACCTACTACTCGGTGATAGGGGCAATAATTGGGATTGTTGACATCACCAGGCTGCAATGGACGTCTCGGATCCGGCAGATTGATGAGCCTGTTGTGTATCGCCAGTTCGAACAGTCTCTTTGTTTTCTCCCGCGGAAACGAGTAAGGACGTCTTAACTTTTCGTTGAGGAATCGCTGTCTTTCATTTTGGCGATCAGCTGGTTTTGGACCAGTCGGCTGTTGCTGAGCATTGGCGATGAAGGTCGCTTTCCCTTTCCCCTTTTCACTCCGCGGCTCCGACTTCGAAGAGGAAGGCATGTGGCCCATCTGGTCCATTTGGGCCAGCTTGTCAATCAAAGCCTGGAAAGTAGTCGGTTTGAAGAACATCATGGAATTAGATATGGTCGTCTGCGGATCGAGGGTTCCTACAAACATGCCCACTGCAGGAGCTTCCTTTATGCGCTGTTCATATTTTGACCATAGATTTCGCCATCGAATAACGTATTAAACCCAGGTTTCGCCTGGCTTCACCCTGGCATTGATCAATGCCGTGATTATGGTACGTTCACTAGCGCTGGCGAAACGCTGGGTGAATAGCAGTTCCATCTCTGTAAAAGTTTTGACGGAGTCGTTGGGAAGCTCTGAATACCATTCGAACGCTGTCTCCGACAAGCTGCCGACGAATTGGCGAAGTAATAGCTTATCGTCACCTCCAGTGTTGCTGCATAGAGCGTTGAACTGAGCGACATGTTGATGGGGATTGCCCGTCCCCTTGTACACGTGAAATTTAGGTATATCCCGGTGGGTACTTTATCTGATCGTACCATTCTGGATATGGTCGTCCAGTTCTGACGACTTGGCCAATTGCTTCATTTGCCTGATGAGCTCGTATCTTTCGAGCTATATAATCATCGAGCATAGCTTTCGAGATTGTTTCTTCCTTGGCTGCTGAAAAGGCCGGAGGAGGGTTCGATGACTCTCCTCTGTCATCTTCAATTATTACTGAAGGATCCTCAGCTGGAGAGTCCGGCTGGATCATCATGCCGACCATGTCTTGGAATAGTAGCGCCATTTGTTTTATGTTGGCCGCTTGTTCCGTGGCCTTTTTGTATTTCCTCTCGATCATTCTTCGGAGGAATTCGGCATCAGTTTTCTGTTCTTGACGCTGTTCCGACGATATTTCCGGGCTTTCTTTTGGCCCAATGAGTGTGGCCATCTTCGTTAGTATCTCTTGGAGCTTTTGCTGTTGTTACTCCTGAGCCTTTGTTGCTGATCGGGTGAGCGGTCGATGACCCGTAGAAGCACGAATTTCCTCTTTTCCTGAAGCCGTATAAACAGTATGCACTACCATGCCCCCAGACTTGGGGCGTTTGGATTCAATGCCCTTGTGGTTCGTTGCAGACGTGGAGATCTTCTCCAGCCTTCTCCTTTTGTGAGCGGTCAAAGTTAAGGGGGCCGTTGTAGCGGGCACCCAAGTAGACGACACCTTCCGTGGCATGACAGGGTGGTCCTTCTCTTACCAAACCTTCATTTTCTTTTGTTGGCGGGAGTAGTCTTGGTTAATCACAGAGTCTTGGACCCTTCGCTAGGATTTTAGAGGATAGCCGCTGAGGGGGATGTCCCGGCTTCGTCTTTATGATCTTTTCAGCAGGTGGAGGGGACTTTTCAGCACGGCAATCGGCGAATTCCTGCGCACCCTGTTAAGTGGTTCAAAGCTGTTCCCAGTTGGAACAACAGCATCAATTTCCACCATTGGAGCTGGTGGAGTTAATCCAGAGGGGGAACTGCCCCCAGCCTTCCTCACTCGGTGCCAGTGGCGACGTCGAGCATGCCTTGCAGACGGTATCGGCTCAGCTGTGGGGGTGGCTTCATCATGCCCCAGCTCTGGTGAAGGGTTGCCGCCGGTGCTAGCCTCTTGAAAACTGATGTCCGCTGAGAAGAAGCACCTAACCTGTCAAAGATTGACCCTTAGGTAGGGGAAGCAACTTTGGTGATCTCGCCCGAAACGGGAGTTGGAGTGGACAGTCTAGCGAAGACCAATCCTTTAGCAGGAGAAGCCTCTTTGATGATTTCGTTTGCTTGAACAGGGATGGCTATCCGTTTCAGGATAACCCCCTCAGGTATCGCGGGCTTCTTCACGGGCCTATTGGAGTTTTGGCCCAGTCTGTTAAAGACTGAGGCGCTGGATTTGGGCGACCCGTTGAGAGGGGCCGCGGTAGTTGCAAACCGATCAAAGACCGGCTTCTTCGGAGCTTCTTGCGACGACAGCGGGGCGTTGAAGCTCATCGGTGGGAGCCTTGGTCCCAAAGAACAGCCCAGTGGTGGCTTGCGTCACCTGTTCTATTGGCATCGTGAAAACGGAGGCCGCTTGAGTCCCGTAGGTCACTCCTCCGGTAAGGACGGAGTGAGAGCTGTTGCAGTTGTTGCAGTTGGTGCAGTTGAAAGCCATTGATCTTCTGTTTTCTGCACGGAGCAAGACACCAAATCTTAGTATCTCGAATCCAGGGCAACCATAGCAAACAACGATTCGGTCATGAACACGACACATGAAGTGTGGAGTGGAAAGAGGAAAAGGTCCCACCGGACGTGCCAGAATCTGTTCTTCGCCGAAAGACGCGACCGGGACGTTGGGACGTCCGGCCTGAATTTTAGGGAGGCAGACGCTATTTAGTTTTATCCGTCCACCTCTCCGAAGATGCAAAGTTGATTTATGGCACTATGTATCAGAGTTTTAAACGGATGCGGCCGTTGTAGCAGATTTCGTCAGATTCCCCCTCATTGTGAGAGGTTTTTGATTGTGGGGACGCTCTTCCCTGCAGGCGTAAGCCCCTGCAGTTAATTACGCTACCGCATCGCGGTAACCACTTTCTCCTTCTCTAGATGGTCACTTCATGTCGTGTGTGTTTGTTTTATTTTTGGTTGCCCGTGGATTGTATACGGAGACTAATTTATGTTGTCGCCCGTAGGGCGTGGATTATTCCAAATCCGTATTTCTTAGATTTGGGTTTGGTTTGGGTTTAAGGATCGTTAATCTCATTGAGATCAAGATCAACTTAAACATTTGTTAAGGATACGTTAGTCTAATTTTAGACTAAGGTCTACTTAACAGGATCATTTAGATCCAACAAAAGAGCATTTGGGCTCTATTGTTTTAATTTAGGGACATTGCGGCTCATAAGTTTAAGGACATCATAGTCCATGGAGTTTAAGGACATCATGGTCCATAAAGTTTAAGAACATCATAGTCCAGTTTAAAGACGTAATAGTCTATGTGGTTTTGGTTCGACCGTTTGGGGATGCGCCAAAAGTTATTGGTTATTGGGACCCTCCATCTCTTTGAAGACGTTGAAGAATTACAATGACATATATCAGAGGTATGAAGAGATGTACCCTTGAACCAATGTTGGTTGGGAGTTTTGTAGTCATGTTTGAGACTAAGACCAATTAGGGAAATTATGAGCATATGGGCTCGGTTGGTCTGAGCTTGGGACTTGTGGCCAACTTGGGCTCAGCCCACTCAGTTTAAATAAAATGTTGAACAATTATTTGGGCGTTGAACGTTTGTTTGGGCTTAGCCTCTTTTGTTCAATAACGCTGAGCATTAATTTGAGTATTGAGCACTCCTTATGGCTCTGGAGCTTTATTTAAAGAACAGTTTATGTTCCCTCAGCGCCCACGTGAGGAGTACGTGGCGCGCTTGGTGCTGAGTGCCAGACTTAGAGCGTTAAAGCGCTTTCTGTGAGATAGCGCACACATGAGGAGCACGTGGCGTACTTAGAGCTTAGCGCCAATCAATGAATGCAGAGCGCTTCTTATGAAATAGCGAACACGTGAGGAGCACGCGGCGCGCTTGGCCCTGAGCGCTAGTCAATGAGTGCAGAGTGCTCTTGTGAAATAGCGCACACGTGAGGAGCACGTGGCGCGCTTGGCGCTGAGCGCCAGTCAATGAGTGCAAAGCGCTCTTTATTAAGTAGCACCCACGTGAGGAGCACGTGGCGCGCTAGGCACAGAGTGCCAGACTTGGAGCGCTGAAGCGCTCCTTTGGCCATTTTGATCAGTTCTGTGCTCTGAGAATTAAATTCACGTTCATAGGAGACTGTGTCTCATAGATCTAAGAACTAAGTTCTTATTTTAATAGGAGATGTTACAATCTTTTCTGTTTTTGTGAAAGACTTTGTCTTTGTCTTATAGATCTGTGATCTAAAGAGAACTAAGTTTTTCTCCCACCCTTTTTATGATGAGATGCTTCAATCTCTTCTATTTTTATGAAAGACTACTGTCTTTGTAGATCTATGATCTAGAAAAGGAACTAGGTTCTTCTTCTTTTGATGAGATGCTTTGATCTCTCTGTTTTATTTACCTTGAAGAAATTCTTCTTCCGAGAGCTTTCTCTTTTCTTTGAAATTTCACAAAATTTGTGGGGGGTCCCTCTGTGCAAGACTTGAAGTCTTGGGGCCTTTATATAGTGGAGGCTGATCAGTTAAGGCAATTTTTTTCTGATTGATTTGGGGATATTTCCCCACCATTGGATCTTTGATCCTTGGGCTTCTGTTTTACAGAAGACATCTTTCTTGTTATTAACAAGATTGGGAAATTATTTTCCCATATAGAAATTACTCTGTATCTTGATGATTTTTAATTACCATTGGATCTTTGATCCAACGGTGCTCTGATTTACATAGCACAATCTTTCTTATTTGGAAAGATTCTGAGGAGTATTTCCTTAAGAGAATCTTATTATGGCAATTTGATAATTTATCATCTCCGTTGGATCTTTGATCCAATGGTGGAGAACATTTAGTTCTAGCGCTTGGCGCTCTCGTGCTTTCCACATGAGCGGTGTTTTAGAGTCTTTGACTCTTAGCGCTAGAGCACTTGACGCGAGCGCTCTCGTGCTTTGCATATGAGCGCTGCTTCAGAGTCTTTGACTCCTAGCGCTGGCGCACTTGGCGCGAGCGCTCTCGTGTTTTGCACGTGAGCACTGCTTCAGAGTCTTTCACTCTCAGCGCTGGCGCTCTTAGCGCGAGCGCTCTCATGCTTTGCACGTGAGCGCTGCCTCAGAGTCTTTGACTCTCAGCGCTGGCGCTCTTGGCGGCACTTTTATGAAGCGCTGCTTCATTTCAAATTTCAAAATTTGAACAGAGCTTTGCTCTGATTGGGGGAAACAGTCGTTACCGCTTGATATATATTTTTTTATTGGAACACGGCCGGGTTGAGGTCGATATTACTATTGTATATTCATTCATTCTTGTATTAGGATAACACACGGAGAAGTGCTTGAATAGAAAGGTTCTAGATTGTGTTTAGGTGGTCGTCTTGCCGTAGCAAGTTCGAACCGCCTCGCTCTAGAATTGGCGGGCTATTCGCCGCACTTGTAGGTGTTTAGGATAGACCCGTGGAGAAGTGCTCAAGTTACCGGATTCCATGAAGTGGCGGGTGGCCCACTCATGTCATTGAGTGATGGTTTCCTCACTTCTAGAATTGACAGGTAGCTTGCCACGCTCATAGGGGTCTTTAGTTCAGGTGATGTTCGAGCTATCCACACGACTGGGGAACGTTGGTTTTTATTTGCAGCTCAAACGAAACACAGGGCTCCTACTTTATTTGTTATTCCATCTTGTTTATCACATGCCTATGATGTTTATTACCTGCCTGTGATGATATATATAAATGTTGTATATATTCTGCACCCACGCTAGCCCTGCCTATGCACTGCCATAAATTAAGTAACCTTACGGTGAAGTCTCCGGAACCTGCGGCGGATGTGGGAGGCATATGCATACATTCTATTTTAGTTGTTTTTTCGATGCATAGGAATTTAATTGATGGGATCGTATTATATGTTTAATGCAATGAAAACAAACATAATTGATGTTGTCGGAACCAATTTTTAAAACTACTCGGTTTTCTTTAAAACCACCTGTTTTAAAAGCGGAGCCTAAACCACTCCTTTTCAATGCCACTTGAGTTCCTTCAACGATATCAAATTTATTACGTTAAAAGTTTTTCGCTAAAAACCAGTTGTAGCTCTCCGTCATTTCAGATTGGTATTACCTAGTATTCGTGTTGTGTTTGTTGGCCTTTGTTAATGCGTAGTGTTCGGTTGCTGTGTAGTGATTTTCTGTTGCATAGTGATGTGATTATCTAAGACAGTCATGTAGTCTTGTTGGCCTTTGTCAAGTGTCACGCCCCGCTTCCCAGTATACGGGCAGAGGAAGAGACGAGGCCGCAACGTATTTACTGTGAAGTAAATACGCTAAGCGTATCTAAGCAATATAAAAAAAAGCACAAGAGACAAGATATAATAAAAACAACAACGTTATTTATTCACATTCTTTCTGTATAATGCATGGAAAGTAAATACAACTGATAAAAAGCAATGCCTAAACAATGGCATAACAGAAATGAAAAGTACTGAATGGAAAGTGTACAATGACTAGAGCTCGGGGTCTTCACTGAACTGGTCCAAGTCCTTAGCAGTGGGCTCTATCTCTGAAGTGTCCAGATGACCTGATGACATTCAAAGAAGAAAGAAAGAGAATGTCGTCAGTGAACAGGTCGCTCGGTAAGTCCCAAAGATAAAGGAGAAATAGAATAGACAGAATAAGAAGGTATCTTTTAAAGTTGTATTATATTGTTGTAATTTGTGTTAACACTGTTGTTTGTATCTGGTACAGAAAGATACCAGTGTATACGATAGGGGTATCTATATGCTAGAGACCAGGGCAAACAGAATGTACAAGGAACCGTTAAGCCACGGTACAACAGCAACGGAATATAGGTTAGGTGTCTTAATCTTACTGTCTCATGCCACTTTTAACACCTTCCGTACCAATCTACCCCTTAAACCCCGAGATGTCTTGTTTATATTGTTTGTGTTGTAAATTGTATTGATTGTATAATTGCTTGACTGACCGAAACCATGATATCAGTAAACGGATGTAACCGTAGAATCATGTAAATGGAATAGCTGGAGAACCATGTTAATGGAATGTATATCCATGGTTCGGTTCAGTCAAGTTGTATAGATTGATAATTGGATTCATGAATTCATGTTGAATTGTAATATTGAAGATTGTAGATTGTACTTGAATTATATTCAAGTCAGATTATACTGAGACTCAAACTGAGTCAGACAATTAGAAAAGTAAATTGAAGTCCTGATTGTTTTGATGTTATCGGTAACCGCTGCACATGGGCGGCAGGATTTGTGTCTTTTTCAAAGACGATTACCGTATTGATAACACCATTGTTAAGTTGTCTACCTTAGATAGGCAAGCACCCACCTCTCCGGCTCCCTAAGGCTCAAGAGATTGGTCCCGCTTAAACCTATGTTTACTAGGGTCCTTAGGGTAATTTATAGAACTTGAGGGGGTTTTATGTAAAAATACTTTTATATGCTTTTCAAAATACTCCCCAAGTATTTAGTTATCGTCTTTGAAGTTATCATGAATGTAGATTTTATACATGTGACATTTCTAGTAAGAATGACCTAATTTCCATAATATATGGTATTAACTTGTAATATTGATCTTGCATGGAATTCATGGTATTTTAATGTAAAGTGATTCTTGTGATTTTTTTTAGAAAAAGTGGAATATCTATATTATTACAAAATAGATATTTTAAGGATAAATATACATATATTTATATGAAAATAATTTTTAATATATATAATATTCTAGAAATCTCATTTTTCTTTAGATTTTCGTATTTTAAATCTTTCGAGACCGAATGCTCCTTGCGGAGGTCTGAATCTCGCACTACTAAGCCCAGGAATGTGCGATAATCCGCACCATCCCAGTCAGGTTCCCCAAATTGGGTTGTAGCGGCGCTTTGCAAAGATTGTATAAATACTAAATCCTTTATAAAACGGTTTTATTAAGTAAATGGTATTTAAATGAAAATGTGTCGTTTCCCATATTCTATGTTCCCAAGGGTATGGTGCTATGTTACATATGAGTGTGTGAGGAGATAGGTCGTTATCTCGTGATCTACTTAAAAGCATAGCAAGGTTTTGTGATGTTGAAGATGGAATTGAAACTATGTGGTATTTACATAAAAAAATGCGGTAAAATGAAATAGCAATTGTTTTGTGATAAGAAACTTGATCAATTTGGTTGATTAGTGTTTAATAGTCAACATGAAAGAGTTTAAGCATAATTGTATTAACGAGAAATGAAGTTTTATAAAGAAAACCGAATCGGAAATCAGATTTATTCCGATTCCGTCGGGTTTTGTAAATCCGTATTTTTAGAATAGAAAAGGAAGAGAGAAATGGGACTTACGGGTTTTGGACAACTAGAAGAGGGAGATGGTTCGGAAGGAGTCGGCGGTGCGTAGTTTTGTCGCCGGGAGTTCCTACGGACGTTGCCGGAAAATCCGCCAAAAAATTTGCCGGAGCTTCGCCTTTCGCTCACTTCGATTGCACACAAGGTTTTCTTGAGAATTCTAGAGAGTTGGCTCCGAGTTTGGGGTGAGAGGGTAGAGGGTAGGGGAGGTATTTATAGGATTAGGCTAGGGTTAGGGTAGATGTAGGGTTTTAATTTAAAAAAATTGTAAAATGTATTAAAAATCATTAAAAATTGGAGTAAATAGGGTATAATGAGCTCTCTGGAAGTGGCCTGCAGATTTAAAGTATGCAGGAGGGTAGGGCATGTGATGAGGCACCAATTTGTAGTTGACGACTCGGCCGAGTCCGACTGAGTCGAGTGCTCGAAAGGTGGGGGGTCGCCGGAGGTAGTCACTGGTACTTTCAGTTTTGTGGGTGTAGTGGGAAAATCTGGAGTTATCACGTGTTGACTGTTGGGCTTCTATAAAATCTAAACAAAATAAATATTAAAAATAATGTGGGGCATGGGATTTGAACTCTGGTGGCTTGGTTCAGCAATGCAAGGTATTACCAATCAGCTACAAGCTTCTTCCTATAATTAAATTGCTAATTAATTACTTAAGTCTTGTGATCAGGCAATAAATACCCCTTTATGGATTTTTGAAATTTTTTTTGTAAAAACTTGTATAGGAAATTTAGGGTTGTTACATTCTACCCTCCTCAAAAAAAATTTCGTTCTCGAAATTTGTAAAAGGAAAGTCTAACAGATTCAAGAAAAGTTTGGTGACTGGAATATAGATAGTGTATAACAAGGTGGTGCAAGGGTTTTAGTGTAGGGTTCCTAGGCACTCTAGTAAGGTCTCACAAGGCATCGAACATGCCAATTTAAAATTTTTAGTGCCGAGAAACCCTAGACAACGGATCTTAAACTAGATATTTAGGCGAAAAGGAAAACTAGTTAACTATTTAACTAAAAGTCGGAAACTACAACCTTTGTAGATCCGGATTTCCGCCTCCTTAGCTCCACGTGGTCATGCCCTCGCTGTCCATCATGAATCCTCGACTCGATCATCGGCTTCATCGGGAAAGCAAGCGGAATAGGTCGTCGGCTTTGTGTCAAAGACGATCTACGTCGAGGTTGCACAAACTCAAGCTCCGACTTCACAAACTTATGAAACTTGTGAAGCAAACACCCAAAACAACTTGGCAAGAGGTAGAGGGTGAAGAAATAGGAGGTGGGTTCACTTTAGAATTTGATTTCTCTCACTAGAAATGAAGTTGCCATTAAAGGCCTCAAGCTTTTTCTTTGAAGAATGAAGAAGAAGATGAGATAGAATTATGATAAGTTGTTATAAAATAAAAAGAAAATCTATACTTATCATAACTCTAACTCAAGTTAGGTGTAGAGAATAAACCATGGTTAGTAGAGTGGGTTAGGGTTAAGCAAGAGGATAAGAATGGTTGCTAAAGTCAAGGGTTCATGAAGCTTCATATATGAAACAAAAATAGCCACCATTCTCATTTTGAATTTATCCACATAAATAAACAAATATATGAATAAATAAATATGGAAAACTCTAATTACAAAATAACCATGGTTTAATTCTATTCACTTAACCATATGATCAAGTATCATCAAACATGATACAAAAAGTGCACAAAAGTATATCACATATACAATGTGCAATCCAAGTGAGAAAAAATCCGTTTAAAGTGAACCAATACTAGTTAATGCAATGCAATATATCAAATATATAATTATGCATTAAATCATTAAATCAACATTTGATTCAATGATCCGGTCATGTCGCACATAACCGACTAGAATCTAATGTATCGATTTATCGAATCAATGATTCGATAACTAGGTCATATCGAATATAACCATTCGAAACATATATCGCGAGAATGAAATGCGGTATCACATACACGCATTATTCTCGGTCCTGCATATATCTCATATGCGCTCCTATTTCGTTTCGCTTGAGCCAGGAAACCTCTGTGTAGGACTCTAAAGACTCGTCAATACGCCGGTAGCAGATGATGATCATATCAAGCACCCACAAGCCGCAAGCGGTCTGCTAAACGTAACGGCCACCCGGGTATTGAGCGATCAGAAGATCGACGAGCTAGCCCGCTCACACTCCTGTGAATCCGACCAGTAACACTTACCATACAGTCAAGTCTCTTCGTCAGATACGTAGCATATCAAGTCTAGGGGTGGTAAACGTCAGACCCCAATAACCCGATAAGTCGTGCCGATGTGAGGCTCGTAACGGGTCGAGAAACTACTGGTAACACTTACCAGCAAATCTCTGATCAGCCCTGGCCAGGGACTTCCCTGTTACGGCCAATCGAGCACTGCGCAACATCAACCCCCAATACCGGGAGAGACGAAACCCCTCCTATCGCTCATTGCCTCCATGTGACTCGGGACTGTACCCAAAGACCACCGTTTTGCACGCCCTCATGGACGTGGTAAGGTGGAGATCAAAGTACAGTGGGAATCACACAAGACTCTATGACGATCTCGGGTCTACAGACTAACTTGTACAAGTGTCACCTGAGAACTGCCATCTGACGTGAGGTATAATACCATCTGGGAGTTCTCGGCGAGTCCGTCCAGTGTACCCAGTCTCCACTGAGCACCCGTATACCATCTCTGATGTCAAACACCAATGGATATGGGATCATCCATCGCCCATCACATGGGTCGAGAAGCGTATACGCTAGTCTACTCTGGTATATCGATGCCCCGTCTCGATACACCCACGACTAGGGACCTTGAAGGATGTACTTATGGACTACCATGTCCCCACTAGTATGATCTGCATCATAGTCCAGGCAGTCAAGTACAAATCCTAAGGGCTTTACCAACATGTAACTATAAGACAGTATAAAGAGACTAGTGTACATGTTAAGATAAATAGCAACCAGATAGCATACTATCATGTCGAGCAAGAAAGTCATCTCTATATATGTCCAAGCATCCAATATAATATACATAATCTGTACAATACTGGCCTCTAGGGCATACATACAACTAACAATCTCCCACTTGCACTAGGGCCAGCTGCTGTAGTATCTCATACCGAGCATCCCGAAGAGTCTCTCAAACTGTATCTGGGGAATGGCCTTCGTGAGTGGATCCGCCGTGTTGTTCTTCGTGTCAACTCTCCTGACCTCGATCTCCCGGCGATCAACTATCTCCCGGATCAGGTGATACCGCCTCAGAATATGCCTGGATCGCTGATGGGACCTGGGTTCCTTGGCCAAAGCCACCGCTCCATTGTTATCGCAATACAAAGGTATTGGATGCTCAATGGATGGAACCACTCCAAGTTCAGTAATGAACTTCTTGATCCAAACAGCTTCTTTAGCAGCATCGTTGGCAGCGATGTATTCAGCCTCCATCGTCGAGTCTGCCACGGTTTCCTGCTTGGAACTCTTCCAGCTAACCGCCCTTCCGTAAAGGGTAAAGACAAAGCCCGTCTGCGACTTAGAGTCGTCCTTATCACTCTGGAAGCTGGAATCGGTAAAGGACTCCACTTGGAGTTCTCCGTTACCATACACCAAGAACATATCTCTAGTCCTTCGCAAGTACTTGAGAATGCTCTTTACAGCTGTCCAGTGACTCTCTCCAGGATCAGCTTGATACCTACTCACTACACTTAGTGAGTATGCTACATCGGGTCTGGTACATAGCATCGCATACATGATAGAGCCTACTGCCGAAGCATAGGGTATCCCTTGCATGCGAGCTCTCTCCAAATCAGTCTTGGGAGACATCTCTTTGGAGAGAGTGACTCCAGAGATCGTGGGCATATTCCCACGCTTGGACTCTTCCATACTAAACCTCTTTAGTATGGTGTCAATGTACCTGGATTGGGACAATCCCAAAATCCATTTGGATCTATCTCTATAGATCCTAATTCCCAATATGCAGGAGGCATCACCAAGATCTTTCATCGAGAATCTTTGTGATAAGAAGATCTTGACCGATTGCAGCATAGGAATATCATTTCCTATCAAGAGTATGTCGTCCACGTACAATACGAGGAAGACAACCTTACTCTCTGCCACCTTCTTGTAGATACAAGGTTCATCTGGATTTTTGACGAAATCAAACTCTTTGATAACGACGTCAAAGCAGATGTTCCAACTCCGCGATGCTTGTTTTAATCCATAAATGGATTTAAGCAGCTTGCACACCTTCCCGCTGCTCCCACTGTCTACGAAGCCCTCTGGCTGAGTCATGTACACGCACTCTTCTAAATCACCATTTAGAAAGGCGGTCTTAACATCCATTTGCCAGATTTCGTAGTCATGAAAGGCAGCAATGGCAAGCATGATTCGGATGGATTTAAGCATAGCCACTGGAGAAAAGGTCTCGTCATAGTCCACACCTGGTCTTTGACGAAAACCCTTTGCTACAAGTCTAGCTTTGAAAGTCTTCACTTTCCCATCTACACCAAGTTTCTTCTTGAAGATCCACTTGCTCCCAATGGGTTTTACCCCTTCAGGAGCAACTTCCAAAGTCCATACTTTGTTGGTGTACATGGAATCCATCTCGGACCGCATAGCATCCAGCCATTTCACTGAGTCCCCACTAGTGATGGCCTGCTCGAAGCTAGTTGGGTCATCATCCTCCATGATGCAATCCTCACTGCCACCATCAATGAGAAAACCGTAGTATCTCTCAGGTTGGCGAGGAACCCTACTAGATCGGCGGAGAGGCTGGGGTTCATCGGGAACTACGGAATCCTCTGGTTCAACCAAATCTTCTGTTGTAGTCTGTATTGCTGGAACCTCTTCCAGTTCTACCTCAATGCCACCTATCTGTTTCATAAGAAAACCCTTTTCTAAGAAAGTGGCATGCCGAGAAACAAACACTTTTTGTTCCTCGGAGTGGTAGAAGATATACCCTCGCGAATGTTTGGGATATCCAACAAACTTACATAGAACAGACCTTGCCTCGAGCTTGTCCGGATTTTGTGTTTTAACATAGGCCGGACAACCCCATATCTGAATAAAATTAAGACATGGTCTCTTGCCATTCCATATCTCATATGGAGTGGTAGGCACTGATTTGGTCGGAACTCTATTCAGTAGGTATGCAGCAGTCTCCAGTGCATATCCCCAGAAGGAAATAGATAACTCAGCTGTACTCATCATAGAGCGCACCATATCTAATAGGGTGCGGTTCCTCCGTTCTGATACACCGTTGTGCTGTGGTGTATATGGAGGAGTCACCTGAGAGAGAATCCCATTCTCTTTTAGGAAGCCCAGGAATTCATTGCTCAAGTATTCACCTCCTCGATCAGATCGAAGGATTTTAATACTCTTTCCGGTTTGGTTTTCGACTTCTTGTTTATATTCTCTAAATTTCTCAAAAGCTTCAGACTTGTGTCTTATCAAGTACACATGTCCGTATCTTGAGAGATCGTCAGTGAATGTAATGAAGTACGAAGAACCATCCCTGGCATGTGTAGACATAGGACCGCATACATCACTATGTATCAGTCCTAAGAGTCCGGTAACTCTTTCTCCGTGTCCCGTAAACGGAGTTTTGGTCATCTTGCCTTTGAGACATGACTGGCAAGTGTCATAAGATGAAAATTCGAATGGTTTCAAATACCCATCCTTATGCAACTTAGCCAGTCGTGTCGCATTGATGTGACCCAGTCTACAATGCCACAAGAAGGATTCATTGAGTTCAGAACTCTTCCTCTTGTGTGTGTTTGTTATGCTCAGAACTGTTGATTGATTTAGAACATAAATGCCATTGCATAACGTGCCTGATCCAACCAACTTTTGGTTAAGGAAAATGTTCATAACACTATCCTGTAATACAAAATTATATCCTTCTTTACTTAGCAAAGAAACCGATATAATGTTGCATATCAGGTTCGGCATGTAATAGCATTCGTTCAGAACCAATGTATTACCAGTTGGTAATACAAGGTGATATTCCCCGACAGTCTTAGCTGCAACAATTGCACCATTTCCTACTCTTATGTCTTTATCACCTTCTCCAAGTTCTCTACCTTTCCTTAGCCCATGTAACTGATTACATATATGGGATCCCGACCCGGTATCCAATACCCAGGACGTAGAGCATATGGAGAAACAGTTCTCAGTAACGAACATACCCGAAGAAAATGCATCAACATGTACTTTCTTCATTCGGGTGGCATGGGAATCCTGGTATTCCCCTATATCCTGTTCATTCCTATAACTCTTATAAGAATGAACGGAACCAACGTTCCCCAGCACAGTATAACATGCGGGTTCGGTCAATACATCCATATTATTATCTTTATTAAGGCATGAAATGGTCGCTACCTGGAGAGAGAGAGAAGAAAACACTTTAGCGTAAGCTCGTGCAAGATCAGATTGGTTATTATCTTATCTAATCAGGATGGCTCCCACTGCTTTTTATCAAATCTTCCTCCAAACCCTAAAAGGAAAGACTAGCCGGGATTAATTACACACTACAAGTTCGCCAATCTTTCAGCCAGGCCAGTGTCGGTACTTTGAGGGAGGTCCCCCGTGCTTTCGCACGAACCTAATTACTGTAAACCTCGTTTTCCCAGAGGCGTAACCTCGTTAACACCTTTCTAGACACCTACTTGATCGGCTAATTGTAATGTGTAAAACTCTCCCAGGAGTAACTCTTACTCGCAGCGGGTATCGGGATCCAACTATCTCATAGAAGGTATGCAATCTCATTGCAAATTTCAACACTTGAAATTCCCGATAATGCTTTTGCCCCTAGCGTCCTATGACCTTGACGGAGGCCAAACAACCCATAGTCCGCTAGTCAAGTTCAACCCGTCATTTCCTGATTGAATTAAACCCACCCGCACGACCCTTGACGGAGGCCAAACAACGCCGTACGAATACCCTAATCCAATCGCATCATATGCTAGCAGATAAGCACTAGTTAGCTACCGTACACTGCGCCTTGACGGAGGCCAAACTACCGCAGCACGAATACTAACTAATACTTATCTGAAATGACGGAGGGCTACGCAGGTTTTTCATAAAAACCATGAGCGTAATGAACTTGATATCGTTGTAGAATCAAATGATGTTTTAAAATGGAGTGATTTTGAGGCTTTTCTAGTTTTGCTAAAGGAGTCACTCCCGGTGAAGAGATCTCGGTCCTTTCCTCGTCGAATGAGGTGCGGGATATATCATATATATCGCTGTGCAAAGCAAAAACGCAAAAGCAGTCAAAAGCAAACCGAGTGTGTAGCATCTGCCAGTTATTGCTAAAGGAGTCACTCCCGGTGAAGGGATCTCGGTCCTTTCCTCGTCGAATGAGGTGCGGGGTATATCATATATACCGCTATGCAAAGCAAGAACTGTAGCTACCCTTTTTATTTTAAAATTCGATTCCACAACATCTTAGGTTTCTTATCTTTCATTAATCACATTAATGAAGTCCCATCATTTAATACCTAAACATCACAGATAGATATGACGTACACTTATGCCATCCGCATTCGCCTCGATGTCCCCTCGTGCACCGTTAGGTTAGGTAACTAACGACAGAGCAGGGCAGGGCTAGCGCGGGTGTAAAACATAAGTAACATCTATATAATATGTCATATATACTATATACTATATCCATCACAGAAACATCACATGATCTCATCACAGATATCGCAGCAGAATAAACATATGAAATATTGGATATACTAGGACGTCCGTGTTTTCAATACGAGCCAGTATAAAACACGGATTCCACGGTCGTGATGAATAGCCAATCCCACACCCCTAGACCCCTACGAGAGCGGCAAGCAACCCTGCCAATTCTAGGGTTAGGAGACCCGGACTCGACTCCTCGAGTTGGTCTCCCACTGGACCCCAGAACCCGGTTACTTGTGCTCCCCTCCTTGGGTCTATCCTAATGCGGAAAAGTAAATAATATACAACGGGTGACAACTTCCGCTACCTGGAAGCGCCCCAAATGAAAGAATATTACATACAAGTTTTTACATGAATGAAAATGAAAAACACTCATCTCACATAAAAACCCCCGGCTATTCGAACACGACGATCCAATATAACATATCCAGCAACACATAACATCACATGTCATCAACGTAAGCAAGTATGCATACCCCAATTGTCGTTGACGTATAGCAACGAAACCGGCGATATGAATATACTACACTTACGGTCACAGAAAAGAAAGTGTAAAACTACAACAATTGGAATCCGCAACAACTTTAGACATCGCATGCCTAACAGATATAAATCCCGCATTTTAGTCTCATTATCGAAAACTCTTTTCAATATCGTATGGGACTAAACTACTAGATTTATAACATTCATTCAGTTATCACATAACTGTTTGTGAATTCCAATTATTGTATCCAATTCCGGATAAATAGAATATATTAAACTTTCCGATCGAACACTCGAACACCCAAGTTTTCCCGACACCGATCAACACATGAAATAGGTTCAAAGACATTCACTTCATACCTCAGTACCAACGGTCCAGCCGTAGAAGGGTCAAGCCAACGCCTCACATGTGGCACGCCGTACTGCCCCAAACCCGAAGGTTCAAAGGGCAGTTCAAGACGGTCACATAATCGAGTTAAGGTTTGTTGTCTTCTAGAGGGACCATCGCGTTACTTGCACTACTCAGAACATCTTTTAACCACAGAAAAATCCAACACTTGGAATTATTCCGGCAGGGGAAAACTTGGGTATTTGTATCCGGTCGAACTCTTTAACATATTCTACAGTTGTCTGGAAAAACACTTAGACAAAGTTTGATATTCCGATCGAATTCATCGATTCCCAATATAACTCCAGAGCACTCAACCCTTAAATAAATTTAAAAATACCCAGAAAACTCAGTGGAATTTATCAGGTATTACTGTGCATTTAAATAGGGCTGACGTCACTATGTGGCCGCGGAACCGCGGCAGAAGCCATGCTTCTGCCGCGCTTCCGCGGCTAAAGGAACTGTTCATTAAAAAATAAATGCACCGTAATTCTTATAATTCTTTACTGAATTTTTTAGACATTTTAAATATTAAAAAATCCCAGATTTAGGAAAATGTCCAGAGAGCTCTAAAGTATTTGGGTTTCGGGTTCGTTCGGACTTCGAACTCCGTCTAGACTTCGCCTAAGGCTCTAGCTAGGCTCTGATACCACTGTAGGTCAGGCAGCCACCCCATCCAATGGGGTCGCCGTGGCACCAACGGGTCCCTCAGCCGCTACTTTTTACGCATGCCCCCTCACGAGGACTACAACCCGCCGGAACACCTTCCGGTCTCGGGACACCCAGAGGGTAAGAGCCTTTGCTTCGCCACACTGTCACACAGTGAGAACCCCCCATAGGTCGACATCCAATGCCTAGTAGCTCTGATACCACTGTAGGGTTCCTAGGCACTCTAGTAAGGTCTCACAAGGCATCGAACATGCCAATTTAAAATTTTTAGTGCCGAGAAACCCTAGACAACGGATCTTAAACTAGATATTTAGGCGAAAAGGAAAACTAGTTAACTATTTAACTAAAAGTCGGAAACTACAACCTTTGTAGATCCGGATTTCCGCCTCCTTAGCTCCACGTGGTCATGCCCTCACTGTCCATCATGAATCCTCGACTCGATCATCGGCTTCATCGGGAAAGCAAGCGGAATAGGTCGTCGGCTTTGTGTCAAAGACGATCTACGTCGAGGTTGCACAAACTCAAGCTCCGACTTCACAAACTTGTGAAACTTATGAAGCAAACACCCAAACAACTTGGCAAGAGGTAGAGGGTGAAGAAATAGGAGGTGGGTTCACTTTAGAATTTGATTTCTCTCACTAGAAATGAAGTTGCCATTAAAGGCCTCAAGCTTTTTCTTTGAAGAATGAAGAAGAAGATGAGATAGAATTATGATAAGTTGTTATAAAATAAAAAGAAAATCTATACTTATCATAACTCTAACTCAAGTTAGGTGTAGAGAATAAACCATGGTTAGTAGAGTGGGTTAGGGTTAAGCAAGAGGATAAGAATGGTTGCTAAAGTCAAGGGTTCATGAAGCTTCATATATGAAACAAAAATAGCCACCATTCTCATTTTGAATTTATCCACATAAATAAACAAATATATGAATAAATAAATATGGAAAACCCTAATTACAAAATAACCATGGTTTAATTCTATTCACTTAACCATATGATCAAGTATCATCAAACATAATACAAAAAGTGCACAAAAGTATATCACATATACAATGTGCAATCCAAGTGAGAAAAAATCCGTTTAAAGTGAACCAATACTAGTTAATGCAATGCAATATATCAAATATATAATTATGCATTAAATCATTAAATCAACATTTGATTCAATGATCCGGTCATGTCGTACATAACCGACTAGAATCTAATGTATCGATTTATCGAATCAATGATTCGATAACTAGGTCATATCGAATATAACCATTCGAAACATATATCGCGAGAATAAAATGCGGTATCACATACACGCATTATTCTCGGTCCTGCACATATCTCATATGCGCTCCTATTTCGTTTCGCTTGAGCCAGGAAACCTCTGTGTAGGACTCTAAAGACTCGTCAATACGCCGGTAGCAGATAATGATCATATCAAGCACCCACAAGCCGCAAGCGGTCTGCTAAACGTAACGGCCACCCGGGTATTGAGCGATCAGAAGATCGACGAGCTAGCCCGCTCACACTCCTGCGAATCCGACCAGTAACACTTACCATACAGTCAAGTCTCTTCGTCAGATACGTCGCATATCAAGTCTAGGGGTGGTAAACGTCAGACCCCAATAACCCGATAAGTCGTGCCGATGTGAGGCTCGTAACGGGTCGAGAAACTACTGGTAACACTTACCAGCAAATCTCTGATCAGCCCTGGCCAGGGACTTCCCTGTTACGGCCAATCGAGCACTGCGCAACATCAACCCCCAATACCGGGAGAGACGAAACCCCTCCTATCGCTCATTGCCTCCATGTGACTCGGGACTGTACCCAAAGACCACCGTTTTGCACGCCCTCATGGACGCGGTAAGGTGGAGATCAAAGTACAGTGGGAATCACACAAGACTCTATGACGATCTCGGGTCTACAGACTAACCTGTACAAGTGTCACCTGAGAACTGCCATCTGACGTGAGGTATAATACCATCTGGGAGTTCTCGGCGAGTCCGTCCAGTGTACCCAGTCTCCACTGAGCACCCGTATACCATCTCTGATGTCAAACACCAATGGATATGGGATCATCCATCGCCCATCACATGGGTCGAGAAGCGTATACGCTAGTCTACTCTGGTATATCGATGCCCCGTCTCGATACACCCACGACTAGGGACCTTGAAGGATGTACTTATGGACTACCATGTCCCCACTAGTATGATCTGCATCATAGTCCAGGCAGTCAAGTACAAATCCTAAGGGCTTTACCAACATGTAACTATAAGACAGTATAAAGAGACTAGTGTACATGTTAAGATAAATAGCAACCAGATAGCATACTATCATGTCGAGCAAGAAAGTCATCTCTATATATGTCCAAGCATCCAATATAATATACATAATCTGTACAATACTGGCCTCTAGGGCATACATACAACTAACATTTAGAATGTGAAAGTGAATTACTAGTATTACCTTGGTCAACTGTCTTGGCTTCTATGGCTGCTAAGGTGTTAGAAGTACTTGATAGTGTATGAAAAATGTGAAGGAATGAAAGAATGTGAAGGTTTTGGTCAGATTGTAAAAGAGGTGAAGGAATTTTGGGTTAGGACGGATTCAAAGTCTATGAAATGATAAGTTTCAAGAAGTACGAATTGTAAAGAATGTTTTAGTTACTGGTTCTTGTATTTTATATTCCTTAGGGTTCCATACAGCTCCGACCTGTATTGGGCCACCTACAAAACCTGTCATGCCCCGCTTCCCAGTATACGGGCAGAGGACGCGACGAGGCCGCTACGTATTTACTGTGAAGTAAATACGCTAAGCGTATCTAAGCAATATAAAAATAAAGCACAAGAGACAAGATATAATAAAAACAGCAAATTTATTTATTCACATTCTTTCTGTACAATGTATGGAAAGTAAATACAACTGATAAAAAGAAATACCTAAACAATGGCATAACAGAAATGAAAAGTACTGAATGGAAAGTGTATAATGACTAGAGCTCGGTTTCTTCACTGAACTGGTCCAAATCTTCAGCAGTGGGCTCGATCTCTGAAGTGTCCAGATCACCTGACGACATTCAAAGAAGAAAGAAAGAGAATGTCGTCAGCGAATAGGTCGCTCGGTAAGTCCCAGAGATAAGGGAGAAATAGAATAGACAGAATAAGAAGGTATCTTTTAAAGTTGTATTATATTATTGTAATGTTGTGTTAACGCTGTTGTTTGTATCTTGGTACAGAAAGATACCAGTGTACACGAGAGGGGTCTCTATATGGTAGAGACCAGGGCAAACAGAATGTACAAGGAACCGTTAAGCCACGGTACAACAACAACGGAATATAAGTTAAGTGTCTTAATCTTACTGTCTCATGCCACTTTTAACACCTTCCGTACCAATCTACCCCTTAAACCCCGAGATGTCTTGTTTGTATTTGTGTTGTAAATTGTATTGATTGTATAATTGCTTGACTGACCGAAATCATGATATCAGTAAACAGATGTAACCGTAGAATCATGTAAATGGAATAGCTGGAGAACCATATAAATGGAATGTATATCCATGGTTCGGTTCAGTCAAGTTGTATAGATTGATAATTGGATTCATGAATTCATGTTGAATTGTAATAGTGAAGATTGTAAATTGTAGATTGTAGATTGTACTTGAATCATATTCAAGTCAGATTATACTGAGATTCAAACTGAGTCAGACAATTAGAAAAGTAAATTAAAGTCCTGATTGTTTTGATATTATCGGTAACCGCTGCACATGGGCGGCAGGATTTGTGTCTTTTCTAAAGATGATTACCGTACTGATAACACCATTATTAAGTTGTCTACCTTAGATAGCCAAGCAACCACTTCTCTGGCTCCCTGAGCCTCAAGAGATTGGTCCCGCTTAAACTTATGTTTACTAGGGTCTTTAGGGTAGGGTAATTTATAGAACTTGAGGGGTTTTTATGTAAAAATACTTTTATATGCTTTTCAAAATACTCCCCAAGTATTTAGTTATCGTCTTTGAAGTTATCATGAATGTATATTTTATACATGTGATATTTCTAGTAAGAATGACCTAATTTCCATAATATATGGTATTAACTTGTAATATTGATCTTGCATGGAATTCATGGTATTTTAATGTAAAGTGATTCTTGTGATTTTTTTAGAAAAAGTGGAATATTTATATTATTACAAAATAGATATTTTAAGGATAAATATACATATATTTATATGAAAATAATTTTTAATATATATAATATTCTAGAAATCTCATTTTTCTTTAGATTTTCGTATTTTAAATATTTCGAGACCGAATACTCCTTGCGGAGGTCTGAATCTCGCACTACTAAGCCAGGGATGTGCGATAATCCGCACTATCCCAGTCAGGTTCCCCAAATTGGGTTGTAGCGGCGCTTTGCAAAGATTGTATAAATACTAAATCCTTTAGAAAACGGTTTTATTAAGTAAATGGTATTTAAATGAAAATGTGTCGTTTTCCCGTATTCTATGTTCCCAAGGGTATGGTGCTATGTTGCATATGAGTGTGTGAGGAGGTAGGTCGTTACCTCGTAATCTACTTAAAGGTATAGCAAGGTTTTGTGATGTTGAAGGTGGAATTGAAACTATGTGGTATTTACATGAAAAAATGCGGTAAAATGAAATAGCAATTGTTATGTGATAAGAAACTTGATCAATTTAGTTGATTAGTGTTTAATAGTTAACATGAGAGAGTTTAAGTATAATTGTATTAACGAGAAATGAAGTTTTATAAAGAAAACCGAATCGGAAATCGGATTTATTCCGATTCCGTCGGGTTTTGTAATTCCGTATTTTTAGAATAGAAAAGGAAGAAAGAAATGGGACTTACGGGTTTTCGACAACTAGAAGATGGAGATGGTTCGGAAGGAGTTGCCGGTGCGTCGTTTCGTCGCCGGGAGTTCCTACGGAAGTTGCCGGAAAATCCGCCGAAGAATTTGCCGGAGCTTCGCCTTTCGCTCACTTCGATTGCACACAAGGTTTTCTTGAGAATTCTAGAGAGTTGGCTCCGAGTTTGGGGTGAGAGGGTAGAAAGTAGGGGTGGTATTTATAGGGTTAGGCTAGGGTTAGGGTAGATGTAGGGTTTTAATTTAAAAAAATTGTAAAATGTATTAAAAATCATTAAAAATTGGAGTAAATAGGGTATGATGAGCGCTCTGGAAGTGGTCTGCAGATTTAAAGTATGCAGGGGGTAGGGAATGTGAAGAGGCACCAATTTGTAGTTGATGACTCGGCCGACCGGCCGAGTCCGGCCGAGTCGAGTGCTTGGAAGGTGGGGGGTCGCCGGAGATAGTCCCTGGTACTTTCAGTTTTGTGGGTGTAGTGGGAAAATATGGAGTTATCACGTGTTGACTGTTGGGCTTCTATAAAATTTAAAACAAAATAAATATTAAAAATAATGTGGGGCATGGGATTTGAACTCTGGTGGCTTGGTTTAGTAATGCAAGGTATTACCAATGAGCTACAAGCTCTTTCTTGTAATTAAATTGCTAATTAATTACTTAAGTCTTGTGCTCAGGCAATAAATAACCCTTTATGGATTTTTGAATTTTTTTTTGTAAAAACTTGTATAGGAAATTTAGGGTTGTTACATCAAGGGTTTATACGAGTGGGTTTAGAATAATCCAGGATAATGACGGGGTGGACTTTACTTGCGACTTATGATTTGTTGGCTTTTGTCAAGGTCATAAGACGCTTTGGGTAAAAACCATATCGGGAGTTTCAAACACGAAAGAAACTTGCCTAGTATGCGCATACCTTCTGAAGTGTGGTAATTTTGGTCGGCTTCCATCAAGATTATCACACAATGATAGTTGGGTCCCGATTCTCACCGTGAGTAGGTACTCTTCGGGTGATTTTTCACTCGATTAGCTAACCTAGTAGGTGTTTAGAAAACGTTGACGAGATTACGTCTCTGCGGAAACGAGGTTATTTAATTAGGTTTGTGGGAAAGCACGGGAAGCCTCTCTCGAAGTACCAACACTAGCCTGGCTGAACGGTTAGCGAACTTGTAAGGTGTAAATGATCCCGACTAGTTCTCATTTTAGAGTTTGAAGGAGAATTCGAGAAAACAGTGGGAGTCATCCTGATTAGATAAAGTGATTAACCAATCTAATTTAGATTAGAGTGCATACTGAGTGTTTCTTTTCTCTCTCTCTTTGGCAGCGACCATGACCTAACCTTAAACTAAAACTCGTAAACCAAGTTGACCGAACTTTTTTTTTCAAACCTGGCTTTGTTTTGTCACGATTCACGACAAAGTCTCATATATCCAAGCCACTCATGCTTTATCTTTTGTTTTCTCCACAATATTCTGTATCACTACGAAGATCCATATAGAATGGATAAAACCATCTCGCATAGTTACATACTAACTCGCAGAGATTTATTTCAGTTCGAGAATGGATTCCGGTTCTGAGGAAATTAAATAGGATTATTCGGTTTTCTTTTCTCTTTCCCTTCTCTTAGGTTGCGAGGGCTCTTAGTATTAGAAGAGTACACATATTATGTTTATTGGATAGTCTTCTTCCAAACCTTAGGCAGGTGTCGAAAGGTAGGGAAAAAATTAAACGAATTAGCCTAAGTATGGTATACAGAAGGTAAGAAATAAAGACATATAAAAAGATTGGAGAAAGGGAAATGAAAATTGTAACTAATATCATGAGTCTGGTATATGAAGAGGCGTTATTATGAATACCCGGCCACCCCTCGAAACATTTTCATGTTTCAGTTTTACTGTGCGGTGTTAATTGAAAACTACTTTTCCAATTAGATTCTGACTTCAGGGTATGTATTTACTGGACTTGATTCTCACATCTGTATAGCGTTACAAATGCTGAGTGGGAGTAGAATATTTGGAATTGAGTGATTAGATCTTCAAAATCAGAATTCGTTGTAATTGGTGATTTTTTAGGAAATCACCTAGGTTTTGCCAAACGACAAATATTTGGTTTTGAATATCCGTTGTTATGCACCAATTTCAAACTGATATATATATATATATATATATATATATATATATATACGTTGATTTTATAAAGTGAGACATAACTTTTGGAAATTATGTTTATAACATTTAGCTTTATCAGTTGATGATTAGGTAAGGTGCATTCAATAATGGTGTAATTCTTCTTAACTATAATATAGTTTTCAACCTACAACACAGGGTTTGAGTTATTAAACTCAGAAGACTTATACAAAGTATTGTATGTTGTCCGATGTCCATTAGGACAAGGAGTTAGTACTCGTACTATATTCAGTTTACTTATGACTTCTCTGGTTTTAGACACGCATTTTGTTGAAATACAAGATCCAAATTTTGAGAAATTATAGGTATGAAAATAAAGTAGAGAACCACACGTTGGAAATATCAGGATTCTTCGAAGTGATCGAAGATATAGATACTTAAGCTAGGTATTCTGTCGTAAGTAATATATTTGAGAACTTGCTTCTCTTTCAGGTTACTCATCCATGTGTGCGCTCCTTAATGAGTAATGCTGAATGGCCATTTTCCATTTAATCAAAATGCACTGGAAACAATTGCATAATTTTTTAATCTGGTTTCAATTAAATTAGTGCTTTTGTTTCTATATTGGATATAGAATGGATTCATATCTTAACGATATTAAGGTATATGGAGTTGTCCGGCATATGCTTAAAATCAGAATCCGGATAAACTCAAGACGCGTTTCAGTAATGACAATTTATGGGTTATCCCGGGTTTAGACAAGGGTTAATATTCTACCATTTCCAGGAACAATAGGTATATTGTTCTTGACTCACCACTTTTAGTAAAATGAATTTTTTAAGAAAACATTAGCAGGAGTATGGTAGAACTTGAAATGATTCCAGAACCACAAACGGTTACTGAATATTTAGTAAAACCTAAGGATTCAATTGGATTCGACAATCCATTAGCCACTTCGCAGATTTAGTAGGTAATCTCATCCACCCAAGAGTTACTTTGATTTCCTCAAAGACGGTGATAGGGAGGTGTTTGCACATGTTCAAGTGTGCACCTACATACATACGCACCTAATGAACCAAGTTCACTTGACTTGCGCTTTTATACACATGTGCACCTAATAAAATGGGTTCAAATGATTTGCGCACCCGTATACTTGCGCACATATGTAAGTGCACACGCATGAAATGAGCGCACATGCAAGTTACGTATATCAATGAAAGGAAATTTGTTGGAGATGAAATTGTTATCAGCTAACAACATGCATTTAAATAAAGATTTTATTAGGGTTAACAAAATAATAAACTAAGTTCTCTAAAGCCCTCTCAGCCTTCTCCACCATATTGAAATGGAGATCCTCAGAAAGAGTCGCTCCCCATCGATCAATGTTGTGTTTATCGGCGAAAGCAGACATGATGGCCTGCTGAGCCCGTATCTGGTTCAGCAAATGAATGGAGCGATCCCTCAGAAGCTTGCAAATCAAACAGGCCTCATGAACGCAGTCAATCTTGTCCTCCGCTGCGTCGAGTATCGCGAGAGTCATCTCCGTTGGATGAGGAGTAATATCATTAAGCATGGTCAAGAAGGTCATCCGAAGCCAAATAGAGCTGACGGGGAGAGGAGATCCCCGACGGGTCAGGAGCTCATGCATCACGATGTCACATTGATCATCCGAGACAGCGGGATTCGACAAGAGTGCAGCAAAACGAGAAATAATTTCCTCGATAGGCACCTCCCTTGGCTGTCGAGGAATATATGGGCGATTGCACGCCATGGATCTTTCTCTGTTGAAATGGTTCTCTGTGAAAGTGAGGAAGAAGATGGACATGTCTTCAGATCATAAAGAGAAGCATTCAAGTCTCGGCACAGAAAATTTTGCTTTAAATTGGGAACAATTCTTAAGTTTTGACCAAAGAAAATGTTAAAAATGAGGTGGATAGCACTGAATATTATGGGTCGTCGGTCTACACACATACATTTATGTGCGCACTTGATGGAAACATCATTTAAAGCGATGTGCAAAGCACATGCGCACATGCTAGCCACAGGCATGCATAAAGCAAGTGCGCATATGATAAGTGCGCATATGACGTGGAACTTACGTGTGCGCACTTAACAAAATCTTTCTATAAAGGCATGTGCATCACGTGGCCCTCACATGTGCGCACTTGATGAAACCCACCAATGTGGACATGCGCATCACGTGACACCCACGTATGCGCACTTCATGTAAATGGTCTATGAAGACATGCTCGTCATATGATACATGCATACACAACATCCTCGCAGTAAAACAATGCGTAGTTACGTGCAACGCACGTGCGCATCCTTTCAAATGAAATAAATAGGCATGTGCGCACCTATACTTGCACACTTATACCACAAAGCATCATTTAATCACTTAAATAAAGCATCATTAAATGATGGACCCCCTGTTGATCAAAATATTAATAAACCCAAGTGATTTTAGTCTCAAAGATGACTAATAATCCTTAAAAAATATTTCTAAGTTGATCTTAGTCTCATACATGACTAAAGCATTCTTAGTCAAAATAAATTGAGCCCAAATGCTCGTATATTTAAGTTGATCTTAATCCCAAACCAGATTAACGGTCCTTAAATAAAACAAAATATCTCTTGAACTGACGGAACATACAACCTAAATTCAAAATCCAAATTCATAAATATACGGATTTGGACTAATCCGCTCCATACAGGCGACAACATAAAATAGTCTCCGTATACAATCCACGGACAACCTTAATAAACAAAATAACACACAACACGAATTGAACTACCGGAGCACAAGAAAATGTTTCTCGCAATGCAATAACGTAATTAACTGCAGGGGCTTGCGCATGCAGGAAAGAACGTCCCCACAATCAAAAACCCCTCACAAATGAGGGAGAATCTAATCAAGTCTACTACATCGGTCGCATCTATTCAAACCTCTGATATACGGTGCCATAAATCAACTTTTTGTATCTTCGGAAAAGTGGATGGATATGCCTAAATAGTATCTATCCCCAAATTCAGGCAAGACAGTCCATCCCAGTTTGTCTCTGTTTTCGGCGATAAACAGATTCTAGCATGCCCGGTAGGATCTCTTCCTCTTTCCACTCCACACTTCGTGTGCTGTGTGCGCGAACAAAATCGTGGTTCGCTATGGTTGCCCTTAGATTCAAGATTCTAAAACTTGGTGTTTGGCTCCTGTGCAAAATCAATGGCTCTCAATTGCACTTCATGCAACAGCAACTCTCGCTCCATCCCATCCGGGGAAGTAACATACGGACCTAACACAACCTCCATCTTCTCAATGCCAGTTGGGCAGGTTTCTCAGGCCACTATCGGGCTATTCTTCGGGACCATGCTCCCACTTGTGAACTTTGGCGCATCAGCGCCATAAGAAGAAGCTCCCGGTAGGTCAGTCTTTAATCGGCCGGTAACCGTGACGGCTCCTGTCAGAAAACCGTCAAACTCTGGTGTCTCAGTCTTCAACAGGCTGAACAAGAACTCGAAAGGGCTCGCAAAGAAGCCCATGATACCTGAAAGAGCTGCCCTAAAACGGGTAGCTCTCCCTACTCCTGTAGCAGGTGAAGCCGATAAGAGTGCTTCCCCTTTCAGATGGCCGGTCTTCGAAAAATTGGCCAGCTCCGCTCCAGCTCCACCAAGAATGTCAGTTTTCTAAAAGCTAACAGTAAGCGAAGCTCCCCAGCAATGCTGGAGGCATAATGAAGGCGCCTCTAATACGGAGGCAGTTCCTGCTGTAAGGCATGGTCGATGTCGCCACTGGCACCGAGTGAGAGAAGCTGGGGACAATTCCCCCTCTGGGCTCACCCCGCCAGCTCTTATGGTAAATATCAACGCTACTGTTCCAACTGGGAACAGCTTTGACCCGCTTAGGAGGATACGCAAGAACTCCTCGACGGTGGCACTGAAGAAATTACCTCCACCAACAGAGGCCCCAGTACAGAAACAACCGGAGCAGCCTCATAAACGGCTCTCCTCACAAATACATAGAGTCTGGTGAAAATTTTAGGACTCTGTGCTTGACGAAAATTAATCTCGTCGACCGAAGAAATCTAAAGGCCGGCAAGAAAAAGACCGCTCCTCCGTCATACAACGGAGGACTTCTCCTGAATAGGTGCCTGTCATAACGTTTCCTTTAGCTCTAACCTCTAATAAAAGAACAAGTCTGGAAAAAACTCTACCGCCAGCGGCAAAATCCAATAGCGAAAGATCTAAACACCCAAAGTCTAGGGGCATAAGCGTATATATGGTCATACATGGCTAGCGGTAAAGAAGAAAGCCGCGCTTCAGTGAGTCACCGACCGCATACTCGGTCGCTGATAAAAGCTCAGGAGCAATAGCAAAAACTCCAAGAAATGCTGACCAAAATGGCAGCTCTCACAGTGAAAGTTTCTAGTGCTCTCTCCGCTAACCCGCGGCCAATGCGGAATTCAAAAACAAAAATTCTCATGGCACTAGAAACTAAAACCTAAGAATTGAACCAAACATCTAAACTAGAATCATAACAAGATAGAAATCACAACTATTGTAGCTTCGTCATTTGCTCCAATTGGGTTGGACTCTAGCATACTCTCAAGAGCTCTAGGTCGCGTTTGTAAGCCGGTCCTCCTTCGCCGAAGATGATCCACCCGAAAGAACTGATCCACGCTCTGGCTTCACTTAGTGAAGCAACCGACGCTCCAAGCTCGCTAGGAATGGAGAGTAGGGATGTAGGAATTTTTCCACTGTCCTTTTCTCTCAAATCTAAGCTCAAGAGAGTCTAAAGAAGAAGGAGGAGGAGGTGAGGAAAGATAGCCATGAGCAAATGTTGAAGGAATGAGTAAAGAATGAATCAATTGTAAAATGAAGAATGGCTTCATAATTTTTAGCAACCATACAAATAAAAAATTCAAAACAATATGTAATAAAATAAAGAAGCCCATTCCTCTCTACGTGTCTTCAACCATGCTCAATGCCACTTCACCCTGCACCCCATTTCATGAATATTCACAAATGAGGTGTCCATCTTCTAGAACAAATTCCGTATAAATACGAAATACAACCCGATATACGTATCGAAATACATATACATGTTTTCGTATAAAAATATGAATAGCTAAGAGAGAAAATCAACAGTGAACAATAATACTAGAATATATATATAAATATATATATATATATATATATAAATTATTAAATCAAAACTTGATTTAATAATCCGACTTAATCTTAAGCCGCTAGTATTATCAACAGTCTGATTAAAATCCGTGTAGCCTGTACACAAATTTAATCAGATACCTGTATGTACCAACATACGTCATCTATATCATATTGTCTGAACCGGAAAAATCCTCTGTATGGAACTCTAAAGACTCGTCAATACGCTGGTAGTAGGTTTAACCATAAGCATGTCAGCGGCACTAACTGCACGTAACGGCTACCTAGGTATTGAGAGAAAGCAGCGTCGACGAGCAAACTCATCCGTACCCCTACTGAGCTTGTCTGTGACAATCTCCGTACAGTCCAGTCTGTTCGTCTAAGAGTATCGCATATCGGGTCTAATGGGTGGATAAAATCAGACCCCTAATAACGTGATATTTCATATCAGTATGAAGCCCATCACCTACTGAGAAACTACAAATCCAAATCAGTAATTCTCGTCCACCTTGGCCAAGGATTTCTGGTGATGACCCTGTTCCCCTGATAATAAGAGCTAACCTCTGTTAATTCCAATGAGGCAGCGCCTCACGTGCTTCGTATGAGAGCGCCGGCGCCGGCACCAGTCTTATAGGATTAAATCCTATAACGGCTCCGCACGTGAAGTTCACATGAGCGCCAGTGTGCAAAAGCATAGAAGCGCCTGTTATGTGTAACGACCCTAATATTACTATACCTTCGAGTTTTCTTTGTTTAGTAAAATATTGTATTTATTTATTCTTAGTATTTTTTGTTTTCTATTAAATATATTATTTTATTATTCCATCTATTTTTTCCCAAACCCATTTTTTAAAACTAAATCTTAACCTATTCAAAATTAAATGCAAGACATGACCCAGCCCATAACCCAAATCCAATATCATTTTCATTTTCTTTTATAAAACTATGAGCCCAAAAGCCCACTTTCTTTTCAAGCAACAACATATATTTAATTCTAATTAAATATGTGCATGAACAACCTTGTAATTTATTGGTTAATTCCTTGCATTATTATTCCATAGTTCACATGTTCAAATCTCCATTCTTGCAATTATTTTTTTTATCAATTTTTTTATTCTTCTCATAAGACCTTTCATTTCATCTTCTTTTTAACTCCTAAAATAATTAGAATGGTTATGAGCAATGATTTATTAGAATTATGGTGGTCATAAACTTTTTTATATCTCACTACTCTTTCTTTTCATTATCACACTTTTCTATCATTTCACATATCACTCTTCATCTAAATTCCGCGAAGAAGAACATGAAGAAATTCTCAAGGAGGTCTCGCTAGTAACGCGAGACTATCGGCGGATAGACAAACCCGGTGGCAATACCGGCTTGTGTATGTAGGTCCCTTCTCTCTTTCCCTCCTCCCATCTCTTCTCTTTATCTTTATTTTTTTATTTTGCCATGAAAAACTTCCCTTGTCATATCATAGTCCATAAATAATTAATTAAATGGATACATATATAAATAATGAACACACACAAACATACACACATATATAGTTCGTAAAGTCTTTTTCATTACTCTCAATCCATATGTTAAGATTTCATAGTGACCGATTAGAATTGCATTATTTTTTATTGTATTTTAAATTACTTTATTTAAATTAAAAAAAAAAAGAAGTTACGAATAAATACCATGATTTCCTCATTCTCACATATGACATATCAATACTTTTATCTTTAAATTAATTTTTAAAAATTAATTTTCACATATGGAAATCCTAGGAATATTGGGATAAATAATAGTTAGAATTTTAGGTTTACGGTAAAAATTTCATATCAAACCGAATAACGGTTTAGAAGTTACGTAATTTTTATTCACTGTTTTTAAAACTAGAAAACTGCCAATAAGGATCTTCTTCGAGAGGCCATAACTCTATAATCTTTAATCCAAATTAAGTGTTTTCAGATGTTTTGAACATCTAAATCTAAATATATAGATTTTCTTTGTTTTATATTTTTAGTGAAAACCGACGTAAAATATAGAAAACTGTGTTACAATATTAAGTGATGGATCTGGACAGAATCTGTCCTGATTCGTACACTATTTTTAAATAGGACATAACTCGAACGCCCGATGTCCGTTTGTGACAAAATTTAGATGTGTAGATGCATAATTGACAGAACTATAATTTCTTGTATTATATTACTTAAAAAACGCATGAAACAACCCGATATAGGCTTTGCAATATAATATATAGTTACTGTCCAGAAATCTGAATTTCTGTTTTAAACGCTGATATTAAAATGATCATAACTAGAGTTTAAGAATACAAACTGTGCGAATCTAAGTGTTTTGGATAAGTATATCGTAAGAACTAAAATTTTCTAATAATCATCGTAACCTGAAACCTGATGGAAATTGACCGAAACTATGTTTTAAAAATATGTGATGGTGCCGAATAGATTCTGATCTGTTTTGCGCGACGATACGAAAACAGATATACCTTCCAAACCGGTAGTCGTATTTATGTGAAACTGGAACTCACGCATGAAAAAAACTTAGAGCCATATTTTTGTTTATATTCCGCATTCGTTCGACTTGATTAATTAGTCGTATATAATATTTCTTTATAACATTGTTTATGGTAGTTACTCGATTAATAAACTTGACTCATTTTATGCTATTCGAACATATATACATATTTATCTTGATAATTAAATTGTTGCATGTACATAAAGACGATAATTAAATACTTGAGTTGTATTTTGAAAACTATACAAAATTATTTTTACATAAAACCCCTCAAGTTATACTAAATTACAATAAGGACCCTAGTAAACATAGGTGTAAGCGGGACCAGTCTCTAGAGCCTCAGGTGTTGGGTTTCCTTAGCACCTTGTCTAGGGTTTGGAATAATCACACATGCCACAATTAAATTTTTAAGGTGCTAAGTAAACTAAACTAGGATCTTAACTAGAATTTTTAGGGTAACAATGAATAAGTATCACATACAAATAAGAATCTATCACTAAGTGAAGAAATTACAACCTTTGTAGACCTCCCTTGGTGACTCTTTAGACCTTTGAGAGTTTGGAACAGATTGCTAGAGGTATTTCTCGTCCACGATGATCCACCCGAAGTCCCTTTGCACAAAGCTCCTTGTTTCACTTGATCTTTGAAAAGAAGTGGAGCAAACGCCTTACACAAATGGGCTAGAGAAGTGTAGAATGGTGATGTGGTTTGTATTCTCTATTCAAAACCCTTTTTTTTATCAACCTCACTCACTAGAAATTTCAAGAGAGCTAGGAGGAAGAAGAAGATGATGGCAAAAGCTTTTCTCAAAGTTAATGATTATAGAAAATAAAAATAACAAAGATATATCCCTAATGCTAAACCATGGTTAACTAATATCTAGATATTTTAGTGTTGAGTAAAAAGACAAATGAGGTTTAAACCATGGTTTGAATTAGGTCAAAGCATAGTCAAGTGTGGATAATAATCAACCATGATTTAATCTCATTTCTATTTCTTTTTCTCAAAACTAATATATATCTATATATAAATGAACCATGTGAGTCTTTCATTGCCACCACTTATGTATCATCAACCATGATACAATGTGTGCATGTATGTGTGCATGCACATCATCATGTGCATCAACATAAACATATGCATACATGCATGCATACAAATAGAAAAGGGCTTAATAAATAATTAAGCTAAATGTCTATGTTAAAATCAACACTTGATTTAACAAACCGGTCATATCACATACAACCCGACCAATAGAAAAACACCCGATTAATATACGGTATCACATACACGCATTTAATCGGATCCCCGCGCATATCTCATATGCACACCACATCTTTTCGCCTGAGCTAGGAAACTCCTGTGTGGGACTCTAAGACTCGTCAATACGCCGGCAGTAGGTGATGATATATCAAACACCTACAAACCGCAAGCGGTCAGCTAAACGTAATGGCCACCCGGGTATTGAGCGATCAGAAGAAAACCAGCGAAGCTGTCAAAACTCCCGTCAAGCCAACTGGCAACACTTACCGTACAGTTCGGTCTTTCGTTAGATATGTTGCATATCGAGTCTAGGGATGGAATCGTCGACCCCAATAACTCAATAAGTCATGCCGGTGTATAGATCATAACAGATCGAGAAACTACTGATAACACTTATTAGTAAATCTCAGCAGTCCTAACCAGTGACTTCCTGTTATAGCCAATCGAGCATAGCACAACATCAACCCCCAATACCGGGAGAGACGAAACCCCTCCTATCGCTCATTTCCTCCATATGCCTCGGGACTGTACCTAAAATCCACCTATTTGCACGACTCAGTAGAGCCGTGGTAGGGTGGAGATCAAAATACAGTAGGAGGACACACAAGACTCTATGACGATCTCGGGTCTACAGATTAACCTGTACCAGTGTCACCTGAGAACTGCTATTCGACGATAGATATAATACCACATAGGAGTTCTCGGCGAGTCCGTTCAGTGTACCCAGTCTCCACTGAACACCCGCATACAATCTTTGGTGTCACCACACCAGATGGATATGGGATCATCCATCGCCCATCATATGGGACAAGAATGGTATACGCTAGTCTACTCTGGAATATCGATGTCCCGTCTCAATACACCCACTACTAGGAACAGTTAAAGGATATACTTATAAACTATAGGTGTCCCACTAGTATGATCTGCATCATAGTCGCAGTAGTCAAGCGAATATCCTATGGGCTTTATCAACATGTACTAAATGAGTAAGATGTATGATCAAATGAACATGTCAAGATAAAGTAAACCGATAGCATACTATCATGTCGAGCAAGAAAGTCATCTATATACATATATACATGTCCAAGCATCCACTATACATATAATGGCCTCTAGGGCATACATATATCCAACATCAGGGAGCCGGAGATATAGGTGCTTGCGTATTTAAGGCAGACAACTTAACAAACGCTGTTATCAACACGGTAATCGTCTTTGAAAAAGACACAAATCCTTCCGTCCATGTGCAGCGGTTACCGATAACATCAAAACTTAATTCATCTCACAACTCACAAGAAAATAAAAGAAAAATGGAAAATGAAGAGATAAAGAGGCATGGTGTTTAATAATTGAGGTATGTGCTTATTTTCTTGACTTGGAATGTTCACACACATACACACTCTTACCTACTGCTAGCCGAGCTAACTGCATCCCCCATCTCCACAATTCCCCATCTCACTTCCACATCAAAACTCTTCAAGAAATGCATCAAAAATCCATACAAAGTCTCACCAATTCATAATTAAATCTTTACCCAATTTTCCTTGTACTAATCTAGCATGGATCTTAGAGCAAAGAGGCAATTTGGGAGGCTAAGTTTGCATGTTTGATCTCAAAATTTATGAGGTATAAATATTACTCAAATTGTTATCTTGTTAGTTTTGGCTTTAATTTAATTTTTAATTAGGTGTTAGTATAGTTTAATTTCAAGATTTGCATGTTTAAGAGAAGGGTTTGGTTTAAATCAAGGTTTTATCATCTAATTATGGTTGTAATGTGTAGTTTAACATCTTAAGACATGCAAAATCTAAACTAGATGTTAATTTGCTACTTTTAAATTGTCTAAATTAAATAATCTAGTAAGCTAATTTCATGTTTAATCTAAGTGGGTGAAATTAAAATCTAGTTAATAATTGTGAAGCCTAATTAAGATTTTAAATGAATAATTGTGGCAACTAGTTTTGCTAAAATATATAGTTTTGCGCTAAAATGGTTAAGTGATGCTTACTAGGTTTTTGGATTAAATCGATTTTAAATAAGTTTGAGATTTTAATGATCTTCTACCTATTCCCTACAATATTTAATGTGTTGTGAATGCGCGATTGGGTTCTAGACTTGGTAGTTGTCATATTTTGCGACCCTAGTTGTGATTTGTGGCGTTGTCGTGAGCGCGTCTGTGCACCAAGTGCGTGCGCGTCTAGTTAGTGCGCGTGGTTGACTTGAATCGTTGTGTTTGCGACTATTTATATATCTATCATCTTATTTACTTGTGTGCGATTCTAGGATCGGGTACAGAGGCGTCGGACGTGGCGTAGAAAGACAAGGCTGAGATTGGATCAGATTAGCCGAGGTGTCCCGGTGAGTAGATGCACACATCTATGGGGGATCGTCTGGATTGCGTGAGGCCCCCGATAGTCAGGATTACTAGTAGTGCT
Organism: Agapanthus africanus; assembly: GCA_030015575.1. Classification (NCBI taxonomy): domain Eukaryota; kingdom Viridiplantae; phylum Streptophyta; class Magnoliopsida; order Asparagales; family Amaryllidaceae; genus Agapanthus; species Agapanthus africanus. The sequence goes on along the minus strand of JASDDO010000028.1, from coordinate 88,312,378 downwards.
TGTATTTAAATGCGCAGTCTCCTAGTCATTCATCTCATAACATTGTATCATCATAGATATATATGATATTATCTCATAAGACACTTGCACCATTACCATTGGTTCATGCCGCATGTGCACTATTCATGCGAACACACACGCCTTTGGTAATTGCTATGTCATGAACACTATAGAACTTGTTTAGAATCGGTATCTGTGTATGTGCATCATATATGATCTGTAGACGTGTACTTGTATATTCATTTCATCAGGATGGATACGTAGGATTGTTAGTCATATATACATACATCATTGCATCATGATTCATGCATAGCTTCTGGCTGTACTTCGCATGGTATATACTATCGTATCATAGACATCTATCATCACTTACATGTTTACATATTGAGATTCTTCTCGAGAATTTCAGTATTGATGAGATTTCTGGATTTTGGGGAAAACCGCAAAATTTTTATTAACCTATTATGATTTTAAAAATAGAAATTTGAGTTTTCTAGTGATATGATGTGTGTGGCGTCCACCAGGTGTTTTCTCGGTTCTTGAGCTGTATCATATACCCGATTCGAGGAGGGGGTGCACCGTCTGCGGGTATATGGTGGATCCGGTGCGGTACCTTGGGGCAAGAAGATCGCATAGATGACATTGAGTCCGGCAGGGGAGCACTACCGACCGGTTATATATTGACACGGAGGATATCCGGATGATACCGACGTAGTCGTGAGATTTGATGATATGGGTCAATCCGGACTGACGGAGCCCGAGATATTGAGATATTGAGATATTGAGACATTGAGATATTGGGATATATAGAGATATTGAGATATTGGGATATATATATATATATATATATATATATATATATATATATATATATTGTGTCGATACTTGACACGGATTTTCTGTTGATTTCATTGATAATACTAAGTTTATTGTACAGAGGTTTTTCTAAGATAAGAACAAAGATTTTCTCATACCAGACTTATTCAGGTTTCGTTTTGATTATGCATTCATGTTGCATTCATGTTAGTACATCGTATCATATCGATATGCATAGGTTGAGACACATTTGCGTGCATACTTACGATAGCCTTATTAGATGTTACTTAATACTCACGAGTTGGCAACTCACCCCCATTGTGCCACAGTATCTTGCAGGTCCGACCCGTCAGCGCAGTAGCGGCGGGCGTACTTCCTCTTTTGCATCATTGCATCGATTTGCAGCTTTGCTCATAGATAGGTTGTAAGGATACTTTTGTTCCATCTTGTATTATTATTATATCTAGTATACTACATCTACCCTTGTATATTAGACTAGACGGTGAGTCTCGTGAGACTTGTATTTGTGGAGTTTGGTGTCGATACTCATTTGAGCCGACGTGGTGTTTCTCATTTATTCCTTTCAGATGCTTATTTCGCACTTTTGATATACATATTGCTTGTGGTTGTGATTCCGCCATTGGCGAAGAGCTAGCTCCCGCTTGGGGATGCCTTTATTCATTATTTGTATGTATTTTCATGTGTTGTACCCATTTAGGGGCCAGTATTTACAAAGGAGACTCTACCGAAATTTTCGGGAAATTTATATGTTTTTTAAAATGTTTAATGCAACTTATTTGGTTAAAATTGCTTTCTTTAAATAAGTTTTTCTTCACTCTATTTCTTTAAATGGTTTAGATTTCTTGGCTTTGGCTTACATAGATTACGTATGATTTGAGACGTTTCGTAATTTAAGTGCCGGTCACGTTCCGTACCTTCGGGTCGTGACACCTCTCCGGCAAATGCCGCCTCTACAGCTATCTAATGAAGAAGGGGACCACGTTCGTTTGGGATCGTAAATGCAAAAATGCACTGGACGAATTCAAGCAATATCTGCAGAACCCGCCAATACTGACCACTCCGGTCAAGGGAAAGCCTCTCATCCTGTACACAATAGCCCTTGAAGGTTCTCTAGGCGTGCTATGGGCACAGGAGAACGATCATGGAAAGGAGAGACATCTCTATTATTTGAGTCGAGTTCTCCTGGGGGCAGAAAACAACTACTCCCCCATCGAAAAGCATTGCCTAGCACTGATCTTCACGATAACGAAGCTTCGACAATATGCCTTGGCGCATGAGGTCCATCTCATATCAAAGGTGGATCCTCTTAAATATTTGATGTCAAGATCCATACTAACGGGAAGTCTTTCCAAATGGGCCCTCCTCTTAATGGAGTTCTCGATAATCTATCGGCCCCTCAGGGCAGTGAAGGGCCAGACCATCGCTGACTTCCTCACTGAACATCCAATACCAGCCGACTCTCCCTTAAATTGCGAATTGCCAGATGAATACGCGTTCGATGCAATCGACAGAGGGGAGAAAGGAAATAATGCCCGATGGGAACTCTACTTCGATGGAGCATCTTCTATAAAAAAAAGCGAAAGAAAAATACCCCCATGATTAAAGCCGGGTTGGGCCTTATCTTCGTGACTCCGCAAGGAGGGATAATGCTTTTCGCCCTTTCATTAATAGAGGCGAGAACAAACAATGAGGCTGAGTACGAAGCTTTGATAGTAGGTCTTGAGATTGCTGTTGACATGAGCATCAAAAACCTCCTCATATATGGAGACTCCCAGCTAGTTGTTAGTCAAGTAAATGGCGACTATCAGACGTGAAAACCGGAGTTGGTAAAATATGGCGAAAGAGTGCGGCAACCGCTGACTCTAATTCCCTTCTACATCCTGGAAAGCATACCGCGGGCGGAAAATAGCAAGGCGGATGCGTTAGCCAAGCTCGCTAAAGAATCGACCGACGAAAACCTCGATGACGTAAGGATCATTGTGCAAAGCCGTCGGATTCTCGCGCCAACAGAAATATCTCCGGAGTCGTCTGAAGGAAAGGAAGTGACCAAACAAGCAGCCGACCAAATAGAAGACGAAGAAAAGGCTAAGGATCGGAGAGAAGTCTTCATAGACTACTTCAAATCCCATCAAACACCCAAAGACGCGTCGTCAAGATATCAGCTCATGAAACGAGCTCTATCGTTCGCCTTCGTCAATGATGCTCTATATAAGAGATCATTCGACAGTTTGTGGCTAAGATGCTTGGGACCGGAGGAAGCAAGGAGGGTCGTCCAAGAAACTCACGACGGACTTTGCAGTTCCCATCAAGCTGGGCCAAAGATGAAGCTGAAGATCAAGAGAATGGGTTACTTTTGGCCCACGATGATTCATGACTGCTTCGAATATGCGAAGCAGTGTTACTCATACCAAATTAACGGGGACTTCATCCACCAACATCCAAATCCGCTACACCAAATGGTAGCCAGCTGGCCGTTCGAAATGTGGGAAACCGATGTAATTGGGCCCATCGAGCCGACATCATCCAAAAGACATAGGTTCATACTGGCAACAACCGATTACTTCTCTAAGTGGGCAGAGGCAGTACCGCTAAGGGAGGTGAAGACAGAGAACATCCTCCATTTCTTCAGGACGCATGTCATCTACCGTTTCGACACTCCACGACGAATCATCTCGGATAATGGGCCGGCTTACAGGAGTCATAAGATTATCCGCTTCTCACAGCGCCATAATATAGATTGGAGAGACTCTTCAGCCTATAATCCTCGAGCTAACGGTCTAGCTGAGGCTTTCAACAAGTCCTTGACGAAGATCATAAAGAAAACGGTGTCCAGAAATAAAAAGGACTGGCACGAGAGACTGCATGAAGCTCTCTGGGCTTAACGAACCACGTTCAAAACGGACACGAATACAATGCCATTCGCGTTGGTATTCGGCACGGAAGCGGTACTTTCCTTGGAGATAGAGCTACCCTCTCTACGAGTGGCAGTTCGATACGAGCTTACGGATGAAGAAAATGCCCATCTTTGACTTGAGGAGCTCGATGCCCTCGATGAAACTCATCTCATGGCGCAGCAAAACCTGGAAGCTTACAAAGCAAGGATGACGCACTCATATGAAAGATTAACCAGGTCGAGAACATTCCGCCAAGGCGAACTCGTGCTTGTCGTAAAAAGACCTATGATCCCCAACCGTGCAAAGCGGGGGAAATTCGAGCCGAACTATGAGGGTCCGTACATCATAGACAAGATCTACCAAGGTGGGGCCTACTTGCTCATGGATATGCATGGCGAAAGACCCTTCCGGCCAATAAACGGCCGGTTCCTTAAGAAATACTATGTTTGACAAGTCACAACTTAGGTTAATGATAGATGACGACGCTCGTGTCCGCTAGCTGTCTTCCTGAGTCAAGACTATATAAGTAGTATCCGGCAAAACTTCACCTCGAAACTAGCAATGGACCGAGATGTCCCTAAACTAACAACGGACCGAGATGTCCCTAAATTAAATACGTCGCCTGAAACACGGTGATGGTGGAATTCAAGTCCACAAGTCCCAGCGGCGAAGACTGCAACTTAAGTCCTGCTGGCCGCACAGCTGCCCTGGTGGCGAAGTCTCCCATAAGTTCCGTTGGCGAACAGAGGGGTAAAAAATGGTACGTCCACAAGAAAAATGGGCACGGATGAAAACCCGAAAGGGCGCCTTGAGTAAAAACAACAGGGCTACCGGCGAGCATGTGAAAACCTGAAATGGCACAATCTTGTTGTTAAAAAAATGGTACGTCCACAAGAGAAATGGGAACGGATGAAAACCCGAAAAGGGCGCCGTAAGTAAAAACAACAGGGCTACCGGCGAGTTTGTGAAAATCTGAAAGGGCGCAATCTCGTTAAAATAAAGACACCTGCAAGGTCCTCTCGACCTTATGAGGAGAAAACACCTGCATGAGATCCTTACGACTCACAAGGGAGCAAAACACTTAGGGATCCCCACAATTCCTAAGGAGAAATTACACTTACGAGATCCTCACGACTCGTAAGGAGAATTCCCCCCTATGAGACCCTCACGGCTTATAGGGTTCAGAAGCCTTAAGATAGAGGACCTGAACCTGTTCTTAAGCCATCACACTCCCCAAGTTGCCCTACAGGCAGTCCAATATCGGTCTTTGTATACAATCCACGGGCACAAAAAAACGTTCCCTCGCCTAGTTCCACCAATGACAAGAAATGTACTCATATGATGATTAGCACTTGTAGGTCCTCTCGACTTAAAAGGAGAAAATACTCTTATAAAATCCTTACGACTTAAGAGAACACACACTTAGGAATCCTCACGATTCCTAAGGAGAAAATACACCTACGAGATCCTCACGACTGGTAGGGAGAGATATCTTTATGAGACCTTTACGGCTCATGAAGTCAAAAAGCCTTAGTTCGCAGGATCCTAACCCAGTTTGCTAAGCCACCTGTTTTCCCCAATCAGAGCAAAACTCTGTTCAAATTTCAAAATTTGAAATGAAGCAGCGCTTCATAATAGCGCCAGCATTGAGAGTCAAAGACTCTAAGGCAGCGCTCACGTGCAAAGCACATGAGCGCTAGTGCTAAGGGCGCTGCAGCGCACCACGTGCAAAGCACGTAAGCGTTAGCGCTAAGTGCACTGCAATCTAAGCAGCGCATCACAAGAGTGCTAGCGCTAGAACTAAATGTTCCCAACCGTTGGATCAAAGATCTAACGAACATGATTAAAAATCATCAGCTGACCAAAATAAAATTCGGTTAAGAAAACATTCTTCAGAATCTTTCCAAACAAAAAAGATTTTGCTCTGCAAAATCAGAGCACCGTTAGATCAATGATCCAATGGTGATCAAAAAATCACCAAAGTACAGAATAAATTCTGTATGGGAAAAGATTTCCTAATCTTGTTAAAAACAAGAAGATTGCCTTCTGTAAATCAAAAGCCCTTGGATCAAAGATCCAACGGGGGAAACATTCCCAAATCAATTAGAGAAAAGATCTCTTCAACTGATTGAACAAATCATCCTTGCCCTATATAAAGGCCCCAAGACTTCAAGTCTCGGAGAGAGGAACCCCCCCATAAACTTTGAAAAAATTCAAAGACGAAAAGCAAGCTCTCAGAAGAAGAAGATTTTCTTCAAGATAAAAAAAAGGAACAGAGAGATCATCTCATATAAAAAGAAGAATTTACTTCTTTTTCTAAGATCATAGATCTATAAGACCAAGGTCTTTCACAACAGAGATCAAAGTATCTCATCACAAAAAAATAAGGGGAAGAACTTAATTTTCTTCAGATCATTGATCTATAAGACAAATTGCCTTTCAGTGATTATAATATCTCATTATAAAAGGGGGGAGAATAATTTAATTCTCTTAGGATCACAGATCCAAAAAGGCAAAGCGTTTCACCAAAAATCTAAGAGGTTGAAACATCTCCCATAAAAATAATGAGAACTTTGTTCTTAGATCCATGAGACAAAGTCTCTTATAAGAGAGAGAATTTAATTCTCAGAGCGCAGAACAGCCTAAAAAGAGGCATAGTGCTCCAATTAAAAGAAAAGCCTTAGCGCTCCAAATCTAAAGCCTTAGCGCTCCAAATCTAGCGCACAACGCTCCAAATCTAGCGCACAACGCTCCAGAGCCTTAGCGCTCCAAATTTCATAAGAAGCGCTCTGCGCTCATGATCTATCCCTCAGCAAATCTAGCGCACAACGCTCCAAATCTAGCGCACAGCGCTGCAGAGCCTTAGCGCTCCAAATTTCATAAGAAGCGCTCTGCGCTCATGATCTAGCCCTCAGTGCCAAGCGCACCACGTGCTCCTCACGTGTGCGCTACCTAAACAGAAGCTCAATGCGCTCATTTACTGGCGCTCAGCGCCAAGCACGCCACGTGCTCCTCACGTGTGCGCTACTTCACCAGAAGCGTAATGCGCTCATTGTCTGGCGCACAGCGCCAAGCACGCCACATGCTTCTCATGTGTGCGCTAAACGAACATAAACTGTTCTTTGAATAATAAAAGCCCCAGAGTTATAATGAGTGCTCAGCACTCAATAAAAGACAAAAAAGGTGTCAGAATCCAAACCAATGCTCGGCATTGCTAAATGTTCAACATTTTAACTGAGTGGGCCGAGCCCAAAGTGGCCACAGAACCCTCATTCAGATTAATTGAGCCCATAAGCTCATAAATCTTTGATCTTAGTCCCAAATTGGATTACAGATCTCCCAACCAATATTGGTTCAAGGTACATCTCTTCACTCCTCTGATATTTGTCGTTGTAATCCTTCAACGTCTTTAGAGAGGTGACGGGTCCCGACAACCAAGCATTCTACGGACTGTGGAGTCCTTAAACTCATGGACTATGATGTCCTTAAACTTTACAGATTATGACGTCTCTAAACTACCACGGACTATGGGGTCCTTAAACTCATGGACTATGATGTCCTTAAACTTTACAGACTAAGATGTCTTTAAACTGGAACGCAAAGTCCCTAAACTAAAACAATAGAGCCCAAATGCTTTTTTGTTGGATCCAAATGATCTTGTTAAGTTGATCTTAGTCTAAAATTAGACTAACGTATCCTTAACAAATCGTTAAGTTGATCTTAGTCTAAAATTAGACTAACGTATCCTTAACAAACGTTTAAGTTGATCTTAGTCTCAAATGAGACTAACGCATCCTTAAACCCAACCCCAAACCCATATTTAAGAAAATATGGATTTGGACTAATCCACGCCCTACGAGCGACAATATAAATTAGTCTCCGTATACAATCCACGGGCAACCAAAAATAAAACAAACACAGACGACACGAAGTGACCATCTGGAGAAGGAGAAAATGGTTACCGCGATGCGGTAGCGTAATTAACTGCAGGGGCTTGCGCCTGCAGGAAAGAGCGTCCCCACAATAAAAAACCTCTCAAACAAGGGAGAATTTGACGAAGTCTGCTACAACGGCCGCATCCGTCTAAACCTTCGATAAATGGTGCCATAAATCAATTTGGCATCTTCGGAGAGGTGGACGGATAGCACCAAATAGCATCTGCCCTCGAAATTCAGGCCAGACGTCCTAACGTCTCGGTCCTGGCTTTCGGCGGTGAACAGATTCTGGCACGCCCGGTGGGACCCTTTTCCTCTTTCCACTCCACACTTCGTGTGTCGTGTTTCGCGAACAAATCGTGGTTTGCTAAGTTTGCCCCTGGATTCGAGGTACTAAGATTGGGTGTCTTGCTTCGTGCAGAAAACAGAAGATCAATGGCTTTCAACTGCACAAATTGCAACAAGTGCAACAACTCTCACTCCGTCCCCACCGGAGGAGTGACCTACGGGCCTCAAGCGGCCTCCCTTTTCACAATGCCGGTGGAACAAGTGACCCAAGCCACCACTGGGCTATTCTTCGGGACCATGATCCCACCAACGAGCTTCAACGTTCAATTTCTAGCGCAAGAAGCTCCGAAAAAGTCGGTCTTTGATCGGCTTGCAACTACTGTGGCCCCTCTCAACGGGTCGCCCAAGTCCACTGCCTCAGTTTTCAACAGACTAGGCCGAAGCTCAGATAGGCCCATGAAGAAGCCCACAATTCCCGAAGAGGTTATCCCAAAGTGGATATCCATTCCTACTCTTAAAGTCACCAAGGCGGCTTCTCCTGCTAAGGGGTCGGTCTTCACAAGACTGGCCATTTCAGCTCCTACTCCACGTGAAGTCATGAAGGCTGTTTCCCCTGTTCGAAAGTTGGCCTTCGCAAGACTGACTATCCCTTTTCAACGGACGTCAGTCTTCGACAGGCTAGCGCCAATAACAGCCTCTCCTCAAAGCAGGGGGCATGGAAAAGCTGATTCAACAATGGAGGTGGTCCTGGCCGCTCGCCATGCTCGTCATTGCCACTGGCGCCGAGTGAGGAAGGCTGGGGGAAGCTCTCCTTCCGGACTGACTCCACCAGCACCGATGGTGGAAATTGATGCTGCTGTTCCAACTGGGAACATCTTTGAACCACTCAGGAGGGTCCGCAAGAACACTCTGACTGCCGTGCTGAAAAGATCTCCCCCACCTGTGGAAAATGTTACAAAGGTAGAGCCAGAACAACACCCTCAGCGGCTGTCCACTAAAATTCACAGGGTCTGGAGATGGGTCCAAGATTCTGTGGTTAACCAAGACTACTCCCGCCAACCAAAGAAAATGAAGGTTCAGCAAGAGAATGACCACCCTGTCAAGCCACAGAAGGTGTCATCTGTTTAGGCGCCCGCTGCAATGGCTCCCTCAACTTCGACCACCCACAGAAGAAAGAGGCCGGAGAAGATCCATGCGTCTTTGGCAAATCGTAAGGACACTGAATCTAAACGCCCTAAGTATGGGGGCATGGTGGTGCATACTGTTTATATGGCTTCCGGAAAAGAGGATAGTCGTATCTCTATGGGTCACCGGCCACTTACACGGTCTGTGGCTAAGGCTCAGGAGCAACAACAACAAAAGCTCCAAGAAATGCTGACAGCCATGGCTGCACTCACTGGACCAAAAGCAGGCCCGAAAACATCTACGGAGCAGCGTCATGAGCAGGAAACGGATGCCGAATTATTTTAGAGAATGCTTGAGAAGAAGGACAAAGAGGCAGCGGAACAAGCTGCCAACATAAAACGAATGGCGCTTTTATTCCAAGACATGGTCGGGATGATGTTACAGCCGGATCCTCCAGCTGAAGACCCTCCGATTATCCTTGAAGACGATAGGGGAGAGACATCGAACCCTTTTCCTGCTTGTTCAGCAGCTAAGGAAGAGACCATTTCCAAAGCCGCCCTAGATGACTATATCGCTCAACAGATACGAGCTCATCAGGCGAACGAAGCGGCCGGCCAAATTGTTAAGACTGGACGACCCTATCCGGGTTGGTACGACCAAATAAAGTACCCGCCGGGATATACGATCCCTAAATACCATATATATAAGGGGACGGGGAATCCACACCAGCACGTTGCTCAATTCAGAGCCTTGTGCGGTAATACTAGGGGTGAAGACAAACTACTGCTTCACTAGTTTATTGGCAGCTTATCGGAGACATCGTTTGAATGGCACTCCGAGCTCTCGAACGACTCCGTTAAGACATTTGCAAAAATGGAGTTACTATTCACACGAAGATTCACAAGCGCCAGTGAACGCACCCCAATCATGGCATTGATCAACGCCAGGGTAAAGCCGGGCGAAACATGGGTTCAGTACGTGATACGCTGGCGAAATCTATGGTCAAAGTGCGAAAAATGCATAGAGGAGGTTCCTGCAATAGGCATGTTCATGGGTACCCTTGATCCGCAGGCGACTATATCTCAATTCATGATGTTCTTCAAGATGACCACTTTCCATGCCTTGATTGACAAGCTGGCCTAAATGGACCAGATGGGCCATAGACCGTTCTCTTCAAAGACAGAGCTTTGAAATGAAAAAGGCAAATTGAAAGCGACCTTTGTTGCCAGCGCTCAACCAAGTGGCCCGAAACTATTGGATATAGTGCCCTCAGAGTCAATTATTGGATCACAGGTACGTGATTGTAATGATTGAGGGAGGACCTATGCCGGTAGGACAGTCTTACTCGAGATGATAATATGCTATCTGGTTTATTTCTATCATCGTATACTGCTTTAGGTGACCTTACGAGTCGCTATTGCACGTTGATAGAGCCCCTAGGATTCTTGCTTGACTACCAGCAGTATGAGGGCGATCATATACGTGAGAGCTGGAGTCTATAAGCACATCCTTAAAAGGTCCCTAGTCGTGGGAGTTTTGAGACAGGGCATCGATATTCCAGAGTAGACTAGTGTATACAGTTGAGACCCCGACGAGAGGCGGTAGCCGGTCTCACAATCCACTGGTGTCAGTTGGTTCACCTAAGATGTATACAGGTGCTCATTGGGTTATGAGTACACCGGACAGGACTCGCCGGGAGCCTGCTAGTTGGTATTATACCTGACGTCAGATAGCAGTTCCCTGGTGACATGTGTACAGGTTAGCTCATCGACCTAAGATCGTCATTTGTCTCGTGTGAGTTCCCACTGTACTTAGATTACTACCCTACCACGCTCAAAGGAGACGTGCAAACAGGTTTTAGTTGGGTACACTCCCGAGCCACATGGAGGCAGTGAGCGGATCTGCAGGGGTTCGTCTCTCCCGGTATTGGGGGTGAGGTCGCGCTGTGTCTAGGAGAGCCAGTACATGAAAAGTCCTTGGCCAAGGTAGGAGATTTACTGGTAGGTATTCCAGTAGTATCTCAGGGTGTTCTGGGCTACACTCCGACACGACTTGTACCGCTATTGGGGGTCTGACTTTTACCAACCCCTAGGCCCGCCATGCGATGCTCATAGACGAACGGACCGGACTGTACGGATATTATGACTGATAGGCTCAGTAGGGTGTCAGGATGAGTTCGCTCATCGACGTCGCTTTTGGTCAATAGCTGGTGGCCCGTCACGTATGGCTGATACCTCTGACGTGCTAGCGGTTAAATCCACAGCCATAGTATTGATGAGTCTTTAGAGTCCACCACACACACAGTTACTCAAGTTTCGGGCGAAACGCTGTAGAGGCCGTATGGAGATATGGCAGGGTTCGATCAGATACGTGCGGTATTGCACGGATCGTGATCTGACGGGTTTTTACTAGCCGGCTTTGGTTTAAGTCGGATCCTAGTATTAGACAGTGTAGTTTTGTTTCTTTGCATTTGTGTTCAGTGGGAATACAAATGCGGGCATGTATATGCAGTAGCGGGGTTTTCCTGTAATTTATTACGGGATCAGTTTTCTGTAGTTGCCAGTTTGCATTTCGTTCCGGCCGGTTTTCCTTTGTTCCTTTGCGGCCGGACTTTATCGTTGGAGGGGGTTATTTGCAAGTTTGCAAATAACTTATTGTGGAGGGGTTTCTTGCATTTGTGGCTTCATTATAATAGATTTCTCATGATGAGATTCCCTTTGAATCAATCCTTTGCATTTATGAGATTGGATGAGATTAGAAATGGTGTGACCATTTTTCTTCTCATGTTCATACTAATTCTTTCTTGCCTTATTCCATTTTCTCTCTCCAATTATTCTTGTTCAAGAGGGCCGACCACTTTGAGGGATGGGGGTGAGGAAAAATTGATTGATCTCATTTTCTTATTCTTTGCTAAAAAATGAGAGCACCATTTTTCTCTTCAAAAAGTTCTTCTTTCTCCTCCACATTATCAAAGGCAACTAAACTCCAAAGAGACATAGACTCTACACTACACCTACAGCAAATCTTGGACGCGTCGGCTAGCCAACTTCGCGCCCGAGTTGCCTCGGTCCAGAGGTGGGAGCCCGTAAACGAACCCGGCTACGTGGTGCCCTTTCCGACGAGGAGGTGACGGACGGAGATTCCGCGGGAGATCGGAGTGGAGACGAAGACCGAAGGACACGGATCACTTGGTATATCTCTTCACCCATCTTTTAGTTTGCTAGTAGCTAGGTTAATGGCCCGATCCGGGTTAAAAGTGCGCGGTGGTGCCGGTTTGCTAGTTTGCAAAGTTTTTCGTTTCCGCGTTTTCGGCGTCGGATCGACGGCCGGGGCGCCGCCGTGCACTTACAGAAACTGGTTGTTCTCCAAACCAACAAGCGGCAATCCCTTGATGAGAAGTTGAGACGTCCCTACTCATTCCCCCGAGATAAAACAAGGAGACGGTTCGAACTAGCAGTGCGCAACGGACTCATCACTCTACCGGAGCCGAGACACCCACTACAACCGAACGATGTCAACGATCCTAATTACTTTCCCTACCACCGAGTATTGGGCCATCCGATCGAAGACTGCTACGTCTTCAAAAACTGGGTTGAAGACCAATACGAACCGGGCAAGTTCGCGCTATCTGAAAATTGGAAGGTGAATCCGGAAAAATAGCACACTCCTAAAAGGGTGGACACACCGGAGGCATCGTGCTCTTTTATAGAAGAAGCTCCATGGGAGGTCGCTATTTCAGCCAAGACGAAAAGAATGCTGAAAGATCTTCACACATGCTCGACAAACAGGTGGAAAAGCCCGCTAGAGCCTGAGATCATTGAGGGAATGCTAAAACCGCGCCCGACGCCGAGAATTGGTAGCGATGGTCAAAACGCTCAGGCCCAGCCATCAAAGTCTTCAAAGAAGAAGAAGAAGCCCGTAAAGCCTCATGACAAGCGTACAGACTTGCAAAAGCATATTGACGCACTGGAGGAATACAACCAAAAGGCGCGAACCCCGGTCACACTCCAAGAATTTCTCAACCATATCCTGGAGGGCGGAGATAGCGATGATGATGAGGAAGATAACTCGTCACAGGAACCAGAAGATTATGTGGTAAGTTGCCACACGATCTCTCTTTCATCGTTAAATAACAAAGAAGCTCACTCGGCATGAGAAGATAATGTAGAGGAGCTGGGGGAAGGATCAATGCCAAAATCCTTGGAACCGTCAGACGAGATGATCGACATGCTACTAAACGAAGCCCGTCAGAAGAGCAAAGCTGATCGAGAACGCCAAATGGCCCTATTCGAAAGGGCCAAGCGTCGGCGCCAAGTTGGAGAAGCCGTGATAGGGATAGGTCACAAAACACTCCAACCATATCAAATCACACCCTAAATGGGTGTATTCCACATCAGCGTCATGTATCCCGTCATGTAACAAATGCACGTGCATACAGGATAAACAACGGACCGAAACGTCCCCAAACTAACGACAGACCGAAATGTCCCTAAACTAACAACGGACTGAAACGTCTCTAAACTGACGATGGACCGCAATGTCCTAAAACTTGCAGCTGACCGAGACGTCTATAAACTACTATGGACCGCAGCATCCCAAGGCTGACAAAAAAACGGTACGTCCACAAGCGAGATGGGCACGGATGAAAACCCGAAAGGGCTCCATGAGTAAAAACAGCGGGACTATCGGCGAGCTTTGTGAAAACCCGAAAGGGCGCAATCTCGTTAGAAAACACTTGCAAGGTCCTCTCGACCCTGTAAGGAGAAATTACCTGCGTGAGATCCTTACGACTCACAAGGGAGCAACACACTTAGGGATTCTCACTATTCCTAAGGAGAGATTACACTTACGAGATCCTCACGACTCATAAGGAGAACCCTCTTATGAGACCCTCACGGCTCATAAGATTCAAAAGTCTTAAGCTACAGGGATCTGAACCTGTTCTTAAGCCATCACAACCCACAGACTGCCCTACAAGCGGTTCAATATTGACCCTTGTATACAATCCACGGGCACAAATAAACGTTTCCCCAACAGAGTCCCACCACTGATGAGGAATATCTTCATATGGCGAACGACACTTGTAAGTCCTCTCGATTTACAAGGAGAAAACACTCTTGTAAGATCCTTACGACTTATAAGAGAATATGCATTTAGGAATCCCCACGATTCTTAAGGAGAAAACGCACCTACAAGATCCTCACGACTTATAGGGAGAAATATCTTTATGAGACCCTTATGGCTCATGAAGTCAAAAGCCTTAGTCGACAAGATCTTAACTTGGTCTACTAAAGTTAAAAGCCTTAGTTGACAGGATCTTAACCCGGTCTACTAAGCCACCTTTGTTCAAATCCACAAAGGCAAATGATGATTCGCTCCTGGCAATATCCCAGTTGTAGCGATGCTGATGCCTAAATCGGTATTAAATCCCAAGTCCTTTCACGGCAAATGATGATTCGCTCCTGGCAATATTCCAGTCGTAGCGATACTGATGCTGAGATTGGCATCAGGTTCCAAGTTCTACACTCGCGATCAAAAATCAGCGAGCCAAAAATGCATATGAAATAGCCGAAATGATGGGGCAACTTGCAACAAAATCAGCAAGTAAAAATATATGCATACAAAATAACCGAAATGGTTGGGCAACTCGAATAAAAAGTAGCGAGTAGAAAACAAAAAATAGCCGAAATGATTGGGCATCACGAAAAATAGCCGAAATGATTGGGCAACCGCGACTTTCACGATATAAAAAGCTGAAATGATAGAGTATCGCGGAAAGAAATAAAAAAATGATGAAAAAATGAAACTTTTGCCCTACGGGCGAGTCCATACTGACCCCTGTATACAATCCATGGGCATAAACAAAAAGGGAACCACATTTCCCTACCAGGCTTTTTCAAACGGAGAGTCAAATCTCGACGGCCACATCTACAACCTAGAGACCTACAACAGCGTTCCTCCTCATTCCAGCAGGATTTATACGCGACACAAAACAACGGAGCCATGGAAAAGTCCCTAGTTCCAAGTCTCGACGGTTCACCAACAACCTAGAGACCACCTCGACGTTCGTCTCGATACAGCAGACGCGATGTCACCCCATCGTTCTTTCCCCAGAAGGATGTAGACGCGACACAAAACAACGGAGCCACGGCAAAGCCCCTAGTTCCAGGTCTTGACGGTTCACCAACAACCTAGAGACCGCCTCGACGTTCATCTCGATACAGCAGACGTGATGTCACCCCAGCGTTCTTTCCCAGCAGGATGCAGACGCGACACAAAACAACGGAGCCACGGCAAAGCCCCTAGTTCCAGGTCTCAACGGTTCACAAACAACCTAGAGACCACCTCGATATTCGTCTCGATACAGCAGACGCGATGTCACCCCAGCGTTCTTTCCCAAGCAGGATGCAGACGCGACACAAAACAACGGAGCCATGACAAAGTCCCTAGTTCCAGGTCCCGACGGTTCACCAACAACCCAGAGACCATCTCGACGTTCGTCTCGATACAGTAAACGCGATGTCACCCCAGCGTTCTTCTTCCAACAAGATGCAGACGCGACACCAATAACGGAGTCACGGCAAAATCCCTAGTTCCAAGACTCTACGGTTCACAGACAACCTAGAGTCAACCAATGACCTCCCCGCCGGATCAACGCTTTGTCTCAGAAACAAGTCAACCAACCCCAGGGAAATCAGTGTCCTAGGCAAAATACCTCGATTCAGGGAAATCAGCGTCCTTGACGAGAGCATCTCGATTCGCGTCGACCCGTAAGGAAATCAGTGTCTTTGCAAGAATCTCTCGATTCGTCTCATCTCCGAGGAAATCAGTGTCCTTGGAAAAAATCTCGATTCAGGGAAATCAGCGTCCTTGACAAGAGCATCTCGATTCGCGTCGACCCGCATAGAAATCATTGTCTTTGCAGGAATCTCTCAATTTGTCTCAACTCTGAAGAAATCAGTGTCCTTGGCAAAAACCTCAATTCAAGGAAATCAGCGTCCTTGACGAGAGCATCTCAATTCGCATTGACCCGCAAGGAAATCAGTATCTTTGCAGGAATCTCTCGATTCGTCTCAACCCCCAGGGAAATCAGCGTCCTTGGCAAATACTTCGATTCAGGGAAATCAACGTCCTTGACGAGAGCATCTCGATTCGCGTCGACCCGCAAGGAAATCAGTGTCTTTGCAGAAATACTTCAATTCGTCTCAACTCCGAGGAAATCAGTGTCCTTGGAAAAATACCTCGATTCAGGGAAATCAGTGTCCTTGATGAGAGCATCTCGATTCGCGTCAACCCGCAGAGAAATCAGTGTCTTTGCAGGAATACCTCGATTCATGTCAACTCCAAGGAAATCAGTGTCCTTGGCAAAAAACCTCGATTCAGGGAACAACGTCCTTGACAAGAGCATCTCGATTCGCGTCGACCCCCAGAGAAATCAGTGTCTTTGCAGGAATACCTCGATTCGTCTCAACTTCGAGTAAATCAGTGTCCTTGGTAAAATACCACGATTCAGGGAAATCAGCGTCCTTGACGAGAGCATCTCGATTCACGTCGACTCGCAGTGAAATCAGTGTCTTTGCAGGAATACCTCGATTCGTCTCAACTCCGAGGAAATCAGTGTCCTTTCCAAAATACCTCGATTCAGGGAAATCAGCGTCCTTGACGAGAGCATCTCGATTCGCATCGACCCACAGAGAAATCAGTGTCTTTGTAGGAATACCTCGATTCGTCTCAACTCCAGGGAAATCAGTGTCCTTGTCAAAACCTCGATTCAGGGAAATCAGCGTCCTTGACGAGAGCATCTCGATTCGTGTTGACCCGCAAGGAAATCAGTGTCTTTGCAGGAATACCTCGATTCGTCTCAACTCCTAGGAAATCAGCGTCCTTGGTAAAAAAAACCTCGATTCAGGGAAATCGGCGTCCTTGACGAGAACATCTCGATTCGCGTCGACCCGCAAGGAAATCAGTGTCTTTGCAGGAATACCTCGATTCGTCTCAACCCTGGGGAAATCAGTGTCCTTGGCAAAATCTCGATTCAGGGAAATCAGCATCCTTGGCGAGAGCATCTTGATTCGCGTCGATCCGTAAGGAAATCAGTGTCTTTGCAGGAATACCTTGATTCGTATCAACCCCCAGGGAAATCCGCGTCCTTGGCAAATACATCGATTCAGGGAAATCAGCGTCCTTGACGAGAACATCTCGATTCGCGCCGACCCGCAGAAAAATCAGAGTCTCTGCAGGAATATACGACGTCAACAAAGCGGAGCCATGGCAAAATCTCTAGTTCCAAATCTCGATGGTTCACAGACAACCTAGAGACCACCTCGACATTCGTCTCTGTTCCCGTCAAAAATTTCTGCGCAAAAGAGCCCAAGGTATCAAAGGTCAGTGATACGCTTAAGAAAATGCGAACCAGTATTTTCCGGGATTTTTTTTTGACAAACTCCCGAATTAGAAACAGCTAAATTCTGATGATATTGGAAGTATCTCGAAAAACCCTTCGATTTGATATATTATGGGCTTCATAATTCATCCGGAATCAAAAGTTATAAGCAAATATGCTATGCACTGTTCCCTGATTAAAAATCAGGAATTATCTCAATGAGGTATCACGTGCTCACACGTGATCAATGGTCACGTGTTGACACGTGATAGTTAAAACAGAAATAAAAACAAACGGTTGAAGAAGGACCCAATTGGGGGTCACGTGCTCACACGTGACCAATGGTCACGTGTTGACACGTGATAGTTAAAACAGAAATAAAAACAAATGGCTGAAGGAAATACCTCAATGAGGTATCACATGCTCACACGTGACCAATGGTCACGTGTTGACACGTGATGGTTAAAACTGAAGCATAAATAAACGCTGAGAAAAGGACTCAATTGGGGGTCACGTGCTCACACGTGACCAAGGATCACCTGTCAGCACGTGACTGGCTTCGAAAGCCTTACGGTTTAATTGAATTAAATTCTAAAATCTTCTAAATCTTTCCAAATGGAAAAGGATTATGGGGACCGTTGGATTAAAAATCCAAGGGTGATTAAAAATCACCAATTTATGGAAAAATCTTAGACAAAGATTTTCCCTAAATCTCACCGAAAATAACAAACAGAATATCTTTGGATTTAAAATCCAATGGTGAATAAAATTCACTGAATGATTTAAAGGATCATATTAATTATGAAAACAAACAAAATCTTTTAATGAAAGATTTACTAAACAAATTGATTCTTTTCTTTCTCCTATAAATAGGAGCCAAGAAGAAAAGAGAAGGGATTTACCTTTTTGAGAGAAGAACAGAGAGAGGAGAATTTAATTCTCAAGAGAGAAGAAAAGAAAGGAGAATTTAATTCTCAACAAAGAAAACCCTAGGTGAGAAAAGAAAGGGAATCAAAACTTCATACAGAGAATTTAATTCTCAAAATCTAAGAGTTTAACTCTTCTGCAAAGAACTTAGTTCTTCCTCTGGTTGAAGATCTGGAAAGAGCACATCTCCCCGTAAGTTGAGAATTTAATTCTCATCGGGTTGAGATCCTGCCATGCAGATCCAAAACTTAGAGGGGGAATTGAGTTTAGAGAATTTAATTCTCCCAAAACAAATTAGGGTTTAACCCTATATGAGAATTTAATTCTCCCAAACTCACAGGAATTTAATTCCTTCAAGATGGACAGAACTAGGGTTTAACCCTAATTAAGAATTTAATTCTTTCAAGATCATAGGAATTTAATTCCTCTAAAAAGAAATTAGGGTTTAACTCTAGTCAAGAATTTAATTCTTTTACATATATGGGAATTTAATTCCTCCAAAAGAAATTAGGGTTAAACCCTACATAAGAATTTAATTCTTTCATAATAGGAATTTAATTCCTCCAAAATCATGATTAGGGTTTAACCCTACAGAGAATTTAATTCTCAAAATAAAATAAGGAGACTTAAAAGATCTCTGTGCATGAAAAGAGCTGAGGTCACGTGACCCCACGTGACCCTTGAAAAGATCCCTGAAGAAAAGAAGCTTTGAGGCAATGCCTCACGTGCTCCCACGTGACCTTCAAAACGCAAAAAGAAAAAGCAAAGGAAATGAAGGCTTTGGGCGCTCTCACGTGTTACCACGTGACCCCTTGGCAAACGCTTTAACAGTCAGCGTATAAATCCCCATCATGTGTCAACAGGTGATGCTCAAAATAAAAATAATAAAAAATTGTTCAACACTTAATTGCAGAACAAAGTAAAGGAGATCTGGCCCCACCTTATGGCGCCCACACGTGTCCCCACGTGATCCCTTTTTCTTTAGTGTTTAACACTAATTTGAGAGATTTATTTCCAGTATTTAACACTGATTGTTTCTAGTGTTTAACACTACTTTGAGAATCTTATTTCCAGCATTTAACACTGTTATCTTTTAGTGTTTAACACTAATTTGAGAGTTTATATCCAATGTTCAATACTGTGGTTCTCCCGTGTTTAACACTACTTTTAGCCAAATTGGCTAATTTTCCAGAGGCAAAGCCTCCCATTCAAAGTTGAGTAAAAACCAGAACTATAATGTCTATTGCTCAATCAAAGATAAAAATGTTACCAAAGCCCTCAAACTCTTGTTTAGCATTGCTAAATAATGTGGGCTGAAACCAGACAAATGTCTAATGGGCCAACAAAGGGCCAACATTTTGAATCTAATTGGACTTAGCCTAAGTTGGCCATAAGTTCTCAATTCAGACTTAACTGAGCCAATGTGCTCACAACATAATTAATTGATCTTAGTTCCAAATTGGACTACAGATCACTTAATCCATATTGGTTCAAGGGTACATCTCTTCACTCCTCTGATATATGTCGTTGTAATCCTTCAACGTCTTCAGAGAGGTGACGGGTCCCGACAACCAGCAAATCTTACAGACTATGGTGTCTCTAAACTTGGACTGTGGGGTCCTTAAACTCATGGACTATGATGTCCTTAACCTCAGACTGTGGGGTCCCTTTAAACCCACGGACTATGATGTCCTTAACCTCGGACTGTGGGGTCCCTTTAAACCCATGGACCACTATGTCCTTAAATTGGTATTGGACCACTATGTCCTTAAACTGGTCATGGACCACCATGTCCTTAAACTGGTCATCGACCGCAATGTCCCTAAACTAAACAATTGAGTCCAAATGCTCTCTTGTTGGATCTAAACAATCCTGTTAAGTTGATCTTAGTTTGAAATGAGATTAACGTATCCTTAACAAGCGTTTAAGTTGATCTTAGTCTCAAATAAGACTAACGTATCCTTAAACCAACCCCCAAACCCAAATCTAAGAATATGCGGATTTGGACTAATCCACGCCCTACGGGCGACAACATAAATTAGTCTCCGTATACGATCCACGGGCAACCAAAAACAAAACAAACACCCACGACACGAAGTGACCATCTGGAGAAGGAGAATGTTTTTACCGCGACGCGGTAGCGTAATTAACTGCAGGGGCTTGCGCCTGCAGGGAAGAGCGTCCCCACAATCAAAAACCCCTCAAACGAGGGGGAATCTGATGAAGTCTGCTATATCGGCCGCATCTGTTTAAACCTTCGATACACGGTGCCATAAATCAACTTGGCATCTTCGGAGAGGTGGACGGATAGGACCAATTTGCATCTGCCCCGAATTTCAAGCAAGACGTCTGTCTTGCGCGTCTTTCGGCGGGAAACAGATTCTGGCACGCCCGGTGGGACCTTTTCCTCTTTCCACTCCACACTTCGTGTGTCGTGTTCGCGAACGAATCGCGGTTTGTTATGGTTGCCTGTGGATTCGAGATACTTAGATTTGGTGTCTTGCTCCGTGCAGAAAATAAAAGATCAATGGCGTCTACTTGCACGAAATGTTCCAATTGCAACTAGAACTCTCGCTCCGTCCCGTCCGGGGGAGTGACTTACGGGCCCCAAGAGGCCTCCATCTTTGATATTCCGGTGGAATAGGTCACTCAGGCCACTACCTGTCACACCCCGCTTCCCAGTGTACGGCTAAGTGAACGCGACAAGGTCCGCTACGTATGTACTCAGAAGTACACACGCTAAGCGTAGCTAAGCAATATAAAATAAATCACAAGAGACGAAAGATATAGAAATAACAGCAACTTTTATTAATAACATTCTTTGTACAATGCATGAAAGGAAAATACAACTGAAATGAAAAGCAATGCCTAAACAGTGGCATAACAGAAAATGAAAATACTGGAAAGAACAAGGTACAATATCTAAAGCTTGGGATCTTCTTGGAACTGCTCCAAATCTTCACCGGTGGGCTCGATCTCAGCTTGGTCCAACGCACCTGACGACATTCAAAGGAGAAAGAAATAGAATGTCGTCAGCGAACAGGTCGCTCGGTAAGTCCCAAAGGTAAGGAGGAATTAGAAAGACAGTGTAAAAGTATTTTCTAAAGTATATTGTTGAATATTATGGAACATTTGTAGCTTGGTACAGAAGGATGCCAGTGTATACGAGGGGGATCTCTATATGCTAGAGATCAGGGCAAAAGGAAAGTACAAGGAACCGTTATGCCACGGTACAACAGCAATAGGATTCAGGTTAGGTGTCTTAATCTGACCACCTCGTGCCACCTTTAACACCTTCCGCACCAATCTACCCCTTAAACCCCGTTGTGTTTTAACAGTATTGTTGTATTGGAATATGTAAGTTGGGTGACTGACCAAACCATGATATCAGTAAACATGTTGTAACTGTATAATCAGGTAAATGGAATATCAGAATAATGGATGAATATCCATGGTTTGATTCAGTCAAAATGAATATATTGTTAACTGGATTCAGGGATTCATGTATTCAAATTGTGTTGGAATATAAAAGAATATATATTGACTTGAATCATAT
This sequence comes from Agapanthus africanus, assembly GCA_030015575.1. Classification (NCBI taxonomy): domain Eukaryota; kingdom Viridiplantae; phylum Streptophyta; class Magnoliopsida; order Asparagales; family Amaryllidaceae; genus Agapanthus; species Agapanthus africanus. The sequence continues at coordinate 88,290,433 of JASDDO010000028.1, read as the reverse complement.
TCAAGCTAGAAATAGTCAGACTCTAACCCGAGTCAGACTAAAAGAAAGGTAATTTGAAGTTCAATAATTGTAGGGGCCTTATTGTACTTTATAAAGCTTGAGGGGGTTTTATGTAAAAAGTACTTTTGTATAGTTTTCAAAATACACCTCAAGTATTTATTATTCGTCTTTATAGTTATAATGAGTGTGAATTTTATTTGTGTTATTCTAGTGAATATATCCTAATAAAAGTATTAAATGTTTTATTTGAAATTCATGGTATTTTAATGTAACTTTTAATCTTGTAATTTTAGGAAAAAGTGGAAACTTTATATTATAATAAAATAGGTGTTTAAATGATAATTATATATATTAACACAAGAATAATTTTAAATAAATATTTTAATCTCCAAAATCTCATTTTTCTTAAATGTCGTATTTTAAACCTTTCGAGACCAAATACTCCTTGCGGAGGTCTGAATCTCGCACTACTAGCCCGCGGGTGCACGATGAACCGTACTATCCCTAACGGGTTCCCCAAAAGTGGGTTGTAGTGGCACTTTGCTTAGGTTTAACAAAATACTATTCATTTAGAAAAAACGGTTTTATAAATATAAGGTGTTTATTTGTAAAAGAGTATAGTTTTCTGTATTTTAGTTTCTAGGGTTTCCTAAGCCAATTAGCCTATTTCTAAGGGTCTAAACGACAAGTCATTAGAAGCCTCAAATCGCCTCTTCACCGCCAATTGTGGCCAGGTAAGTACAAGTGAGGAGGGAGGGATCCGCTCACGAATCGTGAGACGGGCCTTTTAAAGTTACCCAAGCTCACTTGCCTAACCTAGACACCACAAAATCGGTTTAGATAAACGATCGATATCCATGACATATCGTATTTTCCTTTTATTTAAAATTTTATACAACTTAAAGCTTTCAAGAAAAGATTATAAAGAATATGGTATTTTAGTGAAAAGTCCTGTTTTTCGTATTCTATGTTTTTACATATATCAATTAGGGTTATATTTGTGTGTGTGTAGAGGTAGGTCATTACCTCGTGACTTATTTTATGTTTTGATGAAGTTTAGAGGTTAAACATGATATGTTAAACTTGAAGGTATTAAAGCGCAAGAATACGGTATTTGAAAACGTTATCATTTCATGTGTGAAAATTCATTCAAATTGATTTCTACAAGTTTAGTGATCAAGATAAACATATTTAGGAGTGAGGGATTTAATTAGAACAAGAAAAATAAACTTTATGGTATTTTTATGAAAAGAATACGGTTTTGCAAAGAAGCTATCATTTCATGTGAGAAAGTTTGTTTAAATTGGTTTATGGGTGATTAATAGTCAACATGAATATATGTGGGTGTTATGTATTAGGTGACAAGTGGAAATTTATAGAAAAATCGGATCGGAAATCGTTTTGTTCCGATTTCCGTCGGGTTCCAAAAAGTCGTATTTTTATATTAAAGAAAAGAGAGATAGAAGAGATGGGACTTACGGGTTTGGACAAGCTATGGGGGCTAGGGAAGGTGGTGGTGGTCGATGCGTTGAAAACGTCGCGAAGGTTCTGATCCGGTCGCCGGAAATCCATCGTCGGTTTCGGCAGCGCTTCGCTTCTCGCTCTTCGTACCGAGTTCTCAAGAATTTGGGAGAGTGGACTTAGAGTGGTGAGGTGAAATAATAGAGGGTAGGGGTCTTTATATAGGGCTAGGCTAGGGTTAGGGTTAGGATTAAAAAATATTTTAAAAAATATAAAAATCATTAAAAATTCATTCAATTTGGACTTAAAAGAGGTTTAATGAAATATCTGTAATAGTACAGGGAAAATAGATCATGCAGGGAGGTTGACCAAGTCAACACGAAACTTTTTCGTGTTGACGACCCGGCCGACCGGCCGAGTCCGGCCGGCGGCGCCGGCCGATTCGGCCGAGTCGCCGGCCGACTTAGCCGAGTCAGGGCCGAGTCGGGTGTCGTTGGGTAGGGTTTGGTCTGGGGGAGATTTTGGTATACTTTATTTTTTATAAATTGCATTAATTTGTGAGTTATGGCTGTTTGACCGTTTGACTTCCTAAAAAATTTAAAACAAAATGATATAAAAATTATGTGGGGCATGGGATTCGAACTCTGGTGGCTTGGTTCAGCAGTGCAAGATATTACCAATGAGCTACAAGCTCCTTCTTATAATTATTGTAAGGAAATAGATACTTAAATTGTTTCCAGCAACATCAATACTCCAAGTATACATCATATTTAAAACAAATTTTGGTATACAAAAATTGGAGTTGTTACACTACTGGATTGTTCTTCGGGACCATACTCCCGCCAATGAGCTTTAATACCCCTCTGCCGTTTCAAGAAGCTCCGAAGAAGTCGGTCTTTGATCGGCTTGCAACTACTGCGGCCCCTCTCAACGGGTCGCCCAAATCCAGTGCCTCGGTTTTCAATAGACTGGGTCAAAACTCCAATGGGCCCATGAAAAAGCCCACAATACCAGAAGGTGTTATCCCCAAGCGGATAGCCATTCCTGCTCCTGAAGTCGTCAAAGCAGCTTCTCTTGCTAAGGGGTTGGTCTTCACAAGACTGGCCGTTACAACTCCCCATCCAAGCGAAGTCGTTAAGGCTGCTTCCCCCGCTCGAAAGTCTGCCTTCGACAGGCTGGTCATTCCCTCTCAACGGACGTCAGTCTTCAAGAGGCCGGTACCAACGACCCTTCTCCAAAAAAGGGGGCATAACGAAGTCGCCCCTAAAGTTGAAACAATCCCAACAGCTCGACACGCTCGACGTCGCCACTGGCGCCGAGTAAGGAAGGCTGGGGGCAACTCTCCCTCTGGGCTAACTCCACCAGCCCCAACGGTGGAAGTCAATGCTGCTGTTCCAACTGGGAACAGCTTTGAATTGCTGAACAAGGTGCACAGGAATTCTCCTACCGCCGTACTGAAAAGATCTCCTCCATCAGTGGAGAACGTCGAGGAAGCAAAGCCAGAACAGTCCCCTCAGCGGCTGTCCTCCAAAATCTACAAAGTCTGGCGGCAGGTTCGGGACTCAGTAATTGATCAAGATTACCCTCGCCGACAGAAAAAGGCGAAGGTTCAACAAGAAGAGAACCGTCTTGCCAAGTCATAAAAGGTAACAGCTGTCTGGGTGCCCGCTGCGACACCCCCCTCGACTTCAACTGCTCAAAAGAGAAGGAGGCCAGAGAAAGTCCCGGTGACCGCGGCGAACCGCAAGGACGCTGAACTTAAACGCCCCAAGTTTGGAGGCATGGTAATACATACCGTTTATATGGCTTTCGGAAAAGAAGAAAGCCATGCTTCTACGGGTCATCGACCGCTTACCCGATCGATAACGAAGGCTCAGGAGCAACAGCAGCAGAAACTTCAGGAAATGCTGACAGCCATGGCCGCACTCACTGGGCCGAAAGAAAGCCCAGAGACCTCAGAGCAGCGTCGAGAACAGGAGACTGACACTGAGTTCCTCAGAAGAATGCTCGAGAGGAAAGAAAAAGAGGCTGCGGAACAGGCAGCCAATATAAAACGAATGGCTCTGTTGTTCCAAGACATGGCTGGGATGATGTTACAGCCGGAACCGCCAGCTGAAGACCCCCCGATAATTATCGAAGACGACAAAGAGGAGACATCGAATACCCTTCCGGCTCTTTCAGCAGCTAACGAGGAGACCATCTCTAAAGCCTCGCTCGATGATTATATCACTCAGCAAATACGAGCTCACCAGGCGAATGAAGCGGCCGACCAAATTGTTAAGACCGGACGACCCTATCCGGGCTGGTATGACCAAATAAGGTATCCGCCGGGATATACGATCCCTAAATTCCACGTATATAAGGGGACGGGAAATCCACATCAGCACGTCGCTCAATTCAGAGCCATGTGCGGCAACACTGGAGGTGATGATAAATTGTTGCTCCGCCAGTTTGTTGGCAGCCTATTGGAAACGGCATTTGAGTGGTACTCTGAACTCCCAAATGACTCTATCAAGACATTTACGGAGATGGAGCTGCTGTTTACACAGAGATTCGCGAGAGCTAGCGAGCGTACCGCGATTACCGCATTAATTAACGCTAGGGTAAAGCCAGGCGAAATGTGGGTGCAATATGCAGTACGGTGGCGGAATTTATGGTCAAACTGTGAGCAGCGCATAGAGGAAGCTCCTGCGGTGGGCATGTTCGTGGGCACTCTTGATCCGCAGGCGACCATCTCCCAGTTCATGATATTTTTCAAGCCGACCACTTTCTAAGCATTGATTGACAAACTGGCCCAAATGGACCAGATGGGTCACAGACCTTCCTCTTCAAAGCCGGAGCCTCGAAACAAAAAAGGGAAAGGGAACGCGACTTTTGTCGCCAATACTCAACAACAGCCAAGCAACTTAAAGCCAGTTGTTCACCAAAACAACGTGCGTCCACGCCCATCGCTCGAGGAGAGACTGGGACGTCCTTACTCGTTTCCCCGAGATAAAACGAGAAGACTGTTTGAGCTAGCGATGCGCAACAGGTTCATCAATCTCCCGAATCCAAAACGACCGTTGCAACCCGGCAAGGCTAATAGTCCCAATTATTGCCCTTACCATCAAATGGTAAGCCATCCAATTGAAGATTGCTTCGTCTTTAAAGATTGGATAGAAGATCAATACCAACAGGACAAGTTCGTATTATCCAAAAACTGGAAAGTGAACCCGCCTCAGCCGCACGCTCTCAAAAAAACGGACACACCGGGGGCATCGTGCTCTTTTGTAGAGGAAGCTCCATGGGAGATCGCTCTTTCAGCCAAGATAAAAAGAATGCTGAAGGATCTCTAATCATGCCTGGCGATCAGATGGAAAAATCCACTGGAACCCGAAATCATCGGAGGAATGCTAAGGCCGCGCCCAATCCCAAAGATTAGCGGTGATAGTCAAAATGCCCACGCCCAGCCGTCAAAGTCTTCGAAGATAAAGAAGAAGAAATCTAAGAAGCCCGTGAAGCTTGGTGACGAACGCACGGACCTGCAAAGGCAGATTGACGCGTTGGAAGAATACAATAAAAAAGCGCGGACTCCAATCACACTCCAAGAATTTCTCAGCCACGTCCTTGAGGACGGAGATGATGCCAATGGAGAAGACTCGTCGGATGAATCTGAAGATTATGTGGCAAGCTGCCTGTGATCTCTCACTCGTCAATAAATGACGAAGAAGCTCCTTACACAGAGAAGCTGGGGGAAGATCCTAAGCCAGAACTTCTAGGACCATCAGACGAAATGATTGATGCATTCCAGAATGAAGCCCGTCTTAAAAGCAAAGCTGGTCGAGAGCGCGAGATGGCCATATTCGAGAAAGCCAAACGCCAGCGACTAGATGAAAGGGTCGAGACACTCCCACCGGATCAAAGTACATCCGCTGCAAATAAAAGCAGGTTCAAGATGAGGAAAAGATTCGCCAAAGCCATATCAATGGGAATGAAGCCGCCACCCTCTGAAGGAAACACTCCTGATGAAGCAGATGTACATCATAGCTACTGCTTATATCATCGAAAGATTGCGCACCCAACCGAAGAGTGTAATGCCTTTAAAAACTGGTGGCAGGGATACGTTGCTCACCGGCAGTGCGGTCAGCAATTGAAGCGCAAAGCTCGTCGGAAACAGAGAAGCACGACAAATGAGCATATGAAAACTGCCGGCAACGGTCACATGGTTGACGGCAGTAGATCGCAAGCTCTCACCTTCGGGAGCAATTCTGGAGAAGAAATGACTCTCATCCCTCTCTTCAAAGAATCCACCTCAGGAAAAGAGGAAGAAAAGAAGAGCTGCGAGAACGTTCAGCTGCGCAATCGCACGCTACCCGAAAAGAATCTCGGACCCGCAAATAAGGGATCGAACAAAAGGGATAAGGGGAATGGAAAAGCGACCTTCATCGCCAACGCTCAACAACAGCCGAGTAACCCGAGACCGTTTGGTCGTCAAAACAACAAGCCGCGATACCTCAATGAGAAGTTGAAACGTCCTTACTCGTTTCCCAAAGATAAAACAAAGAGATTGTTCGAGCTAGCGGTGCGTAGCGGGCTCATCACTCTGCCAGATCCAAAACGTCTGTTGCAGTCAGCAATCCTAACTATTGTCCCTACCACAGAGTAATAGGTCACCCACTCGAAAATTGCTATGTCTTCAAAGGCTTGATTGAGGATGAATACCAACAGGGCAAATTCGCGTTGTCTGACAACTGGAAGGTGAGCCCGCAATGACCACATGATCCGAAAAATATGGACATGCCGGGGGCATCATGCTCGTTCATAGAGAAAGCCCCATGGACCACTATGTCCTAAAATTGGCTGTTGACTGAAACGTCGTTAAACTAATACCAACCCGTAGCACCTTCAGGCTGACGTGGTAAAAAAACGGTATGTCCATAAGCAAAATGGGTACGGATGAAAACCCGAGAGGGCTCCGTGAGTAAAAACAGCAGGACTGCCGACGGGCTTGTGAAAACCCGGAAGGGCGCAATCTCGACAACAACAACAAAACAAAAACGGCATGTCTATAAGCAAGATGGGCACGGATGAAAGCCCGAAAGGGCTCCGTGAGTAAAAATAGCAGGGCTACCGGCGAGAATTGTGAAAACCCGAATGGGCGCAACCTCGTTAAAAGACACTTGCAAGGTCCTCTCGACCTTGTGAGGAGAAACCACCCGCGTGATATCCTTACGACTCACAAAGGAAGCAACACACTTAGGAATCCCTACGAATCCTAAGAAGAAATTACACTTACGAGATCCTCACGATTCGTAAGGAGAACCCTCTTATGAGACCCTCACGGCTCATAAGATTCAAAAGTCTTAAGTTACAGAAACCTGAACCTGTTCTTAAGCGCCCCCAACCTCCGATACTGCCCTACAAGCGGCTAAATGCTAACCCTTGTATACAATCCATGGGCACGAATAAACATCACCACTTAGAAGTCCCATCCGTGACTAGGGATATGTTCACACGGTGAACAACCCTTATAAGTCCTCTCCACTTAGAAGGAGAAAATACTCTTGTAAGATCCTTACGACTTATAAGAGAATACACACTTAGGAATCCTCACGACTCCTAAGGAGAAAATGCACCTACGAGATCATCACGACTCATAGGGAGAAATACCTTTATGAGACCCTTACGGCTCATGAAGTCAAAAGCCTTAGTCGACAAGATCTTAACTCCATTTACTAAGCCACCTTTGTTCGACATCGACAGAGGAAAATGATGATTCGCTCCTGGCAATATTCCAGTCGCAGCGATGCTGATGCTAAGATTGGCACCAGATTCCAAGTTCCGTACTCGCAATCAAAATCAGCGAGCCACACATGCATGCAAAATAGCCGAAATGATGGGGCAACTTTCGACAAAATCAGCAAGTAAAAATGTATGCATGCAAAATAGCCGAAATGATTGGACAACTCGCAATAAAAAGCAGCGAGTAAATAAAACAAATAGACGAAATGATGGGGCAACTCGCAATAAAAAGTAGCGAGTAAATAAAACAAATAGCCAAAATGATGGGGCAACTCGTAAGAAAAAGCAGCGAGTAAAACAAATAGCCTAAATGATCGGGCACCGCGAAAAATAGTCGAAATGATTGGGCAATCGCGATTTTCGCGATATAAAAAGCTGAAATGATAGAGCATCGCAGAAAGAATAAAAAAAATGATGAAAGAATGAAACTTTTTGCCCTACGGATGGGATCACATCGATCCCTGTATACAATCCAAGGGCACAAACAAAGAGGGAACCATACCTTCCCAACAGGCTCCATCAGAAAGCGAAGCCAAATCTCGACGGTTCATAGACAACCTAGAGACAACCTCGGCATTTGTCTCAATATTGCAGACACAATGTCAACAAATGAAGTAAAGGAAGATCCCTAGCTTCAGGGTCTCGGCGTCAACATCGACAACTTAGAGATCACCAACAGCGTTTCTCCTCACTCCAACCAGATGCAAACGTGACGTCAACAACTGATCTCAGAGTCGTAACGAAATGGAATCATGGCAAAGTCCCTAGTTCCAAATCTCAATGGCTACATCTACAGCCTGGAGACCAACAACAGTGGGCTTCCTCATTCTAGCAGGACACAGATGTTGCACCATCAAACGGAGCCACGGCATAGTCCCTAGTTCCAAATCTCGACGGTTCACAGACAACCTAGAGACCATCTCAGCATTCGTCTTGTTACAGCAGACGAGATTTCAACGACGGCGTTCCTCCGCAGTCCAGCAGGATGCAGACGCAACATCAACAAAAGACCTCACGGTCGAAAAAAACCGGAGTGACGGCGAAATCCCAGCTCCACCTCAGCATTCGTCTCGATATAGCAGACGAGATGTCAACGACGGCGTTCCTCCGCAGTCCAGCAGGATGCAGATCCAACGTCAATGAAAGACCTCACGGTCGAAATAAAGCGGAGTGACGGCAAAATTCCAACTCCACCTCAGCATTCGTTTCGTTACAGCAAATGCAATGTCAACAACGGCGTTCCCTCGCAATCCAGCATGATGCAGATGCAACGTCAGCGAAAGACCCCATGGTCGAAACAAAGCGGAGTGACAGCAAAATCACAGCTCCATCATGACATTCGTCTCGATACAGCAGACGCAGTGCGAGCAAATGAAGCGAAGGCCAAATTCCTAGCTTCGGGGTCTTGACGGTAACTCATATAAAACCTGAAAGACTACCGGAGATCATCCCACATGGAATGGTCACCACCTCGACGTTCGTCTCGATACAGCAGATGAAATGTCACCACAGCGTTCTCCCTCCAGCAGGATTCAGACGCGACAATCAAACAACGGAGCCACGGTAAAATCCCTAGTTCCAAACCTCGATGGTTCATCAACAACCTAGAGACAACCGCGACATTTGTCTCGATACAGCAGACGCAATGCCAGCAAACGAAGCGAAGGCCAAATTCCTAGCTTCGGGGTCTTGACGGTAACTCATATAAAACCTGAAAGACTATCGGAGATCATCCCACATGGAGTGGTTACCACCTCGACGTTCGTCTCGATACAGCAGATGAAATGTCACCACAGCGTTCTCCCTCCAGCAGGATTCAGACGCGACAATCAAACAACGGAGCCACGGCAAAATCCCTAGTTCCAAACCTCGATGGTTTATCAACAACTTAGAGACAACCGCGTCATTCGTCTCGATACAGCAGACGCAATGCCAGCAAACGAAGCAAAGGCCAAATTCCTAGCTTCAGGGTCTTGACGGTAACTCATATAAAACCTGAAAGACTATCGGAGATCATCCCACACTAGCGCGGAGTGGTCACCACCTCGACGTTCGTCTCGATACAGCAGATGAGATGTCACCCCAACGTTCTTCCTCCAAAAGGACTCAGACGCGACAATCAAACAACGGAGCCATGGCAAAATCCCTAGTTCCAAACCTCGATGGTTCACATGCAACCTAGAGACAACCGCGACATTCGTCTCGATACAACAGACGCAGTGCCAGCAAACGAAGCGAAGGCTAAATTCCTAGTTTCAGGGTCTTGACGGCAACTCATATAAAACCTGAAAGACTATCGGAGATCATCCCACACCAGCGCGGAGTGGTTATGACTCATCGGGGCTCTCCAAAATGAACCTAACCTCAAGTAAAAAGCGGCATGGAAAAATTCCTAACGCTTGCTTTTCCGACGGTCAAACTGCCAAGGAAGATTGCTTGAAGATGTCTTGTCCAGCCCCGAAGGGATCAGAGACACGACAGTTGCAAGGCTGCTCGAACAGGAAGATTACCTATCGAAGAATACATCAGCCAACGCGACGGTACGATGGACAAAATCCTAGTACCACAGACCCTAATGGACCTTCATCATAAAGAGAAGAGGTTAACTGTGACATTAGGACATTCTTACGAGAACTTCTCGATTCGTTTCGACTCGTAGGAAAAAGCCTTAGGCAATGGGGATAAAGACCTGTTTCCTAAGCACTGGGGCCCTGCAAGTCAGTCCAAAATGGACACTTGCATACTATTCACGGACCACACTCTCCAAAGTCGAATCTCGACAAGGAGGGAAACAACCACTTACGAGTCCTCTCGACTTGTAAGGGGGAAAATTCTCCTGTGAGATCCTTACGACTCTTAAGAGAAAACGCACTTAGGAGTCCTCACGACTCCTAAGGAGAAAATACACCTACGGGATCCTCTCGACCTATAGGAAGAAAATTCTTTATGAGACCCTCACGGCTCATAAAGTTGAAAAGTCTTAGGAGACAGATCCTAACCCTGTCACCTAAGCCATCGTTGCCCTATAAAGAGTTCAAGAGGAACTGTTATCTACCATCTATGGGCCACACTTGCCAAACCTACATGCCACCGAAATAGAGAAGTTACTCATGAGCATATAAACTCCTTCACACCAGAGTAAGACATAAAGAAATGTGGGGCTGAAGGTTTGGAACTATATCCCTTAAAAGTTGAGATTTGAGTCAATGATAAATGACGACGCTTGTGTCCGCTCGTTATCTTCTCAGATCAAGATTCTGAAAGTTATATACCAACCCGAAACTGGTCATATGCCATGCATAACTCTGCACTACTTCACCCACGTACATACGTACGTGGGAAAAATAGTGGGGGACATTTGTTCCCATCAAAAATTTCTGCGCAAAAGAGCCCAAGGTATCAAATGGCAGTGATACGCTTAAGAAAATGCGAACCAGTATTTTTCGGGCTGTTTTTTGACAAACTCCTGAATGCGAAACAGATAAATTCTGATGTTATTGGAATCATCTTGAAAAACCCTTCGATTTGATATATTATGGGCTTCATAATTCATCTGGGATCAAAAGTTATGAGCAAATATGCTATGCACTGTTCCCTGATTAAAAATCAGGAATTACCTTAATGAGGTATCACGTGCTCACACGTGATCAATGGTCACGTATTGACACGTGATAGTTAAAACATAAATAAAAACAAACGGCTGAAGAAGGACCCAATTAGGGGTCACGTGCTCACACGTGACCAATGGTCACGTGTTGACGCGTGATAGTTAAAACAAAAATAAAAACAAATGGCTGAAGGAAATACCTCAATGAGGTATCGCGTACTCACACATGACCAATGGTCACGTGTTGACACGTGATGGTTAAAACTGAAGCATAAATAAACGCTGAGAAAAGGACTCAATTGGGGGTCACGTGCTCACACGTGACCAAGGGTCACGTGACTGGCTTCGAAAGCCTTACGATTTAATTGAATTAAATTCTAAAAGCTTCTAAATCTTTCCAAATGGAAAAGGATTATGGGGACCGTTGGATTAAAAATCCAAGGGTGATTAAAAATCACCAATTTATGGAAAAATCTTAGACAAGAAATGATTTTCCCTAAATCTCACTGAAAATAACAAACAGAATATCTTTGGATTTAAAATCCAACGGTGAATAAAATTCACTGAATGATCTAAAGAATCATATTAATTATGAAAACAAACAAAATCTTTTAATGAAAGATTTACTAAACAAATTGATTTTTTTCTTTCTCCTATAAATAGGAGCCAAGAAGAAAAGAGAAGGGATCTACAATTTTGAGAGAAGAACAGAGAGAGGAGAATTTAATTCTCAAGAGAGAAGAAAAGAAAGGAGAATTTAATTCTCAACAAAGAAAACCCTAGGTGAGAAAAGAAAGGGAATCAAAACTTCATACAGAGAATTTAAGTCTCAAAATCTAAGAGTTTAACTCTTCTGCAAAGAACTTAGTTCTTCCTCTGGTTGAAGATCTGCAAAGAGCATATCTCCCCATAAGTTGAGAATTTAATTCTCATCGGGTTGAGATCCTGCCATGCAGATCCAAAACTTAGAGGGGGAATTGAGTTTAGAGAATTTAATTCTCCCAAAACAAATTAGGGTTTAACCCTATATGAGAATTTAATTCTCCCAAACTCACATGAATTTAATTCCTTCAAGATGGACAGAACTAGGGTTTAACCCAAATTAAGAATTTAATTCTTTCAAGATCACAGGAATTTAATTCCTCTAAAAAGAAATTAGGGTTTAACCCTACTCAAGAATTTAATTCTTTTACATATATGGGAATTTAATTCCTCCCAAAGAAATTAGGGTTAAACCCTACATAAGAATTTAATTCTTTCATAATAGGAATTTAATTCCTCCAAAATCATGAGTATGGTTTAACCCTACAGAGAATTTAATTCTCAAAATAAAACAAGGAGACTTAAAAGATCTCTGTGCATGAAAAGAACTGAGGTCACATGCCCCCACGTGACCCTTGAAAAGATCCTTGAAGAAAAGAAGCTTTGAGGCAATGCCTCACGTGCTCCCACGTGACCTTCAAAACGCAAAAAGAAAAAGCAAAGGAAATGAAGGCTTTGGGCGCTCTACCACGTGACCCCTTGGCAAACGCTTTAACAGTCAGCGCATAAATCCCCATCACGTGTCAACAGGTGATGCTCAAAATAAGTATAATAAAAAAGTGTTCAACACTTAATTGCAGAACGAAGTAAAGGAGATCTGGCCCCACCTTTGGGCGCCCTCACGTGTCCCCACGTGACCCCTTTTTCTTTAGTGTTTAACACTAATTTGAGAGCTTTATTTCCAGTGTTTAACACTGATTGTTTCTAGTGTTTAACACTACTTTGAGAATCTTATTTCCAGCGTTTAACACTGTTATCTTTTAGTGTTTAGCACTAATTTGAGAGTTTATCTCCAATATTCAATACTGTGGTTCTCCAGTGTTTAACACTACTTTTAACCAAATTGGCTAATTTTCCAGAGGCAAAGCCTCCCATTCAAAGTTGAGTAAAAACCAGAACTATAATGTCTATCGCTCAATCAAAGATAAAAATGTTACCAAAGCCCTCAAACTCTTGTTTAGCATTGCTAAATAATGTGGGCTGAAACCAGACAAATGTCTAATGGGCCAACAAAGGGCCAACATTTTGAATCTAATTGGACTTAGACCAAGTTGGCCATAAGTCCTCAATTCAGACTTAACTGAGCCAATGTGCTCACAACATAATTAATTGATCTTAGTTCCAAATTGGACTACAGATCACTTTATCCATATTGGTTCAAGGGTACATCTCTTCACTCCTCTGATATATGTCGTTGTAATCCTTTAACGTCTTCAGAGAGGTGACGGGTCCCGACAACCAGCAAATCTTACAGACTATGATGTCTCTAAACTTGGACTGTGGGGTCCTTAAAATCATGGACTATGATGTCCTTAACCTTGGACTGTGGGGTCCCTTTAAACCCACGGACTATGATGTTCTTAACCTCGGACTGTGGGGTCCCTTTAAACCTATGGACCACTATGTCCTTAAACTGGTAATGGACCACCATGTCCTTAAACTGGTTATCGACCGCAATGTCCCTAAACTAAACAATTGAGTCCAAATTCTCTCTTGTTGGATCTAAACGATCCTGTTAAGTTGATCTTAGTCTGAAATGAGATTAACGTATCCTTAACAAACGTTTAAGTTGATCTTAGTCTCAAATAAGACTAACGTATCCTTAAACCAACCCCCAAACCCAAATCTATCAATATACGGATTTGGACTAATCCACGCCCTATGGGCGACAACATAAATTAGTCTCCGTATACGATCCACGGGCAACCAAAAACAAAACAAACACCCACGACACGAAGTGACCATCTGGAGAAGGAGAAAGTTGTTACCGCGACGCAGTAGCGTAATTAACTGCAGGGGCTTGCACCTGCAGGGAAGAGCGTCCCCATAAGCAAAAACCCCTCAAGCGAGGGGGAATCTGACGAAGTCTGCTACATCGTCCGCATCCGTTTAAACCTTCGATACACGGTGCCATAAATCAACTTGGAATCTTCGGAGAGGTAGAATGATAGTACCAATTAGTATCTGCCCCGAATTTCAAGCAAGACGTCTGTCTTGCGCGTCTTTCGGTGGGGAACGGTCTCGTTATAGTAGATGCAACGTCAGCAAAGCAGAGCCGCGGCAAAGTTCCCAGTTCCAGGAACACGTCCAAAGTCAATCCTGACCCTGTGTAACACGGCCAAAGTCAATCCTGACCCCGTAGAACAAGGCTAAAGTCAATCCTGACCCCATGGAATATGGCCAAAGTCAATCCTGACCATGTGGAACACGTCCAAAGTCAATCCTGACCCCGTGGAACACGGCTAAAGTCAACCCTGACCCCGTGGAACACGGCCAAAGTCAACCCTCGACCTCCCCGTCAAAGTAACGCTTTGATTCGGGGCAGGTCAACTCATCAATCACTTACGAGTCCTCGCGACTTGTAAGGAAGAAAATTCTCTTATGAGATTTTTACGACTCTCAAGAGAAAAGCACACTTAGGAACCCTCACGATTCCTAAGGAGAAAATACACCTATGAGATCCTCTCGACTCGTAGGGAGAAAAATCTTTATGAGACCCTCACGGCTCATAAAGTTGAAAAGTCTTAGGAGGCAGATCCTAATCCTGTCTCCTAAGCCGTCATTGCCCTGCAGGGAGGTCAAGATAGACTATCTACTTGCCATATTTTCCGAAGTTAAATATTGGCAAGGAGGGAAACAATCACTTACGAGTCATCTCGACTTGTAAGCGAGAAAATTCTCTTGTGAGATCCTTACGACTCTCAAGAGAAAACACACTTAGGAATCCTCACGATTCCTAAGGAGAAAATACACCTACGAGATCCTCTCGACTCGTAGGGAGGAAAGTCTTTGTGAGATCCTCACGGCTTATAAAGTTGAAAAGTCTTAGGTGGCAGATCCTAACCTGTTTCCTAAGGCATCACCACCCTGCAAAGAGTCCAAGATGGACAGCTACATACTATCTACAAGCCACACTTGCCAAAATTACAGGCCATTGAAATCGAGATGCTGCTCAAGAGTACGTCAACTACTCTGCGCCAAGTCAAAACAGAAAGGCATAACCTACAGACGTCAATCACATATTATGCAAGACAGTAAAAAGAACGTTTGATTTGCATCCGTTTAAGCGTACCTACTCATGCGTGTGCAAAAGATTCAGTGAATAAAATAAACAGACGGAAACGAGGAATTTGCTATTCATACTTCAAAAGGTTCGCACAGCGATGAAAACAGTAAACAAAAACATCATTAAAGTGATTACAATGGCAAGACATCAAATCCAGGACATGGATTGAGAAATTCAAAAGTAAGGCCATCTAAAATATTTTGGGCCTCTCGGACCATTCTCGTGTGCTTTCTCTCATGATCACAAGCCTCAGGGTTCTCGCTGATGTCCTCTATCCTTCGATAGGCAGCGATTATCGTCGCCTGTTGAAAAGTTTGATGCAGAATATCAACAAGATTGTCTCACCTTCTCTTTGAAATTAGGCCCATCAAATACACTGAGTGTACCTTGTCTTCGGTATCATCCAATGCCTTAAGCGGCATGCCTTGATAAAATAAAGGAAGTGCTTCCCAAATTGCTCTCACAATGAGCTTTAAAAGAGAAGAACGACGAGGAAGCAGTCGACCATTGTATTCATCAAATCGACGCATTATTTCGGCGCACTGAGCGTTTGAGAACACCTGGTTCTGGCAGCGGCCTAGAGAGCGGATATCTCCGTAAGAGATAATCTCATTGAGATCATACAGATGAGCGGCCATAACGTCTGAAAAAGAAAATTAGTGAGAGTTAGTGGACAGACTGAAAAAAGCTTATTGAAACAAACACGGGGATTTAAACAAATCTTGATATCCTCACAAAGAAAACAAGTGCTGATTAAAACACCCAACGAATTTAATTTTGTGCGATTAAGGAGAGAATCCTAAAAGAATTTCACATTTAAGGAGAGACTCCTTGGGTCAAGGAGTTAAACTCCTCGAGAGTAACGCTCTACAAACAGGAGTGACACATGTCAAAATCAATTATGAAGGGAATAAAATTCCTCTCCAAAATTTCTAAAGAGCAATGCTCTGTAAAAAAGATGAAACAATCCATCAAGAAACCCTAAGAAGCAAAGTTTATACAGAGTAAAAACTCCAAGATCTTCAAGATCTATGAACAAACTCTAAGAGTTTTCATGAAAAATTAACAAATCTATATAATTTGAAAAGATCAAAGCTCTGTTAATAGATTAAGAAACCCTAAGAAAGATCTCTTTAGATCTATGAAGGGCAAAGCTCTATTGAGAAACCCTAAAAATCTATATGATTTGAAAAGAGCATAGCTCTGTTAATGGGTGAAACCCTAGAAAGATTTAATCTTTACCTAAATTTTAGACAGAGTTTTGTCCCTAAGAAAATTCTTAAGACGAAGAGTTGTGCTCTGAAGGAGAAATAATTCTCAGAAAAAAGTAAGAAGATGAACAGAGATCATCTCAAAGGGCCAAGGGTCCTATTTATAGGCACTGAGAGCCGTTTCAACTTCTAAGTTGATCTAAGGGCGCAGATGCTGCCACCGCTTCTCTCACGTGTGAGCCATGTGAGCGCAACGATGGAGGGGCATTTGTTTCCCCCAATCAGAGCAAAGCTCTGTTCAAATTTCAAATTTTGAAATGAAGCAGCGCTTCATAATAGCGCCAGCGCTGAGAGTCAAAACTCTAAGGCAGCGCTCACGTGCAAAGCACATGAGCGCTAGTGCTAAGGGTGCTGCAGCGCACCACGTGTAAAGCACATAAGCGCTAGCACTAAGTGCGCTGCAATCAAAGCAGCGCATCATAAGAGTGCTAGCGCTGGAACTAAATGTTACCAACCGTTGGATCAAAAATCCAACGAACATGATTAAAAATCATCAGCTGACCAGAATAAAATTCGGTTAAGAAAACATTCTTCAGAATCTTTCCAAACAAAAAAGAGCAAAATCAGAGCACCGTTGGATCAATGATCTAATGGTGATCAAAAAAATCACCAGAGTACAGATTAAATTCTGTATGGGAAAAGATTTTCCAATCTTGTTGAAAACAAAAAGATTGCCTTCTGTAAATCAGAAGCCCTTGGATCAAAGATCTAACGGGGGAAACATTCCCAAATCAATTAGAGAAAAAATCTCTTCAACTGATTGAACAAATTAGCCTTGCCCTATATAAAGGCCCCAAGACTTCAAGTCTCAGAGAGAGGAACACCCCCATAAACATTGAAAAAATTCAAAGACGAAGAGCAAGCTCTCAAAAGAAAAAGATTTTCTTCAAGGTAAAAAAAAGGAACTGAGAGATCATCTCATATAAAAAGAAGAATTTACTTCTTTTTCTAAGATCATAGATCTATAAGACCAAGGTCTTTCACAATAGAGATCAAAATATCTCATCACAAAAAAATAAGGAGAAGAACTTAATTTTCTTCAGATCATAGATCTATAAGACAAATTGGCTTTTAGAGATTATAATATCTCATTATAAAAAGGGGAAGAATAATTCAATTCTCTTAGGATCATAGATCCAAAAAGGTAAAGCCTTTCACCAAAAATCTAAGAGGTTGAAACATCTCCTATAAAAATAATGAGAACTTTGTTCTTAGATCCATAAGACAAAATCTCTTATAAGAGAAAGAATTTAATTCTCAGAGCGCAGAACGGCCTAAAAAGAGCCATAGCGCTCCAATTAAAAGAAGAGCCTTAGCGCTCCAAATCTAGAGCCTTAGCGCTCCAAATCTAGCGCACAGCGTTGCAGAGCCTTAGCGCTCCAAATTTCATATGAAGCGCTCTGCGCTCATGATCTGGCGCTCAGTGCCAAGCGTACCACCTGCTCCTCACATATGCGCTACCTAAACAGAAGCTCAATGTGCTCATTGACTGACGCTCAACGCAAAGCGCACCACGTGCTCCTCACGTGTGCGCTACTTCACCAGAAGCGCAATGCGCTCATTGTCTGACGCACAGCGCCAAGCGCGCCACGTGCTTTTCACGTGTGCGCTAAACGAACATAAACTGTTCTTTAAATAATAAAATCCCCAGAGCTATAATGAGTGCTCAGCACTCAATAAAAGACAAAAAGGGTGTCAGAATCCAAACCAATGCTCGGCATTGCTAAATGTTCAACATTTTAACTGAGTGGGCCGAGCCCAAAGTGACCACAGAACCCTCATTCAGATTAATTGAGCCCATAAACTCATAAATCTTTGATCTTAGTCCCAAATTGGAATACAGATCTCCCAACCAATATTGGTTCAAGGGTACATCTCTTCACTCCTCTGATATTTGTCGTTGTAATCCTTCAACGTCTTCAGAGAGATGACGGGTCCCAACAACCAAGCATTCTACGGACTGTGGGGTCCTTATACTCATGGACTATGATGTTCTTAAACTTTACAGACTATGACGTCTCAAAACTACCACGTACTATGGGGTCCTTAAACTCATGGACTATGATGTCCTTAAACTTTACAAACTAAGATGTCTTTAAACTGGAACGCAAAGTCCCTAAACTAAAACAATAGAGCCCAAATGCTAATAATCTTGTTAAGTTGATCTTAGTCTAAAATTAGACTAACGTATCATTAACAAATCGTTAAGTTGATCTTAGTCTAAAATTAGACTAACGTATCCTTAACAAACGTTTATGTTGATCTTAGTCTCAAGTGAGACTAACGCATCCTTAAACCCAACCCCAAACCCAAATCTAAGAAAATAAGGATTTGGACTAATCTACGCCCTACGGGCGATAACATAAATTAGTTTCTGTATACAATCTACGAGCAACCAAAAATAAAACAAACACAGACGACACGAAGTGACCATCTGGAGAAGGAGAAAGTGGTTACCGTGATGCGGTAGCGTAATTATATGCAGGGGTTTGCGCCTGCAGGGAAGAGCGTCTCCATAATCAAAAACCTCTCAAACGAGGGAGAATCTGACGAAGTCTCCTACAACATCCGCATTCGTCTAAACCTTCGATAAATGGTGCCATAAATCAACTTGGCAACTTCGGAGAGGTGGACGGATAGCACCAAATAGCATCTGCCCTCGAAATTCAGGCCAGACGTCCTAACCTCTCGGTCCCGGCTTTCGGCGGTGAACACCAGCTTTGTTCAAATCTGCAAAGGCAAATGATGATTCACTCCTGGCAATATTCCAGTCGCAGCGATGCTGATGCCTAAACGTGTGTCAATTCCAAGTCCTTTCACGGTAAATAATGTTTCGCTCCTGGCAATATTCCGGTCGCAGCGGTGCTGATGCCAAGATTGGTATCAGATCTCAAGTTCCATACTCGCAATAAAAATCAGCGAGCAAAATATATGCATATAAAATAGCCGAAATGATGGGGCAACTCGCAATAAAAATCAGCGAGCAAAATATATGCATATAAAAGCAGCCGAAATGTTTGGGCAACTCGCAATAAAAAGCAGCTGGTAAAAAGAAAAGAATAGCCGAAATGATTGGGCACCACGATAAAAAGCCGAAATGATTGGGCAATCGTGAATTTCGCGATATAAAAATCTGAAATGATACAGCATCACGGAAAGAAATAAAAAAATGATGAAACTTTTGCCCTGCAGGTGAGTCCACATCGACCCCTGTATACAATCCATGGGCACAAACGAAAAGGGAACCACATTTTCCCACCAGACTCCATCAGAAGGAGAGCCAGGTCTCGACGGCAACATCTACAGCCTAGAGGTCACCCCAGCGTTCCTTCTCCACTCTGACAGGATGCAGACGTGACGTCAATAACCGACCCCAAGGTCAAAACCTCGGAGCCATGGCAAAGTCCCTAGTTCCAAGTCTCGACGGTTCACCAACAACCTAGAGACTATCTCAGAACCATGGCAAAGTCCCTAGTTCCAAATCTCGACGGTTCACAGACAACCTAGGGATCAACAACGGCGTTTCTTCTCACTCCAACAGGATGCAGACACGACATCAACAAAACGGAGTCATGACAAATTCCCTAGTTCCAAATGTTAGTTATATGTATGCCCTAGAGGCCATTACTATACATTGGATGTATATTGTAGTGGATGCTGGGACATATATAGGGAGGACTTTCTTGTTCGACATGATAGTATGCTATCTGGTTGCTCTTTACCTTAACGTGTATGCTGATTGTCTCTCTGTTACATGTTGGTAAAGCCCTTAGGATGTGTACTTGACTACCTGGACTATGATACGGATCATACTAGTGGGGACATGGTAGTCCATAAGTACATCCTTCAAAGTCCCTAGTCGTGGGTATATCGAGACGGGGCATCGATATACCAGAGTAGACTAGCGTATACCTTCTCGACCCATACAGATGGGCGATGGATGATCCCATATCCATTGGTGTTTGACATCAGAGATGATATACGGGTGCTCAGTAGAGACTGGGTACACTGGACGGACTCGCCGAGAACTCCCAGATGGTATTATACCTCACGTCAGATGGCAGTTATCTGGTGACACTGGTACAGAGTAGTCTGTTGACCCGAGATAGTCATAGAGTCTTGTGTGGTTCCCACTGTGCTTTGATTTCCATCTTACCACGTCCAAGAGGGCGTGCAAAACGGTGGTTTTTGGGTACAGTCCCGAGTCACATGGAGGCAATGAGCGATAGGAGGGGATTCGTCTCTCCCGGTATAGGGGGTTGATGTTGCGCTGTGTTCGATTGGCTATAACAGGAAATCCCTGGCCAGGGTTGCTGAGATTTACTGGTAAGTGTTACCAGTAGTTTCTCGAATTGTTATAGACCTCATATCGACACAACTTATCGAGCTATTGGGGTCTGACGTTTACCACCCCTAGGCGAGATATGCGACATATCAGACGATCAGACCGGACTGTACGGTAGTGTTACTGGTTGGATTCACTGGAGTGTGAGCGGGCTTGCTCGTCGATCTTCAGATCGCTCAATACCCGGGTGGCCGTTACGTTTAGCAGACCGCTTGCGGCTTGTGGGTGATTGATATGATCATCACCTGCTGCCGGCGTATTGACGAGTCTTTAGAGTCCTACACAGAGGTTTCCTGGCTCAAGCAAAACGAAATAGGAGCGCGTATGAGATATGTGCGGGACCGAGAATGATACCAGTATGTGATACTGTATTTGATTCTCGCGATGTGACATTGATCGGTTATATGCGATATAGCCGGGTTATCGGATCAAGTGTTGATTCGATAAGTTGTTACTAATGATACTAGTCGGTTATATGCGATATGACCGGATCGTTAAATCAAGTGTTGATTTAATGATTTAATGCATAATTATATATTTGATATATTACTTTGCATTAACTAGTATCGGTTCACTTTAAATGGATTTTCTCGCTCGGGTGTGCGCATTGTATATGCGATATATTTTTGTGCACTTGATTGTATCATGTTTGATGATGCATGCCACATTGGTTAGTGTAAAGAATTAAACCTAGGTTAAGTATATGGTTAAGGTTTCTATTTATTTGTCCATTCATTTATGTTTTTATTTGGATTAAAATGAAATGACAAAAGAAAACAAAATGGTCATCATTCTTTCTTTCTTTCATGAAGCTTGATGAAGCTTCATGAAGCTTTGACCATATGACCATTTTGTCTTTTAGCTTAACCCTAACCATTGCACTTAACCATGATTGATTCTCTACACCTAACCATGGTTCTAATATGATAAGTATTCATTTCTTTTCTATTTTTAATTAATCTTATCATAATTAGCTTCTTCTTCTTCTTCATTTCTTCACATGAAGAAAGCTTGCTCCATTAATGGCAAGTGATGAAAAAGAGTGAGAAATCCAAAACTAAAGTCTACCCACTTCCTATTTCTTCATCCTCTACCTCTTGCCAAGTAGTAGAGTGTGTTTCCTTCACATGTTTTCACGGCTTGGTGAAGTGAGAGCTTGATCTTGCGATGCTTCGACGTAGATCATCTTCGGCATGGACATCGACGACCTAGCTCGCCATTTCTCCGACGAAGCCGACGCTAGAGCCCGGATTTGATTTGGACAGCGGAGACGACCTCATCTCGGAGCCGTAGAGGTGGAGGACCGGATCTACAAAGGTTGTATTTCCGTATCTCTTAGTTAATTGTTAACTAGTTCCTTTTTCGCCTAAATTTCTAGCAAACGATCCGTAGTTTATGGTTTCTCGGCACCGTAAAATTTTATATTGGCATGGTTGATGCCTTGTGAGACCTCTACTGGGTGCCTAGGAACCCTACAGTGGTATCAGAGCCTAGCTAGAGCCTTAGGCGAAGTCCCGACGGAGTTTGAAATCCGAACGAACCCGAAACCCATATTCAAAAATGCTCTCTGTCCAGATTTTAAAATTGTGGATTTTTCAAGATTAAAAATATCCAGAAAATCAAGCAGGGTTTGTTATGAATTACTGTGAAATACGAGGGTCTGAATCGAATTTTCCACCGCGGAACCGCGGCACGTGCTATGCATGGTGCGGCGGTTCCGCGGCCGTACTGTTCCATTGTTTAGTGATTTCTGCACAGTAATTCCTAATTCTTAATGCTGTATTTTCTGGGATATTTTAACTTTTACTACACAGTTGAGCATTCTGGAGTTGTTTGGGGATTCGATGTTTCGATCGGGGTATCAAATTTCGTCTTGGTGTTTTTCCGGATATTTTTTTGGAATATGTTAAAAAGTTCGACCGGATATAAATACCCAATTTTTCCCCTGTCGGGAAATTTCCAAGTATTGGATTTTTCCGAAATTTAACGACGTTCTAAGTAGTGCAAGTAACGCGATGGACCCTCTAGAAGACAACAAACCTTAACTCGATTATGTGACCGTCTTGAACTGCCCTTCGAACCTTCGGGTTTGGGGCAGTACGGCGTGCCACATGTGAGGCGTTGGCTTGACCCTTCTACGGCTGGACCGTCGGTACTGAGGCACGAACTGAATGTTGTTAGACTTACTTCATGTGTTGATCTGTATCGGGAAAAGTTGGGTGTTCGTTTGTTCGATCGAAAAAGTTTAACATTTTCTATTTATCCGGAATGTGATACAATAATTGGAATTCATAAATTGTTATGAGATAACGGAATGAATGTTATAAACATAGCACTTTAGTCTCACTTGATCGGTTGCCACGGAATTTTGATGTGATCAAAAGTCCGTCGCAATCACATAGCATACGCGGATACTCGCCGGGTAAACTTAATAGACAGCCTCACTCCATAGCCCCGACCAAGTGACTGTAGGAGAACCCCGTCGCCGAAAGCATCCATCCGGGTGCTCGCGGTAGCGGTGTTCCACCTTGGTGCACTTCGTCGACGGTATCGGGGGTGCGGCCGTCTACTAAAGTTTGCAACGAGCATTCGATCAGGATGTCGGGAATCTTGTTGAATTGCCCGACTTGATATTGAAAAGTGTTTTCAATTTTGAGACTAAAATGCGGGGTTTATGATTGTTAGGCATGCGATGTCTAAGTAATTCATTAGGTCAGGCATGCGATGTCTGAGGTGGTTGCGGATTCCAACTGTTGTAGTTTTACACTTTCTTTTCTGTGACCGTAAGTGTAATATGTGATATCGCCGGTTTCGTTGCTATATGTCAACGACAATTGGGATGCGCATATTTACTTACGTTGATGACATGTGATGTTATGTGTTGCTGGATATGTTATATTGGATCGTCGTATTTGAATAGCCGGGGGTTTTTATGTGAGATGAGTGTTTTTCATTTTCATTCATGTAAAAACTTGTATGTAATATTCTTTTATTGGGGCACTTCCAGGTTGCGGATGTTGTCACCATTTGTATATTATTTACTTTTCTGCACTAGGATAGACCCAAGGAGGGGAGCACAAGTAACCGGGTTCTGGGGTCCAGTGGGAGACCATCTCGAGGAGTCGAGTCCGGGTCTCCTAACCCTAGAATTGGTAGGGTTGCTTGCCGCTCTCGTAGGGGTCTTGGGGTGTGGGATTGGCTATTCATCACGACCGTGGAATCCGTGTTTTATACTGGCTCGTATTGAAAACACGGACGTCCTAGTATATCCAATATTTCATATGTTTCTTCTGCTGCAATATCTCTGTTGTGTTTCTGTGATGGATATAGTATATAGTATATATGATATATTATATAGACGTTACTTATGTTTTACACCCGCGCTAGCCCTGCCCTGCTCTGTCGTTAGTTACCTAACCTAACGGTGCACGAGGGGACATCGAGGCGAATGCGGATGGCATAAGTGTGCGTCATATCTATCTGTGATGTTTAGGTACTTAAATGATGGGACTTCATTAATGTGATTAATGAAAGTAAAAGAAACCTAAGATGTTGTAGAATCGAATTTCAAAATTAAAACAGGTAGCTACAGTTCTTGCTTTGCACAGCGGTATATGTGATATATCCTGCACCTTATTCGATAAGGAAATGACCGAAATCCCTTCACCGGGAGTGACTCCTTTAGCAATAACTGGTCGATGCTACACCCTCGGTTTGTCTTTTGATTGCTTTTAAGAGTTTTTGCTTTGCACAGTGATATATATGATATATCCCGCAGCTCATTCGACGAGGAAAGGACCGACGATCCCTTCACCGGGAGTGACTCCTTTAGCAAAACTAGAAAAGCCTCAAAAACACTTCATTTCAAAATTCATTCGATCCTACAATGATATCAAGTTCATTACGCAATAGGTTTTCAGAAAAACCTGTCGTAGCCCTCCGTCATTTCAGATAAGTTGTATATAGTATTCGTGCTGCATTTGTTGGCTTTCGTCAAGGTGCAGTGTGCGGTAGCTATATGCTGCTTATCTGCTAGCATACGATGCGATTGGATTAGGGTAGTCGTGCGGCTTTGTTGGCTTTCGTCAAGGGTCGTGCGGGTGGGTTTAATTCGATCAAGAAATGTACGGGTTGAACTTGACTAGCGGGCTATGGTTTGTTGGCTTTTGTCTTAGGTCATAGCACGTTAGGGGCAAAATATTATCGGGAATTTCAAGTGTTGAAATTTGCAATGAGATTGCATACCTTCTATGAGATAGTTGGATCCCGATACCCGCTGCGAGTAAGAGTTTTTCCTGGGAGAGTTTTACACATTACAATTAGACGATCAAGTAGGTGTCTAGAAAGGTGTTAACGAGGTTACGCCTCTGGAAAAACGAGATTTACATTAATTAGGTTCGTGCGAAAGCACGGGGGACCTCCCTCAAAGTACCGACACTGGCCTGGCTGAAAGATTGGCGAACTTGTAGTGTGTAATTAATCCCGGCTAGTCTTTCCTTTTAGGGTTTGAAGGAAGATTTGATAAAAAGCAGTGGGAGCCATCCTGATTAGATAAAATAATAACCAATCTATTCTTGCAAGAGCGCACGCTGAGTGTTTTCTTCTCTCTCTCTCCAGGTAGCGACCATATCACGCCTTAATCAAGATAATAATACGGATTATTGACCGAACCCGCTTGTTATACTGAGCTGGGGAACGTTGGTCCCGCTCCAACTTATAATAGTTATAAGACAGAGCAGGAAATTGGGGAATACCAGATTTCCCGTGCCGCCCAAACGAAGAGAGTGCATGCTGATGCATCATCTTCGGGTGTATTCATTACAGAGAACTGTTTCTCAGTATCCTTTACGTCCTGGGTATGTGATACCAGATCAGGATCCCAGATATGTAATCTGTTACATAGGGCTACAGAAAGGTAGAGAACTGAGAACGGGTGATAAGTTTCATGAGGCAGAAAACGGGGCAAGTGTTGCAGCCAAGTCTGTTGGTCACTGTCACCCTGTATTACCAATACATTGATTCTGAACGAATGTTATTAGATACCGAACCTGATATACAAAATCATATCAGTCTCTTTATTAGTAAAGAAAGGATATAATTTTGTATTGTTGGATAATGTTTTGAACATTTCCTATATCAAAAGTTGATCGGTTCAGGCACGTTATCTAAAAGCATTGATGTTCTAAATCAAACTACAGTTCTTAGTATACAGAACACACACAAGAGGAAGAGTTCAGAAATGAACGGATTCTTCTTGAGGTATTGTAGACTAGGTCAGATCAATGTGACCCGACTAGCTGGAGTTACATAAAGATGTATATTTAAATTAGTTTGAACTTACATCTTGTGAAACTCGCCAGTCATGTCACAAAGATAAGATGACCATAGCTCCGTTTACTGGAAACAGAGAAAGAGTTAGTGAACTCTTGGGATGATACATGTTGATGTATGTAAGTCCCCTGTCTACACATACCAAGACCGATTCTTTTTACTTCATTACATTCTCTGATAATCTTTCGAGATTCAGACCTATGTTCCTGTTGAAACACATGTCCGAACCTTTTAAGATATTCACAGAATATAAGTTAGAAGTAAAGAACCAGAATACGGGTATAAGTATTATGTCCTATGATGAGATCAGGGAGGAGAATACTTGAGCACGGAAATCCTGGACTATTTTAAAGGAGAATGAGATTCTCTCTCGGCATTACTCCTCCGTATACACCATAGCACGATGGTATATCGGGACGGAGCAGATACACCCTATTTGATATGGTGTGCTCTATGATGAGTACTACTGAGTTACCTTTTTCCTCAAGGGGTTATGCACTTGAGAAGTTGCATACCTATTGAATAGGGTTCCAATCAAATCAGTTGCCTACCGCTTCATATGTGATATGGTATGGGAAGAGCCCATGTCTTAAGCCAGTTAAGATTTGGGGTTGTCCGGCCTATGTCTAAAAGCAAAAACCGGACAAGCTCGAGGCAAGGTCAGTTATGTAGAACTGGAAATGTTCCAGCTATACAAACTGCAGCAGATGATTTGATAGAGCCAATGGATTCAGTAGATTCCAACGAACCTCAGCCTCTCCGCCGATCTAGTAGGGTTCCTCACCCACCTGAGAGATAATTCAGTTTCTCTATGACAATGGGAGCGAGGATTGCATTATGAGATGATGACCCAACTAGTTTCGAGCTGGCCATCAGGAGTGTGACTCTGTAAGAATAGCTGGATGCTTAGTGATCTGAGATGGAATCCTTATACACCAGCAAAGTATGGACTTTAGCTGCTATATCTGAAGGGTTAAATCCCCATCAGGAGCAAGTATATCTTGAGAAGATTACTTGGTGTACATGGAAAAGTTGAAACTTTCAAAGCTAGACTTGTTAAAAGTTTGCATCATTGACCAGGTACGGATAATGATGAAACCTTTTCAAGTAGCTATGCTTAAGTCCATCCAGATCCTACTTGTCACGGCTACATACCATGACTGCGATATCTGGTGGTTGGGTGTCTTGACTGCTTTTCTAAATAATGATTTAGAAGAGAGCGTCTATAAGTACACAGCCAGAGGGCTTCGTAGACAGTGGGAGCAGCGGAAACGTGTGCAAGATGCTTTATAGGATAAAGCAGGCATCGCGGAGTTGGAACATCAGTTTTGATGGATTAGTCAAAGAGTTTGACATCATCAAAATGGTAGATGAACCTTGTATAAACAAAAAGGTAGTAGGGAGTATGGTGACGATCCTCGTAGAGTACGTGGATGACATACTCTTGATAGGGAAGGAGTTTCCTATGCTATGCTCGATCAATCTCCGCTTATCACAATGATTCTCCATAAAGGATCAAAATGATACCTCCTAAATCCTGGGTTCGGATCTATGAGATAGATCTAAATTGGATGTTAGGACTCTCACTAGTTGTAGTGAGACGGTATCAACCGATCCTAGGGAGAATCACTGGAAGGGTTCCAGGGTGATAAAGACGACTGAATGTCAGTCGCAGGCATTGTCTTTACCCTTAGTAAAGGGACGGTATGTTGGAAGAGTTCCAAGCTAGATACCGTGGCATACTAGACGATAAAGGTTGGATACATCGCTACTTAAGATGCTACCAAAGAGGCTGTTTGGGTGTATATTGGTTCATGAGATGAACTATGTTCCTCCCATTGTGTGACAATGGAGTTGTGGCTTATGCCATGGAACGCAGATCCCATCAGTGATCCAGACATATTCTAAGGCAGTATCACCTGATCGTGGAGATGGTTGATCTCCAGGTGATCAAGGTTAGGAGGGCAGACTCAGAGGACAACACAGCGGATCCACTCACAATAGTCTATTCCCAAAGAGAGACCTTTATGGGATGGTTGAGTATGAGATACTACAACCACTGCTACAGATGGCCCTAGTGCAAGTGGGAGATTGTTAGTTATATGTATGCCCTAGAGGCCATTACTGTACATTGGATGTATATTGTAGTGGATGCTGGGACATATATAGCGAGGACTTTCTTGCTCGACATGATAGTATGCTATCTGGTTGCTCTTTACCTTAATGTGTATGCTGATTGTCTCTCTGTTACATGTTGGTAAAGCCCTTAGGATGTGTACTTGACTACCTGGACTATGATGCGGATCATACTAGTGGGGACATGGTAGTCCATAAGTACATCCTTCAAAGTCCCTAGTCGTGGGTATATCGAGACGGGGCATCGATATACCAGAGTAGACTAGCGTATACCTTCTCGACCCATACAGATGGGCGATGGATGATCCCATATCCATTGGTGTTTGACATCAGAGATGATATACGGGTGCTCAGTAGAGACTGGGTACACTGGACGGACTCGCCGAGAACTCCCAGATGGTATTATACCTCACGTCA
Organism: Agapanthus africanus; assembly: GCA_030015575.1. Lineage (NCBI taxonomy): Eukaryota > Viridiplantae > Streptophyta > Magnoliopsida > Asparagales > Amaryllidaceae > Agapanthus > Agapanthus africanus. The sequence continues at coordinate 88,261,976 of JASDDO010000028.1, read as the reverse complement.
GATGGCAGTTCTCTGGTGACACTGGTACAGAGTAGTCTGTTGACCCGAGATCGTCATAGAGTCTTGTGTGGTTCCCACTGTGCTTTGATTTCCATCTTACCACGTCCAAGAGGGCGTGCAAAATGGTGGTTTTTGGGTACAGTCCCGAGTCACATGGAGGCAATGAGCGATAGGAGGGGATTCGTCTCTCCCGGTATAGGGGGTTGATGTTGCGCTGTGTTCGATTGGCTATAACAGGAAATCCCTGGCCAGGGTTGCTGAGATTTACTGGTAAGTGTTACCAGTAGTTTCTCGAATTGTTATAGACTTCATATCGACACGACTTATCGAGCTATTGGGGTCTGACGTTTACCACCCCTAGGCGAGATATGCGACATATCAGACGATCAGACCGGACTGTACGGTAATGTTACTGGTTGGATTCACTGGAGTGTGAGCGGGCTTGCTCGTCGATCTTCAGATCGCTCAATACCCGGGTGGCCGTTACGTTTAGCAGACCGCTTGTGGCTTGTGGGTGATTGATATGATCATCACCTGCTGCCGGCGTATTGACGAGTCTTTAGAGTCCTACACAGAGGTTTCCTGGCTCAAGCAAAACGAAATAGGAGCGCGTATGAGATATGTGCGGGACCGAGAATGATACCAGTATGTGATACTGTATTTGATTCTTGCGATGTGACATTGATCGGTTATATGCGATATAGCCGGGTTATCGGATCAAGTGTTGATTCGATAAGTTGTTACTAATGATACTAGTCGGTTATATGCGATATGACCGGATCGTTAAATCAAGTGTTGATTTAATGATTTAATGCATAATTATATATTTGATATATTACTTTGCATTAACTAGTATCGGTTCACTTTAAATGGATTTTCTCGCTCGGGTGTACGCATTGTATATGCGATATATTTTTGTGCACTTGATTGTATCATGTTTGATGATGCATGCCACATTGGTTAGTGTAAAGAATTAAACCTAGGTTAAGTATATGGTTAAGGTTTCTATTTATTTGTCCATTCATTTATCTTTTTATTTGGATTAAAATGAAATGACAAAAGAAAACAAAATGGTCATCATTCTTTCTTTCTTTCATGAAGCTTGATGAAGCTTCATGAAGCTTTGACCATATGACCATTTTGTCTTTTAGCTTAACCCTAACCATTGCACTTAACCATGATTGATTCTCTACACCTAACCATGGTTCTAATATGATAAGTATTCATTTCTTTTCTATTTTTAATTAATCTTATCATAATTAGCTTCTTCTTCTTCTTCATTTCTTCACATGAAGAAAGCTTGCTCCATTAATGGCAAGTGATGAAAAAGAGTGAGAAATCCAAAACTAAAGTCTACCCACTTCCTATTTCTTCATCCTCTACCTCTTGCCAAGTAGTAGAGTGTGTTTCCTTCACACGTTTTCACGGCTTGGTAAAGTGAGAGCTTGATCTTGCGATGCTTCGACGTAGATCATCTTCGGCATGGACATCAACGACCTAGCTCGCCATTTCTCCGACGAAGCCGACGCTAGAGCCCGGATTTGATTTGGACAGCGGAGACGACCTCATCTCAGAGCCGTGGAGGTGGAGGACCGGATCTACAAAAGTTGTATTTCCGTATCTCTTAGTTAATTGTTAACTAGTTCCTTTTTCGCCTAAATTTCTAGCAAACGATCCGTAGTTTAGGGTTTCTCGGCACCGTAAAATTTTATATTGGCATGGTTGATGCTTTGTGAGACCTCTACTGGGTGCCTAGGAACCCTACACCAAATCTCGACGGTTCACAGACAGCCTAGAGATCAACAACGGTGTTTCTTCTCACTCCAACAAGATGCAGACACGACGTCAAATAAACGGAGCCATAGCAAAGTCCCTAGTTCCAAATCTCGACGGTTCATAGACAGCTTAGAGATCAACAACGGCGTTTCTTCTCACTCCAGCAGAATGCAGAGGCAACGTTAACAAATTGGAGCCATGGCAAAATCCCTAGTTCCAAGCCTCGACGGTTCATAAACAACCTAGAGACAATCTCGACATTTGTCTCGTTACAGCAGACGCGACGCCAGCAAATGAAGCAAAGGAAAATCCTTAGCTTCAGGGTCTTGACGGTAACTTAAATAAAACCTGAAAGACTATCGGAGATCATCCCACACCAGCGCGGAGTGGTTATGACTCATCAGGGCTCCCAAACTGAGCCTAACCTCAAGTAAAAAGCGGCATGGAAAATCCCTAGCGCTTGCTCTTCCGACAGTAATATGACTTGGGAGATTACATGAAGACATCTTGTCCAGCCCCCGAAGGGATCAGAGACACGACAGTCGCGGGGCTACTCGAACAGTAAGACTACATATCAGGAATGCATCAGCCAATGCGATGGTACAACGGACAAAACCTTAGTACCACAGACCCTAACGGACCTCTGTCGTAAAGAGCAGGGGTTAACTGTGACATTAGGACATGTTTGCCTACAAACCCAATGGAGGTAAACTAAACAAGCTCCGAAATGAGTTCATAAACTAAAGACTCCGAGATGAGTGAATAAACTAAATAAGCTCCGAAATGAGTTCATAAACTAGAGACTCTGGGATGAGTGAATAAACTACAAGCTCCAAAATGAGCTCATAGACTACAAACTCCGCAATGAGTATATAAACTACTTTAAACCAAGTCAAGACAGCAAAAGAAAGAAATGCCAGTATGAAATAAAATATGTCTTTTATTCATGAATTCAAGTGAATACAAGATACATTTCATAAAGGAAGCAAAATTAATACATGTTATTCATGAATCACAAGTTTACAACCAGTACAAGAAAAGAGGTAAAATGACGGTTATTAAGGAGGAGGCGTCTTCAACAAATTGACAAGCCGCTCGCACGCTCCTCTCAATCCTTTCTCGTGGTCAGCTACTGTGGCTAACTCCGCTTCAATTTGAGTCCGTTGCTGCAAACAGGATGAAAGCTTTTCATCAATTTCTAGCATGGCAGCTTCGCAGTCCTGCGTGACCCGCTCGGTGAAGTTAAGCGCCCGCCTTAGCGTCAACCCGTTCGAAATATATCGCTGGAGGTTGTCGAAAATAGCTTTTAACTGCGCAGCATTTGCTTCAACCTGGGCGCGCAACCGGACGGATTCGCTGGAGGCCGCCGCTGCATGTTCCTTTCGTCTTAGGGCCGCCTCTTGTTCAAAATGGCGAATGAAAGGAACACTATGATCCAGCCACGCAGCCCGCTGAGAGTTCGACGCCAACACCTCAGGAGCGAGACGCTTAAGCTCAATCTCATGCAGGCAAGCCTCGATCTTCCTACAAAATCAACCCATGAACCGACGAGATCTTCATTATGGAAGTTCACGAACGTCGTCAGCATTGGATTGACTTCGACGGCAAAATCCGTAGCAGAAGTGAGGGCCTCTGCATTGAGATCTTCGATAAACTCGCTTAATGTTCGCCGGATATTCGCGGTGCCCCTGGAGGATGTACGTTTAGCGAAGGGCCTCGCGGGCATTGGAATGCGAGACTCAAAAGGAGCTGGAGTCGATGTAATCGCTGCAAAATGAATTACGGTCAAATTTCGACTCGGGAGACAAAGAAAACACCTGAGAGATGGAACCTATCGTACCGGATGAGGAAGGCGGCAGAATAGGGAGTACCGGAGGAGCGGCTATTCTTTCGCTTCCTCCTTCGACCCGTGATACTGTGGTCAATAGAAGGAAGGCTTAGCAATAATAAGTCTACTCATAAAAAAAGAGGGGGAGAAACATTAGGTGAAGAATATACTGACTAATACCAAAAGGTGCAACGATTTCCGACTGAAAGGAAAAGTGTGGGTTTAACACCTGGTACAAATGGTTGAAAAGTACTCCTGTAGAGTAGCGACAATATACAGTCAATACAAGGAGGAATGTATCTACAGTGAAACAAATAAGTGAGAAATCCATACCTTCCAAGATTTGAGGAGGCGCAGAAGAAAGCGAAGGGACAGCGACCGTCAAAATAGCGGCCGATGACACTTGTTCAGCCGGCACAGCTTCAGGGTTTACCGCGCCTATGCTCAAGACAAACGAAATATCATTAAAAGGGTTTAACAGGATTGAAAAACTCAAAAAACAACAACCCAAGGACTACCTGATAGATCAGGGACCAAAACCGCGCCGGAAGCATCACCAAGTGTAACGGCTTCCTTGCTCTCTCTCAGGGGAATAGATTCTGCACCCATAGCTTCAACCCCTGACTCGATGAGGGTCGTCGTAATGCTTGCGACACCTGCCGACACCAAAGAGCCACAAGGAAAAAGAGCAACAGTCTGGATAGTCTCAGATTCCCGAGAAAGTGTGGCCACTTCGGGCTCTGTAATCATCGGCGTTTCACCTGCCATACCATCGTCAGACTCGGCCCTGCTTAAAAGGAAATACGTATGTCAGAATTCGAGGATCAAAATCGAATGAAGGACTAGGTATTACGTTACCTTGATGTAGCTTTCCAGTTTCTTCCCGAGCTGCATGTGCAACCTGTCTGTGGGCGGTAGACAGGGCGGAAGGAACATCTGCCGAAGGAAGGTCAGCAGGCGGAATACTGCTTGAGCCTGCACCTGTGGCCAAAATAGCATCGTGTTCTCTCGCCGCATGCTTCCCACGCTTCCTTTTAGTTCGAGTAGTGAGGACTGACCTCCTTAAGACTTCCGATAGGGGGACGTCATCGTCCGAACTGAGCTATGCCTCCGAAGCCGCCACGACGTCCATCATCGGCTGCTTCAGCAACGCCTCCTGTGGTGACTTTGGGGTGGCCGTGACCGTAGTAGCTGGATCTAGAAGCCTTGCTGCATCGCCACTTGGGATCGACACTGCACTTGGAATGACCTGAGTTATAGTAATTCCTGCAGTGGGGCGAAGAGAACGGTAAGATCATGAATAAAAAGAGTAAATGTGTAATGAAACAAATTATACCAAGGCCCAAAGAAGCGTGGAGCCTCTCTTCCTCCTCGAACGTCCTGAAGGAAGCCGCAAGAGCCTCTTCGGCAGAAATAACTGTTAAAAAACGTCAATAGAAGCATAATAAAGAGAAAAGGGATAGTCGCAAAAGAATATAACTGAAGTATATGTAACAACCTTAAATTTCCTATACAAGTTTTTACAAAAAAATTTCAAATATTCATAAAGGGGTATTTATTACCTGAGCACAAAACTTAAGTAATTAATTAGCAATTTAATTACAAGAAGAAGCTTGTGCCTCATTAGTAATACCTTGCACTGCTGAACCAAGCCACCAGAGTTCAAATCCTATGCCTCACATTATTTTTAATATTTATTTTGTTTTAAATTTTATAAAAGTCCAACAGTCAACACGTGATAACTCCAGAATTTCCCACTACACCTCAAAATTTAAATGCACCAGAGCCTACATCTCGAGACCCCCCACCTCCCTGACCCCCAACTCGGCCGAGTCGGCTGGTGGACCGGGCGACTCGGGCCGGCGACGCCGGCCAGACTAGGCCGGACGGCCGAGTCGTCAACAACAAAAAGGTGGCTCTTCCTCTCCCCTACTCCCCTGCACACTTCATTTTCTCAAATCGGTTCCAGAGACCTTTGAAATCCCCATTTACTCTATATTTTAATGAATTTTAATATATTTTTACATTTTTTTTATTTTAAACTCTTCACCTACCCTAACCCTAGTATAACCCTATAAATACTACCCCTACCCTCTCACCCCAAACTCTGAGCCAACTCTCAAAAATTCTCAAGAAATCTTGTGTACTTTGAAAACGAGCATGAAGCGAAGCTACGGCGAACTTCCCGGCTAACTTCCGGCGATTGTTCTAGGAGCTCTCGACGACGAAGTGACGCACCGGCGATTCCTCTCCTTCCATCTCACTTTTGTTATTTTCCAAAACCCATAAGTTCCATTTTCTATCTCTCTTTTCTATTCTAAAAATACGGATTTACAAAACCCGACGGAATCGGAACAAATCCGATTACCGATTCAGTTTTCTTATAAAACTTCACTTCTCGTTAATACGATTATGCTTAAACTCTCTCATGTTGACTGTTAAATACTAATCAACCAAATTGATCAAGTTTCATTACATAAAATGATGGCTATTTCAATTTATCGTATTTTTCACTTAAATATCACATTGTTTCAATTCTACATTTAACTCCATTAAACTTGCTATACCTTTAAGTAGATCATGAGGTAACGATCTATCTCCTCACACACTCATATTCAACATAACACGATACCCTCGAGAACTTAGAATATAGGAAAACAAACATTTTCATTTAAATACCATTTACTTAATAGAACCATTTCTAAAATATTTAGAATTCATATATCTTTACAAATAAATAACCTTTGGGCTAATAAAAAAAATATCTGGACTCAGCCAATTAAGGATTGTCGCACTCATTAGGACAGAGGAAGGTTGTGGGCATTCAGTCGTTTATCTAAATCTGACTTTGTGGTGTCTAAACTAGACAAGTGAGAAAGGTAACTTTAAAAGGCCCGTCTCACGGTGATTCGTGAGCGGATCCCTCCTTTCTTCACTTGTACTTACCTGACCACAATTGGCGGTGAGGAGGCGATTTGAGCTATCTCACAACTTGTCGCTTTGGACCAGTTAGGAGCAGTCTAGTTGACTTAGGAGACCCTAGAATATAGAATACGTGAAAACGACACTTTTTCATTTAAATACCATAATTAATAAAACCGTTTTTCTTAATGATTAGTATTTATACAAATCTTTGCAAAGCGCCGCTACAACCCATTTGGGAAACCCGTTCGGGATGGTGCGGATTATCGCACATTCTCGGGCTTAGTAGTTCGAGATTCAGAACTCCGCAAGGAGCATTCGGTCTCGAAAGATTTAAAATACGACATCTTGAGAAAATAAGATTTTTAGAATATAAAATATATATTAAAATTATTTTTGTATAAATATATATATATTTATCATTAAAATACCTATTTTATTATGATATAAATATTCTACCTTTTTCTAAAAATCAAAAGAATCAATTTTACACTAAAATACCATGAATTCAATGCAAAACCAATATTACAAATAAATGCCTTTAATTATGAAATTAGGATATTTTCACTAGAAATATCACAATATAAAATCCACATTTATTACAACTCTAAAGACGAATAATAAATGCTTGGGTGTATTTTGAAAAGTATAAAAAAGTATTTTTATATAAAACCCCCTCAAGTTCTATAAATTACCCTAAGGACCCTAGTAAACATAGGTTTAAGCGGGACCAATCTCTTGAGCCTCAGGGAGCCGGAGAAGTGGGTGCTTGCATACTTAAAGTAGACAACTTAATAGTGGTGTTATCAATATGGTAATCGTTTTTGAAAAAGACACAAATCCTGCCGTCCATGTGCAGCGGTTACCGATAATATCAAAAACAATTAGGACATCAATTTACTTTTCTGACTCAGAGTGAGTCTCATTATAATCTGACTTGAATATGATTCAAGTAAAATCTACAATCTACAAATCTTCAATATTACAATTCAACATGAATCCATGAATCCAATTATCAATTTATACAACTTGACTGAACCGAACCATGGATATACATTCTATTTACATGATTCTACGGTTGTATCCATTTACTGATATCATGGTTTCGGTCAGTCAATCAATTATACCATCAATACAACTTACAAGACAAACAATACAATCAAAACACTACGGGGTTTAAGGGGTAGATTGGTACGGAAGGTGTTAGAAGTAGCACGAGACTGTAAGACTTAATACACCTAACATGAATCCAGTTGCTGTTTTACCGTGGCATAAATGGTTCCTTGTACTATACTTGCCTCTTGTCTCTGGCATATAGAGACTCCTCTCGTATACACTGGCATTCTTCTGTACCAAGCTACAAACAACAGTGTTAATACAATATTACAATAAGATAATACAATTTTAAAAGATACCTTCTTATTCTGTCAATTCTACTTTCCTCTTATTTTTGGGACTTACCGAGCGACTTGTTCGCTGACGACATTCTCTTTCTTTCTTCTTGAATGTCGTCAGGTAATTTGGACACGTCAGAGATCGAGCCTACTGCTGAAGACTTGGATCAGTTTGCTGAAGAACCAGAGCTTTAGTTTCATTGTACACAATTCCTTTCAGTACTTTACATTCCTGTTATGCCATTGTTTAGGCATCGCTTTTATTTCAGTTGTATTTACTTTTCATGCATTGTACAAAAGAATGTTAATAAATAAAGTTGATGTTCAGTTTATATATCTTGTCTCTTGTGTATTTACTTTTATATTGCTTAGATACGCTTAGCGTATTTACATCACAGTAAATACATAGCAGACCAGTCCCGTCCTCTTCGCCGTATACCAAGAAGCGGGGCGTGACAGGTTTTGTTGGTGGCCCATGCAGGTCAGAGTTGTATGGAACACTGCTATGCAATTCTGTTCTGCGTGAACAACCTAAGCAATATAACACAAGAATCAGCAACTAAAACATTCTTTACAATTCATGTTCTTTGAATCTTACAATTTCATATTTCTTGAATCTTATCATTTCATGTACTTGAATCTGTCCTAACCTAAATTTTTCATTCAAGGTTATGGATTCACCAAACAACACCAGCACCAATGTCAACAACGCATCTCCACCACTACCACTCACACCTGCCGTTCCTGCTCCACTCAACGAGCAAACGGTTTTACTTGAGGCAATCCGCAGCCTCCTAGAGGGACAGCAGCAGCTCTTGAACCGTCCCGAAGCTGAAGCACCTGGGGTGAAGCAATTCAGAGCTTTACATCCAAAACAGTTCTCAGGAAAGGGGAGCCCACTAGAAGCTGAGGAATGGGTTCAGAGTATCGAGGATGATCTGGCGGCAGCACAAGTGCCAGATATAGCTTGGGTTCGTATGGCAAAATTACAGCTCACGGACAATGCACAAAACTGGTGGAAGGCGGAAGAAAGCCGTCTTGAACAGCCCATTGAATGGAAGACTTTTCGCGATAGGTTCGACGCAAAGTGCTTCCCTGTGACTGCCAGGTTTTCCATGGAACAGCAGTTCATTCATCTACAACAAGGTTCTATGTGGGTCAAGTCAGTAGATGAGTATGATGCTGAGTTCACCATGCTCAGTTGATTTGCGGCACACCTGATACCGACGGATGAGATCAGAGCCCATCAATTTCAACAAGGTTTGGATACAGAAATTCAGGCCGCACTAACCACAGGGAAATTTCAGACTCATGAAGATGTTTTGGAAGCAGCCCGCAGTTATGAGGCAATGATAAAGGCGAGGGGCAGACCCCAATCTGCCGGTTTGAAATGCCCTGTTACTCAAATAGCAGGAGGAGCCTCTTCCAGGCCATCGTTTGAACACAGGAGACCAGAAGAAACCAATGACCAGTCGAGACCAGATTTCTGCTACTACTGCAGAAGAAAGGGACACTTGTGGAAGGACTGTAGGCGCGCAAAAGGCCTGTGTCTAATTTGTGGCGCATCCAACCACGGAATTGGGAACTGTCCTTATAATAGCCATCCAGCTCACACACCCACCAACTACCCGCAGCGGCCAGCTATCCAGGCTCCTGCACCTCGTTTTGCACTACCTGCTCCACGACCTGCACAGCCTACTCGCCAATTCCAACAGGCAATGAGGGACATGCCTCGAGGGCAGAGAAACAGACCTCAAAGACAGAATGTGCCTCCAGCTAGAAGGAATGTACCACGGCGACAGACTTTCACATTAGCAGCCGCAGAAGCCGAAACTGTAGGTCAAGGTAACACCAGTAAGTCTTTCTCACACTTTTTAAAACCCTTGCACCATCTTGTTATACACTATCTATACTCGTGTCACCAAACTTTTCTTAAATTTGTTACACTTTTCTTTTACAAATTTCGAGGATGAATTTTTTTTAAGGAGGGTAGAATGTAACAACCCTAAATTTCCTATACATGTTTTTACAAAAAAATTTCAAAAATCCATAAAGGGGTATTTATTGCCTGAGCATAAGACTTAAGTAATTAATTAGCAATTTAATTACAAGAAGGAGCTTGTGTCACATTGGTAAAACCTTGCACTGTTGAACCAAGCCACCAGAGTTCAAATCCCATGCCCCATATTATTTTTAATATTTATTTTGTTTTAAATTTTATAGAAGTCCAACAGTCAACACGTGATAACTCCAGAATTTCCCACTATACCTCAAAATGTAAATGCACCAGAGCCTACATCTCGAGACCCCCCACCTCCCTGACCCTCGACTCGGCCCGACTCGGCCGAGTCGGCCGGCGGACCGGGCGACTCGGGCCGGCGCCGCCGGCTGGACGGCCGAGTCGTCAACAACAAAAAGGTGGCTTTTCCTCTCCCCTACTCCCCTGCACACTTCATTTTCTCAAATCGGTTCCAGAGACCTTTGAAATCCCCATTTACTCCATATTTTAATGAATTTTAATATATTTTTACATTTTTTTATTTTAAACTCTTCACCTACCCTAACCCTATAAATACCACCCCTACTCTCTACCCTTTCACCCCAAACTCTGAGCCAACTCTCAAAAATTCTCAAGAAATCTTGTGTACTTTGAAAACGAGCACGAAGCAAAGCTACGGCGAAATTTCCGGCGAACTTCCGGCGATCGTTCTAGGAGCTCTCGACGACGAAGCGACGCACCGGTGATTCCTCTCCTTCCATCTCACTTTTGTTATTGTCCAAAACCTATAAGTCCCATTTTCTATCTCTCTTTTCTATTCTAAAAATACGGATTTACAAAACCCGACGGAATCTGAACAAATCCCATTTCCGAATCGGTTTTCTTATAAAACTTCACTTCTCGTTAATACGATTATGCTTAAACTCTCTCATGTTGACTATTAAACACTAATCAACCAAATTGATTAAGTTTCATTTCATAAAATGATGGCTATTTCAATTTATCGTATTTTTCACTTAAATACCACATTGTTTCAATTCTACATTTAACTCCATTAAACTTGCTATACCTTTAGGTAGATCACGAGGTAACGACCTACCTCCTCACACACTCATATGCAACATAACACGATACCCTTAAGAACTTAGAATACGGGAAAACAAACATTTTCATTTAAATACCATTTGCTTAATAAAACCATTTCTAAAAGATTTAGTATTGATACATCTTTACAAATAAATAACCTTTGAGCTAATAAAAAAAATATCTAGACTCAGCCAATTAAGGATTGTCGCACTCATTAGGACAGAGGAAGGTTGTGGGCATTCAGTCATTTATCTAAACCTGATTTTGTGGTGTCTAGGCTAGACAAGTGAGAAATGTAACTTTAAAAGGCCTGTCTCACGGTGATTCGTAAGCGGATCCCTCCTTTCTTCACTTGTACTTACATGGCCACAATTGGCGGTGAAGAGGCGATTTGAGGTATCTCACAACTTGTCGCTTTGGACCAGTTAGGAGCAGTCTAGTTGACTTAGGAGACCCTAGAATATAGAATACGGGAAAACGACACTTTTTCATTTAAATACCATAATCAATAAAACCGTTTTCCTTAATGATTAGTATTTATATAAATCTTTGCAAAGCGCCGTTACAACCCATTTGGGGAACCCGTTCGGGATGGTGCGGATTATCGCACATCCTCGGGCTTAGTAGTTCGAGATTCAGACCCCCGCAAGGAGCATTCAGTTTCGAAAGATTTAAAATACGACATCTTGAGAAAATGAGATTTTTAGAATATAAAATATATATTAAAATTATTTTTGTATAAATATATGTATATTTATCATTAAAATACCTATTTTGTTATGATATAAATATTCCACCTTTTTCTAAAAATCACAAGAATCAATTTTACACTAAAATACCATGAATTCAATGTAAAACCAATATTACAAATAGATGCCTTTAATTATGAAATTAGGATATTTTCACTAGAAATATCACAATATAAAATCCACATTCATTACAACTCTAAAGACGAATAATAAATGTTTGGGGTGTATTATGAAAAGTACATAAAAGTATTTTTACATAAAGCCCTCTCAAGTTCTATAAATTACCCTAAGGACCCTAGTAAACATAGGTTTAAGCGGGAACAATCTCTTGAGCCTCAAGGAGCCGGAGAAGTGGGTGCTTGCCTACTTAAGATAGACAACTTAATAGTGGTGTTATCAATACGGTAATCGTCTTTGAAAAAGACACAAATCCTGCCGTCCATGTGCAGCGATTACCGATAACATCAAAAACAATCAGGACATCAATTTACTTTTTTGACTCAGAGTGAGTCTCATTATAATCTGACTTGAATATGATTCAAGTAAAACCTACAATTTACAATCTACAATCTACAAATCTTCAATATTACAATTCAACATGAATCCATGAATCCAATTATCAATTTATACAACTTGACTGAACCGAACCATGGATATACATTCCATTTACATGATTCTACGGTTGCATCCGTTTACTGATATCATGGTTTCGGTCAGTCAATCAATTATACCATCAATACAATTTACAAGACAAACAATACAATCAAAACACTACGGGGTTTAAGGGGTAGATTGGTATGGAAGGTGTTAGAAGTAGCACGAGACTGTAAGACTTAATACACCTAACATGAATCCAGTTGCTGTTGTACCGTGGCATAAACGGTTCCTTGTACTATACTTGCCTCTAGTCTCTGGCATATAGAGACTTCTCTCGTATACACTGGCATTCTTCTGTACCAATCTACAAACAACAGCGTTAATACAACATTACAACAAGATAATACAACTTTAAAAGATACCTGTTCTCCGCCGAAATGCGGGAAAGACAAACGTCTTGCCTGAATTTGGGGGCAGATGCTAATTGGTGCTATCCGTTCACCTCTCCGAAGATGCCAAGTTGATTTATGGCACAATGTATCGAAAGTTTAAACGGATGCGGCCGATGTAGCAGACTTCGTCAGATTCCCCCTCATTTGAGGGGTTTTTGATTGTGGGGACGCTCTTCCCTGCAGGCACAAGCCCCTGCAGTTAATTACGCTACCGCATCGCGGTAACAACTTTCTCCTTCTCCAGATGGTCACTTCGTGTCGTGGGTGTTTGTTTTGTTTTTGGTTGCTCGTGGATTGTATACGGAGACTAATTTATGTTGTCGCCCGTAGGGCGTTGACTAGTCTAAATCCGTACATTCTTAGATTTGGGTTTGGGGGTTGGATTTAAGGATACGTTGGTCTCATTTGGGACTAAGATCAACTTAAACGTATGTTAAGAATACGTTAGTCTCATTTTAGACTAAGATCGACTTAACGGGGTCGTTTAGATCCAACAAGAGAGCAATTGGGCTCTATTGTTTAGTTTAGGGACATTACGGTCAATTAGTTTAAGGACATTACGGTCCAATGTTAGTTTAAGGACATCTCGGTCCATTGTTAGTTTAAAGACATCGCGGTCGAGGTTAAGAACATCATAGTCCGTGAGTTTAAAGACCTCACAGTCAAGGTTAAGGACGTCATAGTCCATGAGTTTAAGGACCCCACAGTCCAATGTTAGTTTAAAGACATCACGGTCGAGGTTAAGGATATCATAGTCCATGAGTTTAAAGACCCCACAATCCAATGTTAGTTTAAAGACATCACGGTCGAGGTTAAGAACATCATAGTCCATGAGTTTAAAGACCTCACAGTCAAGGTTAAGGACATCATAGTCCATGAGTTTAAGGTCCCCACAGTCCAATGTTAGTTTAAAGACATCACGGTCGAGGTTAAGGACATCATAGTCCATGAGTTTAAGGACCCCACAGTCCAGTTTAGAGACGTCATAGTCTGTGAAGTGTGTGGTTGTCGGGACCCGTCACCTCTCTGAAGACGTTGAGGGATTACAACGACAAATATCAAAGGAATGAAGAGATGTACCCTTGAACCAAGGTTGATTAGGATCTGTATTCCAATTTGGAACTAAGATCAATTAATTAGATTATGAACACATTGGCTCAGTTAAATCTGAATTGAGGACTTATGGCCAGTTTGGGCTAAGTCCAATTAGATTAGAAATATTGGCTCTTTGTTGGACCATTACACTCTTGTCTGGGTTCAAGCCCACATTATTTAGCAATGCTAAACCAGAGTTTGAGGGCTCTGATACATTTTTGTCTTTTGACTGAGCATTAAACATTATAGCTCTGAGTTTTATTCAATTTTGAGATTTAGTTAAAGGAGAGGTTTTTGCCTCTGGAAACTTAGCCAATTTGGCTAAAAATAGTGTTAAACACTAAAGGACAACAGTGTTAAACACTGGAAATGAAATGCTCAGAGTAGTGTTAAACACTAGAAGACAACAGTGTTAAACACTGGGAATAAAACTCTCAAATTAGTGTTAAACACTAGAGAGGAAGAGGTCATGTGGGAACACATGAGGGCACCCAAAGGTAGAGGAAAATCTCCTTTACTTTGTTCTGTAAATAAGTGTTAAACACTTTTGATTTTGTAGCCATCACGTATTGGCACGTGATGGATATCTGTGCATTGGTTGTTAAAGCATTTATTAGGGGTCACGTGATAACACGCGAGAGCGCCCAAAGCCAACATTTCCTTTGCTTTTATTCTTTTTGTTTTGGAGGTCACGTGGGAGCACGTGAGGCATTGCCTCAGGGCTAATTCCTTCTTATTTTGGAGGATCTTTTCAGGGGTCACGTGGGGACACGTTACCCTAGTTCTTTACATGCATGGAGATTTTTCAAGTCTCTTTATTTTTTAAAAATTAAATTCTCTGTAGGGTTAAACCCTAATTATGTTTTAGAGGAATTAAATTTCCATGTATGTGAAAGAATTAAATTCTTATATAGGGTTAAACCCTAGTTCTGTCTTGGAGGAATTAAATTCCTATAACTTTAAGAGAATTAAATTCTCATATAGGGTTAAACCCTAATTTTATCTTGAAGGAATTAAATTCCTGTGAGTTTGAGAGAATTAAATTCTCATATAGGGTTGAACCCTAGTTTTATCTTGGAGGAATTAAATTCCTATGAATATGGGAGAATTAAATTCTCTAAACTCAATTCTCCCTCTAAGTTTCGGATCTGCATGGCAGAATCTCCCCTATGAGAATTAAATTCTCAACCTGTGGGGAGATTTGCTTCTGCAGACCTTCAACCAGAGGAAGAACTAAGTTTTTTTGAAGAAGAGTTAAACTCTTAGATTGAGAATTAAATTCTCTTTGAAGCTTTTATCCTTTTCCACTTTCTCACCTAGGGTTACTTTTTTTTGAGAATTAAATTATCCTTTCTTTTCTCTCTGCTATTTCAAGACCCCAAAATTCTATCCCTCTTCTCTTCTTGGCTTCTATTTATAAGAGAAGGAAAAGAATCAATTTGTTTAGTAAATCTCTCATTGAAAATATTTTGTTTGTTTTTCGTAACTAATGTGATCTTTTAGATCACTCAGTGAATTTTATTCACCATTGGATTTTTAATCCAAAAGTTATTCTATCAGTTATTCTTGGTGAATTTTGGGGAAATCTTTCCTTGTATAAAATCTTTCCATAAATTGGTGATTTTTAATCACCATTGGATTTTTAATCCAATGGTGCTCTAATTTACAGAGCACCATATTTTTTGTTTGGAAAGATTTAAAGAAATATTTTTCCAGTTAGGGTCTTTGATTTTCCTTAATTAGAATTTAATTCTATTATTTCATAGATCTTTAGGAACCCATCATGTGTTGGCACGTGACCCCCTGATTAAGTATTTGACTAGAATTTAATTCTGTTGTGTTAAAGAACTCAAGAATTATCACGTGTCAGCACGTGACCCTTGGTCACGTGTTGGCACGTGATGCCCCATTGGGATTTTTTCTTGTTATTTTATTATACCTTTAATTCTTTTCAGTGGGTTTAAAAGCCCATCACGTGTTGACACGTGACCCCACTGATTAATTATTTCCAATTATTTATTTTATTCAGTGCATACAGGCTTTGCCTGTAAATGGTCACATGTCTGCACGTGTTGCCCGGTCACGTGTGAGCACGTGATGCCTCATAACTTTTGATCCCGGATGAATTATGAGACTCACAATATATCAAATCGAAGGATTTTTAGAGACACTTTCGATACAATCAGAATTTAGCTGTTTCTCATTCAGGAGTTTGTCAAAATACAGCCCGGAAAATACCGGTTCGCATTCTCTTCCTTAGATTACACGTGCATTGCATATTTGCTCATAACTTTTGATCCCGGATGAATTATGAAGCCCATAATATATCAAATCGAAGGAGTTTTCGAGACGCTTTCGATACCATCAGAATTTAGCTGTTTCACATTCGAGAATTTGTCAAAATACAGCCCGGAAATTACCGGTTCACATTTTCTTAAACGTATCGCTGCCATTTGATACCTTGGGCTCTTTTGCGCGGAAATTTTTTTGGCGGGAACAAAACCTTCTTATTCTGTCTATTCTACTTTTCTCTTATTTTTGGGACTTACTGAGCGACCTGTTCGCTGACGACATTCTCTTTCTTTCTTCTTGAATGTTGTCAGGTAATTTGGACACGTCAGAGATCGAGCCTACTGCTGAAGACTTGGATCAGTTTGCTGAAAAATCAGAGCTTTAGTTTCATTGTACACATTTCCTTTCAGTACTTTACATTTCTGTTATGCCATTGTTTAGGCATCGCTTTTATTTCAGTTGTATTTACTTTTCATGTATTGTACAAAAGAATGTTAATAAATAAAGTTGCAGTTCAGTTTATATATCTTGTCTCTTTTTTATTTACTTTTATATTGCTTAGATACGCTTAGCGTATTTACTTCAGAGTAAATATGTAGCGGACCAGTCCCGTCCTCTTCGCCATAAACCGGGAAGCGGGACGTGACAGTATACCTGACTCCGCAATAGTTATCAACGAGGCTTCCTCGCGAGCCAGTCGCTCGGAAGCCGCGAGGGCAGCCTGTAGATCAGTATCGGTCGCAGGCATGTCGAACAAACCCTCATTAGTGTCGTATTCGCACAAGCCCTCGCTGTAGGGAGCATGTGGCTCCTGGCCGAATACAACATCGGCAGAAAATAGAGACTTATTCTTTCTCTGGGAGGGCGCACCAGCGGCCGATGACAAGAGCTTGCACTTGACAGGCATTTTCGGGCGGCGGGTCCCGATTTCCATACCAGCGCCAGATTTTGGGGATGCCACGGCTACCGCAGTTACGGGAACATCAAATTGAAGCCTCTCAGGAAAGACTCGAAGGACTACAGCTGTAGTAGTTTCCCTCAAGGAAGTACGAACGGAAGTCCGTCACTTTAAGGGGACAGATGGATTACCATCGGGGACTGCATCCTTATGATCGAGCAATAATGGCCTTTCTTCCCTGATAACAGCACCCGTCGCATGCTGGTACCACGCCACGTAAGCGTTCGAAGCTTTCGGCACATAGCTCGGCTCGCTGATGAGAAAATTAGACCCCGTATTTAGTCGCATAAAGTGGTGCAGCGCGCTGTGAATACCCTCTTCCGTAGTGACCGGCTCGGCTAAGAATGCCTCGAGAGGAACACCCTGATTGTAACCCGACTGTTGAGCGAAGCGGTGCGAGTTGTAGCTCATGAACAGTGCCGAGGCGTTTTGCCTAAATACTTGTCATGCCCCGCTTCCCAGTATACGGGCAGAGGACGTGACTGGCCGCTACGTATTTACTCAGAAGTAAATACGCTAAGCGTAGCTAAGCAATATAAAGAAATATACATAAGAGACAAAAGGTATAATTGAACAGTAACTTTATTTATTCACATTCTTTTTACAATACATGGAAAAGTAAATACATCTGAATGAAAGCAATGCCTGAACAGTGCCATCACAGAAATGGAAAGTACTGAAATGAAATGTGTACAATGAATCTAAAGTTCTGGGTCGTAGACTAGCTGATCCAAGTTCTCGCTGGTGGGCTCGACCTTCTGAAGGTCCGATCCACCTAGCAACATTCCAAATAAGAAAGAGAAGGAATATCGTCAGCGAACAATCGCTCGGTAAGTCACAAGGATAAGAGAGAAGTAGAATAGACAGAGAGAGTGTGTATGTAGCTTTTAAAGTTGTATTATATTATTATAATGTTGTATTTAGTGTTAACGCGTAAGTTCAAGGGTGAATGTCAACCAATTTCAAGAGTGTTCTCGAACCCAACAGGCTGTAATCCAGGGGTAGAGAACCACGGGCCCGAATCAAATATTAGTAACGGGACTTTAACGTAATGTTGAAGTATTCCAACTCAACAGGCTATAATCCAGGAGCAAGGAAACACGGGCCCTCATGATAGCTTGATTGTGTTAGTAGACATGGATTCATGAATCTAGGGGGACTCTTGAGATTCTGTTGGATTCACGCATGAACTACCCCAATACCCCGTGTATTTATTGTATTGATAATAAGGATTGTACTGATGGTATTTATTGTATTGTATTGTCTTGTATTAAAAATTGTACAGATGGATGACTTTCCAAAATCATGATATCAGTAAATAGATGTAACTGGAGAATCATGTAAATGGAAGTATATCCATGGTTCGGTTCAGTCAAGTTATGTAGATTGTATAGATTGAACAGATTGAATATATGGATTCATGGATTCATAGTGAATTGTAGTTTGTACTTGAATCATATTCAAGTTAGATTATTTATAATGAGACTCAGTCTGAGTCAGACAATTAGAAAATAAATTGAAATCCTGGATTAAGTTTTGGTGTTATCAATAACCGATGCACATGGACGGCAGGATTTGTGTCTTTTTCAAAGACGATTACCGTGTTAATAACTTATGAGTGCCACTTAGGCAAGGAAGAACTCGAACCTAGGGAAATTGAGAAAATGCACCATTTGTTAAGTTGTCTACCTTAAATAGGCAAGCACCCATATCTCCGGCCCCCTGAGGCTCAAGAGACCGGTCCCGCTTAAACCTATATTTACTAGGGTCCTTATTGTAATTTATAAAACTTGAGAGAGTTTTATGTAAAAATAATTTTGTATAATTTTCAAAATACACCTCAAGTATTTTATTATTGTCTTTAAAGTTTTTATTGATGTATATTTTATCATTGTGACATTTCTAGTGAATAAAACATATTTTTCATAATATATGGTATTTAATTGTAAAGTATTGAACTTGTATAGAATTGTATCGTATTTTCATGTAAAGTAATTCTTTTGATTTAGAAAAGTTGGAATATTTATACTATATCAAAAATAGATATTTTGATGATACCTATATATATATATATATATATATATATATATATATATATATATATTTATAAAAATAATTTAATTTATTATTTTTCTAGAAATCTCATTTTCCTAAGATATTTGTAATTTTAAATCTTTCGAGACCGAATGCTCCTTGCGGAGGTCTGCATCTCGCACTACTAAGCCCGAGAAAGTGCGATAATCTGCACCATCCCAAACGGGTTCCCCAAATGGGTTGTAGCGGCGCTTTGCAAAGATTTGTTTAAAAATACGTAATTTTGTAGAAAATGGTTTTTATTAGTTAAAGGTATTTAATTGTAAATTCGTATTCCCATATTCTATGTTCCCGAAAGGTATCGTGCTATATTGCATATGATTGTTGTGAAGAGGTAAGTCATTACCTCATGATCTATTTAAAGGTATAGCAAGGAATTATGATGTTTAATGTCGAAACTAAACTACATGGTATTTTACTGAAAAAGTACGATAAAAATTACAATATGAAATATTTTGCAATGAAACTTGTTCCTGATGTTTTGTTAATATTTAATAGTCAAGATGTGAGGGTGTGGTATGTTTGTATTTAAGAAAAAGTGGAATTTTTAAGAAGAACCGAATAGGAAGTCGGATTAACTCCGCTTCCGTCGGGTTTTAGAAATACAAGTTTTTAGAGTAGACAAGAGAAGGGGGAAGTGGGACTTACTAGAATTTAGCTTAGAAAAGAGGAAGGGGAGTGGAAGTGAGTTCCGGTGCGTCGTTTCGTCGTCGGGAGCTCCTAGAGTCGTCGTCGGAAGTTCGCCGGAGCTTCGCCCTTTGCTAACTCCACTTGTACACAAAATTTCTTGAGAATTTTCTTGAGAATTTGGGTATAGTTTGTGAGTGAGAGGAGTGTGTTTAGGTGTGGTATTTATAGGGAAATTCTAGGGTTAGGGTTTGATAGAAAAATGAATTAAAAGATTGCATTAAAATGGTTTAAATTGATTTTATTAGGTTCTGTTAATGTGCAGGGGATTTAAAGTGTACAGGGGTTATGGGGATACCAAGAGGCACACGAGTCATGAAGGCCAACTCAGGTTTGGAGCCGAGTTGGCCGGCCTCGCCGGCCGATCCAGCCTCCGCGCCGGTCGAGTCATGGCGAGTTGGGCGCCGTCTTGTCGCCACGTGTCCTATGTCGTTTGGTCTATCCTCTGGGCTCATTTGTTTTTAGTGTGACCTTTGGGTTTACGGGTTATGCACGTGTAGGCTCTTGGGCTTTTAAAAATTTAAAAGAAAACTAATTAAAAAAAATGTGGCTAATGGGATTTGAACTTTGGTGCTTAGGTTCGGTAGTACAAGGTCTTACCAATGAGCTACAAGCTCCTTCTTGCTATTAAAAAGCAAAACAATCTTATAACTTGTGCTCAGGAAAAAGTACCCATTTCTATATTTTTGAAAAAATTGTACAGAAAATTTAGGGTTGTTATAACGCTAGAAAGCCCGGCCTAATAGAATACAAGTGCAAGATTTCCCGAGCCTTCAACATGGGAGCCCCGTCTTTGAAAGTGTCACACAGTGGTTGCACCACCTTGGTAGATTCTTTACCGATAGTCAAGACTCTATCAACAAAGGTCATGCTGTCCCCAACCATGCACGGGCGGAGGACCAGTCGCCGAGCCTCTCGCTGCGACGGGTCTGACGCAGAAGCGTCAACCAAATACATGACCCGAGGAAAGTTGTAGCTGTCATAGAAGCGGGGTCGTTTATGGATACCGAAGGCACCTAGCACGTGCATCTCGATCCACGACGTTAAGTAGTGCAACGGAATATGTTCAGGCTTTACCCCCGGATGAGTAGTGTCTGCCGCTAAGCTCAGGTCATGGTATAGATGAGCAAGCCCTGTGATCCCAACGACCATATGCGTCCCTGCAATCATGCGGTGGGCCGGATAAAAAACAGACGGTCTCATATAGCGAGGATGTGTCGGAAGCATAAACCAATTCAACCACAGGCCTATGAACCCCAGAAAGAATGTCTCTTCATCGACGTCTGGAGCAGCGAGCTCTGCGAAAGGGATGACCGGAACTTCTGGAATAAAAAAAATTTTCAAATCCGCATCTGCCGTATCCAAGCTAAAACCGAACGGGTCATCAAGCTTAGCGAATTTCGCGGCTTGTTTTGATAAGACGTTTGGGCGATGAAATCTGCAAAGCCAACTCCGTGCCCTCCAGACTCTAAGAACAAACTCTCATAAATGTTCAACACCTTGATTAGGCTTGGGAATCGGTGTTGAACAGCATTCTCCGAATTTAGTCCCATCACCACTAATTTGGTGGCAAAGATATACTCATCAGGGGGAAGTATCTCATCGTAATGTTCTCCTCTGACGGGTAAGCCGGAGATTTCCGTGAACTCCTCCAAGGAAATTGAGACCTCTCTGTCCAATAGAAGAAATGTGTGGGTTGGGATGTTCCACTGTTCCAGAAAAGCCTTAACCCACCATATATGAGGCGCGGGGTTTTGGAAAAGGGACGCATATATGGAAGGATATAGTCCAAGCTTCTGCAGCAGCGACTTCTTTGCCGACAAGATATACCGGGCCCACTGCAGGTAGCCGGCTGATTGGTGAGGAGTCAACCTTATCATATAGACTTGCCCCCAAGGGCGCGACTCGCCTTGGCATATGCGCCGCACTAAAATATCCAAAGCCATTGGCGGCTGTACGGGTATTGATGCCATAGAGGGCTGAAGGAAACCCTCCGAAGTCCAGTTGACCTCTTCTACGGCATAATGCACTTGAGGCGAATCGGCATAATGGATCGCTGAAATTGGCTCTGATGGCGCTGCACAAGAAAAATTATGCCGACCCCTAATGATCTGATTATACCACGACCCCCACAAGTCAAAAGACTTTGCTCCGGGTCATGATCTTTAATAAGTGCGAAGACTTCTCGATCCACGGGCGCGTCGATAAAGGCGCTCTCCGAATGTATAAAAGGGAAGGAAGAGTCGAAGGCCATTGCACCTGCATAAAAGGAGAAGGTTCAGCTATTGGTGTTATGATTTAGGAATCAGAACTTTAACGTTCTTTAAGACTTAAAATTTTTGTACTATGTTGCAGTGGGACAATGAAGGGCCCACAAATTTAAGGTGATGCCCCCATCATTGATGGGGCAGTCACTCATTAAGAACAGAATTCTAAAAGGATTCTCATTTAATGAGAAATATTATTGGACTAAAGAGTTAAACTCCCTCGAGAGCTGTGCTCTGCAAACAGATTTCATATCTGTCAGAAATTAAGAAGGGAATAAAATTCCCTAAGAGTTTCTTAGAGCCATACTCTGTAAAACAATGGGGTAATCTACCCGAACCCTCAAAAGCAAAGCTTTTTTTCAATAGGGTAAAACCCCAAGATCTTTAAAGATCTGAAAGAAAAATCCTAGAAACTCTAAGATTTCTTCATGAAAGATGAGCAAAGCTCCGATTAACGGGTTAAAGAAACCCTAAAATACATTTTTTAAGATCTACGATCTAAGAAGAGAAAAGCTCTGTTAATGGGTTCGGTCATAATCCTTACCAAATTTTTGGACAAAGCTCTAACTCTAAAAGAGTTTTCTTGGGTATAGATCTAAGCTCTGGAAAGAGAATTATATTCTCAGAAAGAAGAAGTTTAGGGAAGATGAACAGCAGTCATCTCAAACGCCAAAGGCCCTACTTATAAGCACAAGGAGACGGTTTCACTTCCGAGAAAATCAAACGGTGGAAAAGATACCACTGCTGCACTTACGTGTGAGCCACGTTAGCGCGGCGGTGGGGGCATTTGTTTCCCCAATAAAAGAGCAAAACTCTGTTCAAAATTCAAGAGGCAACGCCTCACGTGTTTGCCATGAAGGAGCCAACGCCAGAGTTAAAAACTCTTAAAAGAGCAAAGCTCTGTTCAAAACTCAAGAAGCAGCACCTCACGTGTTTGCCACGAGGGCGCCAGCATCAGAGTTAAAAACTCTTAAAAGAGCAAAGCTCTGTTCAAAACTCAAGATGCAACGCCTCACGTGTTAGCCACGAAGACGCCGGCGCCAGAGTTAAAAAATTCTTATTGGTGCCGCACGTGCACAACACGTGAGCGCCGGCGCCTGGTAGAATTAAATTCTACTCTCTGTTAAACAGGGCCGTTGGATCAAAGATCCAACGAAGATGATAACTTATCAGAATGCAGAATTAAATTCTGTGAGGAAATATTTCTCAAATCTTTCTAAACAAGAAAGATTACTCTCTGTAAAAAAGAGTACCGTTGGATTAAAAATCCAATGGTGATTAAAGAATAACCGAGCTACAGAATAAATTCTGTAGGGGAAAATATTTCCCTAATCTTGTAAAAAACAAGAAAATCAAAAATCCAACGGTAGGTAAAATCCTCAAATCAATTAGGATCTCTCAATGAGAAATTTCTTCAACTAATCAACAGATTTGCCTTTACTATATAAAGGACCCAAGACTTCAAGTTTAGTAGAGAAGAACCCCCCCTCCCCAACTTCAGAAAAAAAGCAGATAGCTTCAAAAAGGAAGAAAGAAGAAGATCTCCCTTCTTAGAGAAAGAACTCTAGGTAAAAAAAAGAAGAGAGATCAAAGTATCTCGTTTACCTATTGAAGGATTTAACCCTTTTAAAAAGAAGAACTTAGTTCTTTCTCTTGATCTAAGATCCACAAGACAAGTCTCCCACAAGTTGAGAATTTAATTCTCATCGGGACAAACATGTTCTTGGAGATCAAAGATTCAGAAAAGAACTCCTCAGAACAAAATATACAAGGAAGAACCCAGAGTCTCACGTGCCCCTCATATGGGCACTACAAAATAAGGAGTGCTTAGCACTCAGTGGCTGGCGCTCAGAGCCCAGCGCCTCATGTGACCCTCATGTGGGCACCACAGAACATAAAAGTGCACAACACTCATCATCCAGTGCCTAGCGCACAACGCCCAGCGCCTTACGTGTCTCTCACGTGGGCGCTAAAAAATAAAGGAGTCCTTAGCACTCAGTGAGCGACGCCTAACACTCAGCGCCCAGCGCCTCACGTGACCCTCATGTGGGCGCCATAGAACATAAGGGTGATTAACACTCATCATTCAGCACCTGGCTCCTAGTGCCTCGCGTGCTTTGCACGTAGGCGCTTTAAAGAGTACTCAGCACTCCACATAAAAAGACAAAAAAAGCAAAGTGTCCAACACTTATTGTGCAAATCCCCATGACTGAAAACCCCGCATGGTTAAGTGTGAGCGTCAGAACTCATATAAGTGCTCAGCACTTTTTGCAAGAAAAGGGGAATGAGCCTAAACCAGTGCTTAGCACTTCTTCCAAATAAAAGAAAACTGAGTGGGTCAAGCCCTAGTTGGCTAGGTCCTTAATTCAGATCAACTGAGCCCATGGACTCATTGTTTCTCAAACATGACTCATGACATCAAAAAAAACAACCGAGCCCCCAACTGCTCGTCTGCATTTAAGTTGATCTTAATCTAAATGAGATTAATGATCCTTAAATCAAACCAAACCTAAATCTAAGAATATACGGATTTGGACTAATCCACACCCTACGGGCGACAACATAAATTAGTCTCCGTATACAATCCACGGGCAACCAAAAATAAAACAAACACACACGACACGAAGTGAACTGCGGAAGAAGGAGAAACTGGTTATCGCGATGCGGTAACGTAATTAACTGTAGGGGCTTGCGCCTGCAGGGAAGAGCGTCCCCACAATCAAAAACCCCTCGCAAACGAGGGAGAATCTGATGAAGTCTGCTACAACGGCCGCATCCGTCAAAACCTCTGATACACGGTGCCATAAATCAACTTGGCATCTTCGGAGAGGTGGACGGATAAATCCAAATAGCATCTGCCCCCAAATTCAGGAAAGACGATCCATCTCGGATCCGCCTCCGTTTTCGCCGGTAAACAGGTGGATTGAGTTGATTGCTTCACAAAAGCATCAAGACTCCGTTCTAGCGAGGAAACCTTATCATTACTGGGCGCTGCAAAGTTATTGTTCGGAGGGAACGAATTGTTGTACGGAACAGCATGGTGTTTCCCCTAATCAGAGCAAGGCTCTTTTTGAATTTTAAAAATTCAAAAATTGAAGCAACGCTTCAAATCCCGTGCGCTGGGCGCAACGCGCTACGTGTCAGAAGTTGATACGTCAGCGCAGCGCCCCCAATCAGAGCAAGACTCTATTTAAAACAAAAATTAAAGGAAGCAACGCTTCAGTTGCGCAAACGCTGCGCTGCGCGACACGTGTCAGCGCAGTTGCGCAAGCGCTGCGCTGCGCGACACGTGTCAGCGCAAATGCAGTGGCGCTGCGCTGTGCGCTGCGCGACACGTGTCAGCGCAGTGGCGCTGCGCTGTGCGCTGAGCGACACGTGTCAGCGCAGTTGCGCAAGCGCATCTGCGCTGCGCTGTGCGCTGCGTAACACGTGTCACGCGCTGAGGCGTTTGCGCCAAACAGAATTAAATTTCTAGTAAGATCTTTCTGTTCATGTTAAAACAAGAAGATTGTCTTCTGTAAAACAGAAGCCCTTGGATCAAAGATCCAACGGTGGGGAAAATTCCCCAAATCACTCAGAGAATGATCTCTTTAACAAACTTAACAAACCTACGGGCACTATATAAAGACCCCTAGACCCCAATTCAAAGGATCATCAACATCAAGAAATATCAAGAACTTCAACTCTGAAGAAACTTGAAGAGAAATTCAAGAAAAAGGTAAAAAAAACCTTTAAAATAGAAGAATTTCTTCTAATAGATCATTAATCTGAAAACAAGATCAATGATCTTCAGTAAAATATAAATAACAGTGCCGTGCATTTTTTATGAACCACTGGTTCTTTGAAAACAAGAAAAACTTGTTTTCTCTGATCTAAAATTGATCAAAATATAAAACAGTGCCCTGCACTTGCAAAATTGGCACTGTTGATCTCTTAGGTTGGCGCAAGCCACCAGAGAGCGCCACGTGTCAGCTCCAAGACCACTTGCGCTGTGCGCTTTTAAGATAGAGCATTGCTCTTTAAAGTTGGCGCAACTCACCAGAGCGCGCCACGTGTCAGCGCTTGCGCTCACCAGAGCGTGACACGTATCACCACCATAAGCGCTTGCGCTCAATAATTAGCGCAAATCGCCTGACAAGCTACTGTCAAGTAATTGATGCACTGCATTATTTACAGAAGGGCCAAGCCCAATTAAAAAAGGCCTAACTGGCCAAATTAAATGCAATGCATTATTTTAAAGAAGGGCAGAGCCCAAACAGATGCTCTGCATCATTTATAAAGGGACAGAACCTAAATAAAAAAGGCCTAGCAGTCCCGAATGAAATGCAGTTCATTATCAAACAGGGGCAAAGCCCTAGCACAGGCCTAATAGGCCAAAGATAAAAACGTTAAACATCTTCAACTGGACTTAGCCCAATCATGGCCGTAAGTTCTCAAATTAAATTGACTGAGCATGGCTGCTCCCTTAAATCAATTTACATCCGGTTCAAGGGTACATCTCCGAACTCCTCTGACACCTATCGTTGTAATCCTTCAACGTCGTCAGAGAGGTGACGGGTCCCGACGACCATACATGCAATGGACCACCATGTCCTTAAACTGGTAATGGACCGCAACGTCCTTAAACTACCTATGGACCACCATGTCCCTAAACTGGAATATGGACCACCATGTCCTTAAACTGGTAATGGACCGCAATGTCCTTAAACTACCTATGGACCACTATGTCCCTAAACTGAAACAATAGAGCCCTCAAATGCTCTTTTGTCGGATCTAAACGGTCCCGTTTAAGTTGATCTTAGCCTCAAATATGGCTAACGTATCCTTAAACATTCAAACAGACTTTAGTCCCAAATTGGACTATAAGACCCCTAATCAACTTTGGTTCAAGGGTACATCTCTAAACACCTCTGACACCTGTCGTTGTAATCCTTCAACGTCGTCAGAGAGGTGACGGGTCCCGACGGCCATATATTAAATGGACCACCATGTCCCTAAAATGGAACATGGACCCCCATGTCCCTAAACTGGAACAATAGAGCCCCCAAATGCTCTTTTGTCGGATCCAAACGATCCCGTTAAGTTGATCTTAGTCTCAAATCAGACTAACGTATCCTTAACGAACGTTTAAGTTGATCTTAGCCTAAATATGGCTAACGTATCCTTAAACCAAAACCCCAAACCTAAATCTAAGAAAATACGGATTTGGACTAATCCACGTCCTACGGGCGACGAAATAAAGTCTCCGTATACAATCCACGGGCAACCACAAACAAAACAAACACCCACGACACGAAGTGAAATTCTGGAGCAGGAGAAAGTTGTTACCACGATGCGGTAGCGTAATTAACTGCAGGGGCTTGCGCCTGCATGGAAGAGCGTCCCCACAATCAAAAACCCCTCGAACGAGGGGGAATCTGACGAAGTCTGCTACATCGGCCGCATCCGTCTAAACCTCCGATACACGGTGCCAAAAATCAACTTGGCATCTTCGGAGAGGTGGACAGATAAAATCAAATAGCATCTGCTCCGAATCTCAGGCAAGACGTTTATCGCGTTTCCGCCGCGTCATTCGGAGGGGAACGGATTCTGGCACGCCCGGTGGGACCTTTTCTTCTTTCCACTCCACACTTCGTGTGTCTTGTTCGCGAACGAATCGCGGTTTGCTGTGGTTGCCTGTGGATTCGAGGTACTTAGATTTGGTGTCTTTCTCCGTGCAGAAAATAGAAGATCAATGGCTTCAAACTGCACTACCTGCAACTACAACTCTCACTCCGTCCTTCCTAGAAGAGTGACTTACGGGCCCCAAGCGGCCTCCCTTTTCAAGATGCCAGTGGAGCAGGTGACTCAAGCCACCACCGGACTATTCTTCGGGACCATGCTCCCACCAATGAGCTTCAACGCCCCAATGACGTTGCAAGAAGCTCCAAAGAAGTCGGTCTTTGATCGGCTTACAACTACCATGGCCCCTCTCAACGAGTCGCCCAACTCCACTGCCTCGGTTTTTAACAGACTAGGCCAGAGCTCCAACGGGCCCATGAAGAAGCCTGCAATACCAGAAGGCGTTATCCCGAAGCGGATAACCAACCCTGCTCCCGTTCCAGGCGAAATCACCAAGGTTGCTCCCCCTACTCGGAAGTCTGCTTCCGATCAGTTGGCCGTCCCCATTCAACGGACGTCGGTCTTTAAAAGGCTGATAACAGCGAATTCTGACCAACATAGGGGGCATGAGGAGGTCACCCCTATGGCTAAACCAACTCCAATCGCGCGACATGCTCGCCGTCGTCACTGGCGCCGAGTACGGAAAGCTGGGGGCAACTCCCCCTCTGGGATAACTCCGCCAGCTCCAATGGTGGGGATCAATCCTGCTGTTCCGACTGAGAACAGTTTTGAACTGCTCAACAGGGTGCGCAGAAACTCTCCTACTGCAGTTCTAAAGAGAATTCCTTCACCTGTGGGGAATGATACAGAGAAGAAGCTGGAGCAGCCCCCTCAGCGGCTGTCCTCTAAGATTCACAAAGTCTGGCGTCAAGTCCAAGACTAAGTGATTGATGAAAACTATCTCTGCCGACAGAAAAAGATGAAGGTTCGGCACGAGAAGGATCACTCTGTCAAGCCACAAAAAGCAACAGCTACTTGGGTGCCCACTACAACGGCCTCCTTA
Source organism: Agapanthus africanus (assembly GCA_030015575.1). Lineage (NCBI taxonomy): Eukaryota > Viridiplantae > Streptophyta > Magnoliopsida > Asparagales > Amaryllidaceae > Agapanthus > Agapanthus africanus. Next base: position 88,233,116 of record JASDDO010000028.1, on the reverse strand, counting down.
ACGTCAATCACTCGGAAGAAAAGGAGGCCGCAAAAAGCCCCTGTGAATATGGCGAACCGTAAAAGCGCTGAGCACAAACGCCCCAAGTCTGGGGGCATGGTGGTGCACACTGTTTATATGGCTTCCGGAAAATAGGAAAGCCGTGCTTTGACGGGTCACCGACCGCTCACTTGATCCGTGACAAAAGCCCAGGAGCAGCAATAGAAGCTTCAGGAAATGATGATTACAATGGCTGCGCTTACCGGGCCGAAAGAGAGCTCGGAGGTATCATCAGAACAGCGTCACGAACAAGAAACTGACGCTGACTTCCTATGTAGAGTCCTCGAAAAGAAGGACAAAGAAGCCGAAGAGCAAGCAGCTAACATAAAACAGATGGCGCTCCTCTTCCAAGATATGGTAGGGATGATGTTACAGCCGGACCCTCTAGCTGATGACCCTCCAATCATTGTTGAAGACGATAGAAGGGAGACATTTAATCCTCCACTGGCTCTTTCAGCAGCCAAAGATGAGACCATTTCCAAGGCCGCGCTGGATGACTATATATCTCAGCAAATACGAGCTCATCAGGCGAGTGAAGCGGCTGGGCAAACTGTTAGAACTGGACGACCCTATCCGGGCTAGTATGACCAAATCAGTTACTCGCCGGGATATACGATCCCTAAGTTCCACGTATATAAAGAGACAGGGAATCCGCATCAGCATGTCGCTCAATTCAGGGCCTTATGCGGCAATACTGGAGGCGATGACAAATTGTTGCTTCGCCAATTCATCGGCAGCTTAGCAGAAACAGCCTTTGAATGGTATTCGGAGCTACCTAACGACTCTGTCAAAACATTTGCGGAGATGGAGCTACTATTTACACAAAGATTCGTGAGTGATAGTGAACGCACCTCGATAACAGCACTAATAAATGCTAGGATAAGGCCAGGCGAAACGTGGGTCCAATACGCAACACGATGGCGGAACCTATGGTCGAAATGCGAACAACGCATAGAAGAGGCACCTGCGGTAAGCATGTTCGTGGGCACTCTCGATCCGCAAGCGACCATCTCGCAATTCACGATGTTCTTCAGGCCGACCACCTTCCAGGCCTTGATCGACAAATTAGCCCAAATGGACCAGATGGGCCATGGACCGTCTCCTCCAAAACCAGACTCTCGAAATGAGAAAGGAAAAGGGAAAATCATCGTCGTCGCCAATACTCAACAGCAGCCGAGCAACTCAAAGCCGGTCGTTCACCAAAACAACGTGCGTCCACGCCCATCCCTCGAGGAGAGACTAGGACGTCCTTACTCGTTTCTTCAGAATAAAACGAGAAGACTGTTTGAGCTGGCAGTACGCAATAGACTCATCAATCTGCTGAATCCAAAACGTCCGTCGTAGCCAGGTGATCTCAGTAATCCCGATTATTGCCCTTACCACCAAACGGTAAGTCACCCGATCGAGGATTGTTTCGTCTTTAAGGGATGGATTGAGGATCAGTACCTATAAGGCAAGTTCGCGCTGTCTGAAAACTGGAAGGTAAACCCACCACAGCCGCACACTCCAAAGAAGACGGACATGATGGGGGTAGCTTGTTCTCTTGTCGAGGACGAAAACAATGGAGAAGACTCATCAAATGAATCCGAAGACTACGTAGCAAGTTGTCATGTGATCTCTCACTCATTGATAAATAATGAAGAGGCTCCTTACGCCGAGAAACCGAGGGCGGACCCTGAACCAGAAATTCTGCGGTCGTCAGACGAGATGATCGATGCCTTCCTGAATGAGATCCGTCTGAAAGTTAAAGCCAATCAAGAGCGTGAGATGGCCATACTGGAAGGAACCAAACACCGCCGACTAGACGAAAGAGTCGAGGCACTCCCGTCAAATCAAAAGACATCCACTGCCGATAAAAACAAATTCAAGACGAGGAAAAGGTTTGCTAAGGCCATATCAATGGGAATGAAGCTACCACCCTCTGAAGGAAACACTCTCGACGGAGTAGAGATACATCCTAACTACTGCTTGTATCATCAGAGGATCATACATCCTAGCGAAGACTGCGACTCCTTTAAATGTTGGTGGCAAGGGTATGTCGCTCAAAAGTAACACTTCAACAGGACAAGGCGTGAAGCTCGTAGACATCAGAAAAATGCGATAGATGAGCGCAAAAGAGCCGCCGCCGACTGTCACATAGACGACTCCAAGGGATCATAAATTATCACCTTTGGAAGCGACTCTGACGAAGAAGCTGCCCTCAACCCTCTCCTCAAGGAATCCATTTCAAAAATGAAAGAATTGAGAAGTTGCGAGAACGTTCAGCCGTGCAATCGCACGCTACTTGGAAAAAATCTCGGCCCCGCAAACAAAGGATCGAGCAGAAAGGATAAAGGGAAGGGAAAAACAGCCCTCATAGCCAACACTCGACAACAATCGAGTGGCCCTAGACCGGTTGTTTGCCGAAACAACAAGCGGCAACCCCTCCATGAAAAGTTGAAACATCCTTACTCGTTTCCTCAAAATAAAACAAGGAGATTGTTCGAGCTGGCAGTGCGCGACAGACTCATCAATCTGCCGAGTCCAAAACGTCCTTTGCGGCCAGGCGATGCCAACAGTTCTAATTATTGCCCTTATCACCAAGTATTGGGCCATCCGATTGAAAACTGTTACGTCTTCAAAAACTGGGTCGAAGACCAATACCAACAGGGCAGGTTCGTCATCTCCGAAGACTGGAAGGTGAGCCCGCCACAACCGCACGCTCCGAGAAAGATAGATACGCCGGGGGCATCATGCTCAGTAATAGAGAAAGCCCCGTAGACCGAAACGACCGAAACGTCCTTAAACTAATGATGGACCGCAATGTCCTAAAACTTGCAAACGACCGAAACGTCTTTAAACTACTACCGCAGCATTCTCAGGCTGACAAAAAAAAATAGAAAAACGGTATGTCCATAGGCAAAACGGGCACGGATGAAAACCCGAAAGGGCTCCGTGAGTAAAAACAGCAGGGCTATCGGCGAGTGTTCGTGAAAACCCGAAAGGGCGCGACCTCGTAAGAAAAAAGAATAAAAAGAATTAAAAAAAGGTACGTCCATAAGCAAAATGGGCACGGATGAAAACCCGAAAGGGCTCCGTGAGTAAAAACAGCAGGACTACCGGCGAGTGTTTGTGAAAACCTGAAAGGGCGCAACCTCGTTAAAGGATACTTACAGGGTCCTCTCAACCTTGTAAGGAGAAACCACCCGCGTGAGATCCTTACGACTCACAATCGACAACACACTTGGGGATCCCCACGATTCCTAAGGAGAAAATACACTTACGAGATCCTCACGACTCGTAAGGAGAACTCTCTTATGGGACCCTCATGTCTCCTAAGATTTGAAAGTCTTAAATTACAGAGACCTAAACCTGTGCTTAAGCAACCTCCACAACCTTCGATATTGCCCTACAAGTGGCTCAGCACTGACCCTTGTATACAATCCATGGGCGCGAATAAACATTTCCTTAACCAAGTCCCATCCGTGACTGGGGATATGCTCACATGATGAACAACCCTTATAAGTCCTCTCGACTTACAAGGAGAAAACCCTCTTGTAAGATCCTTACTACTTACAGAGGAACGTACACTTAGGAATCCTCACGATCCCTAAGAAGAAAATACACCAACAAGATCTTCACGACTTGTAGGGAGAAATACCTTTGTGAGACCCTTACGGCTCATGAAGCCAAAAGCCTTACTCGACAGGACCTTAACCTTGTTCGCTAAGCCACCTTTGTTCAACATCGACAGAGGCAAATGATGATTCGCTCCTGGCAATATCCCAATTGTAGCGGTGTTGATGCCGAAATCGGTGACTAATTTCAGGTTTGCGGTGAAAAACCAGCAAGTCGCACATGCATACGAAATAGCCGAAATGATAGGGCAGCTAGCAATAAAAAGCAGCAAGTAAAGAAAACGTATGCATACAAAATAGCCGAAATGATTAAGCAACTCGCAATAAAAAGCAGCGAGTAAAAATAAAAAAAATATAGCCGAAATGATTGGGCACCGCGAAAAATAGCCGAAATGATTGGGCAATCGCGGCCTTCGCGATATAAAAGCTGAAATGATAGAGCATCGCGGAAAGAATAAAAAAAATGAAATGAAAGAATGAAACTTTTTGCCCTACAGGCGATAGCACAGCAATCCCTGTATACAATCCAGGGGCACGAACAAAGAAAGAAGCACCCTTTCCCTCCCAATGCTCCATCAGAAAACGGAGCCAAATCTTAACGACAACATCTACGGCCTAAGAATCAATGAAGGCGTTCCTTCGCATTCCATCAGGATGCAGATACAACGCCAACAAAAGACCTAGCGGTCGAAACAAAGCGAAGCGACGGCAAAATCCCAGCTTCATCTCAACAATCGTCTCAATACAGCAGACGAGATGTTAACAACGGCGTTCCTACGCAGTCCATCAAGATGCAGATACAACGCCAACGAAAGACCCCATGGTCAAACAAGCGGAGTAACGGCAAAATCCCAGCTCCACCTCGGCATTCGTCTTGATATAGCAGACGAGATGTCACAACAGCGTTCTTCCCTCAACAGGGTTCAGACGTGACAAAGTAAACGAAGCGAAGGCCAAATTCCTAGCTTCAAGGTCTTAACGGCAAGTCATATAATGCCTGAAAGACAACTGGAGATCGTCTCACACCAGTGCGGAATGGTCACCACTTCGACGTTTGTCTCGACACAGCAGACGCAACATCATCAAACAAATGGAGCCACGGCCAAATCCCTAGTTCCAAACCTCGACGGTTCGCCAGCAACCTAGAGACAACCGCGACGTTCGTCTTGATACAGCAGACGAGATGTCACCCCAGCGTTCTTCCTCCAGCAGGGTTCAGACGCGACAATCAAACAAACGGAGCCACGGCAAAATCCCTAGTTCCCACCGCGACATTCGTCTCGATACAGCTGACGCGATGCCAGCAAAAGAAACAAAGACCAAATTCCTAGCTTCAGGGTCTTGACGGCAACTCACATAAAACCTGAAAGACTATCAGAGATCATCCCACACCAGCGCGGAGTGGTTATGACTCATCGGGGCTCGCCAAAATGAGCCTAACCTCAGGTAAAAAGCGACATGGCAAATTCCTAACGCTTGCTTTTTCGATGGTCAAACTGCCTAGGAAGATTGCTTGAAGACGTCTTGTCCAGCCCCCGAAGGGATCAGAGACATGGCAATCGCACGGCTACTCGAACAGCACAACTGCCTATCGAGGAATATATCTGCTGATGCGATGGTACGACGGCCAAAACCCTAAGTATCACAGACCCTAACGGACTTCTGTCGTAAAGAGCAGAGGTTAACTGTGACGTTAGGATGTTCTTGCGAGAAATGCTCGATTCGTCTCGACTTGTGAAGAAATTGATGTCTTTGCGAGAACTGCTCGATGCGGCTCGACTCGTAAGATAAATCCTTAGGCAATAAGGATTAAAAAACTTGTTCCCTAAGCATTGGGACCCTGCAAGTTGGCCCAAAACGGTCTCTTGCATACTATCCACAGGTCTCACTCTCCAAACTCGAATCTCGACGAGGAGGGAAACAACCGCTTACGGGTCCTCTCGACTCGTAAGAGGGAAAAATTCTCTTATGAGATCCTTACGACTTATAAGAGAAAACATACTTAGGAATCCTCACGATTCCTAAAGAGAAAATCCACCTACGAGATCCTCTCGATCCGTAGGGAGAAAAGTCTCTATGAGACCCACACATCTCATAAAGTTGAAAAGTCTTAGGCAACAGATCTGAACCTGCGGCCTAAGCCATCGCTATATCTTGGAGAAATCTAGATGCTTACTCTATTATCTGTCAATTGTGTTTATCAAGACAGCATGCTGATAATAAGAGAAGGGAGAAAGCAAAGAAACAGTATAAGACATTGCAAAGAAAAATGTGTATCTTTATTTATTAATTTAATCAAGTACAAGGTAAAGCGTTGTCACGCCCCGCTTCCCAAGTACGCTAAAGTGGGCACGTGACATAGCCAACCATGCTACCTGTGGATAGGAAAAATACTTCCACAGTCACATTGCGGCTGTGGAGATATCAAGAACAGGGACGTAAACTAACTATCTAGTACATGTCCATAAGCCAGAGTAAAAGAGTCAAGAGATAACAGTATGCGGAAGCCAAAAGATACAATAAATGAAACACCTGGGGTGAAACTACATACCGACAGGAACCTAACCGCTCATCTAACAGCGGCAAAACTCTTAATCAGTCTGCAGCAAGGTAGGAGAATCTGGGCCATGCAAAATCCAGACGTCAGCGCGTCAAGTCATCAAGTAATAACATAATAAACAGGCAATGCGAATATAAACATGAATAAAGCAAGAGTAACAATAATATGAATCAGAGCAGTGCAGGGTAATGTGCAGTGGGTAAACTAAACTGTTCTATCAGGTTTTCTGTTCTAAAGTATTTGAAATCAAATTGATGAATCATCGATGTAACTCAATAGTATCCCGTGCATGCCCGGGACCACGGTCTAAGACTCTCGGGCTGAAACCGAGACGTGCCGCTAGGCACTAACAGGGAAAGGATAAAGACCAATGATATCAGCAGCATCGTCACGAGGCGAGCCTGGCCTCTAAAACTGATCAGTACAGGTAGTGAACTGTTGAGTTACAAGTCAGGTTTCACCTTTGATTTCCCCATACCCCCAAGTTATATGTGTAAGTCAAGTCAGGTATCCCGAAATCAAGAAACTAATGCCAACACAGGATCAGGTAAACAGGTTGGTCTGGATAGACAACAGGAACGGTCCATGAGGACTACATGTCAGATTTGTTGGCATTAGACACAAGATCAGGTAACGGTTCAGGTCATGGTACATCATGTCAAGTCAAGCAGTATACGGCACCATGTCGGGTCAATCAATATATATGTATCAAGTCAGGTCAAGATATAAACAATATCACAGGTGTGCTCACAATCAGTTATATAATCAAGCATGGGTATCAACAACATGATATAAGCAATGAAGTAAGCAATAGGCAGATTCACTGAATTAGCAGTACAGTTGTCAGTTGTGTCACAGAGATGATTTCAATGTTATGCGAATGCAGTATCACAATTTTGGTCTTTTAATCATGTTAACACGTTTAAGCAGTTTAGAGGTGCAATGATTTATATAAAGGTTCAATACAGCTATTACAGGTTAAAATGCATACGGGTGTCCGAATGGAACAAAACTATAGAGATAAATGCCATAAGCTATGTCAATATTAAAAATGTGATTAAACAGGTAAATGTGGTTATTAGGTTCAATTGCAAACTGTAGGTTCCAAGTTTAAAAATAAAATAATATATGACAATATTGTACATGAAAAAGTGGGAAATTATAATATCAAAGTTAAATTGCGGGTTTTAGGGTGTCATTAATTATAGGTAAATATTGTTTAGCATGTAGCAAGGGTTACTTGCCTCGACGGGTCGCGAAACGGGAAAACGGAACGTAAAAAGTCGGCGGGGAAAACTCGCGACGGGCGCACGGTTCACGGAATGAACCCAAATGACGAACAATGGAACCACACGGGTCGGGGTACCTCGCTGGAATGTCGGGTCACGCCGTCGGCATCGTCGGATTCTGGCCGAGGAATGAACAGTAAACGATCACGACATGCAAACAAGAAGAGAGAGAAAAATAGAGAAGAAAGGAAGTAGGATCTGAGAAGGGGTGCTCACGAAGATCCGTGGGACGGGTGGTGACGGTCGACCTTGTCGACGGAGCTCCGGCGGTGGCCTACGATGACAGTGAAAGAAATCTGCCGATCAAGAAAAGTATTAACAGACGATAAAGAAGAAATGAAGAGAGGAGGAGGGAGAAGAAGCTTACTGGGTGCGCATAAAGGTTGGGGACACGAGGACAAGGCCACCGGCGGCGACTCCGACGGCGCAGACGTGTGCAGGGAGGTGTGCAGGTGACCGGCTGGTGCAGGGTGAACGGGAATGGAGAAAGGAGAGGAAGAGGAGATGGATGGGGTGTTGGAGTGTGCAGGGGGTGAGAAGGGTGAAGGTGGTGGTGCGGATGGCGACGACGAGAGACCGCCGGTGAGGTTTCGAGGGTGCAGGCGCTGGCTCGGGCACACGAAAGAATAAGGAGGAGGTGGCGAGGAGAGGGAGGCTAGGTTGAGGGCGAGGAGACGATGAGCCCGGTGGTGGTGGTGTCGGCGTTGGGGCTGCGGCGGCGAGGGAGACGGCGGCGGTAGGGTTCGCGAGGTGATGGGTGTCGCGTTGTCGTAAAAAAAGAAATGAAGAAGAAGGAAACGATATATATAGAGGAGAGAGGGAGAGAGAGAGAAGAGAGAGATGGGGCCCACGGTAAAATAGAATGAGGGGATTGGCTGAGATAATAGATTAGGTTAGGAAAATCTTTAAAATAAAGATTTATAAATTTTAAGTGAACAGTATTATATTATAAGGTTAAGGAAAATATATGCCGGTTTAAATATATTAAAATTGGGTTTTGGCGGAAAGTAAAACATTTCCAAATCGCGCCCGGGTCGGGTCCAAAAATTTGAAATTGAAACAATAAAATTTTAAGCGGGATCCAAAAGTGAAAATGAAGTGTTTTACACTCAAAAAGCATACCCCCCAAAACGGACACACGTACGTGCTCGTAGCCGTCCAAACTCGCCCGTTTCATTGAACGGAATGAGCACACGACGCACGGACGCTACAACGGGGTTAGGGGTGTTAAGTAGTCCAAGATGAATATTTTTAATTTTATTTTAGATGCCATAAATTGTTATATGCAGAAATGAATTTGCCGGGTAAAATTTACAGTAAATAACAATCAAGTAAGATAAATGAAATGAGTGCCACACTACGCTCAAACAGTAACTGAAATTAGTAGGCTCGAGTGTTACATTATACCCAACTACAAAAAAAATTTCGTCCTCGAAATTCAAAGAATACAAAGATAGAAAACTATAAGAAAAGGTGAGGAAACTTCTGCCGGATTTCATCTTCTCGTTCCCAAGTGGACTCTCTATGCGAGCGATTACCCTAAGAAACAAGCACAAGAGGGATCACCTTGTTCTTAAGAACCTTTTCCCTTCGATCCACGATTCCAATCGGTCGCTCCTCAAAAGTCAAGTTTTCTCGTACTGTTAGCTCCGAATGATCCAATACGTGTGTTTCATCTCGAACATACCTACGGAGTTGAGATATGTGAAACACATCGTGCACACTCACCAAGGACTGCGGTAATGCCAAACGATACGCTACCTCACCAACACGCTCCAAGATCTCAAAGGGTCCAACGAATCGAGGACTAAGCTTTCCTCGACTTCCAAAACGAATCACCCCTCTAGTCGGTGATATCTTCAAGAATACCAAATCACCCACAGCGAACTCTAGAGGTCTTCTTGACGTGTCTGCCCAACTCTTCTGTCGGTCTTGTGTTGCCTTCATATGATTTCTGATAGTGTTAACCTTCTCAACTGTATGCACAACCAAATCCGGTCCCAATAATCTTCGTTCACCGACATCGTCCCAACAAACAGGTGAACGGCATTTACGACCATACAAAGCTTCAAATGGAGCCATCAGGATAGTTGCCTGAAAACTGTTGTTGTACGAAAATTCCACCAAATGCAGATGATCCTCCCAAGAACCCTTGAAGTCCAACATGCATGCTCTCAACATGTCTTCAAGAGTTTGGATCGTTCTCTCCGACTGACCATCAGTTTGAGGATGATAAGCTGTGCTAAACTTCAATCGAGTCCCCAAACTTTCCTGTAAGCTCCGCCAAAAGTGTGATAAGAACCGAGTGTCCCGATCGGACACAATGCTCAACGGTACTCCATGCAATCTTACCATCTCTTACATGTACCGCTCTGCCAAAGTCTCTGTTGATTGACCAACCCGGAAAGAAATGAAGTGAGCTGCCTTGGTCAACCGATCAACAATCACCCATACAACATTGTTGCCCTTTGGACTCCGCGGTAAAGCCGTCACGAAATCCATGGTTATATGTTCCCACTTCCACTGAGGAATCGGAAGTGGTTGCAATAAACCAGCAACCCTTTGATGTTCAGTCTTAACTTGCTGACACACCAAGCACTTCGCCACAAAGCGAGCAATCTCCCGTTTCATGCCTTCCCACCAGAAATGCTGTCGAACATCTCGGTACATCTTTGTACCTCCTGGATGTACAGTATAAGCTGAACTGTGTGCCTCCTTCATAAGCTCTTCACGAGTATCTCCCTTTGGTACACACAAACGACTACCCTACCTCAATGAACCATCTTCGTGGATCAATAAATCTGTTCGTAGTCCGGCTTCAACCTGTCCTCGAAACTTTTGCATTCTAGGGTCCTGCGATTGTGCTGCATTAATACTCTCGATCAACGATGACTGTACTTGCAGCTGCATCAACTGTCCCGTAGAATGCGGTAGCACAACCTCCAAGTCAAATTTTCGAAAATCTGCAACGAGCACCTTCTGCGTAGTTAACACCTGAATTGCTGGTAACTGACTAAGTGCATCAGGCACGACATTAACCTTCCCCGGATGGTACTTAAGATTAAGATCGTAGTCAGCCATCAGCTCCAACCATCTACGCTACCTCATATTAAGCTCCTTCTGTGTGAACACATACTTCAAGCTCTTATGATCAGTAAAAACTTCGACCCTTTCACCCAAAGGTAGTGTCTCCAAATCTTCAAAGCGAAAATCACAACCGCAAGTTCCAAGTCATAAGTTGGGTAATTCTTCTCATGGGTCTTCAACCGTCTCGATGCGTATGCTACAACCTTCCCATGCTGCATCAAAACACATCCTAATTCTTTCCCAGATGCGTCGCTGTGAATCACCAATCCTCCGGAGTTGTCTGGCATGGTCAGAATAGGGGCGGTTATCAACTTCTGCTTCAACGTCTCAAAAGCTAACGCACATTTGTCTGTCCATACAAAAGGTACCTACTTGCGCGTAAGCTTGGTTAACGGCTCCGCCAGACGAGCAAAGTTCTCCACAAATCTTCTGTAATACCCGGCGAGTCCAAAAAAGTTTCTTATCTCCGCAACATTCTTTGGAATCGGCCAATCACGAACTGCTGCAATCTTTTCTGGATCGACCACAATTCCATCGCCAGACACAACATGCCCCAAAAACTTTACTTCCTCTAGCCAAAACTCGCACTTACTCATCTTCGCATACAACTTCTCCTGTCTCAACGTCTGCAGTGCGATCTTCAATTGTTCAGCGTGCTCTTCAAAACTCTTCGAGTAAACCAAAATATCGTCAATGAATACCACAATAAACTGATTCAAAAATGGTGAAAAGATTCGGTTCATCAAGTCCATGAATACTGCCAGCGCATTCGTTACTCCGAAGGGCATCACTAAGTACTCGTAATGTCCATACCGAGTTCGGAACGCCGCCTTGCAAATATCTTCTGCTTTCACTCGGACCTGATGATATCCGAATCGCAAATCCAGCTTCGAGAATACCCTCGCGCCACTAAGCTGCTCAAAAAGTTCTCCAATGCCAGGGATCGGGTACTTGTTCTTAATAGTCACCCGGTTTAATTCTCGATAGTCGATGCACATCCTTCTTATGCCATCTTTCTTCTTTACTAGAAGAGCTGGAGCTCTCCAAGGCGAGTTACTTCTTCGAATCCAACCCTTCTCAAGCAATTCAGCAACCTGTTTCTTGACTTCTTCCAATTCTATTGGTGCCATAGGGTAATACGCTTTAGACACCGGTGCTGCACCAGGAATAAGATCAATTGCGAACTCCACGTCTCGTTTTGGCGGTAAACCTGATACATCTTCAAACACGTCCATCAAATCGCGAACAACAGCCAATCCTTCACTTTTATCAACTTCCATAGATGCAAGAATGTTGTTTGTCGGCCTAGCCCTAAACTCGACTGGCCCGACAGAACTGCTTCCTTACCGCAACTGCTGTCTGCTGCAAACTTCCCTTCATCCCAGATAGACTCTGCTGCTCTCGGCTGCCGCAAGTACTAGTGAGAAAGTGGTCAAACCCAGGGAGACAATCTGCCTCTGGATGTCCACGTCCAAACTGCGCATGAACCTCCGTGCCCTGTTTGCATCATTGGCAACTAAAGGTCCAACGAATCTGCTGAGTCTTGTCCATTCTGCTGCATGCACATCTACGGGTGTTCCCTTCCGCCTTTGCCCGAGGAACTTCTCTTCCATTTCCTCCTGTGTAGTCCGTAGGAAGAACTTTTCCAGGAAACTCTTTGAAAAATTCTGCCCATTTGATTGGCTTGGGCAACCGGTTCTCCTCTACAAGCCACCATTCTCGGGCGTAGTTCACTAACTGAATGCGTACCACATCAACTCTTTTCTCATCTGGAATTTGTGCCGTAACAAGCAAATTCTCTATGTCAACTAGCCACTGCTCCACTGGCAACGGCTCCTCCAAACCAGTAAATATAGACAGACCCAAATGTCTGAAATCTGCTACTGTCCCTACTCGGTCAACTGGCTTAGCTCCAACATTGTTCACAGACTGCTGAACGATCTGCAAACCTTCCTGAAATGAGTCCGCTTGCTGCGGAATCAGCTCGGTCCGTTTCTTTTGATTCTCCAGCATTCCCCTTGTTACTCCAAGCATGGAGGCTTCATCCACACGCCTCTGGTACGTCTTCACATTCTTACCGGCCATATCAAACATCCAACATTTGCATGATGATAGATTCGAAATATAGATCAAGGCTAGAACTCCAAGATACTTAAATAGAGTGCCGCATTGTAACTATGCCGCGGTATCATAGCCACAATTACATAACTCCACCCAAGTCGCCTAAGTCCTAGAGATAACAAGGAATCAGGTTTTCGAGTCGATATGCAAAGGAAGTTTGCACATCGCAAAAGATATAATCAGGAAGAATGTGATTCAAGAATGGTAAAACGGCAAGGTAGCAGGACATGTTTCCTAAACACGGGTATTCTGATTCGTGTATTGGGTACAATACCCAACTACAAAAGAATCAACCCGACTAACCTATGGCTCTGATACCAACAGAACCATGTCACGCCCTGCTTCCCAAGTACGCTAAAGTGGGCACGTGACATAGCCAACCATGCTACCTGTGGATAGGAAAAATCCTTCTACAGCCACATTGCGGCTGTGGAGATATCAAGAACAGGGAAGTAAACTAACTATCTAGTACATGTTCATAAGCCAGAGTAAAAGAGTCAAGAAATAACAATATGCGGAAGCCAAAAGATACAATAAATGAAACACCTGGGGTGAAACTACGTACCGACAGGAACCTCACCGCTCGTCTAACAGCGGCAAAACTCCTAATCAATCTGCAGCAAGGTAGGAGAATCTGGGCATGCAAAACCCAGACGTCAGTGCGGCAAGTCATCAAGTAATAACATAATAAATAGGCAATGCGAATATAAACATGAATAAAGCAAGAGTAACAATAATATGAATCAGAGCAGTGCAGGGTAATGTGCAGTGGGTAAACTAAACTGTTCTATCAGGTTTTTTGTTCTAAAGTCTTTGAAATCAAATTGATGAATCATCGATGTAACTCAATAGTATCCCGTGCATGCCCGGGACCACGGTCTAAGACTCTCGGGCTGAAACCGAGACGTGCCGCTAGGCACTAACAGGGAAAGGATAAAGACCAACGATGTCAGCAGCATCGTCACGAGGCGGGCCTGGCCTCTAAAACTGATCAGTACAGGTAGTGAACTGTTGAGTTACAAGTCAGGTTTCACCTTTGATTTTCCCATACCCCCAAGTTATATGTGTAAGTCAAGTCAGGTATCCCGAAATCAAGAAACTAATGCCAACACAGGATCAGGTAAACAGGTTGGTCTGGATAGACAACAGGAACGGTCCATGAGGACTACATGTCAGGTTTGTTGGCATTAGACACAAGATCAGGTAACGGGTCAGGTCATGGTACATCATGTCAAGTCAAGCAGTATGCGGCACCATGTCGGGTCAATCAATATATATATATCAAGTCAGGTCAAGATATAAACAATATCACAGGTGTGCTCACAATCAGTTATATAATCAAGCATGGGTATCAACAACATGATATAAGCAATGAAGTAAGCAATAGGCAGATTCACTAAATTAGCAGTACAGTTGTCAGTTGTGTCACAGAGATGATTTCAATGTTATGCGAATGCAGTATCACAATTTTGGCCTTTTAATCATGTTAACACGTTTAAGCAGTTTAGAGGTGCAATGATTTATATAAAGGTTCAATACAGCTATTACTGGTTAAAATGCATACGAGTGTCCGAATGGAACAAAACTATAGAGATAAATGCCATAAGCTATGTCAATATTAAAAATGTGATTAAACAGGTAAATGTGGTTATTAGGTTCAATTGCAAACTGTAGGTTCCAAGTTTAAAGATAAAATAATATATGACAATATTGTACATGAAAAAGTGGGAAATTATAATACCAAAGTTAAATTGTGGGTTTTAGGGTGTCATTAATTATAGGTAAATATTGTTTAGCATGTAGCAAGGGTTACTTGCCTCGACGGGTCGCGAAACGGGAAAACGGAACGTAAAAAGTCGGCGGGGAAAACTCGCGACGGGCGCACGGTTCACGGAATGAACCCAAACGACGAACAATGGAACCACACGGGTCGGGGTACCTCGCTGGAACGTCGGGTCACGCCATCGGCATCGTCGGATTCCGGCCGAGGAATGAACAGTAAACGATCACGACATGCAAACAAGAAGAGAGAGAAAAATAGAGAAGAAAGGAAGTAGGATCTGAGAAGGGGTGCTCACGATGATCCGTGGGACGGGTGGTGACGGTCGACCTTGTCAACGGAGCTCCGGCGATGGCCTACGACGACAGCGAAAGAAATCTGCCGATCAAGAAAAGTATTAACAGACGATAAAGAAGAAAGGAAGAGAGGAGGAGGGAGAAGAAGCTTACTGGGTGCGCATGAAGGTTGGGGACACGGGGACGAGGCCACCGGCGGCGCAGACGTGTGCAGGGAGGTGTGCAGGTGGCCGGCTGGTGCAGGGTGAACGGGAATGGAGAAAGGAGAGGAAGAGGAGATGGATGGGGTGTTGGAGTGTGCAGGGGGGTGAGAAGGGTGAAGGTGGTGGTGCGAATGGCGACGACGAGAGACCGCCGGCGATGTTTCGAGGGTGCAGGCGCTGGCTCTGGCATACGAAAGAAGAAGGAGGAGGTGGCGAGGAGAGGGAGGCTAGGTTGAGGGCGAGGAGACGATGAGCCCGGTGGTGGTGGTGTCGGCATTGGGGCTACGGCGGCGAGGGGGACGGCGGCGGTAGGGTTCGCGAGGTGATGGGTGTCGCGTTCTCGTGAAAAAAGAAATGAAGAAGAAGGAAACGATATATATAGAGGAGAGAGAGGGAGAGAGAGAGAGAAGAGAGAGAAGAGAGAGATGGGGCCCACGGTAAAATAGAATGAGGGGATTGGCTGAGATAATAGATTAGGTTAGGAAAATCTTTAAAATAAAGATTTTTAAATTTTAAGTGAACAGTATTATATTATAAGGTTAAGGAAAATATATGCCGGTTTAAATATATTAAAGTTGGGATTTTGGCGCAAAATAAAACATTTCCAAATCGCGTCCGGGTCGGGTCCAAAAATTTGAGATTGAAAAATAAAATTTTAAGCGGGATCCAAAAGTGAAAATGAAGTGTTTTACACTCAAAAAGCATACCCCCAAAACGGACACACGTACGTGCGCGTAGCCGTCCAAACTTGCCCGTTTCACTGAACGGGACGAGAACACGATGCACGGACGCTACAACGGGGTTAGGGGTGTCAAGTAAGCCAAGATGAATATTTTTAATTTTATTTTAGATGCCATAAATTGTTATATGCAGAAATGAATTTGCCGGGTAAAATTTACAGTAAATAACAATCAAGCAAGATAAATGAAATGAGTGCCACACTACGCTCAAACAGTAACTGAAATTAGTAGCACTGGGCTCGGGTGTTACAAGCGTACAAAAGAATAAAGAATGGATACATCTTATTCGAAAAAGAAATTTTTTTTACAAGTATATGGATACAAGGGGAACTACTGGGAAGGAAGCGTCTTGCATAGCTCTAGCAATTGTTCGCGCACCTCCTTCCACGCTTTCTCCTGATCGGCCACCACCGCCAGTTCTGCCTCCACTTGAGCCCACTGCTGCAAGAAAGATGCAAGCTGCTCCCCAACGACCTGATGAGCAGCTTCGCGGCCTGGGGTGTCACGCTCCGCGACATCAAGCTTTAGCTTCAAGTTTAGCCTATGAGAGATGCGTTCCAAGAGGCCCTCAAAGATAGCTTTCACTTGGGCAGCATTCGCCTCAACCTCAGCACGCAGACGAGCCGTCTCGCTCGAGATCTCTTGGTATTCCCTCAGCCTTAAGGCCGCTTCTTGTTCCAAGTGGTGGATGTAACAAGCGCTTTGCTCAATCCACGCTGCTTTCTGATTGCTTGCGGCTAAGGTCTCAGGGGCAGGACGCTTCGACTCCAGCTGATGCAGGCGAGCCTCGATCTCCCTGCAGTGGTTAACCTAAGACGCAATGATGCCCTCGTCATTGAAATTTACGAGTATCACCAGTATCGGGTTAACCGCCGTAGAGAAATCTGCAGCAGACGTAGGAGTCTCGACGTCGAGTTCCTCGATATAGTCGCTCACCATGCGCAAACTATTCGCAGTGCCTTTCGAGGATGGACGTTTCAAGAAAGGGCCCGCCGGCATTGTAACACGAGGCTCGAAGGGCGCTGAGACCGGAACGACAGCTGAAAAAACAAGATACGATCAGATAACAGTTCAAGAAATATGAAAAAGTCATTAATGAGATAGTCTACTATACCAGCTGCAGCAGGTGGCAAGGCCGGAAGGGCCGGTGGCACGACCAATCTTTCGTCTCCTCCTTCGATTCGTAGCACTGCAATCAGGACAAGGGAAAATCAGAAATAATCCCGTTACTAAAAAGAGAAAGACATCAGTTGGAAACTATACTCACTAGCACCACTGGAGGAAGAAGCAAGTTTAGATGGGAAGGAGAAGTGTGGGAGCAACACTTGATAAAGATGATCAAAAAGCACACCTGAAAAGACACAACAGTACGAATTTAGTACAAAAATTATGCGGCTAAAAGACGAAACTAATAGGTTGCAAATCCATACCTTCCAACATCTTCGATGGTACAAGAGAGGGCTGAGAGGTGACCACCGCCAAGGCAGTAGTTGACGGCGCTCTCTCGAGTAATGGAGCATCGGCACTAGCTGCACCTGCGTTAAAAACAAGGATAAACTTGCCAGAAGCGGTTGCAAGATAAAAAAAGGGGTACTATAACTCGAGATTTACCTGATGAGCCGCCGGCCGAAGCAGAGGCGTCTCCCTCCACCATCGACATGAGGCCACCGCCCGTGGCCTCCTCACCCGACTCAATGGGGGCTGTCGTCATGCTTGCGCGGCCGAGAGACGGCGGAAGACCGTAGACGGGGAGGGCGATAATCGGAACATTACCGGACTCTTGAGAAGGAGCAGCTGGCTCTTCCCCAAGAGTCGTGCCCATCTCACCCGCTACTTCTTCGGGCTCAGCGGTCTCCATTGTCTCATCCGCCATCACCAGAGGGTCACTGGCTTCAAGCGCCTCGTCCGCCGCTACCTCGGGCTCAGTTGTAGCGGTCGTCTCATTTGCCGCCATCCTAGGCTCCGCATCAATGACCTTCTCTTGTGCGGCTCCCTCAGCCCCCAACTCAGGCTCAGCGACCCCGGCGACGTTGCCCACCGTCGGCTCGGGTTCGGCTGGCGCCTCTTCCTCTGTCTCCTTGGGTTCGACGGTCTCCACCTCCCCCTCGGTTGGACTTAGCCCAGAAAGGCAAAATATATAAGAACCGACGAGTTTACAATTTTTACAAGCAAGTCACGAAAGATTCATTACCTGAATTGGATTTATCGTTAGCACTCCGAACTGCACGCGCCACCTGTCTGCGAGCAGTGGATAGGGCGACGGGGGCCTCTTCCGAGGGAGTACAGCACGAGGGACGGTGCTTGGGCCCGCTCCAACAGCCAAAGCAGCCCTGCGTGCCTTCTCCTCGTGCCTTAGCCGCTTTCTCTCTTCCCGTGCCGTCAAGACAGAGCTCTCCAAGGCTTCCCTCATTGAGACGTCCTCGTCCGTGAACAGGGATGCCTCCAAATCCTTCAAGGCATCCCTCGTCGATTTGTCAAGTTGAGGCTCTCACGGCAGCCCCGAAGAAGCTGGGACTTCGGTAGAGGATCCGGAGAGAATCCCCGCATCAGCTGACGCAGCCCCTGTAAAGAAACAAAGAAAAAAAGGTTAGTTTGGCCGTCAGAAAAGAGGATAAAAAAACTCAATAAGCCGAGACGTACCAACGCACATTAAGGCGCGCTTTTTCTCCTCCTCCTGGAAGGTTTTTAAAGAGGCAGCAATGGCTTCTTCGGTATTGACACCTGTTGAAAAATGGGGGAAAGTATTAGTCAAAAATAATGATAAAAAATGCGATAAAATGACGAAGAAAGCAGCTAATGATTACCTGACTCAGCGAGTTTATTCAACATCGCTTCGAGCCTCACTGATCGCTCAGAAGTTGCAATAGCGGCCGCCAAATCGGTGTCTACGGGGTCTACCGAGAAGCCCTTATTGCTGTCATACTCGCTTATTCCTTCGGTAAGAGGGGCCTCAGGCTCTAAACTGAGGATCGCGTCGAGGGAGAGGAGCGACTTCTTCTTCTTTTGCCCGCCAGCTCTGGATGCACCCGGGATTGATTTGCGCTTGGCAGGCACCTTGGGGCGGCGGGTCCCGATACCCGCGCCTGTGCCGGACTCCGGCGATACCACATTTACCACCTCCACGGGAGCACAGGGCGCTGGTGGCACAGCCACAGTATTGCGGAGCGGCAATCCGCGCGGAGGCCTCAACACACGCGGAGGTCCAACTCCAGCACCTTTCAATGGAGGAATGACCGGGGTCCTCGGCTTCAGGGGAGCCTTGCGATCGCCGCCGGGAGGCGCACCCTTGCAGTCAACTAGCATGCATTTTTCCATTTGGATAACTGAACCCATTTCGTGCGCGTACCAGGCCACGTACGTGTTGAGTACTTTGGGGGCGCAGCTCGGCTCGCTGATAAAGAAATAGGAACCCGTGTTGAGCCGCATAAAATGGTGCATTGTATCCCTTATCCCCTCTCGGCTAACCACGGGCCTTTCCAAGAAAGCTTCCATCGGGATCCCCTAGTTATAGCTCTATTGCTGAGCAAACCGGTGAGGGTTATACCTCATGAAGAGCGCCGTCTCATTCTGCCTAAACACCAAATAGCCCGGCCGAATGGAGTAGAGATGGAGGATTTCCCGAGCCTTCAATATGGAAGCCCCGTCTTTAAAATCATCGTGCAGCGGTACTACCGACTTGGTGGTCTCTGAGCCTATTGTTATGATCTTATCCAAGAAGGAAACCTTCGCTCCGACCAGGTGTGGACGAAGGAGTAGCCCCCTAGCCTCCCGCAGAGGTGCAACTACGATCGAAGCACCGACCAACCGTATGACTCTAGGGAGTCTGCATTTCTCAAAAAAGGGAGGGATCTTATGGGCGCCGAATACCCCGTGCATGTGCATTTCCATCCAGGAGGTGAAGTAGTGCATCGGGAAGTTAGCGGGCTGCACCCCAGGCTCACTAGCGTCCGCCGCTACACTGAGTCCATTATAAAGATAAGCCAGCCCGGCAATTCCTACTTACAACTGCAAACCAGCCACCATCTGATGCGCTGGGTAGAAAACAGATGGCCGCATGTGGCGCGGGTGCATAGGGAGTGCAAAGCTGCACAGCCACAAGCCCAGGAACCCTACAAAAAAGGTTTCCTCATCCATGCCCAGGACGGCGATTTCTGAGAAAGGAACGACGGCGGCGCCGGGGAGATAAAAGTCCCTTTGATCATTCTCTGATATGGGCCAGCGATCCAAGCCGAAGCCAAAAGGGTCATCGAGCTGGGCGAACTTCTTGCTCCGCTCTGATAGGAACTCCATTCGAATGAAGCGGGCAATAAAATCTGCGAAATTGACGCCCCGGACACCCGATTCTAGATAGAGCCCTTCATAAATCTCCAGCACCTTCACCAAGCCCGGGAACTGGTGCTGAATGGCGTTCTCCGGAGTCAAATCAAACACCAGCGGCTTGGTGGCGAAGACGTATTCATTAGGAGGAAGCAGCTCCTCGTAATGCTCCCCCCTCATCGGCAGACCCGAGACTTGAACAAACTCCTCCAAGGAGATAGAGACCTCCCTGTCCATCATCAGGAAGGTGTGGGTGGGGATATTCCATTGTTCGATAAAAGCCTTGATCTACCACGTTGGAGGAGAGGGATACTCGAAGAGCGAGACGTAGATGGCCGAATACAAACCAATCTTCGTTAGATGGGTCTTTTTGGCCGATAAGATGTACCGGGCCCACTGCAAATATCCGGCGGGCTGTCGCGGGACCAATCCAATATTATAGGCCTATCCCCAAGGGCGTGCTTCACCCTGACAGATTCACCTCCCCAGAATGTCTATCGCCGGCGGCGGCTGCACGGGAATGGCACCAATTGCAGGCTGGAGGCGGTCATCCGAATTCCAATTTTTGACCTCCACGGCATACTTCACCGGGGGTTCATCCGCATAGGGGATCGAAGTTATGGGCTCAGACGGCATGGCGGAACTAAAACTTTGGCGACCCTGGATGATCTCATTGTACCACCTACCCCACAGGTGAAGGCTCTTATGCTCGGGGTCATGATCCTTCATGAGAGCGAGCACCACTCGATCCACCGGTGCCTGAGGAAACCCTCCCTCCAAGCGAATAAACGGGAAGGACGAATTAGCAGACATGTTTCCTGCGGAGGGACAAAAAATTAATTAGCCGTCAGTGTTGTAATTCCAACGCTCGACATTTTAAAATTTTATACCACACTGCAATGCAGTAGGTAGGGGACCAAATGGGGACCCACAAAATCTGGATGGCAGTGCATCATTTAACAAGACAGCCGCATCATTGGGTGAGACTGTCAATTAATGAAAAGATCCCCAAGAGAATATCCTCATTGATGGGAAATCCCTAGAGACAAGAAGAAAATCTCCTCATTTAGAGCAAAGCTCTGTCACAGAGTGACATTTGTCAAACTCTGGTCTCAAGGGAATAAAAATTTCCTAAAAAAAAAGAGCCTAGCTCTATAATAATGATGGAAGAATCCATCAAAAAGAAAAAAGAAAACTTTAACTCCTAAAGATTAAGAATTTGGTATCTTAAAGATCCATGAAAACTTTTAGGAGTTCTCCATTTCTCAGATCAAAAAAAAACAAAAGATCTACATTTGATCTATGAGCAAAGCTCTGTTCATGGGTTAAAACCCATGAACAAGATCTCTTCAGATCTATGGATTCTTGAGAGCAAGGCTCTGTTGGTGAAACCCCAAAGGGCTTTTCTTTAGATCAAAGATCTATGAGAGCAAGGCTCTGTTGATTAAAATTAATTTAATTTATTTAAGTTAAATTTTACCTAAAAATGTTTTAGAGTTTGAACCCTGAAGTTCTTGAAAAACAAGAGCAAGGCTCTGAAGTTGTTAAAAGCAAGAGCAGGGCTTTGAAAGTAAAATCTTGAAGATGGTAATCATCTACTGAGGACCAAGGGTCCTATTTATAGGCGCATGCGCCCCTTCAACTCCTGAGTTGATCCGACCGTTGGGATCTTGCTACCGCTGCACTCACGTGTGTGCCACGTGAGCGCAACGGTGGGGAAGCATTTGTTTCCCCTAATCAGAGCAAGGCTCTGTTTGAATTTTAAAAATTCAAAAATTGAAGCAATGCTTCAAATCCCGTGCGCTGCGCGCAACGCGCCATGTGTCAGAAGTTGATACGTCAGCACAGCGACCAAGGCAGCGCGCCCAATCAGAGCAAGACTCTATTTAAAACAAAAATTAAAGGAAGCAACGCTTCAGTTGCGCAAGCGCTGCGTTGCGCGACACGTGTCAGCGCAGTTGCACAAGCACTGCGCTGCGCGACACGTATCAGCGCAAACGCAGTGGCACTGCGCTGTGCGCTGAGCGACACGTGTCAGCGCAGTTGTGCAAGCGCAGATACGCTGCGCTGTGCACTGCGTGACACGTGTCACGCGCTGAGGCGTTTGCGCCAAACAGAATTAAATTTCTAGTAAGATCTTTCTGTTCTTGTTAAAACAAGAAGATTGTCTTCTGTAAAACAGAAGCCCTTGGATCAAAGATCCAACGGTGGAGAAAATCCCCCAAATCACTCAGATAATGATCTCTTTAACAAACTTAACAAACCTATGGGCACTATATAAAGACCCCTAGACCCCAATTCAAAGGATCATCAACATCAAGAAACATCAAGAACTTCAACTCTGAAGAAACTTGAAGAGAAATTCACGAAAAAGGTAAAAAAAACCTTTAAAATAGAAGAATTTATTCTAATAGATCATTGATCTAAGAACAAGATCAATGATCTTCAGTAAAATATAAATAGCGGTGCCTTGCACTTTTTATGAACCACTGGTTCTTTGAAAACAAGAAAAACTTGTTTTCTCTGATCTAAAATTGATCAAAATATAAAACAGTGCTCTGTACTTGCAAAATTGGCACTGTTACGCTCTTAGGTTGGCGCAAGCCATCAGAGAGCGCCACGTGTCAGCTCTAAGACCACTTGCGCTGTGCGCTTTTAAGATAGAGCATTGTTCTTTAAAGTTGGCGCAACTCACCAGAGCGCGCCACGTGTCAGTAGCGCACTAGCGCTGTGCACTGGCGCAGCGCACTGCGCTGTTGCGCTTGCGCTCATCAGAGCGTGACACGTGTCACCACCATAAGCGCTTGCGCTCAATAATTAGCGCAAAGCGCCTGACAAGCTACTGTCAAGTAATTAATGCACTGCATTATTTACAGAAGGGCTAAGCCCAATTAAAAAAGGCCTAACAAGCCAAATTAAATGCAATGCATTATTTTAAAGAAGGGCAGAGCCCAAACAGATGCTCTGCATCATTTATAAAGGGACAGAGTCCAAATCAAAAAGGCCTAGCAGTCCCGAATGAAATGCAGTACATTATCAAATAGGGGCAAAGCCCTAGCACAGGCCTAATAGGCCAAAGATAAAAACGTTGAACATCTTCAACTGGACTTATCCCAATCATGGCCGTAAGTCCTCAAATTAAATTGACTGAGCATGGCTGCTCCCTTAAATCAATTTACATCCGGTTCAAGGGTACATCTCCGAACTCCTCTGACACCTATCGTTGTAATCCTTCAACGTCGTCAGAGAGGTGACGGTCCCGTCGACCATACATGCAATGGACCACCATGTCCTTAAACTGGTAATGGACCGCAACGTCCTTAAACTACCTATGGACTACCATGTCCCTAAACTGGAATATGGACCACCATGTCCTTAAACTGGTAATGGACCGCAATGTCCTTAAACTACCTATGGACCACCACGTCCCTAAACTAGAACAATAGAGCCCTCAAATGCTCTTTTGTCGGATCTAAACGGTCCCGTTTAAGTTGATCTTAATCTCAAATATGGCTAACGTATCCTTAAACATTCAAACAGACTTTAGTCCCAAATTGGACTATATGACCCCCAATCAACTTTGGTTCAAGGGTACATCTCTGAACTCCTCTGACACCTGTCGTTGTAATCCTTCAACGTCGTCAGAGAGGTGACGGGTCCCGACGACCATATATTAAATGGACCACCACGTCCCTAAACTGGAATATGGACCCCCATGTCCCTAAACTGGAACAATAGAGCCCCCAAATGCTCTTTTGTCGGATCCAAACGATCCCGTTAAGTTGATCTTAGTCTCAAATCAGACTAACATATCCTTAACGAACGTTTAAGTTGATCTTAGCCTAAATATGGCTAACGTATCCTTAAACCAAAACCCCAAACTCAAATCTAAAAAAATACGGATTTGGACTAATCCACGTCCTACGGGCGACGAAATAAATAGTCTCCGTATACAATCCACGGGCAACCACAAACAAAACAAACACCCACGACACGAAGTGAAATTCTGGAGAAGGAGAAAGTTGTTACCGCGGTGCGGTAGCGTAATTAACTGCAGGGGCTTACGTCTGCAGGGAAGAGCATCCCCACAATCAAAAACCCCTCGAACAAGGGGGAATTTGATGAAGTCTGCTACATCGGCCGCATCCGTCTAAACCTCCAATACACGGTGCCATAAATCAACTTGGCATCTTCGAAGAGGTGGACGGATAAAACCAAATAGCATTTGCCCCGAATCTCAGGCAAGACGTTTATCACGTCTCGGCTGCGTCATTCGGAGTGGAACACATGGTTCATCTGGTTTTGAAAAGATCGTGGTTAGAAAGGTTATTGAATTTGTTGTTGTGGTTTTTGTTGTGGAGGGGCCCTCCGAAAGTTATTTCGGCCTTTGAACTGGTTTTGGTTCTAGTTCCAGGAAAAATTAGGGTGGTTTCTCCAATCGGTATTATATGTGGAAGAGTATGGATCGTTCCTTGATCTTTACTGAAATACAGTATTAACCTGATCATGTTCTTGAGATGGTGGATTATAAGGACAGTCTTCCGTCAAGTGTGACGGATTGAAACAGCAAGCATAAATGGTGTGAAGTGGAGCAACAGGGCTAGGGGCAGAAGACGAAAATTTGCTCTCAATCGTTTCGAGTTTTTGCGTGATTGAGGCCAGTTCAGCTTTCATCGCAATTGAGACGTCTAGATGGTGAACTCCTGCCCGAGGTGGACCGGAATAAGATGTAGAAGATGAAGCGGTCGGTTGAGTGCTTTCCCATTGCAGAGTTTACTCAGCAAGATCTTCTAAGAATGGCTAGGTTTCCTCTTCGGATTTAGATAGGAAGTGGCCTTGACAAATGGTTTCCAGTAACTGTCTAGTTTCTGGAAGCAGTCCCTCATATAAAGTGCGGCAAAATTATCATTTTTCAAAACTATTATAAGGACACTACATAAGGAGATCCTTGTACCAATCGAAACACTTCCAAAATGGTTCATTAGGAAGCTGGGTGTATTGATTGATTTCAGTTCTGATACGCGCTGTCTTATGATTTGGGTAAAACTTTTTTAAAAAGGCTTTCACAAACTCATCCCAGCTGAGTATGAAATGAGATGCGGTGGAATAAAACTATTTTTTTGCCAAATCGCAAAAGGTGAAAGGGGTCATCCTTAAGCGGATCGCATCATCAGAAAGCTGAGTCGTTTTTATCATCTGGAAAACTTGCTGAAATTTGTTGATGAAAACGTACGGGTCATCAGAATCAAGCCTGTGAAATTTTGGCATAATGTTGAGAAAATAGGGCTTAATCTCAAAATTATCCCCATTGGCTGTGGTATAGAAAGGCAGTGCCACGCCCCGCTTCTCAATAGACGGAAACGGTGACGTGGCAAGCCTGCGGCATATTTATCTAGAGAAGGTCATTCCCTAAATAAATATACTAAACGTATTGAAACAAATATACACAAAGCAAGAATAAATGGAAGCTGTAAAAAAATTTCAACAAACATCTTTATTTACATTCAACTTTCAATATTTACAAATACATGAGTTTATGCTGGAAAGTACATATAATAAGGAAGATGCCTAAACAAGTGGCATACATAAATTGAATGAAGATGAAGCTGAGCTAGTGCTGAGTAGGGATCTGGTTGTAGTCATCCTCTGTGGCTTCAACTTCCTCTGTCTCGACCGTATCTGACGAACATTCTAAGAGAAGAAAAGTGGGTGGAATGCCCGTCAGTGAACTAGCGCTCGGTAAGTCCCAAAGATAGGTAAGAGTAAAGAAAATGACAAGTATAGAGCACATATATATATATATATATATGACGAGTAAGAGTATATGTTCATGGGTAGGTATATACTATAGGTGTCTATATGGTCATTATGTTAACGTCAAGTTCCAAGTGTGAATGTCAACGCAGCCGTAGAAGTATTCATGAGCTCAAGAGTGGGGCCCCAGGAGCAAGGAAATATGGGCCTATTTCATGTATTAGCATCGGGGCTCTAGGCTGTGAATGAGTTAACCCGACTGATATTCGAGTAAAATAAAAAAAAGAAATTAATACGGGACTTCTGAAACTCCGTTGGATTCACACAAGAAACTATCCCAAACATCCTAAGTATAATATATTATAATGGTTTAATATACTTAATTAGTTTGATTGATTGATTAACATATCTTGATCGAAACCATAGATTGCAAAAGGTGTAGAATGTATAAAAGTGAGTCGAGTAATATGTGAGTCACGACATTTGCAATCTTGGTTCGAGTCAAGTTGGTTCAATTAGTTTGGATTCGAATTCATATTCGATTTTGTGTTCGAGTTTGGGCTCAAGTTTAGATTCGAGTTTGGATTCGAGTTCATGTCTTTTCATGTGATTTGGTGTAAATTGTTAAAAATCTTATGTTCGGAAGAAATCGGCAACTGCTGCACATAGACGGCAGAATTTGTGTCTTTTTCTAAGACAATTACCATTGATAACTCCGTTAAGTTATCTAAACTGAATAGGAAAGCACTCATTTTCTCCGGCTCTCTGGGGCTAAAGAGAAATGATACCGCTTAAACCTATATTAATACTAGAGTCCTTAAAATATCGTTTGCATATCTTGAGGGGGTTTATGAAAAATATATATTAATATTGTTTAAAAATAATCTCGAGAGTGATTTGTAATATTTAGGGTTTTCAAGAACATTTATTTTAATTATTGTGGTGTTTTGATGATAAAACTTAGCTTTTTGAGAGTTTATGGTATTTTTATGAAAACTACTACTTTTGGAAACTTGGTGGTATTTTATTAATAGATTCTAATTTTTCATTTTAAAAAATATAGTTTCTTAATATGCTTTTATTGAAAATACGGATTTCATAATTTTATATAATTTTTCCAAAAATTAGATTTTATTAGAAAAGTCGCGTTTCTTAAAAAACCGTATTTTAATTCCTTTCGAAATCGAATACTCCGTGAGGAGTTCTGCATCTCGCTCTGCTATCCTAAAGATGTGCGATAATCCGCACCATCCATTAGCGGGTCCCCTAACGAGGGTTATTAAAGCGTAATTATCAAGAATTTCGAAATAACGATTTAAAGAAACCCGTTTTTGTAAATGTGTGGTATTTTAATGAAAAAATTCTTCTTTAAATTAACTACAGCTCTAGAATACCGTGCTATGGAACCATAGTATGCGTATGGAGTAGGTCGTTACCATGTAAAGTTTATCTAAAGATATTTAAACTAATTATCGATGATAGGGTGATACTAAAGTTCATAGTATTTTACTGAAAAAATTTGTTATATATTTGTTTCCTATGAAATTTTTGTTAAATTAAAAACTAAAAGATGTGAAATTATGTTAAGATTAATGTAGCATGTTAGTTTGCTTTAATTTTCTTATCACATGCCTTACAAATATTAAAAAGAATGCGATACCGGAGATAACTCCTCATTTGTCGGTCTGTTTTAAAATACGTATTGAGACGAAAGAAATGGAGAGAAGAGGGACTTACAGTTTTTAGATGATTAAGAAGAGATCGAAGAAGCTCTCAGGGATCATGGTTTCATTGGAGATGCTCCGGTCGTCGAGTTTGGCTCGCTACTCCACTTGAGGGGCTTAACTCTACTTAGCACTTAAGGAGTTTGAGAGAATTTTTTGCTCGAATTTTCAGAATGGTGAAGAGCTGGGGCATGGGTTGGTATTTATAGTGAAGAATTAGGATTTGAGAATTAAAATTTGGATTAAAATGCATCAAAAATTTGTTAAATGGTGAATTGAAGAGTCTCTGTTTGATTGCAGGAAAATCAAACAGTGCAGGGGAGTTAAGAGGGGTCGAAGGGACAACTGTGCAAAGCACGGGATGATTTAAAGAACTTTGGACCGTCGGGGCCGGCCAAATCAAGGAAACGGGTGGTCGGATTTTGTCGAACTATCTCGAGATTTGTGCCACGGTCAAGTTGGGTGTGTACTCCTCATTGCGCCTGTTTGATTTTTCTGAAACTTTTCATTTCTCCGTATATTGCACGTGCAACTCTTGGGCTTCAAAAAATTAAAAAGAAAAAATCTAAAAAAATAATTGGGTCTGGTGGGAATCGAACGCACAGGCTATGTCACCGCAGTGCAGAGGCTTTACCAGTAAGCTACAAATTGCTTCTTGCTTTTATTCAACAAAAATAACTTTTAACTCTTACACATGCTGTAATACCCTTTTCTGTACATGTAACACCCTAGTTCATTTATACCAGTTCAAGTTCAAGTATTTCTTTATTTATGGTATTTTCCTGATTTACTGTGTTTTGGGTGCGAATAGTGTATTTGACATCTGTATTTGTATCTTATCCAACTTGCTTGCTGGAAACCAGTCTTGATTCATGTTTGTGATTTATCCTGGCTTGTTACGTGGATCCGTGCACTTTTATATTATACATACTGCATACTGGTATTATATCTGGCATCTGCATATTTTAATATAATATTTAAAGTCACATAAAATATTTTAAAAATACATTGCATGGCCTGCATGATACCCCTAACCCTGTCGTAGCATCTGCGCACCTTGTTCTCGTCCCGTTCAGTGTAACGGACTTGTTTGGATGGCTACGCGCACGTGCGTGCGTCCGTTCTTGGGGGTATACATTTTCGTTAGCCGGATATCTAATTTAGTGTTAGTCGATACATATATTTTTTCGTACTTTAAAACTGAATTTTTAGACCTGACCCGGGCGTATTTTGGAGTAAGTTTGTATTTACCAGAATATCGAATTTTATATTTTAAATATAGATCAACAGTTTAAAATTTAATATAACGAAAAGATTTTTTTAATTAAATCCTAACTTAACAACCTCTCTCTTTCTTTCTCTCTCTATCTCTCTCTCTCTCTCTCCCGCAGCATTCTCTCTCTCTTGCCCCACTCACTCTCTCTCTTCCTTTCTTTCTCTCTCTCTCCCCTCTCAGCGCATCTCTCTCTCTCTTCTTTTTCTCTCTCCTTTCGATCCCTCTCTCTCATATCGCGATCATTGTGCATTCCTCGAGTCGGGTCACCACTTTCCCAACTACGGTCACCTCCTTCCTCTTCTTTTCTTCTTCCTCTATTTAAAACCCCTGCCTCGCCATGAGAACCCCATGCAAACTCTGCCTCCTCCTCAAAACCTAACCCTAACTCCTCTGTCGTCAACCTCTTCCTCCACTTCTCTCTCTTCCCTTCTCCTCCTCTACAAACCCTCAACCGAGAAACCTGCTACAACCCAACAACCTAACCCATGACCCTGCCTCCACTTCGTCGCCGGCGACAGCCTCATCGGCCTCTCCTCGCCTTTGTTACTATCTCCTTTCTTCTCTCTCTCCTTCCTCCTTCACCCTATACCCGACCCTTACCTCCACACCCCCGACACCAAGAAACTGCACCCCCTGCAACCTCCGCCTCGCCCACGCCGCCGTTGCCGGCACCATCACCGCCGACTAGCCTCGTCGATGTCCCCTTGTCCCCTCCTCCGACCCTGAGCCAACTCCAGACCAGAACCCCACATCCCGATCTCTCCATTTCCCTTCACCTGAAACCCTAGCACCCACTGCCCTTGGCCGGAAACCATCGCCTGAACCTTGCCGTCGACGGCCCATCGTTGTCGTCATGTTCCTTGCCTCGCCTCACCTCCCTTATGAACCCAGGACACCAAACCTTAGTTCCCTCTTCTTCTTCTTCTTCTTCTTCATTCTTCTCTTTCTTTCTATCTTGATCTTGATTTTTTTTTCCGTTCACTGTCGGAGCCGTACTTGTCCCCGACGATCCGAGTAATCCAGTGAACAACCCCAGCCAGCGTGGTCGTGCTCTTGCCATGCCTGGACCCGTCCCGTGCGTGCGTGTGGTTTTACGACGTTTACCCGACGTCGGGCGTGCCGTACATACCCATCGCGTGATCCATCGAGGCAAGTTTATCTTGCTACATGCTATGTCTATATATTTTCATTATATGAATAAAAATATTGCATGTTTATTTTATTATGCATTCCATGTTACCGTTATACTGTTTTACGATACCAGTGCACATCCGTATCATTTATTACATATCTAGTCGCATGCTAATTCATCTTGATACATGCTAGGTATAGTATTATGCATCCATATGAGTAAAATGCTACCCGTTTATCACATTATATATCCATACTAAACCGTTTTCGGATACCCATTTGCATCCATATCATTTAATATACATATAGCTGTATCTACAGATCACATTATTACATATTATTGTTATATTGACACCCCATACTTGATAATGTGCATCCTACATAGTATTGGAACTGTAAATGTAACCCTAATCGATATTGTGCATCCATACCATTAATTCTATATCTATTCGCATACCATATCACATTATTTCATTTTACAGTTACAATAGTACCCCATACTTGATCATGTGCATCCTACATGGTCATGATGTGACCCCTGATAAATAATTGTGCGTCCATGCTTTTATTTGTGCACTCGTACTTGCTACAGTTTGATTATGAGCACCCGCTTGATACCTGTGCACTACTTGACGTGACCTGATACACCACTAATTGACATGACTTGATACATGTACACTACCTAACATGACTTGATATATCAATACTTGACATGTTACCTGATCCTGTTTCTAATGCCGACAATCCTGACATGTTGTCCCGATGGACATATCTTGTTATCTGTATAGACAAACATGCTCCTGCTTGATCATGTGTTGGCATTAGCTTCAGATTTATCAATACCTAACTTGAACGCATAACTTGGGAGTATGGGGAAATCAAGAATGTAACCGAGCGTAACTCAAAGGGCTATCATATTGTTTGTCGTTTTTCCGGGCGTTACGGAATACCTATTGTTTGCCGTTTTTCCGGACGTTACGGAATAATCACCGATGGGTTACGATGAGAATTACATTAATTGATTTTGAAGACTTTAGAATAGATAACCCAGTAGCACAGTTTAGATTGATCACTGTACGTCACATATACTGATATACTTCACTGTTATATATTCCTGTTGACTTGTTACTGTTCATACTCGTGCCTGCATGTCCTGCTACCCCTTGATTATATTATTGTTGATATTATGGCGCACTGACGTCTGGGTTTTGCATGGCCCAGATCCTCTACCCTTGTCGCAGGCTGATCAGGAGTATTTCCACCGTCAGGCCGAGCAGTGAGGATCCTGTTAGTATCCAGTTAGTATCTAGTTTAGTTATATTTACTTTCTAGATGTTATTGCTCATTGGATTTATTGCTTCCGCATATTATTTCTTGACTCGTTTATTCTGGCTCATGGACATGTACTAGATAGTTTATTTTATTTCTACTGTTCTTGATATCTCTAGACAGCCGTAGTATGACTGTGGAGGGATGTTTCTTATCCACAGGTAGTATGGTTGGCTCTGTCACGTGCCGATCATAGCGCACTCTGGGAAGCGAGGCGTGACAGGGTTTGTTTGGTATCAGAGCCATGGGATTAGGTTAATCGGGTTTGCTTCTTTTGTAGTTGGGTATTGGACCCATTACACGAATCGGAAAATCCGTAATTAGGAACATGTCCTGCCACATTGTTACCATGATTCTTGAATCTTATCTTTCTCTTGATCCTTTGTCTTGACGATATGCAAACAACTTTGCATCTCGACTTGAAACCTTCTGGTTCCCTATTGTTTCTTTCTATTCTGATACTAGGATTTGGACGACTTGAACGGAGTTATGTGATTGTACCCATGAACTGCAGCATGGTTACAATGCGGTACTCTATTTAAGTAACTTAAAGTCCTAGTCTTGATTCATTTTCTTGTTCCATGGTCGTTTTATTTCTTTGGTTCTCTCGGTTTCATTGCTTACCAGTTCATGTTTTGCAGATTTCTTGGTGATCGTTACCGGCAGTTATGATGTTGTCTTGGGAATCGACTTTCTCGGCAATTTCCACGCTCATATTGATTGTAGAGCAAAGAAAGTGATTTTCCAGATTCTCAGACATCCGGAGTTTGTTTTTGCTGGAGATAGCAGTTCTGTCGGGCCAGTCGAGTTTAGGGTTAGGCCGACAAACAATGTTCTTTCGTCGATGGGAGTTGATAAGGAGGAAGCGCCAACTGTAGTTCGAGAGTTCATGGACGTGTTCTAGGACATCTCGGGTTTACCGCCAAAACGAGATATGGAGTTCACGATCGATCTTGTTCCTGGTACAACGCCAATCTCAAAGGCGTACTATCTGATAGCACCAGTAGAGTTGGAAGAAGTCAAGAAACAGGTTACTGAATTGCTTGAGAAGGGTTGGATTCGCAGCAGCAACTCACCTTGGGGAGCTCCAGTTCTTCTAGTAAAGAAGAAAGATGGAACAAGGAGGATATGCATCGATTATCGAGAATTGAACCGGGTGACTATTAAGAACAAGTACCCGATCCCTCGCATTGGCGAATTGTTCGAGCAGCTTAGTGGCGCGAAGGTATTCTCGAAGCTGGATTTGCGATCCGGATATCATCAGGTCCGAGTTAAATCAGAAGATATTTGCAAGACTGGGCTCTGAACTCGGTATGGACATTACGAGTATTTAGTGATGCCATTCGGAGTCACGAATGCACCAGCGATATTTATGGACTTGATGAACTGAATCTTTTCATCGTTCTTGGACCAGTTTCTAGTGGTGTTCATCGATGATATTCTGGTCTACTCGAGGAGCATTGAAGAGCATGCGGAACACCTGAAGATCGCACTGCAGACATTGAGGCAAGAAAGATTGTATGCAAAGATGAGCAAGTGCGAGTTTTGGCTTGAAAAAGTGAAGTTTTGGGGCATGTCTTATCCGGAGATGGAATCGCCGTTGATCCCGAGAAGATTGCAGCAGTTCAAGATTGGCTAATTCCGAAGAACGTAGCAGAGATCGGAAGTTTTCTTGGACTTGCAGGATACTACAGAAGGTTCGTGGAGAATTTTGCTCGATTGGCTGAGCCTTTGACCAAGCTTACACGGAAGGATGTACCGTTCATATGGACGGATAGTTGTGCGTCAGCTTTCGAGGCGTTGAAGCAGAGATTGATAACCGCTCCTATTTTGACCGTACCGGACGGTTCCGGAAGATTGGTGATTCACAGCGACGCATCTGGGAAAGGTTTGGGATGTGTTTTGATGCAGCATGGGAAGGTTATAGCTTACGTATCGAGACAATTGAAGACCCATGAGAAGAATTACCCAACTCATGATTTGGAGCTTGCAGCAGTGATCTTAGCTTTGAAGATTTGGAGACACTACTTATTGGGCGAAAGGGTCGAAATATTCACCGATCACAAAAGCCTGAAGTACGTGCTCACGCAGAAAGAGCTTAACATGAGGCAGAAAAGATGGTTAGAGCTCATGGCTGACTACGATCTTGATCTTAAGTACCATCCGGGGAAGGTTAATGTAGTGCCGGATGCGCTTAGTCGGTTGCCAGCAATTCGGATGTTAACTGCACAGAAGGAGCTTATCGAAGCTTTTCGGAGATTCGAGTTGGAGATTGAGCTACCGCATTCTTCAGGACAATTGATGCGGCTGCAAATACAGTCGTCGTTGATCGAGAGTATTAAAGCAGCACAGTCACAGGACTCAAGATTGCAGAAGTTTTGAGAACAGATTGAAGCAAGACTTCGAACAGACTTGTTGATTCATGAGGATGGTTCATTGCGATATGGTAGCCATTTTTGTGTGACGAAAGGAGATATTCGTGAAGAAGTTATGAAGGAGGCACGCAGCTTCGCGTATTCCGTACATCTAGGAGGCACGAAGATGTACCGCGATCTAAGACAGCATTTCTGGTGGGAAGGCATGAAAAAAGAGATTGCTCGCTTTATAGCAAGTGCTTGGTGTGTCAGCAAGTTAAGGCTGAACATCAAAGGGTTGCTGGTTTATTGCAACCACTTCCGATTCCTCAATGGAAGTGGGAACATATAACCATAGATTTCATGACAGCTTTACCGCGGAGTCCAAAGTGCAACAATGCAGTTTAGGTGATTGTTGATCGATTGACCAAGGTAGCTCATTTCATACCATTTCGAATTAGTCAGTCAACGAAAGCGTTAGCAGAACGGTACATGCCGGAGATTGTAAGATTGCATGGAGTACCTGTGAGCATCGTTTCTGATCGTGACACCCGATTCTTATCACACTTCTGGAGGAGTTTACAGGAAAGTTTGGGGACGCGATTGAAGTTTAGCACAGCTTATCATCCTCAGGCAGATGGCCAGTCGGAGAGAACGATCCAAACTCTTGAAGACATGTTGAGAGCTTGCATGTTAGACTTAAAGGGTTCATGGGAGTATCATCTACACTTGGTGGAGTTTTCTTACAAAACAGTTTTCAGACGACTATTCAGATGGCTCCATTCGAAGCGTTGTATGGTCGCAAGTGTCGCTCACCCGTTTGTTAGGACGATGTTGGAGAACGAAGATTGTTGGGACCGGATTTGATCGTGCAAACCGTGGAGAAAGTTAATACTATCTGAAATCACATGAAGGCAGCACAAGATCGACAGAAGAGTTGGGCCGACACATCGAGAAGACCTCTAGAGTTCACGGTTGGTGATTTGGTATTCTTGAAGATATCACCGACTAGAGGGTGATTCGTTTTGGGAGTCGAGGCAAGCTTAGTCCTCGATTCATGGGGCCTTTCGAGATTATGGAGCGTGTTGGAGAAGTGGCTTATCGATTGGCTTTACCACTATCTTTGGCGAATGTTCATGACGTGTTTCATGTATCTCAACTCCGTAAGTATGTTCGAGATGAAACACGCGTGCTGGATCATTCGGGCTGACTGTAAGGGAGGATTTATCTTTTGAGGAACGACCGATGTCGATTGTTGATCGAAGAGAAAAGGTCCTTAAGAACAAGGTTATCCCTCTCGTACTTGTTTCTTGGGGAATCGTTCGCACGGAGAATCAACTTCGGAACGAGAAGACGAAATTCGACAGAAGTTTCCACACCTATTCTTGTAGATTCCTGTTGTTTACCTTTTCTTGTCTTGGAAATTTCGAGGACGAAATTCTTTTTGTAGTTGGGTATGATGTAATACCCTAGTTCATTTATACCAGTTCAAGTTCAAGTATTTCTTTATTTATGGTATTTTCCTGATTTACTGTGTTTTGGGTGCGAATAGTGTATTTGACATCTGTATTTGCATCATACCCAACCTGCTTGCTGGAAACCAGTCTTGATTCATGTTTGTGATTTATACCGGCTTGTTACGTGGATCCGTGCACTTTCATATTATACATACTGCATACTGGTATTATATCTGGTATCTGCATATTTTAACATAATATTTAAAGTCACATAAAATATTTTAAAAATACATTGCATGGCCTGCATGATACCCCTAACCCTGTCGTAGCCTCCGCGCACCTTGTTCTCGTCCCGTTCAGTGTAACGGACTTGTTTGGATGGCTACGCGTACGTGCGTGCGTCCGTTCTTGGGGGTAAACATTTTCGTTACCCAGATATCTAATTTAGTGTTAGTCGACACATATATTTTTTTGTACTTTAAAACTGAATTTTTAGACCTGACCCGGGCGTATTTTGGAGTAAGTTTGTATTTACCAGAATATCGAATTTTATATTTTAAATATAGATCAACAGTTTAAAATTTAATATAATGAAAAGATTTTTTAAATTAAATCCTAACTTAAAAACCTCCCTCTTTCTTTCTCTCTCTCTCTCTCTCTCTCTCTCTCTCCTGCAGCATTCTCTCTCTCCTGCCCCACTAACTCTCTCTTCCTTTCTTTCTCTCTCTCTCTCCCTTCTCAGGGCATCTCTCTCTCTCTCTCTTTTCTTTTTTTCTCTCCTCTCGATCCCTCTCTCTCTCTTATCGCGATCACTGTGCATTCCTCGAGTCGGGTCACCACTTTCCCCGCTACGGTCACCTCCCTCCTCTTCTTTTCTTCTTCCTCTATTTAAAGCCCCTGCCTCGCCACGAGAAATCCATGCAAACTACGCCGCCTCCTCAAACCCTAACCCTAACTCCTCTGTCGTCAACCACTTCCTCCACTTCTTTCTCTTCCCTTCTCCTCCTCTACAAACCCTCAACCGAGAAACCCGCTGCAACCCAACAATCTAACCCATGACCCTGCCTCCACCTCGTCGCCGGCGACAGCCTCGTCGGCCTCACCTCGCCTTCATCACCATCTCCTTTCTTCTCTCTCTCCTTCCTCTTTCACCCTATACCCGACCCTTACCTGCACACCCCCGACACCAAAAAACTACACCCCCTGCAACCTCCGCCTCGCCCACGTCGCCGTTGCCGGCACCATCACCGCCGACCAGCCTCGTCGACGTCCCCTTGTCACCTCCTCCAACCCTGAGCCAACTCCAGACCAGAACCCCACATCCCGATCTCACTTTTTCTCTTCACCTGAAACCCTAGCACCCACTGCTCTTGGCCGGAAACCATCGCCTGAACCTTGCCGTCGACGGCCCGTCATTGTCATCATGTTCCCTGTCTCGCCTCACCTCCCTTCTGAACCCAGGACACCAAACCTTAGTTCCCTCTTCTTCTTCTTCTTCTTCATTCTTCTCTTTCTTTTTTTCTTGATCTTGATTTTTTTCTGTTCACTGCCGGAGCCGTACTTGTCCCCGACGATCCGAGTAATCCAGTGAACAACTCCAGCCAGCATGGTCATTCTCTTGCCTTGCCTGGACCCGTCCCGTGCGCGCGTGTGGTTTTGCGATGTTTACCCAACGTCGGACGTGCCGTACGTACCCGTCGCATGATCCATCGAGGCAAGTTTATCTTGCTACATGCTATTGTTGGGGTAAAAATTTACACCCCGGTTGACCAAGTCAAAATCAAAGTCAACCCCAAGCCAGGTGGGCCCAAGCCCAGGTCAAGTGGGCCAATGCCCGGAGCGAGCCCGAACATGAAGCGGCCGGCCTCCTCCCATGCCAAAATAAAAATTTTGTGATAAATAATTTTGTTGTATTTCTTGTATTTTTATTTTATGAATAAATGTAAGAAAATGGGCATAAAGCCAAATTTTGTAAAGCCTATGGCTTATGTGCAAAAAGAAATGGCACATGAGCCATGGGATAGGCAAAATGCCATTTTGTGAAGTCCAAGGGGCTATGTGTAAAGTGTATAGCCTATAAAGGCAAGGATAATGAAAATATCCCAACAACTTTTTCTCCCTCCAAAAAATTTTAGATCTGAGATATTTCTCCTTCCTCAAGGTTCTAAAACCATCTCCTTTCTTTTGAATTAAATCAAGAGTTTTACTCTTCATTTTATAAAACTAAATAGTTTTTCACCACAAAACCCATAAAGGGGAACTCAGATCTTCCATTAGATCTCAAAAAGAAAAGATTTTTAAAATCTCACATCTCTTGATCTTCAAGATCCTGCCAACAGAGGAGGAAGAAGGAGGCCCATCTCCGAAAACCCCATTTTTGGGAAGACCCAGGGCTTCAAAGAAGAACCCCTTTCATCAACTCCAAAACATCTTAAGAGTTCAACTCCACCCTAAATCCTCTTTCGGGATTTTAAATCCTATTTCTGGGGCTAAAAATCCCCTCTTTCGCACCGGCGCCCGAGCGCCTTGCGCTCAAGTGCTCAGCGCCCACGTGCCGACACGTGGCGCGCTAGCGCTCGAGCGCTGTTCATATCATAATTTTGCATTCTTTTAAACCCCATTCTTATTCATTTTACAAATAAACAAGTGCTTTTGACCCAAGTCTGCTACATAGTTGCAGATTACAGGTTCTCGGAATAAAAATAGCGAAATTGATGAAAAGACGATACAAAAGTGAGACTACGACCGATAAATGATGGAATCTTGATCATGCCACATTTTGAGGGACAATGAAGATCAATGAACAAGCCCACAAGCACAAAGGCAGCGCAAGGTTCAAGACTTCGACACGAAACAACAGTAAAAGTCCACTACATTATGCACTGTGAAAAACTGGAAGAAAACCAGAAGAGATTTTGAAGAAAAAAACTGAAGAAAACAGAGGACAACTGCAAGAAGACCAAGACCAGAAAACTGAGCCAACAAGCCTCCTACTTGGCCGCGGAACCGCGGCCAAACCTAGCCTATGGCCGCGGTTCCGCGGCCGTGTATTACTCGTATCGGTGCAGAAAAATTTTGGAAATTGGCGGCGCGTTGACTAGTCTTCCTAGGGGTATTTTTGTAAAAGCAGATGTGCGTCGACTGTAACCCTAGGGTTTTCTATCCTCTATAAATAGAAGCCCTAAAACTTATTTTAGGTCATGCCTCTTTTCATTGAATAAAATTCAGATTTCTATCAAGGTTTGAGAGTATCAATTTTGTAAGTAGTTTTTTTCATTTTTGCCCTAGTTCTTAATTTTTCTTTCTGCCCTAATTTAAATTTATTCTCTGCCCTAGTTTAATTTAGATTAGAACTTTTTATTGATCTGCAGTAGTTAGATAATTAATCTCTTAAACCAAAAACTCATAAAAATCATGTTTTTCATAGATCCCTTAATGAGCGAGTAGTTCCTCGCTTGTTAGGGTTAGGAATAGGAAAGGTTTGAGAGATGCAAATCTCTTACCCATTTCTTGCCCATCACATATTAATAATTAGGACTCCATGTATACATACACATACCTACGGCACCCTACCCACGAGGTAACGGTGATATTGTAGTATAAAAGACTGGATGTGCATGTTTTCCATGAAGGTTAGGGTAAGGATTAAGAAAGGACGGAAAAGGACATAAAGGAAGAAACATCGTTTCTTCCCGATCGTCCTAATCTCCTTTATTAATAATTACCATAACACCTAAAGAAGATCTAATTTAGGGCATTGAAAGCGGTGGGAAATCTTTACTTTCCAAACTTAACCTAAATCAACCCTAGCAAGATTTCTAATCCTAGTCTAAGTCAACTAAGTTTTTAGTGATAAAGATCCAAACACCATTTGGAATTAACTCGTTAGAACAATCAGGAAATACACAATATCCCTGTGGACCGACCCGTATTCACCGGCTAGCTACCAAGAGACACCGTTCTTGATTGCGGTAAAATATTTTTGATCTAAAAATCTCTTCAAATCAAATGGCGCCGTTGCCGGGGATGGCGTAGTATTTTCTTTTTGCAATTTCGGGTTAATATAAAATTAAAAAAAATCATAAAAACTGAAAAACTAAAAAAATATATATAAATTTTATCATCTTTTTATTGTTTGAAGGGTTTTTCGTATGAATTTTGCAGGATTGACGAACGAGTTCGGATCTGGAAAAATCCAGAGATCAAAACAGAAAATCCTAGATCTGAACAGTAGAGAAAAGTCAAACCAGAGGAGCAGAATTTTTCTTAGGAACCGAGCCGCAGATCAGACCGTGGAACAGCCGCCGCACAGTGCCTCCTGCCGTGGAACCTCCGCACCAGCACATCATTTTCCGCCTCCACCACGGAACCGCCGCCCAAGGTTCCTTTTGGCCGCGGAAGCGCCGCCGCCTGGTGATGTCAGATGCCCAGTTTCCTTCTGTGAGCTTTCCTTCTTCTTCTCTGCAAACCCCAATATCTCCTCTGTAAAATCTCCCGCAGGATTTTTTGCGCTTAAAAATCTCTCCCCCTTCCAATAATTGATCTTGTGCAGGATTCTTTGCGCCGCGCTTAAAAAATAAAAAAAATTGTTTGCAAGTGGTTGTTTACCGTTTTGCATATTTAATCGGATTTTAAGTGGCTTGAAACCAATCCAGATTGGGTGGGGATTTCATCACCCTTCCCAGGACCCCAGAAATCACATAAGGCATATTGCATTGACCATCATTTAATTAAAAAAAGATTAAACTCAGCCCTAAGGACTTCGCGCTCAATAGGACAAAAGACTAGTTGTAGGCATCGACCGTTGATCCTAACCTGACTTTGTGGTGTCTAGGCAAGTGTGTCTAAGGCAAGTGGTTACTTAATTAGGTCCACTACTTACGTGGTGGAGAGCCTACCACTTACCTGGCACTTACCTGGCCACAATTGGCGGTGAAGAGGCGGTTTGAGGTCCTACTTCTTGCCCTTTGGAACGGTTAGGAGCTGTCTAGCTGACCTAGGTGACTCTAGATCTAGGCCTGATTGTGAATTTGTGGTTTATTGAACGTGTGTCTAAGCCTTCTATCAAAACATCTTTTTGCAAAAAGCTCCACATAAAAAGATAAAAAAAATTTAAAAAAAACTTGCAACTTGTTGCTAAGAAATCCGTGCACCCACTTTCTTCTCATTAACGTTTTCTTACCTCTACATTCTGTTCTTCATCTCTTTGACTACACTGCCTCTTTAGTGTATGTCCGGTTGGACTAGGGACACTAACGCCCGATTAGTCCGTGTCTCGTTGGTACTGACCGACGAAGCTTTCGACTCCGAAGTCGAAATTCCTTTCACTTCCTTACCTTCACCTTCACTTTCTTCCTTCGAAGGGATGTCGGGATATAATCCTAACAACACCTTACCCACGGGACTGATTCTACCTCCGTTAGGTGCGAATAACCCGCAACACCCGCCTGTTGAAGTGCCCCAACGAATCGCGCTCCAGGATCTCTTCTACCCGATCCGCACCGCCTTACCTACTTGTCTTTCACTCCCACCGGCAAATGGGGACAATTTTGAGATCAAACCCCACTTCATCAATATGTTGCCAAAATTTCACGGACTGGAATCCGAAGATACCTATATCTTCATAAACAAATTCCAAAACGTTTGCGCAATGATGAAAATAACCCAATTATCAGATGATGCTATAAGGCTAAGGGTCATTCCTTTCACCTTATGCGATTTAGCCGAGAAGTGGTTATACAGCACAGCATCACATTCAATTAAGAATTGGGAAGAGTTTGTTAAAGCTTTTCTTAAAAAGTTTTATCCTCATCACAAGACTGCGAGAATTCGCAATGAGATTATACAATTTTCCCAGCTTCCTTCCGAACCTTTTTGGAAGTGTTTTGAAAGATTCAAAGACCTACTTGTTCAATGCCCTCACCATGGGATCGAAAATTGGTAACTTTTCCAGACTTTATACGAGGGATTGAACCCAGCAATAAAGCAGTTGCTAGAAACCATTTGTCAAGGTCACTTTCCAACCAAATCTAATGAGGAAGCGTGGCAGTTTCTCGAGGATATTGCTGAA
This sequence comes from Agapanthus africanus, assembly GCA_030015575.1. Taxonomy (NCBI): domain Eukaryota; kingdom Viridiplantae; phylum Streptophyta; class Magnoliopsida; order Asparagales; family Amaryllidaceae; genus Agapanthus; species Agapanthus africanus. Next base: position 88,191,972 of record JASDDO010000028.1, on the reverse strand, counting down.
CAAACACTTCAGTAGGAAAGCACCAAGACCACCTCATCTTCTTCAATTGGTCAGTCTAGGGCAGGCATACATCAATTAGAATGTCGATTGCTATGAAGGCCGAGATGGCCGCACTTACGAAAAAGCTAGAAGCAATTGAGACCAAAATCTCATTGCCTTCTCCTGCCCCTGCTTTGCCCCCACGAACTGTTTGCGCTTGTTGTTCGGATCCATCACATCTTACCAAAGAGTGTCCTTACAATCCATCTGCTCAAGGACAAGATCAAGTCAATGCTACCTTTTAGCAACGACAAAGAAATGATCCATACTCTTCGACTTATAATCCGGGTTGGAGGAGTCACCCAAATTTTGCTTGGAATCAAAATCAGCAATTCCAAGGAAACAACAACTTTCAAAGGCCTCCTCCTCCACAACAACAAGCACCTCCACAAACTCAATACCAGCAACCTTTCCACCCACAACCTTACCAAAATCAAATGAACAATTTTGTGCCCAACAACTCTTACCCTCAAAACAATTTTGTTCAACCAAATAATGATAAGGTTACCTTGCTAGAAAGAAGTCTAGATGCGTTCCTAAAGCAATCTACAAAATCCTCAGCAAGGTTGGAGACTTCCATTCAATCTTTAGTGCAAAACAGTGCATCACACGATCAAAGCATCAAATCTATTGAGGCACAAATTATACAACTCAATGCTGCGTTAAGCGAGCGAGAAAAGGGAAAGCTTCCATCTCAACCACTACCAAATCCCGGTCACACACATGTTGCATATGAACAGCAAAATCATAACGTAAATGCTGTGACCACGTTGAGATCCGGAAAAGTGTTGCACAATAACGTGGGTATTAATAATGACACCCCTGCCGGTGGTTCTTCTTCATCTTCTTCTTCTTCACCTTCATCTTCTTCGTTAGTGCCTATTCTTCATTCTTCACAAGGCTCTACTTCTTCTACTTCGAACGGACCCACTTCTCACATCACAAACACATCTACATGGGGATCCGTTCCAACTCAAAAATCTGATCCACAAAAATTGGACTCAACAAACTTTCAAAATGTTCCTTTTCCAAACAGGTTGAGATCCAATAAACCAACTCCACAAATGGAGAAGATTGTAGAGTTGTTCAAACAGGTTAGCATAAATATACCTCTCTTGGATGCAATCCAACAAGTTCTTTCTTACGCGAAAATCTTAAAGGACTTATGCACCAAAAAGAGGAAGTCACAAGTGTCAAAGAAAGTTTTCGTGGCTAGTGCTGTTAGTGATGCTCTTATCCAATCTATACCCTAAAAGCACAAGGACCCCGGCTGTCCTACTATTTCGATAACAATTGGGGACAAGAACATTAATAGAGCACTATTAGATCTTGGTGCTAGTGTCAATTTGCTACCTTATTCTGTGTACGAGCAATTAGGCGTTGGAGAGCTTAAACCCACTCATTGTACTCTCTAAATGGCCGACCGATCCATCACCCATCTTAGGGGTGAGTTAGAGGATGTGTTAATTAGAGTAGGGGATTTCATTTTCCCCGTTGACTTCATTGTGATGGATACACAACCTGTAGCTAACCCCCGGAGTCAAATTCCGGTGATACTTGGTCGACCATTCCTTGCGACCTCAAATGCGGTGATCAATTGTCGTAATGGTTCCATGAACCTCTCTTTTGGAAATATGACGATTGAACTCAATATCTTTAAGTTGGGGAATCAGCCTTCCGAACCTAATGCTAGTATACTTGATGTTTGCTCGATCCATGAGATCACGGAGGAGGACTGTGAGCTCAAAAACTTTCTGTTCGATCACAGCAGTGTTAACGTCTCCAGTGCGTTCCTCCTAGAATCCGACACAGCTTTCACGCCGGACAACGATTATGAGTGTTTCACCTTTTTGGACGATTTTGAAGACTCACCACCCGAGTTTGAGTCTTTTGATTTTTCGGATGAGTTAGTTGAACCATCCGACTCGGTTGCGTACACTCGATTTGAACCGTTGATGGAATCCTTCGAGTTTGAAACAGTTTCACCAATGCTACCTTCAATTGTTTCACCTCCTAAACTCGAACTAAAGCTTTTGCCGTCGCACCTTAAATATGCTTACCTAGGTGATAATGAGACCCTTCCCGTTATCATATCGGCCTCTCTAGCTCTCGAGCAAGAGAAGGCCCTTTTAATGGTCTTACAAAATAATCGGCAAGCATTTGGCTGGTCTATGGCGGACATCAAGGGGATTAGTCCCTTCATAGTTGAACATCATATACACTTGATGGATGAGGCCAAACCAGTGAGGGATCCACAAAGACGCCTCAACCCCATAATGAAAGAGGTTGTCAAGAAGGAAATTGTTAAATGTCTTGATAGTGGTATCATTTACCCTATCTCGGATAGCCAGTGGGTTAGCCCCATTCATGTTGTCCCAAACAAATCGAGCATTACGGTCATAACCAATGAGGCAAATGAGTTAATACCTACTCGCACCCAAACTGGGTGGCGAGTTTGCATCGACTATAGAAAACTCAATGCCGCGACAAGGAAAGACCACTTTCCTTTACCTTTCATTGACCAAATGCTAAAACAATTGGCTGGGCACGAGTTTTACTGCTTTTTGGATGGCTATTCCGGCTATAACCAAGTCCCCATCGCCAAAGAGGATCAAGACAAGACCACATTTACTTGTCCTTTCGGCACTTTTGCTTATCGTCGCATGTCCTTTGGGTTATGCAATGCACCCGCTACATTTCAGCGGTGTATGATGGGGATCTTTTCAGACATGGTTGAAAAGTTTTTGGAGATCTTTATGGATGATTTCTCCATTTTTGGTGACTCCTTCAACGAGTGTTTGCTACACCTTGACGCAGTTCTTACCCGCTGTAGGGATAAGAACCTCACTTTAAATTGGGAGAAGTGCCACTTTATGGTACGCGAAAGCATTGTTATAGGACATGTCATCTCGCAAAACGGCATAGAGGTTGATAAAGCCAAGATTGAAGTCATTTCCAATCTTCCTCCTCCTAAATGCGTCAAAGACATCCGAGCCTTCCTTGGCCATGCCGGTTTTTATAGACGGTTCATCAAGGATTTTAGCAAGATTGCTAGACCCTTGACTCTCTTATTGGCCAAGGACACCACATTTGATTTTGACTCAACTTGCATGGAAGCATTCGAGTCATTGAAACACTATCTCATTTCTGCGCCTATTCTTTCATCTCCAGACTGGACGCATCCATTCGAAATTATGTGCGATACATCAGATTTCGCCATTGGTATTGTTCTTGGACAGCATATTAATAAGATGTCGCACGTAATTTATTACACTAGCCGAACATTAAATGAGGCCCAACTAAACTACACAACAACAGAAAAGGAATTTTTAGTCGTTGTGTTTGCACTTGAAAAATTCTGGCCTTATTTAATTCTCCAGTGATTGTGTATACGGACCATTCAGCTTTTCGCCACCTTTTTGCGAAGAAGGATGCTAAATCAAGGCTAATACGTTGGATCCTCTTGCTACAAGAGTTTGACCTTGTCATAAGGGACAAAAGAGGATGTGAAAACGTAGTTGCCGATCACCTTTCACAACTTCCTTCTTCGCCTACACTTGAAATTCCAATTAAAGATATTTTTCCCGATGAGCAGCTCTTAACCGTGTCATGCGAACCTTGGTTCGCTGATATAGTAAACTACTTAGCCACCGGCTTGATACCTAAAGATTGGTCGAAACAGGATAAACTCCGATTCTTGTCCCAAGTAAAACATTTTTACTGGGATGAGTCGTATCTTTTTAAATACTGTTCCGACCAAATCATTCGTCGGTGTGTACCAGAAAATGAGTTTAAGAGTGTACTGTCTTTTTGCCACGATCGTGTGGCGGGCATTTTGGCTCAAAGAAGACAGCCGAGAAAATCTTGGAGTGTGGTTTCTATTGACCACGATTCTTTAAAGATGCATATGAATACTGCAAGACATGCTCCCAGTGCCAACACTTGGGCCGGATATCGCGAAGAAACGAAATGCCGCTCCAACCAATTTTGGTTGTGGATATTTTTTATGTTTGGGGAATAGACTTCATGGGACCATTTCTCAATTCTTTTGGGAATGTGTATATTCTTTTGGCTATTGACTATGTGTCAAAATGGGTCGAGGCTGTGCCTAGCCGAACAAATGACAACAAAGTTGTCATTCGATTTCTTAAAGAACATATCTTTTCTCGGTTTGGGCACCCTCGAGCAATTATAAGTGATAATGGATCTCACTTCTGCAATAGGACTTTTGAGTCCTTAATGCGCAAATATTCCATTACTCACAAACTGTCAATGCCATACCATCCCCAAACATGTGGGCAAGCCGAGGTTTCGAATCGGCAAATAAAGCAAATCTTGGAGAAAACGGTTTCTAAAAACCGTAAAGATTAGTCACACAAATTGATTGATGCACTATGGGTATTCCGTACTGCATACAAGACCGATCTTGGAATGTCTCCATACCGGCTTGTTTATGGGAAGGCTTGCCACCTCCCAGTGGAGATTGAGCATAAGGCATTTTGGGCGATCAAGAAGTTGAATTTATCAATGGGAGATGCGGGCAGCAATCGGAAGCTGCAACTAAATGAACTAGAAGAGTTGTGGGATGAAGCTTATGATAATGTTGTCATTGTTAAAAACCGAACTAAGGTGTTCCATGACAAACACCTTTTGCGCAAAAAGTTTAAACCTGGTCAACAGGTTTTACTCTATGACACCCGGTTACACTTTCACCCCGGCAAGCTCAAATCTAGGTGGAAAGGGCCGTTTTTAGTACGCACCGTATATCCGCACGGTGTGGTAGATCTTGAAAATCCGGAGGACGGTACTATATTCAAAGTAAACGGACATCAACTGAAACCGTTCCTCACTGCGGACCCATCGGAGGAGCTCCTGTTTTTGCAGGAGCCGATTTACACAGATTGATCTTCCTCCATTTTACCCCCAAATTTTCGACCATCTAGCCAAAACTTTGTTTCAAATAAGTTTGGGGGTGTGTATCATTTGTAAATATATAAATACAAAATAATATTAAAAAAATAAAAATTTTGAAAATAAAATAAAATTTAGTCATTTTTGTAAAATTGCATAAATAAATAACAATTTTTATTTGCAAATAAATTCCTCTTTTTAGAGAGGTTTACTTGCAAATATCCTTCACTTCCCCCTATTTAAAGGACCCGACCCTTCTCTGTCTTTTTCACCCTAATTTTTACATCCTCTCGAATCCCTAATGCCGCCACCTCTTTTCTGCAGCTAGTTCCCTCCTTGCCGCTGCGGAACCACCGCCCGAGCGCGCTGCCGCCACTGATCCGCCGCTGCCTATCCGTTTCACCCCCTGAAACTTCAGGGGAGGTACGATTTGATTATAGCCTCTCTGTTTTTCAATTCTTAAATCTGTAGAACACATCATGGCACATAGCATGCAGTTAGAAAGAGATTTTTCACAAGTTTTCTCACATGAGTATATGGTAGCTATTTCACGAATGAAATCACACGTAGGTGATGGAATTATTTAATATATAATCACCCTTATGCATTTGCATTGCCAGAATTAGTAAACCAATTTTACGAGTTTATGGAGGATGGGTGTCTCACCCTACTGGGTTTTATTAAATTACAATGGGGCGATCGCGAAATTATAATTGATAGGGATATTATACACGAGGTCACACTAATACCTCGCATACCTGCACATGACCAACCCCTTCAATTCGAGGATTACATGCCCCTGATGGGCAACGATTGCTCGAGGGAGCCGCGAAAGAGTATCCAAGCACGAACCCTTTTCGCGAATGTTTTGACTGTGTGCCGGTGGGCACAAAATAATATTTTCGATAGCTCCCATAATACAACTTTTTTCACACCCTCCTTACATATTGTGCACACTCTTATGACCAAAAACCCACGTTTTGACATGTGCACAATATTGTTAAATTCCATAGGTGCAGGTAAACGGGCCGCTAATTCCCCTTGCCCCATGCCGGTTACACAATTATGTCGATATTTCCTCCCTGCGGAGGAGTTCGAATTTTATATGCATGGAGGCATTCCGGTCAGACCTCTTATCGAGGGCGTTTCTACGTCCTACTCACGACTAACAGATGTGTGGTCTCGAACCGAGCCGGCAGAACATGTATTTGCCTGCACACCTAGCTCTAGCTCGACCGCGAGCGAAGGCGATATGACCCCTCTTGAGCACGCACAATTGATGAGGACAGCAGTTAGGGGTATTGATGCGTTGAGGGAGGAATTTATGGCGATAGCGAGGGAGTACGACCGTCGATTGACGGAGGTTGAGCGGGGTATTCATGTAGGGTTCCTAGGCACTCTAAAGAGGTCTCACAAGGCATCAACCATGCCAATTTAAAAAATTATGGTGCCGAGAAACCCTAGTGTACGGATCGTTGGCTAGATGTTTAGGCGAAAAATAAACTAGTTAACACTTAACTATAAGAATACGGAAATACATCCTTTGTAGATCCGGTTCTCCACCTCCATAGCTCCGCAACGAAGTATCCTCGCTGTCCAAATCGAAATCCGGGCTCCTGTGTCGGCTTCATCGGAGAAGAAGCGGGCTAGGTCATCGACAACGTGCCGAAGATGATCTACGTCGAAGCATCACTAGTTCAAGCTCCAACTTCACCAAGTCAAGAAAACTTGTGAAGGAAACACACTCTACTACTTGGCAAGAGGTAGAGGATGAAGAAATAGGAAGTGGGTTCACTTTAGAATTGGATTTCTCACACTTTTCATCAATCCACCATTGATGAAGTGAAGCTTTCTTCAAGGAAGAAGATGAAGAAGAAGAAGAAAGTGTTATGATAAGTTATTTAAAAATGAAAAGAAAATGAAAACTTATCATAATGTAAACCATGGTCAAGTGTAGAGATTAAACTAGGGTTAGTGGGAATGGTTAGGGTTAAGGATGAGATAAGAATGGTTGACTTGATCAAAGCTTCAAGAAGCTTCAACATGAAACAAAATTAGCCACCATTCTTTTCTCTTTATCTTTTCCAAAAGAATAAACAAATAAATGAATAAATAAATAATGGGAGAATAAACAAAACCCTAACCACTCTCACAACCATGGTTTAATCTTCACACAAATCCAAGTTAACATGTATCACCAAACATGATACAATCAAGTGCACAAAAAGTATATCACATATACAATATGCACACCCGAGTGAGAATATCCATCTTAAGTAAACCGATACTAGTTGATGCAAACTAATATATCAAATATATAATTATGCATTAAATCATTAAATCAACACTTGATTTAACGATCCGGTCATATCGTATATAACCGACTAGTATCCTATGTATCGGCTTATCGAATCAATACTTGATTCGATAACTAGGTTATATCGCATACAACCATTCGATACATTCATCGCGAGAATAGAATACGGTATCACATACACGCATTATTCTCGGTCCCGCACATATCTCATATGCGCTCCTATTTCGTTTCGCTTGAGCCAGGAAACCTCTGTGTAGGACTCTAAAGACTCGTCAATACGCCGGCAGCAGGTGATGATCATATCAAACACCCACAAGCCGCAAGCGGTCTGCCAAACGTAACGGCCACCCGGGTATTGAGCGATCTGAAGATCGACGAGCAAGCCCGCTCACACTCCAGTGAATCCAACCAGTAACACTACCGTACAGTCCGGTCTGATCGTCTGATATGTCGCATATCTCGCCTAGGGGTGGTAAACGTCAGACCCCAATAGCTCGATAAGTCGTGTCGATATGAGGTCTATAACAATTCGAGAAACTACTGGTAACACTTACCAGTAAATCTCAGCAACCCTGGCCAGGGATTTCCTGTTATAGCCAATCGAACACAGCGCAACATCAACCCCCTATACCGGGAGAGATGAATCCCCTCCTATCGCTCATTGCCTCCATGTGATTCGGGACTGTACCCAAAAACCACCATTTTGCATGCCCTCTTGGACGTGGTAAGGTGGAAATCAAAGCACAGTGGGAACCACACAAGACTCTATGACGATCTCGGGTCAACAGATTACTCTGTACCAGTGTCACCAGAGAACTGCCATCTGACGTGAGGTATAATACCATCTGGGAGTTCTCGGCGAGTCCGTCCAGTGTACCCAGTCTCTACTGAGCACCCGTATATCATCTCCGATGTCAAACACCAATGGATATGGGATCATCCATCGCCCATCTGTATGGGTCGAGAAGGTATACGCTAGTCTACTCTGGTATATCGATGCCCCGTCTCGATACACCCACGACTAGGGACTTTGAAGGATGTACTTATGGACTACCATGTCCCCACTAGTATGATCCGCATCATAGTCCAGGTAGTCAAGTACAGATCCTAAGGGCTTTACCAACATGTAACAGGGAGACAATCAGTGTACACGTTAAGGTAAAGATTAACCAGATAGCATACTATCATGTCGAGCAAGAAAGTCCTCCCTATATATGTCCCAGCATCCACTACAATATACATCCTATGTACAGTAATGGCCTCTAGGGCATACATATAACGAACAATCTCCCACTTGCACTAGGGCCATCTGTAGCAGTGGTTGAAGTATCTCATACTCAACCATCCCATAAAAGTCTCTCTCTGGGAACAGGCCTTTGTGAGTGGATCCGCTGTGTTGTCCTCTGAGTCTACTCTCCTAACTTCGATCCCTTAGAGATCAACCATCTCCATGATCAAGTGATACTGCCTTAGAATATGTCTGGATCACTGATGGGACATGCGTTCCTTGGTATAAGCCACAACTCCATTGTCACACAATGGGAGGAACATAGTTCATCTCATGAACCAATATACACCCAAACAGCCTCTTTGGTAGCATCTTAAGTAGCGATGTATCCAGCCTTTATCGTCTAGTATGTCACGGTATCTAGCTTGGAACTCTTCCAACATACCGTCCCTTTGCTTAGGGTAAAGACAATGCCTGTGACTGACATTCAGTCGTCTTTATCACCCTGGAACACTTCCAGTGATTCTCCCCAGGGTCGATTGATACCTTCTCACTACAACTAGTGAGTATCCTAATTTCCAATTAGATCTATCTCATAGATCCAAAATCCAGGATTTAGGAGGTATCATTTTGATCCTATATGGAGAATCCTTGTGATAAGCGGAGATCGACAGAGCGTAGCATAGGAAACTCCTTCCCTATCAAGAGTATGTCATCCACGTACTCTACGAGGATCGTCACCATACTCCCTACTACCTTTTTGTTCATACAAGGTTCATCTACCATTATGATGATGTCAACTTCTTTGACTAATCCATCAAAACAGATGTTCCAACTCCGCGATGCCTGCTTTATCCTATAAAGCATCTTGCACACGTTTCCGCTGCTCCCACTGTCTACGAAGCCCTCTGGCTGTGTACTTATAGACGCTCTCTTCTAAAACATCATTTAGAAAAGCTGTCATGACACCCAACCACCAGATATCGTAGTCATGGTATGTAGCCGTGGCAAGTAGGATCTGGATGGACTTAAGCATAGCCACTGGAAATGGTTTCATCGTTATCCACGCCTGGTCGATGACGAAAACCCTTAACAAGTCTAGCTTTGAAAGTCTCAACTTTTCCATGTACACCAAGTAATCTTCTCAAGATATACTTGCTCCTGATGGGGATTTAACCCTTCAGATATAGCAACCAAAGTCCATACTTTGTTGGTGTATAAGGATTCCATATCAGATCGCTAAGCATCCATCCATTCTTACAGAGTCCCTACTCTAGATGGCCTGCTCGAAACTAGTTAGGTCATCATCTCATGATGCAATTCTCGCTCCCACCGTCATAGAGAAACCAAAGTATCTCTCAGGTGGGTGAGGAACCCTACTAGATCGGCGGAGAGGCTGAGGTTCGTTGGAATCTACTGAATCCTTTGGTTCTACCAAATCATCTGCTGTTGTTTGTATAGCTGGAACCTTTCCAGTTGTACATAACAGATCTTGCCTCGAGCTTGTCCGGATTTTGCTTTTATACATAGCCCGGACAACCCCAAATCTTAACCAACTTAAGAGATGAGCTCTTCCCTTTCCATATCACATATGAAGTGGTAGGCAACTGATTTGATTTGAACCTTATTCAATAGGTATGCAGCTTCTCAAGTGCATAACTCCCAAGAAGGAAATAGGTAACTCAGCCGTACTCATCATAGAGCACACCATATCAAATAGGGTGTATCTGCTCCGCCCCGATATACCATCGTCCTATGGTGTATACGGAGGAGTAATGCCGAGAGAGAATCTCATTCTCCTTTAAAATAGTCCAGGATTTCCGTGCTCAAGTATTCTCCTCCCTGATCTCATCATAGGACTTAATACTTATACCCGTATTTTGGTTCTCTACTTCTAACTTATATTCTGTGAATATCTCAAAAGGTTCGGACTTGTGTTTCAACAGGAACATAGGTCTGAATCTCGAAAGATCATCAGAGAATGTAATGAAGTATAAAGAACCAGTCTTGGCAAGTGTAGACTGGGGACCTACATACATCAACATGTATCATCCCAAAAGTTCACTAACTCTTTCTCTGTTTCCAATAAACAGAGCTGTGGTCATCTTATCTTTGTGACATGACTGGCGAGTTTCACAAGATGTAAATTCAAACTAATTTAAATATACATCTAAATGTAACTTCAGCCAGTCGGGTCGCATTGATCTGACCTAGTCTACAATATCTCAAGAAGGATTCGTTCTTTTTTGAACTCTTCCTCTTGTGTGTGCTCCGTATACTAAGAACTGTAGTTTGATTTAGAACATCGACGCTTTTAGATAACGTGCCTGAACCGATCAACTTTTGATATAGTAAATGTTCAAAACATTATCCAACAATACAAAATTTTATCATTTCTTTACTAATAAAGAGACTGATATGATTTTGTATATCAGGTTCGGTATCTAATAACATTCGTTCAGAATCAATGTATTGGTAATACAGGGTGACAGTGACCAACAGACTTGGCTGCAACACTTGCCCCGTTTTCTGCCTCATGAAACTTATCACCCGTTCTCAGTTCTCTACCTCTCTGTAGCCCTATGTAACAGATTACATGTCTGGGATCCTGATCTGGTATCACATACCCAGGACGTAAAGGATACTGAGAAACAGTTCTTTGTAATGAATACACCGGAAGATGATGCATCAACATGCACTCTCTTCGTTTGGGAGGCACGGGAAATCTGGTATTCCCTAATTTCCTGCTCTGTCTTATAACAATTATAAGTTGGAGCGGGACCAACGTTCCCCAGCTCAGTATAACAAGCGGGTTCGGTCAAAAATCCGTATTATTATCTTGATTAAGGCGTGATATGGTCGCTACCAGGAAAGAGAGAGAAGAAAACACTCAGCGTGCGCTCTATCAAGAATAAATTGGTTTTTATTTTATCTAATCAGGATGGCTCCCACTGCTTTTTATCAAATCTTCCTTCAAACCTTAAAAGGAAAGACTAGCCGGGATTAATTACACACTACAAGTTCGCCAATCTTTCAGCCAGGCCAGTGTCGGTACTTTGAGAGAGGTCCCCCGTGCTTTCGCACGAACCTAATTAATGTAAACCTCGTTTTCCCAGAGGCGTAACCCCGTTAACACCTTTCTAGACACCTACTTGATCGGCTAATTGTAATGTATAAAACTCTCCCAGGAGTAACACTTACTCGCAGCGGGTATCGGGATCCAACTATCACATAGAAGGTATGCAATCTCATTGCAAATTTCAACACTTGAAATTCCCGATAATATTTTGCCCCTAACGTGCTATGACCTTGACGAAAGCCAACAAACCATAGCCCGCTAGTCAAGTTCAACCCGTACATTTCTTGATTGAATTAAACCCACCCGCACGACCCTTGACGAAAGCCAACAAAGTCGCACGACTACCCTAATCCAATCGCATCGTATGCTGGCAGATAAGCAGCATATAGCTACCGCACACTGCACCTTGACGAAAACCAACAAATGCAGCACGAATACTATATACAACTTATCTGAAATGTCAGAGGGCTACGACAGGTTTTTCTGAAAACCTATTGCGTAATGAACTTGATATCGTTGTAGGATCGAATGAATTTTGAAATGGAGTGTTTTTGAGACTTTTCTAGTTTTGCTAAAGGAGTCACTCCCGGTGAAGGGATCGTCGGTCCTTTCCTCATCGAATGAGGTGCGGGATATATCATATATATCACTGTGCAAAGTAGAACTCTTAAAAGCAATCAAAAGACAAACCGAGTGTGTAGCATCTGCCAGTTATTGCTAAAGGAGTCACTCCCGGTGAAGGGATCTCGGTCCTTTCCTCATCGAATAAGGTGCAGGATATATCACATATACCGCTGTGCAAAGCAAGAACTGTAGCTACCTGTTTTGTTTTGAAATTCGATTCTACAACATCTTAGGTTTCTTTTTATTTCATTAATCACATTAATGAAGTCCCATCATTTAAGTACCTAAACATCACAGATAAATACGACGTACACTTATGCCATCCGCATTCGCCTCGATGTCCCCTCGTGCACCGTTAGGTTAGGTAACTAACGGCAGAGTGGGGCAGGGCTAGCGCGAGTGTAAAACATAAGCAACGTCTATATAATATATCATATATACTATATACTGTATCTATCATAGAACATCACATGATCACATCACAGATATCGCAGCAGAAGAAACATATGAAATATTGGATATACTAGGACGTCCGTGTTTTCAATACGAGCCAATATAAAACACGGATTCCACGGTCGCGATGAATAGCCAAACCCACACCCCTAGACCCCTACGAGAGCGACAAGCAACCCTACCAATTCTAGAGTTAGGAGACCCGGACTCGACTCCTCGAGTTGGTCTCCCACTGGACTCCAGAACCCGGTTACTTGTGCCCTCCTCCTTGGGTCTATCCTAATGCGGAAAAGTAAATAATATACAAAAGGTGACAACTTCCGCAACCTGGAAGTGCCCCAATAAAAGAATATTACATACAAGTTTTTACATGAATGAAAATGAAAAACACTCATCTCACATAAAAAAAAACCCGGCTATTCAAACACGACGATCCAATATAACATATCCAGCAACACATAACATCACATGTCATCAACGTAAGTAAATATGTCCATCCCAATTGTCGTTGACATATAGCAACGAAACCGGCGATATCACATATTACACTTACGGTCACAGAAAAGAAAATGTAAAACTACAACAGTTGGAATCCGCAACCACCTCAGACATCACATGTCTGACCAAATGAATTTCTTAGACATCGCATGCCTAACAATTATAAACCCCGCATTTTAGTCTCTTTATCGAAAACACTTTTCAATACCAAGTCGGGCAATTCAACAAGATTCCCGACATCCTGATCGAATGCTCGTCGCAAACTTTAGTAGGCGGCCGCACCCCCGATGCTGTCGACGAAGTGCACTAAGGCAGAACACCGCTTCCGCGAGCACCTGAACGGATGCTTTCGGCGACGGGGTTCTCCTACAGTCACTTGGTCGGGGCTATGGAGTGAGGCTGTCTATTAAGTTTACCCGGCGAGTATCCGCGTACGCTACGTGATTGCGACGGACTTTTGATCTCATCAAAATTCCATGGCAACCGATCAAGTGAGACTAAACTGCTATGTTTATAACATTCATTTAGTTATCTCATAACTACTTGTGAATTCCAATTATTGTATCCCGTTCCAGATAAACAGAAAATGTTAAACTTTCCGATCGAACATTCGAACACCCAAGTTTTCCCGATACAGATCAACACATGAAATAAGTCTAACAACATTCAGTTCGTGCCTCAGTACCGACGGTCCAGCCGTAGAAGGGTCAAGCCAACGCCTCACATGTGGCACGCCGTACTGCCCCAAACCCGAAGGTTCAAAGGGCAGTTCAAGACGGTCACATAATCGAGTTAAGGTTTGTTGTCTTTTAGAGGGTCCATCGCGTTACTTGCACTACTTAGAACGTCGTTAAACTACGGAAAAATCCAACACTTGGAAATTTCCCGACAGGGGAAAAATTGGGTATTTATATCCGGTCGAACTTTTTAACATATTCTAAAATTTATCCGGAAAGCCACACAGACAAAATTTGATAATCCGATCGAACATTCGAATCCCCAAAACAACCCCAGAAAATTCAACTCTTGAATAAATATTAAAAATTCCCAGAAAATCCAGCACTATCAATTAGGAGTTACTGTGTAAGATTCACTGAACAATATGGCCGTACGGCCGCGGAACCGCCGCACGAGCCATGCTCGTGCCGCGGATCCGCGGCAGGTTGATGGAGTTAGACACTCGAACTTCACAATAACTCTTAAAATCGCCTGCTGATTTTTCTGCATATTTTTAATGTTGAAAAATCCCAGATTTTAGAAAAAGGACAGAGAGCATGTTTGGAATTGGGTTTCGGGTTCGTTCGGACTTCAAATTGCGTCTAGACTTCGCCTAAGGCTCTAGTTAGGCTCTGATACCACTGTAGGGTTCCTAGGCACTCTCAAGAGGTCTCACAAGCCATCAACCATGCCAATTTCAAAAATTATGGTGCCGAGAAACCCTAGTGTACGGATCGTTGGCTAGATTTCTAGGCGAAAAATAAACTAGTTAACACTTAACTATAAGAATACGGAAATACAACCTTTGTAGATCCGGTTCTCCACCTCCATAGCTCCGCAACGAAGTATCCTCGCTGTCCAAATCGAAATCCGGGCTCTTGCGTCGGCTTCATCGGAGAAGAAGCGGGCTAGGTCATCGACAACGTGCCGAAGATGATCTACGTCGAAGCATCACTAGATCAAGCTCCAACTTCACCAAGTCAAGAAAACTTGTGAAGGAAACACACTCTACTACTTGGCAAGAGGTAGAGGATGAAGAAATAGGAAGTGAGTTCACTTTAGAATTGGATTTCTCACACTTTTCATCAATCCACCATTGATGAAGTGAAGCTTTCTTCAAGGAAGAAGATGAAGAAGAAGAAGAAAGTGTTATGATAAGTTATTTAAAAATGAAAAGAAAATGAAAACTTATCATAATGTAAACCATGGTCAAGTGTAGAGATTAAACTAGGGTTAGTGGGAATGGTTAGGGTTAAGGATGAGATAAGAATGGTTGACTTGATCAAAACTTCAAGAAGCTTCAACATGAAACAAAATTAGCCACCATTCTTTTCTCTTTATCTTTTCCAAAAGAATAAACAAATAAATGAATAAATAAATAATGGGAGAATAAACAAAACCCTAACCATTCTCACAACCATGGTTTAATCTTCACACAAATCCAAGTTAACATGTATCATCAAACATGATACAATCAAGTGCACAAAAAGTATATCACATATACAATGTGCACACCCGAGTGAGAATATCCATCTTAAGTAAACCGATACTAGTTGATGCAAACTAATATATCAAATATATAATTATGCATTAAATCATTAAATCAACACTTGATTTAACGATCCGGTCATATCGTATATAACCGACTAGTATCCTATGTATCGGCTTATCGAATCAATACTTGATTCGATAACTAGGTTATATCGCATACAACCATTCGATACATTCATCGCGAGAATAGAATACGGTATCACATACACGCATTATTCTCGGTCCCGCACATATCTCATATGCGCTCCTATTTCGTTTCGCTTGAGCCAGGAAACCTCTGTGTAGGACTCTAAAGACTCGTCAATACGCCGGCAGCAGGTGATGATCATATCAAACACCCACAAGCCGCAAGCGGTCTGCCAAACGTAACGGCCACCCGGGTATTGAGCGATCTGAAGATCGACGAGCAAGCCCGCTCACACTCCAGTGAATCCAACTAGTAACACTACCGTACAGTCCGGTCTGATCGTCTGATATGTCGCATATCTCGCCTAGGGGTGGTAAACGTCAGACCCCAATAGCTCGATAAGTCGTGTCGATATGAGGTCTATAACAATTCGAGAAACTACTGGTAACACTTACCAGTAAATCTCAGCAACCCTGGCCAGGGATTTCCTGTTATAGCCAATCGAACACAGCGCAACGTCAACCCCCTATACCGGGAGAGACGAATCCCCTCCTATCGCTCATTGCCTCCATGTGATTCGGGACTGTCCCCAAAAACCACCGTTTTGCACGCCCTCTTGGACGTGGTAAGGTGGAAATCAAAGCACAGTGGGAACCACACAAGACTCTATGACGATCTCGGGTCAACAGACTACTCTGTACCAGTGTCACCAGAGAACTGCCATCTGACGTGAGGTATAATACCATCTGGGAGTTCTCGGCGAGTCCGTCCAGTGTACCCAGTCTCTACTGAGCACCCGTATATCATCTCCGATATCAAACACCAATGGATATGGGATCATCCATCGCCCATCTGTATGGGTCGAGAAGGTATACGCTAGTCTACTCTGGTATATCGATGCCCCGTCTCGATACACCCACGACTAGGGACTTTGAAGGATGTACTTATGGACTACCATGTCCCCACTAGTATGATCCGCATCATAGTCCAGGTAGTCAAGTACAAATCCTAAGGGCTTTACCAACATGTAACAGGGAGACAATCAGTGTACACGTTAAGGTAAAGATTAACCAGATAGCATACTATCATGTCGAGCAAGAAAGTCCTCCCTATATATGTCCCAGCATCCACTACAATATACATCCTATGTACAATAATGGCCTCTAGGGCATACATATAACTAACAATTCAAACCCTGTTGGCTAGGGAGGAGCGTTCACGTTCACGCTCAAGAGCGCGGCGTGGAGCCGAGCAGTGAGGGCACTGCTTTGGTTAAGTTTGGGGGAAATGGTGGTTGTATATAGTTATCCTTTTGCATTGCATATTTTTAATTTTTTTTGTATATATTTTTATTTTTCTTTTGCATATTTAAATTCTGCATTGCATCCTTTTATAAAAATCATAAAAATTGAAAAAATTGAAAAAGAGAAAAAGAAAATAGAAAAAGAAAAATCAAATAAAAACTGAAAAATTTGAAAAATTATAAAAATTAAAACATTCAATTTTGGCCTTAATCGACTTGAGTTTGACAAATAGGTTAACTAGCTAGGAACAACTAGATCTTAGACTTAGTAAATTAAAAATCCTAAAAATAATCTTTGTTCTGCCTCCGAACGGCGGCCTGCGACGTTAGGACGTCACGTGCCTGAGGTTCGGGGCAGATGCTATTTGGTTTTATCCGTCTATCTTTCCGAAGATGCCAAGTTGATTTATGGCACCGTGTATCGAAGGTTTAGACGGATGCGACCGATGTAGCAGACTTCGTCAGATTCCCCCTCAGGATGAGGGGTTTTTGATTGTGGGGACGCTCTTCCCTGCAGACGCAAGCCCCTGCAGTTAATTACGCTACCGCATCGCGGTAACAACTTTCTCCTTCTCCAGAATTTCACTTCGTGTCGTGTGTGTTTGTTTTGTTTGTGGTTGCCCGTGGATTGTATACGGAGACTGAGTAATACCGTCGCCTGTAGGACGTGGATTAGTCCAAATCCGTATTTACTTAGATTTGGATTTGGTGTTTTTAGTTTAAGGATACATTAGTCGCGTTGCGACTAAGATCAACTTAAACATTCGTCAAGGATACGTTAGTCCTGTTGTGGACTAAGATCAACCTGACGTGGTGATTCATTTAATTTATGGCCATCGGGACTCATCACCTCTCTAACATCGTTGAAGGATTACAACGATAGGTGTCAGAGGAGCTCAGAGATGTACCCTTGAACCAAAGCTGATTGAGGGTTTTATAGTCCATTTAAGTGTTTAAGGATACGTTAGCCGTGTTTGGGGCTAAGATCAACTTAAATGGGATCGTTTAGATCCGGCAAAAGAGCAATTGGCTCTATTGTTCCAGTTTAGGGACGTAGTGGTCCATTATTAGTTTAGGGACGTCTCGGTCCGATACCAGTTTAAGGACGTAGTGGTCCATTATTAGTTTAGGGACGTTTCGGTCCGATGCCAGTTTAGGGACGTAGTGGTCCATTATTAGTTTAAGGACATTTCGGTCCATCGCCAGTTTAGGGACGTAGTGGTCCATCATTAGTTTAGGGACATTTCGGTCCGATGCCAGTTTAGGGACGTAGTGGTCCATCATTAGTTTAAGGACGTCTCGGTCCGATATTAGTTTAAGGACGTCTCGGTCCACGAGTTTAAGGACCCCGCAGTCCATAGCGATGTGTGGTCGTTGGGACCCGTCACCTCTTTGACGTCGTTGAGGAATTACAACGATGGATGTCAAAGGAGTTCGGAGATGTGCCCTCGAACCGGATGTAGATTGATTTAGGAGAGCCATTTTGCTCAGTCAATTTAATTTAAGGACTTATGGCCACGATTGGGCTAAGTCTAGTTGAAAATGTCCAACATTTTATTTGCTTTTGCATTGCATTTCTTTTTATTTTTATTTGGGCTTTGCCCAGAAAGGATGCAAAGCATCAATTTGTTTTGGGCTCTGCCCCTTTTTATTGTATTGCAATTTAATTTGGCCTACTAGGCCCCTCTGATTTGGGCCTGGCCCTTCAGTAAAATGCATTGCATTTGTCAGGCGCTTTGCGCCAATCACTGAGCGCAAGCGCTTGTGGTGAGGACACGTGTCATGCTCTGGTGAGCGCAAGCGCAACAGCGCAGTGCGCTGTGCTGTTGCGCTGCTGACACGTGGCGCGCTCTGGTGAGTTGCGCCCGTTCCAGAGAGCGAAGCTCTATTTCAAGGCGCGTAGCGCTAGTTGTTCTGCAGCTAACACGTGGCGCGCTCTGGTGAGTTGCGCCAGTTCCAGAGAGCAAACCCCTATTTCAAGGCGCGTAGCGCAAGTTGTTCTGCAGCTGACACGTGGCGCGTTCTGGTGAGTTGCGCCAGTTCCAGAGAGCAAAGCTCTATTTCAAGGCACGTAGCGCAAGTTGTTCTGCAGCTGACACGTGGTGCGCTCTGGTGAGTTGCGCCAGTTCCAGAGAGCAAAGCTCTATTTCAAGGCGCGTAGCGTAAGTTGTTCTGCAGCTAACACGTGGCGTTCTCTCAGGAGCGCAACAGCGCAGTTTGGAAGTGCAAAGCACTAAGAATCTTTTTAGATTCCAGAACAAAAGTGCAAAGCACTATTTGTTTTCTTTGATCTAATTAGGATCAAAGAAAAATGAGTTTTTCTCTTTATTTCAAGAACCAGAGGTTCATAAAAGTGCAAAGCACTATTTTTTTATTTTATTTTTTTTTTGTTTTAAAGAACCAGTGGTTCATACGAGTGCAAAGCACTATTTTTATTTATTTTTATTTTCTTCTTTGTTTTAAAGAACCAGTGGTTCATACGAGTGCAAAGCACTATTTTTATTTATTTTTATTTTCTTTTTTGTTTTAAAGAACCAATGGTTCATACGAGTGCAAAGCACTATTTATTATGTGAAGATCATTGATCAATAATTTATCAAAAGAGATTTCTTTTCTCTCGTGAAGGTTTTTACCTTCTTCTTGAAATTTTTCTCAGAGTTCTCTCTGTTTGAAGCTCTTGATTTTTTTTTTCAAGAAATGTTGATGCCTTCTCTTCTCTTCTTGGCTCCTATTTATAGGAGAAGGAAAAGAATCAATTTGTTTAGCAAATCTCTCATTGAAAGATTTGATTTGATCGTTGAGAGATTTGATTTATATTTATCATTAATCTGGGCCTTTAGATCATTCAGTGAATTTTATTCACCGTGGATTTTAAATCAAAAGATATTCTATTTGTTATTCTGGTGAGATTTTCAGGGAAATCTTTCCTTGTCCAAGATTTTTCCATAAATTGATGATTTTTAATCATCTTTGGATCTTTAATCCAACGGTTCCCATAATCCTTTTCCATTTGGAAAGATTTAGAAGCTTTTAGAATTTTAATTCTATTTCGAAAGATTTTTTGAGAAATTTAGAATTTTAATTCTACTAATCTGTAAGGTTTTCAAAGCCTGTCACGTGCTGGCACGTGACCCTTGGTCACGTGTGAGCACGTAACCCCGAAATTGGTTCCTTTAACAGTCGCTTGTTCATATTGTTGTTTTAACCATCACGTGTCAACACGTGACCATTGGTCACGTGTGAGCACGTGATATTTCATTGAGATAACTTCTGATTTTTAATCAGGGAACAGATTTTAGAATTTAATTCTATTCATTATTTTAGAGGCCTTAAGAGCCCATCACGTGTCTGCACGTGGCCCATGGTCACGTGTGAGCACGTGATGCCCCATTGGGGTCTTTTCTAAGTTTTTATTATATCTTCTAACTCCTCCAGCGGATTCTTAAAAGCCCATCACGTGTGAACACATAATGCCTCATAACTTTTGATCCCGGATGAATTATGAGGCCCATAATATATCAAATCGAAGGTTTTTTCGAGATGCTTTCAATACCATCATAATTTAACAGTTCTTCATTGGGGAGTTTATCAAAATACAGGCCGGAAGATACTGGTCCGCATTTTCTTAAGCGTATCGCTGCCATTTGATACCTTGGACTCTTTTGCGCAGAAATTTTTGGCGGGAACAATCTTTCTTAAAGTTTAACGGTAGAAAGTATATGTATTTGTAGTTTATTTAGAAATAGGCAAATTTTGAGTTGACTTCTTGGGCTAAGTTAAAACAAGGGAAAATTATTGATATCTTTATTAAAGTATAAGTTTGAACAATAATTCCTAGCTTAAGTCTAAATTCTGAAAATATATACCCTACAAATTGCATAAACACGAACCTTGAAACTTGGGATAGTAGAAAAGACCTTGAAATGCTCTTGTCTAAAGTCTTTAGTACGAAGAAAAAATACAATACAATACAAGTGTGAATAAAGGAAAAAATAAACACTGGTTTTTGTAATTACTTAAGGCTGCAAAATAGAAAAAAATAATTAGCGAGGGTGCTTCATCACCTAATGCCTTAAACCAACTGGTTTTGGAGTCACTGCTAAAAGCCTTAGGTGTTACAAGACTAGAAGTTACGTTTTAATATGCAAACATATTTTGTAATCGAATGTTGGTACCTCAAGAAATATTAACGGTCGCATGAAAGATATGTGAGCAAATTTCATCAAAAAATTCACTAATTAAGAAGTGCTTTGGACGATGGATAAGAGTATGATAGCTTGATTTGAATTTCCAAGTGTAGGGGTGATAAATACACGCACGTAGGGGTATGTGATTGGGATTTAGATAAGAGATAGGAATGAAGAATATGACTTATATTTTTAATAGAGATGATAAAAATTCCCAAGTTGAGATAGAACCCCAGAAGGAAAACTTAAAAGATGCCAAAAGCTAAGTAGGTCTACAGAACATATATAACCTTTAGTTAAATAATAAGGAAGCGTGAAGAATAAGGGTGGATAATTTCTAAGTCGACGATAATAGAGTTTCTTGTTAAAAAACCTAAGTGGAAAATAAAAGTCAATAGGCCGAATTGATAAGATTTTTTGGGTATTATCCGCTAAAAACCCTCAGGAGACAACACTCCTCTTACTAGGGACACCTGGAGGTTTAACGGCTTATTGCACGAGCTCAGTGCAATCGCGTTTCCCTGCGAAAGTGAGTCTAGGTCTTTTTCGAGAATAAAACTAAGTTTGCTCGAGGACGAGCAAAAGATAAGTTTGGGGGTATTTGTTCATATCATAATTTTGCATTCTTTTAAACCCCATTCTCATTCATTTTATAAATAAACAGGTGCTTTTGACCCATGCCTGCTACATAGTTGCAGGTTACAGGTTCTCGGAATAAAAACAGCGAAATTGATGAAAAGACGATACAAAAGTGAGACTACGACCGATAAATGACGGAATCTTGATCATGCCACATTTTGAGGGACAATGAAGATCAATGAACAAGTCCACAAGCACAAAGGCAGCGCAAGGTTCAAGACTTCGACACGAAGCAACGGTAAAAGTCCACTACATTATGCACTGTGAAAAACTGGAAGAAAACCAGAACACATTTTGAAGAAAAAAACTGAAGAAAACAGAGGACAACTGTAAGAAGACCAAGACCAGAAAACCGAGCCAACAAGCCTCCTACTAGGCCGCGGAACCGCGGCCAAACCTGGCCTATGGTCGCGGTTCTGCGGCCGTGTATAACCCGTATCGGTGCAGAAAAATTTTGGAAATTGGCGGCGCGTTGACTAGTCTTCCTAGGGGTATTTTTGTAAAAGCAGATGTTCGTCGACTGTAACCCTAGGGTTTTCTATCCTCTATAAATAGAAGCCCTAAAACTTGTTTTAGGTCATGCATCTTTTCATTGAATAAATTCAGATTTCTATCAAGTTTTGAGAGCATCAATTTTGTAAGTAGTTTTTTTTTTATTGTTGCCTTAGTTCTTAATTCTTCTTTCTGCCCTAGTTTAAATTTATTCTCTGCCCTAGTTTAATTTAGATTAGAACTTTTTATTGATCTGCAGTAATTAGATAATTAATCTCTTAAACCAAAAACTCATAAAAATCATGTTTTTCATAGATCCCTTAATGAGCGAGTAGTTCCTCGCTTGTTAGGGTTAGGAATAGGGAAGGTTTGAGAGATACAAATCTCTCACCCCTTTCTTGCCCATCACATATTAATAATTAGGACTCCATGCATACATACACATACCGCTCCCTACGGCACCCTACCCATGAGCTAACGGTGATACTGTAGTATAAAAGACCGGATATGCATGTTTTCCATGAAGGTTAGGGTAAGGATTAAGAAAGGACGGACAAGGACCTAGAGCAAGAAATATCGTTTCTTCCCGATCGTCCTAATCCCTTTTATTAATAATTACCATAACACCTAAAGAAGATCTAATTTAGGGCATTGAAAGCGGTGAGAAATCTTTACTTTCCAAACTTAACCTAAACCTAACCCTAGCAAGATTTCTAATCCTAGTCTAAGTCAACTTAGTTTTTAGTGATAAAGATCCAAACACCATTTGGAATTAACTCGTTAGAACAATTAGGAAATACACAACATCCCTGTGGATCGACCCATATTCACCGGCTAGCTACCAAGCGACGCCGTTCTTGATTGCGGTAAAATATTTTTGATCTAAAAATCTCTTCAAATCAAGCGCCCAGCGCCCATGTGCCGACACGTGGCACGCTAGCGCTCGAGCGCCCAGCGCCCACGTGCCGACACGTGGCGCGATAGCGCTCCAGCGCCAAGCGCCCACGTGCCGACACGTGGTGCGCTAGCACCTAAGCGCACAGCACCTAAGCGCACAGCGCTCAAGGCGTTGGCCCCACGCGTCCTTTGAGCGCTTTTTCCCTTTTTTATATACGTGTACATGTATATATATATAGACACACACACACACTCCATAACACCGTCCCTCCTAAAAAAATTGGGCCGGGGCGCTGCCCCGCACCCCGCAATGGGGCTGCTAGCCCCCTTGACCCCCAGCCCGCTATCCGGGCAGCGGGACCCCCGTAAAAACTCTGCGTGGCTCCCGATATATCCAAAAACCCCTTTCAAAACATAACACACGCACGATGCACATTGAGTTCGCATGACCAGTTTAACCCGTTAATCGGAGGTTCCTTCGCTCCAAAGGCGAGGGGTAATTAACGGCAGCTTAGTCCGCGGCTGCCGGAAATTCGGATCCCCACAATCAATAAACCTCAGCCTACCGTAGGCAGGGGGAATCTGTACTGCGCTTGACAAGCACGCGCGTATTCCCATCTCAATGGGGTGATGAAAAACACCCTACAGCTATGTCTATATATTTTCATTATATGAATAAAAATATTGCATGTTTATTTTATTATGCATTCCATGTTACCGTTATACTGTTTTACGATACCAGTGCACATCCGTATCATTTATTACATATCTAGTCGCATGCTAATTCATCTTGCTACATGCTAGGTATAGTATTATGCATCCATATGAGTAAAATGTTACCCGTTTATCACATTATACATCCATACTAAAGTTTTACCATTTTCGGATACCCATTTGCATCCATATCATTTAATATACATATAGCTGTATCTATAGATCACATTATTACATATTATTGTTATATTGACACCCCATACTTGATAATGTGCATCCTACATAGTATTGGAACTGTAAATGTAACCCTAATCGATATTGTGCATCCATACCATTAATTCTATATTTATTCGCATACCATATCACATTATTTCATTTTACTGTTACATTAGTACCCCATACTTGATCATGTGTATCCTACATAGTCATGATGTGACCCCTGATAAATAATTGTGCATCCATGCTTTTATTTGTGCACCCGTACTTGCTACAGTTTGATTATGAGCACCCGCTTGATACCTGTGCACTACTTGACGCGACCTGATACACCACTAATTGACATCACTTGATACATGTACACTACCTGACATGACTTGATATATCACTACTTGACATGTTACATGATCCTGTTTCTAATGTCGACAATCCTGACATGTTGTCCCGATGGATATATCATGTTGTCTGTATAGACAAACATGTTCCTGCTTGATCATGTGTTGGAATTAGCTTCAGATTTATCAATATCTGACTTGAATACATAACTTGGGGGTATGGGGAAATCAAGAATGTAACCGAACGTAACTCAAAGGGCTATCATATTGTTTGCCGTTTTTCCGAGCGTTATGGAATACCTATTGTTTGCCGTTTTTTTGGGCATTACAGAATACCTATTGTTTGCCGTTTTTCCGGGTATTACGGAATACCTATTGTTTGCCGTTTTTCCGGGTGTTACGGAATAATCACCGATGGGTTACGATGAGGATTACATTAATTGATTTCGAAGACTTTAGAATAGATAACCCAGTAGTACAGTTTAGATTGATCACTGCATGCCACTTATACTGATATACTCACTGTTATATATTCCTGTTGACTTGTTATTATTCATATTCGTGCCTGCATGTCCTGCTACCCCTTGATTATATTATTGTTGATATTATGGCGCACTGACGTCTGGGTTTTGTATGGCCCAGATCCTCTACCCTTGTCGTAGGCTGATCAGGAGTATTTCCGCCATCAGGCCGAGCAGTGAGTATCCTGTTAGTATCCAGTTTAGTTATGTTTACTTTCCAGATGTTATTGCTCATTGGATTTATTGCTTCCGCATATTACTTCTTGACTTGTTTATTCTGGCTCATGGACATGTACTAGATAGTTTATTTTATTTCTACTGTTCTTGATATCTCTAGAAAGCCGTAATGTGACTATGGAGGGATATTTCCTATCCACGGGTAGCATGGTTGGCTCTGTCACGTGCCGATCTTAGCGCACTCTGGGAAGCGGGGCGTGACAGTACAATAACAAGAAATTTCTGTACAGTGATTTCAGAGTCGTTACAGGCTGGTAGGAAGAGTTGTATGGATAGGATAGCACCGGTCTTATATCGCGATGTGTGGCGATGCTCCTATGGGAAGTGGTAAATTATTCGCACCAAGAGGAGGTGGAATCATTCCCAGAGGAGGTGGATTATTCGTACCAAGAGGTGGTGGAATCAAGTTGGGAAATGCGGGATTGGTTTGGTCGAGAAAAGGTGAAGGTCCCGACATTCACGAGAAGAGGTATGGGATAAAGAAGGTGAAGATGTGTGAACAGAATCTCGGCCAACCTCGGTGTTGATCTGAAAAAGTAAGGTGTGCATAGGGGAAGATGAATCGACTTCAAAGTCGATTGCATAGTCAATAGGGACTAGCGTAATGCGAACTAAGCGGGCACTAGTGTCCCGAGTCCAAGAGGATATACACTAAACACGTTTAGTGTTGTCAAATCGTATTGGCAGAATGTGAGGGTAAGAAAATAATTATGAGAAATGTAGGTGAAAGGTAGGTGGAATGAAAATTTCGTGACAAATGGCAAGTTTTTATGAAAGTTTTTGGTTTTTTAAAAATATTTTTTAGAGAATTTTGAAAAATATATACGGAATTACGGACACAACTTCAAACAATCACAGTCATAATATGCATAATCATACCTAAAGCTATGGTCCTCAAGATCCAACTAGATTGCTCCTAACTGTTCCAAAGCGACAAGTTGTGAGATAACCCTCGAATCGCCTCTTTACTGCCAATTGCGGCCAGGTAAGGAGGGTTTCGCTCACGAATCACCGTGAGATGGGCATTTTAAAATTACATCCTCACTTGTCTAGTCTAGGCACCACAAAATAAAGTTTAGATAAATGACTGAATGCCCATAACCTTCCTCTGTCATATTGAGCACGGCAAGTCCTTAATTGGCTGAGTTTAGATATTTTTAAATTAAGCTCAAAAGTAATGCGTATGCTTTTTATGATTTTTGGGGTCTTAGGAAGAGTGATGAAATCCCTACACAATCTGAATTGGTGTTATAGCTCCTTAAAGTTCGTATTATTTATGCAAAACGATAACAAACAAAAATCCAAAACACTTGCAAAAAAAAATTATTTAGCGACGGCGCAAAGAATCCTGCAGAAAAATAGTTTATTGAAAAAGAAGAGAGAGTTTGTGTAAAGAATACTACAAAAAAATGATTCAGTGGAGTTCAGAGGGGGTTTTCATAAGAAAGAAATACTCACCAAAATTTGTAGGCTCTGAGTCAACACTTTGACCGCGGAACCGCGGTCAAACCTCTTCTTTGGCCGCGGAAGCGCAGTGTAGTTGATGAATTTGAACTCCAATTTTCTACAGTGCACTAAAATTGATCTCCGCTTCTGGTTTTTAGTCTCTGGAAATTGATTTGGTCACTGAACTTTCTCCAGAATTTTGTACGGTTAGCCGCGGTTACGTCTTGATCCGCCGCGGTGTAGCCGCGAGATATAGGTCTAACTCCCCATGACTATAGCATTGAACTTGCTCTTCTTCCTATCCAACATACTCATACAAAAAGAATTAGAGAATAACAAGTAATTTTTATGTTTTTTTTTATATATATTCACAAATTAAACCAAAACTGCAAAAAGAAATAAACTACCGTCTCTCCGGCAACGGCACCATTTGATTGTATGCTTGTGCTATGCGTTCTATATGTTTTATTTATCTCAATCAAGTCGGTTTCGCTTCTAGCCAGCCGATTGAGTACGGGTCGATCCACGGAGAGATGAGAGTCTTTTTCTTAATATTTTAACGAGTTAAGTCAAATTTTTTCCAAATTTGTTTGATACTAACTATGTGTTTTAGTTTGAGTTACGAGTTCGCTCACTTCATTCAATTGCCTCTCTTCATATTGACGTTACTGTAATCGGCAACAACAGAGATTAACATGACTAGGAAGAATATTTGCGAGTATAAACTGGGCTTTCTAATACTTAGTTCTTTCCTTTTGGTCCTTGTCTGTCCGTTCTTGGCTCTTAACCATAACCTTCGGTCAATCCAACAATATCTGGTCTCACTAGGGTGTCACCACTATTATAGAAAATAGGGTACCGTAGGGTGCAGATTGTGGATGGATTGACGGGAGATCAATTCAAACTGTTGGGCAAAAGAAAGAGCGAGGAAGATTTTCTTCCTTCAAACTTCTCTTATCCTACCTT
The DNA here is from genome assembly GCA_030015575.1 of Agapanthus africanus. NCBI lineage: Eukaryota > Viridiplantae > Streptophyta > Magnoliopsida > Asparagales > Amaryllidaceae > Agapanthus > Agapanthus africanus. The sequence goes on along the minus strand of JASDDO010000028.1, from coordinate 88,164,475 downwards.
AACAAGTGAGAAACTACTCACTCATTATAAAAAAAAGGAAAATAAAAACAAGTAGGGAAGATAGAAAGAAATTGGGTAAAAGACGGCAACTAACTACTTGGGATCTCACCTAAGCAAGAATCGCACTCGAGTATCATGGTTGCAATGATAAATAAAAATAGAAAAAGAAGAAATAAAAAAACCCGATAAATAACAAATTATACTACTAAGGAAAATAAAAGCAAGTAATAGAACTAGTTAACAATTGTACAAGACATGAACATATGTACCCTCAACTTCATTAATCATCCACTCAAAGAGCTCTCATACAATTTTTAATTGAGGAAAGATAAAGTGGAAGAAGAAGTTACACTAAATTCTAACTAAAACTAGGTGAAAATATACATCCCTGGTTTGGTTTTGATCTGGAATATTTATAGACAAAGAAGTGAAACCCTAGGACCATATAAACTTACAAACTATCCCTGAAAAATGGTCACGAGATACGGTTGTCAGACCGCGGATCCGCCGCCAATAGGGGCCAAACTTCGCGGATCCGCGGTCTTCTGGTTGAATTGGCGCTCCATTTTCTCTGTGCTTCTTCATGTTACTTTGTTCTTCTATTTAGTACACTTGTATTTGCAGAATCATTCCAAATTACTTCCAGATTTTCAACAGTCCTAAAGATGAAAGTGAGTGGACTTTTGTCTTGATTTTCCTCGAGCTGCGTGTTGCCTTCTCTCATGCTCTGTGCTTGTCCGAGACACTAATAACTTTCGCTCGATCTTGTCTCCTGAACTGGTGGGCGGCACCTGACGGATGGTGAGCAGAACCCGTATTTTTATCCGTTTGTGGCAGTTGTCCTGTATTTGTCTTGACTGTTCGTGATTTGTATTGTCTTGGACCGAGAACCTGTAACCTGCAATTACGTAGTAAATACGGATCAAAAACACCTACATATATACAATACGATCAAGAATGGATGGTATAAAAGTGCATAATTCAAAAATGAACACTCGCCTCCTTCTCCCTTCTCTTCCCCCATCACCACATCGACGACGCCGGCAGCAGCCACACCCATAGTCGTCATCATCTCTGCCATGGTCGCAGCTTCCTCTCCCTCTCCTTCTCCCCTTCCGACGACCCCCTCCAACCCGACCGCCGCCTCCTCGACCGCCGCCGCCTCTCCCTCGACCACCTCTCCCTCATCAATGTCTACTCGTCCTTCTCCCGACACCTTAAGCTCTCCTCCTCTCGCCCCCTCGCCTCCTTCCTCAACCTCTCCCGCTCCCTTTCAGACCTTACTTCTTGCATGTCCTCCTCCTCATCTCTCGACGAGACCAAGGACAACACTTAAGCGAGTCAACGAGGCGAGGAGAGGGACGATTCAGGCGAGGCGAACTAGAGCGAGGCAACATTGAGATTTTTTAGAACCGGTCAGCTTCGCCTGACACGGAGGCGAGTCGACTCGCCCATGTCGACAACGAGGTGAGGCACGACTCGCCTCATTTGCCAGGCCCATTTCTAACTATGTACACAAGAGAAGCGGGCCCCACTGGATATTTTGACTGTGGGCCTCGTGGTTTGAGGCCCACCAAACGAGGAATCATTTGGTGCATTACATAGCAAATTTCCAAAAGAGAATCAGATCAAAAGCAATAGCGATTCACGAAGACCCAATAACCATCTGACCCGAATCAGCAACAATTCAGAGAAATTTCACTGCAATGAGTTGAGCTCAAATAGTTGTGATATGTAACCATTATTATGATCAATGTCGTATGGAATAAAGTATTAATCCTAGGTTTCCAGTCATATGTTGCTAACAACAGTATATCTTAGTTAATATTGAATGCCGGATTTAGATTCTAAATATATTACAATTATCTAACTAAATAATTCCTCAACGAAAACACCTACAATGTGAATAACGCAAAAAGCAAAATTTTAATACATAACTTGCATTTAGGCTTGATCATGTCTGCCTAACAAATCCTCCTTCCATGGTGGCTTACAAGAATATCATAGTTAATAGAACTTGGACGCAGAAATGCAGTTCTTAATAAACAAGGATGGAGTCGGCAAAGCGAATGTTTTAGGTTATAATATAATCAAGACTATCAAACCTGATCCTACCCGACCCGTTTAGCCGCCGCCACACCAATCGCCCTTTGTATCCGGCGACACAAGGGGGTGGGCCCCGCAGAAAAGTACGAAAAAGGAGGATACAGCTGGCAAGGACACGTGGAAGGCAGGGAGAGAGCGTAGGCATGGCATCGCACTAGTAGTGCGGCCTCGTATTCATTGTATTTTCAACTGCAAAATGGATGCTTTCTGGGGCCTTGGGCCCAAGGCCCCACAGAACCCCAGATATGTGGGGCCCACTCACTCACGCTCTCCTGTGCGCGGCTGGTCAACTCTGAGTGTTGCTAACTGGTTCCCGCATGGCGTTGATCAGTTCGTGCATAATGCATCCATTTTTCATGAGAGGTTAATTAAATCAAATTAATTTATGAGAATAACCTAGAAAGGAGGCACTTGCAGGCCTTTTCGTATCAATATACTCCATCATTTTTTTCGACGATGGACATTCATCATCTTCATCTTTACCATGTAAGATGTGGATAAACCAAACTTCACGTGATTCTACCATTTTTCACCGTTAAATCAGCAATGTAAAAGTTCTATTGTCGGTAAACTGTTAATTTTACGCCCACTAAATCAACGGTGAAAAGGTGATAGAACCAAATGAAATTTGGTGTATTCACATCTTAGATGATAAAGGTGGTGGGTGTCGATCGTAAAAAAAAACCATGGAGAGTGTTCGTCATAGGAGGAAATTCCCTCCTATGGTACTTTTCCTCCATTATCCTCTTAATTTATAGTCCGAGATCAACCCACTTCAGGGACTGAATTTGTGACGTCTCTAATTGAAAAGAAAATTGGTACTGAGCCATGGAAGATTGCAAAATTAATTTATATTCCGATGGCTTATATTAGCTTCTACAGCAAAATTTCAATCGTTCAATGAAAATGCAACGGCCAAATTCAACAAAAAATATATGCGAAAAATTAAACTCTTCCCTCCACCCATTTTTACTTGACGTTTTGGACAGAGAAAAACGTTCCGATTTACTGCACGTTTTGGAATACCGAAAAAATAATTAATGATAAAGATATCAATAAATATACAATACCAAAAATAGCCTAGAAAATTATTAGTTATGATTCTATTTCATTAATGCTTTCCAAAATAGCTAAGGGCATAAATGATATGATTTTTTTCGTGGTGATATAGCAGTAGATTGATACAAACCGTTGATATTTTGCTTCATAGCCGTTAGAATATTATAGTCTGTTTTGTTCATGCAACTTTATATTTTAAGATATAGAAATGCAGCAAAAAAAAAACAATAATCTTCTATATATAATGCAAATACCCTTGGTTAGAGCACCACCCTTCTTCTTTTTTCAAGAAAAAAGAAAAAACCTCACCTCTCAACCCTCCGCATCATCTCTCGCACCTCTCAAGCCCTCCACCTCATCCCTCCCATTTTTTTAAAATAAATAAATAAATTTTACTCTAGAACCCTCTACATTTCTCTCTTCCCTTCTCAAATTTTTTAAAGCACGTGCAACTCAATGCACAAATTCTAGTATATATAAATACAGAATAGGCGAAACATTCAGTTGTTATTTAGCAGTTAACCCATTTGTTAACGAGCAAACGAGGGTGTTAATCGGAAAAAGATCATATCGGAACCTATCTATAAAACTTTTTATAGGGAGGAGGATCTACCGTACTCGTGGCAAATTGGGTGTGGATCTACCGTACAAAACAATAGCGTGCTTCTTTATTTTTGAGATTCACATCCAATCTGCCACGTGTACGGTAGATTCACACCCAATCTGCCACGTGTTCGGTAGATCCTTCTTCCTATAAAAGATTTTATAGATAGGTTCCCATATGATTTTTTTTCCTTGTTAATCGCAGCTAAAGCAGACATACGTGCATCAAAGTTTACACCACCTTCAATACTCTTTAACCGTTAATCAAGAGATGGATTTTGACTGACCTAGAAAGGGGATTTCCACTCAGAGGTTGTAGTTAATCCTCACACTTCCCCGTAAAGTTTTATTTAGGGAAAATATCCACTATTATATATTGTAAACTAAGGAAGGCATGTTGCTCTTGCATACTTTATTTGAATTAATTATTCAAAAATGAAAAGTCTTGATTTTAAGATCATCATGGGAGAAAAAGTTTCAGCATCAACAACCATTAAAGCATTAAGGAATAGTACTTTTAAACAAAAATATATATTAAAGGAAAAGATTATATCATCGCTATGAAAAACTTCAATAGTTATAATAAATTTGAAACCTATATTTATCAACTAACTCAAACATTATAAGATACAATACAAAATAATAAAAATACATTTAAAAGACTATAGCTAATTTTTGAAATTTTCGCAAATCTCCATCAAGGGAATAATACAAGTTACTAACAAATTAATTAAACTATAAAACCTAGATATATTTAATTTACAGAATAAAAAAGATTCATTTAATTTGGATATCTTATTAACTAAATCACGTGCACCTGACAAGAGACAATTGTGATTTGTGAACAAAGGAAGACTGCATTAGAAAGAGTTACTCTTTTATCTATCATATACACGTAAATACACATAATGGATAGGCTTATCTTAAATTTTGTTAGATTTTCTATCTAAAAAGAAATTAAATCAAACCGCTACGGCAAACCTATTTTTTACAAAGTGCACTTTTGTAGCCATGACAAAACACAAGGGCTTGCTGTGCCTGCGCTGTACCGTAGCTTATTAACTGATGTCTGTATGCATCAGTCGACCAAGGGTTTCTCGGCACCGGAGAGAATGCGAAAACTTGCAACATCCCAACTAAGCCTATTCATTCCCAAACATATTATAGAGAGAGAGACACACACACGTGGATTGATGCGTGACTTAATTTAATTCCGATCATAAATTTATCAAGTTGCCACCATATATATCGCCATCTTTAGATAAGAAAATTCCATCTTTTGTTAGTTAGGTGTAAAGTAGCTGTTTGAATATGATTGACAATACCAACTCGTGAGGAAATTCTATGTCTCCGTCAAACTTTTCTACCCACAAAAAGTGTCGTTATGCGATTTACAGAAATAAGTAAGCGTTTATATACGATTTTGCCATGCCCAACATAATGTTGACATTTCGTTCTCTTACTGATGGAGGCTGTGATCTTCCTCAGATGTTGTCCTCCGTCGATCTGGTAGCGAGTGGTTTTGAACGGTTGAGATTGGTTTGGAGATTGTTGAGCATGTGGATCTCAATGGGTTATTGAAAGTTGATGAGGCCGAGCTACCTGCAAGGGAAGTCCCGGAATAGGAAACCACCGTAGGACCCTCCGATGATCAAATTAGTACCGGAGAATTAGAGCAGCGTAGCGGCCTATTGGAATGAATTTGAGTTACCTGAGTTGTTTGAAAGAGAGGTTTATATAGTGGTCGCGTGGAACGAGCCAGTGCGAGATCCTCACCGTCAGTTACGTCCCTACATTATCCCCGCATTAATGGCGGGATACGCTAAAATGGAGGGACGCGCTAGCTTGGGACGCGGAACGTGGGGCGGCGGATATCTCGCCTTGGCAAGATACGCGGATCCGTTGCGGGGGCGTTTGGGCTCCGCGCACTTGATTGATCGAAGAAGCCGAGAAAACTCGTCCTGTCAAATGGCTCGAAGACGAGCCGGGAGGCCGGGGAACCTCGGCCTGTCAGATGGATCGGAGACGAGCCGGGAGGCCAGGGAACCTCGGCCTGTCAGATGGATCGGAGACGAGCCGGGAGGCCGAGAAAGCCCAGGCCTTACAACAGCTTGGAGACGAGTAAGGAGGTCGAGGAAGCTCGGTTGTAGCATTGCTCGAAAGCGAGCTGTTGGCTGTTTGCTAGGTGAATATGAAAGTTACTCAGGGAGGTCTCCGGAAGGTCGAATGTATTCTCGGAGACGATGTCGCCTTGGAACGTCCTCAATGCATCTTGTTTATTCCACCTCCGTAGCCCCCGGGACACGTCATCCGCCACATGTCACAATCTGAGGAATTCCTACTTATGAGCATCATCATTAGCCTCCACTCTCGTTCTGATATATTTTATGGGTCGGGTCGAGAGTGTCCTGCTAAGTTTTCTCTACTCAGCTCGGTGCCGAAAATCATAGTGTGGATTGTCCGGAGACGACATGGCATATGACAGTTGCGTCGTTTCGATCTTTGTGTCCACGTGTCGTCTCACCGCGCGCCTAAGTTTTCATGGGTATCCCCGATGACGTCAGCGGATCGGTGAAATGATTGCGCTTTAAAGAGGGGGCGCCGTTTCACTCGGTCGTCAGTTGGGCTAAGGGCCACGTGTCCGAAGTCGGTTGGCAGGCGCGACAGGCTATCTATGACTCCTGCAATGAAGAGACGTCCCCAATGGTCGACCGCCACGTGGAGCCTTGATGGCCGCTAGGCACGACGCTTCGTTTTGGCGGGAATCGGACTGGGCCGTAGGATGCTCTCTTTGGGGTGTATAAATAGGAGGGGACCATCCTAGGGCCAACACTTTACCTTAATTCTCTTTCGTTATTTGAAGATTGTCCGGCGCGCCTCCGCTTAGATCGGATTTTCTGTTGAGTTTTCCTCGGCGAGTCCCTATTTTGAATCAGGTTAGATGTCTTCCTCTGAGAAGTTTGTAGATGTAGTAGGGATAGAGTCGGACGACGAGGCTCTAATTGCTGGGACCGAGTCCAGTGGGTCTTCCTCCTCTTCGGCTTCAGATAGCCGAGAGGGTTCTTCTTCTTCTGCGTCTTCTGCGTCGGGCTCGCCTCCTAGAGTCAGGGCCGCCCTTGTCACTCGCCGTCGGGTGACAACAAGGGATCCCAGGGTGCGTATCGGGAACACCAGTGATGCGCCCTTTGTTTTGAATCGCATGGTCGAGCTTTCCGACATCCGGACTCGATTCCATAGCCCCTTTAGCTATTCACTCCGTTTAGCCAGAGAGGGTGAGCGGGCAGACCAGGTTCGGGGCAAAGAGATTGCTCTGTACCTGGAAGCATTCCGGGCAGGAATGTGTCTGCCCTTCTCACCCGAGATTCGTGCGGTATTTCATTGCTTCCGTCTTGCCCCGTGCCAGCTCGCACCGAACTCGTGGAGGATCCTCCTCGGGTTTCTGGTTCGGTTAAAATTTGATCGGATTCCCTTCAGTTTGACCCTCATCTTATCTTTTATTTGCTATAAAAATCACCTCGGTACCAGTAAGCAAGAGCCGAGCTGGGTGTACTTTTTGTTTAAAAAACGTAAGGCTGGGGCGGCCGGGGCGGGGGTAGTGGTCGTCCCTTCTTCCATCCATGAATGAAAGGAAAAGTACGTGTTCGTCGGGCCACCAGAGGGCGAGGATTGGCCTGTGCCCATACAGTGGCACAAAGTCGACTGCCTGAGGGTGAAGCGGTCGACCTCCCCCGAGGCGAGGGTGGTGTCCTAGTGGGAACCGATCCGGCGGGCTGATGTCCTGCTTTCCGAGCAGGTACTGAGCTAGGCTAGGCTTAGCCCTGCACGTTTTTTTGGTAATTTCGGTGTTCATATCAGATTTTTGCATTTTTATACCGCCCAATTTTTATCATATTGCTTATTGGTAGGTACTCTTGAGCCGTGTTTGCTAGTCAATTGCGGGATACAGGTTCTCGGCTCTAAACGGTGAAATTCATGGAAAAACACGACAAATTCCGGATTACTGCCAACCACAGATAAAACACGGGTCTCTGCTCTCTATCCGTATGTTGCCACACACCAGTTTAAGAAGACAAAATGGCAAATCGATTGTCATTTTCATGCACAAAGCACAATGTCAACACAAGATCCAAGAAATCTACACGGAGCTCGAGAAAATCATGGCAAATGATCCACATCACATTACCTTTTGATCTACTGAAATTCTGGAAGAATTGTGAAGAGTTTCTGAGAAAAGTCATATACAACACAGAAGAGAACCACAAACCAGGGGATACGACAAAAGATGAAGGCACAAGCTCTCTAAATGGCCGCAGTTCCGCGGCATAAGCGCGCTTAGGCCGCGGAACCGCGGCCGTATAGGCTCGTCAGTGTACAAAATTTCAGGGGCTGTTTGGTAATTACATGTAGTGCCAGAATGTTACCCTAGGTTCTCTGTTTCCTACCTATAAATATCCCAGAACTTGCCAAGCCAATGGTGTTGATTCTCATGTCTCTTTTTTGTTAGTTTTTAGTCTTCTTTTTCTTCTTCATTCTTTCCTCCTTGAAAATGTAGTGAGAGCATTGAGTGGATGTTAAATGAAGATGGGGTTTTTTGTATCATTCTTTTGCTTAGCTTCCCCCTTGAGCTCTCTATCTTAACTTGATCTTGCAACCTCTTAAGTGAGCTTGCAAGTTTAAGTTTTGGTCATTGATCTCAAGGGGTTGTATCATTTTGTTCTCTCTTTTGTGCTTCATTCTCCATGAGTTCTTTGCCTTTTCTTGATCTTGCAATCTCTTAAGTGAGCTTGCGAGTTTAAGATTTGGTTATTGAACCCATGTCTTGTATTTGGTTCTATGGTTTCTAGTTTTATTTTCTTGCTTATTACTTTCTTGCTTTTTATTACCTTGCTTTACTTTCATGCACTTAAATTCCATGCACTTTTAATTACTTGCTTGTAATCGTTTCTTTTCTTTGTTTATCTTTTCTGTTGCTCTTTTTGGTTTGTTTTGTGAATGGTTGTAATTATTGTTGTTAAGAATAAATACGATATTGTAAGTTAATATTTCTTTGCTCATTTCCTTTTCCCGTTATTTTTCTTTGAACTCCGCCCAAACGTTACGCAAGTGCTCCGTTAGACACCCTACCCTACCAAGGTAACGGTGATTCCTAACCGCGACCGGTTGCGTTCGGTTTGGCTGGAGGCGAAAGCAAGAGACAAGAACGGAAGGACAAGGGTAAATAAGCTGGATTCCATGGATACCGTGCTTAAATCCCCTAATCCACGTTGTTGCCGATTGCTCTAGCTTCAATTGGTCAAGACTCGGCTCAAAGGTTTTGAGTACGGATTTCTTTAGCTTACACTTTCGTATCTTTTTAACAACTTTATACTTGAATATAAAACACATAGGTTAGAATCGAACAAACATATACACATTCTTTATTGACTCGTCTAAAACAAGAACGGACATACAACCATCTCCCTGTGGATCGACCCGTGCTCAACCGGCTAGCTGCATAGCGACGCCGTCCTGATCGCGGTTATAACTTTAGAACTTTGAACATCCGACACGCCAAAAGCGTGCGATCAAATGGCGCCATTGCCGGGGAGACGGTAGCGTATTTTCTTTCTTGTTATTCGGGTTAATATTCTTTTTGTATATATTTATAAATATAAAAAAAATCTTTTTGTTATTTTTGATCATTTTGGTGTGCAAGTGTGCAGATTTTTGCGGATTTGCAAACTGCGATTATGGGGAGCAAAGTGTACGTTCAAGGTTAAGGGGATTACGAAGTACAGTGCCAAAGATCCGGGAAGTTTGACCCGCGCAAGCGAACTTTCAAGCTTACCGGAATTGATTCAACGGGGGTTTCCTAACCCAAAAACTTAGCGGTACGTATTTCTTAAACACCTTCTTCTCAAATCCGACGCATCCAATATACTATTCTTTGCAGAATTCTTTGCAAGTTCGCTAGCAAACGCTAAAAATTGACTAACCCGTATTTGTTGCAGTGCCGCGCTTAAACTAAAAAAAAACGATTGTTTGATTCTTTATAGAAGTTTTATTGAATTGCGCATTGCATACATTAATACGGACTTAAGGGCAAGCGAACCCTACAACATACGGTAAAGGATTTCATCACCTTTTCCGTGGCCCACAAATCACGAACTTGAGCATAACGTTTACCCGCACAAACTTTAAAAGAAACTAGACTTTAAGCCTTAAGGACTTCGCGCTCACTAGGAGAAGTTAACTGTGTTTAGAACCTCGCTTAACGGTACATTGTTTACGGGATGTCTAGGAAAGTGTTAACGACGAAACCGCCAAAAGAGAAAGGGTTATTTAATTAAGGACCTTCGCGAAAGCGTCGGAAAACCTCCCCTTATCTCTGCACTTACCTGGCCTCGTGATCAGTATATCTTGAGCCCGTTTCTCGACACAGTTTTACTTCGACAATCAAGTTCTGGAGCAGGTCTAGTTGACCTAGGTGAACCCTAGAACGATTAGGTGTGTGGTATTTTTGTGCCGTGATTGTTTTTGGTCCAGATTCTTTTTGTGTGTATATTTCAATCTTTTGTTAATAGCTAACTAAAAAAAAATTAAAAAAAAATTAAAATAAAATCACATTCTTTTTTTTCCCTCCTTTTCTCTGCCTTTCATTCTCTCTCTCTTCATATCATAGGTACCCCACCTCGCAAAACTCTTGCCGAACTTTGGTACCCACAACCAGACATTACTTCTTACGGTTCTTGCTTTGGCCGAATATCGAACGATCCCTCTATGCCCAAAATGTCATTGAAAGATCGCATAGACGCGTCTAGGACAAACACTTGCCCTCCGCATTCCACTTTGTATCAACCTTTTCAACCTCCCGCACCCGCTTATGTTGATACCCCGTTTGCAAGTCGTCCTTTGTCCATCGCTGAACGTATTAAACAATCTCATAGCCGATCTTTCACTCCTTTCACCACTTCAAATTCTTGGGATCAACAATTCCATTCACCTTCGTATCCAAATGTTGATCCTACCCCTGTCCAGCCATTCAATTCCTACCAGTCCTACCCGACTTTTACACCTTCCCTAGACATTGCTTCTGAACCGTCATTTGGGAGTTTCCAGTACCAAAACAACTTTGAATGTTTTACTGAAACCTCTTCACAACCCATGTCTAGTCTGGAACAGTCATTGGAAGACTTTAGGGTAGCGTCGTACCAACAGATGATGGATTTGAATGCTTCCATGGCTGCCCTCATACAACCTAGTGACCCGGTATCTAGTTTTCAACTAGCTCCAAATTTTCCAATATATGAAGAGGCGGTAGGACAGGTTGAGAATTTAAGCGGAGAGAGTGAGCCATATACCCTTCCAAATCAAACCTACCCGTTTCAACTTGAATCCCACAACTCCTGTTTTGAAAGTCTATCGAGTGTCCTAACTGATTTATCAATTGAAGATAGAACAGATAATGAGTTGTGTGACTTTGTAGTGTTTGATTTGCCCGATTGTGAAGGGTCCTTTTCGAGTGAAACCACACCCAATCCTTTTGACCTCTACACCTCCACTCTAGAACCTGAATTGATTAATATCTATGCTTTTGTTGAGGTGTCTGAGAATATAGATTTTCACTTTATTGAGGATATTGACGCTGGGAATATTTTGGATGATGAACCCGCAGATTTGGCTGAGTTTTTCTCTCCAATTCATCATCCCGAGTCATTAATGTTTTTCCCGAACCCCATATGCGTCTGGATTTTGAGGATAAATGCATGGATGTGCTGAATTTTGAGGAAAATTTTGAGGATATTTTTGAGGATGAACCAGTTTTGCTTGATGAGTCGGATTTTCTAATTCATCCTGTCCCTGTCATTGACTGTGTACACCCTCCAGAACCCTTAACCGATACCCTTCCTCAATCACTTCCCCCCATCCTTTCCATCGTTCCGACATTGCAAGAAACCGTATCATTTTCACTTCCTGTGTCTGGTTTACCAAGTTCGGCATACCCATGGTTTCTCACGAATCTTAAGGGATTTGACCCAATTTCTCGCCATATTGATAGATTAGTACAATCCATCTTTTCACATCGATCATTATAGATTTTACTAATTTATTCAATCCATTTCCACCCTCAAGTTCGTATTCCACTTCTTTCTCCCTTCCGCCATTCTTCTTCTTATATACCTAGACCGTATACCACTTCTATCTCCATACGGTCTCGCGTATTCTCCCTCTCTTTTCTCTACGCCTTCTTCCACCAACCTGTACATTATAGCGACAAAATCTTTGAATGGTTGGTGCTCACTTTTGGCCTGTGTAAGGCCTTGTATAGCTTGATACTGTTCTCTTTCCCCCTAATCCTGAACTTCAACACTTAACAGTGGAAACACTGTTTTACTTAAGTTTGGGGGGGGAACCTTTTTGTGTATATATTTTTTGTTTTCCTTTTTTTTTTGTATATAATTTGTTTTTTGGGAGAGCGCCGACAATTTTGACCCTCTTGGTATAGCCTGACAGTGAGGGCACTGTCAAGTTTAAGTTTGGGGATGTGCTCGGTAAGCTTTCTTCCTTCGCATTCATTTGTATATTTTGCATCTACATACTAAAATCCATAAAATCCATAAAAATCAGAAAATTTTCTAAAAACATAAAAACTTTTCTGTCAAGTTAGCTAGTGGGAGAACTCTGATTCAACATTTTGACGGTTTTATTTGATAAGATAAGAATAACTAAATCTTATTTTTAGATTTTGAAAACTTGAAAAATAACTCTCCTTTGAAGTTAACTATAGCTGATATACGTCTTTACATCACACTACACGTGTCGTGAGTTTGGAAATTAGATGACAAGTCTTTTATGTCTAAAAACTTTTAAATGGATAAATGATTTTCTGAGGATCAAATAGGTTTGTTCTGAAATAAGTAATATCAAGAATAGTTTATGAAGTAAAGTGAATATGAAGGAATGTCATTGATGCCTTAATTGGAACTAAGTCTGAAGAATAACCCATCTGAAACTTGATTGGAATGATTACACATCTAATCCACTAAAACACGTCTTTTATCCAAAAAAATAACTGAACTGCCGGTTATATCTCCGTTCGTATTGAATCATCATGATTTTCACGCTAAATTGTCTTTTGGTTTTGGGCCTAGGTAACTTGAGTAATTAAGTCCGCTGGGGTGTTTCTACACCTAATGCCCTAAAACCAACTGGTTTGGATGCATTGGCCCAAAGCTCGTTAAGAAGCTTAGAAAGTCCAGATTAAAGCAAAGTCAAGCAAGTGTTCTCTCCGAGTTAAAATTCCTAACGGTTCTTTGTGTGAGAATAATCTTGATAAAAGACAAGCTTTTATAAAAAAAAAATTTAGCGGAGATATGAAGGTTTTATTCTATGATAAAGACTATTGCACGTTCACAGAGGTGTGTAAGAAATGAAAACAAGAAAATGGTGGAGTGAAAAATAAGACCTAGTTTCCTGTTAAGGAAGATAGAAATTCTGAAGTTGAAATCTTACTGGAAAACGAAACTTGAAAAATGTTTAACTCTTTATAAAACTTATGTGATCCTTTTAAATTTTTTATCTGGGCTTTATTGTATGACATGATGACTTTATTCGACCCTTCTGGAACTTAACGACACTATTTGCACTGCACGTAAAGACATATAAAATCTTAAGTTAAATAAGAAGCGAGGTGTGAAAAATAAAGGTTCGATAGTCTAGACTTAGGATAATAGAATTGTTATTTCTGAAACAAAACTTTAGGGTTTGAATCATAGTTATTTTGCAAAACTAGTTTGACCGGATTTTGTGGGTAGTATCCGCTGAAAACTCTCAGGAGACAACACTCCTCCTATTAGGGACACCTAGAGGTTTAACGGCTTGTTGCACATGCTCAGTGCAATCGCGTCCCCTGCGAAAGTGAGGTTAGGATTTTTTTTGAATAAATTGGCTTTGCTCGGGACGAGCAAATGATAAGTTTGGGGGTATTTGTTCATATCAGATTTTTGCATTTTTATACCGCCCAATTTTTATCATATTGCTTATCGGTAGGTACTCTTGAGCCGTGTTTGCTAGTCAATTGCAGGATACAGGTTCTCGGCTCTAAACGGTGAAATTCATGGAAAAACACGACAAATTCTGGATTACTGCCAACCACAGATAAAACACAGGTCTCTGCTCTCTATCCGTATGTTGCCACACACCAGTTAAAGAAGACAAAATGGCAAATCGATTGTCATTTTCATGCACAAAGCACAATGTCAACACAAGATCCAAGAAATCTACGCGGAGCTCGAGAAAATCATGGCAAAAGATCCACATCACATCACCTTTTGATCTACTGAAATTCTGGAAGAATTGTGAAGAGTTTCTGAGAAAAGTCATATACCACACAGAAGAGAACCACAAACTAGGGGATACGACAAAAGATGAAGGCACAAGCTCTCTAAATGGCCGCGGTTTCGCGGCATAAGCGCGCTTAGGCCGCGGAACCGCGGCCGTATAGGCTCGTCAGTGTACAAAATTTCAGGGGCTGTTTGGTAATTACATGTAGTGCCAGAATGTTGCCCTAGGTTCTCTGTTTCCTGACTATAAATACCCCAGAACTTGCCAAGCCAATGGTGTTGATTCTCATGTCTTTTTTTTATTAGTTTTTAGTCTTCTTCTTCTTCATTCTTTCCTCCATGAAAATGTAGTGAGAGCATTGAGTGGATGTTAAATGAAAATGAGGGTTTTTGTATCATTCTTTTGCTTAGCTTCCCCCTTGAGCTCTCTACCTTAACTTGATCTTGCAACCTCTTAAGTGAGCTTGCAAGTTTAAGCTTTGGTCATTGATCTCAAGGGGTTGTATCATTTTGTTCTCTCTTTTGTGCTTCATTCTCCATGAGTTCTTTGCCTTTTCTTGATCTTGCAACCTCTTAAGTGAGCTTGCAAGTTTAAGATTTGGTTATTGAACCCATGTCTTGTATTTGGTTCTATGGTTCCTAGTTTTATTTTCTTGCTTATTACTTTCTTGCTTTTTATTACCTTACTTTACTTTCATGCGCTTAAATTCCATGCACTTTTAATTACTTGCTTGTAATCTTTTCTTTTCTTTGTTTATCTTTTCTTTTGCTCTTTTTGGTTTATTTTGTGAATGGTTGTAATTATTGTTGTTAAGAATAAATACGATATTGTCAGTTAATGTTTCTTTGCTCATTTCCTTTTCCCGTTATTTTCCTTTGAACTCCGTCCAAACGTTACGCAAGCGCTCCGTTAGGCATCCTACCCTACCAAGGTAACGGTGATTCCTAACCGCGACCGGTTGCGTTCGGTTTGGCCGGAGGCGAAAGCAAGAGACAAGAACGGAAGGACAAGGGTAAATAAGCCGGATTCCACAAATACCGTGCTTAAATCTCCTAATCTACGTTGTTGCCAATTGCTCTAGCTTCAATTGGTCAAGACTCGGCTCAAAGGTTTTGAGTACGGATTTCTTTAGCTTATACTTTCGTATCTTTTTAACAACTTTATACTTGCATATAAAACACATAGGTTAGAATCGAACAAACATATACACATTCTTTATTGACTCGTCTAAAACAAGAACGGACATACAACCATCTCCCTGTGGATCGACCCGTGCTCAACCGGCTAGCTGCATAGCTACGCCGTCCTGATCACGGTTATAACTTTAGAACTTTGAACATCCGACACGCCAAAAGCGTGCGATCATTCAGGTTTTTGACGATCTGTTTAGACTTTGCTAAATTTTCTTCGTCGTTTCCACTTCGCTGATCTTTTCTCCTGTGTGTTCTTTTTTTTGCAGAGCCCATGGACCGATCAAAAATCATAGCCGCCATGGCCTAAGGAAGAAAGACCGGTGGCGCAAGCTCGTCCCGACTTGGTCCAAGCGCAGCCCCGAGGCAATCTCCTCCGGCCAAGACTTCCGCAGCACCCCCAGTCCCGGAGAAGCGCCGCGGGGGGTAGGGGTAGGGTCAAAAGAACGTGCAGGACCTGGCGCCCTTGGCGAGGGAGGAGGAGTCTCCCCCCGCCAAGGAAGTCCCCCTCAAGAGACAGAAGCGGGTGGTCTTTCGGCCACCCCCTACCGGGATCTAAGTGCAGGAAGGAGAATTCTGCATCGAGGTGCCCTCGGTTCTATCTGTGGCCGACAGCTTGCTGGCGGACATGGAAAAGTCAGCCGGGACCAAGATTCCCCGGGGCACCATGAAGGCCCAGGTGGCCGCAATAGCACAGGAGGCGGTTCAGATCGGTATCTAGCTTTCTTCGAAAATTCCTTAAGTTTTATTTCCTCTATTTTAGCTTTTTAACACGCTTATTGTTTTCCTCAGGTCCTTCAGCACTGCGCTCTCCTCGTCGCCATAGAGTCCGAGGAAATAGCCCCGGCGATGAAGAAGGCGGGCGAATCCTCTTCGCGGGAGGAAGAGCTTCACCTTCAATTGAAGTAGGCGGAGGAGAAGGCGGCCATTCTTAACTCGAGATTGGTCGCCGAAGGGCTGACGATCTCAAAGCTGAAGGAGTCTCATCGGCTTCTAAATGAGTCCAACCGGGCTATCCAAGCCAAGATGGATGAGACGAACGGCCTCTACAACACTATGAAAAGGTTGAGGGACGCCATCAAGAAGGATGCCCGGGCGGCTTTAGACGTGGCGAAGCTTGTTGAGAGCCAGGCGGCGAAGGCCGTGAAGGAATACAAGGTGTCTGATCAATTTTACCTTGATCTCGCCGAATCCGCGGCCATCGGGTGCACAAATCCCTCGACGCCATCAAAGAATCTATGCCGAAGTTCGTCGACGGCGAGCTCTGCGCTAAGTTCCCCCTCATCGAGGAAGCGCCAAGCTAGCTGTGGGAGGCGAGGCTGTCGACGGAAGCGCCGACCCTGAGGTCGCCATTTTCGCCCCCGATGGTGGCGTCGAGCAAGGTGAGATCCCGGTTGATCGGGCGGTCTGAGCTATCCCCCTTCACGATTTTTCTTGTATATATTTTTTTTAGAATTTTGTTAGCCTCCGGGCATTTTTGTAAGGCTGAGGAGTCCACAATATCTTGTATATATAACTTTGATTATAAATAATGTATACATTTTCCTTTGCTTAAATGTTTGATCATCCCGCAAGTACTTTTAGCTCGTAAGTCTTTTCATCTTGCAAGCACTTTAGCTCATAAGTCTTTTTATCTTACAAGTACTTTTAGCTCGTAAGTCTCTTTATCTTGCTAGTGTAAGGCCGGTGTCCATCTTTTCTAGGTGACGATCGTTCATTGAGTATGAGTCGAACGATAGCCAAGTGTAGGAAGGTAGGTACCCTCCATTTCCCCAGAGTCAAGGGGCGATCGCGCATCGAGCATGAATCGAATGATAGCCAAGTGTAGGAAGGTCGGTATCCTCCCTTTCCCCAGAGTCGAGGGGCGATTGCGCATCGAGTATGAATCGAACGATAACCAAGTTTGAATAGGACGGTGTTACTCGATTCTACTCGGTCGCCTTACGATGAGGGCTTTGGATCCGCAGAGTTTGTTGGGCAGGAAGCTACCCGCTGCGGATGGGGCCGAGCAGGAAGCCACCCGGTCGCCTCGCGAAGAGAGCTTTGAATCCACAACATTTGTTTGGCAGGAAGCTACCCGCTGCAGATGGGCCGAGCAGGAATCTGCTCGGCGGCCTCGTGAGGAGGTCTTTGGATTCACAGCGTTGTTGGGTAGGAAGCTGTGGATGGACCGAGCAGGAATCTACTCGGTGGCCTCACGATGAGAGCTTTGGATCTACAATGTTGTTGGGCAAGAAGCTACCCGCAGCGGATGGGACCGAGCAGGAATCTGCTCGGCGGCCTCGTGAGGAGGGCTTTAGATCCACAGCGTTTTTGGGAAGGAAGCTACCCGCTATGGATGGGTCGAGCAGAAATCTACTCGGTGGCCTCACGATGAGGGCTTTGAATCCAAAGCGTTGTTGGACAGGAAGCTACCCGCTGTGGAGGGACCGAGCAGGAATCTACTCGGTGGCCTCGCGATGAGGGCTTTAGATCCACTTTTTTGTAGGACAGAAATCTACCCCTTGTGGATGAGCTTCGAAAGCTATCTGTCCATTTTGAGGTGAGGGCTTTGGATCCACAGCATTTGTTGGGCAGGAAACTACCCGCTGCGAATAGGCCGAGCAGGAATTTGCTCGATGGCCTCATGAGGAGGGCTTTCGATCCACAGCGTTGTTGGGCAGAAAGCTACCCGCTGTGGAGGGGCAGAGCATGAATCTGCTCGGCGGTCTCGTGAGGAGGGTTTTAGATCCACTTCTTTGTAGAGCAGTGATTAGTCTAAAATATTGAATATTTGAATGAATATTTTCCCCACTATTGTTAAGTACTAAAAGGTATTTATTGTAATTATAGAACATATGAGGGTTTATGTGTAAAAAGTTTATTATCATATGTTTCTACATTTTAATTAACATAATGAGAGAAAATACATGCATATAATTTTTATATGAAATATTGTAATTAAAATATGCATATCATATCAAATATTTCTAATCAATATTCTTAACATATAATATCATATAAAATGGTTAGGATAATATCTCAAAAATACCAAATACTACTAACACTTTGATTTGAGATATTGTGCAGATTAGCTCAGGTCTGGAATTCAAGAGATCCGGGATAAATCAAGATGTCGGAATTAAATTTGCCAAATATTGAAGCAAATCGTAAGATCTAGCAACGACAGAGACTCAAGGCATTATTTTCAGAATCTAGACATTAAGAGGATCTCTAAATATCAATACAAAACACCACAAAAAATCTCTAACCCTAATTCCACAATATTGCGGCGGAAGGGAGGCAAATATAGGGTATTCGCGGCGGATCCGCGGCGGCTTGGTAGCCGAAGGATTTGAGATTTTGTGGTTTGGATTTTAGCTGCATATCCTAAATTATGGAATCTAGGGTTTCTAGTTTCTGTGACTATATAAGGGACCGAGAGCTTCACATCAAAAATTATCAAAGAGATCAAGAGGTCTAAAGCGATCCACGCATTCGAGTGATCATCAACTAGTTATCTACTTCCAATAAGATAGAGATCTAGAGCAACTAGGGTTCTTGTACTCTACTTTCAAAAGTTGTATGCAATAGTTGATTAATAAAGGTAGTGTTTTTATTATTCTTTTTGCAATTACTTTCCACACTTACTTTCTGCATATTAACCATGCTTTCATTCTTCAACCTTTCTTCTAAATCTCAAATCATGAGTGAGTAATTCTTAGCTTGCTAGGATTTGTAGGATAGGGTAGATCAATGGATGATAAAATCTTTTAACATCTTTTATACATTTTAAAGTCTATAAATTTTAACAAAATAAATGTTAACATCCTAATCAGGCGTGCTATCAATTTATTGCTAGTCCCAACCACGATTTGAGAATAGTTTAACACTTGTTTTGTTAACGGCTAAACATGAATAGAGATCAATGCAAGGACAGGGGTTAGTAGTGGGGAAACCCAAGTTTCTTCCAAAAGAACCCTTATCTACATTCATCACTATCGATCTAGTTTTAAACTATTAAAAGATAAAATGAGTCATTTTTAATTATTCATCTATTACTACTAAGTCCTATGAACCCTACAACCCTTCTCTCCATAAATCTTATATCCGTAATGACAAACAATCACCATTCTTCAATCAACTCGTTTAAAGCAAGAAAAAGATTCACGTTTCCCTGCGGATGACCCGTACTCATCGCGGCTAGCTACTAACGACACCGTCTTGATTGCGGTTATTTACAAAACACTTTTTAACGAACAATCAAATGGCGCCGTTGCTGGGGAAACGACTGTAATTTTTTTTCTGTTATTCAAGTTGATTTCTTATAAAATCCAACAAATATATTATAAACGAGAACCAAGACCGTATCTTGTGTATTTAACGATTATTGTGCGAGTTTTGCAAGGGAATTTAGAGTAACTGGAGCAAGAAAACAGAGATTCAAAGACTTTCAATGTAGCCCAGAGGAGCAGAGGGGAGCACTGAAAAAAATTTGGCAACCAACCTTACCAAATTGCGGCAGAATAGTGCATTTTGCGGCGGAACCATGGCGCCTTGGAGGAATTGCGACACCAAAATTTTAGGTAATTTTATAATATCTTTCTCTCTCCCCTATGATCCAATAATCTGATCTTTTCTGCAGGATTCTTTTCAAAAAGCGCCGCTCAAAAATCTTTTTGCGTGTTTTGATATCTGTTTGTTTGTACATATCTAAACCGGACATTAAGGGGCAATAACCAAAATCCAGATTAGGTGGGGATTTCATCACCCTTCGTAGGTCCCACAAACCACAAAACGAGCATACCATCACCCTACATTGATTAAAAAATATCTAGACCAGGCCTCTAAGGACCGTCACGCTCAATTAGGACGGGGGAGGGTCGTGGGTAATCTATCACTTATCCGTATTTCTCTTGTGATGTCTAGACAAGTGTGACTAAGCAAAGTGGTTACTTAATTAGGCCCGCTATTTTCGGTGATTCGTATAGTGGATGCCTCTCACTTACCTGGCACTTACCTGGCCACAAGAGTGATAAAGAGCTGGTAGAGAATTGATTCTGCGACTTATCCTTTGGAAGTCTAGGAGCGGTCTAGTGACTTGACCTAGGTGACCTTAGTTCTAGAATTTGATTGTGCATTTTGTGATTTGTTGAGTCAAGCTTCACGTCCGACACTTTTTCAAAACAAACCTTCTAAAAATCGTTCTCACACACGCTACCACATGCACTAAACCCACTTAGTGCATGATCGGCTAGACACGGGATTCAAGTGCCCGTCTTGTCCGTGTTTTTTCTATCGACTCCGAAGTCGGTACTTCTTCATCTTCTATTTCCCCTCCACCCACCACATCTCCCGAAATGGACGAATCTCCATCGGGATTTCATGATACCACCCTGCCACCACCCGTAGGCACACATAATCCACCATGCATCTCTCTCCAAGAAAGATGCTACTCCATACGTGGGCCCCTACCTACTTGTCTGTCTCTTCCACCAGCCAATGTGGGTAATTTCGAAATTAAACCCCACTTCATCAACTTGTTGCCCAAATTTCATGGGCTTGAATCCGAAGACGCATACGTTTTCATAACCAAATTCAAGAACGTATGTGCAATGATGAGCACAACACAACTGTCAGTGGATGCTATGCGATTACGTCTTCTCCCTTTTACCTTGTGCGATCTAGCAGAAAAATGGCTTTATAGCACTGCTGCACATTCTATCGCAAAATGGGATGAATTCGTTATAGCATTCCTTAAGAAGTTTTATCCTAATCACAAGACCGCCCGTGTTCGAAGCGAGATTAACCAGTTTACCCAACTTCCCAATGAACCATTCTGGAAATGCTTTGAACGGTTTAAAGATTTTCTTGTCCAATGCCCCCATCACGGAATTGATAGATGGCAACTTTGCCGAATTATATATGAAGGTGTTAATCTTGCCACGAAGCAAATGTTTGAAACCATTTTTCAATGCCATTTCGTGTCAAAAGACGATGGCGAAGCTTGGCAATTTCTGGAAGATCTTACTGAACAAACATCACAATGGGAGAGCACTAGACCAACATCGTCTTCATCTAGAGCAGGTATTCATCAGCTCGATATTTCCATCGCAGTGAAAGCCAAAATGGCCGCGGTGCAAAAGAAACTCGAAGCTATCGAAAACAAAGCCTCGCCAATCTCCCTAAACTAAGTTACGCTCCCCAAAACCGTGTGTGGATGTTGTTCTGACCCATCACATTTAACGGAAGAATGTCTTTTGAATCTTCCGTCTCAAGTTCATGAACATGAAAGTATGTCTTAGCACCACTACTAGGTTTGTACAAGCATCAAGTATGCAAATTTAAAAAATCTAGAGTGCTAAGCTATACTAACCTAGAATCGAACTAGAGAATTATGGTTCAGTGTAAGCAAACAAGTTTTACACTAAGTGAAACGTGAATACAACCTTTGTAGACCGGTCATTCACTTCTAAAGCTCTAAGTAGTAGTCCCTAAAGCTCTTCTTAGGCTCCACTTGGTGAAAAGAATGAGCTTACTACGTCGTCTTCGAGGCCGAAGTTGATCCACATTGAAATCTCTCACACTCAAGCCCACTCTTCACTAATCAAATTATTAGTGAAGCAAACAACCTATACTAAAGGGTTAGTAAAGTGTAGGTTGATGAAGTAGTAATTTTGCTCACAATATTTTCTTCTTTTTCTTTTTCTTTTTCACCTCAAGAAAAACTAGAGAGGAGATGAAGATGAAGATAAGGATGAGCTTGGAAGGAGAGAGAGCCATGATGTGAAGTGATGAGATGGTGTGGAAATATCTATGAATAAAAACAAAGAGAATGGAGTGAGTCATGACTTCTCAAAACTTTCACAAGCATCCAAGTTCAATGACTCGTTTCCCATTTTCTTTTAATTCACAAATAAATCCATTTCTAACTCATCACAATTCTCATGTGATTCTCATACATCCTAGTTCTATGTATTATCAATCATGATACATAATATATATATATATATATCACATATATATTAATATGTATAAAGAGAAGAAAATGTTTAGTGAGCTAATATTAGTGTATATATATATATATCAAATATATTAATATATATATTAAATTATTAAATCAACACTTGATTCAATAATCCGGTTATATCATATATAAACGACTAATATCTAATTTATATGTATATCACATTATTAAATCAACACTTGATTCAATAATCCGGTTATAACACATATAACCGTCTAATATTCAATACTAGTTAATATAATATATATATATATATATATATATATTAAATTATTAAACCAACACTTGATTTAATAATCCGGCTATATCAAATAATCCGGCTAATATCAAATACACAAATATATATCAAATATATATTAACAATATATACATATACCATTGAATCAACACTTGATTCAATAATCTGGTTATATTATATATAACCTAACATTAAATCAACACTTGATTCAAAAATCCAGTTATATCAGATATAAGCTAACCGATATCAAATATCGCGAGATTAGAATACGGTATCACATACTCGTGTTTGATCAAAGCTCCCGCACATATTAGCATATGTGTCCTACTTTGTTTCGCTTGAGCTAGGAAACCTCTGCGTGGGACTCTAAAAACTCGTCAATACGCCAGCAGTAGGTAATGATCACATCAGTCACCCACAAGCCGTCAGCGGTACTAGCTAGACGTAATGGCTATCCAGGTATTGAGTGAATAGAAGATCAACAAGCAAGCTTGTCCAAACTTCTGCAAAGTCTATAAGTAACACTTAACGTACAGTCCGGTCTCTTCGTCTGATAAGTCTTATATCGAGTTTAGGAGTGGAATCGTTAGACCCTAGTAACTTGATAAGTCATAACGATGTGTGGCCTATAACCGTTCGAGAAACTACTGATAACACTTACCAGTAAATCTCATCAGCCCTGGTCAGGGACTTGACAATCGAGCATAGTGCAACATCAACTCCCTATACCGGGAGAAACGAAACCCCTCCTATCACTCGTTGCCTTCATATGATTCGGGACTGTACCCAAAATCCAAATGTTTGCACGACTCTTTTGAGCCGTGGTAAGGAGGAAATCAAAGTATAGTAGGAACCACATAAGACTCTATGACGATCTCGGGTCTACAGACTAACCTATACAAGTGTCACCAGAGAATTGCTATCTGACGATAGGTATGGTACCAATTAGGAGTTCTCGGCGAGTCCTGTTCGGTGTACCTATTCTTTAATGAGCAACTGTGTACAATCTTTGATGTCAAACACCAATGGTTGTAGGATCAACCATCGCCCCATACAGGGTAAAGAAACGTACACACTGGTCTACTCTGGAATATCGATGCCCTGTCTCGATATCCCCTCGACTAGGAACTGTTAAAGGATATGCTTGTGGACTACACAAGCCCCACTAGTATGATCTGCATCATAGTCCTGGTAGTCAAGCGAACTCCTAAGGGCTTTATTAACATGTATCAGAGAGACAGTATAATAATACAAGTGTACATGTTAAGATAAAGAGCAAGCAGATAGCATACTATCATGTCGAGCAAAAAAGTCATCTATATATATGTCCAAGCATCCACTATATCATACAATAATGTCCTCTAGGGCATACATATTCCTAACACAAACCAATGCTGCTTTTCAGCAACAACCTAGAAATAACCCTTATTCATCTACTTATAATCAGGGATGGAGAAATCACCCTAATTTCGCTTGGAACCAAAACCAGTCTCAAAATCAAAATCAGTTCAAAAGCGAAAATAATTATCAAAGGCCTCCTCCATAGCAACAACAGCCACTACAACAAAGTCAGCACCCCTTTCAACCGCAATCTTTTCAAAATCCGGCCAACAACTTTGCACCTTATAATAATTCTTTCCCAACGGCCGGTACCGATAAAACCTCTGCACTCGAACGTAACTTAGAAACGTTCATTAAAAAATCTACACAAACGACGGCTAATTTAACGTCTTCTATCCAAACATTAGTGCAACACACTGCTTCCTACGGTGAAAGCATTAAATCGATAGAAGCACAACTTGCACAGTTAAATGCCGCAATGATTGAGAGAGAGAAAGGGAGACTTCCATCTCAACCTTTACCAAATCCCGAACACTCACAAAGCACGAATCTCATCCTTCAAAATCATAATGTGAGTGTCGTAACTACGTTGAGATTAGGAAGAGTGCTGAATAACACTGTTGATAAACAAGTTGAAGTTGATGGCATTGATGAAACCCCGGCTATTACTTCTACTCCTATTTCGTCTAATCCAATATCTTCTTCCGAGCCTGTTCTCCGTTTTCCACTAGGCTCGAACCCTCAGCCCATTTCCTTGAAGGAATTACCATCTACGACCATCCCAAATACAATTTTGGGATCTATTCCATCCCCACAAACTTCTCCTCAAAAGTTAGACCCAGCCCTTATTGATAAATCTCCTTTTCCACACAGGTTGAGAGCCAACAGACCAAGTCCCCAAATGGAGAAGACTGTGGACATTTTTAAACAAGTTAAAATAAATATTCCTCTCCTAGATACTATCAAACAAGTTCCTTCCTATGCGAAAATTTTAAAAGACTTGTGCACTAGGAAAAGAAAAATTCAAGTGCCTAAAAAAGTTTTCTTAGCGAGTAATATGAGCAATTCTATTACCCAATTGGTGCCTACGAAACGTAAGGATCCCGGTTGTCCTACAATATCTATAACTATTGGGGGTAAAAATATCAATCATGCTCTACTCGATTTAGGTGCTAGTGTTAACTTGCTGCCGTATTCTGTTTATGAGCAATTAGGTATATGAGAGTTGGAACCTACGCATTGCACTCTCCATATGGCCGATCGATCTATCACCCAATCTCGAGATGAGCTAGAGGACGTGTTAATTAAAGTCAGGGAATTTATATTCCCTGTGGACTTTATAGTCATAGGTACACAGCCTGTAGCAAACCCACGGAACCAAATTCCGGTGATTCTAGGTCGACCTTTCCTAGCAACATCAAACGCGATAATCAATTGTCGTAACGGTTCTATGAACCTGTCCTTTGGGAAGATGACAATTGAGATTAACATCAACAAGCTAGGAAGTCAACCCTCCGAACCCTATGCTCAGATAAGTGATGTATGTTTTGTCGACATGATAGCTACCGACAGTTGCGAATTTGAGGAGCTTCACAATTCTGATCTCGATGCCACTAGTGCGTTATTGTTTGATCCTACTATCTATTATACAAGTAAAGACCGTTCTGTTGACAAGTCCACACCTAACTCCGAACCCTTTGACTTGTCGAATGATTTAGTCGAGCTATCCGAGTATCATAACTTCCTTTCCGATGAGATTATCATTCGGAATATCGATGAAAGTTTTGAAGACGTTTTTGCCGAAGAACTCGCATTCCTAGAAGATATAGGAGTTGTGATGAATCAACCCCCACCCAAAGAAGTTGAACCGCTACCCCTTCTTCTTATCAAGTACGAGAATACGAGTAGTGCACCATCACTGTTTCGTCTCTACCAACCGAGAGATAAACCCAATCGATTATGCCTCCTATCTCCCCACTTCTTCACATCTATGATCTTCTACTAACCATGGTGTTACATTGATAAAATTTTCGAATGGTTGGTGTTGACTTTTGGTCTTTGTAAAGTTTTGCATAGACCAATAACTTTACCCCCCTCTTATAATTTTAAATGCTTAATATTGTTTTACTCAAGTTTGGGGGGAGGGAAAGAAAAATATTTTGGCTCTTGAAAAAAAACAATTTTTTTAAAAATTGTGAGCCAAAAATAAGTTTCAGGGAGAATTTCACTGTCATTACTTCTTGTCTGCTCTACTAACTTTTCCTTCCAAATCTATAGGTTTTTAAGCTTAACAGATGACATCAGTAAGGACACTGCTGCAAATAGGTTTAGAGGAGGTTTATGTTTATTCACGCATCATTTTTGCATTATACTAAATAATAGCACAAAAAATTTTTAATAATGAAAATTAGAAAGTGAAAAATACATATGATAGGAAGGAAAAATTTAAGAAAAGCAAGAAAATTAAATGTTTTATAACGAAACTAGTAATAGGTAGTCATGAGTTGTTATCCCAAGGGTTAGTAAGATAAAGGGAATCACTAATCTGAGGATAGAAATAAGTCTGAAAAACAGTCCCTATTCTTGAGCCCAAACATCTGAACGTTGATACCCTACTATATGCACTTACACACATCTTGAAACTTGGGATAGCAAAGGATACCTTGAAATGCTCTTGTATAAAAGCCTTAGTATGAAGGAAAATACATATACAAACAAAAATATAAAAAAACGGTGAAGAAAAATAAACACTGGTTTTGTAATTACTTAAGGCAGCATAAAAAAAAAATATAGCGAGAGTGTCTTATCACCTAGTGCATTAGACCAACTGCTTTGGGAGCCACTGCTAAGTCTTAGGTGTTGCAAGACTAGAATATTGTTAATTACGCCTTAACGAGTGGGCACATTTGGTAATCGACTGGTTAGTATCTCAAGAAGTATTAACGGTCGCATGAAGAATGTGTGAGCAATTCCATCTATAAAACATTCATCGACTAAAAAGTACTAAGGAAGATGGACAAGAGTATAATAGTTTGAATTGAATTCTCTAAGTGTAGGGATGTCTTTTACACACACGTAGGAGTATATGATCGATGTTTGGAAGAAAAGTAGGGAGGAAGACTAAAGACGATGTTTTATTAAGAGATGATGTGATTTCTGACATTTTTTCACGACCATTAAGATAGGGGTCATGGCTACTAAAAAGCTAGTACAGTTTGAAACTCTTATTTTCAAGTTCTTTCTTTTACATATTCTTTATCTTTGTATATAACTTTCATCATCTTTCTTTTATTATGGGATTTTGTAGGTGTAATCCGCTGAAAACCCTCAGGAGACAACACTCCTCCAACTAGGGACACCTAGAGATTTAAAGGCTTGTTGCATGTGCTCGGTGCAATCGTGTTGCCTACGAAAATGTGTTAAGTTTTTCTTTTTCTTTTTCTTCTTCTTCTCTTTAATAACTAGTTTGCTTGGGACGATCAAAATTAAGTTTGGGGGTATTTGATTAGTCTAAAATATTGCACATTTGAATGAATATTTTCCCTACTATTGTTAAGTACTAAAAGGTATTTATTGTAATTATAGAACATATGAGGGTTTATGTGTAAAAAGTTTATTATCATATATTTCTACATTATAATAACATAATGAGGGAAAATACAGGCATATAATATTTATATGAAATATTGTAATTAAAATATGCATATCATATCAAATATTTCTAATCAATATTCTTAACATATAATATCATATAAAATGATTAGGATAATATCTCAAAAATACCAAATACTACTAACACTTTGATTTGAGATATTGTGCAGATTAGCTCAGGTCTGGAATCCAAGAGATCCGGGATAAATCAAGATGTCGGAATCAAACCTGCTGAAATATTGAAGCAAATCGTAAGATCTAGCAACGGCAGAGACTCAGAGCATTATTTTCAAAATCTAGACATCAAGAAGATCTCCAAATATCAATACAAAACACCACAAAAAATCCCTAATCCTAATTCCACAATATTGCGGCGGAAGGGCGGAAAATATAGGGTATTCACAGCGGATCCGCGACGGCTTGGTAGCCGTAGGATTTGAGATTTTGTGGTTTGGATTTTAGCTGCATATCCTTAAATTATTGTCATCGTCTAAGGGATCAAGTTTTTCTTTTGTTCGTGCAGGAATAAAATTCTTTATATAGAGTTAAACCCAAGTTTTCGGAGGAATTAAATTCCCATATGTTTTTGTAAGAATTAAATTCTTTAGACTCGGTTCTTCCCCTACGCTTTGAATCTTCATGACAGAATCTCCCCAATAAGAATTAAATTCTCAACTTGTGGAGAGATCAGTTTCTGTAATCTTAACCAGAGAAAGAACTAAATTCTTGCATGAAGGGTTAAACCCTTAGAGAGGCAAAGAAAGAATGGAACAATCTCTGTGTTTTTTTCTTCTTTTTACCTAGTATGTTCTGACGAAATAAATCTTCGCTGAGAATCAAATTCTCTTTTTTTTCTGTCTCTACTTATGTCTTCCCTTTCTCTGTGTGTGTCTCCCTCTCCTCTTTCTTTTTGAGACTTGAAGTCCCTGGCTCTTTATATGGTGGAGAGATATTTGTTTAATTATCAGAAAATCTCTTATTGAGATATCCCCATTGATTTAATTAGTTTCAGAATTGATTTGGGGAATTTTACCCACCGTTGGATTTTTGATCCAAGGACTTCTGTTTTTATAGAAGATATTGTTCTTGTTTTTAACAAGATTGGAGATATTCTCCTATATATAGAATAAAATTCATCGAGAGGTGACATTTTAATCACCATTGGATTTTTAATCCAAGGGTACTCAGTTTAACGGAATATAATCTTTCTGTGTTTATGAAGATATAGGAAATATTTCGGATTTTTGATCCACTAACTCTCTGTTTAACAGAAAATATTCTCTCCAATAGAATTTAATTCTATGTTTAATCACTGTTGGATCCTTGATCCAATGGTTTATTAAGTTATCAAGTAGAATTTAATTCTACGCAAGGAGGTGTTCTCATGTGTTAACACGTGAGGTCTACGGTTTAATTGCAGCGCTTAGACGCTCACGTGTTGGCACGTGAGGCTGGTTTAGCCTAGTTGTAGTTTAATTGCAGCGCCTATTTATAGGCGCTCACGTGTTGGCACGTGAGGCTTGTTTAGCCTACTTGCAGTTTAATTGCAGTGCCTATTTATAGGCTCTCACGTGTTGGCATGTGAGGCTTGTTTAGCCTTCTTATAGTTTTAATGGCAGCGCCTATATGCTTTACATATAGGTGCTCACGTGTTTAACATGTGAGACTCGAATAGTGGGGAGTTTCCCCCTTTCTTTCTTTTATCTTCTTCTTCTTTTTTATGAGGGAACAAATGCCCTCACAGCGTTGCTCTCACGTGGCTTGCACGTGAGTGCAACGCTGTCCACTTTCACAGCCGTTGGATTGCTAGGGGAACGGGGAGATGAATCGTTCCCATCATGTCTTATAAATACGAGGTCTTGGATCTTGAGATGGACACTGTTTCTTCTTCTTCTTCCTTAGCCTTTCTCTTGAGAATTTAATTCTCATTTCAGAGCTCAGTTCTCTGCCCGTTGAAATTTCAGAGTTAAACTCTGTTAAAAGAAACTCTTTTGGGTAAAGATCTTGAACAACATTTATCTCTTAGGAACAAGAAACCCCTTTTCTCTAATTTTTTTTTCTGGATTTTAAATCTACCGCAAGAGCTTTGCTCTCTTCTGGAACCGATCTCTTAGAGATCCAAAAAGACATAATCTTTTGTAGTAAACCCCAATGTCTTTGAAGATCGGACGTTTCTCCTCTGATCTTTGAGAATCTTTAGAATTTTAATTCCATTTTTTGATTTCCCATCATGGTGGTTTCTGGAATTTAATTACATTGCTTAAAAGGAATTTGATTCCTCATCAAAGAGCTTAACTCTGAAAGATCAAGAGGGCCTTTTGGGAAATTTATTCCCTGGTGTTCTTGAGCATATTTTCATTATAAGGTTTTACCCTTATTTTTACAAATTTGAATTTGTTGGGTATTTTAATAAAACTCATTTTTCTTTGAGGATGTCAAGAGTTGTTTAAACTCCAGTGTCTATTTATGAGAATCCTTTTTGATTCTCGCAATGATTATCTTGTCTCATCATTGGTGAGCCGCCATATTGATTTTGTGGGGTCCATTGGTTTTGCAGCCAGTACCAATGGACCCGTGAAACAAACATCACGTTTTTTTTGTTTTTTTATTTTAAATTATTTTATCATCATCATCATCATTATTATTTAAAATGGGTTTTTCCTTTCCCCTCTTATTTCAGGAACGATGGCCTCACTTTCTGACTTCCCTTACACTCACTCAGAAGTCACTTTTCCGCAATCGCCATCGGACGAGGAAGTTATGGCGATGATTAGGACGCATGACAATGACCATACGAGTCTTCTCTTGTAAGGGGTATGGTACGGTCATATCATCAGAGGCCGCCGTAGCTTTACCTGTGAAGTGCCAAGAGAACCCATCCGCCCAATATCATTGATGGAACACCCACGGGCTGCTTATGTGGTGGAGGCGACTAATTGGACTCCCATGAGCTGACTCGAGTCGTCAACGACCAGGATACCCAACTAACCCTTGGTGGCCATTGATAATCTGGGGCGCCGAATATGTCGGGGTGAAGCTCGACCCTGGGGGCAGGTGTATAAGGTAGGTGTTACCCCGCGCTATCCAGTTGGCTACCTTTCTTGGGCTCGATAGATTCTCTCCGCCCAACGCGCACGGCTGCAAAAGGTTGGGTTGTACCAAGCGGTATATGCGTCATTATTCTACTATCACGCCCCTTACGTCTGGTGGGTTAAGGTTTTCTTGAACCAATGGAATCTTCCCATAAACACGTTCTTGCTGGGGGATCGTGAAGTCTCTATCTCACTGGAGGAGTTTCGTGAAATTTCAGGGTTGCTGATCAGGGGAGAGCATTACGAAGAGTTACTGCCTCCTGATGAGTACGTCTTTGCTACAGTGCCCGCTATGCTTGATGGCCTGACAACTGAGAACGCCGTTCGTCATAAGCACCCAAGTCTAATCAAGGCCCTGGGTATCTTTGAAAAACTTTTCGTGATATCGGAAAGGCAAGGTTTCACCTTTGACGCTTTTATTGCTTGCTTTTTCCGCGAGGATGTCTTATCCAAGAAGGCTCCAAAATTCGCGAAAATTTAAGACCCTTTTGGATTCGGGCTGAAGAAACTGCCGGCCAAAGAGGAATACCTGCCGCAGTTTTATATTCCAAACTCGTCAGCCCTAGATTTCGATGCGATCGCCGCCCTTGGCATGAACGAAGAAACTTTCTTTATCTAATTTATCAGTCTATGGCTCAACTGGTTTGCCATGCCGATGCATCGATGTTTCATGAGAGCATCCTTCTTCTACCCTGCTCACCGCATATCTAAAGGGGCGCGATTAGCTGTTGGTGTTGCGGGATTATCGCATTTATATCATGGGTTAAGCATTGCCGCTAATATTTCGAGCCTGGGTGCGGATACTGTGAATTTCTCCCTCCACTACTTGACGTCGTGGATCGAGATGCACGTGTTAGGAGTGTTTGCTGCACACCGGTGGCCAGATTTTTATGATTCATATACCTTCCCGCGGATCATGAGGTTGGTTGATACTTCCGCTCCCAATCCGACCCAGTTAGGGGCTCTCCGCATACTGCTTAATCCATATTCGAATGAAGGCAGAATAGTTTTTAGCGATCGAGTCCTCTCTGCTCCAGCAAGGCCCGTTCAGCAATTGTTTAATTTGTCGAAGGATGGAGCACCAT
Source organism: Agapanthus africanus (assembly GCA_030015575.1). Taxonomy (NCBI): domain Eukaryota; kingdom Viridiplantae; phylum Streptophyta; class Magnoliopsida; order Asparagales; family Amaryllidaceae; genus Agapanthus; species Agapanthus africanus. The sequence continues at coordinate 88,132,781 of JASDDO010000028.1, read as the reverse complement.
CTCTAAAACCTAAGGAGATTATGCATCTATACTCAATCAGGCCAGGTCATTTGGTGTTCCGTTAGAATGACACTGCTCTCTTCATGCGGTATAATCTACATCGGTTTGCCCAGTAGTTAGGTTACAACCAGGGCGTTCCTCTCGAGGCATTTTTAGTTGAGCCTTCCCTCTCCCTGGAGGTTACTCGCGATGTCATTCACCATTTCATGCAGTTAAACACTGGCACCCTCTTCATGATCCCAGAGCCCGACTATCTTCCGAGGCCTGTGGGGTCCTTCAAGGGTTGGTATCGCCATCGGGTCGGCTCCGTCATTGCAGAGGAGAGACGGGTGCTTTTCGAGTGTAAAGCTCCCGGCGTCAGGCTTTCATATTAGCAGCCGTAGAAGCCGAGACTGTAGACTAAGGTAACACTAGTAATTCCTCTCAACCTTTTCAAACCCTTGTATCATCCTGTTACTTTTCATGCAATACCAGTATTCCTTTCACACTCACGATAACTAAATTGTTTTGAATCTGTTACACTTTCCTTTTACAAATTTCGAGGATGAAATTTTTATAAGGACGGTAGAGTGTAACAACCCAAACTTTCTGTATGATTTTTTTTCAAAATACAGAAAGGGACACCTAAGCCTGAACACGAATTATAAGTTTGTTTTGCTTTTGAACAGTAAGAAAGAGCTTGTAGCTCACTGGTAAAGCCTTGCACTGCTGAGACAAAGCACCTGAGTTCAAATCCCATCATCCATATTATCTTTTTATTTTATTTTCTTTTAATTTTTTTAGAAGCCCAAGGGTCTACACGTGCACAACACGTAAAACTGAAGAGACACAGTATAAACAAACATGTGCACTGAAGAAACCAAAGCGACAAGACAAGTGGCACCAAACCCTAGCCCCCCCCCCCCGCGCGTCGGTGAAAAACCGGCGAAAAGCCTTGTTTGGCTGGTACCACAGGGCCAACCGTGGGTAAAGCCCCCCATCTCTTCATCTCTGCAACCATTCATCTACCCCACTCTTTTCACACTGCTTGTTTTCTCTACATTCATACAGAGAACATTAAATCACCCATTTAACCCAATTTTAATGCATTTCTTTTACCCCCTAAACCCTAATTTTTTCCTATAAATACCCACTCCAGTCTACACCCCTCTCACTCAGAATTCTATTACAAAAACTATACAAAATTCTTAAGACTTTTAGTGTACAAGTGGAGTTAGCGAAGGGAGAAGCTCCGACGAACTTTCGAAGAGATTCCGGCGACGAAACGACGTCCCGACGCTTCCCAATCCTTTTCCTATCTCTCCCCTCTATTTTAAGCCAGTAATTCCCCCCGTTCCCTTCTTTTCTCTATTCTAAAAACTTCAAATTCTAAAACCCGACGGAAGCGGAGTTAATCCGACTTCCGATTCGGTTTTTCTTCAAAACTCAACTTTTCTTAATCATGAACATACCATACTCTCACATATTGTTTAACGAACATTAATAAATCAATTAAAACAAGTTTCACCTTAAAAGAATCATTTTTGTAACTTTTATTGCACTTTTTCAGTAAAATATCATATACTTTAGTTTCGACATAAATCATCATAATTCCTTGCTATACCTTTAGATAGTTCACGAGATAATGACCTACCTCATCAAAAAACACATCTCTATCATAGCACGATGAAGTTTGGAACAATAGAATACGGGAAAATACGACTTTACAAATAAATACCCTATACTCATCAGCCATATTATCTTTTTATTTTATTTTATTTTAATCATTTTAGAAGCCCAAGGGTCTACACATGCACAACACGTAAAACTGAAGAGACACAATATAAACAAACATGTGCACTGAAGAAACCAAAGCGATAAGACACGTAGCACCAAACCCTAGCCCCCCTCCTCCGCGCGTCGGTGAAAAACCGGCGAAAATCCTTGTTTGGCCGGTACCACCGGGCCAACCGTGGGTAAATCCCCCCATCTCTTCATCTCTGCAACCTTTCATCTACCCCACTCCTTTCATACTGCTTGTTTTCTCTGCATTCATACAGAGAACATTAAATCATCCATTTAACCCAATTTTAATGCATTTCTTTTACCCCTTAAACCCTAATTTTTTTTCTATAAATACCCACTCCATTCTACACCCCTCTCACTCAGAATTCGAATACAAAAACTATACAAAATTCTCAAGACTTTTAGTGTACAAGTGGAGTTAGCTAAGGGTGAAGCTTCGACGATCTTTCGAGGAAATTCCGGTGACGAAAAGACATCCCGACGCTTCCTAATCCTTCTCCTACATCTTCCCTCTCTTTTAAGCCAGTAATTCCCCGCGTTCCCTTCTTTTCTCTATTTTAAAAACTTCAAATTCTAAAACCCGACGGAAGCGAAGTTAATCCGACTTCCGATTAGGATTTTCTTCAAAACTCAATTTTTCTTAATCATGAACATACCATACTCTCACATATTGTTTAACAAACATTAATAAATTTATTTAAACAAGTTTCACCTTAAAATAATCATTTTTGTAACTTTTATTGCACTTTTTCAGTAAAATATCATATACTTTAGTTTCGACATAAATCATCATAATTCCTTGTTATACCTTTAGATAGTTCATGAGGTAATGAACTACCTCATCATAACACACATCTCTATAATAGCACGATGAAGTTTGGAACAATAGAATACGGGAAAATACGACTTTACAAATAAATATCCTAAACATACAAAACCGTTTTCTATAAAATGATGTATTAAACATTTCCATGCAATTACGCCTCTACAACCCATTTTAAGGACCCCATTCGGGATGGTGTAGTTTATCGCACATCCTCGGGCCTAGTAGAGCGAGATGCAGACCTCCGAAAGGAGCATTCGATCTCGATGGAATTTTTATATATTTTTCTTTAGAAAATGAGATTTCTACAAGAAAATAAATAAATTATTTTTATAAAATATATATACATATATTAGAAAAATACGTATTTTAATTATATAAATATTCCAAGTTTTCTAAATCAAAGGAATCACTATTACATGAAAATACCATCCAAATACAACACAAAGTACAATATTTCAATAAACTACCATATACTATGAAATTAGGTTGTACTCACTTCACAACTATAAAATATATATCTATGAAAATCCTAAAGATGATAATTAAATGTTTGAGGTGTATTTTGAAATTATGCCAAAACTATTTTTACATAAAACCCCCTCAAGTTATACTAAATTACAATAAAGACCCTAGTAAATATAGGTTTAAGCGGGACCGGTCTCTTGAGCCTCAGGGAGCCAGAGATATGAGTGCTTGCCTATTTAAGGTAAACAATCTAACAAACGGTGTTATCAACAAGGTAATTGTCTTGGAAAAAGACACAAATCCTGCCGTCCATGTGCAACAGTTACCGATAATATCAAAACTAATTCAGGATTTCAAGTTCTTTTTCAAAGTATCTGACTCAGACCGAGTCTCAATATAATCAATCTGACTTAAATAAGATTCAAGTATAAAACTACAATTCAACATGAATCCATGAATCCATATATTCAAGCTACATCAATCTATACCACTTGACTGAACCGAACCATGGATATACTCTATCTACATGTTCATCCATTATATCCGTTCCATTTACTGATATTATGGTTTCGGCAAGTCATCCATCTATACAATTTATAATACAAGACAAGACAATACAATCCATACAATCAATACATAAACACTACGGGGTTATAAATGGGTAGACTGATACGGAACATATTAAAGGTGGTACGAGATGGTCACTTAAGACGTAATTACATCCATACCGTTGTTCCATGGTATTATCGACGGAGTACTACGAGTTACCAAAGTCTCCGGTGTAAGTAGAACTCCTCTCGTATACACTGGCATTTTCTATACCAAGCTACAAACAACTGTGCTAATATTATAATAAAACATTATAAAACTATACTCTGTCTGTCTATTCTATTTCTCCCTCATCTTTGGGACTTCCCGAGTGATTGTTCGCTGACGACATTCCTATTTCTCTTTTTCTTTAGAATGTTGTCAGAAGGACCCGACGCTGAGGAGTACGAGACCAGTCAGGAGCATTTGGAGCAGGCCCCTGAGCAGTACACCGAAGACCCAGAGCTGTAGCTACTTGTACTTATTCCATTTTTATTTCTGTTATGCCATTGTGTAGGCATTTCTTTCATTCCATGTATTTACATTTTCAGTTGTACCTGTAAAAGAATGTTTAATAAATAATGTTGTTGTTCATTTACATCTTGTCTCTTGTGTACTCTTACTTTATATTGCATAGATACGCTCAGCGTGTTTATTTCTGAGTAAATACGTAGCGGGCCTATCGCGTCTCCTTTCCCGTACATTGGGAAGCGGGGTGTGACATACATGTTCCAATTCCATGAGTGGATGCGCCACAAACTAAGCACAGGTCTTTTGCGCGTCTATAGTCCTCCCACAGGTGTCCATCTCTCTTGCAGTAGAAACAAAAATCTGGACTTAGCCAGTTATTTGTTACTTCCGGTCTTTTGGGTTCAAAAGTTGGTATTGAAGAGGCTCCTCCTGCCATTTGGGTGGCAGGACGCTTCACACCGGCAGATTGAGGTCTATCCTTCTTTTTCACTACTGCCTCATATCGACGGGCAGCTTTCAGAGCCAGTTCGTGGGTTGGGGAATCCCCTGTAACTAAGGCAGCTTGGATCTCTGGATCTAACCCTTGCTGAAATCGTCTAAACCTGATCTCAGCAATCAGAATGGGGTGTGCCACAAACTTGTTACAGTCTTGTGTTAGTTGTGTAGTATATAATATTTGAAAATCGAATATTGAGACATATCTTACTTACTGAGCATGGTAAACTCAGTATCATACTCATCCACAGTTTTGGTCCACATCGAACCCTGTTGTAGGTGGATGAATTGCTGCTCCATGTCAAATTGGGCAGTCTATGGAAAGTACTTCGCGTCGAACATGTCGCGAAAAGTTCTCCATTCAATCGACTGGTCAAGACGGTTTTCTTCCGCCTTCCACCAAACTCGGACGTTGTCGGTGAGTTGCAGTTTCGCAACTCGTACCCAAACGATCTCTGGCACTTGAGCTGCTGCCAGATCATCCTAAATGCTCTAAGCCAATTCTTCAGCTTATAAAAGGCTCTCTTTTCCTGAAAATTGCTTTAGGTGCAATGTCCGGAATTGCTTCACTCCGGGCGCTTTCGCTTCTGATCGGTTCAGTTATATAGCAGTCTGTTGCTGCTGTCCTTCCAGGAGGATTCAGATTGCCTTAAGTAGTACCGTCTGCTCATTGATCGGAGCAGCAATGGTAGGCGTAAGAGGTAGAGGTGGTGGTGTGTTGTTGAAGTTGGTGCTGGTATTGTTTGGAGAATCCATAACCTTGAAAGAAAATAGGGTTAGGATAAATTCAAAGAATATGAAATTGTAAGATTTAAGGAATATGAAATGTAAAGAATGTTTTTAGTTGCTGATTCTTGTGTTATATTGCTTAGGACTTCATGCATAATTGACCTGCACATCCATGAAGAACTAACCTGCATGATAGGGTTCCATGCAACACTGACCTGCATGGGCCACTAACAAAACATGTCACGCCCCGCTTCCTAATATACGGGTAAGGAGACGCGACGAGGTCCACTACGTTTTTACTCAGAAGTAAACACGCTAAGCGTAACTAAGCAATATAATGTATAAAAGAATGACAATAGATGTAAATGAACAACAACTTTATTGATTAAACATTTCTTTACAAGTACAACTGAAAATGTAAATACAGAAATAGAAAGCAATGCCTAAACATTGTCATGAACATGAAAGTAAAGTAAGTACAAATGAAGACTAATGGTCGTGCTGCTCAGTGGTATGCTCCAAGTTCTCCTGGCTGGTGTCGAACTCCTCGGAGTCAGGTCCTCCTGACAACATTCTAAATGAAGAAGAGAAATAGGAATGTCGTCAGTGAACAATCACTCGGTAAGTCCCAAAGAAAGGTAGAAATAGAATAGACAGAAAGAATATAACTGTATACTATTTGATTGTTGTGTTAACGCAGTTGTTTGTAACTTGGTACAGAAGATGCCAGTGTATACGAGATGAGTCCAACTTACACCGTGGACTTTGGTAACCCGTAGTACAAGACTCCGTCGATAAAACCACGGAACAATGGCATGGATGTATAGTTACGTCTTTTAGTGACCACCTCGTGCCATATTTAACATGTTCCGTACCAGTCTACCCCTTTAAAACCCCGTAATGTCTTTTGTATTGATTGTATTGTTTTGTTTTATAGATGGAAGACTTGCCAAAACCATGATATCATGTAAACGGAATGGATTTAAATGGATAGTCATGAAATTAGAGTATATCCATAGTTCGGTTCAGTCGAGTCATGTTGATATAAATTGAATTCTGTTATAAATGGATTCATATTGAAATGGAGTTATACTTGAATTGAATTCAAGATAGATTATTTTCAGATATGACCGTGACTCGAACCGAGTCAGACTTTTAAACAGAATTGAAGTCCTGATTCATGTTTTGGAGTTATCGGTAACTGCTGCACATGGACGGCAGGATTTGTGTCTTTTTCCAAGACAATTACCTTATTGATAACATCGTTTTTAGGTTTTCTAGCTTAGATAGGCAAGCACCCATATTCTCTGGCTCCCTGGGGCTTAAGAGAACTGGTCCCGCTTAAACATATGTTTACTAGGGTTCTTATTGTAAATTAATATAATTTAAAGGGGTTTTATGAAAAATAGTTTTGATATATTTTCAAAATATAGCTCAAGTATTTAATTATCGTCTTAATGGTTTTCATGGATGTAAATTTTATAATATGAAGTTTTCTAGAGAATAGAACTTAGATTGTATAGTATATGGTATTTTAGTGTAATATTGGTATTGTATTGATTTGTAATGGTAGTTTCATGAAATTTGTGATTCTTTTGATTTAGAAAATATGGAATATAAATTGTATACTTAAAGTAGATATTTTGATTCTATATATATATATATATATATATATATATTTATAAAAAATAAAACTTATTTATTAAATAGAAATCACATTTTTCTTTAAAATTCCATCGAGATCGGATGCTCCGTGAGGAGGTCTGCATTTCGCTCTACTAGGCCCGAGAATGTGTGATAACCCGCACCATCTCGATCGGGGTTCCCCAAAATGGGTTGTAGAGGCGCATTTGCAAGGAATTAAATAATACACTTTTAAAGAAAATGATTTTTTGAATGTTTAGGGTATTTTATTGTAAACTCATATTTTCCCACAAACTAACGTTCCAAAAATCATCGTGGTATGCCAAAAATGTGTATTGTGATGAGGTACCTCGTGAGGTTTCTAAAGATAATATGATCAAAATGAATAAGCAATATCGTATGTAAACATGATGGTATTTTACCATAAAAGTGAAATAGAAATTGCATTATATATTATTTTGAAATAAAACTTATTCTAATTTGTTTGTTTATGATTGCTAAACAATATACAAAAAGATGGTGGATTTTTTCTAAAGAAAAATTGTGTTTTTAGTTAAAATAGAATTGGAAGTCGGATTAACTCCGCTTCCGACTAGTTTTGAAAAACGAATTCGTTTTAATAGAAGATAAGGGGGAAAAAGGGAACTTACCGGTTGGAATTAGAGAGAAGAGGTAAAGGGAGATTTTGGGATCGTCGAGGAGTCATTTCGTCGCCGGATTCTTCCCGAAACGTCGCCGGAACTTCGACCTTTGCTAACTCCACTTGTACAACTTTTTGGATTAAAATTTTTTAGAGAGTTTTGGGGATTTCTAAATGAGGAGGGGTAAAATGTAGTGTGGTATTTATAGGGAAAATTAGAGTTTAGGGTAATGAATTGAGAATTAAAAATGTGCATTAAAAATGGATTTAATAGAGGAATTATCACTCTCTGTTAATGTGCAGAAAAATCAAACAGTATGGGAAGAGTGGGGTAGGCCAAAGGGTGTTAGGGTTAGAATTTTGTAGCATTTGCTATGGGTGGGACCGGCGGCGCCGGCCCCCAAGAGAATCTCACCGGTCCAAATCCGGTGGTTGGGGTCTCGATCTTTGCCATGTGTCCAAGTCTGTTGGTATATCATTTTCCACATGTTTGTTTACTTTGTGACTTTTTATTGTACTGTTTTGCACGTATAAAATTTTGAGCTTCTAAAAGTTAAAAAGAAAATCAACAAAAAATATATATGGCTGGGAGATTTGAACACGGGGACTACGTCACAGCAGTGTAAGGCTTTACCAATGAGCTACAAGTGCTTTCTTGCTGTTCAAAAGCAAATTAAATTTATAACTTGTGCTCAGGCTTAGGTGTTCCTTTCTGTATTTTTGAAAAAATTCTGTACAGAAAGTTTAGGGTTGTTACAGAGGGTGTAGAAGAGATTGCTGAAACTGTTATCTCCGCCTTGGGGCCTTCAGCGGCGGCTTTTGTCCCTCTTTTGGAGACTACTATGCCGGCTATAGATTTCACAAATATCCTCAGTGATGCACCTGAGGGTGTAGATGAGGCTGCCGAAGTTTCCATCCCTCCAGTTCAGGACGGGCGAAGTATCGAAGGTAATCTTACATACATACACATTTTGTTTAACGACCCCTCCATTATCTGAACCTTTCTTCCCTCAAAATCGCGGGAGCTGGCGGCTTCCATCGTGGATCTTTCTCCAAGGAAAACCTTCCAGCGTTTGCTTGACATGGTGGCCCCACAAGCGATATCTCCACAAAACATAGTGCTCCCTTCTTCCTAAGGTCGGTATTCTTTTGCCTTTTTTGTTTTATATTTTTATAATGATGCTGATATGCCCTTCATTTTAAACCACAGTTCTGGAAGCCGACGATAAAGTCGAGATTCTTGCTGGACCTGGAGATCTCTCAAACCCGCCTTGCATGAATGTGTGTAAGTGACGTTTTATCTTTGGCATCGTTTTGTTTAATCTATATTTGGAAATACAACTGACCGCACATATACCTTCACAAATTTGCCAGCCCTAACCCCATTAGAGTTTCGGATTTCCATGCCACCAGGTCCTTACGCCCGACGCGTATCTGAGAGGATGGCAAAACAGAGCGTTTATCCCCTGGCGGCTCTCATCGAAGATCTTCGCGCTGGTACTTCTGTCGCGACCGAAGAATTCGTTGCTGAAGCCAACGCTTCCTTATATGTTCTTGCCACTTATCATGACGAGGCATTGGTGCATACCTAGGTTGAGTACTGCTGCACAGTGGAGACCTGTCTACATGGGATTGAATGCATACACCTTCCCTCCGACATCTTGTCTGTAAAGGCGAGCCTGCGTGGGTGGATTGAACAATGTGCAGCTAATCTCCAGTCGTGCAAAAAAAAAGGCTTAACTGGAAGTTTTGAGAAAGAGAGTTGGCTTCAAAAGCTTTAGGGGAGCTTCAAGCCCAGCTCATTGTCAAGAGCACTCGTGCATACGACATTTGGCGGGTGCTTCAAAAAGCCATTACAGAGGTGGTGGCTCTTGACAAAGCTGTTATTTTTACACGTGAGATAGCTGAAGCCCACAAGGTCGCCGAGAAAGAGCTTGAGAGTCGGTTTGCTTCATACCAGAATTAACAGACACAGGCAGGGACTTGTCTTCCGGCACTGATAGAGCTCGAAGCAGAAGTCCAGCGAAAAAATGACGAACTTGCTGGCTTATTGAACCGTCCGCCGACTTAGACATTTTTGTTGCTGTATATTCTCCTTTTTTTGTATTCATTTTGATTCATAAATAAGAGTATCTTGTATTCATTTTGATTCATGAATAAAAGACATATTTCATTTCATAATAGCGCTTCTCTTTCCTTCGATGTTTTGACTTGGTGTAAAGTAGTTTATGTACTAATTACGGAGTCTCTAGTTTATAAACTCATTTCGGAGTTTGTAGTTTATTCACTCATTCCGGAGTCTCTAGTTTATGGACTCATTTCGGAGTTTGTAGTTTATTCACTCATTCCGGAGTCTCTAGTTTATGGACTCATTTCGGAGTTTGTAGTTTATTCACTCGTTTCGGAGTCTCTAGTTTATGGACTCATTTCGGAGTTTGTAGTTTATTCACTCGTATCGGAGTTTCTAGTTTATGGACTCATTTTGGAGTTTATTTAGTTTATGGACTCATTTCGGAGTTTGTTTAGTTTACCTCCTTTGGGTTTACAGGAAAACTTATCCTAACGTTATAGTTAACCCCTGCTCTTTGCGACAGAGGTCCGTTAGGTTTTGTGGTACTAGGGTTTTAGTACGTGGTACCGTCGCGTTGGCTGATACATTCCCCAATATACAAACTTTACACTGTTGTTCCAGTAGCCCCACGACCGTCGTGTCTCTGATCCTTTCGGGGGCTGGACAAGACGTCTTCAAGTAATCTTCTTAGGCAGTTTGACCGTCGGAAGAGCAAGAGTTAGGAATTTTGCCATGTCGCTTTTTACTTGAGGTTAGGCTTAGTTTGGGAGCCCCGATGAGTCATAACCACTCCGCACTGATGTGGGATGATCTCCAACAGTCTTTCGGGTTTTATTTGAGTTGTCGTCAAGACCCTGAAGCTAGGAATTTTGCCTTCGCTTCCTTTTTTATGTGGCTGTTTTGGAGCCTTTGTTGACATTATATCTGCTGTAACAAGAAGAATATCGAGGTTGTCTCTAAGTTGTATGTGAACCGTCGAGACTTAGAGCTGGGATTTTGCCGTCACTCCTTTCTGATTTGGCTATTTGTAACTTTTGTTAACATTACATCTGCTGTAACGAGAAGAATGTCGAGGTTGTCTCCAAGTTGTATATGAACCGTCGAGACTTGGAGCTGGGATTTTTCCGTCACTCCTTTTTGATTTGGCTATTTGGAGCCTTTATTGACATTACATCTCCTGTAACAAGAAGAATGTCGAGCTTTTCTCTAAATTGTATGTGAACCGTCGAGACTTGGAGCTGGGATTTTGCCGTCACTCTGCTTCGTTTCGACCGTGAGGTCTTTGGTTGACGTTGCGTCTGCATCCAGTAAGACTGAAAAGAAACACCATGGTTGACATTGCGCCTGCTGTAACGAGACAAATGTTGAGGTTGTCTCTAGGTTGTATGTGAACAGTTAAGACTCGGCTCTCCCTTTGACGAAGCCTGGTGGGAAAATATGCTTCCCTTTTCATTTGTGCCCATGGAATGTATACAGGGGTTGATGTTGACTCACCTACAGGGCAGAAAAGTTTCATTTTGATATGTTTTTTTATTTGTTTCCGCGATGCTCTATCTTTTCAGCTTTTATATCGCGAAAGTCACGATTGCCCAATCATTTCGGCTATTTTTCGTGGTGCCCAATCATTTCGGCTAAGTATTGTTTTATTTTTATTCGCTGTTTTTTTTTGCGAGTTGCCCAATCATTTCGGCTGTTTCATATGCATATATTTTTTTGCTCGCTGGTTTTTTTTATTGCGAATTGCCCCATCATTTCAGCTATTTCATATGTATATACTTTTCTTGCGAGTCAGGAACTTGGATCCTGACACCAATTTCGGCATCATCATTGCTGCGACTAGAATATTGCCAGGAGAAAATCATCATTTACCTTGAGAGGATTTGGAATTTGATACCAATTTAGGCATCAACATCGTTATGACTGGAATATTGCCAGGAGCGAATCATCACTTGCCTCGAGAGGACTTGGAATTTGATACCGATTTAGGCATCAGCATAGCTACAACTAGGATATTGCCAGGAGCGAATCATCATTTGCCTTTGTTGATTTGAACAAAGGTGGCTTAGTACACAGGGTTAGGATCCTGTCGACTAAGGCTTTTTGACTCTATGAGCCGTAAGGGCCACATAAAATTATTTCTCCCTACGAGTCGAGAGGATCTCATAGGTGTAGGTTCCCCCCTAGAAGTCGTGAGGACTCCTAAGTGGTATTTTCTCTTACAAGTCGTAAGATTCTTACAAGAGTGTTTTCTCCTTACATGTCGAGAGGACTTATAAGTGTCGTTCACCATATGAGGACATTCCTCGTCATTGGTGGAACTTGGTGGGGGAAATCGTTTATTTATGCCCGTAAATTGTATACAAGGGCCAATATTGGACCGTCTGTAGGGCAACTTGGGGAACATGACGGCTTAAGAACAGGTCTGGGTCCCTGTAGCCTAAGGTTTTGAATCCTATGAGCCGTGAGGGTCTCATAGGGGGAGTTCTCCTTACGATTCGAGAGGATCTCGTAAGTGAAAATTTTACGAGATTGCGCCCTTTCGGGTTTTCACAAGCTTGTCGGTAGCCCTGCTGTTTTTACTCACGGTCCCCTTTCGGTTTTTCATCCGCGCCCATTTTGCTTGTGGACATAACTTTTTTTTTCTAACGAGATTGCACCCTTCCGGATTTTCACAAACTCGGGGTAGCCCTGTTGTTTTTACTCACGGAGCCCTTTCAGGTTTTCATCCGTGCCCATTTTGCTTGTGGACATACCTTTTCTTAACGAGATTGCGCCCTTCCGGATTTTCACAAACTCACCGGTAACCCTGCTGTTTTTACTCACGGTGCCCTGTCACGACCCACCCCCAAACACAGACGGTATTGTCCGCTCTACCCGAAACCGCACGGTTTTGTCCTTTTGAATGAACCCGGCGCTACTTCCCAGTAGGTCACCCATCCCAGAATTTCTCTGGCTCAAGCACGCTTAACTCTGGAGTTCTTCAAACTCCGGAGTACCGATTCATCCAAAAGGCGCCTCTGTGTTATAGGAGTGGTATCATTCCATATATGGTATCAGAGCCGGTCCCACAAAAGTAGGTTTGTGGTTCGAGAACGAACCATTGTTCTAAGTGGGAGGAATGTAATACCCCAGGTGGAGTTGGTCCTCAAGCAAGTCACGAATTACTCTAAGCAAAGTGGCGTTATCCATACACCTCTGGTACGATTGTAGATTCCTGGCTTCCATGATACAGCAACCAAACACCAAAGAGGATTAGTATGATAACGGGTTCAACTTATAGATCAAGGATATGAATCAAAAATAGAACTCCAAGTTACTTAAATAGAGTACCGCATTGTAACCATGCCGCGGTATCATAGCTACAATTACATAACTCCACTCAAGTCGCCTAAGTTCTAGAGATAAACAAAGGAAACCAGGTTTTCGAGTCGATATGCAAAGGAGGTTTGCACATCGTAAAAGTAGAACCAGGAGGAGGTTAAGATTCAAGAATGGCAAGACGGTAAGGTGGCAAGACATGTTTCCTAATCACGAGTAATCTGATTCGTATATTGGGTCCAATACCCAACTACAAAAAGAATCAAACTCGATTAACCTATATCCTATGGCTCTGATACCAAAAGAACCATGTCACGCCCCGCTTCCCAGAGTACGCTAAGGTAGGCACGTGACATAGCCAACCATGCTACTTGTGGATAGGAATTATCCTTCCACAGTCACATTACGGCTGTAGAGATATCAAGAACAATAATAAACTATCTAACACATGTCCATAAACCAAAATAAAATGAGTCAAGAATAAATAATGCGGAAGCAAAAGATCCAATACAAGAATAACTGGAATGTATATCCCATAATGCGGGCTCACATCAGGAATGAAAATACTGAAAATAAAAGAACTAACTACTAATGAGTCCTCACTGCTCAGCCTGCTGACTGAAGTACTCCTGCTCGGACTGCAGCAATGGTAAGGAATCTGGGCTATGCAAAACCCAGACGTCAGCGCGTCAGAACATCAAGCAATAATATATAAACATGGTAGCAAGACATGCAAGTATGATCATAAATGGGAAAGCAGGTGTAACAACAATATAAATCAGGGCAGTGAAAGGTAGTGTGCAGTGAGTAATCTAAACTGGTCTATTGGGTTAACTACTCTTAAGTCTTTGAAACCAATTTGATGAATCATCGATGTAACTCAATAGTATCCCGTGCATGCCCGGGATCACGGTCTATGACTCTAGGGCTGAATCCGAGACGTGCGGCAATGCAGTAAAAGGGTAGTAGGTAATGACGAGTGATGTCAGCAGCATCACCCCGGGGCTGGCCTACCCCGTAAGACTGATCAGAAAAGGTAGAGAACTGTCGAGTTACAAGTCAGGTTTCATCATTGATTTCCCCATACCCCTAAGTTATAGGTGTTCAACTCAAGTATTAAATAATCTGGGGCTAATGCCAACACAGGATCAGGTAAGTACAGGTTTGTCTGGATAGACAACAGGAAATGTCCGTAAGGACAACAGGTCAGATTTGTTGGCATTAGTCACAAGATCAGGTAACAGGTAAAGCCATGGTACGTCAGGTCAATTCAGGTAGTATATAGGTCTCATGTCATGTCAAGAGGTGCACGGTACCATGTCGTGTCAAGTAGTAAGTGTAACAAGTCATGTCAGAGGTGCACAAAATGTTGTGTGGGTGCTCATAATCAAACTAACATAAACATGGGTATACAAAACAAGCATGGGGTACTAGTGGAACAATAAAAAATGAAACATGGTGATGTTATATGCAAAAGTACAGATTAAAGCATATGGATGCACAGTTATAGATTAGAGTTAGGGTTGTGGTTTCAACATTAAGTAAAATACACTTAAACCAATATGCAATTGTTAAATCTCGTTATTATGGGTTAAATGATTTAGGGATGCAATTATATATAAAATATGTTCAATAGATGCAAACGGGTGTTTGGGGGTAGAAACTATTTAAAGGTGGTATGGGCTATGCAGATAATTATTAAGTGATTTAAACACGGATGTGGGTACTATGTATAGTAAGACAAAATGCAACATGGTAGGGTTCAAGTTGTAAATTTAAAATGATTTAACCGGACATCGAAATGTCAAATGGAAGCCAATAGCCTTAGGTTTAATTTACAGGTTTAATCATGAAATTAAATATGCATAAAATAATCTAATAGCATGTCGCAAGTTTTACTTGCTTCGACAGATCACGAGGTGGTATACGGAATGTCACGCGTCGGCGGAAAAGTCGCAACGCGCGTACGGTACACGGAATGAGTCCAAACAACGCACAAGGGGATCATACGGGTCAGAGATGCTTGCTGGGTCGTCGTGATCGTCGCCGGCACGGTCGGATTCTGGCAAACCAAGAACGGTGAATAATCAAGAAGGAAATGCAAATTGCATAGAAAAGAAAAAGAAGAATGGAAGAGATCTTACTGTGGTTATGTGTTCGCGGATTCCAGGGGAGTCGGCAAAGGGCGACGACGACGAGGGTTGCCGGCGTGAGGGTTTCCCTACGAGGCTAGGGTTTGGGTGTGCAAGATTTTTAGGGTTCTGCTGTTGGATCTCTTGGTGCGAGGTTGGTGCGAGAAAGGAGAATAGAGGTGAGGGTGCAGGGGAGAGGGAGAGGAGAGGAAGGAGATGGCGATGGCGATGAGAGGTGGTCGGCGGCGATGGAAAGGCGACGTTGTGTTCTTGGTGGGTGTAGGTGAAGTCTCGGGAGGAAATAGAAGAGGAAGAAGATGGAGATGAGGAGGAAGAGAAGAGGATGGAGACTAGGGTGGAGGCGAGGTCGAGGGGATAGGAGTTAGGGTTAGGGTTTGAGGAGGCGGCGGAGAATGGATGGGTTTCTCATGGCGAGGAGATGGCGCTGGGTTTTTAAAAAAAATAGAAGAAGAAAGAAAGAGTGAAGGGAGGTGAGCGTAGCGGGGAGGCGGTGACCAGAACCGAGAAGGGAACAGTAAACGCGAGAGGAGTGAGAGAGAGCGCGAGAGGAGTGAGAGGGAGGGGAGAGAGAAAGGGAGAGACTGTGAGGAGAGAGAGAAAGAGAGAGAGAGAGAGAGAGAGAGAGAGCAGGTAGGGTCGGCGCAGTTAGAGGAAAATTTTGATTGGCTAAGAGAAAAGAAATGAAGAGAGAGGATAGATTCTGATAGAGAAGAGATGAGAGAGATTGAGAAAGAGATGTGGGGCCGGCGCAAATTTTAAAGAAAGAATTTGATTGGCTGGGAAACGAGAGAGAGAAGCTGGGTTGTTTGAGAAAGGATTTTTAAAAATACAAAAAAGATTGTTTCCTGATTTAAAATCAGGAAAGCTTACGAAGAAGGCATCACATACTAGCACGTGACCAGCAGTCACGTGTTGGCACGTGACACTTAAAAGCAGTGGCAAAGGCACATCAGTTCCTTGATCAAATCAAGGAAAAGGCTTCAGAAAAGGTCACGTGCTCACACGTGACCAGGGGTCACGTGTTGACACGTGACGGCAGAACAGCGGCTAGAAGACAAAGTGCAGAAAGCAGAGGAAAGCTCGTTCCAAGGGGTCACGTGGCCACACGTGACCGGCTTTCAAAACCTATCTATTTAACAGAATTAAATTCTGAACAACATTCAAATCTTTCCAAAGGAGAATGATTATTTGGAACCGATTGGATTAAAGATTTAAAGATGATTAAATATCACCTATCTATGGAAAAATCTTGAACTTGGAAAGATTTCCCCTTAAAATCTAACCGAAATAACAAAGGGAAATCTCTGGATTTAAAATCCAATGGTGAATAAAATTCACCTAATAATCCAAAGGACCAGATGAATGATGAATGCAAATCAAATCTCTGAATGAATACAAATCAAATCCCTCAATGAAAGATTCATCAAAACTAATTGATTCTGCTTCTTCTCCTATAAATATGAGCCAAGAGAAACACAGGGGGAGATACAGAGGAAGAGAGATAAAAAAAAAGAAATATAGAGCCTGGAGACTTTGGAAGAATTTGGATCTTCTGCAAAAAAAATCTTAGGTGAGAAAGGGAAAGCCTCTAAAAGAGAATTTAATTCTCAAAAGAGTTTAACTCTTATATTAAAAGAAGAACATAGTTCTCTCTTTAGTAGAGGATCTGCAAAGTGCACATCTCCCCATGAATTGAGAATTTAATTCTCATTGGGTTGAGATCCTGCCATGCAGATCCAAAGCATAGAGAGGGAATGGAAATTTGAGAATTTAATTCTCACAGAATTATAGGAATTTAATTCCTTTGAGATAAAATTAGGGTTTAACCCTATGTTATAGGAATTTAATTCCTTCAGAATGAACAGAATCAGGGTTTAACCCTAGTTAAGAACTTAGTTCTAAATAACAGGAATTTAGTTCCTATAAGAAAGAAGAAATTAGGGTTTCATCCTATGACAGAATCTCATTCCTCAGAATATAAATTAGGGTTTAACCCTATTTAAGAATAATTCTCTAAAAGAGAATGGGAATATAATTCCTCTAAAGCTTTTATTAGGGTTTAACCCTATGATAAAATTCAGTTCTTCACATATATGAGGAATTTAATTCCTACAGGAAAATCAGAGTTCAACTCTATCTGAAAATATAATTCTTCAGAGAAAAATGGGGATTTAATGAAGAATTTAATCAGAAATTGCAAAGAGGCAGGGTCATGTGCTACCACGTGACCCCCGGAAAGATCCATAGAAAAGGGCTTTTGAGGCAATGCCTCACGTGACCCACGTGACCCTTGGCAGAAGCTTTAACGCATAAACACTTAAACGCCCATCACGTGACAGCACGCGATGCTCCAAAGTATTCAATATTCTTAGCAGAACAAATAAAGGGGAGGGCGCCCTCACGTGCTACCACGTGACCCCTCTTACCTTAGTGCTTAACGTTAAATGGGACCCTCTGAATCCAGTGTTTAACACTGTTTTGCCTTAGTGTTCAACACTAATCGAAGAGCCCTTTCTTGCAGTGTTTAACACTGAATTTCTTAGTGTTTAACACTAAATTAAATCTCTGTTAACAGAGTTTAACATTAATTTTCTTAGTGTTCGACACTAAATTAAAATCTCTTTCACCAGTGTTTAACACTGATTATCTTAGTGTTTAACACTAATTTGAGATCTCTGTTGCTAGTGTTTAACACTGATTTGTTTTAGTGTTTAACACTAATTTGAACCCCCTGTTGCTGGTGTTTAACACCAACTATCTTGTAGTGTCAAACACTAACTTGTTCCCAGTGTTCAACACTGCTGGTCTTTAGGGTTTAACACTAACTTTAGCCCAAGTGGCTAAGTGTCTAGAGGCAAAGCCTCTCCTCTAATGGACCAACAGAGGGCCAATATCCTAAACATGATTGGACTTAGCCCAAGCTGGCCATAAGTCCTCAATTCAAATTCAACTGAGCCAATGGGCTCATAATATAATTAATTGGTCTTGGTTCCGAATTGGGCCAAAGATTATTTAATCTACCTCGGTTTAAGGGTACATCTCTTCACTCCTTTGATACTCGGCGTTGAAATTCCTCAACGTCTTCAAAGAGGTGATGGGTCCCGATGACCACATATTGATACGGACTGTGGAGTCCTTAAATCCACGGACTATGAGGTCCTTAACCTTGACCGGGATGTCTTAAAACTAACGCCGGACTGTGGAGTCCTTAAATCCATGGACTATGAGGTCCTTAACCTTGACCGGGATGTCTTAAAACTAACGCCGGACTGTAGAGTCCTTAAATCCACAGACTATGAGGTCCTTAACCTTGACAGTGATGTCTTAAAACTAACGCCAGACTGTGGAGTCCTTAAATCCACGGACTATGACGTCCTTAACCTTGACCGCAACGTCTTAAAACTATCATTGGACCGCAATGTCCTTAAACTACCTATTGACCGCAATGTCACTAAACTAAACAACAGGGCTCCCTTAATTGCTCTATTGTTGGATCTAAATGATCCCGTTAAGTCGATCTTAGTCTAAAAACTAGGCTAACGTATTCTTAACAAACGTTTAAGTTGATCTTAGTCCTCAACGAGGCTAACGTATCCTTAAACCCAAACCCCCAAACCCAAATCTAAGATAATACGGATTTGGACTAGTCCACGCCCTACGGGCGACGATATAACTCAGTCTCCGTATACAATCCACGGGCAACTAAACGCAAAATAAACACACACAACACGAAGTGACCATCTGGAGAAGGAGAAAGTGGCTACCGCGATGCGGTAGCGTAATTAACTGCAGGGGCTTGCGCCTGCAGAGAAGAGCGTCCCCACAATCAAAAACCCCTCAAGCGAGGGGGAATCTGATGAAGTCTGCTACATCGGCCGCATCCGTCTAAACCTCCGATACACGGTGCCATAAATCAACTTGGCATCTTCGGAGAGGTGGACGGATAGCACCAATTAGCATCTGCCCTGAATCTCAGGCGAGACGTCCTCACGTCGTCGCCGTCTTTCGGAGGGGAACAGATTCTGGCACGCCCGGTGGGACCTTTTCCTCTTTCCACTCCACACTTCGTGTGTCGTGTTCGCGAACCAAACACGGTTCGCTAATGGTTGCCCTTAGGTTTCAAGCTACTAAGACTTGGCGTCTTGCTTATTGCAGAAAGCAAAGAATCAATGGCTTCCACTTGTGCGAAATGCTCCAACTGCAACTGCAACCGGCGCTCTGCCTCGCCAGGAGGTGTAGCCTACGGACCCCAAGCTGCTTCGCTATTCACAATGCCTGTGGAACAGGTCACTCAAGCCACCACAGGATTGTTTTTCGGGACCATGGTCCCGCCAATGAGCTTCACCGCTCCTGTGCCAACACCGGAAACTCCTAAGAAGTCGGTCTTCGATCGGCTTAAAGCTAATGCGGCCCCTCTCAACGGGTCGTCCAACTCCAGCTCCTCGGTCTTCGCCAGACTGGGCCAAAATTCCTGTGGGCCCACAATGAAGCTTGCAATCCCAGAGAAGGTTATTCCGAAGAGGATAACCATCCCTGCTCCTGAAGTCGTCAAGGCGGATTCCCCTGCCAAAAAGTCGGTCTTTACAAGATTGACGGCTCCAGCTCCCGCTCCTGCTACCCAAAGGGCATCAGTCTTTAACAGGCTAACACCAGCAGCGACCCCCCACATACACAGGGGGCAAGACGAGACTATCGCCCTCACTAAGCCGGTTCCATTAGCACGACGCGCTCGACCTCGTTACTGGCGCCGAGTAAGGAAGGCCGGAGGCAACTCCCCTCCTAGGCTAACTCCTCCGGCCCTGATGGCAGAAGTTAATGCTGCTGTTCCAATTGGGAACAGTTTTGAGATGCTAAATAAGGTGCGTAGGAATTCTCCTACCGCGATGCTAAAGAGGTCTCCCCCTCCGCTGAAAAAGGCTGTAAAAGTAAAGCCAGAACAGCCCCAATCTCCTCAACGGCTGTCCTCCCAGATCTATAAAGTCTGGCAGCAGACCCGAGACTCGGTGATCGATCCAAATTTCTCCCACCAGCACAAGAAGTTGAAAATCCAACAGGAAGTCAGTCACCAGGCTAAGCCACGAAAAGCTGTCTGGGTGCCCACTTCAACGGCCCCCTCAACTTCCATTGCTCACAAAAAAAGAGGCCAGAGAGGACCCCCGGGCCTGCAACGAAAGCTAAAAGCGTTGAGCCCAGACGCCCTAAGGCTGGGGGTAGGATGGTCCATACTGTATACATAGCGTCGGGGAAGGAAGACAGCCGTGCGTCTACAGGTCATAGACCGCTTACACGGTCGGTGACCAAAGCTCAGGAGCAACAGCAAAAGCTCCAGGAAATGATGATCGCAATGGCCGCGCTTACTGGACCGAAAGAAAGCCCCGAGGTGTCCTCGGATCAGCAACAAGAACAGGAAACCGACGCCGAGTTCCTCCGGAGGATACTGGAAAAGAAAGATAGAGAGGCTGCAGAACAAGCGGCCAATATAAAACAAATAGCCCACTTATTCCAGGACATGGTGGGAATGATGATTCAACAAGACCCACCTGCTGAGGATCCTCCGATCGTCCTTGAAGACGACAAGGGAGAAACGTCAAATCCGCCACCGGCTCCTTCAACGGCCAAGGAGGAGACAATCTCCAAGGCTGACTTGGACGACTATATAGCCCAACAAATCCGGGTTCATCATGCAATTGAGGCAGCTGGTCAAGTCGTAAAAATGGGGCGACCATATCCGAGCTGGTACGACCAAATCAAATACCCGCCGGGTTATACAATACCAAAATTCCACGTATATAAAGGGACCGGCAATCCCCACCAACATGTTGCCTAGTTCAGGGCCTTTTGCGGTAACACCGGCGGTGATGATAAACTGTTGCTTCGCCAATTCGTGGGCAGCCTATCAGAAACGGCGTTCGAATGATATTCGGAACTCCCGAACGATTCTATCAAGACGTTCGCTGAATTGGAGTTGTTATTCACTCAGCGATTCGCAAGCGCCAGCGAACGCACTCCAATAACGGCATTGATTAATGCCAGGGTGAAACCAGGCGAAACGTGGGTCCAGTATGCTATACGCTGGCGAAATTTGTGGTCGAAATGCGAACAACGCATTGAGGAAGCGCCTGCGGTGGGCATGTTCGTGGGTACCCTAGACCCTCATGCAACTATCTCCCAGTTTATGATGTTCTTTAAGCCAACCACATTCCAGGCCCTAATCGACAAGTTGGCCCAGATGGATCAGATGGGTCACAGGCCGCCTCCCCGAAGCCAGAACCTCGGAATGACAAGGGTAAAGGGAAGGCAACCTTCGTTGCGAATGCTCAGCAGCAACCTAGTGCCCCAAGGCTGGCGGATCAACTGGAAGAAAGACGCCGGTATTATAATGAAAAGATGAAGCGTCCCTACTCGTTCCCACAGGATAAGACAAAACGGTTATTCGAGCTGGCAGTACGCAACAGACTTATAAACCTGCCAAATCCAAGGCAACCGCCACAACCCACTAAGGTGAACAACCCCAACTATTGCCCCTACCATCAAACAGTAAGCCATCCGATTGAGGATTGCTTCGTTTTTAAAGGATGGATTGAAGATCAATACCTCCAGGGGAAGTTTACACTATCCGAAAAGTGGAAAGTGAACCGGCCACAGCCGCATACTCCTAAGAAAGCAGATACACCGGGGGCAACCTGTTCCTTTATTGAAGAAGCTCCATGGGAGGTCGTGCTGTCAACTAAAACCAAAAGAATGCTGAGGGAACTTCATGCGTGCCCGACGGTCGAATGGAAGGACCCGCTGGAACCCCAGATCATTGAAGGAATGCTGAAGCCGCGCCCAACTACAAAGAGCGGTGGTGATGGCCCAAGTACTCACGCCCAACCGTCAAAATCTTCGAAGAAAAAGAAAAAGAAATCTAAGAAGCCCGTGAAGCCTGGAGACAAGCGCACGAACTTGCAGAAGCAAATCGACGCGCTGGAAGAATACAATCAAAAGGCGCGGACTCCCGTCACGCTACAAGAGTTCCTCAACCACGTCTTTCAGGAGGAAGATGATGGAGAGAGCTCATCGGAGGAATCCGAGGGATATGTGGTGAGTTGTCATGTGATTTCCCACTCGGAAGATGAGAAAACTTCTGGCACCGAGAAACTGGGGGCACAGCCTGAGCCAGAACTTGTATGGCCAACAGATGAAATGACCGACGCCTTTCTAGACGAGATTCGTTTGGAGAGTAAAGCCGATCAGGAGCGTGAGATGGCTGCATCGGAAGGAGCCAAGCGCAGGCGACTAAACGAAAGAGTCGAAGCACTCCCGCTAGATCAAAAGACATCTGATGCGAATAAAAACAAGTACAAGACGAGGAAGAGGTTCGCCAAAGCCATGTCAGTAGGGATGAAGCTACCACCCTCGGAAGAGAACGCGTTCGATGGGGCGGAAAGACACCCTAATTATTGCTCATATCATCGGAAAATTTCACACCCTACGGAAGAGTGCGACGCCTTTAGGATATGGTGGCAGGGATATGTTGTTCACCGGCAACATTTTAAGCGCATGAAGCGCAAGACTCGTCGGGAGCAAAAAGGTACGGCCGAAGGACACAAAAGAACTGCCGGCAATTGTTACATGGTCGACGCCGGAGGATCGCAAGTTCTAACCTTAGGAAGCGACTCTGATGAAAAAATGGCTTTGGGCCCTCTCTTTAAAGAATCCGTTTTAGGGAAAGAAGAACCGGAGGCCTGCGAAAACATCCAGCTGCGCAATCGCACGCTCCCGGAAAAGAATCTCGGGCCCGCAAATAGAAAAGATAAGGGAAAGGAAAAGGTCACTGAGGATATCACCTTAGATGACCAAGTCATGAAAGAATTGGCTGCCAAAGATCCTCCCAGGAAGGGTAAAGTGGACTACAACATCCTAGCGCACCTAAGAAAGCTACCTTCTCAGCTCAGCATTCTCGACGCCCTCCTATTATCAAAAGAAGCGCGAGATTCATTAATCAAGGCGTTACAAGAACCCGAGCAATTCCAAGACTTCCTCGCCGCGGAAAGGATGAAGGATGAACTGGAAGAAGTGCACACGGCCGACATCACTTTCGGTGACGAAGACCTTCTCCTCGGGACGTGCGACCATAACCGTCCCCTATACGTCTCCGGATACTGCCACGATATCAAGATAGGCAAAATCCTGGTTGATAATGGATCTTCCGTCAATTTCCTTAATGTTCGGGTGTTGAAGGAAATTTGCATGAGCGTGCAGCACCTCGCTCGTGACAAAATAACCATCTCCAGTTTCGACTCCCAATCGTCACGGACTCTCGAATCCGTAATACTAACATTACGCTTTGGACTACTCGTCACGGACATCAAATTTCACGTCATTGACGCCAAGACCTGCTACAACGCCTTGCTCGGTCGTCCTTGGTTACATGAGTACAACATTATCCCTTCTACACAGCATCAGTGTATGAAATACTTTAAGGATGTCTTCGAATATACCGTAACAGGTGAGCTGAATCCATTTTCCGTGAACAAAGTCCGCAAGTACGAAGATGCGAAGTACTTTTTGCCAGATTTCGAGGATACAGAAAGGTGTCGCAAGCCGGAGAACAAAGCCGCCGCCACCATCCCTGTTTTCGGGAGCGATAACGAAGAAGGAGAAGAGATAGTTTACGCGGGTCCGTCCTGACGCAACAACCCGGGACCGTCCGCCCCCATGTTGGTCTTCGGAAGTGACTCGGAAGATGAAGTTAATGCCGTGTTCTCCAATCGGTCGTCAATACAAGCATCCCCTGGCGATGATCAGAGTTTACAGGTCACCATGGTGCCGCGGAAATACTACAAGGATCTCGACGCACTTCAAGCTCACAATGTGCAGGACCTGCAGACGTTTTACGTCCCTCCCAGGCGAAAGGGTGAAAAGGTGATCCTATTCTACCAATTCACAGAAACGAGAGTGGAGAAAGAGATATGGCATGACGTGGATGTTACACTTTATAGGCTCCAACCCCTCCGTTTGCCCAGATACTACACAAATGGACTAAAGAGGCTATTGAAGCGCTAAGGGGTACCCTTAAAACAGACTGTTCGACAAGCTCGATTCTACAACAGGATTTGGGATGTCCCTGGAACTCAGCGCAAATTGCCCAACGGGAGAATGGAAACGCTCGGCCTTGGATACGTGAGGTCCGGTAAACGGGAGCGAATCCACGGTAGCTACGCCGTATATAACTTCGATGAGGAGGAAAACGCCCTGTCCAGCAATGCCAACCCCTCGTCAAAACTGGATCCTACAAGCGAAATGCCGAGTCCGTCATTTGAACAACGAACGGGCAGGCTTATCAGGAAAGCGGGTCAAACGGCTCAGGAAAATCACAACCGCGAGATGGCCATCTATGAGAAGGCCAGGACGCAACGTCTGTTTCAACAGGCTGCAAAAGACAAAGGTACTCCTGCCTGTCAACCCGTTGTACAAAAGGCCCAACGCAGAGGCAGAAGTAAGTCAAGAGGCAGAAAAAGAAGTCGA
The DNA here is from genome assembly GCA_030015575.1 of Agapanthus africanus. Classification (NCBI taxonomy): domain Eukaryota; kingdom Viridiplantae; phylum Streptophyta; class Magnoliopsida; order Asparagales; family Amaryllidaceae; genus Agapanthus; species Agapanthus africanus. The sequence goes on along the minus strand of JASDDO010000028.1, from coordinate 88,108,086 downwards.
CAACAGCGACGCAAGATTAGAGAGTCGTGTGATCGGGCATTGCGCGGTCCTGATTTGTCCCTCATGAAGAAGATGAGTCAAGCGTATTCCTTCCCTCGAGACAAGACGAAGAAGCTTCTTGAGCTCGCTATAAAATATCAAATGATCGCACTTCCGGAGTCTAAGCACCCTGAGCAAGCTAACAAAGTTTCCCATCCGGGCTATTGCTCTTATCACCGAGCCATAGGACACCCTATCGAAGACTGCTTCAAGTTCAAGAACTGGGTCGAAGACCAGTACCAGCAAGGCAGATTTGCTTTATCCAGCAGTTGGAGGGTAACGCCGCCACAAAAGCACAAACCCAAAGCCGCAAGAGCAGAGTCAGATCCACATCGGTCTTGGAAGCGGATTCGCACTTATCACATGATTACAATATTAAAAGAAGAGCCCGAGAACATGGATGACCTTCCCTGATGCTTTGAGAACAGCAATGATGAGGTGATCTCAGAATTTCCACCAGCTCCGAAAGAACTGGAAGATGGCATACATACGACTGCAGATAACCTCAAAAAGATTGAGTTGGGATCGGAAGATGATCCACGACCAACATTCGTTAGCGAGCTACTATCTGAGGAAAGGGTGGCGGCGTTAAGAGACGTGCTTCTATAGCATAGAGATTGCTTCGCGTGGAACTATTCCGAGATGCCAGGATTAGATCCAGAGATTGCGGTACATAAATTAGCAATATCCCCGGATATCAAGCCAGTCAAACAAGCGCCGAGACGGATGCGGCTTGAGCTTGAAATGAGCATTAACGCCGAAGTCAAGAAACTAATCGATTCCGGGTTTATCCAGGAGGTATAGTATCCTGATTGGGTCGCCAACATCGTCCCGGTAATGAAGAAGAATGGGACAGTCCGCATATGCGTGGACTTCCGAGATCTCAATAAAGCCTGCCCGAAGGACGATTTCCCGGTACCGGTCACCGAGCTGATGATAGACAATACGTCCACTCATGAGGTCTTCTCCTTTATGGACGGTTCATCAGGGTACAATCAGATAAAAATGCATCCCGAAGATCAGAAACACACCGCTTTTCGGACTCCTTTGGGTATATTCTGCTACAAAGTTATGCCCTTCGGTCTAAAGAACGCCGGTGCTACCTATCAAAGGGCCATGACAAAGATCTTCGATGATCTCATACATGAAATCGTCGAGTGCTATATCGATGACCTCGTAGTGAAGAGCAGGTCATACGAAGAGTATTTAGAGCATCTGAAGACCGTATTTCAACGCCTTCGGCAATATAATTTGAAGATGAATCCCCTCAAATGCGCGTTCGGAGTCTCCTCGGGTAAATTCCTGGGATTCATCATCCGACACCGAGGTATCGAAATAGATCCATCTAAGATCAAGACGATCATCGAAATGCCATCCCCAAGGACTCTCAAACAGCTGCGGTCTCTCCAGGGGAAGCTTGCGTACACCCGGCGGTTTATCGCCAACCTGTCAGGTAAGTGCCGTCCTTACAGCCACCTGATGAAGAAGGGAACCCCGTTCGTCTGGGACCAAAAATGCCAGAGCGCGCTAGATGACATCAAGCAGTACCTGCAGAACCCGCCGGTGTTAGCTGCTCCAGTCAAGGGAAAGCCTCTCATTCTTTATACAACCGCCCTAGAAGGTTTTTTAGGCGCATTATGGGCGCAAGAGAATGACCAGGGGAAAGAAAGAGCACTCTACTACTTAAGTCGAGTTCTTCTGGGGGCAGAAAGCAACTATTCTCCCATTGAAAAACACTGCCTGGCGTTGATCTTTGCGATAACAAAGCTCAGGCATTATGCATTGGCGCACGAAGTCCGTCTCATCTCGAAAGTGGACCCCCTTAAATATTTGATGTCGAAGGCTATATTGACAGGTCGACTCGCTAAATGGGCTCTGCTCTTGATGGAGTTCTCGATAACGTATCGACCTCTCAAGGCAGTGAAAGGCCAAGCCATCGCCGACTTCCTCGCTGAGCATCCGATACCTGCTAATTCTCCTCTGCATTGCGATCTGCCAGATGAACATGCGTTTGATGCGATCGACCGAGGTGATACCCGATGGGAGCTTTATTTCGATGGAGCATCTTTCATGAAGAAGCGCAGACAAAGCACCCCTATAATCAAGTCGGGGGTAGGCCTCATCTTCGTGACCCCACAAGGAGGAATAATGCGCTTCGCTTTCTCCTTAACAGAGCCGAGGACGAATAATGAAGCCGAATACGAAGCTTTGATAGCAGGCCTCGAGATTGCCATTGACATGGGAATTGAAAACCTCCTCATATACGGGGATTCTCAACTGGTCGTTAGTCAAGTAAACGGCGACTACCAAACGTGCAAACCGGAGTTGGTGAAGTACGGTGAAAAGGTGCAACAACTATTGACCCAAATTCCCTCCTATACTTTGGAAAGTATACCACGCTGGAAAATAGCAAAGCAGACGGTTTAGCTAAGCTCGCTAAAGAACTGGCTGACGAGAACCTTGATGACGTTAAAATCGTGGTGCAAAGCCGTCGGGTGCTTGCCCCAGCAGAAATATCTCCGGAATCATCCGAAGAAAAGGGAGTGATTGAGCAGACGACTCTACAAATAAAATACCGTGAGAAGGCTGAGGACTGGAGGGAAGTCTTCATAGACTACTTTAAGTCCCACCGAATGCCCGAAGAAGCGTCCTCAAGACATCAGCTTATGAAACGAGCTCTATCTTTCGCTTTCGTCAATGATACTCTATACAAGAGGTCATTTGACTCTCTGTGGTTGAGATGCTTAGGACCTGACGAAGCAGAAAGAGTCGTTCAGGAAGTTCATGACGGAATCTGTGGTTCTCATCAAGCAGGCCCGAAGATGAAGTTAAAAATTAAACGGATGGGTTACTACTGGCCCACGATGATCCAAGACTGCCTCGAATATGTGAAGCAATGCCACTCATGCCAAATCCATGGAGATTTCATCCACCAGCATCTGAATCCACTACATCCAACGGTGGCTATCTGGCCATTCGAAATGTGGGGAACTGACATAGTCGGCCCCATCGAACCGGCATCGTCCAGGGGACACCGTTTCATCTTGGCGACGACTGATTACTTCTCCAAATGGTCGGAAGCAGTACCGCTGAGGGAAGTGAGGACGAAGAATATCCTCCACTTTTTCAAAACGCACGTCATTTACCGGTTTGGAACTCCACGGCGGATTATCTCCGATAACGGGCCAGCCTACAGAAGCCATAAGATTAGCCGCTTCGCGCAACAGCATAATATAAACTGGAGATACTCCTCAGTTTATAATCCACGAGCTAACGGTCTGGCCGAGGCTTTCAATAAGACCTTGACAAAGATCATAAAAAAGACGGTGTCCTCAAATAAGAGGGACTGGCATGAGAGACTGCAGGAGGCTCTTTGGGCATATCGAACTACGTTCAAGACGGCCACGAACACGACGCCATACGCATTGGTATTCGGTACGGAAGCGGTACTCACCCTCGAGAGGAAAGTTGCTAGTTAACTTGGTATAATCCAATCTAGATCAGAGCACTGCAAGGTGAGCAGCAGAAGGAGCAGGAGAAGCTCCTTCTCTACGAGTGGCAGTCCACCACGAGTTGACAGGCGAAGAAAATGCTCACCTTCGGCTTGAGGAGCTTGATGCCCTTGATGAAATACGGCTCGTAGCACAACAAAACTTGGAGGCTTATAAAGAAAAGATGACGTGCTCATATGAAAGATTGACCCGACCGAGGACATTCCGCCAAGGCGAACTCGTGCTAGTGGTCAAGAGGCCTATGATCCCCAATCACGCCAAGCGGGGAAAATTCGAGTCGAACTATGAAGGCCCGTACATCATAGACAAGCTCTATCAGGGTGGAGCCTATCTACTCATGGATATGCACGGTGAAAGGCCTTTCAGGCCGATAAATGGCCGCTTCCTAAAGAAATACTACACTTAATGAGCCACAGCCTAGGTTAATGATAGATGACGACGATTATGTCCGCTCGCTATCTTCCTAAGCTCAAGCTCTATAAGTGGTAGTTGGCCCTCCCGAAACGTCCTTAAAACTACTACCGCAGCATCCTTAGGCTGATGAGATAAAAAAATAAAATAAATAATAATAAAAAAACAAAAAAAGGTATGTCCATAAGCAAGAAGGGCACGGATGAAAACCCGAAAGGGCTCCGTGAGTAAAAACAGCAGGGCTGCCGGCGAGTATTCGTGAAAACCCGAAAGGGCGCGACCTCATAAAAAAAATAATAATAAAATAAAAAGAATAAAAAAAAACGGTATGTCCATAAGCAAAGAGGGCACGGATGAAAACCCGAAAGGGCTCCGTGAGTAAAAACAGCAGGGCTACCGGCGAGTGTTTGTGAAAACCCGAAAGGGCGCAACCTCGTTAAAGGACACTTGCGGGGTCCTCACGACCCTGTAAGGAGAAACCACCCGCGTGAGATCCTTACGACTCACAAGGGAGCAACACACTTAGGGATCCTCACGATTCCTAGGGAGAAAATACACTCGCGAGATCCTCACGACTCGTGAGGAGAACTCTCTTATGGAACCCTCACGGCTCATAAGATTTGAAAGTCTTAAGTCACAGAGACCTAAACCTGTGCTTAAGCGAAACCCCCACAAACTTCCAATATTGCCCTACAAGTGGCTCAATACTGACCCTTGTATACAATCCACGGGCGCGAATAAACATTTCCCTAACTAAGTCCCATCCGAGACTGGGGATATGTTCGCATGGTGAATAACCCTTATAAGTCCTCTCGACTTACAAGGAGAAAATCCTCTTGTAGGATCCTTACGACTTACAGAGGAACAAACACTTAGGAATCCTCACGATTCTTAAGAAGAAAACACACCCACAAGATCCTCATGACTTGTAGGGAGAAATAACTTCGTGAGACCCTTACGGCTCATGAAGTCAAAAGCCTTAGTCGACAGGACCCTAACCCTGGTCGCTAAGCCACCTTTGTTCGACATCGACAGAGGCAAATGATGATTCGCTCCTGGCAATATCCCAGTTGTAGCGGTGCTGATGCCGAAATTGGTGTCTACTTTAAGATTTACGGCGAAAAGTCAGCAAGCCACACATGCATACGAAATAGCCGAAATGATGGGGCGACTTGCAATAAAAATAGCAAGTAAAAATGTATGCATGAAAAATAGCCGAAATGATGGGCAACTCGCAATAAAAAGCAGCGAGTAAAAATGAAATAAATAGCCGAAATGATTGGGCACCGCGAAAAATAGCCGAAATGATAGGGCAATCGCGACCTTCGCGATATAAAAGCTGAAATGATAGAGTATCGCGGAAAAAGAAATAAAATAAAAAAAAGAGAAGTTTTAATTTATGCCCTACAGGTGATGTTACATCACACCCTGTATACAATCCAAGGGCATGAACAAAGAAGTGATCATACTCCCCCCCCCAGGTTTCATCAAAGAAAGAAGCCAAATCTCGACGAGCCGCAAGTGACCTAGAGATCATCTCAACACTTGTCTCGTAATAACGGACACAACTTCAAGCAAAGAGGAACAGCGGCAACCCCCCAGTTCCATGGCTCGGCGATACGCATATCACCAATAGTTTAACCCCCGTTCCGTGAGATGTGGATACAATCAGCAAAATTCCTGGTTACGTGGAACGCGGATAACGTCACTCTTTGACCCCATGGAAAACGTCCAGAGCGGATCCTGGTCCTCGCAGAGCACGGCAGTGAACCCGTGTGAAGCATCCAGAGCGGAGCCTAGTCCTCGCCGAACACGGCAGTGAACCCGTATGAAGCATCTAGTGCAAAATTCCTGGTTACGTGGAACGAGGATAACGTCACTCTTTGACCCCGTGGAAAACGTCCAGAGCGGATCCTGGTCCTCGCAGAGCACGACAGTGAACCCGTATGAAGCATCCAGAGCGGAGCCTAGTCCTCGCCGAACACGGCGGTGAACCCTTGTGAAGCATCTAGTGCAAAATTCCTGGTTACGTGGAACGCGGATAACGTCACTCTTTGACCCCATGGAAAACGTCCAGAGCGGATCCTGGTCCTCGCAGAGCACGGCAGTAAACCCGTGTGAAGCATCCAGAGCGGAGCCTAGTCCTCGCCGAACACGGCAGTGAACCCGTGTGAAGCATCTAGTGCAAAATTCCTGGTTACGTGGAACGCGGATAACGTCACTCTTTGACCCCGTGGAAAACGTCCAGAGCGGATCCTAGTCCTTACAGAGCACGGCAGTGAACCCGTGTGAAGCATCCAGAGCGGAGCCTAGTCCTCGCCGAACACGGCAGTGAACCCGTGTGAAGCATCTAGTGCAAAATTCCTGGTTACGTGGAATGCGGATAACGTCACTCTTTGACCCCGTGGAAAACGTCCAGAGCGGATCCTGGTCCTCGCAGAGCACGGCAGTGAACCCGTGTGAAGCATCCAGAGCAGAGCCTAGTCCTCGCCGAACACGGCAGTGAACCCGTGTGAAGCATCTAGTGCAAAATTCCTGGTTACGTGGAACGCGGATAACGTCACTCTTTGACCCCGTGGAGAACGTCCAGAGCAGATCCTGGTCCTCGCAGAGCACGGCAGTGAACCCATGTGAAGCATCCAGAGCGGAGCCTAGTCCTCGCCGAACACGGCAGTGAACCCGTATGAAGCATCTAGTGCAAAATTCCTGGTTACGTGGAACGCGGATAACGTCACTCTTTGACCCCGTGGAAAATGCCCAGAGCGGAGCCTGGTCCTCGCCAAGCACGGCAGTGAACCCGTGTGAAGCATCCAGAGCAAACACCGGACTGTGGAGTCCTTAAAATCCACGGACTATGATGTCCTTAACCTCGACCGTAATGTCTTAAAACTAACAATCAACCACCCTGATTCTGTACTGATTCTACCTTGGTATAAGGGTACATCTCTTCGCTCCTTTGATACCTAGCGTTGTAATTCCTCAACGTCTTCAAAGAGGTGACGGGTTCCTGCAACCAAACATCGGACTGTGGAGTCCTTAAATCCACGGACTATGAGGTCCTTAACCTTGACCGTGACGTCTTAAAACTCATGTCGGACTGTGGAGTCCTTAAATCCACGGACTATGAGGTCCTTAACCTTGACCGTGATATCTTAAAACTAACATCGGACTGTGGAGTCCTTAAATCCACGGACTATGAGGTCCTTAACCTTGACCGTGATGTCTTAAAACTAACATCGGACTGTTGAGTCCTTAAATCCACGGACTATGACGTCCTTAACCTTGACCGTGATGCCTTAAAACTAACATCGGACTGTGGAGTCCCTAAATCCACGGACTATGACGTCCTTAACCTTGACCGTGATGTCTTAAAAGTAACATCGGACTGTGGAGTCCCTAAATCCACGGACTATGAGGTCCTTAACCTTGACCGCGATGTCTTTAAACTACGACACCCTGGAAACCATCCCAGACCAACCCCTGACCCCGCGTAACACGGATAAGGGCGACCACATCCAGCACTTGCAGGTCCTCACGACCTGTAAGGAAGAAAACTCTCTTGTGAGATCCTTACGACTCTCAAGGGAAAACCCTCTTAAGAATCCTCACGATTCTTAAGAAGGACTTACACCTACAGGATCCTCTCGACTTGTAGGGAGAAAAACTCTTTATGAGACCCTTATGGCTCATAAAGCGCAAAAGTCTTAGGAAGCAGACCTTAACCCTGAATCCTAAGCCATCGCTGACCTACGAGGAGATCAAGATAAATTGTCCGCAAAACACATTCAATAAAAAGAGACACGCCATTGAGAAGAAAAATGTATCTTTTATTCATAAACCAAAATGGATACAAAGTACAATTCATGAAAGAAACAAAAAGAAAATACTTTCATCCATGAGTATGTACAAAAAAGAAAGGAAAAGATACAAATGTTTCAAACTGGTGGACGATTTAGCAGCCTAGTCAGCTCATCCTACTTTTGTTGGGCCACGGCCTCATGATTTAGGATCGCCAGAAGACGGGCCTCCGCCTGAGCCTGCTGAGCCTGATACGAGACGATCCGGCCTTCAAGCTCTTTCTCGGTGGCCTTATGAGCCTCGACCCTCTCACGAGTGAACGTGGCAGCTTTATCAGGAGTCACCACCTCCCTGATAGACTCTTGAAGCACCCGCCAGAGTTCATACGCTTTGTTGGCCTTGGCAGTAAGACTCGCTTGAAGCTCGCTCAGCGCTTTAGAAGCCAGCTCCCTCTCCGAGAATTTACGGCCGAGCCTCTTCTCGCGCGATGTCATGTTTGCCGCACACCGCGCTATCAGCCCCCGCAAGTCCGCCTTCGCAGCCATGACCTCCGAGGAATGACGGGAACAGTCAAGTGCGTGCAAGCAATCCTCCACCTTCCGACAGAACTCCACCCAGACTCGCACCACCTCTTCTCTATGGTAGGTGGCAAGAAAAGGAAGCGAACCGTTAGCCTCGGCTGCAAATGCTTCAGCTGTGGTTGCACTGCCAACACGAAGCTCCTCGATCAAAGACGACAGGGAGACAAGGCTCAATTGGGCCAAGCGTTCTGAAGCTCGCAAAGCATAAGGGCCAGGCGGCATGACGAAACGTGACTCCAACGCTATTGGAGCCGGCAAGGCTGTTCAGAGTTGAAAGATATTAGTAAGACTCTTAAGCAAAAGAACAAGTGAGGCTATACCGGAATGCCACTTACCTACGGTCATGCAAGTAGGAGCTGAGGGTTCCCCTGGCCCTTCGAGAACCCTGACCTCATCATCGGCCTCCAAAACTGTAGAGAACATCAATGTTAATGCGCAAAATAAAAACGATGCTATGGGAAGTGATGAACAACACCCACCTTGTCCAGACGAGAGGACGATGCGTTGAGGAGATACCGCCTGCGGAGCGGCCAGTTCCAAAAGACGCTGGAAGGATTGCCGAGGAGACAGATCGACAATGGAGGCCGCCAGTCCACGCAATTCTGAAAAGACAAAAGAGTTCAGGTAACAGAAAGATTACTAGCTCAAAACGTGGAAGGTTACCTTCGACACTCCTCCCATTCTGAGCCGGGGGGATAGCAGCTTCAACGGCCTCTATCGTGACCTCAGGCTCCAACAAAGGGAGGGTAGTCCCGACTACCTCCATCTCGACCTCTGGGCCGCCTTCGGGTAGAGTCATTGGGACGGCGATCACTGAGGGAACCTCTCCCAAAGGAGCAAGTACCCTGGAATCAAGAGCTACCACCGGAGAGTCTATTGCGAGAGGAATAGCATTGTTGGCCCTATCCGCATCGGGTAAAGCCGCATCGGGAATGTCAACGGGCTCTAGCTGCAGCAAGCCAGTGGGGATCTCTCCCATCGCCGAAGACTCTGCACAAGTCCCACAAAATAAGGATACATATATACAAGCATAAGCAATCTGAAGAACTGCAAAGAAATATAAGAACATACCAATGCGCAGGGAAGCCTTCAGTATAGCTTCTTCAAGCTGATGCTCCTTCTCAAGGAGGCGTGCTCGCCGAGGTTCGAGGGTAGACTCATGGCCATCGGTCCACAGGGAAAGCTCGTCCGCAGCATCCTCCGAAGCGGCCTGTTTCAGGGCCCTTTCTCCCCATTCCTCCAGAGGGCCAATGAACCGCCGCCGAATCCATGAGGGGTCTTCGTAAAAGATTACAGCGGGATAAGGTTTCTTCGGAACCCTGGCATTATGAGACACGTCTTTGGAGCGACGTATGGCCTCGGCCAACTGTGCGGCTTCCTCATCGGCTGAACTCGGGAAAAGAAGTCCAGCGTCTGACTCTTGCGCGGCTAGCGACTCATCTGGAAGTATGGGCTCCGACTCCGTTAAAGAATCAAGTAGGTTGGTGGCCACCCTCTTCCGCCTCTTAGATCCAGAACTGGCCGCCGAAGACGACCGCTTCTTTTCTCGCGGAACTTTGGTGCGGCGGCGACCCACGTCGCCTTCAACACCATCGTACCTATTACCCTCGCTTGGTGCCACAACCGAGGATGACACCGCCATTGTCGATGCCACAAGAGGCAATGCTGCCGCAGGCGGTGGTGCTGCTACTGGGGCCCGTCTACCCCGTGATCGGGTACCTAAAGGCATACCTGCTGTTGGAGTAAGGTCCACCCCTGACTCCCCCGGAATGATCGCGGTGCCAATCTCCCTCAGAGGGAAGCAAACCGGAGCCCTCGGTCGCAGCTTAGCTCCCGGAACCTGAGGAGAGGCATCATGACCAAGAAGCACCCTTCTTTCTTCAAGAATAATCGGGTTCACCCGATGGAGATACCATCCCGTAAACGCCCCCACGCACCGGGGTGTATGCTCAGCTTCAGGGATCATAAAGTGGGAGCCGGTGTTCAACCTCACGAAATGATGTGCGGCATCGCGAACGGCATCAAGTGAAGGGACCGGCGCAACTATGAAAGCCTCAAAGGGAACGCTCTGGTCGTATCCAAGCTGTCGAGCGAAGCGATGCGGATTGTACCGCATGAAAAGAGCCGCGCTGTCCTGGCGGAATACCAAATAGCCTGGTCTAATGGTATACAAGTGCACGACCTCCCGAGGCCTCAGAGAGGGTCCATAGTTGCTGAACTGGACCTGAAGGAGAAGACAGGACCCGATCGTTAAAAACCAGCCCGCCAGCGGCAGCGTGAGGAGAAATCAGCACCCGAATAGCCCCGAATTGAGTCGGGTCGGCGGCAGAAGCATCCACCAATCGCATAAGTTGCGGGAAGGGGTAGGCGTCGTAGAACGCGGGCCTCTGATGCATAGCGAAAGCCCCCAGCACATGCATTTCGACCCAGGACGTGAAATAATGAAGCGAAAAGTTTACTACATCCACGCCGGGAATAGAGGTATTAGCTGCGGTACCCAACCCATGATAAAGGTGCGCCAAGGCCAGGATGCCGATGGCCAACCGTGTCCCCTCAGCGATACAATAAGCCGGGTAGATAACCGAAGCTCTCATAAAACGACGATGCATGGGGATGACAAACCAACTGAGCCAGACACTAACAAACCCCACGAAGAACGTCTCCTCGTCCATGCCGGGAGAAGCGATGGATTCAAAAGACGTCGGCGACATAATAGGGATGTAGTACTGTGGTAGATCCGATTCAGTGATCGGCAGCTTCTTCGGACCAAACCCAAAGGGGTCTCTAATGTCGGCAAACTTCGGAGCGGTCTTCGACAAGACATCCTCACGAAGGAAACAAGCAATGAAGCTCTTGAAAGTAACTCCCTGCTCTTCGGATTCGGTGAACAATCGGTCGAAGATACCTAGCGCCTTGATCAAACTGGGACGTTTGTGGCGGATGGCATTCTCAGCAGACAGGCCGTCGACCGGAGCGGGCTCGGGCTCAAATATGTACTCGTCAGAGGGCAACAACTCCTCATACAGACTACCCCTGATTGGAAATCCTGAGATGTCATAGAATTCTGCCAGAAAGATCGAGACCTCGCGATCTCCTAGAATGAAAGTGTTGGTGGGAAGATTCCATTGGTTCAAGAACGCCTTAACCCACCAAACATGCAGAGATTGGTAGTGAAACAGCGACGCATATATCTCCTGGTAAAGCCCGACCTTTTGCAGCCGCGCACGATGGGCAGAAAGAATGTAGCGAGCCCAGAGAAGGTAGCCCGTAGGGTGTCGAGGAGTGAGCCCTATCTTATAAATTTGCCCCCACGGGTGGGCCTTACCCTGGCAAATACGCCGCCCCAAGATATCTATAGCCGGGATCGGATGGTTCGGGATACCGATCGTCAAAGGCTCGAGCCTCCCCGTTGAAGTCCAGTTGGGCATCTCCACAGCAAAAACCGTCCTTGGAGGATCCATCGGCAAAAATGGGAAAGTGGGCTCTGTCGGTACTGCGCAAAGGAAACTCCGGCGACCCTGGATGATATGACTGTACCAAGATCCCCATAGGAGTAAGTTGGTGCAGTTCGGGTCATGAGCCCGGATCATCGCCATCGCTTCCTCATCAGATGGTGACTGAGGAAAAGAAGCCTCCGAGCGAGCGAAGGGAAAGCATGGAACAGAAGCCATCGCACCTAAAACAAAATAAAGGAAAACTGTTAAGAGTGGAGCCAGCAATATGTATGTATATATATCTACACACATATATGGGCATAGATATATGAAGACAGTTGAAGAAAGCGACAGAGGACTTGTTTGGTAGGACCATTGGCTACAAAACATATGGGCCCCATAGAATCAGGATGACGGCTTGTTAATAATGAGGCCAAGTAGTTATAATAAAACAAAGGGAATATCCTCATTTAATAAAAGAGCGGGTTCAAGTAACCCTACACGTTTCTCCCCTAGAGGACAAATTTGCCTTGGTCTCTACAACAGATCAAACGAGATCATGGGAATTAAATTCCCACAGAAGACATCATTACAAAGCTGCTGTCCCATTAATTACAGAATGACAACCTAGGGCAAAGAGACCCTAAGAAGCCTCCATGGGAAGAACTCAGTCCTTCATAGGAATTAAATTCCTTATTAAGAAAAGGGAATTAAATTCCCAAAAGCATTTTTTCTGTAAACGGAGTTAAACTCCATGGATCATCGTCTAAGCCCTAAGAGATCTACAGTTTGAAGGTTAGGTGGTTTTCTGTTCTTATGGAAAAACTTGAAGAAAAAATGGGTTCATACTCAGAAAGGGGTAAAAACCCTTGTTTTGGATTTAAAATCCAGAGGAATGTGAAAGTTCACTGTTTGTCCAAGAACATTACCTGAGGAAAAGGATCACTTGAACAGAGTTAAACTCTGAAGATGGTTTCAAGACAGAGAACTAAGCTCTGGGAGAAGAGAATTAAATTCTCAGAAAAAAGTTTGCAAGGAGGAAGACAAGCAAAGTGGAGGCGTCTCTGAAATGACCCCTATATTTATAAGATGGGATGGAAAACGCTTCATCTCCCCAAGTCCCTAGGGGGATCCAACGGTCACCAAGGTGACAGCGTTGCACTCACGTGCAGACACGTGAGAACAACGCTGTGGGGGCATTTGTTTCCTGATTTAAAATAAGGAAAGCTTACGAAGAAGGCATCACATACTAGCACGTGACCAGCAGTCACGTGTTGGCACGTGACACTTAAAAGCAGTGGCAAAGGCACATCAGTTCCTTGATCAAATCAAGGAAAAGGCTTCAGAAAAGGTCACGTGCTCACACGTGACCAGGGGTCACGTGTTGACACGTGACGGCAGAACAGCGTCTAGAAGACAAAGCGCAGAAAGCAGAGGAAAGCTCGTTCCAAGGGGTCACGAGGCCACACGTGACCGGCTTTCAAAGCCTATCTATTTAACAGAATTAAATTCTGAACAGCATTCAAATCTTTTCAAAGGAGAATGATTATTTGGAACCGATTGGATTAAAGATTTAAAGATGATTAAATATCACCTATCTATGGAAAAATCTTGAACTTGGAAAGATTTCCCCTTAAAATCTAACCGAAATAACAAAGGGAAATCTCTGGATTTAAAATCCAATGGTGAATAAAATTCACCTAATAATCCAAAGGACCAGATGAATGATGAATGCAAATCAAATCTCTGAATGAATACAAATCAAATCCCTCAATGAAAGATTCATCAAAACTAATTAATTCTGCTTCTTCTCCTATAAATAGGAGCCAAGAGAAACACAGGGGGAGATACAGAGGAAGAGAGATAAAAAAAAGAGAAATATAGAGCCTGGAGACTTTGGAAGAATTTGGATCTTCTGCAAAAAAAATCTTAGGTAAGAAAGGGAAAGCCTCTAAAAGAGAATTTAATTCTCAAAAGAGTTTAACTCTTATATTAAAAGAAGAACATAGTTCTCTCTTTAGTAGAGAATCTGCAAAGTGCACATCTCCCCATGAATTGAGAATTTAATTCTCATTGGGTTGAGATCCTGCCATGCAGATCCAAAGCATAGAGAGGGAATGGAAATTTAAAAATTTAATTCTCACAGAATTATAGGAATTTAATTCCTTTGAGATAAAATTAGGGTCTAACCCTATGTTATAGGAATTTAATTCCTTCAGAATGAACAGAATCAGGGTTTAACCCTAGTTAAGAACTTAGTTCTAAATAACAGGAATTTAGTTCCCTTAAGAAAGAAGAAATTAGGGTTTCACCCTATGACAAAATCTCATTCCTCAGAATATAAATTAGGGTTTAACCCTATTTAAGAATAATTCTCTAAAGGAGAATGGGAATATAATTCCTCTAAAGCTTTTATTAGGGTTTAACCCTATGATAAAATTCGGTTCTTCACATATATGAGGAATTTATATCCAACAGGAAAATCAGAGTTCAACTCTATCTGAAAATATAATTCTTCAGAGGAAAATGGGGATTTAATGAAGAATTTAATCAGAAATTGCAAAGAGGCAGGGTCACGTGCTATCACGTGACCCCCGGAAAGATCCATAGAAAAGGGCTTTTGAGGCAATGCCTCACGTGACCCACGTGACCCTTGGCAGAAGCTTTAACGCACAAACACTTAAACGCCCATCACGTGACAGCACGTGATGCTCCAAAGTATTCAATATTCTTAGCAGAACAAATAAAGGGGAGGGCGCCCTCACATGCTACCACGTGACCCCTCTTACCTTAGTGCTTAACGTTAAATTGGACCCTCTGAATCCAGTGTTAAACATTGTTTTGCCTTAGTGTTCAACACTAATCGAAGAGCCCTTTCTTGCAGTGTTTAACACTGAATTTCTTAGTGTTTAACACTAAATTAAATCTCTGTTAACAGAGTTTAACATTAATTTTCTTAGTGTTCGACACTAAATTAAAATCTCTGTCACCAGTGTTTAACACTGATTATCTTAGTGTTTAACACTAATTTGAGATCTCTGTTGCTAGTGTTTAACACTGATTTGTTTTAGTGTTTAACACTAATTTGAACCCCCTGTTGCTGGTGTTTAACACCAACTATCTTGTAGTGTCAAACACTAACTTGTTCCCAGTGTTCAACACTGCTGGTCTTTAGGGTTTAACACTAACTTTAGCCCAAGTGGCTAAGTGTCTAGAGGCAAAGCCTCTCCTCTAATGGACCAACAGAGGGCCAATATCCTAAACATGATTGGACTTAGCCCAAGCTGGCCATAAGTCCTCAACTCAAATTCAACTGAGCCAATGGGCTCATAATATAATTAATTGGTCTTGGTTCCGAATTGGGCCAAAGATTATTTAATCTACCTCGGTTTAAGGGTACATCTCTTCACTCATTTGATACTCGGCGTTGAAATTCCTCAACGTCTTCAAAGAGGTGACGGGTCCCGATGACCACATATTGATACGGACTGTGGAGTCCTTAAATCCACGGACTATGAGGTCCTTAACCTTGACCGGGATGTCTTAAAACTAACGCCGGACCGTAGAGTCCTTAAATCCACGATTATGAGGTCCTTAACCTTGACCAAGATGTCTTAAAACTAACGCCGGACTGTGGAGTCCTTAAATCCACGGACTATGAGGTCCTTAACCTTGACCGTGATGTCTTAAAACTAACGCCGGACTGTGGAGTCCTTACATCCACGGACTATGACGTCCTTAACCTTGACCGCAACGTCTTAAAACTAACATTGGACCGCAATGTCCTTAAACTACCTATTGACCGCAATATCACTAAACTAAACAACAGGGCTCCCTTAATTGCTCTATTGTTGGATCTAAATGATCCCGTTAAGTCGATCTTAGTCTAAAAACTAGGCTAACGTATCCTTAACAAACGTTTAAGTTGGTCTTAGTCCTCAACGAGGCTAACGTATCCTTAAACCCAAACTCTCAAACCCAAATCTAAGATAATACGGATTTGGACTAGTCCACACCCTACGGGCGACGACATAACTCAGTCTCCGTATACAATCCACGGGCAACTAAACGAAAAATAAACACACACAACACGAAATGACCATCTGGAGAAGGAGAAAGTGGCTACCGCGATGCGGTAGCGTAATTAACTGCAGGGGCTTGCGCCTGCAGGGAAGAGCATCCCCACAATCAAAAACCCCTCAAGTGAGGGGGAATCTGACGAAGTCTGCTATATCGGCCACATCCGTCTAAACCTCCGATACACGGTGCCATAAATCAACTTGGCATCTTCGGAGAGGTGGACGGATATCACCAATTAGCATCTGCCCCGAATCTCAGGCGAGACGTCCTCACGTCGTCGCCGTCTTTCGGAGGGGAACAAAGATTTTAGTGGTTAAATGAAAATAATTTATGGAACTGTAAAAGATTAACAAAAGTTTTAAAGGTAAAAATAAAATATTAATTAAATTTGAATTTAGGCGAGATACAAAATATTCCAAAACACGTCCGGATCGGGTCTAAAATTTCAGATTTGAAATACGAAAATTTATGCAAGTTCCCAAAATTTAAAATGAAAGATTATGTAATGAAAAAGCATACCCCCAAGAACGGACGCACGTACGTGCGCGTAGCCATCCAAACACGTCCGTTTCACTGAACGGGACGAAAACAAGATGCACGGACGCTACCACAGGGTTAGGAGTATCATGCAAGCCATGTTATGTATTTTTAAATTATTTTACGTGACTTAAACTATTATATGCAAAATACGCGATGCTAGAGTATTCTATAACTATGAATCAACAGGCTCAAACAAGCGGGTCGAAAGTAAAGTAAACTACCATTCGAATCCAAACACGATAAATGAATAAAATACCACAAACAAACAAATACGGCAACAAAAATTGGTATAACTGAACTCGGTTGTTACATTATACCCAACTACAAAAAAAATTTCGTCCTCGAAATTCCAAGAACACAAAAGGATAAACGACCAACAAACTACAAGAAAAGATGGGGTAACTTCTGCCGGATTTCATCTTCCCGTTCCCAAGTTGACTCTCCATGTGAGCGATTACCCCAAGAAACAAGTACAAGAGAGATAACTTTGTTCTTAAGAACATTTTCTCTTCGATCCATATTCGACATCGGTCGCTCCTCAAAAGTCAAATCTTCTCGTACAGTCAGCTCCGAATGATCCAATACATGTGTTTCATCTCGAACATATTTACGGAGTTGAGATAAGTGGAACACGTCATGAACATTCGCCAAGGACTGCGGTAACGCCAATCGATACGCTACCTCACCAACATGCTCCAAAATCTCAAAAGGTCCAACGAATCGAGGACTGAGCTTTCCTCGACTTCCGAAACGAATCACCCCTCTAGTCGGTGATATCTTCAAGAATACTAAATCACCCATGGCGAACTCCAGAGGTCTTCTCGTACCTGCCCAACTCTTTTGTCGATCTTATGCTGCTTTCATATGATTTCGGATAGTAGTAACCTTCTTAACTGTCTACACAACCAAATCTGGTCCCAACAATCTTCGTTCACCGTCATCGTCCTAACAAACAGGTGAACAACACTTGCAACCATATAAAGGTTCGAATGGAGCCATCTGAATAGTCGTCTAGAAACTGTTATTGTAAGAAATTCCACTAAAGGTAGATGATCCTCCTATGAACCCTTGAAGTCCAACATGCAAGCTCTCAACATATCTTCAAGAGTTTGGATCGTTCTCTCCGACTGGCCATCTGTTTGAGGATGATAAGCTGTGCTAAACTTCAAATGAGTCCCCAAACTTTCCTGTAAGCTCCTCCAAAAGTGTGATAAAAAACAAGTGTCACGGTCGGACATTATGCTCACTGGTACACCATGCAATCTTACAATCTCCTGCATGTACCGTTCTGCCAAAGTTTCTGTCGATTGACCAACTCGAAAAGGAATGAAATGAGCTGCCTTGGTCAAACGATCAACAATCACACGAAATCCATGGTTATATGTTCCCACTTCCACTGAGGAAATCGAAAGTGGTTGCAATAAACCAGCAACCCTTTGATGTTCGGCCTTAACTTGCTGACACACCAAGCACTTTGCTACAAAACGGGCAATTTCCCGTTTCATGCCATCCCACCAGAATTGTTGTCGTATATCTCGGTACATCTTCGTGCCTCCTGGATGTATGGAGTATGCTGAACTGTGCGCCACCTTCATAAGTTCTTCACGAATATCTCCCTTTGGCACATACAAACGGTTACCATATCTCAACGAACCATCTTCATGGATCAGTAAGTCTGTTCTCAGTCCAGCCTCAACCTGTTCTCGAAACTTTTGCAATCTAGGGTCCTGCGATTGTGCTGCATTAATATTCTCGATCAATGACGAATGTACCTGCAGCTGCATCAACTGTCCCGAAGAATACGGTAGCACAATCTCCAAATCAAATCTTCGAAAGTCTTCAATGAGTTCCTTCTGTGCAGTCAACATCAGAATTGCTAGCAACCGACTAAGCGCATCCGGCACAACATTAACTTTCCCCGGATAGTACTTAAGATCAAGATCGTAGTCAGTCATCAGCTCCAACCATCTACGTTGCCTCATATTAAGCTCCTTCTGCGTGAACACATACTTCAAGTTTTTATGATCGGTGAAAACCTCGACCCTTTCGCCCAAAAGGTAGTGTCTCCAAATCTTCAGAGCGAAGATCACAGCTGCAAGCTCCAAGTCATGAGTTGGGTAATTATTCTCATGAGTCTTCAACTGTCTTGATGCGTATGTTATAACCTTCCCATGCTGCACAAAACACATCCCAATCCTTTCCCAGATGCGTCGCTGTGAATCACCAATCCGCCGGAATTGTCTGGCACGGTCAGAATAGGAGCGGTTATCAATCTCTTCTTCAATGCCTCAAAAGCTGACACACACACCTCTGTCCACACAAAAGGTACCTCCTTGCGCGTAAACTTGGTCAATGGCTCCGCCAGATAAGCAAAGTTCTCCACGAACCTTCTGTAATACCCGGCTAGTCCAAGGAAGCTTCTTATCTCCGCAACACTCTTCGGAATCGGCCAATCTCGAACTGCTGCAATCTTTTCGGGATCAACAGCGATTCCATTGCCAGACACTACATGCCCCAAAAAATTCACTTCTTCAAGCCAAAATTCGCACTTGCACATCTTTGCATATAATTTTTTTTCTTGTCTCAACGTCTGCAGTGCGATCTTCAAATGTTCTGCATGCTCTTCAATACTCTTCGAGTATACCAGAATATCATCAATGAACACCACTATAAACTGGTCCAAGAATGGTGAAAAGATTCGGTTCATCAAGTCCATGAATATCGCTGGTGCATTCGTTACTCCGAAGGGCATCACTAAGTACTCGTAATGTCCATACCGAGTTCGGAACGCCGTCTTGCAAATATCTTCTGTTTTAACTCGAACCTGATGATATCCGGATTGCAAATCCACCTTCGAGAATACCCTCGCGCCACTAAGCTGCTCAAATAATTCGCCAATGCGAGGGATTGGGTACTTGTTCTTAATATTCACCCGGTTTAATTCTCGATAATCTATGCACATTCTCCTTGTGCCATCTTTCTTCTTGACTAGAAGAACTGGAGCTCCCCAAGGTGAGTTACTGCTTCGAATCCAACCCTTCTTAAGTAATTCAGTAACCTGCTTCTTAACTTCTTCCAACTCCACTGGTGCCATTGGATAGTACGCTTTAGAAACTGGCGTTGCACCAGGAACAAGATCAATTGCGAACTCCACATCTCGTTTTGGCGGAAAACCCGAGATGTCTACGAACACGCCCATGAAATCTCGAACTACAGTTGGCGCTTCAACCTCTATTGCCGAAAGAACATTGTCTTGCCGTCCTAGCTCTACACTCGACTGGTCCGACAGAACAGCTAACTCCAACCACCTCTGGATATCCGGGGATCTGGAAATTCGCTTTCTTTGCTCTACACCCAATGTGAGCGTGAAAAGTGCCGAGAAAAATCCATTCCCAAGATAACTTCATAACTGCCGGTATTAATCATCGAGGAAACTGTGAAAAGCTCATGTCCGCCAACAACAGAACAATTCCTACACCCTCTACTAGTTATGATTTTCCCATTCCCAGTGTGTATGTCCCAATAACTAAACAGGGTCGTGCAAGTAATCGAGAGTATAGTGATAAACTTGGACGACATAAACAATGGGGTGCACCAGAATTGAATAATGCTAATGCGAGAAAACCATGAACAAGTAGGGTACCTGAAACGACTTCCTCTGAGGCTTTAGTCTCTTCAGCCGTCAGGGTAAAAGCTTGAGCCTGATTAGTTCCCCGATTTAACTGCTCCTGGTCCGGAAACTGCTTTTGCGGTGGCTCCCGAGTATCCTCCTTCAATCTTAGCTTTGACGGACAGGTATCGACGGTATGATCAGTTGATCCACAAATCAGACAAAGTCCAAGCCTTTTACGACAATCTCTTCGATAATGACCCGGTCGTTGGCAGTAATCGCACAACACCCTTCCTTTTTGCTTGGGCAAAACTGGCCTCCGAACATTCTCTTTCTTATGAAGTTTCGACGGACAAGCATGGATAGTGTGATCCGCCGATCCACAAACCAAACAGAGTCCCTGCTTATTTCGGCAATCTCTTTGCACATGTCCGGTAAATGGCAGTAGTTATAAATCACGCTCCTTTTCCGATTAGCAATGATTGTTTTCTTCATTGGTGCTACGCCGCGTCGGTTCACCGGAACACTTCTACGTACGGGCGTTTGGTTTGGTGCAAACGCTGGCTTCAGCTCGGTCTGCTGCTTGTGGTCCTCAAGCAAGTCACGAATTACTCCAAGCAAAGTGGCGTCATCCATATACCTCTGGTACGATTGTAGATTCCTGGCTTCCATGATACTGCAACCAAACACCAAAGAGGATTAGTATGATAACGGGTTCAACTTATAGATCAAGGATATGAATCAAGAATAGAACTCCAAGTTACTTAAATAGAGTACCCCATTGTAACCATGCCGCGGTATCATAGCTACAATTACATAACTCCACTCAAGTCGCCTAAGTTCTAGAGATAAACAAAGGAAACCAGGTTTTCGAGTCGATATGCAAAGGAGGTTTGCACATCGTAAAAGTAGAACCAGGAGGAGGTTAAGATTCAAGAATGGCAAGACGGTAAGGTGGCAAGACATGTTTCCTAATCACGAGTATTCTGATTCGTGTATTGGGTCCAATACCCAACTACAAAAAGAATCAAACTCGATTAACCTATATCCTATGGCTCTGATACCAAAAGAACCATGTCACGCCCTGCTTCCCAGAGTACGCTAAGGTAGGCACGTGACATAGCCAACCATGCTACTTGTGGATAGGAATTATCCTTCCACAGTCACATTACGGCTGTAGAAATATCAAAAACAATAATAAACTATCTAACACATGTCCATAAGCCAAAATAAAATGAGTCAAGAATAAATAATGCGGAAGCAAAAGATCCAATACAAGAATAACTGGAATGTATGTCCCATAATGCGGGCTCACATCAGGAATGAAAATACTGAAAATAAAAGAACTAATTACTAACGAGTCCTCACTGCTCAGCCTGCTGACTGAAGTACTCCTGCTCGGACTGCAGCAATGGTAAGGAATCTAGGCCATGCAAAACCCAGACGTCAGCGCGTCATAACATCAAGCAATAATATATAAACAGGGTAGCAAGACATGCAAGTATGATCATAAATGGTAAAGCGGGTGTAACAGCAATATAAATCAGGGCAGTGAAAGGTAGTGTGCAGTGAGTAATCTAAACTGGTCTATTGGGTTAACTACTCTTAAGTCTTTGAAACCAATTTGATGAATCATCGATGTAACTCAATAGTATCCCGTGCGTGCCCGGGATCACGGTCTATGACTCTCGGGCTGAATCCGAGACGTGCCTCAATGCAGTAAAAGGGTAGTAAGTAATGACGAGTGATGTCGGCAGCATCACCTCGGGGCTGGCCTAGCCCGTAAGACTGATCAGAAAAGGTAGAGAACTGTCGAGTTACAAGTCAGGTTTCATCATTGATTTCCCCATACCCCCAAGTTATAGGTGTTCAAGTCAAGTATTAAATAATCTGGGGCTAATGCCAACACAGGATCAGGCAGGTACAGGTTTGTCTGGATAGACAACAGAAAATGTCCGTAAGGACAACAGGTCAGGTTTGTTGGCATTAGTCACAAGATCAGGTAATAGGTAAAGCCATGGTACGTTAGGTCAAGTCAGGTAGTATATAGGTCTCATGTCATGTCAAGAGGTGCACGGTACCATGTCGTGTCAAGTAGTAAGTGTAACAAGTCATGTCAGGGGTGCACAAAATGTTGTGTGGGTGCTCATAATCAAACTAACATAAACCTGGGTATACAAAAAAAGCATGGGGTACTAGTGGAACAATAAAAAATGAAACATGGTGATGTTATATGCAAAAGTACAGATTAAAGCATATGGATGCACAGTTATAGATTAGAGTTAGGGTTGTGGTTTCAACATTAAGTAAAATACACTTAAACCAATATGGAATTGTTAAATATCGTTATTATGGGTTAAATGATCTAGAGATGCAATTATATATAAAATATGTTCGATGGATGCAAACGGGTGTTCGGGGGTAGAAACTATTTAAAGGTGCTATGGGCTATGCAGATAATTATTAAGTGATTTAAACACGAATGTGGGTACTATGTATAGTAAGACAAAATGCAACATGGTAGGGTTCAAATTGTAAATCTAAAATGATATAACCGGATATCGAAATGTCAAATGGAAACCAATAGCCTTAGGTTTAATTTACAGGTTTAATCATGAAATTAAATATGTATAAAATAATCTAATAGCATGCAGCAAGTTTTACTTGCCTCGACAGATCACGAAGTGGTATATGGAACCTCACGCGTCGGCGGAAAAATCGCGACGCGTGCACGGTACACGGAATGAGTCCAAACAACGCACAAGGGGATCACACGGATCAGAGATGCTTGCTGGGTCGTCGTGATCGTCACCGGCACGGTCGGATTCCGGCAAACCAAGAACGGTGAATAATCAAGAAGGAAATGCAAAATGAATGGAAAAGAAAAAGAAGAATGGAAGAGATCTTACTGTGGTCATGTGTTCTGGGATTTCAGGGGAGTCGGCAAGGGGCGACGACGATGAGGGTTACCGGCGTGAGGGTTTCCCGGCGAGGCTAGGGTTTGGGTGTGCAGGATTTTTAGGGTTCTGCTGTTGGATCTCTTGGTGTGAGGTTGGTGCGAGGAAGGAGAACAGAGGTGAGGGTGCAGAGGAGAGGGAGAGGAGAGTAAGGAGATGGCGATGGCGATGAGAGGTGGTCGGCGGCGATGGAAAGGCGACGTTGGGTTCTTGGTGGGTGCAGGTGAAGTCTCGGGAGGAAATAGAAGAAGAAGAAGATGGAGATGAGGAGGAAGAGAAGAGGATGGAGACTAGGGTGGAGGCGAGGTCGAGGGGATAGGAGTTAGGGTTAGGGTTTGAGGAGGAGGCGGAGATTGGATGGGTTTCTCGTGGCGAGGAGATGGCGCTGGGTTGAAGAAGAAAGAAAGAGTGAAGGGAGGTGAGCGTAGCGGGGAGGCGGTGACCAAAACCGAGAAGGGAACAGTAAACGCAAGAGGAGTGAGAGATTGCGCGAGAGGAGAGAGAAAGGGGAGAGAGAAAGGGAGAGACTGCGAGGAGAGAGAGAAAGAGAAGAGAGAGAGAGAGAGAGAGAGAGAGCAAGTGGGGTCGACGCAGTTAGAGGAAAATTTTGATTGGCTAAGAGAAAAGAAAGGAAGAGAGAGGATAGATTCTGAGAGAGAGAAGATGAGAGATATAGAGAAAGAGATGTGGGGCCGGCGCAAATTTTAAAGAAAGAATTTGACTGGCTGGGAAACGAGAGAGAGAAGCTGGGTTGTTTGAGAAAGGATTTTTAAAAATACAAAAATGATTTTAGTGGTTAAACGAAAATAATTTATAGAACTGTTAAAGATTAACAAAAGTTTTAAAGGTAAAAATAAAATATTAATTAAATTTGAATTTAGGCGAGATACAAAATATTCCAAAACACGCCCGGATCGGGTCTAAAATTTTAGATTTGAAATACGAAAATTTATGCAAGTACCCAAAATTTAAAATGAAAGATTATGTAACGAAAAAGCATACCCCAAGAACGGATGCACGTACGTGCGTGTAGCCATCCAAACACGTCCGTTTCATTGAACGAGACGAAAACAAGATGCACGGACTCTACCACAGGGTTAGGAGTATCATGCAAGCCATGTTATGTATTTTTAAATTATTTTACGTGACTTAAACTGTTATATGCAAAATACGCGATGCTAGGGTATTCTATAACTATGAATCAACAGGCTCAAACAAGCGGGTCGAAAGTAAAGTAAACTACCATTCGCATCCAAACACGATAAATGAATAAAATACCACAAACAAACAAATACGGCAACAGAAATTGGTATAACTGAACTCGGTTGTTACATATTCAGCCTCGTTGTTTGTTCTTGGTTCCATTAAGGAAAGGGCGAAACGCATTATCCCTCCTTGCGGAGTCACGAAGATGAGGCCCACCCCGGATTTGATTATAGGAGTGTTATGCTTCCGCTTCTTCATGGAAGATGCTCCATCGAAGTAGAGTTCCCATTGGACATTATTTCCTTCCTCCTCCCCTTCGATTGTGTCGAACGCATGTTTGTCTGGTAATTCGCAATTTAAGGGAGAATCGGCTGGTATCGGATACTCAGCGAGAAAGTCGGCGATGGCCTAACCTTTCATTGCCTTGAGGGGTCGATACGTTATCGAGAACTCCATCAAGAGGGGGGCCCATTTGGCAAGCCTTCCTGTTAGTATGGCCCTTGACATCAGATATTTGAGAGGATCCACCTTTGATATGAGATGGACCTCATGTGCCAAGGCGCAGTGCCTGAGCTTCGTTATCGCGAAGATTAGTGCCAAACAATGCTGTTCGATGGGGGAGTAGTTGTTTTCTGCCCTCAGGAGAACTCGACTCAAATAGTAGAGAGCTCTTTCCTTTCCCCGATCATTCTTCTGTGCCCATAGCGCGCCTAGAGAACCTTCAAGGGCCGTTGTGTACAGGATGAGGGGCTTTCCTTTAACCGGAGCGGTCAATACCGGTGGGTTCTGCAGGTATTGCTTGATTTCGTCCAGTGCACTTTGGCATTTATGATCCCAAACAAGCGGGGTCCCCTTCTTCATTAGATGGCTGTAGGGGCGGCATTTGCCGGAGAGGTTGGCTATGAACCACCGGATATACGCAAGCTTTTCTTGGAGAGACCGTAGTTGTTTAATTGTTCTTGGCATGGGCATTTCCATAATTGCCTTGATCTTTGATTGGTCTATTTTGATGACATGGTGTCGTATGATGAATCCTAGGAATTTGCCTGAGGAGACTCAAAACGCGCATTTCAGAGGATTCAATTTTAGATTGTATTTCCGAAGACTCTGGAACATTATGTTCAAATGTTCCCAGTGTTCCTCGTACGATTTGCTTTTTACCATAATGTCGTCAATATAGCATTCGACAATCTCATGTATGAGGTCATCGAAGATCTTCGTCATAGCACTCTGGTAGGTAGCGCCTGCGTTCTTCAAACCGAAGGGCATCACCTTATTGCAGAATATGCCTAGCGGAGTTCGGAAAGCGGTGTGCTTTTGGACTTCAGAATGCATTTTTATTTGATTGTAGCCTAAAGATCCGTCCATGAAGGAGAAGACCTCATGAGTGGAAGTTTATCGATCATCAACTCGGTAACAGGTACCGGAAAGTCATCCTTCGGACAAGCTTTGTTAAGGTCCCGAAAGTCCACACAGATGCGCACTGTCCCATTTTTCTTCATCACTGGAACAATGTTGGTAATCCAGTCAGGATACTGAACTTCTTGGATGAAGCCGGAGTCAATTAGTTTCTTGATTTCGGCGTTGATACTCATCTCGAGTTCGAGCCGCATTCTTCTTGGCGCCTGTTTGACTGGCTTGACGTCGGGCGATATAGCCAGTTTATGCACCGCTATTTTTGAATCCATTCCCGGCATCTCGGAATAGTTCCATGCAAAGCAGTTTTTATATTGCATAAGCACGTCCTTTAGTGTGGCCACCTGTTTTTTAGACAACAGCTCACTGACGAACGTGGGTCTCGGCTCTTTTTCCGTCCCTAAGTCGATTTTTCTCAGGTTGTCCGCCGTAGTGTGTATCCCATCTTCCAGCTCTTTTGATGCTGATGGAAACTCTGAGATCACCTCATCCTCATCTTCATTTGCGAAGCACCTGAAGGAGTCATCTATAGTCATGTGCCCTCCCACCTTTGAGAGTATTACCACATGGCAGGTATGGGTTTGCTTTCATTCTTGACGTTGAGCTGGTCCTGTTCTCACGGTATAGGTCTTCTTTGTCTCATGCTTTTGCGGCAGGGTTACCCTCCAGATGTCGGACAAAGCGAACTTGCCTTGTTGATATGGTTTTCGACCCAGTCTTTGAAGGTGAAGCAGTCTTCAAGGGGATGACCTATTGCTCGGTGATAGGAGCAATAATCCGGATGATGGACCTTATTTATTTGTTCGGGATGCCGAGACTCCGGAAGCGTCATCATTTGATACTTCATGACAAGATGGAATATTTTCCATGTCTTGTCTTGAGGGAAAAAGTATTCCCGACCCATCTTCTTGATAAAGGACGGGTTCCAACCATGTTTTTCTTGATAGCGCGGCTTCTTAGATATACCCTGTTGTTTGCGAACGTTGTTTGCGCTCTTTGTCTTATTTTTTCCTCTTTTTCGGGATTTTTCCTTCTTGCGAGGACATACAGCGAGATGGCGATGGAGGGCATTGTAGTCTTCTTCCTCTGCGGACTGCTGGTTGAGGCATTGTGTCCTGACCATTTCATAAATAGCCATTTCACGACTGTGGTTATCTCGAATCTTTTGACAGGCTTCTGTTTCTAACTTGTCAATTTGTTCTTCAAACGATGGACTTAATGTTCCTAGAGCGAGATCTCGTTCTGTTTCAACGTCACGGCTATTTGAAAGAGCATTCACTTCTTCACCGGAGTTGTTTATGACGCGGAAGCCATGAAATCGCTCCCGTTTCTTGGACTGAACGTATCCGAGCCCAGTTGTCTCCATCTTCCTGTTGGGCATCTTTCACCGAGTCCCAGAAATGTCCCAAATCTTGTTGTAGAACTGGGCTTGTCGAGCAGTTTGTTTGAAGGGTACGCCTGTTCCCGCCAAAATTTTCGGCCAAGAGCTATTTGTTCATTTATAACCCTTATAAAAAAGGGAGAGAGGAAAGAGGAAAAGAATTCACAGTTGGACATCACGTGTAAAACACGTGGGCACTCATATGAAAAGCATATGAGTGCTGAACATAAATAACCAAAGGCCAAACAAGTATCACGTGTAAAACAAGTGGGCGCTCATATGCAAAGCGTATGAGCGCTGAAAATAAATAACCAAGGATCAAACAGGCCTCACGTGTAAAACACATGGGCGCTCATATGCAAAGCATATAAGCGCTGAACATAAATAACCAAGGGCCAAACATGCATCACGTGTTAAACACGTGAGCGCTCTGAACATAAATAGACTAAAACCCATATTAGGAGTCGCGTGTTAAACACGTGAGTTCTTTTGCCGCTCACATGCAAAATATGTGAGCACCCCAATTTAAAATGTTCCTATCAAATTCTAGAATTAAATTCTATTTGGGAAATATTTTCTTGAACTTCCTTAAACTAGAAAGATCTTCTCTGTTAAATAGAGAATCCTTGGACCAAAGATCCAGTGGTGATCATATGATAGAATAAAAATCTATCATAGAAAAATATTTTCCTAATCTTATAACAAGAATAAAATTCTATGTTAACAAGATATCTATATTTAGAAAATATATTTCTGATCTTGTTAGACCATAAAGATTTGATAGAATAAAATTCAAATCTTGTTAAAATTAACAAAATATTCATAATTTTGTTAAACAAATAAGAAATCTTCTCTGTTAAACATAGAGCCTTTGGATTAAAAAATCCAACGGTGAATAAAATTCACCGATTGATCTAAAAGATCATAGAATCAATTATGATCTCTCAATGAGGGATTCTCTTAACAAATTGATTCTTGTTCTTCTTGTATAAATAGGAGCGAGGAGAAGAAGAGAAAGACACACGGAGAGAGAGAGGAAGAAAATTACAGAGAGAATTTAATTCTCTAAAAAGAAGAAGAACTCCTCCCAAAAGCTCCCACAAAACAAAAAGAGAATTTAATTCTCAAATCAAGAGTTTAACTCTTCTCAAAGAACTTAGTTCTTCCTCTGGTTAAGATCTACAGAAGCAGATCTCCCCACAAGTTGAGAATTTAATTCTCATCGGGAAAATTTTGTCATACAGATTCAAAACCTAGGGGAAAGAACTAAGTTCAAAAGAGTTTAACTCTTACAAAACATATGGGAATTTAATTCCTCTGAAACTAGGGTTTAACCTTTTAAAAAGAATTTAATCCCTGCAAAGAACAAAATGAGAACTTGATTCCTCAGAACCATAGAAGAACAGCTTGGTGATTCATTAGTGTTTAACACTATAATCATGTGTTTCCTACGTGAGCGCCTCTGATGAACAAAAAAGAATGGTTGAGACCGAGTCACGTGTTTCACACGTGAGCACTTAAAAGAAGAACTAGAAGTGCCTCCTAGGGCAGTCATGTGTTCCCACGTGACCCCCGAACAAGCACTTATACAGAAAAGAGAATAGATCCAAAAACAGCGTTCACATTTTGAAGGTGCCTCACATGTTAGCACGTGAGCTTCACGGGGTCCAAGTGCTTAGCACTTATAAATGAAATAGGAATAAAATCCAGAGAACAGTTTCCATTTCGGGCGCCTCACGTGCTCATACGTGAGCCAAGTGCTAAGCACTTTTAAGAGAGAATAAACCCAAGGAAGGAGTGCCTAATTTTCAGGCGCCTCTCTTGCCACACACGTAAACGCTCCAAATTTCAGTGTTTAACATTGCTTTTGAGCCTCACGTGGAAGCACGTGAGCGCCGAGCAGATATTAGTGTTTAACACTATGAGAGGCCAACCTCAACCTAAATTAGCCAAGTCTCCCGAGGCCAAAATCCTTTTTGATCACCAATCAACCGAGCCCTTTTATGCTCAGGTTTATCCAAATCGATCTTAGTTCCAAAGATGACTAATGATCTCCTAACATATGGTATCTAAAATGATGTTCATTCCACCATGATCCCTCCATTCAATCTGGAATTTAGTTTAAGGGTAAATCTCTCTATACCTCTTATATATGTCGTTGTAATTCTTCAACGTCGTCAGAGAGGTAGAGGGTCCCGACAAACAACAGCTCTTTGACGCACTCTTAAACCCATGAGCACATCCTTATGGACCGCAATTTCCTTAAACTAGCTACGGACCGCAATGTCCTTAAACTAACTGTGGACCGCAATGTCCTTAAACTAAACTATCATCTCAAAAATGGTGACCTATGGACCGCAACGTCCTTAAACTAGCTATGGACCGAAACATCCTTAAACTAACAACGGACCGCAACGTCCTTAAACTAAAGCTATAGAGCCCAAATGCTCTTTTGTTGGGTCTGAATGATCCCAAAATCATGTTGAGTAGATTTTAGCCTAAAATTAGACTAACGTATCCTCAATAAACATTTAAGTTGATCTTAATCTCAAATGAGATTAATGATCCTTAAATCAACCCAAACCTAAATCTAAGAATATACGGATTTGGACTAATCTACGCCCTATGGGCGGCAACATAAATTAGTCTCCGTATATAATTTCATGGCCAACCAAAAATAAAACAAACAAACACGACACGAAGTGACCTTCTGGAACAGGAGAAAGTGGTTATCACTACGCAGTAACGTAATTAACTGCAGGGGCTTGCGCCTGCAGGGAAGAGCGTCCCCATAATCAAAACCCCTCATAACGAGGGGGAATCTGACGAAGTCTGCTACAATGGCCGCATCCGTCTAAACCTCCGATACACAGTGCCATAAATCAGCTTGGCATCTTCGGAGAGGTGGACGGATAAACCCAAATAGTATCTTCCCCCAAATTCTGGCAAGACGTCCGTCTTCCCGGTTTTCGGTGGTAAACAACGCCTTGGCATCTTAATAGCCTTTTCAATCTCTCTACGTAATATCTGGACAGATGGATTGGTTGAAACCGGTCAAGCGCAAGATCGGCACCATGCCAGACTTCTTTCTCTACTTTAGTCTCCGTAGATTAGTAGAAGAGGATTGTCTTTTCACCTCTTCGCCTGGGAGGGACGTAGAAAGTCCGCAGCTCTTGTACACTGTATGTATCAAGCGCATCAAGTTCTTTGCAATGTCGTGGCGGAACTATGGTGATTTGTAAATTCTGATCAGCTCCAGTAACGGTTTGTGCTGATGGGCGAGTGGAGAACACGGCGTTGGCCTCGTCCTCAGATTCACTGCCGAAGACCAAAATAGGAGCAGATGGGTCGGACCTGTTTCCTTAGGGTTACCACCAGTAGACTATCTCTTCATCCTCCTCGGTATCGCTCCCAAAGATCGGGATAGTGGTGACGGATTTTTGTTTATTCTCTGGCTTATGACATCTTTCCGTGTCTTTGAATTCTGGTAGGAAGTACTTGGCGTCTTCATATTTTCGGACTTCGTTTACAGAGAATGGATTTAGCTCCCCCGTAATGATGTACTTGAGGCCATCTTTGAAATACTTCATACACTGGTGTTGTGTAGAAGGAATGACGTTGTACTTGTGCAACCAAAGCCTGCCGAGCAAAGCATTGTAGCAATTCTTGGCGTCGATGACATGAAATTTGATGTCAATGATGAGTAGCCCAAAGCGTAACATCAATATTACGGACCCAATCGTCCGTGATGACTGTGAGTCGAACCCAGAGATGGTAATTTTATCCCGAGCCAGGTGCTGAACGTTCATGCAGATCTCCTTCAGCTCCTTCACGTTGAGAAGGTTGACGGAGAACCCGTTGTCGACCAGGATCTTCCCTATCTTGATGTCGTGGCAGTACCCGGTGACATATAGAGGACGGTTGTGCTTGCACATTTTGAGTAGGAGATCTTCATCGCCGGATGTAATTTCAGCTGTATAAACCTCTGCCAGCTTGTTCTTCGTCTTTTCTTCTGCAAGGAAAGTTTGGAACTGATCGGGCTCCTGTAATGCCCTAATCAGATAATCTCTTGCTTCTTTGGACAGGAGAATAGCATCCAATATACTCAGTTATGAAGGTATCTTCCTCAGATGTTCCAGGACATTATAATCCACCTTTTTTTTCTTAAGTGGGTCCTTGGCTGCGAGCACTTCGACGACTCTATCATCGAGGGCAATTTCCTAAGGGACTTTCTCCTTCCCCTTGTCTCTTTTGCTCGAACCTTTGTTTGTAGGCCCAAGGTTCTTCTCAGGCAACGTGCGATTACATGGCTGAATGTTCTCACAGTTCTTCTTCTCCTCCTCTTTTCCGGAGGAGGATTTTTTGAAGAAAGGATCAAGGGTTATTTCTTCCTCAGAATCTCTCCCGAATGTAAGAACTTGGGATTTTCCTTTTGTCGAACTAATACCAACCATATGACAGTTGCCATCCGTTCCTTCACACTCATCTGTCGCGCTTATTTGTTGTCGACAAGCTTTGCGCTTCATCCGCTTGAAGTGTTATCGGTGAGCAACGTATCCTTGCCACCACTTCTTGAAGGCATTACACTCTTTGGTGGGTGGGTGACCCTCCGATGATATAGGCAATAGTTCAGATATGAAATCTCTCCGTTGAGGCATGTGGCCCCGGGAATATTTCCCTTGAAAGATGGCAGCTTCATTCCCATTGACAGAGCTTTGGTGAACCATTTCTCCGTCTTAAAACTACTTTTGTTTGCAGCAGGTGTGTTTCGGTCTGGTTGGAGTACTTTGTGACTCGTCCTCGCTGCGTCTTCTTCATCTTGACGCCGATGCTTGGCCTTTTCGTATATGGATGTTTCACGTTCTCAGTCAGCTTTGCTCTTTTGAAAAGCTTCGTTTAGTAGCTTGTCAATTAGGCCTTCTGACAGCTCCGGGGATTTTGGCACCGACCCTGCCCCAGTTCCTTTGCGTTGCTTTCCGACGCTGAGGGAGTTTCTTCATTATTTAACGACGAATGAGAAACCATGTGGCAACTTGCTACAGAATCTTCGGTTTCTCCCAACGAGCCATTTCCCTCATCATCGTCACTATCTCCATTCTCAAGTATATGGTTGAGAAACTCTTCGAGGGTGACTGGGGTCCGCCCCTTCTGGTTGTACTCTTCCAGCGCGTCGATGTACTTTTGCAGGTCCGTGCACTTGTCGTCAGGCTACACGGGCTTCTTGGTCTTCTTCTTTCCCTTCGAAGATTTTGAAGGCTTGACCTGGGTGTTTTGCCCATCGCTAGCAGTTTTTGGTGTGGGACGCGGTTTCAGCATCTCCTCAATGATCTTAGGCTCCAGCGGGCTTTCCACCTGATCGCCGGACATGCTTGAAGATCCTTCAACATTCTTTTGGTTTTAGCTAAAAGGACAACTTCCCACGGAACTTCTTCCACAATCGAACATGATGCCCCTGACATATCCACCTTTTTAGGAGCATGCCTCTATAGTGGGTTCACCCTCCATTTCTCTGACAGTGCGAATTTCCCTAGACGGTACTGGTCCTTGACCCAGTTCTTGAAGATGTAGTAATCTTTAATGGGGTGGCTCTCCATTTGGTGATAGGAGCAGTAGTTGGGATTGTTGATGTCACCGGGCTGCAGTGGACGTTTTGGGTCTGGCGGAGTGATGAGTTTGTTACGCACTGCTAGTTCGAATAGTCTCCTCATTTTATCACGGGGAAACGAGTAAGCACGTCCTAGCTTCTCTTCCAGGGATTAGCACGGGCGCGCGTTGTTTTGGCGAGCAACCGGTTTCGGGTCACTCGGTTGTTGTTAAGTGTTGGCAACGAAGGCCGCTTTCCCTTTACCCTTTGCATTCCGAGGGTCCATTTTTGATGAGGAAGGTCCGTGGCCCATTTGGTCCATTTGAGCCAACTTTTCGATCAGAGCCTGGAAGGTGGTCGGCTTAAAGAACGCATGAACTTGGACACAGTCGCCTAAGGATCCAGAGTCCCCATGAACATGCCCACGGCAGGAGCTTTTTCGATGCGTTGTTTGCATTTTGACCATAAGTTCCGCCACCGGATTTCGTATTGAACCCGGGTCTCTCCTGGCTTCACCGTGGCATTGATTAATGTCGTGATCAAGGGGCGCTCGCTTGCGCTGGCGAACCGCTGTGTGAACAGCAATTCCATTTCCATGAATGTCTTGACGGAGTCATTTAGGAGCTCCGGGTACCATTCAAACTCCGTTTCTGACAGGCTGCCAATGAACTGGAGAAACAACAATTTGTCATCGCCTCCAATATTGCCGCTTAGAGCTCTGAACTGAGCGAGGTACTGATGAGGATTGCCTGTTCCCTTATACATATGGAACTTAGGGATCGAAATCCTGGCGGGTATTTGATTTAGTCATACTAGCCCGGATACGGTCGCCCAGTTCTGACGATTTGGCCAGCCGCTTCATTCGCTTGATGAGCTCGTATTTGTTGAGTTATGTAATCATCAAGGGAAGCCTTAGAGATCGTTTCCTCCGTGGCTGTTGATAAAACTGGAAAAGGGTTTGATGTTTCCCCTCTGTCGTCCTCGATGATTATCTGCGGGTCTTCAGCTGGAGGTTCTGGCTGGATCATCATTCCAACCATATCTTGGAACAAAAGTGCCATCTGTTTTATATTAGCAGCATGTTCTGCAGCCTTCTTATCGTTTCTTTCCATCACCCTTCACAGGAACTCTGTATCGGTCTCCTGCTCCTGGCGATGTTTATACGCCGCTTCCGGGCTTTCTTTCTGCCCGGTGAGTGCTACCATTTTCGTCAGCATCTCCTGGAGCTTTTGTTGCTGCTCCCGAGCTTTTGTCAATGACTGAGTTTTCGGTTGATGACCCACAGAAGTACGGCTTTCCTCTTTCCCAGAAGCCATGTAGACCGTGTTTATGACCATGCCCCCAGGCTTGGGACGTTTAGGTCCAGCGCATTTGGAATTTGCCACAGACAATGAGATTTTCTCCGGCCTCCTCCTTTGTGGGAGGTCGAGGTTGAAGGAGCCGTTGTAATAGACGCCTGTGTGAAAGAAGTCCCTCGCTGTATGGTGGAGGGATGATTTTCCTCTTGTCGAACCATCATTTTCTCCGTTTGATGAGAGTGATCTTTGTTGATCACAGAGTTCTGGACGCTCCGCCAGACCCTGTGAATTTGGGAGGAGAGTCGTTGAGGGGACTGCTCCGATTTTTCCTGCGTCATGTTTTCAGCAGGATGTGGAGATTTCTTCAACACCGCGATTGGGGAGTTCTTTCGCACCCTCCTAAGCGGTTTGTTCCCGATTGGAACAGCAGCGTCAACTTCCACTATTGGAGCCGGCGGAGTGAATCCAGAGGGGGAGTTGCCCCCATATTTTCTCACTCGGCGCCAGTGGCGACGTCGAGCGTGTCTTGCAGACGTGACTGCCTCAGTTTTGGCAGTGGCCATGGCTTGCCACTGGTTTTGTTGAGGAGCTCCAGCAATTGTAAGCCTGTTAAAGACCGACGTCCTCGGCAAGATTTGATTGGAGACGGTCAGCCTCTCTAAAATCGATACTAGTGAAGCACTTTTGACGGCTTCATTAGCCACTTCGGGAATCATGGGCTTCTTTGCAGGCCCGTTTGAGCTTTGGCTCAGCCTATTAAAGACTAAGACCCTCTTTTTGGATGGCTCGTTGAGAGGAGCAGTTGCGGTCGTCAGTCGGTGGAAGATCGACTTCTTGGGAACATCAGGTTGTGGCGTTGAGGCGCCGACGCTCATTGGTGGGAGTATGGTCCCGAAGAACAATCCGGTAGTGGCTTCTGTTACTTGCCCCACCGGCATTGAAAAAATGGAGGCCACGTTGGGCCCGTAAGTTACTCCACCAGTCGGGGCGGAGCGAGAATTGCTGTTGCAAGTTGTGCAGCTGGAAGCCATTAATGTTTTTCTTCTTCTTCCTGCACTGGAGCAAGACACAAAATCTTAGTACCTCAAATCCAAGGGCAACCATAATGAACTGCGATTTGTTTGCGAAACACGACACACGAAATGTGGAGTGGAAAGAGGAAAATGTCCTACCTGGCGTGCCAGAATCTGTTCACCGCCGAAAACAGAGACTGAGACGTTAGGACGTCTGGCATGAATATCGGGGGGGCAGATGCTATTTGGATTTATCCGTCCACCTCTTCGAAGATTCCAACTTGATTTATGGCACCGTATATCGGAGGTTTGGACGGATGCGACCGTTGTAACAGCCTTCATCAGATTCCCCCTTATTTGCGAGGGGTTTTTTGATTGTGGGAACGCTCTTCCCTGCAGGCGCAAACCCCTGCAGTTAATTACGTTATCGCATCGCGATAACCACTTTCTCCTGCTCCGGAAGTTCACTTCGTGTCGTGTGTGTTTTTATTTGTTTAGGTTGCTCATGGACTGTATATAGAGACTAATTTATGTTGTCTCTCGTAGGTGGAGTGGATTAGTCCAAATCCGTATATCTTAGATTTGGGTTTGTTTTATTTAAGGATCGTTAACTGGTTTGAGATTGAAATCGACTCAAATGTATGTGAGCAGTTGGGGCTCGGTTGGTTTTTTTTAAGGATACATTAGTCCAATTTGAGACTAAGATCTACTTAACAAGGTTTTAGAATTATTTTTGTCTAAGATCCAACAAGAGAGCATTTAGGCTCTGTTGTCTTAGTTTAGGGACATTTTGGTTCATTGTCGCCATTTTTAGGCGAATATTAGTTTAAGGACATTTCGGTCCGTTGATCACCATTTTGGAGGTATGGTTTTAGTTTAAAAACATCTCGGTCTACTGATCACCATTTTGGAGGTGGGATATTAGTTTAAGGACGTCTCAGTCCGTTGATCATCGTTTTGGGGGTGAGATTTTAGTTTAAGGGCGTCTCAGTCCGTTGATCACCATTTTGGAGGTGAGATTTTAGTTTAAGAACGTCTCGGTCCATTGATCACCTTCCGTGCACGTGTATTCGTTACGTGACGGGATGAACAACGATAATATGGGATGCACCCAGTTTTGGATACAGTCTGATTTGAGGTGTGCACGTCAATTTGGAAATTCACCAACGAGTTGTTGGTTGTCGGGACCCGCCACCTCTCTGAAGACGTTGAAGAATTACAACGACATATATCAGAGATGTGGAGAGATGTACTCTTAAACCAAATCCCATATTTGAGGAAAAAGATGGTGCTGTTGTAGACCTAAGAAATGTTAGTCATGTTTGAGACTAAAATTATCTTAGGAGATATAAGATGAATATTATTTAGGATATCATCAATGGGAGACCACTAGTCATTTTTGAGACTAAGGTCAATTTGGGAAAACATGTGCACAAGGGGCTCGGTTGTTTTAGAACCAAAGAGACTTAATCTCAGGAAACTTAGCCAATTTGGGCTGAGATTGGGTTCTATAATTGCCCAACAGTGTTAAGCATTTGGCCGTTGTGGCTGTATATGAAGTACTAAGCACTTTATATGACGCCCACGTGAGGAGCACGTGAGGCGCTGGGAGCTGCCCTTTGGGTTTTATTTCCTTTTTTGTATAAGTGCTAGGCATTTGGTTCTCATGGCGTTCACGTGTGAAACACGTGAGGTGCCCCAAATATGGGCGATGCCCTTTGGTTTTATTGCCTCTCCCTTTTACAGAAGTGCTAAGCACTTGATTGGGGGTTGCATGCAAAACACTTGACTGCCTTAGGAAGTGCTCATTGCTCCTCTTTTAAGCACTCGCGTGGGAAACACGTGAGGCAGTCTCAGCCGCTTCTTTTTGTTCATTAGAAACACTTATGTGGAAAACACGTGAGGTCTCGTTATAGTGTTAAATACTAACGAATCACCAGGCTGTCTTTCTGTGTTCTTAGAGATTTTGATATCTTATTAATGACATTTCAAGCCATTAGGCTTTGGGTTTGGAAGGTCTCAAATTATTGTCATCGTCTGAGGGAACAAGTTTTCCTCTTGTTCGTGCAGGAATCAAATTCTTTATATAGGGTTAAACCCTAGTTTTCGGAGGAATTAAATTCCCATATGTTTTTGTAAGAATTAAATTCTTTGGACTCAGTTCTTTCCCCTAGACTTTGAATCTTCATGATAGAATCTCCCCAATGAGAATTAAATTCTCAATTTGTGGAGAGACCTGCTTCTGCAGATCTCAACCAGAGGAAGAACTAAGTTCTTGCATGAAGAGTTAAACCCTTAGAGAGGCAAAGAAGGAATGAAACAATCTCTGTGTTTTTCTTCTTCTTTTTACCTAGTATGTTCTGACGAAATAAATCTTCGCTGAGAATCAAATTCTCTTTTTTTCTGTCTCTACTTCTGTCTTCCCTCTCTCTGTGTGTGTCTCCCTCTCCTCCTTCTTTTTAAGACTTGAAGTCCCTGGCTCTTTATATAGTGGAGAGAAGTTTGTTTAATTCTCAGTAAATCTCTCATCGAGAAATCCCTATTAATTTAATTGGTTTCAAAATTGATTTGGGGAATTTTACCCACCGTTGGATTTTTGATCCAAGGACTTCTGCTTTTATAAAGGATATTGTTCTTGTTTTTAACAAGATTGGGGATATTCTCCCATATATAAAATAAAATTCTATCGATCGGTGATATTTTAATCTCCATTGGATTTTTAATCCAAGGGTGCTCAGTTTAACGGAGTATAATCTTTCTGTGTTTAGGAAGATATAGGAAATATTTTGGATTTTTGATCCACTAACTCTCTGTTTAACAGAAAATATTCTCTCCAATAAAATTTAATTCTATGTTTAATCACCGTTGGATCCTGGATCCAATGGTTTATTAAGTTATCAGGTAGAATTTAATTCTACGCAAAGAGGTGTCCTCACGTGTTAACACGTGAGGTCTGCGGTTTAATTGCAGCGCTTAGACGCTCACATGTTGGCACGTGAGGTTGGTTTAGCCTAATTGTAGTTTAATTGCAGCACCTATTTATAGGCACTCATGTGTTGGCATGCGAAGCTTGTTTAGCCTACTTATAGTTTAATTGCAGCGTCTATTTATAGGCGCTCACGTGTTGACACGTAAGACTTGTTTAGCCTTCTTATAGTTTTAATGGCAGCACATATAGGCCTTGCATATAGACGCTCACGTGTTTAATACATGAGGTTCGAATAGTGGGGAGTTTCTCCTTTTCTTTTTCTCATCTTCTTCTTCTTCTTTTTTATGAGGGAACAGTGATAGGTCGAAATTTGAGCCCGGAGGGCGTTCAAGGTAGGACGTTCCAGGAGAATATTATACGATGAAGGGACCTTAGTGACGAGGAAGTTCACCGGTATAGTTCGCGTATTTCCCGCTTCCCTAATATTGAGGAGGAGGGTGACCAACTCCTCGGCCGGGACGGAGTGGTTTGTGAACCCAGAGAGGGCATGGGAGGTCGGCCGAAGGTCGGATGGTCCTAGCCCCATAACTGGAAACAGCCGTGGAACAGGATATCCACCGAGCTCTCTGAATCGACCAAAGTTCCATGGACCTCGTAAGGGTGAACTTAGGCCGTTATCAAGAGAGGGTCATTGTGAGGAAGCGATATGCCGTGGAGGTCTTCATCGATGAAGATGATCGGTTCGTCCTTCCTACACCTCTTACGGGGTGGATCGCTTACATCTTCGACTGGGAGGAGGCGGTGGTTCTCCCCATTTTTTCGAGCTTGATCCGAGATAACGACCATGATTTGCCCAATCGTTAATTCCCCGGGAGGGGTTTGGTCTTTTTGCTCTTGCTCCGCCTGCCGCTTGTCCCGTAAGTATTTCGCCAGGTGGCCAAAGCGGATCAACTCATCGATGTACTCATGGAGTTGTTTGCAATTCTCAGTCGAGTGACCCTGCGACCTATGGAAGGCGCAGTACCGGCCGTGGAAACGCTTGCCCGCTCATTAGGTAACTGGCGGGAGCTTAAAGAACCTCTCTTCCTTAGCTTCTTCCAGCAGCTCGGTCTGGGAAATGTTTAGAGGAGTGTACTCCTGAAACCTTGGGAATTAAGGTTTCAGACGATCGACATTCTTTTTCTCCTCCCTGTCCCTTTTCTTTCGGTCCGTTTAGTCGGCTTGGGGCAGATTTGAGTTCACCTCCGACTCGAGTTGGATCTCTCGCTCGGTCCAGGCTTTCACTTCGGTCATGGTCATAGGTTGCGCTAATGCAAAAGAGTGGAACCACTCTTTTTGCCTAAGACCCAACCTCAGCGCGGTGATAACTGTTTTATCGCGGTGCTCGGGAACCTCCAGGAGGACATTGTAGAAGCAAGTGACATGCCCTTTGAAGGATTCCTTGTCCCCGCTCTTGACAGTGAACAGGTAGTCGACCGTCCTTTTCTGTCATTGGTTTCCGACGAAATGACCGAGGAATTGGGTAGCCAGCTCGTCGAAGGTCGAGATAGAGCACGGCGTGAGCCTTCGAAACCAGTCCCGGTCAGCCCGGTTTAAGGTAGTGGGGAAAGTTCGGCATTGAGCCGCGTCCGAGTTATCAAGAAAGCTCATACCCACCATAAATGCGTCTAAGTGGTCCTTCGGGTCTGACTTCTCGTCGAAGAGGGACACTTTGGGCGGCTTGTTCCTGAACGAGACGTTCTCGGCCAGCAGCTCTTCTGTAAAGGGCTTTGTGAACGAATCGGCGGAATACCTGGCCCCTTCGCCGGGCATGTGGCCATCTCTTCATATGCATTCGATTTTCTTTTCGAGGGCTTCCAGCCTGTGGTAGTACCCCGAGGATTCTGCACAGTTAGAGTGGTTACTACCCCCGCTTCGGGTCTGCACGATGGTGTGGCTTCGATTCCGCTCTATCAAATTTCTCAAATTCTCGGGCGAGGTCTTTCTTGAGTAGTCCCGACGTTCGCCATTTTCACGGCCTCGGCGGGATTGGGGGTGTCGGTCGTGCCTGGAAGCAAGCGAACTGACCGACATCTCCTCAGGGGATGTGTGCGCGCGACGGGTGTTGGGGCGACAGCCTAATCTTCTCCAAGATCAGGGTGTGGAGCTGTCTGGCGCCCAGCGGGTCATGGAATCATTCGCCACATGCAGGTCATGGTAGCCGGAGTCGGCAAGCCGGCGCTCGGTGACGCTGAAATGAGCGTGAGTGAGATCGAGGGCCTGAGCATGGCCATCCATCCTTTTGCAGACGTCGTTATCCCGGGGAGGGGAAACTACGGTCTGGTGGGTCGGGCCCACCGCTTGAATGCGGACGAGTGCATCCACCATTGATCTGAGCCTGTCGATTCGAGCGGATAAGGCGTTGATGACGTTAGGAGGGGGGACGAGCCGCTCCTGCCTCCGTTGTTGGTGCGGCGGCTCAAATCAGGATCGTTGCGATTGTCGCTCGCCATCGGGTCGAGGGCGGAAGATCAACTTTATGGGTGGAGAAGCTTCTGAAAGGATTCCCACTGTAACAACCCTAAACTTTCTGTATAATTTTTTCAAAAATATAGAAAGGGGTACTTGAGCCTGAGCACAAGTTATAAGTTTGTTTTTCTTTAGAACAGCAAGAAGGAGCTTATAGCTCATTGGTAAGACCTTATACTGCTGAACCAAAGCATCAGAGTTCAAATCTCATCAGCCACATTATCTTTTTATTTTGATTTCTTTTAATATTTTTAGAAGCCCAAGAGTCTACACGTGCATAACCCATAAAAGCAAGAGTCACACATAAAACAAACGGGTCCACGAGTCAAGACTAAGCACCAGGGGACACATGGCAAGAAGAATCGACCCGACCCGGCCAACTCGGGCCGGTGACTCGGGTGAATCGGCCGCCGCCGCCGGCCCAACTCAGCCTGATCCCAAATTTTCTTGAACTCCCAGCAACCTTTGGCCTACCCCACTCCCTCTGCACTATTTAAATTCTCTTCAATTAAACAGAGAATTAAAATACCCCCTTTTAATTTTTTAAATGCAAACTTAAATACAATTTTTATCGCACCCTTTCATTACCCTAAACCATAATTTTTCCTATAAATACCACACCTAAAATCACCCCTCCTCACTCCCAAATCCCTGCTCAAACTCTCAAGAGAATTCCCAAAACTTTTTGTGTGCAAGTGGAGTTAGCAAAGGGCGAAGCTCCGGCGAACTTTCGACGGCAATCCGAGGAGTTTCCTGCGACGAAACGACACACTGGTGCTTCCCCAATCTTCTTCTTCCTCCTCTCTTGACCCTAATCCAGTAAGTCTCCCTTCTATCTCTCTTTTTCTATTCTCAAATTCTTAATTCTTAAAACGTATCGGAAGCGAAGTTATCTGGCTTCTGATTCTCTTTTCTTTCAAAAATAAAACATTTTCTTAATAACAAACCTACAACTTTTGATATATTGTTTAATACTCATTAACTAAGACAATAGATCAAGTTTGACATTAAAATGATAACCATAGCCAGTTTTATTTCAATTTTACATTAAAATACCTTTATATTTCATATCGACATGTTTATACCTTTAAACCATGCTAGTTTTAGAAAACTCACGAGGTAATGACCTACCTCCTCACAACACTCATATGTAACATATCACGATGAAATTTGGGAACATATATTTGGGAAAAATACGATTTTACACATAACTACCTCCGACTTATAAAAACATTTTTCTACATGATGTGTATTTTAAAAAATCTTTGCAAATGCGCCTCTACAACCCATTTCGGGGAACCTGTTCGGGATGGTGCGGATTATCGCACATCCTCGGGTTTAGTAGAGTGAGATGCAGACCTCCGCAAGGAGCATACGATTTCGAAAAATTTAAAATACAATTTTCTTTAGAAAATGTGATTTCTATTATAAATAAAACTTATATTTTTAATAAATAAATATATATGTAATTAATATCAAAATATCTATTTTTAATATTTATAATATTCCACATTTCCAAAATTCAAGAAAAACATCACATTTATAAGAAAATACCATACAATTCCAATATTACAAATAAATACCATATATTATGAAATTAGGCTTTATTCACTAGAAATGTTATATTGATAAAATATACATCCATGAAAACTCTAAAGACGGTAATAAAATACTTGAGGTGTATTTTGAAAATTATACAAAATTATTTTTACATAAAACCCCCTCAAGTTATACTAAATTACAATAAGGACCCTAGTAACCATAGGTTTAAGCGGGACCAGTCTCTTGAGCCTTAGGGAGCCGAAGATATGGGTGCTTGCCTATTTACGGTAGACAACTTAACAAACGGTGTTATCAAAATGGTAATCGTCTTTGAAAAAGACACAAATCCTGCCGTCCATGTGCAGCGGTTACCGATAGCACCAAAACATAATTCAGGATTCAATTTCTTTTCAAATTGTCTGACTCGGACTGAGTATCAATATAATCAATCTGACTTGAATATGATTCAAGTATCAAACTTCAATACAATATGGATCTATGAATCAGTCTATTCAATCTATATCAAACTACACTGACTGAACCGAACCATGGATATATTCCATCTACCTGTTCATCCATTATATCCGTTCCATTACTGATATCATGGTTTCGGCAAGTCATCCATCTATATACAATATGTAATTCAAACAATACATCAATACAATCAAGACATCGCGGGGTTTATAAGGGGTAGATTGGTACGGAATGTGTTAAGGATGGCACGAGGTGGTCACTTAAGACATAATTACATCCATGTCGTTGTTCCGTGGTATTAT
The DNA here is from genome assembly GCA_030015575.1 of Agapanthus africanus. Lineage (NCBI taxonomy): Eukaryota > Viridiplantae > Streptophyta > Magnoliopsida > Asparagales > Amaryllidaceae > Agapanthus > Agapanthus africanus. Next base: position 88,065,471 of record JASDDO010000028.1, on the reverse strand, counting down.
CAACGGAGCCTTGTACTCCATATACTGTAGTCTCTGGTCTAGTGAGACTCCTCTCGTATACACGGGCATCTTTTGTACCAAGCTAGAAACACTACGTTAACCTAACAATCAAACATCATACTAGATATACTCTCTTTTCTGTCTATTCTACTTCTCTCATTCTTTGGGACTTACTGAGCGATTTGTTCGCTGACGATATTCTCTTTCTTCTTCTTTGGAATGTCGTCAGGTAATTCGGACTTACTAGAGATCGAGCCCACCAGCGAGGATTTGGACCAGCTATCTTTCGATCCGGAGCTTTAGATTCCTTGTACACATTTACATTATGTATTTTCCATTTAGGTTATGCCACTGTTTATGCATTACTTTCCATTCCATATATTTACTTTTCAGATATATTGTAAAAAGATTGTTAATAAATAAACTTGTTGTTCAATTATATCTATTGTCTTTATCTTTTATGCATTTTACTTATATTTCTTAGATGCGCTTAGCGTATTTACTTCAGAGTAAATACGTAGCGGCCTCGTCGCGCCCTCTGCCTGTACACCGGAAAGCGGGGCGTGACAGGTTTTGTTGGCAGCCCATGCAGGTCAGAGCTGTATAGAACCCTACCATGCAGTTCAGTTCTGCTTGGATAACCTAAGCAATACAACACAAGAACCAGCAAATGAAAACATTCTTTACAATTCACATTCCTTGAATCTTATTATTTCATATATTTTAAATATGTCCTAACCCAAATTTTTCTTTCAAGGTTATGGATTCCCCAAACAACACAAGCACCAACTTCAATAACACATTACCTCCCCTACCGATTACACCTGCCGTAGTTGCTCTGATCAATGAGCAGACGGTTTTGCTTGAGGCGATCCGCAGCCTCCTGGAAGGACAGCAGCAGCAGATTGCTATTCTCTTGAACCATCCAGAAGCGGAAGCACCCGGAGTGAAGCAATTCTGGGCACTGCACCCTAAGAAATTCTCAAGAAAAGAGAGCCCTCTGGAAGCACAGGAATGGGCTCAAAATATTGAAGATGACCAGGCAGCAGCACAAGTGCCAGAGGTCGCTTAGGTACGAGTTGCAAAGCTGCAGCTCACTGACAATGCACGGGTTTGGTGGAAGGCGGAAGAAAGCCGTCTTGACCAACCTATCGAATGGAACACTTTCCGTGACATATTCGATGCAAAGTACTTCCCTGAGACTGCCCGCTTTGATATGGAACAGCAATTCATCCATCTGCAACAAGGTTCAATATGGACCAAATCTGTAAATGAGTATGATGCTGAGTTTACCATTCTCAGCAGGTAAGATGTGTCTCAATATTCGATTTTATATCACATACTACACAGCTAACACAAGACCGTAACTGGTTTGCGGCCCATCTCATACCGACTGCTGGGATCAGAGTTAGAAGATTTCAGCAAGGGTTGGACCCGGAAATCCAAGCTGCATTAGCTACAGGGGATTTCCCAACCCATGATTTGGCTTTGAAGGTTGCCCGACAATATAAGGCAGTGGTAAAGAGGAAGGGCATACCACAATCTGCCGGAGTGAAGCGCCCTGCCAATCAGATGGCAGGAGCTTCAAGGCCAACTGTTGAACCCAGGAGACAGGAAGAACCCAATAATCAGCCAAGTCCCGACTTTTGCTTCTATTGCAAGAGGGAAGGACACTTGTGGAAGGACTGTAGGTGCGCAAAAGGCCTGTGCTTAGTTTGTGGCGCATCCAATCACGGAATTGGAAACTGTCCTTATAGACGCAACCCAGCTCACACACCCACCAACTACCCGCAACGGCCAGCTACCCAGGCTCCTGCACCTCGTCTTGCCCTTTCTGCTCCACCACCTGCATAACCTACTCGCCAATTCCATCAGGCACTGAGGAACAGGCCTCGAGGGCCGAGAAATATGCCCCAAGGACAGAGGAATGTGCCTCCAGCTAGGAGGAATGTACCACGGCGTCAAGCTTTCCTTTTAGCGGCCGAAGAAGCAGAGGTCGTAGACCAAGATAAACCTAGTAATTTTCTCAACTTTTTTCAAATCTTTCGTTCTTTCACATATTTTTCATAAACTACCAATAGTTCTATCACCAAACTTTTCTTGAATCCGTTACACTTTTCTTTTACAAATTTCGAGGACGAAATTTTTTTAAGGAGGGTAGAATGTAACAACTCTAAACTTTCTGTACAATTTTTTCAAAAATACAGAAAGGGGTACTTGAGCCTGAGCATAAATTATAAGTTTGTTTTGCTTTAGAACGGCAAGAAGGAGCTTGTAGCTCATTGGTAAGACCTTGCACTATTGAACCAAAGCACCAAAGTTCAAATCTCGTCAGCCACATTATCTTTATATTTTGATTTCTTTTAATCTTTTTAGAAGCCCAAGAGTCTACACGTGCATAACCCGTAAAACCAAGAGTCACACATAAAACAAGCGGGTCCACGAGTCAAGACCAAGCACCAGGGGACACGTGGCAAGAAGAATCGGCCCAACTCGGCCAACTCGGGCCGGTGACTCGGGTGAATCGACCGCCGCCGCCAGCCCGACTAAGCCCGATCCCAAATTTTCTTAAACTCCCAGCAACCTTTGGCTTACCCCACTCCCCCTGCACTATTTAAATTCTCTTCAATTAAACAGATAATTAAAATACCCCATTTTAATTTTTTAAATGCAAACTTAAATACAATTTTTATCACACCCTTTCATTACCCTAAACCCTAATTTTTCCTATAAATACCATACCCAAAATCATCCCTCCTCACTCCCAAATCTCTGCCCAAACTCTCAAGAAAATTCCCTAGACTTTTTGTGTGCAATTGGAGTTAGCAAAGGGCGAAGCTCCAGCGAACTTCCGACGGCAATCCGAGAAGTTTCCGGCGAAGAAACGACGCACCGGTGCTTCCCCAATCTTCCTCTTCCTCCTCTCTTGACCCTAATCCAGTAACTCCCCCTTCTCTCTCTCTTTTTCTATTCTCAAATTCTTAATTCTTAAAATGTATCGGAAGCGGAGTTATCCGGCTTCCGATTCTCTTTTCTTTCAAAAATACAACATTTTCTTAACAACAAAACTACAACTTTTGATATATTGTTTAATACTCATTAACTAAGACAATAGATCAAGTTTGACATTAAAATGATAATCATAACCAGTTTTATTTCAATTTTACATTAAAATGCCTTTATATTTCATATCGACATATTTATACCTTTAAACCATGCTAGTTATAGAAAACTCACGAGGTAATGACCTACCTCCTCACAACACTCATATGTAACATAGCACGATGAAATTTGGGAACATATATTTGAGAAAAATACGATTTTACACATAATTACCTCTGACTTATAAAACCTTTTTCTACAAGATATGTATTTTAACAAATCTTTGCAAATGCGTCTCTACAACCCATTTAGGGGAACCCGTTCGGGGTGGTGCGGATTATCGCACATTCTCGGGTTTAGTAAAGTGAGATGCAGACCACCGCAAGGAGCATACGATCTCGAAAGATTTAAAATACAATTTTCTTTGGAAAATGTGATTTCTATTATAAATATAACTTATATTTTTAATAAATAAATATATATGTAATTAATATCAAAATATATATTTTTAATATTTATAATAGTCCACATTTCTAAAATTCAAGAAAAACATCTCATTTATAAGAAAATACCATACAATTCCAATATTACAAATAAATACTATATATTACGAAATTAGGGTTTATTCACTAGAAATGTCATATTGATAAAATATACATCCATAAAAACTCTAAAGACGATAATAAAATACTTAAGGTGTATTTTGAAAATTATACAAAATTATTTTTACATAAAACTCTCTCAAGTTATACTAAATTACAATAAGGACCTTAGTAAGCATAGCTTTAAACGGGACCAGTCTCTTGATCCTCAGGGAGCCGGAGATATGGGTGCTTGCCTATTTAATATAGACAACTTAACAAAAGGTGTTATCAAAACGGTAATCGTCTTTGAAAAAGACACAAATCCTGCCGTCCATGTGCAGCGGTTACCGATAGTATCAAAACATAATTCAGGATTCAATTTCTTTTCAAATTGTCTGACTCGGACTGAGTCTCAATATAACCAATCTGACTTGAATATGATTCAAGTACCAAACTTCAATACAATATGGATCTAGGAATCCGTCTATTCAATCTATATCAAACTACACTGACTGAACCAAACCATGAATATATTCCATCTACATGTTCATCCATTATATCCGTTCCATTACTGATATCATGGTTTCGGTAAGTCATCCATCTATATACAATATGCAATTTAAACAATACATCAATACAATCAAGACATCGCGGGGTTTATAAGGGATATATTGGTATGGAAGGTGTTAAGGGTGGCACGAGGTGGTCACTTAAGATGTAATTACATCCATGCCGTTATTCCGTGGTATTATCGATGGAGCCTTGTACTCCATATACCGTAGTCTCTGGTCTAGTGAGACTCCTCTCGTATACACTGGCATCTTCTGTACCAAGTTACAAACACTACGTTAACCTAACAATCAAACATCATACTATATATACTCTCTTTTCTGTCTATTCTACTTCTCTCATTCTTTGGGACTTACCTAGCGATTTGTTCGCTGACGACATTCTCTTTCTTCTTATTTGGAATGTCGTCATGTGATTCGAACTCACTGGAGATCGAACCCACCGGCGAGGATTTGGACCAGCTAGTTTTCGACCTGGAGCTTTAGATTCCTTGTACACATTTACATTTTGTATTTTTCATTGCTATTATGTCACTGTTTAGGCTTGCTTTCCATTCCATATATTTACTTTTCAGATGTATTGTAAAAAAAATGTTAATAAATAAAGTTATTGTTCAATTATATCTATTATCTTTGTCTCTTGTGCATTTTACTTATATTGCTTAGATACGCTTAGCGTATTTACTTCAGAGTAAATACGTAGCGGCCTCGTCATGCCCTCTGCCCGTACACTGGGAAGCAGGGCGTGACACCCACAGACGGCGCCAACTGATGGAGACTGTGATCTCCCTCAGATGTTGTCATCCGTCGATCTGGTAGCGATCGGTTTTGTACAGTTGAGATTGGTTTGGGGATTGTTGAGCGTGTGGATCTCAATGGGTTATTAGAAGTTGCTGAGGCCGAGCTACCTGCAAAGGAAGTCCCAGGGTGGGAAACCGTCGTAGGACCCTCCGACGACCAAGTTAGTACCGGAGAATTAGAGCAGCGTAGCGGTTTATTGGAATGAGTTCGAGTTACTTGAGTCGTCTGAAAGAGGGGTTTACATAGTGGTCGCGTGGAGCGAACCGGTACGAGATCCTCGCCGTCAGTTACGCCCTTGCGTTATCTCCGTATTAATGGCGGGATACGCTCATTAATGAGGGACGCGCCAGCATGGCACGTGGAACATGGGGTGGCGGATATCTCTCCTTTGCGAGATACGCGGATCCGTTGCGTGGGCGTTTAGGCTCCGCGCTTTCGGTTGATCGGAGAAGCCGAGAAAGCTCTGCTTGTCAGATGGCTCGGAGACGAGCCGGGAGGTCGAGGGAGATCGGCCTGTCAGATGGCTCGGAGACGAGCCGGGAGGCCGAGAAAGCTCGGGCCTTGCAACAGCTCGGAGACGAGCAGGGAGGCCGAGGAAACTCGGTTGTCGTATTGCTCGAAGGTGAGCTGTTGGCTGTTTGCTAGATAAATATGGAAGGTACTCAGGAAGGCCTCCGGAAGGTTGAATGCATCCTCGGAGACGATGTTGCCGAGGAACGTCCTCCATGCATCTTGTTTATTCCACCTCCGTAGCCTCCGGGACACGTCATCCGCCACGTGTCGCAATTTGAGGAATTCCTACTTATGAGCATCATCACTTACAAACCAACACAAGCCAGTGCGCAAGGAAGGATTATAATACCGATAAAAATTCTAAAATTAGATAATGTTGCAAATGTGAATACTTGAATTATCTCTTTTATTTCCGTGGTCAAGTAATTAAGTTAGATAGTAATTATGTTAGATAGAAATCGTGATTCATTTTATCTCTTTTATTTCCTTGGTCAAGTAATTAAGTTAGATAGAGATCGAGATTCATTTTAATTGCATTAATATTTTACTTATCAATATGCTTCTTTTTATCATAGTGTAGACAAAACAAAGGTTAATTGGTTGTATTTTCCCCCTTATAATCACTCCTCAATATTTAATATCCTTTTTGGGCATGAATAGGATATTAAAACAACTTGAGAGGAATTGAAAGCTATAGCTTGATGATTAATTACTTGCTTCACACTTGTCCAAAACTTTGTTTAAATTAGTGAGTAGCTTGTCATAGTTGTCTCCTTTTACTGAATTCCACTTAGTATATTTTAAGAAGCAGATATTTTTGTTCAGTACAAGTAACAAGTAATGTTGTAAAGAGAAAGGCAATCGGAAGACCACTTATTCATATATAATATTTACAAAAAAAGCAAGAAGATAAAACTGGGGAAGTTTTATAAAGCACTATTGAATTTCATAGTTTTTGAGATAGATTAATCATTGAATTTTTCATTTACTCCCCTTTAAAAACGTATTTTTATCAGGGTATTTCCATCTAAAAATGCTATATTTAGCTCACTTCGGGGATATTAATTCAATTCAGTATGACCTCATTTCGGATCATTGAATCCCCTCGACCCCTAACAAATTAGTTAAACTAACATTTCCATACAACAGTCTCGGTTCAAGAACGGTTCATAGCATTTTAAAAGTTCATTGGCGCTATCTCAAAAGTCCTGAAATTTTTCGTTCTTAAAAATCTAAAGTATCTTAAAAATTTATTTCATCAAATTCTCTGCATTTATGGATGCTTCAGTTACGAAAAACCCTAACTTAGAACCAAAGTATGTACATTTCCTATAATCATGACAACACAGGGCCGAATTTTTTTCTTGTCAACAAGAAGTTGAAATATAGCGAGCGAAAAAGAAAAGCATGCTTTGTACACATTTACTTATATGCCTATTTTTATGCACATATAGAGATTTACAGGTAACTTCTTATGCTATTATGTGTCAGTCTCTAGGTCAACATGCGAAATAAATGATTGGCATCACCAATTGAGTAATGACACCACCAACCTTTTCCATCAAAAATGTGTGGCACCATCCAAATCATCTCATAAGTCATATTGCCTTTCAAACATTTTATGCATTTGTTTGCTCATTTCTTAATTGTGCGCCAGGTGTTAACCAAAAAAGAGTATGTGATTTGTTGGAAAGTTGTCCCTATTCACAAGTTGTCACATTTGAGAGGGGTAACTTGTTTTGATGGTAAGTTATAAAAGGAATTATTTCCTTGTTTGGTGCAAAGGCTAAAGAAAGTTTACATCTAGAGTCTCAACCCATTCGAACTCTAATTTAAGTAATTTATCCATTTATCTTATGCATAATATTCACAAGGAAAATTTTCACTACAATAAAAAAAACAAATATTACAATCAAATATCAAAATATTGTTATTTACTATAAACGGAAAGAAATTTTAAAAAAAAATTGAGAACAATCTAAATATGGTAATTCTTGATACACTACCGTATGAGATTGGAAATGAATGTCAGATTGAACCAAACCAGAACATAATATGATGAAAGTGGGGCATGATAACATCCTTTATGGAAATATCTTATGGTTGATCTTTATTTTGATCATACTTATATCATTTATGAAAATGTCTTATAGCTGATCTTTGTTGCAATCGTATTTGATATATAAAATATTGGTTCTGCTATGAACCTTTGATTCATATTTAAATCGAATAATAAGTCGAGGAAGGTAGATGAAACAATTTGTTAAAATGGCTACTGCTCTGCACGTGCTATGCACGTGTGTATATGTTACTATTATATAGACAAAAGATTTGGAGAGATTCTTAAAGAACTGTAGTTAAGATAATTAAGAAATAAAGATTTTTAAATCCTGTTTACAGAGAATTTTAAGGATCTGACTAAATTTGAAAAGGCTACTTATGACTTTTAAAACATTTTCTCTAAATTTGAAAAGGCTACTTATGACTTTTAAAACATTTTCTTTCAAAATTACACACCACACCACTGAGATGGCTCCTGATAATCTAGATTATTTTAGACATGCCACAGGCTTTCTCATGTTCTAGATATAATAACAGAGATTGTATGCTCTTCTTCTCGCTCCTAATCTATACTTTTTTATTATGCAAATACACTGGGTTAGAGGTCGATCCTTTCTTATCTTAAAAAAGAAAGAAGAAGAAAAATGCTCAATTCTTAAAGACTCCACATTATCCTGCAAAGAGACGAAAAGTAATTAATTGTTATGTTTAACACGTACGTCATACGTGCACAAATTTAATTATTGTATTTAACACGTGCATCGCACTTGCATAAATTCTAGTCATTTTACGCGAGAGAGATGGTAAGCAAAAGATTAAGTAGATATATAGGCACCCAATCATACATAGACTTTGGACTTACAAGGAAATATATAAAAATAATATTAAGAGCCCATAAATGATAAATATATGAAGATATATCAATAATATATGGTTAAAATTGTTCCTGCGGAGCAGCATACCACCTCCTCATTCTGCCCTTTATAAAGTGTGAAACCCCCATCACCATTTTCCCAAACCTCAGAAGAAGAAGAAACAAAAAGGGGATCCATGGCAGGCTTAAGCGTCCTCTTAGAATCACAAAACCCATTCCCAAAATGCCCCCAGATCCTCAGCAAGACGAGCCTCCTCACAAAAACCAAATCTTTCGCATCAAATTCCCACCACCAAAGCCAAAGCCAAAGCCCTTTCTTGGAACGCTGCTTCCTCTGCCGCCAGCAGCTCTTCGAGGGCAGGGACATTTACATGTACAGGTGAAGACCCATGCATGCCTGTGTTTTTCTGTTTTTTGCGCTAGGGGCATTTTGGGAATGATCTGAAACTCTTCTCACTCCTAGGTTTTTGTTTTTGTTTTTGTTTTCGTAGGGGAGATAGGGCGTTTTGTAGCGAAGAGTGCAGGTGCAAGCAGATCGTTATGGACGAGGAGAGCGTGATGAGGGACGGCTGCTCCCTGGCGGCGGCTTCGGCGGCGGGGCGCCGCCAGAAGAGCCGGCGGTGAGCGGTGGGTTTTTTTGGTTTTGTAGAGAGAGGGGGGGCGGGGGGGGGGGGGCGGGGGGAGGTTTGTGTTGGGTTTGGACGAAAACGCCCTGGGGATTTTCTTTCTTTCTTTTTTGGTTGGGAGAGAAGTTAAGTACAGGTGTGAGTATTTTTCTTCTTCTTTTGTTTCTTTTTTATTTGGGAAATTTTTGGTTATCATCTGTATTACCTGTTTTTTTTTGTTATATATCTGGAAATATTGAGAGAGCGTAATTTGAGGGATTTCTGGTACCTAGCTAAATTTTTTTTTTTGGGGGGCGCGCGGGGGGCGGGGGGCGGGGGGGGGGGGGCTTTTTATTAGGGTTATTAGGAGTTAGAATTTATTTTGTAGATCAAATATGTGATGATTTCTTGGAATATAAATGTATCTACTATTACATTTGTAGCTATAGATGGAAAGTTCCAAAATAATAATCCGATAGCAGTGCTACTTATTTATGTAAACGCTACTAGAGCGTTTAGAACCGTTATCTAAACCTCTATTGGTAACGGTCCTAACTATTATATAACTATTATCTAAAATCCTGTCACCAGATGTACGGTAATGGTTAGAACTGTTACCGTTATCCCTTTTAGTAACAGTTGAAACCGTTATCAATGAGTTGCATCATACAACATATATCAGATACATGCTACATATTGGTATCAGTTGGAACCGTTACTAATAGGTAGATATATATTTTTTAAAACCAGAAACACACCCCCGCTCGCACTGCTTTCATTTACAACCAGCAATACAAAATAATAATATCACCAAATCGCACATAATTATAATAGTCAACAAATAATATGATAGTACACAGAAAAACACAAAAAAACATAGATAATAATATACAAATCTCCATATTATACATCCGAAAAAATATACGAAAAATATATAATACAAAACAAATATACATGATCTAAGGTCGTTGGGACGATCCACCTCCATCGCTGTCCCGTGACCTGAACATAGTACCTAACCCGTCTTGTAGGACCCGCCACATGGCCTCCTCCTGCTACCGCGTGTCATGTCCCGCTTCCCAGAATACGGAATACGAGGGGTGACAAGACCAGCCATGCTCCTACAGTCAAGGAAATATCCCGACGTAGTCACATTTCGGATTCTAGCATTACCTAGTAATCAGTAAACACAGCACGGATAAAAAGAAATACAGTCACTAGAACTATCAGATGTAAAGAAACCGAGCGCAACGGATACAAACCAAAGAGAAAAACCAGTGATATCAGAGGAATGATACCGTTGGTTCACTGGTCTGGATCTCCACGATCTTCTTGAATTTAGTCAAGTCCACTTCTTTCTCTGAGCATGCAAACTCAGGTCGTCAGAGCGACACAATAGTAATATATACATATATAATATGCAATGATGATAAACATAAAGCAGTAAGTATAGACTAATAACATGAGCATGAAATAACCAGTATATGTAACGGTAAAGCAGGTGTATCAAATCAATAATCAATTTAATGTTCTATCATTCTCAATGTCCAAGTCACTAAACTTATTGTCAGTCTGAGTGTGAGCGTCAACCACCGCAGGAATATTCCCAACCCAAGGGTAAGCCTCAGGGGCAAGGAAATACGGGCCCCAATCACGATCAGCAAGAACCAGTAACACGATCAGTAACAATATCATGAAATCACGAAATATGCCGGCAATGGGACTCCTGAGATTCCGTTGAACTAACTCACACTCAAACTACCCCACACCCCACGGTCTACATCAAACACGGACCACGAATCTAAGTACTAGTCGCTCCATGACAAGTCTACGCGAGAATTGGAGATAGGGTCTCCATCAAGCATGTCTCGACTGGTATCCAAGATATGTGGACAGTCCTCGATGTCTTACTTATGACACTAATATAAGTGCTTCCATACCCGTCCCATACCAGTTATAGTTACACTTATATATGCCCCATAGGCGTCGACAATGCAATAACTAAATGGTGGCGCTGACTGTGTACAAGTACATGTCACTTCCACTATTCAGTCGCGCTTTTACACTAACGTACTTGCCGCAATCCAATTACTAACACTTATCACTTGGTAATGTAACACGGTCGCTAGGATATCAATGTGTATGACCACTATTCAATGAGGGTATAACCGTTACATGATATGATAAGAATACAATCAAATATGATACAAATAAAATATGGCAGCCAGTGTCATATAACTTACAAAATTCACTATAAATCACACGTGCAGAACTGAGCAAAACAATATAAAAGGAGTAAGCATTATATTTAATTATCTCTATAGCAGAATTTGTTTCGAGTCAATCGGGTTTCAGATTTGCGAGTTACGGTCATTCTATTTTAAATGTTCTCTGCTGGAAATCTAGTTTCAGAACTGGAAGTCCATTTCGTAACACGGTTCACTCCCTATTGGGATCATAATTAGGCGATACTACAGTTAGATAATATTTAGATTTATCTGTTATATTTCCAACACATCAGACGGATCAATAATATCTACTGTATGCAGAAAGATATGCACCGTTTAAAATTAAGGTATACATTCTGTCTCTGCATAAGACTGCAGCACACATCGACGGTTTTAAAGGTGTTATAAAACCATCAAACAACACTGAAATGCAATGAGACCAATATCGTTAGAAAGCTAATTCGATTATCTACACTTATGTATGGTTCCGCACACTTACACACTTAAATAGTGAGAAGTATGCGTTCTAAAAACGGGTAAAGACAGAGATTCTTGCTCTGGACTGCAGTCCAGAGCCATGAATCGCCTCAGTTTTTATTGTCATAACTTATTAAAATACAGAGATGAACTATGGGGTACTGTATCTTTATCTGTTGGCTTCGATACAAGCCATAGAACTCTAAGATCCGATATATAAATGATCTATTATGAATTTAACGGTTTAGCTTGTTCGAGAATATTCAGCTTTTGCAAAGGTTATCGAGGGTAACGTTTTATGGGTGAAACGGCGCTGTTTTGCCGTCCGATTTCTTCATGGTAAACATTAACAGTAATAGGGTATAATGATCATGGGCTCCACCATATTCGTTTAATTTATCGCATAGGGTTCTATATCGAATACTTAGATTATGCAAACGGTTATTGATTGAAATATCGATTTCTTTTATCCGATCAACACGAAATTAATTCATGAGTTACTATATGATATTACTATGGCATAATCAACCCAATGTCGGGTCTCAAACACTAAAATTTACGATGATGGTTCTTATTTGATATTCAATTCGCAACGATGTATATATGGAATATCTATACTTAAACATGTATATACATATATATATCAACATATATAATATCTAGAGATTACTATAGCATGAGGAACAAGTGAAGAGGTTCACTTGCCTTCGGTCGCTGATATAGAAGCGACACAACATGCAGGATTCGTCTCAACACACGAGACGATGCGATACTGGACACAGCGTGTGGCGCGTGCGCGATGCGTGGTGACCCGGTACTGGACGTGGTGACGATGCGGGCATGGTACGGTAGTGGGTGTGGTGATGACACGGGCATGACACGGTACTGGGCATGGTCTTGGCTCGGTGCGTGGTGTGGGTGTGGCACGACGCGACACGGGAGTGGGCACGTGGGTGACGCGGTGCTGGGCACGGAGTGGTGCAATCGTGGCACGGCGCCGGTGCGGAAGTGGGTGCACGGGTGGCTCGAGCTGGCATGGTGACGAGGGTGTAGGGCTTGGCTCTGTGCAGCGGCGAGGTGGCTCGTGGTGACAACAGCTGCGATGGCGATGTGGCCGGCGGCGAGGGCTGATGACGACGGTGGTGGTTGTGTTGGGTTACCGGCGCGAGATGGGTTTTACGGATCTGGGTTGGTAGTGTCGGGGTTAGGCGCTCAGAGTTGAGGGACTCGAGGGTCAGAGGTAAAGGCTAGCCGGAGCTGCAAGTGGTGGTCGCTGGGGTGGCCAAAGAGCTCAGTTGTCGTCGAAGGTTTACTGATGTGCGTGAAGGAAGAAATGCGGAGGAGTTTAGATGATGGTGGCTGCGTTGTCGCCGGAGGTGACAGTGGTGGCGATGGGGAGCCGGCAACGACGAATGAAGATGAGGTGGTTGGCGGTAGTGGGGCTCGTAAGTCATGAGGGAAGAAGAAGAAGTGGCTGTGTCGATAACGAGAAGAAGTAGGGAGCTCAGGTGAGACGCCGGTGGCGAGGTCAAGTGGAGAGAAGGAATAGGTCGATGAGGTTTCTCGATGGGCTCGTTGGTGGTCACCAGCTGAGGAGGTTGGTGGTGTAGCGCTGGAAGTGGAGAGGAGGTCGCGGTGGTGCGAGGCAGCTTCGGTAATGAAGACGAAGAGGTGGTGTGGTGGATGCAGAGGCCGAAAGGGTTAAGGGCTCGTCGGCGAGGTGGGAGTGGCGGCGGTGTTGTGTTCGGTTAGTGAGAGAGAGATGAAGAGATAGGGGAGAGAGACGTTGATGAGAAAGAGGAGACGGGCGAGGGGATCTCAGGGGACGTTGGGACGATGAGGGCTAGGTCGTGGCCGTTGGAGTGGCGCGGGTCTCGTTGGAGTGGGTGCGAAAGGAAGAAAGGTGTCGGGGAGAGAGAAAAGAGAGGGAAAGAGAAATAGAGGAGGAGATGGGTCGGGTCGGGCTAGGGTGTGGGGGTCATGGGCCGGGCTGGGCTTGGGGTAAAGGCTAGGAAAAATAAAGGGTTAGGGTTTAAGGTTTAGTTGTTAGGGTTTTAAATAAAATTAGAAAAACATAGGGAAAGTTATTATCAAAATACGGATAGCAAACAAAATACTGTGTTTAGAATCTTAATAGGATTTAGGGTTTAAGAAGAATTAGAAAAATAAAAAGGTTTAGGGTTCATTGTTTCTGGTTCTGAAAAATAAGAAAAGAATTTTGAATTAATTTGTCAGGAAAAAATAGCTAAAGAAATTAGAAGATAAGTAAAATAAATAATGAGTTGGGAAAAACATTTGAGAAGGAAAATTAGAAAATACATATAGAAAACAACTTAAGGATCTTAAATGAATTTATTATTGAAAATAATATGGAAAATACAAATCAATGATACCGGTTATTATATCATACCACCCTTAAAGAAAATTTCGTCCTCAAAATTAAAGAACGAAAACAACAACAAACAACCGCTCAAAGAATGGGGAAAGCGTTGACGGATCTACTCCTTATAATTTTTCCCTCGAGAGCAACCATTGACACGGTGTTCGCCGGATCCACAAATCAAACATTGTCTTTTGGCTTGGCGATAGTCTCTCTGAAGATACCCCAGTCTCTTGCAATAACCGCAGATTCAAGTTCTCTAATGCTTCTTCTACTGAGGAACAAATGGGTGCTTCATCTGTACACCTCCTCTTTTACTAACAGAGATTCCCTCACGATCGGGGGCTCCTCCTAGTGCTCGAACTAGTTGCCTCCTTAACCCCTCAGCTAAAATATCGTTCGTTCTCTCCTGGGCTTCCCTTAAGCCTTGCAGTACACCCAAAATCTCGGCGGTCTGACTCTGGAGAGCGGAGGTGGAAGAAGAGTCGTGGGAAGCCACGGTTCTAAAACAACAAATTTTTGGACGACGGTATAAGATATAAGAATCAGAATAAGATATAGAATTGACAAACGAAGCAAGAATATGTGGTGAGGTGAAACTCAATCGAGCGGAAATCAAATGTAGAACTCCAAGTCACTCAAGCAGAGTGCTGCCTTATAAGTATACTGTAGTTCATAATTATAACCACATAACTCTACCAAGTCACCAAAAACTCTACCGGATAAGATCAAAATATATAGCAGGACACACTAAAGGAATCCTAGTCAAGGATAACAAGCTCTAACCTAGACCGACCTGGCAACTTAATTTGTCAAACTCTAGTCGGAAACTGTAATCTCAATCTAAACCTGGCTCTGATACCAACAAAGCCATGTCACGCCCCGCTTCCTAAAATACGGAATACGAGGGATGACAAGACCAGCCATACTCCTACGGTCAAGAAAATATCCTACCGTAGTCGCACTTTGGCTTCTAGCATTACGTGGTAATCAGTAAAACACAGCACGGATAAAGAGAAATGCAGTCACTAGAACTATCAGATGTAAAGAAACCGAGCGCAACGTATATAAACCAAAGAGACAACTAACCAGTGATATCAGAGGAATGATACCGTTGGTTCACTGGTTTGGATCTCCGCGATCTTCTCAAATTTAGTCAGGTCCACTTCTTCCTCTGAGCATGCAAACTCAGGTCATCAGAGTGACACAATAGCAATATATACATATCTAATGTGCAATGATAATAAACATAAAGCAGTAAGTATAGAGTAATGACATGAGCATGAAATAACCAGTACATGTAACGGTAAAGCAGGTGTATCAAATCAATAATCAATATAATGTTCAATCAGTCTCACAGTCTCAATGTCCAATTCACTAAACTTATCGTCAGTACGAGGGTGAGCGTCAACCACCGTAGGAGTATTCCCAACCCAAGGGTAAGCCCCAGGAGCAAGGAAACACGGGCCCGAATCACGATCAACAAGAACCAGTAACACGATCAGTAACAATATCATGAAATCATGAAATATGCCGGCAATGGGACTCCTGAGATTCCGTTGAACTAACTCACACTCAAACTACCCCACACCCCACGGTCTACATCAAACACGGACCACGAATCTAAGTACTAGTCACTCCATTACAAGTCTATGCGAGAATTGGAGACTGGGTCTCCATCAAGCATGTCTCGACTGGTATCCAAAATATGTGGACAGTTCTCGATGTCTTACCTATGACACTAATATAAGTGCTTCTATACCCATCTCATACCAGTTATAGTTACACTTATATATGCCCCATAGGCGTTGACAATGCAATAACTAAATGGTGGCGCTGACTCTGTACAAGTACATGTCACTTCCACTATTCAGTCGCGCTTTTACACTAACGTACTTGCCACAATCCAATCACTAACACTTATCACTTGGTAATGTAACACGGTCGCTAGGATATCAATGTGTATGACCACTATTCAATGAGGATATAACCGTTACATGATATGATAAGAATACAATCAAATATGATACAAATAAAATATGGCAGCCAGTGTCATATAACTTGTAAAATTCACTATAAATCACACGTGCAGAACTGAGCAAAACAATATAAAAGGAGTAAGCATTATATTTAATTATCTCTATAGAGGAATTGATTTCGAGTCAATCGGGTTTCAGATTTGCGAGTTACGATCATTCTATTTTAGGTGTTCTCTGCTGGAAATCTAGTTTCAGAACTGGAAGTCCATTTCGTAACATGGTTCACTCCCTATTGGGATCATAATTAGGAGACGCTAGATAATATTTAGATTTATCTGTTATGTTTCCAACGCATCAGACGAATCAATAATATCTACTGTATGCAGGAAGATATGCACCGTTTAAGGTTAAGGTATACATTCTATCTCTGCATAAGACTGCAGCACACATCGACAGTTTTAAAGATGTTATAAAACCATCAAACGACACTGGAATGCAATGAGACCAGTATCGCTAGAAAGCTAATTCAATTATTTACACTTCTATGTATAGTTCTGCACACTTGCGCAATTAAACAATGAGAAGTATGCGTTCTAAAAACGGGTAAAAGCGGAGATTCTTTCTCTGGACTGCAGTCCATACCCATGAATCGCCTCAGTTTTTATTGTCATGACTTATTAAAATATAGAGATGAACTATACGGTACTGTAGGTTTATCTGTTGGCTTCGATACTAGCCATATAACGCTTAGATCCGATATATAAATGATCTATTATGTATTTAACAGTTTAGCTTGTTGGAGAATATTCAGCTTTTGCAAAGGTTATCGAGGGTAACGTTTTATAGGTGAAACAGCGTCGTTTTACCGTCCGATTTCTACAGGGTAAACATTAATAGTAATAGGGTTTAATGATCATGGGCTCCACCATATTCACTTAAGTTATCGCATAGGGTTCTATATCGAACACTTAGACTATGCAAACGGTTATCGATCGAAATATCGATTTCTTTTACCCGATCAACACGAAATTAATTCATGAGTTACTATATGATATTAGTACGGCGTAATTGTAACGACTCTAAATTTTCTGTACAAATTTTTTTCTTTTTAAAGTACAGAAAGCAGTTTCTTAGCCTAAGTACAAGTTATAAGTTAAATTTGTTTAAGAACAGCAAGAAATAATTTGCAGCTCACTGGTAAATCCCTTGCATTGTTGTGACGTAGCCCCTGTGTTCGAATCCTCTCAGAAACATTATATTTTCCTAAATTTTCTTTTAAATTTTTTGGAAGCCCAAAAGTTTACACGTGCAATACACACAAAACCGAAAAGTCTGAGAAAACAAATATGTGCAAAATGATATAAATACAGACATGGACACATGGAATGAATCCACTGGCTCCCCCTCACAAGAAGGCCGGCGAGATCTTCATATGGAACGGCGGGGATGGGCCCCCCGTAGGCAAAAGTCCCCGGACTTTACACACAAAACTCTTGGCCTGCCCCTAACTCCCCTGCACTATTTAATTTTCCTGCAATCAAACAGAGACTTTAATTTCACCTTAAAATCAAATTTTAATGCATTTTAATTCATTCTTTCAATTCCAAAACCCAAATTCCATACTATAGATACTACCCCATGCCCTATCCCATCTTCATTCTGAAAATTCTGGTCAAAACTCTCAAATTTTCTCAAGTACAAGTAGGGTAGAAGTAGAGTTAGCAAGCTATCAACTTCCGGCGAGGATCGAAGCAAATTCCGGCGATCCCGCGACGCTACGACGACCTCAACCTCTTCCTCCCTCTCTTCTTTACAAAATCAAACGGTATGTCCCTCCCAATCTTTCTTTTTCCTCTTTGAAATCACTTTTCAAAACAAACATCGGTAAGTGGAGTTAATATCGATGTCAATCTTCTAAAGCTTAAAAACTCACTTTTTTACTTACATGTTGTTCATCCAACTTTCACACAATCTTTGTAACACTAATATAAATGTTTAGAATAAATTGTAACCTAAAATATCATGAAACATAACCTTAAATTAACTTTTACGCTAAAATACCATGAACTTCATATATTCATCTTTTAGTACTTTTGATAATTATACCTTTAGAAAACTTCATGGGGTAATGACCTCTCTCTCACATACACACATGTTTCCATAGCACGATACCCTTTGAGCATACTTTTGGTTACAGTTACAATATTTCATCAAAATACCATTTAATATAAAAACCCGGTTTTCTTTTGAATTGTATTTCACAATTCTTTGCGATTATGTCTCTACAACCCATTTGGGGAACCCGCAATTGGATGGTGCGGATTATCGCACATTCTTGGGCTAGTAGAGTGAGATACAGACCTCCTCACGGAGTATTCGGTCTCGAAAGAGTTTTAATACGATTTTTAAGAAAAACGAAATTTTCTACTTAATTATAAAATTAATTTTCCATAATTATATAAATATTATCAAACCATATATTTTCAAGATATAATAAAATTCCATGTTTTCTAAAAAGATAAAAGAATGACAAGTTTCACCAAAATACCCTCAAATTATTCAAAAGTCAAGCTTTACAATAAAATACCATGAACTATTCAAGTTAAGATAATTATCATTAAAATACCTCAATTCTTAAAATACACATCCATTCAAACCCTAAAGAATATAAATAAATTTCTCTAGGATATTTTGAACTATATTAAAAATATTTTTTTTTCATAAAACCCTCTCGAGCTATATAAAATACTGTTAAGGACTTTAGTAAATATGGGTTTAAGCAGGATCAATTCTCTTGAGCCTCAGAGAGCCGGAGAAAGTGAGTGCTTGCCTATTTAAGATAGAAAAACTTAACGGTGTTATCAATGGTAATTGTCTTGGAAAAAAACACAAATCCTGTCGTCCATGTGCAGCAGTTACCGATAACTCCTGAACCTAATTCAAGATAGTTTAAAGTGTCTGACTCAAATCTGAGTCTAACTCATGTTTAAATCCAAACTCAAACCTAAATATAAAACCAAACAGGAATACTTGATCATGAACCTGAATCCAACTCAAATCAGAATCCAATTCAAACATGAACCCAAAGTCTAGCATGCATACTTGAACATGAACCTGAATACCTGAATTCAAATACATATATCAAGCCTGAATACATGACTTGACTTGACTCGAACCATGAATACAAGAATACTTGACATGAATACTCGATATCGACATGAACTCTATCTTGCCATTTGATGTATTCATGGATTCGAGCAAGCCCTGTAAATTTAACTGTAACGTAGAATACACGGGGTACTAGGGTAGTTCATGCGTGAATCCGACAAAATCTCAGAAGTCCCACTAGATCATGAATTCATGTCTACTAACACAAGCAAGCTATCATGAGGGCACATGTTTTCTTGCTCCTGGATTACAACCTGTTGAGTTTGAAATACTTCAATACTAGGTTGAAGTCCTATTACTAATACTTGATTCGGGCCCGTGGTTCCTTACCCCTGGATTACAGACTGTTGGATTCGAGATCACTCTTGAGATTTCACTATACTTACACTACACGGCCATGTTACTTTTGTTTGCCATTCTCATATTATCATACTTATCTACTTCTCATACATTACCATACTTATTCACATGTACTACAATAAAACAGCATGCTAAACAAACTTACTAAGTTTACATTAAACGACATGCTGACACAACATACTTCATACTCAATTATTCATAATATACTTTTACCTTATCATTTCACTTTATACTTCACTTCTTTTCCTTAGGACTTACCAAGCGAAAGTTCGCTGACAGGCATTCCACCCTTCTCTGTTTTTCTTGGAATGTTCGTCAGATACTGTGGAGACTGAAGAGGTAGACATCTCAGACAAAGAGCACGATCAGACCGAGACCCAGGCTTAGACCAGTTATCTTTCTCAGTTTATGTACGCCACCTGTTTAGGCGTTTCAATCCTTGTATTTTCTTTCTGTTAAAAATCATGTATTGTAAATGAATTAAGTTAAATGTAAATAAAGTTGTTGAAGTTTTAATCTCATGTTTATTCTCTTGTCATTTTATATTGCTTATTTTATACTTAGCGTATTTATTCCTGGAAATGACCTTCTCGAAATAAATACTTCGCAGCCTCGTCACGTACCTACTTCTGACTTTTGGGAAGTGGGGCGTGATAGTAATCGACCCAATGTCGGGTCTCAAACACTAAAATTTACGATGATGGTTCTTATTCAATATTAAATTCGCAATGATGTATATATGAAATATCTATACTTAAACATGTATGTGTGTGTGTGTGTGTATCAACATATATAATATCTAGATATTACTATAGCATGAGAAACAAGTGAAGGGGTTCACTTGCCTTCGGTCGCTGATATAGAAGCGACACAACATGCAGAATTCGTCTCCACACACGAGACGACGCGATCGTGGACACGGCGCGTGGTGCGTGGTGACCCAGTACTAGACGTGGTGGTGATGCAGGCGTTATATGGTAGTGGGCGTGGTGATGACGCATGCATGATACGGTAATAGGCACGATCATGGCTCGGTGCATGGTGCGGGTGTGGCACAGCGCGACACGGGAGTGGGCATGTGGGTAGCACGGTGCTGGGCACGGAGTGGGCACGTCATGGTGCAGTTGTGGCACGGCGCCAGTGCGGAGGTGGGCGCACAAGTGGCTCGAGCTGGCAAGGTGACGAGGATGCGGGGCATGGCTCTGTGCAGCGGCGAGGTGGCTCGTGGTGACAGCAGCGGCGGTGGCGATGGGCTGAAGAGGCATGGCCAGCGGCGAGGGCTGATGACAATGGTGAGGGCTATGTTGGGTTACCAGCGGCGAGGTGGGTTTCATAGATCTGGGTTGGTATCGTCGGGGTTAGGCGCTCGGAGTTGAGGGACTCGAGGGTCGGAGGTAAAGGCTAGCCGGAGCTGCAAGTAGTGGTCGTCGGGGTGGCCAAGGAGCTCGATTGTCGTCGATGCTTTACTGATGTGCGTGGAGGAAGAAGTGAGGAGGAGTTTGGATGATAGTGGTTGCATTATCGCTGGAGGTAACAGTGGTGGCAAAGGGGAGCCGGCGACGACGGACGAAGATGAGGTGGCCAGTGGAAGTGGGGCTCGTAAGTCATGAGGGAGGAGGAAGAAGTGGCTGGGTCGATGACGAGAAAAAGTGAGGAGCTCGGGTGAGACACCGGTGGCGAGGTCGAGGGGAGAGATGGAATAGGACGATGAGGTTGCTCGATGGGCTCGTTGGTGGTCATCGACGGAGGAGGTTGGTGATGTAGTGATGGAAGTAGAGAGGAGGTCGCGGTGGTGCGAGGTAGCTCCGGTGATGAAGACGAAGAGGTGGTGTGGTGGATGCAGAGGTAAAAGGGGCTAAGGGCTCGTCGACGAGGTGGGTTGCAGTGAGTGGCGGCGGTGTTGGGTCCGGTGAGTGAGAGAGAGAGAGAGATGGAGAGATAGGAGTGAGAGACGTTGAGGAGAAAGAGGAGGGGATCTCGGGGGACGTTAGGGCGACGAGGGTTGGGTCATGGATGTTGGAGTGGCACGGGTCTCGCGGGAGTGGGTGCGAGAGGAAGAAAGGTGTTGGGGAGAGAGAAAAGAGAGGGAAAGAGAAATAGAGGAGGAGATGGGTCAGGTTGGGCTAGGGTGTAGGGGTCATGGGCCGGGCTGGGCTTGGTGTAAGGGCTAGGAAAAATAAAGGGTTAGGGTTTAAGGTTTGGTTGTTGGGGTTTTAAATAGAATTAGAAAAATATAGGGAAAATTATTATCAAAATACGGATAGCAAACAAAATACTGTGTTTAGAATCTTAATAGGATTTAGGGTTTAAAAAGAATTAGAAAAATAAAAAGGTTTAGGGTTCATGATTTCTGGTTTGGAAAAATAAGAAAAGAATTTTGAATTAATTTGTCAGGAAAAAATAGCTAGAAAAATTAGAAGATAAGTAAAATAAATAATAAGTTGGGAAAAACATTTGAGAAGGAAAATTAGTAAATACATATGTTGGGGTCAAAATTTGCACCCTAGTTGACCGGGTCAAAGTCGAGATCAACCCCATGTAAGCGGGCCCAAGCCCAAGCAAGTGGGCCCATGCCAAAGTCGAGCCCCGCAGCCGGCCTCCCCATGCTGAAATAAAAAAATTATGTAATAAATAATTTTGATGTAATTTTTTATGCATGAATGGGCATAAAGCTAAATTTTTGTAAAGTCTATGGCTTATGTGCAAAAAGAAATAGCACATGAGCCATGGGATGGGCAAAATGCCATTTTATAAAGCCCAAGGGGCTATATGTAAATGTGTAAGTCTATATAAAGCAACATGATGATGAATAAAAGACAAATTTTTCTCTCTCCAAAAAAAATCAAGATCTGTGCTCTTTCTCCTTCCTCAAGATTCTAAAATCTTCTTCTTTCTTTTGAATTAAATCAAGAGTTTTACTCTTCCTTTTCCAAAACTAAATAGTTTTTCATCACAAAACCCATAAAGGGGAGCTTGGATCTTCCATCAGATCTTAATAAGGAGAGATTTTTAAAATCTCACCCCCTTTCTCCAAGATCCGGCCAGCCGAGAGGAGGAAGAAGGAGACCCATCTCCAGAAATCCCACCTTGGGAATATTTAGGGCCAAAGGGGAGAAACAAAGCAGCCCCTATGATCACTTCTAAATATTTTTAGGAGTCTAACTCCATTCAAGATCCATTGGAGTTTAACTCCCTAAAATTAATCTCTGTTAGGAGTTCAACTACATAAGTCAAATCGGGAGCACAGCTCCCAGTGCAGGGACCAGGTCCCTTTTGCTGCTGACGTCTAGCGCCCGCGTGCCAGGCATGTCGGGCGCTGGCGCTCTGGCGCCCAGCGCCCGTGTGCCAGGCACGTGGTGCGCTGGCGCTCTGGCGCATAGCGCCCGCGTGCCTGGCACGTGGGGGCGCTGGCGCCTTCTGCCATGCATCATTTGGATGCCCTTTCCCTTTATATATATATATATATATATATGCACACACACACATACTCCACAACACAGTTCCCGTTAGAAAAAATTTCTAACAGGGTGCTGCCCCGCATCCCGTAAAGGGGTTGCTAGCCCCCTTGACACCCAACCAGCTATCCGAGTAGCGGGACCTCTATAAAAACTCTGCGGGGCCCCCGTTATATCCAAAACCCCTTTCAAAACACAACACACGTACACTGCACATCGAGTTCGCATGACCTGTTTGACCCGTTAATTGGAGGTTCCTTCACTCTAAAGGCGAGAGTTAATTAACGGCAGCTTAGTCCATGGCTGCCGGAGATTCGGATCTCCACAATCAATAAACCCCAGCCTACCCTAGGCAGGCGGAATCCGTAATGCGCCTGAAAAGCGCGCGCGTGTTCCCATCTCAATGGGGTGACGAAAAACACCCTACAGATTCTGGCACGCCGGTGGGACCAATCTCTCCTTTCATATTTCGGGTTAAATATCAATGCGAACTCAATCAACATATACATTGATTGCCTGTACTGAAATCATGCTTCTTTTTGCAGGTTAAAGACTTTCGACTGCAATCTTCGAACGCATGTCGGTATTTGAACGACTTTCCTTGGCCCCAGCTGGGGGCAAGGCCATCAACACCGACAAAGTAATAAGCCATCTCGAGCAAGCTCCAGCGGTGCACCTGACAACTGCTCAATCGGGTATCTTCTCTAAGCTCTCCGTCAGATGACCTCTAAGTCTTTAAACTGGAAACAGATGACCTCCAAGTCGTTAAACTGGAAACAGCTGACCACCACGTCGTTAAACTGGGAATGATAGACCTCTAAGTCTTTAAACTGGGAACCGCTAACCACCATGTCATTAAACTGGGGATAATCGACCTCTAAATCGTTAAACTGGGAATGTAAAAAAGTGTAAATAAAACAATATATATATATATATAAATAATATAAAAAGCCGAAATGATGGGGCAACTCGTAATAAAAATCAGGGAGTAAAAATAAAAATAAAGCCGAAATGATGGAACAACCGCGAATAAAATGCCGAAATGATAGGGCAATCGCGACCTTCGCGATAAGAAAAGCTGAAATGATAGAGCAATCGCGACCTTCGCGATAAGAAAAGCTGAAATGATAGAGCAATCGCGGTAAATTAAAAATAATAATAATAAAAAAACGGCGAATGATGAGTCGCTCCTGGTACCATATTCCAATGCAGCGATGCAGACGCCAACCAAAATCCGATTTTTCAAAATTCCCTCAGCCCTACGGGTGGTCCCCAAATTTACTACCATATACAATCCACAGGCTCAAATAATTCTCATCATACCCATGCACCACAGCAACCACCAGTCCAGCGGCCGGTCTCCGCCCTTGGAATTACGGTCCATAGGGAAGACCCACTCATGTGTCCTCACGATGCATGAGGAGAACAAACCTTCGTGGGATCCTTACGACTCACAAAGGAAAACACACTTGGGGGTCCTCACGACTCCTAAGGAGAAAATACACATGCGGGATCCTTACGACTCGTAGGGAGAAAATGCTTTTATGGGACCCTTACGGACCATAAAATTGAAAAGCCTTAGGTGATAGGGATCTAAACCTGTCTCCTAAGCCATCGCCTCCCAACAGGGAAAGGCAAATGATGAGTTGCTCCTGGCATTATTCCAGTGCAGCAATGCAGATGCCGATCTAAAAACCAATTCCCGAATATCCCAATGGCGAATGATGAGTCGCTCCTGGTACCATATTCCAGTGCAGCGATGCAGACGCCAACCAAATTCCAAATCCCATACTCCAACGGCGAATGATGAGTCACTCCTGGTACCATATTCCAGTGCAGCGATGCAAACGACAACCAAATTCCAAATCCCATACCCCAACGGCGAATGATGAGTCGCTCCTGGTACCATATTCCGGTGCAGCGATGCAGACGCCAACAAAGTCCCGAAATTTTTCCGGCCCTACGGTCTAGATCATACATCCTGCAAAACCGTATACAATCCATGAGCGTAAAACGATCCCAATCTCTCTTAAGTCCTATCAGCGAGACCACATTCAAAGTCCCACCGACGGTGAAGATTCAAAAAAAAAGAAAAAAGAGGTATGTCCACAAGCAAAATGGGCACGGACGAAAACCCGAAAGGGCTCCGTGAGTAAAAACAGCAGGACTGCCGGTGAGTTTGTGAAAACCCGAAAGGGCGCAAACTCGTGAAAAAGAGATGAAATGCACTCGTAAAGTCCTCTCAACTTTGTGAGGAGAAAATTCCCCCGTGAGATCCTTACGACTCACAAAGGAGCAACACACTTGGGAGTCCCCACGACTCCTAAGGAGAAAATGCACTTACGGGATCCTTACGGTTCGTAGGGAGAAAATGCTTTTATGGGACCCTTACGGCCCATGAAATTGAAAAGCCTTAGGTGATGGGATCTGATTGATCTCAAAAACTATCTATTACCGCAATCAAGAACGGCGTCGCATGTAGCTAGCCGGTGAGTACGGGTCGATCCACAGGGATGTTATGAATTTCCTAATCGCTCTTACGAGTTAATTCCAAATGGTGTGAATGGATTAATTAAATCTAAAAACTAAATTAATCTAGGGCAATTGAATTAAAGATTTAACTATCTAACTAGGGAAAGGAATTAAATTTAATCTAGGGCAGAGAATGAAAAATTACCTAGGGCAAGAATTGAAATTACCTACTTACTTTTCAGATGGCTCTCTCTAAACATCAACACAAGACTTGTCAGATCTGAATTTCTGAAATGAAAAGAGGCATCGATGCTCTCCAAAAGAAGTCTAAATTTTATTGATAAAAAGAGGCATAGGGAGGCATAGCCTTTACAATGATTTAGAGTTCCTATTTATAGAGGATAGGAAACCCTAGGTTACAATTGATTCGCACGTCTACATTTACCAAAATATCCTTAGGAAGACCTAGTCAAAGTAGACTCCAAGCTTTGGTAAAATTTTATGTCTCTGTCTCTTTAAAAGGAAGTATTGGGCCTTGAAATTTCCTTTGTTGGCTCTTCTGTCTTTGGGCTTCCTTATTATTTGGTTCTTTTTATTAAAATAGCTTCAATGTTTCTTCCAGATCTCCAGTGAATAATTGCGGTGGACTTTTAACCGTTCGCTTTGTAATCTTGGACCTTGCATTGCCTTGTACTTTGTGAATTTTATCTTTGATGTAGGCTTGATCAAGAGTCTTCTGTTTGTTGGTCAAAGTCCACTTTTGCATCGTCTTTTCATCGTTTTCACTGTTTTCTGTCCAAGAACCTGTAACCTGTAATATATAGCAGACATGTGTCAAAAGCACCTCTTTATTTATAAAATGCATAAGAATGGGGAATATAATAATGCAAGAATATGATATGAACAAATATCCCCAAAGTTATCTTTTGCTCGTCCTCGAGCAAACTTAGTTTTATTCTCGACAAAAAACCTAACCTCACTTTCGCAGGGAAACGCGATTGCACTGAGCATGTGCAACAAGCCGTTAAACCTCTAGGTGTCCCTAATAGGAGGAGTGTTGTCTCCTGAGGGTTTTCAGCAGATACTACCCACAAAATCCTATAAATTTGGCTTTTTCGACTTTTGTTCTCCAATTAGGGTTTCTAACAAGGAATTCTATTATCTTCGACTTGCAAATTATCCACCCATATTCTTCACACTTCCTCATCATCTAACTTAAGATTATATATGTTCTATAGACTTACTTAGCTTTCGGCATCTCTTAAGTTTTCCTTCTAGGGTTCCATCTCCACTTAGGAATTTCAATCAACTCTACTAAAGATACAAGTTCTATTCTTCACTCCTTTCTCTCATCTAAACTCCAATCACATATCCCCATGTGTGTGTATAAATCACCCCTACACTTGGAAATTCAAATCAAGCAATCATAGCCTTGTCCGTTGTCCAAAGTACTTATTAGTAGGTGAATTTTTAATTGAATTTTGCTTACACATCCTTCATGCGACCGTTAATACTTCTTGAGGTACCAACAACCGATTACAAGATATGTTTGCACTTTAAAGCGTAATTTCTAGTCTTACAACACCCAAGGTTTTAGCAGTGACTCCTATACCAGTTGGTCTAAGGCACTAGGTGATGAAGCACCCTCGCTAAATATTTTTCTATTTTTGCATCCTTAAGTAATCACAAAAACCAGTGTTCATTTTTTTTATTCTTTATTCACACATGTATTTTTTTATTTCATTTTCTTCGTATTAAGGACTTCAGACAAGAGCATTTCAAGGTCTCCTCTACTATTCCAAGTTTCAAGGTGCGTGATTGTGCAAATTGTAGGGTATACATTTTCAGAATCTAGACATAAGCTAGGAACTATTTTTCAAACTTATACTCTAATAAGAACATCAATACTTTTCCTTTGTTTCGACTTAGCCCAAGAAGTGAACTCAAAATTTGCCTATTTCTAAATAAACTACAAAGACATATACTTTCTACCGCTAAAGTTTAAGGAAGGTTATCTTTAGGATTTTTAATTTACTACGTCAAAGATCTAGTTGTTCCTAGCTAGTTAACATATCTGTCAAACTCTAGTCAAATAAGCCAAAATTGAATACAATAATTTTTATAATTTTTGAAAATTTTCAATTTTTATGGGTTTTCAAATAAATATGCAAATGCAAAAATATACATATGAATGCGAAGGAAAAAAACGTACCGAGCATACCCCCAAACTTAAACTTGACAGTGTGCTCACTATCATGTTACACCAAGAGGGTTGAGAATGTCGGCACTCCCCTGTTTATTTATTTATAAAAAAATTTTATTTTTTATTTTTTTTATTGTTAAAAGAAAAACAAAAAATATATATACAACAAGGTTCCCCCCAAACTTAAACTTGGCCTTAAACAAGCCAAAGGTTAGCACCAACCATTCAAAAATCTTATCGTGGTAATGGTAGAGTTGGTGAAAGGAGGGAGTGGAAAGAAGAGAAATGAGAAGCACACGAGACCGTATGGGAAGAAGAGTGGAATATGGTCTCGGTGGAGGAGAAGAATGACGGAAAAGAGAACGAAGTGGAGTACGATCTTGAGGGTGTAAATCGAGTGAATAAATTAGCGCAATTTGTGATGACCAATGTGTTGAAAGCGATTGTGCTAACCTATCAACCCGTCGAGAAATGGGGTCAAATCCCTCAAGATTCGCAAGAAAGCATGGGTACGCCGAACTTGGTATTGGAGATGAAAGCGTAACGGTCTCTTGTACGGTCGGAACGATAGGAATGACGAAAGGGAGTGAATTAGGGACAGTCTCATTCTCACCGTAGTAAACTGTCTCGAACTGGAAAGATTCCAACAATGGTTCGAAACGGCTGTAAGCAACCGAGTCTGATGGTTCAACTAACTCATCTGAAAATTCAAAGGACTCAAACTCGGGCGGTGAGTCTTCAACATCGTCCGAAAAAGTGAAACACTCGTAAGTGTTATCGGCTGTGAGGACTGTGTCAGATTCAAAGGAATTTTTCAAGCTCACAGTCTTCAAGCATGATATTAGGCATGGACGGAACGATGGAAATGAGGGAGGGTGATTTAGTTAAAGGTTCAAGAGGATGAATTGGAAAATCCGACACATCAAACAAAAATGGTTCAACCTCAATATTATCCTCAATACTCTCCTCAATACTATCTTCATAATTCTCCTCAATATTTAACGCATCCATGCCATTATCATCAAAATCAAGACGCATATGAAATTCGGGAGAAACAATTAATGACTCGGGATGATGAATTGGACATAAAATTTCAATCAAATCGACATGTTCATCATCCGAAATATTCCCGGCGTCTATATCCTCAATCAAGTGAAAATCAATTTTTTCTGACACCTCATCAAAAGCATGGATGTTTATCAATTTAGGTTCTAGATTGGAGGTGTAAAGATCGAAAGGATTAAGTGTGGTTTCACTCGAAAGGGGTTCTTCACAATCTGGCAAATCAAGCACTACAAAGTCACACAACTCGTTTTTATTTTCAACAGGTGAACTATTTGGGACAATCGATGGAAAACCGGAGTTGTGGGCTTCAATTGGGTAAAGGTAGGTTTGATTTGGAAATGTGTAGAACTCACTCGCTCCTCTCAAATTCTCACTCTGTCCAACCGCCTCCTCATACATTGAAAAGTTTGAAACTAGTAGAAAACTAGCTACCGGTTCACTAAGTTGTATAAGGGCGGCTACGGACGCATCCACATTCCTAATCATTTTGTTTGTTGCTAAGATATAAGCCTCCAACGACTCTTCCAAACTAGACTTGGGTGGTAAAGGGGTTTCGGTAAAAAATTCGAAATTGTTTGGATATGTGAAACTCCCAAAAGGCTGTGTAGAAACAGTGTCTAGTGACGGTGGGAAAGTCGGGTAGGACTGGTAGAAAGTGGGTGGTTGGACAGGGGTAGGGTCAACATGTGGATAAAAAGGTGAATAGCCTTGTGGATCCCTAGAACTAGATGAGTGGAGAAGGGTGAAAGATCGGCTACGAGATTGAGCAATATGCTCAGCAATGGACATTGGTTTAGGAGTTACAGCAGGACTTAAAAAAATGGTATCAACATATGAAGGTGGTAAAGGTTGACTTGGTTGACACAAAGTGGGTTGCAAAGTCAAACTGTTTCTCCTAGACGCTTCTATTTGATCTTTCAAAGAAATTTTAGGCACGGAGGGATCTTCTTTAGTACGACCGAAACAATTGACGTACAAAGCAAAGTTAGGTTCGGGATACCAAAGTTCGGAAAATGATTTATGATGTGGGGTACCCATGATAGAAGAAAGGGGAAAGAAAGAAGGTTGGTTGGTGCAAGAATTTCTTAGCGGCAAAAATTTGCAAGTTTTTTAAAAAAATTCCTTTTTCCTTTTTCTTTTTATTTGGAAATTTTGCAAAAAGATTTTTTTTTTGAAAAGAGACTTTGACACAAATTCGATCAACCATAAATGTACAATCAGGCCTAAATCTAGGGTCACCTAGGTCAGCTAGACAGCTCCTAACTGTTCCAAAGGGCTAGAAATAGGACCTCAAACCGCCTCTTCACCGCCAATTGCGGCCAGGTAAATGCCATGTAAGTGGGAGGCTCCCCGCTACAAGTAGCGGTCCTAATTAAGTAACCACTTGCCTTAGACACACTTGCCTAGACACCGCAAAGTCAGGTTAGGATTAACGGCCGATGCCTATAACTAGTCCTCTGTCCTATTGAGCTTGAAGTCCTTAGGGATGAGTCTAGTATTTTTTAATTAAAGATTGGTCAATGCAAATGCTTTATGTGATTTCTGGGGTCCTGGAAAGGGTGATGAAATCCCCACCCAATCTGAATTGGTCAAAAGCCCTTTAAAGTACGATTAAAGATATGCAAAACAGTAAATCACTTGCAATCAAATCTTTTTATTTTATGCGCGGCGCAAAGAATCCTGCACAAGATTTGTTATTGGAAGGGGGGAGATTTTTTAAGCGCAAAGAATCCTGCAGGAGATTTTACAGAAGATATATCGAGATTTGCAGAGGAGGAGATCAGAAGACTTACAGAGTTTTTTTTTCCAGCCCTGAATCGACCAGGCCGCGGCGGTTCCGTGGCCAAAAAGGGGGTCGAGCGGCGGTTCCGCGGCCGGTTGGACGGTTCAGCAGTTTTTTTTTGTCACCAGATCTCCGCGGTTGACTTGTAGACACGGTCCTCCAAATTTCTTCTGTTTCTCGGTTGTTGTGATCTTCTGTTTGTTCGGATTTGATATTTGCTGTTTTGATCTCTGTAGATTTCCAGATCCGAATTTGTTCGTAGATCCTGCAAAATTCACACAAAAATACCCTTCCCAAAAATAACAGATGATATAGTTTTATATTTTTTTGATTTTTCAGATTTTTATGATTTTTTTAATTTTGATTAACCCGAAATTGCAAAATGGAAATAACACGCCATCCCTGGCAACGGCGCCATTAGATTGATCTCAAAAACTATCTATTACCGCAATCAAGAACGGCGTCGCATGTAGCTAGCCGGTGAGTACGGGTCGGTCCACAGGGATGTTGTGAATTTCCTAATCGCTCTTACGAGTTAATTCCAAACGGTGTGAATGGATTAATTAAATCTAAAAACTAAATTAATCTAGGGCAATTGAATTAAAGATCTAACTATCTAATTAGGGCAAGGAATTAAATTTAATCTAGGGCAGAGAATGAAAAATTACCTAGGGCAAGAATTGAAATTACCTACTTACTTTACAGATGGCTCTCTCCAAACATCAACACAAGACTTGTCAGATCTGAATTTCTGAAATGAAAAGAGGCATCGATGCTCTCCAAAAGAAGTCTAAATTTTATTGATAAAAAGAGGCATAGGGAGGCATAGCCTTTACAATGATTTAGAGTTCCTATTTATAGAGGATAGGAAACCCTAGCTTACAATTGATTCGCACGTCTACATTTACCAAAATATCCTTAGGAAGACCTAGTCAAAGTAGACTCCAAGCTTTGGTAAAATTTTATGTCTCTGTCTCTTTAAAAGGAAGTATTGGGCCTTGAAATTTCCTTTGTTGGCTCTTCTGTCTTTGGGCTTCCTTATTATTTTGTTCTTTTTATTAAAATAGCTTCAATGTTTCTTCCAGATCTCCAGTGAATAATTGCGGTGGACTTTTAACCGTTCGCTTTGTAATCTTGGACCTTGCATTGCCTTGTACTTTGTGAATTTTATCTTTGATGTAGGCTTGATCAAGAGTCTTCTGTTTGTTGGTCAAAGTCCACTTTTGCATCGTCTTTTCATCGTTTTCACTGTTTTCTGTCCAAGAACCTGTAACCTGTAATATATAGCAGACATGTGTCAAAAGCACCTCTTTATTTATAAAATGCATAAGAATGGGGAATATAATAATGCAAGAATATGATATGAACAAATATCCCCAAAGTTATCTTTTGCTCGTCCTCGAGCAAACTTAGTTTTATTCTCGACAAAAAACCTAACCTCACTTTCGCAGGGAAACGCGATTGCACTGAGCATGTGCAACAAGCCGTTAAACCTAGTTTTGTGGTTGGGTTTAAGGATACGTTAGTCTCATTTGAGACTAAGATCAATTTAAACGTTGGTTAAGAATACGTTAGTCTAAGTTTAGACTAAAATCAACTTAACCATTTGTTAAGAATACGTTAGTCTGATTTTAGACTAAGATTAACTTAACATGATCATTTAGATCCAACAAAAGAGAATTTAGGCTCTATTGTTTAGTTTAGGGACATTGCGGTCGATAATTAGTTTAAGGATATTACGGTCCAATGTTAGTTTAAGGACATCTCGGTCCAGTTTAAAAACATCTTAGTCTATAAAGGTTAAGGACATCATAGTCCATGGGTTTAAGGACCCCACAGTCCGAGGTTAAGGACATCATAGTCCATGGGTTTGGGGACCCCACAGTCCAAGGTTAAGGACATCATAGTCCATGAGTTTAAGGACCCCACAGTCCAAGGTTAAGGACATCATAGTCCATGAGTTTAAGGAGAGCATAGTCCATAAGTTTAAGGACCACACAGTGCAGTTTAAAGACGTCATAGTCTATGGAATGTATGGTTGTCGGGACCCGTCACCTCTCTGAAAACGTTGAAGGATTACAACGACAAATATCAAAGGAGTGAAGAGATGTACCCTTGAACTAATGTTGATTGGGAAATCTGTAGTCCAATTTGGGACTAAAATCAATTAATTAGATTATGAGCACATGGGCTCAGATAAATCTGAATTGAGGACTTATGGCCAACTTGGGCTAAGTCCAATTAGGTTTGAAATGTTGGACCTTTGTTTGGACTGTTGAACATTTTTCTGGGTTCAGCCCCCCATCATTTGGCAATGCTAAACATGAATCTGGGTTTTGACCGTATTTTTATCTCTTTATTGAGTGATGAGCACTCATATGCCATATAAGATGATCAATCCTGGAAAGCAAGGATGTATTTGAGGTTCAGTCAAGGGGAAGTCTTGCCTTTGGAAGACTTAGCCGATTTTGTATATAATGTTAAACACTAGCACCTATCTGGCGGTCACGTGTTCCCACGTGACGCATAGTGTTAAACACTAGGGATGAAATGCTTAAAATAGTGTTAAACACTAAAAGTGAAGCGCTCACGTGAGGTCGTGTGAGGCACCCTAGGATTGGGCTAAGCTTCCTTTATTTTATTCTCAGAATATTCAAATAAGTGTTAAACACTTAAGTCTTCACGGCCATCACGTGTGGGCACGTGATGGGTATCCATGCACTGGATATTAAAGGGATTTGCTCGGGGCCACGTGGGGACACGTGAGGGCGCCCATGCATTGGATTTTAATCCTTCAGTTCTTTCCATTTTCTCTTTTTTAAAGAGGTGTTTGTCAGGGGTCACGTAAGGACACGTGAGGCACCCAAAGTCTATTCTGCCTTTATTTTGATAAGTTTGTTCAGGGGTCACGTGGGAGCACGTGACCCGATCTCATTTATTCTTTTCTGATCATTCAAGGGAGGGTCACGTGTTGCCACGTGATCAGGTTGGATACTGACTTCTTTACGTGCATGGAGAGTTTTAAGTCCCTTGTTTAAGAATTAAATTCTTTTGTAGGGTTAAACCCTAATTTTGTTTAGATGAATTAAATTTCTTTGTATATGAAAGAATTAATTTCTTTAAACCCAACCCTCCCTCTAAGTTTTGGATTTGCATGGCAGAATCTCCCTGATGAGAATTAAATTCTCAACTTATGGGGAGATCTGCTTCTGCAGATCTTCAACCATGAAGAAGAACTAAGTTCTTGTTTTTAGGGTTAAACCCTGTCTCTGTTGGAGGAATTAAATTCCTAAGTATTTCGTGGGAGAATATAATTCTCTGAAGTTAGGTCTTCTCTTAGGTTTTAGATCTGCATGGCAGAATCTCCCCGATGAGAATTAAATTCTCAACTTGTGGGGAGATCTGCTTCTGCAGACCTTCAACCAAAGGAAGAACTAAGTTCTTATTCAGAAGAGTTAAACTCTTAGTTTGAGAATTAAATTCTCTTTTTGTTTCGTGGAGTTTATGATCTCTTTTCCTTTTTCACCTAGGGTTTCTTTCTCTTCTGAGGAAATCTTCTTTTCTCTATGGAGAATTAAATTCTCTTCTTTTTTCTGTTGTTGTTGTATCTCTCCTCTTTCTTTTTCTTTTGTTCTCTCTCTCCTGGCTCTTATTTATAGGAGAAAGAAAAGAATCAGTTTGTTTAGTCAATCTTTCATTGAAAGATTTTAATTGATTTTGTAACCAACATGATCTTTTAGATCACTTAGTGAATTTTATTCACCATTGGATTTTTAATCCAAAAGATATTTTGTCTGTTATTCCTGGCAAATTTTAGGGAAATCTTTCCTTGTATAGAATCTTTCTACAAATTGGTGGTTTTTAATCACCATTGGATTTTTAATCCAACGGTGCTCCGCTTTACAGAGCGCAATCTTTTTGTATGGAAAGATTCTAGGGAAATATTTTTCCAACTAGGGTTTTTGATTTCCCTTAATTAGAATTTAATTCTATTAGTTCAGAAGGTTTAAGAGCCTATCATATGTTAACACGTGACCCCACTTATTGACCATTTAATTAGAATTTAATTCTATTAATTCAGAGATCTTTAGGAACCCATCACGTGTTAGCACGTGACCCCCTGATTAAGGATTTAACCAGAATTTAATTCTGTTGTTTTAAAGAACTCAGGAATTATCACGTGTCAGCACGTGACCCTCGGTCACGTGTGGGTACGTGATGCCTCATTGGGGTTTTCCCCTGTTGTTTTATTATACCTTTAATTCTTTTCAGTGGGTTTAAAGTCCCATCACGTGTGGGCACGTGACCCCATTTGATTAGGATTCAACTCTTATCATTCAGAGCCTTCAGGAAGCCATCACGTGTCGGCACGTGACCCCCGATCACGTGTGCGCACGTGATGCCCCATTGGGATTTTTCCTTGTATTTTATGAGTGAACAAATGCCCCCACAGCGTTGTTCTCATGTGTTTGCATGTGAATGCAACGCTGTAACTTTTGTGGCCGTTGGATATGCCTAGGGAAGGGGGTAGATGAACCGTTTCTCATCACATCCTATAAATGCAGGGGTCTCTTCATAAGTGCCTCCACTCTTTCATCTTCTTACTTCCTTGTTCTTGCCTTGAGAATTTAATTCTCTTTCTCAGAGCTCAATTCTCTGTTCCAAAAATTTTCAGAGTTTAACTCTGTCAACAAAAGATTTTCTTTTTCAGGTAAGGATCTTGAACGGCCGAGGAACTTTTTTATAAAATTCTCTTTGGATTTTAAATCCACACCAAGGGTTTTTCCTTTTAATAAAAACCCGTGCTTTCTGAACTTTAAGAGCGCACAATCTTTAGGTAGTAAGCCCCCGGTGTTAGGCATTTTCTCTGATCCAAGAGGGTTGATGGTGGTACCCATTTTCTTTTGGAATTTAATTCCATTCCAAAGAGCTTAGCTCTGAAATTTTCTTGGAATTTAATTCCTCTGTTCAAAAGGAATTTAATTCCTCTAAAGAACTTAGTTCTAACAAAAAAAACTTCTTGGGATTTTTTATCCTGAGTTGTTCTTGCAGAGATCCTTCTCGATTTGCACAGAATTCCTGTAATGGGTTTTCTCCTTGGGGGAATGTGCAGAGTCATTTGAATTTATTGAGAATCTTCCTTTTGTCCTCATGATGATTGCTCAGCCTCATTATTAGTGAGCCACCATATTGATTTTGTGGGGCCCATGTGTTTTGTAACCAATGGTCCCATAAAATAAGTTGTTTGTCGTTTTCTTCCACTGTCCTTTTATATATATATATATATATATATATATATACACACACACATGTGTGGGCTTCACTAACAGTTTCCCCTTCCTTTATTCCAGGCATAATGGCTTCTGTTACATACTTCCCTTTCACTCGCTCGGAGGCTGCCTTTCCTCAGTCACCGCCTGACAAAGAGGTGATGGCGATGATTAGAGCTCATGACCCTGATTGCACCAATTTAATTTTATGGGGGACCTGGTACGGTCATATCATCCGCAGTCGTCGAAGATTTCTTTGCGAGGTACCAACAGAGCCTGTCAGCCCATTCTTGCCGATGGACCGTTCGCTGACTGCTTTTGCTGTAGAGGTGGCAAATTGGACCCTTACCGGCCGGCTCGAACCGTCGGCAACTGGGATACCAAATCAGCCTGTGCCAGCCATAGACATCTTGGGGCGTCGTATCTGCCAAGGTGAAGTCCGGCCTTGGGGACAAGTTTACAAGATAGGGCTTACCCCTCGCCACCCCACAGGCTACCTTCTCTGGGCTCGTTACATCTTGTCCGCTCATCATGCGCGACTGCAGAGGGTCGGGCTTTACCAGGCGGTGTATGCATCCCTCTTCCATTATCAATCTCCCCATGTATGGTGGGTTAAAGTTTTCCTAAATCAATGGAATCTTCCCACCAACACATTCTTGTTAGGGGACCGCGAGTTTCGATCTCTTTGAAAGAGTTTCACGAGATCTCAGGTTTACCGATCAGGGGAGCGCCTTATGAAGAATTGTTGTCCTCTGACGAGTATGTCTTCGAGACCGTGCTTGACGGCTTGTCGAATGAAAATGCCGTCCGCCACAAGTACCCGAGTCTAATCAAGACTCTGGGGATTTTTGAGAGGCTATTCACGGAGTCAGAAGAGCAGGGCATCACTTTTAAAAGCTTTATCGCATGCTTCCTTCATGAAGACGTTCTATCAAAGGCAGCTCCGAAGTTCGCGAATATCAACGACCCCTTCGGGTTTGGTTTAAATAGGCCGCCGGCTAGAGAAGAGGATTTTCCCCAGTTCTACATTCCAGTCTTGCCAGCTATACCTTTCGAGTCGATCGCAGCTCCTGGTATGGATGAAGAAACTTTCTTCATCGGCTTTATCAGTGTTTGGCTCAGCTGGTTTGTCGTTCCAACACACCGTCGATTCATGAGAGCCTCGGTCATTTACCCTGCTCATCGCATCGCCGAAGGGACGCGACTAGCCGTGGGCATTGCAGGGCTGTCGCATCTGTACCATGGGCTAAGCACAGCAGCTAATACCTCAACCCCAGGCATGAATATAATGAATTTCTCTCTTCATTACTTTACGTCATGGATTGAGATCCACGTGCTAGGGGCATTTTCCACGCATCAGAGACCCTGCTTTTATGATGCCTATACCTTTCTGCGGCTCATGAGGTTGGTGGACGCTTCTGCTCCTGACCCGACTCAATTAGGGGCTCTTCGAGTGCTGCTCAATCCGTATGCCAACAAAGGCGGAATGGTATTTAATGATCGAATCCTCTCTTCTTCCTCGGGACCTGTTCAACAGCTTTTTGACTTGTCGAAAGAGGGAGCACCCTCCTTGAAGCCCAAGGAAGCCATGCACTTGTATTCAATCAGACCCGGTTATCTGGTGTTCCGTCGAAACAATGCGGCTCTTTTCATGTGGTACAATCCACACCGCTTTGCCCGGCAATTGGGTTATGACCAGGGTGTTCCCTTTGAAGCATTCACAGTGGAACCCCGCCCTTCTTTAGAACCTGTTCGAGAAGCCACCCACCATTTCATGAGGCTGAACACCGGTTCTCATTTCATGATCCCCAAAACCGACTACATTCCGAGGTGCGTGGGGGCTTTCACGGGTTGGTATCGCCACCAGATTAGTCCAATCATTGCTGAGGAGAGGAGGATACTTTTTGGGCTTAGAGCTCCCGCCCCACTCCAGGCTACGGGATTCCCACCGCGTCCACGGACAATGGTTCACCCTTCCTTGAGGGATACTGGTACTGTACTCATTCCTGAGGCGGCGGATGTGGACTTGACTCCGACAGTTGGTATGCCAATGCGCACTAGCGCTCAGGCAAGGACTTCTGATAAGGCGCCGGTAGCAGTTTCATCGGCTGCGACGTCAGCGATGGCAGTATCCTCATCAGTAGCACCGCCGAGAGAGGATTCTGAAGGTGAAGTGGGTCAACGCCGCAGCAAAACACCAAGGGGAAAGAAGCGATCGTCTTCTGGTGTTAGTTCTGGGTCAAAGAGGCGAAGGAAGACGGTCACCAATATGCTCGAATTTTTAGTGGAATCCGAGCCTATCTTTCAAGATGAACCACTAGTTATGCAAGAGCCGGATGGTGATCTTCTTTTTCCAGGTTCATCTGCTGAGAAAGCCGCACAATTGGCTGAGGATATAAGACGCTCCCAGGATGAGACTGAAAATGTAAGGATCCCGAAGATGCCTTATCCTGTCGTCATCTTCTACGAAGATCCTCTATCGATACGGCGAATATTTATAGGTCCTTTGGAAGAGGGAGGCGAGATAGCCCTTAAGTAGCCTATCTCGGCGGATGCCGAAGATGCGCTGTCATTGTAGACTGGTGGCCACGAGTCTACCCTCGCACCCCGGCGAGCACGAATTCTTGAGAAAGAACGCTGGCTTGAAAAAGCCATACTAGAAGCTCCTTTGCGCATTGGTATACTTATATATCCTTTTGTAGTATTTTGCACTGCTCATATACATATATATATCATTATCTTCGTGAAAAACTTTGCAGGGACTTCGGCAATGGCAGAGGATCTGAATTCGAGTCGCGCCTTGACTATGGACTCTGTAAATATCCCCGATGAGACACTAGTAAGTATGGAGGGAGTCGATACAGCTGTTCTTCCTGCCGCGGAGCTCCCATTGGTGGTTCCCGTTCCCGCGGTGCTTGCTCTCCCGGAAGAGGCATCTTCATTGGCCGCGGATTCAATGGATCTTTCCGGGGACGGCCCGGAGACCATGGGACAGGTAGTCGAGGCTACCGTCCTTTCATTGGAGCCTGCGGCGGTAGCCACTGCTCCTAAATCGGAAATTGTTATACCGGCCCATGTCCCCGATGATGTGCCTGGGGGCTTAGAGGAGGCCGTCGAAGCTGCTATCCCTCCAGTTCAGAGCTGAAGGAGTATCGAAAGTAGCCTTCTATATTTTAATATAATAATCTTTCTATTATCTGAACCTTTCTGTCTTTTCAGAGCTATGAGGATTGGCGGCGTCCATCGCAGACCTGTCCCCCAGGAAGTCTTTTCAGCATCTGCTAGAGATGGCCGCTCCGCAGGCAATATCCCCTCAACGCATTGTCCTATCTTCCGGACAAGGTCAGTGTTGTTTGCCTTCTTCTCACGGCATTATTATTATTTCATATAACGATACTAATGTTTTCCGCAGTTTTGGAAGCCGATGACGAAGTTGAGATTCTTGACGGGCCTGGGGATCTTTTAGACCCTTCTTGCATGACTGTGGGTAAGTAAAGTTTCAACGTTGTTCCACCTGCTTTTTTCTTGCAAGTCTTGCTGATTTCTTTTTATGAATCTTAACAGCTTTGCCAGTTCTTACCACGCTGGAATCTCGCATCGTCATGCCGCCCGGCCCCTATGCTCCACGTGCCTCGGAATGGATGGCAAAGCTAAGCCTTCACTCCTTGTCAGCTCTGATCGAAGACCTTCGTGCTGGTAGTTTGATCATGGCCGAAGAATTTGCCGCCGAAGCCAACATTTCTCTCCCCTTTCTTGCTGCTTACCATAGCGAAACATTGGTGCAAGTCTGGGTTGAGTTTTGTCATCGGGTGGAAGCTTGCTTACATAGTCTTGAATGTACGCGCCTTCCTTCAGAGGTTGTGGCTGCAAAGGCTAGCTTGCGGGAGCTAATCGAACGATGCGCCGCAAATATGCTATCATACGAGAAGAGACTCAGCCAAAAATTTTCAGAGAGGAAGCTGGCTTCAACTGCGCTAGGAGAACTTCAAGCTAATCTTACGGCCAAGACCACTTGGGCATATGAACTTTGGTGGGTGCTTCAAGAAGCTATCAGGGAGGTGGTAGCCATTGATAAAGCCGTCCTTTTTACTCGCGAGATGGTTGAAGCCCATAAACTTATCGAAAAGGAGCTTTAAAGTCGGCTTGCCTCATACCAGGCCCAACAGTCTCAAGCGGAGGCCCGTATCTTAGCGATAATGAACCATGAAGCTGAGGCCCAGCGGAAAAAGGATGAACTGGAAAATCTATTAAATCGTCCGCCGACTTGAAGAATTGTATATTTTTCCTTTTATTCTTCTTTTGTACATACTCCTGAATGAGAATATTTTTTGATTCTTTCATAAATTGTACTTTATATTCATTTTGATTCATGAATAAAAGACATATTTTGCTTCATGGTGGTGTGTCCCTTTTAATAAATGCATTTTGTGGATAATCTATTTTGATCTCCTTGTAGGACAGCGATGGCTTAGGAGTCAGGTTCAGATCTGTCTCCTAAGGCTTTCCAACTTTATGAGCCGTGAGGGTCTTATAAAGGTATTTCTCCTTACGAGTCGTGAGGATCTCGTAAGTGTAATTTCTCCTTAAGAATCGTGAGGATTCCTAAGTGTATTTTCTCTCGAGAGTTGTAAGAATCTCTCAAGAAAGTTTTTCTTGCTTACGAGTCGAGAGGACTCGTAAGTGAGTGTTTCCTTTCTTGTCGGAGAGTGTGGCCCGTAGAAAATCTACCTTGACCACTCTGCGAGGCAACGATGGCTTGGGAGACAGGGTTAGGATCTGCCACCTAAGACTTTTCAATTTTATGAGCCGTGAGGGTCTCATAAAGAATTTTCTCCCTACCGGTCGAGAGGATCCCGTAGGTGTATCTTATCCTTAGGAATCATGAGGATTCCTAAGTGCGTTTTCTCTTGAGAGTCGTAAAGATCTCACAAGAGAATTTTCTACCTTACAAGTCGAGAGGACCCATAAGTGATTAATGAGTTGATTTACTCCCGCATCAAAGAATTGCTTTGACGGGGAAGTCGAGGGTTGACTTTATCCGCATTTCACGGAGTCAGGGGTTAACTATATCCGCATTTCACGGAGTCAGGATTTGACTTTATCCGCATTTCATGGAGTCAGGGGGTGCTCTGGGCGCTTCCCACAGGGTCAGGATTGACATTAGCCGTGTTCCACGGGACCAAGAGGTGCTTTGGGCGTTTCCCACGGGGTCAAGATTGACATTAGCCGTGTTCCACGGGACCAGGATTTGCTCTGGGCGCTTCCCACGGGGTCAGGATTGACATTAGCCGTGTTCCACGGGACCAGGAGGTGCTCTGGGCACTTCCCACGGGGTCAAGATTGACATTAGCCGTGTTCCATAGGACCAGAATTTGCTTTGGGCGGTTCCCACAAGGTCAGGATTGACATTAGCCGTGTTCCACAGGACCAGGATTTGCTCTGGGCGCTTCCCACGGGGTCAGGATTGACATTAGCCGTGTTCCACGGGACCAGGAGGTGCTCTGGGCGCTTCCCACGGGGTCAAGATTGACATTAGCCGTGTTCCATGGGACCAGAATTTGCTCTGGGCGCTTCCCACAGGGTCAGGATTGACATTAGCCGAGTTCCACGGGACCAGGAGGTGGTCTGGGCGCTTCCTACGGGGTCAGGATTAACATTAGCCGTGTTCCACGGGACCAGGAGGTGCTCTGGGCGCTTCCCAGGGGGTCAAGATTGACATTAGCCGTGTTCCACGGGATCAGGATTTGCTCTGGGCGCTTCCCACAGGGTCAGGATTGACATTAGCCGTGTTACACGGGACCAGGATTTGCTCTGGGCGCTTCCCACGAGGTTAAGATTGACATTAGCCGTGTTCCACGGGACCTGGATTTGCTCTGGACGCTTCCCACGGGGTCAAGATTGACATTAGTCGTGTTCCACGGGACTAAGATTTGCTCTGGGCGTTTCCCACGGGGTCAGGATTGACATTAGCTGTGTTCTATGGGACCAAGAGAGGTTGACTCTCGGTTATCTGTGCATCGCCGAGTCATGGAACTGGGAACTTTACCGCGGCTCCAATTTGCTGATGTTGCGTCTGTTGTAATGAGACGAATGTTGAGATGATCTCTAGGTTGTCTGTGAACCGTCGAGATTTGGCTTCTTTTTCTGATGGAGCCTGGTGGGAAGATATGGTTCCCTCTTTGTTTGTGCCCCTGGATTGTATACAGGGAGTGATCTCACCTGTAGGGCAAAAAGTTTCATTTTATATATTTTTTTCTTTCCGCGATGCTCTATCATTTCAGTTTTTATATCGCGAAAGTCGCGATTGCCCAATCATTTCGGCTATTTTTCGCGGTGCCCAATCATTTCGGCTATTTTTTTATTTACTCGCTGCTTTTTATTGCGAGTTGCCCAACCATTTCGGCTATTTTGTATGCATACATTTTTACTTGCTGATTTCGTTATAAATTGCCCCATCATTTCGGCTATTTCATATGCATTTGTGGCTCGCTGACTTTTCACTGCGAGTTTGGGATTTGATACCGATTTAGGCATCAGCATCGCTACAACGGGGATATTACCAGGAGTGAATCATTATTTGCCTTTGTCAATGTCGAACAAAAGTGGCTTAGTAAACATGGTTAGGATCCCGTCGACTAAGACTTTTAATTTCATGAGCCGTAAGGGTCTCATAAAAGTATTTCTTCCTACGAGTCGTGAGGATCTCGTAGGTGCATTTTCTCCTTAAGAATCGTGGAGTCTTAAATATATGGTCTCTTATAAGTCGTAAGGATCTTACAAGAGTGCTTTCTCCTTATAAGTCGAGAGGACTTATAAGTGTCTTTTGCCATATGAGCATATCCCCAGTCTCTGGTGGGACTTTTGTTAGGGAAATGTTTATTCACGCCTGTGGATTGTATACAAGG
This sequence comes from Agapanthus africanus, assembly GCA_030015575.1. Lineage (NCBI taxonomy): Eukaryota > Viridiplantae > Streptophyta > Magnoliopsida > Asparagales > Amaryllidaceae > Agapanthus > Agapanthus africanus. The sequence goes on along the minus strand of JASDDO010000028.1, from coordinate 88,022,617 downwards.
GTCAATACTGAATCACTTGTAGGGCAAAATCAGGGTGTATGACTGCTTAAGAACAGGTTCAGATCCCTGTAGTTTAAGGCTTTTGAATCTTATGAGCTGTGAGGGTCTCATAAGAGGGTTCTCCTTACGAGTCGTGAGGATCTCGCAAGTGTAATTTCTCCTTAGGAATCGTAGGGATTCCTAAGTGTGTTGCTCCCTTGTGAGTCGTAAGGATCTCACGCAGGTAGTTTCTCCTTACAGGGTCGAGAGGACCTTGCAAGTGTCTTTTAACGAGATTGCGCCCTTTCGGGTTTTCACAAAACTCGCCGGTAGTCCTGCTGTTTTTACTCACGGAGCCCTTTCGGGTTTTCATCCATGCCCATTTCGCTTATGGACGTACCCTTTTTTTTTGTCAGCCTTGGGATGCTGCAGTCCGTAGTAGTTTATCGACGTCTCGGTCAACAGCTAGTTTTAGGACATAGTGGTCCATCGTTAGTTTAAGGGCGTTTCGGTCCGGGATTAGTTTTAGGACATTTCGGTCCGTTGTTAGTTTTAGGACATTTCGGTCCGTAGCCGGCTACTACTTATAGAGTTTGGGCTTAAGAAAATAGTGAGCGGACATAGGCGTCGTCATCTATCGTTGACCTAGGCCGTGACTCGTCAGACGTAGTATTTTTTCAGGAAGCGATCGTTTATTGGTCTGAAAGGTCTTTCACCATGCATGTCCATGAGTAGATAGGCTCCACCCTGGTAAACTTTGTCTATGATGTACGGGCCTTCATAGTTCGGCTCGAATTTTTCCCGTTTGGCACGATTAGGGATCATAGGTTTCTTGACCACTAGCATGAGTTCGCCTTGGCGAAATGTTCTCGGCCTAGTCAATCTCTCGTATGAGCGCGTAATCTTTGCTTTGTAAGCCTCCAGGTTTTGTTGCGCCATGAGCCGGATTTCATCAAGGGCGTCGAGCTCCTCAAGCCGAAGGTGAGCATTCTCTTCGTCCGTTAGCTCGTAATGAACTGCCACTCGTAGAGAGGGTAACTCTATCTCGAGGGGAAGTACTGCTTCTGTGCCGAATACCAATGCATACGGCGTTGTATTCGTGGCTGTTTTGAACGTAGTTCGATACGCCCAGAGAGCTTCATGCAGTCTTTCATGCCAATCCCTCTTATTTCGAGACACTGTCTTTTTCACAGTCTTCATCAAGGTCTTGTTGAAAGCCTCAGCTAGACCGTTAGCTCGGGGATTATAGACCGAAGAGTATCTCTAGTATATGTTATGTTGTTGTGCGAAGCGGCTGATCTTGTGGCTTCTATAGGCTGGCCCGTTATCGGAGATAATCCATCGCGGAGTGCCAAACCGATAAATGACGTGTGTCTTGAAGAAATGGAGGATATTCTCCGTCTTCACTTCTCTTAGTGGTACTGCTTCTGCCCACTTAGAGAAGTAATCGGTTGTTGCCAGTATGAACCGATGTCCTCTGGACGACGCTGGTTCGATAGGGCCGATTATGTCAGTTCCCCACATTTCGAACGGCCAACTAACCACCGTTGGGTGTAGCGGATTTGGATACTGATGGATAAAGTCCCCGTGAATCTGGCACGAGAGGCACTGCTTTGCGTATTCTAGGCAGTCTTGGATCATCGTGGGCCAATAGTAGCCCATCCTTTTGATCTTTAGTTTCATCTTCGGCCTGGCTTGGTGAGAACCGCAGAGTCCATCGTGAGTTTCTTGGACGACTCTCCTTGCCTCTTCAGATCCCAGGCATCTTAGCCACAAAGAATCAAATGATCTCTTATACAAAGTATCATTGACGAAGGCAAAAGATAGGGCTCGTTTCATGAGCTGATGTCTTGAAGACGCATCTTCAGGTGTTCGACGGGATTTGAAGTAGTCTATAAAGACTTCTCTCCAATTATAAATCCCCGTTTCCATTCTAAATAAAGTTTTCTATTTTCTGAATTCTAGTGATTTCCTTTTCTTCCCTTCGTATTTTTTTAATTGGTTGTTAAGCTTGATATTTAAGCCTTATTTTTCCAACTCTTTTGAAATCATAGTTCAAACCCTAAAAGCCAAACTAAATTAGTACCCAAAACTAAAACGAGCAAAACGTTTTAAATTTAAAGCCCAACCTTACTTTAACCCATTATTTAAAACCCTAGACCTTATCTCAGCCCACTAAAAATTTTCCTTAATAAATTCCATATAAAAAATTCCCGGCCAATTTTCTTTTCCCTGGCCCACTCGCAATCACTCAGCCCACACACACCCTTTTTTTTTTTATAAACCCTTTAGTTTTAACCCCGGCCCACTCTTCCCTCACCAGCCCACTTCTTTTAAAATATCCCTAATCTATTTTTCCCCCAGCCCGTTCCTCTCTCGGCCCACAAATATTTTTGTTAAGGGAATATTTTTTTGAAAATCCTCAGCCCACTTCTTACCCCACTCCTGTTCATCTCCCCAACGGCTCTCCCATATTCCCGCGCGCGATCCACCTCCTCCGCCGCACCTCACGCCCACGCCCACGCCCCCGTTCCTGCCGTTACGACCGCGACGCGCAACCCCCTCGTCTCCATTATCTTCTTCGCACTCGTTTTCCCCCTCTTTTTCAGAATCCCTCATCTCTCTCCCTCACAAGAAACTCACCGAGCACCATTTTTTTCCTCACCTCGCCGCCGGCGACGACCCTCGACAACCCCCTCGGCAACCCTCGATCACTCCTCCACCAACCTTCTCCCTCCACGACTCCACCCTTCATCAACCCGAGCCCCTGCCAAGCATCCCCTGCACTCCCAAACCCACTCACACCAACTTCGGTCACCGCCTGAAATCGACGCCGGCGAACCCCCACTTCATCTGAAACACCCCATCGACCTTCCACCTCCTCAGCATCATCACCAACACAACAATACCCGACCCCCACTGCTCCCCCTCTCTCTCCAAAACCCACACCAAGTGATCACTGTGCACTTCACTGTGCACGTCGCCGGAGCGACCATCGCCGACATCGTCGACCCTAGCAAGTCCCAGGCCAACCACAGAGCACCACCTCCGCTTCCAGCAAGCACTTGACGGCTCCGGGGAACTCCGACGTCAAACCCGTGTCGCGAGCCAAGCTCGCGCAATTCGTTTTGTAGCGTACATCGCGCGTTCGTGACACCGTTGTTGCCGTGCGACCCCGAGACATTTTCCAGGCAAGTGTTTACTTGCTTCATGCTAATATATTAGTGGTACAAATCTAAATCGTATAGTTTATGAATTTACCGATTACCGATATATATTGTGACCTAAGTGTTCGATACTAGATCCCAATGAATATAATAGTTTATTTTGACGGAAACTGATATTTTCTGTTGGCCCATTTGATGATAAATATTGTGTATGAATCTCGCTGGAAAATACGATTGTTTGTGACAAAAATTGATACCCCAAATATGCCGTTAAAACTAGAATTTTCTCGTACCTGAAAACGATTAAAATCACCATAAATCATATACATACTGGAATGATATGTTCGAGGGCTTAAATCGAATCCGACTCGACGAAATTTAACCCTATGTAAAATTCTAATGATTTCTGTTCTGTAACCGTGATGATAACTGGATCGGAATGCGACTCTGGACTGCAGTCCAGAGCGTTTCTGATTATTGTGTTCTGTCCCAAGACCTGTGTCACTGTGTTTCCTGAAATCGTATGTTATGGAACTTTACAGTAGATTAGAGATAATTCTGTTATCTAAACAAAACAAGTGGTTCCATTCCGTTTCATCGCCGTTTGCTATTTTAAACTGTATTTAAAAGGGCAGAACGTATATCTGTCCAGAACAGATTCAGAAATGACATATTGAGGTTAAACTGTGCATAACTTTCAACGTACAGATGCGATTGAGGATCCGTCTGTTGCGTTGAATACTCTATTGGAAACCCTAGATTTCATTTAACTGTAACATCGCTAAATTCTGAGCCCAACTGGGTGTAATTCGTGTCGCGAAACGGACGTTCAGTTCTGAAACTGAATTTCCAGCCGCGAGCACTTAAAATGAAACAGTTGTATCTTGGAAACCGGAATCCCGATTGAACTGAAACTAATTTTGATAAATTGCTGACTGAATGTTATATTTATCTTACTTGTATCACTTTGTTGAATTCTTAACATATGAATTTATGAAATTTCTGGAAGATGATGACATGCCTATTGATTCATATTACCCTTAGCGTAATGATGGCATACATACATATATCATATCCCATTTACCATATACTTAGTGCTAGTGCGTGTTAGAGTCAGTGGACATTGCATTATCGTGCGTGGTTGATGTTGGTTTAGGAGTGACGAGTATACCAAAGGGGAAGTGAATATTCGTGACAGTGATTGATACAGTGAACAGTGATAAAACCGTGCCATTGGTATACTTGTACATGACTAAATCAAGATCATAACTAGTGAGAACCTGGGGAAAAAGGGGAAATCAAAGTGGAAAGAGTATCGTATTTAGCGGGACCGTGTTTAGAGGATGATCATTCGAACCGTGATACTGATACATGTAGGGTAGGATCTAGCGATCCGGCTGACAGGGTTATGTCCCGGGCATGTGGGCCGTTGTCTCGGGTATGTATGAGACTCCTGTTAAACATGATCCTCCTTCCACTATGTGATTTCAAACATGACCTAGAGACCGATAGGGACACATAACATATTCTGCATCATATAGTGACATAGTGATTACTTGCATTGTTCTTACACCAGTATTACCTCATATACCTGTTTCATCTTATTATAATAATATTGTTATTGTGTCGCTCTGACGACCTGAGTATGCATGCTCAGATCCCGCGGGAGGACCAGCACAGGAGACGGATCTACCCTTCAAGTTCACAGAGATATAGTCTGGTGTACTTCCTATCTTTACTGCTTTCCATAAAAGTGATCGTGAGTTTGACTTTGGTTAGTATTTGTTCTTGTTATCTGTAATGTGTGAACAATGGAATATTAATGTAATAAATTAGTGATGTGATTCCTTTAATACCGTGCTTTATTTACTGATTACCATGTAATGCTAGAAGCCGAAGTGTGACTACGGCGGGATGATTCCTAGACCGTAGGAGCATGGCTGGCCTAGTCATCCCTCGTTTTCCGTATTTTGGGAAGCGGGGCGTGACACCAATCCTTAGCCTTTTCCTGGTCTTTTATTTGTAGAGTCGTTTGCTCGGTCGCTCATTTTTCTTCGAATGACTCTGGAGACATTTATGCCGGTGCAAGAACCCGACGGCTTTGCACAACGATCCTCACGTCATCGAGGTTCTCGTCAGCCAATTCCTTAGCGAGCTTGGCTAATGCATCCGCTTTGCTATTTTCCACACGCGGTATGCTTTCCAGGGCATAGGCAGAGATTTGAGCCAGCAATTGTTATACCCTTTCACCGTATTTCACCAACTCTAGTTTGCACGTTTGATAGTCGCCATTTACTTGACTAACGACCAGCTGGGAGTCTCCGTATATGAGGTGGTTTTAAATTCCCATATCGACAGCGATCTCAAGACCTGCTATTAAAGCTTCATATTCGGCTTCATTATTCGTCCTCGGCTCTGTTAAGGAGAAGGCAAAACGCATTATCCCTCCTTGTGGAGTCACGAAGATGAGGCCCACCCCGGATATGATTATGGGGGTGCTTTGTTTGCGCTTCTTCATGGAATATGCTCCATCGAAGTAGAGTTCCCACTGGGTATCACTCCCTCCTTTCTCCCCGTCGATCGTGTCAAACGCGTGCTCATCTGGCAATTCGCAGTTCAAGGGAGAATCGGCGGGTATCGGATGCTCAGCGAGGAAGTCGGCGATGGCCTAGCCTTTCACTGCCTTGAGAGGACGATAAGTTATCGAGAACTCCATCAAGACCAGGGCCCATTTAGCGAGTCGTCCCGTTAATATGGCCCTTGATATCAAATATTTGAGAGGATCCACCTTTGATATGAGATGGACCTCATGTACCAACGCATAGTGTCTGAGCTTCGTTATTGCGAAGATCAACGCCAGGCAGTGTTTTTCGATGGGAGAGTAATTGCTTTCTGCCCCCAGGAGAACTCGACTCAAGTAGTAGAGGGCTCTCTCTTTCCCTTGGTCATTTTCCTATGCCTATAGCGCGCCTAAGAAACCTTCAAGGGCTGTCGTGTACAGGATGAGAGGTTTTTCTTTAACGGGAGCGGCCAATACTGGCGGATTCTGCAGGTATTGCTTGATTTCGTCCAGTGCGCTTTGGCATTTGCGATCCCAGACGAACGGGGTTCCTTTCTTCATTAGGTGACTATAAGGACGGCACTTGCCGGAGAGATTGGCTATAAATCGCCGGATATACGCGAGCTTTCCTTGGAGATACCGCAGTTGCTTGAGAGTCCTTGGCGGAGGCATTTCCATGATCCCCTTGATCTTCGACGGGTCTATCTCGATGCCTCGGTGTCGGACGACGAATCCTAAGAACTTGCCCGAGGAAACTCCAAACGCGCATTTGAGAGGGTTCATTTTCAAATTGTATTTCCGAAGGCGCTGAAACACGATCTTCAGATGCTCTAAATGTTCCTCGTATGATTTGCTTTTAACTACGAGGTCGTCGATATAGCATTCGACGATTTCATGTATGATGTCGTCGAAAATCTTCTCCATGGTCCTCTGATAGGTGGCACCGGCATTCTTTAGACCGAAAGGCATCACCTTGTAGCAGAATATGCCCAAAGGGGTCCAGAAAGCGGTATGCTTCTGGTCCTTGGGATGCACCTTTATCTGATTTTATCCTGATGAGCCATCCATGAAGGAGAAAACTTCGTGAATGGACGTATTATCTATCATCAGCTAAGTGATCGGTACTGCAAAGTCGTCCTTCGGGCAAGCTTTGTTGAGATCCCGAAAGTCCACACATATGTGCACCGTCCCATTTTTCTTCATCACTAGGACGATGTTGGCAATCCAGTCAGTGTATTGAACTTCTTGGATGAAGCCGGATTCGATTAGCTTCTTGACCTCGGCGTTGATGCTCATCTCAAGCTCAAGCCACATTCTTCTCGGTGCTTGTTTGATCGGCTTGACGTCTGGAGAAATCGCCAATTCATGGACAGCAATCTCTGGATCGAGTCCCAGCATCTCTGAATAGTTCCATGCGAAGCAATCTTTATATTGAATGAGCACGTCTTTTAGCGTAGCCACCCTTTCTTCAGACAACAGCTCACTGACGAACGTCGGCCGTGGGTCACTTGCTGTCCCCAAGTCGATTTTTCTGAGGCTATCTGCAGTAGTATGTATCCCATCTTCCAGCTCTTTTAGCGCTGGTAGAAATTCTGAGATCACCTCGTCTTCGTCGTTTTCGAAGCACCAGGGGAGATCATCCATATTCTCGGGTTCTTCCTCTGACAGCGTTATTACGTGACAGGTACGAGATCTCTTCCAAGACTGACGTTGGTCTGGCTCTACTCTCGCCACATACGTGGCTTTCGGTTCATGCTTTTGTGGTGGGGTTATCCTCCAACTGCTGGATAGAGCGAACCTGCCTTGCTGATACTGGTCTTCTACCCAGTCTTTGAAGGTGAAGCAGTCCTCGAGAGGATGTCCTATTGCTCGGTGATAAGAGCAATAGTCTGGGTGAGAGACCTTGTCTGATTGCTCGGGGTGCTTGGACTCCAGGAGCATCATCATCTGATGTTTTATGACAAGATCGAATATCTTCTTTGTCTTGTCTTGGCAAAAAGAATACGACCGACCCATTTTCTTTATAAGAGACGGATCTCGGCTGCTCGATTCTCGATCGCGTGGCTTCTCAGACCCGCTACGTTGTTGTCGAACGTTTTTACTGTTCTTTGGCTTATTTTTGCCTCTGCGCCGGGTCTTTTGTATGACGAATTGATGACGAAGAGCATTGTCATTCTCCGCGGCTGCTGAAGGAGGCGCTATGTCCTGGCTTTCTCGTAAATGGCCATTTCGCAGCTATGGTCATCCCGGACCTTCTGACCCGCTTCCCTTATTAGCTTGTCCATCTGTTATTCAAACGACGGACTTGGCATTTTCATGGCTGGACCTCGTTTTGGTTCCGGGTTAGTGTCATTTAACAGAACATCTCCTTCTTCATCAAAGTCATGTATAACGCAGCAGTCATGGAATCGCTCCCGTTTCTTGGATTGAATATATCCAAGCCCGATCGTTTCCATTATCCCGTTGGGAAATTTTCACTGAGTTCTAGGGATGCTCCAGATCCTGTTGTAGAACTGGGCTTGTCGAGCAGTCTGTTTAAAGGGTACGCCTTGGTGCCTCAACAGCCTCTTCAATCCTTCTGTGTAGTATCTGGGCAGTCGGATGGGCTGATGTATGTCAAGTGTTGAGTCAGCACTATGCCAGATTTCTTTCTCCATTTTGGTTTCCGTGGATTGATAGAAGAGGATCGCCTTTTCATCTCTTCGCCTGGGAGGGACGTAGAATGTCTGCAGTTCTTGCACACTTTAGGTATCAAGTGCGTCGAGCTCTTTGTAATGCTCTCCCGGAACCATGGCGATTTGTAAACTCTGATCATTGCCAGCGAAGGCTTGTATTGATGGCCGGACAGAAAATACGGCATTGACCTCATCTTCTAAGTCGCTGCCAAAGACCAGAATAGGGGTGGACGGTCCCGGCTTGTTGCATTGGGGCGGCCCTGAATAAACTATCTTTTCCTCCTCCTCGGTATCACTCTCGAAGACCGGAATGGTGGTGATAGCTTTATTCTTCGGTTTATGGCATCTTTCCATGTCTTCGCAATATGGTAAGAAGTATTTTGCATCTTCGTATTTTCGGACTTCATCCATGGAGAATGGGTTTAGTTCCCCCGTCACAGTGTACTCGAGACCATCTTTGAAATACTTCATACACTGATGTTGTGTAGAAGGGATGATGTTATACTCGTGTAACCAAGGCCTGCCGAGCAAAGCGTTGTAGCAAGTCTTGGCTCAATGACATGAAACTTGATGTCCGTGACGAGCAGCCCAAAGCGTAACGTCAATATCACAGACCCGAGCGTCCATGATGACTGGGAGTCAAAACCGGAGATGGTGATTTTATCATGAGCGAGATGCTGAATGCTCATGCAGATTTCCTTCAACACTCTTACATTGAGGAGATTGACGGAGGACCCATTGTCAACCAGGATCTTGCTTATCTTAATATCATGACAGTATCCAGAGACATAAAGGGGACGGTTATGCTCGCACGTCCCGAGGAGGAGATCCTCATCGCCGAAGGTGATATCGGCTGTGTGCACTTCTTCCAGCTCGTCCTTCATCTTTTCTTCGGTGAGGAAAGCTTGGAACTGCTCGGGCACTTGTAGTGCCTTGATCAAAGAATCTCTCGCTTCTTTGGATAGCAGAAGGACGTTGAGAATGCTTAGCTGTGAGGGTATCTTCCTCAGGTGTGCCAGAACGTTGTAATCCATCTTATTTTTCTTGGGCGGATCCTTGGCTGTCAGCTCTTCAACAGCTTGGTCATCGAGGGTGATATCCTCAAGGACCTTTTCTTTTCCCCTATCCTTTTTTTTCAACCCCTTATTTACGGGTCCGAGATTCTTTTCAGGTAGTTTGCGATTGCGCAGCTGAATGTTCTCGTAGCTCTTCAGTTCTTCCTCTTTTTATGAGGTGGATTCTTTGAAGAGAGGGACAAGAGCCATTTCTTCTTCAGAGTCACTCCCGAAGGTGAGAACTTGCGATCCCCTGCTATCAACCAAGTAACAATTGCCGGCAGCTCTTCCACGTTCGTCTGTCGCATTTTTCCGCTGTCGACGAGCTTCACGCTTCATCCTCTTGAAGTGTTGCATGTGAGCAACATACCCTTGCCACCAATTTTTAAAGGCATTGCACTCTTCAGTGGGGTGCGCAATCCTTCGATGATATGAACAGTAATCAGGATGCACGTCCTCTTCACTAAGGTGTATCTCCTCAAAAATGTTTCCTTCGGAGGGTGGCAGCTTCATTCCCATCGATATGGCTTTAGCGAACGTTTTCTTCGTTTTAAGCCTGCTCTTGTCTGTCGTGGGCATGCCTCGGCCTGGTTGGAGTGCTTCAACCCTTTCATCAAGTCGCCGGCGTTTAGCTTTTTCGAATAGGGCCATTTCGCACTCTCGATCAGCCTTACTTTTTAGAAGAGCTTCGTTTAGGAATGCATCAATCATCTTGTCCGACGGTCCTAGAAGTTCCGGCTTGGGATCTGCCCCCAGTTTCTCTGCATCCAGAGCTCCTTCACCGTTTATTAACGAATGAGAGATCACGTGGCAGCTTGCCATATAATCCTCAGGTTCATCCGACGAGTCTTCTCCATTGTCATCATCTCCGTCCTCAAGGACGTGACTGAAAAACTCTTAAAGTGTGACCGGGGTTCGCGCCTTCTGGTTATATTCTTCCAGCGCGTCGATATGCTTTTGCAGCTCCGTGCGCTTGTCACCAGGCTTCACAGGATTTTTGGTCTTTTTCTTCTTCTTCGAAGACTTTGACGGCTGGGTGTGGACGCTTGACTATCACCACCAATTTTTGGCGTCGGGCGTGGCTTCAGCATTCCCTTGATGACTTCGGGTTCCAGCGGACTTTTCCATTTGATCGCCGGGCATGTTTCGAGATCCTTCAGCATTCTTTTTGTTTTGGCTGAAAGAGCGACCTCCCATGGAGCTTCTTCGACAAAAGAGCACGATGCCCCCGGTGTGTCCCCCCTTTTAAGAGCGTGCGGTTGAGGCGGGCATACTTTCCAATTCTCGGACAATGCGAATTTGCCCTGTTAGTATTGGTCTTCAATCCAGCCTTTGAAGATGAAGCAATCTTCGATTGGATGGCCTATCGCTTGGTGATAGGGGCAATAATTGGGATTATTAGCCTCACCGGGTTGCAATGGGCGTTTTGGATTCGGCAAATTGATGAGCCTGTTGCGCACCGCTAGTTCAAACAATCTCCTCATTTTGTCCCGAGGAAACGAATAAGGACGCTTAATTTTCTCATTAAAGAATCGTCGTCTCTCGTCTGGGCGATCAGTTAGTTTTGGGCCACTGGGCTGTTGTTGAGCATTGGCGACGAAGGTCGCTTTCCCTTTCCCTTTTTCATTCCGTGGCTCCGGCTTCGAAGAGGAAGGCCGGTGGCCCATCTGGTCCATTTGGGCCAGCTTGTCAATCAAGGCCTGGAAAGTGGTCGGCTTGAAAAACATCATGAATTGGGAGATGGTCGCCTGAAGGTCGAGAGTACCCACAAACATGCCTACCGCAGGCGCTTCTTCAATGCGCTGCTTGCACTTCGACCATAAATTCTGCCACTGTATCGCGTACTGAACCCATGTTTCTCCAGGCTTCACCTTGGCATTGATCAATGCCGTGATTGGGGTGCGTTCGCTAGTGCTTGCGAAACGTTGGGTGAATAGTAACTCCATCTCTGCAAATGTCTTGACAGAGCTATTTGGGAGTTCGAAATACCACTCGAATGCTGTCTCCGACAAGCTGCCAACGAATTGGTGAAGCAGTAGTTTATCATCACCTCCAGTATTGCCGCAGAGAGCCCTAAATTGAGCGACGTGCTGGTGTGGATTTCCCGTCCCCTTATATACGTGGAATTTGGAGATCGTGTATCCCGGCGGGTACTTTATTTGGTCGTACCAACCCGGATAGGGCCGTCCAGTTTTAACAATTTGCCCAGCCGTTTCATTCGCCTGATGAACTCGTATCTGCTGAGCGATGTAATCATCCAGGGCAGCTTTTGAGATGGTCTTCTCTTTGGCTGCTGAACAAGCCGGAAGAGAGTTTGACGTTTCCACTCGGTCATCTTCGAGGATAATCGGAGGATCTTCGGCTGGAGGATCCGGCTGTATCATCATCCCGACCATGTCTTGGAAGAGAAACTCCATTCGTTTTATATTAGCTGCTTGTTCTGTTTCTTCTCCGTCCTTCTTTTCGAAGACTCTGCGGAGGAAGTCAGCATCGGTTTCCTGTTTATGACGCTGCTCTGATGACGCCTCCGGGATTTCTTTTGGCCTAGTGAGTGTGGCCATTTGCGTTAGCATTTCCTGAAACTTCTGTTGCTGCTCCTGGGCTTTTGTCACTGATCGCGTAAGCGGTCGATGACCCGTAGAGATACGGCTATCCTCTTTCTCGGATGCCATATAGACAGAATGTACCACCATGCCCCCAGACTTGGTGCGTTTAGATTCAATGTTCGGGTGATTCGCTGCAGACACCGGGATTTTCTCCAGCTTTCTCCTCTTGTGAGCGGTCGAGGTTGAGGGGGCCGTTGCAGTGGGCACCCAAGTATCTGTCACCTTCTTTGGCTTGACAGGATGGTCATCTTCTCGCTGAACTTTCATCTTTCTCTGTCGGCGGGGATAATCTTGATCAATTACCGAGTCTTGGACTTGACGCCAGACCTTGTAAATTTTAGAGGACAGCCGTTGAGGGGGCTGCTCCAGCTTCGCCTTTGGGGCATTCTCCATAGGTGGAGGAGATCTTTTCAGCACAGCAGTTGGCGAATTCCTGCGCACCCTGTTAAGTAGTTCAAAGCTGCTCCCAGTTGGAATAGCAGCATCAATTTGCACCGTTGGAACCGGCGGAGTCAATCCAGAAGGGGAATTGCCCCCAGCTTTCCTCACTCGGCGCCAATGGCGACGTCGAGCATGTCGTGCGGCCGGGATCACCTCCGCTGTTGGATCAGCTTTTCCATGCTCCCTGTTTTGATTAGAGTCTGCTGTTGGCGCCAGCCTGTCAGAGACAGATGCTCGCTGAGAGGGAATGGCCAATCTTGAAAAGGCCGATTTTCGTGCAGGGGAAACGGCTTTGGTCACTTCACCCGGAGTGGGAGCTGAAACGGCCAGTCTTGTGAAGACCGACCCCTTAGCCGGAGAAGCCGCCTTGGTGACTTCAAGAGTAGGAATGGCTATCCGCTTCGAGATAACGCCTTCTGGTATTGCAGGCTTCTTCACGGGCCCGTTGGAGCTTTGGCCCAGTCTGCTGAAAACTGAGGCGCTTGGTTTGGGCGACCCGTTAAGAGGGGCCGTGGTAGTGGTAAACCAATCAAAGACCGACTTGTTCTGAGTTTCTTGCAATGGTACAGGGGCGCTGAAGCTTGTTGGCGGGATCATGGTCCTGAAGAATAACCCAGTGGTGGCTTGGGTCACTTGTTCCACTAGCATCGTGAACAGGGCGGCCGCTTGGGGCCCGTAGGTTACTCCTCCAGATGAGGCGGAACGGGAGTCGCAGTTGCAACTAGAGCAGTTAGAGGCCATTGCTGTTCTTTCTTCTGCACGGGAGCAAAAACAAATCTTAGAACTTTGAACCCAAGGGCAACCATATCAAACCGCAATTCATTCACGAACACGACACACGAAGTGTGGAGTGGAAAGAGGAAAAAGTCCCACCGGGCGTGCCAGAATCTGTTCTCCGCCGAAAAACAGAGACGCGGCCGCGTAGGTCCGTCTTGCCTGAATTTAGGGAAAGATGCTAATTGGTGCTATCCGTCCACCTCTCCGAAAATACCAAGTTGATTTATGACACCATGTATCGGAGGTTTAAATGGATGCGACCGATGTAGCAAATTTCGTCAGATTCCCCCTTATTTGAGGGGGTTTTGAATGTGGGGACGCTCTTCCTTGCAGGCACAAGCCCGTGCAGTTAATTACGCTACCGCATCGCGGTAACCACTTTCTCCTTCTCCAGATGGTCACTTCGTGTCGTGTGTGTTTATTTTGTTTTTGGTTGCCCGTGAATTGTATATGGAGACTAATTTATGTTGTCTCCCGTAGGGCGTGGATTAGTCCAAATCCGTATTTTTTTAGATTTGGGTTTGGGGTTGGGTTTAAGGATACGTTAGTCTCATTTGAGACTAAGATCAACTTAAACGTTGGTTAAGAATACGTTAGTCTAATTTTAGATTAAGATCAACTTAACAATTTGTTAAGGATACGTTAGTCTAATTTTAGACTAAGATCAACTTAACAGGATCATTTAGATCCAACAAAAGAGCATTTGGGCTCTATTGTTTAGTTTAAGGACATTGCGGTCGATAATTAGTTTAAGGACATTATGATCCAATGTTAGTTTAAGGACATCTCGGTCCAGTTTAAAGACATCTTAGTCTGTAAAGGTTAAGGACATCATAGTCCATGGGTTTAAAAACCCCACAGTCTGAGGTTAAGGACATCATAGTCCATAGGTTTGGGGACCCCACGGTCCAAGGTTAAGGACATCATAGTCCATGAGTTTAAGGACCCCACAGTCCAAGGTTAAGGACATCATAGTCCATGGGTTTAGGGACCCCACAGTCCAAGGTTAAGGACATCATAGTCCATGAGTTTAAAGACCCCACAGTCCAGTTTAAAGACGTCATAGTCTATGGAATGTATGGTTGTCGGGACCCGTCACCTCTCTGAAGACGTTGAAGAATTACAACGACAAATAGCAAAAGAGTGAAGAGATGTACCCTTGAACCAATGTTGATTGGGAAATCTGTAGTCCAATTTGGGACTAAGATCAATTAATTAGATTATGAGCACATGGGCTCGATTAAATCTGAATTGAGGACTTATGGCCAACTTGGGCTAAGTCCAATTAAGTTTGAATTGTTGGACCTTTGTTTGGACTGTTGAACATTTGTATGGGTTCAGCCCCCCATCATTTGGCAATGCTAAATATGAGTCTGGGTTCTGACCGTATTTTTATCTCTTTATTGAGTGATGAGCACTCATATGCCATATAAGATGATCAATCCTGAAAGGCAAGGATGTATTTGAGGTTCAGTCAAGGGGAAGTCTTGCCTTTGGAAGACTTAGCCGATTTTGCATATAGTGTTAAACACTAGCCCATATCTGGCGGTCACGTGTTCCCACGTGATGCATAGTGTTAAACACTAGGGATGAAATGCTTAAAATAGTGTTAAACACTAAAAGTGAAGCGCTCACGTGAGGTCGCGTGAGGCGCCCCAGGATTGGGCTAAACTTCCTTTATTTTATTCTCAGAATATTCAAATAAGTGTTAAACACTTAAGTCTTCATGACCATCACGTGGTGGCACGTGATGGGTATCCATGCACTGGATATTAAAGGGATTTGCTCGGGGTCACGTGGGGACACGTGAGGGCGCCCATGCATTGGATTTTAATCCTTCAATTCTTTCCATCCTCTCTTTTTTAAAGAGGTGTTTTTCAGGGGTCACGTAGGAACACGTGAGGCACCCTAAGTATATTCTGCCTTTATTTTGAGAAGTTTGTTCAAGGGTCACGTGGGAGCACGTGACCGGATCTCATTTATTCTTTTCTGATCATTCAAGGGAGGGTCACGTGTTGCCACGTGATCAGGTTGGATACTGACGTCTTTACGTGCATGGAGAGTTTTAAGTCCCTTGTTTAAGAATTAAATTCTTTAGTAGGGTTAAACCCTAATTTTGTTTAGCGGAATTAAATTCCTATGTATATGGAAGAATTAAATTCTTTAAACCCAACTCTCCCTCTAAGTTTTGGATCTGGCGCACAGCGCCCGCGTGCCTGGCAAGTGGGGCGCTGGCGCTCTGGCGTACAGCGCCCGCGTGCCTGGCACGTGGGGCGCTGGCGCCTTCTCCCACGCATCCTTTGGATGCCCTTTCCCTTTATATATATATATATGCACACACACATACTCCACAACACTGTTCGGGGCGCTGTCCCGCACCCCGTAAGGGGGCTGCTAGCCCCCTTGACCCCCAGCCCGCTATCCGGGCAGCGGGACCCCCGTAAAAACTCTACGGGGCCCCCGATATATCCAAAACCCCTTTCAAAACACAACACACGTACACTGCACATCGAGTTCGCATGACCTGTTTGACTCGTTAATCGGAGGTTCTCTCGCTCCAAAGGAGAGGGGTAATTAACAGTAGCTTAGTCCGCTGCTGCCAGAGATTCGGATCCCCACAATCAATAAACTCCAGCCTACCCTATGCAGGGAGAATCTGTAATATGCCTAACATGCGTGCGCGTATTCCCATCTCAATGGGGTGACGAAAAACACCTTACAACATATAGAAAACAACTTAAGGAATTTAAATGAATTTATTATTGAAAGTAATATGGAAAATACAAATCGATGATACTGGTTATTACACCGCGTCATCTGCTCGACCTGCTCCTTAAGAGTCTGCAGCTGCTGTCGCGTCTGCTGATTTTTCTTGCAGAGTGATCGAATATCCTCTGTCGACGCTGCTGCTGCATTTGTCCGCGTCTGAGTCACGGCGTACTCATGGACGGCCTCACACCCGGCAAAGAGTCAGTGCGCCCTAGGACCAACCCCACGCTCATACCCACTATAACGACTCCGAATTTACTGTACAAAATTTTTCAGTTTAAAGTACAGAAAGGTGTTTACATGCCTGAGTACAAGTTATAAATATATTTTGTTTAAGAACAGCAAGAAAAAACTTGTAGCTCCCTGGTAAAGCTTTGCACTGATGTGACGTAGCCCCTGTGTTCGAATCCCATCAGACACATTTATTTTTTCTGATTTGTTTTTAAACTTTTTGGAAGCCCAAAAGTTTACACGTGCAATGCACATAAAATTGAAAAGACAGAGAATCAAATTGTGCAAAAGAGTATTAACAATGAGAGGAACACGTGGCTCCAATCCACCGTCCCCACCCCCTAAATCGACCGGCCAAAATGGCATTATAGCCAGCACCGACGGTCGGGTCGTGGCCAATAAGGCCCGGTCTTTGCACACTCGACCCTTCCTCTACCCCTAACTCCCCTGCACTGTTTGATTGCTCTGCAATCAAACAGAGACCCTTCAATTCCCCATTTATCATCATTTTAATATATTTTAATTTTAAAACCCTAATTCCATACTATAAATACTATCCCATACCCTAGCCCTTCATCATTCTGAAAATTATAACCAAAACTCTCAAAATTTCTTAAGTACAAGTGGAGTGGAAGAGGAGTTAGCAAGCGATCAAGTTCCGGCGAGGATTAAACAAATTCCGGCGACCCCGCGACGCCACGACGACAACTTCTTTAAAAGTTCATTTTCAAAACATATGTCGGAAATGGAGTTAATACCGACATCTTCTTCCAAAATTCTATAATTCCACTTTTTCTTACATATTCTTTATTCATATTCCTACACCATACTTTTTAACATAAAACCAATGTTTAGAACCAACTTTTAATCAAAAACATCATGTAAAACAGCTTTAACTTAACATTTACATTAAAATACCATGAAGTTTGTATATATCATCTTTATTTGTTTTGCTTAAACATTCTTTTAGAAAAATTCACGGGGTAACGACTTACCCCTCACATACACACATGGTTCTATAGCACGATATATCCTGGCATGAATTTTTTTTACGAATACAATATTACAAGAAAATACCATTTACTATAAAAAAAAACGGTTTTCTTTTAAATTGTATTTTAAACTCCTTTGTGAATATGCTTCTACAACCCTCTTTAGAAGACCCGCTATTGGATGGTCCGGATTATCGGACATCATTGGGCTAATAGAGCGAGATGCAGACCTCCTCATAGAGCATTCAGTCTCGAAAGGTTTTTAATACAGTTTTTAAGAAAAACGAATTTTTCTACTTAAATAAAAATTTAATTTTTAATAATTATATAAATATTACAAATCCAAATATTTTCAAAATATAACTTACATTTTGTACAATGAAAGAATTACGGGTTTTCACCAAAATACTATCAAGATACCAACTAAAAGCAAGTTTTACATTAAACTACCATGAACTTTCCAAGCTAAGCTATTATCATAAAAATACCTCAAATCCTTAAAATTTACATCCATGAAAACCCTAAATAATATAAATAACTTCTTGAGATTTTATTTTTAATTATATTAAAAATATTTTCATAGAACCCCTTCGAGCTATATAAAACAACATTTAAGGACTTTAGTAAATATAGGTTTAAGCGGGATCAATTCTCTTGAGCCCCAGAGAGCCGGAGAAAGTGAGTACTTGCCTATTTAAGGTAGAAAACTTAACGAAGTTATCAATGATAATTGTCTTGGAAAAATACACAAATCCTGCTGTCCATGTGCAGCAGTTATGTCACGTCCCGTTTCTCGGTGTACGGCGAGGGGGCGTAGCAAGGCCCGCTACGTATTTACTCAGAAGTAAACACGCTAAGCGTATCTAAGAAATATAAAGTAAAGTACATAAAAGACAGGAATTTAAATGAATAGCAACTTTCTTTATTAAACATTCTTTTACAGGTACAACTGAAATGTAAATACATGAGTAGAAAGCGATGCCTAAATAATGGCATAACTGAAAAATAAATATGTACAAGTGTCTAAAGCTCCGGGTCAAAAGCAAACTGCGGCAAATCCTCAGTGCTGGGCTCGGTCTCTAATGCGTCCGAAACACCTGACAATATTCCAAAGAAAGAAGAAAAGAAATATCGTCAGCGAACAATCGCTCGGTAAGTCCCAAAGGTGAGTAGAGATAGAATAAACAGAAAATGAATATACTTATAATGTTTAATTATATTATTAACACTGTTGTTTGTAACTTGATACAGAAAATGCTAGTGTATATGAGAGGAGTCGCACTATTCCGGAGACTAAGGTATACGGAGCACAAGGAATCGTTCAGCCATGGTACAACGACAATGTATATTCAGGTTAAGTGTATTATGGTTAGTCCCGTGCAACTTTTAACACCTTCCGTACCAATCTACCCCTTATAAACCCCGCGATGTCTTTTGTATTGATTGTATTGTTTGTTATATAGATAGATGACTTGCCGAAACTATGATATCAGTAAATGGAATGGATATAAATGGAGAGTCATGTAGACGGAGTATATCCATGGTTCGGTTCGGTTAATATAGATTGATAAAAATTGAATAGATGGATTCAGGTTGAATTGTAGTTTATACTTGAATCACATTCAAATCAAATTGATTAGATTGAGACTCAATCTGAGTCCACTTTAAAAAGAACTTGAAATCCTGAATTAGTTTTGATATTATCGGTAACTGCTGCACATGGACGGCAGGATTTGTGTCTTTTTCCAAGACAATTACCGTGTTGATAATACCGTTTGTTAGATTGTCTACCTTAAATAGGCAAGCACCCATATTCTCCAGCTCCCCGAGGCTCAAGAGACTGGTCCCGCTTAAACCTATGTTTACTAGAGTCCTTATTGTAATTTAGTATAACTTGAGGGGGTTTTATGTAAAAATAGTTTGATATAATTTTTAAAATACACCTCAAGTATTTATCGTATTTAGGATTTTCATAGATTTATATTTTATAAAAGTGAAATTTCTAATGAGCAGAACCTAATTTTCATAGTATATGGTATTTTCTTGAAATATTGGAATTGTTTTGTATTTGGATGGTATTTTCATGTAATGGTGATTCCTTTATAAAACTTGGAATATTTATATAATGTAATTAAAATAGATATTTTGATAATATATATATATATATATTTAAAAATAAATTTTATTTATTTTCTTGTAGAAATCTCATTTTCTAAAGAAAAATACATTAAAATTCCATCAAGATCGAATGCTCCTTTTGGAGGTCTGCATCTCGCTCTAATAGGTCCGAGGATGTGTGATAACCCGCACTATCCCGAACGAGGTCCCCAAAATGGGTTGCAGAGGCACAATTGCAAGGAATTGTTTAATACGTCTTTTTAAAGAAATGGTTTTGTAAGTTGATGGTATTTATTTGTAAAGTCGTGTTATCCCATGAATATATTCCCAAAACTTCATCATGCTATGTCATAGATGTGTGTTGTGATGAGGTAGGTCATTACCTCGTGAGTTATCTAAAAGTAATACAAGTTTTATGTTGTTTTATGAAAGAAATGGACTATGTGGTATTTTACCATAAAAAAATACAATAAAAATTGCATAAATGAATATTTTGAGATGAAACTTGTTTTATAGTGTTTTTTAATGTTTGTTAAACATTATGTGATAGTATGGAATTTTATTGATTAAGAAAAGTAGAGTTTTATAGAAAAACCGAATCGGAAGTCGAATTAACTCCGCTTTCGTCGGGTTTTAGAATTGAAAGTTTTTAAGATAATAGAAGAGAGGGGGAGAAGGGACTTACTGGCTAGAGAATAAGAGGAAGAAGAGAGGAAACTAATGAATGCTTCGGGGAGTCGTTTCGTAGCCGGAAACTCCTCGGAACGTCGTCGGAAACTCGCCCTTCGCTAATTCCACTTGCACACTAAAGAGACTTGAGAATTTTGGAGAGTTTTGATAAGGAATTTCTGAGTGAGGAGGGTTGAAATATAGTGTGGTATTTATAAGGAAAATTAGGGTTTAGAGGGTTGAAATAATACATTAAAAATTGCATTAAAAATGGGATTAAATGGTGTTTTATCGTTCTCTGGATGAATGTAGAGAAAATAAACAATGTGGGGTTAGTGGGGTAGCTGAAGAGGTGCAGGGGGCAAAAATTCAAGGCATTACCGACGGGGGAGACCGGCGGTATCGGGCATTTTGGAGATTTCGCCGGCCATTTCCCGGTAGAATTGGCTTGGGATTTAGTCACGTGTCCTTGTCGTCTCGTATACCCTCGTGCACATGTTTAATTAATATGTAACTTAACATATTACGTGTAGTGCACGTGCAAACTCTTGGATTTCTTAAAGATTAAAATAAAACCTAAATAAAAAGATAATGAGGCTGGGGGGATTCGATCACAGGGGCTACGTCACAGCAGTGCAAGACTTTACCAATGTGCTACAAGTACTTTCTTGCTGTTCTAAATTAAAACAAATACTTATAGTATATACAGGATTTGCAAATACCCCAATTGTACATTAACTTTTAAACAACTTTCTGTACATTAAAATTGGAGTTGTTACAGTCTACCCTCCTTACAAAAATTTCATCCTCGAAATTTACAATTTATTTTAAGGACTAGTTTACAAATAAATGAGGGTGTCTTGCACGCATCTCATCTTCCTTTTCCCATGTTGATTCTCCTGGTGTGTCCTTTCTCCACATCACTCGAACCAAATTGACTCTCTTGTTCCGAAGTGACTTCACCTTTCTATCCAAGATCTCAACAGGTTGTTGCTCACAAGATAAATCTGGTTGTACAGTGAGCTCGGAGTGATCAAGAATATAGCTGGGGTCACTCACATACCTTCTGAGTTGGGATATGTGGAACACATTGTGCACTCCTTCCAATAAAAGTGGAAGTGCCAAGCGATAAGCCACTTCACCAACTCGTTCGAG
Organism: Agapanthus africanus; assembly: GCA_030015575.1. Classification (NCBI taxonomy): domain Eukaryota; kingdom Viridiplantae; phylum Streptophyta; class Magnoliopsida; order Asparagales; family Amaryllidaceae; genus Agapanthus; species Agapanthus africanus. The sequence continues at coordinate 88,001,423 of JASDDO010000028.1, read as the reverse complement.
TATGTCGAACGGTCCAATATACCTCGGACTAAGCTTACCCCTTCTTCCAAAATGAATCACTCCACGGTTCGGAGATATCTTTAGAAATACATGTTCTCCTGGTTGAAAATCCAAGTAACGGCGCTTTGCATCAGCCCAGTGCTTCTGTCGATCTTGGGCTATGCGCATTCTTTTCCTGATAGTACGAACTACGTTAACAGTTGCTATTATCATCTCAGGTCCAAGGAGTTCTCTATCTCCGATATCGTCCCAACTTAATGGCGATCGACACATCCTTCCATAAAGCACTGCAAAAGTTGCCATTACTATACTTACTTGGTAGCTGTTGTTGTATGAAAACTCCACAAGATGTAGGTGATCTTCCCACGATCCTCCGGGACGAACCGGACCCGACCAGGGGCCACTTCCCAGGAGGTCACTCATCCCAAGACTTTCCTGGCCCGATCATGCTTAACTACGGAGTTCTCAAGCTCCTGTAGTTCCGGTTCACTTAAAAGGCGTCTCTATATTGAAGAGTGGTATCATTCCATTTATAGTACAGATCTGCCCCCTTTCGGAATGTATTCCGAAGAGTTCCCCATTATTCTACAGTGGGTCCCACGGACTCAAGAGGTGGCCCCCACGGATTCAAGAGGTGGCCCCCACCCACTTAACACGACACTTGGCGTGGCACTTTGTTCCGTATGACACTTTGCTCCGTGAGCAAGAACCGGGTCCCGACATTCTCCCCACCTTTGAACAATGGTTCGTCCTCGAACCACATACCTACTATTGAGGGACCAGCTCTGATACCATTCTGTCATGCCCCACCTCCAATAAAGAGAGTATTGTCTGCTCTGGCCGAAACCGCACGGTTTTGTCCTTCGGGACGAACCGGACCCGACCAGGGGCCACTTCCCAGGAGGTCACCCATCCCAAGACTTCCCTGGACCGAGCACGCTTAACTACGGAGTTCTCAAGCTCCTGTAGTTCCGGTTCACTTAAAAGGCGCCTCTGTATTGAAGAGTGGTATCATTCCATTTATAGTACAGATCTGCCCCCTGTTTCCTGATTTTAAATCAGAAAAGCTTATGGAAAAGGCTTCAGAAAAGGGTCACGTGCTTACACGTGACCAGCAGTCACGTGTTGGCACGTGACATCTAAAAGCATCAGCAAGACAAATTCAGCTTCCCGATTACATCAAAGAAAAGGGGTTCAGAAAGGGTCACGTGCTCCCACGTGACCTGGGTCACGTGTTGGCACGTGACAATTAAAAGCGGCTTCAAAGGCAAACCGGTTCCCTGATCAAATCAAGGAAAAGGCTTCAGAAGAGGTCACGTGCTCCCCACATGACCAGGGTCACGTGTTGGCACGTGATACTCAAAAGCAGCAGACTTGTTCTCCGTTTAAATCAAGAAAGAGAGTCCAACCAGGGGTCACGTGCTCACACGTGACCAGGGGTCACGTGATGGCACGTGACGGTTAAGCAGCAACCAGAAGACAGAGCGCAAAAAAGAAAGAAGAAGGCTCGTTCCAAGGGGGTCACGTGCCCACACGTGACCAAGGGTCACGTGGCCATACGTGACCGACTTCAAAGCCCATTTGTCAACAGAATTAAATTCTGAGAAAAGACCTCTCAAATCTTTCCAAAAGCAACCGATTGAATTAAAGATTTAAAGGTGATTAAATATCATCTATCTATGGGAAAATCTCGAATTAGGAAAGATTTCCCCTTAAAATCTAACCAAAATAACAAAGGAGAATCTCTGGATTTAAAATCCAATGGTGAATAAAATTCACCTAATGATCCAAAGGTCCAAAACAAATGATGGATGCAAATCAAATCTCCCAATGGAAGATTCATCAAAAACTAATTGACTCGGCTGCTTCTCCTATAAATAGGAGCCAAGAGACACACACAAAAAAAGGAGGAGAGAGACGCAGAGGGAAGAAAAGAGAGAGAGCCCTGAATACTTTAGAAGAATTTGGATCTTCTGCAAAAGAAAACCCTAGGTAAGAAAGGGAAGGTTTCATTGAAAGAAAAGAGAATTTAATTCTCAACAGAGTTTAACTCTGATATAAAACAGAGGGACATATTTCTTCTCTCTTTGATGGAGGATCTGTAAAGTGCACATCTCCCCTTGAGTTGAGAATTTAATTCTCAATGGGTTGAGATCCTGCCATGCAGATCCAAAGCATAGAGAGGGAATGGAAGCACGAGAATTCAATTCTCACAGAACTATAGGAATTTAATTCCTTTAAAATAAAATTAGGGTTTGACCCTGTGTTATGGGAATTTAATTCCTTCAGAATGAAAAGAATCAGGGTTTAACCCTAGTTAAGAACTTAGTTCTGATAAAACAACGAGAATTTAATTCCCTTAATCTCATTCCCCAGAATAATTCTTTAACAGAGAGTGGGAGTTTAATTCCCCAAAGCTTTTATTAGGGTTTAACCCTATTCGGTTCTTCACATATATGAGGAATTTAATTCCTACAGGAAATTCAGAGTTCAACTCTTCAAAAGGGAGTAGGAATTTAATTCCTCTGAAATTATTGTCAGGGTTCAACCCTACGAGGAATTTAATTCCTGAAGGGGATTAACAGATCTTCTAAACAACTACAGAAAAGCAGGGCCACGTGTCACCACGTGACCCCCCCAAAAGATCTACAGAGAGCCCCTTTGAGGCAGTGTCTCACGTGACCCACGTGACCCTTGAAAAGATCCCCTGCAAAGAACTTTGAAGCATCACCTCACGTGCTCCCACGTGACTCCCAAAACGCAGAAAGAAAAAGCAAAGGAAATGAAAGCTTTGGGCGCTCTCACGTGTTATCGCGTAACCCCTCAGCAAATGCTTTAACAATTGGCGCACAGATCCCTATCACGTGCCAACACGTAATGCTCTAAAATAAAAATAAAAGTGTTTAACACTTATTCGCAGATTTGAGGATAAACCAAAAGGAGATCTGGCTCCACATTTAGGGCGCCCTCACGTGTTACCACGTGACCCCTAATGAGCATTCTAACAGACCAGAGCGGGGGCCTTCATCACGTGCTCACACGTGATGGCCGCCAGAATTAAAAGAGTTAAACACTGATCTGCAGAATAAAATAAAGGGAATCAGGGCGCTCTCACGTGTCCGCACGTGACCCCTCCCTCCTTAGTGTTTAACACTAATTGAAAAACTCTATTTGCAGTGTTTAACACTGATTTTCTTAGTGTTTAACACTAATTTGGAAAACTTTATTTGCAGTGTTTTACACTGATTTTCTTAGTGTTTAACATTAATTTGGAAAACTCTATTTGCAGTGTTTAACACTGATTTTCTTAGTGATTAACACTAATTGGAAAACTCTGTTCCCGGTGTTTAACACTGATTTGCTTTAGTGTTTAACACTAGTTTGAAATCTCTGCTACCGGTGTTTAACACCTATTTGCTTTTGTGTTAACACTAATTTGAAAGCCCTGTTGCTAACACTGATTATCTTTTAGTGTTTAACACTAATTTGCTAATCTTATTCCCAGTGTTCAACACTGTTGGTCTTTAGTGTTTAACTCTAGCTTTAGCCCAATTGGCTAAGTTTCTAGAGGCAAAGCCTCTCCTTCAATGAGCCAACGAAGGGCCAATATTTCAAACATAATTGGACTTAGCCCAAACTGGCCATAAGTCCTCAAATCATCTTGAACTGAGCACATCTGCTCTTTCAACCAACTTATTGGTTTAGGGTACATCTCTGAACTCCTCTGATATTTGTCGTTGTAATCCTTCAACTTCTTCAGAGAGGTGACGGGTCCCGACAACCACACATCAACACGGACTGTGGGGTCCTTAAACTCATGGACTTATGCGTCCTTAAACCAAGATACGGACCGTGGGGTCTTTAAACCCGCGGACTTATGCGTCCTTAAACTAACGGACTAATGCGTCCTTAAACACACCCATATGGACTGTGGGGTCCTTAAACCCATGGACTTATGCGTCCTTAAACTACCAATGGACCACTATATCCCTAAACTGGCGATGGACCACTACGTCCCTAAACTGGAAATGGACCACCACGTCCCTAAACTGGCGATGGACCACTATGTCCTTAAACTGGTATTGGACCACCATGTCCCTAAACTGGCAATGGGCCACCATGTCCCTAAACTGGAACAATAGAGCCCCCAAATGCTCTTTTGTCGGATCTAAACGATCCTGTTAAGTCGATCTTAGTCCCAAACTGGACTAACGTATCCTTAACAACCGTTTAAGTTGATCTTAGCCTTAAATAAGGCTAACGTATTCTTAAACCTTCAAACAGATTTTAGTCCCAAATTGGACTATAAATCCCCCAATCAACTTTGGTTCAAGGGTACATCTCTGAACTCCTCTGACATCTATCGTTGTAATCCTTCAACGTCGTCAGAGAGGTGATGGGTCCCGACGGCCATACATGCAATGGACCACTATGTCCCTAAACTGGAACAACAGAGCCCAAACGCTCTTTTGTCGGATCTAAACGATCCCGTTAAGTTGATCTTAGTCTCAAACTATACTAACGTATCCTTAACAAACGTTTGAGTTGATCTTAGCCTCAAATATGGCTAACGTATCCTCAAACCAAACCCCCAAACCCAAATCTAAGATAATACGGATTTGGACTAGTCCACGCCCTACGGGCGACGACATAACTCGGTCTCCGTAAACAATCCACGGGCAACAAAACATAAAATAAACACACACGACACGAAGTGACCATCTGGAGAAGGAGAAAGTTGTTGCCGCGATGCGATAGCGTAATTAACTGCAGGGGCTTGCGCCTATAGGGAAGAGCGTCCCCACAATCAAAAACCCCTCAAGCGAGGGGGAATCTGACGAAGTCTGCTACATCGGACGCATCCGTTCAAACCTTCGATGTATGGTGCCATAAATTAACTTGTCATCTTCGGAGAGGTGGACGGATAGCACCTATTAGCATCTGCCCCGAATCTCAGTGCCAAGACCTCGCAGTCTTGCGCGCCGTCTTTCGGAGGGGAACACCCCCTTTCGGAATGTATTCCGAAGAGTTCCCCATTGTTCTACAGTGGGTCCCACGGACTCAAGAGGTGGCCCCCACGGATTCAAGAGGTGGCCCCCGCCCACACGACACTTGGCGTGGCACTTTGTTCCGTGTGGCACTTTGCTCCGTGAGCAAGAACCGGGTCCCGACAAATCCATTGTGATGTGTTGCCACTTCCATTCTGGGATAGGTAACGGTTGAAGTAATCCAGCAGTTCTATTATGTTCAGCCTTTACTTGCTCACACACCAAGCATTTAGCAACGCTTCTGGCTACTTCATGCTTCATTCCATGCCACCAATAATTTTGACGCAGATCTTTGTACATCTTTGTACCTCTGGGATGTACTGAATAAGGAGAGCTATGAGCTTTTTTCATCAACTCTTCTCGCACAGAACCTTTAGGCACAACAATCTACTGCCGTATCTCAAAGATCCGTCTTCATGGATGATGAAGTCTGTTCGAAGTCCACTTTCCACTTGTTCTCTGATCTTTTGCAACTTAGTATCACTTACTTGAGCTGCTTTGATCTGATTGACAATGGTAGATTGAACTTGTAAGTTCATCAAACTTGAAACGTTACCTGGCATGACCACTTAAATTTCCATTTGATGCAAATCTTGTTGAAACTTCCACTGTGCTGTGAGATTCAATGCTAATGGTTGGCGACTAAGGGCATCAGGTACTGCATTCACCTTTCCTGGGTGATATTGCAGGTTGATGTCAAAGTCCGCCATGAGTTCTAACTATCTTCTCTGCCGCATATTCAACTCTTTCTGAGTAAACACCAAATTTCAGACTCTTGTGCTCTGTATATGTCCACCCGTTCACCAAGAAGATAATGGCGCCAAATCTTAAGAGCAAAGATAACCGCTGCCAACTCCAAATCATGCGTCGGATAATTGCGCTCATGAATCTTCAGCTATCTTGAAGCATATGCCACAACTTTTCCGTGCTGATGTAGAACACATCCTAATCCCTTACCGGATGCATCGCAATGCACTACAAAACCTCCAGATTGGTCCGGTATTACGAGAATAGGCGATGATGTCAATATTGACTTGAGTTCTACGAAAGCTTGTTCGCATGCTTCTGACCACACAAATTCTTCATCTTTTCGTGTGAGCTTGGTCAAGGGTGTTGCAATCTTCAAAAATCCATCAATGAACCTTCTGTAATATCCAGCTAAACCCAAGAAACTTCGAATGTCCTTCACTGACTACGGTGTCGGCCATTCGCTTACTGCTGAAACTTTAGCTGAATTCACAGAGATTTCATCGCCTGATACAATATGTCCAAGAAAACCAACTTGATCTAACCAAAACTCGCATTTGCTATACTTGGCATAGAGTTGATGTTGTCGTAGAGTTTCCAGAACAATTCGCAGGTGTTCGGCATGTTCCTTCCGACTCTTAGAATACACCAGGATGTCGTCGATGAAGATGACAACAAAGCTGTCTAGGTACTCCCGAAAAACTTAATTCATTAGGTTCATGAATATGGCCGGTGCGTTAGTCACTCCAAATGGCATCATAAGAAATTCGTAATGACCATAGCGAGTTCTGAATGCCATTTTATGGATATCAGATTCTTTGACCTTCACCTGATGATAACCCGAACGAAAATCTAACTTGGAGAAAACACAAGATCCACTTAGCTGATCGAACAGATTGTCGATGCGCGGAAGTGGATACTTGTTCTTTTATAGTTACTTCGTACAGAGCTCTATAATCAATGCACATTCGATATGAACCTTCCTTCTTCTTTACAAGCAGAACTGGTGATCCCTAACTTGAAGTGCTGGGACGAATCTATTATTTTGCTAATAATTCATCCAACTGAGTTCGGACTTCCTTCAAACCTTCCGGACTTAACCGATATGGTGCTTTGATCACCGGTTGTGCTCCAGGTATTAAATCAATGCTGAATTCAAGAGCTCGATCGGGAGCCAAACCTGATATGTCTTCAGGAAACACATCGTTGAACTCTTGAACTATTTCTGGTTTTGATCCTTCCTCCGCTTGAATTGCTGCAATCACTGCCTTCTTTGGTTTCGCCTTGTATGTACTTGGCTCCAAGGTACGGTCTTAACTTTTGAAATAGAAGACCGGATGATCTGGAATCTCGAATACTACCCTCCTTTGACAACAATCAATGGTAGCATAGAATGTTCTGAGCCAATTCATACCCAAGACAACATCGAAATTCGGTATGTCCAGCACCTTGAAGTCAACATAGAATTCTTTGCTACAGACGACCACTGGACACAGATCGTATCCCATTACTGCCTTTAGAATGTCGTTCCCTGAACTGACATTCCAGCTAGATACAAGAGGTTTGACTGGAATCGCATGAGTTCGGACGAACCGTTGCGACATAAAGCAATGAGATACTCCAGTATCAAAGAATGCTAGTGCAGGGAGTGAGGCTACTAAGATTGTACCAAAGTTATGTGGGATAGTTTTAGGTATAAGGAAAAATTATATGGGTATGTATAGATGGAAAATAAAGCTTGATGGGGAAGTTTTACCAGTAATGACTTGGCTGGTGGCTTCAGTCATTATGAAAGCCTGTCGCCTCGGCACATTCCTTCTTGCTGGAGGAGCATTCCTCTGTCCGTTCCTTGGTCCTTAAGGTACGTTCCGTTGAGCTTGATAGAACTAATGGGGAGGAGGTGCAGTTGGTCCACGAAGAGGTGGAGCAGGTAGTGCGAGTCGTGGAGCAGGTGCCTGGATGGCCGGGCGCTGCTGATAAGTGTTGTGAGTTGGAACTGTGTTGCGCCTATAAGGACATGTTCCAATTCCATGATTGGATGCGCCACAAACTAAGCACAGGCCTATTGCGCGCCTACAGTCCTTCTACAGGTGTCCATCCCTCTTGCAGTAGAAGCAAAAATCTGGACTTGGCCGGTTATTTGTTTCTTCCGGTCTCCTGGGTTCAAAAGTTGGCCTTGAAGAGGCTCCTCCTGCCATCTAAGTGGCAGGGCGCTTCACTCTGGCAGATTGAGGTCTGCCCTTCTTCTTCACCGCTGCCTTATATCGACGGGCAGCTTTCAAAGCCAAATCATGGGTTGGGAAATCCCCTGTAGTTAAGGCAGCTTGGATTTCCTGGTCCAACCCTTTCTGAAATCTTCTAGCCATGATCTCAGCAGTCGGTATCAAGTGTGCCGCGAACCTACTGAGATGGTAAACTCGGTATCATACTCATCCACGGACTTGGTCCATATCGAACCCTGTTGTAGATGAATAAATTGTTGTTCCATGTCAAATCGGGCAGTCTCTGGGAAGTACTTCGCGTCGAACATGTCGCGAAAGGTCCTCCATTCGATAGGTTGGGCAAGATGGCTTTCTTCCGTCTTCCACCAAACGCGGGCGTTGTCAATGAGTTGCAGCTTCGCAACTCGAACCCAAGCGATCTCTGGCACTTGTGCCGCTGCCAGATCATCCTCAATACTCTGAGCCCACTCCTCAGCTTCTAGAGGGCTCTCTTTTCCTGAGAATTGCTTGGGGTGCAAAGCCCGGAATTGCTTTACCCCCGGGGCTTCCGCTTCTGGGCGGTTCATCAACATAGCAGTCTGACGCTGCTGTCCCTCCAGAAGGCTGCAGATCGCCTCAAGTAGTACCGTCTGCTCATTGATCGGAGAAGCGACAGTATGTGTAAGCGGTAGAGGTGGTGGAGTGTTGTTGAAATTGGTGCTGGTGTTGTTTGGGGAATCCATAACCTTAAAAGAAAATTTTGGGTTAAGACAGATTCAAAACATATGAAATTAGAAGATTCAAGAAATATGTAAAGAATGTTTTTAGTTGCTCGTTCTTGTGTTATATTGCTTAGGACTTCATGCAGAATTAACCCGCATGTCCATGCAGAACTGATCTGCATGTCCATACGGAGCTGACCTGTATGGGCCACCAACAAAACCTGTCACGCCCCACTTCCCGGTGTACGGCGAGGGGACATGGCAAGGCCCGCTACGTATTTACTCAGAAGTAAACACGCTAAGCGTATCTAAGTAATATAAAGTAAAGTACACAAAAGACAGGAATGTAAATGAATAGCAACTTTATTTATTAAACATTCTTTTACAGGTACAACTGAAATGTAAATACATGAGTAGAAAACAATGCCTAAACAATGTCATAACTGAAATGAAATAAATATGTACAAGTGTTTAAAGCTCCAGGTCAAAAGCAAACAGCTGCAAATCCTCAGTGCTGGGCTCAGTCGCTAATGCGTCCGAAACACCTGACAACATTCCAAAGAAAGAAGAAAAAGAATGTCGTCAGCGAACAATCGCTCGGTAAGTCCCAAAGGTGAGTAGAGATAGAATAGACAGAAAACGAATATACTTATAATGTTTAATTATATTATTAACGCTGTTGTTTGTAGCTTGATACAGAAAATGCTAGTGTATACAAGAGGAGTCCCACTATTCCGGAGACTAAGGCATACGGAGCATAAGGAACCGTTCAGCCACGGTACAACGGCAATGGATATTCAGGTTAGGTGTATTATGGTTACAGTCTCGTGCCACTTTTAACACCTTCTGTACCAATCTACCCCTTAAAAACCCCGCGATGTCTTTTGTATTGATTGTATTGTTTATTATATAGATAGATGACTTGCCGAAACCATGTCAGTAAATGAAATGGATATAAATGGAGGGTCATGTAGACGAAGTATATCTATGGTTCGGTTCGGTCACTATAGATTGATATAGATTGAATAGACGGATTCATGTTGAATTGTAGTTTATACTTGAATCACATTCAAGTCAGATTGATTAGATTGAGACTCGGTCTGAGTCAGACACTTTAAAAAGAACTTGAAATCCTAAATTAGTTTTGATGTTATCGGTAACTGCTGTACATGGATGGCAGGATTTGTGTCTTTTTCCAAGACAATTACCGTATTGATAACCCCGTTTGTTAGATTGTCTACCTTAAATAGGCAAGCACCCATATTCTCCGGCTCCCTGAGGCTCAAAAGACCGGTCCCGCTTAAACCTATGTTTACTAGAGTCCTTATTGTAATTTAGTATTACTTAGGGGGTTTATGTAAAAATAGTTTGATATAATTTTCAAAATACACCTCAAGTATTTAATTATCGTATTTAGGGTTTTCATAGATTTATATTTTATAAAAGTGAAATTTCTAGTGAGTAGAACCTAATTTTCATAGCATATGGTATTTTCTTGAAATATTGGAATTGTTTTGTATTTGAATGGTATTTTCATGTAATAGTAATTCCTTTATAAAACTTGGAATATTTATATAATTTAATTAAAATAGATATTTTGATAATATATATATATATATATATATTTAAAAATAAATTTTATTTATTTTCTTATAGAAATCTTATTTTCTAAAGAAAAATGCATTAAAATTCCATCGAGATCGAATGCTCCTTTCGGAGGTCTGCATCTCGCTTTATTAGGTCCGAGAATGTGCGATAACCCGCACTATCCCGAACGGGGTCCCAAAAATGGGTTGTAGAGGCACAATTATAAGGAATTGTTTAATACATCTTTTTAAAGAAATGGTTTTGTAAGTTGATGGTATTTATTTGTAAAGTCGTGTTATCCCATGAATATATTCCCAAAACTTCATCGTATTATGTCATAAATGTGTGTTGTGATGATGTAGGTCATTACCTTGTGAGTTATCTAAAAGTAATACAAGTTTTATGTTGTTTTATGTCGGAAATGGAGTATGTGGTATTTTTAATTGCATAAATGAATATTTTGAGATGAAACTTGTTTTAAAGTGTTTGTTAATGTTTGTTAAACATTATGTGATAGTATGGAATTTTATTGATTAAGAAAAGTAGAGTTTTTTAGAAAAACCGAATCGGAAGTCGGATTAACTCCGCTTCCGTCGGATTTTAGAATTGAAAGTTTTTATGATAGTACAAGAGAAGGGGAGAAGGGACTTACTGGCTAGGGAATAGTATGAGGAAGAGGGGAAACTAATGAAGGCATCAGGGCGTCGTTTTGTCGCAGGAAACTCCTCGGAACGTCACCGGAACTTCTCCCTTCGCTAACTCCACTTGCACATTAAAGGGACTTGAGAATTTTGGAGAGTTTTAACAGGGAATTTCTGAGTGAGGATGGATGAAATATGGTGTGGTATTTATAGGGAAATTAAGGTTTAGAGGGTTGAAAGAATGCATTAAAAATTGCATTAAAAATAGGATTAAATGGTGTTTTATTGTTTTCCGGATGAATGCAGAGAAAATAAACAATGTAGGGTCAGTGGGGTAGCTGAAGAGGTGCATGGGGCAAAAATTCAAGGCATTACCGACGGGGGAGACCGGCGGTATCGGGCATTTTGGAGATTTCGCCGGCCATTTCCCGGTGGAATTGGCTTAGGATTTAGCCATATGTCCTTGTCGTCTCGTATACCCTCGTACACATGTTTAATTAATATGTAACTTAACATATTACGTGTAGTGCACGTGCAAACTCTTGGGATTCTAAAAGATTAAAAGAAAATCTAAATAAAAAGATAATGAGGCTGGGGGGATTCGATCACAGGGGCTACGTCACAGCAATGCAAGGCTTTACCAATGTGCTACAAGTACTTTCTTATTGTTCTAAATTAAAACAAATACTTATAGTATACACAAGATTTGCAAATACCCCAATTGTATATTAACTTTTAAACAACTTTCTGTACATTGAAATTGGAGTTGTTACAAGTTACCGATAACTCCCGAACCTAATTCAGGATCTAAATCAGTTGCAAGTGTCTGACTCAGTCTAAGTCTAAATCAAACTTGAATCCAAACTCAAACCAGAATCCAATTCAAATATGAATCCAAATTCTAACATGTATAACTTGAACATGAACATGAACACCTGAATTCCATCTTCAATATCAAATCTGAATACAATGGCTATAACTTGACATGACTACAAGATTACATCCTGAACCTGACTACTTGAACAACTTGTATCCATGGTTTCAGCAAGACTTGTAACTATAATCAATATAATACATTACGCTGGGATAACGGGGTAGATTGGTACGGAATGTATTAACGTGGTACGAGATGGTCACTAAAAGACACCTGCATGAACTCCCGTGTCGTTGTCCCGTGGATTTTGATGGAGCCTTGTAATACATGTTACCATAGTCCACGGGGTAAGATGAACTCCTCTCGTATACACAAATACCTTCTGTACCAAGCACAAACAACTACGTTAGAATAACAAGCATATGCCTATACAACTTACCAGTTCTATTTCTCATCACTTGTTATATTCCATTCTTTCTTTTGGGACTTACCGAACACTAGTTCGCTGACGACATTCCTGTCTATTTTCTTTCTTTGGAATGTTCGTCAGGAGAACCGGACTCTCAGGAGATCGAGCCGAGCCAGGAGGACTTGGACCAGTTCATTGCCCAGCCGGACTTCTAGTTCATCTTGTACTTATTTCAATTTGTATGCCACTGTTTAGGCATTGCTTTATATCTTTGTATCTTTCCTTTTCAAAGCAGTTGTATTGTAAAGATGAAAGTTAATAAAAGTTGATATTCATTTTATATCTCTTGTCATTCTTGTGCATTTTTACATATATTGCTTATTTATACTTAACGTATTTATTTCTCAGTAAATACGTTGTGGCCTGCCACGTCACCGCTTCCGTACACTGGGAAGCGGGACATGACAGGTTTTGTTGGCGGCCTATGCAGGTCAGTTCTGCATGGAATCCTAAGAAATATATCACAAGAATTATAAGAATCGGTTTCTATACATTCTTTACATTTCAAATTTCTTGAATCTATCCTAACTTTTCTTTTTCTATCAAGGTCATGGATTCACCGAACAACACAAGTACCAACGTCAATGGCAACACTCCACCAGCTACTCCACCACTACCACCTACCGTTGCAACTCTAATCAATGAGTAAACGGTACTGCTTGAAGCTATCAAGAGTTTTTTGGAGGGTCAGCAGCAGCAAACTGCTATCCTCATGCACCGCCCAAAAGTCGAGACACCCGAAGTCAAGCAATTCCGGACACTGCACCCAAAACATTTCTCTGGGAAAGAGATCCCACTGGAGGCAGAGAATGGGCTTAGTCAATAAAAGATGACTTGGCAGTAGCACAAGTGCTAGAGATTTCTTGGGTGAGAGTTGCGAAACTGCAACTAACAGACAACGCCAGAGTATGGTGGAAGACTAAAGAAAGTCGTCTCGCCCAACCAATTGAATAGAAGATGTTTCGCGATATGTTCGACTCGAAGTACTTTCCTGAGACTGCCCGTTTCGACATAGAACAGCAGTTCAACCACTTACAACAAGGCTCAATGTGGAGAAAGTCCGTGGATGAATACGATGCTGAGTTTATCATGCTTAGCAGGTAAGAGATTCTCAATATTCACATTCCTGATATCACTTATTTCACTGCTAACATAAGAACGTAACAGGTTCGCGGCACACCTGATTCCGACTGCTGAGATCCGGGCAAGACGATTTCAGTAAGGGTTGGACCCTAAAATCCAAGCTGCACTAGCTACAGGGGATTTCCCAACCCATTATCTCTCTTTGAAGACTACTCGACGCTATGAGACAATCGTGAAGAAGAAGGGAAAACCTCAGACTGCCGGTGTGAAATGCCCTGCCACACAGATGGCAGGAGGATCCTCTTCCAGGCCAACTTTTTCACCAAGGAGACCGGGAGTAACATTTAACTGGCCCGGTCCAGACTTTTGTTTCTACTGCAAAAGGAATGAACACCTGACGAAAGACTGCAGGCGTGCAAATGGCATGTGTTTGGTTTGTGGCGCATCCACTCACGCCATCGGAGCTTGTTCATATCGTCTTAACCCAGCTTTAGCACCTAGACCCGCAATCACAGTACCACAGCGGCCAGCTATTCAGGCTCCTGCACCTCGACTAGCCCTACCTGCTCCACTTCCACGTGGACCTCCTGCACAGCCTCCTCGTTAATTCCATCAGGCACAGAGAAACATACCTCAAGGGCAAAGAAACGTACCCTAAGGATAGAGGAATGTGCCTCCAGCAAGGAGGAATGTACCCAAACGTCAGCTTTCACCATGACAGTTGAGGAAGCCGAAGCCACTGGCCAAGTTATCACTGGTAATTCCCAATCCTTTCACATCTTTCAATCCATGTATTATCATTTCTCCTGTATCTAAAATCAACCTCACACAACTTAGATACTATACTAGTAGCCACTCTTCCTGCACCGCACTGTTTGACACTAAAGTGTCACACTGCTTCATGTCGCAACGATTCGTGAGAACGTATGCGATTCCCGTGAAGCCACTCATTTCAAGCTGGAATGTCAGTTCCGGGAATGGAGTATTGAAGGCAACTATGGGATTTGATCAGTATCCAGTTGTAGTTTGCGGACGAGAATTCTACGCAAATTTCAAAGTACCGGACATCCCAAATTTCGATGTTGTGTTGGGAATGGACTGGCTAGGAGTTTTCTATGCTACGATTGACTGCCGTCAAAAGATGGTAGTATTTGAGATACCAGAGCACCCAGTTTTCTATTTCAAGAGTGGAGATAGAACGTTGGATCCAGGAATCTTCCGTGCCAAACCAAATAATGCAAAAGTGTTTACTCTACTGGCGGAAGAAGAGAATCCAAAGATAGTTCGAGAGTTCGAGGATGTGTTCCCTAAAGATATAACAGGTCTGCATCCTGATCGAGCTCTTGAATTCAGCATTGTTTTACTACCTGGTGCGCAACCGGTGATCAAAGTCTCGTATCAGTTAAGTCCCGAGGGATTGAAGGAGATCCGCACTCAGTTGGACGAACTCCTGAAAAAAGGTTGAATTCGTCCCAGTACTTCAAGTTGGGGATCTTCAGTTTTGCTCGTGAAGAAGAAAGAAGGTTCATACAGAATTTGTGTAGATTATCGAGCTCTGAACGAAGTGACGATCAAGAACAAGTATCCACTATCACGCATCGATGATCTTTTCAATCAGCTAAGTGGGTCTTGTGTATTCTCAAAGCTAGATCTTCGTTCGGGTTATCATCAGGTAAAGGTCAAAGAGTCTGATATTCCGAAGACGGTATTTAGGACTCACTATGGTCATTATGAGTATCTTGTAATGCCATTTGGAGTGACCAATTGCACCTGCTATTTTCATGAATCTGATGAATCAAGTTTTCTGAGAGTACTTAGACAAGTTTGTTATTATTTTCATCGATGACATTCTGGTGTATTCAAAGAATCGGAAAGAACATGCCAAGTATTTACGGATTGTCCTGGAGACATTGCGACAACATCAACTCTATGCCAAGTACAGAAAGTGTGAATTTTGGCTAGATCAAGTCGGATTTCTCGGACATATTATTTCAGGCGAAGGAATCTCATTAGATCCAGTTAAGGTGTCAGCTGTCAGCGAATGGCCGACACCAAAGACAGTGAAAGATATACGAAGTTTCTTGGGTTTAGCAGCATACTACCAAAGATTCATTGAAGGTTTTTCGAAAATTGCAGCACCCCTGACCAAGCTCATACGTAAAGATGAAGCATTCGTATGGTCAGAAGCATGTGAATAAGCTCTTGTAGAACTCAAGTCGAGGTTAACTTCAGCTTCTATCCTTGTAATATCGGATCAATCTGGAAGATTCGTCGTATATTGTGATGCGTCCGGTAAGGGTTAGGATGTGTTCTACACTAGCATGGAAAAGTTGTAGCCTTTGCATCAAGACAGCTGAAAGTTCATGAGCGCAACTATCCAACATATGATCTGGAGTTGGCAGTCGTTATATTTGCACTTAAGATTTTGCGCCATTATCTTCTGGAAGAAAGAGTGGATATATACACTGACCACAAGAGTCTGAAGTATGTATTTACTCGGAAGGAATTAAACATGCGGAAGAGAAGATGGCTAGAACTCATGGCGGACTTCGACATCAACCTACAGTATCATCCAGGGAAGGTGAATGTAGTTCCTGATGCACTTAGTCGCCAACCATTAGAAGTGAATCTCACCGCTCAGTGGATGATACAACAGGAATTGCACGGATTGGCGATCGAAGTAGTTATGCCAGGTAACGCTTCGTATTTGATGAACTTACAAGTCCAGTCTACTATTGTTAATCAGATCAAGGCAGCTCAAGCAAATGATGCCAAGTTACAAAAGATCCGAGAACAAGTAGAAAGTGGACTTCGAACTGACTTCATCATCCACGAAGATGGATCCTTACGATATGGAAGTCGATTATATGTACCACAAGGTCCTGTCCAAGAAAAGTTGATGAAAGAAGTTCACAGCTCTCCTTATTCTGTACACCCCGGTGGTACAAAAATGTATAAGAATCTACGGCAACACCACTGGTGGCATAGAATGAAGCATGAAGTAGACAGAAGTATAGCTAAGTGTTTGGTATGTCAGCAAGTAAAGACTGAACATCATAGAACTGCTGGTCTACTTCAGCCGTTACCAATCCCAGAATGGAAATGGCAGCACATTACCATGGAATTCGTGACTGCCCTTCCTCGCAGCACGAAGGGTAATGACGCAGTATTGGTTATTGTGGATCGACTCACCAAGTCAGCTCATTTTATTTCATTCAGAGTTGGCCAATCTACTGAGACGTTAGCAAAGAAGTATATGGATGTAAGCATGAATCTAAAGTAAGATTTAACTCTTCAAAATGTACTATATTGATACCCATGAACTCATGCAGGAGATTGTGAGATTATATGGAGTACCGGTTTGCATCGTCTCCGATCGTGATACCAGATTCCGATCATAATTTTTTGCAGAGTCTGCAAGCTAGTCTGGGAACGAGTCTAAACTTCAGCACGGCTTTCCATCCACAAACGGACGGACAGTCCGAGCGAACAATTCGGATTCTGGAGGACAAGCTAAGAGCTTGTATGTTAGACTTCGTAGATTCGTAAGAAGATCACCTACACCTTTTGGAGTTTTCATACAACAACAGCTATCAGGCGAGTATTGGAATGGCACCATTCACAACACTCTACGGAAGGAAGTGTCGTTCACCACTAAGTTGGGACGACATTAGAGATCGTGAACTCCTTGGACCAAAGATGATAGTTGCAACTATAGACGTAGTTCGCACGATCAGGGAAAGAATGTGCATAGCCCAAGACAGACAGAAGTATTGGGCTGATGCAAAGCGCCGACACCTGGAGTTCCAACATGGAGACCATGTTTTTCTAAAGATTTCTCCAAACCGAGGAGTGATCCACTTTGGCAAGAGGGGTAAGCTCAGTCCCAAATATATAGGACCGTTCGACATTCTCGAACGAGTCGGAGAAGTGACATATTGTTTAGCAATACCACCCTCATTGGAAGGAGTGCACAACGTGTTCCACATATCTCAGCTATGAAAAATATGTAAGCGACCCTAGCCACATTTTTGATCACTCAGAACTCACAGTCCAGACTAACCTGACTTGCGAGCAACAACCCGTTGAGATTCTGGATCGAAAGGTGAAGACATTATGGAACAAGGAAGTAGATTTGATCCGAGTGATATGGAGAAAAGATTCACCAGGAGAATCAATGTGAGAACGAGAAGAAGACATGCGTGCAAGATACCCTCACTTATTTGTAAATTAGTCCATATGTAAATGTAAATTTCGAGGACGAAATTTTTATAAGGGGGTAGGATGTAACGACTCTTAATTTACTGTACAAAATTTTTCAGTTTAGAGTACAGAAAGGAGTTTACAAGTCTGAGTACAAGTAATAAGTATATTTTGTTTAAAAACAGTAAGAAAAAACTTGTAGCTCACTGGTAAAACCTTGCACTGATGAGAAATAGCCCCTGTGTTCGAATCCCATCAGACACATTTATTTTTTCTGATTTATTTTTAAACTTTTTGGAAGCTCAAAAATTTACACGTGCAATGCACATAAAAATGAAAAGACAGAGAAATCAAACATGTGCAAAAGAGTATTAACACTGAGAGGAACACGTGGCTCCAATCCACCGGCCCCACCCCCTAAATCGATCGGCCAAAATGGCATTATAGCCGGCACCGACAGTAAACCCGTGGCCAATAAGGCCCGGGCTTTGCACACTCGACCCTTCCCCTACCCCTAACTCTCCTGCACTCTGCAATCAAACAGAAACCCTTCAATTCCCCATTTATCATCATTTTAATACATTTCAATTCACCATTTTAATTCCAAAACCCTAATTTCAAACTATAAATACTATCCCATGTCCTCACCCTTCATCATTCAGAAAATTATAGCCAAAACTCTCAAAATTTCTTAAGTACAAGTGGAGTGGAAGAGGAGTTAGCAAGCGATCAAGTTCCGGCGACGATCGAAGTAAATTCCGGCGACCCCGCGACGCCAACCCCCCTCTTTTTCTACCTTCTCTTAACCTAACTAGCTTGTAAGTCCCTTCCAATTCTCATTCCCCTTCTTTAAAAGTTCATTTTCAAAACATATGTCGGAAGTGGAGTTAATACCGACATCTTCTTCTAAAACACTATAATTCCACTTTTTCTTAGATATTCTTCATTCATATTCCTATACCATACTTGTTAACATAAAACCAATGTTTCGAACCAACTTTTAATCAAAAACATCATGCAAAATAACTTTAACTTAACATTTACATTAAAATATCATGAAGTTTGTATATATCATCTTTATTTGTTTTGCTTAAACATACCTTTAGAAAACTTCACGGGTAACGACCTACCCCTCACATACACACATGGTTCCATAGCACGATATATCTTGGTATGAATTTTTGTTACGAATACAATATTACAAGAATATACCATTTACTATAAAAAACAATTTTCTTTTAAATTGTATTTTAAACTCCTTTGTGAATATGCCTTTACAACCCTCTTTAGGGGACCCGCTATTGGATGGTACGAATTATCGCACATTCTTAGGCTAGTAGAGCGAGATGTAGACCTCCTAACGAAGCATTCGGTTTCGAAAGGTTTTTAATACGGTTTTTAAGAAAAACGAATTTTTCTACTTAAATAAAAATTTAATTTTTAATAATTATATAATTATTACAAATCCAAATATTTTCAAAATATAATAAACTTACATTTTTTATAATGAAAGCATTACAAGTTTTCACCAAAATACCGTCAAGATACCAACAAAAAACAAGTTTTACATTAAACTACCATGAACTTTCCAAGCTAAGCTATTATCACTAAAATACCTCAAATCTTTAAAATTTACATCCATGAAAATCCTAAATAATATAAATAACTTCTCGAGGTTTATTTTTAATTATATTAAAAATATTTTCATAAAACCCCCTCGAGTTATATAAAACAACATTTAAGAACTTTAGTAAATATAAGTTTAAGCAGGATCGATTCTCTTGAGCCCCAGGGAGCCGGAGAAATTGAGTGCTTGCCTATTTAAGGTAGAAAACTTAACGGGGTTATCAATGGTAATTGTGTTGGAAAAAGACATAAATCCTGCCGTCCATGTGCAGCAGTTACCGATAACTCCCGAAGCTAATTCGGGTTTTAAATCGGTTGTAAGTGTCTGACTCAGTCTGAGTCTAAATCAAACTTGAATCCAAACTCAAACAAGAATCTAATTCAAACATAAATCCACTCTAACATGTATAACTTGAACATGAACACCTGAATTCCATCTTCAATATCAAACCTGAATACATGACTTGACTTGACCGAACCATGGTTATAACTTGACATGACTACAAGATTACATCCTGAACCTGACAACTTGAACAACTTATATCCATAGTTTCGGAAAGACTTGTAACTATAATCAATACAATACATTACGCGGGGATAACGGGATAGATTGGTACGGAATGTATTAACGTGGCACGAGATGGTCACTAAAAGACACCTGCATGAACTCTCGTGCTGTTGTCCCGTGGGTTTTGACGAGGCCTTGTACTACATGTTACCATAGTCCACGGGGTAAGATGGACTCCTCTCGTATACACAAATACCTTCTGTACCAAACTACAAACAATTACGTTAGAATAACAAGTATATACATGTACAACTTACCAGTTCTATTTCTCATCACTTGTTATATTCCATTCTTTCTTTTGGGACTTACCGAACGCTAGTTCGCTGACGACATTCCTATCTATTTTCTTTCTTTGGAATGTTCGTCAGGAGAACCGGACTCTCAGGAGATCGAACCGAGCCAGGAGGACTTGGACCAGTTCACTGCCCAACCGGACTTCTAGTTCATCTTGTACTTATTTCAGTTTGTATGCCACTGTTTAGGCATTGCTTTATATCTTTGTATCTTTCCTTCTCAAAGCAGTTGCACTGTAAAGATGAATATTAATAAAAGTTACTGTTCATTTTATATCGCTTGTTATTCTTATGCATTTTTACATATATTGCTTATTTACGCTTATCGTATTTATTTTTTAGTAAATACGTTGCGGCCTGCCATGTCACTGCTTCCGTACACTGGGAAGCGGGGCGTGACACCCACCGTGATGCCCGCCAGATAGCTCTTCGAGGAAAGAGGCAATGGCGGCAATCAGGTCGTTAGAGCCAAGTCATGAGAGGGTCGTTTTCTCTTGGAATTGGCTCAGCAAATGGTTTATATAAATATCTATATATATGTTAATTTAAAATACAGAATCGACTTAATTATATGAAACTTACCATGTACTCATCAGTGCCCCTTTGTAATGTGGCCCACCCAGCGTCAGGATTGTATTCTTTTTCTACGCTAAAATTAAGATTTATTTTAATAAATAATTTACGATAAAGAAAACATATATTTTTAAGCGTCGAAGTACTCACGAAGAGGTGATGTGTGCGGTTCTGCTATCCCTTAACACTCTTCGGTTTCCGTCTCTTGTACCAATGCCCCATCTTCCGTTTCAATGACTTTTTCTTCTTTGTGATGTACCTATATAGTGTAATCTCTAACGAAACTGTCTTTCACAGTATGTTACTCAACTTCTCTCTTCTTATGCTATTCTTATGCTATCGCGTGTTCATACACTTATAATAAGGAGATAAGATTTCGTACTCTTTCGATAACCCAAGACGTGTGTAGACAAAATCGATGAAAAACTAAACACTGTTAAGGAAAAACTCATGCACTTTTGAGGGAGTATCGATATACATCCAACTCTTGTTGTGGAGGTACGGAAGTGTCATATTAGAACAGTTCAGACGAAGCAAGATTCATATAGACAAGAGTCATGGAATTAAGATTTTTTTTACAAATACACGATAAACAGATACTAAGAGGCGTTAGTGTTAGGTTTAATTGACGATTGGTTAAGTTTATTTAGTTTAGGTGTAAGCTAAGTAGCATGGATTCGGATATGGATATGGGACACCCATTCACTTGACGCTTCATTAGTTAAGTTTAGTTTCAATTGACGATTTAATTTAAGTGTAGGTGTAGGTTAAGTATGCATCGACGCAATGACGTAACGGCCGTCGGGGGTAAGGTTTCTATCCCATTAAAAATGTATAGAGCATACACCCATTCATTTGTGTTTTTATCCATTTTGAGAAAATTTCGGCAGCACCTCTCCGCTATTCTCCGAGTATACTGTAGTAGAAAAGATGATCATTTCAATGCTATCAAACAACATTGAAACGAATATCTAATTTATCTTTGTACACGGAGAACCAGCGGAAAGTTCCCGACGAAATATCTTGAAATGGATGAAAACACAAGTGAATGAACGTGTTTGCTATACATTCCTAACTTGTCCACACTGGATAAATCTGTCGGTTATCATACGATAAATTTTCTCGTCGTATAGACTACACGACGGTTGTTAGCACCGAATGATACCATTCGATGTTAACAATTTTCATGTAGTTCTATATCACGACGAAAACAAACGTATGTTAGCTGATAGACGGGATCTAAGACGTATAATTTAATTTCGATTGACGATTTAGTTTAGGTGTATATATGGTTTTAGTGTTAGTGTTCAATTGACGAATTTGTTAAATTTAGTTTCAATTGATAATTTAGTTTAGGTGTATATGTATACTAAGTAGCATGTATTCGGATACGGGACACGATACCTTAAAATTTTTCCTAAACACCGTAAATTTACTCAATTTTGCTAATTACACTAAAATACCCTTAACTATTGCTGTTTTTCACTAAACAACTTTAAAATTTTTCCTAACCAACTTATTTCTTCAATTTTACTAAATTACACTAAAATACCCTTAACTATTATTTGTTTTTCACTAAATAAAAATTTAACTAAACCATTCATCTTCTTAAATTAACTAAATTACTATAAATTTCATTAAAATACGCTTAACTATTGTTGTTTTTTCACTAAACTGTCATTAAAATTTTTACTAAAAACCCTTGAGCTTAACCCTAACACTAACCCTAACCATTAAACCCTAACCCTAATAATAACACTAACCATAACCCTAACACTAACCATTAACCCTAATCAATTTTTAACCGTAACCCCAACCCTAACAGTACTAACCCTACCAATTAATTTCAAAAACTGAAAAAACCCTAACCCTAACCTCATTAAATCCAAATTTTAAGGGTTCAATAGGAAAAATCATCATAAAAAAGAGGGAAATAAGATTTCACGTAGCAATTTCAAGACAATCCATATAAAAAGGTAAAATTGAAAGGGAACTCACTGTCTTGGACCAAATAAAGCACTGTTTCGGCCGGCGAGCGCTCAAACGGCAACGAGATTGAGTCTTGGACGAAGACAAGGGCTCGAGCTAAGGCATGAAAGCAAAACGGCCATAGAGGTGTACACGGGGGCTCGAGCTAAGGCATGGAGGTGAGGAGAGGCGGTGGCCACGGAGGTGTAGCGATGGCCACGGAGGCAAGGAGAGGCAGCGGGGGCTCAAGCTAGGGCTAGGCGCACGCGCGATTTTGACTCCCAAGTTTCGGACGAATGAAAAAGAAGAGGGCTCGGTTTAATTTGAGGGAAAATTGTTGTTTTATGTCGACAGAGTTGTGGGGCCCGTCATATATTGGCATTAGTAGCGGTTTCAACCGCTATCAATACTACGACAACCGTTACAAGTAATTGGTAACGGTTGAAACCGCTACCAATGCCACATTATTGTTGGGCACATTTATAGTAGTAAAATTTAATGAGTCAAGTGGCTGTGCAGGTAACTACGTAAACTATGAAAATTTCATGAAGATTGGGTATGGTTTTCAAACTTTGAGAATTTGATGACGGTTGAGTGTGATTCTATAGCATTCAAATAATGAAAAGAGTCAACACGCAACAAGGGGAAAATAGTGAGCGAAGATTTTTTTTCCTCAATGTTTTTTAGGTTTTTTATATCTCATCCTCAAAATTTCAATATTTCTAAATTTCTCATCTAAAAAACTATATTTCTAAATTTCACCTCTAAAATGTAGTTCAAAATTGTCTCCCTAGTTAATTTAACCAAGCATTTGAAGAGAATATTTTTCAGTTAATTATAGTTATCAACTTGGTAAAAGACGAAAAAAAACCCTTAATGATTATCTTCTTCACTAATGTCATAAATTGAGGGCTATGGCTAGGTTTCCTCTTAATTTCAAAATTAGGGCAAAATTAGAGTAATTCTTCTTTACCATTTCTAATATGTTGATGCAGAGGGAGATTGTGATCTTTATTATTGCAATTATAACAATTCCAACGAAAAAAATAAGTAATGGAAGAGGTAAAACCCTCATGGTTGGGTTAAGGATAACATTTAAGAATAAATTTTATGTCTTTTGATAATGAAGCAGGAAATGAGTATATGGATTTTTTGATACTTAAGAAAAACCCTAGCCCTAGCCCTACCCCCAATTTATATGACATTAATGGAGAAGATCATTAGGGAGCATTTTCGTCTTTTACTAAGTTAATAGTTGTTGTTAACTCAAGATGAAAAATATTCTCTTCAAATACTTGCTTAAACTAACGAAGAGGATATTTCTGAACAACTTCAGGATTTTAGGGATGGAATTTAGAAATATAGTTTTTTAGGAGAGAAAATTAGAAATAATGAAATGTTGGGGGTGTGATATAAAAAAAACCCTTGTTTTTTTAAAATTTTAAATATTTTAATGATTGTGAGAGTTATGAATGAAAAAAGTGTTTCTGACACAGGGAAAAGGCCAAAAGAAAGATATAAATTGTTTATAGCTCGAGATAAGTATTTAAAGAAGTTTTAGTGTTCATTAACAAATTATGATCAAATATTCTTTACACGTGTCCAAGAATATGCTACACGTTAGCATTAGCTTAGCAGGTGAGCCAAACGGTAAAATCTCTTTAGAGTCGTATAAAAGATCTGGAACCGTTCTTGTATAAACATATGGGGCTACAACCAATTATTTGAAATATCAAGAGATACCAATCTTTCATAGTGCTCATCAAAATTATGTTTGCTATGATGCAAGTTCGCCTGGGAAAAAAAATGTCAGCAATGATTTAGAACAACTTAATTATGGAATACAGAGGTCAATCATATCTTAATCAGCGCCATATTAGATGAAATAACTATACCCAAAAGAGTGAATGAAACAAATCCATTTTTGTCTACACACGTATCATAATTTTGATGTTACTTGAGAAATTTGAAGATCAACAGCTGTAAATGTATATTGTCTTGATATTCATTGTTATCCTGCGATACAATAGCTTAACGTTTTAGGTAAAATTGTTATTAATATGGTATCAAAGCACACCAGTTTAAACTGGTTCTAAAATCAAACCTTGTAATTGTCAAATTAAGAAAAAATAAAAAATTTCTTAAAGAGTTTTAGAAGTCTTTGCAGGTGGCCCAAATTTCAAAAGTACAATAGTTTAAGCTTAAGCTGTTGAGTAAGGTGGTTCTTGACAATGACCAATTATACAACTTGCTAAAATATTTATTAATTCATTACTTGATAAATCAAAATTAATTCTGTTTTAGTGAAAAAAATGAATAGACACCAAACAAAGAGCACAAAATATCTATCTATGAAAACAACATAAATTATCCAAACAAAAACTGGTGGAGAAGAATAAGGATAAAAGCCCCACATAACAACCTTTTTCTTTTCTTTTTCATTTTCATTTCTCTACCAAAAATTGCCAATGGGTTTTGGAGCTACCCCTTTGGAATTGATAAGAATCACAATCAACATGAAAGGGCTCCCTCTCCTCGTGGTGATGTCTTGTTCCGTCTTCAAAGTGCCATTTGTTTCCTTTCACATAATTGGATGCAGAGTTTTTGGCCTCTCCTCTCTCATAATCATGCAAGAGAAGAAAAAAAAGAAGGAAAAATTGCACTTCAATGTGAAGATGTAGGCTAAAGAAGGAACTTCAGTCCTTTTCAAAGACCCCCACCAAAAATTGACGAGTCCCCATATGTGATAGACTTTGTCCCTATGGGCCCCAGAATGTTGAAATAGTGCAAAATGAGTGTTAAAAAGTACATAAAGTTTATAACCCAAAACAGAAAGAAAGTGACCCGACCTGGATCGCGCCAAGATGTTACCTTCCGTTGATCTGCTGATGGCGGCGATGGGTGGCTGAGATTGGATCTGGAGGCTGTCGCTCCTGAAGCGTGTGGATCTCAATGGGTTTGAGGTTGTGGTTGCCGAGCTACCTGCAAGGAAGTCCCGAAGTGGTTGTACCATCGAGGACCCTCAGACGGTCAAGTTAGACTAGAGATCCGAGCAGAGTAACGGCTTAGTGGAGTAAAAATGGCTTATTTGGACCGTCTGAAGAAAGGGTTTATATAGCGATGGCAGAAGGCGAGACAGGCACGAGAATCACGCCGGCCGTTACGCTCCCGACGTCACGCCCGCGTGATGAGCGGGACCTCCCATTAATGGCGAGACAGGCTCGTTAATGGGGGATCGTGGTGGCGTGGAACGTGGGATATGACCGGCGGAGATCTCGCGCATGGCAAGATTCACGGGATGGCGGTTACACCTGCAAGCGGTGCTGTTGGTCGGTCGATGAGACCGAGGAAGATGACCTCGGCGGGAGAGCTCGCGGAGGAGCGGGAGAGCCGAGATATCTTGGTTCTGCGGTAGCTTAGAGGCGAGCTGTGAGGCCGAGGAGGCCAGTTGTGCAGGGGGCTCGGAGGCGAGCCAACGTTTGCTCGTAGGACGGGCACGGGAGTGGTCTGGTCGGCCACTGTAGATCCTTTCTTGTGAGCCCTGGGACACGTCATCTGCCACGTGTCCTGATCTGGGAGATCACCGATATCGAGCATCATCAG
Source organism: Agapanthus africanus (assembly GCA_030015575.1). NCBI lineage: Eukaryota > Viridiplantae > Streptophyta > Magnoliopsida > Asparagales > Amaryllidaceae > Agapanthus > Agapanthus africanus. The sequence goes on along the minus strand of JASDDO010000028.1, from coordinate 87,975,217 downwards.
AAAGAAAGTATTTTCACCAACCTTCATTATAACTCTCAAACTTAGAGGAACGATAAGGAATTTAAGATGGTATCCGATCACTCAAGTTCAAATCTAGTCAGAAACGATTATACGACCACAAAAAGATGCCGGTAAGCAGAACTTTAGGTTGCGTGGAACATTAACAATCTCCTCAATCTTTAGGACAAATTTTTGACTCGTAGGGTAAGGACAAGGACTTTAAAATGGTAAGAACATCCATTTATAATCAAATCCAATCAACCACGATCAAAGAAAAATACCATAAACCATAATCATGGGTTCTCAAATACAAAAAGAACGATTCGATCTGCAAAGCTACTTTAAGGTACCTTGCAATTTCTAAACTATAAAATTTTCGGTATTTCAAGTAAGCAGACCAGTTTAGCTTAAGCAATACCAACAATTTAATATCAAATAGGGTGAAAAAACAAAACCTATACATTGCATACTCTTTATGTATGTTCAACAATAGAGCATAAACTTTTGTGTTAATTTGATAAATCAAAGAAAATAGCCTTGAGTTCAGTATTCTCTTACCTCCAAAGTATGGTGCATAATTATTTTTCCAATTAAGTGCCGTAGTAAGCTTTCTTTCTTTTCCAAGTGCAACCCAACTTTTGGCCTGTATTCTCTCATTCCAAACATGTCAGTAGCAACGCTCTATCTGCATAAGATAAATTTTGGTGACTATAATGATCAGCTGAATAGTTATATTTATGTTAGTAATCCTAACATGAAGAATGATCACCAAAGAAGCATAGCACATGCTTGTAAAACTTTCCTTCATAAAGTGAGAGGTTATCGGTTCGATTTCCGGAGGGGGCGCATCTGGAAGAGAAAAAAATCATGAAAAATAATTAGAAGAGTATACAGTTTCCAAGCAAACTACTTATCCAATTTCTTCATCGGAGGCAAGCAAACTCCCGATATATATATATATATATATATATATATATATATATATATATATATATATATATATATATATTTGAAGTGGATAATTAGGCCACCCACCCAATAGTGCTTAAAATCTGAACTCACTAAAATTAGAGGATTTTAGAAGTAATCATACACATTAGGAGTAATTAGAATTGCGTTTCTAAAGCAAAAACTGATCTAAATTTCTTTGTCAGAAGCAAACATGTACCAATAATGGAGTTTACCAAGGTTGCTTTCATGATTTCATTATCTACTGCCCTGAAAGAATTTTACTACAAACTGACACACAAATTTCTTCTAGACTAATGCGAGGACGTGTATCAAAAAGAGGACTTGCCGGAATCCTAAACTAAACATTTGACCCCTTTACTGAAAAAAAAAACATAGAAATAGAGAATGCAAACTGGGAGTGCAAATGGATAACATAAAAATTCAAAGAAAGATATAACTAGCACAGAGCACTTATTAACTAACAGTCTAACACACATGCACACACGCACGCAAGCACCCACAAGCAGCACGCATGCTACTACTACTCCGATAATAATACAATTGTTATAATCTTTAAACCATACTCTGATGTTATGTGTTTGTACGTATTCATCCTCTCCTGTTGCTAGTTAACTGCTTTGATTATTTTGCCCTCAAATCATTGCGTTAATGCTCTTATTTAACAATAATACATGAGCATGTAACTGTTCATGATAGAATCAGGTAACAATAGCACAAGTCATTACATAATTCAGAAAAATTGAGAATTCTTAGAATTAATGGCTGTTGTTAAGCTCGAACAGTTTCAACATTGGACTATGATATAGGTTTAATTGCAGGAGACCCCTTCATTTTTACCTAATTAGCAGAAAATCGCCCTCAGTTATAGAAAACCTGCACTTTGTTTCCCTGTTTTAATGGCCACTAAAACAATTGCAAAAAGTTGATAGGTTTTTTCTGAGGGGGTGTTTTGATATATAATTAAATATACGATAACGTTGTTAGGACCAGAAGGGATAAAGTGCAGTATTTTTTATTCAAAATTAAGGATGATTCTTGTTCTCAGCCAAAAGTGAGGACGGTTTACTGCAATTTAAGCCTATAATAGATGAATTGGTTTCCTGCTGATCAATGGTAACCTGCAATGGAAACTAGCACAAGAAAAATGTTGGATATGGCATTAAAGAAAACCGATGAGATACTACGATGATGCATACCAAATATATGTTCATAAAAGTGTCTAGCTACGATGGAATGTAATGTCTCACACACACACACACACACACGGTGCACACATCCACACTAAATACAAGTAATCAAAGCCTAGGAAATTTACCCACAGAAGTAATAAAACAGGCACTTACCCTAAATTTTGGGATCTGCTGCATGAATCATTAGCTCAATCATTTTCTTTCATTTAGCTCTGTAAAGGGTCATTTTAGCTTAAATTTGACTCTCATCTCATTATTAACTGCCCACACACATGGCAATTTCCGCCTGCCGTTTAACCTCATTACTCATTGAGTCTAGGCAAAATAAACAAAAAGGAAGATAAAGATTAGACAAAAACTATCACAGCTCCTCATCAAGTCCCAGACAAAGAAAGTCCTAACTAAATGAAAAACAACACATAAATATGATACTCAAAACGACACATTTAATTTTTGAATTGATTTTCTTTTGGCCATATAGTGACAGCAAGAACTATTGAGCCATGTCATTATGAAAAAAAAGATGAGATGATTCGGATCAAAGATGACAGGGACGCAACGAACATTAGGATAAACAAAGGAGGTAACAGATGATGGTGAAATCTTCATTAAAGTCCATTCTATCTTTGAAATTTTAGGCTTTAAGATGGCAGTGATATGATGAGCACTGAAGGAAAAATGAGGAAACTTGAGGAAACCAAAAAAAATAAGTTGTAGCACCTGCTTTAGCTTTATTGGTCAGAATCTGCATATGAGAAAGTGACATATAACAAATTTGATTCAGAGAGCGATGCTGCAGTTTGATTATGGAAACAAAGCAAAATAAAACTAAAGTTTTTGAGAAGCTATCTTAAGCTGCTTTCACATATTTGAGAAGCTTTCTATATATTGAAATATAACTGTTGAAATGTGAAGAAACTTTCGGCAGACGTCTGATGCGAGAGGTGCAGATGTCTAGACGTGCACCAGAACATGTCAAAAGAACAGAGCAACGGCAGACATCTGAAGGCCAGAGTGCAGACGTCTGCAGAGAACCTTAGCCAAATAACATAGCGTAGCCAGACATCTGGGACAGACGTCTGGAGAAGCAGAAGCCCAATTCAAAATGGCAGACACCTGATAGTAAGGGGAGCTAAAGAGAAGCAGAGAAGAGGAAAACGTCTGACCTGGTGCAGACATTTGTCGGTATTTCTATGCGAACTGAATTATTGTAATTTGTATTTATCTTTTATTTTGGATGATTAGGGTTTGCCTATTTATAGGGATATGATTAATGTACTGCCAATTTGAGAGATTATTGTATAAAAAGAGGATAGCGGCTAAAATCTGGAGAGATTTGCGAGAAATCTCCTAGGGTTACTCATGGGTGTAACTTGATTTTAAGATCTAGTAGATTATTACAGATTCCGCTCTACCGGGGACTAGCCATACGGTGGGTGAATCTCGTTAAAAAATCTATCGTCTCTGATTTGTATGATTCTATTTGTTCTCGCACTTTATTATTTGTCTTTCGTTAGTTTCGCGTTGTTGCGTGATTGTTAGTCGTAGTATTGTTTCGTATATCGACTGTTTCCGCAATCGTAGATGTTTATACTACAACAACTGGTATCAGAGCCTAGAGCTTGACAGGGACCTAGGGATTTTCGATTTAGGTTAACGGTGGGTAACGACGCTGGTGTTCTCTTCCCCATCTTTTTAAATTGTAGTTTTAAAGACGTTAATTCAGATCGAAAGAGAAGTTCAGTTTGCTACAACAGCAGACGAAAGATGGCGGAGGATATGATAATAATCGAGAAATTCAATGGTCACAATTATGATTGGTGGCGCATGTAGATGGAGGACTATATATACCAAAAGGATTTGTATCTTCCATTGGTGGGCGGAAAACCCGAGAAGATGTCCAATGAGGAATGAAATCTATTGAATAGGAAAGCCCTGACAACGATTGGGCTATCGTTGATTATGCAAGTGGTTTTTAACATCTCAAAGGAGAAAACAACCATGAGATTAATGACGGCATTAGCGAAGTTGTATGAGAAGTTTTCGATATCAAACAAGATATTTCTGATGAAGAAGCTTTTCAATATGAAGATGGTAGAGAACGGTTCGATGACAGAGCACCTGAACGAAATCAACAGCGTGACGAGCCAACTCGAATCGGTTTTAATTGTGTTTGAAGATGAGATTCGAGCCCTTTTATTCCTATATTCATTGCCGGAGAGTTAGGAGAACCTAGTTATGGCGGTAAGCAACTCGATTTCAGGGACTCTCACGTTTAATGATACAGTGAGCTGCATATTAAACGATAAGATGAGAAGAAAAACTGTGAGTGGGAGTTCAGGAACTTTTGCACTTTCAGTGAAGAATCGCGGCAAGACAATAAAAAGGGAAAATGGGAAGAAAGACAAGTATAACAGCCCAAGAAAATCGAAAGGAAGGATCCAAGACGGCTGTTGAAACTGCGGAAAGATGGGTCACAGAAAAAGCAAATATAGACTCTTGAAGAAAGACTAAGTTATGAAGTCTGATGAAAAAGAAGCTAATGTGGTGTCTACACAAGAATAAGGGGAACATGGGCTTTGTCTATCGGCAAGCGAGAATACAAAGGCGGATACCTGATTCCTAAATTCGGAGGTTTCTTTTCACTGCACTTCAGGCCGGCACCATTTTAACGAGTATGTTCAAGTGGATCTTAGACATATGATGGTGGCAAACGGCTATCCGTGCAAGATCGTTAGAAAAGGGACGATTATACTACAACCGTCAGGAGAAGATCAAATAAAACTGAAGAACGCGACACATTCCAGATCTGCAGAAAAGCTTAATTTCATAAGTCAGCTTGGACAACGAAAGTTATATGACGGTGTTTGGAAATTCTCAGGAAGATTTCCAAAAGATCGTTGGTGGTCACAAAAGGCAAGTTGAGCGGTTCATTGTACTCATTCAGTGGAAGCAGTAGAGGTTCGATTGCGTTGGCGGAAAGTTCGGAAGTATATTCTGAGTTTTCGTTGTGGCACAAGCGATTGGGACACCTCAGCGAGAAGAATATAAAGATTCTTTAGGGTAGGGGTTTCTTTCTGGGCTGAAAAAGGTGGAGTTGGGATTTTGCGAGAGTTGCATTTGTGGGAAGCAAAGCACACTCAGATTTCAGATTGAAGGTGTTGCTAAGAAGACCAAGAAGGTAGAGATGGTTCATATGGATGTATGGGATCTGGCCTCAGTGGAATCTTATGAAGAAAATCGGTACTTCATAACTTTCATAGATGATGCAAACAGGAAGACCTGGGTTTATGTGATGAAGAAGAAGTCTGATGTGTTTGGTCTCTTTAAACACTAGATTACGTAGGTGGAGAATCGGATGAGAACGGAAGTTAAGTGCCCGAAGTCCGACAATGGTGGGGAATATTGCACACAAGAGTTTGAGACGTTTTGCTCGCAGAAGGGTATTCGTTGGTTGAAAATGGTACCGGAGACGCCGCAACAGAACGGCATCGCTGAAAGGATAAACAGGACAATCGTAGAGCAGGTGCGGAGCATGACCTTGGATACGGATGTGCCGAAATTCTTATGAGCAGCAATGTCGATGCTGCTGTGTATCTAATCAACAGAAACCCGGCAAGTGCGGTAGAAAGAGGTATTTCGGAAGAAATTTGGTCATGTAAACCGGTTAATTACTCGCACCTCAAAGTATTTGGTTGCATTGCGTATTCTTTGATTGATAAGACGGAAAGGAGTAAGCTTGACTCCAAATGTAGGAAGTGTGCTTTCATCGGGTATGGTGGAGATGAGTTCGGATATCAGCTATGAGATTACACAAGAAAGAAAGTCATACGAAACTGGAACGTCATCTTTGATGAACAACACTTGTACAAAGAAGAAAAGTAAGCCAAGGATGGTGCGGTGTCAGAGTTTTTCAAGTTAGATGGAACTCAAGAGAGCAATCAGGTAGCTACATGTGGAAATCAAAATATGGAGAAAACGAGCACGACAGTGCAGAATCAGGTTCGAGAACAGGTTGAAGACCAAGTTCAACAATCAGATGTACCAGTTCTGAGTAGATCTATACGAAAGAGGAGACTACCTAAAAGACTTGTTACCAACTTCATATTGTATACAGATTCAGAAGAGCCCGAAGTCCTTCCAGAGGCGACGCAAGATGATGCTAGCAAACAGTGGGAGCAAGTTATGAACGTGAAGATGGATTCTTTGAAGAAGAACCGTACATGGGGTCTGGTGAAGCTACCTAAGGATCGAAGTCGATGCTAAATAGGTGAGTGTACAGGATAAAAGATGAGACTAGTGGCATGAAACGGTACAAGGCTCACTGGATAGTCAAGAGATATGCGCAACAGTATGAGATAGAATATCAAGAGATATTTTTCCCAGTGGTGAAGACTTCAATTCGGGTGATTCTCAGTATCGTGACGGTGGAGGATTTGCACTTAGAGCAGCTGGATGTAAAAACAGTGTTCCTTTATGGATATTTGGAGATCTATATGATGCAGCTACCGGGATACAAAATGAAGGGGAAAGAAAACATGGTATGTAGACTGTGAAAATCTTGTATGGCTTCAAGTAAGCTCGAAGGCAGTAGTATTTCAAGTTCGATCAGTTCATTTTAGAGGCAGGTTCAGATCACTGCATGTACGTTCAAACTTTCAAGGATGGCGACTATATTATTTTATCACTTTACATGAATTACATGTTGGTAGCGGGTCCGAATTTAGAGAAAATTCAAAGTTTGAAGATGGCTGAAAAATTCTCTATGAAAGATTTGGAAGCAGCCAAGCAAATTCTGGACATGAAGATCATAAGATATAGGAGGCAGCGAAAGCTGTGGTTATCGTAAAGGGACTATGTAGAAAAGGTCTTGAAGCGGTTCAACATGGACAAGTCAAAACCAATGAGTACGCTTTTAACGAAACACTTCAAACTCAGTAAGGAGTTATGCCCGACAACTCAAGAGTAGAAAGATGAGATGGAAAGAATGCTTTATGCATCTCTGATGGGGAGTTTGATTATACGGTGGTGAGTACGATACCAGATATTGCATATGCAATAGGAATTGTGAGCAGGTACATGTAAAACCCGGGAAAAGAACATTAGAATGCGGTAAAGTGGATATTGAGATATCTCAGGGGAACATCCAATCATTGCTTATGTTTCAGGGGTGACTCTCTAAAGGTGCAAGGTTATGTTAATGCAGACTACTCGGGTAATCGAGATAGTGAGAAGAGAGCACAACGGGGTATACATCCACAGTTGGGGGAACAACGGTTAGTTGGGTCTCTTAGTTGCAAAAAGTTATGACATTGTCAACGACGGAGGCCGAATATGTGGTCATCACGGAAACCAGCAAGGAGATGATATGGTTGCAAGGGTTACACGAAAAGTTGGGTTAGAAATAAGATTCCAACACGTTATGAAGGGACAGCCAAAATGCGATACACTTTGCCAAGAACACGGCATATCACTCTCGGACAAAGCGCATCAAGATGTAGTACCATTTCATACGCATAGCGTTGGAAGATAATGAGTTGATATTGCAAAAGATCATGGGAGAAAAGAATACTGCAGATATGTGCACCAAGATCGTATACAGAAATAAGCTGAATCTCTATTGCAGATTGGTGAACCTCTTCATGAAAATTTGATAAGGAGAGAGCAAAAATGGAATCGAGTGAAGTCTACTAGGATGGGAATCAAAGCGGAAGTATCTCCAAGTAGGAGAATGTTGAAGTGTGAAGAAACTTCCGGCAGACGTCTAATACGAGAAGTACAGACGTCTGGACATGTACCAAGAATATGTCAAAAGGGCAGAGCAACGGCAGACGTCTGGAAGCCAAAGTACAGACGTCTGCAAAGAGCCTTAGCCAAAGAACATAGCGTAACCAGACGTCTGGAGAAGTTGAAGTCCAATCCAGAGTCGAACGAGGGCCGGCCAGTCCCCGGCCGGCTCTCGGTTCTTGAGCAAGCTCTTCCACTACTGGTGGGGCGCTCATAGATGAAGAAAAGAGACTCTAATGATAAGGGTGTAGACGTCTGCCCAAAGAGCTGAAGAGAAGCAGAGAAGAGGCAAACGTCCGACCATGTCTGGTGCAGAGGTCTGTCATCTGGATTTCTGTGCGAACTGAATTTTTGTAATTTGGATTTATCTCTTATTTTGGGTAGGATTAAGATTTGCTTATTTATAGAGATCTCTCATATGATTAATGTACTGCCAATTTGAAAGACTTGCATAGAAAGAAGATGACGGCTAAGATCTAGAGAGATTTGAGAGAAATCTCCTAGGGCTGCTTGTGGGTGTAACTTGATTCTAAGATCTAGTAGATTATTACAGATTTTGCTCTGCCGGAGGCTAGCCATACGGTGGGTGAATCTCATTAACAAATCCCCCGTCTCTGGTTTGTGTAATTCTATTTATTCTCGCACGTTATTATTTGTCTTTCGTTAGATTCGCGTTGTTGCGTGATTGTTAGTCGTAGCATGGTTCCGTATATCGACTGTCTCCGCTATCGTGGTTGTTTATACCACAACAATAACATAGTTCTGAATTCATGAAAAAGGAACAATGCATTGTAAACTCCATATCCTCAAAGTTTAATTTTTTTACCTCCTCTCTCTGTGCCATTTCAGAACTCTTTTGAAATTATGATTGAGATTGATAGAATAATGAAAGCTTTCCAAAATAAAAATAAAAATATGTAACTTATAAACGGAACATGCCCGACATTAATACTACCAATATAGCACAATGGAAGTGTTAGGGATGTCAGGAAAAAAACTACTAATAGTAGTTATGTAACTGTTGGCAAAGCTTGTTGTAGCCTTAAATTGTCGTCTTGATAAATATAAACTTGATATTGCACTATCGAAGTAACATAATCTACTTTGTGCAATTTATAATTTGAGTTGAGTAAGAGGATTGTGATATGGTAGAGTGTCTACTGTGTTGGTGAATTAATGGTTATGATCAGTTTGAGCAGTCCATTTATAAAATTCTGAACATAATCTAATGATTTGAAATCATCCGATACGATTTTAATCGTTAATAAAGTAACTGCGGAGCACAAAAAGCCCAATGCTGGATCAAGTTCAAGCCCAGATGTAGAATTCCTAAAGAATTTCAAACCAAACTTCAATAGATGGCCTAGAGTCACTCTGAATCCCTATAGATTCAAATTAAAATCTGATGGAATAACTTCAAATGATATATCTCTTAGTTTTTTCCATGAAATCGAGTTTGGTTCTTTGCATTTCACAAAGGCTTGTAGTGATTGGAAGTGAAACTATTTCTTCAAATATATATTGAAATGAAAGATAATTTTCATTATCTTACGTGAGGAAATTTTCCATTTCGACCAAAGTATAATTTCGGATTCATATGTTAAGCCATAAGCCCATGGTAGATCCGAGGTCAGATAAAATCAAGACCCATAAAATAAAAGTATATATTTTGGACAAATTTCTGGTTCTAAACCTTCCCAATAATACAAGCACACATTTATGCAATCAAAATCAGCATTTTTACTTGCATAAATTTAGTAGCTATTTGAGTAATTTAATTAGGAGGAAATTTAGTTGTAACTTTTTACTCATAGTCATCGCCTAAATTTATCTCCCACCAGCTCAAAGGCTTCATGAAAGAATTACTGCTGAATTTCTTGCCGACAATTTTATGGACAATAATAGATTTATCATAGTTTTAAATGATCAATTAATCTCCTCCAAAGATTTCTATATCGGGATTCGGGAATCTTAAGAACATTTCAAAAGAAAAATTACGCATGTAATAGAAGGCTAACTAAACGCAATCAATACATCCAAAGATCCTTGCATTAAATTAGAATAGTTGAACAATTAAGAAGCAGTTGTTGGACATCTTAGTCTACATACAACCGTCCATAAAAACATATGATAAACATTAATGCAATTCCAAAGTAGACCTTACCTTATGAACCATTCTACAACTACCTTATCACATTCTGCATCGCAGCTGCTACAACAGCAAAAAGTATGTTGCGTATACGAGACAATCACAAAGCAAACACACAATCGATAATAAGAAGAAAATCAAACCACAAACAAGATAGAAATATGAATACTAACTACAAAACAAATAGACGAAGGCGAATCTTTATTAATAATCAAATATCGGAGGAGTATAAATCGATGGAGTAATACAAATCCCTTTCAAACCCTAGATCTCTCACAATTATCAATGGGTTCTCACAAATTAACAAAAGGCATCAGATCTAGATCTAAAATAAGCTATCATATATATAGCATACAAAAGATTTCCTCAAAAAACTATTTTCCTAACTAAGAAAATATCTGGCCCAGACAGACGTCTGCTGAAGGAATCGGCAGACGTCTGGTATTTAGTCACGAACTAACGGAGCGTAAACTAGACGTCTGAACAAGAGATGGCTAAACGTCTGGATTTGTCTCCCAAAAGAACAGAGCGTTCGACAGACGTCTGAACCTCATCGAGGCAAACGTCTGCCCAAATTATGCTCGTGCATACAGAGCAGAGACGAACGTCTAGCGCTGAGACTGCCAGAGGTCTGACCTGTAAATGACATCAAATCTCCTTATAGCTTCGTGATAATGTCAGATCTTCAAAATAGGAAATCTTTAGGGATCTAAATGTAAGGCATATCTAACAAATCTCCACCTTACCTCGCATTCCACAAACTCCTCCATCAAAATAATAATAGCTCCACCTTCACCATAAAATCCCTCAAGGGCTCAAATGAGTGCGACGTACTCCAATTAAGTTTAAACAGTGCTCAAACTTGACTGAAAGAGAATTCATCAACATGTCGGCCGGATTATCCGCTGTGCCAACCTTCACAATAATATCTTCTTTCTCAACGACTTCCTGCACAAACCAGTACCTTACGTCGATATGCTTCGTCCTCTCATGATGCATCTGATCATTCGTCAAGTGAATAGCGCTTTGGCTATCACAATAGACTATTATGGTATCTTTTGGAATACCGAGTTCCAAAAATAGCCCCTTCAATCAGATCGCCTCCTTAACGGACGCAACAACGATCATATACTCTGCCTTCGTCGTAGACAATGTTGCCATAGGCTGCAAAGAAGCACGCCAACTAATGGCACATCCTCCGAAGGAGAATACATAACCGGCGATTAATATGCGTCTGTCAAGATCACCTGCATAATCGGAGTCGCTGAATCCAACTAAATTATCGCCGTTCCATCCAAACACCAACCCCACGTCAGATGTATCTCGAAAGTATCGTAATATCCATTTCACCGCCTGCCAATTGCTTTTGCCAGGAGATGCCATATAGCAACTAACAACACTAACGGCGTGTGAAATGTCGGGTCGTGTACAAACCATGGCATACATAACGCTATCCACCGCACTCGCATATGGAACATTCAATATGTATCTAATCCCATCCTCTGTCTGCGGTGATGAACGAGCTGAAAGTTTAAAATGAGCTGCCAACAGAGTACTTACAGATTAGCGTCTGCCATGCCGAATCGCTCCAAAACTTTCTCAACATATGGCTGTTGAGACAAGTATAGATTTTCTCCTTTGCGATCACACCTGATCTCCATACCAAGTATTTTCTTGGCCGCTCCTAAATTCTTAGTCTCAAACTTACATTTCAACTATTCCTTCAAGTTCATAATATCAACCATATATCTTGTTGCTATCAACATATTATCAACATAGAGTAGCAAATATATAAAAGAACCATCGGCGAGCTCTTTCGAATATATACAATTGTCGTCCTTACTTCTCATAAACCCTAGCTCTTTCATGAAGGAGTTGAACTTCTTATACCAACGTTTTAGTGACTGTTTCAAACCGTAGAGAGATTTCTCTAACAAGCAAGCATGGTCTTCTTTTCCTTCGACTTTGAAGCTTTCGGGCTGTTGCATGTAGATTTTCTCCACCAAATCGCCGTGCAAGAATGCGGTTTTCATATCGAGCTGTTCAAGCTCCAAACCTTGCATAGATACCAATCCGAGTAAGATACGCATAGAGATGCGTTTAACAACCAGAGAAAATACCTCAATGAAGTCACTCCCCGTACCAGCAAATAGCCTTTAGCTACCAACCACGCCTTATATCTCGTATCAACCGCCCCTTTGTCACTTTCTTTCTTCTTGAAAACCCACTTGCAGGCATCTATCTTCTTTTCTCTTTCGGGCTTCACGAGCTTCCAAGTTTAGTTTTTGTGAAGAGACTCAATCTCTTCATTCATAGCGACTAACCAACGAGCTGCTTCTTCAGATGAGATAGCTTCTTTATAGTTTGTCGGCTCGCTACTATGAATTGTCTCTGGAACAGACAACGCATACGCCGCTAAGTCATCGTAGTCATACCTCTGTGGCGGTCTAATATCCCTTCTTTGTCGGTCACGAGCGACCAAATACTCCTCATCATGGGACTGCTCATCTTGAGCTTCTTCAGACGATAGTGAAAAAGAGATCTCCTGTGAACCCAAACTATCACCGACCCCGATATCAATTCTCGGCTCATCCTTCTTCGAATTGTCTTCAATTGGAGATTCTTTGTTGTTCGGTTTCAACATAACAGATTCATCAAACGTCACATCTCTGCTAATCATAAATTTACACGACTTTAGATCTGAACACCGCAATCTATAATCCTTAACGCCTGTAGCATAACCGAGAAATATACATTTCTTCACTCGGAGATCCAACTTGCCTTCACGGCAATGTGCATAAGCGAGACAACCAAACACTTTAAGTGTTGAATAATCGGCGTGTTTCCCTAACCATACCTGCTCCGGTGTCTTGTTACCTAGCATCGTATGAGGTGGCTGATTCACAATATAGCACGACGTATTTACCGTTTCTGCCCAAAACTCATTTTCAAACCCTGCATTGGACAACATGCACCGCGCTTTCTCCAAAAGAGTCATGTTCATCCGCTTCGTTACTCCATTCTGCTGTGGTGTGTAGACAATATAATGTCGAACTATCCCTTCGTTTTTGCAGAAATTATTGAAATCTCGACCGCAAAACTCTAACCCGTTGTATGTTCTCAGTCTTTTAATCTGCTTCTCAAGCAACGTCTTCCATTACTTAAATATAGTAAACACATCACTTTTGTATTTCAAAAAGTAGACCAAATCTTTCTCGAAAAATCATTAATGAAGGTAAGCAGATAGTCGACACAGCTTCCTTTAGAAGCAACTGGAGAGGGTCCCCACAAATCCGAATGGATATAATCAAGAGTACCTTTTGTATTGTGCACCGCCGAACTGAACCTAACGCGCTTTTGCTTCCCAAATACGCAATGTTCATAAAACTCCAGCTGCGTCGTACTCTTGCCACCAAGTAGACCATGCTTCGACAACTCGGCCATACCTCTCTCACTTATATGCCCGAGCCTCATGTGCCACAATCTGGTAGTTCCGAATCCATCATAAATTTGGATGACGAAATAACCGCCAATCCGGAAGTTGTCGAACCTTGCAACGAATATAAAGATCCATTTTTCAAGCCTTTCATCATAACTAGAACATATTTGGTTACCTTCAAAACTCCATCTTCAGCGGAAAACTTGTAACCCTTGTCGTCGAATGCACACTAAAGTGACGAAATTCTTCTTCAAATCAGGTGCGTGTCTGACCTCTGCCAATGTACTCACAACACCATCGAACATCTTGACCTGGATTGTCCCTTTGCCAATAGTTCGATACGAACTATTGTTGTCCATCAAAACCACTCCACCATCAACGGACTCATAGGCGGTAAACAAATCCCTATTGGGTAACATGTGGTAGGAACAAGACGAATTCATAATCCACTCATCCTTAGATCGATGTGTGCTGTCAAGAACCACAAGAAGATCTCCTTCTCCTTCTAGTATACCCGCCTCAAACTCCTTCGATTTGTCTTCCCACTTTAGCTTGTTCTGCAACTTAAAACAATCGATCTTGAAGTTCCCCTTCTTCTTACAATAATTGTAGGTAACGTTTTTAGCCTTGGATTTTGATCGCAACTTCCTATTTGCTTCTGGATCTCTCTTCTCCGCTCGCCCTCAAACAATTAAGCCAGATGATGAACCATGTTTACCGCCGAAAACGGATCAGACGAACTAGGATTGAATGTCTTTTCTGGATTTGGAGGCAGATGCATAGGTTTGATCCATCCTCCTCTCCGAAGACATTAAGTTGATTTATAGCGCCATATATCGGAGGATTGGATAGATGCGACCGATGTAGCTGACTTTCAAATTCCCTCTCAGGATGAGAGGTTTATTGATTGTGAGAACGCATTTTCCTGCATGTGCAATCCCCTGCAGTTAATTACATTATCACGAATGATAGCAACTTTCTACTTCTCCAAGCCTTGTTTCATATGTCGTGTTTTAGGTTTTGTTTATTTAGGGTTGCCTTAGATTGTAGACGGAGACTAATTTATATCGTCGCCCGTATCTGCGGATTAGTCCATATCCGTACATATTTTAGATTTGGATCACGCATTTGATTGACGGGATCCATGTTGGTGTTTTGATTTGCCAACTGGGGTGAACTTAGGTCGCATCTCTCATGCTTGTGAGGACCATGAGTTCATATGCTTGCATAAGCCTTGTCTAAGGATCGTTAGTCTCATTTGAGACTAAGATCAACTCAGATGTTTTTGAGCACATGGCTCAATGAAACTTAAGCTTCAGGACTTAGCCGATTTAGGCTAAGTGTGGGGTCTGTTTGACATCCAAACATGCTTAGCACATATAAGCTTGGCGCATGGCTCACGGCTCGAGTATCGGCTCACGGCTCGGGCGCACGCTCACGTGCACATCACGTGGCGCGTATAAGTTTGGCACATGGTCCGTGGTTTGAATGTCGGCTCACAGTTCACGTGCATATCCTGTGGCGCACGATGGAACAATGAGCATGTTGATGATTGTCTTGGGCTCGCCTTGGTTTAGTACTTGGTTGGCGCAAGGAACGCACGGCTTTAGCGCATGCTCATGTACGATCACGTGACGCGGCTAGGGTTTTGGAAATTAATCTCTACAGAAAATTAATCTTTCCTATGATCTTTTGATCAAACTTCATAAAAATCATGTTTTTTATGATTTCTGGAACTTAAGTTCTCAAATATAAGTCTTTTCTGGCGATCTGTGTCCTATGAAGTTTAAACTTCAATTCTTTTGTGTCCTTGATGATCTTTTAATGGAGGGAACACTTAAGTTTTCCTCCAAAACTCAAATCTTGAGATCGAAAATCCCTCCATGAAAACTTAAGTTTTCGACAAGAAGATTTGACTCAAGGATCTATAATCCAAAGGAAGAACTTAAGTTCTTATAAAGGTTAACCTTCAATGGTGATACAAAAGGAGGCAAAGGAGGAATTTTATCCATCCTGACATAGTGTTTTGGAGACTTAAGTCTCGTTTGGACTTTGGAATTTTGAGGAAGATGAAGATTTTGGCAGAGCCTCAAGTCTCTATTATCTTCACCTTATAGGGAGGATTTACTCTCTAGAGATTAATCTCCCCCTCTCCTATTTATAGAAAAGGAGATTGTTAATCCAGTTGAGAGATCTCAATTGATCTTAAGATTAACCGGTGGTGCTTAAGCACCGTTGGATCATTTGATCCAAAGGCTCTCTGTCAACAGAGTTAATAGTTTTCTTGTTTTTTAGAAAAATACAGAGAAAAATTCTTGTCAACAAGAGATATCTTTCTATTTAAGACAGATAATGGAAAATTATTTCCCAAAATGAAGCAGACGATTCACAAAGATTGGCTCCGACACGGCTAGGATGGCATCGGCTCGACTTGAGCCGGAGATAGTATTGGCGCTTCTTACGCCAGGATAGCATTGGTACTACTTACACCGGGATGGCATCGGTTCGACTTGAGCCGAAGTTCCGCCTCTCATGATGGGGATGAGGATACAGCCTTTCATGATGTACACTCCTGAGGTTCCATACTTCGATGGTGTAAAAGGACACCCGAAATATTGGTTGTATCACCGATGGGTCACCCATCCCATCGACGAAAGCAACGCCTTTAAGAAACTGTGGCAAGGATATGTTGCCCATAGAAGACATTTCAAAAAGGAGAAGCGTGAGGCTCGCACTCGTCGATACGAGAGAAGCGAGACTGTAGCGGACAAAAAAACAACCGGCAGCTGCCATATGGTTGGTACCAGCACAAAAAAGAAAAGCTCTCCTGTTCTCACGTTCGGGAGTGTTTCTAAGGATGAAATGCCTCTCAACCCTCTCTTCGAAAGTTCCACCTTAGAAAAAGAAGACAAAGAAAAAGATTGCGGAAACATTCAGTTACGCAACCGCATTCTGCCTGAAAAGAATCTTGGACCCGCAAACAAGGATTCGAATAAACAAGATAAAGGGAAAGGAAAAATACTCGAGAAGATCGAGGTCGACAGGGAAATCGCCAGAGAACTCACCGCAAAGGACATACCTAAGAAAACCAAGATGGACTATAACGTCCTTGAGCACTTGAGGAAGATATCTTAGCAGTTGAGCATATTGGATTCTCTACTCTTGTCCAAAGAGGCACGAGACTTCTTTATCAAAACCTTGCAAGAACCTGATCAGTTTCAAGCCTTCCTCACGGAAGAGAAAATGAAGAATGAATTTGCAGAAGTCCATACAGCTGATATTAACTTCAGCGAAGAAGATCTCCTTAGAACATGCGAGTATAATCGACCATTGTATATTACCGGGTACTGCAACGATATCAAGATAGGGAAAATTCTTGTCGACAACGGATCGTCTGTCAACCTCTTCAATGTAAGAGTGTGAAGGAGATATGTATGAATGTTCAGCACCTTGCTCGGGACAAGATTACTATCTCGGGATTCAACTTGCAGTCGTCACAGACGCTTGGGTCCATAATATTGACGCTCTATTTCAGGCAGCTCGTCGCTGACATCAAATTCCATGTCATTAACACCAAAACCTGTTATAATGCTCTACTCGGCAGGCCTTGGTTACATGAGTACAAAGGCATCTCTTCTACACAATATCATTATATGAAGTATTTCAAAAACAGCCTAGAGTACACCGTCACGGGAGAACTCAATCCTTTCTCAGTGAATGGTGCGAAAGTATGAAAATGCAAAATACTTTCAGCTGGATTTTGAAGATACTGAAAGGTGTCACAAACCAAAAAATAAGCAAAAATCTGTGGCCATAATCCTGGTCTTCGGAAGCGATACTGAAGAAGACGAGCAGATAGTTTACTCAGGACAACTTCAGACGAAGAACAATAAATTCGGACCGTCGGCTCCTATCCTGATCTTTGGCAACGACTCCGAAGACGAGACTAATGGGGTGTTCTCCATTTGTCCATCGATGCAAACTCTCACCGAAGCAGACCAGAGTCTACATATTATGATGGCTTCGCTTCGACACTATAAGAAACTTGACACACTCAATATTTATAGCGTACAAGAGTCGGAAACTTTCTACATGCCTCCAAGGCAAAGGGGTGAAAAGGCGATCCACTTTTATAAATCTAAGGAGACTAAGGTAGAAAAGGAAATCTGGCATGGAGCTGATCCAACTCTTAACAAGTTCCAGCCTATCCGCATACCAAGATGTTGTGCCAAAGGACTAAAGGAGCTAAACGCCAAGATGTGCCTTTCGAACAAACTGTTCGACAAACCCAATTCTATAAAAGGATTTGGGATATTTCCGGGATTCAACGAAAGAAGCCCAACGGAAAGACGGATACAATCGGGCTGGGATATGTTCGGCCTAAAAAGCGAGAGCAAAATTACAGCTGTCATGCCATAAACAGCTTGAACGGAGAAAAAGATGCTTCCCCAAATAGCCATGCCGCCAAATGGGAGCAAGGTCTTACTTGAAAAACTCCAAGTCCATCATTTGAAGAGCAGATTGACAGGATAATAATGAAAGCTTGTCAAGTGGGACGAGACAACCACAGTCGTGAAATGGCATTATATGAAAAGGCCAGGAATCAGTGTTTCGGTAAGCAATCGGTGGAAGAAATAGATCATGATACTCTCTATCCACAGCCCGTTGTGTACTCTCGTGAATAAGGAAAATCCTGAAGCAGAGAAAAGAATAAGGCAACGATCACAACGCTCAAGGACAACAAAGCAGGTCCAAGACGCCTTTTAAACGAGGAAAGTTCGGTTGTAGCCCGTCCCTTATAAAGAAAATGGGTCGGAGGTATTCTTTCCCTTGAGATAAGACGGGGAAGATATTCGGCCTTGACATGAAACACCAGATAATGACGCTTCCAGAGTCTCGACGTCCTGAACAGATAAATGAAGTCAACCATCCAGATCATTGCTCCATCATCGAGCAATAGGGCACCCACTTGAAGACTGTTTCACGTTCAAGAATTGGGTGGAAGACCAATATCAATAAGACAGCTTCATGCTGTCCAATAGCCCGCCGCACAAGCACTAGCCGAAAAAGACTTATGCCATCATATTAGGACCTACTTAACCGAAGAAACGGAAGTGGACTCATACATGCCACATGGCGACATTCTCAAAAGAGAGGGATGATAAGAATATGATTGACATCTTCGAATGCTTCACAAACGAAGACGATGACGAGGAGATCTCAGAATTTCCACCGGCACCAAAAGAGCTGGAGGATGGGATACATTCCACGGCGGACAACCTTAAGGAAAATTGACTTAGGAACGGAAGATGATCCGAGACCGACGTTCGTCGATGAGCTGCTATCCGAAAAAACAAGTAGTCACATTAAAAGATGTGCTTATGCAGTACAAAGATTGGTTCGCTTAGAATTACTCTGAAATGCCAGGTTTAGATCCAGAGCTAGCAATACACAAGCTGGCCATATCGTCAGGAACAAAGCCGGTCAAGCAGGCACCAGGAAGGATGCGGCTTGAACTTGAAATGAGTATCAACGTCGAAGTCAAGAAATTGATCGGCTCCGGCTTCATCCAGGAAGTCCAATATTCCGACTGGATCGCTAACATCGTTCCGGTGATAAAGAAAAATAAGATGGTTCGGATCTGCATAGACTTTCGGGATCTCAATAAGGCGTGCCCAAAAGATAACTTACCAGTACCCGTTACCAAGTTGATGATCAATAACACTACCACCCATAAAGTCTTCTCCTTCATGGATGGATCTTCATGATACAACCAGATAAAGATGGATCCTGAAGACCAGAAGCATACCAACTTCCGGACACCGTTGGGCGTATTTTGTTACATGGTGATGCCCTTCGGTTTGAAGAACGCCGGAGCCACATACCAAAGGGCCATGATGAAGATATTCGATGCCCTCATACACGAGATCGTCGAATGCTATATTGATGACCTCGTGGTCAAAAGCAAATCTCATGAGGAGCACTGGGAGCATCTAAAGATCGTGTTTAAGGGTCTTCGGAAATACAATCTGAAGATTAACCCTTTAAAGTGCGCGTTTGGAGTCTCGTCAGGCAAATTCCTAGGCTCCATTGTCCACCACCGGGATATCGAAATTGATCCTTCAAAAATCAGAGCAATTATGGAAATGTTGTCGCCAAGAACCCTCATACAGCTGCGATTTTTTCAAGAAAAGCTCGCGTATATCCAGCGGTTCATAGCCAACCTCTCCGGAAAATGTCGAACCTACAGCCATCTGATGAAGAAGAGGACCCCGTTCGTATGGGATCGGAAATGCCAAAACGTATTGGAGGAAATCAAACAATACCTGCAAAATCCGCCGGTATTAACGACTCCGGTTAAGGGAAAGCCCGTTATCCTGTATACAACAGCCTTTAAGAGTTCTCTAGGCGCATTGTGGGCACAGGAGGATGACCAAGGAAAAGAGAAAACTCTTTACTATCTTAGTCGAGTTCTTCTGGGGGTAAAAGTAACTATTCCCCCATTGAAAAGCACTGTGTGGCGCTGATCTTCGCGATAACAAAGCTCGGACACTACGCCCTGACGCACGAGGTGCATCTCATATCAAAGGTGGATCCCCTTAAGTATCTGATGTCAAAAGTTATACTGACGGGAAGGCTTACCAAATAGGCCCTTCTGCTGATGAAGTTTTCGATAACATATCAACCCCTCAAAGCAGTGAAATGACAAGCCATCACTGACTTTCTTGCGGAACATCCGATACCAGCTGATTCTCTCCTAAACTGCGAGTTGCCAGATGAACACGCAGTCGACGAGGTCGAAGAGGAGAAAGAAGAAAATGCGTCTCTATGGGAGCTTTACTTCGATAGAGCATCTTCCGTGAAATAGCGAAATAAGAACAAGCTGGGGTGGACCTTATTTTTGTGACCCTGTAAGGAGAAATATTGCGTTATGCTCTCTTCTTGACGGAGCCCAGGACTAATAATAAAGATAAATACGAAGCTTTTGATAGCCGGTCTTGAGATCGCTATCGATATGGGAATCAAGGACCTCCTAATATACGGAGATTCTCAGCTAATTGTCAGTCAAGTAAATGTTGACTACAGGGCATGTAAACCAGAACTAATAAGGTATGGCGAAAAGGTGTAGCAACAGCTAACCCAAATCCCTTCACATACCCTGGAAAACGTGCCGCGATAGGAAAACAGTAAGGCGGATGCGTTAGCCAAGTTGGCTAAAGAATTGGCCAACGAAAACCTCGATGACGTAAGGATCATTATCCAGAGCCGCAGGATCCTGACGCCAGCGGAAATGCTTTTGGAAGTTCTGATGGAGCTATCCGAAGAAAAATGAGCGACAGAAGAAAATGCTCTCCAAATAGAAAACGAAAAAGAAGTAGAGGACTGGAGGGGGGTCTTTATAGATTACTTCAAATCCTAACACACAGATGAAGATGTGTCATCTAAACACCAGCTCATGAAACGAGCCCTGTCGCATTCGTTAATGATACTCTATACAAAAAATCCTTCAACTTCGTATAATTAAGATACCTAGGGCCGAAGGAAGCAAAGAAAGTCGTCCAAGAAATGCACGATAGACTTTGCGGCTCCTATCAAGCAGAACCAAAAATGAAGCTCAAGATAAAAAAAAAAGGATAGGCTATTACTGGCCCATGATGATCCAAGACTGCCTTGAATATGCGAAGCGGTGTCATTCATGCCAAATACACGGGACTTCATACATCAGCATCCGAATTTGCTGCACACAATAGCTAATTGATTGTTTGAGATGTGAGGAACGGAAATCCTTGGCCCTATCAAACCAGCGTTATTCAGAGAATATCGGTTTATATTAGCAACCACCAATTATTTCTCTAAATGGGCAGAAGCAGTACTGCTAAGGGAGATAAAGACGGAGAATATCCTCAATTTCTTTAAAACTCATGTCATCTACCGGTTCGGAACTTCTCGACGAATAATCTCGGATAATGGACCAACCTATAGAAGCCACAAAATAAGCAGCTTCGCACAACATCACTAATAGACTGGAGATACTCCTCGGTCTATAATTCTCGGGCCAATGGTCTAGCTGAAGCATTCAACAAGACCTTGATCAAGCTTATAAAGAAGACGGTGTCCAAAAATAAGAAAGATTGGCACGAGAACCTGCATAAAACTCTTTGGGCGTACCGAACGACATTCAAGACAACCACAAATACAACACCGTATGTACTGGTGTTTAGCACTAAGGCAGTACTCCCACTGGAGATAGAACTCTCCTCATTACGAGTGGCGGTTTAATACAAGCTAGCGGATGAAGAAAATTCTCATCTTAGGCTCGAAGAGCTCGATACTCTCGATGAAACCCGCCTTGTAGCACAGCAAAATCTGAAGGTTTACAAGGCAAGGATGACACGATCGTATGAAAGACTAACTAAGCCGAAAGCATTTCGCCAAATAGAACTCGTGTTAATTGTCAAAAGACCAATGATCTCCAATCGTGCGAAAAGGAAAAAGTTCAAGCCAAACTATGAGGGTCCGTATATCATAGATAAGGTCTACCAAGGTGGAGCTTGCCTGCTTATGGATATGCATGGGGAAAGGCCATTTCGGCCAATATTGTAAAACATGTATTCGTTTTCTATTCGTTCGGCTAGCGGGTAGCGTATAATCGGATTATACGGTGATTAATCGTTTTGCGAGGATTATGCGGCCATAAACAAATATACGGACACATACAAATATTTATAAGAAAAATTTAGCCTTACTTGCAACTATTAAATATTAAATATGTCCGTAGCCTAATGGTAAGGTATATGAATAAAATTAAATGATGAATATTGTGAGTTCGAGTCCCACCAAACATACAATATATTTTGTATGATATATATATTATATAATTTGCATACAAACAATCTATGGGGGATATGTAACATCTCACACATCATACAATTATAAATTACCATATAAACACACCATAACAAACCACACAGAATATCCAATCAAAATATTGATAGCATGATACTCTAAACCATAATACCACATAATGTGACATAAAGATAGGTCTCGCAAAGAAGCAATACTATTTGTCACGCCCCGCTTCCTAGTAGACGGAAACAGTGACGTGGCAAGCCCGCAACGTATTTACTATGGAAATACGTTAAGCGTAATTAAGCAATATAACAATGTGTAAGAATAACAAGAGTAATACAATGAAACAGCAATTTTATTTACATTCAAATTTACATACAACTGTTTGTAATAAAAAGATACAATGATAAAGCAAATGCCTAAACTCCGGCTCCCTAAGCTCAAGAGAAATGATACCGCTTAAACCTATATTAATCTAAAGTTCTTAAATATTTGTTATTTTGTTGTTTACATTGTATTTACATTGGTTGCATTTCTCGATGGGGTTTTATGAAAAATATGTTAATATTGGTTAAAAATAAAGCTCGGGGGTGATTTATAATAATTAGAGTTTTTATGAACATGTATTTTAATTGTTGTGGTGTTTTAGTGAGAAAACCTAGTTTTTAAAAGTTTATGGTATTTTTATGAAAACTAGTTCTTTTGGAAACTTAATGGTATTTTATCAAAACTTTAATCTTTCATTTTAAAAAATATAGTTTCATAATATGTTTTTATTGAAAATACGAATTCATAGTTTTATATAATTTCCAAAGTTTATTTTTTATTTAGAAAAGTCGTATTTCTTAAAAACCGTATTTTTATTCCCTTTCGAAACCGAATACTCTGTGAGGAGTTCTGCATCTCGCTCTACTGTCCCAAGAATATGCGATAATCCGCACTATCCATAAGCGGGTCCCTAACGAGGATTGTAGAGACGTAATTGCCAAGAATTTAAAATATCGATTAAAAGAAACCCGTTTTGAAAAAAGATGGTATTTTAATGTAAAACTTATTCTTTAAATAAACCTTATGTTTAGAACCTCATGCTATGAAACCATAGTATGCATGTGGGGTAAGTCGTTACCCCATGAATTTTCCTAAAGTATTTATGCTAATTATCGAAATAACGGTTATACTAAAGTTCATGGTATTTTAATGAAAAAAATCGTTATATGAGTATTTCATATGGAAATTTCCATTACGCTAAAAAGCTAAATGATGTGAATAAGGTTAAGAGTTGTTTTATAGTGTTGTTGTAATT
This sequence comes from Agapanthus africanus, assembly GCA_030015575.1. Classification (NCBI taxonomy): domain Eukaryota; kingdom Viridiplantae; phylum Streptophyta; class Magnoliopsida; order Asparagales; family Amaryllidaceae; genus Agapanthus; species Agapanthus africanus. The sequence goes on along the minus strand of JASDDO010000028.1, from coordinate 87,951,527 downwards.
TATTTTGCTTATCGAATATGTAAATCCCCAATTCCATGTATATATTTTCTGTATTTTTCCAGAATTATCCTAGTATTTTTTTTTGCACATTTTTTAATATATTTTTATTATTTTATTTTAATTTCCTAACTTAAACCTTAAACCCTAAACTACCCAAACCCGCCCCGAACTCCTACTTCTTCTTCTCCTTCTCTTTTCTTTTCCCGCTCTTTTCCCCCGTGTCCTCCTTCCTTGCGCCCGCGCCCGCGACGACCTCGTCCACTCACCAACGACCTTCCTGAGATCCCCTCCCCCAAATACTCACTTGCTCCCCTCTCTCCCTCTCGCCGACGTCTCCGCGAGACCCGCTTAACCCACGACCGAGCTCTCCCCCAACTACCCAGTGCTCACCTTCCCTTCATCTCTACCCACCGAGATCCAAGTGCCTACCTCCCCTTCATCTCTACCAACCTCTTTCTCTCTCTCTCTTGCTACCTCTTTCTCCCTCTAACTCGTTCTCTTTCCCCCTCACACTTCCACTCCCCGCTTCCTTCCTCTCTCAAACCGACCCTTAGCCGCCATCATCGAACACCACCGCCGATGAGCCACCATCGTCGGAACCACCTCCTCTCCTCCACAACACAGAGCCCTCATCCCCTGCACACCAAGCTCCATCACACCCCTGGCCCGACCACGTCGCCTACCACCACCGTAGCCATCAGCTCCTTCGACCCACCGAGCTCCCCAAGCCTTCAAGCCAAGCCAAGCACTCCACTACATTCCACCTCGCTGCAACCGCCACCGGAGCACGACGCCGCCATCCTCGTCATCGTCCGATCCTCCTTCTCCCTTGATTCACTGGGCACTCCTCCTCCGACCACGAGAATCCCCATAGCTAGCCCGACCCCGATCGCCACATGCACCATCAACCCCCATCGAGCATCTTAATGCAACTGTAGCACCCCCGAATCTCCTCTGCACCTCACTGCCGTTGCCACAGCACCCGTGCCCGCCTCCGCACCAGTGCCGAGCCTCCCCAAGTCCTCATCAGAGCCCATGTCAGTCGTGCGTGCATCATGTCGTGCCATCTCTGTGCCGTGGTTGTAGACCGTTGTCGTGTCGCCATCTCCAGGCAAGAGAAAACCCAACTCTTGCTAATCATGCTATATATATATATATAATAATTAATAATGTTAGATAAGTGCATATATGTGTGTGTGTCTATATTGCGTTAAGTGATGATCGAATACTTGTGCATTGAGCCATCATGATTGGTTGTATTGAATCGAACCTAACTCGGTCCATTAATCGTATGGATATCATATTACAATTTACATTAATTGTTCTCGATCGACACTCGTGTACACATACTAAGTGTTTGATGCGAAACCTTAAACCAAAACCCATTAAAAAATGGCGGAATTTGCGACTAATGAATCACTCTATGGATAATGAATGTCGTGTAGGGATTTGAGTTAAAAATACTTAGGTTATACCCAAAAAAAGTCGCCCCTAAAGACGACATTAAATCTGGAATGCACCACACATGTCACGTCGAAAAATATATATTAAATTAAATACATATTGGAATGTAATGTTCTAAGGCTCATATCGAAGCCAACTCGATAAACTAGAACCCTCTAAAGTTTACCCTTCAATACTGATAGGCCACTGTAACGAGAATTGACTGGGAATGCGGCTCTGGACTGCAGTCCGGGACAGCATTCCACAAGAATACCTGAATTTAAACGCCTGCACATCCCTACATAAAACTGAAAATGCGCGAAGTCCCATATAGTCGCGTAGATAATTTAGTTAGCTAACATATGGATCTTGTCTCATTCGGTTTCACAGGCGTTTGATATTTTGTTTGTATTTTAGAATGTCGACGTGTTCTGCAGTTTCTGCAGTGACATTTCTTTCACTTTCACACTAAACAGGACATATCTTCTAGTACAGAAAGGTTATTATTAATCTGTTCGATGCGTCGGAAACCTAACAGATAAAACTAGATTTTATTCTACTGGGACAACACCTGAATCTAAACACAATTCCTAGTAAACCACGCGCGAAGTTAGACATCCGGTTCTGAAACTGTAATTCCAGCAATTGATCGCTAATTTAAAATGATAATAAGTCCCTAACCTGAAATCCTATTGACATGAAACCAATTTTACCGATTAGATAATCAAGTATACATCGTACGCCTTTTATATTGTTTTGGTCGTTTCTATACGTGTGATTTATGGTGAATTTTGCAAGTCATATGGCGTTGGCTGTTATAATTTAGTGAATATCTGTTCAGTGCATTTCTGCCTAATTGTTGTGTTTGGTTTATACCTTCTGCATAGTGATCGTTTACATTGAGACCTAGCGACTATTTTGCATTGTCGATATATAAGTGTTAGTGATTGGGTTTTAGCAAGTACGAAAGTGAACTAGTGATTGAAAATGATATTGATAAGTGGAAATGTGATTGAAAGTGAAAGCGATACGTATTTCTTCACAACCTATCTTATGCCTGAATACATACTATAACCTGGGAAATGGGGAAATCAAGGTGGAATTGAACTCGTATTTAGCAAGGTGCGGTGATTTAGAGGATGATCATTCGATATTAGTGATATATATATATATATATATATATGCATACATTAGGTCGTGGGCCTAGTGGCACGGCTGCAGGGTTATGTCCCAGGCAACAATGGACCGTAGTCTCGGACATGCACGAGACCCTTATTAAACACCGAGCATCTTTTCCACCAATTGGTTTCATAGACTTAGTGACTGATAAGTAGTGACATACACATTGCCTGGTTTACTGACATGATACATATATCGCGCTGTGCATATTCAAATGATATTCATTATTTTCATGTTTCTGTATTCTGTCGCACATTTCATGTTTAATAATATTGTGCGCACATCATATATTTATTGCTATATGTGTCGCCCTGACGACCCAGGTATGCATGCTTAGAGGACGAGGTGGACCCAGTCAAGGAGCAAGACCTGCCATTCGAGATCGCGGAGGTCTAGACCGCAATATTAGCGCCGTCCTTTTTGCTATAAGCACATTGTATTTCGTTGGTTAGTTATTTCCTTATGCAAAATAAATGTATCTCGAACTCTTTTATTGTAATGTAATAAAGTTGTAAACTGTGATTTCCTTTACTCTGGTACTGTTTACTAACTACCATGTAATACTAGAAGCCGAAGTGTGACTACGACGGGATTATTCCCTGACCGTAAGAGCATGTCTGGCCTAGTCACCCCTCGCATTCCGTATTTTAGGAAGCGGGACGTGACAAAATGGATGAAAAGGTTTGAAAAGAAAGTGATATCGGATCTAACTCCACTTTACCGATATGTTTTAAGAATGTGATTTTAGTTGAAAAGAAGGAGAGGGGGAAGGGACTTACGGCTTTATAACGTCAAGAAAAGAGTAAGAAAGAGAGAGGGAGCTCCGTGGCGTCGCGGTGGCTCTGGAAACAACTCCGATCTTCAACGAAAGAGGCTCGATCACTAACTCTTCTTTGACTAGCCTTAACTCCATTTATACTTAGAAAGTTTTGAGGATTTTTGACAGAATTTCAGAATAGAGGAAAGCTAGGGAAGTGGTGTGGTATTTATAGTGAAGAATTTAGGGTTTGGGAATTAAAAATTGGATTAAAAGAATTTAAATGGGTGTTAAATGGTGAATTGAATAGCCTCTGTTTAATTGCAGAAAAATCAAATGGTGCAGGGGAGTTGAAGGGAGCTGAAAGGATGTGTGTGCGAAACACGGAAGTGATTGGGGCTATATCAATCGGCGGCGGCGGGCAAATGGGGAGTTTGGATGGTCGGATCTTGATCATTTGCCTCGAGATTCGTGCCAGGTATTTTAATCAGTGTTAACTCCTCATTTATCCCGTTTGATTTTTCTGAAACTTTTCGACTCTCCGTATATTGCACATGCAACTCTTGGGCTTCCGAAAAGTTAAAAAGAAAAGTATTAAAAAATTTGGGACTAATGGGAATCGAACATGCAGGCTATGGCACAGCAGTAGAGAGTCTTAACCAGTAAGCTACAAATTGTTTCTTGCTTTTATTGAACAAAAATAACTTATAACTCTACAATAGGCTGAAATACCCTTTCTATACAATAAACAATTAATTTTGTAAAGGGATTTCAGAGTCGTTACACCATGGTCTACAAATAACTTTAAAAGCAACAAAATATCATAAATTGCCACAAAATATCATAAACAAATATTCTACTAATCGTACTCATCATCATCTTCATAATGCTCTTCTGTATCATCCAGCTCCTCTTCATAAATTGACATTTGACATGATATTAACATAGATTGAAAAATAAAGCAGATTTTTTTTGTTCTCCATACCCAATAATTTCTTGCATGCTACAGTCTATGAGAATAAATAAAAACAAAATTTTCCCTGAAAATCATCAATAAATGGCAAGCTGCGGACAAAGAAAAAAAAATTTGGAGGAAACCCTAAAAATTAACTCTGGAGGCTGTGATCGAGAATGGAGGTGAAGCTGGAGGCTGGAGACATCGAGGCTGGAGGATCGAGGTCGAAGGCTCGTCGAGTTTGAGGTGGGGGATCAAGATCGAGGATGGAGGTCAAGGCTAGATCGAGGAAGAAATCTGAGTGAAAAAAAGAAAGGTCTGGGTTGTTTCATTAAATGGATAGAAGCGGGTACGGTTTTTTCCAAAGCGGATTTATATTTTTCACAACTGTTTAGACATTAAACGCCTGATTAACCGTTTTAAACCCATTATAAGGTATTTAATCGTTTTTAACCGGTTAATGGAGCGATTAATGCAATTTCTATACGGTTAAGCACCATTTACGATTATACGGCGAATTAATCGATCGGCTGGGTAGACCGTTTTTTCAACACTAATTTCGGCCGATAAACGACCGATTTCTCAAAAAGTACTACGCTTGAAGAGTCGCGACTTAAGTCAATGAGCAATGACGACGCTTGTGTCCGCTCGCTATCTTCTTGAGTTAAAACTCTAAAAGTTGTATGCACCCCGTTATGCCTTGGACCGAAACATCATTAAACTAATATATGTCCCAAACACGGAAACGTTTTTAAACTAATATATCGTCCCGAACTCAGGAATGTTGGACCGAAATGTCTGTAAACTAATATCTATCCCAAACACGGGAATCTTGGACCGAAATGTCTTTAGACTAATATCGTCCCAAACATGGGAATGTCGGACCAAAATGTTCTTAAACTAATATCTGTCTCAATCACGGGAATGTTTGACCAAAATGTCCTTAAAATAATACGTGTCCCAAACACGGGAATGTTGGACCGAAATGTCCATAAACTAATATGTTACCCCACATATTCTTCATGATATACATAATGATGAACCGAAATGTGCCTAAGCTAATGTTGGACCGAAATGTCTCTAAACTAATATGTTGCCCTATGATTTGGATCATATAACCAACCGTACACAATCCACGGGCATAAACAATCCATATCTCGCCCAAATACCACCGGCCAGGAAGCTCTACCAATGATGCATCCGCCGAAAAATATTATGACCTACGGCTGATAGTGCGTTACCTTACAGGCTGTCTGTCTTCCCAAGTCCCACCGGCCAGGAAGCTCTGCCAATGATGCATACCGCCGAAAGATGTTATGACCTACGGTCGATAGTGTGTTACCTTACGAGCCACCTGTCTCCTCAAGTCCCGCCAACAAGCAATGTTGGATCACCCACGGCGAGGCAAAAAACGGTAAGTCCACAAGCGAAATGGGCACAAATGAAAACCCGAAAGGACGCCGTGGGTAAAAACAGCAGGGCTACCGACGAGCTTGTAAAAACCCGGAAGGGCGCAAACCCGTTGAGAGAAAGAAAAGATGCACTTTCAAAGTGCTCTCGACTTTGTAAGGAGAAAATACATGCATGAGATCCTTACAACTCATAAAGAAGCAGCACACTTATGAATCCATACGATTCCTAAGGAGAAAATGCACTTACAAGATTCTCATAACTCGTAAGGAGAATATACCCTCTATAAAACCCTCACGGCTTATGGAATTCAAAAGCCTTAAGTTACGGGATCTAAACATGTTCTTAAGCCATTATAACCCTACAAATTTATGCCCTAGAAGTGGTCCGATATCGACTCTTGTATACAATCCACGAGCATAAATAAATATATTCTTAACCAAGTCCCACCAAAAAGCGGGAGATATTTCTCGACATGATGAACGACACATGTGAGTCCTCTCGACTGGTAAGGAGAAAATACTCTGTAAGATCTTTACGACTTACAAGAGGAAAACATACTTAGGAATCCTAACAACTCTTAAAGAGAAAATACACCTATGACATCATCACGACTCATAGAAAGAAATACCTTTATGAGAGTCTTACAGCTTATAAATTCAAAAAGCCTTAGTTAGTAGGGATCCAAATCTGTTATCTATGCCACCGTTGGCTGAAATAGGCAATGGCATATGATGAGTTGCTCCTAGCAATATTCCAGTCGTAACAATACTGATGCCGAACAAGGTATCAGATCGCAAGTCTCCAACTCACAACAAATTGATTAGTATGAAAAATAAAAAAATAGCCGAATGATGGGGGCAACTCACAATAAAAAGCAACAAGTAAAAATAAAATAAAATAACAGAAATGATTGAGCAATCGCGACTCTCGCGATATGAAAAGCTGAAAGGATGGAGCATTGCGGAAAATAAAAAGAAAAATGATAAAAATAAAGTTTTTTCTGCCCTGCAGGTGATTCGAATCCCGACACCCGTAAACGGTTCATGAATGAAAAAGAGCAATGTGTCTCCCCACACTCCGATGAATAGATAACTGAGTCTCGATGGCATAGCATAAAGACTATATAGACACCGACTAACTCCGGTATAGTGCGATTGCGGCGTCGTGAAAGACCCAAAGGTTGAAATGAAGTGACGGCATATTCCTGGCTTCGGGTCTTGATGGTAATACATACAAAGCCTAAAAACCATTGGATATTATCCACCCCAGAAAGGTGTAATCCTGACTCATCTGAGCTTCAAATAGAGCCTAATCTCAAGTAAAACGTCATGGCAATACCTAACACTGAATCTTCCGATGGTAATGTGGATATTCCAATCTTAGGAGACTACTTGAAGATGTCTTCAGCCTCAGAAGGGATAAGAGACACGACAAACGCGTGGCTGCTCGAGTCGCAACCTAAGGAATTGCACGTCGGGGAAATATCAGCCAACACAACAGTACGATGGACGTAACCCAGTACCACAAACCTAACGGAATCCTACGCTACCAGAGGTTATATATGTTTGACGTTAGGCCGAGTTTGCCCACACGCATAAGGGAAGGGTAAACTGAACACTCTGGGATGAGTAAAGTAAACAGGCTAAGCCAAACAATTATGGCACAAGCAAAGAAAATTGCAAGTTACATAAATACAACACAAGGCGATTGCAAGAGAAAAGACGAAATTTTATTCATTCAGAGGGTACAGGCATTGTATGGCGGAGATTAGTGAAATAAAATTCAAAATTCATAAGCTTGCAGGTAGCTTTCCTTACCATCTCTTGGTGCATTTGTTCACGACGGAATGCGTCAGGGTCTCCACCGATATCTTTCATCTGATCATAAGAATGAATAATATTTCGCTGTTGGAAGATACGATGAAGCAGCCGGAGCGAACGAAGTCGCAGCATGTCGAAGATCAGCCTCATCTTACAAATGGAGTGCACCTCATCCTCGGCAACATCAAGTGCCACGACAGGCACGAACATAAGATCGGCAGGAAAGCTATCCAGGATCCTGGTGAAGATGATGGCGAGCAGAGGGGAGTTGACAGGGATTATAGCCCCAGCATGCTGCTCCATTTGTCGGAGTATGTCCTCACAATCCGTATTGCTAAAACCGGAATGGCGTGCGCGGATGTGAGAATAGTTGACAATTCCCCTAATGGGAATCGTTCCAGGGAATGAGGAGTCGACGGAGGAGCCGCCAGACATATGACCTAGGAAAAGCACTTAGTAAAATACAAGGAAAGACAGTAAGTCTACAAGGTGGAATCCCTAGCTTCTGAGCCGAGAGACCACATCGGGCGAGAGTTAACCTATCAGAAGATCAAAACTCAAAATGGCAACTTTGTGAAAATCTAAAGATTTTCCGAGTATAAAATGCGCAGCTAGCGAGGGTTGACCTATCAGAAGATCAAAACTCAAAGGGGCTACTTTGTGAAAATCTAAAGATTTTCCGAGTATAAAATGCGCAGCTAAAAGGATTGCGCAGTAAAGTACAAATGTCCATCTTAAGTCGACTACACTTAAAGACCAGTGCACAACAAAAAGGTACGCTAGAGAAGTTAAGTACGCAACACATGAAGGTGCGTACTTAAATAAGCGAAACAAGGGCTTCGCACGTGTGCAAATCAGGCCGAAGGCAGAGGTGCATATGCGCACTTACCAGACAAAGACAAAGAATGAAATTCTTTGGACAGAAGCTAAAGCTTATATGGTGCAAGTATGGCCGGGGATCAGGCCTTACTTATAAGAGGACTGCGACGGTTCAATTGCCCGACGGTCCGACTTCCCACTTAACTATGACAGTTTGGTTGCCTGTGAAATCCCGAGACAGACTGAACAGTGGGCAGCTTTACACCGCTGCGCACACATGAAAGACACGAGTGCACAGTCGGTGGGAGGCATTTGTTCGCACCTGTTTAAGTGCGCATTAAACATCAAGTACGCACACGATGAAAAATGGCTTGATTGGCCTGCGCACCTATATACGTGCGCACATGAAAGCTAATGCATGACACGTGCGCACATGCTGACGACGGAACCCTGTAATAAAAGCAAAAACTAGCCCAGCACAAAGCAAAAAAAGAAGTGCGAACATAAAAGAAAAGATGCTTTTCATTCAAACTCAGAAAAGGATGGATTACAGATTACCGATTACTAAAAAATTAAAAGACGAGTAAAACAAAGGCCGTTTCCTCGCCCGAAAGTTCAGAGCGGCAATAGATTGACCGAGTTATAAGGATGAGTGAAGTCATAAACGGACTCCAACAAAGACTAGAAAGCCTTATCCTCCATCGTTGTGCGCTTCTGTTCACTTCTATCATATGCAGACAAGATCGTTCGCTGTTGGAAAATTACATACAGAAGGGCGGTTGCACGGTCTCTTAACCCTTTGGAGATAAATCCCGTCAGGAAAACTGAATGCACTTTATCCGCGGCTTGGTCAAGAACAGGAAGGGACATTACATACATAACCCCAGGAATGACATTATGGATGGCTTGAAATATCAGCTGGAGCAGAGTGGAGCGTCGATGAAACTTTCGCCCACCATGAGCCTCATAACGACGAAGCACGTCTTCACATTGAGCGTCAGTAAAAACTGGCTCGTAAAAACGGATTTCAGCATGGAAAACAATTTCCCTGATCGAATTCAGACGGCTAGCCATGATACGTGAAAGAAAGAAAAAACTGGAAAGGCGTCAGTTTGCTAAAAGGGTGGAATAAGAATATCTAACTTCGAAACTAAAGGATAAAATTGATTGATAAAGCCAAACTTAAGTGACATGCTTGGAGTTAAAGAATTTATCTTATGTTAAATCAAGTGCGCAATCTAAATGGTGCCCAAGCTAATGTTAAGTCGGGTGCGCAACCCAAAAGATGTGCAAGCTCAATCAAGTGCGTAAAGGCAGAGATATGCATGCACACTTACCAAGTTAACAAAGAAGTAAAGGCTTCTAACAGAAAGTAAAGACTTCAAAAAGAGTACAACTTTAAAGGAAATGACACCTATTTATAGGGTCTAAAAGACAGTTCGCATTCCTACGCATCTCAAGACAGATCCAACGGATCGCAACTTGACACTTGGTCGCCGTCTTAAAAATACTCGAATGCACAAATGCGCACCTATTAATAAATCAACAAGTGCGCATATGGGACAAAGTCATATCTTCGAGACATGCGTCACGTGCAACGCACGTGCGCATTCCACACTTAATCGTAGCTCGTCCCATTTATAACAAACCCAATAAATTTGGAATCAACAGGTGCCCCTATCAGCGCGAGATAGAGTGACACGTGCAATGCATGTGCGCACCATCTTGAAGTACGCAACTGCCCAAACAAAAAAATAAAACCTTCTTTGAAACAAATCAAAACAAATTGATACGAGATTATGAGATCTAACGCTGCGCATGAACTAGGGATCGATCCAACGGTGCGTACTTGCCCCATAATTGATCTAAATCGATTTAATACAAATAAAATCCAAACCAGATCAAATTAAATCGAAATAAAATCAAAACCGGCAAAATTTATTAGCAACAACCCCTAGTTTTTGCACTCCTATAAATAGAAGCCCCATATAAAGAAATCAAAGAGAGACGACCCCACAAGCAGAAGCAAAAAAAAAAATCTTTTTCAACCTCAAAACAGGTAAAAATAAAAAGAGAAGAAGCTTTATCCTCTGGCATAAAGCTTTTGCTTTAAAAAAAAATAGAATGTATTGCTTCTTCCTTGAATCCATTGATTCACAAACAAAATATCAAAAATTCTCTAGGAAAAACCCCATCATGGATGCCTTTGCATCATAAAAAACCTAAGTTTTTGCTTCTTGAAAAATAAAACAAGGAAAAGAAGATGGAAAAAAACAAAGTACAAAAGCTATTGCTTCTTGGTGAAAGCTTTTACTTTCTGATCTAAACAAATGCGCATTCAAATCGAGTGCGCACTTAATAAAAAATCGTCTATGGGAAAATTAAGTCTCTAGAGATATATGCATCATGTGATACACACGTGTGCGCATACGATCGAGGCTCCTTATGAAGGCATGCGCGTCACATGATATGCATGTGCACGCACTTGATATATATTGACTACAGAAGTGCGAGCAGCACGTGACATGCACGTGTGTGCAAATAAAAAATATTGACTTAAATCCATGCGCACGTATATACATGCACGCATATGATTTTGAACTGATAACAAGTGTGAGCCACGTGATACACACGTGCACAACACCTCGACTTGAAACAAGTGTGTAACCACGTGTAACACATGTGCGCACCCTTTACAGATAAAACAGACTTGCATGTGCGTCTCATATGCACTTGCGCATTTGTATAGCAAGCCTTTGCTTGGCTACTTAGTTAAATCAAACTAAATATTGAAGCTTTTTTGCTTCTCATATATGATAAAGATATCATTAAATCTAAGTCGATCTTAATCTTAAAGACGACTGATGGTCCTTGGTCCATATTTATTGAGTTAATCTTAATCCAAAACAGGATTAACGTCACTTAACCATATTCCTGAGTTGATCTTAGTCTCGAAGACAACTAACGACCCTCAGATGACATATTCCGAAATTGATGGACTCCATATGAGACACGGGTCCTAAAGTTCGGTCCCAAATCTAATATATACGGATTTGGACTAATCTGCGCCTTATGGGTAACGATAAAACTAGTCTCCGTATACAATCCAAGACAACCCCATATAAACAAACATAACATGACACGAAGTGATCTACCTGAAGATGGTGAAAGTTGCTATCGCAATGCGATAGCGTAATTAACTGTAGGGGTTTCCGTCTGCAGGGAAGAACGCCCTCATAATCAAAAACCCCTTACAAATGAGAGGGAATCTAATAAATCATGCTACAACGGTCGCATCTATCCAAAACTCCGATATACGGTGATATAAATCAACTTGGTATTTTCAGAAAGGTGGATGGATATGTTCCAAATAACATCTGTCCCCGTATTCAGACTAGACATCCTCCCGATGCCTCAGACCCGTCTCCGGCGGTAAACAAGGACTTAACCGATTTGGGCTAAGTGTCGGGTGTGTTTGACATTCAAACATGCTTAGCGCATATAAGCTTGGCGCATGGCTCACGGTTCAAGTATCGACTCGCGGCTCGGGCGTACGCTCACGTGCATATCATGTGGCGCATAAAAGTTTAGTGCATAGCCCATGGCTCAATTGTCAGCTCACGACTCACATGCATATCATGTGGCGCATGATGGGACGAGGAGTATGTTGATGCTTGGCTCAAGCTCGGCTTGGTTTAGTGCTTGGTTGGCGGAACGCATGGCTTTGGCGCATGCTGACATGCATATCACATTGCGCGACTAGGGTTTTGGAGATTGATGATATTCGATACCGGTGATTCCCCAGATCATGACACGTGGCAGATGACGTGTCCCAGAGCTTACAAGAAAGGATCAAGAGCGGTACGGAAGCATACCTCGGGCCTCCGACCCGAGAATGCTCCCGACCTTCGGTGGCCTTCCAGACCACTCCTACGATCACCTTACAAGCAACCATCGGCTCGCCTCGGAGCCCTCCCGCACGCTGAGTTCTTTCAGCCCTCCAGCTCACCTCCGAGCTATCGCATATCCAAGATGCGTCGGCCTCCCGCTCGTTTCCGAGCCTCCCGCCGAGCTTATCTTCCTCGGTCTCATCGACCGACCCACAGTACCGATCACAGGCGTCTCCGCCACGGCTCCGCGAATCTCGCCAGACGTGAGATATCCGCCGCCCATGATCCCGCGTTCCACGATATCGCGTTCCCCCGTTAACGAGCATATCTCGTCATTAATGGGGAATCCCGTCTTTCACGCGCGCATAACGCCAGGGGCTTAACGGCCGGCGTGAATCTCGTGCCCGTCTGCCCATGGCTGCCACTATATAAACCCCTCTCTCATACGACTCAGGTAAGCCAATTTTACCCCAATATGCCGTTACTCTGCCCATTTAGCCCATCTAACTTGATCGTCGGAGGGTCCTCGGTGGCATAACCATCCCGGGACTTCCTTGCAGGTAGCTCGGTCTCAACCACTTCAAGCCCATTGAGATCCACACGCTCCAGGAGGCAACCTCCCAACTCAATCTCAACCGCTCGTCTCCACTCGCTGCGGATCAACGGAAGGTAACATCTGAAGGAGATCCAGAGATCCATCAGTTGGCGCCGTTTGTGGGAACGCTAGTTCCACTCAACGAAAGTTCACATTCCGATCTCAACTTCATGCAGAGCGATCACCGCGACGATCCAAGAACTAGCCACCGCCTTCCCCACAATGGAGGCACGGATGGATCCCCTCCTCCCCCGAATACCATTCACGCCTTGTCTGCTCGGATAGATCGGCCCGCGTCTGTCGTGGATCCGTTCGTCCGTGTCCAAACGGCCGGGCAAGCTCCCCAGGTCGTCGCTCCCCCACCTCGGGACCGGAACCCCTACAGAAAGAGAGAAGACTATGCCTGCATCGGCACGACCGAACACCGCCTTGCTGTCTCTGGCAGCCGCAGATTCCCGGGCCAACCAATTCAATGACCCGCTGGACACCGCACAGCTCAACACCGAGCTCTCTCGCCAGAGCACCCCACCCTGAGGCCCATGGCGCTCCTGTCCCTCCCGAGGAGGTGTCGGTCAGCTCGCCTGCACCCAGGCATGACCGGCACCCCCTCTCTCGACGGGGTCGCACGTACGGGACTCACCTCGATAGCTCGAAGACAATCTCGCCAGGGGACCTAAGGAACCTCATCGAACGGAACCGGAGCCGCGGCCAGGCGCAGGTCTCCGGCAGCAGAGGCCATAAATCAGAGTATGCCGAATTGTCGGATACCACGGCCGACTTGACGCCCTCGAAAAGAAGATCGAAGGCATGCATCGGGAAAATCGTCCTTCGAGCGACGGGGCTAAATATGCCGCCGACTCGCTCACGAAGCCCTTCACCAAATAGCTGCTCGCCGTCCACGTCTCCTCCCGGAACAAACCCCCAAAGGTCTTCCTCTTCGACGGGAAGTCCGACCCGAAAGACCATTTGGACGCGTTCACGGCCGGAATGAGTTTCCAGGACAATTCCGACGCCGCGCAATACCGCGCTTTCCCCGCCACTCTCATCCGCTCCAGACGAGACTGGTTCCGAGGACTCGCGCCACACTCATCTACCTTCGATGAGCTGGCCACCCAGTTCCTCGGTCATTTCGTCGGGAACAGACAGCAAAAGCGGACCGTTGATCATCTCTTCACCATAAAGAGCGGGAACAAAGAATCCTTCAAAGGATGGGTTACCCGCTTCTACAATGCCCTCCTTGAGGTCCCAGAGCACCGGGACGAGACGGTCATTACGGCCCTTAGGTCGGGTCTTAGACACAAGAAGTGGCTACGCTCCTTTGCATTAGCGCAACCTAAGACCATGGCCGAGGTAAAGGCCTGGACCGAACGAGAGATCCAGCTTGAGTCCGAGGTGAACGCCAACCTGCCCCGGATAGAGCAAGCCGATCAGAAGAAAAGGGTCAGGGAGGAGAAAAAGAAGATTGAGCGGCCAAATCCCTACTCCCCGAAGTTTCAAGAGTACACCCCGCTCAACGTCTCCCAGACGGTACTGTTGGAGGAGGCCAAGGGCGAGAGGTTCTTCAAACTCCCCCGGTCTCGAATAGGGCTGCAAAGCGTACCCGGGGCCCCTACTGCGCTTTCCACAAGTCGCAGGGTCACTCCACCGAGAACTGCAAGCAGCTCCGAGACTACATCGAGGAGCTGATCCGCTCGGGACACCTAGCGAGATACCTACGAGACAAGCGGCAAGCCGACCATGTATAAGAGCACCACCCCCCTCCCGGCGAGTTGACAATCAGCCAAATCATGGTCGTGTCAGCGGGGGTAGGACCAACGGGACGTGACACCCCTTACCGATCGAGGGGACTGGCAGCCACCCAAGGAAGAGAGCTAAAGCAGTCGAGCCGATCATATTTACCGACGAGGACCTCCACGGGATATCCCCTCGGATAGATCAGCTCGTCGAAAGGTCGGCAGGCCACGAGCTACTTACCTTCATGGATGTATTCTCCGGCTACAACCAGATCCGTATGAATCTGGCGGACGGGGATCTCACCGCATTCACAACGGACCGGGGGTATACTGCTATAAGGTGATGCCCTTCGGCCTTAAAAATGCAGGGGCTACGTACCAACGCTTGGTTAATCGAATGTATATTTCTTATTTAACAAAAGCGATGTAAATCTTTCTTGGGTTCATTTTATTTAACAATAAGAGGGAAACAATAGAGCATCGCAAAAACGGAAATCTTATTTATTCAAAAGTATTGTGGGCTTCTCAGCCTTACATCAAAAAGAAAAGAGAAACTCTTACAAAAGCGGGGGAAGAGGGTGCAAGAAACACTGCTCGTGGTACTCCGAAGAGACAACCGTCAGCCGAGCCCTGGCCGCCTCGGACCTCTGTCTCTGATGTTATCCACGAACCCTCGAGGCCACGGACGGGCCGGAAGGCTCTACGGGCGGACACCCATCGGCGAGATGCCTCAGTCGATAACACTCGAGGACGAGTGCCGCCGATCGATCCCGCCGACTCTTCGAGATCAGGCCGAGACGACATAGCGATCTCAGCTTGCCAACCGCCTCATCCTTCAGTTGTTCGGACAAGGGGTTGTGCAGCCCCGGCGATACCCTCCAAATCGAGTACATCAGCAGCTGGTGTAGAGGTGATCGCCGGGGAAGCAGGCGGTCGACATGATCCTCAACACGCCGAACCACCGCCTGCAACGTATCATCGGAGTTCTGCTGATCATACAAATATACGTTTTCGAAGGAAATGATCTCGGAAATGGAGAAAGGAAATCCGTCCATTATTATTGTGTTTCGGGGTGCAAACCTAAATTTGGGCAACACACTCTTCTTTATTTATAACCCCAAGCAGCATCCCTAAGGACCCAAACTCGCACGTGCATTGGCACGAATCCTGGGATCCGCCCAAATTCCTCCAATACCGCGCCGCCACATGGCAGAACTGACGCGGCTCTTCGAAACACTTCGCCTCCCCCATTAGTTCCTGACACGTGTCGTCCGTGACGGTCGCTATTCCGAATGTTCACACACCAAGGAAGGTTAGACAAAGCCCTCATCAAGAGGCAACCGAGCAGCAACCCTGCTCGGTCCATCCTTAGCAGGCAACTCCTTGCCCTCCCGCGCTAAGGATCAAAGTCCTCGTCAAGAGGCCACCGAGTAGCTTCCCTGCTCGATCCATCCTTGGCCGGTAATCTCTTACCCATGACGCCAAGGATCAAAGCCCTCATCACGAGGCCACCGAGCGGCTTCCCTGCTCGGTCCATCCTTAGCAGGCCACTCCTTGCCCTCCCGTGCTAAGGATCGAAGCCCTCATCAAGAGGCCACTGAGCAGCTTCCCTGCTCGGTCCATCATTGGCTGGTAATCTCTTACCCAACGACGCCAAGGATCAAAGCCCTCATCAAGAGGCAACCGAACAGCAACCTTGCTCGGTCCATTCTTGGCTGGTAATCTCTTACCAACGATGCCAAGGATCAAAGCCATCATCAAGAGGCCACCGAAAAGCTTCCCTGCTCGGTCCATCCTTGGCTGGTAATCTCTTACCTAACGACGCCAAGGATCAAAGCCGTCATCAAGAGGCCACCGAGTAGCTTCCCTGCTCGGTTCATCCTTGGCTGGTAATCTCTTACCCAACGACGTCAAGGATCAAAGCCCTCATCAAGAGGCCACCGAGCAGCAACCTTGCTCGGTCCATCCTTAGCAGGCCACTCCTTGCCCTCCCGTGCTAAGGATCAAAGCCCTCATCAAGAGGCCACCGAGCAGCAACCATGCTCGGTCCATTCTTGGTTGGTAATCTCTTACCCAACAACGCCAAGGATCAAAGCCCTCATCAAGAGACCACCGAGCAGCTTTCTTGCTCGGTCCATCCTTGGCCGGTAATCTCTTACCCAACGACGCCAAGGATCAAAGCCCTCATCAAGAGGCCACCGAGTATCTTCCCTGCTCGGTTCATCCTTGGCTGGTAATCTCTTATCCAACTACGCCAAAGATCAAAGCCCTCATCAAGAGGCCACCGAACAGCTTCCCTGCTCGGTCCATCCTTAGCTGGTAATCTCTTACCCAGCGACGCCAAGCATCAAAGCCCTCATCAAGAGGCCACTGAGCAGCTTCCCTGCTCGGTTCATTCTTGGCTGGTAATCTCTTACCCAACAACACCAAGGATCAAAGCCCTTATCAAGAAGCCACCGAGCAGCAACCCTGCTCGGAATATCCTTAGCATGCCACTCCTTGCCCTCCCGCGCTAAGGATCAAAGCCTTCATCAAGAGGCCACCGAGCAGCTTCCCTACTCGGTCCATCCTTGGCTGGTAATCTCTTACCCAACGACGCCAAGGATCAAAGCCCTCATCAAGAAGCCACCGAGCAGCTTCCCTGCTCGGTCCATCCTTGGCTGGCAATCTCTTACCCAACGACGCCAATGATGAAAGCCCCCATCAAGAGGCCACCGAGCAGCTTCCCTGCTCGGTTCATCCTTGGCTGGTAATCTCTTACCCAACGACGCCAAGGATCAAAGCCCCCATCAAGAGGCCGTCGAGCAGCATCCCTGCTCGGTTCATCCTTGGCCTCTTGATGAGGGCTTTGATCATTGGCGTCGCCACTCCTTGCCCTCCCACGCTAAGGATCAAAGCTCTCACCAAGAGGCCACCGAGCAGCTTCCCTGCTCGGTCCATTCTTGGCTGGTAATCTCTTACCCAACGACGCCAAGAATCAAAGCCATCATCAAGAGGCCACCGAGCAGCTTCCCTGCTCGGTCCATCCTTGGCTGGAAATCTCTTATCCAACGACGCCAAGGATCAAAGCCCTCATCAAGAGGCCAGAGCAGCTTCCCTGCTCGGTTCATCCTTGACTGGTAATCTCTTACCCAACGACGCCAAGGATCAAAACCCTCATCAATAGGACATCGAGCAGCTTCCCTGCTTAATTTCCTGCACGTTTTTACTAAGCGATCCCCACCTCGACTTCGGGGCCATAGAGATACCGACCTTATACCGGTCTTTGCACACTTGGCAAATGGTTGAGTTCAACTCGACGTGCGATCACCAAATAAAAAACCGATCTCCGACCTAACGCATCATAAAAGCAGTACCGCGCAAACAGAGATTTTACCACGAACAAAGGGAAAATATGTACGCAAAGAACACTGCAAAATGATTTCATTCACAAAAGTCGGAAGTCTTTACAGAAGTATTATGGGCTCTCCAGCCTTACAAAAATGCCCGGAGGCTTACAAAATTTCAGCGCAAAGAAAATAAGGAGGCGAGAAGATTCAGGCCTCGGGGCTGCGGAGAACCTCGATGAGCTCCGCTTCCACCACGACAATCGGGGTAGCATCTTGAAGGTCGGCACCCACCGCAGGAGCCTCGGCGCCAAGAGCCGGGGCGACCGACTTCTCCACAACACTCCCACCAGAGGCCTTTCCCCCTGCAACGCTTCCGGGGGCATTCCCCTGCGCCTCATCCCCGAAGGGGTACTCACCTCGGAGCTCGCCGTCGGGAAACTCCAGCATTAGGGCCTTGACGGCGTCGAGGGCCTCATGCCAAACGAGGGTAGCGGCTTGAGCGAGGTCGGTATAGAACTGGTCCGACTTCTTGTAGCTCTCCACCGCCTTCGACGCTCGGAGGTCGGCACGCCTCACCCCTTCCTTCGCCGCCTCGCTCTCCCTCCGGAGGGTGTTCGCCGTATTCTTCAGGGTGGCGGCAAACACCCTGAAATCTTCCAGCTTAGCCTCGGTGGCTCGGGCGGCCTCTCGGCAATTGGCGATCTCCCATTCCCCGGCCGCCGCCCAGTCTTCGAGGGCGACGACCCTCTCCATCGCCGCTTGCAGCTCCAGCCTTGAGCTCTCCTCCCGCGAGGAGAACTCGCCCACGGCCTGTATCGCCGGGACGATTTCCTCGTCCTCCATGTTGACGACGAAGGCGCAGTGCTGAAGGACCTGAAGAAAACAAAGGAGGGGTCAAAAAGAGAAGGGGACACCCAATCTTGCGAACAAAAATACTGAATAAAGACCCAAGTGAAGTGCGAACACTGACCTGCACGGCCTCCTGGGCTATAGCCGCCATTTGGGTCCGGAGGGTCCCCGAAGGATTCTGCCCCCGGCCGACCTCTCCATCTCCGAGAGCAGGCTGTCGGCGACAGAAAGCCCCAAGGGCACCTCAAAGCGAAGCTCCCCTTCGTCCATGATGATCGAGAAAGCCGAGGAACGGGGCACCGTCCTATGGTATCTCTTGAGGAGAGACGCAGGAGAGCCAGTCTCGCCTCCCACCTCCCAAGCCCGGGGCTTCTGCTCCCGAGCGCGTTTTCGGCTCAGCGCATGGCTGGACTCTGGGGCCCGGAGCGCGCTTGAGCGCCTGGCTAGAGCAGCCGCCGATGGAACCAGAGCCGACAACGGGCGAGAAGGGTCGGCACCTCCGGCCTTCCTCCCCTTCTTCTGTTCGACCAGGGCTGCCCGAAATTTACCTAGGTCCATGGGTCCTGCATAAGACCAAAGTGCAAAGGAGTTAGCAGTGCCAAAAAAAGTGGAAGAACACAAGTCTAAACAGGTCGCCTAAGAACTCCCAACTTACCGCAGGTTGAGCGGGGCTGAGCCCAGCCCAAATAAGGGCCTGCTCAGACAGCAGCACATCGGCTCGGGGGAGGGGCTCCCACTCCGACACCGCTACCGCGTCGGGATCATTCGCCCGCCTCAGCCGCAGGCAGTCGGCCCTGTGCCACTCGATGGGCACAGGCCAATCCTCACCATCGGGTGGCCCGACAAACAAAAACTTCTTCCATTCGTGGATGGAAGAAGGTACTACGACGACTCCCGACCCAGCAGCACCTCCCGACGCTTTCTAAAAGAGATGTATACCCAGCTCGGCTCGTCCATGCGAGTGCCGGGATGGTTTTTGTAGCAGAGAGAAGAAAGGAGAAGGCTCAGACTGAAAGGGATCGCCTGCAATTTCAACCGGACCAGAAACCCGAGGAGAATCCTCCAAGTGTTCGGCACTAACTAGCGCGGGGCTAACTCAAAACAATTCAACGCTGCACTCATCTCAGGGGAGAAGGGCAGGCGCATCCCGGCCCAAAAGGCTTCCAAATACAGGGCAATCTTCTTGCCCCGTACCTGGTCTGCCCTCTCCCCCTCCCCGGCCAGACGAAGCGAGTGGCCGGGAGGAATGTGGAAGCGAGCCCGGATGGTGGCGAGCTCGTCCGCATGCCTCGGCATGGATGACGCATCACGAACACCCCTAACCTGCGCTCTGGGGACCGCCCCTGTCGCACGACCCCGGAAAGCATGACTAACCCTAACCTCCCGGGGGATCCAACTCAGACGAGGAAGAGGAAGAAGAGGAAGCTGCAGAAGACTCCCTAGACTCTACCCGGGCTATTTCTATAGACTCCTCGGTAGAAGACATCTAATCTGATGAAAAGGATGAATTCTCGGAAGAGAAAACGCTGGGATCCTGACCTAAAGGCAAGAGCGCCGAGCTAACACGCGAAGGGATGAGGAAATTATGGCGAAGTATGGACCCTGAAGAGGATCCCACCTCTATTTATAGCCGCCGGCGTACGCATCCTACGGCGCCGATCGTCTCCCTCCAAAACAGCGCTTCGCAACCAACGGCCGACAACATTCTACCTGTCACACTCATATTGGGCGCATCCCATTGGGCGCGAAAGACACCGGCAGCACGTCACGTCAGCCAACTTGCGGTAGACACGTGGATTGGCACTTCGACGAACGTACGCACGAATCAACGCTTCCTCTTTGATGCGAGATCTTTCCTCTGATATGCTGATGTTATCAAGAAAATACAACTAATTGCCTGGGAATGCGCACCGACGATATCTTCAAATAAGAGCTTACCCCGGATGACCGGTGAGACAACTCTCGACCCGACCCATGAATGGGTCGAGACGAGAGTGGGGGGCTACTGATGATGCTCGATACTGGTGATTCTCCAAATCATGACACGTGGTAGATGACATGTCGCAGAGCTTACAAGAAAGGATCAAGCGCGGTACGTTGGAAGCATACCCCGGGCCTCCGACCCGAGGATGCTCTCGACCTTCGGTGGCCTTCCAGACCACTCTTACGATCACCTTACAAACAACCATCGGCTCGCCTCGGAGCCCTCCCGCACGCTGAGTTCCCTCATCCCTCCAGCTCACCCCCGAGCTATCGCATATCCAAGATGTCTCGGCCTCCCGCTCATTCCCGAGCCTCCCACCGAGCTTATCTTCCTCGGTCTCATCGACCGACCCACAGCACCGATCACAGGCGTCTCCGCCACGGCTCCACGAATCTCGCCAGACGCGAGATATCCGCCGCCCATGATCCCGCGTTCCATGCCATCGCGTTCCCCCATTAACGAGCATATCTCGTCATTAATGGGGAATCCTGCCTTTCACGCGGACGTAATGCCAGGGGCGTAACGGCCGGCATGAATCTCGCGCCCGCCTGCCCATGGCTGCCACTATATAAACCCCTCTCTCAGACGACTCATATAAGCCAATTTTACCCCAAAAGGCCGTTACTCTGCTCATTTAGCCCATCTAACTTGATCGTCGGAAGGTCCTCAGTGGCACAACCACCCCGGGACTTTCTTGCAGGTGGCTCGGCCTCAACCACTTCAAGCCCACTGAGATCCATACGCTCCAGGAGGCAACCTCCCAACTCAATCTCAGCCGCTCGTCTCCACTCGCTGGGGATCAACAGAAGGTAACATCTGAAGAAGATCCAGAGATCCATCAGAGATTAATCTCTATAAAAAGATTAATCTTTCCTATAATATTTCGATCAAAGTTCATAAAAATCATGTTTTTTATGATTTCCAGAACTTAAGTTCTCAAATATGAGTCTTTTCTGGGGATCTGTCCCATGAAGTTTAAACTTCAGTTCTTTTGTGTCCTTGATGATCTTTTAATGGAGGGAACATTTAAGTTTTCCTCCAAAACTCAGATCTTTTAGATCGAAAATCCATCCATAAAAACTTAAGTTTTCGACAAAGAGGAGATTTGAATCAAGGATCTATAATCCAGAGGAAGAAATTATGTTCTTATGAAGGTTAACCTTCAATGGTGATAGGAAAGAAGGCAAAGAGAAGATTTTTACCTATCCTTTACCTAGGGTTTTGGAGACTCAAGTCTCGGTTGGACTTTCGAGTTTTAAGGAAAATTAAGATTTTGGCAAAGGCTTATGTCTCTATTATATTCACCGTATGGGAAGGATTCACTCTCTGGAGATTAGTCTCCCCCTTTTCTATTTATAGGAGAGGAGGTTGTTAATCTAGTTGAGAGAATCTCTCATTTGAGTGATCTCAATTGATTTTAAGATCAATTGGTGGTGTTTAAGTACCGTTGGATTATTGATCCAAAGGCTTTTTGTCAACAGAGTTAATATTTTTCTTGTTTTTTTGGAAAAATACAGAGAAAATTTCTTGTTAATAAGAGATCTTTCTGTTTTAGAAAGATAATGGGAAATTATTTCCCAAGATGAAGCATGCGCTTCATAAAGATTGGCTCTGGCACAACTTGGATGGCATCGGCTCGGCTTGAGCCGGAGATGGTATTGCCGCTTCTTGCGCAGGGATGGCATTGGCGCTATTTGTGCCAGGATAGCATCAGCTCGGCTTGAGTCGGAGTTGAGCTTAAGCTCTTGAGCCTAAATTTGGGCGGGAACAAATCATCCATTTCGGTGGAAGTCAACTCCTTGTCGATCTTCTCTTTGTTCATCAAATTCTCCTTGACATCCTTGATGGAGATCGTGTCTCGTTCATAAATCATAGTGTCACGGAAGTGCTTATAAGAGCATGGTAACGAACACAACAAGAGAAGAGTTTGATCTTTATCATCAATCTTAATGTCGATCTTATCCAGATCCATAATGATCGCATTAAACTCACAAACGTGATATTTTATTAGAGAGACTTCTGACATGCGAGGTGTGTAGAGACGTTGCTTCAATAGGAGTCGATTCGTGAAACATTTCCTTAAATATAACTTCTCCAATTTATTCCACAAATCAGCCACCGTCTTCTCCACCAAAACTTCTTATAGAACTTCGTTTGTCGGATACAAGTGGATAGTTGTAAGGGTCTTTTCATCCATCTCCTCACAAACTTCCTCCGTCATAGTGGAAAGCTTTTTATACGGATTCCTTGAATCGCCTTCTTCAAATTGTTTTGAGTCAAAACAGCAACTATACGGACTTGCCACAAACTAAAATTCATATTTTCATCGAACTTCTCGATATCGAACTTCATGATTGTCGGGGACATGATGTGAGATCAAAATATCTTGAGTACCAACGAACCCTAAATCTTCAAAATCACGATCTAAGAAAGTAGGGAAGAGAACGTAATTGTCGTTACCCACCGTTAACCTAGATCGCAAAATTAAAAACCTAATGGTTCAACCAAAAATCCCACAACAACGCGACACTAGCTCTGATACCAGTTTGTTGCGTATACGAAACAATCACAAAGCAACCACACAATCGATAACGAAAAGAAAACCAAACCACATGTAAGATAGAAATATGAATACTAACCATAAAACAAATAGACGAAGATGAACCTTTATTAATAATCAAATATCGAAGGAGTACAAATCGATAGAGTAATACAAATCCCTCTCAAACCTTAGATCTCTCACAGTTATCAATGGGTTCTCACAAATTAACAAAAGGCGTCATATTTATGTCTAAAATAAGCTATCATATATATAGCATACAAAAGATTTCTTAAAAAAACTAATTTCCTAACTAAGGAAATATCCGGTCCAGACATACGGCAGACGTCTACAGAAGGAATCGGCAGACGTTTGGTATTTAGTCATGAACTAACAGAGCGTAAGCCAAACATCCGAACAAGAGATGGTCAGATGTCTGGATTTGTCACCCAAGATAATAGAGCGCTCGGCAGGCGTCTGAACCTCATCGAGGCAGACGTCTGTCTAAAGCATGCTCATACATACAGAGCAGAGGCAGATGTCTGGCGCTGAGACTGCCAAACATCTATCAAATCTCCATATAGCTTCATGATAATGCCGGATCTTCAAAATAGGAAATCTTCAGGGATCTAAATGTGAGGCATATTTAACATTATCTCTAAGTATCATTGTATATGCTATAAATATGGAATAATAGCCTAGGGCTTGAATTGTACGAGCAAAAAAACACCACAATGTAGCCCTAATATTTGTGAGAGTCCTCTCTCCCCTATGTGTACAAGAGTTTATTTTGTATTCTCCATGTAAACTCTCTCATCTGAATTAATGAAAACGATCTCTGTTGTGCTCGTGGTTTTTCCCGTTTGGGTTTTCTATGTAAAGATCTTTGTATTTCGCTGTGTTGATTATCATCTCTGGTTTTATATTTTATTTATCTATGTTTATCTCGATCATCCGTAACAAAGTATACAGATCATTTACTACAATGTGTATCTTTAATTATCAATCAATCCAGGCTTTCTCTTGATTAAGTTTTTAGAAACTAATATTATATAAAAAGTTGAGGTTC
The DNA here is from genome assembly GCA_030015575.1 of Agapanthus africanus. Lineage (NCBI taxonomy): Eukaryota > Viridiplantae > Streptophyta > Magnoliopsida > Asparagales > Amaryllidaceae > Agapanthus > Agapanthus africanus. Next base: position 87,927,153 of record JASDDO010000028.1, on the reverse strand, counting down.
ACAGCATGAAAAGAAAATAAATTGATATTTTTCATTCGTAGGAGTGTACAATGCAATCAACAACAACCAGAAATTTCTCAACTTAAAATTTCTAGAGAAACCAATACGTAAAACTCAATGCCTAGAAGCTTCTACTCAAACTCGATTTCTAAAAGTCCAAAATTGTCTAAGTCTACAATATTTTAAGTACAAGTTATCTTCAACTAGAAAAACTCAAGTGTTGTGTGTGACTAAGTTCAGGAGGTTGTGTGGTGAGGACAAGAGAGTGAATGAGCAGTGACCTGCATAATATAAATATTCAGGTACATTTATAAGCGGAAATTTTCTTGTATCATAGATTACCGATCAATTCCCAACAGTTAATTTATGATGTTTGATTACCTAATTTCTAAATTTATCTTTTCTAATTTTATCTTGCATTAACAGACATACAGAAAATTATTGTCGGCAAAGTGATGAAGTCGTCCATTAGATATAGCAAGGGGGAAAAATACGATTCAGACAAAAACCAATTTGCTAGGTAAAGAGGGGAAATGCAACTTGTTGAAAAATGCTGACAAATAGTTTGTTAGAAAACGCCCAAAGATCTGCAGAAAACTCATGGTATGGTTACAATTTACAGTAATCTAGCCCTTTTTTATAGAGATTACTTCAACATATCATGAATTTTCCAAATATATCAGTTTTTTTAATGGTACAGTACAAACGCGTACTAAGATTCGTCAACCTACAACAGATACAAGTTGTCGATTGTGGGGAAATGAATGGGATCATGCACATCCCAAGGGGGTTTAACCTTTAAGCTTTATTCATAATCGTCGTTTTAAGAATTAAATCAGGCCAAATTTAAGTAAGATTTAGGGGATGAATAGCGAATGAGGAAGGTTATGCATTAAGGTGGATACATGAATGTTTTTCAAGATTCAAATTAGGTTATATTTACTGTCAAGATTTGGTGAAATGTTCATTGAGCAAGTGCACTGCACCAAATCCATTCAATCAAATATAAATAGAGAGGAATGACATGATGTATTTTCACACAAAATGAAATGGGAGGTTCAATCATTTGTTATTTATGGAGAGAAAGAAGAGGGGAATACTCATGGCGGCCTTCACAGGAGTTGCTAGAACTTGCATCAAAGCTATTGTTAATCTATGAGTCCCAGAGCTCGATCCCATTGTGCAGGTATATATGCTTCAACTTAAAGCAATTTTACTTCCTTTTTTCCCCTTCCCATGGAGCTATCAACGATCGTAATTGAAAATGTTGTTTTCATTTTAGTCTAGCAAGAACATACAAAAATTATATACAAATAATCACATAAAGAGAGGGATGGAGGGCTTATACGTGTGCTTAAAATCTAGAAGTAGAATTCCAATTCACTTCATATGTTTAACTCATATGGTTGTGACCTTTAATGTTGAATAGACAAACATTTTTATTTTAAGCTTATACCATAATTAGTTTTCTCTTTTCTTTAGTTTATTTGGAACTAATAAAACAATTTTAAATGACCACAACAATTCTTTTAAGATTTTTCAAAAAGATATGCTTTTTTCAATAACAAAAGCAGCACAAAATGTAAATAAAAGAAGAATCGTAGTATATATGGTTTAAGTGGGGCAGTTCAAGCCTAGTAGGCTATCTATCGATTTCCAACAGATCAATGTAAAGAGCTATAAGGAAAATCAAATGTTGGATGAGAATCGACTCCATTTCACACCTTCAACATTTTGTCTTCTTGTCGAAATCAAATTAAAATTTTACAAAAGGTGCCTAGTATACATCTGCTAGTTCATAACAACAAAAGACCGTATTTGATCAAAGCAAAAATTAAAATTTTGGTAATTACTAACTTTTGTGACGAAATTTGATAAGTTTGTGTGTTGTGTGCATGTGCATAATACAATAGCAAGCACCAAAAATGAAAGTTTTGTATATACTTCATAAATTTTCATTTTATTGGTTTTGCTTTCTTTACACTATTACTGTGAAATCATTGTAAACAAATAGCGAACACAAATTTAAGTATATCTTAAAACCACTAATACTTTTCTAAATCAGTCTTTTTCTTGCTACGTTTGCAGATGTCGACATTTGGTAGTTTCAACACTACAAATGTTACTCTGCACAAGGAAGGGTTAAAGAACCCGAAAGGATATGTGAACCAGAATAAATGCAAATCCTGGTGCGTTAAACATTTTCATCTCTTATAAATCTCAACTTATATACCAAAAACCAAACTTTCTTTTGTTATTACTTTTTTTATTTATTCTTTTAACGCGGGACACACATCCAGCTAACCAACCAACCACCACCGACAGACGAATCAAATACTAGAGTTTTTATTTGGGTATACAATATACGTGTAGCTTGTGCATCCCGACAAAAATGTAAATTGTTTCTTTTAATGATGAATTGTAATAATTCAACCGCATTATTCAATAAATTGTTTATTCATCGAACTTGAGTGAATGGATTATAAAGCTAATGTTGTACAAAGTTGAAGTTCAGAACATTAAAGAAAATGAATTTGACCCTTCTCTCGTGCAGTAATTTACAATTTGATCCAGAACAATTTGATATTTTTCGTGTTCTTTTATAGAACAAAAGTATACAAAACGCGCTAGGTTTGGCCACGCGAAACATGTGCATCAATAACTATAATTCGTATACAAAACGCACAATTTTGTAAGAGTCATGTTGCGTAATAAGTATAATTGTGCTTGTATCGTAGAATTATCACTCAATTCTCAACAAACAATTTTGAGAACTTTACCAATCAATTATCAGCAATCCATTCCCTAACCCTAACCCACAAATTTCTCCAAATGTTTGATTACCTAGTTTCTTAAACTTACCCATCATACAAAATTACTGTCGAGTAGTGAAAAAATTAAAAATAATTCAAACAAAAAAATCAAAAGAGATAATTAAAGAGGAGGCATACCAGTTGTTGAACAATGCCGACAACTTGTTTGTTAAAAAGCGGCATAGATCTGCAGAAATGTTTGCGTACTTTTTAATAGAAAAGATGTATACATTCTTTTCTAGTATGGCGAAGAATTAAAAGCTAAGGAATCTGATAGCTCACCTGAAAATTGAATGCCTGGTGTCTCCGACTGCAGCTGCATTTTCGGCTTGATTTACCGACACAAGAAAATAATTATAATAATCAGTAAGGCACATGGTATATGGGCCTTGGTCCAGCCTTGGACGACATTTAGGGTAAATTGTCAAAACCCCCGCAGGTTTAACGGCACAAAAAATCCGTGATCCCGAAGTGGTTGTAAAAAATCCTTGAAAAACTTTCATGTGGTATCTATGTAGTTGCTTGGTATATCTAATTAGTTCATACATATCGCAGACGGCTGCATAGATATCGCAAGAAACCGTATACATATTGCAGACAACCGTATACATATCGTATAAAAATTAGATACAATATCTAAACAGGAGGTTCTTTGACGGCAGAAAGCATTTTCAAAGGGTTTTTGAAAACCGCTTCAAGACCAAGGCTTTTTTGTCATCGCGAAAACCTGCCTGGTTTTTTTTTTATTACAATTTATCCTCTTGGGGAGAGTTCAAGATTCAAACCTCCGAAACGGAGGGGAAATGACCACAAATCAACGCTTTTCAAGGCAAATTTATGGGTCTTCTGAGTGCGTGTGTAATGTGTGCGTGGGTGTGTTGTGTGTGTCGTATGCATAGGTTAGGATTATAGGTTAGTACCAAAAATAAAAAAAGTGTATTGTCACGATCCGGAAATGGCACATGACCGGCACTTAAATCACGTAACCCAAATAAACCGAAAATCAGGAATCTAAATCATTTAATGTAAATAAGTGGAGGTGAAGTTTTGAAAAGGGGTATTAATGAAATCAAGTTCCACTTTTAAAGTATAAATAAAGTTTATAGAAATACAAGTGGATGTATACTAAAGTTTGAAAACGTTATCGTCGGTTGAAATTTGAGCAGCACCTCCTTTATAAATTTTGATCGAAACAGTACATAAATAATAATAATATTGGCATCCCCAATCGGGAGCTAGCTTTTCGCCAATCGACAGAAACACAACCACGTAAGTAAGTATATGACGTCCAAGACAAAGATCGGCTTAGAAAGAATAAAGAAAATCAAACCATCATCAACTCAAATATAAGAATAATACAAGTATCGTCACTAGGTCCAAAGAATATACAAGTGGTCTCTAAGTCTACAAATATATATAGTCTGGTTGATAGAGTTTTTAACTAGATTATAAAAGAATAAAATATACAATGGTGGTTACGATCTGTAGTGTAACCCATCTACCAAGCAAGTCACCCAAAGAAGGACGTGCCAGCAAGCCGCTGCTGATCCAAGCGGTTGGTCCTACAAGAAAACTATGCCACAACGGGGTAAGTTGCCAACTCGTGAGTAGAAGACATCATCAAGTCGAAATCGAATGCATAACGATCTATCTAGGTCATACTGTAATATAATAATATATCATACCGTGTGGTATTGAAAGCGAACGTGTATATATGTATATAAATATATAATATCGTGCATGTATCAATATGTGCTACCATGTCATCCATATCATGTGTATATATATCATCCACCGAGTGTCCATCAATGACACTCGAAATCATCATAAAATCCTGAGTGTCCAGCATCGACACTCGAAATCATCATAAATCTCGTGTCCAACATCGACACGTAAATCCTCAAATCTCAGACGTCGTCTCATCGGATCGGCCCTCATATCTGAGGCACCGTTTAATCAGATCGGTCATCATATCCATCTGTCTCATATCACTCCGGTCGGAATCCTCCGGATATCTGCCGAGTCCAATACTGTCACTAGTAGGCAGTGTTCTCTAGCCAAGCTCAACGTCTTTCTATACGACCTTCTTTCCCCGGGATACTGTACCGGGTCTACCATGTATCCGCAATCGGTCTCTCTCCCCCCACCTCGATTCGGATAATAATTATAGCTCATAACCGAAAAATCACATGGCAGATGCCGAAATATCATATCAAGAGAAAACCGTTTTTTTTAAAACATTAACAAGTTTTTAAATAATATTTGCGGTTTCTCAAATCTAGAAATCTCATGAAAACAAAATCTCATAAGAACATGACAATTATGAGAAGATATGTGCAGGCACGGAACAATACTGTAATGCATAGAAAGTGTGTTCATATATGCGTGTCGTATAGCATTGTAAAGAAAGTACTAATAGAATCCAACATGCTAACAGGTATAGTGTGATATGGTAGCATAGCGAGTTCTATCTGTGTACACGACATGGCAATTACCGATGATATGTGTGTGAGCATGCGAGTATGTGCACGTGCAACATGTAAATCATCGGGTAATGGTGCATGTGTCCTGGTACGAGGTCAAGTAAAACTAAAGGTATAAACGTAATATACATCGTAAATGATCGAAGCGCGAACGTATGCAGAAATAAGAAATTGAAATGCGAGTGTAAACGGAATAAAGAAATCGTAACGCGAACAAGTATAAAAATATGCAACTACGTATGAGTTATACAGTTATAGTTTAAAATAGTACGAAATGTTGTTTTATAAAATAGGGGCTACGATATTTTTGAAGAAGATACCATTTGAAAAGTCGTAGAGTCCCCTTTTTGTTATCATTTAAAAGTTCATAATAATTCATTAGTTTTGAAAGTATGTATAGCTCTAAACATATCATATCTACTTTAATGATTTTAAATAAGACTTTATCGAGTCAAAGTAAATATCGGCGATCCATCCTCATCATATCACGTACGGAAATCTATCGTATGATATCATCAAATCAATAGTACGGATCTATAGTCGTGTACATCATCTCATCTCATCTCATGACATATCATCTCATGTCATCTTGTATCATACCATATCATATCGCCTCATATCATCATATCGTATCATATCGACTCATATCGCATCCATCCTCAATCTCACAAACACAAACACACACACTTATTCAAAATAAGTACTCATAATACGTGTGTGTATATGTATTTATAGCTCAAATACTATGAAATAGAAACTAGACATGTATAAACTACTAAGTATACTAATATCTGCAAAATGCATTCTAATAACCCTACAGGCTAGGTTTACGTTTATACTATAAATAATATCATATTTCTACGGTTGCGGGGGTGCTATACGTCATCCACCCAACTTCTCCCGTAGATATACATCTACTCACCAACAAACGCCTTACTCTAATCGAAGTCGACGGAGGCCTTGCTCTCCTTCGTCGTCTCGAAAGTTCACACGCTTGTACCTGCAATCAAATTCATAACCAAAATCGCTTAAAAACCTAAATCAAATTTGAAATCACGAGCAAAACGCGCATAGGTTAGAACCTATAGTCAATGCATGTGAAAACAACAAAATACTCCTCGGCATCGACGTACGAATGTCAAACGACCGAGTCAAAACACAAATATCAAAAACCAAGTTTGCAAATATCGCAAAATATTAACAGAAATCAAGTAAAACAACTCCAGATTTTTCTTCAAGTGATCTGCGACTTTTTAGCGTATAGAGTAGTCTTAGTTATCTAGTGTATGAGCTACAAAACAAATTTCAAAGCCTAATTCCAAAATCGACCCGCAAATTGCGGCCTAAATGAATTAATTTGCGGCCAAGACTTGGTGGTTTGGGCTCGAGCTTCTACGGAGGCTTTCTACCGGTCTATACATCTCACAGTATGCTCTATTAAATTTTCAGAGTTTCCTAATTATCCCAGATTCCAATTGAACTTCAAAAAACAATGAAAAATCGATATCGGAAAATTCTAAACTCGTCTTGACTAAGGTCACTTGCACTAACAGGCCTCATCTATCACTTAATAGGGTTGTGGTCACTAATCAACCCTCAACTACACCACTACTACAAGTTTCATCCATCAAGACTCACTTTAGAATAACTTAAGTTTACAAAACATGCACATAAAGCTCTAAAACTAACTCTAACTAGTTTGTGAGGTTAGAAAAACTAAAGATTTGATGAAAGGTGAGAGTCACCTCAAGAAGCGGCTCAAGAAAATTCCAAGATGGCCACAAGAGCTCAAAACGAAAACTTGATCATGCCATGATACTTAGGGTGAGATTATGAACATTTTTTATGAAGGTGTCATGGTATCATGAAGTGTTTTAGGTGGTGATTTGTAGGGGTAGAGGAGGTGGAGAAAGATGAAGAAGGAGATAAAAAAAATGGGATGAAGATGAATGAAGAATGAAACAAACAAACGGTTGGAGGCAACCATATCTCTCTCTCTCTCTCACTCACTCACACTCATACCTCCTTGTCCCCTTGTCTCCTCTCATTATCTTTTCTTTTTTCTCTTTTCTCTTTTATTTTATAAAATAGAAACCATAGATAGAAACCAAAATATAAAATGTGTTAACTCTTTTAAATAAATGTGTCATGGCACATTAATATATACTTAGAAAAAGGAACTTGGTTTAATACACAATTAGGAAAATACTAATTAATTTTAACACTAATTGTATGGAAATAATTATATGCAAACTTATAAAAAGTCCAAATCAATTAAATGCTTTCATAAATAATAATTTATTTTAATTCCCAATTATTTTCCAAAATATAGGTATATAATTATGTCATTCTACTAAAACTCAAATCCATACTCGTAGAATATCCGTAAATTTATTATTTTATTATTTAAATTCAAAAATAATATTTTCCATTTTCTGAAATGTTACCGTCTTCCCCTCTTAAATAAATTCGGTCTCCAAATTTAAATTTAAACCCCTAAATCTTAAAATATTTCAGTAAATCAAATCAAATCAACGCGGCTCTGAAATCATGAATAAGCTAAAAATATCATAGCGCAACGCGTGCGCATGAAAACGAGTGCAAAACTCAATAATCGAAACTCCGTCAGGCATCATGCAAATCATATTAGCTATGAAGAAGTATGCCATTTGAGAAATCCACCGTTTAAATCAAACACAATATAGTCATGGCTACAATACGTATACAGTACATATCAAGTAAAATCATTTAAATAACTGAAAAATGTATAAAAAAATTCTTTTCAAATCGCCGTGTGATACGTATTTCACGGCACAAGTGGCGGACATTCATTTTGTAAAGAAATATATACATCTATATGCTTTTTGCTTAAGATATACGTCCCGCCTTTTTGAAAATAATTCAGAAGAGTTTTCTTTTGTAAAGATTCGTGTCGTTATAGACATGTAGGGAAATAGGGAGACTACAACACTTTTTGAAAACCTTTTCGGTAAATATTGATGCATGCAAAAACACTCAGGTACTGTTCTCAGACCAGTCCTGCTCTGCTACTATATAACATAATATATCATAACATGCGATGCTAAAAAAAGGAATCAATCTCAATAGTTGTACATGAAAACCAACCTACATGCGTCCGGTGTGCACAAAAATCGAAGTCAAATCCAAGTGTCACGAATGTGCACGAAAATGAAAACTGAGTGCAACGGGTGTGCATGAAAGTATCTGTCAAGTGCATCAGGTGTGCACGACAACAACATCCAGTGCATCTAGAGTGCACAAAAATCTCAATCGAGTATAACTGGTGTGTACGAAAATTATTAAGTGCATCAAATGTGCACAAAACCACATCAAGTGCGCCAAGTGTGCGCGAAAATTTAAATCAAGTGCATCGGGTATGCACAAAAGCATCCAGTGTAATAGGGTGCACGAAAATCAATATCAAGTACAACTAATTGCATGAAAACATAAATCTTGTGCAACTGGCGTGCATGAAAACTATATCAATGTATTAAAAACGCATGTAAATAATATCGAGTGCACAAGTCAAAATCACGTGCATACAACGGGCACGAAATCAAAATTAAGTGTATCGGGATGCACGAAATCATAAATATGTGCAACTGGGTGCACAAAACGATATCGAGTGCAATGGATATCCACAAAAACATAAATCGCGTGAAATGGATGTACAAAACATGAATCAAGTGCAATCGCTATGCATAAGGAAAAATATCCATTAGGCGCAGCTACGGTGCACGAAATATCAATCATGAAACTCAATCATCAAAACACAAGAATCAAAACGGCGAAAGAGTGATACTTGGATCACCAAAACACAAGTCAAAAACAAATGATATTGAGGTACACCTCTTTCAATGTCGAAAGGTGCCAGTGCACCCGAAACTGGCAGAGCAAGAATTCGTACTTGTCTTCTGCCCACGGTCTGGCGTCCTCTGTCTCTAGGTTCTTGTTCACTTTGTGGATCACCAAATCCACGGCTTCTCAACTCGACAGCCAGGTAAGGAGTAGCGACGGAAACAATCCCACTCTAACGCCTCTCTGAACATCTCTTGGTAGAGTAATTTAGCCACTCGCAACGTAGCACGTCAACAACGGCGGCCTCTGGCCCTCTGAGTACGTACCAATCAACTAATCCTGGGTCCAAACCTTTATCGTCGTAGCATTCCAAAAAGAACCCGTCTCGGCCTCTTCCAATATCATCTCTGCCGAACTGCCCGGAAACCGGCACTCTTAAATTAATCTGTTTCCGTTCCGGAACAGTTGCAACCTGATCACGACCTTCCTCTAAAAATGTGGCCATATCTAACGTCTCTGCATACGTATCGAATCTCTAGCATCAATGGAGATGAACGACTTATTGAGATCTCGCATGAATCTCTTAATCCGCTTTTCTTTAATATCGACCAAATCGGAATCGTATCTCAATAGCTGTGTAGATTGCAATTCATCCTCCACTACGGTCATATCCGGAGTCTTACACAAGACTCGTAGCTACGAACTCGGGCATCTCCAACACTCTGTGGAAGAAATATGGCGAAATGCGACCTCGGGAACTCGTCCAAGCCATAAGAGGAATACGCACTACTCGTCCTCTCATTGATCGACTCACTCCAGATCTGAGCAAGACCCTTCAAACCGAAACTAGTCAGCTCAACCGATCTCGCATCGGAGCATCCAAACAAACGAAATATACTAGTCATCATATTCAGGAATGATTAAGGATCCTCTGTCACATTCCTGCCTGTAAACTCATATGGCTTCGGCTTCGTGAGCTCTGGAAGCAACATCTCGTCAATCTCAGCAACAGCTGGTATATTTGTCTGCACGGTAGAAAACACAACGATCTCCGGAGTAGGCTATACGTTAACAATCCTCTCAATCTGACTTGCCTCGAGCAATAGCCCTATTGTCACGTCCTGAAAGTACGGAACATGACCGGCACTCAGACTACGAACGTCTCGAGGCGTACGTACTCTAAGTAAGCCGAACCCAGAAATCTAAACCAAGAAAAGTAGTAGAGAGTAGGAAGAACCATGTCAAAACAACCTGTATGCAACATAATATACAACGCCTAAAGACGAGGATCACAACAGAAAGAAACTCAACCAGCCAGAAACCCATAGAATGTAATACGCGACTCTAAGGTCGAAAGAAATAAACATCACAGGTCTCTATCTCAAATAAGTACAAGTTTTAGTTGATGGAAATTCTAGATACAACTGAAATATAATATACAATGTATAATGATGGGTGCGATACAATAAACCCACCTACTAACAAGTCACCCGAAAGGAACAGTGCCCGCAAAGCCGTAAAGAATCCTGTACGGCAAACCTGCAAGAAAACTGGGGCACAACGGGGGTGAGTTGCCAACTCGTGAGTAGAAAAAGATCTACGAACAGAAAATCGCATGTATGACGCAATCCTAGGTCATACGATCATAATAAAAACCTCAAATGAATAAGTCTGAAGCATGCTAAGGTAGCAATGAAACATCTATACATGTATGTAGTACCAAGTACTCGTGTCAGTGCCTCAGGTAATAACATGTCATATATAAGAAGTATGTCTGCATGGAGTAATATGATGAAGTATCAAATGGATATCAATACACATATATTAGCGTCCCATTCCACTAATATTGGTGTAAGGGTATATATAACAGCGTCCTCATACCCTGTTATATATACAAATGCAGTATGATCACTGTAGTCGAGGTTTGTATGTAATCAAAGTCTGTATAAACGTGGATCCCGTCCACCCGTCACCCAATGACAATAAGCATCATGCATGTAAATATCATAAGCATGTGCATGGAAGAACGAGGATATAATCAAAATCATAGAACCGGAGTGCCCAGCATCGACACTCGAAAACATCATGAAAACTGTGCCCAATATCGGCACGTAAATCCTCATATATCGGGCACCCGTCAGTCTGGGTCAGCCCACGGGCTCCGTCTGCGGTATCGGCCCTCGGCCCCGGCAGTACGAGTCGTCCCGTATCCATCTCTCGACTCTGGTCAGTATCCTCCGGATAACCGCCAAGTCCAACCAATCACCGGTAGGTAGTAGTCCCTTTTCCAGGCTCACCGTCTACTGCACAGTGATCCGTTCTCGCCCCGGGGTACCGTACCGGGTCCACCATGTACCCGTATTCGGCCTCATCCGCCTCCTCGAATCAGGTTCCACATGTCACTCTAGCACCGAGAAAACACATGGTGGACGCACTGAAATATCATATCAAGGGTAACCGGGTTTTTAAAACAATTACATATTTTCTTTTGAAATATCCACGGTTCCCAAATCGAGAAATATCATGAAAACAATATATCTCAATGCGTATAATCGAATGCATGATATAGGCGATATGTAAAAGAAATGCAAGCACATCTGTCTATCATGCAACCTGGAATGGTAATATGCACATTTTGAGGGAATCCGCTCTTTTAAAATGAATCAGTTTTGAAGAGTATCTTGCGGTTCCCAAACATTATAAATATCATCTATGTATGAGTAGACATGTATGTGTACAAGTATGAGTATGTGCACAAATATAAGTGTACAATGAGTATGCCATGCAAGGATCGTATCCTGAATGCAACAGTACTACAGTGTAGTGACATGGCAATTATCGATGATGAAGTGTGTGAGCCGGCAAGAAAGTGTACGTGGAACATACGCATCATCGATAATGGTGCTGGTGTCCTAACAGCATGATGGTAATATAGCAATAGCACATGAAATGAAATGTGAATAGCAATGAACATGCGGAATCGAATAAACCAACGCAACTGGGAAAAGTCTACATTAATATGTATATGTCAAGAAATTGTGCCATTTGAAATAAGACAGATCGGGGTTTTTAGCAAAATAAGGGTTACGGAGTTTTTTTTTATAAGAAAGATACGTCCTTTGAAAACATCCGTAGAATCCCTTTACTTGTTTTTAAGATATTCCCGATTCGTAAGTTTTTGAAATAGGTATGACTCGGGTCTAGTCTAACATCTACTAAACTAACTACTGATCTAACTATCAAGTCAATCGGGAGGGGTATGGAAACCACCTAAATCTGAGTCGATATATATATAAATATAAATATAATAGTCGGTGATCCCGCCTTAATAGTATCGTGTACGATACCGTATATCATCTGACATCCTCGAGTCATGAGTGCGGGTCAATCATCAAAATATAGCTCGTACGGTAAGTCGTCGTACGTCATCCCAATAGCTGGGTACGGGTCAATATCACGTTCATCACCCTATTTATCTGATATCCTCTTTCATCAAGATCGTCATCCAGGGTACTGACCTACGTCTAGTACAACTCTAATATCATCAATCCAATCATGATCTGGCCGCTGGCCTACAGCCTCAAATAACTGATAACAACATCATATGTCGTCATAGAGAAGGGTATATCACTCAATGCGACCCACTATAAATATCTAACCTGACATATCTCATATCACGACCACATGTCAGTTATTCAAAGTATATCACTCTAATATGTATCGTCGTCTAAAGGTCCGCTATCTTATCAGGGCGTATCTCTAATATGAGTCCTACCATATCACCGATATCATAAGCTCAGAACATATCTCATCGACTCATCTCTCAATGTCCTTCAATATCCTTATCGTCATCGTGTAAACCTAGCAAATTCGCACGTGTGTGCGTGTGGGTGTAACCTTATTCTAGGTTCGCGACTAGAAACTACACTAGTTACATTTAACTCTATCCTATGCATATTCCACCTAACACATCCTAACAACTAAGTCACACATAAGCTAGCATATAACTGTAAATATAACCTATATGTTATACTAGACATCGGACTGCGGGGGTGCTATACGCCATCCACCCGACTTCTCCCCGTAGATATAAATCTACTCACCTTGTTTATATGCGTGCCGGTGCCGATGTTGCCATTGTATCTCCAACGCCTCGACGCCACGTGGGGTACCTACAAGGATATCACACGCTAAAACTCATGAAAACCGTGTCGAAAACCAAAATGGTGCACACTACGCCCATAGGTAAAAACCTGTGACCTTGTGTGCAAAAACAGCCAATCACCACTGTCATTGACGTCCAAACGCCACCCGACAGATACGAATCATCGAATATCAAAATCCATACGAAAACGAGTCGTAAATCATACGCCAACTCATGAATTCGACCCAGATTTTACCCTAACAGGAAACAGTCAAAACTAGACATACCGGGGGTCAATTTTACATGAAAAAGGGCTGTGCACGCAAAACGAGGCAGTTTTACCCTGCTCTGGCCGCAAATTGCGGCCAGGGGGATTAAATTTGCGGCCGGGACTTTGAGATGGTGGCTAGGGCTTTGGATAGTGGTTCCAGGGTGCCTGCACAGCTCACTGCCAAGTCAATTTTACTCTAGGAGGTCCCGGGTGAAAGCAGGTCTCAGAAAGGTCACAAAATCGACAAAAACGCTAAAATACGCCAAGTCGAATAACTCTGGTAAATACTAGGAATCTGGGGTAATATTGGTTACAATGGTCTCAAAAACACCTAATAAGGTTACCCTAATCAGCAAAACCAACCCTTGGTCAAGTCTCACCCAATATCTCCTAAACTAGCACTAATCTCAAATGTAACAGTAACTATCAGCTAATAACTAGAACTGAGCAAGAGAAGAGTTGGGTCGTGAGATTATACCTCCAGGGGGTCCTAGGATGAAGGAGAAGGGAAGAAGGAAAGGTTGTGCTGCTGGGGATCTGCTCATTTGGCTGTTGCTTAATGCTGCAGTAGTTGATGCTGATGTTGTTTCTGCAGCTGCTGCTGCTTGCAACTCTCTCTCTCTTTTGCTCTTCTTCCTCTTTCTTTTTTTCTTCTCTGTGTTGCAGTAGCAGCTGCAACACTTGAGGGAGGGTATATGTGGTGCATTGTGATGTGGTGTGATGAGGGTGTGGGTTGATTCAATGCTGATACAATGGGCTGAAGTGCATGGTTTCAGCTGCTAGTGTAGCTGTAGGTGTAGGATGGGCTGATTTGTGGCTGAAGTCAGCTATTGGGGGCTGATAAGTCATGATGGGGGAGTGTAGGTCAGCTATGGGGGCTGAAGAGTCATGATGGGGGTGTGGGCTGCTGATGTAATTGTGTTGTTTTCATGGGGCTGAGGCTGATGCAAGCTTGGGCTGAAGTTATGTGTTGGTGTGGTGTGAGTTGTGAGAGAGGGTATGAAAGGGCACAAAGGATAATGGAGAAGGGGATGGATCATGGCACATCCATCATGTCTCCTCTCTCTTTCCAAAACAATGCTCACAAGACACTAAGCCACCATGGCTCACTTTCTCCCTATACAAGTCATCATAACCCCAACTCTAATCAAACCTCATTAACCTAACCAAAACACTAATTAACCCAATTACCCTAATCAAATGGTTCACCCACCATGGTTACCTAAGCATGGTTCAACCCTAGGCTCAACATGGGTCCAAAACATGAGACAAGTGTGCAAGTGTAGAAAAATGTTATGTGCACATTTTGCACAAAAAGCCAAAAATCCACTTAGCGATTTTTAATCGCGATTAACACAAAAATAATATATAATCCATCATAAAAACTGCAAAATGGCATATTTCCACAAAATAAGTTATTTTAGAATTTCTATAATTTTCTCCGGAATTTTCACCATTTATCGGCATTTAATTATATCGACTAATAAAATATTCATTAAAAATTAATATTAAATTATGAAAATTCCCAAAAATAATATTTTATTTTTTTGCAATGTTACACCTATCATCTGGTGCAGATCCAGAACACTCGTCTAAAACAAGAAATCCTATTATAAAAAGGATAACAATCTGTTCCTGAGTCGCCGGGATAACAATCCGATCAGTCCTCGTCCCCGACGAACTCACTCTGACCGCATCTCTAGCTGCAGCCCTCTCAGCTCGTGTAGCCAAGATGACGGGAACCGCAAACAAATATCGATGAGAATAAATCACAAGAACGAAAAGAATAACGGATCTCAAGATATATACATCCTAAGGCTACTTAAGCGGAGTATCGTATCGTAAGTATGTTGGGGAACATATGCACGGTACGTTGCTCTACATGAGTTACCTACTCCATCAACCATAATCAACCTACGTAACGAAAATTCGGGTCTAATACCCATTCAGTCAAGTCTAGGTTTCGAAATATATGCCCTAGACTCCGCATAGTCAAACCTAGACTCGAACAAAGGTTAAACCTAACGCTTTGCTACCAACTTTTTCACGACCCGGAAATGGCACGCGACCGGCACTTGAATCACGTGAAGTCTATAGGACCCCACTGTAATCCAAGCAAACCGAAAACCAGGAATTTAAACCTTTTAAAGTAAAGTGGTGGAGGTGAAGTTTTAAAAAGGGGTATTAATGAAATCAAGTTCCACTTTTAAAGTATAAGTAAGGTTTATAGAAATACAAGTGGATGCATACTAAAGTTTGAAAACGTTTTCGTCAGTTGAAATTTGGGCAGCACATCTTTGTAAATTTTGATCAAAACAGTACATAAACAATAATAATATTTGCATCTCTAAAAGGGAGCTAGCTCTTCACCAATCGGCGGAAACACAACCACACAAGTAAGTATACGACGCCCAAGGTAAAGATCAACTCAGAAGGAATAAAGAAAACTAAACCATCATCAACTCAAATATAAGAATAATACAAGTCTCGTCACTAGATCCAAAGAATATACAAGTGGTCTCAAAGTCTGTAAATATACATAATCTGGTTGATGGAGCTTTTAACTAGATTACAAAAGAATAAAATATACAATGGTGGTTACGATCTGTAGTGTAACCCACCTACTAAGCAAGTCACCCAAAGAAGAACGTGTCAGCAATCCACTGCTGATCTGAGCGGTCGGTCTTACAAGAAAACTATGGTACAACGGGGGTGAGTTGCCAACTTGTGAGTAGGAGACATCATCATGTAGGAATCGAATGTATAACAACTTACTTAGGTCATACTGTAATATAATAATATATCATACCGTGTGGTATCGAAGGTGAACGTGTATATATGTACATAAACATATAAGATCGTGCATGTATAAATATGTGGTACCATGTCATCCATATTATCATCCACTGAGTGTCCATCAACGACACTCGAAATCATCATAAAATCCTAAGTGCCCATCATCGACACTTGAAATCATCATAAATCCCGTGTCCAGTATCGACACGTTAATCCTCATATCTCAAGCACCGTCTCATCGGATCGGCTCTCATATCTCAGACACCGTCTCATCGGATCGGTCCTCATATCCATCTGTCTCATATCACTCCGGTCGGTATCCTCCGGATATTTACCGAGTCCAATACTGTCACCGGTAGGTAGTGTTCCCCAACCAGGCTCAACGCCTTTTTATACGATCTTCTTTCCCCGAGGTACCGTACCGGGTCCATCATGTATCCGCAATCGGTCTCTCTCCCCCTTGTAGGGTGTTTTTCGTCATCCCATTGAGATGGGAATGTGCACGCTTGTCAGGCATATACAGATTCCCCCTGCATAGGGTGGGGTGGGGTTTATTGATTGTGGGGATCCGAATCTCCGGTAGCCGCGGATTAAACTGCCGTTAATTATCCCTCGCTTTTGGAGCGAGAAAACCTCTAATTGATGGGTAAAACTGGTCAAGCGATCTCAATATGCAGTGTGCGTGTGTTGTGTTTTGAAAGGGACTTTGACGTATCGGGGGCCTCATAGAGTTTACAGGGGTCCCGCTACTCGGATAGCGGGCTGGGGGTCAAGGGGGCTAGCAGCCCCCTTGCGGGGTGCAGGGCAGCACCCTGTTAGATTTTTTTTCTAACGGGGGAGGTATTTTTAGTGGGAACGTTTGAAAAAAAGAGGGGTGAGGAGCATCCTAAGGATGCATGAGACAACACGTGACCGTTGGACGCCAGCGGGTCACGTGCATTGCGCGTGGGTACCGGACGCCAGCGGGTCACGTGCATTGCGCGTGGGTGCCAGAAGGGTCACGCGCGCGGTACGTGACTGTTGGGCGCCAGAAGGGTCATGCGCGCGGCACGTGAGCGTTGGGCGCCAGCGGGTCACGTGCCATGCACGTGGATGCTGGACGCCTGCGGGTCACGTGCACGGCACGCGACCGTTGGAAACACCAGCGGAAGAAGGGGCTTAGCCCCTGGGTTGGGAGTTGAACTCCCGAGGGATCTTGGAGTTCAACTCCTACGGAAGAAATTGGATGTGGATTTGGAGTTAAACTCCCAAAAGGCTTGGATTTGGAGATAAACTCCTAAAACGTTTGGATTTGGAGTTAAACTCTTTTGAGGATTTGGATCTTGGAGTTGAACCCCTCAAAGATTTAAATCTTTGATGGCAAAAGGAGCTCCCTTTTCGTCCTTTTCGAGCCTTGGACTTCCCTAAAATGGGTTCTTCTGAGATGGGTTCCTTTTTCCTCCTCTCTTTTTGTTGGATTTTGGAGAAAATGGGCGTTGAAATTAAAGGTATCCCTTTTAGAGATTTGATGGAAGATTTGAGCCCCCCTTCGAGGGTTTTATGGTGAAAAACTATTCTCTTTTTGGAAAGAAAGAGTTAAACTCTTGATTTAATTTTAAAAAAAAGAAAAACGTTTAGAACCTTGAGGAATGAGAAGGAGGCACAGAACCCTAATTTTTAAGGGGAATGAATATTATCCATTTCATCATGATATTTGCTTTTTATAGGCTACACAATTTTACATATAGCCCTTTAGGTTTTACAAAATGGCATTTTGCCCATCCCATGCATTATGTGCTTTTTTTTTGCACATGAGCCACGGGCTTTACAAAAATTTTGCTTTTTGCCCAATTATTTTATATTCATATATGAAAATTATATCAAACTTATTTATTACATAATTTTCTTCTTAGCATGGGGGGTCGGCCTTTTCATGTTCGGGTTCGACTTGGGCATAGGCCCACTTGACTCGGATCCGGGCTTGGGTCCGGGCCCACTTTTCGGGCCTTAACTTTGATTTATTGACGTCGACCTTAGGGTATAATTTTTGACCCCAACAAAGTGCCCCCATTAATGAATGCACATTGTATATATATGCCGTATGGATGAAATTGATGGATTTTCTTTCGTGAAGAGCTTGACTTCAAGGTGGAACATCATTCCGGCGGCGGAGCATCATTCCGGGAGCATAATTCTAAGGTCGGAGCATTATTCCGAGATGTGGAGGATGATTCCGGGGGTCGGAGTATCATTCCGAGGTGCGGAGCATAATTCCGGGGTCAGAGCATGTAACGACTCTGATTTTATTGTATGAAAATTTTTAAGTTTAATTTACAGAATAGAGTTTGCAAGCCAGAGTACAATTTAAAAGTTAATTTCTGTTTAAGAACAGCAAGAAATAACTTGTAGCTCATTGGTAAACCCTTGCACTACTGTGACGTAGCTCCTGTGTTCGAATCTCATTAGACACATTTATTTTTTCAGATTTTATTTCTAAAATTTTTGGTAGCCCAAAAGGTTACACGTGCAATGCACACAAAAAATGAAAAGTCTGAGAAAACAAACATGTGCAAAATGATATATATACAGAGGAGAACACATGGCATGAATCTACCGGCCCCTACCCACCAAACGACCGGCGGAATGAGCATTTTCACCGACGCCGATGGGCCCCCTGTGGCTATTTATGCCCATGCATTGCACACTTGTCGTTTCCCCTACCCCCATTACCCCTGCACTGTTTGATTACTCTGCAATCAAACAGAGACCCCTCAATTCCCCAATTTATCACATTTTAATGCATTTTAATTCACTATTTTAATCCCAAAACCCTAATTCCACACTATAAATATTATCCCATACCCCAGCCCCTCGTCATTCTGAAAATTCTAGCTAAAACTCTCAAATGTTCTCAAGTACAAGTGGAGTAGAAAAGGAGTTAGCCCACAACCAACTTCTGGCGAGGAATCGAGGCTTTTCCGATGACCCCACAACGCCACGAAGATCAACACTCACCCGTCTACCTTTCCTTAGAATTACTAGCTTGTAAGTCCCTCCAAATATTCTTTCTATCTCTTGAAAATTCTTTTTAATCAAAATCGGTATAAAGTGGAGTTACTATCGATGTTCTTTTTCTAAAGCATATAACTCCATCTTCCTTTAACTTTTGATCAAACAAATTGTAACACTTCACTTATAAGTTTAATACTCATGTCTAGAATAAATTTTATCCAAGAATCTTTTGTAAAACAATCACAATTTAATTCTTTCGTTAAAATACCATGAACTTTACATATCACATTTTAGTATGTTGTTAATACTTTACCTTTAGAAAACTTCACGGGGTAATGACCTACCCTTCACATACACACATGTTTCCATAGCACGATGTCCCTTGAGCATACTTTTATTACCATATTATATTAAAATACCATCAACTATAAAAAACGGTTTTCTTTGAATTGTATTTCAAAACCCTTTGCAAATAAGCCTCTGCAACCCTTTTTAGGGGACCCGCTATTGGATGGTGCGGATTATCGCATATTCTTGGGCTAGTAGAGCGAGATGCAGACATCCTCACGGAGTATTCGGTCTCGAAAGGTTTTTAATACGATTTTTAAGAAAAACGAAATTTTCTACTTAATAATAAAAATTAATTTTTAGTAATTATATAAATATTACAAAATCCATATATTTTCAAAATATAATAACTTTATATTTTTTTAAATAAAAGAATTACAAGTTCATCAAAATACCATCAAGATATCAATACAAGACAATTTTAAGTAAAATACCATGAACTATTCAAGTTAAGATAATTATCATTAAAATACCTCAATTCTTAAAATATATACATCCATGGAAACCCTAAAGAATATAAATAAATTTCTCGAGGTTATTTTGAACTATATTAAAAATATATTTTCATAAAACCCCCTCGAGCTGTATAAAACACTGTTAAGGACTTTAGTAAATATGGGTTTAGGTGGGATCAATTCTCTTGAGCCTCAGAGAGCCGGAGAATGTGAGTGCTTGTTTATTTAAGGTAGAAAAACTTAACGGTGTTATCAATGGTAATTGTCTTGGAAAAAGACACAAATCCTGCAGTTCATGTGCAACAGTTACCGATAACTCCCGAACTTAATTCAGGATCCAAATCAGTTCTAAGTGTCTGACTCAAGTCTGAGTCTAAATCAAGCTAGAATTCAACTTAAACCAGAATCCAATTCAAACATGAATCCAAAGTCTAACATGTATACTTGAACCTGAATCTGAATACCAGAAAGATATCAACATTCAAACATGAATTGATTTGACCGAACAATGGCTATAACTTTACTTGATTACATGACTACTTGTTTACATCCTGAACCCGATTACATGAACAACTTGTATCCACGGTCTCGGCAAGTCTGATAATTATAATCTATACAACACATCACGGGGTTAACGGGGTTGATTGGTATGGAATGTATTAATAGTAGCATGATGATGGTCACTATGTTTGGGTCAAAATTTGCACCCCTTGTTGACCAAGTCAAAATCAAGGTTAACCCCAAGCCAAGTGGGCCCAAGCCCATATCAAGTTGGCTCATACCCGAGTCGAGCCCGAACATGAAACGGCCGGCTTCCCTCATGCTGAAATAAAAAATCATGTAATAAATAATTTTGATGTAATTTTTTATACATGAATGGGCATAAAGCCAAATTTTTGTAAAGCCCATAGCTTATGTGCAAAAAGAAATGGCACATGAGCCATGGGATGGGCAAAATGCTATTTTGTAAAGCTCAAAGGGCTATATGTAAATATGTAAGCCTATATAAGGCAACATGATGATGAATAAAGGATAACACTTTTCATTCCCCTCAAAATCCAGGGTTTGTGCATCTTTCCCCTTTCTGAAGGTTCTAAATTTTCTTCTTTCTTTTGAATTAAATCAAGAGTTTTACTCTTCCTTTTCCAAAACTAAATAGTTTTTCACCATAAAACCCACAAAGGGGAGCTCAGATCTCCCATCAGATCTCGAAAAGAAGAGATTTTTAAAATCTCACATCTCTTGATCTTCAAGATCCGGCCAACAGAGGAGAAAGAAGGAGGCCCATCTCCGAAAACCCCATTTTGGGGAAGACCCAGGGCTCCAAAGAAGAACCCCTTTCATCAACTCTAAAACATCTTAGGAGTTTAACTCCACTCTAAATCCTCTTTTGGGATTTTAAATCCTATTTCTGAGACTAAAAGCCTCCCTTTTTCTCGCCGGCGCCCAAGCGCCCGAGCGCCCGGCGCCCACGTGCCGGGCACGTGGTGCGCTAGCGCTCGAGCGTCTTGCTCTCAAGCGCCTGGCGCTCAAGCGCCCAGCGCCCACGTGCCGGGCACGTGGTGCGCTCGCGCTCGAGCGTCTTGCGCTCAAGCGCCCAGCGCCCACATGCCGGGCACGTGGTGCGCTAGCGCTCGAGCGTCTAGCGCTCAAGCGCCCTGCGCCCACGTGCCGAGCACGTGGTGCGCCAGCGCCTAAGCGCCCAGTGCTCGCGTGTTAGACACGCGAGGCGCTGGCCCCAACGCATCCTTTGGATGCCCTTTCCCTTTTTCACACACACACACACACACACACACACACATACATACATACACACACACACATACTCTACAACACTGTCCCTCTCAAAAAAATTTGGGCCGGGGCGTTGCCCCGCACCCCGCAAGGGGGCTGCTCGCCCCTGACCCCCAGCCCGCTATCCGGGTAGCGGGACCCACGTAAAAACTCTGCGTAGTTCCCGATATATCCAAGCCCCCTCCAAAACAAAACACACGTACACTGCACATTGAGTTCGCATGACCAGTTTAACCCGTCAATCGGAGGTTCCCTCGCTCCAAAGACGAGGGGTAATTAATGACAACTTAGTCCGCGGCTGTCGGAGATTCGGATCACCACAATCAATAAACCCCGGCCTACCCTAGGCAGGGGGAATCTGTAGTACGCCTGACAAGCGCGTGCGTATTCCCATCTCAATGAGGTGACGAAAAACACCCTACAGATTCTGGCACGCCCGGTGGGACCTTTCTCTCCTCCCATATTTCGGGTTAAACGTTCATGCGAACTCAATCAATATACATATCGACTGCCTATACTGAAATCATGCTTCTTTGTGTAGGTTAACAATTTTCAATTGCCATCTCCGAACGCAAGTCGGTATTTGAACGACTTTCCTTGGCTCCAGCTGGGGGCAAGGCCATCAACACCGACAAAATAATAAGGCATCTCGGGCAAGCTCCAGCAGTGCCCCTGACAACTGCTCAATCGGGTATCTTCTTTAAGCTCCCCGTCAGATGACCACCACGTCGTTAAACTGGGAACAATTGACCTCTAAGTCGTTAAACTGGGAATGTAAAAAAAAGTGTGTATATATATATATATATAAACAAAAAATGTGTAAATAAAAGTAAAATAAAGAAAAGCCGAAATGATGGGGCAACTCGCAATAAAAATCAGCGAGTAAAATAAAGATGAAAAATAAAGCCGAAATGATGGGGCAACCGCGAATAAAAGCCGAAATGATAGGGCAATCGCGATCTTCGCGATAAGAAAAGCTGAAATGATAGAGCAATCGCGGTAAAAAAAGGCAAATGATGAGTCGCTCCTGGTACCATATTCCAGTGCAGCGATACAGACGCCAACCAAAATCCAATTTCCCGGCCCTACGGCCAGTCCCCAAATTGACTACCGTATACAATCCACGGGCTCAAATAATTCTCAGCATACCTATACCCCACCGTAATCACCAGCTACGCGGCCGGTCTCCGCCCTTGGAATTATGGTCCATTGGGAACACTCACTCATGTGTCCTCATGATACATGAAGAGAACAAACCTTCGTGGGATCCTTACAACTCACAAAGGAAAAACACACTTGGGAGTCCTCACGACTCCTAAGAAGAAAATACACCTACGGGATCCTTACGACTCGTAGGGAGAAAATACTTTTATGGGACCCTTACGACCTATAAAATTGAAAAGCCTTAGGTGATAGGGATCTAAACCCGTCTCCTAAGCAATCGCTTCCCAATAGGCAATGGCGAATGATGAGTCGCCCCTGGTACCATATTCCAGTGCAGCGATGCAGACGCCAGCCAGATTCCAAATCCCAAAGGTGAATGATGAGTCGCTCATGGTACCATATTCCAGTGCAGCGATGCAGACGACAGCCAGATTCCAAATCCCAACGGCGAATGATGAGTCGCTCCTGGTACCATATTCCAGTGCAGCGATGCAGACACCGGCCAAATTCCAAATCCCAACGACGAATGATGAGTCGCTCCTGGTACCATATTCCAGTGCAGCGATGCAGACGCCGACAAAGTCCCGAAATTTTTCCGGCCCTGCGGTCTGGATCATACATCCTGCGAAACCGTATACAATCCACGGGCGTAAAACAATCCCAATCTCTCCCAAGTCCTGCCGATGAGACCACATTCAAAGTCCCACCGGCGGTGAAGATTAAAAAAAAGAAGGTATGTCCACAAGCAAAATGGGCACGGATGAAAACCCAAAAGGGCCCCGTGAGTAAAAACAGCAGGACTGCCGGCGAGTTTGTGAAAACCCGAAGTGGCGCAAACTCGTGAAAAAGAGATGAAATGCACTCACAAAGTCCTCTCGACCTTGTGAGGAGAAAATTCCCACGTGAGATCCTTACGACTCACAAAAAAGCAACACACTTAGGAGTCCACCATGACTCCTAAGGAGAAAATACACTTACGGGATCCTTACGACCCGTAGGGAGAAAATGCTTTGTGAGACCTTTACAGCTCACAAAATTGAAAATTCTTAGGTGATAGGGACCTAAAACCTGTCTCCTAAGCCACCGCTTCCTGATAAGCAAGCGAAAATGATGATTCGCTCCTGTTACTATATTCCAGTGTGGCGATATTGATGCCAAGCAAAATCCAATTCCCAAATCCTCCCGGGGCAAATGATGAGTTGCTCCTGGCATAATTCCAGTGCAGCAATGCAGATGCCGACAAAAAAAAAATCCCCAAATCCTCTCATGGCAAATGATGATTCGCTCATGGTACCATATTCCAGTGTAGCGATGCTGATGTCAACCCAAATCAAATCAAACCAACAACCTCTGCGGCGGAATCATGCTCCGTCCCAGAATTTACCCCGTGTCGAAATCATGCTTCGCTTCGGGATATCTACCTTCCCTGCCGGAATTATGCTTCGCCTCGGAATCAAATCAACCAACCAGCTCTGCATCGGAGTCATGCTCCGTCTCAGAGTGTACCCCGTGTCAAAATCAAGCTTCGCCTCGGTGTATCTGCCTTCCCTGTCGGAATTATGCTTCGGCTCGGAATCAACCAACGACCTCCTCGTTGGAATTATGCTCCGCCTCGGAATCAAGTCAACTAGCAAGCTCTGCATCGGAATCATGCTTCATCTCAGAATGTGCACCCTGTGTCAAAATCATGCTTCGCCTTGGTGTATCTGCCTTCCCTGTCGAAATTATGCTTCGTCTCGGAATCAAGTCGGCCAACAAGATCTGCGCCGGAATCATGCTCCGTCTCAGAATATACCCCGTGTCGAAATCATGCTTCGCCTTGGAGTATTTACCTTCCCCGTCGGAATTATGCTTCGCCTGGGAATCAACCTCTGCATCGAAATTATGCTTCGGTCAGAATGTCTGCCGCTCGTCGGAATGATGCTCCGATCCCCTGGAATCATACTCCGCTCTTCGGAATGATGCTCCGAACCTTGGAATCATGCTCCGCCCTTCGGAATGATGCTCCGAACCCTGGAATCATGCTCCGCCCTTCGGAATGATGCTCCGAACCCTGGAATCATGCTCCGCCCTTCGGAATGATGCTCCGATCCCTGGAATCATGCTCCGCCCTTCGGAATGATGCTCCAAACCCTGGAATCATGCTCCGCCCTTCGGAATGATGCTCCGAACCCCAGAATCATGCTCCGCTCTTCGGAATGATGCTCCGATCCTTGGAATCATGCCCCGCCCTTCGGAATGATGCTCCGATCCCTGGAATCATGCTCCACCCTTCAGAATGATGATCCGAACCATGGAATCATGCTCTGCCCTTTAGAATGATGCTCCGATCCCTGGAATTATGTTCTGACTTTTCGGTATGATACCCCGACTCTGGAATTATGCTCCGCGAATCAGAATGATGCTCCGATCCCCAGGAATCATGCTCCCCGAGATGATGCTCCGCCCCTGAAATGATGTTCCACCTCGAAGTCCAACTTCAAGCTCCATCAATTTCGTGCACACAACTCATGTATGCGGTGTGCATTCATTGATGGGGGCACTTTGTTGGGGTCAAAATTTGCACCCTTAGTTGACCAAGTCAAAGTCAAGGTCAACCCCAAGCCAAGTGGGCCCAAGCCCAGATCAAGTGGGCTCATGCCCGAGTCGAGCCCGAACATGAAGCGGCCGGCCTCCCCCATGCTGAAATAAAAAATCATTAATAAATAATTTTGATGTAATTTTTTATACATGAATAGGCATAAAGCCAAATTTTTGTAAAGCCTATGACTTATGTGCAAAAAGAAATGGCACATGAGCCATGGGATGGGCAAAATGCCATTTTGTAAAGTCCAAGAGGCTATATGCAAATATGTAAGCCTATATAAGGCAACATGATGATGAATAAAGGATAACACTTTTCATTTCCCTCAAAATCTAGGGTTTGTGCCTCTTTTCCCTTTCTGAAGGTTCTAAACCTTCTTCTTTCTTTTGAATTAAATTAAGAGTTTTACTCTTCCTTTTCCAAAACTAAATAGTTTTTCACCATAAAACCCACAAAGGGGAGCTCAGATCTCCCATCAAATCTCGAAAAGAAGAGATTTTTAAAATCTCTCACTCTTGATCTTCAAGATCCGGCCAACAGAGGAGGAAGAAGGAGGCCCATCTCCGAAAACCCCATTTTGGGGAAGACCCAGGGCTCCAAAGAAGAACCCCTTTCATCAACTCCAAAACATCTTAGGAGTTTAACTCCACTCTAAATCCTCTTTTGGGATTTTAAATTCTATTTCTGGGACAAAAAGACCCCTTTTCCTCGCCGGCGCCCGAGCGCTTAAGTGCCTAGCGCCCACGTGCCGGGCACGTGGTGCGCTAGCGCTTGAGCGCCTGGCGGTCAAGCGCCCTGCGCCCACGTGCGGGGCACGTGGTGCGCTAGCGCTCTAGCGCCTGGCGCTCAAGCGCCCTGCGCCCATGTGCGGGGCACGTGGTGCGCCAGCGCCTAAGCGCCCTGCGCCCAAGTGCGGGGCACGTGGTGCGCCAGCGCCTAAGCGCCTGGCGCTCAAGCGCCCTGCGCCCAAGTGCGGGGCACGTGGTGCGCCAGTGCCTAAGCACCCAGCGCCTAAGCGCCCCCACGCATCCTTTGGATGCCCTTTCCCTTTTTCATATATATATATATATATATGTATGTATAAGTATATACATACATATACATACACACACACATACTCTACAACACTGTCTCTCTCAAAAAAATTTGGGTCGGGGCGCTGCCCCGCACCCCGCAAGGGAGCTGCTAGCCCTCTTGACCCCCAGCCCACTATCCGGGTAGCGGGACCCCCGTAAAAACTCTGTGTGGTTCCCGATATATCCAAGCCCCCTCCAAAACAAAATACACGTACACTGCACATTGAGTTCGCATGACCAGTTTAACCCGTCAATCGAAGGTTCCCTCGCTCCAAAGGCGAGGGGCAATTAACGACTGCTTAGTCCGCGGCTGTCGGAGATTCGGATCCCCACAATCAATAAACCCCGGCCTACCCTAAGCAGGAGGGATCTGTAGTACGCCTGACAGGCGCGTGCGTATTCCCATCTCAATGGGGTGACGAAAAACACCCTACACACTAAAAGACACCTACATAAACTCTCGTGCCGTTGTCCCATTGGTTTTGACAGGACCTTGTACTTACATGCTACCATAGTCCACGAGATAGTTAAACTCCTCTCGTATACACAGATACCTTTTGTACCAAGCTACAAATAACTACGTTAGAATAATAAACTGATATCTGCATAACTTAACGGTTTCCTTCCACATTACTTCTTGTATAACTTCCTTTCTTTTGGGAATTACCGAGCGCTAGTTCGCTGACGACATTCCTGTCTCTTTCTTTTTTTGGAATGTTCGTCAGGAGGACCGGACCCTCAGGAGACCGAGCCCAGCCAGGAGTCCTTGGAGCAGATTGAGGCACAACCAGACTACTACCTTACTTGTACTTACCTTCCAGTTTGTATGCCATTGTTTAGGCATTACTTTTATCATTGTACATTTCCTTTTCAAATCAGTTGTATTGTAAAGATGAATGTTAATAAAAGTTGCTGTTCATTTTATATCTCTTGTCAATTCTTATGCATTTTATATGTATTGCTTATTTACGCTTAACGTGTTTACTTCTGAATAAATACGTCACGCCCCACTTTCCAAAATACGGAATACGAGGGGTTGACAAGGCCAGCCATGCTCTATGGTCAAGAAAATATCCTCCCGTAATCACACTTCGGTTTCTAGCATTATGTGGTAATCAGTAATCAATGCACAGGTAATGAGAAATACAGTCACTACTTTTATCAACAGATATAAAACTAACCAGATAGAGATCAAGGGAAAGATAACGCTGGCGTCGATGATCTAAAAGTCCACAATATCCTCGAGGTACGACAGATCCTGATCCGAGCTAAGTCCACTTCTCACTCTAAGCATACATACTCAGGTCGTCAGAGCGACACAATAACAATATATATAAATACATATGTAAACACGTGCAACGAGGATGAACATGAAATAGTAAACATGGAGTGATGACATGAGCATGGAGTAACCGATACAGGTAAACGATAAAGCAGGTATATCGAATCAGTAATCAATGCAATGTCCATGCCATTAAACCTATCAGTCTCTAAGTATCAATGTCCAAGCCACTAAACTTATCGTCAATCTAAATGTGAGCGTCAACCACCGCAAGAGTATCCCCAACCCAAGGGTAGGCCCCAGGGGCAAGGGAACACGGGTCCGAATCACGCTCGCTAATAATCAGTAATATCACCCATACGACTCCCGAAATCGCTGTATATGCCGGTAGTGGGACTCCCGAGATTCCGTTGATCGAACTCATACTCAAACTACCCCATACCCGCGGTCTACATCAAACACCGACTATGAACCTAAATACTAGTCGCTCCATAACAAGTCTACGTGAGAACTAGAGACATGATCTCCATCATGCATGGCTCGACCGGTATCCAAGATAAATGGACAGTACTCGATGTCTTACCTATGACACTAATATATGTACATCCATAACCGTCCCATTCCAGATATAGTTACACCTATATATGTCCCATAGGCGTCGACTATGCAATAATTTAACCGATTCCGTTGATTGTGTACAAATTCGTGTCACTTCACTTATTCATTCACGCTTTAACACTAACGTACTTGCCACAATCCAATCACTAATATTTATCACTGGGTAATGTAACACGGTCACTAGGTTATCAATGTGTATGGCCACTAGTCAAATGAGAATATAACCGCTACATGATATGATGAGAATGCAATTAATTGTAATACGAATAAAATATAGCAGCCAGTGTCATACCACTCGCAAATTTACTATAAGCTACACGTGCAGAATTAAGCAAAATAATATAAAAGGGGTAAGCAGTATGTTTAATTATCTATCCATAAAAATTGGTTTCGCATCAATCGGATTTTAGGTTTTCTAGTTATGGTCATTTCATTTTAAGTGTTTACTGCTGGAAATCCAATTTATGAACCGGAAGTCCATTTCGTAACACGTTTTACTCCTAATTTGGAGCATAATTAGGCAATACTGAAGTTGGATAATATTTAGGTTTATCAGTTAGGTTCCAACGTACTAGACGGATCGATAATATCCATAGTGTACTGGGAGTTATGCATTATATAATTTCGGGATATACGTTCTGTCCCAGCTTTGGACAGTAATATGTACCGATGGTTTAAAATGTGATTAAAATAGCAACGAAGATAAAAACAAATGAAACAACTTTCAATAGTTAGCTAATAGATTTATATTCGCCACGGTATACGGTTCCGCATAATATCATTTTCACACAGAGATATAAAAGCATTTCTAATCAAGTGTTGGAAAGCAGTGCTGCTCTGGACTGCGGTCCAGAGCCGCACTCCCGAACAGTTTCCATCACCATTTGAAATAAAAATAGATTATAACTTATATAGGGTTCTAGGTTGTCGAGTCGGCTTTGATTTAAGCCCTCAAACACAACAATCCGGAGTATAAACAATTTACTATGATTTTCACAAAATTCAGGTATATAAATTTTTAGACTTGACGGATCTAAATGGGGATGACATTTCACGGTGTTAAAGTCCGTATTTTCAATCCAACTCTTTACACGTTATTCATTATCACTACAGGAATCTAGTAGTCATAAATTCCGCCACATTTGATTTGGGTTTTCACATAAGGTTTGCATCGAACGCCTAAGGTAAACATTCGGCATCAAGCAAAAACACACGTTTTCCTTATCTACTCGAAACTAGTTGTTATCTCTAAAATTTTCATGTAATATCAGCCTGGTCATAAGTCCTAGTTGGGCTTCCTCAACACCATTTGTACAAATGCTCGCTATTGTGTTCGAATTCACGATTTAATTATATCTATAACTAATCACAATATTAATCGTATCATGATAAGCAAGTTGTGAAACTTGCCTGACGACGATGATCGGCGACACGACAGCAGCGAACGGTGATGAATGGCATGGCACGTTGCATGCACGGACTAGGCACGATACGAAAACTCGAAAAGTTTGGCCACGGCTTGAGCTCGGTGTGGCTTCGAGGCTTAGACTCGGCTTGTAGCTCGGGTCGGCGATGGTGGAGCTCGATTGATGGAAACGGGGCTGTTGGGTACGGAAGCAAGGGTCTCGGGGTCGGTGAACGTTGGAGACGGTGGCCGGAGCTGTAGTGGGCACGGTGGTCGGTGATGATGAGGGAGCTGAGGTTGTTACGGTGGAGGGTGCAGTGATGGTGCAGAGGTGTCGAGGTGGCAGTGGTGAGGAGGTGGTGGCGATCTCGACGGCGGGGCGATCTCCGGCGAGGAGGGTGTGCAGGCGAAGGTTTTGTGCCGGGTCGGGTGATGGTTGCAGGCTCGGGGATCTTGTCGGAGGTGAAGTGGAGGGGGGAGAGAGGGAGAAGAGATGATGGCAGTGAGCAGGTGAGGCCGACGACGGCGAGGTAGTGACAGCGAGGTGCTCGGCGGTGAGGGCAGAGGCGAGGTCAGGGCTGTGGGTTTGGGGTGCAGTCGAGGTTTTCCTTGGTTGAATTCGAGAAAGAAGAAGGAGTGGCGGTGAGGTAGTCGACGACGATGAAGGTGGAGACGGCGACGGCATCACGCGGAGGGAAGGGCGGCGACGAGCATGGGTTCGAAGGTAGCGGGGTTGCTCGGGGTTGGGTCGTCGGGGACGGGGGCGATGAGGAGAGGTGAGGTCGAGGAGATGAGGAAGCGACGTTGTGAGATGGCGAAGCGAAGGCAGGCGGCGCATGGGTTCAAGTTTCGCGGAGGAGGGAAGAAGGCGAGAAGAAGAATTTAAGAACGAGGAAGTGAGGTGAGAATAGGGAAGAGAGAGAGTGTGTGAGAATGAGGGGAGAGAGAGAGTGGCTAATTGAGAGAGAGAGAGAGAGAGAGTTATGAGTGAATATAATAGGATATAAATGAGAAATTAAGTGGGAGGTGAGAGAGTGTGGGGGCATGGGTTTGGAATTTAGAACATGAAGGTTTAATGGTAGTTAATAGGATTTAAGAATTGGATTTTTAAAATGGGCTCACAGGTTTAAAACTTCATACAAAATCAAGTAATACCTACTAAAACCCATATCTAAAAATTTAATACTAATTAGAATTGGCTACAGACAATTAATATCGAATAATTAAAATTAACAACAATTGATGACCATTAATAGAATTTAATTAAAACAAATTAATAACATGAAGGAGTATATGGTATGGGTCTTAGAAAACAATAGGAAAAATGGTTAAAATAAAAATAAATAAATTAGAATATGTAATTTTATTTAAATAAATAGTATAACAGGTACTGGGTATTACAATACGTTGCGTGCCCGTCACGACTCCTTCTCCGTACACTGGGAAGCGGGGCATGAAAGAGCATCATTCCGAGGTGCGAAGTATAATTCCGGGGTCGGAGCATCATTCCGAGGTGCAGAGCATAATTCCGGGGCTTAGAGCATGATTCCGACATGGGATAGGTATATCCTGAGACGAAGCATAAATCAGACGCAGGTTTCCGGGATGAAACATAATTCTGACATGGGATATGTGTATCCTGAGACGAAGAGTAATTCCAGCACAAGGTAGACATTCTGAACAAAACATAGTTCCGATGCAGAGCTTATTGGTTGTCTTGATTCCGAGACGGACCTTAATTTTGACGGGGAGGGAATTGGTTGACTTGATTTCGAGACGGGGCTTGATTCCGATGGAGAGGTCGTTGGTTGACTTAATTTGGTTCCCGTTTTGACAACGTGGAGGTCGATATTGCCCTTTTACGACTTGGACGATCGGTGCTGCCATTTTTGCAACTTGGACGGTCGACGCTGCCATTTTTGCGATTTGGATGGTCGGCGCTGCCATTTTTACGACTTAGACGGTCGGTGCTGCCCTTTTAGCGAGGTGGACGGTCGGTGCTGCCCTTTTAGCGACGTGGACGATCGGTGTTGCCATTTTTGCGACTTGGATGGTCGGTGCTGCCCTTTTAGCGACTTGGTCGGTCGGTGTTGCCATTTTAGCGACGCGGATGGTCGGTGCTGCCTTTTTTGCGACGTGGATGGTCGGCGCTGCCCTTTTAGTGACTTGGACGGTTGGCGCTGCCATTTTTGCGACTTGGACGGTGGGCGCTGCCATTTTTAAGACTTAAACGGTCGGCGCTGCCCTTTTTATGACTTGGACCGTCGATGCTTTCCTTTTTGCGACTTGGACCGTCGATGCTGTACTTTTAGCGACTTGGACGGTCGGTATTTGATTTGACTTGCTCTGCTTCTTACAATGTCAGTTATTGGATTTGAATTGCTCCGCTTTCTACGGTGTCAGAGTTGGATTGACTTGCTCCACTTTCTGCGGTGTCAGGATTCGACTTGTTTCCGAGGTAGGGCTTGATTTCGCTAGGGAGGCCATTGGTTGACATGATTCCGAGGCGGAGCTTGATTCCGGCGGGGAGGTCGTTAGTTGTCTTGCTGATTTGAATTGATTTGGGAGTTTCTTATCCGTCCAGCGGGGCTTCTGAACCTGGGACTTGGAATTTGGATTTTTGTTTGGCATCAACATCGCTATACTGGAATATGGTACCAGGAGCGAATCATCATTTGCCGTAGAGAACATGGGATTTGTGTTGGCATCAGCATCGCTACACTGGAATATGGTACCAGGAACGGATCGTCATTTGCTATGAAAGAATTTGGGGATTTTGGTTTTGGTTTGGCATCAGCATTACTACACTAGAATATAGTACTATGAGCGAATCATCATTTGCCATGAGGATATTTCCCCCCGTTCCCAGTTTAACAACTTAGGGGTCATCTGTTCCCAGTTTAATGACTTAGAGGTCATCTGTTCCCAGTTTAACGACTTAGGGTCTATTAGATCGAAAGTTTAGAATTTTGGGGTTGGCGACATCAGCGTTTCTAACACTAGAGCACGGTACCAGGAGCAATTCATCATTTGCCTTTGCCTGTTAGGGAGCGATGGCTTAGAAGACAGGTTTAGGTCCCTATCACCCAAGGCTTTTCAATTTTATGAGCCGTAAGGGTGCCATAGAAGTATTTTCTTTCTACGAGTCGAAAGGATCTCGTAGGTATATTTTCTTCTTAGGAGTCGTGAGGACCCCCAAGTGTGTTTTTCCCTTGTGAGTCATAAGGATCTCACGAAGGTGTTTTCTTATAACTCGAGAGAATCTCGTAAGCTTTGTTCTCCTCATGTACCGTGAGCACATGAGTAGGTTTTTCCTAAATGGAGCATAATTCTATGGGCGGAGCTGGCTGCGGGGCTTGTGATTGCGGTGATGCATGGGTGTGATGAGGATTATTTGAGCTCGTGGATTGTATACGGTAGACAATTTGGGGACTGGCCGTAGGGCTTAGAGAACTTGGGGGATTTGGAATTTTGTTGGCGTCTGTATCGCTAACACTGGAATGTAGTACCAGGAGCGACTCATCATTCACAGTTTGGGAATTTTAAATATTTATTTGTATACAAGTTTTTTACTACGATTTCTCTATTATTTCAGCTTTTCTTATCACGAAAATCGTGATTGCCCTATCATTTCGGCTATTTATTCGCGGTTGCCCCATCATTTCGGCTTTTTTTATTTATGTACAAATTTTTTTTACGCTCCGAGTTTAACGACGTAAAGGTCATCTTTACTGCCTGAGCTCGATTCTGCAGAAACCACGGGCTCCTTTGGCTTAATGGTCTGAGTGGGCTCTTCATCATCTGGACCGAGCCGATGTTGGATGGAAACAACCATGTCATCGTCATGGCTATAAGGCGTAAGAGGACTTATTCCTCTGGGCTCCATCATGTAGACCGTATGGGTTGTGTACCCGTCGACTGCTTCTTCATTGTCAATGTTGCTCGTTTGGCTTTTGGTTTGTTGCCTTGGTCCGCTCTTTTCAGAGAAAGGCATACGACTGAGGACAGCAGGGTCCCGAAGGGCTTCGGTCTCTGTTTGTATGAAATTGGCGGTCACAGCTTGATTGTTTGCTAACACGCGTTTAGACAGTTCTATCCCTCCTGCCTTGTATTGCGTTTCGACCACCCAATCTTTAATGACAAAGCAGTCTTCAATAGCATGACCTATCACTCTGTGACAAGGGCAATATTTGGGGGCGCCGGTCATATTTTCTTCTTACGGTCTCTTTGATTCTGGTAATTGTAGACCATTTTTAGGGCATTTTTGAATATTTTACAGACTTTGTCTCTTATGAAGGAATATACCTTATCTAGATTCTCTTTCAGTGGAGATTCTCCTCTCTCACCCAACACCAGCGTCCGAGGCTGGTTGGCATTAGGCCCGCTCATCTCTCGCTTATTTCGGTTAACCGAAGTGTTAAAAGATCCAACATTATCAGAATTTCCGCCTTTACGATTATCGTCCTTTCGGTTTCTCCAGGATTTATTGCTATTTTGGGAATCCGAGAAAGATTCCTGCTTTGAGCGCTCCAACATTTGAACTTTCTTGGTCAGTTCTTGGAACGTCTCGAGACCCGCAGTACATAAAAAAGGATTCATCCGGGTGCTGAGATTTCTGATGAGGAGATTGACGGATTGGTCTTGTTCTAATAGTGGTTCACATTTGACGGAGAGATTGCGCCATCGAGTTATAAAATCCGTGCTACTTTCGTTGTTCTTTGGTTTGGTCCTTACGAGCTCGGCAATGGTGATCTTATCGCTGACACTCATAAACCTTTGCCGAAACAGAGATTTCATTTGAACGAAAGTAGTAACGGAGCCATCCGGTATGCTCGCATAACAGTCGAAAGAGATATTGGTTAAGCAATTGACAAACTGGCGTAGGAGAAGCACATCATTGCCCTCAGTATTCCCGCATGAGACTTTAAAGTGAGCGATGTGCTGATTCGCATTTCCCGTCCCATCGAACCTTCCGAATTTAGGGATGACACAGCCACCAGAAAACTCTACCTGATCATACTGAATAGGATATGGTCTCCTACTACTGCTGACATCTTTTTGCGCTTCAGTTTCGGCTATCGATATTTTGAATTTGTTGGCGATTAAATCCATGATTTGATCTTGAGTTAGTAGATTGATGTCGTCAATAGTCAAGACATTTCCCGAGATAGAATGCGGCAGACTTTCATGCGGGTCGCCCACCTTTGGATTTGAGGGAATAAGCGTTGGCTGCTTCGGGACATTGTTTCCCGGTTCATGAGCAGTGCCATGCGCTTGATTGAGTGGCTGAGAGGCAACTTGGGTCGTGAGCTGTAAGATGACATCTGTCAAGTCGTCAATCTTCGAGTAGAGCTTGGCCATCTCCTTGTCTTTGTTTCTGAGCTGTTTTCGGAGCTCTTGGAGGAGTTCCTGCTCTACGGTCCTAGGATGGAAAGTCGGCTCTTCTTCGCTATCCGAACTAGATTCCACGTAGACTGAGGGGTCCTTTTGCTTATCAGCCTCATCGAGGAGGTTTTCATCATCCTGAGGAGGAGGCCGATCTTGGGAAGGGGCAGCCACATTCAAGACAGGTTGGGCTTGAGATGTAGTGGCCCCATCCTCACTCTTGCTGCGTGTTCCTACCATGTAGACAATGTGGACCACATATACAGCCATCTCTTTGTCTCTGGCGGCTGATTGTTCGGACCGTCGTCGTGGCCCTTCCTTTTCGGGAAAGGACAGGTGACTAAGGACGGTTGGCCTGACTGGGTCCTTAGGCGGCACGATCTAGATTGCAGTTTTCCTGACTCTCGCAGTCATGACATTCTCCTGGACCAATTTCAGCGGTTCAAAGGAGTTAGCAAGCTTTACAGCCGATTTAGTTGTTGTACGGGGTAACCCTGTTCTTGGAACTTCATGAAGTTCAGCCTAGCAGGAGCCCTGGCCCTTTTGTTGGCTCTGTATCTGAGCCTTTTCTGTGTTTGCTTCTTGATTTTGAGGGCTTAGCGGGCATCCGTTATCCAGGAAGCCATCATGAGTCGATTGACGGGGAGCTTAGAAAAGATACCTGTTCGAGCAGTTGTCAGGGGCACCGCTGGAGCTTATCCAGGATGCCTTATTGCTTTATTGGTATTGATGGCCTTTCCCCCAGCTGGAGCAACGGAGAATCGTTCGGAAAAGGATTTGTGCTTAGGTCGAGGTGCCTCCGTGACCATGACATTTGGCATTTTCCTTTTTTAAGCCGGTTTATTTGTCACCGGGGCTTGAGGAGAAGGGATGGCATTAGCTGGTACGAACAAAATAGAGCCAAATGGTAGCAGCGGCTCCTCCCACTGTCGCCCAAGACTGGCCGGGAGGATCGTCCTTCCATCTTCATCGTGTAGGAGATGGGAGCTGTGTTGAGAGCTAAGCTTGTTCTTGGAGACATTTTGGTTGCGTCCGAAGATTGCAATTAGAACATGTTAACCTGCACAAAGAAACATGATTTCAAGACAGGCAATCGATGTATATGTTGATTAAGCTCGCATGGATATTTAACCCAAAAAATGTGAGGAGAGAAAAGGTCTTACCGGGCGTGCTAGAATCTGTAGGGTGTTTTTCGTCACCCCATTGAGATGGGAATGCGCGCACTTGTCAGGCGTATACAAATTTCCCCTGTCTAGAGTAGACCGGGGTTTATTGATTGTGGAGATCCGAATCTCCGGCAGCCGCGGACGAAGCTGCCGTTAATTACCCCTCGCTTTTGAAGCGAGAGAATCTCCGATTGACGGGTAAAAATGGTCATGCGAACTCAATGTGCAATGTGCGTGTGTTGTGTTTTGAAAGGGACTTGGAAATATCGGGGGGCTCGCAGAGTTTACGGGGGTCTTGCTATCTGGGGGAGGTATTTTTAGTGGGGAACGTTTGAAAAAAGAGAGAAGTGATGAGCGTTCTAAGGACGCGTGAGACAACACGTGACCGTTGAGCATCAGCGGGTCACGCGCACGGCGTGCGGGCGCTGGACACTAGCAGGTCATACACGCGACCGCTAGAAACACCAGCGAAAGAAGGGGTTTAGCCCCTGGGTTGGGAGTTGAACTCCCGAGAGATCTTGGAGTTAAATTCTTAGGGAAGAAATTGGATGTGGATTTGGAGTTAAACTCCCAAAAGGCTTGGATTTGGAGTTAAATTTCTAAAAGTTCTAGATTTGGAGTTAAACTCTTTTGAGGATTTAGATCTTGGAGTTGAACTTCTCAAAGATTTAGATCTTGGATGGCCAAAGAAGCTCCATTTTCATCCTCTTCGAGCGTTGGACTCCCCTAACATGGTGTAACACCCTAGTGTATTTATACTATATTTATTTTGGATATTTCAAATCTTGCGGTAAAATTCTTGATTATTATTGCTTTTGGGTTGCGGGTGGTTCATTTAGCAATTATGGTTTGTATCCGACCTGACCCTCATGTTTGAAACCCACCATGGTTCAAGATTACATCAAATAATTACTAGTACAGAGTATCTGTGCAAATCTAGATATTATACATATATAATATATTTTAGTATCCGCATATCTTTTAATAATACAAAACAAAAACCAAATAATATATTTTATATCCAGCCTTGCACGTCATCGTACCCCATATCATGTGGTTGCATCCATATATCATGTCCATGTCCTACTTGTTAAAACAGACTCGTTTTGATCGCTACGTATATTATCCATACTTGGGGGTATACATTTTTATTGACAGGATATCGTATTGTGGTTTAAACTTTTACGTATATTCTCCATATTTAAAAACGAGATTTTTAGAAGGAACACGGGCAATATTCGGAGTAATATGATATTATCTGTAAAAACCTAATATATATATATATATATAATAATAATAATAATAATAGAGAATAATGGATGAAAGAGGCCATAGGAGGGAATTTCCTCCTATGGCGTCGAAAAAGTATGCCCTCCGTCGTATTTTTCGATGATCGGAATCCATCATCTTCATCGTTATCATCTAATATGTGGGTACGCCGAATTTCATGTGATTCTACAACTTTTTCACCGTTGATTTAGCAATGTAAAAAGTTCTATTGTCGGTAAACCATTAATTTTGAACTCACTAATTCAATGGAGAAAAAGTTGCAGAATCACATGAAATTTGTTGTACCTATATTTTAGATGATAACGATGAAGATGATGGGTGCCGATCGTCGGAAAACACGATGGGGGGCGTACTTTTTCGACGCCATGGGAGGAAATTCCCTCCTATGGCATCTTTCCTCCATTATTCTCAATATTATAACTAATAATATACCAACTGTTAAATATATAATATATTAATTAAACTAAAATGTTAAACTAACTTTCTCTCTCTCTCTTTTTCTCACGTCTTTCTCTCTCTCTCTCCCCCTCTCCCCCCCTCTCTCTCAGTCTCTCTCTCTAACATTTTCTCTCTCTATATATATACAATAAATATATATATATTATAATAATTTATAAGAAAACCCACAACTCTCTCTCTCTCTCTCTTCCTCTCATTCTTTTCCCCGTGAGAAAAACCCAAAACCTTAACCCACACTCGCCGCAACCGTTGCCGCCGTTCACCCCTCGACCTCGTCCTCACCATCACTGCCCTCTCTCCTCGTCACCACCATCTCCACCTCCTTTCCTCTTCTCCTTCCCGAGCACCCCTGCACCTTCCTTCCCGACGCCGAAGCCTTAACCCAACACCCCCACCGGCAACCATCGCC
This sequence comes from Agapanthus africanus, assembly GCA_030015575.1. Lineage (NCBI taxonomy): Eukaryota > Viridiplantae > Streptophyta > Magnoliopsida > Asparagales > Amaryllidaceae > Agapanthus > Agapanthus africanus. Next base: position 87,888,401 of record JASDDO010000028.1, on the reverse strand, counting down.
GCCGTTCGTCCTCGTCCCTCGTCTTCACCTCCTCACCTCCCAGCAACACCTCAGACCACCACCACCACCAACGCTACACTTTCTGTCACGTCTCGCTTCCCAATAGACGGAAACGATGACGTGGCAAGCCCGCAACGTACTTACTATGAAATAAATACGTTAAGCGTAATTAAGAAATATAAAAATGAAAAAGAATGACAAGAGTAATAAAATGAAACAACAACTTTATTTACATTCAACTTTACATACAACTGTCTGAAAATAAAAAATACAATAAACAAAACAATGCCTAAACAATGGCATACAGAAAATAAGTGCAGGAAGAATTAGTAGTCAGGCTGAGCTGTAAGCTGGTCCAAGTCTTCCCGACTCGGCTCTATCCTCAGAGTTCGGTCCTCCTGATGAACATTCCAAAAAAAGGAAAACAGAGAGGAATGTCATCAGCGAAGCGCTCGGTAAGTCCCAAAAGAAACAAGAGAAAATAGTATATCATGTGAATAGGAACTAAAAGAACAAAAGATAGGTAAAATTGTATATGCTCATCTGCAGGTATATGATACTTATTCTAACGTGGTTATTTGTAGTTTGATAAAGAAGGTATTCATGTATACAAGAGGAGTCCATCTTACCCCGTGGACTATGGTAACATGCAGTAGAAGGCCCCGTCATAACCCACGAGACAACGGCACGTGAATTCATGTAGGTGTTTTTTAAAGTGATCTCTCGTGCCACGATATACGTTCTGTACCAATTTACCTCTTTATCCCCGTGTATTGTATTGTATAGATTAAGATTACAGGTCTTGGCCGAATCCATAGATATAAAATATTCAGGTTCATGTTCAAGATGTAATCATATGTTCAAGTAGTCATGTCGAGTTTATGTCAAATTATAACCATGGTTCGGTCAAGTCGAGTCAAGGATACAAGTTTGAATTTGATGTTTGAATTCAAGTATTCAGGTTCATGATCAAGTATTCAAGTTCGTGTTTGATTTTGGATTCTGATTTGAGTTTGGACTCAGTTTGAGTCAGAAACATGTGAACGTATTTAACTCTTGACTTTTTTAAGTTCGGAAGTAATTGGCAACTGCTGCATATGGACGGCAGGATTTGTGTCTTTTCCCAAGACAATTGCCATTGATAACTCCGTTAAGTTGTCTAACCTGAATAGGCAAGCGCTCACTTTCTTCGGCTCCCCGGGGCTCAAGAGAAATGATACCGCTTAAGCCAATGTTAATTCTATAGTCCTTACAGTATTGTTTGCATATCTCGAGGGGGTTTTATGAAAAATATTTTAATATTATTATAAAAATAACTTCTAAGGTGATTTACAAGCTTTAGAGTTTTCATGGGCATGTAATTTAATTATTTGGGTATTTTAATGATAAAAACCTAGCTTTTAAAAGTTTATGGTATTTTCTTGAAAACTAGCCTTTTTGGTAAGTTGATGGTATTTTATTAACATTTTAATCTTTCATTTTAAAAAATATAGTTTCATAATATTTTTTTATTGAAAATACGGATTTATAATTTTTATATAATTTTTCAAAATTAGTTTTGTTTAGAAAATTCGCATTTCTTAAATAACCGTATTTTATTTCTTTTCGAGATCGAATACTCCGCGAGGAGCTCTGCATCTCGCTCTAATATCCCAAGGATGTGCGATAATCTGCACCATCCATTAGCGGGTCCCCTAACGAAGCTTGTAGAGGCGTATTTGCCAAGAATTACAAAATACCGCTTCAAAAGAAACCCGGTTTTAAAAGATGTGGTATTTTAATGAAAAGCATATCTTTGAACCAAACATACATATATATAGGTATCGTGCTATAAAACCAAAGTGTGCGTGTGGGGTAGGTCGTTACCCCGTGAAGTTTTCCTAAAGGTATTGTTTTAACCAATATCGAAAAGAGGTGCTAATAAAGTTCAAGGCATTTTAATGAAAAAGTTCGTTTATGTTTATTTCACATGAAAATTTTGGTTAAATTCGAAGCTAAAGATTTGTAATCGAAGTTACAAATAGAGTGGTAACATTTGTTTGACCAAGGTATAAAGGAAAAGGGAGTTTAAAATTTAAAAAGAAAATGTATCGGAAATAACTCCACTTTACCGATATCTTTTTAGGAGATAAATTGAGATGAAAAGGAAGAGGGATGAGAGGGACTTACGGCTTGGTAATACCGAGAAAAGGGTAAGGAAGAAGGGAGGGGGATTCGTGGTATCGCGGAAGCTCCGGAAACGGTTTCGATCTTCGACGGAAGAAGCTTGGTTGCTAACTCCACTTGCACTTAGGAACTTTTGAGGTGATTTTGCTAGAAATTTTCAGAATGGAGGGAAGTTAGGGCATGTGGTGGTATTTATAGTAGAGAATTAGGGTTTGGAAATGAAAATTTTGGATTAAAAAGCATTAAAAATGTGTTAAATAGTGAAATGAACGGTCTCTGTTTGATTGCAGGGAAATCAAACAGTGCATGTAACGACTCTAAAATTCCTATATCTTCGTATTAATAAAATACTGTATTTGTATATTTTTATTTCCATGTTATTAGTTATATTTAATCCCTTCATCTATTTTTCACATCTAAGTATTTTCTAAAACTCATTTCTATTTACCCAAACTTATTCTTTAAGCCTAATTCCATTCTTTTCATTCCCAATCTCTTAAGCCCAAAAAGCCTACTTTCTTTTCAAACAACCGCATATATTTAATTCTAATTAAATATATGCATGGACAATCTTGTTGCTCATTGGTAAGACCTTGCACTGCTGAACCAAGCCACCAGAGTTCAAATCCCAAACCCCACATTATTTTTAATATTGATTTTTTAAACCTTTAGAATACCAAGGATTTACACATGTATATCTCACAAAAACCCCACTACACCCAAAAATGTAACATTGCCAGAGGATAGATGAACCGTCGGGGGGGATTCCGGCCGCCTGACTCGGCCGGAAATCGGCCAACTCGGCCTCGACTCGGCTGACTCAGGCCTTCGACCGAGTCACGGCCGAGTCAGCCGATTCCGGCGACGACCCCAACATGAAAATTGTGTCTTTTCACATTCCCTACACACCTGTATAATTTATCTCATCAGACCATTTCCAAAGCTCGTTTAAAACCATAACTACTCCACTCTTAATACATTTTTAATACATTTTTTACATTTTTCATTTTAATCTTTCAGCTACCCTAAACCCTAGCCTAACCCTATAAATACAACCCCTAAAAACTACCCCCTCACCACAAAATTATGAGCCAACTCTCAAGAAATTCCTAGAAACCCTAGTGTGCATTTGAAGTGAGCAAAGGGGCGAAATTCCGGCGAACTTTCGATGGCGATACGAGGAGTTTCCGGCGATGAAACGACGCACCGGGGATTCACCTCTCTACCTCTATCCTCCCTCTTTCTTGTTAACCTGTAAGTCCCTATCCCTCTTTTCTATTCTTTTTTCTACAAATACGGAATTACAAAACCCGACGGAATCGGAACAAATCCGATGTCCGATTCGGTTTTTTCCTAAAACCTCACTTTTCTTTAATACAATTATACTAGAACCAATTCATGTTGACTATTAAACACTAACTAATCATATTAAACAAGTTCTATATCAAAAATAATTGTTATTTCCATTTTACCGTATTTTTTTCATTAAATTACCACATAGTTTCATTTCTACATTTAAACCATCAAAACTTTGTTATACCTTTAAGTATATCACGAGGTAATGACCTACCTCCTCACACACTCATATGAAACACAGCACAATACTTTCGGGAACATAGAATACAGGAAAACGACACATTTTCATTTAAATACCATTACTAATAAAACCATTTTCTAAACGATTTAGTATTTACACAATTCTTTGCAAAGTACCGCTACAACCCAATTTGGGGAACCCGACTGGGATGGTGCGGATTATCGCACATCCCTGGGCTTAGTAGTGCGAGATGCAGACCTCCACAAGGAGATTCGATCTCGAAAAATTTAAAATACGAAAATCTTAAGAAAATGAGATTTCTAGAATTATAATATATATTAAAATTTATTTTTATAAATAAATATATATGTAATATCAAAATACCTATTTTTGTTATAATATAAATATTCAAACTTTTCCAAATCGAAGAATCATTTTACATTAAAATACCATGAATTCCATACAAGTCAATATTGTAAATAAATACCCTTTATTATGAAATTAGGATATTTTCACTAGAAATATCACAACATAAAATCAACATTCATTACAACTCTAAAGACGATTAATAAATACTTGGGGTGTATTTTGAAAACTATACAAAAGTATTTTTACATAAATCCCCCTCAAGTTCTGTAAATTACAATAAGGACCCTAGCAAACATAGGTTTAAGCGGGACCAATCTCTTGAGCCTCAGGGAGTTGGAGAAGTGGGTGCTTGCATATCTAAGGTAGACAACTTAACAATGGTGTTATCAACACGGTAGTCGTTTTTGAAAAAGACACAAATCCTGCCGTCCATGTGCAGCGGTTACCGATAATATCAAAACAATCAGGACTTCAATTTACTTTTCTAATTGTCCGACTCAGATGAGTCTCTTTACTTGAATATAATTCAAGTACAATCTACAATCTATAATCTATAATCTACAATATTACAATTCAACATTCTATATATTCAATCTATCAATCTATACAATTTGACTGAACCGAACCATGGATATACATTCCATTTACATGATTCTCCAGTTACATCCATTTACCTGATTCTACAGTTACATCCGTTTAATGATATCATGGTTTCGGTAAGTCATCCAATTATACAATCTACATTACAATACAATTCAAGTTACACTACAATTACAATACAAACAATACAATCAAGATAACACGGGGTTTAAGGGGTAGACTGGTACAGAAGGTGTTAAAAGTGGCACGAGACTGCAAGATTTAATACGTAATTACAGCCATGCCGTTGTTCCGTGGTATTATCGACAAAGCCTTGTACTCTATATTCCGTTTGCACTGGTCTCTAGTATATAGAGACCCCTCTCGTATACACTGGCATTCTTCTGTACCAAGCTACAAACAACAGCGTTAACACAACATTATAACAATAAACTACAACTTTAAGAGCTATCTTCTTATTCTGTCTATTCTATTTCTCCTTTATTTTTGGGACTTACCGAGCGATCCGTTCGCTGACGACATTCTCTTCTTTTTTCTTTGAATGTCGTCAGGTGATCTGGACATTCCTGAGATCGAGGCCATGCTGAAGACTTGGACCACTTCGTTGAAGACCCAGAGCTTTAGTTCACTGTACACTTTCATTTTCAGTGCTTTTCCTTTTCTGTTATGCCATTGTTTAGGCATTGCTTTATTTCAGTTGTATTTACATTTCCATGCATTGTACAGAAAGAATGTGAATAAATAAATTTGCTGTTTTATTATATCTTGTCTCTTGTGATTTTACTTTTATATTGCTTAGATATGCTTAGCGCATTTACTTCAGAGTAAATATGTAGCGGCCTCGTCGCGTCCTTTGCCCGTACACTGGGAAGCGGGGCGTGACGGGTTTTGTTGGTGGCACATGCGGGTCTGAGCTGTATGAAACTCTATCATGCAGTTATGTTCTGCGTGAACAACCTAAGCAATATAACACAAGAACCAGCAACTAAAACATTCTTTACAATCATGTTCCTTGAATTTTACAATTTCATATCTTTGAATATGTCCTAACCCAAAATTCCTTCACCTCTTTTACAATCATACCAAAACCTTCGCATTCTTTCATTCCTTCACATATTTTCATACACTATCAAGTACTTCTATCACCAAACTTTTCTTGAATCCGTTACACTTTCCTTTTACAAATTTCGAGGACGAAATTTTTATAAGGAGGGTAGAATGTAACGACTCTAAAATTCCTATATCTTCGTATTAATAAAATACTGTATTTGTATATTTTTATTTCCATGTTATTAGTTATATTTAATCCCTTCATCTATTTTTCGCATCTAAGTATTTTCTAAAACTCATTTCTTTTTACCCAAACTTATTCTTTAGCCCAATTCCATTCTTTTCATTCCCAATCTCTTAAGCCCAAAAAGCCCACTTTCTTTTCAAGCAATCGCATATATTTAATTCTAATTAAATATGTGCATGGACAATCTTGTAGCTCATTGGTAAGACCTTACACTGCTGAACCAAGCCACCAGAGTTCAAATCCCAAACCCCGCATTATTTTTAATATTGATTTTTTAAACCTTTAGAATACCAAGGGTTTACACGTGCATATCTCACAAAAACCCTACTACATCCAAAAATATAACATTGCCAGAGGATAGATGAACCGTCGAGGGGATTCCGGCCGCCTGACTCGGCCGGAAATCGGCCAACTCAGCCTCGACTCGTCCGACTCAGGCCTTCGATCGAGTCACGGCCGAGTCGGCCGATTCCGGCGACGACCCCAACATGAAAATTGTGTCTTTTCACATTCCCTACACACCTGTATAATTTATTTCCTTAGACCATTTCCAGAGCTTTTTTAAAACCACAATTACTCCACTTTTATTACATTTTTAATACATTTTTTACATTTTTCATTTTAACCTTTCACCTACCCTAAACTCTAGCCTAACCCTATAAATACAACCCCTAAACACTACCCCCTCACGCCAAAATTCTGATCCAGCTCTCAAGAAATTCCTAGAAACCCTAGTGTGCATTTGAAGTGAGCAAAGGGGAGAAATTCCGGCGAACTTCCGACAGCGATACGAGGAGTTTCCGGCGACGAAACGACGCACCGGGGTTTCACCTCTCTACCTCTATCCTCCCTCTTTCTTGTTAACCTGTAAGTCCTTATCCCTATTCTCTATTCTTTTTTCTAAAAATACGGAATTGCAAAACCCGACGGAATCGGAACAAATCCGATGTCCGATTCGGTTTCTTCCTAAAACCTCACTTTTTTAATACAATTATGCTAGAACCAATTCATGTTGACTATTAAACACTAACTATTCATATTGAACAAGTTCTATATCAAAAATAATTGCTATTTCCATTTTACCGTATTTTTTCATTAAATTACCACATAGTTTCATTTCTACATTTAAACCATCAAAACTTTGCTATACCTTTAAGTATATCACGAGGTAATGACCTACCTCCTCACACACTCATATGCAACATAGCTCAATACTGTCGGGAATATAGAATACGGGAAAACGACACATTTTCATTTAATAAAACCATTTTCTAAACGATTTATTATTTACACAAATCTTTGCAAAGTGCCGCTACAACCCAATTTGGGGAACCCGACTGGGATGGTGTGGATTATCGCACATCCCTGGGCTTAGTAGTGCGAGATGCAGACCTCCGCAAGGAGCATTCAATCTCGAAAGATTTAAAATACGAAAATCTTAAGAAAATGAGATTTCTAGAATTATAATATATATTAAAATTTATTTTTATAAATAAATATATATATGTAATATCAAAATATCTATTTTTGTTATAATATAAATATTCAAACTTTTCCAAATCAAAGAATCATTTTACATTAAAATACCATGAATTCCATACAAGTCAATATTATAAATAAATACCCTTTATTATGAAATTAGGATATTTTCACTAGAAATATCACAACATAAAATCTGCATTCATTACAACTCTAAAAATGATTAATAAATACTTGGGGTGTATTTTGAAAACTATACAAAAGTATTTTTACATAAATCCCCTCAAGTTCTGTAAATTACACTAAGAACCCTAGTAAACATAGGTTTAAGCGGGACCAATCTCTTGAGCCTCAGGGAGCCGGAGAAGTGGGGGCTTGCATATCTAAGGTAGACAACTTAACAATGGTGTTATCAACACGGTAATCGTCTTTGAAAAAGACACAAATCCTGTCGTCCATATGCAGCGGTTACCGATAACATCAAAACAATCAGGACTTCAATTTACTTTTCTAATTGTCCGACTCAGATAAGTCTCTTTAATAATCTGACTTGAATATAATTCAAGTACAATTTACAATCTACAATTTATAATCTACAATATTACAATTCAACATTCTATATATTCAATCTATCAATCTATACAATTTGACCGAACCGAACCATGGATATACATTCTATTCTCATGATTATCCAGTTACATCAATTTACCTGATTCTACAGTTACATCCGTTTAATGATATCATGGTTTCTGTTAGTCATCAAATTATACAATCTACATTATAATACAATTCAAGTTACAATACAATTACAATACAATCAAGATAACACGGGGTTTAAGGGGTAGACTGGTACGGAAGGTGTTAAAAGTGGCACGAGACTGCAAGATTTAAGACGTAATTACAGCCATGCCGTTGTTCCGTGGTATTATCAACGGAGCCTTGTACTCTATATTCCGTTTTCCCTGATCTCTAGCATATAGAGACCCTTCTCGTATATACTGGCATCCTTCTGTACCAAGCTACAAACAACAGCGTTAACACAACATTATAACAATATACTACAACTTTACAAGCTAACTTCTTATTCTGTCTATTCTATTTCTCCCTTATCTTTGGGACTTACCGAGCGATCCGTTCGCTGACGACATTCTCTTATTTCTTCTTTGAATGTCGTCAGGTGATCTGGACATTCCTGAGATCGAGGCCACTGCTGACGACTTGGACCACTTCGTTGAAGACCCGGAGCTTTAGTTCACTGTACACTTTCATTTTCAGTACTTTTCCATTTCTGTTATGCTATTGTTTAGGCATTGCTTTATTTCAGTTGTATTTACATTTCCATGTATTGTACAGAAAGAATGTGAATAAATAAAGTTGCAGTTTTATTATATCTTGTCTCTTGTGATTTTACTTTTATATTGCTTAGATATGCTTAGCGTATTTACTTCAGAGTAAATACGTAGCGGCCTCATCGCGTTCTCTGCCCGTACACTGGGAAGTGGGCGTGACAGTGCAGGGGAGTTAAGGGGAGTCAAAAGGGTGTGTTCATAGCATGGAGCCAATTGAGCTCATATCAACTGTTAGCGCTGGCCTTTTGATGGGTTTGGGCGGTCGGATCTTAAGGCATTGCCTCGAGATTCGTGCCATGTGTATATTTGGGTGTGTACACCTCATTGTGCTTGTTTGATTTTTCTGAAACTTTTCATTTCCCCATCTAATGCACGTGCTACTCTTGGGCTTCCAAGAATTAAAAAGAAAAGTCTGAAAAAAAATAATTGGGTCTGATGGGAATCGAACACACAGGCTACGCCACAGCAGTGTAAAGGTTTTACTAGTGAGCTTTAAGTTGTTTCTTGTTTTTATTTAACAAAAATAATTTTCAACTCTTACATAGGCTGTAATACTCTTTTCTGTACAATAACAAGAAAATTTCTGTACAGTGATTTCAAAGTCGTTACATTCTACCCTCCTTATAAAAATTTCGTCATTGAAATTTACAGTTACATATGGACTAATTTTCAAAAGGTAGGGGTATCATGCACGCATATCTTATTCTCTTTTCCAAGTTGATTCTCTTGGCGAATCCTTTCTGCACATCACTCGGACCAAGTTTACCTCCTTGTTCTGTAATATTTTCACCTTTCGGTCCAGGATCTCAATTGGTTGTTGCTCGCAGGTTAGATCCGTTTGTACTGTGAGGTCTGAGTGATCAAGTATGTGGCTGGGGTCGCTCACATATCATCGTAGCTGGAATATGTGGAACACGTTGTGCACTCCTTCCAATGAGGGTGGTAGTACCAAACGATAAGCCACTTCTCCAACTCGTTCGAGTATGTCGAACGGTCTTAGGTATTTTTGACTTAACTCACCCCTTTTGCCAAAACGGATCACTCCTCTGTTTAGAGAGATCTTCAGGAATACCTGGTCTCCAGGTTGGAACTCCTGATGTCGGCGCTTTTCATCAACCCAATATTTCTGTCGGTCTTGGGCTATGCGCATCCTTTCCCTGATCGTGCGAACCACGTCCACAGTTGCCATGATCATCCCTGGTCCAAGTAGTTCACAATCTCCAACGTCGTCCCAACTTAGTGGTGAACGACACTTCCGTCCATAAAGTGCTGCAAATTTTGCTATCCCAATACTTACCTGATAGCTGTTGTTGTATAAAAACTCCACAAGGTGTAGATGATCTTCCTACGAACCTCCGAAGTCTAACATACAGGCTCTTAGCATATCTTTCAGAATCTGAATTGTTCGCTTGGACTGTCCGTCCGTTTGTGGATGATACGCCGTGCTGAAATTCAGACTCGTTCCCAGGCTAGCTTGCAGACTCTGCTAAAATTGTGATCGGAATCTTGTATCACGATTGGAGACGATGCAAACAGGTACTCCATTTAATCTCACGATCTCCTGCATGAGTTTATGTGTATTTGATTGGTCTACGAAAAAGTGTTTTTGTAAATAACCGCAATCAAGACGGCGTCGCAAGTAGCTAGCCGCGATGAGTACGGGTCGTCCGTAGGGAAACGTGAATTCTTTTCTTGCTTTAGACGAGTTGATAAATGAGATGGTTGATTGTTGTCGTTCTATTTTAAGATGGATATAAAATTTCTAATAAAAAGGCTTGTAGGGTTCATAGTACTTAGTAGTTAATGGATGAATGTTTAAAAATCACTCTTTTTATTTTTTAATAGTTTAAAGCTAGAGAGAGAGCGATGAATGTGGATTAGGGTTCTTGGAGGGAATTAGGGTTTCCCACTACCGATCCTTGTCCGTCCGTTGATCTCTATTCATGTCAATGTTGGGGTCAAAAATTACACCCCGATTGACCAAGTCAAAATCAGTCAACCCCCAGCCAAGCGGGCCCAGGCCCAAGCGAAGTGGGCCCAAGCCCAAGTCAAGACCAAACATGGAAGGGGCTGGCTTCATGCCAAGAATGAAGCAATAAATTAGTTCAATACAATTTTTTAGAAATAAATGTATGAAAAATGGGCAGAAAGCCAAAGTTTTATAAACCCCATGGCTTATGTGCAAAAAGAAATAAGCATATAAAGTATGGGGTGGCACAAGTGCCATTTGGCAAAGCCCAAGGGGCTATATGTAAAGTGTGTAGCCTATAAAGGCAAACATGATGAAAAAATCAAAAACAACTTTTTCATTCTCTCAAAAATTAGGGTTCCGTGCCTCCTTCTCCTTTCTCAAGGTTCTAAACCCTCTTTCTTCTTTTTTTTTGAATTAAATCAAGTGTTTAACTCTTCTTTTTTAAAAAAGAAACAGTTTTTCACCATAAAACCCTTGAAGGAGAGCTCGGATCTTCCATCAAATCCCCAAAATGGGAGAATTTTAAGTGTCGCCCCTTTTCTCCAAGATCCAGCCAACAGAGAAGAGGATGAAGGGGACCCATTTCCCAAAAACCCTAGTTCGGGAAGATCCAATGCTCAAAAGAAGATCCAGGACTAAAGGGAAGAAGAAAGGGGTCCTCTTTGATCCTTCCCTTTTCTCGGAGTTTCCAAATTCCGTCGGGAGTTTAACTCCAAATCCACATCCAATTTATTACATAGGAGTTTAACTCCAAATCCAAATCATTCGGGAGTTTAACTCCAAATTTATACCTAATTACTGTTTAGGTGTTCAACTCCAAAACCTCTCAGGAGTTCAACTCCCAGCCCAGGGGCTAAGCCCCTTTCTCTGCTGGTGTTTCCAGCGGTCGCGTGCTGCGCACGTGACCCGCTGGCGTCCAACGGTCGCGTGCCGCTTACGTGACCCGCTAGCGTCCACGCGCCTCGCACATGATCCACTGGCGCCTGGCGCCCACGCGCCGCGCACGTGACCCGCTGACGCCCAGTACCCACACGCCACTCACGTGACCCGCGGGCGCCCAGCGCCTACGTCCAGGGTTCATGACCCAAGGCGCCCAGCGCCCACACGCCACTCACGCGTCCTTAGGATGCTCCTCACCCCCCTTTTTTCCATACACTCCACACTTAAAACACGTCCCCCATTAGAAAAAATTTCTATCGAGACGCTGTCCCGGAAAGGGGCTGCTAGCCCCCTTGACACCTAGCCCGCTATCTAGGTAGCGGGACCCTCATAAACTCTGCGAAGCCCCCGATATATCCAAAACCCCTCAAGACACACATACGCATACTGCACATTGAGCTCGCATGACTAGTTGACCCGTCAATCGGAGGTTCCTTTGCTTCAAAGGCGAGGGGTAATTAACGGCAGTTTAGTCCGCGGCTGCCGGAGATTCGGATCTTCACAATCAATAAACCTCGGCCTACCCTAGGCATAGGGAATCTGTATACGTCTAACAAGCGACGCGTATTCCCATCTCAATGGGGTGACGAAAAACACTCTACAGATTCTGGCACGCCTGGTGGGACCGCTTCTCTCCTCCCATATCTCAGGTCAAGCGTTCATTCGAACTTATTTAACATATATACCGATGTTTGTACTGAAATAACGTTTTTCCGTGCAGCAATCAACTTTCAATGACGATATCTTCTAAGATGAATTCAGCTTCCGACGCGACCCCGATCCAGTACGTGGTCAAGATCAATGCCCGCGTGGTTCTCCCTGTAAGTCTCAGCCGGCAATGGGAGGAGCCACCCTGTCAATTTGGTTCCGTCATCATCTACCCTGCCGGAAGCGCTCACCTGGAGGAGGTCACGGTAAACCAAGCGGCCAAACCGACCTCAAGGGGTAGGAGGCTGAATGTTGTGGTCGCCAAAGCATCCCACCCTAAATGCAGATCCGTATTCGAATGACTCTCCACCGTTCCAACCGGAGGCAAGACCGTCAACACTAATAGAGCCACAAAGCATATCCAGCAGGCTCGGATGGTGCCCTTGACAATCGTGCGAGCGGGTGTCTTCTCTGGACTCCTTGTTAATCGGTCTACGGCGGCTTCCCGAAGAGCCGAAACCTGCCAAGTGCTCAAAACAGAAAGGTTGAGACAGAAGAAGCTCAGGTATCGAGCCAACAAGAGAGCTAGGACTCCATCCAAGTGGAATCTTGTGAGGTTCCAAGAGCAGGGTTACCCCGTGACGACGGATGAGTCGGCCGTAAAGATCAGCAATTCCTTCGAACCTCTGAAGTGGCTTTAGAAAAATGCCATGACTGCCAGAATCAAGAAGACAATAGTCCGAACAATGCTACAAAGAGACGTGTCCCAGCCTCAAAAGAGAAAGCATGACACCATCTTTTCAAGAGTCTATCAGGCGCTCCGTGTCGCACGAAAGCAGCGGGGCAAATCCAGAAAAGAAGTGCCAGCACCACTCAAGAATTCGGTTAGGCCAGCTGTCTTCAATCGATTGTCCGTTACCAAAATAGAAGGGCCCTGACAGCAGTCCACGAAATTAGCTACCAATAATGAAAGGACGGCCGGATATATTATCCATACTGTCTATATGAAGGGCGCGCACCCCAGCGACAAGCTTCGCAGCAAAAGCAAGGATGGGGCCACCACATCCCAAGCCCAATCTGGCTTGAATGTAATTGCCGCTTCCCAAGATCAGCCGCCTCCGCTAGATGATGAAAACCCTCTCGATAAGGCCGATGGGCATAAAGATCCCTCGGTCCATGTGGAGTAAAACTCGGACAACAAGAAAGAGCCGACTTTCCACCCCAGAACCGCATAGCAAGAGCTGCTTCAAGAGCTTCGAAAACAACTCAGGAGCAAAGATAAAGAGATAGCCATGCTCTATTCAAAAATTGATGACCTAAGGAACATTATGGTGCAGCTCATGACTCAAATTGCTCGGGTGCCTCCCAATCAAGCACAAGTCTCTACTTATGAGCCGGGTGATGACAACCCGAATCAACCGATGCCTGTCCCTTTGGGTCCAAGATTGGGCGAGCCGCACGAAAGCCGGCCACATTCCGCTTCTGGGGATGCCTTGGCCCCAGATAGCACCATACCGCTAACACAAGATCGGATAATGGATTTGGTCACTAGCAATGTTAGAACATTGGTAGCCAAAGTCGAAACTCAGAAAGAAATCGGCAGTAGTGGGCGGCCATATCCCGCACAGTACGATCTGATCGAGTTACCGAGCGGCTACGTCATTCCTAAGTTCGGAAGATTTGATGGGACGGGAAACGTAAATCAACATGTCACCCACTTTAAAGCGTCATGCAGAAATACAGGGGGCAATGATGCAGTCCTTCGTCAGTTTGTCAACAGCCGGACCGGTGTCGCTTTCGACTAGTACGCAAGTATACCAGACAGGTCCATCACTACTTTCGCCCAAATGGAGTCTCTGTTTCGGCAAAAATTCATAAGTGTTAGTGACAAAATCTCCATCGCTGACCTCGTGAGAACCAAGCCGGGTAAAAACGAAAGCAACACGAACTTTATTGCCCGATGGCACAATCTCACTGTAAAGTGCGAACCGCCGCTAGAGCAGGACCAGTCAGTCAGCTTCCTTATTGGGAACCTCAGTAATTGGATGGTCCCATTCTAGTGTACAGCAGGCCTCAAGACGTTTCAAGAGCTGACCAAGAAAGTCTAAATGCTGGAACGCTCGAAGCAAGAATCTACCCCGGACTCTCAGAGAGACAAGACTTGGAAGAGCAAGAGGGACGACAACCATAGAAGCGGGAATTCTAGTAATACCAATGTTTTCAATGTGTCCGACAATGAAGACAAGCGAAAGGCAGGCGAATCCAAAACCAACCGGTCTCGAAAGCCAGTGCTGGGAGGAGAAGGGCCTTCCCTAGAGGAGAAAAAGAACAAGGTTTACTCTTTCAGAAGGGACAAGGTCCGTAAGATATTCAAAGATGTCTTGAACAATGGTTTACAATTGCCAGAGTCGAAAAGACCTCACAAAGAAAAAATGACCGACAATCCTCTATATTGCCCGTACAACCGAGTAGTGAGCCATGCGATCAAGGATTGCTATATTTTCAAAGATTGGGTCGAGAAGCAGAACAAGACTGGGGAGATCGAGTTATCCAAGAGTGTGTTAGTGAAAAATCAAGCTGCAACCACCAACTTCATACAGACACAAGCAGAAACCTTCTGGGAGCAGACAACTGAACCCGCTATCCTGAGAAATGAAACCGACCCGCCGCAACCTCCATGGAGCATACAAATGTCTAGAAAGATGAAGAAGATGCTAAAACTACTTCAGAAAGAGCCCAGAACGGAATGGGAAGGGCAGAAGGAGCCCACCGTTCTAGCCACCAATTTGGCTCAATCAGGCTCAAAATCTAAAAAGCTCAAGAAGAAGAAAAGTGCAGCTCAATGTGAAAAAGAGTCTGCAGGAAGATCGACCATTCAAAAATATATCGATTCTCTCGAAAACTATGAACAAAAGGAAAGAACTCTAATTCAATTGAAGGAGCTCTTCCCTGTAGAAGCGGCTGAGATTCTGGAGGAGCTAGAAGAAGACTCTGATAACGAGATTCCTATAGTGATCTACTACATCGTCCACCTTGGTAGAGACTCTGAGGAAGGACTCTATTTTTCCGAAGAGGACGAGGAGCTCGCCATGAAGGCCAACCAAATCCAGCTCAGAAGCGGTAAGGCTCTACCGCCAAAATCAAGGCAACGCCTCAAAAGGGAAGGAAAAACAAGTCGCGAATGAAGAGGATGGCGGAGAGCCGGCTCATGAAAATTCGAGTCCTTACTCGGTGGACTATAATATCTCGGCTCATCTCTGAAAGCTTCTGTCTCTCCTGAGCATCTACGATGCCTTGGTTTTAAGGAGCTTAAAGATGTTCTCATTCACACTCTACAAAACCCCGAGCGGTTCCAGGCTCGCTTTGCGGAAATTGATATGAAAGAAGCCCAGTACACTTTGCATACAACCACAGGCATATTTAAATATGAAGACCTGTTACTAGGAATAGCTGAGCACAACCGACCACTTTACGTGACAGGGTACAGCGATAGAGACCGGATTAATCGCATATTGATTGATCCAGGGTCCTCAGTGAACATTATGAACTTGCGGACTCTGAAGAGTTTGTCAATGGACGTCCGACACCTATCAAGGGAAAGGATTGACATTCAAGACTTCAATCAAAATTGCCAGCAAGTTCTGGGATCCATAGCTCTGCCGATCAGGTTTGGAGACTTACAAACTGACGCCAAGATATACGTGATCGACGCCGACACGTCCTATAAGATTCTCCTGGGAAGGCCGTGGCTTCACGATGCCACGACCCAAAATTTAGGCAGGTGACCAGCGCTTAAACCACGTAACGTCAACAGGCGTAACGCAATTTAAGTAAACCGAAAACCCAGAAATCTAAACAATCAAAAGTAGTAAGTGATAAAATATTGTTAAAAACAATTGGAAATCTCAAGTAAAAATCTTTAAAGTTTAAATTATATATTCTTAAAAATTTCGGCAGTACCTCCTTCGTAAAAACTATCCCCGAAACGGGTATAAACAAAAGATATAAGTAAAACAACATATGATATAAATAAAGAATCCCCAAACGGGAGCAAATCACGCTCAAAGGCGGAAACAACCACCACAAGCATAATATACGACGCCGTAGCGAAGAAATAGACAGTATAAGTGAAAACAACATAAAGAGATAAAACTACATAATAAAATTCGGCTCACACGAGCTCGACACCCAGAGTCACAAAATATACAATATCCGTCCTCACAACTCGTCTCTAAGTCAATACATGGAAATGGTAGATGGAGAATACTAGATACAATAAGATGTACAATGAATATATAAACGGAAAACCGTAAAATCCACCTATACCAAAACGGCTCACAGCCAACCGTAGCGGTACCACTGCAAAAGATACAATAAGAAGCCATGCCGCGACTACTCTGAGGGTCAAATCTGCAAAACACTATGGCACAACGGGGGTGAGTTGCCAACTCGTGAATAGTAAGTAACATCGTGCAGATAATCGCAGGTATGCACGTACTGCGATAATCTATCACATGCAATCTGATAGTATCAATATGCTAATATGGATATGCAATAATCATGAAAGGTACTCTGTCAGGTACTACAAATACATGAAGTAATGCATATCAATGAATGCTAAGCATGGGATAAAATATATCATCATCAATGAATCATCATCGTGGAAAAACCGGTGTCCATCAACGACACCCCAAATCTCAATACCTCAGGCGCCGTCACTCTGATCGGCCCTCATATCCTGTAAATCTCATGGAACCTGAGTGCCGATCATCTGCACTCGAAAACATCATGAAATACTCGTGTCCAACATCGACACGCAAATCCACATATATCGGGCTCCATCAGTCCGGATCGGCCCACAGGCTCCGTCAGTCCGGATCGGCCCATGGGCTCCGTCAGTCCGAATCGGCCCATATCCATCTCTCGACTCCGGTCAGTATCCTCCGGATAACCGTCAGGTCCAACCAATCACCGGTAGGTAATGCTCCCGTGCCAGGCTTACTGCCTAACTATACGAGTCTTCTTGCCCCGGAGTACCTCACCGGGTCCACCATGTACCCGCAGACGGTGCCTACCGCTCCTCGAATCGGGTATACTCACACAAGTTCTCAGAACCGAGAAAACTCATGGTGGACGCACTGAAATATCATATCAAGAGAAACCGGGTTTTCAAAACAATGCATACTTTCTTGAAATAATACCACGATTCTCAAATCCATAAATCACATGAAATGCATATCTCAATGTGTAAATCCATGAAATGTGATATATGCAACATAAAACAGTAATATGAGCATAAAAGGGAAAACCGCTCTTTTAAATGAATCCAGTTTTTAAATATATCACGCGGTTCCCAATTCCTCCAAAATCAAATCCAACATCATATAAAAATGTACATGTAGCTATAGCAAGTATGGGTGTATACATGTAAGTATGTATGCACGATGTATTTCATATGCGCAATAGAACCAGAATCAATGTGTCAATATCAATAACAATACAATACCGCATATGTGTTTAGGCTGTGCGTGTCATGGCAATTACCGACCGTGTGGGTGTAGCATATAATTTAGTGCTCGTGCAACATGCGCCGTCAGTAATGGTGCAGTGTCCACTAGGTACTAAGTTAAGGCACAACAAGTAATGGTATGTAATGATGCTCATGCACAATCAACATATATGAATATAAACATGCGGCTATAATATCCTATCAAGCCCTGACGCATAACGTCATACGGGTGATTTCCTTGTAGATGTTAAATATACCCACCGGTGATCTCGAGCTAAGTAAATCCGACCACCTGCTTCCCTTTCTTCGCAGCGTCCGAAGTCCCTGCCTGCGATCCTATTAACACAAAATACAATAACGCGTAGATTTAGCAAACTACACAATAATAACGAACATAACGCCAATTTAACGAATCGGTTCTCTTAAGCTATAAAAGGGTTTGCTTAGCGGCTAACGTGTGTGTCGACATCACCAAAACAAACTCACGACAGCAAGCTATCCGAAACACTAAAACCGCGTCGGATCAATCGTAACGCGCGTCGTCGAAACACTAAAAACTAGCTAATCGATCCCAGATTTTACATACCCTCTCAACCTAAAAATCTAGCAGTACCAAATACCCTAAAACAACAGCAGACAGCTACCCTAAAAATTACAACATCCCAGTCCACTGTATGGCCGAGCTCGCCGGAAAACCCCCTCATGTCGCCGGCCAAAAGTGGTCAGGTGGGGTTCGTACTTCAGGTGTACACTCATGGCAACTAACACTACACTACTACACTGCTAGATTTCACAGTAAACACTCGGGTTGATAGCAGATTACAGACACCCTATAATGACACTAAAAACACGATACGTGCACAAAACTATATCTTTTAGTGTTCTAAACTGAAACTAATTAGCAACACAACATTATACAAACCTAGTTAACAGTAGAGAGCACTACCTTTCCAAACTTGCTCAAACCCCAGCTTTTCATGTTCCAAGTCATCTCCATAGGCTCTAGATCAAGTTTAATGAAGGGTTTAGTGAGTATTGTGAAGATTTGTTTGGGTTAGTGAGGATTTGGGTTAGGGTTTAGTGAAGAACAAGGGGAGCGTTCAGTTTGAGGTGTGAGGGAGAAAAATGAGATGAAGAAAAATGTTGTGAGAGTGAGAGAATGAGGTGAGAGTGAGAGTGTATGAGTGAGGGTGAGGGAATGAGGGGGTGAGAGTAGTGTATGCCATGCCTCCCTCTTCTCTCTCCTCATTTAATGCATGTCATGCTTACCCCATGCTCATCATGCCATCTCTCTCTTTCTTCCTCTCTCAAGTCAACCAATTATTCAAACCTTACTATTATATTTTTAAAACTAAATAATTAACTAATTACATATAACATAATGAAATGAGGTTAAGGTGACATAGCTACTTAAGCATGGTTACCACAAATTAACCCTGGGTTAACATGCACATGTGTGTGCAAGCCCAAAATAAATATTAATAAAATATTAATTAATTTTTATAAAATATTAGAAAAATATTTTGGTAAAATTTTTACTAAAAATCCGCATTAATGCTTAATTAACACTAATCGCAAATCTAAGGAGTTAGAATCTTCCCCCTTAAAGAAATTCATCCCCGAATTAAAAAATCCTACTATACGTACCTTCAAAGAGATGGGGGAATTTTTTCCGCATCTCGCTCTTAGCCTCCCAAGTGACCTCTTTGTAGGGTGTTTTTCGTCACCTCAATGAGTTGGGAATGCGCGCGCTTGTCAGGCGTATTACAGATTCCCCCTGTCTAGGGTAGGCTGGGGTTTATTGATTGTGGGGATCCGAATCTCCAGCAGCCGCGGACTAAGCTGCCATTAATTACCTCTCGCCTTTGGAGCGAGAGAACCTACGATTGACGGGTCAAACAGGTCATGCGAACTTAATGTGCAGTGTTGTGTTTTGAAGGGGTTTTGGATATATCGGGGAGGCCCGCAGAGTTTTACGGGGGTCCCGCTACCCGGATACTAAAAATGAGGGGTGAGGAGCATCTTAAAGACGCATGCATGGCACGTGGGCACTGGACGCCCACGGGTCACGTACCTGGGGCACGGGCGCTTGGCGCCCGTGGGTCGCGTGCCTGACGCTTGGCGCCCACGGGTCACGTGCCCTGCGCGTAGGCGCCCGTAGGTCACGTGCCAGGCGCATGGGTGTTTGGTGCCCGCTGGTCACGTGCCTGGCGCGGGCGCTCGGCACCCGCAGGTCACATGCCTGGCGCAGGCGCTCGGCGCCCGCGAGTCACGTGCGCGGCACGCGCGTGTCGGGTGCCAGCGGGTCACGTGCACGGCACACGACCGCTGGAAACACCAGCGGGAAGGGGCTTAGCCCCTAGGTTGGGGATTTGAACTCCCAAAGGTTTTGGAGTTGAACTCCTAACAGAAATTTAATTTATGGAGTTAAACTCCAACAGATCTAGAAAGGAGTTAAACTCTTAGGAATATTTGGCTCTTCTTTTGAGCCTTGGATCCTCCCAACGTCGGATTTTTGGAGATGGGTCTCCTTCTTTCTCTCGGTTGGCCGGATCTTGGGGGGAAAGGGGAGTAAGATTCAAAATCTCCCTTTTTAGAGATTTGATGGGAGATCCGAGCTCCCCTTTATGGGTTTTGTGGTGAAAAACTATTTCTTTTTAAAAAGGAAGAGTTAAACTCTTGATTTAATTCGAAAAGAGGAAGAAGGTTTTAGACCCTTGAGAAAGGGGAAGGAGGCACAAACCCTAGTTTTTGGGGAGAATGAATTAAAAGTTCTTTTTTTATTTCATTATCATGTTGCCTTTTATAGGCTTACACATTTACAAATTGCCGCTTGGGCTTTACAAAATGGCATTTTGCCCATCCCATGCCGATGGAGCTCTAGATCTCCTTCAGATATTATCTTCCGTTGATCTGCTGCGAGCGCTGATGGACGGCTGATATTGAGTTGGAGGGTTGACTCCTGGAGCGTGTGGATCTCAATGGATTTTGAGTGGTTGTGGCCGAGCTACCTGCAAATAAATCCCGGGATGGTTGTGCCACCGAGGACCCTCCGACGATCAAGTTAGACCGGATATTTTGGCAGAGTAACGACCTGGTGGAGTAAAAAATGGCTTACCTCGATCGTCTGAGAGAGGGGTTTATATAGCGGCAGCAATAGGCAGGTGGGCGCGAGAATCACGTCGGCCATTACACCCTTGGCGTCACGCCCGTGTGATGGGCAATATCCCGCATTAATGACGAGACAGACTCGTTAATGGGGGATCGTGATGGCGTGGAACGCGGGATCATGGGCAGCGGATATCTCGTGCGTGGCGAGATTCATGGAGCCGAGGCGGAGGCGCCTGTGGTCGGTGCTGGCAAGACCGAGGAAGATGAGCTCGGCGGGAGGCTCGGGAACGAGCGAGAGGCCGAGGAATCTTAGTTCTTTGGTAGCTCGGAGGTGAGCTGGGGGTGGTCTGGAAGGCCACCGAAGGTCGGGAGAATCCTCGGGCCGTGGGCCCGAGGTGTGGTCCCAACCGAAGTTCATGGTCCTTTCTTATGGGTTTCGGGACACATCATATGCAACGTGTCAGTATCTGGAGAGTCACCGATATCGAGCCTCATCACATGCCTCATGTGCTCATTTCTTTTACACATAAGCCATGGGCTTACAAAAATTTGGCTTTATACCTATTTTGCTTACATTCATGCACAAAAAATTACATCAAAATTATTTGTTACATGATTTTTATTTTGACACGGGGAAGGCCGGCCGCGGGGCTTGACTTGGGCATGGGCCCACTTGACCTGGGCTTGGGGTTGACTTTGACTTTGACTTGGTCAACCGGGATGCAATTTCGACCCCAACAAAGTGCCCCCATCAATGAATGTACACCGCATGCATGAGTTATGTGCATGAAATTGATGGATCTTGAAGTTGGACTTCGAGGTGGAACATCATTCCAGGGGCGGAGCATCATCCCGGGAGCATAATTCCAGGGATCGGAGCATAATTCCGAGGATCGGAGCATAATTCCGAGGATCGGAGCATAATTCCGAAGAGTCGGAGCATAATTCCGAGGGATCGGAGCATGATTCCGATGAGCGAAGCATGATTCCAAAGGGTGTCGGAGCATAATTCCGACGGGCGGCAGACATTCTGAACGAAGTATAATTTCGATGCAGTGGTTGATTCCTAGGCGAAGCATAATTCCGACAGGGAAAGCAGATACTCCGAGGTGAAGCATGATTTCGACACGGGGTACATTCTGAGACGAAGCATGATTTTGACGCAGAGCTTGTTAGTCGACTTGATTCCGAGGCGGAGCTTAATTCCGACGGGGAGGTCGTTGGTTGACTTGATTCCGAGATGAAGCATAATTTCGACAGGGAAAGCAGATACACCGAGGCGAAGCTTAATTTCGACGCGGGATATTGTTCTTTGCCGAAACACGGAGACGCGACCGCGTGGGTCCGTCTTGCCTGAATTTCGAGGCAGATGCTAATTGGTGCTATCCGTCCACCTCTCTGAAGATACCAAGTTGATTTATGGCACCGTGTATTGGAGGTTTAAACGGATGCGGCCGATATAGCAGACTTTGTCAGATTCCCTCTCATTGAGAGGTTTTTGGTTGTGGGGACGTTCTTCCCTGCAGGCGCAAGCCCCTGCAGTTAATTACGCTACCGTATCGCGGTAACCACTTTCTCCTTCTCCAGATGGTCACTTCGTGTCGTGGATATTTGTTTTGTTTTTGGTTGCCCATGGATTGTATACGGAGACTAATTTATGTTGTCGCCCGTAGGGCGTGGATTAGTCCAAATGCATATTTTCTTAAATTTGGGTTTGGGGGTTGGGTTTAAGGATACATTAGTCTCATTTGAGACTAAGATCAACTTAAACGTTTGTTAAGGATACATTAGTTTAATTTTAAACTAAGATCAACTTAACAGTATCATTTAGATCCAACAAAAGAGCATTTGGGCTCTATTGTTTAGTTTAGGGACTTTGCGGTCCATAATTAGTTAAGGACATTACGGTCCAATGTTAGTTTAAGGACATCTCGGTCTGAGGTTAAGGACATCATAGTCCATGGGCTTAAGGACCCCACCATCCGAGGTTAAGGACATGATAGTCCGTGGGTTTAAAGGGACCCCACAGTCCGAGGTTAAGGACATCATAGTCCATGGAATGTATGGTTGTCGGGACCCGTCACCTCTCTGAAGACGTCGAAGGATTACAACGACAAATATCAGAGGAGTAAAGAGAAGTACCCTCGAACCAATTTTGATTGAGAGATCTGTAGTCCAATTTGAGACTAAGATCAAAAGATTTGTGAGCATATGGGCTCAGTTAATCTGAATTGAGAACTTATGGCCAATCTTGGGTTAAGTCCAATCGAGTTAAATTGTTTAACATTTATTTTGGGTTGTTGAGCATTTGTTTGGGCCTGGCCCTTTTAATAATGCTGAGTATTGACTTGCATTCTGACAATGTTTTGTCTTTTATTGAATCTGAGCATTCGTCATAGCTCTGGATTTATTAAAGAACAATTTATGTTCTATCAGCGCACACGTGAGGGGCACGTGGTGCGCTTGGCGCCAGTCAAAGAGCGTAGTGCGCTTCTGCCGAATAGCGCACACGTGAGGGATACGTGGCACGCTTGGCGCTTTGCGCCAGTCCATGAACGCAAAGCGCTGATTTATGAGCGCATAGCGCTATTTGTTCAATGGCGCACACGTGAGGAGCACGTGGTGCGCTTGGCGCTGAGCGCCAGTCCATGAGCGCAAAGCGCTAGTTCAAGAGCGTGAAGCGCTAACTGTTGAGTGGCGCACACATGAGTGATACGTGGTGCGCTTGGCGCTGAGCGCCAGTCCAAGAGCGCAGAAGCGCATTTGATCAATTTTATGATCTGGAAAATAAATTCTCCCTTAGAAGAGACTTTGTCTCAAGATCTTAAGAACAAAAGTTCTTACTTTATAGGAGATGCTTCAATCTCTTGTATTGATGAAAGGCTTTGCCTTTATGGATCTATGATCCTTAAGAGAATTGAATTATTCTCTCCCCCTTTATTTTATAATGAGATGTTCATGATCTCTTTTTGTAAAAGACAATTTGTCTTATAGATCTATGATCTGTGAGAAGAATTATGTTCTTCTTGTTGTTTTATTTTATGATGAGATCTCTTGATCTTTTTTTTTTGTGAAAGACCTTGGTCTTGTAGATCTATAATGTTTAAAGAAGAGAGTTCTTTTTTTTTCAATTATGAGATGATTTCATCTCTCTGTTCTTTTACCTTGAAGAAAAGAAGTTCTTCTATTGAGAGTTCTTTCTGAGATTCTCTCCAAGCTTATGGGGAGTTCCTCTTTATGCTTCTGTATCTCTCAGACTTGAAGTCTGGGAGCCTTTTTATAGGGCAAGCTGATTTGTTCAATCAGTTAAGGAGATCTTTTCTCTAATTGATTTGGGGAATTTCCCATCGTTGGATCTTTGATCCAAGAGCTTCTGATTTACAGAAGTTAATTTTCTTGTTATTAACAAGATTGGGAAATCTTTTCATACAGAATTTATTCTGTACTTTTGGTGATTTTTAATCACCATTGGATCATTGATCCAACGGTATTCTGATTTACAGAGCACAATCTTGTTGTTTGGAAAAATTTTAAGGAATCTTTCCTTAACAGAATTTAATTCTGATTAATTAATGATTTATCATTATTATTGGATCTTAGATCTGTCGGTGGGGAGCTTTTAGTTCCAGTGCTAGCGCACCCGTGCTTTGCACGTGGTGCGCTGCTTAAAGCGCAGCGCACCTAAAGCACGGGTGCGCTGCTTAGGGCGCAGCGCATCTAGCGCTAGCGCACACGTGGTGCGTTGCTTAGGGCGCAGCACATTTGGCGCTGGCGCACACGTGCTTTGCATGTGGTGCACTGCTTAGGGCGCAGCTCACTTGGCGCTGCTTCTAAAGCGTTGCTTCATTTCAAAATTTGAATTTTGAACAGAGCTTTGCTCTGATTGGAGGAAACAGGTACACTCCGAGACGAAATATGATTTCGGCGCAGAGCTTGTTGGTCGACTTGATTCCGAGGCGGAGCTTAATTCCGACGAGGAAGTCGCTGGTTGATTCCGAGCCGAAGCATAATTCCGACAGGGAAGGCAGATACACCGAGGCGAAGCTTGATTTTGATGCGGGGTACACTCTGAGACGAAGCATGATTCCAACGCAGAGCTTGTTGGTCGACTTGATTCTGAGGCGGAGCTTAATTCCGACGAGAAGGTTGCTGCTTGATTCCAAGCCGAAGCATAATTCCGACAGGAAAGGCAGATACACCGAGGCGAAGCTTGATTTCGATGCGGGGTACACTATGAGACGAAGCATGATTCTGACGCAGAGCTTGTTGGTCGACTTGATTCCGAGGCGGTGCTTAATTTCGACGAGGAGGTCGCTGGTTGATTCTGAGCTGAAGCATAATTCCGATAGGGAAGGCAGATACACCGAGGCGAATCTTGATTCCGACGCGGGGTACACTCTGAGACGAAGCATGATTCCGGCGCAGAGCTTGTTGGTCGACTTGATTCCGAGGTGGAGCTTAATTCAGATGAGGAGGTCGCTGGTTGATTCCGAGCCGAAGCATAATTCCGACAGGGAAGGCAGATACACCGAGGCAAAGCTTGATTTCGACGGGGGGTACACTCTGAGACGAAGCATGATTCCGACGCAGAGCTTGTTGGTCGACTTGATTCCGAGGCGGAGCTTAATTCCGAGGAGGAGGTCGCTGGTTGATTCCAAGCCGAAGCATAATTCCGACAGGGAAGGAAGATGCACCGAGGCGAAGCTTGATTTCGACGCGGGGTACTCTCTGAGACGAAGTATAATTTCGGCACAGAGCTTGTTGGTCGACTTGATTCCGAGGCGGAGCTTAATTCCGATGAGGAGGTCGCTGGTTGATTCCGAGCCGAAGCATAATTCCGATAGGGAAGGCAGATACACCGAGGCGAAGCTTGATTTTGACGCGGGGTACACTCTGAGACGAAGCATGATTCCGACGCAGAGCTTGTTGGTCGACTTGATTCCGAGGCGGAGCTTAATTCCGACGAGGTGGTCGCTGGTTGATTCCGAGCCGAAACATAATTCTGACAGGGAAGGCAGATATACCGAGGCGAAGCTTGATTTCGATGCGGGTACACTCTGAGACGAAGCATGATTCCGACGCAGAGATTTTTGGTCGACTTGATTCCGAGGCGGAGCTTAATTCCGACGAGGAGATCGCTGGTTGATTTCGAGCCGAAGCATAATTCCGACAAAGAAGACAGATACACCGACACAGGGTACACTCTGAGATGAGGCATGATTCCGACGTAGAGCTTGTTGGTCAACTTGATTCCGAGGCGAAGCTTAATTCCGACGAGGAGGTCACTGGTTGATTCTGAGCCGAAGCCTAATTCTGACAGGGAAGGAAGATACACCGAGGCGAAGTATGATTTCGACGCGGGTTACACTCTGAGACGAAGCATGATTCCGACGTAGAGCTTGTTGGTTGGACTTGATTCGGGTTGACATAAGCATCGCTACGCTGGAATATGGTACCAGGAGCGAATCATCATTTGCCATGAGTGGATTTAGGGATTTTGGTTTTTGTTTGGCATCAGCATCGCTACACTGGAATATGGTACCATGAGCGAATCATCATTTGCGTTTGTTTATTAGGAAGCGATGGCTTAGGAGACAGGTTTTAGGTCCCTATCACCTAAGACTTTTCAATTTTATGAGCCGTAAGGGTCCTATAAAAGTATTTTCTCCCTACGAGTTGTAAGGATCCCGTAGGTGTATTTTCTCCTTAGGAGTCGTGGGGACTCCTAAGTGTGTTGCTCTTTTGTGAGTCGTAAGGATCTCACGCGGGAATTTTCTCCTCACAAAGTCAAGAGGACTTTGCTAGTGCATTTCATCTCTTTTTCACGAGTTTGCGCCCTTTCAAGTTTTCACAAACTCGCCGGCAGTCCTGCTGTTTTTACTTACGGAGCCCTTTCGGGTTTACATCCGTACTCATTTTGCTTGTGGACATACCCTTTTTTTGGGAATCTTCATCGCTGGTGGGACTTTGAATGTGGTCTCGCCGGTAGGACTTAGGAGAGATTGAGATCGTTTTACGCCCATTGTATACGGTTTTGCAGGATGTATGATCCAGACCGTAGGTCCGGAAGAATTTCGGGACTTTGTTGGCGTCTGCATCGCTGTACTGGAATATGGTACTACGAGCGACTCATCATCCGCCGTTGGGGTATGGGATTTGGAATTTGGTTGGCGTCTGCATCGCTGTACTGGAATATGGTACCAGGAGCGACTCATCATTCACCGTTGGGATATTCGGGAATTGTTTTTTAAATCGGCATCTGTATTGCTGCACTGGAATAATGCCAGGAGAAACTCATCATTTGCCTTTCCCTGTTGGGAAGCGATGGCTTAGGAGACAGGTTTAGATCCCTATTATCTAAGGCTTTTCAATTTTATGGGCCATAAGGGTCCCATAAAAGTATTTTCTTCCTACGAGTCGTAAGGATCCCGTAGGTGCATTTTCTTCTTAGGAGTCGTGAGGACCCCCAAGTGTGTTTTTCCTTTGTGAGTCGTAAGAATCCCACGAAGGTTTGTTCTCCTCATGTATCGTGAGGACATATGAGTGGGTTTTCCCAATGGACCATAATTCCAAGGGCGGAGACCGGCCGCTGGACTGGTGATTGCGGTGGGGTATGAGTATGATGAGAAATATTTGAGCCTGTGGATTGTATACGGCAGTCAACTTGGGGACCAACCGTAGGGCTGGGGGAATTTTGGAAAATTGGATTTCGGTTGGCGTCTGCATCGCTCCACTGGAATATGGTACCAAGAGCGACTCATCATTCGCCGTTGGGACATTCAGAATTTGGTTGGCGTCTGTATCGCTGCACTGGAATATGGTACCAGGAGCGACTCATCATCCACCATTTTTTTTATTTTTTTATTTACCGCGATTGCTCTATCATTTCAGATTTTCTTATAGCGAAGGTCGCGATTGCCCTATCATTTCGGCTTTTTATTCGCGGCTGCCCTATCATTTCGGCTTTATTTTCATTTTTATTTTTACTCGCTGATTTTTATTGCGAATTGCCCAATCATTTCAGATTTTTATTTTCTTATATATTTTTTTATTTTTGTTTTATTTACACATTTTTACATCCCCGGTTTAACGACTTCGAGGTCGATTGTTCCCAGTTTAATGACATGGTGGTCAACTGTTTTCAGAGAAAAGCAGATGTCCGAGAGAATCAGTTTCACGAAGGACCTCGGTCTCCGTTTGTACGAAATTGGCGGTCGCAGCTTGACCGTTTATTAACACGCCTTTAGACAGTTCTATCTCTCCTGCCTTGTATTGTTTTTCGACCCAATCTTTGAAGATGAAGCAGTCCTCAATGGCATGACTTATCACTCTGTGATAGGGGCAGTATTTGGGGTCGTCGGTCATATTCGCTTCTTGCGGTCTTTTTGATTCTGGCAATTGTAGACCGTTTCTTAGGGCGTCTTTGAATATTTTGCGGACTTTGTCCCTTCTGAAGGAATAGACCTTAACCAGCTTCTCTTTTAGTGGAACTTCTCCTCCCTCTCTGAACACTGGCTTCCGAGGGTGGTTGGCATTAGGACCGCTTATCCCTCGCTTATTTCGGATAGCCGAAGTGTTAAAAGATTCAGTATCGTTGGAATTTCCGCCTTCGCGATTATCGTCCTTTCGGTTTCTCCAGGACCTAATGTTATTTTTGGAATCAGAGGAGCACCCCTGCTTTGAGCGCTCCAACATCTGAACTTTCCTGGTTAGCTCTTAGAATGTTTTGAGACCCGCGGTGCATAAAAACGAGGCCACCAATTATTGATATTTCCAACGAGGAGGCCGACAGATTGGTCCGGCTCTATCGGCGGTTCACATTTGATGGAGAGATTGCGCCATCAGATTAGAAAATCCGTGCTGCTCTCGTTGTTCTTTGGCTTGGTCCTTATAAGATCGGCAATGGTGATCTTATCGCTGACGCTCATGAACCTCTGCCGAAACAGAGACTCCATTTGGACGAAAGTTATGACGGAGGCATCCGGTATGCTTATGTACCGGTCGAAAGCGACCTCGGTCAAGCTATTAACGAACCGGCGGAGGAGAAGCGCATCATTTCCCCCAGTATTCCCGCATGAGGCTTTAAAGTGGACGATGTACTGATTCGCATTTCCCGTCCCATCGAATCATCCGAATTTAGGGATGACATAGCTGCTAGGAAATTCCACCAGATCATACTGAGCAGGATATGGTCTCCCGCTACTGCTAACATCTTTTTGCGCTTCAGTTTCAGCTACCAATGTTTTGACTTTGTTGGCAACTAAATCCATGATTTGATCTTGAGTTAGCGGGCTACTGTCATCGGTAGCCAAGACATTTCCCGAGATATGATGCGACTGACTTTCATGCGGTCCGCCCACCTTTGGATTTGAGGGAATAGGCGTCGGCTGCCTCGGGACATCGTTTCCCGGTTCATGAGCAGAGCCCCGTACTTGATTAGGCGGCTGAGAGGCAAGTCGTGCCGTGAGCTGCAAGACGACATTCGTCAAGTCGTCAATTTAGGAGTAAAGTTCGGAAATCTCCTTATATTTACTTCTGAGCTGTTTTCGGAGCTCTTGGAGAAGTTGCTGCTCTGCGTTCTTGGGACGGAAGATTAGCTCATCTTCGCTTTCCGAACCCGACTCCTCATGAACCGAGGGATCTCTCCGCTTATCAGCTTCACTGGGAGGATTTTCATTATCTTCCGGAGGATGCTGGTCTTGGGAAGTTGCTGCCACATTCATACCAGATTGGATCTGAGATATGGTGTACCCATCCTTGCTGCGAAGGTTGTCGCTGGGACACGTGCCCACCATGTAGACTGTGTGTATAACATATTCAGCCATCCTTTCATTACTGGCAGCTAGTTTCGTGGAGCGGTCCGGGCTTTGGAAATTCATGAATTTTATCATGGCCGGAGACCTAGCCCTTTTGTTGGCTCTGTATCTGAGCTGCTTCTGCCTCAGCTTCTCTACCTTGAGCGGTTATCAATCTCTGTTTCGACGCCTCGGAAGCTGATGCACAACTATCCATCCAAACGAACGGTACTTTCTTCCGCGTAAACTTGGTCAAGGCTCCGCTATACGAGCGAAATTCTCCACGAACCTTCTATAATACCCGGCAAATCCAAGAAAGCTTCTGATCTCTGCTACGTTCTTCGAAATCGACCAATCTCAAACTGTTGCAGTCTTCTCAGGATCAATGGTGATTCCATCTCCGGATACGACATGCTCCAAAAACTTCACTCCTTCAATGCCAAAACTCGCATTTACTCATATTTGCATATAATCTTTCTTGCCTCAATGTCTGCAGTGCGATCTTCAAGTGTTCTGCATGCTCTTCTATACTCCTCGAGTAAATCAGAATATCATCAATGAACACCACTATAAACTGGTCCAAGAGTGGTGAAAAGATTCGGTTCATCAAGCCTATAAATATCGCTGGTGCATTCGTTACTCCGAATGGCATCACTAAATACTCATAATGTCCATACCGAGTTCGGAACGCAGCCTTGCAAATATCTTCTGATTTAACTCGGACTTGATGATATCCGGATCGCAAATCCAGCTTCGAGAATACCCTCGCGCCACTAAGCTGCTCGAACAATTCGCCAATGCGAGGGATCGGGTACTTGTTCTTAATAGTCACCCGGTTTAATTCTCGATAATTGATGCACATCCTCCTTGTGCCATCTTTCTTCTTTTCTAGAAGAACTGGAGCTCCCCAAGGCGAGTTACTGCTGCGAATCCAACCCTTCTCAAGTAATTCAGTAACCTGCTTCTTGACTTCTTCCAACTCCACTGGTGCCATTCGATAGTACGCCTTTGAGATTGGCGCTACACCAGGAACAAGATCGATCGCGAACTCCACATCTCGTTTTGGTGGTAAACCCGAGATGTCCTCGAACACATCCATGAAATCTCGAACTATAGCTGGCGCTTCATCTATAACAACCTCCAGTGACGAAAGAACATTAGTTGTCGGCCTAGCCCTAAACTCGACTGGCCCGACAGAGCTGCTTCCTCCAGCAAAAACAAACTCCGGATGTCCGGGAATCTGGAAATTCGCTTTCTTTACTCTACAATCAATGTGAGCGTGGAAAGTGCCGAGAAAATCCATTCCCAAGACAACAACAAACAAGGAATGCACCAGAATTGAATGATTCTAATGCGAGAAAGACATGAACAAGTAGGATCCCTGAAACGATTTCACCTGAAACCAAACACTGAAGAGGATAAGCACGGTAAACAGGTTTCAAGCTTGTGATAAAATGTGAACTGGAAAGCAAGAGAAACAAGGCAATACAACGACCATGGAACCAGGAAGTGAATCAAGACCAGGACTCCAAGTTACTTAAATAGAGTACCGCATTGTAACCATGCTACAGTTCATAGTTACAATCACATAACTCCACTCAAGTCGCCCAAATCCTAGTATCAGAATCAAGGAACAAGGAGACACAATAGTGAACCAAAAAGGTTTCAAGCCGAGATGCAAAGTCGTTTGCATATCGTCAATACAAGGATCAAGAGAAAGATATGATTCAAGAATCACGATCACAAGGTGGCAGGACATGTTCCTAATCACGAGTATTCTGATTCGTGTATTGGGTCCAATACCCAACTACAAAAAGAATCAAACTCGATTAACCTATATCTTATGGCTCCAATACCAAAAGAACCATGTCACGCCCCGCTTCCCAGAGTATACTAAGATAGGCTTGTGACATAGCCAACCATGCTACCTGTGGATAGGAAAAATCCCTCCACAGTCACATTACGGCTGTAGAGATATCAAGAACAGGAAAGTAAACTAAACTATCTAGTACATGTCCATGAGCCAGAATAAAATGAGTCAAGAAATAATAATATGCGGAAGCAAAAGATCCAATAAATAAAACACCTGGAAAGTAAAACTGGATACCAACAGGATCCTCACCGCTCGGTCTAACAGCGGCAGTACTCCTGATCTGTCTGCAACAAAAGTAGAGGATCTGGGCCATGCAAAATCTAGACGTCAGTGCGTCATAACATCAAGCAATAATATAAACAGGGGTAGCAAGGCATGCAGGTACGAGTATGAACGGTAAAACAGGTATAACAGTAATATAAGTGAGGGCAGCGAGGGTAATGTGTAGTGAGTAATCTAAACTGGTCTATTGGGTTAACTACTCTCAAGTCTTTGAAATCAATTTGATGAATCATTGATGTAACTCAATAGTATCCTATGCGTGCCCAGGACCACGGTGAAGATTCTCGGGCTGAAGCCGAGACATGCCGCTAGGCACTAAAAGGGTGGTATGTAACGATGAATGATGTCAGCAGCAGCATCCCAATTCTGGCCTAGCCTCTAAAACTGATCAGTAAAGGTATCGAACTGTCGAGTTACAAGTCAGGTTTCATCATTGATTTCCCCATATCCCCAAGTTATGTATTCAAGTCAAGTATTGACAAATCTGGAGCTAATGCCAACGCAGGATCAAGCAGGTAAAGGTTTGTCTGGATAGACAACAAGAAATGTCCGTAGGGACAACAGGTCAGGTTTGTTGGCATTAGTAACAAGATCAGGTAACAGAGAAAGCCATGGTACCTCAAGTCAAGTCAGGTAATATATAGGTATCATGTCATGTCAAAAAGTGCACGGTATCACGTTGTGTCAAGTAATAGGTGTATCAAGTCATGTCAGGGGTGCACAAAATGTCATGTGGGTGCTCATAATCAAACTAAAAATAAGCATGGGTATACAAAACAAGTATGGGATACTAATGGAACAATAAAAATGGAACATTGTGGTGTGGTATGCAAATAGGTACAGATTAAAACATATGGATGCACGGTTATCGATTTGAGTTAGGGTTATGGTTCCAACACTAATTAAATACACTTTATTAAACATGGGGTATTAAAACAACAATATTGGGTTATTAATAAGATCTGTAAATGCAGCTATATGTATTCTATTCGATATGGATGTGGATGGATATCATATATCCTTTAAATGATAAACTAGTTAATGCATGATGTTCAATTAATCAATGTGAATGGTTAAATTCAATTTGATGTGGTATACCATAGTATGATATGTGATAAGATAAGATTGCATATGCTAGATATGAAATGATAAGAATGGATGCATACGGTCATTGTAAAACAAGTACTTTGGATACACGGTTTGAAATTCAATTATTATATTTACTAAAAATAGATGCATAAAATGTAATGTAGCATGTAGCAAGATAAACTTGCCTTGACAGATCAAGAAACGGATGTGCACGGAACGTCTCACATCGGCGAAATGTCGCGACACGCGCACAGTACACGGAACGGTTCCAAACAACGCACAAGGGTGATCACGCAAGCAAGGTACGTCCACTGGGTCGTCTAGATTGTCGACGTCAAGCACGGCTCTGGCGATGGCTGCAAATCAAGATTTCAATAATGCGAAAAGAAAAGAAAAGAGAAGAAGAAGAGAAAGAAAGAGAGAGAAGGGGTGAGGCTTACTGGATTTGTGCACAGGGGTCAGGAGAGACGAAAGGGCGACGACACGATCAACGGCGGCGATGGGGTCGCCGGCGATGACCGGAACGATAAAAAAACAAGAAGGAGAAAGAGAAGGAAAAGAAGAAGAAGAAGAAGAAGAAGGATGAAGAGGGAGAAGAGATCTGGGGTTTTAGGGACATAGGAGAAGCGAGAGCGTCGACGGGGGTTTTCCGGCGATGGGGTTTGGTGCTGCGAGGGTTGCAAGGTGAAAGCTGTGGGTGTGCAGTCTCGGGAGAAGAGAGGTTGGGAATGTGAGGTGAAAGCAAGGGGGTGAGGAGTCGATAATAGGAGGAGGTTGTCGAGGTGGTGACGGCGAGGGACGAGCGCCGGCGGCAAGGCAGGCGTAGTCCAGGTGGCTGTAGGGGTCGGTTTCGTCGGGTGTGCAGGTAAGGGTCTCGTTGGAGGTGAGGGGAGAGGGAGGATGATGGTTGTGGAGAGGAGAGTTTGAGAAGGACGGCGACGAAGGTGGAGGTGACGTGGGCGGTCGGCGACGGCGAGGGCAGAGGCGAGGAGGGTGAGAGATGATGGGTCATGGGTTCTGTGAGGGGTTCTGTGCAGAGGCCGGGGAAGAAGGGAAGGGGGAGAAGAGAAAGAGAAGAGGCGAGGACGTGTTGACGAGGGTGAGGGGATGCAGGCGACGACGAGGCCGTCGGCGGAGAGAACGACGACGAAGGCAGGGGGCTGAGTTCTGCGAGTTCGTCGGGTTGCAGGGATCTCGTCGTGGGGTAGAGGAGGAGAGAGGTGCAATGGTCACGGTGAGAAGCCGACGTCGAGGGTGGAGGCGAGCGAGCGGCGCAGGCGTGGGCTTGAGCGAGAACGAGGCGGGAAGAAGAAGAAGAAGACGATGGAGGAGAGATGAAGAGAGAGGACGTGGGGGCAGTAGGTTCAAAATAGGATTAGTAAAAAAAATTATAAGGAATATATAATAAAGGAAGAGAGAGAGAGAGATCTGTGAGGGTAAAAATATATTTGAATAGAGAGAGAGAGAAAGAGGGAGAGAGGAGAGAGAAAGAGAGATCGAGGAGAGATAAATTTGTTTGGATTAGGATTTAGGAAATTTTAGAAAAATATATTTAGTTAAAAGAATTTTATATAAACTGTATACTTTAGAATATAATATTAGTTAAAATTGAGATTTTGGTTAATACAAAAATAATCCAAAACACGCCCGGGTCGGGTCTAAAAATTCAGATTTAAAATACGAAAAATATGTGCGACTTTCAAAATTCAAAATGAATGCTCAGGTAACGAAAATGCATACCCCCAAGAACGGATGCATGTACATGCGCGTAGCCATCCAAACACGCCCGTTTCACTGAACGGGACGAGAACAAGATGCGCGGATGCTACCATGGGGTTAGGGGTATCATGCAGGCTATGAAATGCAATTTTAATTTATTTTATATGACCTAAAATGTTATATGATAAAATGTGCGATGTCAGATGAAAAGTCAATATGCAGTATCCATGAGATGCACGTGTCTATTTAACAAGCCAGGGTAGTCTATAAATATGAATCAACAAGTTCAAGCGAGCGGGTCGGGTCGAATGCAATGTAAAATGTAAACTACCATTCGCACCCAAACATGATAAATCAATAAAATACCACAGATAAATAAATACGGAAACTGTAATTGGTATAAATGAACTAGATTGTTACATTTTTCCTAGCAGGGGATGTGTTTTGGTGTGGAGTGTACGAAAAATGAAGGATGAGGAGTGTCTTAAAGCGTGCATGGCACGTGGGCACTGGGCGCCCATGGGTCACGTGCCTGAAGCATGGGCGCTTGGCGCCCGCGGGTCACATGCCTGGCATGCGGGCGCTTGGCGCCCGCGGGTCACGTACCCGGCGTGTGGGCGCCCGTGGATTACGTGCCAGGCGAGTGGGAGCTTGGCGCCTGCGGGTCACGTGCCTGGCGTGTAGGCGCCTGGGGCCCGCAGGTCACGCTCGCGCGCTGGACGCCCGCTGGTCACACGTCCGCGCTGGGCGCCTGCGGGTCACGTGCGAGGCACGCGACCGCTGGGCGCCAGCGGGTCACGTGTGCGGCACGCAACTGCTGGAAACACCAGCGGGAAGAGGGGCTTAGCCTTAGGTTGGGGAGTTGAACTCCCAAGGGGTTTTGGAGTTGAACTCCCAACAGAAATTTAATTTATAGAGTTAAACTCCAACAGATCTAGAAAGGGGTTAAACTCCTAGGAATCTTTGGCTCTTCTTTTGAGCCTTGGATCCTCCCAACGTCGGATTTTTGAAGATGGGTCTCCTTCTTCTTCCTCTCGGTTGGCCGGATCTTGGAGGAAAAGGGGAGTGAGATTCAAAATCTCCCCTTTCAGAGATTTGATGGGAGATCGGAGCTCCCCTTTATGGGTTTTGAAGTGAAAAACTACTTTTTGAAATAGGAAGAGTTAAACTTTTGATTTAATTCGAAAAGAGGAAGAAGGTTTTAGACCCTTGAGAAAGGGGAAGGAGGCACAAACCCTAGTTTTTGGGGAGAATGAATTAAAAGTTCTTTTTTTATTTCATTATCATGTTGCCTTTTATAGGCTAACATATTTATATATAGCCCATTGGGCTTTACAAAATGGCATTTTGCCCATCCCATACCTCATGTACTCATTTCTTTTGCACATAAGCCATGGGCTTATAGAAATTTGGCTTTATACCCATTTTGCTTACATTCATGCACAAAAAATTTCATCAAAATTATTTGTTACATGATTTTTATTTTGGCACGGGGGAGGCCGGCCGCGGGGCTTGACTTGGGTATGGGCCCACTTGACCTGGGGTTGGGCCCACCTGGCTTGGGGTTGACTTTAACTCGGTCAACCGGGGTGCAATTTTCGACCCCAACACTCTTCACTATTCGGGCTACGCCAAAGAACCTTCACAGATGGAAAGACCTTTGACCGAAGTTTCTTTACCTGCCGATCCAATATAACCATCGGCTGCTCGGTGAACGAAAGATCGCGCTCTAACTGGACGGTCTGGTGCTGAATCATGTGAGAAGGGTCATGAAGGTGTTAGTTATATGTATGCCCTAGAGGCCATTACTGTACATAGGATGTATATTGTAGTGGATGCTGGGACATATATAGGGAGGACTTTCTTGCTCGACATGATAGTATGCTATCTGGTTGAACTTTACCTTAACGTGTATACTGATTGTCTCTTTGTTACATGTTGGTAAAGCCCTTAGGATGTGTGCTTGACTACCTGGACTATGATGCGGATCATACTAGTAGGGACATGGTAGTCTATAAGTACATCCTTCAAAGTCCCTAGTCGTGGGTGTATCGAGACGGGGCATCGATATACCAGAGTAGACTAGCGTATACCTTCTCGACCCATACAGATGGGCGATGGATGATCCCATATCCATTGGTGTTTGACATCGGAGATGATATACGGGTGCTCAGTAGAGACTGGGTACACTGGACGGACTCGCCGAGAACTCCCAGATGGTATTATACCTCACGTCAGATGGCAGTTCTCTGGTGACACTGGTACAGAGTAGTCTGTTGACCCGAGATCGTCATAGAGTCTTGTGTGGTTCCCACTGTGCTTTGATTTCCATCTTACCACGTCCAAGAGGGCGTGCAAAACGGTGGTTTTTGGGTACAGTCCCGAGTCACATGGAGGCAATGAGCGATAGGAGGGGATTCGTCTCTCCCGGTATAGGGGGTTGATGTTGCGCAGTGTTCGATTGGCTATAACAGGAAATCCCTGGCCAGGGTTGCTGAGATTTACTGGTAAGTGTTACCAGTAGTTTCTCGAATAGTTATAGACCTCATATCGACACGACTTATCGAGCTATTGGGGTCTGACGTATACCACCCCTAGGCAAGATATGCGACATATCAGACGATCAGACCGGACTGTACGGTCGTTTTACTGGTTGGATTCACTGGAGTGTGAGCGGGCTTGCTCGTCGATCTTCAGATCGCTCAATACCCGGGTGGCCGTTACGTTTAGCAGACCGCTTGCGGCTTGTGGGTGTTTGATATGATCATCATCTGCTGCCGGCGTATTGACGAGTCTTTAGAGTCCTACACAGAGGTTTCCTGGCTCAAGCGAAACGAAATAGGAGCGCATATGAGATATGTGCGGGACCGAGAATAATGCGTGTATGTGATACCGTATTCTATTCTCGCGATAAATGTATCGAATGGTTGTATGCGATATAACCTAGTTATCGATTCAAGCGTTGATTCGATAAGCCGATATATTGTATACTAGTCGGTTGTGTGCGACATAACCGGATCATTGAATCAAGTGTTGATTTAATGATTTAATGCATATTTATATATTTGATATATTACTTTGCATCAACTAGTATCGGTTTACTTAAGATGGATTTTCTCGCTCGGATGTGCACATTGTATATTCGATATAGTTTTGTGCACTTGATTGTATTATGTTTGATGATACATGTTTGCTTGAGTTTGTGTAAAGATTGAACCATGGTTATTTAAATGATTAGGGTTTACATTTTCATATCTATTTATTTATTTATTTATTATGGAAATGATAATGAGAAGAATGGTTGCTAGTTTTGTTTTATTCTTTGAACCTTCAAGAAGCATTGACTTTAGTCAACCATTCTTATCTCATCCTTAACCCTAACCATTCCAACTAACCTTGGTTTAATCTCTACACCTAACCATGGTTTGCTTATGATAAGAATGGATTTTCTTTTCTTTTTTAATTATTCTTATCATAACAATTTCCTTCTTCTTCTTCATTTCTTCAAGTGAAGAAAGCTTGCCTCCATCAATGGCAAGTGATGAAAAAGAGTGAGAAATCCAAATCTAAAGTCTACCCACTTTCTATTTCTTCATCCTCTACCTCTTGCTAAGTAGTAGAGTGTGTTTTCTTCACAAGTTTCATGACTTGGTGAAGTGAGAGCTTGATCTTGCGATGCCTCGACGTAGATCATCTTCGGCATGGACATCGATGACCTAGCCCGTCCATTCTCCGATGAAGCCGACGCTAGAGCCCGAGACTTGTTATGGACAGCGAGGAGACTTCATTGCGGAGCTATGGAGGTGGAGAACCGGATCTACAAAGGTTGTATTTCCGAATCTCTTAGTTAATTGTTAACTAGTTATCTTTTCGCCTAGAAATCTAGCCAACGATCCGTACACTAGGGTTTCTCGGCACCATAATTTTTGAAATTGGCATGGTTGATGCCTTGTGAGACCTCTTGAGAGTGCCTAGGAACCCTACAGTGGTACCAGAGCCTAGCTAGAGCCTTAGGCGAAGTCTAGACGGATTTTGAAGTCCGAACGACCCGAAACCCCAACCGGAAAATGCTCTCTGGACGTTTTCTGAAAACGTGGATTTTTTCAAATTAAAAATTGCTAAAAAATTCAGCAGGAAAAAATAAGAATTATGATGCAAAATTTTTTCGATGAACAGTACAAACCGCGGCGGAACCGCGGCAGAAGCCTGCCTTCTGCGGCGGTTCAGCGGCGGAATGATGACGTCATCGTACACTGTTTGCACAGTAACTCCTATTATTTTATGCTGGATTTTCTGGGTATTTTTTAAAATTTATTCTAGAGTTGAATTTTCTGGAGTTGTTTTGAGGATTCGGTGTTTCGATCGGGGTATCAAATTTTGTCTATTTGGCTTTCCGGATAATTTTTAGAATATGTTAAAAAGTTCGACCGGATATAAATACCCAATTTTTCCCCTGTCGGGAAATTTCCAAGTGTTGGATTTTTCCGTAGTTTAACGACGTTCTAAGTAGTGCAAGTAACGCGATGGACCCTCTAGAAGACAACAAACCTTAACTCGATTATGTGACCGTCTTGAACTGCCCTTTGAACCTTCGGGTTTGGGGCAGTACGGCGTGCCACATGTGAGGCGTTGGCTTGACCCTTCTACGGCTGGACCGTTGCTACTGAGGCACGAACTGAATGTTGTTAGACTTATTTCATGTGTTGATCTGTATCGGGAAAACTTGGGTGTTCGATTGTTCGATCGGAAAGTTTGACATTTTCTATTTATCCGGAATGGGATACAATAATTGGAATTCACAAGTAGTTATGAGATAACTGAATGAATGTTATAAACATAGCAGTTTAGTCTCACTTGATCGGTTGCCACGGAATTTTGATGTGATCAAAAGTCCGTCGCAATCACGTAGCATACGCGGATACTCGCCGGGTAAACTTAATAGACAGCCTCACTCCGTAGCCCCGACCAAGTGACTGTAGGAGAACCCCGTCGCCGAAAGCATCCGTTCGGGTGCTCGCGGCAGCGGTGTTCCGCCTTGGTGCACTTCGTCGACGGTATCGGGGGTGCGGCCGCCTACTAAAGTTTGCGACGAGTATTCGATCAGACTGTCGGGAATCTTGTTGAATTGCCCGACTCGATATTGAAAAGTGTTTTCGATAATGAGACTGAAATGCAGGGTTTATAATTGTTAGGCATGTGATGTCTAAGTAATTCATTTGGTCAGGCATGCGATGTCTGAGGTGATTGCGGATTCCAACTGTTGTAGTTTTACACTTTCTTTTCTGTGACCGTAAGTGTAATATGTGATATCGCCGGTTTCGTTGCTATATGTCAACGACAATTGGGATGGACATATTTACTTACGTTGATGACATGTGATGTTATGTGTTGCTGGATATGTTATATTGGATCGTCGTGTTTGAATAGCCGGGGGTTTTTATGTGAGATGAGTGTTTTTCATTTTCATTCATGTAAAAACTTGTATGTAATATTCTTTTATTGGGGCGCTTCCAGGTTGCGGAAGTTGTCACCGTTTGTATATTATTTACTTTTCCGCACTAGGATAGACCCAAAGAGGAGGGCACAAGTAACCGGGTTCTAGGGTCCAGTGGGAGACCAACTCGAGGAGTCGAGTCCGGGTCTCCTAACTCTAGAATTGGTAGGGTTGCTTGCCACTCTCGTAGGGGTCTAGGGGTGTGGGTTTGGCTATTCATCGCGACCGTGGAATCCGTGTTTTATACTGGCTCGTATTGAAAACACGGACGTCCTAGTATATCCAATATTTCATATGTTTCTTCTGCTGCGATATCTGTGATGTGATCATGTGATGTTCTGTGATAGATACAGTATATAGTATATATGATATATTATATAGGCGTTACTTATGTTTTACATCCGCGCTAGCCCTGCCCCGCTCTGCCGTTAGTTACCTAACCTAACGGTGCATGAGGGAACATCGAGGCGAATGCGGATGGCATAAGTGTACGTCGTATTTATCTGTGATGTTTAGGTACTTAAATGATGGGACTTCATTAATGTGATTAATGAAATAAAAGAAACCTAAGATGTTGTAGAGTCGAATTTCAAAATAAAACAGGTAGCTACAGTTCTTGCTTTGCACAGAGGTATATGTGATATATCCTGCACCTTATTCGATGAGGAAATGACCGAGATCCCTTCACCGGGAGTGACTCCTTTAGCAATAACTGGCAGATGCTACACACTCGGTTTGTCTTTTGATAGCTTTTAAGAATTTTTGCTTTGCACAGTGATATATATGATATATCCTGCACCTCATTTGACGAGGAAAGGACCGACGATCCCTTCACCGGGAGTGACTCCTTTAGCAAAACTAGAAAAGCCTCAAAAGCACTCTATTTTAAAATCATTTGATTCTACAACGATATCAAGTTCATTATGCAATAGGTTTTCAGAAAAACCTGTCGTAGCCCTCCGTCATTTCAGATAAATGGTAGTTAGTATTCGTGCTACATTTGTTGGCCTGCGTCAAGGCGTAGTGTGCGGTAGCTAACTAGTATTTATCTGCTTATGCATATGATGCAGATTGGATTAGGGTAGTCGTGCGACTTTGTTGGCCTGCGTCAAGGGTCGTGCGGGTGGGTTTAATTCAATCAGGAAATGACGGGTTGAACTTGACTAGCGCACTATGGTTTGTTGGCCTGCGTCAAGGTCATAGGACGCTAGGGGCAAAATATTATCGGGAATTTCAAGTGTTGAAATTTGCAATGAGATTGCATACCTTCTATGAGATAGTTGGATCCCGATACCCGCTGTGAGTAATTGTTACTCCTGGGAGAGTTTTATACATTACAATTAGCCGATCAAGTAGGTGTCTAGAAAGGTGTCAACGGGGTTACGCCTCTGGGAAAACGAGGTTTACATTAATTAGGTTCGTGCGAAAGCACGGTGGACCTCCCTCAAAGTACCGACACTGGCCTGGCTGAAAGATTGGCGAACTTGTAGTGTGTAATTAATCCCGGCTAGTCTTTCCTTTTAGAGTTTGAAGGAAGATTTGATAAAAAGCAGTGGGGGCCATCCTGATTAGATAAAATAATAACCAATCTATTCTTGCAAGAGCGCACGCTGAGTGTTTTCTTCTCTCTCTCTCCTGGTAGCGACCATATCACGCCTTAATCAAGATAATAATACGGATATTTGACCGAACCCGCTTGTTATACTGAGCTGGGGAACGTTGGTCCCGCTCCAACTTATAATTGTTATAAGACAGAGCAGGAAATTGGGGAATACCAGAATTCCCGTGCCACCCAAACGAAGAGAGTGCTTGCTGATGCATCATCTTCGGGTGTGTTCATTACAGAGAACTGTTTCTCAGTATCCTCCGCATCCAGGGTATATGATACCGGATCAGGATCCCAGATATGTAATCTGTTACATAGGGCTACAAAAAGGTAGAAAAACTGAGAACGGGTGATAACTTTCATGAGACAGAAAACGGGGCAAGTGTTGCAGCCAAGTCTGTTGGTCACTGTCACCCTGTATTACCAATACATTGATTCTGAACGAATGTTATTAGATACCGAACCTGATATACAAAATCATATCAGTCTCTTTATTAGTAAAGAAATGATAAAATTTTGTATTGTTGGATTATGTTTTGAACATTTCCTATATCAAAAGTTGATCGGATCAGGCACGTTATCTAAAAGCATTGATGTTCTAAATCAAACTACAGTTCTTAGTATACGGAACACACACAAGAGGAAGAGTTCAGAAATGAACGAATCCTTCTTGAGGCATTGTAGACTAGGTCATATCAATGCGACCCAACTGGCTGAAGTTACATTTTAGATGCATATTTAAATCAGTTTGAATTTACATCTTGTGAAACTTGCCAATCATGTCACAAAGATATCATGACCATAGCCCTGTTTACTGGAAACAGAGAAAGAGTTAGTGAACTCTTGGGATGATACATGATGATGTATGTAGGTCCCCAGTCTACACATGCCAAGACCGGTTCTCTGTACTTCATTACATTCTCTGATAATCTCTCGAGATTCAGATCTATGTTCTTGTTGAAACACAAGTCCGAACCTTTTGAGATATTCACGGAATATAAGTTAGAAGTAGAGAACCAAAATACGGGTATAAGTATTATGTCCTATGATGAGATCAGGGAGGAGAATACTTGAGCACGGAAATCCTGGACTATTCTAAAGGAGAATGAGATTCTCTCTCAGCATTACTCCTCCGTATATACCATAGCACGATGGTATGTCGGGGCGGAGCAGATACACCCTATTTGATATGGTGTGCTCTATGATGAGTAATACTAAGTTACCTATTTTCTTTAAGGGAGTTATGCACTTGAGAAGCTGCATACCTATTGAATAGGTTCGAATCAAATCAGTTGCCTACCACTCCATATGAGATATGGAAAGGGAAGAGCCCATGTCTTAAGCTAGTTAAGATTTGGGGTTGTCCGGCCTATGTCTAAAAGCAAAATCCGGACAAACTCGAGGCAAGGTTAGTTATGTAGAACTGGAAAGGTTCCAGCTATGCAAACTACAGAAGATGATTTGATAGAACCAAAGGATTCAAAAGTTACCAATGAACCTCAGCCTCTCCGCCGATCTAGTAGGGTTCCTCACC
The DNA here is from genome assembly GCA_030015575.1 of Agapanthus africanus. Lineage (NCBI taxonomy): Eukaryota > Viridiplantae > Streptophyta > Magnoliopsida > Asparagales > Amaryllidaceae > Agapanthus > Agapanthus africanus. The sequence continues at coordinate 87,845,033 of JASDDO010000028.1, read as the reverse complement.
CACCTGAGAGATACTTCGGTTTCTCTATGACAGTGGGAGCGAGGATTGCATCATGAGATGATGACTCAACTAGTTTCGAGCTGGCCATCAGGAGTAAGACTCTGTAAGAATGGCTGGATGCTTAGTGATCTGAGATGGAATCCTTATACACCAACAAAGTATGGACTTTGGTTGCTATATCTGAAGGGTTAAATCCCCATCAGGAGCAAGTATATCTTGAGAAGATTACTTGGTGTACATGGAAAAGTTGAGACTTTCAAAGCTAGACTTGTTAAAGCTTTTCGTCATCGACCAGGCGTGGATTATGATGAAACCTTTTCAAGTAGCTATGCTTAAGTCCATCCAGATCCTACTTGCCACGGCTACATACCATGACTACGATATCTGGTGGTTGGGTGTCATGACTGCTTTTCTAAATGATGTTTTGGAAGAGAGCGTCTATAAGTACACAGCCAGAGGGCTTCGTAAACAGTGGGAGCAGCGGAAACGTGTACAAGATGCTTTATAGGATAAAGCAGGTATCGTGGAGTTGGAACATCTGTTTTGATGAATTAGTCAAAGAGTTTGACATCATCAAAATGGTAGATGAACCTTGTATAAACAAAAAGGTAGTAGGGAGTATGGTGACGATCCTCGTAGAGTACGTGGATGACATACTCTTGATGGGGAAGGAGTTTCCTATGCTACGCTCGGTCAATCTCCGCTTATCACCATAATTCTCCATATAGGATCAAAGTGATACCTCCTAAATCCTGGATTTTGGATCTATGAGATAGATCTAAATGGATGTTAGGATACTCACTAGTTGTAGTGAGATGGTATCAATCGACCCTGGGGAGAATCACTGGAAGGGTTCCAGGGTGATGAAGACGACTGAATGTCAGTCACAGGCATTGTCTTTTCCCTCAGTAAAGGGACGGTATGTTGGAAGAGTTCCAAACTAGATACCGTGACATACTAGACGATAAAGGCTGGATACATCGCTACTTAAGATGCTACCAAAGAAAATGTTTGGGAGATATTGGTTCATAAGATGAACTACGTTCCTACCATTGTGTGACAATGGAGTTGTGGCTTATGCCAAGGAACACCCGTCCCATCAGTGATCCAGACATATTCTAAGGCAGTATCACTTGATCATGGAGATGGTTGATCTCCAGGGTGATCGAGGTTTGGAGAGTAGACTCAGAGGACAACACAGCGGATCCACTCACAAAGGCCTGTTCCCAGAGAGAGACTTTTATGGGATGGTTGAGTATGAGATACTACAACCACTGCTACAGATGGCCCTAGTGCAAGTGGGAGATTGTTAGTTATATGTATGCCCTAGAGGCCATTACTGTACATAGGATGTATATTGTAGTGGATGCTGGGACATATATAGGGAGGACTTTCTTGCTCGACATGATAGTATGCTATCTGGTTGAACTTTAGCTCAACGTGTATACTGATTGTCTCTCTGTTACATGTTGGTAAAGCCCTTAGGATGTGTGCTTGACTACCCGGACTATGATGCGGATCATACTAGTGGGGACATGGTAGTCTATAAGTACATCCTTCAAAGTCCCTAGTCGTGGGTGTATCGAGACGGGGCATCGATATACCAGAGTAGACTAGCGTATACCTTCTCGACCCATACAGATGGGCGATGGATGATCCCATATCCATTGGTGTTTGACATCGGAGATGATATACGGGTGCTCAGTAGAGACTGGGTACACTGGACGGACTCGCCGAGAACTCCCAGATGGTATTATACCTCACGTCAGATGGCAGTTCTCTGGTGACACTGGTACAGAGTAGTCTGTTGACCCGAGATAGTCATAGAGTCTTGTGTGGTTCCCACTGTGCTTTGATTTCCATCTTACCACATCCAAGAGGGCGTGCAAAACGGTGGTTTTTGGGTACAGTCCCGAGTCACATGGAGGCAATGAGCGATAGGAGGGGATTCGTCTCTCCCGGTATAGGGGGTTGATGTTGCGCAGTGTTCGATTGGCTATAACAGGAAATCCCTGGTCAGGGTTGCTGAGATTTACTGGTAAGTGTTACCAGTAGTTTCTCGAATAGTTATAGACCTCATATCGACACGACTTATCGAGCTATTGGGGTCTGACGTATACCACCCCTAGGCAAGATATGCGACATATCAGACGATCAGACCGGACTGTACGGTAGTGTTACTGGTTGGATTCACTGGAGTGTGAGCGGGCTTGCTCGTCGATCTTCAGATCGCTCAATACCCGGATGGCCGTTACGTTTAGCAGACCGCTTGCGGCTTGTGGGTGTTTGATATGATCATCATCTGCTGCCGGCGTATTGACGAGTCTTTAGAGTCCTACACAGAGGTTTCCTGGCTCAAGCGAAACGAAATAGGAGCGCATATGAGATATGTGCGGGACCGAGAATAATGCATGTATATGATACCGTATTCTATTCTCGCGATAAATGTATCGAATGGTTGTATGCGATATAACCTAGTTATCGATTCAAGCGTTGATTCGATAAGCCGATATATTGTATACTAGTCGGTTGTGTGCGACATAACCGGATCATTGAATCAAGTGTTGATTTAATGATTTAATGCATATTTATATATTTGATATATTACTTTGCATCAACTAGTATCGGTTTACTTAAGATGGATTTTCTCGCTCGGATGTGCACATTGTATATTCGATATAGTTTTGTGCACTTGATTGTATCATGTTTGATGATACATGTTTGCTTGAGTTTGTGTAAAGATTGAACCATGGTTATTTAAATGATTAGGGTTTACATTTTCATATCTATTTATTTATTTATTTATTATGGAAATGATAATGAGAAGAATGGTTGCTAGTTTTGTTTTATTCTTTGAACCTTCATGAAGCATTGACTTTAGTCAACCATTCTTATCTCATCCTTAACCCTAACCATTCCAACTAACCTTGGTTTAATCTCTACACCTAACCATGGTTTGCTTATGATGAGAATGGATTTTCTTTTCTTTTTTAATTATTCTTATCATAACAATTTCCTTCTTCTTCTTCATTTCTTCAAGTGAAGAAAGCTTGCCTCCATCAATGGCAAGTGATGAAAAAGAATGAGAAATCCAAATCTAAAGTCTACCCACTTCCTATTTCTTCATCCTCTACCTCTTGCCAAGTAGTAGAGTGTGTTTTCTTCACAAGTTTCATGACTTGGTGAAGTGAGAGCTTGATCTTGCGATGCCTCGACGTAGATCATCTTCGGCATGGACATCGATGACCTAGCCCGTCCATTCTCCGATGAAGCCGACGCTAGAGCCCGAGACTTGTTATGGCCAGCGAGGAGACTTCATTGCGGAGCTATGGAGGTAAAGAACCGGATCTACAAAGGTTGTATTTCCGAATCTCTTAGTTAATTGTTAACTAGTTATCTTTTCGCCTAGAAATCTAGCCAACGATCCGTACACTAGGGTTTCTCGGCACCATAATTTTTGAAATTGGCATGGTTGATGCCTTGTGAGACCTCTTGAGAGTGCCTAGGAACCCTACAGAAGGTACTTGCGAAGTATCGACACATGGACTACAGGATGAACAACCGGAAAACTGGGTGGAAGTGCCAAACGATAGGCAACGGTTCCAACTCGCTCAAGGATCTCAAAAGAACCTATAAATCTGGGACTAAGCTTCCCTTTCTTCCTAAATCTCATCACGCCCTTTATCGAAGAAATCCGTAGGAATACATGATCCCCCACTGTGAACTCGAGCCTGCGACGACGACGGTCGGCATAAAACTTCTGTCTGCACTGGGCCGCTCTCATCCTATCCTGAATCAACTGGATCTTCTCCGTAATCTCTTGAACTAGCTGGGGTCCCAAAATCCTGCTCTCGCTGAGTTCGGTCTAACAGACCGGCGATCGACACTTTCTACCATACAAAGCCTCAAAAGGTGCCATCTGAATCGTCTCCTGATAACTGTTATTGTAGGAGAACTCTATCAACAGTAAGTAACGATCCCAACTGCCACCAAAATCAAGCACGCACGCACGAAGCATATCCTCCAGAGTCTGTATAGTCCGCTCTGACTGACCATCGGTCAACAGATGGAAAGTGGTGCTAAAGCTCAAACGGGTACCCAAAGCTTCCTGAAGCTTCTGCCAAAGACAGCTAGTGAACTGGGTGCCCCTATCGGATACAATGCATGTGGGAACACTGTGCAAACGCACAATCTTATTAATATACAACTAAGCATACTGAGCATAACCGAAAGTGGTCTTCACTGGAAGGAAGTGAGCCGCTTTCGTCAACCGGTCAACAATCACCCAAATGGAGTCATACCCTCAACTGGACCTGGGTAGACCCACAACGAAATCTATGGAGATCTGCTCCCATTTCCACTCCGGAACGGATAAAGGCTGCAACTCTCCTGCTGGTCTCTGATGCTCAGCCCCGACTTGTTGACAAGTCAGGAACCTCAAAACGAAATCCGAAACATCACTTTTCATCCCTGCCCACCAGTAGATATCTCTCAAGTCACGGTACATCTTGGTGGAACCTGGGTGAACACTATAAGCTGACTGATGTGCCTGCTCTAGGATCTCGCGTCTCAACCCATCGGTATCAGGTACACAAAAACGAGTCCCAAAACGTAGCACACCCTGGTCATCAATCAAAAACTCTGAATCTCTACCCTGCCGAACATGCTCAAGAATCTCAGACAAACAGGCATCGGCGGGCTGTGCCTCACGAATACGATCAAGTAGAAGTGGACGGACGCGGACATGAGCAAGCTGTCCCCCAGTGGAAGTGAACTCAACTGTACTCTGCTGTCGCACAAGATCTACCAATCTACAGAAGACTGCCTCTGAACTGTGCTCAACTGGGACAAGCTACCCCCGGGCCTATGACTCAAAGCATCGGCTACCACATTCGCTTTGCCCGGGTGATAAAGGATCTCACAATCATAATCCTTCACAAGCTCCATCCAACGGCGCTGTCTCAAATTCAGATCCCGCTGCTGGAAGATGTACTTTAAGCTCTGGTGGTCTGTGAAAATCTGATACGACTCCCGTATAAGTAGTGTCTCCAAATCTTAAGCGCAAAGATCACCGCGGCCATCTCAAGATCATGAGTGGGATAATTCTGCTCGTGCTTCTTCAGCTACCGGGAAGAATAAGCGATAACTCTATCATGCTGCATCAATACACAACCGAGACCCACTCGAGAAGCATCACAGTAAACGACAAAACCGCCCGATCCAGAAGGCAAAGATAAAACTGGTGCAGTCGTCAACCGAGTCTTGAACTGCAGAAAACTCTGCTCGCATGCCTCAGTCCAAAGAAAAAGAACCATCTTCCTGGTCAGTCCGGTCAGCGGTGCAGCGATACTCGAGAAGTCCTGCACGAAACGACGGTAATAACCGGCTAAGCCCAAAAAGCTGCGGACCTCTGTCACTAATACAAGTCTGGGCCAAACCTGCACGGCCTCGATCTTTCTCGGGTCCACACGAATACCAACTCCCGTAACCACATGACCAAGGAAGTCAACACCATCAAGCCAGAAGGCACACTTCAAGAATTTAGCAACCAGCTGGTGCTCTCTCAATATCTGCAAAGCAATCCTCAAGTGCTGCTCATGCTCCTCTCGACTCTTGGAATAAACCAGAATGTCATCAATAAATACAATAATAAACTGGTCGAGAAACGGCCAGAAAATCTGGTTCATCAGATCCATGAACGCTGCTGGGACGTTGGTGAGTCCGAACGACATCACCAAAAACTCATAATGCCCGTAGCGCGTACGAAAAGCGGTCTTCGGAACGTCATCATTCCGAACCCGCAATTAATGATAACCTGATCTCAAATAAATCTTAGAAAAATGTCCTGCACCCTGGAGCTGATCAAACAAATCGTCAATGCGAGATAATGGATACCTATTCCGCACCGTAACTCGGTTCAATTGACGATAATCAATGCACAATCTCAAACTGCCGTCCTTCTTCTTGACGAACAGAACAGGCGCTCCCCAAAGCGAAACACTCGGACGTACAAGTCCCCTATCAAGCAACTCTTGCAACTGATTCTTAAGCTCTTTAAGCTCCGCCGGGGCCATCCGGTAAGGCGGTAGAAATAGGCCCCGTGCCGGGGATCAAATCAATGCAAAACTCAATCTCACGCTCTGGCGGCATTCCAGGTAACTCATCGGGAAAACGTCGGGAAGATCTCGCACGATAGGAACCTGGTCCAACGAATCTATTGTGGCTCCAGTGTCTCGTATGAAAGCTAAGAATCCCCGACATCCTTTCCTCAAAAGTCGACTAGCACAAAGGGCTGAAATCAAACTGTGAGGGGCGAAACCATGGTCCCCCTGCACAACAAGAACTGACTCGCCGGGAAAACAAAACCTGACTGTCTTCTCTCGGCAGTCCACGGACGCGTAGCAAGTAGCTAACCAGTCCATGCCCAGGAGAACGTCGAAGTCCAACATCTCAAGAAGGATCAAGTCGATGGACAACCCTCTATTTCCAATACGAATGGCACACGACCGAAACACGTGTCGCACAATAAACGACTCACCAACAAAAGTAGTCACGACAAGCGGTCGATCTAGCAAACATGACTCTCGGCCCAACTTCGGCACGAAGTGTGTAGAAACATACGAGTGCGTAGATCCCGAATCAAACAACTCGTGTGCATTAAAAGAACATACTGAAAGAGTACCTGGAACCACTGCATTGGACGCCTGTGCGTCCTGATGAGTCAAAGCAAATACTCGTGCCTGCCCTCTACCTGCGACTGGCTGTCCTCCGCCTCTGCCACCCCGTCCTCTCTGAACAAACCCTCTACGACCATGACCTCTCTGAGCATACGTCTTACGCGGAGCTACAACAGACGCAAGAGGCAACGCTCTCTGAGGTAGAGAAGGTGGTAAGGTGACATGCGATACGGCTGCCTCGTCCTCACGTGGCTCAGTACAATCTCGAACACGATGATAGAAACTCCCGCACCGGAAACATCCAAACGATGACTGCTGACCCTCCTGGGGATAAGAGCTGAACAACTGACCTCTTCCCAAGCCTCTGCTACTCCCACGACCTGAACGAAATCTATCGCGGCATCTAAACATCTGTTTCCGTGCTGATATACCAGTACAAACCCTCTTCGGTTCCGAAACTACCGAAGTCTCGGAAAGACGCTCCTCAACTAGTAGGGCTGCGTCCACTGCGGCTGCATATGTGTCAAAATACTGGGCGCTGATAGCGAGGAACAACCGGGTAAGCAAGCCTCGCACAAATCTCTTGATTCGCATCTCCTCAGTGTCTACCAAATATAAAGCATACACAGATAGCTGGGTAAACTGCATATCATACTCTGCCACCTTATACCCGGAGTCTGGCGCAACGACTCGAAACTGTGCGCTCGAGCATCCCTGACGCTCTGCGCTCTACTGGCCTCAACTAATGATCCCATCATCTGGCGAAAATCCTGCATATCGGCCTCTAGCCTAATAATGCGATCTAGCAAAGGTGGATCAACCTGTTCCTGTACAACGGGCGTACCGCCCTGGTCAGTCCTCGTCTCAGACGAGCCAACTCTGACCTCGGCCCTTACGGCCGCTCTCTGCGCCCTCGTAGTCTTCGGCGTCATAATAGCTGGAAATAAAACAGTATTAGATAAGAACACGAAAATCGAATCACAAGGATGTATGTAATCACAGAAGGAATTTCAACCAACAAGTCGTAAGGTCACTTAGGCGGAGTACCGTGTCGTAAGTATGCCGCGGAACATACACATGCTACATTACTCTGCTTAAACTACCTACTCCATCATACCAAGGTCATGCCACACTCCGAAAGGTAAAACCTAGCGCTCTGATACCAACTTTGTCACGACCCAAAATTTAGGCACGTGACCGGCACTTAAACCGCGTAACATCAACAGGCGTAACGCAATTTAAGAAAGTCGAAAACCCAGAAATCTAAACCATGAAAAGTAGTAAGTGATAAAACATTGTTAAAAACAATTGGAAATCTCAAGTAAAAATCTTTAAAGTTTAAATTATATTTTCTTAAAAATTTCGGCAGCACCTCCTTCGTAAAAGCTAGCCCCGAAACGGGTACAAATATAAGATATAAGTAAAACAACATATGATATAAATAAAGCACCCCAAAATGGGAGCAAATCACGCCCAAAGGTGGAAACAGCCACCACAAACATAATATACGACGCCGTAGCGAAGAAATAGACAGTATAAATGAAAAACAACATAAAGAGATAAAACTGCATAATAAAAGTCGGCTCACACGAGCTCGACACCCAGAGTCAAAAAATATACAATATCCGTCCTCACAACTCGTCTCTAAGTCAATACATGGAAATGGTAGATGGAGAATATTACATACAATAAGATGTACAATGAATATATAAACGGAAAACCGCAAAACCCACCTATACCAAAACGGCTCACAGCCAACCGTAGCAGTATCCGCTGCAAAAGATACAATAAGAAGCCATGTCGCGACTACTCTGAGGGTCAAACCTGCAAAACACTATGGCACAATGAGGGTGAGTTGCCAACTCGTGAATAGTAAGTAACATCGTACAGATAATCGCAGGTATGTACGTACTGCGATAATCTATCACATGCAATCTGATAGTATCAATATGCTAATATGGATATGCAACAATCATGAAAGGTGCTCTGTCAGGTACTACAAATACATGAAGCAATGCATATCAATGAATGCTGAGTATGGGATAAAATATATCATCATTAATGAATCATCATCGTGGAAAAACCGGTGTCCATCAGCGACACCCTAAATCCCAATACCTCAGGCGCCGTCACTCTGATCGGCCCTCATATCCTGTAAATCTCATGGAACCTGAGTGCTGAAAATCTGCACTCGAAAATATCATGAAATACTCGTGTCCAACATCGACACGCAAATCCATATATATCGGGCTCCGTCGGTCCGGATCGGCCCACGGACTCCGTCAGTCCGGATCGGCCCATATCCATCTCTCGACTCCGGTCGGTATCCTCTGGATAACCGCCAGGTCCAACCAATCACCGGTAGGTAATGCTCCCCTGCCAGGATCACCGCCTAACTATACGAGTCTTCTTGCCCCGGGGTACCTCACCGGGTCCACCATGTACCCGCAGACGATGCCTACCACTCCTCGAATCGGTTATACTCACACAAGCTCTCAGAACCGAGAAAACTCATGGTGGACGCACTGAAATATCATATCAAGAGAAACCGGGTTTTCAAAATAATGCATACTTTCTTGAAATAATACCACGGTTCTCAAATCCATAAATCACATGAAATCCATATCTCAATGTGTAAATCCATGAAATGTGATATATGCAACATAAAACATTAATATGAGCATAAAAGGGAAAACCGCTCTTTTAAATGAATCCAGTTTTTAAATATATCACGCGGTTCCCAATTCCTCCAAAATTAAATCCAACATCATATAAAGGTGTACATGTAGCTATAGCAAGTATGGGTGTATACATGTAAGTATGTATGCGCGATGTATTTCATATGCGCAATAGAACCAGAATCAATGTGTCAATGTCAACAACAATACAATACCGCATATGTGTATAGGTTGTGCGTGTCATGGCAATTACCGACGGTGTGGGTGTAGCATACAATTTAGTGCTCGTGCAACATGAGCCGTCGGTAATGGTGTATTGTCCACTAGGTACTAAGTTAAAGCACAACAAGTAATGGTATGTAATGATGCTCATGCACAATCAACATATATGAATATAAACATGCGGCTATAATATTCTATCAAGCCCTGACGCATAACGTCATACGGGCGATTTCCTTGTAGATGTTAAATATACTCACCGGTGATCTCGAGCTAAGTAAATCCGACCACCTGCTTCCCTTTCTTCACAGCGTCCGAAGTCCTTGCCTGCGATCCTATTAACACAAAACATAATAATGCGTAGATTTAGCAAACTACGCAATAATAACGAACATAACGCCAATTTAACGAATCGGTTCTCTTAAGCTACAAAAGGGTTCGCTTAGCGGCTAACGTGCGTGTCGACATCACGAAAACAAACTCACGACAGCAAGCTACCCGAAACACTAAAACTACGTCGAATCAATCGTAACGCGCGCCGTCGATACAATAAAAACTAGCTAATCGATCCCAGATTTTACATACTGTCACAACCTAAAAATCTAGCAGTACCAAACACCCTAAAACAACAGCAGATAGCTACCCTAAAAATTACAACATCCCAGTCCACTGTACGGCCGAGCTCGCCGGAACCCCCCTCATGTCGCCGGCTAAACGAGGTCAGGTGGGGTTCGTGCTTCAGGCGTACACTCAGGGCAACTAACACTACACTACTATATTGCTAAATTTCACAGTAAACACTCGGGTTGATAGCAGATTACAGACATCCTATAATGACACTAAAAACATGATACGTGCACAAAACTATATCTTTTAGTATTCTAAACTGAAACTAATTAGCAACACAACATTATACAATCCCAGTTAACAGTAGAGAGCACTACCTTTCCAAACTTGCTCAAACCCTAGCTTTCCATACTCCAAGTCATCTCCATAGGCTCTAGATCAAGTTTAATGAAGGGTTTAGTGAGTTTTGTGAAGATTTGTTTGGGTTAGTGAGGATTTAGGTTAGGGTTCAGTGAAGAACAAGGGGAGTGTTCAGTTTGAGGTGTGATGGAGAAAATTGAGATGAAGAAAAATATTGTGAGAGTGAGAGAATGAGGTGAGAGTGAGAGTGTATGAGTGAGGGTGAGGGAATGAGGGGGTGAGATTAGTGTATGCCATGCCTCCCTCTTCTCTCTCCTCATTTAATGCGTGGCATGCTTGCCCCATGCTCATCATGCCATCTCTCTCTCTCTCTCTCTTCCTCTCTCAAGTCAACCAATTATTCAAACCTTACTATTATATTTTTAAAACTAAATAATTAACTAATTACATATAACATAATGAAATGAGGTTAAGGTGTCATGGCTACTTAAGCATGGTTACCACAAATTAACCCTAGGTTAACATGCACATATGTGTGCAAGCCCAAAATAAATATTAATAAAATATTAATTAATTTTTATAAAACATTAGAAAACTATTTTGGTAAACCTTTTACTAAAAATCCGCATTAACGCTTAATTAACACTAATCGCAAATCTAAGGTGTTATACACGATTACGGTATCGTTCCGTCAACTCTCCATCAGTGTATGAAGTATACCAAAAATGGAGATGAAAAATGCATTGATGGAGACATCCAGCCGTTCAGTGTGCATGAAGTCCGATATGAAGATTCTCAGTACTTTGTGAACCTCCAAAGTGCTGAGCCACAGCTGACTAAAGATAGAACGGCCCCGAAACTCAAAAGCAAATCTGAGCCGGCTGTCATTTTCAAAAGCAAAAAAACCCCAAGTGCGTCCGCGTTTCGGCAGTGACACTGATGGGTCCAACGTTAGAAGTCCGTCCGTCCATAAAAACCGCCTTTATCTTGGTGGCGATATAGACGAGTCTGATATCGAATGCCCATCCAACAGCAAAATTCGCCCTCGTTTAGGCAGAGACACTGAAGAGTCGGAGGAAGAGAACCTGTCTTGCAACAGGTATACAGATTGGGCCCCCACGCAACAAGCGAAGCTATGAGAGACCTTTGAAGTTGTAGAAGGGTCCTTAGCCGTCACAAGGGTACCGGAGCAGATGTACAAAGAGCTTGATACATTATCAGTCTCCACCATGGGCCAGCTGAAGACCTTCTACGTTCCCGGAAGAAAGAGTGGATAGAAGGGCATCCTGTTTTATGGGTCAAATCCTGTCGTGCACCCGGACGATTTGTCTGTCACATGCCTTCCCTATGAAAGAGGCATAAGAGCCGTCCTTAACCCCAGATATTATGCGCCCGAGATGTGGGAATATTTTAAAAAGTGCGGATGTTGGTCATATCAAACAGACTCCGAAGCGAAGTTTTATGAGGGGCTGTGGCACCCGCTTCAGGTCCGAGCACTCATCGATGGATGAATCCCAGATAGACGGGGCATAGGTTTCATTCAACCTGATGTCAAGGCATGCTACATGATCCATATTGGTGAAGCCAGCGAAGTGTCAAGTGATGAAGACGAGTTAGCCGAGCCAGAAGAATCCCCTCAAGAGTTCGAAGATGGCGGACAAGCAACCTTCGACGAGCTAACCGAGGTTGATTTGGGAACGCCCGATAATCCAATGCCAACCTACATCAGCTCACTCTTGTCAGAGGAAATGAAAGAGTGGATAATCGCCCTACTGCAAGAGTTCGCCGACTGCTTCGCGTGGACGTAAAAAGAAATGCCTGGCCTCTCTCTTGAAGTGGTCGTGCATAAGCTAGCTATATCTCTTGATGCCAAGCCAGTCAAACAAGCTCCTCGAAGAATGGGAAGAGAACTGGAAGAAAAGGTCATTGAAGAAACCAGAAAACTCATCGATGCCGGTTTCATCAGTGCAGAGAAATATGCGGACTGGATCGTATGCATCGTCCTAGTGAAAAAGAAGAATGTGCAGATCCGAGTCTGCGTCGATTTCAGAGACCTTAACAAGGCATGCCCTAAAGATGATTTCCCGCTACCAGTCATGGAAATGATGGTCGACGATACCTCAAATTACGAGCTGTTCACCTTCATGGATGGCTCGTCTGGATATAATCAGATCAAGATGTCACCCGAGGATGAGAAACACACAGCGTTTCGAACCCCAATTGGAATATACTGCTACAAGGTGATGCCGTTCGGACTGAAGAATGCGGGAGCCACATATCAAAGGGCAATGATCAAAATCTTTGATAACTTAATCCATAAGGTCTTCGAATGTTATGTTGATGATTTGGTCGTCAAGACAAAAACCAAGGCCGATCACATCCGTGATCTTAGGACCGTTTTCACCCGACTGAGGGAACACGATCTAAACATTGTTGGGGTCAAAAATTACACCCATGTTGACCAAGTCAAAGTCAACCCCAAGCCAGGTGGGCCCAAGCCCAGGTCAAGTGGGCCCATGCTCAAGTCGAGTCCCGCGACCGGCCTCCCCTATGCCAAAATGAAAATTATGTAATAAATAATTTTGATATAATTTTTATGAATAAATGTAAGAAAAATGGGCATAAAGCCAAATTTTTGTAAAGCCCATGGCTCATGTGCAAAAGAAATAAGCACATGAAACATGAGATGGGCAAAATACAATTTTGTAAAGCCTAAGGGGCTAAGTGTAAAACTTGTAAGCCTATATAAGGCAATATGATGATGAAATAAAAAAAAAAGAAGAATTCATTCCCCATCAAATCTTTAGAGTTTGTGCCTCCATCCCCACTCTCTCAAGTTCTTCCTCTTTCTCTTCATTTTCCAATTAAATCAAGAGTTTAGCTCTCTTTTTTTCAAAACTAAATAAAGTTTCACCATAAACCCACTGAAGAAGAGTTTAACTCTCATATCCAATCAAAAAGAGAGAGAAGAAGGGAAATCCACATCTTAAGACTCCATTAAGAGAAGTGTTGGGGTCAAAAATTACACCCCGGTTAACCGAGTCAAAATCAAAGTTAACCCCAAGCCAAGTGGGCCCAAGCCCAGGTCAAAGGGACCAGCCCCATGACAAAAGAAATGAAGCCATAAATTGGTTTAATATAATTCTTTTTTTTTATGTATATGTATAGAAATAAATGTATGTAAAATAAGCAAAAAACCAAATTTTTTAAAACCCCATGGCTTATGTGCAAAAAGAGATAAGCATATAAAGCATGAGGTGGCATAAGTGCCATTTGGCAAAGCCCAAGGGGTTATATGTAAAGTGTGTAGCCTATAAAGGCAACATGATGAAAATCAATGATAACTTTTTCACTCTATAAAAAAAACTGGGGTTTGTACCTCCTCCTCCTTCCTCAAGGTTCTAAACCTTCTTCTTTTCTTTTGAATTAAATAAAGAGTTTAACCCTTCTTTTTTCAAAAATAAATAGTTTTCACCATAAAACCCTTGAATGGGAGCTCGGATCTGCTATCAAATCCCTAAAAGGGGAGATTTTAAGTCTCACCTCCCCTTTTTCCCCCAAGATCCACCAAACAGGGAGGAAGAAGAAGGATACCCATCTCCAAAAATCCCATTTCAGGAGGATCTGAAGCTCAAAAGAAAATCCAAAGATTTCTTTTAGTTTAACTCCATTCAAGATCTGTTGGAGTTTAACTCCATAAATCAACCCCCTTTTAGGAGTTTAACTCCAAATCTATACATAATCCCTGTTAGGAGTTCAACTCCAAAGCCCCTTTGGGAGTTCAACTCCTAACCCAGGGGCTAAGCCCCTCTTCCCGTTATTGTTTCCAGCGGTCGTGTGCTGCGCACGTGACCCGCGGGCACCCAGCGGTCGCGTGCAGGGCACGAGACCCACGGGCGCTAAGCGCCCACGTGCGCCTCATGTGACCCGCGGATGCTCAGGGCCCAGCGGTCGCATGCTGCGCACATGACCCCGGGCGCCCGGCGCCCATGCGCCTGGCCGTGACCCGCGGGCGCCAAGCGCCCACGCACCAGGCACGTGACCCGCGGGTGCCCAGCACCCACGTACCATGCACGCGTCTTTAAGACGCTCCCCCCTCATTTACCGTGCACTCCACATTAGAAACACGTCCCCCGTTAGGAAAATGTTTCTAACGGGGCGCTGCCCCACACCCTCACCCCTCATTTTTCCGTGCACTCCACACCAGAAACACGTCCCCCGTTAGGAAAAATTTTCTAACAGGGTGCTGCCCCGCAAGGGGGCTAACCCCCAGCCCGCTATCCGGGTAGCGGGACCCCCGTAAACTCTGCGAAGCCCCTGATATATCTAAAACCCCCTTTTAAAACACAACACACGCACACTGCACACTGAGTTCGCATGACTAGTTGACCCGTTAATCGGAGGTTCTTTCGCTCCAAAGGTGAGGGGTAATTAACGGCAGTTTAGTACGCGGCTGCCGGAGATTCAGATCCCCACATTTAATAAACCCCGGTCTACCTTAAGCAGGGGGAATCTGTATACGCCTTACAGGCAACGCGTATTCCCATCTCAATAGGGTGACGAAAAATACCGTACAAGAAGAAAAGGAGTTTCTTTTCATCATCCAGGATCTAAATCTTGGAGTTTCAAGTGAACCCATTTTTGGTTTCTTCTCAAAAGAGAAAAGAGGAAATCTTTTGGAGTTTAACTCCACAATAAAAATTCTTTGGGAGTTTAACTCCATAATAAAAAAAAATTGGAGTTTAACTCCAAATAAAATTGTTTTGGGAATTTAACTCCAAATAAAATCTTTTGGAGTTTAACTCTATTTTAAAAAATAAAAATAAAAAAAGAGTTAAAAAAAAGTTTTGGAGCCCACTGAGGGGGTTTCTTTCCCCTCGTGAGGGGGAGGCACCCACTGGGAGCCCCTTGCTCCTTTACGTGGAGGAGTGTGAGCTTCCCCCCCTCACGTGAGGGGGAGTGTGGGAGCCCCTGCTCCCTCCCACGTGAGGGGGAGGGGGCTCCCACTTAATGGGAACTCCCCACTCCCCTTCACGTGAGGGGGAGGCTCCCACTTAGCGGGAGCCCCTCCTCCCACTCACGTGAGAGGGTGGGAAGCTCCCATTCAGTGGGAGCTTCCTCTTAAGAAAAAATAAATAAATATTTTTTTTTGTTTTGGGAGTTTAACTCTGTATAAATTTTTTGGGAGTTTAACTCCAAATAAAATATTTTTTGGAGTTTAACTCCACAATAAAAATCTTTTTCGGAGTTTAACTCCATTTAAAATCTTTTGGAGTTTAACTCTACAATAAAAAAAATATCTTTTGGAGTTTAACTTCACAATAAAAAAATATCTTTTGGAGTTTAACTCCACAATAAAAATTCTTTTGGAATTTAACTCCACAATAAAAATCCCTTTGGAGTTTTACTCCACAAGAAAAAAATCTATTAGAGTTGAACTTCACAATAAAAATTCTTTTGGGGAGTTTAACTCCACCTTAAATTTTTGGGAGTTTAACTACACATAAAAACTTTTGGGAGTTTAACTCCAAATAAAATATTTTGAAGTTTAACTCCTTCATAAAAAAATTTGGAGCTCCCTCACATGAGGGGGAGGCTCCCACTTGGGAGCCCCTGCCCTCCCCCTCATATGAGGGGTGAAAAGCTCCCACTATGAGGGGGAGGCTCCCCCGCTCCTTCTCACGTGAAGGGGAGGCTCCTACTAATACTTAGTGGGCGCCCATTTCCCCCTCATGTGAGTGGATGGAGGCTTCCCCTCCCCATTTTTTCTTAGTTTTATTTTTATTTTTAAAAAATGTTTCTTTAAATATATTTTTTTTTAAAAATCTTTTTTCACAAATGGAAAAAAAATGAGCACGTCCCTATTGTTATAATAAAAACACACCAATATATTGCATTGAGTTCGCATGACCAGTTTTACCCGTCAATCGGAGGTCCTCTCGCTCCAAAAGCGTAGGGTAATTAACGGCAGCTTAGTCCGCGACTGCCGAAAATTCGGATCCCCACAATCAATAAACCCTGACATACCTTAGACAGGGGGGATCTGTATTCGCCTGACAAGCGACGCTAATTCCCATCTCAATGGGGTGACGAAAAACACCCTACAGATTCTGGCATGTCCGGTGGGACCTTTTCTCTTCTCTCATATTTCGGGTTAAACGTTCATGCGAACTCAATCAACATACATATCGATATTTATACTAAAATAATGCTCTTTCATACAGGATTTCAAGCAATCAAGCCTCAACAATGTCTCTAAGGGCAAGCTCAGCTCTCGACACAACTCCCATCTCCTACACGATGAAGATGGACGCCAGGACAATCCTTCCGACCAGTCTCGAGCGACAGTGGGAGGAACCGCTGCTACCATTTGGTTTTATTATGTTCATGCCAGCTAACGCCATCACAGCTTCTCAAGCTCCAGTAATAAACTGACGGGCCTCGAAAGGCAGGAGGCCAAATGTGGTGATCTCGAAGGCACATCAGTCCAAGCATAAATATATCTCCGAACAACTCTTGGTTGCTCCAGCTGGAGGCAAGGCCATCAATATCAACAAAGTAATAACGCGTCTCGGGCAAGCTTTAGCGGTGTCCCTGACAACTGCTCGATCGGGTATCTTCTCTAAGCTCTTCGTCAATCGACTCACAATGGCTTCCTGGATAACAGATGCCCGCCTAGCCCTCAAAATCGAGAAGCTATGACAGTAAAGGATCAGATACAGAGCCAACAAAAGAGCTAGGGCTCCTGCTAGGCTGAACTTCATGAGTTTCCAAGAACAGGGTTACCCCGCAACAACAGCTAAACTGGCTGTGAAGCCTGCTAACTCTTTTGAACCACTGAAATTGGTTCAGAAGAATGCCATGACCGTGAGAGTCAAGAAAGCTGCGATCCGGACAGCGCCACCCAAGGACCTAGTCAGACCAACCGTCTTCAGTCGCCTGCCCTTTCCATAAGAGGAAGGGCCACGACGATGGTTCGAAAAATCAGCCGCCAAAGATAAAGAGGTGGCTGGATATGTGGTCCACGCTATCTACATGGTGGGCATGCGCAGCAGGAGCAAGGACGGGGCCACCACATCTCAAATCCAATCTGGTGTGAATGTGGCTGCCACTTCCCAAGACCAGCCTCCTCTGGAAGGTAATGAAAACCCTTCCAGTGAGGCTGATAAGCAGAGAGATCCTTCGGTTCATGAGGAGTCGGGCTCGGAAAGCGAAGAGAAGCCAATCTTCCTTCCCAAGATCGCAGAACAGCAACTTCTCCAAGAGCTCCAGAAGTAGTTCAGAAACAAAGACAAGGAGATGGTCAAGCTCTACTCAAAGATTGATGATTTGAAAAACGTCGTCTTACAGCTCATGGCCCAAGTTGCCTCCCGGCCTCCCAATCAAGTGCAGGGCTCTGCTCATAAACTGGAAAACGGTATCCCGGGGCAGCCGACGACGATTACCTCAAATCCAATGGTGGGCAAGCTGCATGAAAGTCGACCGCATCCTGTCTCAGAAAATGTCTTGACTACTGATGACAGCAGCCCGCTAACGCAAAATAAAATCATGGATTTAGTCACCAACAAAGTCAAAATATTTATAGCCGAAGTGCAAAAAGATGTCAGTAGTAGCGGGAGACCATATCCTGCTCGGTATGATCTGGTAGAGTTTCCTAGCGGCTATGTCATCCCCAAATTCGGAAGATTTGATGGGACTGGAAATGCGAATCAGCACATCGCCCATTTTAAAGCCTCGTGCGGCAATACTGGGGGCAATGATGCGCTCCTCCTCCGCCAGTTCGTTAATAGCTTAACTGATGTTGCTTTCGACTCGTACGCGAGCATACCAGATGGCTCCGTTACTACTTTCGTCCAAATGGAATCTCTGTTTCGACAAAAGTTCATGAGTGTCAGCGATACGATCACTATTGTCGATCTCGTAAGGACCAAGCAAAAGAACAACGAAAGCAGAATGTATTTTATAATCTGATGGCGCAATCTCTTCGTTAAATGTGAGCCACCATTGGAACAAGACCAATCCGTCAATCTTTTCTTCGGAAATCTCGGTACTTGGATGAATCCTTTTCTATGCACCGCAGGTCTCAAGACGTTCTAAGAACTGTCCAAGAAAGTTCAAATGTTGGAGCGCTCAAAACAGGAATCTTCCTCGAATTCCCAAAATTACAATGGAACCTAGAGAGACCGAAAGGACGATAATCGCAAAGGCGGAAATTCCGACGATACTGAATCTTTTAACATTTTGGCTAACCGAAATAAGCGAAGGATGAGCAGGCCTGGTGCCAACCAGCCTCTGAAGCCAGTGTTGGGCGAGGGAGGAGAATTTCCACTGAAACAGAAGCTGGATAAGTTTTATTCCTTCAGAAAGGACAAGGTCCTTAAAATATTCAAAGACGCCCTAAGAAACGGTCTACAATTACTAGAATCAAAAAGACCGCAAGAAGCGAATATGACCGGAGATCTCAAATATTGCCTCTATCACAGAGTGATAGGTCATGCTATTAAAGGCTGCTTTGTCTTTAAAGATTGGGTCGAAAAGCAATACAAGGCAGGAAAGATAGAACTGTCTGAAGGCGTGTTAGCAAACAATCAAGCTGCGACCGCCAATTTTATACAAACGGAGATTGAAGCCCTTCGGGAATCTACTGCTCTCAATCGTCTGCCCTTCTTGGAAAGGACCGGGCCAAGGGAACAAGCTAAAAGCCCAACAAGCAACATTACCAATGAAGAAGCGGTAGATGGGTACATAACTCACACAGTCAACATGGTGGAGACTAGAAGAACAAGTCCTTCGACGCCTCATACCCATGACAATGACATGGTTGTTGCTACCCAATACCGGTTCGGTCTAGATGATGAAGAGCTCGCTCAGGCCATTAAGCCAAAAAAGCCTGTGGTTCTTGCGAAATCGAGCTCAGGCAGTAAGAATGACCCGGTTATTATGCCCAGAACTATAGAGCAAGCGTCATTCTAATGGCTTCAAAAGCAGCTTCAGGACAAGAATGAGAAGTTGGCCAAGGTTTATTCCAAAGTCGACGAGCTGGCAAATGTCGTGGCAGATCTCACGACCCAAGTTGTCCAATTAAAATTATAGCAAAATCAAAATTTGGTTCATGAGCCAAGAATTGATATCCTAAAACAGCCAACCGACACTCCCTCCAGCCCAAGAGCGGAACACCTTTGCGAAAAACGGGTGCGATCAGCTTCCAATCCCTCCGATACGTATAGTGAATGAAGTAAGCGGGCAGCAGGAGAACCAAAGACTGATCGGCCTCGAAGACCGGCATCAGGAAAAGCACCGGCTCTAATGGAGAGAAGGAAGAAAGTATACTCCTTCGGGAGGGACGAAGTCCGCAAAATATTCAAGGACGCCTTGGACAACGGTTTGCAACTGCCTATTCCAAAGAGGCAACATGAAATGAACATGACTGACGATCCTATGTTCTGCCCATATCATAGGATGGTGAGTGATACCATCGAAAACTGCTATGTTTTCAAAGATTGGGTAGAGAACCAATACAAGGCTGGGAAGAACCTACCGTCCACGGATGTACCGACAAACTACCAAGTTATGGTCATCAACTCAACCCCGGCAAGATCAAAGCTCAAAAGGCTTGGATAAGCAGACAACAAATGATTACCACATCGTTAAACTGGGAACAGTTGACCACCACGTCATTAAACTGGAAACAGTTGACCACCATGTCCTTAAACTGGGAACATAGGACCCCTAAGTCGTTAAACTAGGAATGTAAAAAAAACGTGTAAATAAAAAATGTGTAAATAAAAAAAGAGCTGAAATGATGGGGTAACTCGCAATAAAAATTAGCGAGTAGAATAAAAATGAAAATAAACTCGAAATGATGGGGCAACCGCGAATAAATAGCCGAAATGATAGGGCAATCGTGACCTTCGCGATAAGAAAAGCAGAAATGATAGAGTAATTGCGGTAATAAAAAGGGCGAATGATGAGTCGCTCTTGATACCATATTCCAGTGCAGCGATACAAACGCCAACCAAAATTTCAAATCTTTAAATATCCCAATGGCGAATGATGAGTCGCTCATGGTACCATATTCCAGTGCAGCGATGCAGACGCCAACAAAGTTCCAAATTCTCTCAGCCCTATGGTTAGTCCCCAAATTGACCACTGTCACGTCCCGCTTCCCAGAGTACGCTAAAATGGGCACGTGACATAGCCAACCATGCTACCTATGGGTAGGAAGTATCCATCCACAGTCACATTACGGTTGTAGAGATATCAAGAACAAAATAAAACTATCTAAAACATGTCCATAATCCAAAATAACATGAGTCAATAATAAATAAATGCGGAAGCGAAAGATCCAATACAAAATAACTGGAATGTATGTCGCATAATGCGGGCTCACATCAGGAATAAAATGCAGGAAAGAAAAGCTAACTACTACAGACACTTACAGCTCAGCCTGTCGGCTGAAGTACTCCTGCTCGGACTGCGACAGCGGTACAGAATCTGGGCCATGCAAAACCCAGACGTCAGCGCGTCATGTCATCAAGTAATAACATAATAAACAGGCAATGCGAATATAAACATGAATAAAGCAAGGGTAACAATAATATAAGTCGGAGCAGTGCAGGGTAATGTGCAGTGGGTAAACTAAACTGTTCTATCAGGTTTTCTGTTCTAAAGTCTTTGAAACCAAATTGATGAATCATCGATGTAACTCAATAGTATCCCGTGCATGCCCGGGACCACGGTCTAAGACTCTCGGGCTGAAATCGAGACGTGCCGCTGGGCACTAACAGGGAAAGGATAAAGACTAACGATGTCAGCAGCATCGTCACGAGGCGGGCCTGGCCTCTAAAACTGATCAGTACAAGTAGTGAGCTGTTGAGTTACATGTCAGGTTTCACCTTTGATTTCCCCATACCCCCAAGTTATATGTGTAAGTCAAGTCAGGTATCCCGAAATCAAGAAACTAATGCCAACACAGGATCAGGTAAACAGGTTTGTCTGGATAGACAACAGGAACGGTCCATGAGGACTACATGTCAGGTTTGTTGGCATTAGATACAAGATCAGGTAACGGGTCAGGTCATGGTACATCAGGTCAGGTCAAGCAGTATACGGTACCATGTCGGGTAGATCAATATATATGTAGCAAGTCAGGTCAAGATGTAAACAATATCATGGGTGTGCTCATAATCAGTTATACAAGCAAGCATGGTTATCATCAACATGATATAAGCAATGAATTAAGCAATAAGCCGATTTACTCAATTTGCAGTACAGTTATCAGTTGTGTCACAGAGATGATTTCAATGTTATGCGAATGCAGTATGACAATTATGGTTTTTTAATCATGTTAACAAGTTTAAGAACTTTAGAAGTGCAATGATTTATATAAAGGTTCAATCCAGCTATTACAGATTAAAATGCACACGAGTGTCCAAATGGAACAAAACTATAGAGATAAATGCCATAAGCTATGTCAATATTAAAAATGTGATTTAACAGGTAAATATGATTATTAGGTTCACTACAGTAAGTGCAACAGGTAGGTTCTAGGTTTGAAAGATAAATGATATATAACAATCTTGTACATGAAAATGAGAAATTATAATTCCAAAGTTAAATTGCGGGTTTTAGGGTGTCATTAATTATAAGTAAATATTGTTTAGCATGTAGCAAGGGGTACTTTCTTCGACAGGTCGCGAACCGGGAAAAACAGAACGTAAAACGTCGGCGGGGAAACTCGCGACGGGCGCACGGTTCACGAAATGAACCTAAACGACGAACAATGGAACCACACGGGTCGGGGTACCTCGCTGGAACATCGGGTCACGTCGTCGGCATCGTCGGATTCCGGCCAAGGAATGAACAGTGAAAGTCAAGACATGTAATCAAGAAGAGAAAAGAAAAACAGAGAAGAAGGGAGGAGGATCTGAGAAGGGGTGCTCACGATGATTCGTGGGACGGGTGGTGACGGTCGACCTCATCGACGGAGCTCCGGCGGTGGCCTACGACAACAGCGACAAGAAACAGCCGATCAAGAAGGTATCAACAGAGAAGGAAGGAGAAAGGAAAAGAGGAGGGGGAGGTGAAACTCACCGAGGAGTGTGCGCGAGGGTCAGGGCTATGGGAACGAGGTCACCGGCGGCGACTCACGGCGGTGCAACGCGCACAGGGGTGTGTGCAGGTGGCCGCGGCTGGTGCAGGGTGAACGGGGTTGAAGAGGGAGGAAGGAGATGTAGTGGGTCGGTCGAGAGCGAAGAGACGAGGATGCTGGTGACGGTGGTGCCGGCGTGGGGGCTGCGGCGGCGAAGGGGGACGAGGCGGCTAGGGCTGCGATGGGTTTGGGTTTGCGTTTGAAAAAAAAGAAAAGGAGGAGGGAGAAATGAATATATATGAGAGAGAGAGAGAGAGATTTATGGGGAGAGAGAGAAAGAGTTACGGGAGAGAGAGAGAGGAGAGAGATAGATAGAGATAAGGCGAGAGAAAGAGAGAGAGAGAGAAAGAGATAGAGAGATAACGAGAAGAGGCGTAGGAAAATATAGTGGGGCCCAGGGGAGTTATGAGGAATGTGATTGGCTGAGGCATAGAAAAATTTGAAAGATTTAAGGAAACATGAAATATTATATGGTTAAGAAATATACGATGGTTTTAAAAATATTAAAATTTGGGATTTTGGCGCAAAGTAAAATATTTCCAAATCGCGCCCGGGTCGGATCCAAAAAATTAAAATTGAAATAATAGAATTTTAAGTGGGATCCAAAAGTGAAAATGAAGTATTTTATGATCAAAAAGCATACCCCCAAAACGGACACACGTACGTGCACGTAGCCATCCAAACTCGCCCGTTTCACTGAACGGGACGAGAACACGATGCACGGATGCTACAGCAGGGTTAGGAGTGTCAAGTAGACCAAGATGAATATTTTTAATTTTATTTTAGATGCCAAAAATTGTTATATGCAGAAATGAATTTGCCGGGTAAAATTTACAGTAAGTAACAATCAAGCAAGATAAATGAAATGAGTGTCACACTACGTTCAAACGGTAATTAAAATTAGTAGCACTGGGCTCGGGTGTTACAACCACCGTATACAATTCACAGGCTCAAATAATTCTCATCACACCCATACCCCACCGCAATCACCAGTCCAGCGGCCGGTCTCCGCCCTTGGAATTATGCTCCATTTGGGTAGACTCACTCATGTGTCCTCATGAAGCATGAGGAGAACAAAGCTTGCAAGATCCTTTCGACTCGTAAGAAAACACCTTTGTGAGATCCTTACGACTCACAAGGGAAAAACATACTTGGGGTCCTCACGACTCTTAAGGAGATAGAGTGTATTGAGACAAAATAATCACACACTCTCTCTACTTCATCTTGGCTATCTAGGTTAGCAAACTAGATACTCGAGTTGCCTCGGATTTGAGGTCGAAGCCCGTAATACAAACTTTCAAGGTGGATCGTCTTCGATAGGGGAGACCGGAGATCAAACATCATCGAGGAAGCCACGAGGAGCTTGGGACAGAGGTTGAAGACCGAAGGACACGGATCATTTGGTATAACCTTTCTAAACTCCTTTTCATATAGCTAGTGTAGGGTTAATGGTACGATCCGGGAATCGGGTCCCGTTAGCGCCGGTTTCTAAAAGTATTTGTTACGCTTTTGGCCACGGATTGATGGCTGGGGCGCTGGCGTATCCCAACATGATATCAGAGTCAACCCATTAACCTCATACTAGTTATTTTAGACGATGTTACAGTATCGAAACCGAAACAACTCCGAAACAATACCTAATGTATTCTAGTTTCTGTCGAATTTTGTTTAGTCTTCTAAAAATATTTAAGCAACTGCAGAAGACTACCTGTATGACCACTAGAACACTCCCCAAATACGAGCCCAATACAACTGTTGTGACCCAGCGAGATTTGACTAATGTCCGGCCTAGCCGGTCCTAACTGGGAATTGGGACTTGTTATTTTGGGTGTGGTTTAGACTCTGGAATATTGGTTCAGTAGTATTGCTTGTTTAGCCCAGTTTGGATATAGATTTATCTTTTTGTTTGGGGGCTATTTGGGGTGTTTCGAAGTCGATATTTCTAACATTGTTTAAAGTTTTACAGTACATGCATTACTATCTGCGACCGTGAATGTCATTACAGCGGTACAACTTGTCTATTTGCTATAGTTCTTTTAGACGGGTTTGCAAACGTGACATTCACGTTGATATTCTATGTTGTGCTGTGTTGTGGCTAAATCGTCGTGGTGGATAGCTTGGGTGCAATGTTAGTATAGTTTAGTTTTATTTGTACATTTGATATCGCGGGGCGAGCGTCCGACATGTGGACTGCCGTCACTGCCTGCTTGTATATTATTTGTTTGGGGCACGACCGGGTTGAGGTCGATGTCACCGTTATACATATTTTTCTTTTCTGTGCTGGGTTTACCCCGCGATGGAGTGCACGGATAGCCGGGTTCTAGAGGGCAACGGGTCCGCATCTCATAGCGTTGAGAAGAAAGGGGCCTTACTCTAGAATTGACGGGCTATTCGCCGCACTCGTAGGGGGTACAAGTTGACCCAAGGAGGGGTGCTCAAGTTACCAGATTCCCTGAAGTGCCGGGTGGCCCATTCACTTTGATGAAGGGGGTTGCCTCACTTCTGGTTTTGGCGGGTAACTTGTCGCACTCGTAGGGGTCTAGGTTTTCATTGCACAGGCTATCCACACGACCAGGGGAACGTCAGGTTTCACTTGCGGCTCAAGGAAACCTGGGGCTCCCAGATTATTTGTATTGCTCTGTGATGCTTATCGCTTATTTGTGATGTTGCATTTATCATGCCTGGAACGATTATTATATATTTCTATATATATACTTGTAGATGTTGTATATGTTTTGCACCCGCGCTAGTCCAGCCCCCGCTCTGTCGTTAGTTAAGTAACCTAATGGATGATGACGGGGCCCAGTGGCGAATGCGGATGGCATATACGTACATCATATTTCGTTCTTGTCTGGTGTGATTAATTGATGGGACTGCGTTGATTCTGATCAATGCAAGGAAAACAGACCTATTCAATGTTGTTGGAACAATTTTCAAAAACTGTTATTACAAGAACGTTTTCTTTTGTTTTGCACAACGGTATTCGGTTATGAATATCCAGCACCTCATTTGACGAGGCAAGAGCCGAGATCTCTTCACCGGGAGTGACCTCTTGGGCAGAAGTTTGTGTCAGGGTAATAACTTCACTATAGTCGATTATTTTTTTTTTGCTTTGCATCGAGTTATTCAGTTGGGAATATCATGCACCTCATTCCACGAGGAAAGAGCCGAGATCCCTTCACCGGGAATGACCTCTTTAGCAAAAGTTTTCGCCACTATATATTTGTAAAGCTATCTGGTTCCTTCAACGATATCAAGTTCATTACGTTAAAGTTTTTTCGCCAAAAACTATTCGTAACCCTCCGTCATTTCAGACAAGTAGCACTTAGTATTCATGCTATATTTGTTGGCCTTCGTCAAGGCATAGTATATGGTAGTTATTTGTTACTTTTCTGTTCCATAGATAAATGCGTTGGTTTGGGACAGTCGTACTACTTTGTTGGCCTTCGTCAAGGGTATATACGGGTGGGTTCAAATTAACCTGGACAATGACGGGTAGAACTTGACATGTGACTTCTGATTTGTTGGCCTTCGTCAAGGTCATAAGAGCATGGGGTAAAAATCACATCGGGAGTTTCAAACATACAGGAAACTTGACAGGCATGCGCATACCTTCTGGAGTGTGATAACTTGAGTGGATTCCATCAGGTTATCATGCGATGATAGTTGGATCCCGATTCCCACTGATGAGTTGGTTTACTCCTCGGGTGATTTTAGATGATCCCGACTAATTCTTCTTTAGGATTTGGAGGAGAATTTGAGGATACGGTGGGAGACATCCTGATTAGATAAAATGATTAACCATTCTGATCTAGGTTAGAGTGCACGCTGAGTGTTTTTTTTCTCTTTCTCTTTGGCAGCGATTATGGCCCGACCCTAGACTAGAACTCAGGAACTTAGTTAACCGAACCTTCTTAAAACACACTGGCTTTTGAATTGTTAGAGTTGCATATTTCATTGCCACTCCTACTTTTACGCTTTGATTTTCTCCGGAACATTCCGTATCACTACGAAGATCCACATTTATTGGTTATGACCATCGTATAGTTACATACGAACTCGAAGAAACACGTTTCAGATTCGAGAATGGTTTCTGGTTCTAGAGAAATTGAATAGGACTATTCAGTTGTCTTTTCCTTTTACCTTCTCTCAGGTTGTGAGGGTTCCTAGGATTAGGAGAGGGTACACCTATTGCGCTTATTGGATAGTCTTCTTCCAAATCATAGGCAGGTGCCGAAAGATAGGGAAGGAAAAAAACCAATTAGCCTAAATGTGGTGTACAGAAGGTAATAAGTAAAGACAAATAAAAGGACTAGAAAGAGGGCAAAGTAAAATGCGACTGCTATCATTCACGGCCAAACCGCGTATATCATCGTCACTCCTACTTCACCTTTGCATTTCTCCGGTTCAGGAGAAATTGAATAGGATTATTCAGGTTGTCTTTTATATTACCTTCTCTCAGGTTGCGAGGGCTCCTAAGATTAGGAGAGTACGCCTATTACGCTTATTGGATAGTCTTCTTCTAAACCATAGGCTGGTGCTGAACGGTAAGGAAGGAAGAAAACCATTTAGCCTAAAGGTAATGAGTAAAGACAAATAAAGGAATTTTGAGAGATGGCAAGAATATATATAGTTACAGTCATGAATCTAGATAATAGAATAGGCATTACTAGGAATACCTGGCCACCCCTTCGAAACATTTTCATGTTTCAGTTTTACTGTCCGTTGTTAATTGAAAACTGATTTCCCAATTAGATCCTTACTCCAGAGTATGTATTTATCAGGTTTGATTCTCACATCTGTATGGTTTTACAAATGATGAGTGGGAGTAAATTATTGGGAATTAGATGATTATATCCTCATTATATCGGAATTCGTTATAATTAGTGATATTTGAGGAAATCGCCTGGGGTTTTGCCTGACGGCAAATATTTGGTTTTGAATATCCGTTGTTATGCACCAATTTCAAACTGAAATATCTGTACATTTATTTTATAAAGTGAGATATAACCTTTTGAAATTATGTCCATGACATTTACCTATATCAGTTGATGATTGAATAAGGAGTATTAAATAGCGGTGCAATTCTTCTTAACCATAGTACAGTTTTCAACCTACGACGACTGGGTTTGAGTTATTCAACTCAGGAGGCTTATACAAAGTATTGTGTGATGTCCAGTGTCCATTAGGACAAAGGGGTTGGTACTCGTACTATATTCTGTTTACTTGTGACTTCTCCAGTTTTAGACAAGTATTTCGTAGGAATACAAGGTCCAAGTTTTGAGAAGTTATAGGTACGGTAATAAAGTAAAGAATCATGTGTTGCAAGTATCAAGATTCTTCAAGGTGATCGAAGATGTAGATACTTGTGTTTGGTATTCAGTTGATAGTAATGGTTTTGAGAACTTGCTTCTCTTTCAGGTTACTCATATCTGGATGCACTCCTAGTTGAGTAATGTGATCGGCCTCCTTTCATTTAGTTGACGTGCACTGGAGACAGCTGCATGATTTGAATCTGGTTCCAATTAAATCAGCGCCTCTGTTTCTATATTGTATATAGAATGGTTCATATCTTAACGTTGTTAAGGTATATGGAGTTATCCGGCTTTTACTTAGAACCAGACTCTGGATAACTCAAGGCACGTTTCTATAATGGCAGTTTGTGGGTTATCCCGGGCTATGACGAGAGTTAACTTTCTACCATCTGGAAGATCAATAGTGATATTGTTCTTGACTCGCCACAGTTTTAGTAAAATGGACTTTTTCAGAAAACAGTAGTAGGAGTATGGTAGAACTGGAAGTGATTCCAGAACCACAAATATGGTGGGTAACCTCAGGCACCCGAGAGATACTTCGGTATTCTCAAAGACGGTGATAGGGAGGTTCTTGTTTACCTAGACTTGCCATTACTGCTGTTTGGAGGATGAGTATAGCGTCGTTCTAAACTAGCTTTAGAAGCGCATGTGTATATGACTCTGCCAGAGGGTTATTACAGTCAGTGGGTGCAGCGGAAGCATAGTGGATAAGTAGCTTATGTCTATTTATAGACTAAAACAAGTATAGCGGAGATAGATCATCTATTTTTTGATGTGAGAGTCATAGACTTTGACTTCATCAGAATAGGAGATGGATCTGTTAAGAAGGTAGTAGGGTGTGATGTCCTGGTATTTGAATGACATACACTTTGTAGGAAGTGAAATTCCTATACTATGATCGGTTATATTGTGGTTGTCACACAGTGGTTTCTCCATATAGGATATGGATATTATATCAGGCATTCTGGTTACTAGATGTATGGTTTTAGATCTAAATTTGGGTAGTTTCCCAATCTGGGTACCTTGACACTATTCTAAAGGTGTTTTAGAATGGACGACTCCTGGCATGGCGGTGTACCTGCAGGTAATGGAGTCACCCTCTCTAAAGGTGTCTTACAGACTAAAGGGGGAGGGTTGTGCATGATAGACATATCAC
The DNA here is from genome assembly GCA_030015575.1 of Agapanthus africanus. NCBI lineage: Eukaryota > Viridiplantae > Streptophyta > Magnoliopsida > Asparagales > Amaryllidaceae > Agapanthus > Agapanthus africanus. Next base: position 87,815,910 of record JASDDO010000028.1, on the reverse strand, counting down.
TTGCTTAGGAAATTGAGAATCATGTGATGTCAAGTACCACACCAGATATTTTTTTTGCACTAGCTGCAATAAGTTTATATATTAATCCAATCCTGGAGAAACGTTCGGAGGCAGTTTATGAACATAAGTGGATGTTCTAGGGATTTAGTAACGACAGCCTCCTTTGAGAGACGGTTATCATTCCAGGCTTCTAAGGTGACCTAGATGACAGAGTGACTGTCTGAGTTATAGTTTTCCCTCTTTTGAGGGGCAGTAGTTTGGACAGGTGGTCAAAGCGGATACTGAGGAAGGTATGGCGCAGTATACCGATTAAATTCAGTGAACGATACAGTCTAAGAAGTTTGCTGGATTTGGAGTTCATTTGTGAACTGGGTCCCATCAGATATCCAGACATATTTTAAGACAGGTATTACACATTTCGGGAGATAACTTTCTCAGCGAACTTGAGATAAAGAGAGACATAGAAAGAAACATTAGAGCGGATCCACTCACTGAGGCTATTTCTCGAACGCAATAGTTTTACAAACGAGCTTTGTGAAATTGATTAGTAGAGAAGTTGGGTGTTCGGTATCACACGGGCTGTGAGTATGCGACACCGCAATAATTAGCCTTAAGTGCAAGTGGGAGATTGTTGGCTATAGTGCCCTCAAGTCAATTATTGGATCGCAGACACGTGATTGCAATGATTGAGAGAGGACCAATACCGGTAGAACAGTCTTACTCGAGATGATAGTATGCTATCTGGTTTGTCTTTATCATCATGTACATACTTTAGGCGACATTACAGATCACTATTACATGTTGATAGAGCCCATATGATTCTTGCTTGACTACCAGCAATATGATGGCGATCATATACGTAGGAGATGGGTGGTCTATAAGCATATCCTTAAAATGTCCCTAGTCGTGGGAGTTTCGAGACTGGGCATCGATACTCCAAGAGTAGACTAGTGTATACTGATCAAGACCCCGACGAGAGGTGGTGACCGGTCTTATAAGCCATTTGTGTTAGTTGGTTCACCTAAGATGTATACAGGTGCTTATTGGGTTATGGGTACACCGGACGGACTCGCCGGGAACATGCTAGTTGGTATTATATCTATTGTCAGATAGCAGTTCCCTGGTGACATGTGTACAGGTTAGTCTATCGACATGAGATCGTCATTTGTCTTATGTGAGTTCCCACCGTGCTTTAATTACTATCTTACCACGGCTCAAAGGAGTCGTGCAAATAGGTTTTAGTTGGGTACAGTCCCAAGCCACATGGAGGCAGTGAGCGGATCGTCGGGGGATTCATCTCTCCCGGTATTAGGGGTTGATGTCGCGGAGTGCACGGGTGGCCATCACCATAAATCCTTGGCCAAGGTAGTCGAGAATTACTGATCTAGGATCGGTAGTTTCTCAGGTGGTGATAGGTTTCATACTGACACTAAATGTCAAGTTATTAGGGGTCTGACTTTATCCACCCCCTAGACTCGATATGCGATATTCATATATGAACGGACTGGACTGTACGGATATTGTCAATGTCAGGCTCAGTAGGGTTTCAGGATGAGTTTGCTCGTCGGCCTCCCTTTCGCTCAATACCTGGGTAACCGTTACATACAGCTAGTGCCATTGACGTGCTTGTGGTTAAATCCACTGCCAACGTATTGATGAGTCTTTAGAGTCCCACACAGAGGGTTTCACTGCTTCGAGCGAAATATAGTAGAGGCTGTATGGTTTTATGGCAGGGTTCGATCATATACGTGCACTTGTGCACGGACCATGATCGGACGGATAATACTAGTGGGCTTTGGTTTAAGCCGGATCCTTGTATTATATTGTTGGATTATTTTAGCCTCGTTGTATTCATATTCAGTCGGAATACGGATGCGGGTATGTATATATGGATGAGGGGTATTCTTGTAATCCTTTACAAGATTACTTTAGTAGATGCCATTTCTTTTTCTTTATTAAACATTTAGTTTAAATGTTTATTGAGTGGAAGTGTGAATCATGGTTTGCATTAACTCTTGCATGACTCATTGTGGTGACTCATGGAAGTGATTCATTGTGACTTTTGCTTGGTTTTGTTTTGGGTGAGATATTTGTAATGAGCAAGTGAGATATTATTGGGTGATGGCAGATATTTTTTGGGGTTGGTTTTCTTGAGTTGCTTGCTCATCACAACAAATAACTCACACAAAAGAAAAAGAGCAACCACCTCTTTTCTTCACTTGCTTTTTTCCTTTGCTTCACACTTTCCTCTCTTGGCATCTTCTTCAAGCTCCACTCTACATGTCTCATGTGTTGAGAAACCTAGGGTGTATTGAGATAAAGTAATCACACACTCTCTCTACTTCATCTTGGCTATCTAGGTTAGCAAACTAGATACCCGAGTTGCCTCGGATTTGAGGTCGGAGCCCGTAATACAAACTCTCAAGGTGGATCGTCTTCGATGGGGGAGACCGGAGATCAAACATCATCGAGGAAGCCGCGAGAAGCTTGGGACAGAGGTTGAAGGCCGAAGGACATGGATCATTCGGTATAACTTCTCTAAACTCCTTTTCATATAGCTAGTGTAGGATTAATGGTACAATCCGGGAATCGGGTTCCGTTAGCGCCGGTTTCTAATATTTTTTGTTCCGCTTTTGGCCACGGATTGATGGCCGGGGTGCTGGCGTATCCCAACATAATATACATTACATGACATGTTCACGACATATTACCAGACTTGTTACTTGAACATTATTGCTAATGCCAACAATCCTGATTTATTGTCCTGACAGACATGACTTGTTGTCTGCATAGACAAAAGCTGTACATGCTTAATCCCGTGTTGGCATTAGATTTATATCATCAATACCTGATTTGAAAACAAAATCTAGGGGAAAAGGGGAAATCAAGAATGTAACCAAAACGTAACTCAGGAGGATATTATTATTGTTTGTCGTGATTCCGATCGTTACAGAATAAATTATTGTTTATTGTACCGTGGTCCCGTGGGGAATGAACAGGATGCATTGTACCGTGGTCCCGTGGGGCATGAACGGGATATATACTGTTGATTTATGATGAGGATTACATTAATTGATTTCAAAAACTTATAGAATAGATAATCTAAATGCACAGACTTTAGGATACACATCACCTACATACAGCTCACTATTTTATAACTGTGTTGTTTATTTACGTTCATGTTTAATCATAGCATCATATCCTAGTTATCACTATTATTTTGATATTATGACGCACTGACGTTTGGGTTTTACATGGCCCAGTTTCTCTACCTTCATCGTAGGCAGATCAAGAGTACTTTAGCAATCAAGCCGAGCAGTGAGGAGCCAACTATTTAGTTTAGAGACTCTTAGTTTATTTATTTCAGCAGTTTTATTTCTATTGATGTGAGCCTATATTGGGACATTATTCAGATGCTATTATTTATTAGATCCTGATTCGTTTCCGCTTGATGCTTTTCTTGATTTTATTTATTGTGGTAGATGGACATGTGTTAGATAGATATATATTTTACTATTCTTGATATCCGATAGACAGCCGTAATGTGACTGTGGAGGGATGATTCCTAGCCACAGGTAGCATGGTTGGCTCTGTCACGTGCCGTAGTTACGTATCTTGGAAAGCGGAGCGTGACAGGGTTTGTTTGGTATCAGAGCCATAAGTTTTAGGTTAGCTGGCTTGGTTCAATTTATAGTTGGGTATGATACCCAATACATTGTCTTTAAGACCTAGAATTTTAGGAACATGTCCTGCCACATTATTGTTTTGTCATTCGAATTCTTGAATCTTATCTTTCCCTTGAACTTTTTTATCTCGACGATATGGAAATGATATTGAATCTCAACATGGAATCATCTTGATTCCTTATTGTTTCTCCCCTCTTACTCTTTCGATTTTGATAGTAGGATTTAGACGACTTAGATAGAGTTATGTGATTGTAACTATGTACCGCGGCATGATTACAATGCGGTACTCTATTTAGGTAACCTGGAGTCCTATTTTGATTCATTTTCTTGACTTATGGTCGTTGTATTGCCTTGTTTCCTCTCGGCGTCATTGCTTATGAGTTTATGTCTTATCACGAGCTTGAATCCAGCAACCACGTTATATCTTTCCTCTCGTCCCGTTAGAACCGATCCATTTACGTTTCGAAGAATAAGGAGAAACACAGGGGGAAACATGATGATTGCAGTAGTACAGACTGCTTCAAGACCGTTCAGATGTAAGATATTTTGATTAAAGGAGTTCCGACGAATCCGCCTCAGTTTATCAGAGTAGCGCAGCGGAAGAGTGGTGGGCTGATAACCCACAAGTCTTAGAACAAACTTCCAAATTCATGATCAAGAGAACCGTTTACTGAAGGGTGAAGTTCGTAAACAAGTCACAGATGAAGCGCTGATAGCAGTTCAGGATTTCATAGATGTGTTCAAGGACATCTTGAGTTTACCGTCTAAACGAGATGTGGAGTTCGTGATTGATCTTATTCCTGTAGCAGCACCAATTAAAAGGCTTTTATCAGAAATCACCGGTGGAACTGGAAGAGGTAAAAAGACAAGTTTCTGAGTTATTTGAGAAGGTTGGATTCGCAGCAATGGTTCACCGTGGGGAGCTTTAGTTCTAGTCAAGAAGAAGGATGGCACGCGAAGGATGTACATCGATTATCGAGAATTAAATCGGGTGACTATTAAGAATAAGTACCCAATCTCTCGCATCGGCGAATTATTCGATCAACTCAGTGGCGCGAGAGTATTCTCAAAGTTGGATTTGCGATTTGGGTATCATCAAGTTTGGGTGAAAGCAGAAGACATTTGCAAGACGGCGTTCCGAATCGATATGGGCATTACGAGTACTTAGTGATGCCGTTTGGAGTTACTAACGCACCGACAATATTTATGGACTTGATGAACCGAATCTTTTCACCATATTTGGATCAGTTCGTAGTGGTATTTATTGATGATATTCTAGTCTATTTAAGGAGCAAAAAAGAACATGCAGAACACTTGAGAATCGCACTGCAGACGTTGAGGCAAGAAAATCTATATGCTAATATAAGCAAGTGCGAGTTTTGGGCTCGATGAAGTGAAGTTCTTGGGTCATATTATATCTGGAGATGGAATTGTTGTTGACCCCAAAAAAATTACAGCTATTCATGATTGGCCTATTCCAAAGAATGTGGGGAAGACCAGAAGATTTCTTAGGTTTACTGGATATTATAGAAAGTTTATGGAGAATTTCGCCTGGATAACAGAACCACTGACCAAGCTAACACGTAAGGAGGTACCGTTCATATGGACGGAGAAATGTGCGTTAGCTTTTGAAGCGTTGAAGCAAGATTGACCACCGCTCCTATTCTGACAGTGCTAGATGGTTCCGGAGGATTGGTTATTCACGGCGACGCATCTAGGAAAGGCTTGGGGTGTGTTCTAATGTAATATGGGAAGGTCATAGCTTATGCGTCGAGATAATTGAAGACTCATGAAAAGAACTACCCAACTCATGATTTGGAGTTAGCAGCGATGATTTCGCTCTAAAGATTTGGAGACACTACTTATTGGGCGAAAGAGTTGAAGTATTTACCAATACAAAAGCTTAAAGTATGTGTTCACCCAGAAAGAGCTCGATATGAGGCAGCGTAGATGGTTAGAGCTGATGGCTGACTATGATCTTGACCTAAAATACCATCCGGGAAAAGTTAATGTAGTGCCGGATGCTCTAAGTCGATTGCCAGCAATACGGATGTTGACTGCATAAAAGGAGATTATAGATGATTTTCAAAGATTTGAGTTGGAGATTGTACTACCGAATTTTTTGGAACAGTTGATGCAGTTGCAAGTACAGTCATCCTTGATCGATAACATTAAAGCAGCACAGTCGCACGATCCGAGATTGCAAAAGTTTCGAGAACAACTAGAAGCGGGACTTCGAACAGATCTGTTAATTCATGAAAATGGTTCGTTACGATATGGTAGTCGTTTATGTGTGCCTAAAGGAGATGTTCGTGAAGAAGTCATGAAGGAAGCTCACAGTTCCGCGTATTCCGTATATCTGGGAGGCACAAAAATATACAGAGATCTACGTCAACATTTTTGGTGGGAAGGCATGAAAAGGGAGATTGCTCGCTACGTATCGAAGTGCTTGGTGTGTCAGCAAATCAAGGCTGAACATCAAAGTGCAGCTGGTTTGCTGCAACCACTTCCAATTTCTTAATGGAAATGGGAACATATAACCATAAACTTCGTGACTGCTTTACCACGGAGTCCAAAAGGCAATAATGCAGTTTGGGTGATTGTCGATTGATTGACCAAAGCAGCTCATTTTATACTGTTTCGAGTTGGTCAGTCGACGAAGGCTTTGGTAGAGATATGCAGGAGATCATGAGATTTCATGGAGTACCTATGAGCATCGTTTCGGATCGTGATACTCGATTTCTATCACACTTTTGGAGGATTCTACACGAAAGTTTGGAAACTCGCTTGAAGTTTAGCATAACCTATCATCCTCCGACAGATGACCAGTCTGAAAGAACGATCTAAACTCTTGAAGATATGTTGAGAGCATGCATGTCAGACTTCAAGGGTTTATGGAATGATCATTTGCACTTAGTGGAGTTTTCATATAATAACAGTTCTCAGGCGACTATACAGATATCTCCATTCAAAGCACCATAGAGACGTAAGTGTCGCTCTCCTGTCTGTTAGGACGATATTGGAGAAAGACGATTATTGGGACCGGATCTTATTGTGCAAACGGTAGAGAAAGTTAACGTGATTCGAAATCATAGAAGGTGGCACAAGACCGACAGAAAAGTTGGGCTGATACTGGACGAAGACCTCTAGAATTCGCAATTAGTGATCTTGTATTCTTGAAGATATCACTGACCAGAGGAGTGATCCGATTTGGTAGTCGAGACAAGCTTAGTCCTCGATTCATGGGGCCTTTCGGTATTATCGAGTGTGTAGGAGAAGTAGCTTATCGATTGGCTTTACCACTATCCTTGACGGGTGTTCATGACGTGTTTCATGTATCTCAACTTCGCAAGTATGTTCGAGATGAGACGCACGTCCTAGATCACTCGGAGCTGACAGTAAGGGAAGATCTAAGATATGAAGAGCGACCAATGGCGATTGTGGATCAACGAGAAAAAGTCCTCAGGAACAAAGTTATCCCACTAGTACTCGTTTCATGGGGGAATCGTTCGCACGAAGAATCTACTTAGGAACGCGAAGACGAGATCCGACAGAAGTTTCCACACCTCTTATCTTAGATCCGTGTTTTCTTGTCTTTTCCTGTTCCGGGAATTTCGAGGATGAAATTCTTTTGTAGTTGGATATAATGTAACATCCTAGTGCATTTATACTATATTTATTTTGGGTATTTCAAATCTTGCGGTAAAATTCTTGATTATTTTTGCTTTTAGGTTACGGGTAGTGCATTTAGCAACTGTGGTTAGTATCCGACCCGACCCGCATATTTGAAACCCACCATGGTTCAAAATTACATCAAATAATTTCTAGTTCAGAATATCCGTGCAAATCTAGATATTATACATATATAATATATTTTAGTATCCGCATATCTTTTAATAATACAAAACAAAAACCAAATAATATATTTTTATATCTAGCCTTGCACGTCATCGTACCCCATATCATATGGTTGCATCCATACATTATTCCCTACTTGTTAAAACAGACTCATTTTGATCGCTACGTATATTTACGTAGATCCGTACTTGGGGGTATACATTTTTATTGACAGGACATCGCATTATGGTTAAAACTTTTACGTATATTCTCTATATTTAAAAACGAGATTTTTATAAGGAACACGGGTAATATTCGGAGTAATATGATATTATCTGTAAAAATCTATAATATATATATAATATTATAACTAATAATATACCAAATGTTAAATATATAATATATTAATTAAACTAAAATGTAAAACTAACTCTCTTTCTCACGTCTTTCTCTCTCTCCCTCCTCTATGTCTCTCTCTCTCTATATATATACAATATATATATAATATATATTAATAATTTATAAAAAAACCACAACTCTCTCTTTCTTCCTCTCATTCTTTTCCCCGTGAGAAAAACCCAAAACCCTAACCCACACTCGCCGCAACCGTCGCCGCCGTTCACCCCTCGACCTCGTCCTCACCATCATTGCCCGCTCTCCTAGTCACCACCACCTCCACCTCCTCTCCTCTTCTCCTTCCCGAGCACTCCTGCACCTTCCTCCCCAACGTCGAAGCCTTAACCCAACACCCCTGCCGGCAACCATGGCCCCCGTTTGTCCTCGTCCGTCGTCTTCACCTCCTTGCCTCCCAGCAACACCCCAGACCACCACCACCACCAACGCTACACTTTCCCGACCCCCCGATACACCTTCTTCCCCGATCACCAACCCTAGAAACTCACAGCTATCACCGATGGCAGCACCTCGTCGTCGTCGATCCCGTCACCTTGCCGTCGCCACCATCCCCTCTGCACATCTCCAGAAACCCCACAGAAACAATTCTTCTCTCTTCTTCTTCTTCTTCTTCTTTTCTTGCTTTCTTTCTTTTCTTTTCTCGATTCCGGCCGTCTCGCCGGAGTTGCGCACGTCGCCGACAATCCAGACGACCTAGTCACTGTCGTCTAGCCCAGTCACTACGTCACGTCACTGCTCAGCCAGGTCCAGTCCTACGCACGTAAGTTTTGCATCGCGACGTTAGTCCGACGTCGGACGTGACATCCGTATCTCAACGTGAGATCCGATCAGGCAAGTTCGAAACTTGCAACATGCTATGTTATTATATTAATACTTATTTAATAAATGATAGTGCATGTGTTTTATTATACAGCAAACATTACCGATTTACAGTTTTATAGCATCCATCTGTATCCGTACTGATAATAGCATATCTGGTTGAATGCCGGAACATCACAGTGTGATCATACTACTATATTAGTTCAATACGTTACCTAGACTGTATCATAAATGTTAATAGACATGTAATGGCTATTACAGATAGATACATATACATCCTGGCATTAATAGTATTTCGATATTGATTACTGTTTTACGTTGGTATCTATTTTGGTTAATATACATTACATGACATGTTCAGGACATATTACCAGACTTGTTACTTGAACATTATTGCTAATGCCAACAATCCTGATCCATTGTCCTGGCGGACGTGACTTGTTGTCTGCATAGACAAAACCTGTACCTGCTTGATCCCGTGTTAGCATTAGATTTATATCATCACTATCTGACTTGAACACAAAACCTGGGGAAAATGGGGAAATCAAGAATGTAACTAAAACGTAACTCAGGAGGATATTATTATTGTTTGTCGTGATTCCGGACGTTACGGAATAAATTATTGTTTATTGTACCGTGGTCCTGTGGGGAATGAACGGGATATATTGTACCGTGGTCCCGTGGGGCATGAACGAGATATATATTGTTGAGTTACAATGAGAATTACATTAATTGATTTCAAAGACTTGCGGAATAGATAACCTAGAAGCACAAACTTTAGGATACACATCACCTGCATTCAACTCACTGTTTTATAATTGTGTTATTTATTTACATTCTTGTTTAATCATAACATCATATCCTGGTTATCGCTATTATTTTGATATTATGACGCCCTGACGTCTGGGTTTTGCATGGCCCAGTTCCTTTACCTTTATCGCAGGCAGATCAAGAGTACTTTAACAATCAAGTCGAGCAGTGAGGAGCCAGCTATTTAGTTTAAAGACTCTTAATTTATTTATTTCAGCAGTTTTATTTCTATTGATGTGAGCCCATATTGGGACGTGATTCAGATACTACTATTTATTGGATCTTGATTCGTTTCCTGTTTATGCATTTCTTGATTTTATTAATTGTGGAAAATGGACATGTGTTAGCTAGATTATATATTTTACTGTTCTTGATATCCGATAGACAATCGTAATGCGACTGTGGAGGGATGATTCCTAGACACAGATAGTATGGTTGGCTCTGTCACGTGCCGTAATTACGTATCTTGGGAAGCGGGGCGTGACAAATGGGTTCTTCTGAGATGGGTTCCTTCTTCCTCCTCTCTTTTTGTTGGATCTTCGAGAAAATGGGCGTTGAAATTAAAGGTCTTCCTTTTAGAGATTTGATGGGAGATCTGAGCTCCCTTTCGAGGGTTTTATGGTGAAAAACTATTCCTTTTTGGGAAAAGAAGAGTTAAACTCTTGATTTAATTCAAAAAAATGGAAAAAAAAAAGGTTTACAATCTTGAGGAAGGAGAAGGAGACGCAGAACCCTAATATTTTAGGGGAATGAATATTATCCATTTCATCATGATGTTTGCCTTTTATAGGTTACACAATTTTACATATAGCCCTTTAGGCTTTACAAAATTGCATTTTGCCCATCCCATGCCTCATGTGCTTATTTCTTTTTGCACATGAGACACGGGCTTTACAAAAATTTGGCTTTTTGCCCATTTATTTTACATTCATGTATGAAAATTATATCAAACTTATTTATTACATAATTTCCTTCTTGACATGGGGGGTCAGCCTCTTCATGTTCGGGCTCGACTTGGGCATAAGCCCACTTGATTTGGATTCGGACTTGGGTCCGGGCCCACTTTTCGGGTCTTGACTTTGACTTATTGACCTCGACCTTGGGGTGTAATTTTTTACCCCAACACCACTGCCTCAATTCGGATAATAATCATAACTCAGAACCGAGAAATCTCATGGTGGATGCCGAAATACCATATCAAGAGAAAATCGCGTTTTTTTAAAACATTCACAAGTTTTTAAATAATATTTGCGGTTTCTCAAATCCATAAATCTCATAAAAACAGAATCTCATAAGAATATGACAATAATGAAAAGATATGTGCAGGCGCAGAACAATACTGTAATGCATAGAAAGTGTGTTTATATAAGCGTGTCGTATAGCATTGTAAAAAAAATACTAATAGAATCTAACATGCTAACAGGTATAGTGTGATGCGGTAGCATAGAGAGTTCTATCTGTGTACGCGGCATGACAATTACCGATGATGTGTGTGTGAGCATGCGAGTATGTGCACGTGCAACATGTAAATCATTGGTAATGGTGCGCGTGTCCTGGTACGAGGTCAAGTAAAACTAAAGGCATAAACGTAATATACATCGTAAATGATCGGAGCGCGAGCGTATGCAGAAATAAGAAATTAAAATGAGGGCGTAAACAGAATAAAGAAATCGTAACGCGAACAAGTATAAAAATATGCAACTACGTATGAGCCATACAGTTATAGTTTAAAATAGTACGAAACGTTGTTTTAAAAAATATGGGGCTACGATATTTTTGAAGAAGATACCATTTGAAAAGTCGTAGAGTCCCCTTTTTGTTATCATTTAAAAGTCCGTAATGATTCGTTAGTTTTGAAAGTAGGTATGGCTCTAAATATATCATAATATCTATTTTAATGATTTTAATCAAGACTTTATCGAGTTGAAGTAAATATCGGGGATCCATCCTCATCATATCACGTACGGAATCCATTGTACGATATCGTCAAATCAATAGTATAGATCTATAGTCGCGTGCATCATCTCATCTCATCTCCTGACATATCATCTCATGTTATCTCGTATCATATCATATCGCCTCATATCATCATATCGTATCTTATCGACTCATATTGCATCCATCCTCAATTACGCGCACACACACACACACTTATTCAAAATAAATACTCATAATATGTGTGTATATATGTATTGATAGCTCAAATACTATGAAATAGAAACTAGACATGTATAAACTACTAAGTATACTAATATCCGCATAAGGCATTCTAATAACCCTATAGGTTAGGTTTACGTTTCTACTATAAATAATATCTTATTTCTATGGTTGCGGGGGTGCTATATGCCATCCACACGACTTTCCCCATAGATATACATCTATTCACCGACAAACACCTTGCTCTCGAAGTCGACGGACGCCTTACTCTCCTTCGTCATCTCGGAAGTCCATGCGATTGTACCTACAATCAAATTCATAACAAAAATCGCTTAAAAACCTAAAGCGAATTTGAAATCACGAGCGAAGCGCGCATAAGTTAGAACCTATGGTCAACTCGTGCAAAAACAACAAAATACTCCCCGGCATCGACGTACGAACGTCAAACGACCGAGTCAAAACACAAATATCAAAAACCAAGTTTTCGGATATCACAAAACATCGATAGAAATCAAGTAAAACAAATCCAGATTTTTCTTCAAGTGATCTTAGACTTTTTAGTGTATAGAGGAGTCTTAGTTATCTAGTGAGTGAGCTACAGAACAAATTTCAAAGCCTAATTCCAAAATCGACCCGTAAATTGCAACCCAAATGAATTAATTTGCGGCCAAAACTTGGTGGTTTGTGTTCAGACTTCTACGATGGGTTTCTACCTGTAACGACTCTAAAATATTGTACGGAAATTTTACTGTTAATATACAAGAAATGAGTTTTACAGCCTGAGTTTGAGTTATAAGTTACTTTTATTAAATAACAACAAGAAACAACTTGTAGCTCACTGGTAAAGCCTTTGCACTGCTGTGACGTAGCCCCTGTGTTCGATCACATTAGACACATTATTTTTTTCTGATTTTTTTAACTTTTTAGAAGCCCCAAAGTTTGCACATGCAATACACGGGTAAATGAAAAGTTCAAAAAAATCAAACATGTGGAAAATGGATTAAATTCAGAATAAATCAACTGGCACGAATCTCGAGACCAGAAGCCTTTAATCGACCGGCGGAAAAGCCAATATGGCCGGCACCAACGGCTAGGATGAGCCCATTTGGCTCCGTGTTTGGCACACAAACCCCTTCAGCTACCCCTAACCCCTCTGCACTATTTGATTTCTCTGCAATCAAACAGAGACCCTTCCTTTCACAATTAAACCATATTTTAAAGCTTTTTAATCCAAATTTTTAATTCCCAAACCCTAATTCTCCACTATAAATACCATCCCCTAGTTTGACTCAGCACCATTCTGAAAATTATAGCAAAATTCTCTCAAAAAGTTTCTAAATACAAGTAGAGTAAAGAGAAGTTAGCGAGCAAGCAAATTCCGGCGAAAATCGAAGCAACATCCGGAGCTCCCGCGACACCTTAAGGATTCCTTCCTCTTCCTTAAACTCTTCTTAGCGTATTCAACCCATAAGTCCCTCCCAATCCTCCTCATTTTTCATTGCTTTTCACTTTAAATCTAATATCGGTAAAAGTGGAGTTATACCGGTATCTTCTTTTATAAAACCTATAACATCATTTCTTTTTATCATTTGGGTCATACCACTTTTATACAATACTTGTAACCCTAAATACTAATGTTTAGAATTAATTTTAACCAATAATCTCATGTGAAAAATCCATACTTGAAAATTTTCATTAAAATACCATGAACTATGATATCACCTCTTTTAGTATTTGTTAAAACAATACCTTAGGAAAAACTTCATGGGGTAACGACCTACCCCACAAGCACACTTGGTTTCATAGAACGATACTCATTGAATGTATTTTCGTTTCGAAAAATAATATTACGATAAAATACCACATAACTTTAAAAAACCGGATTTCTAGCGGTATTTTCTATACTTTGCGATTACACATCTACAACCCTCTTTAGTGGGGCCACTAATGGATGGTGTGAATTATCGCACATCATGAGGATAGTAGAACGAGATGCAGACTTTCTCACGGAGCATTCGATCTCGAAAGGATTTAAATATGGTGTTTTAAGAAATACGAATTTTCTAAATAAAATAAAATTATTTTTAAAATTAAAATTATATAAAATTATTGATACATATTTTCAAAATATAATAAACCTATGTTTTTCAAAAATGAAAAGATTAACAAATGTCAATAAATACCATCAAGATACCAAAAAGGCAAGTTTTACAGTAAAATACCATGAACTTTCCAAGCTAAGTAATTATCACTAAAAATACCCCAAATATTTAAAATACATGCTCATGACAACCTCAAATAATACTAATCACCCTCGAGATTTTATTTTTAAATTATATTAAAAATATTTTTCATAAAACACCTTCGAGTTATATTGTCACGCCCCGCTATAAAAGAACCATGTCACGCCCCGCTTCCCAGAGTACGCTAAAATGGGCACGTGACATAGCCAACCATGCTACCTGTGGGTAGAAAGCATCCATCCACAGTCACATTACGGCTGTAGAGATATCAAGAACAAAATAAAACTATTTAAAACATGTCCATAATTCAGAATAACATGAGTCAATAATAAATAAATGCGGAAGCAAATGATCCAATACAAATAACTGAAATGCATGTCCCATAATGCGGGCTCACATCAGGAATAGATGCAGGAAATAAAACTAACTACTACTGAACTCACAGCTCAGCCTGCTGGCTGAATTACTCCTGCTCGGACTGCGACAGCGGTACAGAATCTGGGCCATGCAAAACCCAGAGGTCAGCGCGTCATGTCAACAAGTAATACAATATGAACAATGTAACAGGCAATGCAAATAAACATGAATAAAATGAGAGTAGCAATAATGTGAATCAAGCAGTGCCGGGTAGTGTGCAGTGGGTAACTAAACTGTTCTATCAGGTTTTCTATTCTAAAGTCTTTGAAATCAATTGATGAATCGTCGATTTAATTCAATAGTATCCCGTGCATGCCCGGGACCACGGTCAAGATCCTCGGGGCTGAATCCGAGACGTGCCGCTAGGCAGTAACAGGTAACAGGATGGGTGAGTGATGTCAGCATCATCACTCCGGGGCTGGCCTAGCCCGTAAGACTGATCAGAGCAGGTATCGAACTGTTGAGTTACAAGTCGGTTTCACCTTTGATTTCCCCATACCCCCAAGTTATGTATGTCGAGTCAGGTATTCAGTAATCAAGAACTAATGCCAACACAGGATCAGGTAAAAGCAGGTTTGTCTGGATAGACAACAGGAACGGTCCATGAGGACTACATGTCAGGTTTGTTGGCATTAGACACAAGATCAGGTAACGGGTCGGGTCATGATACATCAGGTCAAGTCAACAGTATACGGTACCATGTCAGTATATCAATATATACATGTGTAGCAATGCCAGGTCAAGATGTAAACAATATCGTGGGTGTGCTCACAATCAGATATATAATCAAACATGGGTATTAACAACATGAGATAAGCAATGAATTACATAATACGCAGTTTCATTCAAATTACAAGAGTGCAGTAAAACGATATAGCCGTTTAGTCATGTTAACAGGTTTAAGCACCCTTAGCGGTGCAATAATTTATGTAACGGTTCAATACAGTTATATCAGGTTAAATGCATGCGGGTGTCCGAATGTAACAGAACTACAGGGATAAATGCTACCAGCTGTTTTAACAGTAAAATGTGATTGAACAGGTAGATATGATTATTAGGTTCAATTTGCAGACTGTAGGTTCCATGTTTAACAGTAAAATGATATAATGCAATATTGTAACCGAAAATGGGAAACGATTATACCAAGTTAAATTTTACAGGTTTAGGGTGTCAATACATATATGTAAATATTGTATAGCATGTAGCAAGAGGTACTTGCCTCGACAGGTCGCGAATCGGGAAAAACAGAATGTAAATATCGGCGGGGAAACTCGCGACGGACGCACGGTTCACGGATTGAACCCAAACAACGAACAATGGAACCACGCGAGTCGGGGTATCTTGCTGGAACGTCGGATCACGTTGTCGGCATCGTCGGATTCCGGCGAGGAGGTGAACAGTGAAAGTCAAGAAACTATGCAATCAAGAAATGAAGAGAAACTAACGAATAAGGAGAGGAGGCTTACAAGGTACTGCTTTGTGGTTACCGAGAGGAGACGCGAGAACGACGACGAGGTCGACGGGCTCCGGCGGTGGCCTACAGTGACCGTGAGGGATGCTGCCAATCAAGAATCGGGTTAGAAGAGAGGGGAAGAAGAAGGAAGAGAGGAGGGGAGGTGGAACTCACCGAGGAGTGTGCGAGGTCGGGGACAAGAGGACGGTGGTCACCGGCGGCGTCTCAGGCGACGCAAAGGCGTGCAGGGAAGACTGCAGGCGGTCGCGGCTGTGCAGGGTGCGCGGGGGTGGATGAAAGAAGGTGTGGGCGAGGCGAGGCAGAGGAGGCGAGGGTGCTGGTGACGCTGGCGCCGGCGTCGGAGCTGCGGCGGCAAGGATGGAGGTGGCTAGGGTTTGCGCGAGGCTCGTGATGGGTTCGCTGGGAAAAAAATGAGAGAGGGAAAACGTTTAAATATAGGAGAGAGAGAGAAAGAGATTTGAGGGAGAGAGAGAACGAGATTTGAGGGATAGAGAGAGAGAGGAATAGAGAGAGAGAATGGGAATAGAGCCCACGCAAGATGAGAGATTCGATTGGCTGAAAGAGATTTTTAGGTGATAGGAAAAATTTTAGATTAAGATTTACACATATAAGAAACGGTGAATATATTATACGTTAAGGAATATTCGTAAGTTATAAAATATTAAATTTGGGATTTTGGCGCCTAATGAAACATTTCCAAATCGCGCCCGGATCGGGTCCAAAAATTTGAAATTTAAATAATAGGATTTTAAGCGGGTTCCAAATTTTAAAATTAAGTGTCTTATGATTAAAAAGCATACCCCGAAAACGGACACATGTACGCGCGCGTAGCCATCCAAACTCGTCCGTTTCACTGAACGGGACGAGAACACGATGCACGGACGCCACCACGGGGCTAGGGGTGTCGAGTAGGCCAAGATGGATATTTTTAATTTTATTTTAAATGCCAAAAATTGTTATATGCAGAAATGACTTTTCCAGGTAAAATTTTACAGTAAGTGACAATCAAGCAGGCTAAATGAAATGAGTACCACATTAATGCTCAAACGGTAACTGAAAAACAGTAGCATTGGACTCGGGTGTTACAATATACCCAACTACAAAAAGAATTTCGTCCTCGAAATTCCAAGAATACAAAGATAGAAAACTACAGGAAAAGGTGAGGAAACTTCTGCCGGATTTCATCTTCTCGTACTCAAGTGGACTCTCCACGCAAGCGATTACCCCAAGAAACAAGCACAAGGGGGATAACCTTGTTCTTAAGAACCTTTTCCCTTCGATCCACAATTTCAATCGGTCGCTCCTCAAAAGTCAAGTCTTCCCGTACTGTTAACTCCGAATGATCCAGTACGTGCGTTTCATCTCGAACATACCTTCGTAGTTGAGATACGTGAAACACATCGTGCGCATTTGCCAAGGTCTGTGGTAACGCCAGACGGTACGCTACCTCACCAACACGCTTCAAGATCTCAAAGGGGCCAACGAATCGAGGACTAAGCTTTCCTCGACTCCCAAAACGAATCATCCCTCTAGTCGGTGATATCTTCAAGAATACCAAATCACCCACGGCGAACTCTAGAGGTCTTCTTGACGTGTCTGCCCAACTCTTCTGTCGGTCTTGTGCTGCCTTCATATGATTCCTGATAGTGTTAATCTTCTCAACAGTCTGCACAACCAAATCTGGTCCCAACAACCTTCATTCACCGACATCGTCCCAACAAACAGGGGAACGACACTTACGGCCATACAAAGCTTCAAATGGAGCCATCTGGATAGTTGCTTGAAAACTGTTGTTGTAAGAAAACTCCACCAAGTGTAGATGATCCTCCCAAGAACCCTTGAAGTCCAACATGCATGCTCTCAACATATCTTCAAGAGTTTGGATTGTTCTCTCCGACTGACCATCAGTTTGAGGATGATAAGCTGTGCTAAATTTTAATCGAGTCCCCAAACTTTCCTGTAAACTCCTCCAGAAGTGTGATAAGAACCGAGTGTCCCGATCGGACACGATGCTCACCGGTACTCCATGCAATCTTACAATCTCCTGCATGTACCGCTCCGCCAAGGTCTCTGTTGATTGACCAACCCGAAAAGGAATAAAGTGAGCTGCCTTGGTCAACCGATCAACAATCACCCATACAACATTGTTGCCTTTTGGACTCCGTGGTAAAGCCGTCATGAAATCCATGGTTATGTGTTCCCACTTCCACTGAGGAATCGGAAGTGGTTGCAATAAACCAGCAACCCTTTGATGTTCAGCCTTAACTTGCTGACACACCAAGCACTTAGCCACAAAGCGAGCAATATCCCGTTTCATGCCTTCCCACCAGAAATGCTGTCGAATATCTCGGTACATCTTTGTGCCTCCTGGATGTACAGAATAAGCTGAACTGTGTGCCTCCTTCATAAGCTCTTCATGAACATCACCCTTTGGCACACACAAACGGCTATCATACCTCAACGAACCATCTTCGTGGATCAATAAATCTGTTCGTAATCCGGCCTCAACCTGCTCTCGAAACTTCTGCAGTCTAGGATCCTGCGATTGTGCTGCCTTAATATTCTCAATCAAAAACGACTGTACTTGCAGCTGCATCAACTGTCCCGTAGAACGCGGTAGCACAACCTCCAAGTCAAATCTTCGAAAATCTGTGACGATCTCCTTCTGCGTAGTTAACACCTGAATTGCCGGTAACCGACTAAGTGCATCCGGCATAACATTAACCTTCCCCGGATGGTACTTAAGATCAAGATCGTAGTCAGCCATCAGCTCCAACCATCTACGCTGCCTCATGTTAAGCTCCTTCTGTGTGAATACATACTTCAAGCTCTTATGATCAGTAAAAACTTCGACTCTTTCGCCCAAAAGGTAGTGTCTCCAAATCTTCAAAGCGAAAATCACAGCCGCAAGCTCCAAGTCATGGGTTGGATAATTCTTCTCATGGGTCTTCAATTGTCTCGATGCGTATGCTACAACTTTCTCATGCTGCATCAAAACACATCCCAATCCTTTCCCAGATGCGTCGCTGTGAATCACCAATCCTCCGGAATTGTCTGGCACGGTCAGAATAGGGGCGGTTATCAACTTCTGCTTCAACGTCTCAAAAGCTAACGCACATTTATCCGTCCATACAAAAGGTACCTCCTTGCGCGTAAGCTTGGTCAACGGCTCTGCCAGACGATCAAAGTTCTCCACAAATCTCCTGTAGTATCCGGCTAATCTAAGGAAACTTCTTATCTCAGCAACATTCTTTGGAATAGGCCAATCTCGAACTGCTGCAATCTTTTCTGGATCGACGGCAATGCCATCGCCAGACACAACATGTCCCAAAAACTTCACTTCCTCCAGCCAAAACTCGCACTTACTCATCTTCGCATAAAGCTTCTCCTGTCTCAATGTCTGCAGTGCGATCTTCAAATGCTCGGCATGCTCCTCAAAACTCTTCGAGTAAACCAGAATATCGTCAATGAAGACCACGATAAACTGGTCCAAGAACGGTGAAAAGATTCGGTTCATCAAGTCCATGAATACTGCCGGCGCATTCGTTACTCCGAAGGGCATCACTAAGTACTCGTAGTATCCAACCGAATTCGGAAACGCCGTCTTGCCAATATCTTCTGTTTTCACTCGGACCTGATAATATCCGGATCGCAAATCCAGCTTCGAGAATACCCCCGCGCCACCAAGCTGCTTAAAAAGTTCTCCAATGCGAGGGATCGGGTACTAGTTCTTAATAGTCACCCAGTTTAGTTCTCGATAGTCGATGCACATTCTTCTCGTGCCATCTTTCTTCTTTACTAGAAGAACTGGAGCTCCCCAAGGCGAGTTACTGCTTCGAATCCAACCCTTCTCAAGCAATTCAGCAACCTGTTTCTTAACTTCTTCCAATTCTACTGGTGCCATTGGATAATACGCTTTAGATACCGGCGCTGCACCAGGAATAAGATCAATTGCGAACTCCATGTCTTGCTTCGGCGGTAAACCCGATATATCTTCAAATACGTCCATAAAATCGCGAACAACCGCCGGCTCTTCACCACTATTAACTTCCATTGCTGCAAGAATATTGTTTGTCGGCCTAGCCCTAAACTCGACTGGCCCGACAGAACTGCTTCCTCCAGTGAAGGTAAACTCGGGATGTCCGGGAATCTGGAAAATTACTTTCTTTGCCCTACAGTCAATGTGAGCATGGAAAGTGCCAAGAAAATCCATTCCCAAGACGACTTCGTAGCTGCCCGTATCAATCACCAAGAAATCTGCAAAAAGCTCCCGTCCGCACACAACAACTGTACAATTTTTACATTCCCTACTAGATATGATTTTCCCATTCCCAGTGTGTATGTCCCAGAAACTAGACAGGGTCATGCAGGCAATCGAGTGTGTAGTTATAAACTTGGATGACATAAAACAGTGGGATGCACCAGAATCAAATAATGCCAATGCGGGAAAACCATGAACGAGTAGAATACCTGAAACCACTTCTCCTGATGCCTTAGCCTCCTCAGCTGTCAAGGTAAAAGCCCGTGCCTGATTAGGTCTTTGAGTCAGCTGTTTCTGCCCTTGGAACGGTTTCTGCGGAGGCTTCTGAATAACATCCCTCGTACAAAGCTTCGACGGACAGGCACCAACTGCGTGATCAGCCACTCCACAAACCAAACAAAGTCCCAGCCTTCTTCGACAATCCTTCTGCACGTGCCCAGGTAAACGGCAGTAGTCACAAATCACACTCTTTCTTCGATCAACAATCACAGGCTTCTTCATGGGTGCTACACCTCGACGGTCCACTGGAATAATTCTGCGACCATGAGCTCTGTTAGGTACAAATGTGGGCTTCCTTGCCGCAACTGCTGTCTGCTGCAAGCTCCCTTTCATCCCAGATAAACTCTGCTGTTCCCGAGCTGCCGTAAGAACCTGTGAGAAAGTGGTCAAACCCAGGGAGACAATCTGCCTCTGGATGTCCACATCCAAGCTGCGCATGAACCTCCGTGCCCTGTCTGCATCGGTGGCAACTAAAGGTCCAGCGAATCTGATGAGTCTCGTCCACTCTGCTGCATGCACGTCTACGGATGCTCCATTCTGCCTTAGCCCAATAAATTTCTCTTCCATTTCCTCCCGTGCAGTCCGCGGGAAGAACTTCTCCAGGAAACTCTTAGAAAAATCCGCCCACTTGATCGGCTTGGGCAAGCGGGTCTCCTCCACAAGCCACCATTCTCGGGCGTAGTCCACTAACTGAATGCGTACCACATCAACTCTTTTGTCATCTGGAATCTGTGCCGCAATCAGAAAATTCGCCGTGTCAACTAGCCACTACTCGGCTGGCAACGGCTCCTCCAAATCAGTAAATGTAGACGGACCCAAACGCCTGAAATCTGCCACGGTCCCTACTCGGTCAACTGGTTTAGCTCCAACGTTGTTTACAGACTGCTGAACGATCTGCAAACCTTCCTGAAACGAGTCTGCTTGCTGCTGGATCAGCTCAGTCTGCCTCCTTTAATTCTCCAGCATTCCCCTTATCACTCCAAGCATGGCGGCTTCGTCCACACGCCTCTGGTACGTCTTGAAATTCTTATCTGCCATATTCCTGAAATCAAAACACCCAACATTAGCATGATGATAGATTTAATATATAGATCAAAGCTAGAACTCCAAGATACTTAAATAGAGTACCGCATTGTAACTATGCCGCGGTATCATAGCCACAATTATTTAACTCCACCCAAGTCGCCTAAGTCTTAGAGATAACAAGAAATCAGGTTTTTCGAGTCGACATGCAAAGGAAGTTTGCACATCGTAAAAGATATAATCAGGAAGAATGTGATTCAAGAATGGTAAACGGCAAGTGGCAGGACATGTTTCCTAAACACGGGCATTCTGATTCGTGTATTGGGTACAATACCCAACTACAAAAGAATCAACTTAACTAACCTATGTCTCTGATACTAAAAGAACCATGTCACGCCCCGCTTCCCAGAGTACGCTAAAATGGGCATGTGACATAGCCAACCATGCTACCTGTGGGTAGGAAGCATCCATCCATAGTCACATTACGGCTGTAGAGATATCAAGAACAAAATAAAACTATCTAAAATATGTCCATAATCCAGAATAACAGGAGTCAATAATAAATAAATGCGGAAGCAAATGATCCAATACAATTAACTGAAATGCATGTCCCATAATGCGGGCTCACATCAGGAATAGATGCAGGAAATAAAACTAACTACTACTGAACTCACAGCTCAGCCTGCTGGCTGAATTACTCCTGCTCGGACTGCGACAGCGGTACAGAATCTGGGCCATGCAAAACCCAGACGTCAGCGCGTCATGTCAACAAGTAATACAATATGAACAATGTAACAGGCAATGCAAATAAACATGAATAAAACGAGAGTAGCAATAATGTGAATCAAGCAGTGCCGGGTAGTGTGCAGTGGGTAACTAAACTGTTCTATCAGGTTTTCTATTCTAAAGTCTTTGAAATCAATTGATGAATCGTCGATGTAACTCAATAGTATCCCGTGCATGCCCGGGACCATGGTCAAGATCCTCGGGGCTGAATCCGAGACGTGCCGCTAGGCAGTAACAGGTAGCAGGATGGCGAGTGATGTCAGCATCATCACTCCGGGGCTGGCCTAGCCCGTAAGACTGATCAGAACAGGTATCGAACTGTTGAGTTACAAGTCGGTTTCACCTTTGATTTCCCCATACCCCCAAGTTATGTATGTCGAGTCAGGTATTCAGTAATCAAGAACTAATGCCAACACAGGATCAGGTAAATGCAGGTTTGTCTAGATAGACAACAGGAACGGTCCATGAGGACTACATGTCAGGTTTGTTGGCATTAGACACAAGATCAGGTAACGGGTCGGGTCATGATACATCAGGTCAAGTCAACAGTATACGGTACCATGTCAGTATATCAATATATACATGTGTAGCAATGCCAGGTCAAGATGTAAACAATATCGTGGGTGTGCTCACAATCAGATATATAATCAAACATGGGTATTAACAACATGAGATAAGCAATGAATTACATAATACGCAGTTTCATTCAAATTACAAGAGTGCAGTAAAACGATATAGCCGTTTAGTCATGTTAACAAGTTTAAGCACCCTTAGCGGTGCAATAATTTATGTAACGGTTCAATACAGTTATATCAGGTTAAATGCATGCGAGTGTCCGAATGTAACAGAACTACAGGGATAAATGCTACCAGCTGTTTTAACAGTAAAATGTGATTGAACAGGTAGATATGATTATTAGGTTCAATTTGCAGACTGTAGGTTCCATGTTTAACAGTAAAATGATATAATGCAATATTGTAACCGAAAATGGGAAACGATTATACCAAGTTAAATTTTACAGGTTTAGGGTGTCAATACATATATGTAAATATTGTATAGCATGTAGCAAGAGGTACTTGCCTCGACGGGTCGCGAATCGGGAAAAACGGAATGTAAATGTCGGCGGGGAAACTCGCGACGGGCGCACGGTTCACGGATTGAACCCAAATAACGAACAATGGAACCACGCGGGTCGGTGTCCCTTGCTGGAACGTCGGATCACGTCGTCGGCATCGTCGGATTCCGGAGAGGAGGTGAACAGTGAAAGTCAAGAAACTATGCAATCAAGAAATGAAGAGAAACTAACGAATAAGGAGAGGAGGCTTACAAGGTACTGCTCTGTGGTTACCGAGAGGAGACGCGAGAACGACGACGAGGTCGACGGGCTCCGGCGGTGGCCTACAGTGACCGTGGGGGATGCTGCCGATCAAGAATCGGGTTAGAAGAGAGGGGAAGAAGAAGGAAGAGAGGAGGGGAGGTGGAACTCACCGAGGAGTGTGCGAGGTCGGGGACAAGAGGACGGTGGTTACCGGCGGCGTCTCAGGCGACGCAGAGGCATGCAGGGAAGACTGCAGGCGGTCGCGGCTGTGCAGGGTGCGCGGGGGTGGATGAAAGAAGGTGTGGGCGAGGCGAGGCAGAGGAGGCGAGGGTGCTGGTGACGCTGGCGCCGGCGTCGGAGCTGCGGCGGCAAGGATAGAGGTGACTAGGGTTTGCGCGAGGCTCGTGATGGGTTCGCTGGGGAAAAAATGAGAGAGGGAAAACGTTTAAATATAGGAGAGAGAGAAAGAGATTTGAGGGAGAGAGAGAACGAGATTTGAGGGATAGAGAGAGAGAGAGGAATAGAGAGGGCGAGAGGGAGAGAGAGATAATGGGAATGGGGCCCACGCAAGATGAGAGATTCGATTGGCTGAAAGAGATTTTTAGGTGATAGGAAAAATTTTAGATTAAGATTTACACATATAAGAAACGGTGAATATATTATACGTTAAGGAATATTCGTAAGTTATAAAATATTAAATTTGGGATTTTGGCGCCTAATGAAACATTTCCAAATCGCGCCCGGATCGGGTCCAAAAATTTGAAATTTAAATAATAGGATTTTAAGCGGGTTCCAAATTTTAAAATTAAGTGTCTTATGATTAAAAAGCATACCCCGAAAACGGACACATGTACGCGCGCGTAGCCATCCAAACTCGTCCGTTTCACTGAACGGGACGAGAACACGATGCACGGACGCCACCACGGGGCTAGGGGTGTCGAGTAGCCAAGATGGATATTTTTAATTTTATTTTAAATGCCAAAAATTGTTATATGCAGAAATGACTTTGCCAGGTAAAATTTTACAGTAAGTGACAATCAAGCAGGCTAAATGAAATGAGTACCACATTAATGCTCAAACAGTAACTGAAAAATAGTAGCATTGGGCTCGGGTGTTACAAATATAAAAACAATATTTAAGTAGTTTAGTAAATATAGGTTTAAGCGGGATCAATTCTCTCGAGCCTTAGGAAGCCGGAGAAAGTGAGTGCTTGTCTATTTAAGATAGACAACTTAACGGAATTATTAATGGTAATTGTTTTGAAAAAAGACACAAATCCTGCTGTCCATGTGCAGTAGTTACTGTCGGGACCCGGTTCTTGCTCACGAAACAAAGTGCCACACGGATTAAAGTGTCACGCCAAGTGTCGTGTTAAGTGGGTGGGGGCCATCTCTTGAGTCCGTGGGATCCACTGTAGAACAATGGGGACTCTTCGGAATCCATTCCGAAAGAGGGCAGATCTGTACTATAAATGGAATGATACCACTCTTCAATACAGAGGTGCCTTTTAAGTGAACTGGCACTACAGGAGTTTGAGAACTCCGTAGTTAAGCGTGCTCGGGCCAGGGAAGTCCTGGGATGGGTGTCCTCCTGGGAAGTGACCCCTGGTCGGGTCCGGTTCGCTCCGAAGGACAAAACCGTGCGGTTTCGGCCAGAGCGGACAATACTCTCTGTATTGGGGGTGGGGCGTGACAAAATGGTATCAGAGCTGGTCCCTTAATAGGAGGTCTGTGGTTCGAGGACAAACCATTGTTCAAAGGTGGGGAGAATGTCAGAACCCGGTTCTTGCTCACGGAACAAAGTGTCACGCCAAGTGTCATGTTAAGTGGTCGGGTCCGGTTCGCTCCGAAGGACAAAACCGTGCGGTTTCGGCCAGAGCGGACAATACTCTCTGTATTGGGGGTGGGGCATGACAAAATGGTATCAGAGCTGGTCCCTTAATAGGAGGTCTGTGGTTCGAGGACGAACCATTGTTCAAACGTGGGGAGAATGTCGGAACCCGGTTCTTGCTCACGGAACAAAGTGTCACGCCAAGTGTCATGTTAAGTGGGCGGGGGCCACCTCTTGAGTCCGTGGGGGCCACCTCTTGAGTCCGTGGGACCCACTGTAGAACAATGGGGACTTTTCGGAATACATTCCGAAAGAGGGCAGATCGGTACTATAAATGGAATGATACCACTCTTCAATACAGAGGCGCTTTTTAAGTGAACTGGCACTACAGGAGTTTGAGAACTCCGTAGTTAAGCGCTCGGGCCAGGGAAGTCCTGGGATGGGTGACCTCCTGGTAAGTGACCCCTGGTCGGGTCCGGTTCGCTCCGAAGGACAAAACCGTGCGGTTTCGGCCAGAGCGGACAATACTCTCTGTATTGGGGGTGGGGCGTGATAGTTTCCGATGACTCCCGAACCTAATTCAAGAGCTAAATCAGTTTACAGGTGTCTGACTAATTCTGAGTCTAATTCAAACTTGAATCCAATTCAAATCTGAATCCAATATCAAACAAGAACCAGAATACTTGATCATGAACATGAATACTCGAATCCAAATATCAATATCAAACATGTATGACTTGACTTGACTTGACCGAACCATGGTTATGACTTGACTTATGTACTTGAATATTTGACTACATCCTGAACATGAATACTTGAATATTTTGTATTCATGGTTTCGGTAAGTCTGATAATTATAATCTATACAAAACAATACACGGGGATAAAAGGGTAGATTGGTACGGAACGTATATCGTGGCACGATAGGTCACTTAAAAGACACCTACATGAAGTCTCGTGTCGTTGTCCCATGGATTATGACGGGGTCTTGTACTACATGTTACCATGGTCCACGAGGTAAGATGGACTCCTCTCGTGTACATGAATACTTTCTGTATCAAGTTACAAACAACCACGTTATAATAACTATCATATACCGGTAATCAATTGTACACAACTTACTTGTTCATTTCACATTACTTGTTATATTCTCTTTTTTCTTTTGGGACTTACCGAGCGCTAGTTCGCTGACGACATTCCTTTCAATTTCTTTCTTTGGAATGTTCATCGGGAGGACCGGACTCTCAGGAGATCGAGCCAAACCAGGAGGACTTGGATCAGCTTGCGGCACAGCCAGACTTCTAGTTCCTTGTACTTACTTTCATTTTGTATGCCATTGTTTAGGCGCTGCTTTATATCATTGTATCTTTTATTTTCAAACATTTATATGTAAAGATGAATGTAAATAAAGTTGATGTTATTTTATATCACTTGTTATTTTTGTACATTTTTATATATTGCTTCATTACGCTTAACGTATTTATTTCTTAATAAATACGCTGCGGCCTGCCACATCACTGTTTCCGTCTACTGGGAAGCGGGACGTGACAGGTTTTGTTGGTGGCCCATGCAAGTCAGTTCTACATGAAATCTTAAGCAATATATTATAATAATTATAAAAATCAGCAACTATACATTCCTTACATTTTTAATTTCTTGAATCCATCCTAACCATTCTTTTTCTATCAAGATCATGGATTCACCAAACAACACCAGCACGAATGTCAATAGCAACACCCCACCGCCTACTCTACCACCACCTACCGTTGCAGCTCCCATCAATGAGGAAACGGTACTGCTTGAGGCGATCAAGAGCCTCCTGGAGGGTCAGCAACAACGGACTGCCATCCTCATGCACCGCCCCGAAGCCGAGGCACCCAGAGTCAAGCAATTCCGGGCACTGCACCCGAAACATTTCTCTGGGAAAAAGAGCCCACTAGAGGCAGAAGAATGGGCTCAGTCTATCGAAAATGATTTGGCAGCAGCACAAGTGCCAGAGATTGCCTGGGTGAGAGTTGCGAAGTTGCAACTAACCGACAACGCCAGAGTCTGGTGGAAGGCTGAAGAAACCTGTCTCACCCAACCTATTGAGTGGAAGACGTTTCGCGATCTGTTCGATGCGAAGTACTTCCCTAATACTGCCCGTTTCGACATGGAACAGCAGTTCATTCATCTACAACAGGGCTCAATGTGGGTCAAGTCTGTGGATGAATACGATACTGAATTTACCATGCTTAGCAGGTTCGCTGCACACCTGATTCCTACTGATGAGATCTGGGCACGACGATTTCAGCAACGATTGGACCCGGAAATCCAAGCCTCACTCGCTACAGGGGATTTCCCAACCCATGAACTTGCTTTGAAGGCTGCCCAATGCTATAAGGCAGTTGTGAAGAAAAAGGACAGACCGCAGACTACCGGTGTGAAATGCCCTGCCACTCAGATTACAGGAGGAGCCTCTTCTAGGCCAACATTTTCACCCAGGAGATCGGAAGGATCATTTAACCGGTCCAGTCCAGACTTTTGCTTCTACTGTAAGAGGACAGGACACCTGGCGAAGGACTGCAGGCGTGCAAATGGGATGTGTTTGGTTTGTGGCGCATCCACTCACGCCATAGGAGCATGTCCATACCGTTTCAACATAGCTCCAGCACCCAGACCCACAATCATGTTTCCGTAGCGGCCAACCATTCAGGCTCCTGCACCCCGACTAGCTCTCCCTGCACCAACTCCGCGTGGACCTCCCGCACAGCTTCAACGTTAATTCCATCAGGCACAGAGAAACATGCCTCAAGGGCAGATAAACATGCCCCAAGGACAGATGAATGTGCCTCCAACAAAGAGTAATGTACCACGACGTCAGGCTTTCACAATGACGGTCGAGGAGGTCGAAGCTACATGCCAAGTCATCACTGGTAATTCCCAATCCTTTCAAACCTTTTCAATCCTTGTATATTTCTATAACTTTTCCTATATCTAAACCTAAGCTCACACAACTTAGGTACTATACTAGTAGCCTCCCTACCTGATTTAGCACTCTTCGACACTGGAGCATCACATTGCTTTATGTCGCAACGGTTCGTTCGAACTCATGCGATTCCAGTTAAACTGCTCGTATCCAGCTGGAATGTCAGTTTAGGGAGCGGCGTTCTAAAAGCAACTTTGGGATACGATCTGTGTCCAGTGGTCGTCTGCAGTAGAGAATTTTATGCGGACTTCAAGGTGCTGGACATACCGAACTTCGATATAGTCTTGGGAATGGACTGGCTGGGAACTTTCTTCGCTACCATCGACTGTCGTCAAAGGAGGGTAGTGTTCGAAATACTAGATCATCCAGTGTTCTATTTCAAGAGTGGATACCGTACCTTGGAACCTAGCGTCTACAAAGCAAAACCAAGAAAGGCAGTGGTTGTAGCATTACAAGCGGAAGAATCGAAGCCAGAGGTAGTTCGAGAGTTCGAGAATGTATTTCCGGAAGATATATCAGGTTTGCCTCCCGGTCGAGCTCTTGAATTCAGCATTGATTTACTACCTGGTGCACAACCGATAATCAAATCTCTGTACCGGCTAAGTCCTGAAGGATTGAAGGAGATCCGCATTCAGTTGGACGAACTCCTGAAGAAAGGTTGGATTCGTCCCAGTACTTTAAGCTGGGGATCTCCGGTATTACTTGTGAAGAAGAAAGAAGGTTCATACAGGATGTGTGTGGATTATCGAGCTCTGAACGAAGTGACGATTAAGAACAAGTATCCACTACCCGCGCATCGATGATCTTTTCGATCACCTAAGTGGGTCTTATGTATTTTCGAAGCTCGATCTTCGTTCAGGTTATCATCAGGTGAAGGTCAAAGAGTCCGATATTCCGAAGACAGCGTTTAGGACTCGATATGGTCATTATGAGTATCTCATAATACCATTTGGAGTGACTAATGCACCTGCTATCTTTATGAATCTGATGAACCAAGTTTTCCGAGAGTACTTAGACATGTTCGTTGTCATTTTCATCGACGACATCCTTGTGTATTCAAAGAATCGGAAAGAACATGCCGAGCATTTACGGATTTTCCTGGAGACATTGCGACAACATCAAATCTACGCTAAGTACAGCAAGTGTGAATTTTGGCTAGATCAAGTCGGATTTCTCGGACATATCGTTTCAGGCGAGGAATCTCAGTAGATCCAGCTAAAGTGTCAGCTGTCAGTGAGTGGCCGACACCAAAGACGGTGAAAGATATACAAAATTTCTTGGGATTAGCAGGATACTGCCGACGATTCATTGAAGGATTTTTAAGGATTGCAGCACCCCTGACCACGCTCACACGTAAAAACGAAGCATTCGTGTAGTTAGAAGCATGTGAAAACGCTTTTGTAGAACTCAAGTCAAGATTAACTTCTTCTCCTATTCTCGTAATACCGGATCAATTTGGAGGATTTGTTGTACATTGCGATGCGTCCGGTAAAGGATTAGGATGTGTTCTACACCAGCATGAAAAAGTTGTAGCTTTTGCATCAAGACAGCTAAAAGTTCATGAGCGCAACTATCCAACGCATGATCTGGAGTTGGCAGTCGTTATTTTCGCACTTAAGATTTGACGCCACTATCTTTTGGGAGAACGAGTGGATATATACACTGATCACAAGAGTCTGAAGTATGTATTTACTCAGAAGGAACTAAACATGCGGCAGAGAAGATGGTTAGAACTCATGGCGGACTTCAATATCAACCTACAGTATCATCCTAGAAAGGTGAATGTAGTTTCTGATGCACTTAGCCGCCAGCCATTAGCAATGAATCTCACCGCTCAGTGGAAGCTACAGCAAGAATTGCACGGATTGGCGATCGAAGTAGTTATGTCAGGTAACGCTTCAGATTTGATGAATTTACAAGTCCACTCCGCTCTTGTCAATCAGATCAAGGCAGCTCAAGCCAATGATGCAAGCTATAAAAGATCGGAGAACAAGTAGAAAGTGGACTTCGAAATGACTTCATCATTTACGAAGATGGATCCTTGCGATATGGAAGTCGATTACGTGTACCGAACGGCCCAGTTCGAGAAGAGTTGATGAAAGAAGCTCACAGCTCTCCTTATTCTGTACACCCTGGTGGTATGAAAATGCACAAGGATCTATGGCAACACTACTGGTGGCATGGAATGAAGCGCGAAATAGCAAGGAGCATAGCCAAGTGTTTGGTGTGTCAGGAAGTGAAGGCTGAACATCACAGAACTGCTGGTCTACTTCAGCCGTTACCAATCCCAGAATGAAAATGACAGCACATTACCATGGACTTCGTAACTGCCCTTCCTCGCAGCACGAAAGGAAACGACGCAGTATAGGCTGTTGTGGATCGACTCACCAAGTCAGCTCACTTTATTCCATTTCGAGTTGGCCAATCAACTGAGATGCTAACAAAGAAGTACATGGAGGTAAGTATAAATCTAAAGTAAGATTTAAACTTTCAAAGTGTATTATATTTGATACCCATGAACTCATGCAGGAGATCGTGAGATTACATGTAGTACCTGTTTGTATCGTCTCCGATCGTGACACAAGATTCCGAACACAGTTTTGGCAGATTCTGCAAGCTAGCCCAGGAATGAGTCTGAATTTTAGCACGACTTATCATCTACAAACGGACGGACAGTCCGAGCGAATAATTTAGATTCTGAAGAACATGCTAAGAGCTTGTATGTTAAACTTCAGAGGTTCGTGGGAAGATCACCTACACCTTGTGGAGTTTTCATACAACAACAGCTATCAGGCAAGCATTGTAATGGCACCATTCGCAACACTCTATGGACGGAAGTGTCGTTCACCGCTAAGTTGGGACGACGTTTGAGATCGTGAACTCTTTGGACAAGAGATGATCGTGGCAACTATGGACGTAGTTTGCATGATCAGGAAAAGAATGCGCATAGCCCAAGACCGACAGAAGTATTGAGCAGATGCAAAGCGACGACATCCGGTGTTCCAACCTGGAAACTATGTTTTCTTAAAGATATCTCCAAATAGAGGAGTGATCCGCTTTGGCAAGAAGGTAAGCTAAGTCCAAGATACATAGGACCGTTCAACATACTCGAACGAGTTGGAGAAGTGGTATACCGTTTAGCGCTACCAGCCTCATTGGATAGAGTGCACAACGTGTTCCACGTATCCCAGCTACGACGATATGTGAGCGACCCCAGCCATATACTTGATCACTCCGAGCTCACATTACAGACTGATCCGACTTGCGAGCAACAACCCGTTGAGATCCTGGACCGAAAGGTGAAGACACTTTGGAAAAATGAAGTAAACTTGGTCTGAGTGACGTGGAGAAAGGATTCGTCAGGAGAATCAACATAAGAACAAGAAGAAGACACGCATGCAAGATACCCTTACCTCTTTGAAAATTAGTCCCTATGTAAATGTAAATTTCGAGGACGAAATTTTTATAAGGAGGGTAGAATGTAACGACTCTAAAATCTTATACGGAAATTTTATTGTTAATATATAAGAAATAAGTTTTACATCCTGAGTTTGAGTTATAAGTTACTTTTATTAAATAACAGCAAAAAACAACTTGTAGCTCACTGGTAAAGCCTTTGCACTGCTGTGACATAGCCTCTGTGTTCGATCCCATCAGATACGTTATTTTTTCTGATTTTTTTTTACTTTTTAGAAGCCCAAAAGTTTGCACGTGCAAATAAGGGTAAATGAAAAGTTCAGAAAAATCAAACATGTGGAAAATGGTTTAAATTCAGATTAAATCAACTGGCACGAATTTCGAGGCGAGAAGCCTTTAATCGACCGGCGGAAAAACCAATATGGCCGGCACCGACGGCTAGGATGAGCTCATTTGGCTCCGTGTTTTGCACACAAACCACTTCAGCTACACCTAATCCCTCTGCACTGTTTGATTTCCTTGCAATCAAACAGAGACCCTTCACTTCATAATTAAACCACATTTTAATGTTTTTTAATCCAAAATTTTAATTCTCAAACCCTAATTCTCCATTATATATATCATCCCTTACTTTGGCTTAGCACCATTCTAAAAATTATAGCAAAATTCTCTCAAAAAGTTCCTGAGTATAAGAGGAGTTAGCGAGCAAGCAACTTCTCGCTAACTTTTTCGGAGAAGATCGAAGCAATATCCGGAGCTCCCGCGACACCACAAGGATTACATCCTCTTCCTTAAATTCTTCTTAGCATATTTAAACCGTTAGTTCCTCCCAATCCTCCTCCTTTTATTGCTTTTCACTTTAAATCCAATAACAGTAAAAGTGGAGTTATACCGATATCTTCTTTTATAAAACCCATAACTTCATTTCTTTTATCATTTGGATCAAACCACTTTTATACAATACCTGTAACCCTAAATACTAATGTTTAGAATTAATTTTAACCAAAAATCTTATGTGAAAAATCCATACTTGAGACTTTTCATTAAAATACAATGAACTATAATATCACCTTTTTTAGTATTTGTTAAAACAATACCTTAGGAAAAACTTCACGGGGTAACGACCTACCCCATACGCACACTTGGTTTCATAGCACGATACTCATTGAATGTATTTTCGTTTCGAAGAATAATATTACGATAAAATATCACATAACTTTAAAAACTGGATTACTTTTAAAGCGGTATTTTCTATCCTTTGCGATTACGTATCTACAACCCTCTTTAGTGGGCCCACTAATGGATGGTGTGGATTATCGCACATCCTGGGGCTAGTAGAACGAGATACAGACCTTCTCACGGAGCATTCGATCTCGAAAGGTTTTAAATACGGTTTTTAAGAAATACGAATTTTCTAAATAAAATAAAATTATTTTTAAAATTAAAATTATATAAAATTATTAATACATATTTTCAAAATATAATAAACCTATGTTTTTCAAAAAATGAAAAGATTAACAAATGTCAATAAAATACCATCAAGATACCAAAAAGGCAGGTTTTACAGTAAAATACCATGAACTTTCCAAGCTAAGTAATTATCACTAAAAATACCCCAAATACTTAAAATCCATGCTCATGAAAATCTCAAATAATACTAATCACCCTCGAGGTTTTATTTTTAAACTATATTAAAAATATTTTTCATAAAACCCCCTCGAGTTATATAAAAAAGTCATTTAAGGACTTTAGTAAATATATGTTTAAGCGGGATCAATTCTCTTGAGCCCCACGGAGCCGGAGAAAGTGAGTGCTTGGTAGACAACTTAACGGGGTTATCAATGGTAATTGTCTTCGAAAAAAACACAAATCTTGTCGTCCATGTGCAGCAGTTACCGATGACTCCCGAAGCTAATTCAAGAGCTAAATCAGTTTACAGGTGTCTGACTCAGTCTGAGTCTAATTCAAACCTGAATCCAATTCAAATCTGAATCCAGTATCAAATAAGAACAAGAATACTTGATCATGAACATGAATACTCGAATCCAAACATCAATATCAAACATGTATAGCTTGACTTGATTTGACTGAACCATGGTTATGACTTGACTTGACTACTTGACTGCATCCTGAACATGAATACTTAAACATTTTGTATCTATGGTTTCGGCAAGTCTGATAATTATAATCTATACAAAACAATACGCTGGGATAAAAGGGTAGATTGGTACGGAACGTATATCGTGACACGAGAGGTCACTTAAAACACCTACATGAATTCTCATGCCGTTGTCCCGTGGGTTATGACGGGGCCTTATACTACATGTTACCATAGTCCACGGGGTAAGATGGACTCCTCTCGTATACATGAATACCTTATGTATCAAGCTACAAACAATCACGTTATAATAACTATCATATACCGGTAATCAATCGTACACAACTTACCTGTTCATTTCACATTACTTGTTATATTCTCTTTTTTCTTTTGGGACTTACCGAGCGCTACTTCGCTGACGACATTCCTTTCTATTTTTTTCTTTGGAATGTTCATCGAGAGGACCGGACTCTTAGGAGATCGAGCCAATCTAGGAGGATTTGGATCAGCTTGCGGCACAGCCAGACTTCTAGTTCCTTGTACTTACTTTTATTTTGTATGCAATTGTTTAGGCACTGCTTTATATCATTGTATGTTTTTTTTCCAAACATTTGTATGTAAAGATGAATGTAAATAAATTATTGTTATTTTATATCATTTGTCATTCTTGTACGTTTTTATATATTGCTTAATTACGCTTAACGTATTTATTTCTTAGTAAATACGTTACGGCCTGCCACGTCACCGTTTCCGTCTGCTGGAAAGCGGGGCGTGACACTACCGGTCTATACATCTCACAGTATCCTCTATTAAATTTTCAGAGTTTTCTAATTATCCCATATTCCAATTGATTCTCAACAGTTAATAAAAAACTGATATCAGAAAATTCTAAACTCGTTTTGACCAAGATTATTTGCACTAATAGGCTTCATCTATCACTTAAGAGGGTTGTGGTCACTAATCAACCCTCAACAACATCACTACTACAAGTTTCATCTATCAAGACTCACTTTAGAATAACCTAAGTTTACAAAACATGCATATAAGACTCTAAAACTAACTCTAATTAGTTTATGAGGTTAGAAAAACTAAAAAATTGATGAAAGGTGAGGATTTTACCTCAAGAAGCAGCTCAAGAAAATTCCAATATGACTACAAGAGCTGAAAACGAAAACTTGATCATACCATAATGCTTAGGGTGAGATTTAGAACTAATTTTGTGAAGGAGTCATGGTATTTTGAAGTGTTTTAGGTGGTGATTTATGGAGGCAGAGGTGACGGAGAAAGATGAAAAAGGAGATAAAAAATGGGATAAAGACGAATGAAGAATGAAACAAACAAATGGTTGGAGACAACCATATCTCTCTCTCTCATACACACACCCATACCTCCTTGTCCCCTTGTTTCCTCTCATTATCTTTTTTTTTCTGTTATAAATAGAAACAATACATAGAAATCAAAATGTAAAATGTGTTAACTCTTTCAAATAAACGTGTCATGGCGTATTAATACATGTTTAACAAAATGGACTTGGTTTAATGCACAATTAATAAAATACTAATTAATCTTAACACTAGTTGTATGGAAATAATTATATACAAGTTTATAAAAAGCCCAAATCAATTAAATGCTTTCATAAATAATAATTTATTTTAATTCCCAATTATTTTCTAAAATATAGGTATATACCATTCTACTAAAACTCAAATCCAAACTCATAGAATATCCGTAAATTTATTATTTTATTTTTTAAATTCAAAAATAATATTTTTCATTTTCCGAAACATAACATGTATCCAAGTACAAGAAGAGAGATTTGCCGAGATGTAATCTAGATTTTTTTTTTAGAATAGGGAAACTTCTTATAAGCAGCTAGTAGTGCAAGCATGCTGCTCCATTAATATGAAAGTCCAATTTTCTTTCTAATAACAATAGAAATGAAATTAGCAGCACTTCAAAGTTTGCGTGATTGCAGAAGGCACATAGCAACTTGGTCGAAGATAAATTAAATTTCATAAATTTAGAAAATATTCGTCTGAAGGAAATACATAGACGAGTCCAGCGGAATTTCTTTAATTATTTTCAACCATGCAATACTCCCTTTGTTTCACAACCGACAGGATATACTCATTATTGCAATGTATTTATCAAATCATCTGTCCTTCAGAAAATCAAGATATATAATCTATTTTATGCTTCTAATACCAAGTATAGAGTTTCAAATCCTAAACATGAAAACAACGAACACCACCGTAAAATTGGTTCCGGAATTTCACAGATATGGCATTTTATTCCCTAACAAAATTCGTGGTATTTTAGTGAAATTAACGGAACTTTTTATTATTATTTATAATTATCTTCTAGACGTCCGAGGCGAGCGATATATACACATCGGTGAGGTTACCCCCATCCGACAAATTTGGTTTGAACGCAAATACATACAAAATTTTTCCTCGTAAATGCCCGAGGTCAGCTTCTGGTCACCTCCCAAACTGACACGCAACCTTCACTCTCTCTCACACATCGTCGCCCTTAAAACACCCATCCCTTTCTCTCTCCCTTTCTCGATTTTAGTATTTTCTAGAGAGAGAAAGTCAGAGGGAGAGGGGGAGAGGGGGGAGAGGGGGAGAGGGAAAATGGCGAAGGGGAGAACTGAGATGGAGGTCGGAGACGACGGCGTCGCCGTCATCACCATCGTCAACCCTCCCGTTAACTCTCTATCAATCGACGGTATCTCAATCTCTCAATTTGTGATTAATTATTAATGCTGCGTTGATTTGATGCAATTTTTTGGTTTAAATAGTTACCTTAGGGTTGTCGAATTTGTTATTGTTCCTGATTGTTGTCTTATAAATAAGCGAATTTGGGATATTTCCATATGGTAGTTGTGCTGAGATATTTGTTTTTTTTCCTTCCTTTTTTGCAATTATTTTTTTGTAAAGTCCAGCCTGCTGTCTGCACTTTGAACAGCTGGAAATTTATTTCATCTGTTGTTTATGTGATGTGTGATAAGGTTTCTGCTGCACATGATTAATTGACCAACTAAATTTTTTTAGTAGCCTATGGCTGATTTTTATTGTTGCAATTTGTCACAAGTTATCAAACCTTAAATCACATCAAGCCCTGTTTACTGCCGAATTGCTAAATTACTTGTCGCGGAACGATGGACAAGGAAGGGGCTTTCTATGGTTCTTCCAAATTATTAAATTTCTGGCCGAGGAAACTACGGGAGAAAAAAGGGGCTTTCCATAATTAAACACGACTTCTTAGCATCTGTGCATCCTCCAAATTTTATGTTGTTTGGAGCGAAAATGTATTGAAGAAGGCAAAATATGAACTTGGAGCATATAGATCTGGACCTTTTAAGACTATGAATGAACGAGGGGAACATAGGTTTTGGAACTTTCTATGATTACTCATGTCCCCCATTAGGTAGGTTTTGTTTTTGTCCCAAAAATCTAACTCCTCCTTTTACAAAGGATCTCAAATACAAGAGCGACGTGCTTTTGGTTTACTGCCTATGTGCACATTACAGTGTATTACATATTGCTGGATCTAAATATTTCTCTACATTGTAATAGTCAGCGTCCACCGGCAGACCAAAAAAGATATTTAAAGCAACACATGTCTCCCTATTATATGTATCTTCGAGAGAACGATCTTCCCTTAGTGAGTTTCACCCACAAAGGCCTATTACCGGCAGATTAGGACCATTTCACTTAGTTATAGCCGAGCATGCTTACCAAGACAAAGTGTTCGTAGCAATTAAAAGGGGGGATAACATGATAACCATGAGCAACATCCATTACCCAAGGTTTGAGAACCCGGTTTCGGTTTCGGTCACTCATGATTTTATTAGTTTCGCTGGGTTTCGGTTAGTTTCGTTAATCTCGGTTTGGGTTTTGGTTTCGATAGTAATCCAATATATGTTAGTGTAGATATGTTAAATACTTAAATTTATGTTTCAATATTACAAGACAATGATTTAGTATTTAAAAATTCAGTAATGATGCAAAATATATTGAAAAGTGTATTTAGCAAGGTTCCAGAACTCGAAATCGGTCTCTCATAGTTTTATTAGTTTCGCTTGGTTTCAGCTAGTTTCACTAATCTCGGTTCGGGTTTTGGTTTCGACGGTAATACAACATGCATAAGTGTAGATATATTAAATATTTAAATTTATGATTCTATATTACAAGACAATGATCCTAGTGTTTAAAAATCTAGCCATTATGCAAAATATATTGAAAAGTATATTTAGATAAATATTAACATAAGGTTTGGGTTCACTTTTTTGCGGTTTTCTAACAACGAAGGCCTACAAGGATCACAATGACAGTAAAAATGGTATAAAAAATGTTTTTAAAGGTTTCAGCCGAAACGATATTATATAGTTGGTTTCGTATCGGTTTCGGATTTCGTTGGATACGAAACCACAATGTATCGGTGGTTTCGGTCGAAACATTGAACCTTAGTATTTAGATAAGTATTAATATAGGGGTTGGGTTCACTTTTTTGCGGTTTTCTAATAACGAAAGCCTACAATGATCATAATGATAGTAAAAATGGTATAAAAAAGTTTTTAAAGGTTTTGGCCGGAACGATATTGTATGGTTGGTTTCGTATCAGTTTTGGTTGGTTTCGTATCGGTTTCCGCGGTCGAAACCATCACGTACCGGTGGTTTCGGTCGAAACCTCAAACCTTGCCATTACCATTCATAATTAACGGTAACTTCGCAAATAAGCCGTAGTACAATGCACACTTCGGCCGTGGTTCGGCCTTACACAATAGGACTCTTGCAAATATGTCGGCCTAGAAAGTGCTGGCTTACAACTTTTCAGCTCATATGGTGGTTGCGCCACAGACAAGTCTCTGGCACTACCATGGGGCCTCGACGCCCTCATCCCGTTCTCGTCATGTCTTAAGATGCAGGGATTTGCATCATACATTCCCAACCCTGCCTTAGAAAGGATTCGGACTTCACTATTGGGCACAAACATAGCTTTAATGGGGAGGGACTCACACTTGACTCCGATAAAGGCTCTGTCCATGGCTGGCACCATGATGATGGCTGGGTGTACCTGACGGCGAGAGATCCACACTCTGTTCTGGCATAAATTAAGGCCTGAACATAACTTGATAAAAGAGGATTTTTGATTGATTAGTTGGATATCCTCTTCTCTTCGATCTTGCTGTTATTTATAGCCTTAATGACCGGTAGTTATGCCTGCAATTATTGCTGCAACTGCCATTATCCCTCTTAATCGTGGGTGCGTCGCGCTAAGTGCATGGTGCAGCTTCCCATGTTTTCATGCATGTCTTTTCATGATGGCCGTTGTCTCAGCCAGGTTTTCTCTTATACTCACACTCGGCTATCAATATATTTTTTTGGCGCTGGGTCGATCGTCCGAAATAGGACTCATCACTTGTTTTACCGAAGTTTGGTGTAAACACATATATATACTCACATGCATAACTTTTGAACAGTAAGCCCCTAATTATCTGTTTACGTTAACCTAACGCCACATGACTCCTGCGTACGTAAAATTCTACTTTTGCTCAAATGGTTATTAAATTCGTGATAAATTATTTCATATTAATATCTTGCTACAGTTTTACTCGGCCTTAAGGATAGTTACGAAGAGGCATTGAGAAGAAATGACGTGAAAGCCATAGTTGTTACAGGTAACATGACTATACAATTTAACTGTCAACTAATGTAGACTCCCAAATTCTTTTTCGTGGGGATGCAAACTGTCTTCAAGTGCAATTGGTCAGGTGCAAGAGGAAAATTTTCAGGAGGTTTTGACATCTCTGCATTTGGTGGTATTCAAGGGGGAAAGAGTAAGATGAGAACTTTTTGCATTTTAGCATTCATCTCCTCACTAGTTTAATTTCTCATTTTTCATTACCCTTTTTCTTTATATTTCCAATATCAGTGGAGCAACCAAAGGTGGGATTTATTTCAATAGATATCATCACCGACACTTTAGAAGGTAAAAATCGGATGCTTTTTTGCTTTCAACTTCATTTGATACTATCTACCTATTGTAGTCAGATAATTATATGCAATTTTTGTGTTATAATCAGGTGCAAGAAAACCGTCAGTGGCAGCAATTGATGGCTTAGCTCTGGGTGGTGGTTTAGAGGTTGCAATGGTATGTTTTGCATTTTGTTTCTAAATTGCTTTCTACTATACGTCAACATTACTCTCTAACTTTTGTAAATTTGTCAGGCATGCCATGCACGCATTTCTACATCTACTGCTCAACTAGGTTTGCCTGAACTTCAACTTGGAATAATTCCAGGATTTGGAGGTACTCTCTTAGAAGTTAGCATTTATGATGGAGAGCCATTTAGCTATAAAGCCGTGCCCTTGCAATTTGTAGATTCTTGGAATACCTGACTTCACCATTCTGATAAATCCACATCTTATTGCATAATCCGCCCTTAAATTCATGTTCACGTGCGATTTAATTTTTGAATTGATGTGAAGTTATCCTTTTGGCCAATAAATTGATATGGATATTATGGATGTTGTAACCTCACATATGAATCTCTGCTCTAGCTGCCACACATCAGTCCTAGAATACTCCAACTTTGCCTGGAATCAACTAAAATCTCATGATGTTCTCCAAACCTCTAATGATTTTGGTATAAGCAAGTAGAAATTTTCGTTCACCATCTTGGCTATAAGTAACTTGCACATGACATTTCAGGAACACAACGGCTTCCACGGCTCGTGGGCCTTGCTAAAGCTCTTGAGATGATCCTGGTAATACCGCAAATTTGTTTGCAATCCTTAAATATTTTTTTTGTGAAGGACTGAGAGTTAAGACATTCAGTCTATAATAACAAAGGCTAAATTGCAGGAAACACCTTCATTTTTGCCAGCCAACCGCCCTGAGTTTTAAAGAACCCGCACTTTACCCTTTTCTTTAAATGACCCCTAACTATTTTGTTTCTATTATTTTTTCGTTCGCAAAATATCCTTAGGTAAAATATTGATTGCAAACAGTTAATGAAATAATGGCCAAGTTCGGGGTATTTTAGTAATAATTAACGGAAAAAATGCTGGTAGGGTCAGAGGGGGTAGAGTGCAGGTTTTGAAAACTAAGGGTGGTTTCCTGCTAATCACACAAAAGTGAAGGTGGTTTCCTGCAATTTATCCTAATAACAATGAAGCCTTTATCTCAATCTGTAGTGTCAGCTACCAAGAGACCCGGTCTGATGTTTTTGCCCCCCCAAGCCCTTCTTCCTGATAATCTCTTGATCAGATGTCCAAGCCAATCAAAGGAGAAGAAGCTCATGCATTGGGTCTTGTTGATACCATAGTACCATCTGATGAACTGGTAAAAACAGCTCGTCATTGGGCTTTGGATATTGTTGAATGTAGAAAGCCATGGATCAAGAGCCTTTACAAAACAGACAAGATAGAACCCCTTGGTGAGGCTAGGGAAATTCTCAACTTTGCAAGAGCCCAGGCTAAAAAACGAGCACCTAATCTCCGCCACCCGTTAGTTTGTATTGATGTCATTGAAGAGGGTATAGCCTCAGGACCACGTGCAGGACTTTGGAAGGTAAGTGTTATACTTGGACAAAGATTTTTTGCTTCAATTTTTTATTAAAAAAATAAAATTCTTCCATAGTTTGAACCGCTCTTCAAATTTCTATTGAATTCATGTTACATTTGGTTTTTGCAGGAAGCTAATGCCTTTCAGGAACTACTCCATTCTGACACATGCAAGAGCCTAGTTCATGTGTTCTTTTCTATGCGTGCGACCTCAAAGGTACATAATTTTCAAAGAGCATGTATGTTGTTTTTATCAAATTCATGTATGCTAGTTAAGTAGCATGATGTGCATTATTCAGTTAGGATCTAATATATCACCATAGCTTAGACATCATCCGCGAAACAAATTCATAGCAGTAGAACAGTCAATGTGTAGCTCAAATTAGTGATAGCACAAAAGTAATTTCTCGGTTTCAGGGTGAGTTACGATCCTAACTCTCATATTATTTGCTGTGCTTATATCGATATAAAACGTATTCACATATACATTTGGGTGCAGATTGTGTTGGATATTATGCTCTAGAGGCCATTATTGTATTGGATGTTGGAGATATGTATATATAGG
Organism: Agapanthus africanus; assembly: GCA_030015575.1. NCBI lineage: Eukaryota > Viridiplantae > Streptophyta > Magnoliopsida > Asparagales > Amaryllidaceae > Agapanthus > Agapanthus africanus. The sequence continues at coordinate 87,773,934 of JASDDO010000028.1, read as the reverse complement.
ACAGTCTTGCTCGATATGATAGTATTGATTTGTTTTTATCTTAAGATGTGTATGTTTTACTGGTTATTACGTATTGCTAATTCATGTTGATAAAGCCCGTAGGTTCCTTGCTTGACTACCAGCGTTATGATGACGATCATACTTGTGGGGCTAGGTAGTCGATAAGCACATTCTTAAATGTCCATAGTGGTATGAGTATCGAGTCTCGGCATCGATATTCTAGAGTAGACTAGTGTATACGTTTCTTGATCCCGACGAGGGGCGATAATTGGTCCTACGGTCATTGGTGTACGACACCAAAGATTGTATGCATGTGCTCATTGGAGAATGAGTTACATTGGAAAGACTCGCCGAGAACTTATAAATTGTATTATACCTATCGTCAGATAGCAGTTCTTTGGTGACATGAGTATAAGGTAATCTTTAGATCTAAGATCATCATTTGTCTCGTTTGAGTTCCTACTGTACGTAGATTACTACCCTACCATGGTTCTGCTGAGTTGTGCAAACATATTTTAGTTGAGTACAGCTCCGAACCACATGGAGACAGTAAGCGATCGGAAGAGATTCGTCTCTTCTGGTATATGGAGTCAATATCATGCTGCGTTCGGTTGGCCAACACCAGAAGACCTTGCCAAGACAGATATTTACCGATAGCGAGATCAGTAGTTTCTCGGGATGGTCTTGAGCCACATCGGTACAACTTATCAGATTATTAGGGGTCTGGCGGCACCCATCCCCTAGACCCGGTATACGATACTTTCAAACGAAGAGATCAGACTGTACGGTAGATTGTGATTTATAGTCTTAGTAGGGGCATGGACGAGCTTTCTTGTCGGCCTTCCTTTTGATAGATACCTAGGTAGCCGTTATGTACAGTTAGTGCCGCTGACGTGTTTGTAGTTATGGATTTTATCTAGTAACTCAAAGCCGGCGTATTGTCGAGTCTTTAGAGTCCCACACAGGTTTTTCCGGTTCGGGCGAAACGATGTAGAGGCCGTATGTTGATACGTGTAGAGGTTCGATTAAATACGTATACTAGCTACATCTTTAATCGAACGGATGGTAATACCAGCCGACTTAAGATTAAGTCGGATTATTAAATCAAGTTTTGATATATATATATATATATATATATTCTAGTATTATATTCATTGTCTTTTTCTATCTATTTGGTATTCGTATTTTGATACGAATACGGGTATGTACATACAGAGTTGTATTTTTCTATCTATACAAAAATACTTCTAGAAGGAGGATACCTGATATTTGTATTTTCCATTTATTAGAAAATGGAAATGAGTTGGGGGTGAGATGGAATTTAGGAACGGTGAGAGGAATGACTGGAATTATTTATTCCATTTGGTTTCACTATTGAGGCATGGGTGAGAGGAATGAGCATTGTATTTTATTTGGAAAATGTTTTTATCAAAATAAAAAGGTTATGACTCATTTCTCTCCAAGACTTTCGTTCTCATTGGTTTTCTCTCTCATTCTCTTCTTTCATCCTTTCCTTTCTCGTGTGTGAGCACAAAGGGAAAATGCTCTTGTTTTTTAAGAGCAAACATAAAGAGAAAGAAAAAGTTTGTGAACACTCTCTACATCCCTAACACAGCAAGCTTGATGTGTTAGTTGCTTCACTAGGGTTTCTTAGAGTGAAGCTAGAGCTTGAATAGGGTTCTCTCGAGTGAATCATTTTCGGCAAAGGAAGATCGGCTTACAAGCTCGATCCGGAGGACCGAAGGTCTAGCTAGAGTTCACAATATCATCACTAGATCACTACAAGTTCATTTGGACGCTACGACGATGACCGGCACACTAGCTCGTTCACGACGGTCGAGGAGCATAGGAGGGGGCCTTCCGCGATTAGGCGTACACGATACAAAGGAGTTAACCCCTCTAACTTGTAGAATAAATTTCATGTTTGCTAGTTTAGTGTTTGGAATCGATCGCTAGGTCATAGTTGCTTGTGCTTGCTAGAAAAATTTTCGTTATCAATTCCGTCTCGGCCGCGAGTTAGTGGCATGGGCACTAGCAACTACTCTCATGGTATCAGAGCTATCTAAACACTTAAACTACTAGTAGATGATGCTTACGTTTCGAAACCGAATTTTTTTCCTTATTTCAAATCCTAAAAAACTAAGTTTCTGTTCGAATTTGAAAAATTCTCTGAAATTTTTTTGATAGATGAAAATGAGTTTGCAATGCTATATGTGGAATTGGGATTTTTGGAGTATATCCTTTTGGCCTAGATTTCAGTCTCTGTTATCTTTGTTTACGGGCATCACGTAAAAGTCAAAATCGAAATTAAAGCATTGTTGATTAATCGTAGTTGATATTTTATGTGTTATTAAACATCGTCTAATTGCTATATGTTGATTAGAAGGGGTTGCACATATTTGCTTATGATGATATGTCTTTGTGATGGTTTAGCCGGATTGTCGTGATGGATATCCCCTCGTGCGATGTTGTATGCACAGTTTTGTGTTTCTATATATTCATTTATTTTGAGACGAGCGACCAGTTTATGACCGTCATTGCCGGATTTATGTATATTCTTTTATCAGGACACGGCCTGGTCAAGGTCGTTGCCATTGTATATTATTTCATTACTGTACTCGGATAACCCACGGAGAAGTGTTCGAGTCGTCGGGTTCTAGAGTATGGTAGGTGGCTATCTCATGGGGTTGAGACCGGGCCGCCTCGCTCTGGAATTGACGGGATGCTCGCCGCACTTGTAAGGGTTTAGGATAGACTCGCGGAGGGGTGCTCAAGTTACCGGATTCTAGAAAGCGTTGGGTGGCCCATTCATGACATTGAGACCGGGTTGCCTCGTTTCTAGGATTGGCAGGTAGCTTGCGCGCTTGTAGTGGTCTTGGATCATTGATGTTCGGGCTATCCATATGACCGGCGAACGTTGTGTTTTATTTGCGGCTTAAATGAAACGCGGGGCTGCTAGTTTATTCGTTATTCCATGTTTACTGCATGCCTGTGATGTCTATATCATGCCTGAAATGACTATATAAATAAATAAATGCTTTTATATGTTTTGCATCCATGCTAGCTCTGCCTCCGCCTTACCGTAAGTATCCTCACGGTAAAGACCCGAGGTCCCGTGGCGATTGTGGATGACATGTTTGCATTGTATTTTCGTTGTTTCTGGTGTGATAGGAACTTATGGGACTGCATTAATTTTGATTAATGCAAGGAAATAAATCTAAAATGATGTAGGAACCAAATTCTTCAAAAACTATAGCCGTATTCTTTTACTTTGCATAGAGGTATTCGGTTAGGAATATCCTGCATCTCATTCGATGAGGGGAAGAGCTTTGATCCCTTCACGGGGATTTCACTCTTAAGCAAAAGTTTATATTATTATAAACCACTTGATTTTCTTTAAAATCACTCGTTTTAAAACGGAGCCTAAATCACTCCCTTTCAAAACTACTCGGTTTCTTCAACGATATCAAGTTCATTATGTTAAGGGTTTTTCGCCAAAAACCAGCTGTAGTCTTTATCATTTCAGATTATTAGTACTTAGTATCCGTGCTGCGTTTATTAACCTCTGTCAAGGCGCAGTATACGGTAGCTAAGTAGTGATTTTCTACTGCATAGAGATGCGATTGGTTAGGACAGTTGTGCGGCTTTATTGATCTCTGTCAAGGGTCATACGGGTGGACCTAAATCGATCACGAAATGACGGGTTGAACTTGACTAGCGACTTATAGTTTGTTGACCTCAATCAAGATCATAAGCTGTTAGGAGGTAAAAACTATACCGAGAGTTTCAAATATAAGGGAAACTTGCAAGGTGTGAGCATACATTCTGGAGTGTGGTGACTTGAGTGGCTTCCATCAAGGTTATCATGCGATTATAGTTGGGTCCCGATTCTCACTGTGAGTAGGTATTACTCCCGGGAGATTCACTTTACAACCAGCCAACCTATTAGGTGTATATAAAGATATTAACGGGGTTATGTCTCTGCGGAAACGGAGTTACTTAATTAGGTCCGTGCGAAAGCACGTGGAGCCTCCCTTAGAGTACCAATACTGGTCTGGCTGAACGTTTAGCGAATTTGTAAGGTGTACATGATCCCGACTAGTTCTCCCTTTAAGGTTTGAAGGAGAATTCGATAAAACAGTGGGAGCCATCCTGAGTAGATAAATCAATAAACCAATATAATATTGCAAGAGCACACGCTGAGTGTTTCTTTTCTCTCTCCAGGTAGCGACCATTTCACGTCTTAATCAAGATAATAAAATGTATGACTTTACCGAACTTGCTTATTGTACTGGGCCGAGGAACGTTGGGCCCGCTCTAACTCGTGACAATTGTCATGAGTATGGGCATGGGAATGAGGAATACAAAGATTTCCAAGAAAACCTAATGAAGAAGCATTCTAATGCTTCTTCGGGTGTGTTGGTTATTGAGTACCGTTTCTCAGTTTGCTCTACGTCCTGGGTATTGGATACCGGATCAGGATCCCACATTTATAATATGCTATAAGGGTTAAATAGAAGTAGAGCATTGGGAAAGGGTGATATGTCCCTCAAAATAGGGAATAGAGCAACTGCTGCTGCCGAAGCCGTTGGCGAATATCACTTGATGTTGCCTAGTGGCAACATTGTGATTCTGAATAACTGATACTATGTACTTTCTATGTTTTGCAATATCATACCCATTTCTTTACCAGATAAAGATGTATATAATTTTGTATTAGATAGAAATGTCATGAACATTTACCTTAATCAGGAGTTGATTGGGATAGGTACATTATATAATTATATAATGGTATATATATTTGTAATCAAAATACAGTTTTCAACATACAAAACACACGCAAGAGGAAGAGTTCAGAAATGAACGAAACTTTCTTGTGGCATTTTGACTTGGTCATATCATGAGACTAGACTGGCTAAGTTACATAAATATAGATATTTGAATCCGTTCGACATCTTATGAAACTTGTCAGTCTTGTTTCAAAGGAAAGATGACCAAAACTTCGCTTATGGGACACGGAGCAAGAGCTACAGAACTTTTTGGACTGATGCATAGTGATGTATGTGCTTCCATGTCTACACATGCAAGGGATGGATACTCTTCATTACATTCACTGATGATCTCCCTAGATTCGGATATGTATTCTTGTTGAAACACAAATCCGATACTTTTAAGAAATTCAAGGAATATAAGAACGAAGTAGAGAACCAAACAGGAAAAAGTATCAAAATTATTTGATCTGATCGAGAAGGGGAATACTTGAGTACGGAATTTCTTGACTATTTAAAAGAGAATGGTATTCTCTCATCTTACTTTGTATACACCACACCACAACGGTGTATCGAAACGGAGGAATCACACCATATTGGATATGATTTGCTCTATGCTTGGCACGTGGGGCGCTAGCGCTCAAAGCACTAGCGCCCAAAGCGCTAGCGCCCGAGCGCCCACGTGCCTGACACGTGGGGCGCTAGCGCTCTTACGCGCAGAGCGCTAGCGTCCGAGCGCCCACGTGCCCGGCACGTGGGGCGCCAGCGCCCTTGCGCTCAAAGCGCTAGCACTCAAAGCGCTGGCGCTTTTTCCCACGCATCCTTTGGATGTCCTTTTCCCCCATTTTTACACACTCCACACTAAAAGCACTGTCCCCCGTTAGAAAAATTTCTAACGGGGTGCTGCCCCGCATCCCGCAAGGGGGCTGCTAGCCCCTTTGATCCCCAGCCCGCTATCCGGGTAGCGGGATCCCCGTAAAAACTCTGCGGGGCCCCCGATATATCAAAAACCCTTTCAAAACACAACACTACACATTGAGTTCACATGACCAGTTTAACTCGTTAATCGGAGGTTCCCTCGCTCCAAAGGCGAGGGGTAATTAACGGCAGCTTAGTCCGTGGCTGCCGGAGATTCAGATCCCCACAATCAATAAACCCCTGCCTATCCTAAGCAGGGGGAACCTGTAATGCGCCTGACAAGCGCGCGCGTATTCCCATCTCAATGGGGTGACGAAAAACACCCTTCAACTGGGTATCGATATTCTAGAGTAGACTGGTGTATACGTTTCTTGATCCCGACGATGGGCAATGGTTGGTCCCACATCAATTGGTGTACGGCACCAAAGATTGTATATAGATGCTCGTTGGAGAATGAGTTACATTGGATGAACTCATCGAAAACTCCTAGATGATATTATATCTATCATCATATAGTAGTTTTCTGGTGACATGAGCACAGAGTAGTTTTTAGACACGAGATCCTCATTCGTCTCGTGTGAGTTCCCATTGAACTTAGATTACCACTTTACCACTGCTCTACCGAGTCGTGTAAATATGTTTTAGTTGGGTACAGTCCTGAACCACATGGAGACAGTGAGCGATCAGAAAGGATTCGTCTCTCCCGGTATAGGGAGTCGATATCGTGATGTGTTCGGTTGGCCAACACCAGAAAACCTTGGCCAAGAAAGATGAGATATATTGATAGTGAGATCAGTAGTTCCTCGGGATGGTCTCGAGCCACATCGGTATGTCTTATTGGGTTATTAGGGGTTTGACGACATTCACCTCCTAGACCTGGTATGCAACACTCTCAGACGAAGAGACCGGACTGTATGCTAGATTGTCACTTATAGGCTCAGGGGTACGGACGAGCTTGCTTGTCGGCCTTCCTTTCGACAGATACATGGATGGTTGGTGCTTGTGGTTATGGATTTTATCCAGTAACTCACTGCCAGCGTATTGTCGAATGTTTAGAGTCCTACACAAAGGGTTTTTCCGGTTCAGGCGAAACAATTTAGAGGCCGTATGTTGATACGTGCAGAGGTCCAATTAAATATGTGTACCAGCTACATGGACTTTAATAAGACGGGTGGTAATACTAACCTGCTTAAGATTAAGCCGGATTATTAAATCAAGTTTTTATTTAATAATATAAATAAATATATATATATATATATATTCTGGTATTATATTTATTGTCTTTTTCAATCTCTTTGGTATTCGTATTTTGATACGAATATGGTTATGTATATACAGAGTTGTATTTTTGTATCCATACAAAAATACTTCTAGAAGGACGCCTCATATTTGTATTTTCTATTTATTAGAAAATGGAGATGAGGTGGAGAGAGGCGGCATTTAGGAATGGTGAGAGGAATGGCTATAGAATTATTTATTACATTTGGTATCACTATTGAGGCATTGGCTTTGACATGGGTGAGAGGAAAGGGCATTGTATTTTATTTGAAAAACGTTTTTATCAAAATAAAAAGGTTATGTCACATTTCTCTCCAAGGCTTTCATTCTCATTGGTTTTCTCTCTTCTCATTCTCCTCCATCCTTCCCTTTCTCATGTGTTGAGCATGAAGGGAGAATGCTCTCTTGTTTTTTAAAAGAGCAAACAGAAACAGAGATAATAAGTTAGTGAACACTCTCTATATCCTTAACACATCATTCCTAGCAAGCTTGATGTGTTAGTTGCTTCACTAGGGTTTTTTTTAGAGTGAAACTAGAGCTTGAATAGAGTTCTCTCGGATGGATCATATTCGACAAAGGAAGATCGGCTTACAAGCTCGATCCGGAGGACCGGAGGCCTAGCTAAAGTTTTCACCACATCATCGCTAGACCACTACAAGTTCATTTGGACGCTACAACGATGACCGGCACACTAGCTTGTTCACGGCGGTCAAGAAGCGTAGGAGGGGGTACAAAGGTAGCTAGCCCTTCTAACTTGTAGGATAGATTTCATGTTTGCTAGTTTAGTGTTTGGAATCGATCGCTAGGTCGTGCTTGCTAGAAAAATTTTTGTTATCAATTTCGTCTCAACCTTGAGTTAACGGTGCGGGCACTAGCAACTACTTTCAGATTGTTCTATCATGGATGATGGATATAATTAGCTTGAGTAACGTAAATGATTGATGTATTCGTATCTTTGTTATACATGACCTGTCCATAGGGTGCATTAGTTACTAATTCCACTCCAAGTTTACTAAATATACGGTTAAATTTGTGAAGCTTCTTTGGTGATTTTGCTCTCTATGATATTTATCATTTTTTGCTTGCTTTGCTTCCTTTCATAAAAGGATAATGGAACTTATCTGAAATTTCAATTTGCGAGAGACCAAGAATTTTTTCTGTCACCTGGATGTGAGCGGTTAGAATTGAGATCTTTAAATAATCTGCTGCATGTATGTACCATACATGACTTGGAAAGTGAATTACATATAGTTCAATACAAAGGGAGAGAAGGAAAATGCCTTCCATATATTCAGCAGGGTCTAAAGCATAGTAAGCAGCAGGGTATAATTGATTGAAGAAGTGATTGAACTTCTCACAAGAGCAAGTGTATTTGGTACTGCATATTGCCATTTCTATGTGACGATCACATGTACATGCGTTGGGCCAGTAATTGTTATGTCCATAATTGATTGTTTAAAGAAGTGACGTGACTTCTCACAATAGCAAACCCACTTAGTACCGCAGATTGGCAGCTCTATCTGATGGGAATATGCACATGTGTAGGGCCAGTGATTCTTACTGGTTGAACATTTTTTTAGGACATTTATCGATTTAAGCTGATCCTTTTCTCTTAAATAATTTCTCTATGTATTGTGTTTTTCTTGAAAAGTTGTGTCTGCCATGGATATGCATAGCATTTCTATGCTTGAAGTATTTGACATATGCATTTGTATGACAAAGAAGAAAGTTTATCATTGATTTTGGAACCGGTTAGTAGACAATCCTGTTTTGATAAAACGTGCAACTTTTTTTTTTTGAAAATTTCTTCTGAATTCGTCTTGAAAATCTCCAGTTAATGTTGTGGTCACCTACCTGCAACAGGTTCCTGGGATCACTGACCTGGGTCTTAAATCTCGTAAGATAGCTAAAGTTGCTATTTTGGGAGGAGGCCTAATGGGTTCTGGGATTGCGACAGCACTAATATTGAGCAACTACCCTGTGATACTTAAAGAAGTAAATGAGAAATTCTTAAATGCAGGGATTGACAGAATTAAAGGTAAGAGATATCCCCGTCCTCACCAATTATAGGGTGGCTCCTACTTCTCTTTTTCTTTTATATTTTGTAAGTTCCATTCACTTATTTTGCTACATTTTATGTTCCAGCCAATTTGCAAAGCCGTGTTCGGAAAGGGAAAATGACCAAAGAAAAATGCGAAAAGACCCTCTCTCTCCTTACAGGTGTTATAGATTATGAGACATTTAAAGATGTGGATATGGTCATCGAGGTGAGTACATGCTGAACCTATGTTTTGACTTCTATCAAATCTCTATATGAATATCTAATGTGCTGGCGTTTGTGTTATAACAGGCAGTTATTGAAAATGTGTCCTTAAAGCAAGAAATCTTTGCTGATTTAGAAAAACACTGTTCTCCTCATTGTATACTTGCTACCAACACATCAACAATTGATTTGAATTTAATTGGGGAAAGAACAAAGTCCAAAGATCGCATAATTGGCGCACATTTCTTCAGGTAGTGAAAGTTAATTTTTTACATTTTGCTTGAAATAAATATTATGATAAATAATATTTTTCCTTTCTCAGTCCTGCTCATATCATGCCACTTCTGGAAATAGTCCGTACACAAAAGACATCCCCACAAGTTGTTGTGGACTTGCTTGATGTTGGAAAAAAGATTCGGAAAACTCCAATTGTGGTTGGAAATTGCACAGGATTTGCTGTAAATAGAATGTTCTTCCCTTATACACAGTCGGCTTTATTATTCACGGATCATGGTTTAGATGTCTATAAGATCGATGGAGCTTGTACGAAATTTGGTATGCCAATGGGACCTTTCAGGTAGTTGGAAGTATTAATAGACAAAACTTGCTAATAGAGGCTCCTCAGAAAATATGAAGGTGCTGACTTTGAAATATGGTTATACTTTTTCCGCTTTGTAGAGTTGCAGATCTGGTTGGATTTGGTGTTGCAGTTGCTACAGGGATGCAATATCTTGAGAATTTTCCTGAAAGATGTTACAAGTCAATGCTAATGTCAATTATGCTTGAGGAAAAGAGGGCAGGTAAATTACCGTAAAGAGTTTGCAGCTGAGATTGCTACTTAGAGCATAACATATTAACATAATGGCCCTCACCTCACCACTACTTTGGAGACTTGGTGTTATGCAGTGTGAGAAATTTTAAGATGGTAATGGTAATAACACAAATCAGAAGTGTGCAGAATTAAGTGCCGCACATGGAAAATATCTGTGTAGGCCTCATGATTTATCTTTTTAGCAGAAGAAGTGTGGCTTTGTAACCAAGACAAGAAAGTATCTTTCTAACAAAATAGTAAGTTTGAGAACCTATATTAGATACTTGTGCTTTTCTTATGATAGGCGAAGCTACGAAAAAGGGTTTCTACTTATATGATGAGAAGAGAAAGGCGAGGCCAGACCCTGAAATAACGAAGTACATAGAAAAATCAAGGGACATGGCTGGCATTACCCCCAATCCTGAGGTTGGACTCCTATTTTCTTATGATCAACTAAAGCTCTTTTTTCCTGCTTTTCCTTTATTATATCTTCAATTTGATCCCCTAAGGAACAAAAGAATGGATCTTTATTAGTCCACTCTCCACTTCACTTTAGTGGAAAAGGTTACATACTTGCATGTTTATGTTAACTGGACAAACGATCTCATATATAACCAACCTAAATGAATGTTATCACTTTGAAACACAAGAATCTATCCAATTTTGTGTTGTCTTGCTGCAGCTGATGAAGTTACAAGATCAGCAAATAGTGGAAATGGTATTCTTCCCAGTTGTGAATGAGGCTTGTCGGGTCCTCGATGAGGGTATTGCTGTCAAGGCATCGGACCTCGATATTGCCTCCATCATGGGAATGGGGTTCCCCCCTTACAGGTACCTTTCATTATCATCTCCCTTCACATACCATGCTAAGAATTGTGCTTCAAGGAATTGTGTTGTCTGGATATGGAAATGGTGCCACGATAACGGAGTTTAGAGTTTTATTTTCATTTATGTAGAAGAAGTGGCAAAATGCAGAAAATCTCTGCAACAATTACGTAAGTTTATTTGCAGCAAACTCTGCAACTTTGCCAAATGAGATCATAGAATTGATTGTTGGTACACCAATTAGACCTAATTTTACTCTATTGCAAACTTGTGATATAAGTTGCCCTTTCACTTAGTTTCTGTCCGACAGAACACAAAATTGTTCCATGTATTGAAAATCAGGCAACAAAAGTTGAACAACCTTACGATGAATTTGGGGTCATTAAATTTGTAAATGAATTTTCTATTGCAGGAAACTAAACAAACCTTAATTGCTTTTTAAATTTTTTGACATCAGGGGTGGGATAATGTTTTGGGCCGACAGTTTAGGAGCAAACTACATCTATAGGAGATTGGAGGAGTGGACCAAGATCTATGGCGAGTGCTTCAAGCCTTGTGCCTATCTAGCAGAAAGAGCAACCAAAGGAATCCCTCTGGTGAGAACAAAATTAAGCTATATTTACATAGTGCTAATTTTGATTCAGCATCTTCTGCTTTTCTTAAATCATATTCTTATTGATGCAGAGTGCACCTTCTCCCTCGAATCTGTCCAAGGCTCGTTTATAATATCAATGCATAGGCCAACACATGCTGGCCATGCAATAATAATAAGCGGGCGACGAGTTTCGTTAAGCGCGCTCCACCACAGAAACAGATATGCCTTTAGCCGCGTATTTGTATATAGGACAACTAAACGTGTTGAAGGTTATAGGATCATGATGTAATAATTTGCATTTGATTCTGGCTACAATGGTCGTGGATGTCTGCTGTTCTGTTTTCTTAGACAATTTATTTACTCAAATGATTTTATTTTCCCTTCAGTTGTATTTTAATATTACACTAGAATGAATATTATGAATCAACCACAGGAGTCGTTGTAGGAAGTTTACAGTTCTACTTTTATCAATTTGTGGATGATTTTTGTTCCCTTCCTTTTTTCCTCATTTGGATGCAATCAATTTGGAAATTAAACCAGCAACCTTGTATTTTCCAACTATTTGGGGAAAGTTTATAGTTCGAAGTCTTTTCTATTTATACCAGTTGGAGTTTCTTAACAATTTGTTTTACGTTATGCGGGATTTCTATTCTAAGAAGATGTGCGTCTGTATTTTACCAAATTACTTCCGGCTTTTTCCGTACTTCCAAACATCCAAATGGAACCTGAATGTAGGAACTGTTTTTGCTTTATGACAGGAGAAGACTCATGGCTGTTTCACATGGTCTAAGTCGCTTAGATTAATCCCATCACTGTAAAGGATTATTAATGAGGAAATGTACAGCACCACAAGCAAGACTCACAAAATTTTGAGGTCTGGTGGATGAATTTGATTCTTCCTTGTCTTTTTAAGTTAACAACAATTAACATATCGTTTCTTAATTATCTCTATTTACATTTGATTCCGACCTTAGCTGCTCTTCTATTTTATCAGACTTTCGAACTTCTTTTAATTGAGACATTTATTGGTTTTCGTAGCACATATCTAAACCATTTCAATCAGCGTTCTCTTATCTTTTCGGCCATGGAAGCAATTTCCAATTTATTACGAATATACCCACTTCTTATATTATCTTTTACCAGTTATTCATTTTAGTTTTCTCATTGCCGCCACTCATTTTATGAATACCTTGTTTCTTAATGAAAAATCCTTTTTTCTTCTTCTTTTTCTGCTCACCTGATAGAATCCCATGATTCATATTATGCAGAAGGTGTCGGACATGATATCTCTACTATCTGGATTATTACATCCTTAATCCCATGAAGGCCTTGCAGGTTATGTTGATCCTATGATATTTCTATCACGCGCTTAATTGCTTTTAGTCCGAAAATTATCATTAAATTCTGTACCTAATATAGGACAACTTTGGGGCTTGTCTCTTTGCATTTTCGCACCCGAATTATGTAGGGATAAATAAAAATGTCAGATCAGCAGCAGCCGCAACCGACGCCATCACCATCACCATCACCAGCTCAAAATCAAAATCTAAACGAAGAAGGAGGAGGAGGAAGCGAGCAGCAGCAGAAGAAGAAGAAAGGGGGAGAGATGATGGCGTGCGTGGCAGCCCTCGAAGCCTCTCTCCTCCCTTGCCTCCCCGCACGGGAGCTGCAGGCCGTCGATCGCTCCGTGCATTCATCTCATCAGAGTAACTCTCTCTCTCTCTCTCTCTCTCTCTCTCTCTCGTTTAGATCTCGATGGTGTTTTGATTCTAGGGTTTTAGGGTTATGTAGGATTTTGTTGATTTGAGTCGTGCCTTGGTTTTAATTTTAGGAACTTTTTTAGGGTTTATCTTTTTCCAATTAATTGGATGCTGTTTTGAGTTTCATTAACCTTGATTTAAAGGACCCCTAGCAATTCCTGATTTCATTGCCAATTCGATATCAAGATTACCAAGGTTTTAACCAGAGATTTACAATAATTTGGCTCCAAAGAGCTAATGTGGTGGTATAAAAACATTGATTTAGCTTAAACATCGGGTTAAGGTTATGTATCTTGGATCTTGGATATTGTTGATTAAGCTTGTCAATGCTTGTAGTGAATAAAGCGATAACTTATCATTTCATTCGTAGCTTTTAGAGCATGATTTAGTTCTTTGCCTTGCATTCTCTTCTACAGTCCATTGATAAGTAGCATGAACATCGACAAGACATGAAGCACTCCAATACAACAAACTGTACAAAATATCACTTAGAATGACTGTGACTCAATCCTTACATATGTTTACTGGAAAGCCAAGCATTTAGGCAACACATTTCCCATTTCACACCATTGAGTTTAGACTATTCATGGTTAATTCATTTTGTGTAATGCATCCATCTCCTTTAGGAAATCAACTTTGAGCTTGTACAAGTTTCTATCATTTGGAACTTGTTGGAGCTGGAGTTCTACTCTGTGCGTAGCGCTATGTGCTTTTAGTAGTTAATTGCATGAATTGACAAATTTATTTACAGGGACGGAGCTAGGATTCTGAACTTGGGGGGATGAGCTAAACTAAAGAAAGTTATAAATTGTTGAAGTTAAGAAAGTATGTTCATGTTTCAAAAGATTTGTCGTATCCTCTTTATATAAAAACGGCTATTGTTTATGCTGTGTTATAACTAAATTAACAGATCAATGAAGTGTAGATACGTTCTATCTTAATTCTTAAATTTGAATAGGCATAGATACATACAAACAAACCTGTTGTAGTACTTTACTGTGTAAGGCTTGATAGCAAGCATTTTATATGAAGACCTTAAACCAGAAATTAATTAGGAGGACAAATAGATAAAAAAAAAAACATGTTTTATTATAGACAAACAATAAGATGAATAGACTGTCATTAAGACGGAACTTATCCCTTTTTTTAGGACGGAACTGATCCCTTTTTTTATCTTCATGTCTATTTCCCTAATTATATGTGTGAATTTTCAATCAAAGGCTAAATAACATTTTTAAAGCTAATTTGATTTACAAGGATTTAAAAAAAGATCTACACTTATGGTAAGTACCATTGGATTTTATTTCTTAATGATTGGGATTTAATATCAAAACTAGATTGTAAATTTTCATAAATAACATGTACAGGCAATTAAGATGTCATTTGTTATGAGCCAGTTAGGCTTTATATCATCATTTATTTGATTAACGCAGAATTTGTAGAGTATTACTTTTAGCTTGGATTTGGATTTCATATGCAGTGTTCGCATAAAATATAGGAAGTAGGGAGGATGACCGACTGTACATGCCCACCCTCCCGGTTCGTGGTTTTATCTCTTGTATTATTACTAATACTAAAAGATTTCATCAGTCTTTTTTCTTATTTTTTAATAAAATTAAAAAAAAAATTGAAAATTTCTTAGCAATCTAAAATGATCCACATCACCATCTTTTGTCTCTTAGTACACTTTCTCCCTCTCTATCTCCCCTCTCCCCACAAGTTCTTTAAAGGAAAAAAAAACCCAACTTGGATAGGTTTTAAATGTTGAAAATATATTATGCCTTATAAAGTATATTTAATAATATACATGTTCAACGCACGTGAAAAACCTAACCTTGGTAATTTTCTCAACACATATAGTCCGTTGTGGTTGTAATTCAATGGCTTTATATACAAATTTAATATGACTTCAGAAATGGAAAATCGTTAGCGATCCATCCTGCATGAACATAAAATCTGATCTGACTTTATTTCTTATCCTATGGATACCTCTGAAACCTTGAACTTTTCATCGCCAGATCGTTCAATTAATTTATGCAAACTGTAAAAATCGGCTTGGGCCCACAACACATGAGCTTTAATATAGTAGGACTCCATCCAAAAGACTCCAGTCTTATGGAGGTTTATTCTATCTTATATCTTGTATCCATTATGCATCCCATGAATGGGCCCACACATGGATGTATATGGGCATTTAATATAGTGTGAATCCATCCAAAAAACTCAAGCCTTATGGAGGTTTATCTCATCTTATATCTTATACCCATATGCAATCCACAATTTTCCCGATGTGAGACTATATTACCCACATTCTCAACGTAAACCTGCACATCGCTTTAGTCAGCATTCAATTTTCTGGTTTGCTTAAAAGGCTTGACACTGTTAAAGATGTTTATGTCATGAACAGTGCACCTAATTGATCAAGAACTTTGCAGGCTTGAAGCTATTTTATTCTTTTTTATTTATTTATTAAAAAGAATATAACTTGGCAATCTGAATGTTTGTTTTATCAATGAACGGCGGACCAGTGGTTGTTGATGTCAGCACATTACTGTAGGAGGCATTTTCATTCTCTTTAGAGTGTAGATGCAATGATAAAGGACACAAAGAAATTTGAGAGGAAAATCATCTATTGAATGGAAAGCATTTAGGCCATTAAATAGCCATTTACAGCAAAACAGGAAATACGACAAATAAGGAATCTTCCAACTAATGAAGACCTATTCTAAAGCAAGGAGTCCCAAATAAAATGGGATTTTATTTGACTAATTCCTAACAATTCCTCCCTTAAACTAAATTCTTGAATACTGAAAGAAATTAGTTTATGTTGTTTCCTGCACAAACTCCAAGCATTGCACGCAGCTTCACAAAGACATCATCCTTGAGTGGTTTTGTCATCACATCAGCAATCTGTTCCGAAGTATTGCAATGAATCAGTTCTATTACTCCTTCCCGTGCGAGCTCTCGAAGAAAATGAAAACGAACATCAATATGCTTGCTTCGTCCGTGCATAACTGGATTTCTTGAAAGCTTGATTGCAGAACTACTGTCACATTGAATAGCTATTGACTCTTGCTTTTCTTGATCAAGTGTCATTAGCAACCTCTTTAACCAAATAGCTTGACAGGAACATGATGCTGCTGCTATGAATTCTGCTTCCGTGGTTGACAAACTTACAATTGGTTGTTTCTTGGAACACCATGATACAGCTCCAGCTGCAAAAAGGAAGACATTTCCAGTTGTACTTTTTCTATCATCAAGATCACCCGCATAATCACTATCAGTATATG
The DNA here is from genome assembly GCA_030015575.1 of Agapanthus africanus. Lineage (NCBI taxonomy): Eukaryota > Viridiplantae > Streptophyta > Magnoliopsida > Asparagales > Amaryllidaceae > Agapanthus > Agapanthus africanus. The sequence goes on along the minus strand of JASDDO010000028.1, from coordinate 87,757,425 downwards.
CCTTGAGTTTATCACTTCCTCCCTTCTTGTAGAAAATTCCAAACTCAGTTGTTCCTCGTAAATACCTTAACACCCTCTTTGCTGGTTGTAAATGGAGCTGAGTAGGTCTCTCCATATACCTACTTAAAACACTAACAGCAAACATCATATCGGGACGAGTTGAAGTAAGATACATGAGACAACCCACAATTTGCATGTAGTAAGTTTTATCCACCTTGGTCCCTTCATCCTTGCAAAGCTTGAAACCAGGAACAATTGGACTTCGAACTGAATTGCTTTCGTTCATCCCAAAACGTTTCAACGTCTCCTCTGCATACTTCTTTTGACAAATAAAGATTCCACTAGATTTCTGCAAGACTTCAAGACCCAAAAAATACTTCATTTTTCCGAGATCCGTCATATCAAACTCAAGCTTCATCGAGTTCTTAAACTCAGTAAACATCAGCTCATCGTTCCCTGTAAAGAGAAGATCATCAACATATAAACTTACAATGAGCATGCTGCCCTCTTTGTTCCGCTTAATAAAAAGCGTATGCTCATAATCACATTTTTTAAAGCCTTCCTTCAGAAAATATGCTTCGATACGACTGTACCAAGCACGAGGAGCCTGTTTGAGCCCATAAAGAGCTTTCTTTAACCTGTACACTCTCTCTTCTTTCCCTTTTTGAATGTAACCACAGGGCTGCTCAACAAAAACATCTTCAATTAATTCTCCATGTAAGAAAGCAGACTTTACATCTAATTGATGTATAGCCCACCCCTTTTGTGCCGCCAAAGCAATCACCAAACGTACAGTCTCCATGCGAGCTACCGGAGCAAATACTTCTGTGTAATCAACACCATACCGCTGAGCATACCCCTTTACTACTAGCCTTGTTTTATACTTGTCAACTTCCCCTTTCTCATTAAGTTTAGTCTTATAAACCCACTTTACTCCAACTGTTTTAGCTCCTTTGGGTCGATCAATTAATTCCCATGTGCCATTTTTCTCAATTGCTTCAATCTCTGCATCCATGGCATTACGCCATCTTTCACTCTTCACAGCTTCTTCAAAATTAAGTGGATCTGCACCAGTGGTGTACAGCGCAAAGAATGCTGTGTAAAGCGCAGCCTCTTCATCGGACAAACCATCACCGGTTACATAATCTTTTAACCAAGCTGGTTGCTTCCTACTCCTCCCTTCGACATGACCTGGTGAAGCTTCTTGATTAGTGACAATCGACTCCTCAATCGACTCCTCCGGTTGTGCAGCGGCAACATCATTTTCTTCTACTGCATATTCTTCATTGACAGCCCTTTCATTATTTTCCCATTCTAGCTCGCACATAACAGCTGACTCATGCTTCTTGTCCCATTCCCATTCTTCATCCTCGGCAAAAACCACATCTCTGCTTATTACAATCCTTTGTGAGATAGGATTATAAAGCGTATATGCCTTTGACTCTTCGCTGATTCCGAGTAGAACACACCTCGAGCTTTTCTCATCTAGCTTGGATCTCAATTTATCAGGTACATGAGCATATGAGACACAACCAAAGATTCTGAAATGTTGGACTGTTGGCTTGATTCCGCTCCAGGCTTCTTCAGGTGTTTTGTCCTTCACAGCTAGTGTTGGACTGCGATTTAAAACATGCACAGCCCAATTTACTGCTTCTGGCCAGAAAGTTTTGGGTACTTTCTTTTCAGATAGCATACTACGGACAAGATTTATGATGGTTCGATTCTTCCGCTCTGCAACGCCGTTTTATTGCGGTGTATATGCAGCTGTCAATTGTCTTTGCAATCCATGTGCATTGCAAAACTCGTTGAATTCTCGAGATGTAAATTCTCCACCACGATCCGTACGCAACCCTTTAAGAGATGTATCTGTTGCTTTCTCAACATGTTTCTTGAAACTCTTAAAGACAGCAAAGGCCTCTGATTTTTCTGCCAAAAAATAAACCCATGTCTTGCGGCTGAAATCATCAATGAAAGTAATTAGATACCTTTACTTGCTGTTTGAGGCTGGCTTAATTGGTCCGCAAATGTCAGCATGAACAAGCTGCAAAATTTGTGATGCTCTCCAGGAACTCTTCATTGGAAACGAGTCTCGATGTTGTTTCCCAACAAGACAATTTTTGCACAGCTTTGAGGGTGGCTTAAGCAATGGTAAACCTTCCACCATTTGTTTTTGTTGCAGTATTTGTAAGCCTTTGAAGCTTAAATGCCCAAACCTGCAATGGCAGAGTTGCGCCACATCTTCTGTAACTGTGTTAAAGCAAGTGGGTGCTGCAGGCAAAGTGATGGCATGCAAGATAAACATTCGATTTGCAGACATATTGAATTTCATAATCAAACCTTTGTCAGGATGATATATTTTGCACTGCCCTTGTTGAAACAAAATGCTTAGATCCTTCTCTTGCAACTGTCCCAAGCTTAACAAGTTGTTCTTTAGTTCTGGAACATAAAAAACTCCTGAGATAATGCTGACAACTCCATTGATTTGAAGTCGAATGTTGCCTTTCCCATGAACCACCATGTTTGAATTATTTCCCAACTTCACTGAATCAGAGAATTGTTCATCAAACTCGGAAAAATATTCTCTTTTTCCACACATGTGATTACTGCACCCAGAGTCCAAAAACCACATGTCTGTTGTTTTTTGCTCCTTTTCTTCAACATAAGCCATCAACAGCATGTGTTCTTCACTCTCTACTTCACTTTCTGCAAAATTTGCAACTCCACTCTTACATTCCCATTGATAATGCCCAAGCCTGTGACAAGCATAACATTCCACCGTTGCCTTGTCAAAACTCTGTCTGCCTCTTCCACGGCCTCTACCTCCAGGGTTCCCACGCCCTCGTCCTCGTCCAGAATATTGGCTCCCATGTGTCACCTTCAGTGCATGTTCTTCCTGTAAAGTATTACTCATGCGTTGCTCATGCACAAGTAAACTGCCTTGCAATTCGTCAATGGAAAGCACACTCGTATCCTTGGATTCTTCAATAGAACACACAACATAATTAAACTTTGGAATCATTGACCTCAGAATCTTTTCCACAACAGCAACTTCTTTCAAATCTTCACCATTTGCTTTCATCTTGTTAGTAATGACAAGAATACGAGCAAAGTACTCGTCCACAGATTCTCCTTCTTTCATGTGAGCCATTTCAAACTCCTTTCGCAATGCCTGTAGGTGAGCACGCTTTACTCGTGTTGTTCCTTGATATTTCTGCTTCATAGAATCCCAGATACTCTTTGATGGGTCTTTGTTAACGATTGTTTCCAGAATAGTACGATCTAAAGCCTGAAACAGATAGTTCTTAGCTTTGAGATCCTTCAATTTCTGCTCTTCATAGTTTTTCCTTTGCACCTCAGATGCACCTTCTGCTGCTGCAGAAACTCCATTCTCCACCACATCCCAGTATTCCTTTGATCGGAGAAAATTTTCCATAAGCATCCCCCAATGACTGTAGTGACCATCGAACCTCGGCACTGCTGGTTGAACAAAAGCACCTTCTGTAGTCATTGCCTCTGCTTAAATCCTTAGAAGACTGCTGCTTCTACAAAGCCTCTTGAGATGCTCTGATACCAAATGATAAAGGACACAAAGAAATTTGAGAGGAAAATCATCTATTGAATGGAAAGCATTTAGGCCATTAAATAGCCATTTACAGCAAAATAGGAAATACGACAAATAAGGAATCTTCCAACTAATGAAGACCTATTCTAAAGCAAGGAGTCCCAAATAAAATGGGATTTTATTTGACTAATTCCTAACAGCAAATAAATCATTATTTTTTGTTGTTACACAGTTGATGTTGAAAGGCACGTGAGGGATTTTATGGAAGCGGCAAAGAAACTCCAATTATATTTCATCGGACTTCAACACGAGGATCAACCGACCAAGGAAGAAATGCTTCGGAAGGTATTAACTACAATTAGCATCCACTTGCGACTAATATCAAGAGTGTCATATGATTCTCTTAACTTGATTGCAGGAGATCTCTATAATGGAGGAAGAGCTGAAGATGAAATCCGAGTTGATTGATAAGCATGAGAAATTGGTTTTAGGGTGGAAGAAAGACTTGAAAGATCAGCTCGATAAACATGTTACAGAATTAGAGAGGCTCTGAATTATCTAAATATTTTCCCCATCGAATGCCATTTGACTAATTATAGTGCAGATTTGACTGTGTATTCATTTCCTAGCATGCAATTCTATTCATCAAGCGTCTCACCAAGAAAACAAGTTCATGTATTGTATTTTTAGCAATCTTAAGTATTTTTTTTATGGTGACCATTTGGTAAAAGATATGCTTTGTTCTCGAACAGTCATATTTTTTTAATAAAAAGTGTTTTTAATTTATATTATTTTTAGAAAATTTCTTTGATATTATTATTTGTACGTTGAAGGAGTATGTGTAAATTTTATTTTTATTTTTACGTTTTTATATTTCGAAATTTCTTTGATATTATAGAATCTTCCAATGGCAAGAGCCTTGCACATTTTGTAAGGAGTTCCATCCATAAGCAAATTATGATAATGCTATGAAATTTTCTCCAGTCGAGAAATTTAGTGGATAATTACAGCATAACTAGCAAGGGGCCCGCTAAAGAGACTACTATTCTCACATTCAATATGGATTGCTCCTGATATTGTCATGGGTGACGATGATAAAATGAGTAATTATAGAGCATAGTCATCGCTTAGAAAAAATATATATATAGATCTTTTTTGAGATTATATAATTACATCTAACCGACAAGAAAGTTCAACATATCTCAGCTAAATGTATCTTGGCAAGCTAAAAAGTGGGCAATAAATGAAATAATATTCATTTTACTTGCCAGGTGGAAACCAAAAGAAAATAAAAAGGGAAAAAAAGAAAACCAAGCTATCAACATACCAAAAAAATTGCAAACAGAGGAAAAATGAAATAAATCTTCACCTAATGAAAATCTCATAATTTTTCTCAGTTTTTTCAATAATATTATGTCAACTGCTATTATATATATCGTTAAACAAAGAAATCATGCCTCGAGACCCGGAGCCTTTGGTTCCTGGAGTGCGACTGATGAGGCTCGATATCGGTGACTCTACAGACGCTGACACGTTGCAGATGACGTGTCCCAGAACTTACAAGAAAGGATCGAGAACTTCAGTTGGGATCACACCTCGGGCCTCCGGCCCAAGAAGTCTCCCGACCATCGGTGGCCTTCCAGACCACCCCCCCGGCTCGCTTCCGAGCTATCACAGAACCAAGATGCCTCGGCCTCCCGCTCGTGCCCGAGCCTCCCGCCGAGCTCATCTTTCTCGGTCTCACCGACCGACCCGCAGCGCTGATCACAGGCGCCTCCGCGAATCTCGCCATGCGCGAGATATCCGCCGCCCATGATCCCGCGTTCCACGCCATCACGATTCTCCATTAACGAGCATGTCTCGTCATTAATTCGGGATCCCGCCTATCACGCGGGCGTGATGCCAGGGGCGTAATGGCCGACGTGAATCTCGCGCCCGCCTGCCCATTGCTGCCGCTATATAAACCCTTCTCTCAGACGATTCAGGTAAGCTATTTTTACTCCAATAGGCCGTTACTCTGCCAAAACAACCCGTCTAACTTGATCGTTGGAGGGTCCTCGGTGGCACAACCACCCCGGGACTTCTTTGCAGGTAGCTCGGCCTCAACCACACAAAACCCATTGAGATCCACACGCTTCAGGAGTCAACCCTCCAATTCAATCTCAGCCGTCCATCAGCGCTCGCAGCAGATCAACGGAAGATAATATCTGAAGGAGATCCAGAGATCTATCAGTTAGCGCCGTCTTTAGGAAACTAGTTCCACTCAACCAAAAGTTCATCTTCCGATCTCGACTATATGGCAAGCGGTCACCGCGATGATCCAAGCACCAGCCGTCGGCCTCCCCACAGTGGAGACGAGGGAGAATCCCCTCCTCCACCGAACGCCATTCACGCCCTATCCGCTCGGATAGATCGACTCATGTCCGTCGTGGATGCGCTCGTCTATGTCCAAGTGGCCGGGCAAGCTCCTCAGGTCGCTGCTCCCCCTCCGCGGGACCGGGACCCCTACAGAGGGAGAGAAGACTCTGCCTGTGTTGGCACGACCGATCACCGCCTCGCTGTCTCCGGCGGCCGCAGATCCCCCGGGCTGACATATTCAATGACCCGGTGGGCGCCGCACAGTTTAACTCCGAGGTCTTACGCCAGAGCGCCTCGCCCCAAGCCCCATCGCACCCCTGTCCCTCCCGAGGAGGTGTTGGTCAGCTCGCCTGCGTCCAGGCATGACCGGCACCCTCTCCCTCGACGGGGTCGCGCGCACGGGGCTCGCCACGGCAGCTCGAAAACAACCTCTCCAGGAGACCTGAGGAACATCATTGAACGGAATCGGGGTCGTGGACAGGCAAAGGCCTCCGGCAGCAGAGGCCAAAAATCAGAGTATGCCGAATCATCGGGATACCACGGCCGACTTGACGCCCTCGAAAAAAATATCGAAGGCATGCATCGAGAAAGTCGTCATTCAAGCGACGGGGCTAAATATGCCGCCGACTCGCTTACGAAGCCCTTCACCGAAGAGCTACTCGCCGTCCATGTTTCCTCCCGGAACAAGCCTCCGAAGGTTTCACTCTTCGACGGGAAGTCCGATCCGAAGAACCATTTGGACGCGTTCACAGCCGGGATGAGTTTCCAGGACTGTTCCGCCGCCGCCCAATGTTGCGCCTTCCCGGCCACTCTCATCCGCTCCGGACGAGACTAGTTCCGAGGACTCGCGCCACACTCAATCTCAACCTTCAATGAGCTGGCCACCCAATTTCTCGGCCACTTTGTCGGGAACAGACGGCAGAATAGAACCATTGACCATCTCTTCACAATAAAGGGCGAGGACAAAGAAACCTTCAAAAAGTACGTCACCCGCTTCTACAACGCCCTCCTCGAGGTCTCGGAACACCGGGACGAGACGGTCATTACGGCACTTAGGTCGGGTCTTAGGCACAAGGAGTGGTTACGCTCCTTTACATTAGCGCGACCTAAGATCATGGCCGAGGTAAAGGCCTGGACCGAACGTGAGATCCAGCTTGAATCCGAGGTGAACACCAATCTGTCCCGGACAGAACAAACTGATCACAAGAAAAGGGCCCGGGAAGATAAAAAGAAGATTGAGCGGCCGAAGCCCTACTCCCCAAAGTTTCAGGAGTACACTCCGCTCAACGTCTCCCAGACAGTACTGCTGGAGGAGGCTAAAAGCGAGAGGTTCTTCAAACTCCCTCCAGTCTCGAACAGGGCGGCAAAGCGCACCCGGGATCCTTACCGCGGTTTCCACAGGTCGCAAGGCCACTCCACGGAGAACTGCAAGCAGCTCCGAGACTCATTGAGGAGCTAATCCGCTCGGGACACCTGGCAACATACTTGCGGGACAAGCGGCAAGCTGACCGTGAGTAAGAACAACGTCCCCCTCCCGGCGAATTGACAATCGACCAAATCATGGCCATATCAACGGGGGGTACGGCGAATACCGACGAGGCTCAGTACCCCTCACCGATCGAGGGGACTGACAGCCATTCGAGGAAGAATGCCAGGGCAGCCGAGCCGATCGTTTTTAACGACGAGTACCTCCACGGTATATCCCAGTCCCACAACGACCCGCTGGTGATTACAGCTCGGGTCCACCGCTACGAGGTGCAGAGGATACTGGTCGACTCTGGAAGCTCGGCAGACATTCTATTTTATGACTGCTTCATGCGTATGGGACTCACCCCGTCGGACCTAAGGCCGACCACCCACATCCTGTCAGGGTTCACCAACCACTCCATCCCGGCGGGAGGGGTAATCACTCTCTAATTTAACATCGGGGAGGCCGGCAGTACGCGCACCGTGACTGTGGAGTTCATCGTAGTGAGAACCCCGTCAACCTACAACATCCTCCTCGGCCGCCCTACACTGAACTCCCTCATAGCCCAAATATCGACCTTCCACCTGGCGATAAAATACCCGCTCGACCAAGGCGGGATAGGTCGGGCCTACGGAGACCAACGAACAACAAAGGTTTGTTTCACTGCAACCTCTACGTCTGAGCGGCCAAACAATGATGTTGAGGGCGAGGGTGACATCAAGGATTCTCTAGACACTCGAGACGAGCAGAAAGAGGTCCGAGAGACCCCAATGGAGCCACTGACAGATGTCCCCCTCGTAGAAGGGGACGACGAACGGACCGTTTAGATTGGGTCACTTGTGACAAGGACTCAGCGAGACGACCTGGTTCACTTCCTCAGAAACAACTCTGACGTGTTCGTCTGGGCATCTGCCGACATGCTGGGGATCGACCCCAAAATCATATCTCACAAGCTCGGGGTAGACGTGTAAGTGCACGGCGGCGCCCCGACCGTCAATCCGAGGCCAAAATACGGAAACGATACTTTTCTTTAAACTTTAAAACCGGCACCACCGCGCACTATAAACCCGGATCGGGCCATTAACCTACTCCTAGCTAACTAGAGAAGGGGTAGGGAGATATACCGAGCGATCCGTGTCCTTCGGTCTTCTCGTCGTCGTCCTGATCTCCCCACGGAATCTCCGGTCTTCATCTCCTCGTCGGAAGGGCACCACATCACCGGGTTCTTTTACGGGATCCCACCTCTGGACCGAGGCAACTCGGACATGAAGTTGGTGAGTCGACGTGTCCAAGAATACTGTAGATGAAGTGTAGAAGCTTTTGTCTCAAAGGGGTTGTGAAGTTACCATTTTTGGTGGAGATGAAGGAATAAGCTTGGGAGATGAACAAAAGGATTTTTGCAAGCAAATGAGAACCAATTTTTTCTCTCCAAAAATTTTGGACAGCCCTCATCTTGTGGCCGACCCCTTGATTGGAGAAAAATGAGAGAGAGCCAAATCAAGAGGGAGGGAGTGGATGAATAATCATGCAAGAGAGAGAAAGTGATAATCATGAAGAATAATGATCACAACCAAACCTCCACTCCAACACTTAATCATATCAAGTCATGATGAACAAATGAAGTCAATGCAAGCTACAACCATCATGAAACTACTACTAGCAAATAACACCCTCCACTAAACAAATTTGCATGCTTGCAAATAACCCCCTCTCCACCAATTTTCAGCCAAAGAAAGAAACAAAGGAAAATGGCCGAAACGGAATGCAAACTGGCAACTTCCAAAAATCGATCCCGTAATAAATTACAGGAAAACCCCGCGACTGTATATACATACCCGCATTTGTATTCCGACCGAATACAAATGCAATGAGACAAAATTTACACTATATAATACTAGGATCCGGCTTAAACCAAAGCCCGCTAGTATTATCCGTTCGATCATGATCCGTGCAATACCGTACGTATATGATCGAACCCTGCCATATCTCCATACGGCCTCTACAGCGTTTCGCCCGAAACTTGAGAAACGGTCTGTGGGGGACTCTAAAGACTCGTCAATACTTTGGCTGTGGATTTAACCATTAGCACGTCAGAGGTATTAGCCATACGTAACGAGCTACCAGGTATTGAACAAAAGGGACGTCGATAAGCGAACTCATCCTGACACCCTACTGAGCCTGTCAGTGACAATATCCGTACAGTCCGGTCCGTTCGTCTATGAGCATCGCATGGCGGGCCTAGGAGGTTGGTAAAAGTTAGACCCCCAAAAGCGGTACAAGTCGTGTCGGAGTGTAGCCCAGAACACCCTGAGATATTACTGGAATACCTACCAGTAAATCTCCTGCCTTGGCCAAGGACTTCGTGTAATGGCTCTCCTAGACACAGCGCGACCTCACCCCCAATACTGGGAGAGACGAACCCCTGAAGATCCGCTCACTGCCTCCATATGGCTCGGGACTGTATCCAACTAAAACCTATTTACACGTCTCCTTTGAGCGTGGTAGGGTAGTAATCAAAGTACATTGGGAACTCACACGAGACAAATGACGATCTCAGGTCGATGAACTAACCTGTACACATGTCACCAGGGAACTGCTATCTGACGTCTGGTATAAGACCAACTAGCATGTTCCCGGCGAGTCATGTCCGGTGTACTCATAACCCAATGAGCACCTGTATACATCTTAGGTGAACCAACTGACACCAGTGGCTTGTGAGACCGGCCACCGCCCCTCGTCGGGGTCTCGACTGTATACACTAGTCTACTCTGGAGTATCGATGCCCTGTCTCGAAACTCCCACGACTAGGGACCTTTTAAGGATGTGCTTATAGACTACCAGCTCCCACGTATATGATCGACATCATACTGCTGGCTGTCAAGCAAGAATCCTAAGGGCTCTATCAACGCGCAATAGTGACATGTAAGGTCACCTAAAGCAGTACACGATGATAAAGATAAACCAGATAGCATACTATCATCTTGAGTAAGACTGTTCTAACGGTATAGGTCCCCTTTCAATCATTGCAATCACGTGCCTGTGATCCAATAATTGACTCTGAGGGCACTATCTCCAACAATCTCTCACTTGCACTCAAGGCTAATTATTGCGATGTCGCATACTCACAGCCCGTGTGATACCGAACACCCAACTCCTCTATTAATCAGTTTCACAAAACCCGTTTGCGAAACTAATGCGTTCGAGGAATAGCCTCAGTGAGTGGATCCGCCCTAATGTTTCTTTCTATGTCTCTCTTTATCTCAAGTTCGCGGAGAAAGCCATCTCCCGAAATGAGCAATACCTGTCTTAGAGTATGTCTGGATATCTGATGGGACCTAGTTCATAAATGAACTCCAAATCCAAACTTCTCAGACTGTATCGTCAACTGAACTTAATCAGTATCCTGCGCCATGCCTCCCTCAGTATCCACTTGGACCACCTGTCCAAAATACCATCCCTCGTCAGAGGGAAAACTATAACTCTGACAGTCACTCTGTCATCCATGTCACCTTGGAAGCCTGGAATGATAACCGTCTCCCGAATGAAGCTGTCGTTATCATATCCCTAGAACATCCACTTATGTTCTAAAACTGCTTCCGAATGTTTCTCCAGGATTGGATCAATATCAACTTATTGCATCTACTGCAAAAACAACATCTGGTGTGGTACTTGACATCTCATGATCGACTCAATTGCCTAAGCAAATGATCTACCAATCATGCACATCCCTCTCCCCTTTAGTCTGTAAGACACCTTTAGAGAGGGTGACTCCATCACCTGCAGGTACACTACCGTGCCTGGAGTCGTCCATTCTAAAACACCTTCAGAATGCTGTCTAAGTACCCTGATTGGGAAACTGCCCAAATCTAGATCTAAAACCATAGATCCAGTAACCAGAATGTCTTGATATAATATCCAAGTCCCATATGGAGAAACTACTGTGTGACAACCAAAGTATAACCGATCATAGTATAGGAACTTCACTTCCTACTCTGTGTATGTCATCCAAATACCAGGACATCACACCCTACTACCTTCTCAACAGATCCATCCCCTATTCTGATGAAGTCAAACATGTGACTGTCACATCAGAAATAGATGATCTATCTCCGCTATATCTGCTTTAGTCCATAGATATAAGCTACTTGTCCACCAATGCTTCCGCTGCTCGCACTGACTACGACAACCCTCTGGCAGAGTCATATAGACGTACACTTCTAAAGCCAGTTTAGAACGACTCTATACTCATCCTCCTGCTGGGTCTCACAGTCTGGAACAACAGTAATGGCAAGTCTGGGTAAACAAGAACCTCCCTGTCACCGTCCCTGAGGCTACCGGAGTACCTCTCGGGTGCCTGAGGTTACCCACCATATCTGCGGAGTGGCCAATGGAATGTCAAACCAGATTGAATCTTTAGGTTCTTATCAAATTTTCAGTAATCGTTTGCGGTTCTGGAATCACTTCCAGTTCTACCATACTCCCACTACTGTTTTCTGAAAAAATCCATTTTTATTAAAACTGTGGCAAGTTAAGAACAATATCACTATTGATCTTCCAGATGGTAGAAAGTCAACCCTCGTCATAGCCCGGGTCAACCCACAAACAGCCATTACAGAAACGTGTCTTGAGTTATCCAGAGTCTGGTTTTAAGCATAAGCCGGACAACTCCCCGTACCTTAATATCGTTAAGATATGAACTGTTCTATATCCAATATAGAAACAGAGGCACTGATTTAATTAGTCCAGATTCAAATCATGCAGCTGTCTCCAGTGCATGTCAACTAAATGGAGAGAGGCCGATCAACATTACTCAACTTAGGAGTGCTTCCAATTATGAGTAACTTGAAAGAGAAGCAAGTTCTCTTAATCATTACTATCAACTGAATACCATACACAAGTATCTACATCTTCGATCATCTTGAAGAATCCCGATACTTGCAATACCTGGTTCTCTACTTTAATCTTATACTTATAACTTCTCAAAACTCAGACCTTGTGTTTCCACGAAACACATGTCTAAGAACTAGAGAAGTCACAAGTAAACCGAATATAGTGCGAGGACCAACCCCTCTGTCCTAATGGACACTGGACAACATACAATACTCTGTATAAGTCCTTTGAGTCTAATAACTCATTCACTGTGTGTCGTAAGTTGAAAACTGTACTTATGGTTAAGAAGAATTACACCGCTGTTCAATACTCCTTACCTAACCATCCACTGATATAGGTAAATGTCATAGACATAATTTCAAAAAGTTATATCTCACTCTATAAAAATAGACGTACAGATATATCAATTTGAAATTGGTGCATAGCAACGGATATTCAAAACCAAATATTTGCCGACCGGCAAACAGCCCAGGCGATTTCCTCAAATATCACCAATTACAACGAATTCCGATATAATGAGGATGGTCACCTAATTCCCAATAACTTACTCCCACTCATCATCTGTAAAACAATACAGATGTGAGAATTATACCTGGTAAATACATACCCTGGAGCAAGGGCTAATTAGGAAATCAGTTTTCTTTTAACAATACATAGTGAAACTGAAACATTGAAATGTTTCGATGGGGTATCCGGGTATTCCTAGCAATGCCTCTTCCATTATCTAGATTCACAACTGTAACCGTATATTTCTATGCCATCTCTCCAAATTCCTTTATATGTCTTTAGTCATTACCTTCTGTACACCCTCTCAGGCTAACTGGTTTTCTTCCTTCCCTACCGTTCGGCACCAGCCTATGGTTTGGAAGAAAACTATCCAATAAGCGTAATGGGTGTACTGTCCTAATCCTAGGAGCACTCGCAACGCGAGAGAAGGTGAAGATAAAAGACACCTGAATAAACTTTATTCCTATTTCTCCTGAACCAGAATCCATCCCTGAACTGGAACAAGTTCCTTTCGAGTTCGTATATAACCATACGATGGAGTATCCAATAAACTGTGGATCTTCGTAGTGATACGGAGTGTCTTGGAGAAATACAAAGGTGAAGCGGGAGTGGTAATGAAATACTTGGTTTGGTCGTGAATAGCAGTCGCAATTTACTTTGCCCTCCTTCTAATCCCTTTATTTGTCTTAACTTAATACCTTCTGTACACCACACTTAGGCTAATCGGCTTTCTTCATTCCCTACCGTTCGGCACCAGCCTAAGGTTTGGAAGAAGACTATCTGATAGGCGTAACGGGTGTACTATCTCCTAAACCAAGGAGCACTCGCAACCTGAGAGAAGGTAAAAGGAAAAGACAACTGAATAGTCCTATTCGTTTTCTCCAGAACCGGAAACCATCCTCGAATAAATTCCTTCGAGTTCGTATATAACCATACGATGGTTTTATCCAATGGAAGTGGACATTCGTAGTAATACGGGGTGTTCTGGAGAAAAGGGTAAAAGTAGGAGTGGCAAAGAGGTTTGCAACTCTGACAATCCAAAGCCAGTGTTTAAGAAGGTTCGGTTAATCTTGGTCACTGAGTCATAGTCTAGGTCGGGTCATGGTTGCTGTCAAAGAGAGAGAGAAAAGAAACACTCAGCGTGCACTCTAGCCTAGATCAGAATGGTTATCACTTTATCTAATCAGGAAACCTCCCACTGTACCGTCAAATTGTCCTCCAAACCTGAAAGAAGAATTAGTCGGGATCACCCGAGGAGTAAACCAACTCATCAGTGGGAATCGGGATCCAACTATCATCGCATGATAACGTGACGGAATCCGCTCACGTTATCACACTCCAGAAGGTATGCGCATATCTGGCAAGTTTCAATTTCTTTAGAAACTCCCGATGTGATTTTTGCCCCATGCTCTTATGACCTTGACTAAGGCCAACAAATCATAAGTCACATGTCAAGTTCTACCCGTCATTGTCCAGGTTAATTTTAACCCACCCGTACAAGCCCTTGACTAGGGCCAACAAGGCTATACGACTGTCCCAAACCAACGCATCTATCTATGCAGCAGAAAGGTAACAAGCAGCTACTATACACTATGCCTTGACTAAGGCCAACAAACATAGCATGAATACTACGTGCTACCCGTCTGAAATGACAGAGGGCTACGAATGGTTTTTGGCGAAAAACCTTTAACGTAATGAACTTGATATCGTTGAAGGAACTGGATAGCTTTTATAAAAATATAGTGACGAAAACCTTTACTAAAGAGGTCACTCCCGGTGAAGGGATCTCGGCACTTTCCCCGTAGAATGAGATGCAGGATATCCAAACTGAATACCACGATGCAAAGCAAAAGTAAACGACTATAGTGAAGTTATTGCCCTGACGCAAACTTCTGTCCAAGGGGTCACTCCCGGTGAAGGGATCTCGGCCCTTGCCTCGTCGACTGAGGTGCTGGATATTCATAACCGAATACCACTGTGCAAAACAAAATAGAACGCCCTTGTAATAACAGCTTTTTGAAAATTGTTCCAACAACATCAGAATAGGTTTGTTTAGCTTGCATTGATCCGAATCAACGCAGTCCCATCAATTGATCACACCACAAAGAACGAAAATAATGATGTACGTATATGCCATCTGCATTCGTCACTGGGTCCCGTCATTACCCGTTAGGTTACTTAACTAACGACAGAGCGGGGACTGGACTAGCGCGGATGCAAAACATATACAACATCTACTAGTATATATATCAATATATAATATTTGCTCAAGGCGTGATAAAATGCAACATCACAGAAATGTAATAAGCATCACAGAACAATACAGATATCTAGGATCCCCGGGTTTCATAGAGCCGCTACTGAAACCCGACGTTCCCCTGGTCGTGTGGATAGCCTGTGCAATGAAATCCTAGACCCCTACGGGCGCAGCAAGTTACCCGCCAAAACGTAAAGCGGGGCAGCCCCCTTCAGCAACGTGAATGGACCACCAAGCACTTCACGGAATCCGGTAACTTGGGCACCCCTCCTTGGGTCAACCTGTATCCCCTACGGGTGCGGCGAACAGCCCGCCAATTCTAGAGTGAAGCCCCCTCCGTCTCAACGCCATGAGATGCGGGCCCGTTGCCCTCTAGAACCAGGCTATCCGTGCACCCCATCTTGGGGTAATCCTAGTACAGAAAGTAAAATATACATACAACGGGTACATCGACCTCAGCCCGGTCGTGCCCCAAAAGAATAATATACAAACAGGCAGTGACGGCAGTCCACATGTCGGACACTCGCCCCGCAATATCAAATGACATATAAAACCAAACTGTACTACCATTGCATCCAGGCTATCCACCACGACAAATCCGCAACATCACAGCACAACACAGAACATCAACGTGAATGTCACGTTTGCAAATCCGTCTAAAAGGGCTATAGCAGTTAGACAGGATTTACCGATCAAATGACATTCACGGTCGCAGATATAATGTAAATACTGTGAACTAACATGTTTAAAATTTTCGATCGATCAAATTTACCGAAGTGGGCCCCAAGCACTACTGTAGCACTCAAAGAAAATCTGGGCCCAAAAAGAATATTCCAAAAACCCCATTTTCAACTCAGAAGCTCACTGTAAAAATTTGATGCAATGAACAGTCAAAGTAGCAGTGGAACCGCGGCCAATGAGTGGGTTTGGCCGCGGTTCCGCGGTGGAAAAGTGACTTCACGCGACCAAATTTTCACAGAATGCTTAGAATTCCCTGTACGTATTTCTGCAATGTACTAAAAAAAATTTCGAGCCAAAAAAAAATTGACAGAAAACTGATGCATGAAAAACGTGGTTTTTGGAAAATCCGATCGATCAAACTTGTAAACATGTTAGAGCAAGTTAGACTAGGTTAATGGCCTGGCTCTGATACCAGTGTAAGTTCACGGCGGCGCCCCGGCTGTCAATCCGAGCCCAAAATGCGGAAACGATACTTTTCTTTAAACTTTAAAACCGGCACCACCGCGCACTATAAACCCGAATTGGGCCATTAACCTACTCCTAGCTAACTAGAGAAGGGGTAGAGAGATATACCGAGCGATCTGTGTCCTTCGGTCTTCTCGTCGTCGTCCCGATCTCCCCGCGGAATCTCCGGTCTTCATCTCCTCGTCGGAAGGGCACCACATCGCCGGGTTCTTTTATGGGCTCCAACCTCTGGACCGAGGTAACTCGGACACGAATTTGGCGAGTCGACGTGTCCAAGAATACTGTAGATGAAGTGTAGAAGCTTTTGTCTCAAAGGGGTTGTGAAGTTGCCATTTTTGGTGGAGGTGAAGGAATAAGCTTGGGAGATGAACAAAAGGATTTTTGCAAGCAAATGAGAACCAATTTTTTCTCTCCAAAGATTTTGGACAGCCCTCATCTTGTGGCCGGCCCCTTGATTGGAGAAAAATGAGAGAGAGCCAAATCAAGAGGGAGGGAGTGGATGAATAATCATGCAAGAGAGAGAAAGTGATAATCATGAAGAATAATGATCACAACCAAACCTCCACTCCAACACCTAATCATATCAAGTCATGATGAACAAATGAAGTCAATGCAAGCTACAACCATGAAATTGATAATCATGAAGAATAATGATCACAACCAAACCTCCACACCAACACCTAATCATATCAAGTCATGATGAACAAATGAAGTCAATGCAAGCTACAACCATCATGAAACTACAACTAGCAAATAACACCCTCCACTAAACAAATTTGCATGCTTGCAAATAACCCCCTCTCCACCAATTTTCAGCCAAAGAAAGACACAAAGGAAAATGGCCGAAACGGAATGCAAACTGGCAACTTCCAAAAATCGATCCCGTAATAAATTACAGGAAAGCCCCGCGACTGTATATACATACCCGCATTTGTATTCCGACCGAATACAAATGCAATGAGACAAAATCTACACTGTATAATTGTAATACCCAGCCCCTTTTATACCAAAATCCGTATTTTGTTACTTTATGATTCTATTTATTTTACTTATAATTTTATTCCTTCTAAATCCCATTATTCTTTTTTAAACCCCAAAACTAAATCTTTTTCCATTTGATTTTATTCCCTAAGCCCACTATTTTTCTTTCTCTAACATCCCTTAGGCCCGGCCCTCATTTCTTTTCCACCATTTTTCTTCATTCCCCAGCCTTATACAACCCGAGCCCATAATTTCAATTCCATTGTAATTAATTCCTTTAAACTCTTCCTCAGCCCGTTATTATAATTCTTTTATTTATTTAGCCAGCCCAGCCGTTCACTCCCCCATTTCTTATCCAATTCCCTTTAATTTTCCCTCCAGCCCACTCCTTTTAAATTCTTTCCTTCAATTACTCTTTAATTTTCCCTGCCGGCCCGTTGGCTCAGCCCAATTAAATTGGAAATTCATTCTTGATTTTCTTTTTCACACACCAGCCCAAAACCTCTGGCCCACTCCCCGACCCACTCATCCCCTCACCCGTGCCCGTTCCATGACCCGACCCGTTTCTCCTTTCTTCCCCAACGACTACCTCCTCCTTTCCCGCTCGCAACCCATTCCTTCGCCGCAGCCCACGCCGCCTCCTCTGCCCACGCCCGCGCTCGTGTCGGCCACGTTCGAGCGCCGTTACATCCACTCGTGCACCCTTCGTTTCCCCTAACTCCCTCGAACTCACCATCGCTCTCCCTCGTCTTCTTCCTCCTTTCTCTCGCCCACAGTCCCGGAACCCATCGACTCGCCGACCACCATCGCCGCCCCAAGCTTCTCTCGCGCTCCCCTTCACCACCGACCACCAACTCCTCCTTCTCCCAACACCGCGACCTCCACCACCCCCACCACAGAACCCCGATCCCTGCACCCATCTCGACACCCACCCGCGCTCTCGCCGGCGAGCCCCACTACGTCTCGTCAACTCCCCCGCGTCGTCATCATCATCATCATTGTCGTCGTCGTCATCTCTCTCAGTTCTTTCTCTCTCTTTCCCACTCCCTCTGTTCTCTCTGCCTCCCTCTTGTCTCTCTCTCTCTCACTCTATCTCTGGCTCTCACTCTCCATTCCTCTCTCTCACTCTCTCTCTCTTCCTCTGTCTCACTCTCTATCCCTCACTCTCCATCCCCCTCTCTGTGCTCTCTCTCTCATTTCTCTCTTTTTCCCCCTTTGCTCTATCTCTCTCTCAATCTATCTCTCTGCCTCTCTGTTATCTCCCTCTCTCTTCAAAACTAACAAAACCCACGCATACAACCACGGTACCGAGCCGTCAAGCGCAGAGCTCAATCCGAGGCCGAGGCCAAATTCTTGACGTTGTGGCCGAGTGGTCGTGTCGTGCATACCGTGCCATCAATTCAACGTGTCCAGGCAAGTATTTTACTTACTTACATGCTATTTACTTAAGTTACAATCGTTAAGTACATAGATTATAAAGTTACAAGTTTAAACCAATTATGTGCCATACCTGTTCGACGCGTGTTCCCAAACAAAATACTTTTCTAAATTGACGGAACTGGATTACTTACATTGGCCCTTGCTGCGATGAATACCTTGTGCAAGTTTCGCTGGAAAATATGACCGTGAACGACTAAAACAACTACCCCCAAGTTTAACCGTAAAACTGGAATTTTCTTGTACCTGAAAACTATTAAAATCACTATAAATTATATACATACTGGAATGATGCGCTCGAGGGCTCAAATCGAAGCCGACTCGACGAACTTTAACCCTATGCAAGTTTAGAATAGTTTCTGTACTTAAATGGTGTCTATATTTGGATCGGAGTGCGACTCTGGACTGCAGTCCAGAGCGACTCCAATTGTTACTTGCTGTTCCGTAATGGGTACCACAGGATTTCCTTAACTCGTAGGTTGCGGAACTCTGCTGTTTATTGTAGGTGAACCTGTTATCTAGATAACAAAAATGGTTTCATTCTGTTTCGTTATCGTTTGTTATTTATTCTGTAATTTAAAAGATCGGGACGCATAACAGTCCCAACAGAATCAGAACTGACATATTTGTATTGAACAGTGTATATCTCCTAACGTACAGACGCGATTGAGACTCCGTCTATTGCGTTGAAAAGCTTACTGAAAACCCTAGATTTCATCTAACTGTAGCGTCGCTAAAATCTGATCCCAACCGGGATTAAAATGCGTTGCGAAACGGACTTCTGATTCTGAAACCGGATTTCCAGCCGCGAGCGCTTAAAATGAAATGGCTATAATTAATGATCCTGGAACCCGATTGGCATGAACCTAAATTCGATGGATAGATAACTGAACATGCTAATTGTTACCTATTTATTGTTTAGCTAAACCGTACACGTTTGATTTATGGTAATTTATGCAAGTGGTAGATTGCTGATTCATAACATCCTAAACATGCTTTATATACTGTTTACGCATCATATTTTACCCCTGTCATTGTATTGATAACCTAGTGATAACGTGCATTTACCCAGTGTTAGATTTTAGTGATGATTGTGGCAAGTACGTCAGTGTTCGTGTATAAGTGATTAAGTGAAAGTGAAACGTACTTTTCAGTGAACCTTATTATTCTATTGCATTGTCGACGTCTGTGGGATGCGTGTACGTGCGACTATAAGTGGTATGGGACATTTATGGAAGCTCTTGCACGGGTGTCACAGATAAGACACCAGACACTGCCATTTATCTTAGGTATTAGTCGGGACGTGCTAGATGGAGGTCCGGCCTCCAGTTCTCGCGTAGACTTGTCACCGACCGATTGGTATTTAGGATAATGGTTAGCGTTTGATGTAGACCACGGGGTGTGGGGTAGTTTAAGTGTGAGTTCAACAGAATCTCGGGAGTCCCATGCCGGCTTATATATTTAGGGAGATATATGGAGATTTACAGGGTATGTGATTATCACCGTGATATACATGTTGGGCCCGTGGTCCCTTGCCCTTGGGTTCTACCCTTGGGTGGAGGACACTCGCGAGTGGTTGACTCTCACACTTGGACTGACGATAGGCTTAGTGACCTGTACAGTGAGACTTAGAGACTGATAGGGATACTGGCATTGATATATCTTACTTACTGTGTTGACATACGTGGCATATCGTTCTACTGCTTTTACTGTTCCGCTGCATTGATTACTGCATATTCATATCCATGTTGTCATTGATTTACTGTTATACATATCTATTACTACTGTTAGAATTGTCACATGATTTTATATATATTATATTGCTATTGTGTCGCTCTGACGACCTGAGTATGCATGCTCAGTGAGAAGGGAAGATTTAGCTTGGACCAGGACTAGGCGTACATCACGGACATCTTGATTTAACATCCAGAGTCATACCCTTTTGTTTCCCATCAGGTCAGTTCTTTATATTGTTTGTTTCAGTTACTGCATTTCTCATTACCTGCGTGTTATTTACTGATTGCCAGTTAAAACTAGAAGCCGAAGTGTGACTACGGCAGGATATTTTCTTGACCGTAGGAGCATGGCTGGCCTTGTCAACCCCTCGTATTCCGTATTTTGGGAAGCGGGGCGTGACATGGTTTAGTTGGTATCAGAGCCAGGTTTTGCTTCGATTGGGATTGCAGTTTTCCGTGTAGAGTTTGACAATCTATGACATCCCTAAGTTTAGATTGTAAACTTGATATCCTTGATCCATATTCACATTGAGTGTTCTGCTATCCATTCGCTAGGGTTTCGGGTAACTTGGTAAGGTTACGTGGTTGCAATTGCACTACCGTACTCTATTTAAGTAACGTAAAGTCATACAGTTGATTCTCCACTTATAATAAATTCATCACCTCTAATATTCTTGAATCTTTGTCCTATCCATATTATATTTTGATTCGTATAGCTTGTGACTTATATCATCCTTAAAATTGTTATTTCAGGATCATGTCTTCCAACGACTCTTCATCTTTATTCGCTCCCTAGAATCAGATCATTGAGATTCTGAGTGTACTGCAAGGTCTAAAGGAAGCCCAGGAGCGAACAAACAACTTGTTGGCTGAAGGACTGAGAAGACAGGTGAATCAGGCACCAGCGGCTGTCTCCAATCATAAAGGGATCCCCGTTAGACGAGGAAAAGAGAAGAAGATGAAGCGCCAATTTGTTTCCCCGCGACAGAAGCAGCAGAAGACCCCATGTTGTGGGTATTGTAAGAGGCCAGGACATCTTCAGAGGGATTGTCGTCGCACCCAAGGGAAATGTCTGATATGCGGGTCCAACAAACATCTCATCAACGGTCCCCAGGTCAATTTCGAAAACAACGATTCAGAGGACGAAGGAGCAGCCGTCCCAGAGTTTAACATGATGGGCGATCCCGACGAAGAGGAAGAAGACGCAGAGGAGAACCCGATAGAGGAAGATCCCGAGGAAGACCCGATAGAGGAAAATCCAGTGGAGGAAGACCCCATGGAAGAGAACCCAGAAGGAGAGGAACACATGGAATCAGACCTCGATGAAGATGCTCCAGCCGAGGAAGAAGGACCAGAAGGACAAGACCCTGCTGTGGAAGAACTCCCAATGGCGGCCCCCGCGAGGCGCTATGGAAATGGACACCCCTACCCGAGCGCGCGAGTCTACCGCAACCTGCTGAATCTCCACAACCGCGACTGACGGGATTTCTTTTGATGTTGTCGTATCTGGCCAGATAAATCTGTGTATAGATTAGGGCCACCTTTTATCTTTGAGAATGCTTTGTTTAAAATTTTCTAGAATGGAATAAATTGATGAGTTCGCAAATCCTTCGATCTTATTAGTTCTCTTGATACTTGATTATTTCTTCTATACAATTATTTTTCTACTGAGATCTGTCCACCCTTACTCCTTACTTTGTCTTAACCCTCACTGAGATTAACTAGTACCACACCCGATCTTTTAGAGATCCACTCTTCATCCTCCGTCTGTGCCTTGTTTGAGATCCTTCTAGGAGGAGAAAATTTTAGGGGAATTTCCGAGTTCGCCAGCCCTTCAAATTTTGATTCGTGTGATGTACCGACTGTTGTTTCCCCCACACTTTTCCTTTTGTATTCCTTCGTTGCTCATCCTTACTTACTGTACTGACCCGATCCCAGTCTCCATGATCTTCAGCCTAAAGCCGCCACACACCGACCTTCTGAATGAGCCACACTTCTTTGTAATCATTACCCTAGCTAGCCCTATACCCCTTTTGTGTTTTTCCTGTTACCCTAACTATATTTAGGGACACTGTTATTCAAAAATTTAGTTTTCAGTATTTTGTATTTATCAAAGAGTACGTGTTATTGATTACTCCGTTTTATGTATTTTTAAGTACATTATTATTATTCTCATTTTCAGTAGCGCGAGCTTACACCGCGCATATTTTGCCCCATGTTTCCTATTTTCACGATATGGGTTTTCTAAGTTATTTTAAAACTATTTGATCGATACAATATCCTAAAATGTTTAAACTACCGACAAATCCTTCACTACTTTATTGTCGTTACTTTCTTTTCGAGTAGTGTGCCTATGTTTACTATGATAGATGGTTGAGCCTTATACTTATTTTACTGCTTGCTTTTGATAGACTTAGATGTGCACATATGTGGGTTTCGACTTTTATCGAACACATTTTGATTATTATTGTTCGTTATTGATACCTATATTCTCGTATACTCGTAGTTGCTCTTATAGTTATTCTTGCCTTATACCTATTTAGACCTATCTATCCGTATGTTGTTCTTACTTATATATATATTTTCAAATTTATTCGTCCTCGTACTGCTAATAAATCTTTTGTGTTAGTGTGCAATCTAATAGCTTTCGCTTATGTTTGTATAACCTATCGTTTATTTTAAATTTCGAGAACGAAATTTTTGTAAGGGTGGTATGATGTAATACCTAGCCCCTTTTATACCAAAATCCGTATTTTTTTACTTTATGATTCTATTTATTTTACTTATAATTTTATTCCTTCTAAATCCCATTATTCTTTTTTAAACCCCAAAACTAAATCTTTTTCCATTTGATTTTATTCCCTAAGCCCACTATTTTTCTTTCTCTAATATCCCTTAGGCCGGGCCCTCATTTCTTTTCCACCATTTTTCTTCATTCCCCAGCCTTATACAACCCGAGCCCATAATTTCAATTCCATTGTAATTAATTCCTTTAAACTCTTCCTCAGCCCGTTATTATAATTCTTTTATTTATTTAGCCAGCCCAGTCGTTCACTCCCCCATTTCTTATCCAATTCCTTTTAATTTTCCCTCCAGCCCACTCCCTTTAAATTCTTTCCTTCAATTACTCTTTAATTTTTCCTGCCGGCCTGTTGGCTCAGCCCAATTAAATTGGAAATTCATTCTTGATTTTCTTTTTCACACACCAGCCCAAAACCTCTGGCCCACTCCCCGGCCCACTCATCCCCTCACCCGCGCCCGTTCCATGACCCGACCCGTTTCTCCTTTCTCCCCCAACGGCTACCTCCTCCTTTCCCGCTCGCGACCCATTCCTTCGCCGCAGCCCACGCCGCCTCCTCCGCCCACGCCCGCGCTCGTGTCGGCCACGTTCGAGCGCCGTTACATCCACTCGCGCACCCCTCGTCTCCCCTAACTCCCTCGAACTCACCATCGCTCTCCCTCGTCTTCTTCCTCATTTCTCTCGCCCACAGTCCCGGAACCCATCGACTCGCCGACCACCATCGCCGCCCCAAGCTTCTCTCGCGCTCCCCTTCACCACCGACCACCAACTCCTCCTTCTCCCAACACCGCGACCTCCATCACCCCCACCACAGAACCCCGATCCCTGCACCCATCTCGACACCCACCCGCGCTCTCGCCGGCGAGCCCCACTACGTCTCGTCAACTCCTCCGCGTCGTCGTCATCATCATCGTCGTTGTTGTCGTCATCTCTCTCAGTTCTTTCTCTCTCTTTCCCACTCCCTCTGTTCTCTCTGCCTCCCTCTTGTCTCTCTCTCTCTCACTGAAGCCTCACTCACTCTATCTCTGGCTCTCACTCTCCATTCCTCTCTCTCACTCTCTCTCTCTCTCTCTTCCTCTGTCTCACTCTCTATCCCTCACTCTCCATCCCCCTCTCTGTGCTCTCTCTCTCATTTCTCTCTTTTTCCCCCTTTGCTCTATCTCTCTCTCAATCTATCTCACTCTATCTCTCTTCCTCTCTGTTATCTCCCTCTCTCTTCAAAACTAACAAAACCCATGCATACAACCACGGTACCGAGCCGTCAAGCGCAGAGCTCAATCCGAGGACGAGGCCAAATTCTTGACGTTGTGGCCGAGTGGTCGTGTCGTGCATACCGGGCCATCAATTCAACGTGTCCAGACAAGTATTTTACATGCTTACATGCTATTTACTTAAGTTACAATCGTTAAGTACATAGATTATAAAGTTACAAGTTTAAACCAATTATGTGCCATACCTGTTTGACGCGTGTTCCCAAACAAAATACTTTTCTAAATTGACGGAACTGGATTATTTACATTGGCCCTTGCTGCGATGAATACCTTGTGCAAGTTTCGCTGGAAAATATGACCGTGAACGACTAAAACAACTACCCCCAAGTTTAACCGTAAAACTGGAATTTTCTTGTACCTGAAAACTATTAAAATCACCATAAATTATATACATACTGGAATGATGCGCTCGAGGGCTCAAATCGAATCCGACTCGACGAAATTTAACCCTATGCAAGTTTAGAATAGTTTCTGTACTTAAATGGTGTCGATATTTGGATCGGAGTGCGACTCTGGACTGCAGTCCAGAGCGACTCCAATTGTTGCTTGCTGTTTCGTAATGGGTACCACAGGATTTACTTAACTCGTAGGTTGCGGAACTCCACTGTTTATTGTAGGTGAACCTGTTATCTAGATAACACAAGTAGTTTCATTCTGTTTCGTTATCGTTTGTTATTTATTCTGTAATTTAAAAGATCGGGACGCATAACAGTCCCAACA
The DNA here is from genome assembly GCA_030015575.1 of Agapanthus africanus. Lineage (NCBI taxonomy): Eukaryota > Viridiplantae > Streptophyta > Magnoliopsida > Asparagales > Amaryllidaceae > Agapanthus > Agapanthus africanus. The sequence continues at coordinate 87,732,232 of JASDDO010000028.1, read as the reverse complement.
GAATCAGAACTGACATATTTGTATTGAACAGTGTATATCTCCTAACGTACAGACGCGATTGAGACTCCGTCTATTGCGTTGAAAAGCTTACTGAAAACCCTAGATTTCATATAACTATAGCATCGCTAAAATCTGATCCCAACTAGGATTAAAATGCGTTGCGAAACGGACTTCTGATTCTGAAACCGGATTTCCAGCCGCGAGCGCTTAAAATGAAATGGCTATAATTAATGATCCTGGAACCCGATTGGCATGAACCTATATTCGATGGATAGATAACTGAACATGCTAATTGTTACCTGTTTATTGTTTAGCTAAACCATACACGTTTGATTTATGATAATTTATGCAAGTGGTAGATTGCTGATTCATAACATCCTAAACATGCTTTATATACTGTTTACGCATCATATTTTACCCCTGTCATTGTATTGATAACCTAGTGATAACGTGCATTTACCCAGTGTTAGATTTTAGTGATGATTGTGGCAAGTACGTCAGTGTTCGTGTATAAGTGATTAAGTGAAAGTGAAACGTACTTGTACACAATCAGTGAACCTTATTATTCTATTGCATTGTCGACGTCTGTGGGATGCGTGTACGTGCGACTATAAGTGGTATGGGACACTTATGGAAGCTCTTGCACGGGTGTCACAGATAAGACACCAGACACTGCCATTTATCTTAGGTATTAGTCAGGACGTGCTAGATGGAGGTCCGGCCTCCAGTTCCCGCGCAGACTTGTCACCGACCGATTGGTATTTAGGATAATGGTTAGCGTTTGATGTAGACCACGGGGTGTGGGGTAGTTTAAGTGTGAGTTCAACAGAATCTCGGGAGTCCTATGCCGGCTTATATATTTAGGGAGATATATGGAGATTTACAGGGTATGTGATTATCACCGTGATATACATGTTGGGCCCGTGGTCCCTTGCCCTTGGGTTCTACCCTTGGGTGGAGGACACTCGCGAGTGGTTGACTCTCACACTTGGACTGACGATAGGCTTAGTGACCTGTACAGTGAGACTAAGAGACTGATAGGGATACTGGCATTGATATATCTTACTTACTGTGTTGACATACGTGGCATATCGTTCTACTGCTTTTACTGTTCCGCTGCATTGATTACTGCATATTCATATCGATGTTGTCATTGATTTACTGTTATACATATCTATTACTACTGTTAGAATTTTCACATGATTTTATATATATTATATTGCTATTGTGTCGCTCTGACGACCTGAGTATGCATGCTCAGTGAGAAGGGAAGATTTAGCCTGGACCAGGACTAGGCGTACATCACGGACATCTTGATTTAACATCCAGGGTCATACCCTTTTGTTTCCCATCAGGTCAGTTCTTTACATTGTTTGTTTCAGTTACTGCATTTCTTATTACCTGCGTGTTATTTACTGATTGCCAGTTAAAACTAGAAGCCGAAGTGTGAATACGGCAGGATATTTCCTTGACCGTAGGAGCATGGCTGGCCTTGTCAACCCCTCGTATTCCGTATTTTGGGAAGCGGGGCGTGACAATAATACTAGGATCCGGCTTAAACCAAAGCCCGCTAGTATTATCCGTTCGATCATGATCCGTGCAATACCGCACGTATATGATCGAACCCTGCCATATCTCCATACGGCCTCTACAGCGTTTCGCCCGAAACTTGAGAAACGGTCTGTGGAGGACTCTAAAGACTCGTCAATACTTTGGCTGTGGATTTAACCACTAGCACGTTAGAGGTATTAGCCATACGTAACGGGCTACCAGGTATTGACCAGAAGGGAGGTCGATGAGCGAACTCATCCTGACACCCTACTGAGCCTGTCAGTGACAATATCCGTACAGTCCGGTCCGTTCGTCTATGAGCATCGCATGGCGGGCCTAGGGGGTTGGTAAAAGTCAGACCCTCAAAAGCGGTACAAGTCGTGTCGGAGTGTAGCCCAGAACACCCTGAGATATTACTGGAATACCTACCAGTAAATCTCCTGCCTTGGCCAAGGACTTCGTGTAATGGCTCTCCTAGACACAGCGCGACTTCACCCCCAATACCGGGAGAGACGAACCCCTGAAGATCCGCTCACTGCCTCCATGTGGCTCGGGACTGTACCCAACTAAAACCTATTTGCACGTCTCCTTTGAGCGTGGTAGGATAGTAATCAAAGTACAGTGGGAACTCACACGAGACAAATGACGATCTCAGGTCAATGAACTAACCTGTACACATGTCACCAGGGAATTGCTATCTGACGTCTGGTATAAGACCAACTAGCATGTTCCCGGCGAGTCCTGTCCTGTGTACTCATAACCCAATGAGCACCTGTATATATCTTAGGTGAACCAACTGACACCAGTGGCTTGTGAGACCGGCCACCGTCCCTCGTCGGGATCTCGACTGTATACACTAGTCTACTCTGGAGTATCGATGCCCTGTCTCGAAACTCCCACGACTAGGGACCTTTTAAGGATGTGCTTATAGACTACCAGCTCCCACGTATATGATCGCCATCATACTGCTGGCTGTCAAGCAAGAATCCTAAGGGCTCTATCAACGCGCAATAGTAACCTGTAAGGTCACCTAAAACAGTACACGATGATAAAGATAAACCAGATAGCATACTATCATCTTGAGTAAGACTGTTCTAACGGTATAGGTCCCCTTTCAATCATTGCAATCACGTGCCTGTGATCCAATAATTGACTCTGAGGGCACTATCTCCAACAAGACCCTGCGGCCCGGCCCGGCCGGCAGAAAAAGCAAAGCTTCGCCCCGATCAAACAAAAGTCGATCGAGGACGAGGTGGAAAGGCTCCTTGCCGCCAACTTCATTCGGAATGTGCCTTACTCCGAATGGTTGGCCAACATGGTCATGGTCAAAAAGTCAACCGGAAAGTGACGCATGTGCGTCGACTTCACCGACCTCAATAAGGCCTGCCCGAAAGACAACCATCCTCCCTCGGATAGATCAACTCATCGACAGCTCGGCAGGCCACGAGCTATTTAGCTTCATGGATGCTTTTTCCGGCTACAATCAGATCCGTATGAATCCGGCAGACGAGGATCTCACCGCACTCACAACGGACCAGAGGGCATACTGCTACAAGGTGATGCCTTTCGGCCTCAAAAACGCCGGAGCTACGTACCAACGCTTGGTCAATCGCATGTTCAAACCGCAGATCAGCAGGAACATGGAAGTTTATGTCGACGACATGCTCGTCAATTCAGTCTCATCGGTCGACCACGCCAAGGATCTGGGCAAGGCCTTCGACGTCCTCCGCAAGTTCAAGATGAAGCTGAACCCCACCAAGTCCGCATTTGGGGTCACCGGCGGAAAATTCCTCGGTTTCATGGTCACCCACCGTGGAATCGAAGCTAACCCGGAGAAAATCAACCCCATCCTCAACATGTCCGTGCCCAAGACTAACGTCGAGATCATGCGGCTGACAGGGCGGGTAACCGCTCTGAGCCGTTTCATATCGAGGTCCGGGAAGAAGTGCCTCCCGTTCTTCAAGGCTCTAAGGAAGATTCCAAGGTTCGAGTGGTCGGAGGAGTGCTAGACCGCCTTTGACCAATTAAAGTGGCACCTTGCGTCTCCACCGCTGCTCACCTGACCAGTTGAAGGGGACGAGCTATCGCTATATCTGGCGGTATCCGACCAAGCAGCGGGCTCAGTGCTCGTCCGAGAGGTCGACGGAGTCCAGAAGCCGGTATACTATGTGAGCCACGTCTTCAAAGACGCAGAAACGAGATACCCAGCCATAGAGAAGATCGTTTTGGCACTCATCGTGGCCTCAAGGAAGCCAGGGCACTATTTTCAGGCGCACACCATCCTCGTTCTTACCAAGCGCCCTTTTGGGGCTATCCTCACCTCACCCGAGTCCTCTGGCCACTTGGAGAAGTGGAGGTGGGAGTTGTCCCTGTTCGACATAAAATACCGTCCGAGGCAGGCCATCAAAGCACAAGCCCTAGTCAATTTTGTCGTCGAGTGCACCATCCCCAGCAAGGAGCCGGAGTCAATGCCGGCCCCAGCAGCTCAACCCTTGGTCGATGGGAAGCCCGACTTAGTCCCTGATGGGGTCCTTTACGTCGACGAGTCCTCGACCGAGGAAGGCTGCGGTGCCGGCTTCATCATTCGGGGCCCGAACGAGGCAGAAATGGAGTATTTTCTGAATCTCGGGTTCGAGGCCTCAAATAACGTGGCAGAATACAAGGCTTTGCTGGCCGGACTGTGCATAACCTCTGGACTGGGGCTGAAAACGATTCGGATCCGCAGCGACTCCGTCCTAGTCGTTGGCCAAGTGACCCGCCGATTCAAGGCACATGAGCCTTTGATGGTGAAGTATCTGGCCGAGGTAAGAAGACTGCGAAAGGACTTCGATGAAGTCCAGGTAGAGAAAATCCCCAGATAGCTCAACGCCCAAGTCGACGCCTTGAATAAGCTGGCTTCATCCTATTCGACCAACAACAAGAGGAGCATCCTCTTCGAGGTCTTGCCACGACCCAGCGTGGAAGACGGGGCAACAATACTTCAAGTGTATACAGCCCGGGAAGAAGACCGGGACTGAAGAAAGCCCCTCGTGGAATTCCTGAGGGAAGGTACGCACCAAGAAGATCGGGAAGAAGCCCGCCGTCTCTGAGCCAAAGCTCGCCATTTCGTCTGGAGCAATGGGAACCTCTACAAGAAGTCCTTCACTCAACCCCTGCTCCGGTGCGTTGACTCCCACGAAGCCGACTATATCCTCCGTGAGATCCATGAAGGGGTCGGCGGCACGCACTAAGGGGCCCGCACCTTAATCCAGAAGGCGCTGCTCCAGGGGTACTACTGGCCGACAATTCATCAGGACGCCCAGAAGCTCGTCATGAGATGCAAGAGCTGCCAACTCCATGGAAGCATACCTTGCCTTCCTGCTACTGAGCTAACTGCCCTAACCTCCCCGTGGCCGTTTTCTCAGTGGGGAATGGACATGATAGGCCAGTTCCCTACCGGTACGGGCGGGCACAAGTGCGTCCTTTTCGCAGTGGACTTACGAAGTGGATTGAAGCCATTCCCATCAGGAAACCGGACGGCACCATGACTATTAAGTTCCTGTAGAACAATATGATACTCCGGTTCAGCATCCCAAGGTGTATCATCACCGACCATGGGACAAATTTTGAAAATGAAAGAGTTAAGGAATTCTGCAGCGAATATCGTATCCTCATGAAGTTTGCCGCGGTCGCACATCCCCAATGTAACGGGCAGGCTGAAGTCGCTAACCGGGACGTCCTCTGAGGTCTTCGGACACGCCTAGAAGGGTGCCAAGGCAGTTGGGTCAAGGAATTACCCCGGGTCTTATGGGCCCTGTGCACGTCGAAGAAAACCCTCACCGGGGAAACCCCTTTCATCCTCTGCTACGGAACCGAGGCAATGGTCCCAACAGAGATCGGGCTCCCCAGTCACCGGGTCGAGCACTTCGACGATGAAACGAACACCTCGGCACTCCGAACTAACCTGGACATCTTGTTAGAGAAATGAGACCGGGCTCAGATCAGAGCTGCCGCCTATCAATAGCAAACCGCCCGCTACTACAATGCGCGAGTCAAGCGTCGCTTCTTCAAGACCGGAGATTTAGTCCTAAGGCGGAACGAGTTCGTCGATCAAGGCAAGCTGCATAAGTTTTTCCCGAAATGGGACGGTCTTTTCCTTGTCTCCGAGGTCCTACCCGGCGGAGCCTACTGCTTACAAGACGCGGATGGTCGCAAGTTTCCACGGCCATACAACGCTGAGAAGCTCAAGCTGTATCTCTGAAAAGAGTATCTATGTGTATTTCTTCTTTCACAAAGACAATGTAAACCTTTCTAAAGTTCTTTCTATTTAAATAATAAGAAGGGAACACTAGAACATTACAAAAAGAAGAATTTTATTCATTCAAAAGGTACTACGGGCTCCTCAGCCTTACAGAAAAAGGAAAAGGTTACAACAGAGGCGGAACGGGATCAAGGAAGTACTCCTGGTGATACTCAGAGTAGATTTCCGCTAGCCGGGCCCTAGCCTTTGCAACCCGCTCCTTTCGATGCTGCACGCGAACCCGGGACACCATGGAAGCACCCGACGCTCCGCCCTCTGCGCCTTGGCTCACGATGTATCTCATTTTGAAGCACTCCAGAATGAGGGCCAAGGATCGGTCGTGTCTGGCCTTTGAGATGAGGCCGCGCAGGAAGATCGAGCGCACCTTGTCGAGCGCCTCGTCCAGCAGCTCCTCGGAGAAAGGGTTGTCCAACTCCGGGGACCTCCTCCAAATTGCGTACATCAGCAACTGAAGAAGGGACGACCGCCGAGGGAGAATCTAGCCGACGTGATCCTCGAGGCGCTAAACTACTCCCCGGTACCCATCCTCAGCCAGGGATTGGTCATACAAGGAGACGTCGTCAAAGCTGATGATCTTTTCGATCGAGTACATGCGCCCGGTCATCTCAAAAGAAAATGGTGCCGAAGGAGTTTCCATCTCCTTCTCTATTTATAACCCTAAACAGAATACTTAAGGGCCCAGATTCGCGCGTGAATCCTGGGATCCGCCAAGATTAATCCAATACTGCGCCGCCATGTGGCTAAAATGACGCGGCTCCCCAAAACGTTACGCCTTCCCCAAGAATTCCTGGCACGTGCCGCCTGCGACGGTCGCCCCTCCCAATGTTCATGAACCAGGGAAGGTCGGGCTGAACCTCCGGATCCACCGAGCAGCTACCTTGCTCGGTCCATCCTTAGCAGGCCGCTACTTGGATTCTTCAACAAAGCAATGTAAATTCTTCTAAGTTCTTTCTATTTAAACAAACAAGAAGGACAAAGCAGTCGAGCATTGCAGAAAAGAAGAATTTTATTGATTCAAAAAAAGGTATTGTAGGCTCCTCAGCCTTACATTACATAAAAGGGGAGGAGGATTACAGCAGCAGGGGAAGGGGGTGCAGAAAACACTGCTTGTGGTACTCCAAGGATATTTTCGCCATCCGAGCCCTCGCCGCCTCGGACCTTTGCCTCTGATGCCGTCCGCGAACATCGGCGAGATGCCTCAATTGGTAACACTCGAGGATGAATGCCACCGAGCGATCCCGCCAACTCGTCGAGATCAGGCCGAAGTGGCACAAAGACCTCAGCTTAACAACCGCCTCATCCTTCAGTTGCTCGGACAAGGGGTTGTGCAACCCCGGCGACTCCCTCCAGATTGAGTACATCAACAGCTGAAGCAGGGGTGAGCACCGGGGGAGTAGTCGGCCGAAATGATCCTCAACACGGCCGATCACCGCCTGCCGCATATCCTCGGAGCACAGCTGGTCGTATAAGTACACATCCTCGAAGGAGATGATCTTGGGAATGGTGAAAGGGAAAGTGTCCATTCTTACGTTTTGGGGATGAAAAGGAGTGATCAACACGCCCTCCTTTTTATAGCCCCACAACGATCCAAGAGTCCAACAGTCGCTCGTTTCACCCACAACTGTACCGCCACGAGGCAGACATCTCGCCTTTCTCGACGAAATCGGAACGACACAGCTCTTACGCTTCGCCTCCCCCGTGCATTCATAACAAGTGTTGACCGCGACGGTCACTCTTCCCGATGTTCAAACAATGGGGAAGGTCGGATAGAACCACACGAATCAACCGAGCAACTACCCTGCTCTTCCCATCCCTGGCTGGTAATTTACTACCCACCGACGCTAAGGATCAAAGCCCTCACCAAGAGGCAACCGGGCAGTAGCCGTGCTCGGTCCATCCTTGGCTGATAATTTCTTGCCCACTGACGCCAAGGATCAAAGCCCTCACCAAGAGGCAATCGGACAGCTACCCTTCTCGGTCCATCCTTGGCTGGTAATTTCTTACCCCACGACGCCAAGGACAAAAGCCCTCACCAAGAGGCCACCGAGTAGCTACCCTGCTCGGTCCATCCTTAGCTGGTAATTTCTTACCCCACGACGCCAAGGATAAAAGCCCTCACCAAGAGGCAATCGGGCAGTAACCTGGCTCGGTCCATCCTTGGCTGGTAATTTCTTACCCATCGACGCTAAGGATCAAAGCCCTCACTAAGAGGCCACCGAGTAGCAACCCTGCTCGGTCCAACCTTAGCAGGTCTCCCAATGCCCTCCCACACTAAGGATCAAAGCCCTCACCAAGAGGTAACCGGGCAGTAACCTTGCTCGGTCTATCCTTGGCCGGTAATTTCTTACCCACTGACGCCAAGGATCAAAGCCCTCACCAAGAGGCAACCGGGCAGCTACCCTGCTCGGTCCATCCTTGGCTGGTAATTTCTTACCCCATGACGCCAAGGACAAAAGCCCTCACCAAGAGGCCACCGAGCAGCTACCCTGCTCGGTCCATCCTTGGCTGGTAATTTCTTACCCCACGACGCCAAGGATAAAAGCCCTCACCAAGAGGCAACCGGGAAGTAGTAACCCGGCTCGGTCCATCCTTGGCTGGTAATTTCTTACCCACCGACGCCAAGAATCAAAGCCCTCACCAATAGGCCACCGAGCAACAACTCTGCTCGATCCATCCTTAGCAGGCCTCCCAATGCCTTCCAGCGCTAAGGATCAAAGCCTTCACTAAGAGGCAACCGGGCAGTAACCCTGCTCGGTCCATCCTTGGCTGGTAATTTCTTACCCACCGACGCCAATGATCAAACCCCTCACCAAAAGGCAACCGGGCAGGTACCCTGCTCGGTCCATCCTTGGCTGGTAATTTCTTACCCCACGACGCCAAGGATAAAAGCCCTTACCAAGAGGCCATCGAGCAGCTACCTTGCTCGGTCCATTCTTGGCTAGTAATTTCTTACCTACCGACGCCAAGGATCAAAGCCCTCACCAAAAGGCAACCGGGCAGCTACCCTGATCGGCCCATCCTTGGCTGGTAATTTCTTACCCCACGACGCCAAGGATAAAAGCCCTCACCAAGAGGCCACCGAGCAGCTACCCTACCCGGTCCATCCTTGATTGGTAATTTTTTACCCACCGACGCCAGGGATCAAAAGCCCTCATCAAGAGGCCACTGAGCAGCTACCCTGCTCAGTCCATCCACGTCTAAGCGATCTCCCCCTCGACTTCGGGGCCATGGAGATACCGACCTTTCATCGGTCTTTGCACACTTGGCAAATGGTCGACTTCAACTCTCAACTCGACATGCAATCGCTAGACGATAAACCGACCTAAAGATGAAAGCAGTACTGCGCAAATATAAGTGTTTACCACAAACAAAGGGAAAATGTGCATGCAAAGACTACTGCAAAAAGACCTTTTTATTCATAAAAAATCAGAAGTCTCTACAGAGGTATTATGGGCTTTCCAGCCTTACAAAAACGCCCGGAGGCTTACAAAATTTTACCACAAAGAAAATAAGGAGGCGGGGAAGTTCAGGCCTCACGGCCGGGGAGAACCCCGATGAGCTGCGAGTCCACTACGACAACCGGGGTTGCGTCTTGAAGGTCGGCGTCCAACGCAGGAGCCTCGGCACCGGGAGCCGGGGGGACCGACTTCTCCCCAACGCTCCTACCGGGGGCCTCTTCCCCTGCAGCATTTCCAGGGGCATTCCCCTGCGCGTCATCCTCGAGAGGGAGCACATCCCGGAGCTTGCCGTCAGGGAACTCCGGCATCTGGGCCTTGACGGTGTCGAGGGCTTCGTGCCAAACGATGGCAGTGGCTTTAGCAAGGTCGGCTAGAACTGATCCGACTTCTTGTAGACCTCCACTGCCTTCGACGCCATAAGCTCAGCCTTCGACGCCCGAAGCTCAGCACGCTTCGTCCCCTTCTTCGCCGCCTCATTCTCCCTCCGGAGGGTGTTATCCGTCTTCTTCAGGGTGGCGACGAGCACCCTAGAATCTTCTAACTTGGCCTCGGCGGCTCGAGCGGCTTTTCGGCACCCGGCGATCTCCCGGTCCCCAGCCGCCACCCGGTCCTCGAGGGCTGCGACCCTTTCCATCGCCGCCTCCAACTCCAGCCTCGAGCTCTCCTTCCGCGAGGAGAACTCTCCCGCGGCCTGCATCGCCGGGGCTATCTTCTCGTCCTCCATGTTGACGACGAGGGCGACATGCTGGAGGACCTGAAGAAAAGAAAGAGGGTTAGAAAGGAAAGAGAGGCACCCAATCACGCAAGAAAAAATACTAAATGAAGAACCAAGTGAGGTGCAAACACTAAGTTGCACGGCCTCTTGAGTTATGGCTTCCATTTGGGCCCGGAGGGTCCCCCGAGGGATTCTGCCCCCGGCCGACCTTTCCATCTCCGACAGCAAACTGTCGGTGATGGAAAGCCCCGGGGGTACCTCGAAGCGAAGCTCCCCATTGTCCATGAGGATCGGAGAGGCCAGGGAGCGGGGCGCCGTACTATGAAACCTTTTGAGGAGCGACGCAGGAGAACCAGTCTCACCTTCCACCTCGGGAGCCCGGGGCTCTTGCTCCAGAGCACACTTTTGGCTCGGCGCACGGCTGGACTCTAGGGCTCGGGCACGCTTGGGCGCCTGGATGGAGCGGCCGCCGGTGGAGCCGGAGCCGACGACGGGAGAGAAGGGCCGGCGCCTCCGGCCTTCTTCCCCTTTCTCGTGTCGACCAGGGCTGCCTAAAACTTGCCTAGGTCCATGGGTCCTGCATAAGACAAAAATATAAGGATTCAGCAATGCCAGGAAAAATGAAAGAATGCATAAGTCTGAACAGGTCGCCTGAAATCTCCTAACATACTCGCGAACTGGGCGAGGCTGAGCCTGACCCAACCGAGGGCCCGCTTAGACAGCAGCACATCAGCCTGAGGGAGGGGCTCTCACTTCGACACCGCCACCGCGTCGGGATCATTCGACCGACTCACCCTCGGACAGCTGGCCCCTTGCCACAAGGTGGGCACAGGTCAATCCTCACCCTCGGACGGCGCAACAAACAAAAACTTTTTCTTCCATTCATGAATAGAAGAAGGTACTACGACGATCCCCGACCCGGAAGCATCCCTCCGTTGTTTTCTAAAAGAGATGTATACCCAGCTCGGCTCGTCTCTGCGAGCGCCAGGATGGTTTTTTTAGCAAAGAGAAGAAACGAGAAGGCTCAGGCTGAAAGGGATCAGACTCAATCTCAACCGAACCAGGAACCCAAGGAGGATCCTCCAAGAGTTCGGCACTAGCTGGCCCGGGGCTAACCCAAAACAATTCAACAACGCACCCACCTCAGGGGAGAAGGGCAGACGCATTCCGGCCCAAAAGGCTTCCGGGTACAAGACAATCTCCTTACCCCGTACCTGGTCTGCCTTCTCCCCCTCCTCGGCCAAACGAAACGAATAGCCGGGAGGAATAAGGAAATGAGTCCGGATGTTGGTGAGCTCATCCGCATGCCTCAGCATGGATGGCACACCAAGAACACCCGCGACTGAAGCTCTGGGGACCGCCCCCATCGCACGACCCCATGGAGCATTACTAACCCTAACTTTCGGGGGGGACTTCGACTCAGAGGAAGAATTAGAAGAGGAAGCTTCAGAAGACTCCCTAAACTCTACCCGGACTACATTTACAGACTTCTCGGAAGAAGACATCTAACCTGATCAAAGGGAGGTGTCCTCGGGAGATCAAACGCAAGGAATCCGACCTGAGGAGAAGAGCGCCGAGCTAACATGACTAGGGACGAGGAAATTATAAAGAGGTATGAGCCCTGATGGGGATCCCACCTCTATTTGTAGCTGCTGGCGTACGCATCCTACGGCTCCGATCGCCTCCCGCCAAAACAATGTTTCGCAACCAACGGCCGATAACGTTCCACCTGTCGTGCTCACATTGGGCGCGTCCCTTCGAGCGCGGGAACGCCTGCGGCACATCTCGCCAGTCAACCAGCACCAGACACGTGGGCTGTCGCTTCGACGAACGTACACACGATCCGGCGCTTCCCCTTTAATGCGAGATCTCTCCCCTGATCCGCCGACGTCATCAAGAATATACTACTCTTTGCTCGGGAATGCGCACCGACGATATCTTCGAGTGAGATCTCATCCCGGGCGATCGGTCAGACCACTCTCGACCCGACCCAGGAACGGGTCGAGACGAGAGTGGGGGGCAAATGATAAGGCTCGATATTGGTGACTCTCTAAATGCTGACACGTTGCAGATGACGTGTCTCAGAACCTACAAGAAAGGATCAAGAACTTCAGTTAGGATCACACCTCGGGCCTCCGGCCCGAGGAGTCTCTCGACCTTCGGTGGCCTTCCAGACCACCCCCCAGCTCGCCTCCAAGCTATCACAGAACCAAGATACCTCGGCCTCCCGCTCATGCCCGAGCCTCCCGCCGAGCTCATCTTTCTTGGTCTCACCGACCGACCCGCAGCGCTGATCACAGGTGCCTCCACTGCGGCTCTATGAATCTCGCCATGTGCGAGATATCCGCCGCCCATAATCCCGTGTTCCATGCCATCACGATCCCCCATTAACGAGCCTGTCTCGTCATTAATGCGGGATCCCGCTTATCACGCGGGCGTGACGCCAGGGGCGTAACGGCCGGCGTGAATCTCGCGCCCGCCTGCCCATTGCTGCCGCTATATAAATCCCTCTCTCAGACGATTCAGGTAAGCCATTTTTACTCCAATAGGCCATTACTCTGCCAAAATACCCCGTCTAACTTGATCGTCGAAGGGTCCTCGGTGGCACAACTATCCCGGGACTTCTTTGCAGGTAGCTCGGCCTCAACCGCACAAAACCCATTGAGATCCACACGCTTCAAGAGTCAATCCTCCAACTCAATCTCAGCCATCCATCAGTGCTCGCAGCAGATCAACGGAAGATAACATCTGAAGGAGATCCATAGATCCATTGGCGACCTTTTGTGGCCGGTCATAAAAAAATTCGTCAAATAAACCTCATAGGTTCAGGATCGATAACAATTCATGTAATAAAAAGTTTCGTTTGTCTAATATCCTCAAAATATGTCCCCGAATTCGAAACCACATGTTTTAATAGCTTTCAATTATCAATAATGTCTACCAAATGTACTAGCAAGATTCTTATAATAAAATCCACATACATATATATCAAAAAGTTTGGATTTCTTCGTCTTCATAAACAGATAAAGCAAACTCATACCTAGTAATTCCCATTTTATAATGCTCGTCCCAACTACCTACATTTGTATAGACATAATGGTGTGATTTGGATGAGTTCACGTCTCAATAGGTATTCAACAAGCCCATAGATACTAGGTGTTTCATGCAACTTAACAAATTCTATTATCATATAATCTTTTGGTCATGCTTCTCAATAGCAAAATACACATGCTTGCATATGGTTCTTGATATTCATATGAAAACGAGGTCTTTAAAATATATAATCATAACATATTAGTCATGGATTTCACCTTTATCCTTGCTGGCACTATCCAATAAGACCACTATCGATAACTCCCAGATAGGAACCACTCATATCTTGTTGGTTTACCAACGAGGTCATTAATCAGTTGTCACTAATCACCTGTCATATAATCACTTGCCATGTAAGTCCCAATTTCACTCTCCATGGACGTCTCTATAAAGCCACTAAAACATAGGGTTAATGATCTCACTGGCCATGATCCATATAAACAACTTATCCATCGATCATTCAGATAGGTTTAAAGATGTCCATACGACTAAAGTAATACATGCAATCACTTATCAGTTAATTCTACAAATATTATTCTTATAATCACTTGTCAATTCGTTTTCAAGAGGCAATATCATATTGTCAATTTTAATTCAAAATATACTTTCATACATGAAATCCAAATCTATGAAACACAATGAACATAATATTTGTGAGTCATTTCATGCAGGAAAACCAATTGAGTACATCAAGTAAAACTTTTCTAGCCAATGATCATGAAATCATGAAGTCATATAATCATGTAGGGCAATTTATAGTAAAGCATTATTTTTAACCCATAAAGGAAACTAGTTTATAATTCTCTATAAGGATAAACCCTAACATGAAATGTAAAATGCACCAACTTGTCACAATTTAAAGTTAACAATTTGTATTTAAAATTAACATCATGTAATTATCAATTATAGTCCAAGGAGTTGATCTCGTTGTCATATTAAACCATGGATCTTTATAAGAATCTTTTAAAATCATAAGAATATCCATAAATATTACTTTAATAACTCCGAGATTTGAAAAAACATGAAACTATCATATGAAATATTAAATTCTCTAAAATCAATATGTTGAAGAATACTTACAAGTTACAAATGGGCTTGAAATCCTTTTCCAATTTTTTCCTACAATTTTCCTTCAATTTCTTCTTCTTTTCCTCTTCCTTTCTGTTTATTTATTTTTGATCAAATTCCTTTATTTTTATAATTCTCTCTCCATCTCTCTCTCTAATTTTTATATCTCTGCTCCGGTAACACATATATTGCTTTTGTATCCATATTCGGTTTAATATACAATCTTTTATGCCATGTACGAATATAATTTTTACGCTTTTAGATAGTAATTATTTACTATTTATTTATGTTATTTGAAGATGGATTTCAAGAGACAAGAAAATGCTTGTAATCTATTAGTGTTTTTTTTTCCATCCATGGCTTATTTGAGCAGTTGCCCCAAATCAATTTTTGGCTGCGTTGTAATTTTTGCTAAGAAAATAGAGTCATTTGTAAATTTCCCAATTAAACAAATCCTATTCTTGTTCTAGTGAAAGTGGAGATTGTTATTTGCAAAATAAATCTAAGGCAGGGGATGAAATTTTGTGGGCAAGCAAAGACAAAAGAAACTTGATATGGGAATCTTTTCCAATAGGTCTTTATATATAATTATTCTTTCAACACTAAAAACTCTTTATCTTGTTTTGTTTTCTATCTGTTTAATATCCCGAGTTAAAATAATGAACATATTGACTCTCAGGAATCTTATTTCATAAAACAATTCAAAATTTAGGTTTTGCTTTTGAAAGTTCAGTTGCGTGAACATCATACAGTACTTGCTCTATATTTCATCTTGATTGTTCCTAGTAGTTTTAGATGAAGATGAAGTGAAAATATTGCTTTATATATATCTGCTTATGAAGAAATATATAATTTTCCGTGTGTTTAAATAATACAATTGCAATTGTTAGCAAAATAGCGCTCGCTCGCTCGCTCGCTCGCTCTGAGTAAAGGTTTTACAGCAATGGTAGAAAATTATCAATAAATGTAGGATACATCAAATATTTTTCAACTTCTTTATTATTCTAAAACCTGCTAGATCAAAATCCGAAAGAAAAAAAACATTGATGATGCTCAGTATTGGGAACTCCCCAGATCATCACACGTGGCAAATGACGTGTCCCAAGGCACACGGAAACAGGGCAAGCACCAGATATTGTGGGCGTCCCCCGGGCTATCGCCCCGCTGCCTGGATCCAACCTCCGAGGATGCCCTAAAGATTTCTGTGCTCGTCATGTAAATGACCATTGGCTCGCCTCCGAGCCCTCGTACACGCCGATCTCCTCGGCCTTTCGCCTCCGAGCTATCACATAACCGAACTAGCTTGGCCTCCCGCCCACTTTTAGGCCTCTCGCCGAGCTAGACCTCCTCGGTTCTGTCTAGTGACCTAGAACGCAGATCACAGACGCCTCCGCCACGGCTCTGCGAATCTCGCCAGACGCGAGATATCCGCCGTCCCACGATCCCGCATTCCACGCCGTCGCGTTCCCCCATTAACGAGCGTATCTCGTCATTAATAGGGGATCCCGTCATTCACGTAGGAGTAACTCCAGGGACGTAATGGCCAGCGTGAATCTCGCGCCAGCTAGCCCATGGCGACCGCTATATAAATCCCTCTCTCGGACGACTCAGATAAGACAATTTTACTCCAATAGGCTGCTACTTTGCCAAAATACCTCAGCTCACTTGATCGTCGGAGGGTCCACGGTGGTATAACCACCCCGGGACTTCTTTGCAGGTAACTCGGCTTCATTCCAAATCAATCCCACTGAGATCCACATGCTCCAGGAGGCAGCCCTCAAACCCAATCTCAGTCGTTCATTAACACTCGCAACTTGATCGACGGAGGACAACATCAGAAGGAGATCCAGATCTCCATCAGTTGGCGCCGTCTGTAGGAACTGAAGGTTCCACTCATCGAAAGTTGATCTTCCAATCTCGAACTCATGGCGAGTGATCACCGCGATGACCCAAGCACAAGCCGCCGTCCTCCCTACAACGGAAGCGCGGACGGATCCTCTCCTCCCCCTAACGTCGTTCACGCCCTGTCTGTTCGGATCGACATGCTCACGTCCATTGTGGATGCCCTTGTCCGTGTCCAAACAGCTGGATAAGCCCCCTAGGTCGCCGCTCCCCCACCTCGGGATCGCGACCTCCGCAGAGGGGGAGATGACATTGCCCACGCTGGCACGACCAAATAGCGTCTCGCTATATCCACCGGCCACAGGTCCCCCAGGTGACCAATTCAATGACCTGCTGGGCACCTCACAGCTCCACGCCGAGGTCTCGTGAAAGAGCACCCCGCCCCGAGGCCCATCGCGCTCCTGTCCCTCCCGAGGACAATTACCGTATTGATAACACCGTTTGTTAGATTGTCTACCTTAGATAGGCAAGCACCCACATTCTCCGTCTCCCTGAGACTCAAGAGAATTGGTCCCGCTTAAATCTATATTTACTAGAGTCCTTACTGTAAATTAGTATAACTTGAGGGTTTTTTTTGTAAAAATAGTTTTGATATATTTTCAAAATACACCTCAAGTTTTTTATTATCGTCTTTAGAGTTTTCATAGATGTATATTTTATGAAAGTGAAATTTCTAGTGAGTAGAACCTAGTTTTCGTAGTATATAGTATTTTATTAAAATATCGGTATTGTTTTGTATTTGGATGGTATTTTCATGTAATGGTGATTCCTTTGGTTTAGAAAATTTGGAATATTTATATAATATAATTAAAATAGATATTTTGATAATAATTATATATATATATTATTTAATAAAAATAAATTTTATTTATTTTTATAGAAATCTCATTTTCTAAAGAAAAATGTATTAAAAATTCCATCGATATCGAATGCTTCTTTCGGAGGTCTGCATCTCGCTCTACTAAGCCTGAGAATGTGCGATAATCCATATCATCCCGAATGGGGTCCCCAAAAGTGGGCTGTAGAGGCGCAATTGCAAGGAATTGATTAATACACTTTTTAAAAAAATGGTTTTGCAAGTTTGATGGTATTTATTTGTAATATCGTATTATCCCATAACCATATTCCCAAAATTTCATCGTGCTATATTAAAGAAGTGTGTTTTGAGAGGTAGGTCATTACCTCGTGAGTTATCTAAAGGTAATACAAGAATTATGTGAATTATGGCGAAATGTAAAGTATGTGGTATTTTACCGTAAAAATACAATAAAAATTGCATAAAAGATTCTTTTGAGATGAAACTTATTTTAATGTGTTTGTTAATATTTGTTAAACATTATATGAGAGTATGGTATTTTATTGATTAAGAAAAAATAGAATTTTAAAGAAAAACCGAATCGGAAGTCGGATTAACTCCGCTTCCGTCGGGTTTTAGAAATGAGACCTTTTAGAATAGAAGAAGAGAGGGGGAGAGGGGACTTACTGGTTAGAGAACAAAAGAAGAGAGAATAGAGAAGAGAGAGGGGAAACTAAGAAAAGTGTCGGGGCGTCGTTTCGTTGCCGGAATCTTCTCGGAACTTCGCCCTTTGCTAACTCCACTTGCACACTATAAGGACTTGAAATTTTTTTAGAGTTTTTGTAATGAAATTTTGAGTGAGGAGGGGTGAAATGGAGTGTGGTATTTATAGGAAAAATTAGTGTTTTTGGGTAATGAAGATTGAATTAAAATGCATTAAAATTTTGGTTCAATGCCATTTTTTAATTCACTGTTTATTTTTAATAAAAACAAACAGTACAGGGGTTAAGGGAGGAGGCCAAGGGACTAGGGTTAGCAATATGGAGCATTCCCTACAGAGGGGGGCCGGCGACACCGGGGAAAGGGGAAATCTCGCCGGCCCATTCCCGGCGAGGAGTGCTTGGATCGTCGCCACGTGTCCCTGTATGTGTGTGCAACATTTTCCACATGTTTGTTTATTCTGTGTCTTTTCGTTTTACGTGTTGTGCACGTGCAAACCCTTAGGTTTCTAAAAGATTAAAAGAAAATTTAATAAAAAATAATATGTGGCCGATAGGATTCGATCACAAGGGCTACATCACAGCAGTGTAAGGCTTTACCAATGAGTTACAAGTGCTTTCTTGCTGTTCAAAAGCAAATCAAATTTATAACTTGTGCTCATGCTTAGGTGTTCCTTTATATATTTTGAAAAAATTCGTACAGAAAGTTTAGGCTTGTTACATTCTACCCTCATTTTACAAATTTCGTTCTCGAAATTTGTAGAAGGAAAGTGTAACGGATTTAAAACAATTTGGTGATAGAACTATTGATAGTGCATGAAAAATATGTAGAAGAACGAAAGAATGCGAAATTTTTGGTAAGATATGAGGGAATTACCAGGGTTACCTTGTTCTACAGTCTCGGCTTCTACGGCTGCTAATGTGAAAGCCTGTCGCCGGGGTACATTCCTCCTAGCTGGAGGCACATTTCTCTGTCCTTGGGGCATATTTCTCTGCCCTCGATGCATGTTCCTCAGTGCTTGATGGAATTGGTGATTAGGCTGTGCAGGAGGTGGAGCTGGGAGTGCAAGACGATGTGCAGGAGCCTGGATAGCTGGCCACTGCGGATAAGTGTTGTGAGTTGGAACTGTGTTGCGTCTATAAGGACATGTTCTAATTCCATGATTGGATACGCCACACACTAATCACATGTCTTTTGCGCGCCTACAGTCCTTCCACAGGTGTCCATCTCTCTTGCAATAGAAGCAAAAATCTGGACTTGGCTGGTTATCTATTACTTCCAGTCTCCTCGGTTCAACAGTTGGTCTTGAAGAGGCTCCTCCTGCCATCTGGGTGGCAGGGCGCTTCACTACGGCAGATTAAGGTCTACCCTTCCTCTTCACTACTGCCTCGTATCTTCGGACAGCCTTCAAAGCTAAATCATGGGTTGGGAAATCACCTGTAGCTAAGGCAGCTTGGATTTCCTGGTCCAACCCTTGCTGAAATCGTCTGGACCTGATCTCAGCAGTCGGTATGAGATGGGCCGCAAACCTGTTACGGTGTTGTGTTAGCTGTGTAGTATGCGATATAAAAATAGAACATTGAGACATATCTTATCTGCTGAGCATGGTAAACTCAGTATCATGCTCATCTACTGACTTGGTCCACATCGAGCCCTGTTGTAGATGAATAAATTGCTGCTCCATGTCGAATCGGGCAGTCTCTGGGAAGTATTTCGTGTCGAACATGTCGCGAAAAGTCCTCCATTCGATAGGTTGCTCAATACGGCTTTCTTCCGCCTTCCACCAAACTCGGGCATTGTTAGTGAGCTGCAGCTTCGCAACTCGAACCCAAGCGATCTCTGGCACTTGTGCCGCTGTCAGGTCATCTTCAATAGTCTGAGCCCATTCCTCAGCTTCCACAGGGCTCTCTGTCACGACGCAAAATAGCACGTGACTGGCACTTGAATCATGTGAAGTCTATAGGACCCCACCTAATTCAAGTAAGCCAAAAGCCTAGAAATCTAAACCATTTTAAAGAGAAAGTGAAGGAAAATTTGTTTTAAAGCAAATGGTTTTAATAAAATAATCCGTAGTAAGCATTTTTAAAACATCAAGTCTTTTCCAAAAATTTCGGCAGAGCTTCCTTTGTAAATACTGGCCCCAAACGGGTACAAACATGAATAATATACATGATGAATAAAGACATCCCCAAGCGGAAGCTATCTCTTCGCCAATTAGCGGATACAACTACGCAAGCAATATAATATACAATGCCGAAAGGCGAGGATCAAAACTCAGAATGAAATCCAACATCATCAAGGAAACCAGAAAACCGTAATAATACATGCGCACGACTCTAAGGTCGAAAGAATATATACTGGTCTTCTAAGTCTATAAAATATACAAGTCTGGTTGATGGAGTTTACTAGATTCAACAGAATGAAAATAAAATACAATGATGGTCACGATGCAAATGAACCCACCTACCAAGCAATCACCCAGAAGGAAGCAGTGTGCCAGCAAGCCGCAATGAAACCTGTACGACAAAACCTGCAAGAAACTGTAGCACAACGGGGGTGAGTTTCCAACTCGTGAGTAGAAAACATCACCGAGAAAAAATCGCATGTATGACTCTATCCTAGGTCATACAATAATATATCCTCAATATATAACCTGAAGTATCTAAATAATGGCAAGGGTAAACATCTATACATAAGTGTAATACCAAGTGCTCGTGCCAGTGTCTCAGGTAGCAACATAATACATATATGATGTATGAATATATGAAAACAGAATGCAACTGAATGAGAAAATTGTTTTCATATCTCAGTGAGATTTCTGTATTAAAATTTAAGTATCATCAATGAAATCAACAGAGAATCCGTGTCAAGTATCGACACAAAACATATATCCCAATATCTCAATATCTCGGGCTCCGGCAATCCGGACTGGCCCCGGGCTCCAGCAATCTGGACTGGCCCAAATCATCATATCTCACGACTACGTCGGTATCCTCCGGATATCCGCCGCGTCATAAATAACCGGTCGGTAGTGCTCCCCTGCCAGGCTCAACACCATTATCTGCGACCATCTTGCCCCGGGGTACCGCACCGGGTCCACCATGCACCCGCAGACGGTTCCTCCTTCTCATCGAATCGGGTGTAGGATATCGCTCAAGAGCCGAGAAAACTCATGGTGGACACCTCTCAAATCATATCACGAGAAAACCGCAATTTTCCATCTTTAAAATGATAATAAGTTTATAAAATCTTTGCGGTTTCTCCAAATCCAGAAATCTCATGGAATTCCGAAATCCAAATCTCAAGAGTAAATAACGGTGAATTACCGGCATAAAGCTCCATAATATTGCATGAGAAATGAATATATGAATGCATCTAATATCAAGTAAGGAATGCAATAATTAAACTAGCATATAAAAGCCATAACATATTGGAACTATCAGCTAGCAAGTTATGTCAATGAAGTAATACTTCTAAAGTGTACGTGTCATGGCAATTACCGATGATGATGTGTGTGAGCCGGTAAGCAAGTGTACGTGGAGCATACGCATCATCGGTAATGGTGCCGGTGTCCTGACAGCATGGGTTCATAGTAACTAAAGAAAACACATTTATAAGCATGCGATAGTAAACGCAACATTGGAGAATATACATTTCTAAGTACGAGTCATACAATTTTGGCATTTCAAATATCATGAATCGTGGTTTTTAGAAAATAGGGTCTATCTTTAAAATACCCACGATTCGTCAGTTTTTAAAAATAAGTATGACTCGAGCCCAGTCTAACATCTACCTGATAAACTACAAGACTAAACTAAGAGACTAATCGAAAGGGTAAGGAAATCCACCTAAGTCTGAGTCGATATATATATCTAGTAGTCGGTGATCCCGCCTCAATAGCGTCACGTATGATAAAATATATAATACGACATCCTCGAGTGGAGAGTACGGATCAATCATCATATTTATTCTTCGTACGGTAAGATCCATCGTACGGCATCCCAAATCGGGATACGGGTCAATTATCATATTTATCTCATTATTTATCTGGTATCATTATTATCATATCCTGAATTAGGGGTACTGATCTAAGTCTAGTATATTCCAATACCATCATCCATATATAACCGCGTGTGTATGAAAACATATCGCCCATCGATCCGCTATAATATCATGTTGTGTCTCATCACACGACCTAAATACATCACCGATCGCATGGCATCATGCCCAATCATATCGACTCATCTCCAAGTATCATATACTATCCTTATCATCCGTGTATATGTACACACACACACACACACATATATATATACATACTCACATACATATATGTGTGTGTGTGTGTGTGTGTGTGTGTGTGTGTATCCCCATATACGCACAAGAAAATCAAATGTATGCGTGTGCGTGCGCGTGTGTGCCAATCCTTACTCTATGGTTTCGCGACTAAGAACTAAACTAAGTTACTTTATCTCTAAGCATTCGCGTCTCACACTAACACATATATAAAATATATAAATCGTATTCGCATTCTATCCTACGAAGTGCGGGGGTGCTATACGCCATCTACCCGACTTCCCCCGTAGATATATATCCACTCACCTTGATCCTTGCTTGCCGAAGTCGATGTCTTCATTCTCTTCCTCGTCGTCCAAAGTCCACGTGAGGGTGCCTACACATATAAACACAAGTATCGTAAACCGAAATCGCTCACGAAAATCAAAATGGCACACATATCATACGTAGATTAAAACCTATAGTGTACGCATGCAAGAATAATTAACAACTCCTGATATCGACGTATAGACGTCAAGTACCCAAGACAAAACACAAAAACCCACAATTCAAGTTACTGAAAACCACGAAACCAAAACAGCAACTTTGAAAACTTGCTCCAGATTTTGTTTCAGGTGAAATTAGCCAATTTTGCATATGTGGAGGGTCTAGTTTACTGAAAATGGAGCCATGGACCAAATACGAAGCCATTCACCCCTAACCTAGGCGCAATTTGCGGCTAGAAAGAGTTTATTTGCGGCCAGAAAATGGAGTGGGGGTCGCAGGTTTTGGGGTTAGCTTCTAAGTTGCCTACACACCTCTCTGTAATCGCTAAATATTTTTCAGGTCCCCCGGGTCATAGCAGATCTCTAAAACACATCACAATTTCCACAAATTTCTGATATCGGGGATTCTATGTTCATGTTTTAGGTTTTAATCTTTGGTTTTGTCCAGAATTCTAACACTAAAGGGGTTTAAGATCACTACTAAACCTTAACTGCACCATTCCAATTCAAATCAAACCCTAATCTCAACTTGGAATTTTCCAAGTTCACTAAACCTCACTTAAACAAATTCTAAACTAAATTAGAAGCTAAAGTAAATGAATTGCTACACTAATGGTGAAAGAATTATCTCATTTGGCAACTCAAGAATTTTCTTGAGTTGCCCCAAGTGCTCAAAATCCAAACTTTCTTGGTTCCCCATACTTGTAGTGAGCTTGTGCATGCTTTTAATGAAGGAAATGAAGTGTTTTGGTGTATTTTTATGGTGTTGTGAGGGGTAGAGGTGGTGGAGGGAAGAGGGCAGCCAAGTGAAGAAAGAGGAGAGAAATGAAGAAGAAACACAAGTGATGAAATAATGGGTGCCATGGTCAAAGACCCCATATCTCTCTCCCTCTTCTCTCTCTTGCCCATACCCTTTATTTTATTATTTTTCCTTTATCTTTTCTTTTTTCTTTTTAAAACCCAAAAAACAATTAAAAAATCATATACATATAAAAGAACACAAGATGCCATGGTTTAAAATGAAACAAGTTTTGTTACATGTCATGATGCAAAAATCAAGCTTAATGCAAAATTAGCGAAAATTAATCGATTTTAGCATTAACATAGAATAAAATTAATTATATAAAAATTCTAAGAATACTCCATTCTTATAATCTCTTTCAAAAACAATAATTAACATAAATTTTCAAATATTTCCCAATTTATTGGTATTTAATTATACTATAACATTAAAAAAAATCTCCATTCATTAAAATATTCTTAATATTTATTATTTTAATTATTTAATTTCCCAAAAATAATATTTTATTTTTCTGAAATGTTATACTCTCTTTTCCCGAGAATTGCTTGGGGTGTAAAGCTCGAAATTGCTTTACCCCAGGTGCTTCCGCTTCTGTGCGGTTCATCAAAATAGCAGTCTGCTGCCGCTGTCCCTCCAGGAGGCTGCGGATTGCCTCAAGCAGTACCTTCTGCTCATTGATCGGAGCAGCGACGGTAGGTGTAAACGGTAGAGGTGGTGGAGTATTGTTGAAGTTGGTGCTGGTGTTGTTTGGGGAATCCATAACCTTGAAAGAAAAATTTGGGTTAGGATATATTCAAATATATATATGAAATTAGAAGATTCAAGAAATATGTAAATAATGTTTTTAGTTGCTGATTCTTGTGTCATATTGCTTAGGATTTCATGCAGAATTGACCCGCATATCCATGCAGAGCTGACCTGCATGGTAAGGTTCCATGCAGCACTGACCTGCATGGGACGCCAACAAAACCCGTCACGCCCCGCTTCCCGGTGTACAGGGAGGGGCGCGGCGCGGCTTGCTACGTATTTACTCAGAAGTAAATACGCTACGCGTATCTAAGCAATATAAAGTAAAATGTACACAAGAGATATGAATGTAAATGAACAGCAACTTTTATTTATTAACAATTTTTTATAAGTACAACTGGAAATGTAAATATATGAATGGAAAGCAATGTCTAAATAATGGCATGAACTGAAATGAAAATATATAAAAGTAAAGTTGGTGCTCAGGATCTTCTATGAACTACTCCAAGTGCTCATGGCCGGTCTCGATCTCCTCAGAGTCGGGTCCTCCTGACAACATTCCAAAGAAGAAGAGAAATAGGAATGTCATCAGCGAACAATCGCTCGGTAAGTCCCAAAGAAAGAGAGAAGTGGAATAGACAGAAAGAGAGTATGACTAGTAATGTTTAATTTAATGTTAACGCAGTTGTTTGTATCTTGGTACATAATATGTCAGTGTATACCATTGAAGTCGAAAATTGCACCCCGGTTGACCAAGTCAAAGTCAAATTCAACCCCAATCCAAGTGGGCTCATGCCCAGGTTGAGTCCGAACATGAAGCGGCCGACCCTCCCCCATGCCAAAATGAAATCATGTAATAAATAATTTTTATGTAATTTTTTATGCATGAATGTAAACAAAATGGGCATAAAGCCAAATTTTTGTAAACCCGTGGCTTATATGCAAAAAGAAATAGCACATGAGACATGTGATGGGCAAAATGCCATTTTGTAAAGCCCAAGGGGCTATATGTAAATATGTAAGCCTATATAAAGCAACATGATGATGAATAAAGTATAGACTTTTTCATTCCCTCAAAAAATCTGGGGTTTGTGCCTCTTTTTCCTTCTTCAAGGTTCTAAAACCTTCTTCTTTCTTTCTTTTGAATTAAATCAAGAGTTTACTCTTTTTTTTCCAAAACTAAATAGTTTTTCATCACAAAATCCACAAAGGGGAACTTGGATCTGCCATTACATCTTAAAAAGAAGAGATTTTTAAGTCTTACCCCCTTTCTCCAAGATCCGGTCAAACGACAGGAAGAAGAAGGAGACCCATCTCCAGAAACCCCACTTTGGGGAAGATTTAGGGCTCAAGAGGAGAAGCCCCTTCATCAGCTTCAAAATATCCTAGGAGTTATACTCCTCACACACACACACACACACACACACACACACACAAAATAATAAGTGTTCCTTTCTGGGAGTACAACTCCCATTGCAGGGACCGAGTCCCTTTTGCTTCCCGAGCGCCCACGTGCCTGGCACGTGAGGCACTAGCGCCCAAAGCGCTAACGCCCTTACGCTCAGAGCGCTAGCGCCCGAGCGCCCACATGCCTGGCACGTGGGGCGCTAGCGCACTTGCGTTCAGAGCGCTAGCGTCCGAGCGCCCACTTGCCTGGCACGTGCGGCGCTAGTGCTTTTACGCTCAGAGCGCGAGCGCCTACGTGCCTGGCACGTGGGGTGCTAGCGCTCAAAACGCTAGCGCCCTTACGCTCCAAGTGCTAGCGCCCGAGCACCCACGTGCCTGACACGTGGGGCGCTAGCGCCCTTACGCTCAAAGCGCTAGCACCCAAAGCGCTGGCGCTTTTTCCCACGCATCCTTTGGATGCCCTTTCCCTTTTATATATATATATATATGTATATATATATACACACACATATACTCCACACTAAAAACATCTCTCCCGTTAGAAAAAATTTCTAACGGGGCGCTGCCCCGCACCCCGCAAGGGGGCTGCTAGCCCCCTTGACCCCCAACCCGCTATCCGGGTAGCGGGACCCCCGTAAAAACTCTGCGGGGCCCCCAATATATCCAAAACCCCTTTTAAAACACAACACACGCACACTGCACATTAAGTTCGCATGACCAGTTTAACCCGTTAATCGGAGGTTATCTCGCTCCAAAGGCAAGGGGTAATTAACGGCCGTTTAGTCCGCGGTTGCCGGAGATTCGGATCCCCACAATCAACAAACCCCTGCCTACCCTAGGCAGGGGGAATCTGTACTGCGCCTGACAAGCGCGCGCGTATTCCCATCTCAATGGGGTGACAAAAACACCCTACATATACGAGAGGAGTCCAACTTACACCGTGGACTTTGGTAACCCGTAGTACAAGGCTCCGTCGAAAATACCACGGAACAACGGCATGGATGTAATTACTTCTTAAGTGACCACCTCGTGCCATCTTTAACATGTTCCGTATCAGTCTACCATTTTATAAACCCCGTAGTGTCTTATAATATTGATTGTATTGATTGTACTGATGGTATTGTATTGTCTTGTAATAAATGGAAGACTTGCCGAAACCATGATATCAGTAAATGGAATGGATATAAATGGATAGTCATGCAGACGGAGTATATCCATGGTTCGGTTCGATCAATATAGATTGATATAGATTGAATAGACGGATTCATAGATTCATATTGTATTGTAGTTTATACTTGAATCATATTCAAGTCAGATTGAGACTCAGTCTGAGTCAGACACTTGAAAAAGAAATTGAAGTCTTGAATGTATTGGAGTTATCGGTAACTGCTGCACATGAATGACAGGATTTGTATCTTTTTCCAAGACAATTACCGTATTGATAACACCGTTTGTTAGATTGTCTATCTTAGAAAGGCAAACACCCACATTCTCCGGCTATCTGAGGCTCAAGAGAATTGGTCCCGCTTAAACCTATATTTACTAAGGTCCTTACTGTAAATTAGTATAACTTGAGGGAGTTTTATGGAAAAATAGTTTTGATATATTTTCAAAATACATCTCAAGTATTTTATTATCGTCTTTAGGGTTTTCATAGATGTATATTTTATGAAAGTGAAATTTCTAGTAAGTAGAACCTAGTTTTCATAGTATATGGTATTTTATTGAAATATCGGTATTGTTTTGTATTTGGATGGTATTTTCGTATAATGGTGATTTCTTTGGTTTAGAAAACTTGGAATATTTATATAATATAATTAAAATAGATATTTTTATAATAGTTATATATATATATATATATTTAATAAAAATAAATTTTATTTATTTTTTGTAGAAATTTCATTTTCTAAAGAAAAATGCATTAAAAATTCCATCGAGATTGAATGCTCCTTTCGGAGGTCTGCATCTCGCTCTACTAGGCCTGAGGATGTGCGATAATCTGCACCATCCCGAACAGGGTCCCCAAAAGTGGGTTGTAGAGGCGCAATTGTAAGAAATTGATTAATACACTTTTTAAAGAAATGGTTTTGCAAGTTTGATGGTATTTATTTGTAATATCGTATTATCCCATAACTATATTCCCAAAATTTCATCATGCTATGTCAAAGATGTGTGTTTTAATGAGGTAGGTCATTACCTCATGAGTTATCTAAAGGTAATACAAGTATTATGTGAATTATGGCAAAATGTAAAGTATGTGGTATTTTACCGTAAAAATACAATAATAATTGCATAAAAGATTCTTTTGAGATGAAACTTATTTTAATGTGTTTGTTAATGTTTGTTAAATATTATAGGAGAGTATGGTATTTTATTGATTAAGAAAAATAGAATTTTAAAGAAAAACCGAATCGGAAGTCGGATTAACTCCGCTTTCGTCGGGTTTTAGAAATGAGACTTTTTAGAATAGGAGAAGAGAGGGGGAGAGGGGAAATACTGTCTAGAGAACAAGAGAAGAGAGAGGGGAAACTAAGGAAGGTGTCGGGGCGTCGTTTCGTCGCTGGAATCTTCTTGGAATTTCGCCGGAACTTCACCCTTTGCTAACTCCACTTGCACACTATAAGGACTTGAGAATTTTTGAGAGTTTTTGTAATGAAATTCTGAGTGAGGAGGGGTGAAATGGAGTGTGGTATTTATAGAAAAATCAGGGTTTTGGGGTAATGAAAATTGAATTAAAAATGAATTAAAATTTTGGTTTAATGCTATTTTTTAATTCACTGTTTATTTTTAATAAAAACAAACAGTACAGGGGTTAAGGGGGAGGTTAAGGGACTTGGGTTACCAATATGGAGCATTCCCTACGGAGGGGGGCCGGGGACACCGAGGAAAGGGGAAATCTTACCGGTCCATTCTCGGCGAAGAGTGCTTGGATCGTCGCCACGTGTCCCTGTCTGTGTGTGCAACATTTTCCACATGTTTGTTTATTCTGTGTCTTTTCATTTTACGTGTTGTGCACGTGCAAACCCTTGGGCTTCTAAAATATTAAAAGAAAATTTAATAAAAAATAATTTGTGGCTGATGGGATTCGATCACAGGGGCTACGTCACAACAGTGCAAGGCTTTACCAATGAGCTATAAGTGCTTTCTTGCTGTTCAAAAGCAAATCAAATTTATAAATTGTGCTCATACTTAGGTGTTCCTTTATGTATTTTGAAAAATTCGTAAGGAAAGTTTAGGGTTGTTACACATTGGCTGGTAGTTTACTGCCCACCAACGCCAAGGATCAAAACCCCTCTTCAATAGGCCACCGAGCAGCTTCTCTGCTCGGTCCATCCATAGCTGGTAGTTTACTGCCTACCGATGCCAAGGATCAAAAGCTCTCATCAAGAGGCCACCGAGCAACTTCCCTGCTCGGTCCATCCAAGGCTGGTCGCAAACTACTGTAACACCCGAGCCCAATAATACTATTTCTGTTACTGGTTGAGTGTTTGGCATTGCTCATTTCATTTATCTTGCTTGTTTGGTTTTTATTGCACAATTTTAACCGGTTAAGTCATTCTGCATATAACAAATTTTAGCACCCAAAATAAAATTGAAAATATTCTTCTTGGCCTACTTGACACTCTTAGCCTCGTGGTAGCGTCCGTGCATTGTATTCTCGTCCCGTTCAGTGAAACGGGCGAGTTTGGATGGCTACGTGCACGTGCGTGTGTCCGTTTTGGGAGTATGCTTTTTAATCATAAAACATTTCATTTTAAAATTTGGAACCCGCCTAAAATCCTATTATTTGAATTTCTAATTTTTGGACCCAACCCGGACGCAATTTGGAAATGTTTCATTTGGCGCCAAAATCCCAAATTTTTAATATTATTAAAACCTTCGCATATATTTTTCTAACTAATCTGATATCTTACTGTTCATTACCTATCTTTTAAATCTTTAAGTTAACCATATAATATTTTTACAATCTTTTATATTCTTCTCAATTTATTCTCTCAGCCAATCGCAACCTCCCCTTTAACCCCGTGGGCCCCACTTTCTCTCTCTCTCTCTCCACTTTTTCCTCTCTCTCCCTCTCCCTCATATATTCTCTCGTACTTCTCTTTATCATTTTTCTCTTCTTGCTTCATGTCTCGTTTCTCATTTCTTTTAACTGTTCTTTTGTTGCCGGAATTCCGTCGTGCCGGTGACGTTTCTCGACGTTCCAGCGAGATACCCCGACCCGTGTGGTTCCTTTGTTCGTCGTTTGGGTTCATTCCGTGAACCGTGCGCCGTCGCGAGTTTTCCCCGCCGACGGTTAACGTTCCGTTTTCCCGATTCGCGACCCATCGAGGCAAGTTAATCTTGCTACATACTATATACTTTTATAATCTTCATTTTATAATATTATACATTTGAAAATCTTATAGTTTACATATGAAATGTCGTTGAAAAATCGGATATGACAAATCTGAAATTTACTGTACACCTTATCTTATAAAATTCATTATAAATCATAGAAAAATCATTAGGATACGTTCTTTAGTTCGTTACGAAGCTAATTCAGAATACTATAACTCTATGAAATATTTACTTGCAAAATAAATTGTTTAATTAACGTAAAATGCAAATGAACACGTCTCTAAACTGCTGTCCAGGGAAATTCCAGCAGCAAACTTTCAACTTTGAATATTCATAACTTTTTGTAGGGATAACCTGAGATGTTTATACTTATAAAACTGAAAACCTTATTGAATTATCTTTGTTTTGGTATAAGACACGTCTCTTTTGGAGAACGTTTGTTATTTTTAAGCTATTTTACAAATTAGGGTGACGCTGAATTTCTGAACGGAACCTTCTTGTGCATGGTTAATCAATACAGCTTTTATAGTTACTAATCGCTTTGAATATGCTATCCATATTAATATTATTATATAAATATTTATATCACATATTGCTTAGTTGTATATCCCACACTACCATTTTATAGTTTTATAACTCTTCGGATACCCGTTTGCATCCATCGCATTTAAGATAAATATAATTGCATCCATAGATCACATTACTACATAATAATGTGATATTAATACTCCATGTTTAATAAATTGCATCCTAATCAATATTGGAACTATAAATGTAACCCTAATCAATAACTGTGCATCCATATCCTTGAAATTATATCTATTTGCCTATCATATTACATGTTCCAGTTTATTGTTCTAATAGTACTCATGCTTGTTTATTTATACACATGTTTATGTTAGTTTGATTATGAGCACCCACATGACATCTTGTGCTTCCTGACATGACCTGTTACACTTCCTACTTGACATGACATGGTACCGTACACTCTTGACATGACATGACACCCTTATACATTACCCGGTTGACCTGATGTACCATGGCTTTACCTGTTACCTGATCTCATGCCTAATGCCGACAAACCCGACCATCCCTGCTGTCTATCCAGACAGACCTACTCTTACCGGATTTTGTGTTGGCATTAGTCCTTGACTACTGAATACCTGACCTGACATACATAGTTTGGGGGTATGGGGAAATCAAAGGTGAAACCGACTTGTAACTCAACAGTTCGATACATTGTTCTGATCAGTCTTACGGGCTTGGCCAGCTCCGGAGTGTTGTTGCTGACATCATTCATCCATCCTACTACCTTTTACTGCTTAGCGGCACGTCTCGGATTCAGCCCCGAGGATCATGACCGTGGTCCCGGGCACGCACGGGATACTATTGAGTTACATCGACGATTCATCAATTGATTTCAAAGACTATAGAGTAGAAACCTGATAGGACAGTTTAGTTACCACTGCACATTACCCTGCACTGTTATTTCTTAGTACTGCTTTATTCATGTTCATACCTGCATTGCTTATTACCATGTTCATATTATATTGTTGGTTGACATGACGCGCTGACGTCTGGGTTTTGCATGGCCCAGATTCCGTACCACTGTCGACGACCGAGCAGGAGTACTTCAGCCAGCAGGCTGAACTGTGAGTTCTTTAGGGTTTAGTTTATTTATTTCATTTCATTTCCAGATGTGAGCCCGCATTATGGGACGTACTGTTTATTCATTGTATTGGATCATTAGCTTCCGCACTTATTGTTTATTGATTCTTGTTATTATGGATTTGGACATGTATTAGATTAGTTTTTTTATCTTGTTCTTGATATCCTTACAACCGTAATGTGACTGTGGATGGATACTTCCTACCCACAGGTAGCATGGTTGGCTATGTCACGTGCCCAATCTTGCGTACTCTGGGAAGCGGGGCGTGACAACTACCCACCGACGCCAAGGATCAAAAACCCTCTTCAAGAGGCCACCAAGCAGCTTCCATGCTCGGTCCATCCTCGAAGGGTAGCTCCTATCCATATACGCTCAGGATCAAAGCCCTCATCAAGAGGCCACCGAGAAGCTCTCCTGTTTGGTCCATCCTTAGCGGGTAGCTCCTACCCATCCACGCTAGGGATCAAAGCCCTCATCAAGAGGCCACCGAGCAGCTTCCCTGCTCGGTCCATCCTTAGCGGGTAGCTCATACCCATCCACGCTAAGGATCAAAACCCTCATCAAGAGGACACCGAGCATCTTCCCTGCTCGGTCCATCCATGGCTGGTAGCTCAATACCCACCGATGCCAAGGATCAAAAGCCCTCTTCAAGAGGCCACCGAGTAGCTCCCCTGCTCGGTCCATCCATGGTTGGTAGCCCATTACCCACCGATGCCAAGGATCAAAAGCCCTCATCAAGAGGCCACCGAGCAGCCTCCCTGCTCGGTCCATCCTTAACGGGAAATTTCCTACCCGTCTACACTAAGGACCTGAAGCCCTCACCCTCGGCAAACTCCGACCAATCCAAACTAGGCTCTTGTCTAACCTATTCTAAGAGAAGTGGTCGCCAATCCAACTCAAAGTAATAGGCAAAGCTGCACCTTTCTACTCGACGGAGTCTGCTGACGTATTTTATGTGAGCGATCATCACCTTGACTTCGGGGGCACCAGAGCACTGGCCTTTCTATACTTGACAAATAGTGGGCTTTCACTCGATGCGCGATCGCCACCTAAAGGACCGGCCATCGGCCTACGGCCTGACTCATGAGGTGAGGAAAACACCAACAAGATCACACAAGAAAACATTGCCACGAAGAAAAATAAAAAAGCATCTTTATTCACAGTCTGAAAGTCTTTACAAAAATTGCCCGAAGGCTTACAAAAAGGGGGGGCAGGAAGGCTCAGGCCTTGGGACCGGAGAGGATCTCGATCTGCTCTGTGCCGGCGTCGGGAGCCGGAGTGACGGATTTAAGGTCGGCGCTACCTCCAGGAGCTTCAGCGCCGGGAGCCGGGGTGACGGCCTTAGGGTCGGCGCTCCCGCCGGCAGCCGGGCTGACGGCTTTGGGATCAATGCTCCCACCGGGAGCCTTACCTCCAGCACTCCCACCGGGGGCCTCTCCCCCGGCGGCACTTCCGGTGGCATCCCCTTGTGCCTCATCGTCAGAGAGGGGGTACTCGAGCCGAAGCTTTCCATCGGCAAACCCCGGCATCAACGTCTTGACAGCGTCGAGGGCCTGGTGCCAAACGATGATCGAGGCATCGGCAAGGTCGGTATAGAATTGCTCCGACGTCTTGTACCTCTCCACTGCCTTCGCCGCCCGGAGGTCGGCGATCTTCACTGCCTCCTTCGCCGTCTCGGCTTCCCTCTTAAGAGTGTCCCGCGTCTTCTTCATCGTGGCGTTGATCACCCTGGCCTCCTCTAACTTAGCTTCGACGCCCTTTTTGGATTCCTTCAGGAGGCGAATGGACTCTTTGTATTTGGATTTCACCGCCTCCTCGGCGGCCACCCGAGTTTCGAGAGCTGCGACCCTCTCCTTCGCCAGCTGCAGATCGTCCTCCCGCGAGGAAGACTCACCCGCCTTCTGCATCGCCGGGGCAATTTCCTCGTGCTCCATGTTGGCAATGAAGGCCCAATGTTGGAGGACCTGAGAAGATAAAAGGAAGGGTTAAAAAGCATCTGATCCAAGAAAAAAACGCTTGACGAAAACCTCAACGGAAAACAGACACTGACCTGTACCGCCACCTGAGCAATGGCGGCGACTTGGACCTCGAGGGTGTCCCGGGTAATTTTGCCCTTGGCCGATCTCTCCATCTCCGAAAATAAGCTATCGGCGATAGAAAGCCCCGAGGACACCTTAAAGCAGACACCCTCCTCCTGCACGAAGATCGGGGAGGACGGAGGCCGAGATACCGTCCTCTTGTACCTCTTTAGGGGGACCTCGAGGGGGCGGCCTCATCCTCTACCTCCCTCGCCCGGGGCTCCGGTTCCCGAGCATGCTTGCAGCTCTCCCCGCGGCTGACTTCCGAAGCTCAGGGCGTGGAGGAAGGCCCAGTGCGGCTGCCTTCGGGGTCGGGCTCGAGCCAGGGCGTGACGAGCTAGCGCCCCTCCGTCTTCCTCCCCTTCTTAACGGCCATGGCAGCCAGGAATTTAGATTGATCCATTTGCTCTGCAAAAAGGAAAACACACAAAGGGAGTTAGTGATGCTGAAAAGGACGAAAGAAAAATATGCAAGTCTAGACAGATCGGCTAAGCTCCTGACTTCCCCACGAATCAAGCGGGGCTGAGCCCGGCCCGACTGAGGGCCTGCTCGGAAAGCAAAACATTGGCGCGTTGGAGCGGCTCCCACATCGACACCGCCCTCGCCTCAGGAGAGGACGACCGCTTCACCCGTAGGTAGTCGGTCATATGCCACTGTATAGGCACAGACCAATCCTCGCCCTTGGGTGGCCCGACGAATACGAACTTCTCCTTCCATTCGTGGATGGAAGAAAGAACTATCACGACCCCTGACCCAGCCGTCCCTCCCCTGCGTTTTCTAAAGGAAACATACACCCAGCTCGACTCGTCCTTACGGGTGCCGGGATGATTTTTATAACAAAGAGAAGAGAGGAGAAGGGTCAAGCTGAAGGGGATTTCATCAAGTCTCAACCGGACCAGGAACCCGAGGAGAATTCTCCATGAGTTCGGCACTAGCTGGCCCGGGGCTAGTTGGAAACAATGTAGCGCCCCGCATACCTCGGGGGAAAAGGGTAGAAGCATTCCATCCCAGAACGCTTCCAGATATAAGGCGATCTCCTTGCCCTACACCTGATCTGCCCTCTCGTCCGCCCTAACCAAACGAAGCGAATAGCTAGGGGAATGTGGAAACGAGCCCGAATCGTAGTGAGCTCGCCCACATTCCTTAGGAGGGAGGGCGCATTACGAGCATTCCTGATGCGCACTTTGGGGACCCTTCCTATCGCCTGATCACGAGCAGCGCGGGTAACCCTAACTCTATCAGGAGAATCCGACTCGGACGGGGAAGAGGAGGAGGCAGAAGAAGACTCCCTATACTCTACCCTAACTATCTCAACTGACTCCTCAGAGAAGACATCTAACCTGATTCAAAGAAGGAGTCCTCCGAGGAAAGAGCGCGAGAGATCCGACCTAAAGGAAAGAGCGCTGAGCTATCTCTCGCAGCGATGAGGAAATGATGGCGAAAGTGTGGACCCTGGGGGGTCCCACCTCTATTTATAGTACTCTGGCAACGCATCCAACGGCGCACATCGTTTCCGCTCGCCAACTGTCGATGCTCCACATGTCGCGCTGCCATTGGAGACGTCCCTTCGAGCACAGATGACGGCGGCGACCCGTCACATCAGCCAACCGGCGTCGGACACGTGGCCTGCGCCTCAACGAACGTACGATCGAATCGGCGCTCCCTCTTGAATGCACGATCTCTTCTCTGATCTGCTGACGTCATCAACGGATACGCCTAATCGCCTCGGAAATCCGTGCTGACGGGGTCTTCAACTACTAGCTTAGCCCGGGTGACCGGTGTCATGCCCCGCTTCTTAAAATACGGAAAACGAGGGATGACTAGGCCAGCTATGCTCCTACGGTCAAGGAATAATCCCGCCGTAGTCACACTTCGGTTTCTAGCATTACATGGTAATCAGTAAACAAAGCACAACAGTAAAGGAAATGCATCACTAAATTATTGCATCGAATTTTCATTGTTCATAATTCAAAAATAAACAGGAAAGAACTACTAACCGAGTTCGAATACAAGATCTCTAGGGAAAACAGAAACGAAGAAAAAGGTACTCCAGACTAGATCTCCGTCAGCTCGAAAGGTAAATCCGACTCCTGTGCTGGTTCTTCCTCGAGGTCTGAGCATGCACACTCAGGTCGTCAGAGCGACGTAATAGAAATTTTTATATTAATGACATGAAACATGCAAATACGATAATAACAGTGAAAGTAAAAAGCTGATAATCGCTATGTCACTAAATGCTGCAAAGTATTATCTGTGTCCCTATCAGTCTTTAGGTCATGTTTGAAATCGTATAGTGGAAAGGAGAATCATGTTTAACAGGAGTCTCGTACATACCCGAGACAACGGCCCACACGCCCGGGACATAACCCTGTCAGCCGGATCGCTAGATCCTACCTAATATATATAAGAATCACTGTTCGAATGATCATCTCTAAAACACGGTCCCGCTAAATACGATACTCTTTCCACTTCGATTTCCCCTTTTTCCCCAGGTTTACACTATTGATGATTATGATTTAGTCGTGTACAAGTATGCACCAATAGCACGGTTTTATCACTGTTCACTGTATTAATCACTGTCACGAATCATTCACTTTTCCATTGGCGTACTTGACACTCCTAAACTAATATCATTCACGCATGATAATGCAATGTCCACTGAATAATAACGCGCATTAATACTATGTATATGGCAATTGGGTAAGGTATGTATATCTATGCAATTAACAAGTCATGTGTGTTATGCACGTCATAAACTTACAAAAATTGGAGTAATTCATATGTTCAAAATTCAGTGAAACGTTACAAATACGGTAACAAGTACACTCTGTCAGAAGTTCAGCAAAATTTGTTTCAGCATAATCAGATTTCTGGTATTCAAGTTACAGCCGTTTCAATTTAAGTGCTCGCTGCAGGAAATTCAGTTTCTGAACTGAACGTCCGTTTCGCGGCACAATTTTCACCCAGTTAGGATCAGAATTTAGCGACGCTACAGTTAAATGAAAATTAGGGTTTTCAGTAGGGTTTTCAACGCAATAGATGGATCCTCAATCGCATCTTTACGTCAGAAGTTATGCACTGTACAACACTAGTGTATCAGTTCTGTTTCTGTTTGGGACTGCTATACGTCCTGATCTTTTAAATTGAAGTTTAAATAATAAACGACGATATAACGGGGTGAAATCACTTGCGTTCTTTATCTAACAGATTTATCTTCAATAAAATGTAGGGTTCCGCAACAAACAAGTTCAGACGACCAGGTAGTGAGCATTACGAGATAGAAACCAACAGCCGGAGTTGCTCTGGACTGCAGTCCAGAGCCGGTCTCCGAACCAATTCTCGTCATAATCTCAGTACAGAAACAATTAAAAACTTGTATAGGGTTACAGTTCGTCGAGTCGGCTTCGATTTGAGCCCTCGAACACATCATTTTAATATGTACACAATTAATTGTAATTTTAACAAATTTCAGGTGCGGGAAATTTCCAGTTTTTACGGGTGTAATTGGGGGTGATCGTTTAAGTCGTTAACAATTGTATTTTCCAGTAAAATTTCTACACAGTGCTCATTGCCACATGGGCCAGAATATGCAATCAAGTTCCGTCAAATTAAATGAAGGTTTTCATTTGGATCTTGCATCAAACACTTATGTCATTTAAGTTTTCATGAATCACAAATATGGAATTAATACGGTTTTGATTTGTAATGGAATTATCTAGTATGTAGCAAGTAGGGTACTTGCCTGGAGACGCTTTGGCGATGCACGGCAGCGGCAACGGCACCAACGCGCGACGAATCGACACAATTTGGATTCACGGCCTTGGCTCGCGTTCAGGTTCGTCGTCGGAGTTGTCCGGGGGTGGCTCGTGCTCGCTGGAAGCGGAGGGGGAAGCTCTGTGGATCTCCGGGGATGTGCTGGGTTCGACGTTGGTCGGCGGTGTCGCTCCGGCGATGGGTAGCAGGGGGTGTTTGGCTGTGGGTTTAGAGAGAGGGGGAGAGAGGTAGTGGGGCTTGGGTTTGTAGTGATGGTGATGATGCTGATGACGTAGGGGTGTCAACGAGGTGGTTCAGGTGTAGTGGGGGCTCGCCGGCGTCGAGTGCAAGGGAGTGGCCGAGATGGGTGTAGAGGCTCGAGCTCGGTGTGCAGGGTTGGGCTCGGTGGTTGAAGGGAGTTGGGTAGCGTAGGGGGCTCTGTTGGTGGAGAGGAGAGAGCGAGGGAGGAAGGGTGAGGGTTGTAGTCGTCGTTGTCGGTGAGGGTCGAGCGGCTGCAGGGAGTATGGGTTCGAAGTTGGGTTTTGGGAGTTTTCGAGAGAGAGAGATTTGAGAAGGAGTTGGAGAGTGAGAGGGAGAGAGGAGTTGGAGATGAGGAGAGGGTGAGGAATCGTGGTCGAGGTCGTAGGGCACGGCGCGGGGCGACGTGGGCGCGAGGGGGAGGCTCGGGGACGTGGGTGTGAAGGAAAAAGAATGGGCGGGAGAAGTTTTTACGTGGGGAAGAAGAAGAAGGCGATAACGGTCGGGTAGGGTTAGGCGGGCGCGGGTTGGGGTGCTGGGCTGGGAAGGGAATGTTGGGCTGGGCCGGGGAAAAAAAAGAGGTTATTTATTTATAGGTTTAAATTTACAAGGAAGGGGAGTGGGCTGAGGAAGGAAATTGGGCCGGGGGGTTTATTAATATTTAGTTTTAATTAATTGCTTAGTTTAGTTGGGCCGGCTGGGTTAATTAAGAAACTTAGGCTGAGGTTTAAAAGATGGAAAATTATATATTTGGTTTTAACTTGGGTTTTGATTAATTTTGTTATGGTTTAGAGAAATTTAAATATTGAAACTTAAGCAACTAATCTTCACACAAGGTAAAAATGCGGGGAAAATGTGATACCATTTGGGGACTTGGGAACTGTAGGAAAAATTTCATAGATGGGAACGGGGATTTACAACCGGTCAGACCACTCTCGACCCGACCCATAAATAGGTCGGGACGAGAGTGGGGGGCTAATGATGTGCTCAGTATTGGGAACTCCCCAGATCATGACACGTGGCAGATGACGTGTCCCGAGGCACACGGATACAGGGCAAGCACCACACATTGGGGGCGTCCCCCGGGCTATCACCCCGATGCCTGGACCCGACCTCCGAGAATGCCCCGAAGATTCCTGTGCTCGCCATGTAAACGACCATTGGCTCGCCTCCGAGCCCTCCTACACGCCGATCTCCTCGGCCTTTCGCCTCCGAGCTATCACAGAACCGAACTAGCTTGGCCTCCCGCCCTCTTTTAGGCCTCTTGCCGAGCTAGGTCTCCTCCGTTCTGTCGAGCGACCTAGAACACAGATCACAGACGCCTTCGCCACGGCTCCGCGAATCTCACCAGACGCGAGATATCCGCTGCCCCACGATCCCGCGTTCCACGCCGTCGCGTTCTCCCATTAACGATTGTATCTCGTCACTAATAGGGGATCCCACCATTCACGCAGGCGTAACGGCCGGCGTGAATCTCGCGCCAGCTAGCTCATAGCGACCGCTATATAAACCCCTCTCTCAGACGACTCAAGTAAGGCTGCCAAAATATCTCGGCTAACTTGATCGTCGGAGGGTCCACGGTGGTACAACCATCCCGAGACTTCTTTGCAGGTAGTTCGGCTTCATTCCAAATCAAGCCCACTGAGATCCACGCTCCAGGAGGCAGCCCTCAAACCCAATCTCAGCCGTTTATCAACACTCGCAACTTAATCGACAGAGGACAATATCTGAAGGAGATACAGACCTCCATCAATCAAAAAATAAAAGAATAAAAAAGAATCTAAGTTCTTTAACATGCCATGAATATTGCAAAAGATATAAACTGCCTCAAGATTTCCACCTAAGGAAAAACTCATAATTTTTCTCTGTGTTTTCAATAATGTAATATTTTCTATTATTATATCTACCGTCCAAAAAAGGGCATATCTATTTGATATAAAATTCTGAAAAATATCTAGAATATTTTTTAAATAACAAAAATGTTCAGTATATACAGGGGAAGGTTTTTCAGCAATGGCAGAAAATTATTTATAAATGTTTCATACATCAAATATTTTTCAAATTTCTTTGTTATTCTAAAGCCTGCTGGATGAAAATGCAAAGGAGAAAATCACAAAATGAAAGGATAAAAAAGAATCTAAGTTCTCAACATGCCAAGAGTATTGCAAAATAAATAAATTGCTCAAGATTTCGACGCAACAAAATACTCACAATTGTTCTGTGTTTTTGCTGCTACATAATGTTTTTTATTGTAGATCATACCGCTCAAAAAAGTACATCTCTGTTTCGTATAAAATTCAGAAAAAATATCTAAATTATTCTTTAAATACAAAAAAGGTCAACTTTTTCCATTTTTCATTTATTGTATTAAGTGAAGAAATCAAGATCGTAATATATTATATCAGTAATCGATTAACTTGGCAATGGGCATATGTCGTGTGTGGTAAATTAGTTGTGATCGTCAAGAATTAATTTTCCAAACTTTCAAGGATCCAACATTTATTTCTAACCAATAAATACTTCTCAGATGGTGAGATGGATCTAGAATGGGAGTTAATTTCAATTATGAAGAAAATAAGGGCCCTAACTAAGATTTTGTCACAATCAAACAAAAAGAGAAGAGAATATTCCCTGCAATATGCTGTCATATAGATTTTATATATTATAATATCATAGATAGATAGATAGAAAGATTGGATTTTGCAAAAAACAATGAAATGTTGGCATGCTAAATGCAAGTTCTCATAAACAAGAAAATGATTAGTGAAACATATTTATATGCATTTCACAGCACATCCGGATTTAAGTAGAAAGTGTTTTGGTATTAATTGGTATTTGTTGTAGAGAAAACATATGATTTGCTTCTTCTATAATGAACCGAGAAAGAATGAGATAGCGGAGTCATCTAATGAGTATTTATTTAAACATCAATGACGTAATCCGATGGAAGACCATTCCAAAGAATGATATAAGATGCAATAATTTTCATAACAACTTTCACAAAGCTTACTTATCCGAAAATTGAATGTAGTGAATCGTCCACGTGCTTAGCCTTGACGGTCTATAATCAAGTGATACAAGAAAATACTATGTAAATTATGATCCTTGTTGAAATTTTTTGATTAATCATCAATCATTTATTAGATAAAGGTGTAATGAAAGTTTCATCCATATTTTACCTATAAAGAAAATATGATATATTTATATTTTTACCCACACATAAAGGTCTCATTAAAAGAAAGTTTATTTCTAAAAAACTACAAAATACTTTGGCTCAATTACGAGAAACTACCAAAAACTTTCATAATTATATAAAACTATCATGCATTGAAAGTTTTGTGGCAGTTTCTTGCAAATGTTACTGAAGTGACGCCTTAGTTATGGTAGTTTTTGAAAATTTTGTAGCACCTTTTTTTAGCATTTGAAAGTTTTGTGGTAAATTCTCGTAGTTTTTGTTAGGATTTTTAGGTCCCAAACAATTTAGAAATCAAACACAGATATTTGAGAAAAAAAGAAAATATAAAAACACAATAAAAAATAAGGAAAATCTTCCAACTTCGCTTTTTTATTCAACTTCAATACAAAATACAAAACTTCTCTTCAACTCTTCTTCTTCTCTACATAAAATACCCTAATCAATTTATATTTATAGGTTTGGACAATGATGCTTAGAGATAAAATTGATTTAGTTAGAGTTTATCTCTAAATAACTAACTAAATTTTATCTCTAAACAAATTTTCAAATATCTTCATAATTAATCTCATTCAACTAACAATTTAAATTTATATCTAGTCTAAATCTAAATCCGTAATTTTCTCTCCTAAAAGATTTGAATTTATGAAAAATCTAAACAATCTTCACCTTGGCATGCATTCAACAAGCGTCTTCTATCTTCTCTTCACAACTTCCATCCACGATATCTTCTGAGCTTTGCACAAAACTCCACCTTGACTTAAGTTTCCTCCATCTTTCGCCAAATTTGTTCTTCCGTACACAGGCTTCCCCACAACTTGATATATGTCATTTGAGATTTTGACTTCTTTCATCACGACACAATTCTTCTTGCGCACCTTCATTACTCCATCTTGAGCAATAATTGTGTAAGCTTTTATATCCAATCTTCCAAGCGAAATTAAATTTCTCTTCAGTTTTGGGTCATACATACCTGACATCATCAAGAATTCTCTGCTTCCCATCGAACATCTTCATCTTCACGGTGTCCCGCCTTTTACTTCTACTTTAGAATTATCCGCTAACGTCACCGTCAGCTTTTTCTTCTTGATTTCATCGAACCGCTTCTTATTTGAACATACCTGAAAGGATGCTTCCGAATCAATATACCACATATCTTCATTCTTGACTTTATCATCACCAGTCATAAGCAAATCGCGCTCTATCTAGACATCGTGGGCCACGTTCGCTTGCTCTTCCTCTCTACGTCTCTTCAGATCGTCTAAGTACTCCATTATCTTGGGGCAATTAGACATATAGTGGCCAATCTTGTTGCAGTAATGACACGTTATCTTCGAAACATCTCTTACAAACTACGATTTCTGATTTCTTCCATCGTTGCTCCATTCCTTCCTCCACTTCGGACCCTTGCAACAAGTGCAGATGAATCAGATGATCTACTTAATAATTTCCTTCTTAATTTTCGTTTAGGAGACAGTTTGTTACTACGCTTATAGAAATAGCTCCGTTAGGAAACAAATTACTCAAAAAAATTACCAGAGTTTTCCAACCGCTCGGAAGGGAATTCAATACGATAAGTGCTTGCATCTCGTTTTCAATCGACATCTTCATGGCTGCAAGTTGATTTACAATGTTCTGAACTTTATTCAAATACTCTGCTATTGAGGAATTTTTCTGGAACTTCAAATTCATCAATTCTTTCATTAGAAAATCCTTGTTCGTAACTGTCTTTCTCTCATAGAGATCTGTCAACTTCTTCCATAACGCCTCTGCCGTCTTATCCGATGACACATGGTGGAACACCGAATGTTCTATCCATCCCTGAATAAGACCCTTCACTTTTCGATCCATCCTTGCCCAATCTTTATCGGACATCTTCTCTAGTTTGGCGTTAATCTCATAAAGAGGCGCATCTAAATCTTTGAGGCACAATATGTCCTCCATCCTTGATTTCCATATCAATCAATTTGTGCTATTCAAACACACCATCTTCATTGCAATTTAAGTTTTCTCCATTTTCGCCGTTTTTCTCTCAACCAAGCTCTAATACCAATTTGTTAGGATTTTTAGGTTCCAAACGATTTAGAAATCAAATACAGATCTTTGAGATGCAAAGAAAATATAAGAACATAATCAAACACAAAGAAAAATCTTCCAACTGCTCTTCTTTATTCAACTTCAATATGAATTACAAAACTTCACAACTTTTCTTCTTCTTCTCTACATAAAATACGCTAATCAATATATATTTATAGGTCTAGACAACCATACTTAGAAATAATATTGATTTAATTAGGATTTATCTCTAAATAACTAACTAAATTTTATTTCTAAACAAATTTTCAAATATCTTCATAATTAATCTTATTCAACTAACAATTTAAATTTAGATCTAATCTAATCTAAATTTAAATTCGTAACTTTCTCTCTTGAAAGATTTGAATGTATGACAAATCTTAATAGTTTTGAAAGCATTTGGTAATTTTTTTTATGATTGAGCCAAATTAGTTGGTCCCTTTTTGGAAATAAAATAAAGGCTTAAATCCAAGAAAAACCAAAACTTTTAGCTAAAATACTAGGAATCTTCAAAAACTTTTAAAATACACAAGAAACTACCACATAACTTT
Source organism: Agapanthus africanus (assembly GCA_030015575.1). NCBI lineage: Eukaryota > Viridiplantae > Streptophyta > Magnoliopsida > Asparagales > Amaryllidaceae > Agapanthus > Agapanthus africanus. The sequence goes on along the minus strand of JASDDO010000028.1, from coordinate 87,688,973 downwards.
CAAAATACACAAGAAACTACCATAAAAACTTTCAAAAACTACGAGAAACCCTCAAAAATCAGATACCAAGTCAGCAATAAATAGCACAAAAATGCATAACATTGAGGTGTATCGTAATTTTGAAACTATATGAGTATTTTAGTTAAAAGTTTTGGGATTTTTTTTGGAATTAAGCCTAAAATAAATATGAACCAATCTCTATAAAATCTAATCCAGACATCCAACTCTTTCTTGAAAGACGAAGTCTTTCCTTCCAACTCTTTACATTTCATATCATAACTAGCAATGCTCCCGCGCAATGCGTGGGCATGAAATCCAAATTTAAGAATAATTATATTAATTTCAAAGTTTATTTTTATATTATTTGTAAGTTGTAATATCTTATATTCATGAACTTCATACGGAAAAATATATGAAAAATTAACTGTCAAATACTTGGGCATTTTTTTTAGATTTTCAATATTTTTCTTACTATAACATACAAAAATCATGAAATTCGTTAAAATTTTAAAAGAATTTTCCGGTTTTTCAATTTTTTGATTATTATAACATATGAGAATCACGTAATGTCCGAAAATCCCAAATTTTTTGTTTAATTCAAATTTCAACATTTTGTACGTTGTATAGTACACAGATATGGTGAAATTTAATAATCTCAAAATTTCTATTTTCCATTATTTTATTTGCCATAATAGAAGAAAATTATGAAGTATTCAAGAATAAATTATTTTTTATTGGTTATTCAATATTTTCTATAATATAACACATGAAAATTTTAAAATTTTCTATTTTCTTTCTTTTTTTTCAATACTATGCATGTTACACTAATTTTTTAAAATCTCAATTTTTCTATTTTGTTTGAATTTTTAAATATTTTGTATCCATAGCACATGATAATCGCAAAATTTACAAAAATCTGAAAATTATTTATTTAGTTCCGAATTTACAATATTTTGCACAAAAACACATGAAAATTGTGTAATTTTTAAGAATCTCAAAAGGTTCGTTTTTTATTCGGATTTTCAATATTTTGTTTGATATATCGCACACGAAAATCGTGATATTTTCAAGAATATCAAAGTTTAATGCTTCTTTCATATTATTGATAATTTCCATGCTATATAGCACATGAAAATTGTGAATTTTTAAAACTAATTTTTTTTTTCAAATTTCCAATATTTTTTAACACGGAAATTTCAAAAATCTCAAAATATTTTTTTATCCCGTTTTTCTACATTTTGCTTGATATATCATTTAAAGATTGTGAACTTTTCAAAAAAAAATTTCATTTCTCGTTATTTTGCTCTTTATAGTACATGAAATTCGCTAAATCTTAACTTTCCTTTTGTTTTTTTCGGTTTTACAATTTTAAATCATGAACTTTTCACAAATTTCCATTTTCTTCTGTTTTAAAATTATTTTGCTTGGTATATAGAGCATGGAAACTGCAAAAAAAAATTTGTATTTTTTAGTTTTTCCAATATTTTTCTTGCTATATAACAAATTAAAATCGCAAAATTTATAGAATTCTCAAAAAACAATTTCTGTTTTTTTTCGTTTTTTCAATAATTTGCATGATAAAGCACATGATAATCATAAAAGTTTCAAAAATATAGAAAAAATACTTTCTTTCTTTTTTCCACTATTTTACCTTTACAATTATTATTCGTGTTATTTGGAATATAAAAATTCGAAGTTGTAATAATACTTTTCTTATTGGACATGTTCTGTGGGAGACATAGTTAAATTGTTTTTTGTACTTCAGATATATTTTTGTTTGTTCGCAAGAAATCCATAATTATCCGTGCAATAATTTTCTTCAACAAAACTTTTATCATCGTCATTTACGTACAATACATTGTTATTCAAACAAATTATTATTAAGTAATTTTCAATTTTATTGCCGTGCTAAAACTTGCAGGTGAAAAAATTGAAAGAGGAAAAAACAAAACAAAAAGGATAAATACAACCAAGTTCTCAAAATGCCAAAAGTATTAACAAAATATCAAAAGACTGACATTTATCTTCTATCCATTAATATTATTTATATACTGCGATGAGCCTAGAGTGGGATCAATTTAAATTTTGAAGAAAGTTACAGACCTGATCTATTTTTGGTGAATATTATTTCTAAGCCGATATGAGCTTAGAATGAGATTGGTTTACATTTTATAAAAAGTTAGAGACCTAAACGAATTTTTGCACATACAATTGAGTTTAGAATGAGATTATTTTAAATTTTATAGAAAGTTAGGGACCTAGACTAATTTTTACACATAGAAACAAAATAGAAGTGGGAATATTCCCTAAAATATGCTTTCATATATCTTTTATATTTGTAAGTTAGGGACCTAAACGAATTTTTGTGTACAAATGAGCTTACAATGAGATTATTTTAAATTTTATAGAAAGTTAAGGACTTAGACTAGTTTTTGCATAGAGAAACAAAATAGAAGTGGGAATGTTTTTTAGAATATCCTCTCATATAGCTTTTATATTTGTATTATAGATCAATAGATAGATTGATGGGAGTTTAATAAATTTCAAAAATTTCAATACCTAAACAAGTAATTAGTATGTAGCTTCAGGGTATATCATTGATGGTCCCTTAAGTCCGAACCTGAAAATTCTGCTCATACAAACAAGTATACAACAAACTAAATTAATAATTTTTTTTATCTTCTATCCTACCTAGAGAGAAAGTTCTTGTTTGAGATGAAACGAATCGGCAAGCTCTCGCGCCCCTAGTAATTTGTTTATTCACGATGTAAATCAATGTTTGTTTGGCAATCTCTACTATTATAATGTAAACAGAAGAGAATCATGTGACACTACTAATTTGAATTCACTTAAAAAATTAGGAAAAACGAAAAAAATTTAATTCGTAGATAGTACACATCACCCTAGAAAATTAGCTAGGGTGGTTTAAATGGTGAATTGCTCCAAACAAGCCATGCTCGGTATGTATTACTCAATTGGATAAGTTATACATAAATTATAATAGTTAAAAATACAGGCATATAAAGTTAAGGTAGAATGTAGTCAAATTTATATTAGTTCAAAGAACACCTTGGCTCTGATGAGCTTTAATCTGATTCCCAGTGAGTAATGATGTTTAATTTTACATCACTGGGAATAGGACAATTTTTGGGAATTAGCGATTAGTTTTTATAAAAAATTAGCAAAATAGTATTGGTTTAGAAATATTTAGTAATATAGTGTTGCCTGAGTGGGAATTAGCATTTTTTAACTAAAACCTCACTTTCAAAGTACGGTTTTATACTTGGCAGCAAGCACTTCTAAAACCTAACGGCAATTCTTGCTTTGGTTAAAACTGCACTTTACAAGTGTGGTTTTATACTTGGTCCAATGAGAAATGGGTTAGAGTTAGAGAGTTGGGATTTTGGGATAAAATGGGTTTGGAGAAGAGTGATAGAGAGGAACGAGATTTTTTTTTTTTAAAGAGATGAAGTCGGTTTGAGGAAGATAGTCATGGGCTCCGAATTTTATTTGGAGATGGGGCTGTAATGGACAAAAGTGGTGGGGCTGGTGTGGGTAATGTCTAAAATTGCACTTTACAAGGATGGTTTTAATCAAAACAACAACTGCCATCAAATTTGAAAGTGCTTAAGGTCAAGTATAAAACGGCACTTTGAAAATGAAGTTTTAGTTAAAAACTGCTAATTCCCACTAATCACCCAGACAACAACATATTACTAAATATTTCAAATCAAACACTATTTTGCTAATTTCTTTCAAAAAATCGCTAATCCCGAAAAATGTCTGTAGAACAGAAAAACAAACTGATCACATCCCCAGTGAGAGGCACAACAATCAAACACAAAATTAATTGGGTATCATAATCTTTAAAAAAATGCCTAGTAACAAAAACGAACATTTCGAGAAAGAAATATTAACACAAATAGCTTGGATGCTGTACAAGAGTAACTAGGCCTATTTTAATTTTTTTTTATCTCCCTCGTTTCAATTTTTAACCAGAATTTCCTTCATGGCTTCCATCATTTTACATAACCTCCCAGTCCTCAGCCGAGGCCTCCTTGATCGACTGCTAATAACATAATAATACACAATTCAGACAATCCACATCAATCAATTTTCTATTTAGTACACTTGAATCTTTACAAGCGCTTTTGGTACGTAATTGGAGAAACCATCAATTAGCTCCCACCCTGCAGCAAAAAAGAAGCAATTAGTTCCAATCAAAAGTTAAAACAGGATTTTATTTTTAAAAATGGTGAAATAAGTCTGACAACAATAACTGATAAATAGCTTTAGTTGCATGAGTAAGAAATGAATTAACCTTCTTTGGTAAAGGTCTTAATTTAAACGAGGCCGCTGATGTTCCTTTTATTTTGGAAGACTTCAATATCTGAAAAGAACATAGTAAAGAGTCATCTATGTTCAACAATGCACCGACATTGTCAAATTCCCCGCAGTAGTTAGGAGCTGAAAAAATAGTCACTAATCTTCGTTGCGCAAAGAACTCATATCCATCCTCTACCACCTGGATGATCAAATGCACAGCCCAAGAAGTTAGGACCTATACAGGTTCGAGAATGAATTGGTTTTTTTAATCGATTAAAAAAACCGTTTTTTTTAAATTAAAATTGCATTTAAAGGTTGGAAGAAACTTTCCTGTTTGGAAACATCTATAAAAAATATATATATAAGAAAAATAAGCCGCAACCAAGAAAAGACAACAATATTGTTTTTTGACAAAAATATCTTCTTTCGCAAATGCCATGGGGCGAGATTAGTGGATATAAGGTGTCATAAGAGGGAAATTTTTCCTCCAATGGCGGTCAAAAGTCAACGCTAATGTTTTTGAATATGGTCGAATCCTTCATCTTGATCTAAGGGGTCTAAGAACATGCATAAAAAATCATGTGACTTCCTTACAATGCCATTAAATTGATTGAGTGCACATTCAGGGATGGACCCACATTGAGCTCAATGCAGATACATGCCTTCACTGGGATTTTACGGAAAAAGAAGTCCCTAGTTCTATCCATCTATATAATCTATATAAAGCTATATAAAAGAATATTCCCTTATCTAGCTTGGACTTTGGTGAAAAAATTATCTAACCCCTATTTAATTCTCTTATTACATTTTGGTTGGGGAATTTTTTTTAATCGGCTCGCAACTCAATATATATCACTCTTTTATCCTATACGGTTAGGCTTATATGATAATTTTTTTTTTGAAAGGTTCCTTTTTTAAAAAATCTCTTTCTATATTTTCTCACTAAGTTTTACTGAAAAAATATTGAAAAACTCCATAATTTTAGTGTGCACGTACAAAAGAATAAAAAGCCGAAAGAAAAACCAAAATTTGAGTTAAAAATTTCACGATTTTCATTTGGTATCGCAAAATAAAATATGGAAAAACGAACAAAAACTGAAATTTTTGACATTTTAAAAAAATTAGCAATTTTCATGTATATGTAAATTATTAAAATTTTGAAGAGAGAAGAAAACAAATTTTTTTTGAGATTGTTAAATTTTCTTATGCTATAACATGTAAAATATAGAAAAACGGAAAAATACTGAAAATATTGACTTTTGAATTTCACAATTTTCGTATGCAAACAAAAATGTTGAAAAGCTGAAGAAAAGAGAATATTTTGCGATTTTCGTGTGCTACAACATGCAAATTATTTAAAAATTGAAAAAAGAAACTTAGGATTTTTTAAAAATTGCGATTATCGTGTGTTGCCAGGGGTTCTCAGTCACTGGAGCTTTGGTCATGTTGTAAGAATTACGTATCTACTAAACAGCGGAAAATCCAAGACCTTTGTTTTAGGATAGATTGAAAAAGATTATCCGACGGATATCAAACCCCACGAAAATAATATACAAACAAAAACATACAAGATTTACTAGGTTCGATGCAACTAGCACCTAATCCCGCAACCCGCAACGAGAACTTCCACAATGAAAAAGAATTACAAGAGATTACACCGACAACTCACCCTCCTTTACAAAGAAATACTCTCTCACAAAACCTCTCCATCTGTGACCTCGCTTGGCCACCTCTCCCACTCTAATCAAACCCTAGGAATTAGAAAATTATGGATACCTAAAACTTTAGAGAAAGTTTCATATTTATAGGATAAATAAATACTTAGAGATAAATCCATATTTAAATTAAAAATAAATATGGATTTAAACTAGAGATCAGATTTAAAACTAAACTAAAGAGATTAGATTTAAATCCTAACTAATCAATTTAAATCAAATTCAACAGGTCATTCGGACCGCATTTTTTGTTGTTATATTCTTAATAGTAATCGGCGATCTTTTTTCTTTTATTTCACAAGACTTTTTGTCTCGTGGATATGCGGAAGTTCTCCAAAAGTATGAGCAATTTAAATATTAGAAAACCAAGGAAAACAAAAATTCCGAGTATTTAAAATTTCATGAATTTTGCGTGCATAACATGCAAAATAATTAAGCAAATAGAATGTTTTCGAGATTTTTGAAAACTTTGCGATTATAATGTGTTATATCATGCAAAATATTTAAAAAAATATAAAAGCAGAAAATTTTAATTTTGAAATTTTTGGTAATTTACGATTTCATGTGGTATATCATGAAAACTATTAAAAACCCGAAGAAAACAAAAAATAATATATTTTTGAAAAATTCATGATTTTCTTGTGGTATAGTAAGCAAAATATTGGAAAATTGGAAAAAAGAAATTTTGCGATTTTTTAAATTTCGCCATATTTGTTTGTTATAGCGTGCAAAATATTGAAAATTCGAAAAAAAAACAATTTTTTTTGGATTTTTGTACATTTCGTGATTCTCGTGTGCTACAACAAGCAAAATATTGAAACAAATTTAAGATTTTTGACAATTTTACGATTTCCATGTGCTATGCCATGAAAAATATTGAAAAACCGAAAAAAAATAATTTTTAGAATTTCTTGATTTTCTTGTGCCATAACATGTAAAATATTGAAAAACTGAAAAAACATAAATTTTGATTTTTTTTGATTTTGCCATATTCATGTGCTATAGCGTACATAATGTTGAAAATTCGAAGGCAAACAATTTTGGAATTTTTGTACTTTTCGTGATTCTCGTGTGTGCTGTAACAAGCAAAATATTTTAAGTCGAACAAATTTGAGATTTTGACAATTTTACAATTTTCTTGTGCTATATCATGAAAAATATTGGAAAATCAAAGAATACAAAAAATATTTTATTTCTGAAAATTTCATGATTTTCTTGTGTTATACCAAGTAAAATATTGGAAAACTGAAAAAATCAAAAATTTTGAAAATTTTAAAATTTCACTTATTCGTTTACTATATAGCATGCATAATGTTTAAAATTCGAAGAAAACAAAACGATTTGGGCTCTTTTGTAAATTTCGTGAATCTCGTGTGCTATAACAAGCAAAATATTGAAAATCGAAGAACAAATTTGAGATTTTTGACAATTTGCGATTTTCTTGTTCAATATGACGAATTTTTTTGAAAAACTGAAGAAAACAAAATATATTTTATTTTTGAAAATTTCATGATTTTCTTGTGCTAGCAGGCAAAATATTAGAAGATCGAAAAAACAGAAATTTTGAGATTTTTTAAAATTGTCATATTCGTGTGCTCAACGTGCAAAATGTTGGAAATTGGAAGAAAACAAAAAAATCGGGATTTTTGTACATTTCATGGTTCTCTGTGCTATAACAAGCAAAATATTAAAATTCGAAAGAAAAAAAATGTTGACATTTAAAATTTCGCAATTTAGCAAGGAAAATATTAAAGACCAACTATTAAGGTTTTTATCCGAAGCATATGGGTAGGCTGCATGAACCAACATAAGAATCACGTCGGGTCGAGCATATGAATCCTCCGTCTCCACTCACTCCTATCAAACAATTTACTTTCATCAAGGCCTTTGGCATCCATATCTTTTTGTATCGTCTCCATCCATGTTTTCTTCGGCCTTCCTTTCGCCCTTTTGACTTGGCCTAAATCAAGAATATCCATTCGTCGAACTGATACTTCCGTAGGTCTACATGTACATGATCAAACCATGTTAGATGGTTTTCTCGCATCTTCTTCTTTAGAGGTGCTACACCAACTTTTGTACAAATATTCTCATTTCGCATCTTATCTTTTCTAGTGTTACCACACATCCAACGAACCATACGCATCTCCGCTACATGAATCTTCTGTGCATGATGTTTTTTAAGAGCCCAGCATTCCATACCATTTAATAAGCCAAAGTATTTGCAAGTTAATTTATCATATATTCTACATATAAAGTTTATAAATATGAAATATTACAACTTACAAATCATATAATAATAAACTTTTCAATTAATATGATTTTTCTCAAATTTTGGACTTCATACCCGACCATTACGTGGAGGCCCTTGCTAGAGTGTGGGAGGATATTTCCAAGGTAACTCCTTAGGGTGCAAGTTAAGAAGTCACATATGTGACATCCATGAAAGCTCCATCTCATTAATAAAACAGAGTATAAAGCGGCAAGGCAGGAAATTTCTCATCTTGGTGGCCCTAAAAGTCAATCGTTCATCAATGTCGTCGACGATCGGTACCGGCAATGTTCTTGATTATCATGTCCTAAATATGCGTGCGTCGATTTTTATAAGAATTGAAGATCGCTCGTCCTTGCATCGAATGTTCGCAAAAATAATTGGTTTTTGCAAGAACTTTTACGATGCTAAATAAATGCACACAATATTGTTGTACCTTAGTTTACGAAATGAACATTAATATGGCAAGTGTCGTCTTAAAAATCAACAGACGATCAATTTTTGTAGCTGTCAATGTATAGAAATTTCCTCTCTGTATCCTCTCGTATGTATGTGCACACACATATTAGTTTTTGTAAAATTTTCATTGAAAAGATAATAGAATATTTTAGATTTTTTTATTTTGGACCCCAAAAACTTTAGTATTTCTAAAAAAGATACCCAAAACCTGATATTTCTAAAAAATGCATCTAATTCTTATTCGTTAACTAAAAAAGCCCTTCTATTAATGTATTGTTAGTTTAGTAGATGGGTTAAGTTAACCAGAGTTAAATTAAATATTTAATTTTTTAACACATCTTTCCTTCTCCTCTCCTCATTGTCTCTTCATCATCTAATTGAAAAAAATTCAACTATGAAATTTTATCTCCTCGTCTCCTTGACTTCTCCATATCTTATCTTTTTTATTTCTCCATCTCTTCCACTTCTTTATTATTTTGGGATCTCGATTTGAAGAGCGAAGACCTCGTCTTGGACGTAAGGACAACGTCGACACAGGCGTTCGAGGAAAAGATGATCAACTGAGTTCGGGTTCGGATCCAAATAGGTCACGGAGCTTTAAGATGAAGAGGGTTTCGCTTGGGTATCGGGGATTGGTGGTGATGGTGACGGGGAAGAAGAATCATGAGAACCCGTCATCTTCGGGCGAGTTGATTTGATTTTTGGTGATAAAATTTGGATTTTTATTGGTTTTTTGTTGTGATTTTGATGAGATTGTTAGGGCTAGGAGTCAATTTGGTTACTTTTGGAGTTGATTCTGGGTTTTAGAATAAAAATATTTTTTTTTCGTGTTTGGGCTGAATTATGTAGAATTAAGTAGATCATTAAGAAACTAATTCCTCTGAGGTTTGATGAAGTGCCTGTTTCCCTCAAATAAGAGAGCAAAGCTCTGTTCAAAATTTGAAATTTGAACTGAGACAGTGCCTCACGTGCAAAGCACGAGAGCGCTCGCGCCAGCACTAAGAGTTGAAGACTCTGAGGAAGCGCCAAGAGCGCCATGAGTCAAAGATTCCGAAACAGCGCCTCACGTGCAAAGCACGAGAGCGCTAGCATCAAGAGCGCCAGCACTAGAACTAAATGTTCTCCACCGTTGGATCAAAAATCCAACGAAAATGATAAATCATCAAATTATCAGAATAAAATTCTGTTGAGGAAATGCTCCTCAAATCTTTCCAAACAAGAAAGATTGTGCTCTGTAAATCAGAGCACCGTTGGATCAAACATCCAATGGTGATTAAACATCACCAAGATACAGAATAACTTATGTATGGGAAAAATATTTACCCAATCTTGTTAAAAACAAGAAAAACGTCTTCTGTAAAACAGAAGTTCTTGGATCAAAAATCCAACGGTGGATAAAATCCCCAAATCAATTAAGAAATCACTCAATGAGAGATTTCCTTAACCGATTCAACAAATCAGGCTCCCCTATATAAAGGACCCAAGACTTCAAGTCTTGCACAGAAGACTCCCCCATAAAGTTCAAGTTTTCAGAAAAAAAAGAGAAGAGCAAGTTCTAAGAAGAACCTTCTTCAAGGTAAATAAAAAGAATAGAGATCATAGTATCTCCTCCATATTTGAGAGTTTAACTTTCACAACAGAAGAACTTAGTTCTTTTTCCAGATCACAGATCTATAAGATAAAGTCTATAATAAAAGAAGGGAGATCATAGATCTCCTCCATATCTAAGAGTTTAACTCTCACATCAGAATAACTTAGTTCTTTTTCCAGATCTCAGATCTATAAGACGAAGTCTTTCATAAGGGAGAACCAAATTCTCAGAGAATTGAATTGGGCAGAATGAAAAACTCAGTGCTTAGCACTTCAATCTGGCGCTCAGCGCCGAGCACTCCACGTGCTCCTTACGTAAGCGCTATTTAATAAGAGCGCTCAACACTCAAATGCTGGCGCTCAGCGCCAAGCGCTCCACGTGCCCCTCACGTGGGCGCTGCTCAAAATAAAGAGCGCTTAGTGCTCAAATGCTGGCGCTCAGCGCCAAGCGCCTCACGTGCCCCACACATGAGCGCTACTTAACACAGAGCGCTCTGCGCTCCTCAAGAAGAGCCTAGCGCCATGAAGAGTGTTCAACACTCATAAAAAACAAAAAGAAAGTGGGTGTCAGTATTCACATAAATGTTTAGCATGATGTGCACAGAGAAAGGACCGTGTCCTAAGTGGGTTGAGCCCAAGGTTGGCCAAACCCCAAAATCGACGAGCCCATAGGTCTTCTTCTAAATTGGACTTAGTCCCAAACAAGGTTATTAAATCTTTGATGAACATTCATTGGTTCAAGGGGTATATTTCTCCACACCTCTGATACATGTCGTAATTCTTCAACGTCTTTAGAGAGGCGGAGGTTCCCAATAACCAATAACTCTTGGCACATCCCCAAACTGTCAAACCAAGACCCTACAGACTATGATGCCTTTAAACATGGACTATAAGGTCCTTAAACTCATAGACAATGATGTCCTTAAACCCAATAGACCACAACGTCCCTAAACTAAACTCTATGGACTATGATGTCCTTACACTCCATGGACTATGATGTCCTTAAACCCAATGGACCGCAACGTCCCTAAACTAAAACGATAGAGCCCAAATGCTCTTTCGTTGGATCTAAATGATCCTCAAACCTTGTTAAGTAGATCTTAGTCTAAAATTGGACTAACGTGTCCTTAACAAACATTTAAGTTGATCTTAATCTTAACCGAGGTTAACGATCCTTAAATCCACCGAACCCAAATATAAGAAAATACGGATTTAGACTAATCCATGCCCTACGGGCGACAACACAAATTAGTCTCCATATATAATCCACGGGCAACCAAAAATAAAACAAACACACGACACGAAATGACCTTCTGGAGCAAGAGAAAGTGGTTATCGCTACGCGGTAACGTAATTAACTGCAGGGGATTGCGCCTGCAGAGGAGCGTCCCCACAATTAAAAAAACCCTCACAACGAGGGGGAATCTGACGAAGTCTGCTACAACGGCCGCATCTGTCCAAACCTCCAATACACGGTACCATAAATCAACTTGGTATCATTGGAGAGATGGACAGATAAAACCAAATAGTATCTGCCCCCAAATTCAAGCAAGATGTTTGTCTTCCTAGTTTTCGGCGGCGAACTGATTCTGGCACGCCCGGTGGGTCCTTTTCCTCTTTCCACTCCACATTTTGTGTGTCGTGTTCGTGAACAAATCGCGGTTTAATATGGTTGCACCTGGATTCGAGGTACTAAGATGTTGGAAATAGTTAACAGTAAGATATTTCTCAGATTAGTTAGAATCTGTTTGTAACAAAATCTGTTAGAATCTGTTTGTAACAGAATCTGTTTGTAACTTCCTTATTTTATTGTTTTTCTCATATCTTCCTATACTCGTGTAACCAGGCTATAAAAAGAGCCTCTCTGTATATTGAATTTTTTGTGAAAGAAAGTTCAATTCGCTTATATGGTATCAAAGCGGTAAAACTTTCTCCAAAAATAAAAAATCACCATTTTTCCTCAATCAAAAGAAATCCCAGTTTCTTTTTTCCAGTCATAATGTCCTCCACCACAGAGACCGAAGTATCCTCCGTGTATCAACCAACATACAGGTCCGGAACTCAAGGGAATCGGAATACCAGCCAGAGTCCTTTACAAAAACAGGCTTTGCAGATCGAGTCCGATGGTTCTCAGGAGTCAAGAATCAACTCAGGATCGCCTCCATGCACAAGGGAACACCTGGAGCACCTGTACAAGTTCTTTAACTCCACCGCAGACCCGTCAACACAACCCTCCTGTTCTTTAGCCCAAATCGGTAACAATCACCCTGTCTTTTTTTCATGTATCAATCAACTTCCTTGGATTCTTGACTCTGGAGCAACTGATCACATGACCAGTTGCTTCACATTATTTTCAACTTACACACCCTATGCAGGAAACAAAAGGGTCAAAATTGCAGATGGTTCGTATTCTGCCATAGCCGGCCAAGGAACCATCACAATCTCTCCTTCCTTAACCCTTCTTAATGTTTTACATGTTCCAAAGCTTTCCTGCAATCTGATTTCCATTATAAAGCTAACTCAAGACCTTAAGTGTCAAGTTAAATTCATGTCCTCTCATTGTGAAATTCAGGTTCTGGATTCGGGGACGATGATTGGCAATGCTAGGACCAGTGCAGGTCTCTACTTGCTTGAAGAAGGATCGCATCTCAATAAGTCTGCATCTAGTTTGTGTTCTCAGTCCATGTTCGTTTCTCATGACAATGAATTAATTATGTTACATTTTCGTCTAGGTCATCCTAGTTTCCATTATATGCAGTATTTGTTTCCAAAGTTGTTTCGGAATAAAAATCCTTCTCAATTTCAATGTGAAGTATGTGCTTTTGCCAAACACAAAAGGGCAATTTATCCACCTCGACCCTATAAACCTTCAGCACCGTTTGCCTTAATCCATAGTGACATTTAGGAACCATCCCGCGTTTTATCTGTCTTCGGAAAAAAATGGTTTGTTTCGTTTATTGATGATCATACTAGAGTCCTTTGGGTGTTTTTGCTAAAGAAGAAATCAGAAGTTGAACAAGTTTTCAAAACCTTTTATGCCATGGTTGAAACACAGTTTAACACAAAAATACAGAATTTTCGAAATGACAATGGACGAGAATTTTTTAACGAAACCTTAGGAGATTTTTTTGCAAAGAAAGGTATCATTCACCAAAGTTTTTGCATTAACACACCGCAACAAAACGGTGTGGCTGAAAGAAAAAATAAACACATTCTTGAAATTGTTAGGGCATTATTATTCACCAACCATGTTCCAAAAACATTATGGAATGAAGCAATTTTAACAGCAACCTATCTTATTAATAGAATGTCCTCGAAAATTCTCAATTTTAAAAAACATGTTGCCTTGTTAAAATCCCTTTACCCTCAAAACCGCCTTGCAATCTCGGATCTGCCTTTGAAAATTTTTGGTTGTACCGTATTTGTTCACGATCACAACCCCCACTAGGGGCAAATTTGATCCAAAATCGAAAAAATGTGTTTTCATTGGCTACGCCATGAATCAAAGAGGGTATAAATGCTTTTGATCCTTTATCAAATAAAATATTTATCACAATGGATGTGTTGTTTTTTGAAAATAAATCTTTTTTTAAGGCTCCTCTTCAGGGGAAAACAAATAGTGAAGACTCGGTTTCCATAAAAAATAGTCTCCCAAAAATACCCAACTTAATCCCACATACAAATTCACAAGATCTAGATTTTTTAAATCAAGACATTTTAGACCAGTATTTTGAACACCTGACAAACCAAAACAGTGAAAATTCACTGGACACTCAAAAAATGGTCCTTGAAAACTCAAAAAATATGTCTGTTGAAAACTCGGTTCGTTTATTAGAAAATCCGGAAAAATCCTATAAAAATAGGAACACACCACCGACTTCTAAAACAACTTGCCCCGTGAATTTAAATCCACCAGAAGCTGATGTGGAAATTAAAACTTACAAAAGGAAACAACGTGAAATAGGTCTGGAAAAAACGCAACAGGAGCATTTAATTGAGATAGATCCTTCTCCACAAGCAGAGGCCGACTCTGTCCAGCCCCACCAAGAATCCGACTCGAGAACAGAACCGGATCACAGTGAGCTGGATCTTCCCATAGCCCTCCGAAAGTCGACAAGGTCATGTACTAGTCGTCCCTTGTATCCAATGTCAAAATTTGTGTCCTCAAATAATCTCTCACCCAGTTTTTCAGCCTTTACCTCTAATGTGTCTGCTGTGGAGATTCCAAAAATTGTACAGATGCTCTGTGAGCTCCAGAGTGGAGAAAGGCGATTTTCGAGGAGATGAATGCAATTAAGAAAAATCAGACTTGAAACATGGAGGAGCTGCCTAGAGGAAAGAAGACTGTAGGATGCAAATGGGTATTCACTCCAAAGTTTCGTGCAGATGGAACCCTAGAACGATACAAGGCGAGGCTCGTTGCTGAAGGGTTCACTCAAACATACGAGATCAACTACACGGAGACTTTTGCACCTGTGGCTAAGCTAAATACGATCCGGATCTTGCTGTCAGTTGCAGTAAACCTCGATTGGCGACTTCAACAACTAGATGTGAAGAACGCGTTTTTGAATGGAGACCTGGATGAAGAAGTGTACATGGAACCTCCGCCGGGGTTTGAAAAAGGGTTCGGCTCCAAAGTGTGCAGATTGAAAAGATCACTTTACGGTCTTAAACAATCTCCACGAGCTTGGTTCGAACGTTTCCACCAGTTTGTGAAAGGGCAATGATACAATCAGGCTCAGGCAGATCACACCATGTTCTACAGAGTCTCGAGACATGGAAAAATTGCAATACCAATTGTTTGTTATTGGCATCATTGTTACAGGAGATGACGAGCAAGAGGTCAACCAGTTAAAAGGAAGTCTCGGAGTTCGAAGTAAAAGACTTGGGAGAATTGAAGTATTTCTTAGGTATGGAAATTGCTCGAAGTAAGAAAGGTATTGTCGTGTCTCAACGGAAGTATGTTCTCGATCTTCTCAAAGAAATAGGGATGACAAACTGCAAACCTGCGGAGACACCGATAGATCCGAATAAAAAGCTCGGAGAATTTACACAGAGCCCGTCAGTGGACATTCCACAATACCAGAGATTAGTGGGAAAATTGATTTATCTCTCACACACACGTCCCGATATCACCTTTGCAGTGAGTATGATAAACCAATTTATGCACCCACCTCAAGAAGAGCACCTTGATGTAGTATATAGAGTTTTGAAGTATTTAAAGGGCGCACCAGGAAGAGGTTTATTTTTCAAAAAAGGTGAGACTCGCAGCGTCGAAGTATTCACTGACACGGATTGGGCAGGTTCCATCGTAGACAGGAAGTCAACTTCAGGGCATTGTACGTACGTGTGGGGCAATCTAGTTACATGGCGGAGCAAGAAACAAAGTGTCATGGCAAGGAGTAGTGCGGAGGCAGAATTTCGAGCCATGGCTAACGGTATTTGTGAAGTTTTGTGGGTTCAACGGGTACTACAGGAAATAAAGCAGCCTATATCTCAGCCACTAAAACTATACTGCGACAACAAAGTTGCCATCAGCATAGCACACAACCCCGTACAGCATGACAGAACGAAGCATATTGAAGTCGACCGCCACTTCATCAAGGAAAAACTGGATACCGGTACCATCTGTATCCCCTACATTCCGACAAAAAAACAAACTGCAGATATCTTTACAAAAGGACTATTTAAAGCAGTGTTCGAGGGACTCATAAGCAAGTTGGGCATGATGGACATCTACGCACCAACTTGAGGGGGAGTGTTGGAAATAGTTAACAGTAAGATATTTCTCAGATTAATTAGAATCTATTTGTAACAAAATCTGTTAGAATCTGTTTGTAACAGAATCTGTTTGTAACTTCCTTATTTTATTGTTTTCCTCATATCTTCCTATACTCGTGTAACAAGGCTATAAAAAGAGCCTCTCTGTATACTGAATTTTTTGTGAAAGAAAATTCAATTCGCTTATATAAGATTTGGTGTCTTGCTTCGTGCAGAAGTGAAGATGACGTCGATGGCTCCCAACTGCACCAACTGTAACAACTTCTACTCCGTCCCTGCTGGAGGAGTGACTTATAGGCCCCAAGCGGCCTCCATCTTCGCAATGCCGGTGGAACAGGTGACACAAGCCACCACTGGGTTGTTCTTCGGGACCATGCTCCCGCCAATGAGCTTCAACGCTCCAGTGCCGTCCTAGGAAGCTCCAAAGAAGTCGGTCTTTGATTGGCTTACCACTACCACGACCCCTCTCAACGGGTCGTCCAAGTCCAACGCCTCGGTCTTTAACAGACTAGGCCAAAGCTCAAGTGGGTCCATGAAGAAGCCTGCAATACCCGAAGGAGCTATCCCGAAGCGGATAGCCGTTCCAGTTCCGGTAAACGAAGTCATCAGAGGGGCTTCTCCTGCTAAGGGATCGGTCTTTGCAAGACTGCCCGTTCCAACTCCCGCTTCAGGCGAAGTCACCAAGGCTGCCTCCCCTGCCCAAAGGTCGGTCTTTGACAGGTTGGACGTTTCTTCTCAGCGGACGTCAGTCTTAGATAGGCTGGCATCAACAGCAACCCTTCACCAGAACAGGGGGCATGATGAAGCCACCCCCATAACTGAGCCAGTACCGTCTGCAAGACATGTTCGACGTGGCCACTGACGCCGAGTGAGGAAAGCTGGGGGCAGTTCCCTTTCTGGACTTACCCCACCAGCTCCAATGGTGGAAATTGATGCTGCTGTTCCAACTGGGAACAGCTTTGAGCCGCTCAGGAGGGTGCGCAAGAATTCTCCAATTGCCGTGGTAAAAAGGTCTCCTCTGCCGGCTGAAAACATCACAAAGGCGAAGCCGGAGCAGTTCCCTCAGCAGCTGTCCTCCGAAATCCACAGGGTCTGGCGAAAGGTCCAAGACTCTGTGATTAACCAAGACTATTCCCGCCGACCGAAGAAAATGAAGGTTCGGCAAGAGAAGGACCACCCCGTCGTACCACAGAAGGTATCGTCTATATGGGTGCCCGCTGCAACGGCCCCCTCAACTTCGACCGCCTATAAAGGAGAAGGCCGGAGAGGATCCCCGTGTCTACGACGAATCTCAAGGGCACTGAACCTAAACGCCCTAAGTCTGAGGGCATGGTAGTACGCACCGTCTACATGGCTTCCGGAAAGGAGGAAAGCCGTACTTCTACGGATCATCGACCACTTACGCGGTCCGTAACAAAAACTCAGGAGCAACAACAGAAACTCCAGGAGATGATGACAAAGATGGCCGCACTCACTGGGCAGAAGGAAAGTCCGGAAGCATCGTCGAATCAACGCCAGAAGCAGGAAACCGACGCCGAATTCCTACGAAGAATGCTCGAGAAAAAAGATAAAGAAGCCGCGGAACAAGCGACTAACATAAAACAGATGGCGTTTCCGTTCCAGGATATGGTGGGGATGATGATCCAACCGGACCCTCCAGCCGAAAATCCTCCAATAATCCTTGAAGACGGCAGAGGAGAGACATCAAACCCTCTTCCGGCTCTATCAACAGCCAAGGAAGAGACCATCTCCAAAGCCGCCCTTGACGGCTATATAGCTCAACAGATATGAGCTCATCAGGCGAGCGAAGCGGCCAGCCAAATCGTCAAGACTGGACGACCCTATCCGGGTTGGTACGATCAAATAAAGTACCCGCCAGGATATACAATCCCTAAATTCCACATGTATAAGGGGACGGGTAATCCGCACCAACACGTTGCTCAATTCAGGGCTCTGTGCGGTAATACTGGGGGTGACGACAAACTGTTGCTTCGCCAGTTTGTTGGCAGTTTGTCGGAGACAGCGTTCGAATAGTACTCCGAGCTCCCGAATGACTCTGTCAAGACATTTGCAGAAATGGAGCTACTGTTTACACAAAGATTCGCAAGCGCTAGCGAGCGCACCCTGATCACCGCACTAATTAACGCTAAAGTGAAGCCGGGAGAAACCTGGGTTCAATACGCCATTCGGTGGCGGAACCTGTGGTCAAAGTGTGAACAACGCACAGAGGAAGCTCCTGTCGTGGGCATGTTCATGGGGACCTTTAACCCTCAAGCAACCATTTCCCAATTCATGATGTTCTTCAAACCGACCACTTTTCAGGCCTTGATTGACAAGCTGGCCCAAATGGACCAGATGGGTCATAAGCCGTCTTCTTCAAAAACAGATTTTCGGAATGAAAAGGGGAAAGGGAAAGCGACCTTCGTCGCCAACGCTCAGCAACAACCGAGTGGCCCAAAGCCGATTGCTCACCAAAACGATAAACAATGATCACTCGGAGAAAAGATGAGACGCCCTTACTCATTCCCTCGGGATAAGACGAAAAGATTATTCGAGTTAGCGCTGCGCAACAGGCTCATCACTTTGCCAGAGTCGAGATGCCCAACGCAATCAGGTGACGTTAACAACCCCAATTAGTGTCCTTACCACCGAATATTGGGTCACCCAATCGAAGATTGTTACATCTTCAAAAGTGGGATCGAAGACCAGTACCAACAGGGCAAGTTCGCGCTGTCCGAAAACTGGAGGGTGAACCCGCAACAACCGCACGCTTCTAAAAAGGTGGACACGCCGGGGGCATCATGCTCACTTATAGAGGAAGCCCCATGGCAGATGACCCTTTCAGTTAAGACTAAAAGAATGCTGAAGGACCTTCAAGCATGTCCGGCGATTAGGTGGATGAGCCCGCTGGAGCCTGAGATTATTGAAAGGATGCTGAAGCCGCGCCCAACGCTGAAAGCTGGTGATGGTGGACAGAACCTTCGGGCCAAGGCTCCGAAGTCTTTAAAGAAGAAGAAGAAGGCCAAGAAGCCCGTCCAACCCGACGACAACTGTACAGGTTTGCAGAAATACATCGATGCACTGGAAGAATATAACCAGAAGGCACGGCCCCCAATTACATTGGACGAATTCTTCAAGTATGTTCTTGAGAATGAAGATGATAACGCAGATGAAGGAGACGATTCTTCAGAAGAGCCCGAGAATTATGTGGCAAGCTGCCACATGATCTCCCATCCGTCAATAAAGGGCAAAGAAGCTCCTGATGCAGAGAAACTGGGGGCAGATCCAGAACCGAAACTCTTGGAACCGTCAGACGAGATGATTGACATGTTACTGAACGAAGCCAGTCAAAAGAGCAAAGCTGATCGAGAGCGCGAAATGGCCATATTTGAAAAAGCCAAACGTCGACGACAGGATGAAAAGGTTGAAGCACTCCAATTAGATCGAAACACGCCCGCAGTAGACAGAAGCAGGCTTAAGACGAGGAAACGGTAAGGAAACGGTTCGCTAAAGCCCTGTCGATGGGAATGAAGCTGTCACCTTTTAAAGGAAATACTCCTGGCAGCATACACCTTGACAAAGCGGATGAACATCCAAACTGCTGCTTATACCATCGGAGGATCACGCACCCTACCGAAAAGTGCAACGCCTTTAAAAACTGGTGGCAGGGATATGTTGCCACCGACAACACGTCAAGCGATTGAAGCGCAAGGCTCGTCGGGAGCAGAAAAGCACGACAGATGAGCACAAAAGAGCTACCGACAACTGTCATGTGGTTGATTCCAGGGGATCGCAAGTTCTCACCTTCGGAAGCGATTCTGACAAAGAAATAGCCCTCGGCCCTCTCTTCAAAGAATCCACCTCAGCAAAAGAGGAAGAGGTGAAGAACTGTGAGAATATTCAGCTGTGCAACCGTACATTGCCCGAAAAGAATCTTAGACCTACAAACAAGGGATCGAACAAAAAAGATAAGGGAAAGGAAAAAGTCCCTGAGAATATCGCCCTCGATGATCGAGTCGTCGAAGAGCTGACAGCTAAGGACCCGCCTAAGAAAAGAAAAGTGGATTACAATGTCCTAGCGCACCTGAGGAAGATACCCTCACAGCTAAGCATTTTGGACGCCCTTCTGTTGTCTAAAGAGGCACGAGATTCTCTGATCAGGGCATTACAAAAGCCCGAGCAGTTGAAAAAATGAAGGACGGGCTGGAAGAAGTGCACACAGCTGATATCACTTTCGGTGATGAAGATCTCCTCCTCGGAACGTGCGAGCACAACCGCCCCCTGTATGTCACCGGGTACTGCCATGACATCAAGATAGGGAAGATCTTAGTTGACAACGGGTCCTCTGTCAACCTTCTAAATGTGAGGATACTAAAAGAAATCTGCATGAGTGTCCAGCACCTCGCTCGGGATAAAATCACCATCTCTGGGTTCGACTCCCAGTCATCACGGACGCTCAGGTCTGTAATATTGACGTTACGCTTTGGGCTGCTTATCACTGACATCAAGTTTCATGTCATTGACGCCAAAACTTGCTACAACGCTTTGCTCGGCAGGCCTTGGTTACACGAATACAATATCATCCCTTCTACACAACATCAGTGTATGAAGTATTTCAAAGATGGTCTCGAGTATACCGTGACGGGGGAACTGAACCCATTTTCCGTAAATGAAGTCCGAAAGTACGAGAATGCAAAGTATAACCTGCCAGACTTTGAAGACACGGAAAGATGCAATAAACTGGAGAATAAGCAAAAAGCTATCACCACTATTCCGGTCTTCGGGAGTGATACCGAGGAGGAAGAAGAGATAGTCTATTCGGGGCCACCCCAATGCAACAGGCCGGGACCATCTACCCCTATTCTGGTCTTTGGCAGTGACTCTGAAGATGAAGTCAACGAAGTATTTTCGGTCCGTCCATCAATACATGCCCTCACTGGAGATGATCAGAGTTTGCAAATCGCCATGGTTCCGCGGCAACACTACAGAGAGCTTGATGCGCTTGAGATATATAGTGTGCAAGAGCTGCAGGCATTCTACGTCCCTTCCAGACGAAGAGGTGAAAAGGAGATTCTATTCTCTCGATCCACGGAGACTAAAGTCGAAAGAGAAGTCTGGCATGGTGCCGATCCTACGCTCGAGAGGCTCCAACCCATTCGCCTGCCCAGGTATTACACCGAGAGATTGAAAAGATTATTAAGATGCCAAGGCATACCATTCAAACAAACTCCTCGATAAGCTCAGTTCTACAACAGGATTTGGAACGTCCCCGGAATGCAGCGAAAATTGCCCAACGGAAAAATGGAAACGATTGGGCTTGGATATGTCCAGTCCGAGAAACGGAAGCAATTCCATGACTGCCATGTCATAAAGGACCTTGATGAAGAAGATGATGCTCTTTTAAAAGACGCGGACGTTGAACCAGAACGAGGTCGTGCCATAAAAGTGCCGAGTTCGTCATTTGAATAACAGATGGACAAGCTAATAAGGGAAGCGAGTCAAAAGGTTCGGGACGACTATAGCCGCGAAATGACCATTTACGAGAAAGCAAAGACGCAACGCCTCCTTCAGCAGGCTATGGATGATGACGATGCCCTCCACCGTCAGCCCGCCGTGCATTCCCAAGACAAGAAAAAGGCCCGACGCAGAGGCAAAAACAAGTCAGAGCGAAAAAACGTTCGACAGCGGCAAAATGGATCCGAAAGGCCACGTGATCAAGAAAAGGTCAGCCGGAATCCGTCTCTAACGAAAAATATAGGTCGAGCATATTCCTTCCCTCAAGACAAAACAAGGAAGATATTCGATCTCGTCATGAAAAATCAGATGATTACGCTCCCGGAGTCCAAGCACCCCGAACAAGCAAGCAGATTCATCACCCGGATTATTGCTCCTATCACCAAGCGATAGGACATCCTCTTGAAGACTGCTTCACCTTCAAAAACCAGGTCGAAGACCAATATCAACTCGGTAGGTTCGCTCTATCCAACAGTTGGAGGGTGGCCCCACCGCGAAAGCATGTACCAAAAGCAACGTACATGGCGAGAGTAGAACCAGATCAACATCGGTCTTGGAAATGATCTCGTACCTGTCACGTGATAACGCCGTCGGAAGGAGTGCCCGAGAATATGGATGACCTCTCCTGGTGCTTCGAAAATGAGGATGAAGATGAGTTGATCTCAGAATTTCCACCGGCGCCAAAAGAATTGGAGGATGGGATACACCCCACGGCGGATAACCTAAGGAAAATCGACTTGGGGACGGCAAACGACCCGCGGCCTATGTTCGTCAGCGAGCTGCTGTCTAAAGAACAGGTGGCTACGCTAAAAGACGTGCTCATGCAGTATAAGGACTGCTTCGTGTGGAACTATTCCGAGATGCCGGGGCTAGATCCGGAAATAGTTGTGCATAAATTGGCGATATCTCCGGACATCAAGCCAGTTAAACAAGCACCAAGAAGAATGCGGCTCGAACTTGAAATGAGCATCAACGCCGAAGGTAGGAAACTAATCGACTCCGGCTTCATCCAAGAAGTTCAATACCCTGACTGGATCGCCAACATCGTCCCAGTGATGAAGAAAAATGGGACGGTGCGCATCTGCGTGGACTTTCGGAACCTCAACAAAGCTTGTCCGAAAGATGATTTTCCCATACCGGTTACCGAGTTGATGATAGATAACACGTCCACTCACGAAGTCTTCTCCTTCATGGATGGCTCGTCAGGGTACAATCAAATAAAGATGCATCCCGAAGCCCAGAAGCATACCGCTTTCCGGACTCCTCTGGACATATTCTGCTACAAAGTGATGCCTTTCGGTCTGAAGAACGCCGGCGCTACCTATCAGAGGGCCATGACGAAGATCTTCGATGACCTCATACATGAAATCGTTGAATGTTATATTGACAACCTCGTGGTAAAAAGCAAATCATATGAGGAACACTATGAGCATTTGAAAATAGCGTTCCAACATCTTCGGAAATACAATCTGAAGATGAACCCTCTAAATTGCGCGTTCGGAGTTTCCTCGGGCAAATTCCTAAGGTTCATCATCCGACACCGGGGCATCGAAATAGACCCGTTAAAGATCAAGACGATTATGGAAATGCCTCCGCTAAGAACTTTAAAACAATTGCGGTCTCTACAAGGGAAGCTCGCGTACATCTGACGTTTCATAGCTAACCTTTCCGAAAAATGTCGTCCCTACAGTCACCTAATGAAGAAAGGAACCCCGTTCGTTTGGGATCGTAAATGCCAGAGTGCACTGGACGAAATCAAGCAATACCTGCAGAATCCACCGATACTGACCGCTCCAGTCAAGGGAAAGCCCCTCATTCTATACACAACAGCCCTCGAAGGTTCATTAGGCGCGTTATGGGCACAAGAGAACAACCAAGAGAAAGAGAACTCTCTACTATTTGAGTCGCGTTCTCCTGGAGGCAGAAAACAGCTACTCCCCTATCGAAAAACACTGCCTGGCGTTAATCTTCGCGATAACGAAGCTCAGACACTATGTGTTCCCGCATGAGGTCCATCTCATATCAAAGGTGGATGCTCTCAAGTATTTGATGTCAAAAGCCATACTAACGGGACGGCTCGCTAAATGGGCCCTACTCTTAATGGAATTTTCGATAACATACCGACCGCTCAGGGCAGTGAAAGGCCAGGCCATCGCCGACTTTCTCGCTGAGCATCCGATACCTGCTGATTCACCCTTAAACTGCGAATTGCCGGACGAACACGTGTTTGACACGATCGACGGGAAGAAAGGAGGGAGTGATACCCGATGGGAACTCTATTTCGATGGAGCATCTTCCATAAAGAAGCGACAACACAACACCCCTATAATCAAATCGGGGGTAGGCCTTATCTTCGTGACTCCGCAAGAAGGGATAATGCGCTTTGCCTTTTCCCCAACAGAGCCGAGGACAAACAATGAAGCAGAACATGAAGCTTTGATAGCAGGTCTTGAGATCGCTGTCGATATGGGAATCGAAAACCTCCTCATATACGGAGACTCCCAGTTGGTCGTTAGTCAAGTAAAAGCCGACTATCAAACGTGCAAACCAGAGTTGGTGAAGTACGGTAAAAGAGTAACAATTGCTGACTCAAATCCCTTCCTACGCCCTGGAAAGCATACCGCGAGCGGAGAATAGCAAGGCGGATGCATTAGCCAAGCTCGCTAAAGAACTGGCTGATGAAAACCTCGATGACGTAAGGATCATTGTACAAAGCCGTCGGATCCTTGCACCAACGGAAATATCTCCGGAGTCGTCTGAAGAAAAGGAAGTGACCGGGGAAACAACCCTGCAAATTGAAGACCAGAAAAAGGCTAAGGATTGGAGAGAAGTCTTTTATAGATTACTTCAAATCCCGTCGAACACATGAAAATGCGTTCTCAAGACATCAGCTCATGAAACGAGCTCTGTCTTTCGCCTTCGTCAATGATACTCTATATAAGAGATCGTTCGACTCTCTATGGATGAGATGCCTGGGGCCGGAAGAAGCAAGAAGAGTCGTCCAAGAGACTCACGACGAACTCTGCGGTTCTCATCAAGCCGGGTCAAAGATGAAGCTGAAGATAAAAAGGATGGGCTACTATTGGCCCATGATGATTCAGGATTGTCTCGAATACGCGAAGCAGTGCTACTCATGCCAAATTCATGAAGACTTCATCCACCAGCATCCAAACCCGCTACACCCAACGGTGGCTAGCTGGCCGTTCGAAATGTGGGGAACCGACATAATTGGGCCCATCGAACCAGCGTCATCCAGAGGACATCGGTTCATATTGGCGACAACCAATTATTTTTCTAAGTGGGGAGAAGCAGTACCGATAAGAGAAGTGAAGACGGAGAACATTCTCCATTTCCTCAAGACACACGTCATCTATCGGTTCGGCACTCCGCGACGGATTATCTCTGATAACGGATCGGCCTACAGAAGTCACAAAATCAGCCGCTTCGCATAGCAACATAATATAGACTGGAGATATTCTTCGGTCTATAATCCCCGAGCTAACGGTCTAGCTGAGGATTTCAACAAGACCTTAACGAAGATCATAAAGAAGACGGTGTCCAAAGATAAAAAGGAATGTCACGAGAGACTGCATGAAGCTCTATGGGCTTATCGGACCACATTCAAAACAGCCACAAATACAACGTCGTACGCATTGGTATTCGGCACAGAAGCGGTACTCCCCCTCGAAATAGAGCTACCCTATCTCCGAGTGGCGGTTCGTTATGAACTAACATACGAAGAGAATGCTCATCTTTGGCTTGAGGAGCTCGACGCCCTCGATGAAACTCGTCTCATGGCGCAGCAAAACTTGGAGGCTTACAAAGCAAAAATGACGCGCTCATACGAGAGATTGACCAGGCCGAGAACATTCCGTCAAGACGAACTTGTGCTAGTGGTCAAGAGACCTATGCTCCCCAATCGTGCCAAACGGGGAAAATTCGAGCCGAACTATGAGGGTCCGTACATTATAGACAAAGTCTACCAAGGTAGGGCTTACTTGCTTATGGATATGCATGGCGAAAGACCCTTTAGGCCAATAAACGGTCGGTTCCTGAAGAGATACTACGCCTGATGAGTCACGGCCTAGGTTAACGATAGATGACGACGCCTATGTCCGCTCAGTATCTTCCTAAGCCCAAACTCTATAAGTAGTATCCAGCGAAAACTTTCCTCAAAATCGCTGCGGACCAAAACGTCCCTAAACTAACAATGGACCGCAATGTCCTGAAACTAACTACGGACCGAAACATCTTTAAACTACTACAAACCGCAGCATCCTAAGGCTGACAAAAAAAACGGTACGTCCATAAGCAAGATGGGCACGGATGAAAACCTGAAAGAGATCCGTGAGTAAAAACAGCAAGGCTACCGGCGATGTTTGTGAAAACCCGAAAGGGCGCAGACTCGTAAAAAAACGGTACGTCCATAAGCAAGATAGGCACGGATGAAAACCCGAAAGGGCTCCGTGAGTAAAAACAGCAAGGCTACCGGCGAGTCTGTGAAAACCCGAAAGGGCGCAGACTCGTAAAAAATTCATGCACACTGGCAAATCCCTCTCGACCTTGTAAGGAGAAAATACCTGTGTGAGATCCTTACGACTCACAAGGGAGCAACACATTTAGAGATCCCCACGATTCCTAAGGAGAAATTACACTTACGAGATCCTCACGACTCGTAAGAACTCTCTTATGAGACCCTCACGACTCATAAGATTCGAAAGCCTTAAGCTACAGGGATCTGAACATGTTCTTAAACCATCACATTTTCTCGACTGCCCTACAAACGGTTCAATGTTGACCCTTGTATACAATCCACGGGCACAAATAAACGTATCCCCCACCCAGTTCCACCAATGGCGCGAAATTTCCTCATGTAGTGAATGACACTTGTAAGTCCTCTCGACTTATAAGGAGAAAACACTCTTGTAAGATCCTTACGACTTATAAGAGAACACATACTTAAGAATCCTCACGATTTTTAACGAGAAAATGCACATACGAGATCCTCACGACTTATAGGGAGAAACACCTTTATGAGGCCCTTACGGCTCATGAAGTCAAAAGCCTTAGTCGACAGGATTCTAACCCTGTTTGGTAAGCCATCTTTGTTTAAATCGACAAAGGCAAATGATGATTCGCTCCTGACAATATCCCGGATGTAGCGATGCCGATGCCTAAATCGGTGTCAAATTCTGAGTCCTTTCACGGCAAATGATGATTCGCTCCTGGCAATATTCCAGTCGCAGCGATGCTGATGCTAAGATTGGTATCAGATCTTGAGTTCCATACTCGCAAAAAAAATGCGTATGAAATAGCCGAAATGTTTGGGCAACACGCAATAAAAATCAACGAGTAAAATATATGCATATAAAAATAACCGAAATGATTGGGCAACTCGCAATAAAAAAGTATCGAGTAAAGAAAAAGAAAAATAGCCGAAATGATTGGGCACCATGAAAAATAGCCGAAATGATTGGGCAATCGCGACTTTCGCGATATAAAAGGCTGAAAAGATAGAGCATCACGGAAATAAAAAAATGAAAAAAATGAAAGAATGAAACTTTTGCCCTGCAGGTAAGTCCATACCGACCCCTGTATACAATCCATGTGCATAAACGAAAAGGGAACCATATGTCCCAACAAACTATGTCAAAGGGAAAATCAGATCTCGACAGCAACATCTGCATCCCAGAAGACCAACAACGGCGTTCCTCCTCATGCCAGCAGGGCACGGACGCGACACCACCAATCAGAGCCACGGCAAAGTCCCCAGTTCACAGACAACCCAGAGTCAGCCCCGACACCGCAGAAAGCGGAGCAAGTCAACCCGACACCGCAGAAAGCGGAGTACGTCAGCCAATGACATCCGTCTCGGAAACACGTCAGCCAATGACCTCCGTCTCGGGAACACATCAGCAAATGACCTCCGTCACGGGAACACGACAGCCAGTGACCTCCGTCTCGGAAACACGTCAGCAGGTGACCTCCGTCTCGGAAACACGTCAGCAAATGACCTCCGTCTCGGAAGCAAGTCCGCCAATAACCTCCCTGTCGGAGCAATGCTTCGACTCGGAAACAAGTCAACTCATCAACCACTTACGAGTCCTTTCGACTTGTAAGGGAGAAAATTCTCTTGTGAGATCCTTACGACTCTCAAGAGAAAATGCACTTAGGAATCCTCACGATTCCTAAGGAGAAAATACACCTACGAGATCCTCTCGACTCGTAGGGAGAAAAGTCTTTATGAAACCCTCACGGCTTATAAAATTGAAAAGTCTTAAGCGGCAGATCTGAAAATGTTTCCTAAGCCATCATTGCCCTGCAAGGAGGTCAAGATAGACCATCTACAGGCCACACTCGCCAAAGTTACATGCCACTGAAATGGAGGTGCTACTCAAGTGTACATAAACTACTTCGCGCCAAGTCAAAACCAAAAGGCATAACCCATAGACATCAGCCACATACTATGCAAGGTAACAAAGAGTACATTCGATGCACATCCAATTAAGCTTTCGAAGTATACCCACTCATGTAACACAGAAAGGATTAATGCGTGAAATAAATGCATAGAAAGGGAAAATTTGTCATCCATACTGTAGAAAATTCTTACATTGATGAAGATAGTAAAACAAAAAACATCATTAAAATGTTTACAATGGTAAAACATTAAATCCTGGACATGGCTTGAGGAATTCAGAAGTAAGGCCGTTTAAAATGCTTCTGGCCTTTCTGACCATTCTCGTGTGCATCTTCTCACGAATACAAGCGTCAGGATTTTCACTGATACCATCCGCCCTTTGATAGGCAGAGATTATCGTTGTCTGTTGGAAAACTTGATGCAAGATATCAACAAGACTATTTTGCCGCCTCTTCGAGATCAAGCCCATCAGATAACTGAGTGTACCTTGTCTTCGGCGTTATCAAGCGCCTCGAGCGGTATGGCTTCGTAAAATCCAGGAAGGGCTTCCCAAATCGCTCCCACGATGATCTTCAACAAAGCAGAACGACGGGGGAGTAGTCGACCGTTGTGTTCATCGAGGCGACGCATAACCTCAGCGCATTGAGCGTCCGTAAACTTCTGGTTTTAACAACGGCCTTGGACGCGAATGTCTTCATAGGAGATAATTTCATCAAGATTATACAAATAAACAGCCATAGTACCTGCGCGAAAAAGAACAAGGGTTAGATGCTAATGCTACAGTCCAAATTCTAATACTTGGTACTTTAAATCTGTACCACACTGCAATGCAGTGGGAAGGGACCAAGGGGGACCCACAAAATCAAGGTGACGGCTCATCATTGATGAGATAATCACTCATTAAAAAAGAAATCCTAAAAAAAGAGATCCTCATTTAATGAGAGACTTCTCGGGCCAAGGAGTTAAACTCCCTCGAGAGCAACGCTCTGCAAACAGGAGTGACATCTGTCAACTCTAATTATGAGGGGAATAAAATTCCAAGAGCTATGCTCTGTGAAAACGATGGAATCATCCATCAAAACCTTAAAAAAGCAAAACTTTTACTGAGTTAAAAACTCCAAGATCTTTAAGATCTGCAAAACGAACTCTAAAAGTTTTTCATTAATGGGTTAAGAAACCCTAAAAGAAGATTTTTTGATCTATGATCTAAGAAGAGCAAAGCTCTGTTTTCATTTAACGGGTTAAGAAACCCTAAAACATATCTTTAAGATCTATGATCTGAGAAGAGCAAAGCTCTCTTTGATGGGGTCGAACATCATTCTTACCGAATATTTGAACAAAGTTCTAACACAAAGGAAGTTCCTTGGGCAGATATCTATGCTCTGAAGAGAGAATTAAATTCTCAGAAAAACAAGAAGGGGAAAAGATGAACGGTCATCTCAAAGGGCCAAAGGCTATTTATAGGCGCTGGAAGTCGATCCAACTTCCAAGACAATCCAACGGTGGAAAATCTGTCACCGCTGCACTCACGTGTAAGCCACGTGAGCGCGACGGTGGGGGGCATTTGTTTCCCTCTAATAAGAGCAAAGCTCTGTTCAAAATTTGAAATTTGAACTGAGGCAGCACCTCACGTGCAAAGCACGAGAGCGCTAGCGTCAAAAACGCCAGCGTTAAGAGTCGAAGACTCTGAGAAAGCGCCAAGAGCGCCAGCGCCATGAGTCAAAGACTCTGAGGCAGCGCCTCACGTGTAAAGCACGAGAGCGCTAGCACCAAGAGCACCAGCGTTAGAACTAAATGTTCTCCAACGTTGGATCAAATATCCAACGAAGATGATAAATCATCAAATTATCAGAATAAAATTCTGTTGAGGAAATACTCCTCAAATCTTTCCAAATAAGAAAGATTGTGCTCTGTAAATCAGAGCACCGTTGGATCAAAGATCCAATGGTGATTAAACGTCACCAAGATACAGAATAAGTTCTGTATGGGAAAAATATTTTCCCAATCTTGTTAAAAACAAGGAAAACGTCTTCTGTAAAACAAAAGTCCTTGGATCAAACATCCAACGGTGGATAAAATCCCTAAATCAATTGAGAAATCTCTTAATAAGAGATTTCCTTAACTGATTCAACAAATCAGCCTCCCCTATATAAAGGACCCAAGACTTCAAGGCTTGCACAGAAGAACCCCCCATAAACTTCAAGTTTTCAGGAAAAAAAGAGAAGAGCAAGCTCTAAAAAGAAGAATCTTCTTCAAGATAAAT
The DNA here is from genome assembly GCA_030015575.1 of Agapanthus africanus. Classification (NCBI taxonomy): domain Eukaryota; kingdom Viridiplantae; phylum Streptophyta; class Magnoliopsida; order Asparagales; family Amaryllidaceae; genus Agapanthus; species Agapanthus africanus. The sequence goes on along the minus strand of JASDDO010000028.1, from coordinate 87,658,635 downwards.
AAAAAGAAGAGAGATCATAGCATCTCCCCCATATTTGAGAGTTTAACTCTCACAACTGCAGAACTTAGTTCTTTTTCCAGATCACAGATCTATAAGACAAAGTCTTTTAATAAAAGAAGGGAGATCATATATCTCCTCCACATCTAATAGTTTAACTCTCACATCAGAATAACTTAGTTCTTTTTCCAGATCTCAGATCTATAAGACGAAGTCTTTCACAAGGGAGAACCAAATTCTCAGAGAATTGATTTGGACAGAACGAAAAACTTGGTGCTTAGCACTCCAATCTGGCGCTCAGCGCCGAGCGCTCCTCGTGACGTGGGCGCTATTTAGCACTCAAATCTTGCGCTAGGCGCTACTCAAAATAAAGAGCGCTTAGCGCTCAAATGCTGGCGCTCAGTGCCAAGCGCCTCTCATGTGGGTGCTACTTAACACAGAGCGCTCTGCGCTTCTCAAGAAGAGCTTAGCGCCATGAAGAGTGTTCAACTCATAAAAAACAAAAAGAAAGTGGGTGTCAATATTCACATAAATGTTTAGCATTATGTGCACAGAGAAAAGGCTATGTCCTAGCAAGTGTCTAACATTTTATAAAAAAAGGGAAATGACAGAGACTAAGTGGGCGGAGCCCAAGGTTGGCCAAACCCCAAAATCGTCCGAGCCCATAGGTCTTCTTCTAAATTGGACTTAGTCCCAAACAAGGTTATCAAATCTTTGATGAACATTCATTGGTTTAAGGGTACATCTCTCCACACCTCTGATACATGTCGTAATTCTTCAACGTCTTCAGAGAGGTGGAGGGTCCCAATAACCAATAACTCTTGGCACATCCCCAAACTGTCAAACCAAGACTCTACAGACTATGATGCCTTTAAACATGGACTATAAGGTCCTTAAACTTATGGACTATGATGTCCTTAAACCCAATGGACCGCAACGTCCCTAAACTAAACTCTATGGACTATGATGTCCTTAAACCCAATGGACCGCAACGTCCCTAAACTAAGACGATAGAGCCCAAATGCTCCTTCGTTGGATCTAAATGATCCTCAAACCTTGTTAAGTAGATCTTTAGTCTAAAATTGGACTAACGTATCCTTAACAAACATTTAAGTTGATCTTAATCTCAAACGAGATTAACGATCCTTAAATCCACCGAACCCAAATCTAAAAAAATACGAATTTGGACTAATCCACGCCCTATGGACGACAACACAAATTAGTCTCCGTATACAATCCGCGGGCAACCAAAAATAAAACAAACACACACGACACGAAATGACCTTCTAGAGCAAGAGAAAATGGTTATCACTGCGCGGTAACGTAATTAACTGCAGGGGATTGCGCCTGCAGGGAAGAGCGTCCCCACAATAAAAAAACCCTTACAACGAGGGGGAATCTGATGAAGTCTGCTACAACAGCCGCATCTGTCCAAACCTTCGATACACGGTGCCATAAATCAACTTGGCATTCATCGGAGAGGTGGACAGATAAAACCAAATAGCATCCGTCCCCAAATTCAGGCAAGACGTTTGTCTTTCCGGTTTTCGGCGGCGAACAGTGCCTAATCAATGAAAATTGTATGTTAATTGGATGGAAGTTAACTAAGGGGACTGACTTAGTTTGATTTACAAAATTAGGTGTTTTTTAGAAATATCAAGTTTCGAGCGTCTTTTTTTAGAAACATCAAAGTTTTGGAGGTCCAAAATATAAAAACACAAATATATTTTAAATAAAATCTTGTTTTCTAGATCATCGCTACTATTATAATCAAAACTTACGAATTATTGTGTTCTCTTCTCTTTTCCAAGGAAAAAATCCAATATACGAAGGGGAATTATACCCTTGAATGCTTCACATCAACAACATTAGTGCTCTCTCTCCCTCTTCCTTCCTCCTCTCTCTCGCGCACACACTTTGGAATTATTTTTTATGCACAGCTTTGCTACACACACATGTGCAACAAAGTTAGTTTGTCTTTAGTTTCACCAAAAGCGTTATTTGCATGGTATAGTCCAAGACATAAAGTTTTACAAAAATGTTATTGCAAACAATGTTTGTTTATTAATGATTAAGTGAATTAAAAATTATATCATATTTATATTTTAATTAAAATACTTTTATATATTATGCACATCGAATTTTGAATGGAACCTAGCTACATGTTGTGCACTGCCCCCATTGACCAAAAAAACTTGGTCTACCACCATGGACACTTAACGGTTTGAGAATAATGGAGGAAAGAGGCCCTAGGAGGCTTTTTCGTCAGGTGGCGTCAAAAAACTATACCCTCCACCGTTTTATTCGACGATCGACACCTATCATCTTCATCTTTACATCTAAGATGTGGATACACTCAATTTCTTGTGATTTTACCACTTTTCACCGTTGAATTGGCAATGTAAAAAGTTCTATTGCCGATAAACCGTTAATTTTGCACCCACTAATTCAACGGTGAAAAAGTGATATCACATGAAATTCGGTGTATCCACATTTTAGATGATAAATATGAAGATGATGGGTGCCGATCGTCAAATAATGGTGGAGGGTGTGGTCTTTTTACGCCACCTGACGAAAAAGCCTCCTAGGGCCTCTTTCCTCCATTATTCTCTAATGGTTTTCCAATAATACAACATTTTCCACTAAAAAAATCAAAAGGTCATATTGTGTGAATTACATAAAATTGGTGTATTTGTCTTATACTGTGAAGAATAAAATGAATGATGCCAAATATTAAAAAGAAAAATAGTGAAGACTTGATTTTAACTGCCAGAGAAGAAAAATTCTCTTCTATGGCAGTACCTATGAGTAACTAAGTAGTGTTACAGACCCAGTAGTCTCACATATGAAAGATAGGGTTAACAGAACAAAATACCCCCTGTACTTTTACTGATATAGCACTTTTACCCTTAGTAGCACACAGATCTCCTTTGTACTCAAGTATAATGACCAAAACCCTCAAATTCTACTCTAAAACACACAGATATTTTGGAATTTGGAGTTGGATTAAACAATAATTTTGAGCAGTAATCCATGTGTTTTTAAGGGGTTTAGGTCGATGAGCAGAGGGGGTGTTTGTGGTAATAAATCACTTGACAGGGGTATAAGTGCGACATGGGACATGGTACAAGGACCTTTTTCACTTTTTTTGCAATTAACCCTATAAGAATAAAATAAGGGCTACAAATATACTGACCTGATGACCTCTGCATATGAGATCAAGTTCATTCCTCTCAAGAAACTCAACGAGCTTATCAGCACCAAACGTACAGGAAACCCCTCTATCACTTGTCCCCCATCCTTCAGTCGAGGGATCAGGATCGGACCAAACCAAATCACAAAGCAAACCATCATCTGGAATCTCAATAGGTCTTTGCATTTCTCTTATTTGATCCAAACTATTCAGCTCGGGTGAAAGGCCTCCATGCATACATAATATCTTCTCATCAATTAGAGCAGCAACGGGCAAACAATTGAAACAATCAGTAAATATTTTCCAAAGCCGAACGTTGAATCTTCGTTTACATTCGTCGTAGAAACCATAGACTCTATTGATTTTTGGATCTTCGTGGTTTCCCCTCAGAAGAAAGAGCTTGTTGGGGTATCTAATTTTATAAGCAAGGAGCAAACAGATAGTTTCTAGACTTTGTTTGCCTCGATCTACATAGTCGCCGAGAAATAAGTAGGTTGAAGATGGAGGAAAGCCGCCTATTTCAAATATCCTTAACAGATCATGATATTGTCCATGAATGTCACCTGCATTGAGAAATTGTTAAGAAAAATGAGGATTTTAAGAATTGGTTTCCAGATTTAACATGGTTAGATTCCAACAAATGATCCGGTTAGTAAAAGTGACAAATGATCCGGTTAGTAAAAGTGACAAAGCCGCCTATTGATTTTAAGAAAAATGACACGACGATGGCTAGGAGTAGACCAATTCGAACATGGATAGAGGCTGCTAAAAGCATTGTCCTAAATGTCGACATCGCCGAAATGTCGACAACATGTCGGTTTTGGGAAGAAAACGACACAGATTTATATAATTATATCGATTACCGATATTTGGTAAATGTCGGCCGACATTTGGTAAATGTCGGCCGATATTTCGTGATGTTGCCGTTTTACCCGACATTTTCCGATATGTGGAGAATTTTTTTGGCTAATTTTCTTTCGATTTTTGGGATTCACGCTTTGTACATTAAGTAATTAATAGACGACCGCTATACCACTGATCTATTGAGGAAGACATAAATTTAATAAAACTAAAAATCTGCATGAGTTAAAAAAATTCAAAAAAATAAGTTATATAAATGGCGTTTATATTACAAATATGTAGACCCGGATATTTGATAAAACAACTCGACATTTCACAATATTCGACATCAAAATCTTCAGGCCGACACGGCACCAACATCCGAAATTTACAACAATGACTAAATGTGATGTGTTATTTATCAATTCAACAGAGAAGATGACTCTTAACATAGCAAAATGAACTAGATTCATATAACCACCCTAAAAGTTTGTTCTAGTTCCCAGAATAAACAACAATATGTGTATGCATTATTATATTCGAGTGATTCACTTGCAATAAAAGATTTAAATCACCTTAAGTTTAGATTAGTAACCGGATGGATTTCCAGTTAAAACAATGATTTAACCAAGTGAATAGCATAAAATGGGCAATGAGGGAATCTTTGAGTTTATATGCAGGAAATGTTATGCTCCAAGATAGCACAAGTCGCATGATTGTTTTGCATGGAGTAAGATACTATGATTACTCTCATCGCTGATGGTGATCATCAATAGAAAACGGCAAATAAATAAATAGGTACCAAAATGTACAATTTCTCATATTCATTCTGTTCTTGAAAGGGGGTAGGAAGATTACACAGGTATTATTACTATGGACATTGTCTACCTAAAAGAGCAAAGAGGTTCCAATAATACTAGGTTATTGAAATTTTGAAAAGAGGGTTTCATTCAAAATGAGAAAATAAAATGTGTTAACCTCTTTTAAACAATAAATGTAATAAACCGAATTTTATTGCATTTATTTGAAAGTATGCAAAAATTTGTTGATTTAAAACTCTATAGATTGTCAAGGCTTTATCTTAAAATTTGTTAGGATTTGAAATATGATGGATACTCCCGATAGGGATAATTTATGCAATAACAAGCGGTTATATTTGTTATGAGAAAAGATTTGAAACGTAGAAATGAAAACATAAAGAGATATGCTAGTTTGGAATGGTTTAAAAATAGTTTGTTTATTCTGACAATATCTATAACTATAGATAATTAACAAATATTTTTATTATTATAATATATATAATAAATAGATAAAGATTTTATAGTTGATAGAATTAATTAAATGCTTGTTAAAATTTAATTCCTTTATAATCATATGTGAGAAAGTTTCATCCAGTGTTTTCTGTTAATCTGAAATATTTTAAGGATGGGATAATAAAGAGAGAGAAAAGACGAAGGAGAAGAAGGGGACATGTTGGGTTTAGATGATTCTTTAAGTTATATTTAGGAGCCTGCAGATAAGAGCTAATCTTTCTATATTTTGATGTTTTTATATATGATATATCATGTGAATATTAAAAATTAAATGTTGAAGAAAAGTATAGGTTTTATTAACGTTATTATAATTAGATTCAGAATCAAATTAATAGACTTAAATGTATGCATATCAGTAATATTAGTTATTTATCCATAAACATATTTTTTCTTTGACTCAAGTCTTTAGATAATTATATTTTTTTATTTGCTTAGTTAGTTAATTATGTCTTTTGAAAATCAAGGTCTAGTATAATTATTTATACTATCAATTTAATTTACTATTCATTATATAACACGCTAAAATTAATATCGTTAATTTTAAAAAATAAAGTACCCTTTCTTTTTGAATTAGTAGAAAGCATAATAATTTATAGCTAAATGTTTAATTTTTTAAAGCCCTACAAATTTATATATTCATAGCACATTATTATAGTGCCTAATGAGTTTTCTATCTAATTTAATTTAGTTACATGTGTATATTTTTATTTTAAATGCTACAAACCTTTATATTTGTTAGCCTAAATAGCCTGGTAGCACTTATAAGTAAACCAATTCATAATATCATTTCTTTTAAACCGGTAAATTAGAAGAATTTAAATACCAGAAATTAAAATAAATTCATCTCAGCCCTAAAATTTATTTTATTTATTTTTAACCATGTAGTATAATTTTTAGCCCAACTATAGTCAGGTAAATTACATCCAGATCCCTGAAATATTAAACAATTTGCATTTACCGCTTATATGATGTTTCTAATGTAGTAATAAATTAAGAAAATTTTGGAGAAGCCCTTAAAAGCTTATAATTCAATCTACCCCCTAAACCAGAAATTTTTCTGTGAAATTATTAATGTAAAATTATATTAGGTCCCCAAAATTATATATATTTCGTAGTAGCACCCTCCTACCTTATTTAATTATAGAAAAATTACAGAAAATTTAAGTAAAAATATTATTAATAATTATAGACGTTTATAGGATGGTTTGGTATATAATTTAATTAGAAATGATATTTTGAATGAGTTATATTGATTGTAGTGGTTAATTTTATATAGAGAGTCGATAATTGGATACCTTGAAAATTGGTAGGTTTAGGGCTAAGTATTTACGATTCAGGTTAGTTTTAGACGCATGTGTTCTAACTCATGATATTCCTCTAAATTCCTAACTCGATTATTCGTTATCGCTTCAAATTCTTTGAACATATTAATACTTTCTAAGTTGTGATCATAATATCATATAATTTATTTCGATATATGCGGACCAATTATATGATGGATATATGTCTTCACGTGACTCATGAAACAGTTGATTTGACATTTACCCATATCATGATTACCATATTTGACAATATCTTTTCTTAAGGTGTACACCTGGGTCAAATAGTTTATAGGGCGTACATGAGTAGGATTTTAGCTATGCCAGCGTCCTGTGGATGTGCCGCAGCAGGCCCCAGGATTTTTGCCGTTATAGACAAAACCAATCACTAGTTTGTAAGTGATGACCCGATCATTGGCTCATAAGTGGTAATCCGTGCCTATAAACATATTTAATTCATCCCCATAGTTTCTTTTTACTTTGGCATTATCTCTTCCATGTTACTCATATGACTCATGACGTTTGATTTACTATATATGTGTGCTCAATTTTATGTCATATAGTATTCATTATGGGATTTCATCTCTTATTTTACAAGTGACCTTTTTATTTAATCGCTCGCTTGCATGTGTTAGAATGTATGTAGTTTAAACTTACCGAGCTTTGGTTTGCTCACCCTTTATTTAATAATTTTTTTTAGGTTAGTATGGAGTACCTTAGTATTTGAGTGAGTCGTCAATTAGGAGTAATAAATCATCTTGGATGACAATCTTATTTAAGTTTATGAATCGTTGTTACAAAAAGTAGTACAATATCGAATTATGTGGTTTTAAATGATTTTATTAGAATGTGGAAGCTTGATGTGAAAGTTAGTAAAAATTTATTTGGAGATTATTTTGTGGCTAAAAATGAAGTTAAGAAAGCTGATCGGGAAGCTAAATCTAAGGTCTATAAGGAGGTGTACGAGAAATGAGACACTAAAGAGGCTGAAAATGATATATACCGGATTGCTCGGATGCGGGAAAGGAAACTAGAGACTTATGTGCGATGAAGTGTGTCAAAATTGAAAATCAGAAGATTTTAGTTCGAGATGAGCATATCAAAGAAAGATGGAGAGATTATTTTGACAAATTGTTCAATGAGAGCTTTACTAAGAATTTGGATGGACTTGTCATTCAATCTCAAGATATAAACTGTGATTTCATGCGCAAAATAAGACTACCTGAGGTTAAAGAAGTTTTGAACAGAATGAGTTTAACAAAAAGATGCCAAATGAATGGAGGAAAAATATCCTTGTACCTATCTACAAGAACAAGGGTAACATTCAAAATTGCTCAAACTACCGTAGAATAAAACTTATGTGTCACACCATGAAACTTTGGGAGAGAGTGATTGAACACAGGCTAAGAAATGATATTAAGATAACAGAGAACCAGTTTGGGTTCATGCCTGGACGATCGACGACAGAGGCTATTCATTTGCTTCGTCAACTTGTCGAGCGTTTTCGAGAGAGAAGAGATTTGCATATGATATTTATTGATTTAGAAAAAGCGTACGACAAGGTACCTAGAGAGGTATTATGGGGGACAATGATGAAGAAGGGGGTCCCCGTCAAGTATATTGACATAATCAAGGATATGTACGATGGAGTAGTGGCAAATGTCAGAACTTGCGGCGGCTTAACGAGTGATTTTCCGATTACAATTGGTTTACATCAAGGATCTGCATTAAGCCCATTCATGTTTACCATCGTGATGGATGAGCTTACTAGAACTATCCAAGATGAGGTACCTTGGTGTATGCTATTGGCTAATGATATTGTTCTAGTAAATGAGACGAAAGCAAGGGTTAATGCCAAATTGGAATTATAGAGGCAAACATTGGAATCTCGGGGATTCAGATTGAGCAGGACCAAGACAGCATATATGCATTGCAAATTTAGTAACCAATGAAGTCAAAACCATATTGGTATAACATTGGAAGGGCAAGAGATATCACCGAGCGACCAGTTTAGATATCTAGGTTCCATCATCCAAAAGAATGGGTAGATCGATAGTGATGTTAATCAAAGGATCCAACCTGGTTGGTTGAAATGGAGGAGCGCATCAGGGATTTTGTGTGATCGTAACTTTCCGTTAAAACTAAAAGGGAAATTTTATCCGAGCGCTATTCGGCCTGCCTTATTATATGGTACAGAATGCTGGGCTCCTAAGAAGTATCATACACAGAAGATGCACGTAGCGGAGATGCGCATGCTTCGTTGAATGTGCGGTAACACTAGAAAAGATAAGGTGCGAAATGAGGATATTCGTGCAAAAGTTGGTGTAGCACCTGTGGAGGAGAAGATGCGGGAAAACCGGCTAAGATGGTTTGGTCATGTGCGATCCAGACCTATGGAAGCACCGGTTCGACGAATAGATACTCTCGATATGGGCAATGGCACAAGGGAGACCGAAGAAAACATGGATGGAGGTGATACGAAACGATATGGTTGCCAAAGGACTCGATGAAAGTATATTGTTCAATAGGAGTGAGTGGAAGCTAAGGATTCATGTGCTGGACCCGGCGTGATTCTTATATTGGTTCATGTAGCCTACCCCATATGCTTGGGATAAAAGGATCAGTTGTTGTTGTTGTTGTTGTAGTCCTTGCATTTCCTAGTGTAGGAATTGCGGCCGTGTCATGCATACCTACTAGAATTATAATTGGATTTGGCGCCTAACAATAAACAGAGACCGAAAGAGTAGAATCTAAGCCAACATAATTTACGGATTCTTTCAAGCTCAACTACTAGATGATTATTGAGTTCTTCCCAAAAACATATGTAAAGAGGCCACATTTCACAACACCTAAAAACTACAACATCCTTTTCTTGGGACCAATTCATTCAAGCCTAGCACAATCCGAGCTCAAGATTATTAATCAAGCTAAGATAAAGTCAATACACCTCTAAACCTAGACCCTTCCATTATTCAAACTGCAAATAATGAAAATTTAATAAAACAAAAGACTCATTCCTAACTTTTTTATTCCCTAAGAAAAGACTCGTTCCAAATCACACAAGAAAGAATTCTCCCAAGCAAAATCGACCATCAAACGACAATTCCATGAAGAAGTACAGAAATAAAAACCCTAATTCAACTTTACTATGCTACTAATCACTAACACACACAAATTACCACCCTTTTCTAGCCCAATTCACCCACGAAACCCTGAATTTTGAACTCCTCAGAGTTGTAATCAATCAATCTCATTCTTTTATTAAAGTTAAATTCGAAATCAAGAAAAATAACCGCAGATCTTAATGGGAGCATTGAGCTCAAGAAGAATCGGCTGCGACAAGAACACGCGCTTCGCCTCAACGCAGAGCTGGCGAATCTCCAGCTCAGAGAGCTGCACCTGCTTCTTCGCGCCACGCTTCCCGCCATCGATCAGTCTCTTGATGATGCCGTCGACCTCTGGGGTCTCCATCGCCCCCAAAGGGCTCTTCGTCATCATCATCTTGCTCTCCCTCTCTCTCTCTCTTCTTCGATTCTAGGGTTTTGGAATTGGAGAAGAGCCTGAAGCTGAGGAGATGAGGAATTTTTATGCCTTGGACTTTTTGAGGAGATGACGATGATGAGAATGAGATTTTAGAAGGTATTTGGACAACAAAAGCTGCGGTTCCGGGTCCGGGTCCGGGTTTGAGGTCGGATACGGATTCGGGTTCGGAAGCTCTCAAAATGGAACGGGTTGGGCTGAATAAGTACCCACTACCCACTAATCTTCGATAACGCCGAGTGTCATCCATTTCAATAAACTACCTTTTTCTTTCACTGTACAACCTTTAATGCTTATTTTTACAGTAAACATAAACAGGTTTTGAGATAGTTGTGGCCTGCCTACTTTGATATTTTGAGCAATCCATATGCTCATATAACTCGATGCCAGAGAAAAGCAAACATCCCTTATCATCTACGTTAAAATACTGGATACCTCTGAAATCGATGTTTAGATCATATGTATTTACTTGAATATTGCAAATATGCAGTTTATACTGCTACAAAATTTAGCATATTTTTGGCTCTGAATATTTTTATATAATAGAACAATCAGCAACAATCAGCACTCAATAGCTTAAATATTCAAACCCAAACGATGTCTCGGTAAACGTAATGATCAGACAAAGGAGAGAGCTAACTTCGCTTGGTGCATTTTTCCCGACAAAGGTTTATTATCGGCAAGCAGGAGTGCTAATAATGATTATAACAGCCGGAATAACCATTAATCCATAACACATATTATGCAAAGGAAAAGGTTATGAATTATAAACATCACTATACAGTAGTCAAGGGCTAAGTGACCGACATCATATATATTCAAATCATGAAGTTTCAGCTATCTATGCGGCGGCTTTTTCATCTATCACGGTTCAACACGTTAGTCACTTACAATAAGCAAGTACAAACTACAGCATATGTACGCATATATCAACCAACCAGACGTCCATACATTTAAGCGCAAACAATACAACACTCGTCGACATATATGCGTAGTGCGGGAGTCAGACAAAGGTTCTTATTCACCCAAAGAAGCAACTTGGGCCGGTATTGGGTTCCTCCGGCCCATGACTTTCATTTTTTTAAGCCGAATTCTGATGGAAACCCACGTATAGCTAGACTCTCTAGAGCTCGACGACTCTTTGGAGGCCAAAGATTCACCCCAGAATCTCTAACCCTAAGGATCTGGTATTTATCTGTCAACTTCAAGATTCTACGAGGAACGCCGCCGCACTCCACCGAATTAATTTATTATTCAACGCAGGTGTTCGCTTAAAACTTTTCTTCTGTTACACGCGTTGCCTCCTCAATGGCCCCATTTGACTCAACAACTCATCCCTCTTCTTCGTCTCTCATTTCCTTCTCCCTCCCTCCCTCCCTCCCTCCGCTTCTATAAATACCAACACCCCTTCATCTCTTCTCATTCCATAACCAAACACAGAAAACAAAAAAACAAATAAAAGAAGGAAAACAATTACAAAATATTTTTTCTTCTCAGTTTTAATCACAGCTGCTAGATTCAATGGCTCGTTCGATCTTAAGCGCCGCGCTTGTTGCTGTGATAAAGAGGAGGGGATATTCAACTACAGCAGCAGCAGCAGGAACTGGGAGCAACAAGACAACTAGCTCTTCCTCGTCGTCGTCAAAGAGCTCTGCTTCGGCTTCTTGGGTTCCGGATCCGGTCACCGGATACTATAGACCTGCTAACAACAGACCTGAAATCGATGCCGCGGAGATGAGAAAGCAGATCCTTTTGCGACGACAGCCGAACAACTAGATCTAAAATTTCTGTACCACAACTGGAGTACTGAAACTGGATTATATAAAATTTTCATATCAACAATTCTCATATTAAGTCTCCCTTTTTCTATCTACATATATGATACAAGAAATTACTAGTTATGTAATCGATCAATCCATCAATACAAAATATGTTAATGTTGGCATAGAGTTTATTTTTCCTGTGTACAATTCATTTATTTATTTTTTGCCCTGGATTCTCTTCAGTGCAAAAGACTACATCTTTGATATATATGTCTTATTGGCTTGCAATCGAATGCATGCCTAAAGAAATGAACGGAAAAATGTTAGGCTGATTTGGAGAACTGAATTCTTGCTGACAAAAAAGATATTAGGCATTGCCAACATGAATCTTTTTGGTCCACAGCAGCCTGCCTTTACCTAATTCTGGCAAGCAAAATCTCTTTCCCCATCAAATGATCCTAGAATCTTATGTCGATAAACTTTGTGCTTTTGCTTCCGACTTTAATCTAAACATCCTGTGTTATAATGCCATGCTTTGGCTCTTCAGATTTTGGGGTGCAACTCCTTTTGAAATCAACTCGACCATGCATGCAGACCATTCATTTTGGAGAGTAAATTATCATATATTGTGTGAGCTATGCTCATTTAGTATGCTTCAACCACACATAAAAAGCAACCGTGGAGAAAAGATTCTGGAAAAAAAAGTAACAAAGGGGAAAAAAAACTTTATAAGAATCAATTGAAGCCCTTTGCCGCCCAAATCAACTTCCGGTGGGGCAATTTGGTTGATATTCATGTGCTTTCATGAAAGGGTTATGCGGTCTATAAGAAAAATAATCCTGACAAGCAAATATAAATAATAACAATTGTTTTAGAAGTATTGCGTCATAGATGATGATTATGTTTTTTTTTCATGTTTAAATAACAGCGTAGGTGCAATCGATATTGTTATGCATAAACAAGTGTGTGCAATGATATTCTAAATGAAACAAGAGTCTCTTAATGCAGGCAAGACCGATAAATGGCCGTTTTCCCTTTTTTTCCCTTCTTTCCATCAAATCAAATCAAATATTACTTCTCATGCTTATAGCATCGTTTTCATGTCAAACAAATAAAGCTCTTAAAGTAGTGTTATATGAAAACTTTTGAATGGCTTTTCATGACCATCAAAGACAATTTGAAGCCTCATATATATCATGTGAACACAAATTAAGACTATTTAATTGTAGACCAACAAACCTCTCAAATGCAATGAACTTCAACATGATCACGAGAGATCATGAAAGGGACTTGTCAATGAAGGATTCCTGCATATAGTTCTTCTCAAAGCAAGCAAGCAACAATATTGACCAGCTCATGACACGTGAGCTGCCTGTCCATTTTGGGGCATGTTGATGTCATTGCAATTAAATTAATCAACCAATAATATGACAATTGAAGCGCTTGAAACATTCTTAATTTGTTGATCGTGTTAGCTGGAAGGGACAAGTCAAGTTTAGCACGAAATATCAAAAGCACAAATATCACATGGGAGATGACGAGGTACTATACAAAAAATCTTGACGATATGGAAATTTATAATAATTAAGAGATGCCTCGCTACACGAAAAGAAAGGGAGACGAGGGTTTTGTGGGTGTTCATGAAAGTAAACATGCCGTTCACAGCTTAATTACCAAGTGTGTGTACAGTAAGTATTCAAATATCGATAGGCCGAGGTCTCATAACCATCCCTTACTTTTGCCAATTGCTTAAGATTCGACACATCTAAAGCCTGATTAGTCATATGGGCATCTTCTTATAGGTTCTAGGTAATCAATACGGCACGCATCAATCCATTGTCTCTAGGACATGACTATATCATATTCGCTCATATCATATGAGATCAATTTAAAAGTAATCGGACTAGTTCTAAATCCCTATGTTTTATTTGAGTTGCAAGGGCCAATAAGTAGCTACCTTTGGAACAGAGAAGAGGAGTAATGCAACTAGAACTCTATTCTCCAAAAATGCTTCACTTTTTTTAAACCCAAACTGATAAAAATAATCCCACCAAAGAAGGCAAATTCATACAAGCTGCCACAGATTCTCTCCACCTCTTAGGCCAGCAAAGGGTCAGAAACAAATAAAACCCAGACAAAATCTTCAAGAAACTCCGACGCCTATGGGTTCCACCTGGGTTCACACGTGTTCACCAGGCCTCTTCAAATTTCCTTCCTCTTTTCTTCCTCCTCTTGTTCTTTTCCTCTTATAAATAAACAACCCCCCCCCCCACCCCCACCCCACCCCACTATACATCTCTCTCATTTCATCACAAAATCTCACATAATCAATCATGCAGAGACAGAGATAAACATACTAACCAATCATGCAGAGATATTGTCGAGGCGTTCATCTTATTTAAATAAGGGGAAATCCGTAAGAATCACTGGTTGCCTTTCGACTTGAAGCGAATTCTCAAACGCCATGATTTTTTTTATTTTTATTTTTACATTCTCCAAATACTGTGAAGCAGAGGTTATGGTCTTCAATATATTTCAAGTGCATGTGTTCCAGTCTTCAATGCAATCCTCACAATGGTGAACATTCCCTCCCTCTAAATTCTATTCATCATAATCTTCGATACCTATACGGCAAATGTATGAAAAATATGTTCCTATAGATGTCCCCTGTCGTTGGATATTGTTCTATGCGTTCATATTAGTTAAATAGGAAATCTGGAAGGATCACAGCTGACCTTTCTATTTGGAGTATAATCTCGAATTCCATAATTTTGCCCATCCTGATCATATAAACCTTCTTTTTTAACTGCGATACTCTTTGGAGCAAATGAGCTTCTACAAAAACTGTAACCATGGGTCTTCAATATATTTCAGATGCATTTGTTCTAGTCATCAGTATAATCCACGGCAATGTAGAATACTTCCACCATATACCATTTGAATCTCCAACAAGTATACCATAAATGTATGAAAATCATGTTGATTCAGATGTTTCCTATCCATGGAAGCCGCTGTCACATTTGTTCCAATTTCGAATAATCCTTCTGCATCCAGTTAAATGCATCGCAAGTAAATAAGTTATCTCCAAAACACATGATTTTTACTTATTAGATTTTTTGTCTACAGATATTTCTGGAACAAAACTCTCACATTTCAATAGATAGCTTTGATACAGGTCCCCCCCCCCCACCCAACCAACCACACCAAAAGATAGAAGAAGAATCATGAGTAAAAACCATATATATATCAATAAAAAGTGTCATCATAGAATATTACAAGCTCCTTTTAAATACAAGGAATAGAGAATCAAAAACATGTCGACAAATAAAATACTGAAAGGAGCCTAAACCACGAGCTCGACTGAACTTTTTCGGAAAATAACGGGCATAAAGCATAGCTATTGAGAGCAATAAATCAACAAGAAGCAAATAGCATACACACTTTAAATGGTGATGATCAACACAAAGAAAGACAGGCATAACTTTCAGGGCAGACGAATTCAGCTCACATCCATCTTTAAGCCTCTTTATCAAACTTGTACCAAAAGTCTCAAACAGCCGATCCATTGAATCCCTAAACTTCTCAGAAATATTCACCACCTTCTTATAATCAAGCTTGTTAAAACTCCTCTGCCTAATAACTGGGTTCAAGAAATTCTCCAGATTATTACTCATTAACAAATTAACCAACTGCCTCGCCTCAATCAAAGCCATTTTCAACTCACACTCCTCTAGTTTCAAACATTTGAGACTGGGTCTCCACAAAAGATTTAAAGAGTTTCAAATCCGTATCAATTCCTATAACCACATTCCCATTAAACCTCTTTAAAGAATCACTTAAAAACATCCCCAAGATTTTGTGGGATATATGACATAAAATTCCACGAACAACTTGTTTAAGAACTTGAAGTGGAAGAATTTGTTAAGCAGTGGAGACTAGGGTTTCAAGATAGATAAGAACTTCATTGGCATATTTGTTACCACTAAGAGACGGGTCATCGGCCATCCATGTGATTGAATCAGTTAAGAGCATGAAATCATCGATTTTGTTTTTTTAGCAAGGTTAGTAGAAGATCTTCAACCGTGTCGTGAGATTTTTTAAGCGGGAATTATCTGCGGCCCCGCTCGGCTATTCAAAGTGGGATTCAAGAGAATTGTGTGGCGTGGCGGAAGAAGAAGCGCACGCTCGCTCCAAAACTGCCATGTTGGCTGCAACCCATGTATGTCATATATTCATGTTAAGGTTAAACTTTGGAAGAAAAAAGAATCTGAAAAGTGGAAAAGAACTATAGTGTAGTAAAACGAAAATTTTGAAAGTTTGAGAGTAGAGCTGTGGTGGAGGCCTGGATCTCCTTCAGATATTGTGCTCTGTCGATCTGTCGCGAGCGTTGATAAAGGGTTGAGATTGATGTTGATAGTTATCTTCTTAAGCGTGTGGATCTCAATAGGTTGATTTCGAGGTGAAACCGAGTTATCTGTAAAGAAGTACCGGGATGGTCATACCAACGTTGACCCTTCGACGATCAAGTTAGCCAAGTAATTTGAGCAGAATAGCGGCTTGTTGGATTGAAATCGCCTTACCTGAGTCGTCTGAGACAGGGATTTTTATAGTGGTCACTTGGAGCAGGATGGTGCGAGATCTTCGCTGTCGGTTACGCCCCTGACATTACGCCTACGTGAATGACGGGATCCCCCCATTAATGACGAGATACGCTCGTTAATGGGGGATACGACGGCGTGGAACACAGGATGTTGGGTGGCGGATATCTCACTTCTGGCGAGATACGCGGAGCCGTGGCGGAGGCGCTTGGGCTCTGCATCCTTGGTTGCTCGGTAGAACCGGAGAGGCTTAGCGCGGCGGACGGCTCGGAGGCGAGCGGAAGACCGAGAAAGCCCGGTTCTGTGATAGCTCAGAGACGAGCTGTGAAGGCTGAGGAAGCCCAGTGTGTAGGAGGGCTCGGAGGCGAGCCGGTAATTATTCGTAAGGCGAGCATGGAAGTGTTCTGGAAGGCCATCGAAGGTCGGGTCAATCCTCGGGGGGAAGGCCCGGGAAATGCCTTCAATGTATCGTGTTTGCTCCTGTCCCGTGAGCCTCGGGACACGTCATCTACCACGTGTCATGATCTGAGAAATTCCCACTTATGAGTATCATCATTAGCCCCCCATTCTTGTCCCGACCTAATTATGAGACGGGTCGAGAGTGGTCTGATCGGTTTTCTGGGCGCCGACTGTTGCCAAAATTCTATCGGCATGGATTTTCGGGGCGACTCGGTGAAGGGTAGTTGCGTCGTTCGGATTTACGAGCCCGCATGGCGTATCCCGGGCGCTTGGATCTTCGCACGCATCTTTGATGATATCAGCGGATCGGGGAAAGGATCGTGCTTTAAAGAGGTGGCACCGATTCGCTCGCACGTCTGTTGAGGTGCAGGCTACGTGTCCGACGTGGATTGGAGGATACGACAGGCTGTCACTGTCACCTGCGGCCGAAGGGACGTCTCCAATGGTCGTTCGACACGTAGGGCTTCAACGGCTGGTAGACGCGACGCTTCGTTTTGACGAGAAATGATCGGGGCCGTCAGATGCTTCCTCTCAAGTTGTATAAATAGGAGGGGAACTTCCTAAGGTTTACACTTCCGCCACTATTTTCTTTCATTGCGAGAAATCCCTCGGCGCTCCTCCTTATCTTCAGATCAGATCTCCAGCGCCTTTTCTCGGCAAAACCTTCCCCTTGAACCAGGTTAGATGTCTTTCCCTGGAGAGTCGGTAGAAGTTGTTAGGGTCGAGTCCAGGGTGTCTTCTCCCGCCTCTTCGGTTGCCCCATCTGCGTCGGATTCCCCCTATAGAGTTAGGGCAACCTGCGCCGCTCATCGCCAGGCGACGGCAAGGGACCCTAAGGTGCGCATCGGGAAAGCTCGCGATGTGCCCTTCATCTTGAAAAACATGGACGAGTTTACTGAGATTCGGGCTCGCTTCTACATTCCCCCTAGCTATTCGTTTCGTTTAGCCAGGATGGATGAAAGAGCGGATCAGGTGCAGGATAAGGAGATTACCCTGTACTTGGATGCGTTCTGGGCTGGAATGCGTTTGCCATTTCCACCCGAAGTATGTGGGCTATTTCTCTGCTTCCAACTTATTTCGGACTAGCTAGTGTCGAACTCGTGGAGAATTCTCCTAGGGTTCCTGGTCCGGTTGAAACTTGACAACATCCCTTTCAGCCTGACCCTTCTTACTTCCTTCCTCTGTTACAAAAATCACCCTGGCATCCGCAAGGATGAGCCGAGCTGGGTGTATATTTCTTTCAAAAAATGCAAGGGAGGGACGGCCGGTTCGGGGGTAGCAGTCGTTCCTTCTTCCATTAATGAATGGAAGGAGAAGTTTGTGTTCGTCGGGCCATCCAAGGGCAAGAATTGGCCTGTGCCTATACAGTGGCACAGGGCGACTGCCCGCGGACGAAGCAGTCGTCATCTCCCGAGGCGAGGACGGTGTCCATGTGGGAGCCGATCCAGCGGGCCGACGTCTTGCTTTCTGAGCAGGTCCTTAGCTGGGCCGGGCTCAGCCCTGCGTGCTTCGTGGGTAAGTTAGGAGCTTGGACGATCTGTTTAGACTTGGATAATTTATTTTTTCCCTTCTTGCATTACTAACTTTTCTGTGTATTCTCCTTTGCAGGACAAATGGACCGATCTAGGATTCTAGATGCCATAGCCGCTTCGTCCCAGAAGAAGACCGAGGCGTGACCCTGTCCCGAGTCGGCCTGAGCTCGGCCATGAGACTGTCACCATCGACGAGGCCTTTCGCATCGCCCTGAGCCCCCGATGATTGCCACGGGGGTAGCCAGAAGCACGCGCGAAACCTGGAACTCCGGGCGATGGAGGAGGAGGCGGAACCGTGGTTTCCCTCAAGAGGAAAAGGACGGTCTCCGGGCCAAGCCTACAGCCTGAGCTTTTGTTTTTCCCTTTATTTTCCCCAAATTTTGTAAGGCCGAGGACCCCATAATACCTTGTAAAGAATTTCTGAACGTGAATAAAACTGGGTTTATTTTCCTCTGCATAACAATGCGTTTCTTGCGTGAGTACTTGAGTTTTTTGGTCTTTTCCTTGATGCTAGTGTTAGGCCATAGGTCGATGACCGGCCTTTTAGACGACGATCGGGCGTCGAGTGTAAGCCAATAAATCGCCAAGTGCAGGAAGGTCGGTGCCCTCCCTCCCCCGGAGTCGAGGTGGCGATCATTCACTTAGAATACGTCGGGAGGTCCCTCAGTATAGGAAGGTTGGTATCTACCCATTCCTTAGCGTCGGACCGACGACCGCGTCTTTTAGCGTGACTTGAACAATAGCCAAGTTAGAATTAGTCGGCGTTGACTGATTCCCCCTTGACGTAGTTCCTACACCCTCGTCTTCTATCCTAAGCGTCAGTGGATAGGGGGTTACCCGCTTAGGAATGACTGAGCAGGGAAGCTGCTCGGTGATCTCTTGGTGAGGGTTTCGATACTTTGCATAGGTGGGTAGAAAGTTACCCGCTAAGAATTGACCGAGTAGGGAAGCCGCTCGGTGGCCTTTTGGTGAGGGCTTCGATCCTTAACGTAGGTGGGTAAGAAGTTATCCGCTAAGGATTAACCGAGCAGGGAAGCTGCTCGGTGGCCTCTTTGGTGAGGGTTTCGATCCTTAGCGTAGGTGGGCAAGAAGTTACCCGCTAAGAATTGACCGAGAAGGGAAGCTGCTCGGTGGCCTTTTGGTGAGGGCTTCGATCCTTAGCACAGTTGGGTAGGAAGTTACCCGCTAAGGATTGACCGAGCAGGGAAGCTTCTCGGTGGCCTTTTGGTGAGAGCTTCGATCCTTAGTGTAGGTGGGTAGGAAGTTATCCGCTAAGGATTGACTAAACAGGAAAGCCGCTCGGTGGCCTCATGGTGAGGGCTTCGATCCTTAGCGTAGGTGGGTAAGAAGTTACCCGCTAAGGATTGACCGAGCAGGAAAGCTCCTCGGTGGCCTCTTTGGTGAGGGCTTCAATCCTTAGCGTAGGTGGGTAGGAAGTTACCCGTTAAGGATTGACCGAGCAGGGAAGCTGCTTAGTGGCTTCTTGGTGAGGGTTTAGATTCTTAGCGTAGATGGTTAAGAAGTTACCCGCTAAGGACTGACCGAGCAGGGAAGCTGCTCGGTGGCCTCTTTGGTGAGGGCTTCTTTAGACTTCTCTTCATCTTCATGGGGCGTCGTTCAATCTTCCTTGACCCGTAAAATTTGGAAGAGTGATCGTCACAGACAACACGTGGCAGAAACACACAGGCAAGACGCGATACTCCGTGTTTCGCGTCGTTCCAACTTCCTTTGACCGCTTAAGGGCTCGTGAGGATTGACATGGTTGCCACGTGGCAGCCCTGTATTAGGTTTTTGAAAATATCCCGTGATTCGTGTTGCTGCGCGCACAAATTTCGGCCTTTAGGGATTCTGTTGGGGATATAAATAATGAAGGCATGTTAGTTTCTCTTAGCCTTGCATTTTTGAAGATGGCTGGGTGTCCGTGCATGCTCATCAGTGAAATGATTTCCCGAGATGATGTGTACCTCTACAATCTCGACCGGTCCGAACAGATATACAAGACGGTGATAGACCGTGTGGAGGCCCACTTTGGACGCCTTCTTTCCTGGCGATCTCCACTCCTCCAAGTGCTTATTTATGCGATCTGGAGGAGGTTTCCGGATCCGCACAACGTCTTGTCTCCGCAGGTGAGAGATGAGGCGATCGAGAAGTTGCACCCGCTTTACCACCTCGGCCTGATCTCAAAGAGCAGGCGGGACCGATCAGCGGGCCTTCTTCTAGAGTGTTTCCAGAAGAGGCTGATCATTGATTTATATCCAGCGGGTGGCGCTTCAGAGGCAGCCGAAGAAGCTAAGGCTTGGCTGGCAGAGATTTCGTCGGAGTATCATCAACATTGCTTTCTCTATCCCCGGTCCCCTTTGCTGTAATAATCTCTTTTTTTTTGTAAGGCTGAGGAGCCTATAATACCTTTTAATGAATAAAATTCTTCTTTCTCAATGTGTTTTATTTTCTTTTATCCCTTAGCACTTTTTACATATTTTCTCAAAACGAATCTAGGGATGTGGAATCCGAGGAAGAAGAAAATATATCGAAGAAATCTCTTCTAATTCAGGAGACTTAAGAAAAATTACATAGCTTTGAAAAGAAGAAAATACATTTATTTGTATAGTTTGAGTTTTTCAGCGTTGTAGGGCCGAAAAAACTTGCGAACCCCGGCATCTTGTAAGCGATAAGCTCCACCGGGTAATATTTTGGAGACGAGGAAAGGGCCATCCTAATTCGGGGAGAACTTGTGCAGTTTGTCCTGATCTACGAATTCGTTCCGCCTTACAACCAAATCTCGATGCTTAACTCGTGCATTGTAGTAGCGAGCAGTTTGTTGTTGGTAAGCGGCCGCTTTGATCTATGCTCGGTATAGGGTGTTTTTCATCACCCCATTGAGATGGGAATACGTGCGCGCTTATCAGGCGCATTACAGATTCCCCCTGCCTAGGGTAGACTGGGGTTTATTGATTGTGGGGATCCGAATCTCCGGCAGCCGCGGACTAAGCTGCCGTTAATTACCCCTCGCCTTTGGAGCGAGAGAACCTCCGATTGACGGGTCAAACAGGTCATGTGAACTCAATGTACAGTGTTGTGTTTTAAAGGGGTTTTGGATATATCGGGGCCCCGCAGAGTTTTTACGGGAGAAGTATATTTAGTGTGGAGTGCATATAAAAATGGGGGGAAGCGTCTTAAAGACGCGTGCATGGCACGTGGGCGCTGGGCGCCCACGGCCCACGTGCCGGCACGTGGGCACTGGCGCCCGCGGGTCACGTGCCTGGTGCGTGAGCGCTTGGCACCCACGGGTCACGTGCCTGGCACGTGGGCATTGGGCTCCAGCGGGTCACGTGTGCAGCACACGACCGCTGGGCGCCAGCGGGTCACGTGCGCTGCATGTGACCGCTGGGTGCTGAGCGCCCGCGAGTCGCGTGAGGCGCACATGGGCGCTTTATCTCCCGCGGATCACGTGCCCTGCACTCGACCGTTGGGCGCCCGCGGGTCACATGCACGGCACGCGACCGCTGGGAACACCAGCGGAAAAGGGGCTTAGCCCCTGGATTTTGGAGTTGAACTCCTAACAGGGATTATGTATAGAATTGGAGTTAAACTCCTAAAAAGGGGTTTGATTTATGGAGTTAAACTCCTAGAGATCTTGAATGGAGTTAAACTCCTAGAGATCTTTGGATTTTCTTTTGAGCCTTGGATCCTCCCGGAATGAGATTTTTTTTCGGGGGGGGGGGGTGAGACTCAAAATCCCCCTTTAGAGATCTAATGGGAGATCCGAGCTCCACTTTATGGGTTTTATGGTGAAAAACTATTTCTTTTTGAAAAAGAAAGAGTTAAACTCTTGATTTAATTCAAAGAGGGGAAGAAGGTTTAGAACCTTGAGGAAGGAGAAGAAGGCACAAACCCTCGTTTTTTTAGAATGGAAAAGTTATCCATTATTTTATTATCATATTATCTTATATAGGCTTATAAATTTACATATAGCCCATTGGTCTTTACAAAATGGCATTTTGCCCACGCCATACCTCATGTGCTCATTTCTTTTGCACATGAGCCATGGACTTTACAAAAATTTGCTTTTTGCCCATTTTTCTTACATTCATGCATAAAAAATTACATCAAAATTATTTATTACATGATTTCATTTTGGCATGGCGGAGGCCGGCCGCGGGGCTCGACTTGGGCATGGGCCCACTTGATCTGGGCTTGGGCCTGCTTAGTTGGGGTTGACTTTAAATTTGACTTGATCAATTGGGGTGTAATTTTCGACCCCAACACTCGGTCCCGCTTCTCTAGCAAGATGTCCAAATAGGGATAATAGAAAGTAGCGGGGTCGGCAACGGCAACGGCATCATTTGATTGTTGTAGAATTATGCATTCTACCTTTTCCTATTTGTTCTGCTTACCACAATCAAGACGGTGTCGCTTTTCAGTTAGCCGGTTGAGCACGGGTCAATCCACAGGGAGATGGTTGTATGTCCGTTCTTATCTTAGACGAGTCAATTAAGAATGTATATGTGTTATGTTCAATTCTATCCTAAGTGTCGTATTTTTGTTCAAGTAAGTTTGTTAGGGTTAAGGTTGGTTAGTAGAGTTAGAATTAGTCATGTGCTTTTCTTTTACCATTCTTAGAATAAAGTTGGGATAATAGAAAGTAGCGGGTATTAGGAGGACATACGAATGAGATTTGCGAGTTTAAACAAGCTTTTCAACACTAAATCCATTCTTAGTGCCCCTTGTCCTTCCGCTGCGTGTGCTTATTTCCAACCGTAGACTAAACACCCGCAACGATGTATCCAATCAAGTCACAACTGCATGTTACATTGTAGTGCGCCCAAAGGACTTCTCGACTTAGGCCGCGGCTATATGTCACGTATAACGCGCCTAAGTGAGGGGGCTGCGTTTGTTTGGTCTAGGTTCGTTTTAGGATGTTTGGCGAAGAGAAACACAAGAGATTTTTCCATCGCTCATACTAACCTTCTTTAGCCCCTAACAAGTGTGGAAAGCACATTTCAAAGGAAAATAAAAACAAAACAAGAAAGAAGCAAAGAAAGAAAGGAAAAATACGGTTTTACAAAGATGCAAACTAACTACTTGGGTCCTCACCTATGCAAGGAACTCTCTCGAGTATCATGGCTTAAAAATACGGATAATAAGAAAAGGAAAAGAACAAGAAATAACAACAACTTAACAACAATAAATAAAAGTTAGACTAAGAATTAAAATTACAAGACAAGAAATGAAATTACAATACAAGAAAAATTAAAGATACAAGATAATAAAAATAACGCTAATCTTCATTTAACTTCCACTCAAGAGCTCTCACTACACTTTAATGGAGGAAAGATAAAGAAGAAGAAGAAATACAAACCAACCTACACTAAAATCTAACTAAAAAGAAGCATTCTTTACTTGGGCACAAAACTGGGCTATTTATAGGCAAAGAGCTGAAACCCAAAGGTCAAATTCTGAGCCCAAATGCAATTACAAAAATACCCCAAAAATATCGTCTTCTACTAAGTCAACTCGGCCGCGGAACCGCCGCATAATGGACACATTGGCCGTGGTACCGCGGCTCTTTGAGGAAGTTGTGGGGTGATTTTTCTAGGGCTTCTCCACGTTGCTATTTTCTTGTGTTTTACAGGTTCTAAATTGCAAATTGATTCCATAATTTCTTCAGATCTTCAACATTCTAAAATGGCTTCACTTTTAATTCATTTGATCTTTATCTCCCTCGAGCTCCGCGCACCCATTGAATCTTGTGCTGACCCCCTCGTGCTCTATACTTGTCCGAGACACGAATGCCTATTGTTTTTCGTCTTGTCTCTTGAACTGGTAAGCGGTACTGGATAAATGCGGATGACCGGAACCCGGCTTTTATCTGTCAGTGACAGATGTTCTGGATTTTGATGTAACTGTAGAGATTTTGTATGATTTGCATTATTTTGGACTGTGAACCTGTAACCTGTAAATATGTAGCAAACACGGATCAAAAGCACCTGCCTATAAACAAACGAGCAGAAGAATGGACGGTATTAAATGCAATATTCTGGTATGAACAAATACCCCCAAACTTAACTTTTGCTCATCCTGAGCAAAACCAATTATTCACAAAAAGTTCTAACCTCAATTTCGCAGGGAACGTGATTGCACTGAGATCGTGCAACAAGCCGTTAAACCTCTAGGTGTCCCAAATAGGAAGAGTGTTGTCTTCTGAGGATTTTCAGCAGATACTACTCACAAAATTCCGTCAAGCTAGCTTCATAAGGTAACGTCGATTCTACTCCTACAGTTTAGTATCTAAATTAGAAATTCTATCATCCTAAGTAAGAAATATCCAACCCTTATTTTTCACACCTCTTATTTATTCAACCCAAGATCCTATACGTTTTGACAGTTTAGAAAGATCTCGGTTTCTCCTGAGTTTCCTTTCTAAAGCGCAATCTCCAATCCGGAATTTTTATCAACTCTACATGTAACAACTCAAATTTCAGTGTACATAAAATTCATTTAAAATTGATGTATACTTGGGGTATTTACAATTCCTGTGAGTACTATAAGTATTTGATTTATTTTTTAACAGCAAGTAAGAGCTTATAGCTCATTGGTAAAACCTTGCACTGCTGAACCAAAGCACCAAAGTTCAAATACCATTAGCCACATTATTTTTAATTGGTTTTCTTTTAAATTTTTAGAAGCCCAAGAGCCTACACGTGCATAACTCGTAAAAACCAAAAGTCACATATAAAACAAACGAGTTCAGAGGGTAGACCAACAGGCGGAGGACACGTGGCGTCGAAGAACCGGCCTGACTCGGCCGACTCGGGCTGGCGGCGCGGCCGACTCGGCCGACGGAGCCGGTCCGACCGAGTCGGATCGCCGCGTTCCCTTCATGACTTCTGTGTCATTTTGCCTCCTTATAACCCCTGTACATTTTAAATACCCTGCACATTTACAGAGTCAATAAAAACACCTATTCACTCTATTTTAAATATAATTTTTAATACAATTTTCATACAACCTTTCATCTACCCTAAATCCTAGATTACTCTATAAATACCACTCCAAATTACACCCCCTCACTCACAAACTCTGTCCAAACTCTCAAGAAAAATCTCTAAACTTTTGTGTACAAGTGGAGTTAGCGAAGGGCGAACCTCCGGCGAACATCCGACGATGACCCTAGGAGCTCCCGGCAACGAAACCGGAACCTACTCCACTCCCCCTTCTTCTTTTCTAAGATAAATTTCAGTAAGTCCCTCCTCCCTCTCCTCCTTTCTATTCATAAAACTCGTATTTCTAAAACCCGACGGAAGCGGAGTTAATCCGACTTCCGATTTGGTTTTCTTTAAAAAGTTTCAATTTTCTTAAATACAACATACCAAACCCTCACATCTTGACTATTAAACATTAAAAAAATATCATGAACAAGTTTCATAGCAAAATATTTTATATTGCAATTTTTATTGTACTTTTTCAGTAAAATACCATATAATTTAGTTTTGACATTAAACATCATATTTCTTTCTATACCTTTAAATAGATCACGAGGTAATGACCTACCTCTGCACAACGCTTATATGCAACACAGCACGATACCTTTAGGGAACATAGAATACGGGAAAAAGCAATTTTACACATAAATACCTTTTACCATTAAAACCATTTTCTATAAGATTATGTATTTTAAATAAATCTTTGCAAGCGCCGCTACAACCCATTTTGGGGATCCCGTTCGGAATGGTGCGGATTATCGCACATCCTCGGTTTAGTTGTGCGAGATGTAGACCTCCGCAAGGAGCATTCGGTCTCGAAAGATTTAAAAATACAAACATTTTAAGAAAATGAGATTTCTAGAAAAATAATAAATTAAATTATTTTTATCAATATATATATATATATATATATATATGTATATATATATATGTATGTATCATCAAAATATCTATTTTTGATATAGTATAAATATTCCAATTTTTCTAAATCAAAAGGAATCATTTTACATGAAAATACCATGCAATTCTATACAAGTTCAATACTTTACAATTAAATACCATATATTATGAAAAATAGGTTTTAATCACTAGAAATGTCACAATGATAAAATACACATCAATGAAAACTTTAAAGACGATAATAAAATACTTGAGGTGTATTTTGAAACCTATACAAAATTATTTTTATATAAAACCCCCTCAAGTTTTATAAATTACAATAAGGACCCTAGTAAATATAGGTTTAAGCGGGACCAGTATCTTGAGCCTTAAGGAGCCGAAGATATGGGTGCTTGCCCATTTAAGGTAGACAACTTAACAAACGGTGTTATCAACACGGTAATCGTCTTTGAAAAAGACACAAATCCTGCCGCCCATGTGCAGCGGTTACCGATAACATCAAAACCTAATTCAGGAGTTCAATTTTTTTTCTAATTGTCTGACTCAGAAAGAGTCTCATTATAAATAATCTGACTTTAATATGATTCAAGTACAAACTACAATTCAATATGAATCCATGAATCCATATAAACAATATGTTCAATCTATTCAATCTGTATTGACTGAACCGAACCATAGATATACTTCCATCTACATGATTCTCTAGTTACATCCATTTACTGATATCATGGTTTCGGCAAGTCATCCATCTGTATAATCTATAATACAAGACAATATAATTTACAATACAATACAAACAATACAATTAAGACGTCGCGCGGTTTTTAAGGGGTAGATTGGTACGGAAGGTGTTAGAAGTGGCACGAGACTGCAAAATTTAAGACACCTAACCTGTATTCCGTTGCTGTTGTACCGTGGTATAAACGGTTCCTTGTACATTCCGTTCATCTTAGTCTCTGGTCTACTGAGACTCCTCTCGTATACACTGGCATCCTTCTGTACCAAGCTACAAACAACAGCGTTAACCATATAATACAACTTTAAAAGCTACATTCTCTCTCTGTCTATTCTATTTCTCCCTTATCTTTGGGACTTACCGAGCGATTGTTCGCTGACGACATTCCTTCTCTTTCTTCTTTGGAATGTTGTCAGGTGTTTCGGACCTTCAGGAGATCGAGCCTACCAGCGAGGACTTGGATCAGCTAGCCTACGACCCAGAACTTTAGATTCATTGTACACATTTTATTTCAGTACTTTCCATTTCTGTTCTGTCACTGTTTAGGCATTGCTTTCATTCAGATGTATTTACTTTTCCATGCATTGTACAAAAGAATGTTAATAAATAAAGTTGTTGTTCATTACAGTTGTCTCTTGTGTATATTTCTTTTGCTTAGTTAAATTTTACTTCTGAGTAATTACGTAGCGGTCTCGTCACGTCTCTTTCGCCGTACACCGGGAAGCGGGGCGTGACAAGTTCTGTTGGTGGCCTATACAGGTCAGAGCTGGATGGAACCCTACCATGCAGTTCAGTTCTGCGTGGACAACCTAAGCAATATAACATAAGAACCAGCAACTGAAAACATTCTTTACAATTCATACTCCTTGAATTTTATTATTTCATATACTTTGAATCTGTCCTAACCCAAATTTTTCTTTCAAAGTTATGGATTCCCCAAACAATACCATCACCAACTTCGACAACACTCCACCTCTACTACCGATTACACATACCGTAGTGTTTACCCCAATCAGAGCAAAGCTCTGTTCAAATTCCAAGACAGGAAACGAAGCAACGCTTCTGTTTCCCCCAATCAGAGCAAGGCTCTGTTCTGAAAATTAAAATAAAAATTAAAGAAGCAACGCTTCAGCTGACTTGCGCTCTGCGCCGCGCGCCACGCGGCAGCGCGGTTGCGCTGCGCTCTGCGCTACGTGACATGTGGCAGCGTAGATGTGCTAGCGCAGTTGCGCTGCGCTCTGCGCTGCGCGATACGTGGTAGCGCAGTTGCGCTGCACCTTGCGCTGCGTGACACGTGTCAGCGCAGTTGCGCTGCGATGTGCGCTGTGTGACACGTGTCAAGCGCTGGTGCGTTTGCGCCAAACAGAATTAAAATTTCAGTAAGATCTTTCTGTTCTTGTTAAAACAAGAAGATTGTTTTCTGTAAAACAGAATCCCTTGGATCAAAGATCCAACGGTGGGGAAAATTTCCCAAATCACTCAGAGAATGATCTCTTTAACAAATTTAACAAATTAATGGGTACTATATAAAGGCCCCTAGACCCCAATTTCAAAAGACAACACAGAGAGAAAAACAGAGAACTCCTCTGAAGAAAATTTTGAGAAGAGCTCAGAAAAAGAAAAGGTAAAAACCTCTGAATAAAGAAGAATTTCTTCTAAAAAGATCATTGATCTAAAGAACAAGATCAAAGATCTTCAATAAAAATATAATAATAATAAAGGCATTGCCTTTTGATGAACCACTGGTTCTTTGAAAACAAGAAAATTTGTTTTCTTTGATCTAAAATTGATCAAAATAATAAAACAGTGTCCTGCACTTGCAAAATCTGCACTGTTGCGCTCTCGGGTTGGCGCAAGCCACCAGAGAGCGCCACGTGTCAGCCTCATAATGATCTGCGCTATGTGCTGTTAAAATAAGAGCACTGCTCTCATGAATTGGCGCAACCCACCAGAGTGCGCCACGTGTCAGAAGCGCAACAGCGCAGCGCACTGGCGCAGCGGCGCAGCGCACTGGCGCAGCGCACTGCGTTTGCGCTCACCAGAGCGTGACATATGTCACCTCCATATGGACTTGCGCCTTGCGCTCCTCAATCAGAGCAAAGCGCCTGACAAGCCATGTGGCACCCTGTCAGACTAATTAATGCAATGCATTATCAAGGGCAGAGCCCAATAAAGAAAGGTCTATCAGACCAAACAAAGTGCTATGCATTATTAAAAGGGATAGCCCAAACAAAGGTCTATCAGGCTCAAAATAGATGTTGTGCATCATTTAAAAAGGGCATAGCCCAATTAAAAGGGGGCCTAATAGGCCAGACAAAATGCACTGCATTATTAAACAAAGGGCAAAGCCCAAGCCAAGGTCCAACAGGCCAACCACAAATAAAAAACGTTAAACATTTTCAACTGGACTTAGCCCAATCATGGCCGTAAGTCCTCAAATTAAATTGACCGAGCAAGACTGCTCCCTTAAATTAATTTACATCTGGTTCAAGAATACATCTCTGAACTCCTCTGACATCTGTCGTTGTAGTCCTTCAACGACGTCAGAGAGGTGATGGGTCCCGACGGCCATACATGAAATGGACCGCAATGTCCTTAAACTACCAATGGGCCGCAATGTCCTTAAACTACCAATGGACCGCAATGTCCCTAAACTGGCAATGGACCACCATGTCCCTAAACTGGCATTGGGCCCCCATGTCCCTAAACTGGCATTGGACCCCCATGTCCCTAAACTGGAACATGGACCACTACATCCCTAAACTGGAACAATAGAGCCCCCAAATGCTCTTTTGTCGGATCTAAACGATCCCTTTTAAGTTGATCTTAGCCTCAAAAATGGCTAACGTATCCTTAAACTTTCAAACAGACTTTAGTCCCAAATCGGACTATAGGTCCCCTAATCAACTTTGGTTCAAGGGTACATCTCTGAACTCCTCTGACACCTGTTGTTGTAATCCTTCAACGTCGTCAGAGAGGTGATGGATCCCGACGGCCATACATGCAATGGACCACTATGTCCCTAAACTAGAACAATAGAGCCCCCAAATGCTCTTTTGTCGGATCCAAACGATCCTGTTAAGTCGATCTTAGTCTCAAATTGGACTAACGTATCCTTAACAAACGTTTAAGTTGATCTTAGCCTCAAAAATGGCTAACGTATCCTTAAACGAAAACCCCAAACCCAAATCTAAGAAAATACGGATTTGGACTAATCCACGTCCTACAGGCGTGCATAAATTAGTCTCCGTATACAATCCACGGGCAACCACAAACAAAACGAACACCCACGACACGAAGTGAAATTCTGGAGAAGGAGAAAGTTATTACCGCGATGCAGTAGCGTAATTAACTGCAGGGGCTTGCGCCTACAGGGAAGAGCGTCCCACAATCAAAAACCCCTCAAGCGAGGGGGAATCTGACGAAGTCTGTTACATCGGTCGCATCCGTCTAAACCTCCGATACACGGTGCCATAAATCAACTTGGCATCTTCGGAGAGGTGGACGGATAGCACCAATTAGCATCTGCCCCGAATTTCAGGCAAGACGCCCACGTCTTGGCCGCCGTTCGGAGGGGAACAGATTCTGGCACGCCCTGTGGGACCTCTTCCTCTTTCCACTCCACACTTCATGTGTCGTGTTCGCGAACGAATCGCGGTTTGCTGTGGTTGCCTGTGGATTCGAGGTACTAAAATTTTGTGTCTTGCTCCATGCAGAAAACAGAAGATCAATGGCTTCAAACTGCACTACCTGCAACTGCAATTCTCGCTCCGTCCTTACTGGAGGAGTGACTTATGAGCCCCAAGCGGCCTCCATCTTCGCTATGCCGGTGGAACAGGTGACTCAGGCCACCACGGGACTATTCTTCGGGACCATGATCCCACCAACGAGCTTCAACGTTCAGATGCCGTCACAGGAAGCTGTGAAGAAGTCGGTCTTTGATCGGCTTGCTACTACCACGGCACCTTTCAACGGGTCGTCCAGCTCCAACTCCTCGGTCTTCGCCAGACTGAGCCCGAACTCCGATGAGCCTGCCAAGAAGCCCATGACACCTGAAGTGGCCATCCAAAGAAGATAGTCATCTCTGCTCCTGAAGTCGTCAAGACGGCTTCTCCTGCCAAAGAGTCGGTCTTTACAAGATCGACTATTCCGGCTCCCGTTCCTGCTCGAAGGTCTGTCTTTGACAGATTGGATACCGCTACTCAAAAGACGTCAGTCTTCAAGAGACTGGCACCGGTAGCGCTTCATCTGGACAGGGGGCAAGACAAAGCCATCCCCATCGCTGAACCAATGCCGTCCGCTTGACATGCTCGCCGTCGTCACTGGCATCGGGTAAGAAAGGCTGGGGGCAACTCCTCCTCTAGGATAACTCCGCCAGCTCCGATGGTGGAAATCAATGCCGCTGTTCCGACCGGGAATAGCTTTGAACCGCTAAGAAGGGTGCGCAAAAACTCGCCAACTGTCGTATTGAAAAGATCTCTTACACCTGTGGATAATACCCCGAAAGTGAAGCTGGAGCAGCCCCCTCAACGGCTGTCTTCTAAAATTTACAAGGTCTGGCGTCAAGTCCAAGATTCCGTGATGGATCAAGACTATCTCCGCCGACAGAAAAAGATGAAGGTTCGACAGGAGAAGGAGTACTCTGTCAAGCCACAAAAAGCGACAGCAACTTGGGTACCCACTACAACGGCCCCTTCAATTTCGACCGCTCACAAAAGAAGAAGGTCGGAGAAGATCCTTGCGTCTTTGGCAAATCGCAAAGACACTGAACCCAAACGCCCCAAGGCTGGGGGCATGGTAGTACATACTATTTACATGGCTTCCGGAAAAGAGGAAAGTCGCACTTCGACGGGCCACCGACCGCTCACCCGATCAATAACAAGGGCTCAGGAGCAACAACAGCAGAAGCTCCAGGAGATGCTGACTGCAATGGCCGCACTTACCGGGCCAAAAGAAAGCCCGGAGGCATCATCGGAACAACGCCACGAGCAAGAAACTGATGCCAAGTTCCTTCGGAGAATGCTTGAAAAGAAGGATAAAGAGGCCGCGGAACAAGTGGCCAATATAAAACAAATGGCGCTTCTTTTCCAAGATATGGTAGGAATGATGTTACAGCAGGATCCTCCAGCTGAAGACCCTCTGACCATTACTGAAGACGATAAAGAGGAGACATCTAATCCTCCTCCGGCTCTTTCAGCAGCCAAGGAAGAAACCATTTCCAAGGCCGCACTGGATGACTATATCGCTCAGCAAATACAAGCTCATCAGGCGAGTGAAACGGCTAGACAAGTTGTTAAAACTGGACGACCCTATCCGGGCTGGTACGACCAAATCAGTTACCCGCCGGGATATATGATCCCTAAGTTCCATGTATATAGAGGGATGGGGAATCCACATCAGCATGTCGCTCAATTCAGGGCCTTATACGGCAACATGGGAGGCGACGACAAACTGTTGCTTTGCCAGTTCGTCGGCAGCTTAGCGGAAACAGCCTTTGAATGGTATTCAGAGCTACCTAACGACTCTGTCAAAACATTTGCGAAGATGGAGCTACTGTTTACACAAAGATTCGCGAGTGCTAGTGAACGCACCCCGATAACAGCACTGATCAATGCCAGGATAAGGCCAGGCGAAACGTGGGTCCAATACGCAACATGATGGCGGAACCTATGGTCGAAATACGAACAACGCATCGAAGAAGCACCTGCGGTAGGCATGTTCGTGGGCACTCTTGATCCGCAAGCGACCATCTCGCAATTCATGATGTTCTTCAGGCCGACCACCTTCCAGGCCTTGATCGACAAATTAGCCCAAATGGACCAGATGGGCCATGGACCGTCTCCTCTAAAACCGGACTCTCGAAATGAGAAGGGGAAAGGGAAAGCAACTCTCGTCGCTAATACTCAGCAACAGCCGAGCAACTTAAAGCCGATTGTTAGCCAAAATAACGTGCGTCCGCGCAATGGACTCGTCAATCTGCCGAGTCCGAAACGTCCGTTGCAGCCAGGGGATCTCAACAATCCTAATTACTGCCCTTACCATCAAACGGTAAGTCATCCGATCGAGGACTGTTTCGTCTTTAAGGGATGGATCGAGGATCAGTACCTACAAGGCAAGTTCGCGCTATCTGAAAAGTGGAAAGTAAACCCACCACAGCCGCACACTCCAAAGAAGACGGACACCCCGGGGGCAGCTTGTTCTTTTGTTGAGGATGGAAACGATGGAGAAGACTCATCAGATGAACCCAAAGACCACGTAGCGAGTTGTCATGTGATCTCTCACTCATTGGCGGATGAGGAGGAGGCTCCCTGCGTCGAGAAACCGAGGGCGGACCCTGAACTAGAAATTCTGCGGCCGTCAGACGAGTTGATCGATGCCTTCCTGAATGAGATTCGTCTGAAAGTTAAAGCCAATCAAGAGCGTGAGATGGCCATACTGGAAGGAGCCAAACACCGACTACTGGATCAAAGAGTCGAGACACTTCCGCTAAATCAAAAGTCATCCACCGCGAATAAAAACAAATTCAAGACGAGGAAAAGGTTCGCTAAAGCCCTATCAGCGGGAATAAAGCTACCACCCTCTGAAGAAAATACTCTCGGTGGAGTAGAGATGCATCTTAACTTCTGCTTATATCATCAGAAGATCATACATCCTACCGAAGACTGCGACTCCTTTAAGTGTTGGTGGCAAGGGTATGCCGCTCAAAAGCAACACTTCAACAAAACAAAGCGTGAAGCTCGTAGACATCAGAAAAATGCGATAGATGAGCACAAAAGAGCCGCCGCCGACTGTCATATAGCCAACTCCAAGGGATCGC
Source organism: Agapanthus africanus (assembly GCA_030015575.1). NCBI lineage: Eukaryota > Viridiplantae > Streptophyta > Magnoliopsida > Asparagales > Amaryllidaceae > Agapanthus > Agapanthus africanus. Next base: position 87,624,645 of record JASDDO010000028.1, on the reverse strand, counting down.
AAATTATCACCTTTGGAAGCGACTTTGACGAAGAAGCTACCCTCAACCCTCTCTTCAAGGAATCCATTTCAAAAATGAAAGAATTGAAGAGTTGCGAGAACGTTCAGCCGTGCAATCGCACGCTACTCGGAAAAAATCTCGGCCCCGCAAACAAAGGATCGAGCAAAAAGGATAAAGGGAAGGGAAAAACGACCTTTGTCGCCAACACTCAACAACAATCGAGTGGCCCTAGACCGGTTGTTCGTCAAAACAATATGCGTCCACGCATATCCCTCGAGGAGAGGTTAGGGCGTCTTTACTCTTTTCCTCAAGATAAAACAAGGAGACTGTTCGAGCTGGCAGTGCGCGACAGACTCATCAATCTGCCAAGTCCAAGACGTCTGTTGCGGCCAAGTGATGTTAACGATCTCAATTATTGCCCTTACCACCAAACGGTAAGTCACCTGATCGGGGATTGCTACGTCTTTAAAAACTGGGTTGAAGACCAATACCAACAGGGCAAGTTCGTCATCTCTGAAAACTGGAAGGTGAGCTCGCCACAACCGCACGCTCCGAGAAAGATGGATACGCCGGGGGAATCATGCTCAGTCATAGGGAAAGCCCCATAGACCGAAAAGTCAGTAAACTAGAAATTCGCCTCAAATACGGCGACAGTGGACCGAAACGTCCCTAAACTAACGGCGGACCGAAGCGTCCTTAAACTAACGATGGACCACAATGTCCTAAAACTTGCAAACGACCGAAACGTCATTAAACTACTACCGCAGCATCCTCAGGCTGACGAGATAAAAAAAAGAAGAAGAATAAAGAATAAATAAAAAAATAAAAAAAAAACAGTATGTCCATAAGCAAAATGGGCACGGATGAAAACCCGAAAGGGCTCCGTGAGTAAAAACAGCAGGGCTACCGGCGAGTGTTCATGAAAATCCGAAAGGGCGCGACCTCGTTAAAAAAAAGGAATAAAAAAAAGAATAAAAAAAACGATATGTCCATAAGCAAAATGGGCACGGATGAAAACCAGAAAGGGCTCCGTGAGTAAAAACAGCAGGGCTACCGGCGAGTGTTTGTGAAAACCCGAAAGGGCGCAACCTCGTTAAGAGACACTTGCAGGGTCCTCTCGACCTTATAAGGAGAAACCACCCGCGTGAGATCCTTACGACTCATAGGGGAGTAACACACTTAGGGATCCTCACGATTCCTAAGGAGAAATTACACTTGCGAGATCCTCACGACTCGTAAGGAGAACTCTCTTATGAGATCCCCACGGCTTATAAGATTTGAAAGTCTTAAGTTACAGAGACCTAAATCTGTGCTTAACCAAACCCCCCATAACCTTCGATATGGCCCTACAAGTGGCTCAGTACTGACCCTTGTATACAATCCACGGGCGCGAATAAACATTTCCTTAACCAAGTCCCATCCGTGACTGGGGATATGTTCGTATGGTGAACAACCCTTATAAGTCCTCTCAGCTTACAAGGAGAAAATCCTCTTGTAGGATCCTTACGGCTTACAGAGGAACATGCACTTAGGAATTCTCACGATTCCTAAGAGGAAAACACACCTACAAGATCCTCACAACTTGTAGGGAGAAATGCCTTTGTGAGACCCTTACGGCTCATGAAGTCAAAAGCCTTAGTCAACAAGATCTTAACCCTGTTTACTAAGCCACCTTTGTTCAACATTGACAGAGGCAAATGGTGATTCGCTCCTGGCAATATCCCAGTTGTAGCGATACTGATGCCTAAATCGGTATCAAATTCCAAGTCCTTTCATGGCAAATGATGATTCGCTCCTGTCAATATTCCAGTCGTAGCGATGCTGATGCTAAGATTGGCATCAGATTCCAAGTTACACACTCGCGATAAATAAATAAAAAATCAGCGTGCCAAAAATTCATATGCAAAATAGCCGAAATGATGGGGCAACTTGCAATAAAAATCAGCAAGTAAAAATGTATGCATGCAAAATATCCGGAATGATTGGGCAACTCGCAATAAAAAGCAGTGAGTAAAAATAAAATAAACAGTCGAAATGATTGGGCACCGCGAAAAATAGCCGAAATGATTGGGCAATCGCGACCTTCGCGATATAAAAGCTGAAATGATAGAGCATCGCGGAATGAAAATAATAAAAAAAATGAAAAAAATGAATGAAACTGGTGCACTACAAGTGAGATCACATCGATCCCTGTATACAATCCAGGGGCATAAACAAAAAAGGAACCATACCTTCCCAACAGGCTCCACCAGAAAGCGAAGCCAAATCTCGACGGTTCATAGACAAGCTAGAAACAACCTCGACATTTGTCGCAATATTGCAGACATAATGTCAACAAACAAAGCAAAGGAAGATCCCTAGTTTCAGGGTCTCGACGTCAATATCGACAACTTAGAGATCACCAACGGCGTTTCTCCTCACTCCAACCAGATGCAGACGTGACGTCAACAAATGACCTCATGGTCGAAACAAAGCGGAGTGACGGCAAAATCCCAGCTCCACCGCGACGTTCGTCTCGATACAGCAGACGAGATGTCACAACAGTGTCCTTCCTCCAACAGGGTTCGGACATGACAAAGAAAACGAAGCGAAGGCCAAATTCCTAGTTTCAAGGTCTTAACGGCAAGTCATATAAAGCCTGAAAGACAACCGGAGATCATCTCACACCAGTGCGGAATGGTCACCACCTCGACGTTCGTCTCGACACAGCAGACGCAACATCATCAAACAAACGGAGCCACGGCAAGATCCCTAGTTCCAAACCTCGACGGTTCACCAGCAACCTAGAGACAACCGCGACGTTCGTCTCGATACAGCAGACGAGATGTCACCCCAGTGTTCTTCCTCCAACAGGATTCGAGAACGCCAAAGAAAACGAAGTGAAGGCCAAATTCCTAGCTTCAAAGTCTTAACGGCAAGTTATATAAAGCCTGAAAGACAATCGGAGATCATCTTGCACCAGTGCGGAGTGATCACCACCTCGACGTTCGTCTCGATACAGCAGACGAGATGTTACCCCAGCGTTCTTCCTCCAGCAGGGTTCAGACGCGACAATCAAATAGCGGAGCCACGGCAAAGTCCCTAGTTCCAAACCTCGACGGTTCACCAACAACCTAGAGACAACCGCGACATTCGTCTCGATACAGAAGACGCAGTGCCAGCAAACGAAGCGAAGGCCAAATTCCTAGCTTCAGGGTCTTGACGGCAACTCACATAAAACCTGAAAGACTATCGGAGATCATCCCACACCAGCACGGAGTGGTTATGACTCATCGGGGCTCTCCAAAATGAGCCTAACCTCAAGTAAAAAGCGATATGGCAAAATTCCTAATGCTTGCTCTTCCGACGGTCAAACTGCCTGTTGGAGATAGTGCCCTCAAAGTCAATTATTGGACCGCAGGTACGTGATTGCAATGATTGAGGCAGGACCTATACCGATATGACAGTCTTGCTCGAGATGATAGTATGCTATCTGGTTTGTCTTTATCATCGTATACATGCTTTAGTTCACTATTGTATGATGATAGAGCCCATAGGATTCTTGCTTGACTACCAGCAGTATGATGGCGATCATATACGTGGGAGCTGGGGTCTGTAAGCATATCCTTAAAAGTGTCCCTAGTCGTGGGAGTTTCGAGACCGGGCATCGATACTCCAGAGTAGACTAGTGTATACAGTCGAGACCCCGACGAGGAGCGGTGGCCGGTCTCACAAGCCACTGGTGTCAGTTGGATCACCTAAGATGTATACAGGTGCTCATTAGGATATGAGTACACCAGACATGACTCGCCGGGAACCTGCTAGTTGGTATTATACATATCGTCAGATAGCAGTTCCCTGGTGACATGTGTACAGGTTAGTTCATCGACCTGAGATCGTCATTTGTCTCATGTGAGTTCCCACTGTGCTTAGATTACTACCCTACCACGCTCAAAGGAGTTGTGCAAACAGGTTTTAGTTGGGTACAGTCCCGAGCCACATTGGAGGCAAGTGAGTGGATCGTCGGGGATTCGTCTCTCTTGGTATTGGGGGTTGATGTCGCACAGTACATGGGTGGCCATCACTAGAAATCCTTGGCCAAGGTAGTGGAGAATTACTGATTTAGATCAGTAGTTTCTCAGATGGTGATGGGCTTCATATCGACACGAATTATTGCGTTATTAGGGGTCTGACTTTATCCACCCCCTAGACTCGATATGCGATACTCTTTAGACGAACGGACCGGACTGTATATACATTGTCACTATTAGACTCAGTAGGGTTCATAGATGAGTTCGCTCGTCAGCTTCCCTTCCAATCAATACATAGGCAACCGTTACGTACAGCTCGTACCTCTGACGTGCCAGTGGTTATACCTAGTGCCAGTGTGTTGATGAGTCATTAGAGTCCCCCACAGACACTTTCCCAAGTTCGGGCGAAACGTTGTAGAGGCCGTATGGTTTTATGGCAAGGTTTGGAAAATGCACATGCGTTTTCGCACGTGTCATTTTTCGGGCAGATAATACTGGCCGGTTTTGGTTTAAGCCGGATCCGAGTATTATACTGTGTAGATATAATATCTTTGTCTCAGATGCATTTGTATTCAGTCGTAATACAAATGCGGGTATGTTAATACTATTACGGGGTCATCCTGAAATTCGTTTCAGGATCACTTTTTGGAAGTTGTCGGTTTCCAGTTTTCTATCAGCCGTATTTAACAGTCGGTTAAATACGGATTTATCTTTTCTTGATGAGTCGAGTCAGTGTTCTAGAAGGTTCTAGAGAGGGTGACAAGGCTTGTGAGTCATTAGGTCATTAATGGTGCATTTAATGACAAAGTGACTAGGTTAATTGTGATTGGTTTGCATTGATTGTGTTCATACTAGGTGTTGTATGACTCATTCTTTGTGTTTAGGTTATGATAAGCTTCATATCCTTGTGGTCACCCCTTCCCCTCTCCTACACTCACCCTCCTTCATCTATAAGTGGCCGGCCATTCTTGATGAATGGTTCATGGTTGTGGTTTAGAAAAAGAATAAGGTTTTTGTGCATGGAAATTAGAATAGATAATTCTCATTTCACCCGATTCCAAAAGACAACTTCATTAACCATTCGTTCATAGCCTTGGACGTAATGAAACAAAGTGTTCTACTCCTTCTCTACTTCATCTTGGTCGTCTCTTTTAGCAAACTTGACGACCGAGTTGCCTCGGTTCAGAGGCGGGAGCCCGTTTAAAGATCCGTCGACGTGGTGCCACCTGGACGACGAGACTGGAGATTCAGGAGATCGGAGCAGCCGCAACAAGCGTGGGATGATGGTTGAAGACCGAAGGACTCGGATCGTTCGGTATAACTCTTCTACCCACTTTGTAGTTTGTTAGTTTAGCTTTAATGGCAGATCCGGGTTACGATACACGATAGCGCCAGTTTGTAAAAAGTTTTTGTTCCGCATTTGGCGTCTGTAAGACGGCTGGGGCGCTACCGTGGACTTACAGTGGCATCAGAGCCTCACCATTAAGCTATACTAACTTGTGCTAACGCGTTTAAAATATCGATCGAACGGATTTTCGAAAACCGCAAATTTCAGGGTTAAAGTTTCTGTCGATTTTAAACAGTGTCTAAAAATTATTTTTCACATTGTAGAAAATTAAGCAGGCTTTTCTAAGGAACCATAAGAAAAACGACCCACTAAATCGACCAAACCACCGCGGAAACGCGGTCAAAGCCTTGCTTTGACCGCGGAACCGCGGCCGTATTGGTGACTTAGTGGACCATCTTTCTTCTGTTGTTTCTACATGATAATTTATGGTTTCTGATACTGTTCTTTTGGGCCCAGATTTTGTTACTGTACAGCAGATGTTTGTGGGGCCCACTTCGGAAAATTTAGTCGATCGAAATTTTAAACTTGTTAGTTTACAGTATTTACGTTATATCTCCGACCGGGAATGTCATTCGAGCGGTAAACCGCGTCTAATTGCTATAGTTCTTTTAGACGGGTTTGCGAACGTGACATTCGCGTTGATGTTCTGTGTTGTGCTGTGATGTTGCGGATCTGTCATGGTGGATAGCAGGGTGCAATGATAGTGCAGTTTGGATTTATTTGTACATTTGATTTTGCGGGGCGAGCGTCCAACATGTGGACTGCCGTCACCGCCTGTTGTATAATATTCTATTGGGGCACGACCGGGTAGAGGTCGATGTACCCGTTGTACATATTTTTATTTCTGTACTAGGTTTACCCCGCGAAGGAGTGCACGGATAGCCGAGTTCTGGAGGGCAACGGGTCCATATCTCATGGCTTTGAGAGGCAAAGGGGCCTCACTCTAGAATTGGCAGACTATTCGCCACACTCGTAGGGGGTACAGGTTGATCCAAGGAGAGGTGCTCAATTTACCGGATTCCGTGAAGTGCCGGGTGTTCCATTCACTGTGCTGTAGAGACTACCTCGCTTCAGGTTTTGGCGGGTAACTTGCCGCACTCGTAGGGGTCTAGGTTTCATTGCACAGGCTATCCACACGACCAGGGGAACGTCGGGTTTCAGTAGCGGCTCTGTGAAACCTGGGGATCCCAGATTATCTGTATTGTTCTGTGATGCTTATTACTTTTCTGTAATGTTGCATATTATCATGCCTGGAGCGATTATTGTATATTGGTATATATACTATTAGATATTGTATATGTTTTACACCCGCGCTAGTCCAGCCCCCGCTCTGTCGTTAGTTAAGTAACCTAACAGGTGATGACGGGACCCAGTGACGAATGCGGATGGCATATACGCACATTTTATTTTCTTTCTTTTCTGGTGTGATTGATTGATGGGACTGCATTGATTCTTATCAATACAAGGATAAAACAAACCTATATTTGATGTTGTTGGAACCAATTTTAAAAGGTGTTATTACAAAGATATTTTCTTTTGTTTTGCATAGCGGTATTCAGTTGGAATATCCTGCACCTCATTCGACGAGGCAAGGGCCGAGATCCCTTTACCGGGAGTGACCCCTTGGGCAGAAGTTTGCGTCAGGGTAATAACTTTACATATAGTCGATAACAAGTTGCTTTACATCGCGGTATTCAGTTGGAATAGCCTGCACCTCATTCCACGAGGAAAGAGCCGAGATCCCTTCACCGGGAGTGACCTCTTTAGCAAAAGGTTTTCACCACTATATTTTTATAAAAGCTATCAGTTTCCTTCAACGATATCAAATTCATTACGTTAAAGGTTTTTCGCCGAAAACTAGCCGTAGCCCTCCGTCATTTCTTTTGGGTATTCAGTAGTATTCAAGCTATGCATTTGACCAACGCCAGGGCATAGTGTTTGGTAGCTGCTGGGATATTTCATTTGTTGCATAGATAGATGAGTTGGTTTGGGACATTCGTTCTGCCATTTGGCCAACGTCAGGGGCATGTGCGGGTGGGTTCAAATTGACCTGGACAGTGACGGGTAGAACTTGGCATGTGACTTATGACATTTTGACCAACGCCAAGGTTATAAGAGCATGGGGCAAAAATCATATCGGGAGTTTCAAACATACAAGAAACTTTCCAGGCATGCGCATACCTTCTGGAGTGTGATAACTTGAGTGGCTTCCATCAATCTATCATGCGATGATAGTTGGATCCCGATTCCCACTGATGAGTTAGTTTACTCTTCGGGTGATCCCGACTAATTCTTCTTTCAGGTTTGAAGGAGAATTTGAGATTACAGTGGGAGGTTTCCTGATTAGATAAAGTGATAACCATTCTGATCTAGGTTAGAGTGCAAGCATAGTGTTTCTTTTCTCTCTCTTTAGCAGCGACCTTTGACCGACCCTAAACTATGACTCAGTGACCAAGTTGACCGAACCTTCTTATAATACTGTCTTTTGGATTGTCTGAGCTGCATAAGTCATTGCCGCTCCTTCTTTTACCCTTTGTATTTCTCAAAACACCCCGTATTACTACGGACATCCACTTCCATTGGATAGATCCATCGTATGGTTATATACGAACTCGAAGGTACTACTTCAAGGATGGATCCAGGTTCAGGAGAAATAGAATTGGTTTTTTTAGTTGTCTTTTATTATCACCTTCTCTCAGGTTGCGAGGGCTCCTTAGTTTAGGAGGGTACACCTATTACGCTTATTGGATAGTCTTATTCCAAACCACAGGCAGGTGCCGAAAGGTAGGGAATGAAGAAAACCAATTAGCCTAAGTAGGGTGTACAGAAGGGAATAACTAAAGACAAAATAAAAGGATTAGAAAGAGGGCAAAGTAAATTGCGACTGTTATCATTCACGACCAAACCGTGTACTTCATCGCCACTCCAATTTCACCTTTGCTTTTTCCCCAGTTCGGGAGAAATAGAATAAGGTATTATTCAGTAGTCTTTTATCATCACATTCTCTCAAGTTACGAGTACTCCTAGGATTAGGAGAGTACACCTATTATGCTTACTGGATAGTCTTCTTTCAAACCATAGGCTGGTGCCGAACGGTAGGGAAGGAAGAAAACCATTTAGCCTAACGATGGTGTACAGAAGGTAACGACTAAAGACAAATAAAGAGATTTGGAGAGATGACAAAGAATTATACGGTTACAGTCATGAATTGGATTATGGAAGAGGTATTACTAGGAATACCAGGATACCCCTACGAGACATTTTAATGTTTCAGTTTCACTGAGCATTGTTAAAAGAAAACTGTTTTCCCGATTAGATACTTACTCCAGGGTATGTATTTACCAGGTTTCATTCTCATATCTGTATGGTTTTTTATTGATGATGAGTGGGAGTAAGTTTTTGGGAATTAAGGCGATCATCCTCATTATATCGAAATTCGTTGTAATTGGTGATATTTGAGAAAATCGCCTGGGTACAGTTTTCAACCTATGATGCATAGGTTTTGAGTTATTCAAACTCAGCGGACTTATACAGAGTGTTGTATGTTGTCCAGTGTCCATCAGGACAAAGGGGTAGGTCCTCGTACTATGTTCTGTTTACTTATGACTTCTCTAGTTTTTAGACAAGTGTTTCGTAGAAATACAATATCTAAGTTTTGAGAAGTTGTGGGTATAAGAATAAAGTAGAGAACCAGGTATCACAAGTATCAGGATTCTTCAAAGAGATCGAAAATGTAGATTCTTATGATAGTATTCAGATGATAGTAATGGTTTTGAGAAACTTGTTTCTCTTTCAGGTTACTCATAATTGGATGGATTCCTAAGTTGAGTAATGCTGATTAGCCTCTCTTCATTAAAGTTGATATGCACTGGAGACAGCTGCATGTTTTGAATCTGGTTCCAATTAAATTAGTGCCTCTGTTTCTATATTAGATATAGAATGGTTCATATCTTAACAATGTTAAGGTAAGGGGAGTTGTCCAGCTTATGCTTAAAACCAGACACTGGATAACTCAAGGCACGTTTCTGTAATGGCAGTTTGTGGGTTGACCCTGGCTTTGACGAGGGTTGACATTTCTACCATCTGGAAGATCAATAGTGATATTGTTCTTGACTCGCGACAGTTTTAGTAAAATGGATTTTTTCAGAAAACAGAAGTGGGAGTATGGTAGAACTGGAAGTGATTCTAGAACCGCAAACGATTACGGAAAATTTAATAGGACCAATATATTCAAACAGGTTTGACATTCTATTAGCTACTCCGCAGATATGGAGGGTAACCTCAGTCACCCGAGAGGTACTCCGGTAGCCTCAAGGACGGTGACAGGGAGGTTTTTGTTTACCCAGACTTGACACTACTGTTGTTCTAGACTATGAGACCCGGCAAGAGGATAAGTATGACGTCGTTCTAAACTAGCTTTAGAAGTGTACGTAGATATTATTCTGCCAGAGGGTTGTCATAGTCAGTGGGAGCAGCGGAAGCATAGTGGACAAGTAGCTTATCTCTATAGGCTTGAGCAGATATAGCGGAGATAGATCATCTATTTTTGATGTGATAGTCATGGGTTTGACTTCATCAGAATAGGGGATGGATCTGTTAAGAAGGTAGTAGGGTGTGATGTCATGGTATTTGGATGACATACACCGAGTAGGAAGTAAAATTCTTATACTACGATCGGTTATACTGTGGTCGTCACACAGTTGTTTCTCCAGACAGGATATGGATATAATATCAGATATGCCGGTTACTAGATCTATGGTATTAGATTTAGATTTGGGTAGTTTCCCAATATAGGTATTTTGACAGTATTCTAATAGTATTTTAGAATAAATGACTCCTGGCATGGTGGTGTACCTGCAGGTAATGGAGTCACCCTCTCTAAAGGTATCTTACAGACTAAAGGAGAAAAGGATGTGCATGATTGGCAGATCACTTGCTTAGGCAATTGAGTCAATCATGAGATGTCGAGTACCACACCAGATGTAGTTTTTGCAATTGATGCAATAAGTTTACATTAATCCAATCCTGAAGAAACATAAGAAAGCAGTTTTAGAACATAAGTGCATGTTCTACGGATTTGATGACGGCAGCCTCCTTCGGGAGACGGTTATCATTCCAGGATTCAGAGGTGACATGGATGACAGAGTGATTGTCAGAGTTATGGTTTTCCCATATGATGAGGGACAGTATTATGGACAGGTGGTCCAAGAGGATACTGTGCTGGATACTGATTAGGTTCAGTTATCGATACAGTCTAAGAAGTTTGGATTTGGAGTTCATTTATGAACTAGGTCCCATCAGATATTCAGACATATTCTAAGACAAGTGTGACTCGATTCGGGAGATGGCTTTCTTCGCGAACTTGAGATTAAGAGAGACTTAGAAAGAAACTTCAGGGCGGATCCACTCACTGAGGCTATTTCTCGAACACAAGAGTTTTACAAACTAGTTTTGTGAAACTGATTAGTAGAGGAGTTGGATGTTCGGTATCACACGGGCTGTGAGTATGGACATCGCAATATTTAGCCTTGAATGCAAGTGGGAGATTGTTGGAGATAGTGCCCTCAAAGTCAATTATTGGACCGCAGGTACGTGATTGCAATGATTGAGGCAGGACCTATACCGATATGACAGTCTTGCTCGAGATGATAGTATGCTATCTGGTTTGTCTTTATCATCGTATACATGTTTTAGTTCACTATTGCATGATGATAGAGCCCATAGGATTCTTGCTTGACTACCAGCAGTATGATGGCGATCATATACGTGGGAGCTGGGGTCTGTAAGCATATCCTTAAAAGTGTCCCTAGTCGTGGGAGTTTCGAGACCGGGCATCGATACTCCAGAGTAGACTAGTGTATACAGTCGAGACCCCGACGAGGGGCGGTGGCCGGTCTCACAAGCCACTGGTGTCAGTTGGATCACCTAAGATGTATACAGGTGCTCATTAGGATATGAGTGCACCGGACAGGACTCGCCGGGAACCTGCTAGTTGGTATTATACATATCGTCAGATAGCAGTTCCCTGGTGACATGTGTACAGGTTAGTTTATCGACCTGAGATCGTCATTTGTCTCATGTGAGTTCCCACTGTGCTTAGATTACTACCCTACCATGCTCAAAGGAGTTGTGCAAACAGGTTTTAGTTGGGTACAGTCACGAGCCACATTGGAGGCAAGTGAGCAGATCGTCGGGGATTCGTCTCTCCCGGTATTGGGGGTTGATGTCGCACAGTGCACGGGTGGACATCACTAGAAATTCTTGGCCAAGGTAGTGGAGAATTATTGATTTGGATCAGTAGTTTCTCAGATGGTGATGGGCTTCATATCGATACGAATTATCGCGTTATTAGGGGTCTGACTTTATCCACCCCCTAGACTCGATATGCGATACTCTTTAGACGAACGGACTGGACTGTATATACATTGTCACTGTTAGACTCAGTAGAGTTCATAGATGAGTTCACTCGTCAGCTTCCCTTCCAATCAATACATAGGCAACCGTTACGTACAGCTCGTACCTCTGACGTGCTAGTGGTTATACCCAGTACCAGTGTGTTGATGATTCATTAGAGTCCCCCACAGACACTTTCCCAAGTTCGGGTGAAACGTTGTCGAGGCCGTATGGTTTTATGGCAAGGTTCGGAAAATCCACGTGCGTTTTCGCACGTATCATTTTTCGAGCAGATAATACTGGTCGGCTTTGGTTTAAGCCGGATCCGAGTATTATACTGTGTAGATATAATATCTTTGTCTCAGATGCATTTGTATTCAGTCGTAATACAAATGCGGGTATGTTTATACTATTATGGGGTCATCCTGAAATTCGTTTCAGGATCACTTTTTGGAAGTTGCCAGTTTCCAGTTTTCTATCAGCCGTATTTAACAGTCGGTTAAATGCGGATTTATCTTTTCTTGATGAGGGGAGTCGGTGTTCTAGAAGGTTCTAGAGAGGGTGACAAGGCTTGTGAGTCATTAGGTCATTAATGGTGCATTTAATGACAAAGTGACTAGGTTAATTGTGATTGGTTTGCATTGATTGTGTTCATACTAGGTGTTGTATGACTCATTCTTTGTGTTTAGGTTATGATAAGCTTCATATCCTTGTGGTCACCCCTTCCCCTCTCCTACACTCACCCTCCTTCATCTATAAGTGGCCGGCCATTCTTGATGAATGGTTCATGGTTGTGGTTTAGAAAAAGAATAAGGTTTTTGGTGCCTGGAAATTAGAATAGACAATTCTCATTTCACCCGATTCCAAAAGGAAACTTCATTAACCGTTCGTCCATAACCTTGGACGTAACGAGACAAAATGTTCTACTCATTCTCTACTTCATCTTGGTCGTCTCTTTTAGCAAACTTGACGACCGAGTTGCCTCGGTTCAGAGGCGGGAGCCCGTTTAAAGATCCGTCGACGTGGTGCCATCTGGACGACGAGACTGGAGATTCAGGAGATCGGAGCAGCCGCAACAAGCGTGGGATGATGGTTGAAGACCGAAGGACTCGGATCGTTCGGTATAACTCTTCTACCCACTTTGTAGTTTGTTAGTTTAGCTTTAATGGCAGATCCGGGTTACGGTACAGTTTGTAAAAAGTTTTTGTTCCGCATTTTGCGTCTGTAAGACGGCCGGGGCGCTACCGTGGACTTACACTGCCAAGAAGGATTGCTTGAAGACGTCTTGTCCAGCCCCCGAAGGGATCAGAGACACGGCAGTCGCAGGGCTACTCGAACAGCACGATTGCCTATCGAGGAATATATCAGCTGATGCGACGGTATGACGGCCAAAACCCTAAGTACCACAGACCCTAACGGACTTCTGTCGTAAAAAGCAGAGGTTAACTGTGACGTTAGGACATTCTTGCGAGAAATGCTCGATTCGTCTCAATTCGTGAGGAAATTGATGTCTTTGCGAGAACTGCTCGATTCGTCTCGACTCGTGAGGAAAAAGCTTTAGGCAGCTGGGATTAAAAACATGTTTCCCAAGCACTGGGATCCTGCAAGTTGGCTCAAAACGGTCTCTTGCATACTATCCATGGGTCCCACTCTCCGAAGTCGAATCTCGACAAGGAGGGAAACAACCGCTTACGGGTCCTCTCGACTCATAAGAGGGAAAATTCTTTTATAAGATCCTTACGGCTTATAAAAGAAAACACACTTAGGAATCCTCACGATTCCTAAGGAGAAAATACACCTACGAGATCCTCTCGACTCGTAGGGAGAAAAGTCTTTATGAGACCCTCACGGTTCATGAAGTTGAAAAGCCTTAGGTAGCAGACCTAAACCCGCTTCCTAAGCCATCACTACTCCCCAAGATGTTCAAGACAGAATGTTCTATATCGCTTACAGGTTATGCTTATTTAAAGAATGTGCCAGTAATAAAACAGAAAATAAAAGGAAGGAGGCAAAAGATTTGTCATTCATACTTGGAAATTTTTTACATCAATAAAGGCTATAAACAAAGATATTATCCAAATGATTACAATGGCAGAAGCTCAAATCCAGGACATGGATTGAGGGACTCAAAAGTAACCTTATCCAAGACTTTCCAAGCCTGGCGAACCACCTTAGTGTGCTTCCTTTCGCGAGCATGAGCGTCGGGATCCCCACTGATGTCCTCCTCCCTCCGATAGGCAGCAAGTATTGCAGACTGTTGAAAAGCTTGGTGCAGAAGATCGATAAGGTTATCTCGCCTCCTCTTTGAGATTAGGCTCATCAGATACACCGAGTGCACCTTATCCTCGGCGGCAACCAATGCCCCAAGTGGCACACCAGTACAAAACAGGGGAAGAGCTTCCCAGATGGCTCCCATAATAAGCTTCAATAGAGGGGAGCGTCGAGGAAGCAGTTGACCATTATACGCGTCGAAGCAGCTCATGATTTCGGCACACTCGGCGTTAGTAAATTCTCGATTTTGAGAACGGCCGAGTCGGCGGATGTCCCCGTAAGAAATGATCTCGTCAAGGTCATACATGTGGGCGTCCATTACTTCTGTAAAAGAAACCTAACAAAATTAGCAGACGGCCTGATTAAGCAAGACAATATAATTCATTAAAAAATAGAACGTCATCTCTAACCACCAGGATCTATGAAGAACTCTTAAGAGTTCTTCTATATGATTTGGAAGGAGCAAAGCTCCATTGGTGAATCAGGAATATACAAGAAAAAATCTTTCAGAAAGCAGAACTCTATTAATGGAACTCTAATGGGGTTCCCTTTAGTTCTCTTTAGACCCCCTTAGAGCAAAGCTCTGCTAAGTGAAACCCTAAATGGGTTTTTTTTAGATCAGAGATCTATTGAGAGCAAGACTCTTAAAATTGATTTAATTCAATCCAAATTAATTTTTACCTAAAAATTTTCTAGAGTTTTAACTCTTAAAAGTGCTTAAACAAAAGAGCAGGGCTCTGAACAAAATTTTTATGAAGAGATGAAAATCATCTAAGGGACCAAAGGTCCTATTTATAGGCAATAAGTGCCATTTCAACTTCCAAGAGATGGCGCGACGGTTGAAATTCTGCCACCGCTGCGCTCACGTTTGGAGGCCACGTAAGCGCAACGGTGGGGGGCATTTATTTACCCCAATCAGAGCAAAGCTCTGTTCAAATTCCAAGGCGGGAAACGAAGCAACGCTTCTGTTTCCCCCAATCAGAGCAAGGCTCTGTTCTGAAAATTAAAATAAAAATTAAAGAAGTAACGCTTCAGCTGACTTGCGCTCTGCGCTGCGCGCCACGCAGCAGCGCAGTTGCGCTAGCGCAACGCGCTCTGCGCTGCGCGATACGTGGCAGCGCAGTTGCGCTGCGCCTTGGGCTGCGTGACACGTGTCAGCGCAGTTGCGCTGCGATGTGCGCTGTGTGACACGTGTCAAGCGCTGGTGCGTTTGCGCCAAACAGAATTAAAATTCCAGTAAGATCTTTCTGTTCTTGTTAAAACAAGAAAATTGTCTTCTGTAAAACAGAAGCTCTTGGATCAAAGATCCAACGGTGGGGAAAATTCCCCAATTCACTCAGAGAATGATCTCTTTAACAAATTTAACAAATTAATGGGCACTATATAAAGGCCCCTAGACCCCAATTTCAAAAAACAACACAGAGAGAAAAACAGAGAACTCCTCTAAAGAAAATTTTAAGAAGAGCCAGAAAAAGAAAAGGTAAAAACCTCTGAATAAAGAAGTATTTCTTCTAAAAAGATCATTGATCTAAAGAACAAGATCAAAGATCTTCAATAAAAATATAATAATAATAAAGGCATTGCCTTTTGATGAACCACTGGTTCTTTGAAAACAAGAAAATTTGTTTTCTTTGATCTAAAATTGATCAAAATAATAAAACAGTAACCTACACTTGCAAAATCTGCACTGTTGCGCTCTCGGGTTGGCGCAAGCCACCAGAGAGCGCCGCGTGTCAGCCCCATAATGATCTGCGCTATGCGCTGTTAAAATAAGAGCACTGCTCTCATGAATTGGCGCAACCCACCAGAGTGCGCCACGTGTCAGAAGCGCAACAGCGCAGCGCACTGCGCTTGTGCTCACCAGAGCATGATATATGTCACCTCCATATGGACTTGCGCCTTGCGCTCCTCAATCAGCGCAAAGCGCCTGACAAGCCATGTGGCACTCTGTCAGACTAATTAATGCAATGCATTATCAAGGGCAGAGCCCAATAAAGAAAGGTCTATCAGACCAAACAAAGTGCTATGCATTATTAAAAGGGATAAAGCCCAAACAAAGGTCTATCAGGCTCAAAATAGATGCTGTGCATCATTTAAAAAGGGCATAGCCCAATTAAAAGGGGGCCTAATAGGCCAGACAAAATGCACTGCATTATTAAGCAAAGGGCAAAGCCCAAGCCAAGGTCCAACAAGGCAACCACAAATAAAAAACGTTGAACATTTTCAACTGGACTTAGCCCAATCATGGTCGTAAGTCCTCAAATTAAATTACCTGAGCAAGATTGCCCTCTTAAATCAATTTACATCCGGTTCAAGGGTACATCTCTGAACTCCTCTGACATCTGTCGTTGTAATCCTTCAACGACATCAGAGAGGTGATGGGTCCCGACGGCCATACATGAAATGGACCGCAATGTCCTTAAACTACCAATGTACCGCAATGTCCTTAAACTACCAATGGACCACCATGTCCCTAAACTGGCAATGGACCCCCATGTCCCTAAACTGGAATATGGACTACTACGTCCCTAAACTGGAACAATTGATTCCTCAAATGCTCTTTTGTCGGATCTAAACGATCCCGTTTAAGTTGATCTTAGTCTTAAAAATGGCTAACGTATCCTTAAACTTTCAAACAGACTTTAGTCCCAAATCGGACTATAGGTCCCCTAATCAACTTTGGTTCAAGGGTACATCTCTGAACTCCTCTGACACCTGTCATTGTAATCCTTCAACGTCGTCAGAGAGGTGATGGGTCCCGACGGCCATACATGCAATGGACCACTATGTCCCTAAACTAGAACAATAGAGCCCCCAAATGCTCTTTTATCGGATCCAAACGATCCTGTTAAGTCGATCTTAGTCTCAAATTGGACTAACCTATTCTTAACAAACGTTTAAGTTGATCTTAGCCTCAAAATGGCTAACGCATCCTTAAACGAAAACCCCAAACCCAAATCTAAGAAAATACGGATTTGGACCAATCCACGTCCTACGGGCGACTGCATAAATTAGTCTCCGTATACAATCCACGGGCAACCACAAACAAAACGAACACCCACGACACGAAGTGAAATTCTGGAGAAGGAGAAAGTTGTTACCGCGATGCGGTAGCGTAATTAACTGCAGGCGCTTGCGCCTGCAGGGAAGAGCGTCCCCATAATCAAAAACCCTTCAAGCGAGGGGGAATCTGACGAAGTCTGTTATATCGGTCGCATCCGTCTAAACCTCCGATACACGGTGCCATAAATCAACTTGGCATCTTCGGAGAGGTGGACGAATAGCACCAATTAGTATCTGCGCCGAATTTCAGGCAAGACGCCCATGTTTTGGCCGCCGTTCGGAGGGGAACACGTAGCTGCTCTGATCAACGAGCAGACGGTTCTACTTGAGCCAATCCGCAGCCTTCTGGAAGGACAGTAGCAGCAGACTGCTCATTTAATGAACCGTCCCGAGGCAGAAGCACCGGGGATGAAACAATTCAGAGCTTTGCACCCCCAAACAATTCTCAGGAAAAGAGTGCCCTCTAGAAGATGAGGAATGGGCTCAGAGTATCGAAGATGGTCTGGCAGTGGCACAAGTGCCAGAGATAGCTTGGGTCCGTGTTGTGAAACTGCAACTCACGGACAATGCACGGGTTTGGTGGAAGGCGAAAGAAAGCCGTCTTGATCAACCCATCGAATGGAAGACTTTCCGAGACATGTTCAACGCAAAGTACTTCCCTGAGACTGCCAGGTTCGATATGGAACAGCAGTTCATCCATCTACAACAGGGTTCGATGTGGACCAAATCAGTGGATGAATACGATACTGAATTCACCATGCTCAGTCGGTAAGATATGTCTCACTAATTCGATTTTTTTTCAATAAATCATATACTACACAGCTAACACAATACTTTAACAGATTTGCGGCATACTTGATACCGACGGATGAGATCAGAGCCCGTTGATTTCAACAAGGTTTAGATTCGGAGATCCAGGCTGCACTGGCCACAGGAGATTTTCCGACTCATGAATCGGCTCTGAAAGCTGCCCGTCGTTATGAGGCAGTGGTAAAGATGAGGGGAAGACCTCAATCTGCCGGAGTTAAACGCTCTGCCAACAAGATGGCAGGAGGAGCCTCATCAAGGCCACCTTTTGTGCCAAGGAGACCGGGAGTACCGAACAACAGGCCTAGCCCAGCCTTTTGTACCTACTGCAAGAGAGTTGGACATATGATGAAAGACTGCCGGTGAGCCAACCGTCTTTACTTAGTCTGTGGCTCAGCTACTCATGATATTGGGACTTGTCCCCAAAGACACAATTCAATTGCTGCACCCAGGCCAGCAATCACTTACCAGCAGAGACCAGCCCTTCAAGCACCTGCTCCAAGACTAGCTCTCCCTGCTCCACCACCCGGAGGACCACCGACTGCACCTCCTTCTCGTCAGGCTCAAAGGAACGTTCCGAGGAATGCTCCTCCGGCTAGGAGGAATGTACCACGGCGACAGGCTTTCACGATGACTGTGGAAGAAGCTGAGGCCACTGGCCAAGTTATCGCTGGTAACCCTTTCTTCTCAAGTTTTTCTTTCAGTCTTAACACCTACCAATATATTTTTCCTATACCTAAAACATATTCCACATACCTTAGGTACAATCTTAGTAGCCTCACTTCCTGCACTAGCACTCTTCGATACTGGAGCATCTCACTGCTTTATGTTACAACGATTCGTCCGAACTCATGCGATTCCAGTCACACCGCTTGTATCCAGCTGGAATGTCAGTTCAGAGAATGGCGTTCTAAAGGAAACAATAGGATATAGCTTGTGTCCAGTAGTCGTCTGCAGCAGAGAATTCTATGCTGACTTCAAGGTACTGGACATACCGAACTTCAATGTGGTTCTAGGTATGGATTGGTTCGGAACCTTCTATGCTTCCATCGACTGTTGTCAAAGGAGAGTAGTATTTGAGATTCCAGACTATCTGGTCTTCTATTTCAAAAGTGGAGACCGTACCCTAGAGCCAAGTACTTACAAGGCGAAGCCGAAGAAGGCAGTAATTGCAGCAATTCAAGCGGAGGAAGGATCAAAGCCAGAAGTCGTTCGAGAGTTCGATGATATATTTCATGACGATATATCAGGTTTGCCTCCCGATTGAGCTCTTGAACGCAGCATTGATTTAGTACCAGGAGCACAACCGGTGATTAAAGCACCTTATCGATTAAGTCCGAAAGGTTTGAAGGAAGTCCGAACTCAGTTGGACAAATTATTGGCGAAAGGATGGATTCGTCCCAGCACTTCAAGTTAGGGATCACCAGTATTGCTTGTGAAGA
Source organism: Agapanthus africanus (assembly GCA_030015575.1). Lineage (NCBI taxonomy): Eukaryota > Viridiplantae > Streptophyta > Magnoliopsida > Asparagales > Amaryllidaceae > Agapanthus > Agapanthus africanus. Next base: position 87,605,311 of record JASDDO010000028.1, on the reverse strand, counting down.
AAAAGAAAGGTTCATACAGAATGTGCATTGATTATAGAGCCTTGAACGTAAAGAACAAGTATCCGCTACCGCGTATCGACGATTTATTCGATCAGCTAAGTGGATTTTGTATTTTCTCCAAATTAGATCTTCGTTCAGGTTATCATCAGGTGAAGGTCAAGGAAGCTGATATTCATAAAATGGCTTTCAGAACTCGCTATGGTCATTACGAATTTCTAGTGATGTTATTTGGAGTGACCAACGCACCAGCAATATTCATGAACATAATGAATCAAGTTTTCCGGCAGTACTTAGACAGATTCATTGTCATCTTCATTGATGACATCCTGGTGTATTCTAAGAGTCGAAAAGAACACGCCGAACATCTACGAATTGTCCTGGAAACTCTACGGCAACATCAATTATATGCCAAGTACAGCAAGTGTGAGTTTTGGCTAGATCAAGTTGGTTTTCTTGGATATATCGTATCAGGTAAAGGAATCTCTATGGATCCAGCGAAAGTTTCAGCAGTAAGCGAATGGATGACACCAAAGTCAGTGAAGGACATTCGGAGTTTTTTAGGTTTAGCTGGATATTATAGAAGGTTTATTGAAGGCTTTTCAAAGATAGCAACACCCCTGACCAAGCTCACATGTAAAGATGAAGACTTTGTGTGGTCAGAAGCATACGAACAAGCTTTCGTAGAACTCAAGTCAAGGTTGACATCAGTGCCTATTCTCGTTATACCGGACCAATCTGGAGGTTTCGAAGTGCATTGTGATGCATCCGGTAAAGAATTAGAATGTGTTCTACATCAGCACGGTAAGGTTATGGCTTATGCTTCAAGACAGCTGAAGATTCATGAGCGCAATTATCCGACACATGATTTGGGATTGGCAGCCGTTATCTTTGCTCTTAAGATTTGGCGCCATTATCTTCTTAGTGAGCGAGTGAACATATATACAGATCATAAGAGTCTGAAATATGTGTTTACTCAGAAAGAGCTTAATATGCGGCAGAGACGATGGTTAGAACTCATGGAGGAGTTTGACATCAACCTGCAATATCACCCAGGGAAGGTGAATGTAGTTCCAGATGCTCTTAGTCGTCAACCATTAGCAATGCATCTCACCGCTCAGTGAAAGTTTCAACAAGATTTACATTAGATAGAGATTGAAGTAGTCATACCAGGTAACGCTTCAAGTTTGATGAATTTACAAGTTCAATCTACCATTGTCAATCAGATCAAAGCAGCTCAAGAAAGTGATGCTAAGTTGCAAAAGATCAGAGAACAAGTAGAGAATGGACTCAGAACAGACTTCATCATCCATGAAGACGGATCTTTGAGATACGGCAGCAGATTGTGTGTACCAAAAGGTTCTGTTCAGGAAGAGTTAATGAAAGAAGCTCACAGCTCTCCCTACTCAATACACCCTGGAGGTACAAAGATGTACAAAGATCTACGTCAGAATTACTGGTGGCATGGAATGAAACGTGAAGTAGCCAGAAGCGTCACTAAATGTTTGGTGTGTCAGCAAGTAAAGGCTGAATATCACAGGACTGCTGGATTACTTCAACCGTTACTTATCCCAGAATGGAAGTGGCAATACATCACGATGGATTTTGTGACTGCTCTTCCTCGCAGCACAAAGGGTAACGATGCGGTATGGGTTATTGTGGATCGACTCACAAAGTCGGCTCACTTCATCCCATTTCGGGTTGGCCAATCAACTGAGACATTAGTAAAGAAGTACATGGAGATAAGAATCTAAGTAAGATTTAAACTCTTCAAATATTTACTATCTCTGATATCCATGAACTCATACAGGAAATTGTGCGACTTTATGGAGCACCGGTCTGCATTGTCTCCGATCATGACACCAGGTTCCGATCGCAATTTTGGCAGAGTCTGCAAGCAAGCTTGAGATAAGTCTGAACTTCAGCACAGCTTATCATCCACAAACTGATGGTCAGTCTGAGCGAACTATTCTGATCTTGGAGGATATACTTAGAGCGTGTATGCTAGACTTCGGAGGATCGTGGGAAGATCACCTACATCTTGTGGAGTTTTCATACAACAACAGCTACCAAGTAAGTATAGGAATGGTACATTTTGCAGCACTTTATGGAAGGAAGTGTCGATTTCCATTAAGTTGGGACGATATCGGAGATAGAGAACTTCTTGGACCTAAGATGATAGTAGCAATTGTTGATGTGGTTCGTACTATCAAAGAAAGAATGCATATAGCCCAAGATCGACAAAAACACTGGGCTGATGCAAAGCGACGTCACTTAGAGTTTCAACCGGGAGATCACGTATTCTTAAAGATATCTCTAAACCTCGGAATGATTCGATTTGGAAGACGAGGTAAGCTAAGTCCGAGATACATTGGACCGTTCGATATACTCGAACGAGTCAGTGAAGTGACATACCGTTTGGCACTTCCACCCTCATTGGAAGGAGTGCAAATGTGTTCCACATATCCCAACATAGAAGGTATATGAGTGACTCCAGCCATATTCTCGATCATTCCGAGCTCACTGTACAGCCCGACTTATCTTGTGAGTAACAACCTGTTGAGATCCTGGACAAGAAAGTGAAGTCACTTCGGAACAAGGAAGTCAACTTGTTTCGAATGATATGGAGAAAAGACACTCCAGGAGAATCGACATGGAAAAGGGAAGATGAGATGCGTGCAACATATCCTCACCTATTTGTAAACTAGTTCTTAAAATAAATTGTAAATTTCGAGAGCGAAATTTTTGTAAGGAGGGTAGACTGTAACAACTCTAATTTTAGTGTACATAAAATTCATTTAAAATTGATGTATATTTAAGGTATTTACAATTTCTGTGAGTACTATAAGTATTTGATTTACTTTTTAATAGCAAGCAAGAGCTTGTAGCTCATTGGTAAGACCTTACACTGCTGAACCAAAGTACCAAAGTTCAAATCCCATTAGCCACATTATTTTTTAATTAGTTTTCTTTTAAATTTTTAAAAGCCCAAGATCCTACACGTGCATAACTCGTAAAAACCAAAAACCACATATAAAACAAACGAGTCCAGGGGGTAGACCAACAGGTGAGGGACACGTGGCGTCGAAGAATCGGCCCGACTCGGCCGACTCGGGCTGGCGGCGCGGCCGACTCGGCCGGCGGCGCCGGTCCGACCGAGTTGAATCGCCGAGTTCCCTTCATGACTTCTGTGTCTTTTCGCCTCCTTATAACCCTTGTACACTTTAAATACCCTGCACATTTACAGAGTCAATAAAAACACCTATTTACTCTATTTTAAACACGATTTTTAATACAATTTTCATACAACCTTTCATCTACCCTAAATCCTAAATTACCCTATAAATACCACTCCAAATCACACCCTATCACTCACAAATTCTATTCAAACTCTCAAGAAAAATCTCTAAACTTTTGTGTACAAGTGGAGTTAGCGAAGGGCGAAACTCCGGCGAACTTCCAACGACGACCTTAGGAGCTCCCGGCGACGAAACGACGCACCGGAACCTACTTCCACACCCCCTTCCTCTTTTCTAAGCTAAATTCTAGTAAGTCCCTCCTCTCTCTCCTCCTTTCTATTCATAAAACTCGTATTTCTAAAACCCGATGGAAGCGGAGTTAATCCGACTTCCGATTCGGTTTTCTTTAAAAAGTTCCAATTTTCTTAAATACAACATACCAAACCCTCACATCTTGACTATTAAACATTAACAAAATTTCATGAACAAGTTTCATAACAAAATATTTCATATTGCTATTTTTATCGTGCTTTTTGAGTAAAATACCATATAGTTTAGTTTTGACATTAAACATCATATTTCTTGCTATACCTTTAAATAGATCACGAGGTAATGACATATCTCCGCACAACACATATATACAACATAGCACGATGCCTTTCAGGAACATAGAATACGGGAAAATGCAATTTTACACATAAATACCTTTTACTATTAAAACATTTTCTAAAAGATTATGTAGTTTAAATAAATCTTTGCAAAGCGCCGCTACAACCCATTTTGGGGACTCCGTTTGGGATGGTGCAGATTATCGCACATTCTCAGGTTTAGTAATGCGAGATGCAAACCTCCGCAAGGAGCTTTCGGTCTCTAAAGATTTAAAAATACAAGCATCTTAAGAAAATGAGATTTCTAGAAAAATAATAAATTAAATTATTTTTATCAATATATATATATATATGTATGTATGTATGTATCATCAAAATATCTATTTTTGATATAGTATAAATATTCCAACTTTTCTAAATCAAAAGGAATTACTTTACATGAAAATACCAAGCAATTCTATATAAGTTCAATACTTTACAATTAAATACCATATATTATGAAAAATAGGTTTTAATCACTAGAAATGTCACAATGATAAAATATATATCAATGAAAACTTTAAAGACGATAATAAAATACTTGAGGTGTATTTTGAAAACTATACAAAATTATTTTTACATAAACCCCCTCAAGTTTTATAAATTACAATAAGGACCCTAGTAAATATATGTTTAAGCGGGACCAGTATTTTGAGCCTCAGAGAGCCGAAGATATGGGTGATTGCCTATTTAAGGTAGAAAACTTAACAAACGGTGTTATTAACACAGTAACCGTCTTTGAAAAAGACACAAATTCTGCCGCCCATGTACAGCGATTACCGATAACATCAAAACCTAATTCAGGACTTTAATTTTTTTTCTAATTGTATGACTCATACTGAGTCTCATTATAAATAATCTGACTTGAAATGATTCAAGTACAAACTACAATTCAATATGAATCCATGAATTCATATAAACAATCTGTTCAATCTATTCAATCTGTATTGACTGAACCGAACCATGGATATACTTCCATCTACATGATTCTCCAGTTATATCCATTTACTGATATCATGGTTTCGGTAAGTCATCTATCTGTACAATCTATAATACAATACAATACAATACAAACAATACAATTAAGATATCGTGGGGTTTTTAATAGGTAGATTGGTACGGAAGGTGTTAGAAGTGGCACGAGACTGCAAGATTTAAGACACATAATCCGTATTCCGTTGTTGTTGTACCATGGCATAAACGGTTCCTTGTACATTCCGTTCATCTTAGTCTATGGTCTACTGAGACTCCTCTCGTATACACTGGCATCCTTCTGTACCAAGCTACAAACAACAGCGTTAACCATATAATACAACTTTAAAAGCTACATTCTCTCTCTGTCTATTCTATTTCTCCCTTATCTTTGGGACTTACCAAGCGATTGTTCGCTGACGACATTCCTTCTCTTTCTTCTTTATAATGTTGTCAGGTGTTTCGGACCTTCAGGAGATCAAGCCTACCAGCGAGGACTTGGATTAGCTAGCCTACGACCCAGAGCTTTAGATTCATTGTATACATTTCATTTCATTACTTTCCATTTCTGTTCTGCCACTGTTTAGGCATTACTTTCATTCAGATGTATTTACTTTTCCATGTATTGTACAAAAGAATGTTAATAAATAAAGTTGTTGTTCATTACATTTGTCTCTTGTGTATATTTCTTTTGCTTAGTTACGCTTAGCGTATTTTACTTCTGGGTAATTACATAGCGGCCTCGTTGCGTCCTCTTCACCGTACACCGGGAAGCGGGGCGTGACATTACAGAAAACATAAGTTTTATTCTTTATTCCTATCTTTCCTCCAAATATCGATCGTATACCCCCACGTGTGTGTAAATTTTCTCCCATACACTCAAGAATTCAATTCAAGTTATATTACATTTGTCTTAATACCTAATACTACTTCTTTTCGTTAATGATGGACGGATTTGCTCACACACCTTTCATACGACTATTAATACTTCTTGAGGCACTAACAACTGATTACTGAATGTGTGAGCTTAAAGCGTAAATAGCAGTTTCCAGGTCTTGTAATTTGTTCTTTTTTTTCTTTTTCTTTATTTTTCTTTTTCATGACCGGATATATTTTTCAATGATGCTCTTTTGGTGGTTAGCTTTAAATACCGTTTTTTCTTTCATACTAGGTTTTCAGAGAGGAGTATTTCTAAGTATTCTCTACTATCCCAAATTTCAAGATGCGTGTAAGTGCGATTTGTAGGGTATATAATTTCTGAATTTGGACTCAAGAATAAGAACTATTTTTCAGACTTATTCTTCAATAAAACTTTCAATACTTTCCCTTCATCTCGACTTAACTAAAGAACCGAACTAAAGATTACCTACTTCTCAAAAAAAACTGTAAGGACGTATAATTACCAAGGTTAAACAGAAGAAGGGTTATTTTTAGGGTTTTCAATTGCTAAGCCTAAGATTTAGTTATTTCTAACGTATCAATTAAATTTTCGGAATAAAAGTCTAAGTTATCCTATTAGCTAACTTGACGACAAAGTTTTATATTTTGTAAAATTTTTCGATTTTTATGGGTTTTTAAATAAGTATGCAAATGCAAAATATATACATGAATGCGAAAGTAGAAAGCTTACCGAGCACACCCCAAATTTAAACATGGCAGTGCCCTCACTGTCATGCTACACCAAGAAGGTCAAAATTGTCGACGCTCCCCTATTTTTTTTATGAAAAAGAAAAAGCAAACAAAAAATATATATACACAAAAAGTTTCCCCCAAAACTTAAGTGAAACAGTGTTGTCACTGTTTAAGCGTTAAAATTCAGAGTTAGAGGGAGAGAACAGTATCAATCTATACAAGGCCTTACACAGGCCAAAAGTTAGCACCAACCATTCAAAAATTTTATCGCGATAATGTGCAGGTTGGTGAAAGAATGCGAAAAGGAAATAAATGGAGAATATGAAAAACCGTGTAGGGATAGAAACGGGGTACGGTCTCGGCGGAGGAGAAGTATGGTGGGGAGGAGAAAGAAATGGAATACGAACTTGAGCATGGAAATGGAGTGAATAAATTAGTACAATGTGTAATGACCGATGTGAAAAAAGCGATTGAACTAATTTATCAACCCATCGTGAAATGGGGTCAAACCACTCAAGATTCGTGAGAAAATATCGGTAGACCGAACTTGGTGAACCAAACATAAGAATTGAAGGTGATACGGTGGCTTGCGAAGGGGAACGATGGAAAGGATGGTGGGAAGTGATTGAGGAATGGTATCGGTTAAACGTTCAGAAGAGTGTACACAGTCAATGAAAGGGACATGATGAATTGGAAATCCGACTCATCTAATAAAATTGTTTCATTCTCAATACTATCCTCAAAATTCTCCTCAAAATTTAGCTCATCCATGCATTCATCTTCAATTTTCAGACGCATATGGGGTTCGGGAAAAACAGTTAATGACTCGGGATGATGTCCACACGGAAGTGAAAGGACATGATGAATTGGTAAGAAAAACTTATCCAAAATTATGGGTTCATCATCCAAAATATTCCCAGCGTCGATATTCTTAATCAAGTGAAAATCAAATTTCTCAGACACCTCATCAAAAGCATGGATTTCAATCAATTCAGGTTTTAGAATGGAGGTGTAGAGATCAAAAGGATTGTGAGTGGTTTCACTTGAAATGGACCCTTCATAATCGGGCAAATCAAACACTAAAAAGTCGCACAACTCATCAAACGTTCTATCTTCAATTGGTGAATCATTTGGGACATTTGATAGACTTTCGAAACTGGAGTTGTGGAATTCAATTTGAAACGGATAGGTTTGATTTGGAAGGGTGGAATGCTAACTCTCATGATTCAAATCCGCAACATGTCCTATCACCTCATCATACATTGGAAAATGTGGAGCTAGTTGTAAACTAGCAGCCGGTTCACAAGATTGTATGAGGGCGGCCATGGACGCATTCACTTCCTCCATTTAGTATGACGCTACCCGAAATTCTTCCAAAGTTCGCTCAAGACTAGACATGGGTTGTGAGGGGGTTTCAGTAAAAAATTCAAAGTTGTTTGGATACGTGAAACCCCCAAATGGCTGTTCAGAAGAAATGTCTAGAGGTGTAAAAGTCGGGTAGGATTGGTAGAAATCGAATGGTTGGACATGATTAGGATCAACGTTATGATAAGAAGGTGATTGGAATTGTTGTCCTAACGAGTTTGAAGTAGTGAAAGGCATGAAAGTTTGGCTACGGGATTGTGCAATATGTTCAGCAATGGACATTGGTCTTGGAGTCGCAACATGACTCTCAGATGGGGTATCAACATGAGAAGGGGTGAATGTTTGAAATGGTTGATACGAAGTGAATTGCGGAGTCCAATTGTTTGTCCTAGACGCATTTATCCGATCTCTCAACGAAATTTTGGGCATGGATGGATCGTTCGAAGTTCGACCGAAACAAGAACCGTATGAAGAAATATCTGGTTGTGGGTACCAAAGTTCAGTAAGAGTTGGTCGTTTTGGGGTACCCATGCTATGAAAAGAGTGGAGGGTGGAAAGTGGGTGAATTTTTATAAATTTTTGAATTTTTTTTTTTTTATATATTTTTTTAGAGTTTTTGAAATTGTTTGTTTGGTTTTTTGAAAGAATACGGAATTATGGGACTAAACTTTAAATAAGCACAATCACAATCACAATATGCACAAACAATCACCTAGAGGTGGGGTCTTCAAAGTCCAACTAGACCACTCCTAGACTTCCAAACAACAAGTTGCAAGATAACCCTCGAATCGCTTCTTCACTGCTAATTGTGGCCAGGTAAGCACAAGTGAGATAAGGAGGGTTCCGTTCACGAATCACCGTGAGATGGGCCTTTTAAAATTATATCCTCATTTGTCTAGTTTAGGCACCATAAAGTCAAGTTTAGATAAACGACCGATTCCTCGCAACCTTCACTTGTCCTAAATGAGCGCGACAAGTCCTTATAGATTTGGTCTAGATATTTTTTATTAACTTAAGATGATGCGTATGCGTTTAGTGATTTGTGGGGTCTTAAGAAGGGTGATGAAATCCCCACCCAATCTGAATTGGTGTTCAAGCCTCTTAATGTCCGTATTATTATATGCAAAGCGTATAAACGAACAAAATCTAAAACAACAAAAAATTTATTGGGTGGCGACGCAAATTTGTGCAAAGAAACCTACAGAAAAATATAGTTCAATGGAGTTTACAGAGAGTTTTAGAGAATAGGGAGGGGTGAAAAAAAATTTGGTCACAGAAGCCTAATGTTGACCGCGGAACCGCCACATATCCATAGTTTTGACCGCGGTTCCGCGGTCAAAGTGTTAATATGGGGTTTCGAAATTGGTCCATGTACTCCCCTTATGGTGTTCTTCTATCTTAAACCCTCTGTTTCATTATTTGATTACTGTACTTGCTCCAGATAGCCTGCACACTTGCACACAAAAAATATTAAAAAATAACAAAAAGGGTTTTTTGTATTATTATTTTATTATTATTATTATATATATATATATATATTAACCCGAATAATAAGAAAAAAATACGTTACCGTCTCTCCGGCAACGGCGCCATTTGATTGTCGTAGAATTATGCGTTCTACTTATCGCAATCAAGACGGTGTTGCTTTGCAGTTAGCCGGTTGAGCACGGGTCGATCCACATGAAGATGGTTGTATGTCCGTTCTTGTCTTAGACGAGTCAATTAAGAATGTATATGTGTTATGTTCAATCTATCCTAACTGTCGTATTTTTGTTCAAGTAAGTTTGTTAGGGTTAAAGTTGGTTAGTAGAGTTAGGATTAGTCTTGTGCTTTTGTTTGCCATTCTTAAAATGAAGTTGGGATAATAGAAATTAGTAGGGATTAGGAGGACATAGAAATGAGATTTGCGAGTTTAGACAAGCTTTCCAACGCTAAATCCATTCCTAGTGCCTCTTATCCTTCCGCTACATGCGCTTATTTCCAACCCTAGACTAAACACCCGCAACCATGTATCCAATTAAGTCACAACTACATGCCACGTTGTAGTGCGCCCAAACGACTTTTCGACTTAGGTCGCGGCTATATGTTACGTATAGCGCGCCTAAGTGAGGGGGTTGCGTTTTTTTGATCTAGGTTCGTTTTAGGATGTTTGGCGAAGAGAAGCACAGAGAATTTTTACGTCCCTCATACTAACCTTCCTTAGCCCCTAACAAGTATGGAATTATTCACACATTTCAAAGGAAAACAAAAACAAAATAAGAAAGAAGCAAACAAAGAAAGGAAAAATACAGTTTTACAAAGATGCAAACTAACTACTTGGCTCCTCACCTAAGCAAGAAACTCCATCGAGTATCATGGCTTGAAAATATGGATAATAAGAAAAGGAAAAGAATAAGAAATAACAACAACTACTTAATAATAATAAATAAAAGATAGACTATGAATTAAAATTACAAGACAAGATATGAAATTACAATACAAGAAAAATTAAAAATAGAAGATAATAAAAATAACGCTCATCTTCATTTAACTTCCATTCAAGAGCTCTCACTACACTTTAATGGAGGAAAGATGAAGAAGAAGAAGAAGAAATACAAACTAAGCTACACTAAAATCTAACTAAAAAGAAGCATTTTTCACTTGGGCACAAAACCGGGCTATTTATAGACGGAGAGCTGAAACTCTAGGGCCAAATTCTGAGCCCAAATGCAATTACAAAAATACCCCAAAAATATCGTCTTCTACTGAGTCAACTCGGCCGTGGAACCGCCGCATAATGGCCACATTTGCCGCGGTTCCATGGCTCTTTGGGGGAGTTGTGTGGTGATTTTTCTAGGGCTTCTCCACGTTTCTATTTTCTTGTGTTTTACGGGTTCCAAATTGCAAATTGATTCCATAATTTCTTCAGATCTTCAACAGTCCAAAATAGCTTCACTTTTAATTCATTTGACCTTTATCTCTCTCGAGCTCCGCGCACCCATTGAATTTTGTGTTGCCCCTCTCGTGCTCTGTGCTTGTCCGAGACATGAATGACTACTGTTTTTCGTCTTTTCTCTTGAACTGTTAAGCGGCACTAGACGAATGCGGATGACCGGAACCCGGCTTTTATCTGTTATTGACAGATATTCTGGATTTTGACGTAACTGTGGAGATTTTGTATGATTTGCGTTATTTTGGACTGGGAACCTGTAACCTGTAAATATGTAACAAACACGAATTAAAAGCACCTGCCTATAAACAAACGAGCAGAAGAATGAGCGGTATTAAATGCAATATTCCGGTATGAACAATCATCGCTATATTCTCCCGTGGTGGATGTCATGGTGAAGCAAATCTTGACGATTCGCCGGTTCCCGTAGGCCCGGCCTAGCCCCTTGATCTAATGGAAATTTGATCGCGATGTGGTAGGTCGAGATCTGAGCCTGGAGGGCGTTTAATGTCGGGCGTCCTAGCAGGATGTTGTAGGACGAGGGGATCCTAACGACGATGAATTCCATCAGTACAGTCTTCGTATGGCCTGCTTCTCCAATGCTGAGGAGGAGGGTGACCACTCTCTCGGTCAGGATGGAGTGGTTGGTAAACCCCGATAGGATATGGTAGGTTAGCCATAGGTCGGACGGCCCTAGCCCCATACGCTGGAAGCAGTCATTGAAGAGGATATCTACTGAGCTTCCGGAATCGACCATTATCCTCTGGACCTCATAACGGTGGACCCGTACCGTAATCATGAGAGGATCGTTGTGAGGCACGGATATACCGTGGAGGTCTTCATCAGTGAAGATGATGGGCTCGGCGTTCCTGCATTTCTTCTGGGGCGGGTTGCTTGTTCCCTCGACGGGTAGGAGGAGGTGAGTCTCGCCGGTGTCACAACTCGAAGGTACGGAACGTGACCGACATTTAAATTACGAAACGTCTAAAGGCGTAACGTAATCTAAGTAAGCTGAAGCCCAGAAATCTAAACCATTTAAAAGAAGAAGTGCAGGAAAACATGTTTTAAAAACAATATCAAATTTCTCAAAAATTTCGGCAGAGTCTCCTTTGTAAAAACTGGCCCCAAACGGGTGCAAATAAGAATATATATACATAAGCAATAATAAAAAGGTATCCCCAAGAGGGAGCTAGCTCTACGCCAAATGGCGGAAACAACCACACAATGCACTATAATATACAACGCCGAAGGGCGAGACTCAAAACTCAAAAGAAAACCAAATCCACCAGAAAACCATAATAATACAAGCGTGACTCTAAGGTCGAAATAAAAACAACTGGTCTTCTAAATCTATCAAGTAATACAAGTCTGGTTGATAGAGCTTACTAGATACAAATAAAATAATAAAAGTACAACGGCGGTCCCGATACAAGTGAACCAACCTACCAAGAAAATCACCCTGAATGAAATGATGTGCCAGCAAGCTGCCAAGAAAACCTGTACATCGAAATCTGTAAGAAAATTTGGCACAACGGGGTGAGTTGCCAACTCGTGAGTAGAAGACATCTGCGAGTAGAAATCGCATGCACGGCGCTCTCCTAGGTCATAATAATATACTTAACATAACACTAGTCATCTAGTAGTGATAGGGTAATAGGTTATGCCTAAGTGTAATACTCAGTGCTCGTGTCAGTGTCACTAATTGGCAACATATCATGTATGTATGTGATGTATGAATGCATCATGAATGAAACAATCAACCATGAAATCTGAATATATCTGTATAAGAAATCTTTACTTTTATCATGATAAAATGTTTCGAAATAACTGAAGTATCATCAATGAAACCATGCATCGACACAAAATATGTAAATCTCAAAGTCTCAATACCTCATAGTCTCAATATCTCATAATCTCAATATCTCGGGCTTCGTCAGTCCGGATCGGTCCATATCATCAAATCTCACGACAACGGTCGGTATCCTCCGGATATTCGCCTCGCCAGACATCACCGGTAGGTAGTCTTCCCCAGCCAGGCTCATCGTCATCCCCACAAAAACACTCTCGCCCCGGGGTACCATACTGGGCCCACCATGTACCAGAAACGGTTCCTCCACTCCTCGAATCGGGTCTCGAAATCCAACAGAAAACATGAAAACTCATGGTGGACTGTTCCCCTCCGAATGGCGGCCGAGACGTTAGGACGTCTGTGCCTGAGATTCGGGGCAGATGCTATTTGGTTTTATCCGTCTACCTCTCCGAAGATGCCAAGTTGATTTATGGCACCGTGTATCGAAGGTTTAGACGGATGCGGCCGATATAGCAGACTTTGTCAGATTCCCCCTCGCTTGAGGGGTTTTTTATTGTGGGGACGCTCTTCCCTGCAGACGCAAGCCCCTGCAGTTAATTACGCTACCGCATCGCGGTAGACACTTTCTCCTTCTCCAGAATTTCACTTCGTGTCGTGTGTGTTTGTTTTGTTTGTGGTTGCCCGTGGATTGTATACGGAGACTGAGTAATGCCGTCGCCCGTAGGACGTGGATTAGTCCAAATCCATATTTACTTAGATTTGGGTTTGGTGTTTTAGTTTAAGGATACGTTAGCCGCGTTGAGGCTAAGATCAACTTAAACGTTCGTTAAGGATACGTTAGTCCTGTTTGAGACTAAGATCAACTTAACGGGGTGATCCATTTAATATATGGCCGTCGGGACTCGTCGCCTCTCTGGCGTCGTTGAAGGATTACAACGATAGGTGTCAGAGGAGTTCGGAGATGTACCCTTGAGCCAAAGCTGATTTAGGGTTTTATAGTCCATTTGAATGTTTAAGGATATGTTAGCCGTGTTTGGGGCTAAGATCAACTTAAACGGGACCGTTTAGATCCGGAAAAAGAGCATTTGGAGGCTCTATTATTCCAGTTTAGGAACGTGGTGGTCCATGTTACAGTTTAGGGACGTGGTGGTCCATCGCCAGTTTAGGGACGTGGTGGTCCATGTTCCAGTTTAGGGACGTGGTGGTCCATCGCTAGTTTAGGGACGTGGTGGTCCATCATTAGTTTAAGGACGTTTCGGTCCATGTTCCAGTTTAGGGACGTGGTGGTCCATGTTAGTTTCAGGACGTCTCGGTCCAATATTAGTTTAAGGACGTCTCGGTCCGATATTAGTTTAAGGACGTTTCGGTCCATCATTAGTTTAAGAACGTTTCGGTCCGACATTAGTTTAAGGACGTTTCAGTCCATATTCATGTGTGGTCGTTGGGACCAGTCACCTCTCTGACGTCGTTGAGGAATTACAACGATAGGTGTCAAAGGAGTTCGGAGATGTACCCTCGAACCGGATGTAAATTGATTTAGGAGAGCAGCTGTACTCAGTCAATTTAGTTTGAGGACTTACGGCCATGATTGGGCTAAGTCCAGTTTCAACATCTTTTGTCTTTGGCTTGTGCTAGGGCTTTTCCCCTTTTTAGTAATGCACCACATTATTCTTGTTTTGGTTGGACTCTGTCCTTTTATAAATGATGCAGAGCATCTATCTTGTTTGGGCTCTGCCCTTTTAATGCATTGCATTTTGTTTTGTTTGGGCTCTGAATTGCATTTTGTTTTAATTCAACATTTAAGATCTTGATCTTGTTCTTAGATCATTGATCTTTTCACAAAACTTTCTTTTTAGGAGTTCTCTGAATTATTTCTCTGTTTCTCTGTCAATGTTCTCTTTTCTTCTCTTTTTTTTTATTTTAGAAAGAAGGATCATTGGTCGTTGGGACCCACCACCTCTCCGACGACACTGAGAGATTACAGCGCCATATATCGAAGGTGTGGAGTGATATACCCTTTGAACCATGTCTCACTAATTAGGAGGGAAGAACATGCTGGAGCTTAAACTTCTCACTGCTGAAAAAGGCTTCTTTGCGTTCGCACACGTGCGTCGCACGTGTTGGGCGCACGTGCGTCTGATTTGTTACGAAAAAGTGTGTTTGTAGTAGTTAACCGCAATCAATAACGGTGTCGCGCGTAGCTAGACCGAGATGAGTACGGGTCGTCCTCAGGGAAACGTGGAACCTTTTACTCTTACTTTAGATGTGTTGAAAAAGAGAGGAGGAATAAAGAATTTTGTGAAAATTTTCTAGATCTACTTTAAGCAAGAATGCAAATATATAGATCTAGATTATTTTAGGGATGTAGATAATATAATAAGAGGGCTTGTAGGGTTCGTTAGGATTTAGTAGTTATGGATGATTAATTAAAAGTTACCCTTTTTATCCTTTAATAAATTTAAAACTAGAACGACGGTGATGCGTGTAGATTAGGGTTTCTGGAGGGAAAATGAATCCCACTCTTAACCCTTATCTCGACACGGAACTCCGTTCATATCTAGCCTTTACCAAAACAATCATTAATCTAATCTCTAATCGCGGTCGGAACTAACAAAGAATTGTTAGCGCGCCCGATTAGGATGTTAATGATACTTTTGATAAAGTTTATAAAGTTTATAGGACTTAAAAAGGGTTTAAAGATGTTCATCATCCATTAGCCTACCCTAATCCTACGAACCCTAACAAGCGGAGAATTACTCGCGCATGTTGGGAGAAGAAGATGAAAAGACAGAGAGGGAAAACATAATGTAAAATGCAAAAACAATTAAAAAGAACCACCTTTATTAATCGACTTGAACAAACTACACTTTTAATCCATAGAAAATGATTACAACTAGTTGCTTCTCGATCTTTCCTAAGGAGGTAGTCGAACAGTCGATGATCAGCCTGGATGCGTGAGCGTCGGGAGCTTCGTGATCTCTTCGGCTTGATAGCTTTTCCAAGAGGCTCTCGGTGCCTTTTTATAGTACAAAGCCAGAATCTTTTGTTTCAAAAGTTGGTAAAATATAGTAGAGAATCATGCCCCAAAATCTTTCCTTCCAACTCTATAATATTGCGGCGGATCCGCGGCCAAAGGGGGGGTATGGCCGCGGATCCGCGGCCAATGGGTGAGATCTCTTGATCAATTTTCTTGTGCTTGCATCTTGTGACATGTGGCAATCCTAGGCATCTTCAGAATTCAAAAATCTTTTCTCGGTTGCTTCCAGACTTGGTCTCCAAGTTTTGCTTCTTAATTTGGCAAGATTTCTTCAACAACTTGATTTGTTTGATAAATTCTGCATAACAACTTGGAAAATTCTGCACAATAATCTCAAATAATATTTAGTAGCCTTAATTCTACTAGGATTTAGTCAATAGATTTATTTGCATACATTTTCCTACCAAATGATAATTAAAATATATTAACATATGGAAAATGGTGTTTTAACACATAAACCCTCATATGTATAATATATTAAAATAAAGTTCTTTTTTAATATAAAAATAGTAGGAAAAATGTAATACAAATGTGTAGTTTTATTAACTGAACAGCGTCGCACGTGTTGGGCGCTCATATTTACACGCAGCGCACATGGATGTTGCGCATATGTGCATTATGGATGGGAGCAAGCTTCTATGGAGAACGAGTCTCCTTTTAATTGAATATTCTCATGTGGTGCGCACGTGCGTTGCACGTGGTGCGCACGTGGCGCGCATGTGGCGGGCACATGTGCGTTGCACGTGGCGCACATACGCATTATGAGGAGAAGCAGAGTTTCTATATATGGAGAACAAGCTCCTTTTAATATTATTAAATGTTCTCATATGGTGCGCACGTGCGTTGCATGTGGTGCGCACGTGGCGAGCACACGTGCGTCGCACGTGGCGCACATGCACATTATGAGGAGAAGCGGGGCTTCTATATATGGAGAACAGGCTCCTTTTAATATTATTAAATGTTCTCATGCGGTGCGCACGTGCGTTGCACGTGGTGCGCGCGTGGCGAGCACACATGCGTTGCACGTAGCGCACATGCGCATTATGAGGAGAAGCAGGGCTTCTATATATGGAGAACAGGCTCCTTTTAATATTATTAAATGTTCTCATGTGGTGCGCACGTGTGTTGCACGTGGTGCGCGCGTGGCGAGCACACATGCATTGCACGTAGCGCACATGCGCATTATGGGGAGAAGCAGGGCTTCTATATATGGAGAACATGCTCCTTTGAAGAACTAAGCTCCTTTGAGTATTGAATCCTTTGAGAATTTAACTCTACCCTTTCTAAGAGGTATCCCCTCTTATTTATATGGGAGTGGTAGAGAAGCCAGCTCTCCTTTTCCCGATGTGGGACTAAAAAATGCATTCCCCATGTAGTAGAGCATTACTTTAGATTACACGTGCATAACACATTTGCTCATAATTTTTTATCTCGGATGAATTATGAGGCCTATAATATATCAAATCGAAGGTATTTTCAAGATGCTTTCAATATCATCAGAATTTAGCCATTTCTCATTCCAGAGTTTATCAAAATATAGCTCGGAAAATACCGGTTCGCATGTTCTTCCTTAGATCACATGTGCATAGACATTTGCTCATAAATTTTAATCCCGGATGAATTATGGGGCCCATAATATATCAAATCGAAGGTATTTTCAAGATGCTTTCAATACCATCAGAATTTAGCTGTTTCTAATTCCAAAGTTTGTCAAAATACAGCTCGGAAAATACTGGTTCGCATCTTCTTTCTTAGATCACATGTGCATAACACATTTACTCATAACTTTTGATCCCGAATGAATTATGAGGCCCATAATATATCAAATCGAAGGTTTTTTTGAGATGCTTTCAATACCATCATAATTTAACAGTTTCTCATTGGGAAGTTTATCAAAATACAGGCCGAAAGATTCTGGTTCGTATTTTCTTAAGCGTATCGCTGCCATTTGATACCTTGGACTCTTTTGCGCAGAAATTTTTGGCGGGAACAATTGCCCCCCACTACTTTGCCCACGTAAGTATATATGTGGGTGAAGTAGTGCAGAGTAATGCATAGCGTTTGACCAGTTTTGGGTTGGTATATAACTTTCAGAATCTTGTCTGAGAAGATAACGAGCGGACACAAGCGTTGTCATTTATCATTGACTCAAATCTTTGACTTTTAAAAGATATAGTTCCAAACTCTCAATTCCATGAGCCGCACCCTTTATCAAAATACAGGCCGAAAGATTCTGGTTCGTATTTTCTTAAGCGTATCGCTGCCATTTGATACCTTGGACTCTTTTGCGCAGAAATTTTTGGCGGGAACAATTGCCCCCCACTACTTTGCCCACGTAAGTATATATGTGGGTGAAGTAGTGCAGAGTAATGCATAGCGTTTGACCAGTTTTGGGTTGGTATATAACTTTCAGAATCTTGTCTGAGAAGATAACGAGCGGACACAAGCGTCGTCATTTATCATTGACTCAAATCTTTGACTTTTAAAAGATATAGTTCCAAACTCTCAATTCCATGAGCCGCACCCTTCTATTTCTTTATGTTTTACTCTGGTGTGAAGTAGTTTATATGCTCATGAGTAACTTCTCCATTTCAGTGGCATGTAGCTTTTGCAAGTGTGGCTCATAGATGGTCCATCTTAACCTCTTTGTAGGGCAGTAATGGCTTAGAAGATAGGGGTAGGATCTGTCACCTAAGACTTTTTAACTTTATGAGCCGTGAGAGTCTCATAAAGACTTTTCTCCCTACGGATCGAGAGGATCTCGTAGGTGTATTTTCTCCTTAGGAATCGTGAGGATTCCTAAGTGCGTTTTCTCTTATAAGTCGTAAGGATCTTATAAGAGAATTTTCTTCCTTACAAGTTGAGAGGACTCGTAAGTGGTTGATGAGTTGACTTGTTTCCGAGTCGAACTATTACTCTGACGGGGAGGTCGTTGGCCGACTTGTTTCCGGGTTGGAGCGTTGTTCCGACGAGGAGGTCATTGGCTGATTTGTTTCCGCGACGGAGGTCATTGGCTGACTTGTTTCCAAGATGGAGGTTGTTGGCTGACTTGTTTCCGAGACGGAGGTTGTTGGCTGACTTGTTTCCGAGACGGAGGTCGTTGGCTGACTTGTTTCCGAGACGGAGGTTCTTGGCCGTGAGAACTCAACAGGCAGCATGGCTCGAGCAAAGCACTTCTCATTTCCACCATTTGGAACAAGAAGCAGTTTTAAGGCCGAAGGAGTGTCAGGAGTCTTCAAGCGAAACGGCTCGCCTACGTGTTGAAGTTGAGGCGAACGCTGCTAAGGTAAAGGCTTTCTTCGAGGGCCTTCTGGAGCGTATCTCAAATGGGCTGAACTTGAAGCAGAAACTTGACGCTGCTGAGCGTAATGCCCAAGGCCGTGAAGCTGCTCATCAGGGCATCAGGGATCAGCTTGCATCCGTCTTACAGCAATGGGCCCAAGTGGAGGCGGAGCTGGCAGCGGTGGCCGACCAGGAGAAAGCGGGGAAGGAAGTGCGCGAACAATTGCTAGAGCTATGCAGAACTCTTCCTTCTCAGTAACTCTCCATGTATCGCTTGTACTTGTAAATGAAAATGTATATATATATATATATATATATATATATATATATATATATTTTATTCTTTAGCCCAACGTATCCTGTACTCAATCAAGTTTATGAATAAAAGATATACATTTTTTCTTGTGTCATCTTGTGTCATTTTCTCTGTCTTTTCTTTCTCCCTTTTCTTACTATCAGCATGTTGTCACAGTTGGCAAGTAGTAGAGCAGGCATCTTGATTTCTTCATGAGATAGTGATGGCTTAGGCTGCAGGTTCAGATCTGCCGCCTAAGACTTTTCAACTCTATGAGCCGTGAGGGTCTCAAAGAGACTTTTCTCCCTACGGACCGAGAGGATCTCGTAGGTGGTTTTTCTCCTTAGGAATCGTGAGGATTCCTAAGTGTGGTTTCCTCTTATAAGTCGTAAGGATCCTATAAGAGAATTTTTCCCTCTTACGAGTCGAGAGGACCCGTAAGCGGTTGTTTCCCTCCTTGTCGAAACTCGACTTTGGAGAGTGAGACCCGTGAATAGTATACAAGAGACCGTTTTTGATCGACTCGTAGGGTCCCATTGTTCAGGAAGCAAGTTTTTTAATCTCTGCTGCCTAAGGCTTCATTTTGCAAGTTGAGACGAATCGGAAATTTCCTGCGGAGACACTGGTTTCTCTGCGAGCCGACGCGAATCAGGGGGCTCTCGTTAAGGATTATTTGTTTCCTTGAGTTGAAGGGTTTGCTAAGGATTATTTGTTTCCTTAGTGCCAAGGATTATTTATTTCCTTGGGGTTTGAAACGAGTCGAGGATTTCCCACGGAGGCACTGGTGGCTCTGCGAGTCGACGTGGATCAAGATGCTCTCGTCAAGGAGTGTTTGTATCCGTGAGTCGAGGAGTTTGCTAGGGATTATTTGTTTCCCAAGCGCCAAGGATTATTTGTTTCCTTGGGGTTTGAAACGAGTCGAGGATTTCCCACGGAGGCACTGGTGGCTCTGCGAGTCGACGCGGATCAGGAGGCTCTCGTCAAGGAGTGTTTGTATCCGTGAGTCGAGGAGTTTGCTAGGGATTATTTGTTTCCCAAGCGCCAAGCATTATTTGTTTCCTTGGGGTTTGAAACGAGTCGAGGATTTCCCACGGAGGCACTGGTGGCTCTGCGAGTTGACGCGGATTAGGAGGCTCTCGTCAAGGAGTGTTTGTATCCGTGAGTCGAGGAGTTTGCTAGGGATTATTTGTTTCCCAAGCGCCAAGGATTATTTGTTTCCTTGGGGTTTGAAACGAGTCGAGGATTTCCCACGGAGGCACTGGTGGCTCTGCGAGTCGACGCGGATCAGGAGGCTCTCGTCAAGGAGTGTTTGTATCCGTGAGTCGAGGAGTTTGCTAGGGATTATTTGTTTCCCAAGCGCTAAGGATTATTTGTTTCCTTGGGGTTTGAAACGAGTCGAGGATTTCCCACGGAGGCACTGGTGGCTCTGCGAGTCGACACGGATCAGGAGGCTCTCGTCAAGGAGTGTTTGTATCCGTGAGTCGAGGAGTTTGTTAGGGATTATTTGTTTCCCAAGCGCCAAGGATTATTTGTTTCCTTGGGGTTTGAAACGAGTCGAGGATTTCCCACGGAGGCACTGGTGGCTCTGCGAGTCGACGCAGATCAGGAGGCTCTCGTCAAGGAGTGTTTGTATCCGTGAGTCGAGGAGTTTGCTGAAGACACTGGTTTCTTCGGAGTTGGAATGAACCGTCGAGGTTTGGCTTTGTCTTCTGACGGAGTCTGTTGGGAAAGTATGGTTCCCTCTTTGTTTACGCCCTTGGATTGTATACAGGGATCGATGTGATCTTAACTGTAGGGCCAAATTTTTATCGTCATTTTTTTGTTTTATTCCCGCGATGCTCTATCATTTCAGCTTTTATATCGCGAAGGTCGCGATTGCCTAATCATTTATTTTTCGCGGTGCCCAATCATTTCGGTTATTTATTTTATCTTTACTCGCTGCTTTTTATTGCGAGTTGCCCCATCATTTCGGCTATTACGCATGCATACATTTTACTTGCTGCTTTTTTTATTGCAAGTTGCCCCATCATTTCGGCTATTTCGTATGCATGTGTGGCCTACTGGCTTTTCGCCGTAAACCTGAAATTGGACACCGATTTCGGCATCAGCACCGCTACAACTGAGATATTGCCAGGAGCGAATCATCATTTGCCTCTGTCGTTGTCGAACAAAGGAGGCTTAGCGACCAGGGCTAAGGTCCTGTTGACTAAGGCTTTTGACTTCATGAGCCGTAAGGGTCTCACAAAGGTATTTCTCCCTACAAGTCGTGAGGATCTTGTAGATGTATTTTCTCCTTAGGAATTGTGAGGGTTCCTAAGTGTTTTGTTCCTCTGTAAGTCGTAAGGATCCTACAGGAGGGTTTTCTCCTTGTAAGTCGAGAGGATTTACAAGGGTTGTTCACCATGCAAACATATCCCTAGTCTCGGATGGGACTTGGTTAGGGAAATGTTTATTCGCGCCCGTGGATTGTATACAAGGGCCAATATAGGACCACTTGTAGGGCAATGTCGAAAGTTATGGGGGTTGCTTAAGCACAGGTTTAGGCCTCTGTAACTTAAGACTTTCAAATCTTACGAGCCGTAAGGGTCCTATAAGAAAGTTCTCCTTACGAGTCGTGAGGATCTCGCAAGTGTATTTTCTCCTTAGGAATCGTGGGGATCCCTAAGTGTGTTGTTCCCTTATGAGTCGTAAGGATCTCACGCGGGTGGTTTCTCCCTACAGGGTCGAGAGGACCCTATAAGTGTTTCTTAACGAGGTTGCGCCCTTTCGGGTTTTCACAAACACTCGCCGGTAGTCCTGCTGTTTTTACGCACGGAGCCCTCTCGGGTTTTCATCCGTGCCCATTTTGCTTATGGACATACCGTTTTTTTTATTATATTTTTTTTCTTTTTTTTTTTATCTCGTCAGCCTAAGGATGCTGCGGTATTAGTTTAAAGACGTTTCGGTCTGTTATTAAGAAGGCTGGCTACTGCTTATAGAGCTTGAGCTTAGGAAGATAGCGAGCGGACATAGTCGTCGTCATCTATTATTGACCTTGGCTGTGACTTATTAAGCGTAGTATCTCTTTAGGAAGCGACCGTTTATCGGCCTGAAAGGCCTTTCACCGTGCATATCCATAAGCAGATAGGCCCCACCCTGGTAGACCTTATCTATGATGTACGGGCCATCATAGTTTGGCTCGAATTTTCCCCGCTTGGCGCGATTGGGGATCATGGGCCTTTTGACCACTAGCACGAGTTCGCCTTGGCGGAATGTCCTCGGTCGGGTCAATCTTTCATATGAGCGTGTCATCTTTGCTTTATAAGCTTCCAGATTTTGTTGCGCTATGGGCCGGGTTTCATCGAGGGCGTCAAGCTCCTTAAGCCGAAGGTGAGCATTTTCTTCGTCTGTCAGCCCGTAGTGGACTGCCACTCGTAGAGAGGGTAACTCTATCTCGAGGGGGAGTACTGCTTCCGTACCGAATACCAACGCGTATGGCGTTGTGTTCGTAGCTGTCTTGAACGTAGTTCGATACGCCCAAAGGGCCTCTTGTAGTCTCTCGTGCCAGTCTTTCTTACTTCGGGACACCGTTTTCTTTATAATTTTCGTCAAGGTCTTGTTGAAGGACTCGGCGAGGCCGTTAGCTCGCGGATTATAGACTGAGGAATACCTCCAGTCTATATTATGCTGCTGCGCAAAGCAGCTGATTTTATGGCTTCGGTAGGCTGGCCCGTTATCGGAAATGATCCGCCTCGGGGTTCCAAACCGATATATGACGTGCGTCTTGAAGAAATGGAGGATATTCTCCGTCTTCACTTCCCTCAACGGTACTGCTTCTGCCCATTTGGAGAAGTAATCAGTCGTCGCCAGGATGAAACGATGTCCCCTAGACGATGCTGGTTCGATGGGGCCGACTATGTCGGTTCCCCACATTTCGAATGGCTAGCTAGCCACTGTTGGATGTAGTGGATTTGGATGCTGATAGATGAAGTCCCCATGAATTTGGCATGAGTGACATTGCTTCGCATATTCGAGGCAATTCTGAATCATCGTGGGCCAGTAGTAACCCATTCGTTTAATTTTTAACTTCATCTTTGGGCCCGCTTGGTGAGAACCACAGATTCCATCATGAACTTCCTGAACGACTCTTTCTGCTTCGTCAGGTCCTAAGCATCTCAGACATAGAGAATCAAATGACCTCTTATACAGAGTATCATTGACGAAGGCGAAAGACAGAGCTCGTTTCATGAGCTGATGTCTTGCGGACGCATCTTCGGGCATTCGGTGGGACTTAAAGTAGTCTATAAAGACTTCCCTCCAATTCTCAACCTTCTCATGGTCTTTTATTCGTAAGGCCGACTGCTCAGTCGCTCCTTTTTCTTCGGGTGATTCCAGAGATATTTCTGTTGGGGCGAGCACTCGACGACTTTGTACCACGATTCTAACATCATCGAGGTTTTCGTCAGCCAATTCTTTAGCAAGTTTGGCCAACGCGTCTGCTTTGCTATTTTCCACGCGCGGTATACTTTTTAAAGTATAGGAGGGAATCTGGGTCAACAGTTGTTGCACCTTTTCACCGTACTTCACCAGCTCTGGCTTGCACGTTTGGTAGTCGCTGTTTACTTGACTAACGACTAGCTGGGAGTCCCCATATATGAGGAGGCTTTCAATTCCCATATCAATGGCGATCTCGAGGCCTGCTATCAAAGCCTCGTATTCGGATTCGTTATTCGTCTTCGGCTCTGTTAAGGAGAAAGCAAAGCGCATTATTCCTCCTTGTGGGGTCACGAAGATGAGGCCTACCCCTGATTTGATTATAGGGGTATTTTGTTTGCGCTTTTTCATGGATGATGCTCCATCGAAGTAAAGCTCCCATCGGGTATCGTTCCCATCGATAGCGTCAAACGCATGTTCGTCTGGCAATTCGCAATTCAGAGGAGAATCGGCCGGTATCGGATGCTTAGCGAGAAAGTCGGCGATGGCCTGGCCTTTCACTGCCTTGAGAGGTTGATATGTTATCAAGAACTCCATCAAGAGCAGGGCCCATTTAGCGAGTCGTCCCGTCAATATGGCCTTTGACATTAAATATTTGAGAGGGTCCACCTTCGAAATGAGACGGACTTCATGTGCTAATGTGTAATGTTTGAGCTTTGTTATCGCGAAGATCAACGCCAGGCAGTGTTTTTCAATGGGGGAGTAGTTGCTTTCTGCCCCCAGTAGAACTCGACTTAAGTAGTAGAGTGCTCTTTCTTTCCCTTGGTCGTTCTCTTGTTCCCATAACGCGCCTAAAGAACCTTCAAGGGCGGTCGCGTAAAGAATGAGAGGCTTTCCCTTAACTGGAGCAGCCAACACTGGAGGGTTCTGCAGGTACTGCTTGATCTCGTCCAGTGCGCCTTGGCATTTGTGATCCCAAACGAATTGGGTTCCCTTCTTCATCAGGTGGCTGTAGGGACGGCACTTTCCTGAAAGATTGGCTATAAATCGCCGTATGTATGCGAGCTTCCCTTGGAGAGATCGCAGCTGCTTAAAAGTCCTTGGCGGAGGCATTTCCATGATCGCCTTGATCTTGGATGGATCTATTTCGATACCCCGGTGTCGGACGATGAATCCCAGGAATTTGCCTGAGCACCGGGTTCATCTTCAAGTTGTATTACCGAAGGCGTTGAAATACGGTCTTCAGATGCTCGAAATATTCTTCATATGATTTGCTTTTAACAACGAGGTCGTCGATATAGCATTCGACGATTTCGTGTATAAGGTCATCGAAGATCTTCGTCATGGCCCTTTGGTAGGTGGCACCGGCGTTCTTTAAACCGAAGGGCATCACCTTGTAACAGAATATTCCCAGAGGAGTCCTGAAGGCGGTGTGCTTCTGGTTTTCGGGGTCCATTTTCATCTGATTATACCCTGACGAGCCATCCTAAAAGGAGAAAACCTCATGAGTGGACGTGTTGTCTATCATCAGTTCGGTGACTGGCACTGGGAAATCGTCCTTCGGGCAAACTTTATTGAGATCCCGAAAGTCCACGCATATGCGCACCGTCCCATTTTTCTTCATCACCGGGACGATGTTGGCGATCCATTCAGGATATTGAACCTCCTGGATGAAGCCGGAGTCGATTAGCTTTTTGACCTCGGCGTTGATGCTCATCTCAAGCTCGAGCCGCATTCTTCTCGGCGCCTGTTTGATTGGTTTAACGTCCGGGGATATCGCCAATTTATGGACAGCAATCTCTGAATCTAATCTTGGTATTTCGGAATAGTTCCATGCGAAGCAATCTCTATGCTGCACAAGCACGTCTTTTAACGCAGCCATCCTTTCTTCAGATAGCAGCTCACTGACGAACGTCGGCAGTGGGTCACTTGCCGTAGGCACCCAAGTAGCTATCGCCTTTTGTGGATTGATAGGACGGTCCTCTTCCCGCTGAACTTTCATCTTTTTCTATCGGCGGGGATAATCTTGATCAATTACCGAGTCTTGGACTTGACGCCAGACCTTATAGATTTTAGAGGACAGCCGTTGAGGGGGCTTTTCCGGCTTCACCTTTGTAGCGCTCTCTATAGGTGGATGAGTTCTTTTCAGCACAGCGGTCGGAGAGTTCTTGTGGACCTTCCTAAGTGGTTCAAAGCTGTTTCCAGTTGGAACAGCAGCATTAATTTCCGCCGTTGGAGTCGGCGGAGTCAGTCCAGAAGGAGAGTTGCCCCCGGTCTTCCTTACTCGGCGCCAGTGGTATATCCCTAGTAGGAGGGGTGTTGTCTCCTGAGGGTTTTCAGCGGATTACACCCACAAAATCGTATAATAAAAGAGAGATGGTGAAAGTTATATAAAGATAAGAACTATAAAAGAAAGAACTTGAAAATAAGTGTTTTCAACTCTACCAGCTTTTCAGTTGCTATGAGCCCTATCTTAATAGTCATGAAAAGATATTAGAAATCACATCATCTCTCAATAAAACATCGCCTTTAGTTTTCATTACTACCTTTCTTCCAAACATTGATCATATACCCCTATGTGTGTGAACTGGACATCCCTACACTCAGAGAATTCAATTCAAGCAATCATACTCTTATCCATCTACCTCAGTACTTTTTAATAGATATTTAGATGGAATTTGTTCACACATTCTTCATGCGACCGTTAATACTTCTTGAGGTACTAACCGATCGATTACTCATGTGTTTGCTAATTATGTGTTTTTCCTCGTCTTGCAACACCTAAGGCTTAGCAGTGGCTCCCAAACCAGTTGGTCTAAGGCACTAGGTGATAAAGCACCCTCGCTATATTTTTTTTATTGCTGCTTCGGTGATAACAAAACCAGTGTTCATTTTTCTTTTCACCATTTTACCTTTTATTCTCCACTTTTATTTTCTTCATACTTTGGCTTCTAGACAGGAGCATTTCAAGGTATCCTCTACTATCTCGAGTTTCAAGATATGTGTACGTGCGTATAGTAGGGTTTCAACGTTCAAATGTTTGGCTTCCAGAATAGGAACTATTTTTCAGGCTTATTTTTATCCTCAGATTAGTAATTTCTTTCATCTTACTAACCTTTGGGACAACAGCTCATAACACTTATTACTAGTTTCATTTAAGAAAACTTCTAACTTTCTTGTTTTTCTTAAACTATTCCTATCTTTTAAATATAACTTTTCACTTTCTACTCCATTATTATCACAATTTTTTGTGTGTGCTTATATATAGTATAATGCAAAGTAGGGCGTAAATAAGCACAGGAGCGCTGAAAAACGATTTCTTGGGAGCTTCTTGCGATGGTACAGGAGCGCTGAAACTCGTTGGCGGGAGCATGGTCCCGAAGAAGAGTCCAGTGGTGGCTTGAGTTACTTACTCCACTGGCATAGTAAAAAGGGAGGCCGCTTGCGGCCCGTAGGTTACTCCTCCAGATGGGACGGAGCGAGAGTTGCTGTTGCAGTTAGTGCAATTTGAATCCATTGATTTCTTGATTAGATTGAATATTCTGCCCCCTGCGTCGACCTTGGTCTTTGGCATGTGCTAGCTGTTTGAGGACCGATTCCGTCGGCAAGGCTGCTGCTTGGGGAGCCTTCCTGTGGGCGACAAATATTCTCTGGGCTTCCTCCATCGGCGTTGAGGCACCGAGGGTAGGAGGTGGGAGCATCGACCCAAAAAGAAGCCCGTTAATTTCTTGAAAAGACGGATTGCAGAGATTTGAGGCTGCAAGTGATCCATACTTGACTCCGCCAGGTATGACAAAGCCTGAGTTGCTAGGGTGGGAGCAAATGCCATTCTTCATAGAGACGAAATGTCGGCTTCAATATCCACCCCTCTAAGGGCAACCAGAAACATACACACCGCGATTATTTGATCGCGGGAAAAACACGACACACGAAGTGTGGAGTGAAAAAAGGAAAAGGTCCCACCGGGCGTGCCAGAATCGGTTTCCCTCCGAATGGCGGCCGAGACGTTAGGACGTCTGTGCCTGAGATTCGGGGCAGATACTATTTGGTTTTATCCGTCTACCTCTCCGAAGATCCCAAGTTGATTTATGGCACCGTGTATCGAAGATTTAGACGGATGCGGCCGATGTAGCAGACTTTGTCAGATTCCCCCTCGCTTGAGGGGTTTTTGATTGTGGGGACGCTCTTCCCTGCAGGCGCAAGCCCCTGCAGTTAATTACGCTACCGTATCGCGGTAGCCACTTTCTCCTTCTCCAGAATTTCACTTCGTGTCGTGTGTGTTTGTTTTGTTTGTGGTTGCCCGTGGATTGTATACGGAGACCGAGTAATGCCGTCGCCCGTAGGACGTGGATTAGTCCAAATCCGTATTTACTTAGATTTGGGTTTGGTGTTTTAGTTTAAGGATACGTTAGCCGCGTTGAGGCTAAGATTAACTTAAACGTTCGTTAAGGATACGTTAGTCCTGTTTGAAACTAAGATCAATTTAACGGGGTGATCCATTTAATATATGGCCATCGGGACTCGTCGCCTCTCTGATGTCGTTGAAGGATTACAACGATAGGTGTCAGAGGAGTTCGGAGATGTACCCTTGAGCCAAAGCTGATTTAGGGTTTTATAGTCCATTTGAATGTTTAAGGATACGTTAGCCGTGTTTGGGGCTAAGATCAACTTAAACGGGACCGTTTAGATCCGGCAAAAGAGCATTTGGAGGCTCTATTGTTCCAGTTTAGGGACGTGGTGGTCCATGTTCCAGTTTAGGGACGTGGTGGTCCATCGCCAGTTTAGGGACGTGGTGGTCCATGTTCCAGTTTAGGGACGTGGTGGTCCATCGCCAGTTTAGGGACGTGGTGGTCCATCATTAGTTTAAGGACGTTTCGGTCCATGTTCCAGTTTAGGGACGTAGTGGTCCATGTTAGTTTCAGGACGTCTCAGTCCAATATTAGTTTAAGGACGTCTCGGTCCGATATTAGTTTAAGGACGTTTCGGTCCATCATTAGTTTAAGGACATTTCGGTCCGACATTAGTTTAAGGACGTTTCGGTCCATATTCATGTGTGGTCGTTGGGACCCGTCACCTCTCTGACGTCGTTGAGGAATTATAACGATAGGTGTCAAAGGAGTTCGGAGATGTACCCTCGAACCGGATGTAAATTGATTTAGGAGAGCAGCTGTACTCAGTCAATTTAGTTTGAGGACTTACGGCCATGATTGGGCTAAGTCCAGTTTCAACATCTTTTGTCTTTGGCTTGTGCTAGGGCTTTTCCCCTTTTTAGTAATGCACCGCATTATTCTTGTTTTGGTTGGACTCTGCCCTTTTATAAATGATGCAGAGCATCTATCTTGTTTGGGCTCTGCCCTTTTAATGCATTGCATTTTGTTTTGTTTGGGCTCTGCATTGCATTTTGTTTTAATTCAACATTTAAGATCTTGATCTTGTTCTTAGATCATTGATCTTTTCACAAAACTTTCTTTTTAGGAGTTCTCTGAATTATTTCTCTGTTTCTCTGTCAATGTTCTCTCTTCTTCTTTTTTTTTTTTTATTTTAGAAAGAAGGATCATTGGTCGTTGGGACCGACCACCTC
The DNA here is from genome assembly GCA_030015575.1 of Agapanthus africanus. NCBI lineage: Eukaryota > Viridiplantae > Streptophyta > Magnoliopsida > Asparagales > Amaryllidaceae > Agapanthus > Agapanthus africanus. The sequence goes on along the minus strand of JASDDO010000028.1, from coordinate 87,576,112 downwards.
TCCGATGACACTGAGAGATTACAGCGCCATATATCGAACGTGTGGAGGGATGTACCCTTTGAACCATGCCTCACTCATTAGGGGGGGAAGAACAGGCTGGAGCTTACACTTCTCACTGCTGAAAAAGGCTTCTTTGCGTTCGCGCACGTGCGTCGCACGTGTTGGGCGCACGTGCGTCGCACGTGTTGGACGCTCATATTTACACGCAGCGCACATGGATCGCATGTGGTGCGCACGTGCGTTGCACGTGGTGCGCGCGTGGCGGGCACATGTGCATTGCACGTGGCGCACATGCGCATTATGAGGAGTCTCCTTTTAATTGAATATTCTCATGTGGTGCGCACGTGCGTTGCACGTGGTGCGCGCGTGGCGGGCACATGTGCATTGCACGTGGCGCACATGCGCATTATGAGGAGAAGCAGAGCTTCTATATATGGAGAACAAGCTCCTTTTAATATTATTAAATGTTCTCATGTGGTGCGTACGTGCGTTGCATGTGGTGCGCGCGTGGCGAGCACACGTGCGTCGCACGTGGCGCATATGCGCATTATGAGAAGAAGCAAGGCTTCTATATATGGAGAACATGCTCCTTTTAATATTCTTAAATGTTCTCATATGGTGCGCACGTGCGTTGCACGTGGTGCGCGCGTGGCGAGCACACATGCGTTGCACGTAGCGCACATTCGCATTATGAGGAGAAGCAGGGCTTCTATATATGGAGAACAGGCTCCTTTTAATATTATTAAATATTCTCATGTGGTGCGCACGTGCGTTGCATGTGGTGCGCGTGTGGCGAGCACACGTGCGTTGCACGTAGCGCACATGCGCATTATGGGGAGAAGCAGGGCTTCTATATATGGAGAACAGGCTCCTTTGGAGAACTAAGCTCCTTTGAGTATTGAATCCTTTGAGAATTTAACTCTACCCTTTCTAAGAGGTATCCCCTCTTATTTATATGGGAGTGGTAGAGAAGCCAGCTCTCCTTTTCCCGATGTGGGACTAAAAAATGCATTCCCCATGTGGTAGAGCATTACTTTAGATTACACGTGCATAACACATTTGCTCATAATTTTTTTTATCTCGGATGAATTATGAGGCCTATAATATATCAAATCGAAGGTATTTTCGAGATGCTTTCAATATCATCAGAATTTAGCCATTTCTCGTTCTGGAGTTTGTCAAAATACAGCTCGGAAAACACCGGTTCGCATGTTCTTCCTTAGATCACATGTGCATAGACATTTGCTCATAACTTTTGATCCCGGATGAATTATGGGGCCCATAATATATCAAATCGAAGGTCTTTTTAAGATGCTTTCAATACCATCAGAATTTAGCTGTTTCTCATTCCGGAGTTTGTCAAAATACAGCTCGGAAAATACTGGTTCGCATCTTCTTTCTTAGATCACATGTGCATAACACATTTACTCATAACTTTTGATCCCGAATGAATTATGAGACCCATAATATATCAAATCGAAGGTTTTTTCGATATGCTTTCAATACCATCATAATTTAACAGTTTCTCATTGGGGAGTTTATCATAATACAGGCCGAAAGATTCTGGTTCGTATTTTCTTAAGCGTATCGCTGCCATTTGATACCTTGGACTCTTTTGCGCAGAAATTTTTGGCGGGAACATGGACGACCCATACATCACGAGAAAACCGCAACTTTACATTTTAAAAATGATAATAATAAGTTTTTATTAAATTCTTGCGGTTTTCCCCCAAATCCAGAAATCTCATAGAAATCCAAAATCCCAAAATCATGAGTAAGTAAATAATGAGTATCGGCATAAGCCCCACAATACTGCATGATAATATGAATATGTGAATGCATGAAGTGTCTAAGTATAAATGCAATGTCTAAACCAGCACATGAGGGTAATCACATAATATTATATTAGACTAGCATTTAGCTGATTATATCAATAAAAAATAATATGTTCTAAAGTGTACGCGACATGGCAATTACCGATGATGATGTGTGTGAGCCGGCAAATAAGTGTACGTGGAACATGCACATCATCGGTAATGGTACTGGTGTCCTAACATGCAGAGTTTCATATTAGCTAAAGAAACATATGTGTGAACATGCAATGCGATGAATACAACATGAATATAACAGTGAATGTGTAGTAAATGCATAACTAGAAAATATCTACTAATTACGAGTCATACAGTTTGTTGTTTTGAAAAAGTACGAATCGTGGTTTTTAGAAAATTATGGGCTACGAGGTTTTTAAGAAAATATGTCCTTTGAAAAATCCGTAGTATCCCTTAGGCTATTTTTAAAAATGCGCACGATTCGTTAGTTTTGAAAATAAGTATGACTCGAGCCTAAACTAATATCTACCTAACCAGTTAAGCGACTAACTAAAGAAATTAGTCGAAGGGTAAGAAGAATCCTCCTAAGGCCTGAGTCGATATCTCTAGTAGTCGGCGATCCAGCCTCAATAGCGTCACGTATATAGTACGACTTCCTCGAGTCAAGAGTGTGGATCAATCATCATATTTATGCTTCGTACGGTAAAATCCATCGTACGGTATCCCAAAATCGGGGTACGGGTCAACTATCACATATATACATCATCGTTCGTATAGTATCATCATCAAATAATATCATGATCAAGGGTACTGTACTATAATCGCATACATCCCAATATCATCAAACATATATCATCGTCTGTTTAAATATACATCGTCAAATGGTCCACTAAAATATCATGTCATATATCATATCATGATTAAATCACATATTACAATCCGGGTTCTATTCTAGAGTCTCGTACATTTCAATGTCATCATCACCTATTATCATTTATGTATAAATATACATTTTCCCATTTCCCAACAATCCGCTAACATCATAATACATCTCATATCATAACTCGATCGTATATCCAATATCTCACGGCATCATGCCCAGTCATACCGACTCATCCCCAGATATCATATAATATCCTCATATCACGTGTATATGTTATATATATATATATATATATATATCTATATCTATATATATATATATGGGAAATTCTTTGGTGCTTCCCACCAAAGAATCTTGTGTGTGTGAGAGAGAGAGAGGTGAGTGTGTGTGTGAGAGAGAGAGAGAGAGTGAGAGAAAATGGTGGGAAGCACCAAAGCATTACCCTATATATATATGTATGTATGTATGTATGTATGTATGCACCAAGTTAAGTGTATGTGTGCGCGCGTGTGTGTGTCTACATGAAACCTACAAATTCCCTCCAAGGCAATCATCCCCTAGTTAAGTTTTTCTAAATCAGTCTAATCCAATTTAAGGTCTTCAATGGTACCCTACTCGCCAAGAATCTAAGGTCACGTCCGACTTCCTAATAATAATATATAATATCCTTATTCTACATTTGCGGGGGTGCTATACGCCATCCACCCGACTTCCCCCCGTAGATATACATCTACTCACCTGGTCCTTGTCTGCTGAAGTCGATGCCGCCATCCTTTTCTTCATCGTACGAAGTCCACGTGAGGGGTACCTATACGCAAACATATATAATATCGTAAACCGAAATCGCGGACAAAACCAAAACGGCGCACGAAACGCGCATAGGTTAAAACCTATGACCCGCTCATGCAAAATAACCAAATAACCCTCGACATCGGCGTACAAACGCCGATTGATCGATAAAAACCCAAAACACACCAATCGTGGTTTCACAAATCACTAATTATAATATAAAATAGGGTTTAAATCATCAAAACCTTAAAATAAATCAATCGATTTATTTCCGAAAACTTAGAAAGCACTCAATTTTCGTTTTACTTCGAAACTTGATATTTTAACAAAACCAATGGCCATAATATTCACTAAATATCATAACTAAGTTATACAAACCATCACCATAATTTAATCTCATCAATTTGTATTAAATCCAAAATTCTAGTTTGCAAAAATATCAAATTTTAACACTTTTTAAAGCAAAATTCACAATTCAACAACTAAGCTAGATTTTGCATATTTTAAATTTTTAAATCACTCATGGAAACTTTAATGATGTGCTAAAACCCTAATTAGATTTTTAATTCCACATTTTAAATTAATTTCTAAAACCTAGTTTGCAAAATAGCATATTTATCACAATTTTAAAGTAAAAACTAGCAAACTAGTAACTAGATTAGATTTTGCATTCAATTAACATATTAATCTACCCATTAAAAGCATGAATAATTGATAAAAAATCTCACTAGAATTTTATCTCACCAATATATATATATATATATATATATAATAAAAACCTAGTTTGCAAAATTATCAAATTTTAATAAATTTGAAGTAACTCTTTACAATTTAACCACAAGTCTAAATTTGTGCATATCTGAGGATGTTAAATTACACTTTGTAACCATTAACAATTAATAACAACCCTAATTTGCTCACAAACCATTTTCTTGAATTTTCAAATTAACAACTAGCACAAAATTAACACTAAAATATGTTAGATTTAAGCAATTTATACAACAATTTCATTATAGGTTTAAGATTTATATCTCACAACATTAAAGATTTAGCATGAAAATCTTGGCCTCCAAAATGGGTTCTTGCTTCATGAATCCAAGCTATATTGGTCAAGGAATAATGGGTAGGATTTAGATTAGGAGATTAATAAGGTTTTTATATGGATTTTTGAGGCAAAAATGATGAATTTTTGAGAGAAAATGAGAGGGGAAAAAATAGGGGCAGCATGAGGGGAAGCTCGGCCACATTAGGGAAGGGAAAGAGAGAGAGGAAAAAGTGTGTAGAAATGTGTAGAAAGCTCTTTAATTAAACATCTCTTTTAAGTCCTTTCATTAATATCTTTATTCTATTTATTTTCTTTTCAAAAAATAAAACCTAGAAAAATCTAGAACCATGGAGAGATTTGAGAAAGAATTCTGCATGTTACACACCTGTTTTAAATTGTCATGGTTCACTTTGTAAAATTAACCCATTTCTAATTTATAATTTGCACTAATTTAATGTATAATTAAAGCTTATGTTAATATTTTAATTTAATTAATTTAGGAAAAATATTTTAGTAAACTAGAAATTTACAAGTGACCAAATAAATACCAAATACTAGCAATTACATAATTAAAATAGGCGTATTTAAGTTTATATTGAAAAATAATTGTAATTGAGTTTTACGGAAAATACGGTTTATTTTACCGATTATCAGAAAATTTACCTAAAGGATTTTATTTATTTATTTAAAACGTTACAGCCGGCTCCGTGGGCAGACCCCGAGGAAATGACCATGATTTGGCCAATCGTTAATTTGCTGGGAGTGGGCTGGTTCTCATGCTCCATGTCTCCCTGTCGCTTGTCTCGTAGGTACTTCGCCAGGTGGCTTATAGCGGATCAACTCCTCGATGTAATCGCGAAGTTGTTAACGGTTCTCGGTCGGGTGGCCCTGCGACCTATGGAAGGCACAGTACGGGTCCCGGATACGTTTAGCCGCTCTATGGGTGACCAATGGGAGCTTGAAGAATCGCTCGCCCTTCGCCTCCTCTAAAAGCTCGGTCTGGGAGATGTTGAGAGGAGTATGCTCCTGGAACTTTAGGGAGTATGGTTTTGGCCGGTCGACCTTCTTCTTCTCTTCTCTACCCATCTTCTTTAGGTCGGCTTGGTCGCCCCAGGACATGTTGGCGTTCACCTCAGATTCGAGTTGGATCTCTCGCTCGGTACAATTTTTTACCTCGGTCATGGTCTTAGGTTGCGCTAATGCAAAAGAGCGGAGCCACTCTTTATGCCTAAGACCCGACCTTATGACGGTTATGACAGTTTCGTCCTGGTGCTCGAGAATCTCGAGAAGAGCGTTGTAGAAGCGAGTGATATATCCCTTGAAGAATTCCTTGTCCCCACTCTTTATAGTGAAAAGGTAATCGATAGTCCGCTTCCGTCGCCTGTTTCCGACGAAATGTCCGAGGAACTGGGTGACCAGCTCATCGAAGGTAGAGATAGAGCGTGGCGTGAGTCCTCGGAACCAGTCCCGTCCAGCCCGGATGAGTGTGGCGGGAAAAGCTCGGTATTGGACAGCGTCGGAGTTATCCTGGAAGCTTATGCCCGCCGTAAATGCATCCAGATGGTCTTTTGGGTCGGATTTCCCACAGACGGCGCCAACTGATGGAGGCCTGAATCTCCTTCAGATGTTGTCCTCCGTTGGGGGAGCCGCAGTCGCCGGAGTGAGCACGCCGTTGTTCGGTGGTGGATATCTCGCTTCTGGCAAGATACGCGGAGCCGTGGCGGAGGCGCTTGGGCTCTGTGTTCTTAGTCGCTCGGTAGAATCGGGGAGGCTTAGCTCGGTGGACGGCTCGGAGGCGAGCGGGAGACCGAGGAAGCTCGGTTATGTGATAACTCGGAGGCGAGCTGCAAGGGATGAGGAAGCCCAGCGTGTAGGAGGGCTCCGAGGCGAGCTGATGGTTATTCGTAAGACGAGCATGGAAGTGTTCTGGGAGGCCATCGAAGGTCGGGTCAATTCTCGGGGCGAAGGCCCGAAGAATGCCTTCAATGTATCGTGTTTGCTCCTGTCCCGTGAGCCCCGGAACACGTCATCTACCACGTGTCATGATCTGGGGAATTCCCACTTATGGGTATCGGGGGTTTGGGAAGTTTAAGTATTAAGCCATTTTTCGAGTAAATCGTTTTTTTACATGGTTACTGTACATGGAAACAAAAGTCAAACTGACATCCTATTATGTCTACTGATTCTTGATTAATCATCTGCCACATGCTTAAATTCTGAAAACCAAGACAAAGTAAAAGTAAAAACCAACAAAAAGAACAAAGAAAATAGTTGTCGATATTAAAACTAGGAAAGACCTTGCAAGTCACACACAGGATTTGGAACAACAACAAAATTCTTAATCTCAAATCAATAGCATTAATAGTATTATCAAACACTTGGTCTCTTTATTCATTTCTTTCTCCACATATTGAGCTTTAATTAATAAAAGGTATAAAGAGATAAAGACAAAGATAAATAGACAGAAAAATGTCTCAGACATACCAAAGAGAAAGAGATGAGAAAGGAAAGTATCTCCTGACCAGAGGTGCAGAAAATGAAGAGATCCATTTAGACCTTAGCAATTAAACCCAAGCAAACGTTTAACCAATCTATGTTTGGTGGGCCCCGAACAAAGATTGCGAACGGACAAAAGAAATTGAGGATGCAAGGTTCAATTCCATAAGCAAGTATATTTCCAAAGAGCTCCATACTATCAAACCCAAACCAGTGGCAAATTAGGGGGGAAAGAAGCAAAATGTGTGTGTTCTTTTTTTGGCATATTGGACCTTCATACTATAGGATAGGATTGTATGAGCAAAACATGATTAAAGAATGAGCTTAATCTCCATTTGCATGCATTTCCAAAGTCTTTGGTAATTTCCATAAATAAATTGTTATATGGTATAATTTAAATGAGTACACTTTTCTTTATTGAACATGGGAACAAAACCTTTTTGCTCCTACTTTTCTAATAAAAAACTAAGATGTTGGAGTCAATTGATTTGAAAAGATACTAAATAAAAATTATGAGAAAGATGCATGCTGCAAGTTATTGGGTACCTAACACATTCTTAATTCTTTAATGGTTTTGCCATGAGAATTATTAGTCCAAATTTTGAATTATGGAGTGTGTTATCGTATTTGATTTCACGCCTTTGTGTGGAAGAACATCAAGCAGCAGTAAAATGTATTTGGTAGCATTCTTGATGGCTGCTACATTGACCATACCAACTGTAAAATTGATAGCAACACTATCAACTCTCTTCTTCTCCCCTTTCCTTGAAGATTCAATTCGATATATATTTTATTTCTCAAATTGCACATAACTAACGATTTGTTGCCATTGGGCCGAGCCGGCCTGGCCCAAAGACCCGTCCAATCGATTGTGCAGGTCATGGGGTCGGCCGACCCGACCTGGCCTAGTAGAGCTGAGACTGAGCTGGGCTCGGGCTCTTAGGCCGGCTCAGCTTTAGGGCAGACAAACCCTTTCAGGGTTCGGTCCTTAATTTGATCAGTTTGATGTTATGCCCCTCTCCCTATTTATATGGGTGTAGAGATCGGGCTTTTAAGGAGGAATCTAACAATAGAGAGTTGCCCAATCTATTCAATCCAAGATGAAATTTAGAGAGATTGCAACTATGATTTTTTTATTCCATCATTTTTCTTGAAGTTGTTAGTAGCCGCGGTGATAAAGGGGCTATTCGAGTAACACCGTGATCGAAACCGACCATAATGAGAGGAAAAGAGCACGTGTAGAAAACAATATGAAGACTTGTAATCCAGGAGATCTTCTATTCCGTACAGGAATGGAAGATCGATAGAATATCCTAGCGTTGTGTGATTGCAAGTTATGTTTACTTAACTTCTGCTGTTTTAGGATACTCAAATGGATCAGAATCTTTTCGAGATTGACTCGTCTTGTCATTAGCCTACAAAAAATACGAAATTTAAAATCATGGCATATGATTTAATTTATTCTTCTATTAAAATATTTTTTCCCATGATTTATTATATCATGGTTCCTTACATATAACTTACAATAGGTCACGACCCGCTTCCCAATGTACGGAAAGGGGACGCGGCGAGGCCGTTACGTATTTACTCAGAAATAAACACGCTAAGCGTATCTAAGAAATATAAAGTAAAATACACAAGAGATGGGAATGTAAATAAACATCAACTTTATTTATCAAACATTCTTTTACAGGTACAACTGGAAATGTAAATATATGGACGGAAAGCAATGCCTAAATAATTTCATGAATTGAAATGAAAATATATACAAGTAAAGTCAAATACTCAGGCTCTTCTGTGAACTACTTCAAGTGCTCCTGACTGGTCTCGAGTTTCTCAGGGTCGGTTCCTCCTGACAACATTTCAAAGAAGAAGAGAAATAAAAATATCGCAGCGAACAATCGCTCGGTAAATTCCAAGAAAAGGGAGAAGTAGAACACACGGAAAGAGAGTATAATTAGTAATATTTGATTATAATGTTAACGCAGTTTTTTGTAGTTTGGTACAGAATATACCAGTGTATACGAGAAGAGTCCAACTTACACTGTAAAATTTGGTAACCCGTAATACAAGGCTCTCTCGAAAATACCACGGAACAACGGTATGAATTTAATTACGTCTTTATTGACCACCTCGTGCCACCTTTAACATGTTCCGTACCAGTCTTTCCCTTTATAAACCCCATAATGTTTATTTTATTAATTGTACTGATTGTATTGTATTGTTTTGTAATAAAAGAAAGACTTACCGAAATCATGATACCAGCAGACGAAATGGATAGTCATGTAAACGGAATATATCCATGATTCGGTTCAGTAAATATAAATTGATATAGATTGATTAGACGGATTCATGGATTCATATTGTATTGTAGTATATACTTGAATCATATTCAAGTCAGATTGATTTCAGATTGGACTGTGACTCAAACTGAGTTAGACTTTTAAACAGAATTGAAGTCCTAATTGTTTTGATGTTATCGGTAACTGTTGCATATGGACGGCAGAATTTGTGTCTTTTTCAAAAACAATTACCGTGTTGATAACACCGTTTGTTAGATTGTCTACCTTAGATAGCCAAGCACCCACATTTTCCGACTCTCTGAGGCTCAAGAGAATTGGTCCAACTTAAACCTATATTTACTAGAGTCCTTATTGTAATTTAGTATAATTTGAGGGGGGTTTATGTAAAATAGTTTTGATATGTTTTCAAAATATATCTCAAGTATTTAATTATCGTCTTTAGGGTTTTTCATACATGTATATTTAATAAAAGTGAAATTTCTAGTGAGTAGAACCTAGTTTTCATAGTGTATGGTATTTTATTGAAATATTGGAATTGTTATGTATTTGGATGGTATTTTCATTTAATGGTGATTTCTTTAATTTAGAAAACTTGAAATATTTATATAATATAATAAAAATAGATATTTTTAAATATTTTTATATATATATATATAATAAAAATTATTTATTTTTGTAGAAATCTTATTTTCTAAACAAAAATGCATTAAAATTTCATCGAGATCGAATACTCCTTTCGAAAGTCTGCATCTCGCTCTACTAGGCTCGAGAATGTGCGAAAATCCGCACCATCTCGAACGGGGTTCCCCAAAGGTGGGTTGTAGAGACGCAATTGTAAGGAACTGATTTAATACACTTTTTAAAGAAATGGTTTTGCAAGTTGATGGTATTTATATGTAATGTCATATTATTCAATAACTAATGTCCCAAACATTCATCGTGCTATGTCAAAAATTTGTGTTGTGATGAGATAGGTCATTATCTCGTGAGTTGTCTAAAGGTAATACAAGTATTATATTGATTTGTGTCGAAAATGAAGTATGTGGTATTTTACCGTAAAAATACGATAAAAATTGCATAAATGATTATTTTGAGATGAAACTTGTTTTAATATGTTTGTTAATGTTTGTTAAACATGATATGAGAGTATGGTATTTTATTGATTAAGAAAAATAGAGTTTTAAGGAAAAACCGAATCAGAAGTCGGATTAACTCTGCTTCAGTCGGCTTTTAGAAATGAAACTTTTTAGGTAGAAGAAGAGAGGGGGAGAGGGGAATTACTGGTTAGAGAACACAAGAAGAGAAAGGGGAAGCTAAGAAAGGTGCAGGGGCATCGTTTCGTTGTCGGAATCTTCTCAGAATTTCGCCGGAACTTCGCCCTTTGCTAACTCCACTTGCATATTATAAGAACTTGAGAATTTTTTAGAGTTTTTGTGGGAAATTCTGAATGAGGAAGGGTGAAATGGAGTGTGATATTTATAAGGAAAATTAGGATTTGAAGGGATAAAGAATGCATTAAAATTTACATTAAAAATTAGATTAAAGGATGATTTAAATCCCTCTGTAAATTTATAGAGAAATCAAACAGTAAAGGAGTAGTGGGGGGAGTCCAAGGGTTCAGAGGTGAAAATATGGAGCATCACCTACAGAGGGGGGTCGGTGACACTGGGAAAAAAAAGGATCTCATCGGTCGATTTCCGAGGGTAAGGGTTAGGATTCTCGCTATGCGTCATGTTCAGTATATACAGTATTTTCCACATGTTTGTTTAATTGTGACTTTTCGTTTTACGTGTTGTGCACGTGCAAACCTTTGAGTTTCTAAAAGATTAAAAGAAATTTTAATAAAAAAATAATGTGACTGATGAGATTCGAACACAGGAGCTACGTTTACCAATGAGCTACAAGTGCTTCCTTATTATTCAAAAGCAAATTTAATTTATAATTTGTGTTCAGGCTCAGGTGATCTTTTCTGTATTTTGAAAAAAAATCATACAGAACGTGTAGGGTTGTTACACAATATATGTCTACAATTGATATTATATTTTTTATTTTATCATGAATTTTATGTTTACAAATTATATAACAATAAATATTTATAACGTTTTCGCAGTAGAACGATATGCTCAATATATATATTGAAATTCCCTATACGACATTTGATTTTAACTCATATCACCAATTTATAATTTGATAGCGCTATAAAAAATATACCACATTGGTTAAACATAACTATTAATTATTAAGTAGGGATATTTTATATATGCCTCCACAATCTTTTATATTTAAATACCCCCCTCAAATCTTGTAGGTTGTTGCAAAAACTCTTTAGCTGTTAGAGTAGATGTACACACAGCGGAAATTAGCTTCAGTCAATCAAATCATATTATATTTATCTGATATATTTTGCTATTCAGTCGTATTTTGCTAAACCCTATGGATTATGTATATCAAACTTAATCTTAAAATTTACCAACCAAACCTTTATAATTCTAGTTGTATTTAAGCAAAAATAAATATGATATAGTGAAATGCATGATATAAATGACAAATTTGTATAAATTACAGCAAATTAGCAAATTAATGAAGTTTGAATAAAATATATTTCTTGTACATAGTTACTAAAAGATGATTAAAAACCTAAAGAATTAGGAATAATATTCATTTTCCATATTTGTATCAAATAGACTAAGTAAAGATTTTCATTGCAATCCGTAAGGATGAAATTTTGAGCAAATATTAATAAAAAGGCGTTTTTTTACAACATCTCACAAGTTTTCGAAAGGGTATATGCAAATACAAGGATTATAGATATATATAAATACAAAAGATTGCAGAGGGAGTGTGTGTAGAGAGAGAGAGAGGGAGGAAACAGAGTATACTGTGGCACGGTAGGAAATTTCCTATCCGTCTCTAAAAATCAACTATCTGTTAATAGTCTCCGGTCATATTGATCTATGTGTCCTTAAACATAAAACCTTTTGAGCATGGTGTAACCAGATCCATGTTACATATAACACAGTGTAGAGTATAGACAAGTCTTAAGTGTATATAGTTGTCAGCTATAAGCATTTTGAGTTACGTATATATAGTTGAGCAAACGGCTATTTGCATATTAATTAATATTATGTTACATAAGGCTTATCCAAATGAGAGTAGAAATTTAAATTTCTCAAAGGGTTTTGAATTTTGGATGGATAAGGAAGTTTCAGCTTCTGAAATAAGATTTTTATTTTCTACTGATTGAAGATGGAGCTAATCTTCTGGCTAAATGTTATATAATCGTATTAAGGTTGAAGACTTGATGTCCAGGTTTAAAATCTTGGTGACAGTATCCGTATTGGACGATCACTCTTAGGATTGGAGTTGGCAAGGTAGGCCATCTCGGATCGGAAATAAATATTATGTCGTTTGTCAAAAAACAATTTAATAAAAATGTTTTTTCCTCCACAAATTTTAATAAAATTGTTAAATGAACAACAAGTGATTATAAACAATTTGACTACTTAAATAATTAATAATGTCTCCAATAGTCATTTTAATACATGGTAAAATTAACTATATTTTTTTTAATATATTAGGTAATTGATGATGTGTCATGCCCGCTTCCCAGTGTACGATGAAGTGGGCGCGACGAGGTCCACTACGTATATACTCAGAAGTACATACGCTAAGCGTATCTAAGCAATATAGAAATAAATACACAAGAGACAGGAGTATAAAAAGAACAGCAACTTTTATTTATTAACATTCTTTGTACAATACATGAAAAAGAAATACAACTGAAATAAAGATGCCTAAATAATGACATAACAGGAAATGAAAAGTACTGAAAGAAAAGTGTACAATGAAATTATACTGCAGGATCTTGAGTAAACTGCTCCAAGTTTTCTGGTGATGGCTCAACTTCTGCCGGGTCCAAGTAACCTGATGACATTCAAAGAAGAGAGAAACAGAATGTCGTCAGCGAACAGATCGCTCGGTAAGTCCCAAAGGTAAGAGGGAAGTAGAGGAGACAGAATAAGAAGATGCATTTTTAAAGTGTAAACTATTGTTGTAATATTATGTCAACGCTGTTGTTTGTAGCTTGGTACAGAAAAATACCAGTGTATACGAGAGGGGTCTCTATATGCTAGAGACCAGGGCAAACGGAAAGTACAAGGAACTGTTAAGCCACGGTACAACAGCAACGGAATATAGGTTAGGTGTCTTAATCTGACCACCTCGTGCCACCTTTAACACCTTCCGTACCAATCTACCCCTTAAACCCCGTGGTATTTTAACAGTATTGTTGTATTGTTTTATGTAAGTTGGATGACTGACCAAAACCATGATATCAGTAAACGGATTGTATCAGGTAATTGGAATAACGGAATAATGGATGTATATCCATGGTTTGATTCAGTCAAGTTGAATAGATTGTTAACTGGATTCAGGGATTCATGTGTTTATATTGAGTTGGAATATTAAAGAATATAGATTGACTTGAATCATATTCAAGTCAGAAATAATCAGAATCTAACCCGAGTCAGACTAAAAGAAAGGTAATTTGAAGTTCTATAATTGTTAGGGTCCTTATTGTAATTTATAAAACTTGAGGGGGTTTTATGTAAAAAGTACTTTTGTATAGTTTTCAAGATACACCTCAAGTATTTATTACTCATCTTTAGAGTTGTAATGAGGGTGGATTTTATATTGTGACATTTCTAGTGAGAATATCCTAGTTGTAATATTGTTTATTTAAAGTTCATGGTATTTTAGTGTAAAATATATTCTTTTGTAATTTTTAGGAAAAGGTAGAAAATTTATATTATAATAAAATAGGTATTTAAAAGATAAATATACATATGTTTATACAAAAATAATTTTAATAGATATTTTATATTTCAAAATTCTCATTTTTCTTAAGATGTCGTATTTTAAACCTTTCAAGACCGAATGCTCCTTGCGGAGGTCTGAATCTTGCACTACTATCCCGAGGGTGGGCGATAAACCGCACGATCCCGAACGGGTTCCCCAAAGATGGGTTGTAGCGGCGCTTTGCAAAAATTGTAAAACACTAATCTTTTAGAAAACGGTTTTATAAAATAAAAGGGTATTTATTCGCAAAGTGTAGTTTTCCGTATTTTAGATTCTAGGGTTTCCTAAACCAACTAGCCTATTTCTAAATGGTCTAAACGACAAGTCGTTAGAATCCTCAAATCGCCTCTTCACCGCCAATTGTGGCCAGGTAAGTACAAGTGAGGAGGGAGGGATCCGCTCACGAATCGTGAGGCGGGCCTTTTAAAGTTACCCAACCTCACCTGCCTAGCGTAGACACCACAAAGTCAGTTTAGATAAACGATCGATGTCCATAACTTATCGTATTTTCCTAGTAAGAACTATTTACTAAAAAGTGTAACAAATCTAAAATCTTTAAGAATGGTTTTATGAAGATTATGGTATTTTAATGTAAAGTCTTGTATTTTCGTATTCTAAATTTTGATGTTATCAATTAAGGTTGTATTTGCGTGTGTGTGGAGGTAGGTCTTTACCTCGTGACTTATTTTAAGGTATTGTGATGTTTAGGGGTTAAACATGATAAATTAAACATGAGGGTATTTAAGTGAAAGAATACGGTATTTGCAAAAGTTATCATTTCATGTGTGAAAACTCATTCAAATTGATTTTTACAAGTTTAGTGATCAAGATGAGAATGTTTAGGAATGATGGAATTGATTAGAATAAGAAAAATAAACATTATGGTATTAATGTGAAAAGAATACGATATTACAGAAAAGTTATCATTTCATGTGAGAAATTTTGTCCAAATTAATTGTTATGTGATTAATAGTCATCATGAATATGTTTAGGTATTATGGAATTGGTGACAAGTGAGATTTTGTAGAAAAACCGAATCGGAAATCGGTTTGTTCCGATTTCCGTCGGGTTTCATAAATTCGTATTTTTTTGAGAAGTTGAAGAAGAAAAGAATGGGACATACGGGTTTCGATCTATACTAAAGAGTATAGAGGAACTAGGGAAATGACTGAGATGTTGTTTCGTCGCCGGTTGGTTCAAAGAACGTCGCCGGAAATCCGTCAGCGCTTCGCCGTGAACTCGGTTTCAAAGCACACCTTTCTTGTGAAAATTTCAAGAAAGTAAACCTAGAGTTTTGGGATGAGAGGGTAAAGGGTAGGGGGTCTATTTATAGGGTAGCTAGGGTAGGGTAGGTGAAAGGTTTTCTTTATTTAAAAAAATTGAAAAATTAAAGAAAAAAATCATTAAAATTTGTATTAACTAGGATGTATTTATCATTAGAGAACCGATCAATTAAATTGGAGTTAACATGGGAGATGGGAAGACGAAAAGGCAAACTTTTCGTGTTGGCGACTCGGCCGTTCGGCCGAGTCCGGCCGGCGGCGCCGGCCGACTCGGTCGATCCCGGCCGAGTCCGGCGGCCAAATCGAAGAGGGTCTTCTGGTGGGGCTTATGGTATACTCCGTTTTTAGGTTTCAGTTCATCATTTGGGAGTTATGGCCTGTGGACTGTTGGGCTTCCAAGAATTTTAAAAGAAAAATAATTTAAAAATAATGTGGGGCATGGGATTCGAACTCTGGTGGCTTGGTTCAGCAGTGCAAGGTATTACCAATGAGCTACAAGCTCTTTCTTGTAATTATTGTAGGAAAATAGATACTTAAAGTGATATCAGCAATATTAAATACTCCAAGTATACTTCAAATTTAAATCAAATTTATGTATACAAAAATTGGAGTTGTTACAATCTACCCTCCTTACAAAAATTTCGTCCTCGAAATTTACAACTTTTATTTGAGGACTAGTTTACAAAAAGGTGCGGATATCTTGCACGCATTTCATCTTCCCTTTCCCACGTGGATTCTCCTGGAGTGTCTTTTCTCCACATTATCCGGACCAAGTTAATTTTTTGTTCCGAAGTGTCTTCACTTTCCTGTCCAAGATTTCCACAGGTTGTTGCTCACAAGACAAGTCGGGCTGTATAGTGAGCTCGAAATGATCAAGTACATGGCTGGGGTCACTCACATACCTTCTGAGTTGGGATATGTGGAACACGTTATGCACTCCTTCCAATGAGGGTGGAAGCGCTAAACGGTATGCCACTTCACCGACTCGTTCGAGTATGTCGAACGGTCCAATGTATCTCGGACTTAGCTTACCCCGTCTTCCAAATCGGATCACTCCGCAGTTCGGAGATATTTTCAGGAATACATGATCTCCTGGCTGGAACTCCAAGTGTCGTCTCTTTGCATCAGCCCAGTGCTTTTGTCGATCATGGGCTATGCGCATCCTTTCCCTGATAGTACGAACCACATCAACAGTCGCTACTATCATCTCTGGTCCAAGAAGTTCCCTATCTCCGATATCGTCCCAACTTAATGGCGATCGACACTTCCTTCCATATAATGCTGCAAAAGGTGCCATTCCTATGCTTGCTTGGTAACTGTTGTTGTATGCGAACTCCACAATATGCAGGTGATCTTCCCACGATCCTTTGAAGTCGAGCATACATGCTCTGAGCATATCTTCCAAGATCTGAATAGTTCGTTCCGACTGACCATCTGTTTGTGGATGATAAGCCGTGTTGAAGTTCAGACTTGTTCCCAAGCTAGATTGCAGACTCTGCCAAAATTGCGATCATAACCTGGTGTTACGATCGGAGACAATGCAGACCGGTACTCCATAAAGTCTCACAATTTTCTGTATGAATTCATGGGTATCAGAGATAGTACATTATGAAGTGTTTAAATCTTAATTAGATTATTACCTCCATGTACTTCTTTGCTAGTGTCTCAGTTGATTGCCCAACTCGAAATGGGATGAAGTGAGCCGACTTTGTGAGTCGATCCACAATGACCCATATCGCATCGTTACCCTTCGTGCTGCGAGGAAGGGCAGTTACAAAGTCCATCGTGATGTACTGCCACTTCCATTCTGGAATTGGTAACGGTTGAAATAGTCCAGCTGTCCTGTGATGTTCAGCCTTTACTTGCTGACACACCAAACATTTTGCGACGCTTCTGGCTACTTCACGCTTCATTCCATGCCACCAATAATTCTGACGTAGATCTTTGTACATTTTGGTATCTCCAGGATGTACTGAATAGGGAGAGCTGTGAGCTTCTTTCATTAACTCTTCCTGAACAGGACCTTTTGGTACACACAATCTGCTGCCGTATCTCAAAAATCTGTCTTCATGGATGATGAAATCTATTCTGAGTCCATTCTCCACTTGTTCTCTGACCTTTTGCAACTTAGCATCGCTGGCTTGAGCTGCTTTGATCTGATTGACAATGGTTGATTGAACTTGTAGATTCATCAAACTTGAAACATTACCTGGCATGACTAGTTCAATCTCCATCTGATGTAAGTCTTACTGAAGCTTCCACTGAGCGGTGAGATTCATTGATAATGGTTGGCGACTAAGAGCATCAGGTACTACGTTCACCTTTCCTGGGTGATATTGCAAGTTGATGTCAAAGTCCGCCATGAGTTCTAACCATCTTCTCTGCCGTATATTCAACTCCTTCCGAGTAAACACATACTTCAGACTTTTATGATCTGTGTAGATGTTCACTCGTTCGCCAAGTAAGTAATGACGCCAAATCTTGAGAGGAAAGATGACGGCTGCCAACTCCAGATCATGCGTCGGATAATCGCGCTCATGAGTCTTCAGTTGCCTTGAAGCATAAGCCACAACCTTACCATGCTGGTGTAGAACACATCCTAATCTCTTACCGGATGCATCACAATGCACTTCGAATCCTCCAGATTGATCCGGTATTACGAGAATAGGTGCAGATGTTAATCTTGACTTGAGTTCTACGAAAGCTTGCTCGCATGCTTCTGACCACACAATTTCTTCATCTTTTCTTGTGAGCTTGGTCATGAGTGTTGCTATCTTCGAAAAGCCTTCAATAAATCTTCTGTAATATCCAGCTAAACCCAAGAAACTTCGAATATCCTTCACTGACTTTGGTGTAGGCCATTCGCTAACTGCCGAAACTTTCGCTGGATCCACAGAGATTCCTTCTCCTGATACGATATGTCCAAGAAAACCAACTTGGTTTAGCCAAAACTCGCACTTGCTGTACTTGGCATAAAGCTTATGTTGTCGAAGAGTTTCCAGGACAATTTGTAGATGCTCTGCATGCTCTTTCCGATTCTTAGAATATACCAGGATGTCGTCGATGAAGATGACAACAAACCTGTCTAAATACTCCCGGAAAACTTGGTTCATTAGGTTCATGAATATTGCTGGTGCATTGGTCACTCCAAATGGCATCACTAGAAATTCGTAATGTCCATAGCGAGTTCTGAAAGCTGTTTTGTGAATATCAGCTTCCTTGACCTTCACCTGATGATAACCTGAACGAAGATCTAGTTTAGAGAAAACACAAGATCCACTTAGCTGATCGAATAAATCATCGATGCGAGGGAGTGGATACTTGTTCTTTATAGTGACTTCGTTCAAGGCCCTATAATCGATGCACATTCTGTATGAACCTTCCTTCTTCTTCACCAGTAACACAGGTGCTCCCCAACTTGAAGTGCTGGGACGAATCCATCCTTTCGCCAATAATTCGTCCAACTGTGTTCGAACTTTCTTCAAACCTTCCGGACTTAGTCTATAAGGTGCTTTGATCACCGGTTGTGCTCCTGGTACTAAGTCAATACTGAATTCAAGAGCTCGATCGGGAGGCAAACCTGATATATCGTCAGGAAATACATCGTCAAACTCTCGAACTACCTCTGGTCTTGATTCTTCCTCTGCTTGAGCTGCTGCAACTACTGCTCCTCTTGGCTTCGCTTTGTAGGTACTTGGCTCTAGTGTACGGTCTCCACTCTTAAAATAGAAGACTGGATGATCTGAAATCTCAAATACTACCCTCCTTTGACGACAGTCAATGGTAGCATAAAAAGTTCCAAGCCAATCCATTCCTAGAACCACATCGAAGTTCGGTATGTCCAGTATTTTGAAGTCAGCATAAAACTCCTGACTGCAGACGACGACTAGACACAGGCTGTATCCCATAGTTGCCTTTAGAACGCCATTTCCGGAACTGACATTCCAGCTGGATACAAGCGGTGAGACTGGAATCGCATGGGTTCGGACAAACCGTTGCGACATAAAGCAGTGAGATGCTCCAGTATCAAACAGTGCAAGTGCAGGTAGTGAAGCTACTAGTATTGTACCTAAGGTATATGGGATAGGTTTTAGGTATAGGGAAAGTGTGTAGGTAAACAAAACTAAAAGATAAGTTTGAGAAGGAAGTTTACCAATAATGACTTGGCCAGTGGCCTCAGCTTCTTCCACAGACATCATGAAAGCCTGGCGCTTTGGCACATTCCTCCTGGCCTGAGGAGCATTCCTCTGAACGTTCTTTTGAGCTTGATGGAACTGTCGAGGAGGTAGTGCAGCTTGTGGTCCCCTGGGTGGTGCAGGCAGTGCAAGTCTTGGAGCAGGTGCCTGAAGAGCTGGTCGCTGCGGATAGGTAATTGCTGGCCTGGGTGCAGCAACTGGGTTCTGTCTTTAGGGACAAGACCCAATATCGTGAGTAGCTGAGCCGCAGACTAAGCAAAGGCGGTTGGCTCGACGGCAGTCCTTCATCATATGTCCAGTTCTCTTGCAGTAGGTGCAGAAGGCTGGGCTAGGACGATGGGTTGGTACTCCGGGTCGCCTTGGCATGAAAGGTTGTCTGGACGAGGCTCCACCTGCCATCTGGTTGGCAGGGCATTTGACTCCTGCAGACGGGGGTCTGCTCCTCTCTTTTATCATTGCCTCATAACTGCGGGCAGCTTCTAGAGCATCCTCATGAGTCAAGAACTTTCCCGTGGCTAGAGCAGCCTTAATCTCGGTGTCCAAACCTTGTTGAAAGCGACGGGCTCTGATATTGTCCGTCGGTATCAAGTGTGCCGCGAATCTGTTTAAAGATTGTGTTAGCTGTGTAGTGTGTGATAATTAAAAATTGAACTATTTTGACATATCTTACCGGCTTAACATGGTGAATTCAGCATCGTATTCATCTACTGATTTATCCCACATTGAACCCTGTTGTAGATGAATAAACTGCTGCTCCATTGCAAACCTGGCAGTCACAGGGAAATATTTCGCGTCGAACTTCTCGCGAAAGGTCTTCCATTCAATTGGCTGTACTAGACGGCTTTCTTCCGCCTTCCACCAGTTAAGAGCATTATCCGTGAGCTGTAGTTTTGCTACACGGACCCAAGCGTTGTCTGGCACTTGAGCTGCTGCCAGATTGTCTTCGATGCTTTGTGCCCATTCTTCCGCTTCAAGAGGGCTTCCTTTACCAGAGAACTGCTTGGGATGTAAAGCCCTGAATTGCTTTACTCCCGGTGCGTCAGTCTCGGAACGGTTCAGAAGTTGTTGTTGTCCCTCGAGAAGACTGCGAATCGCCTCAAATAGCATTGTTTGCTCAGTGGGTGGTGCAAGAACAGCTGGTGTAAGAGGTAGTGCTGAAGGGGTGTTGTTGACGTTGGTGCTGGTGTTGTTCGGGGAATCCATAACCTTGAAGAAAAATTCGGGTTAGGACAGATTCAAATACATGAAATGATAAGATTCAAGGAATAGAAATTTGCAAGATTCAAGGAACATGAATTGTAAAGAATGTTTTAGTTTCTGGTTCTTGTGTTATATTGCTTAGGTTGTTCACGCAGACCAGAACTGCATGACAGGGATTCATACAGCTCTGACCTGCATGGGCCACCAACAAAACCTGTCACGCCCCGCTTCCCAATATACGGCGAAGTGGGCGCGACGAGGTCCGCTACGTATATACTCAGAATTACATAAGCTAAGCGTATCTAAGCAATATAGAAATAAATACACAAGAGACAAGAGTATAAAAAGAACAGCAACTTTTATTTATTAACATTCTTTGTACAATACATGAAAAGGAAATACAACTGAAATAAAGATGCCTAAACAATGGCATAACAGGAAATGAAAAGTACTGAAAGAAAAGTGTACAATGAAATTATACTGCAGGATCTTGAGTAAACTGCTCCAAGTCTTCTAGTGATGGCTCAACTTCTGCCGGGTCCAAGTCACCTGACGACATTCAAAGAAGAGAGAAACAGAATGTCGTCGGCGAATAGATCGCTCGGTAAGTCCAAAGGTAAGAGGGAAGTAGAGGAGACAGAATAAGAAGATGCATTTTTAAAGTGTAAACTATTGTTGTAATATTATGTCAACGCTGTTGTTTGTAGCTTGGTACAGAAGGATGCCAGTGTATACGAGGGGGGTCTCTATATGCTAGAGACCTGGGCAAACGGAAAGTACAAGGAACCGTTAAGCCACAGTACAACAGCAACGGAATATAGGTTAGGTGTCTTAATCTGACCACCTCGTGCCACCTTTAACACCTTCCGTACCAATCTACCCCTTAAACCCCGTGGTATTTTAACAGTATTGTTGTATTGTTTTATGTAAGTTGGATGACTGACCAAAACCATGATATCAGTAAACGGATTGTATCAGGTAATTGGAATAACGGAATAATGGATGTATATCCATGGTTTGATTCAGTCAAGTTGAATAGATTGTTAACTGGATTCAGGGATTCATGTGTTTATATTGAGTTGGAATATTAAAGAATATAGATTGACTTGAATCATATTCAAGTCAGAAATAGTCAGACTCTAACCCGAGTCAGACTAAAAGAAAGGTAATTTGAAGTTCTATAATTGTTAGGGTCCTTATTGTAATTTATAAAACTTGAGGAGGTTTTATGTAAAAAGTACTTTTGTATAGTTTTCAAGATACACCTCAAGTATTTATTACTCATCTTTAGAGTTGTAATGAGGGTGGATTTTATATTGTGACATTTCTAGTGAGAATATCCTAGTTGTAATATTGTTTATTTGAAGTTCATGGTATTTTAGTGTAAAATATATTCTTTTGTAATTTTTAGGAAAAGGTAGAAAATTTATATTATAATAAAATAGGTATTAAAAGATAAATATACATATGTTTATACAAAAATAATTTTAATAGATATTTTATATTTCAAAATTCTCATTTTTCTTAAGATATCGTACTTTAAACCTTTCGAGACCGAATGCTCCTTGCGGAGGTCTGAATCTCGCACTACTAGCCCGAGGGTGCGCGATAAACCGCATGATCCCGAACGGGTTCCCCAAAGATGGGTTGTAGCGGCGCTTTGCAAAGATTGTAAAACACTAATCTTTTAGAAAACGGTTTTATAAAATAAAAGGGTATTTATTCCTAAAGTGTAGATTTCCGTATTTTAGATTCTAGGGTTTCCTAAGCCAACTAGCCTATTTCTTAATGGTCTAAACGACAAGTCGTTCGTTAGAAGCCTCAAATCGCCTCTTCACCGCCAATTGTGGCCAGGTAAGTACAAGTGAGGAGGGAGGGATCCGCTCACGAATCGTGAGGCGGGCCTTTTAAAGTTACCCAAGCTCACTTGCCTAGCGTAGACACCACAAAGTCAGTTTAGATAAACGATCGATATCCACAATTTATCGTATTTTCCTAGTAAGAACTATTTACTAAAAAGTGTAACAAATCTAAAATCTTTAAGAATGGTTTTATGAAGATTATGGTATTTTAATGTAAAGTCTTGTATTTTCGTATTCTAAATTTTGATAATATCAATTAAGATTGTATTTGCGCGTGTGTGGAGGTAGGTCATTACCTCGTTGTTAGTTATATGTATGCCCTAGAGGCCATTACTGTACATTGGATGTATATTGTAGTGGATGCTGGGACATATATAGGTAGGACTTTCTTGCTCGACATGATAGTACGCTATCTGGTTGCTCTTTATCTTAATATGTATACTCTCTGTTTCTCTGATTACATGTTGATAAAGCCCTCAGGATGTGTGCTCGACTTCCAGGACTATGATGTAGATCATACTAGTGGGGCCTGTATAGTCCATGAGTACATCCTTCAATGTTCCTAGTCGTGGGAATATCGAGACGGGGCCTCGATATTCCAGAGTAGACTAGCGTATATCTTCTCGACCCATGTGATGGGCGATGGATGATCCCATATCCATTGGTGTTTGACATCAGAGATGGTATGCGGGTGCTCAGTGGAGACTGGGTATACTGAACGGACTCGCCGAGAACTCCCAGATGGTATTATACCTCATGTCAGATGGCAGTTCTCTGGTGACACTGGTACAGCTTAGTCTGTTGACCCGAGATCGTCATAGAGTCTTGTGTGTCTCCCACTGTGCTTTGATTTCCACCCTACCACGGCTCTACTGAGTCGTGCAAACAGGTGGTTTTTGGGTACAGTCCCGATTCACATGGAGGCAATGAGCGATAGGAGGGGATTCGTCTCTCCCGGTATTGGGGGTTGATGTTGCGCTATGCACGACTGGCCATAACAGGAAATCCCTGGCCAGGGTTGCAGTGATATACTGGTAAGAGTTATCAGTAGTTTCACGATTGTTATGGACCTCAAGTCGGCATGACTTATCGAGCTACTGGGGTCTGACATTTACCACCCCTAGGCGAGATATGCGACATATCAGACGAACAGACCGGACTGTACGGTAAGTGTTACTGGTTGGATTCACAGGGTGTGAGAGGGCTTGTTCGTCGATCTTCTGATCGCTCAATACCCGGGTGGCCGTTACGTTTAGCAGACTGCTTGCGGCTTGTGGGTGTTTGATATGATCATCATCTGCTGTCGGCGTATTGACGAGTCTTTAGAGTCCTACACAGAGGTTTCCTGGCTCAAGCGAAACGAAATAGGAGCGCATATGAGATATGTGCAGGACCGAGAATAATGCGTGTATGTGATACCGTATTACATTCTCGCGATGAATGTATCGATTGGTTGTATGCGATATAACCTAGTTATCGAATCGAAGATTGATTCGATAAGCCGATACATTGGATACTAGTCGGTTATATGCGATATGACCGGATCGTTAAATCAAGTATTGATTTAATGATTTAATGTATAATTATATATTTGATATATTACTTTGCATTAACTAGTATTGGTTCACTTTAAAATGATTTTCTCACTTGAAATACACAAGTTGTATATGTGATATACTTTTGTGCACAAGATTGTATCATGTTTGATGATACATGCTAGTTTGGGTGTATGTTTAGTTTAAATCATGTTTAAGTGAATGGTTAGGGTTTTATAATCTTCTCTTGATTATTTAGTTTATTTATTTATTCATTTATTTGTTTATTTCCTTTTAAGGCAAGAAAAGAAATGGTTGCTTTTTGGATTTACTTGAAGCTTCATGAAGCTTTGAAAAAGTTCAACCATTTTTGTTTCTTTGCCTAACCTAACCATTCATCTAACCTTGGTTTATTCTCTACACATAACCATAGTTGCAATATGATACTTATCATATTATTTTCTATTAGAAAATAACTTATCATATTATCTTCATCTTCTTCATCTTCAACATGAAGAAAGCTTGCCTCCATCAATGGCAACTAGCCAAAATGAGTGAGAAATCCAATTCTAAAGTGAACCCACTTCCTATTTCTTCATCCTCTACCTCTTGCCAAGTAGTATAGGGTGTTTTCTTCACAAGTTTCATGACTTGGTGAAGTGGGAGCTTGATCTTGTGATGCCTCGACGTAGATCATCTTCGGTATCGAAGTCGACGACCAAGCCCGCCCATTTCTCCGATGAAGTCGACGCTAGAGCCCGGGATCCGATGATCGCAGCGAGGAGACTTCATCATCGAGCTATGGAGGTGGAGGACCGGATCTACAAAGGTTGTAGCCCCTTTACTTTAGCATATAAATTCGTTTATTTGTTTTGCATCGCCTATACATCTAGTTAACGATCCGTATTAGGGTTTGTAAGCACATGAAATTTTTAATTGGGCATGTTTGATCACTTGTAAGACTTCATTAGTGTGCCTAGGAACCCTACAGTGGTATCAGATTCTGGCTAGAGCCTTAGGCGATGCGTAGACGGAGTTAGAAGTCCGATCGAACCGAAACCCTAACTCCAAAATGCTCTCTGTACATTTTTGTAATTCGTGGAATTTTGTAAATTAAAAATGCTTAAAAAATTCAGCAGGAAATTCCAAGAATTATGGTGCAAAAATTATCTAATGATGTGTCTAAAGCGCGGCGGAACCGCGGCATTGGCAAGCTAATGTGGCGGTTCCGCGCCCATTTAGCCTCTTCAGTCAACCATTTTTGCACAGTAACTTCTTTATTTAAATGCTGAGTTTTATGAGATTTTTTAATATTTATTCAAGAGTTGAATATTCTGGGTTGTATTAGGAGTTCGTAGATTCGATCGGATTATCAAACTTTGTCTATGTGTTTTCCGGATATTTTAGAATATGTTAAAAAGTTCGACCGGATATAAATACCCACTTTTTTCCCTGCCGGGAAATTTCCAATTGTTGGACTTTTCCGTAGTTTAATGATGTTCCAAGTAGTGCAAGTAACACGATGGTCCCTCTAGAAGACAACAAACCTTAACTCGATTATGTGACCGTCTTGAACTGCCCTTTGAACCTTAGGGCTTGGGGCAGTACGGCGTGCCACATGTGAGGCGTTGGCTTGACCCTTCTACGGCTGGACCGTTGGTACTGAGGCATGAACTGGATTTTTTTAGACTTATTTCATGTGTTGAGCTGTATCGGGAAACTTGGGTGTTCGATTGTTCGATCGGAAAGTTTAACATTTTCTATTTATCCGGAATGTGATACAATATTTGGAATCCACAAGTAGTTATGAGATAACTGAATGAATGTTATAAACATAGCACTTTAGTCTCACTTGATCGGTTGCCACGGAATTTTGATGTGATCAAAAGTCCGTCGCAATCACGTAGCGTACGCGGATACTCGCCGGGTAAACTTAATAGACAGCCTCACTCCATAGCCCCGACCAAGTGACTGTAGGAGAACCCCGTCGCCGAAAGCATCCGTTCGGGTGCTCGCGGCAGCGGTGTTCCGCCTTGGTGCACTTCGTCGACGGTATCAGGGGTGCAGCCGCCTACTAAAATTTGCGACGAGCATTCGATCAGGGTGTCGGGAATCTTGTTGAATTGCCCGACTTGATATTGAAAAGTGTTTTCGATAATGAGACTAAAATGCGGGGTTTATAATTGTTAGGCATGCGATGTCTAAGGAATTCATTTGATTAGGCATGCGATGTCTAAAGAGGTTGCGGATTCCAACTGTTGTAGTTTTATACTTTCTTTTCTGTGACCGTAAGTGTAATATGTGATATCGCCGGTTTCGTTGCTATATGTCAACGACAATTGGGATGCGCATATTTACTTACGTTGATGACATGTGATGTTATGTGTTGCTGGATATGTTATATTGGATCGTCGTGTTTGAATAGCCGGGGTTTTTTATATGAGATGAGTGTTTTTCTTTTTCATTCATGTAAAAAACCTGTATGTAATATTCTTTTATTGGGGCACTTCCAGGTTGCGGATGATGTCACCATTTGTATATTATTTACTTTTCCGCATTAGGATAGACCCATGGAGGGGAGCACAAGTAACCGAGTTCTAGGGTTCAGTGGGAGACCATCTCGAGGAGTCGAGTCCGGGTCTTCTAACCCTAGAATTGGTAGGGTTGCTTGCCGCTCTCGTAGGGGTCTAGGGATGTGGGATTGGCTATTCATCACGACCGTGGAATCCGTGTTTTATACTGGCTCGTATTAAAAACATGGACGTCCTAGTATATCCAATGTTTCATATGATTCTTCTGCTGTGTTATCTGTGATGTGATCATGTGATTTGTTTCAGATAGATATTATATATAGTATATATGATATATTATATAGACGTTGCTTATGTTTTACACCCGCACTAGCCCTGCCTCGCTCTGGCGTTAGTTACCTAACCTAACGGTGCAGACGGGACATCGAGGCAAATGCGGATGGCATAAGCGTACGTTATATTTATCTGTGATGTTTAGGTGGACTTAAATGATGGGATATTCGTTAATGAGATTAATGAAAGAAAACAAACCTAAATGATGTTGTGGAATCGAATTTCAAAATAAAACAGGTAGCTACAGTTCTTGCTTTGCATCGCGGTGTTCCTTGTAGAACATCCTGCACCTTATTCGATGAGGAAAGGACCGAGATCCCTTCACCGGGAGTGACTCCTTTAGCAATAACTGGCAGATGCTACACACTCGGTTTGTTTTTGATTGCTTCTATAGTTTCTGCTTTGCACAGTGATATATATGATATATCCCGCACCTCATTCGAGGAGGAAAGGGCCGACGATCCCCTCACTGGGAGTGACCCCTTTAGCAAAACTAGAAAAGCCTCAAAAACATTCTATTTAAAAACCATTTGATTCCGCAACGAGATCAAGTTCAAAGCGTTAAAGGTTTTCTTAAAAACCATTCGCAACCCTCCGTCATTTTAGGAAGTAGAGTACTTAGTATTCGTGCTACGTTTTTCGACCATAGCCGAGGCGTAGTGTGCGGTAGCTAAGTGATGTCTTCCTATACAGCATATGATGCGATTAGTTAGGACAGTCATGTGGCTTTGTTGACCTTAGCCAAGGGTCATGTGGGTGGGTCTAATTAATCACGAAATGACGGGTAGAACTTGACTAGTACCTATGATTTGTTGACCTTAGCCAAGGTCATAGGTGCTAGGGGTAAAAAAAACCATTATCGGGAGTTTCAAGTGTTGAAATTTGCAATGAGATTGCATACCTTCTATGTGATAGTTGGATCCCGATACCCACTGCGAGTAATTGTTACTCCTGGGAGAGTTTTGCACTTTACAATTAGCCGATCAAGTAGGTGTCTAGAAAGGTGTCAACGGGGTTACGCCTCTGGGAAAACGAGGTTTACTGTAATTAGGTCCGTGCGAAAGCACGGGGAACCTCCCTCAAAGTACCGACACTGGCCTGGCTGAAAGATTGGTGAACTTGTAGAGTGTAATTAATCCCGGCTAGTCTTTCCTTTTAAGGTTTGAAGGAAGATTTGATAAAAACAGTGGGAGTCATCCTGATTAGATAAAATATATAACCAATCTAATCTTGTAAGAGCGTACGCAGAGTGTTTTCTTCTCTCTCTCTTCAGGTAGCGACTATATCACGCCTTAATCAAGATAATAAAACGGATATTTTGACCGAACCCGCTTGTTATACTGAGCTGGGGAACGTTGGTCCCGCTCCAACTTATAATTGTTATAAGACAGAGCAGGAAATTGGGGAATACCAGATTTCCCGTGCCGCCCAAACGAAGAAAGTGCATATGATGCATCTCCTTCGGGTGTGTTTGTTATACAGAACTGTTTCTCAGTATCCTCTGCGTCCTGGGAATCTGATAACGTAACAGGATCCCAGATATGTAATCTGTTTCATAGGGCTACAGAAAGGCAGAGAACTGAGAACGGGTGATAAGTTTCATGAGACAGAAAACGGGGCAAGTGTTGCAGCCAAGTCTGTTGGTCACTGTCACCCTGTATTACCAATACATTGATTCTGAACGAATGTTATTAGATACCGAACCTGATATACAAAATCATATCAGTATCTTTATTAGTAAAGAAAGGATATAATTTTGTATTGTTGGATAATGTTTTGAACATTTCCTATATCAAAAGTTGATCGGTTCAGGCACGTTATCTAAAAGCATTATTGTTCTAAATCAAACTATAGTTCTTAGTATACAGAACACACACAAGAGGAAGAGTTCAGAAATGAACGAATTCTTCTTGAGGTATTGTAGACTAGATCATATCAATGCGACCCGACTAGCTGAAGTTATATATAGATGCATATTTAAGTCTGTTTGAATTTACATCTTGTGAAAACTTGCCGGTCATGTCACAAAGATAAGATGACCACAGCTCTGTTTATTTGAAGCAGAGAAAGAGTTAGTGAACTCTTGGGATGATACATGTTGATGTATGTAGGTCTCCTGTCTACACATGCCAGGACAGGTTCTTTGTACTTCATTACGTTCTCTGATGATCTCTTAAGATTCAGACATATGTTCCTGTTGAAACATAGGCCCGAAGCTTTTGAGATATTCACAGAATATAAGTTAGAAGTGGAGAACCGATAACCGGGTATAAGTATTATGTCCTATGATGAGATCAGGGAGGAGAATACTTGTGCATGGAATTCCTGGACTATTCTAAAGGAGAATGAGATTCTCTCTCAGCATTACTCCTCCGTATACACCATAGCACGATGGTATATCGGGGCGGAGCAATCACACCCTATATGATATGGTGCGCTCTATGATGAGTACTACTGAGTTTCCTATTTCCTTTTAGGGAGTTATGCACTTATGAAGTTGCATACCTATTGAATAGGGTTCGATTCAAATCAGTGTCTACCACTCCATATAAGATATGGTATGGGAAGAGCCTATCTCTTAAGCAAGTTAAGATTTGGGATTGTCCGGCCTGTGTCAAAAGCAAAATCCGGACAAGATCGAGGCAGGGTCAGTTCTGTAGAACTTGAAAGGTTCCAGCTATACAAAACTGCAGCTGATGATTTGACAGAACCAAAGGATTCAATAGTTCCTGACGAACCTCAGCCTCTCCGCCGATCTAGTAGGGTTCCTCATCCGCCTGAGAGATACCTCGGTTTCTCGATGACAGTGGGAGCGAGGAATGCATCATAAGATGATGACCCAACTAGTTTCGAGCATGCCATCGAGATTAGGGACTCTGTAAGAATGGCTGGATGCTTAGCGATCAGAGATGGAATCCATGTACACCAACAAAGTATGGACTTTGGGTGCTATATCTGAAGGGTTAAATCCCCATCAGGAGCAAGTATATCTTAGAAGATTACTTGGTGTAGATGGAAAAGTTAAGACTTTCAAAGCTAGACTTGTTAAAGGTTTTAGTCATCAACCAGGCGTGGATAATGATGATACCTTTTCCAGTGGCTAAGCTTAAGTCCATCCAGATCCTACTTGCCACGGCTACATACCATGACTACGATATCTGGTGGTTGGGTGCCATGACTACTTTTCTAAATAATGATTTAGAAGAGAACGTCTATAAGAACACAGCCAGAGGGCTTCGTAAACAGTGGGAGCAGCGGAAACGTGTGCAAGTTGCTTTACAGAATAAAGCAGGCATCGCGGAGTTGGAACGTCTGTTTTGATATGATAGTCAAAGTGTTTGACTTCATCAAAATGGTAGATAAACCTTGTATAAACAAAAGGGTAGTAGGGAGTATGGTAGTAATCCTCGTAGAGTACGTGGATGACATACTCTTGATAGGGAAGGAGTTTCCTGTGCTACGCTCGATCAATCTCCGCTTATCACAATGATTCTCCACATAGGATCAAAGTGATACCTACTAAATCCCGGGTTTTGAATCTATGAGATAGATCTAATTGGATATTAGGATTCTCACTAGTTGTAGTGAGATGGTATCAATCGATCCTGGGGAGAATCACTGGAAAGGTTCCAGGGTGATAAGGACGACTGAATGTCAGTCACAGGCATTATCCTTACCCTCAGTATAGGGACGGTATGTTGGAAGAGTTCCAAGCTAGATACCGTGGCAAACTAGACGATAAAGGCTGGTAACATCGCTATTAAAGATACTGCCAAAGAGGCAGTTTGGGTGTATATTGGTTCATAAGATGAACTAGGTTCCTACCATTGTATGACAATGGAAGTGTGGCTTTGGCCAAGGAACCCCGATCCCATCAGTGACCCAGACATTTTTTGAGGCAGCATCACCTGATCATGGAGATAGATGATCTCCAGGGTGATCAAGGTTAGGAGAGTAGACTCAGAGGACAACACGGCGGATCCGCTCACAAAGGCTTTTTCCCAGAGAGAGACTTATATGGGATGGTTGAGTATGAGATACTACAACTACTGCTACAGATGGCCCTAGTGCAAGTGGGAGATTGTTAGTTATATGTATGCCCTAGAGGCCATTACTGTACATTGGATGTATATTGTAGTGGATGCTGGGACATATATAGGTAAGACTTTCTTGCTCGACATGATAGTACGCTATCTGATTGCTCTTTATCTTAACATGTATACTCTCTGTCTCTCTGATTACATGTTGATAAAGCCCTCAATATGTGTGCTCGACTTCTAGGACTATGATGTAGATCATACTAGTGGGGCCTGGATAGTCCATGAGTACATCCTTCAATGTTCCTAGTCGTGGGAATATCGAGACGGGGCCTCGATATTCCAGAGTAGACTAGCGTATATCTTCTCGACCCATGTGATGGGCAATGGATGATCCCATATCCATTGGTGTTTGACATCAGAGATGGTATACGGGTGCTCAGTGGAGACTGGGTACACTGAACGGACTCGCCGAGAACTCCCAGATGGTATTATACCTCACGTCAGATGGCAGTTCTCTGGTGACACTGGTACAGCTTAGTCTGTTGACCCGAGATCGTCATAGAGTCTTGTGTGTCTCCCACTGTGCTTTGATTTCCACCCTACCACGGCTCTACTGAGTCGTGCAAACAGGTGGTTTTTGGGTACAGTCCTGATTCATATGGAGGCAATGAGCGATAGGAGGGGATTCGTCTCTCCCGGTATTGGGGGTTGATGTTGCGCTATGCACGACTGGCCATAACAGGAAATCCCTGGCCAGGGTTGCAGTGATATACTGGTAAGAGTTATCAGTAGTTTCACGATTGTTATGGACCTCAAGTCGGCATGACTTATCGAGCTACTGGGGTCTGACGTTTACCACCCCTAGGCGAGATATGCGACATATCAGACGAACAGACCGGACTGTACGGTAAGTGTTACTGGTTGGATTCATAAGAGTGTTTGCGGGCTTGCTCGTCGATCTTCTGATCGCTCAATACCCGGGTGGCCGTTACGTTTAGCAGACCGCTTGCGGCTTGTGGGTGTTTGATATGATCATCATCTGCTGTCGGCGTATTGACGAGTCTTTAGAGTCCTACACAGAGGTTTCCTGGCTCAAGCGAAACGAAATAGGAGCGCATATGAGATATGTGCAGGACCGAGAATAATGCATGTATGTGATACCGTATTACATTCTCGCGATGAATGTATCGATTGGTTGTATGCGATATAACCTAGTTATCGAATCGAAGATTGATTCGATAAGCCGATACATTGGATACTAGTCGGTTATATGCGATATGACCGGATCGTTAAATCAAGTATTGATTTAATGATTTAATGTATAATTATATATTTGATATATTACTTTGCATTAACTAGTATTGGTTCACTTTAAAATGATTTTCTCACTTGAAATACACAAGTTGTATATGTGATATACTTTTGTGCACAAGATTGTATCATGTTTGATGATACATGCTAGTTTGGGTGTATGTTTAGTTTAAATCATGTTTAAGTGAATGGTTAGGGTTTTATAATCTTCTCTTGATTATTTAGTTTATTTATTTATTCATTTATTTGTTTATTTCCTTTTAAGGCAAGAAAAGAAATGGTTGCTTTTTGGATTTACTTGAAGCTTCATGAAGCTTTGAAAAAGTTCAACCATTTTTGTTTCTTTGCCTAACCTAACCATTCACCTATCCTTGGTTTATTCTCTACACATAACCATGGTTGCAATATGATACTTATCATATTATTTTCTATTAGAAAATAACTTATCATATTATCTTCATCTTCTTCATCTTCAACATGAAGAAAGCTTGCCTCCATCAATGGCAACTAGCCAAAATGAGTGAGAAATCCAATTCTAAAGTGAACCCACTTCCTATTTCTTCATCCTCTACCTCTTGCCAAGTAGTATAGGGTGTTTTCTTCACAAGTTTCATGACTTGGTGAAGTGGGAGCTTGATCTTGTGATGCCTCGACGTAGATCATCTTCGGCATCGAAGCCGACGACCAAGCCCGCCCATTTCCCCGATGAAGTCGACGCTAGAGCCCGGGATCCGATGATCGCAGCGAGGAGACTTCATCATGGAGCTATGGAGGTGGAGGACCGGATCTACAAAGGTTGTAGCCCCTTTACTTTAGCATATAAATTCGTTTATTTGTTTTGCATCGCCTATACATCTAGTTAACGATCCGTATTAGGGTTTGTAGACACATGAAATTTTTAATTGGGCATGCTTGATCACTTGTGAGACTTCATTAGTGTGCCTAAGAACCCTACACTCGTGACTTATTTTAAGCTATTGTGATGTTTAGGGGTTAAACATGATAAATTAAACATGAGGGTATTTAAGTGAAAGAATACGGTATTTGCAAAAGTTATCATTTCATGTGTGAAAACTCATTCAAATTGATTTTTACAAGTTTAGTGATCAAGATGAGAATGTTTAGGAATGATGGAATTGATTAGAATAAGAAAAATAAACATTATGGTATTAATGTGAAAAGAATACGATATTACAGAAAAGTTATCATTTCATGTGAGAAATTTTGTCCAAATTAATTGTTATGTGATTAATAGTCATCATGAATATGTTTAGGTATTATAGAATTGGTGACAAGTGAGATTTTGTAGAAAAACCGAATCGGAAATCGGTTTGTTCCGATTTCCGTCGGGTTTCATAAATTCGTATTTTTTTGAGAAGTAGAAGAAGAAAAGAACGGGACTTACGGGTTTTGATCTATACTAAAGAGTATAGAGGAACTAGGGAAATGGCCGAAGTGTTGTTTCGTCGCCGGTTGGTTCAAAGAACGTCGCCGGAAATCCGTCAGCGCTTCGCCGTGAACTCGGTTTCAAAGCACACCTTTCTTGTGAAAATTTCAAGAGAGTAAATCTAAAGTTTTGGGATGAGAGGGTAGAGGGTAAGGGGTCTATTTATAGGGTAGCTAGGGTAGGGTAGGTGAAAGGTTTTCTTTATTTAAAAAAATTGAAAAATTAAAGAAAAAATCATTAAAATTTGTATTAACTAGGATGTATTTATCATTAGAGAACCGATCAATTAAATTGAAGTTAACAGGGGAGATAGGAAGACGAAAAGGCAAACTTTTCGTGTTGGCGACTCGGCCGTTCGGCCGAGTCTGGCCGGTGGCGCCGGCCGGCCGACTCGGTCGATCCCGGCCGAGTCCGGCGGCCAAATCGAAGAGGGTCTTCTGGTGGGGCTTATGGTATACTCCATTTTTAGGTTTCAGTTCATCATTTGGGAGTTATGGCCTGTGGACTGTTGGGCTTCCAAGAATTTTAAAAGAAAAATAATCTAAAAATAATGTGGAGTATGGGATTCGAACTCTGGTGGCTTGGTTCAGCAGTGCAAGGTATTACCAATGAGCTACAAGCTCCTTCTTGTAATTATTGTAGGAAAATAGATACTTAAAGTGATATCAGCAATATTAAATACTTCAAGTATACTTCAAATTTAAATCAAATTTATGTATACAAAAATTTGAGTTGTTACATGATGTGATAAAATGTACTCATCTATTAATAAATCTAGCCCATTAATAATCCTACTATCCATTAATAACTTAACACTAAACAACCAATCAAATGGTAAACCCGATATTACTTGGTTTTAGACAATATCAATATCAATATCAAAACTTGGATGGTCTTTTAAGGGATCATAATCTTCTATCTCGGATGAAGATTGACAGAGAATTCAAACTATGGGTAGAATTGTAACATTTCATAATTTAATCATGTTTATTTTAAAATTCAAATAATGATATAATGAGTTTTATTATAATAATAACATTTATTGAAGCGGGTTTTCATAAATTGGTATTAAAACAAAACTAAGGTTTTCTTTTTCTGATTAACATTTACTTTGGCATGGCAAGCATAATGTATTTTAATATTTTCATTTTCTTTTTTCTTTTTTCTAAATATAAAAATAAAATTAGAAGGAGAGAGGGAGGCATGGAGGGGAGGCATGGCTAATATAAATATTAGGAGAGTGAGGGGGGCATGGACACCAACCCCATATCCAATTTCTCTCCCCCTTCTCCAAAATTCTCTTTCTCTCTCTCTCAAATCCCAAGCCCCAAAACTTAGTACTCTCTCATCCTTATCCTTCAAATCATCGCAACTCACAAGCCTTAGTTTTCTCCATGCAAGCTAGCCTCCTCTCTCTAGCTTAATCATCTTGAAGTCCTCATCTACCGCTTTTAGGCCTCTTTCAAACTTGGATTTTCTTTTAGATTCCATTTAAAAGGTATAAATCCCATTTTTAATAAGTTTTTAATATCACGATGAAAAACTATAGCTCCTACTTAAAACCAATGTTTCCATGATTTAAAATCTTGCAAAAATAGATTTTTAAACGGTTACTTGTAGTCGTAAGGTGTTAGTGTAGTTTTCTTGATTTTTACAACTCGTTTCGGATAGTAGAGGATAGATTTATGCAAAGTTTTGGTTTTAAAGTGACTTTCAAAATTCCAGATTTTCGAACAGCGGTTTTTCTTCTTTAGACGTCTAAGCTCAGAGTTTTAGACGTCCACGCGTGCTCTGTATGAGCTTGGGATGATTTTCAAATGTTTGATTTTAAAGCATCAAACGTCTGGTCATTCTCTGGATTTCCTTGTATTTTGGATCAGACGTCTATAAACCCTTCATCAAACGTTTGCTCGCTCTCTGGGGTCTCAATGTTTTGTGGTCAGATGTCTGAACATTATTCTTCAGACGTATGAAGTCATTTTATCTGCTGTTTTGCTTTTCTATTTGGTGTTTTGCTCTCTACCCTTCTTGACCAATCTCTACTTGAGTACACATCGATTTAGGAGCAATCCTAAGCGGTTTAAGCGCGTTTACCATAGGTTTAAGTTAGGTACACGTTTTGTTATCTTAGTAGCTTCGATATCGATATTTATATTGTGTCTTTACATGTATAGGATCGATTGCGGAGACTCCCGAGTTAATGAGGAAGGGCAAGGCAGTCGTAAACTTCAATTGGTTTGAGCCGTATTTCGATGAGTAGATTTAGCATCTACAAGTGGGGGAATTGGGTGGATGGCGTATTGTTAGAAATATTTCGATGAGTAGATTTGATAATGTGATAAACAGATAAATGATATTAGTCGGTCAAATGTGATATAACCGGATTATTAAATTAAGTGTTGATTTAATAATTTGATATAAATTATATTTGATATAATTATGTGTTAACTAATATCATTAGCTCACTAATTGCTTTATTAATATATATATATATATATATTAATGTATATTTGTTATATATAAATATATATATTATTATATGAAACATGGCATGTGTTTACTAATTTTGAAAAATAGAATAAAAGGTGGAAAATGGGGAGACTTTGTGAAGCACGGGTGAGGCATGTGATTTATTATTTGTTTATTCATCTTAACTCACTATCAAGTATGGTTGCAATTTTATATTGCAATAATTCCATACTTGAATGAGTGAGGGTCAAGGGTTACCATTCACACTCACTTCAAATTCTTCACTTGTGTGTTTCTTTTGCTCTATTGAGGTGAGCTCTTGCTCTTTCTTGCTCTTCAAAAATTCTCACTTCATCTTCAATCTCAAAACCCTCACATGTGATGTGAATTATTGAGTTTGAGAGATCATTTGTGAGCTTACAAATCCCCTACTTCTTCATCCTACACTTGACTAGCAATCAAATGTAGTGTATTTCCTATACTAAAAGAGTTTAGTGTAGAGGTAGCTTGAGCTAGAGGGACTTCGGGTGGATCGTCTTTAGCGCGAAGATCACGAAGGAGGCCCATTCAACTTAAAGAGGAGCCTAGTGGAGTCACGTGGACTACTACACGAAGCTAAAGAAGAGAAGGACTCGATCTATAGGGTATAACATCTTTTCCTTCTCTCTTGTTTTTCTTGTTATCAAACTAAAACCCTAATAATCTAATTAAAGATCTTGTTTAGTTTAGATTAGCACCTATAAAAATTTGAATTTGGCATGCTTGATGTCATTAGAACCTTATGGTGGTGCTAGGGTAGACTTTCATGGTTTAGAGCCAAAACTAGAATATTAGACGATATTAATAGAAACACGAAACCGAAACAACTCCGAAATTGTAACTTGAAACCCCAAGTTTCTGTCAATTTTGAAATGATCTCAGAATTTTTTTTAAACAATTGCAGAATGTTGTATGTGATACAACTAGAACACTGGAAAAATTTGAAGCCAAACCGCCACAACTGACCCGGCGATAACCCCAAAATTCCTGATCTCATCGGCCCCATCTTCGTATTTTTGGCTCAAAATTTTTTGGTGTTCTGGTCTGTAGATTTTGGGGTTTCAGGTATTGTTTGATTAGCCCAGTTTGCATGTGATGTTAACAGTTCAATTGGGGCTAATACGGAGTGCTTCATAGTCGTGTTTTTAACATTGTTTCGGGTTGTAGTTTGATATGGATGCAGTAGTTGGAATCCACATTTAATTAGTTTTGTGAAAACTAATTAGTGTTTATAAATCTAGCGTTTTAGTCTCGGTAGATCGATTGCCATGATGTTTCGATTCGGATCGAAACTCCGTCACAATCGCGTATCGTAGAGAATACTCGCCAAATAATTTCACTAGATAGCCTCGCCCCATTACCCCCAACCAAGTGACTGTAGGAGAACTCCATTTCCAATAGCACCGACTCGGATGCTCGCGGCCATGGTGTTCAGCCTAAGTGCACTTGGTTGATAGCATTGGGGGTGCGGCCATCTAC
Organism: Agapanthus africanus; assembly: GCA_030015575.1. Lineage (NCBI taxonomy): Eukaryota > Viridiplantae > Streptophyta > Magnoliopsida > Asparagales > Amaryllidaceae > Agapanthus > Agapanthus africanus. The sequence goes on along the minus strand of JASDDO010000028.1, from coordinate 87,538,185 downwards.
TATAGTTTCCGACGCGTATTCAATCGGGTAGCCGGGAATCTTGTTGAATTACCCAACTAAATTATTAAAAAGAGTTTTTGATATGAGACTAAAATGCGGGGTTTATAGGGTTAGGCATAAAATTTGAAATATGAGATATTTCGGGTTTATGATGTCTAAGAAAATGCGGATTCTAATTATTTCAGTTTTATATTTTTTTCTGCGACCGTAAGTGTAATACGTGGGGTATCTCTAATCTCGTTGCTATATGTTAGCGGAATTTGGGATACGCGTATTTACTTACGTTGATGATATGTGGTATTATGTGTCGTTGATATGTTTTATTGGATCATCGTGATTGAATAGCCGGGTTTTTTATGTGAGATGAGAGTTTTTCAATTTTTATTCATGTAAAATTTGTATGTAATATTCTTTTATTGGGGCATATCCGGGTTGAGGATGATGTCACCACTGATGTATATTATTTACTTTTCTACATTAGAATAGACCCAAGATGGGGAACACAAGTAACCGGGTTCTAGAGTCTAGTGGGAGACCATCTCAAGGAGTTGAGACCGGGTCTTCTAACTCTAGTATTGGTAGGGTTACTTACCGCTCTCGTAGGGGTCTAGGGATGTGGGTTTGGCTATTCTTCATGACCATGGAATCCGTGTTTTACATTACTGGCTAAATTTAAAACACGGAAATCCTAGTATATCCAATATTTTATATGTTGCTTCTGCTGCTTGGTTCTGTGATGTGATCATATAACTGCGTGAGACGAATGTTATATTATATATATGATATATAATAAACGTTGTTTATATTTTGCACCCGCGCTAGTCCAGCCCCCGCTCTGCCGGTAGTTACGTAAGCTAACGGTGCATGATAAGGATCCGTGGCGAATGCGGATGGCATAAGCGTACGTTTTATTTTTTTGTAATGTTTAAGAAACATTAAATGATGAGACTTCACTAATGAGATTAATGAAAAGAAAGAAGCCTAAAGATATTGTAGAATCAAATTTTCAAAAAGGGTAGCTCTAGTTCTTGCTTTGTATAGTGGTATTTCTTGATGAATATCCAGCACCTCATTCGATGAGGAAAGAGCCGAGATCCCTTCACCGGGAGTGACCTCTTTAGCGAAACTTGAAAATGCTACAACCCATTTGGTTTTGTTTTTGATAGCTTCTCTATTTCTTTCTTTGCAAAGTGGTATTCATGAATATCCAGCACCTCATTCGATGAGGAAAGAGCCGAGATCCCTTCACCGGGAGTGACCTCTTTAGCGAAACAAGCAAAAGACTAAAAAACACTCATTTTCAAAATCATTAGATTCTGCAACGATATCAAGTTCATTACGCTCATGGTTTTCTTACAAACCTACACAGCCCTCCGTCATTTCAGATAAGTACTATTGAGTATTCGTGCTACGTTTGTTGGCCTTCGTCAAGGCGTAGTGTGCGGTAGCTGATTAGTACTTATCTGCAGCATGTGATGCGATTGGATTAGGGTAGTCGTGCGACTTTGTTGGCCTTCGTCAAGGGTCGTGCGGGTGGGTTTAATTCAATCAAGAAATGAACGGGTTGAACTTGACTAGCGCCCTATGGTTTGTTGGCCTTCGTCAAGGTCATAGGACGTTAGGGGTAAAAACATTATCGACAATTTTAAGTGTTGAAATTTGCAATGAGATTGCATACCTTCTATATGATAGTTGGATCCCGATTCCTCTTGCGAGTAAGGGTTACTCCTGGGATAGTTTTGCACTTTACAATTAGTTAATCTAGTAGGTGTCTAGAAAGGTGTCAACGGGGTTATGCCTCTAGGGAAACGAGATTTATTTTAATTAGGCCCGTGCGAAAACACGGTGAACCTCCCTCGGAGTACCGATACCTGCCTGGCTGAACGATTGGCGAACATGTAGGGTGTAATTAATCCTGGCTAATCTTACCTTTTATGGTTTGAAGGAAGATTTGATAAAAACAGTGGGAGCCATCCCGATTAGATAAAATAATAACCAATCAATTTTGCAAAGAGCGCACGCTAATGCGTTTCCTTCTCTCTCTCTCCAGGCAGCAACCAATATCACGCCTTAATCAAGATAATAATATGGATGTATTGACCGAACCCGCTTATTATACTGAGCCGGGGAACGTTGGTTCCTTAGGAATAGGAGAATATCAGGATTCCCGCGCCACCCGTACGAGAAAATAGCATGTTGATGCATTTTCTTCGGGTGTGTTCGTTAACGAGAACTATTTCTCAGTTTGTTCTACGTCCTGGTTATTGGATACCGGATCAGGATCCCACGTATGTAATTTGTTACATGGGCTAAAGAAAGGTAGAGAACCGGGGAAGGGTGATAAATCCCTAACAGTAGGGAATGATGCAATTGTTGTAGCCAAGGCACTTGGCGAATATCACCTTGTATTACCAACTGGTAATACATTAATTCTGAACGACTGTTACTACGTAACAAAGATGATGTGAAACATTATATCGGTTTCTTTGCTAACTAAAGAAGGATATAATCTCACATTAGAAGATAATGTTATGAACATTTTCCAAAATCAAGTGTTGATTGGATTTGGTACGTTATGTAACGGTATATACGTTCTTAATCAAAGTACAGTTCTTAATGTACATAACACAAACAAGAGGAAAAGTTCAGTAATGAACGAAGCCTTCTTGTGGCACTGTAGACTAGGTCATATCAATACGACAAGACTGACTAAGTTGCATAAAGATGGATATTTGAATCCGTTCAAATTTTCATCTTATAAAACTTGACAGTCATGTCTCAAAGGCAAGATGACCAAAACTCCATTTACTGGATACGGAGAAAGAGCTACGGAACTCTTGGAGCTCATACATAGTGATGTCTGCGATCCCATGTCTACATATGCCAGAAATAGTTTCTCGTATTTTATTACATTCACCGATGATCTCTCAACATACAAATATATGTTCCTGTTGAAACACAAGTCTGAAGTTTTTGAGAAATTTAAGGAATATAAGTGCGAAGTTGAAAACCAGACGGGCAAAAATATTAAAGTCCTTCGATCTGATCGGGAAGGAGAATACTTGAGCATGGAATTCCGGGATTATTTAAAAGAGAATGGGATTCTCTCTCAGCTTACTCCTCCGTATACACCATAGCACAATGGTGTTTCGGAGTGGAGGAATCGCACCCTATTAGATATGGTGCGCTCTATGATGAGTAATGCTGAGTTACCCATTTCATTTTGGGGTTATGCGCTTGAGACAGCCGCACACCTATTGAATATGGTTCCCACCAAATGTGTACCTACCACTCCATATGAGATATGAAAAGAGAAGAGGCCATGTCTTAATATTGTTAAGATATGGGGTTGTCCGGCTTATGTTAAAACACAAAATCCGGACAAGCTTGAGGCAAGGTCAGTTCTATGCAAGTTTGTAGGATATCCCAAGAATTCGCAAGGGTATATCTTCTACCACTCAGAGGAACAAAAGGTGTTTGTTTCTCGACATGCCGCCTTTTTAGAAAAGGAATTTCTTGTAAAAGAAATTAGTGGCAATGAGGTAGAACTGGAAGAAGTTCCAGCAGTACAAACTACAACTGACGATTTGGTGGAACCAGAGGATCCAATGGTGCCCAACGAACCCCAACCACTCCGCAGATCTAGTAGGGTTCTCCATCCACCTGAGAAATACTGCGGTTTTCTCATAGACGGTGGGAGCGAGGATTGCATCATGGAAGATGATAACCCTACTAGTTTTGAGTAGGCCATCACAAGTGGAGACTCTGTGAAATGGATGGATGCTATGCAATCTGAGATGCAATCCATGTACACCAACAAAGTATGGACTTTGGAGGTTGCTCCTGAAGGGGTAAAACCCATTGAGAGCAAGTGTATCTTCAAAAAGAAGATTGATGTAGATGGAAAAGTTGAGACTTTCAAAGCAAGACTTGTAGCAAAAGGTTTTCGTCAATGACCTGGCATCGATTATGATGAGACCTTTTCTCCTGTAGCTATGCTTAAGTCCATCAGGATCCTACTTGCTATTGCTGCATACCATGACTACGAAATCTGGCAGATGGACGTCAAGGCCTCTTTTCTAAATGGTGATTTATTAGAGAGCGTATACATGACACAACCAGAGGGCTTCATAGACAGTGGGAGTAGCGGAAAGGTGTGTCGGCTGCTTAAATCCATCTACGGCTTGAAGCAGGCATCGCAGAGTTAGAATATCTGTTTTGATGAAGCTATCAAAGTGTTTGACTTCATCAAAAATGTAGATGAACCTTGTATATATATAAGAAGGCTATAGAGAGTAATGTAGTCTTCCTCGTATTGTACGTGGATGACATACTCTTGATAGGAAACGATGTTCCTATGCTACACTCGGTTAAGCTCTTCTTATCACATAAGTTCTCCATGAAAGATCTAGGTGATGCCTCCTATATCCTGGGGATAAAGATCTAAACGGATGCTGGGATTGTCCCAATCCAGGTACACCGACACCAAACTACAGAGATTTAGTATGGAAGATTCTAAGCGTGGTAATTTACCCGCTTGTTCAGGAATCACTCTTTCCAAAGAGATGTCTCCTAAGACTGATTTGGAGAGGGCTCGCATGCAAGAGATACCCTATGCTTCGGCAGTAGGCTCTATCATGTATGCAATGTTATGTACCAGACCTGATGTAGCTTACTCACTAGGTGTAGTGAGTAGGTATCAATCAGATCCTGAGGAAAACCATTGGACAACTGTGAAGAACATTCTTAAGTACTTGAGAAGGACTAAAGAAATGTTCTTGGTGTATGGTAACGGTGAACTCCAGGTGGAGTCCTTTACCGATTTGAGCTTCCAGAGTGATAAGGACGACAGTAAGTCGGTCTCGTATTTTGTCTTTACCTTCAACGGGACAGGGGGGAGGGGGGTATTGGAATAGATCCAAGCAAGACATCATAGCAGAGTCGACGATGGAGGCTGAATACAATGCTGCCAACGATGCAACCAAAGAGGCTGTCTAGATGAAGAAGTTCATTGCTGAGCTTGGTGTGGTTCCATCCATTGAGCATCCAATACCTATGTATTGTGATAACAATGGAGTTGTGGTTTTGGCCAAGGAACCCAGGTCCTATCAGAGATCCAGACATATTCTTAGACGGTATCACCTGATCAGGGAGATAGTAGATCGCCGGGAGATCGAGGTCAGGAGAGTTGACACGAAAGACAACGTAGCGGATCCACTCACGAAAGCCCTCCCCCAAATACAGTTTGAGAGACTTTTTAGGATGTTAGGTATGAGATACTACAACACATGGCCTTAGTGCAAGCGGGAGATTGTTGGGAATATGTATGCCCTAGAGGTCATTATTGTACATATGATGTATATTATAGTGGATACTTGGACATATATATAAGACTTTCTTGCTCAACATGATAGTATGCTATTTGGTTATTTTTTATCTTAACATGTTGATTGGTATCCTTTACTGTCTTGCTCTCACATGTTGATAAAGCCTTTAGGATATGTACTTGACTACCAGGATTATGATGAGATCATACTAGTGGGGTCAGGATGGTCCAAAAGTACATCCTTTAATCAGTTCCTAGTCGAGAGAATATCGAGAATAGGGCATCAATATTCCAGAGACTAGTGTGTACGTTTCTTGTCCCTTAGAGGGCGATGGTTGATCTCACAACCATTGGTGTGTGACATCAAAGATTGTACACATGTGCTCATTGGAGAATGGGTACACCGAACAGGACTCGCCGAGGACTCCTAGTTGGCAGTATACCTATCATCAGATAGCAGTCTTCTGGTGACACTGGTACAGGTTAGTCTATAGACCCGAGATCGTCATAGAGTCTTGTGTGGCTCCCACTGTGCTTTGATTTCCTCCCTACCACGCTCAAAGGAGACATGCAAACAGGTGGATTTTGGGTACAGTCCCGAGTCACATGGAGACAATGAGCGATTGGAGGAGTTTCATCTCTTCCGGTATTGGGGGTTAATGTTGCGCTATGCTCGATTGGCTATAACTGGAAGTCCCTGGCCAGGGCTGCTGCTAAGATTTACTGATAAAAGTTATCAGTAGTTTCTCGAACCGTTATAGGCCAGACATCGGCATGACTTATCACGTTACTGGGGTCTAACGTTTACCACCCCTAGACATGATATGCAATATATCAGACGAAGAGACCAGACTGTACGGTAGTGTTACTGATAGGGTTCATGGAGAGTATGGACGAGCTTGCTTGTTGATCTTCATATCGCTTAATACCGGGTTGCCGTTACATCCAGCTAGTACCGCTGATGGCTTATAGGTGACTGATGTGATCATCACCTACTGCTGGCGTATTGACGAGTCTTTAGAGTCTCACACAGAAGTTTCCTGGTTCAAGCGAAACGAAGTATGACACATATGTTGATATGTGCGTGGGCTTGATTAAATACGAGTATGTGATACCGTATTGTAATCTTGTAGTTATTTGTTATGGTTAAGTTATATGTGATATAGCCAGATTATCGAATCAAGTGTTGATTTGATAATGTGATAAACAGATAAGTGATATTATTCGGTCATATGTGATATAACCGGATTATTAAATCAAATGTTGATTTAATAATTTGATATAAATTATATTTGATATAATTATGTATTAACTAATATCATTAGCTCACTAATTGCTTTATTAATATATATATATATATATATATATATTAATGTATATTTGATATATATATATATTATTATATGAAGCATAGCATGTGTTTTCTATTTTTGGAAAATGGAATAAAAGGTGGAAAATGGGAAGACTTTGTGAAGCACGGGTGAGGCATGGGCTTTATTATTTATTTATTCATTTTGACTCGCTATTCAAATATGGTTGTAATTTTATATTGCAATAATTCCATGCTTGAATGAGTGAGGGTCATGGGCTGCCATTCACACTCACTTCATTTTCTTCACTTGTGTTTTTCTTTTGCTCCCTTGAGGTGAGCTCTTGCTCTCCAAAAATTCTCACCTCGTCTCCAACCTCAAAACCCTCACATGTGATGTGAATCATTGAGTTTGAGAGATCATTTGTGAGCTTACAAATCCCCTACTTCTTCATTCTACACTTGACTAGTAATCAAGTGTAGTGTGTTTCCTACACTAAAAGAGTTTAGTGTAGAGATAGCTTGAGCTAGAAGGACTTCGGGTGGATCTTCTTTGGCGCGAAGATCATGAAGGAGGCCCGTTCAACCCAAAGGGGAGCCTAGTGAAGTCGTGTGGACTACTACACGGAGCTAAAGAAGAGAAAGATTCGATCTATAGGGTATAACATCTTTTCCTTCTCTCTTGTTTTTCTTGTTATCAAACTAAAACCCTAATAATCTAGTTAAAGATCTTGTTTAGTCTAGCTTAGCACCTATAAAAATTTGAATTTTGCATGCTTTATGTCATTAGAACCTTATTGTGGTGTAAGGGTAGACTTTCAGGCGTATAACACCCCCGACAACTAAATTCTGATGAACAGTTCTTATTTATTATAATTCATGTCTCATATACTCGGTTTACAATGCCATATTTAATTTCCCTTGCTATGGTTGTGCGAATATACTTATTAGAACACTTGCACAATTACTAATGATTACCATAAGGTACCATCTGTTAGTTATATGTATGCCCTAGAGGCCATTACTATACATAGGATGTATATTGTAGTGGATGCTGGGACATATATAGGGAGGACTTTCTTGCTCGACATGATAGTATGCTATCTGGTTGAACTTTACCTTAACGTGTATGCTGATTGTCTCTCTGTTACATGTTGGTAAAGCCCTTAGGATCTGTACTTGACTACCTGGACTATGATGCGGATCATACTAGTGGGGACATGGTAGTCTATAAGTACATCCTTCAAAGTCCCTAGTCGAGGGTGTATCGAGACGGGGCATCGATATACCAGAGTAGACTAGCGTATACCTTCTCGACCCATACAGATGGGCGATGGATGATCCCATATCCATCGGTGTTTGACATCAGAGATGATATACGGGTGCTCAGTAGAGACTGGGTACACTGGACGGACTTGCCGAGAACTCCCAGATGGTATTATACCTCACGTCAGATGGCAGTTCTCTGGTGACACTGGTACAGAGTAGTCTGTTGACCCGAGATCGTCATAGAGTCTTGTGTGGTTCCCACTGTGCTTTGATTTCCATCTTACCACGTCCAAGAGGGCGTGCAAAACGGTGGTTTTTGGGTACAGTCCCGAGTCACATGGAGGCAATGAGCGATAGGAGGGGATTCGTCTCTCCCGGTATATGGGGGTTGATGTTGCACTGTGTTCGATCGGCTATAACAGGAAGTCCCTGGCCAGGGCTGCTCAGAGAATTGCTGGTAAGTGTTACCAGTAGTTTCTCGACCCGTTATGAGCCTCATATCGACACGAATTATTGAGCTATTGGGGTCTGACGTTTACCACCCCTAGGCGAGATATGCGACATATCAGACGATCAGACCGGACTGTACGGTAGTGTTACTGGTCGGATTCACTGGAGTGTGAGCGGGCTTGCTCGTCGATCTTCAGATCGCTCAATACCCGGGTGGCCGTTACGTTTAGCAGACCGCTTGCGGCTTGTGGGTGTTTGATATGATCATCATCCGCTGCCGGCGTATTGACGAGTCTTTAGAGTCCTACACAGAGGTTTCCTGGCTCAAGCGAAACGAAATAGGAGCGCATATGAGATATGTGCGGGACCGAGAATAATGCGTGTATGTGATACCGTATTCTATTCTCGCGATAAATATATCGAATGGTTGTATGCGATATAACCTAGTTATCGATTCAAGCGTTGATTCGATAAGCCGATATATTAGATACCAGTCGGTTATGTGCGCATGACCGGATCATTGAATCAAATGTTGATTTAATGATTTAATGTATAATTATATATTTGATATATTACTTTGCATTAACTAGTATCGGTTCACTTTAGACGGATTTTCTCACTTGGTTCGTGCGCATTGCATATGCGATATGTTTTTGTGCACTTGTATGTATCATGTTTGATGATGCATGCTTTTTGGTTAAGTGTAAAGTATTAAACCTTGGTTAATGATATGGTTAGGGTTTATAATTTAGTTATTCATTTATCTTATTTAGTTATTCATTTATTTTTGATAAATGAATATAAGAATGAGAAAAGGGTGGTGGCTTCTTTTGTTGTTTTGTTAAAGCTTCATGAAGCTTTGACTTAGTCCACTATTCTTATCTCATCCTTAACCCTAACCATACCACTCAACCATGATTAATTCTCTACACTAAACCATGGTTCTAAGATGATAAGAATGTATTATTCTTTTCTTTTTAGAATTATCTTATGATAAGCTTTCTTCTTCTTCTTCCTTGACTTCAAGAAGAAAAGCTTTACCTCATCAATGGTGGATTGATGTTTTGAGTGATAAATCCAATTCTAAAGTTAACCCACTTCCTATTTCTTCATCCTCTACCTCTTGCCAAGTAGTAGAGTGTGTTTCCTTCACAAGATTTTAGGGTTTGGTGAAGGAGGAGCTTGATTCATCGATGCCTCGACGTAGATCATCTTCGGCATGGACATCGACGACCTAGCTTGCCCATTCTCCGACGAAGCCGACTCTAGAGCCCGGACTTGATTTGGACAGCGGAGACGACCCCGTTGCGGAGCCGTGGAGGTGGAGGACCGGATCTACAAAGGTTGTATTTCCGTATTCTCAGTAGTTAACTGTTAACTAGTTCTTGTTCGCCTAGATTTCTAGTTATCGATCCGTAACTTAGGGTTTGTAGGCACTATAATTTGTGAAATTGCCATGGTTGATGGCTTGGGAGACCTCACTAGAGTGCCTAAGAACCCTGCAGTGGTATCAGAGCCTAGCTAGAGCCTTAGGCGAAGTCCAGACGGAAATTGAAGTCCGATCGAACCGAAACCATACCCGGAAAATTGCTCTCTGTCCAATTTTTAAAATCTGGTATTTTTCCACATTAAAAATGTTCATAAAAATCAGCAGGTGAATATATGAAATACTGTGAAATTCGTGCACATAATTCCTTCATATTGCCGCGCTTCCGCGGCACGAGCTAGCCTAGTGCGGCGGTTGCGCGGCGGTACGGCCATTTTGTTCAGTACAATTTGCACAGTATCTCATAATTATTAGTGCTGGTATTCCTGGGTATTTTTAATATTTATTCCAGAGTTGAATTTTTCTGAGTTGTTTTGGGAATTCGGTATTTCGATCGGGATATCAAATTTTGTCTGTGTGGCTTTCCGGATAAATTTTAGGATATGTTAAAAAGTTCGACCGGATATAAATACCCAACTTTTCCCCTGTCGGGAAATTTCCAAGTGTTGGATTTTTCCGTAGTTTAACGACGTTCTAAGTAGTGCAAGTAACTCGATGGTCCCTCTAGAAGACACAAACCTTAACTCGATTATGTGACCGTCTTGAACTGCCCTTTGAACCTTCGGGTTTGGGGCAGTACGGCGTGCCACATGTGAGGCGTTGGCTTGACCCTTCTACGGCTGGATCGTTGGTACTGAGGCACGAACGGAATGTTGTTAGACTTGTTTCATGTGTTGATCAGTTTCGGGAAAACTTGGGTGTTCGATTGTTCAATCGAAAAGTTTAACATTTTCTGTTTATCCGGAATGGGATACAATAATTGGAATTCACAATGAGTTATATGATAACTAAATGAATGTTATAAACGTAGCAATTTAGTCTCACTTGATCGGTTGCCACGGAATTTTGATGTGATCAAAAGTCCGTCGCAATCAAGTAGCGTACGCGGATACTCGCCGGGTAAACTTAATAGACAGCCTCACTCCATAGCCCCGACCAAGTGACTGTAGGAGAACCCCGTCGCCGAAAGCATCCCTCCGGGTGCTCGCGGTAGCGGTGTTCCGCCTTGGTGCACTTCGTCGACGGTATTAGGGGTGCAGCCGTCTACTGAAGTTTGCGACGAGTATTCGATCAGACTGTCGGGAATCCTGTTGAATTCCCCGACTAGATATTGAAAAGTGTTTTCGATTTTGAGACTAAAATGCGAGGTTTATAATTGTTAGGCATGCGATGTCTAAGAAATTCATTTGGTCAGGCATGCGATGTCTGAGGTGGTTGTGGATTCCAACTGTTGTAGTTTTACACTTTCTTTTCTGTGACCGTAAGTGTAATATGTGATATCGCCGGTTTCGTTGCTATATGTCAACGACAATTGGGATGGACATATTTACTTACGTTGATGACATGTGATGTTATGTGTTGCTGGATATGTTATATTGGATCGTCGTGTTTGAATAGCCGGGGGTTTTTATGTGAGATGAGTGTTTTTCATTTTCATTCATGTAAAAACTTGTATGTAATATTCTTTTATTGGGGCGCTTCCAGGTTGCGGGAGTTGTCACCTGTTGTATATTATTTACTTTTCCGCACTAGGATAGACCCAAGGAGGGGAGCACAAGTAACCGGGTTCTGGAGTCCAGTGGGAGACCAACTCGAGGAGTCGAGTCCGGGTCTCCTAACTCCAGAATTGGTAGGGTTGCTTGCCGCTCTCGTAGGGGTCTAGGGGTGTGGGTTTGGCTATTCATAACGACCGTGGAATCCGTGTTTTATACTGGCTCGTATTGAAAACACGGACGTCCTAGTATATCCAATATTTCATATGTTTCTTCTGCTGCGATATCTGTGATGTGATCATGTGATGTTTCTGTGATGGATATAGTATATAGTATATATGATATATTATATAGACGTTACTTATGTTTTACACCCGCGCTAGCCCTGCCCTGCTCTGCCGTTAGTTACCTAACCTAACGGTGCACGAGGGGACATCGAGGCGAATGCGGATGACATAAGTGTACGTCATATCTATCTGTGATGTTTAGGTACTTAAATGATGGGACTTCATTAATGTGATTAATGAAATTAAAAGAAACCTAAGATGTTGTAGAATCGAATTTCAAAATAAAACAGGTAGCTACAGTTTTTTGCTTTGCACAGCGGTATATGCGATATATCCTGCACCTTATTCGATGAGGAAAGGACCGAGATCCCTTCACCGGGAGTGACTCCTTTAGCAATAACTGGCAGATGCTACACACTCGGTTTGTCTTTTGATTGCTTTTAAGTGTTTTGCTTTGCACAGTGATATATATGATATATCCCGCACCTCATTCGACGAGGAAAGGACCGACGATCCCTTCACCGGGAGTGACTCCTTTAGCAAAACTAGAAAAGCCTCAAAAACACTCCATTTCAAAATTCATTCGATCCTACAACGATATCAAGTTCATTACGCAATAGGTTTTCAGAAAAACCTTTCGTAGCCCTCCGTCATTTCAGATAAGTAGTAGTTAGTATTCGTGCTGCGTTTGTTGGCCTTTGTCAAGGCGCAGTGTGCGGTAGCTAACTGGTGCTTATCTGCTTATGCATATGATGCAGATTGAGTTAGGGTAGTCGTGCGACCTTGTTGGCCTTTGTCAAGGGCCGTGCGGGTGGGTTTAATTCAATCAGGAAATGACGGGTTGAACTTGACTAGCATCCTATGGTTTGTTGGCCTTTGTCAAGGTCATAGGAGGTTAGGGGCAAAATATTATCGGGAATTTCAAGTGTTGAGATTTGCAATGAGATTGCATACCTTCTATGAGATAGTTGGATCCCGATACCCGCTGCGAGTAAGAGTTACTCCTGGGAGAGTTTTATACATTACAATTAGCCGATCAAGTAGGTGTCTAGAAAGGTGTTAACGAGGTTACGCCTCTGGGAAAACGAGGTTTACAGTAATTAGGTTCGTGCGAAAGCACGGGGGACCTCCCTCAAAGTACCGACACTGGCCTGGCTGAAAGATTGGCGAACTTGTAGTGTGTAATTAATCCCGGCTAGTCTTTCCTTTTAGGGTTTGAAGGAAGATTTGATAAAAAGCAGTGGGAGCCATCCTGATTAGATAAAATAATAACCAATCTATTCTTGACAGAGCGCACGCTGAGTGTTTTCTTCTCTCTCTCTCCAGGTAGCGACCATATCACGCCTTAATCAAGATAATAATACGGAATATTGACCGAACCCGCTTGTTATACTGAGCTGGGGAACGTTGGTCCCGCTCCAACTTATAATTGTTATAAGACAGAGCAGGAAATTAGGGAATACCAGATTTCCCGTGCCGCCCAAACGAAGAGAGTGCATGTTGATGCATCATCTTCGGGTGTGTTCATTATACAGAACTGTTTCTCAGTATCCTTTACGTCCTGGGTATGTGATACCAGACCAGGATCCCAGATATGTAATCTGTTATATAGGGCTACAGAAAGGTAGAGAACTGAGAACGGGTGATAAGTTTCATGAGACAGAAAACAGGGCAAGTGTTGCAGCCAAGTCTGTCGGTCACTGTCACCCTGTATTACCAATACATTGATTCTGAACGAATGTTGTTAGATACCGAACCTGATATACAAAATCATATCAGTCTCTTTATTGGTAAAGAAATGATAGAATTTTGTATTGTTGGATAATGTTTTGAACATTTCCTATATCAAAAGTTGATCGGATCAGGCACGTTATCTAAAAGCATTGATGTTCTAAATCAAACTACAGTTCTTGGTATATGGAACACACACAAGAGGAAGAGTTCAGAAATGAACGAATTCTTCTTGAGGCATTGTAGACTAGGTCAGATCAATGTGACCCGACTAGCTAGAGTTACATAAAGATGCATATTTAAATAAGTTTGAATTTACATCTTGTGAAACTCGCCAGTCATGTCACAAAGATAAGATGACCATAGCTCTGTTTATTGGAAACAGAGAAAGAGTTAGTGAACTCTTGGGATAATACATGTTGATGTATGTAGGTCCCCTGTCTACACATGCCAAGACCGGTTCTTTGTACTTCATTACATTCTCTGATAATCTCTCAAGATTCAGACATATGTTCCTGGTGAAACACAAGTCCGAACCTTTTTGAGATATTCATAGAATATAAGTTAGAAGTAGAGAACCAAAATGAGGGTATAAGTATTATGTCCTTTGATGTGATCAAGGAGGAGAATACTTGAGCACGGAAATCCTGGACTATTCTAAAGGAGAATGAGATTCTCTCTCAGCATTACTCCTCTGAATACACCATAGCACGATGGTATATCGGGGCGGAGCAAACACACCCTATATGATATGGTGTGCTCTATGATGAGTACTACTGAGTTACCTATTTCCTTTAGGGAGTTATGCACTTGAGAAGCTGCATACCTATTGAATAGGGTTCGAATCAAATCAGTCGCCTACCACTTCATATATGATATGGAAAGGGAAGAGCCCATATCTTAAGTTAGTTAAGATTTGGGATTGTCCGGCCTATGTCTAAAAGCAAAATCCGGACAAGCTCGAGGCAAGGACTGTAATGTACAACTGGAAAGGTTCCAGCTATGCAAACTACAGAAGATGATTTGATGGAACCAAAGGATTCAATAGTTACCAACGAACCTCGGCCTCTCCGCCGATCTAGTAGGGTTCCTCACCCACCTGAGAGATACTTCTGTTTCTCTATGACAGTGGGAGCGAGGATTGCATCATGAGATGATGACCCAACTAGCTTCGAGCAGGCCATCAGGAGTAAGACTCTGTAAGAATGGCTGGATGCTTATCGATCTGAGATGGAATCCTTATACACCAGCAAAGTATGGACTTTGGCTGCTATATCTGAAGGGTTAAATCCCCATCAGGAGCAAGTATATCTTGAGAAGATTACTTGGTGTAGATGGAAAAGTTGAGACTTTCAAAGCTAGACTTGTCAAAGGTTTTCTTCATTGACCAGGCGTGGATCATGATGAAACCTTTTCAAGGATCTATGCTTAAGTCCATCCAGATCCTACTTACCACGGCTACATACCATGACTATGATATCTGGTGGTTGGGTGTCTTGACTGCTTTTCTAAATGATGATTTAGAAGAGTGCGTCTGTAAGTACACAGCCAGAGGGCTTCGTAGACAGTGGGAGCAGCGGAAACGTGTGCAAGATGCTTTATAGGATAAAGCAGGCATCGCGGAGTTGGAACGTCTGTTTTGATGAAGCAGTCAAAGAGTTTGACATCATCAAAATGGTAGATGAACCTTGTATATACAAAAAGGTAGTAGGGAGTATGGTGACGATCCTCGTAGAGTACGTGGATGACATACTCTTGATAAGAAAGGAGTTTCCTATGCTACGCTCGATCAATCTCCGCTTATCACTATGATTCTCCATATAGGATCATATTGATACCTACTAACTCCTGGATTTTGGATCTATGAGATAGATCTAAATGGATGTTAGGATTCTCACTTATCGAAGTGAGTTGGTATCACATGATCCTGGGGAGAATCACTGGAAGGGTTCCAGGGTGATAAAGACGACTGAGTGTCAGTCGCAGGCATTGTCTTTACCCTCAGTAAAGGGACGGTATGTTGGAAGAGTTCCAAGCTAGATACCGTGACATACTAGACGATAAAGGCAGGATACATCGCTACTTAAGATGCTACCAAAGAGGCTGTTTGGGTGTATATTGGTTCATGAGATGAACTATGTTCCTACCATTGTGTGACAATGGAGTTGTGGCTTATGCCAAGGAACGCCCGTCCCATCAGTGATCCAGACTTATTCTAAGGCAGCATCGCCTGATCATGGAGATGGTTGATCTCCAGGGTGATCGAGGTTTGGAGAGTAGATTCTGAGGACAACACAGCGGATCCACTCACAAAGGCCTGTTCCCAGAGAGAGATTTTTATGGGATGGTTGAGTATGAGATACTGCAACCACTGCTACAGATGGCCCTAGTGCAAGTGGGAGATTGTTAGTTATATGTATGCCCTAGAGGCCATTACTATACATAGGATGTATATTGTAGTGGATGCTGGGACATATATAGGGAGGACTTTCTTGCTCGACATGATAGTATGCTATCTGGTTGAACTTTACCTTAACGTGTATGCTGATTGTCTCTCTGTTACATGTTGGTAAAGCCCTTAGGATCTGTACTTGACTACCTGGACTATGATGCGGATCATACTAGTGGGGACATGGTAGTCTATAAGTACATCCTTCAAAGTCCCTAGTCGAGGGTGTATCGAGACGGGGCATCGATATACCAGAGTAGACTAGCGTATACCTTCTCGACCCATACAGATGGGCGATGGATGATCCCATATCCATCGGTGTTTGACATCAGAGATGATATACGGGTGCTCAGTAGAGACTGGGTACACTGGACGGACTCGCCGAGAACTCCCAGATGGTATTATACCTCACGTCAGATGGCAGTTCTCTGGTGACACTGGTACAGAGTAGTCTGTTGACCCGAGATCGTCATAGAGTCTTGTGTGGTTCCCACTGTGCTTTGATTTCCATCTTACCACGTCCAAGAGGGCATGCAAAACGGTGGTTTTTGGGTACAGTCCCGAGTCACATGGAGGCAATGAGCGATAGGAGGGGATTCGTCTCTCCCGGTATATGGGGGTTGATGTTGCACTGTGTTCGATCGGCTATAACAGGAAGTCCCTGGCCAGGGCTGCTCAGAGAATTGCTGGTAAGTGTTACCAGTAGTTTCTCGACCCGTTATGAGCCTCATATCGACACGACTTATTGAGCTATTGGGGTCTGACGTTTACCACCCCTAGGCGAGATATGCGACATATCAGACGATCAGACCGGACTGTACGGTAGTGTTACTGGTCGGATTCACTGGAGTGTGAGCGGGCTTGCTCGTCGATCTTCAGATCGCTCAATACCCGGGTGGCCGTTACGTTTAGCAGACCGCTTGCGGCTTGTGGGTGTTTGATATGATCATCATCCGCTGCCGGCGTATTGACGAGTCTTTAGAGTCCTACACAGAGGTTTCCTGGCTCAAGCGAAACGAAATAGGAGCGCATATGAGATATGTGCGGGACCGAGAATAATGCGTGTATGTGATACCGTATTCTATTCTCGCGATAAATATATCGAATGGTTGTATGCGATATAACCTAGTTATCGATTCAAGCGTTGATTCGATAAGCCGATATATTAGATACCAGTCGGTTATGTGCGCATGACCGGATCATTGAATCAAATGTTGATTTAATGATTTAATGTATAATTATATATTTGATATATTACTTTGCATTAACTAGTATCGGTTCACTTTAGACGGATTTTCTCACTTGGTTCGTGCGCATTGCATATGCGATATGTTTTTGTGCACTTGTATGTATCATGTTTGATGATGCATGCTTTTTGGTTAAGTGTAAAGTATTAAACCTTGGTTAATGATATGGTTAGGGTTTATAATTTAGTTATTCATTTATCTTATTTAGTTATTCATTTATTTTTGATAAATGAATATAAGAATGAGAAAAGGGTGGTGGCTTCTTTTGTTGTTTTGTTAAAGCTTCATGAAGCTTTGACTTAGTCCACTATTCTTATCTCATCCTTAACCCTAACCATACCACTCAACCATGATTAATTCTCTACACTAAACCATGGTTCTAAGATGATAAGAATGTATTATTCTTTTCTTTTTAGAATTATCTTATGATAAGCTTTCTTCTTCTTCTTCCTTGACTTCAAGAAGAAAAGCTTTACCTCATCAATGGTGGATTGATGTTTTGAGTGAGAAATCCAATTCTAAAGTTAACCCACTTCCTATTTCTTCATCCTCTACCTCTTGCCAAGTAGTAGAGTGTGTTTCCTTCACAAGATTTTAGGGTTTGGTGAAGGAGGAGCTTGATTCATCGATGCCTCGACGTAGATCATCTTCGGCATGGACATCGACGACCTAGCTTGCCCATTCTCCGACAAAGCCGACTCTAGAGCCCGGACTTGATTTGGACAGCGGAGACGACCCCGTTGCGGAGCCGTGGAGGTGGAGGACCGGATCTACAAAGGTTGTATTTCCGTATTCTCAGTAGTTAACTGTTAACTAGTTCTTGTTCGCCTAGATTTCTAGTTATCGATCCGTAACTTAGGGTTTGTAGGCACTATAATTTTTGAAATTGCCATGGTTGATGGCTTGGGAGACCTCACTAGAGTGCCTAGGAACCCTGCACCATCACAGACTCGCTGTTACACATACAAGTCATTAGTAATTGCCATAACACTTATATAACTTGCCATTTCTCTTCGCATAGACTTTTGTGAACACACTTGCTAGAACACTTGCACAATTACTAATAATTATCATGAGCCATCATCACAGACTCGTATGCTACATGTACACATTATTAGCAACTGCCATAGACATTGCCATGTATATTCGCATTGTATTTATATCCATGCTAGTATCGTATACATTTTATCATGTTTCGTTACTTTGATATCATTGCTCTTTACATTCTTATATTTTAATTTCCACTAATGTAAAGTTAATTATGCGTTGTGGTTTTCATGAATTTGATGTTTTTCCTAAGATTTGAGAAACCGCGTGATACTGTTTCATAAAACTGGTTATATTTTCAAATTGTGGTTTACTCTTGAGTTGATGATTGTACATACACCATAGGTTTTCTATGAATTTATGGTTGTGTGATATTCGATACCTAGGTGGGTGAGAACTGGTTACGGATATATGACAAACCCGGTACGATACCGAGGGACAAGAAGTCCGCATAGAAAGGCAAGGAGCCTAGCGAGATTATTCGATGCTGGTGATAGTTTGGAATACTACGGATATCTAGAGGATACCGACCGGGGTCATATGATGATAATGATATGAGAGCCGGTTCGAGAAACCGTGCCTTATGAGGTTGAGATTTCGAGTGTCGATGATTGACATATGATTTGATGATATTTTATTGATGTGGATTTTTATTGTGCGCGATCTGTTATGATGCACTTACATTTTACTTATGCTATATACATGTTATCACACATCATGTTAGTTTTGTACTCTATGTTTATTAGATAGTTTGTCTATGCATACGATTTCTACCTTGTAATATTTTTGTATTCACAAGTTGGCAACTCATCCCGTTGTGTCTTAGTTTCTTGCAGGACCAACCTCTTGGATCAGTAACGGCTTCGTTGGCACCTATCCTTTTTGGGGCGTGATCGCTTTTGCTTTAAGTGGGCTGTGAAGTGATATCGTAACCGCCTCTTTTGTACTCTTTGTATCTAGTTATAACTCCATTTTCTACTTGTATATTCGTTTGAATTAGATTGAGTCGAGACTTAGATGTCTATTCTTTTGAGTCAATCTCGGGTAGAGTCGACTATAAGCTTTTATTTATGCATTTCTTTATATTTACTTGTGTTGTTCTTCGCCTTGGACGTCGTATATTCTTATATGGATTGAGTCTCCGCTGTGTGAACGTTGAGCTAGCTCCTATGTGGGGATACTTTTATATTTTATCATTGTTCAGGAATTTATTCAAAATTTACAAAAGAGGTGCTGCCGGATTTTTAAACGACAAATTTTTTTAAACAAACTTTACTTATTTTAAAAAAACAACAAATTTTTCAAAACAAGCTTTATTTCATTTTATAAATATTTTCTTAAAACTGCACCTCGATTTTCTTAAAAAGGATTTAGATTTCTTGGTTTTAGTATGCTTGGGTTATGTCGACGTCCAAGTGACGTCACGCGATTTAAGTGCCAGTCACATTCCATTTCCGGGTAGTGACAAACTTGGTATCAGAGCACTATATTTTGCCTTTGTCGAGTCTAGACTTAACCTTGCAGAACTTAGACTTGACTTTGGAGGTATTAGACCCCAACTTTCAATACATAAGTTGTCCTTGGTAGGTTTATGTTTAACCATATGGAGTCTAGGTTATGATCTTTCGAAATCTAGGTTTAATCTTGCAGAACTTAGACTTGACCTTGGGGGTCTTAGACTTGAACTTTCGTTATGTATGTTGTCTTTGGTATGAAGGAGTAGGTAGCTTAAGTAGAGTTATATAGCGTACGTATGTTCTACGGCATATTTACGATACAGTACTCTGCTTAAGTGACCTTAGGATGTATCCTGAAAATTCTTTATTCGATTGTACACATTCTTTCGTTCCATTTGCTATATTCTTACCAACTCTCGCTTCTTGTTCCAGTCACCATGTCGTCAAAGATTACGCGAGCTGAGTGGGTTGAAGCTAGAGATGAGATCAGGGATGGCTTGTCTGAGATGAGGACTGACCATGACGGTACTCCAGTGACATAGAAACATGTTGATCCTCATTCTCCTAGCAGGATTTCTAGGCTGGAGGTGAGCGTTCACGATCTGCACCAGATGGTCGAGTTATTGATTAAGACCAGCAGGACTAGAGGCCTGATATTGCACAGCCTACTATGGAACCCGTTGTGCAGCCTGCCGTTCAGAGGTCGGTTGTACCCTCTGTTGCTGGGACTATCGAGGTATCGCTTCCAGAGTTCATGAGACCAAAGCCTCCGATGTTTACTGGTATGGATGTAGCCAAGGATCCTTAGTCATTTGTCAAAAGTATGGCTAGGATATCCCATTCATTGAGATGCTTCGATACGAGATCAGTGGAGTTGGCCAGTTTTCATTATGAGGGTCTTGCTCAGACCTGGTGCGAGTCGATCGAGAAAGACTGAGTAGTGGGTGCTCCTCCTATAACTTAGGACAAATTCTTGAAAGTCTTTTTAGCCTGATTCCTTCCTCAGAGTGTCAGAGATTCTTGAGCTCATAATTTCGAGTCTTTGTGCAAGACTCCGGCCATGACCGTGGCTGAGTACGACCTTCAATTCATGTGGTTGTCTCGATATGCTCCTTATTTGGTTCCAACCGAAGAGATCCGGATCAAGAGATTCGTGCAAGGCCTCGATGAGCAACTGTCTTTCTCCATTAGTGACTGGTATTTCGATACTTATCCAGAGGCGATGGATGCAGCCACACTAATGGAGGAACTTCATACTGAGATTAGAGCTGTCCCAGAACCGAAGTGGGTTCTTTCTACTGTTCCAGCTTCTCGGCAGATCGGCAGAGGTGCTATAGGTAGAGGCCATGGCTGATTCTTTCCAGGACGTGGTGGTGGTAGAGGTTGGACCCAAGGCCAGTTGTATGGCTCATATCCAGAGGGTCAACAGTAGCCGCCAGGGTGTTACAATTGCGGAAAGCCAGGGCATATTGCCGGATATTGTACCGTGAGGCGTTCGGGTGGGACGATAGTTCCGCAGGCAGCTTTACTCTTACCACCTCCTCATCCTTTAGCATTGCCTCCCTCGCCTGTCGCTACTCCACACCGGGCAGTTGTTCAGAGAGGTCGTAGTCATGGTGATCGTGCTCCGAGAAGATGATGTGATTGAGGCAAAAGACACTAGAGAGCAGGTAGGGGTCAGGCTAGGGTTTTTGCCTTGACTCCTCAGGATCCGCAGGCATTGAATGCTGTTGTGACTGGTACCCTCTCAGTTTGTTCTTTTGATGCGCATATTTTGTCTGATCCCGGCTCCACGCATTCATACGTATCCACACACTTCATATCGAGATTGGGTAGAGATTCATCTTTGTTAAATCATCCTTTAGTTGTGGTTACTCCAGTGGGAGATTCTTTTATGGCACGGCACGTGTTCCGATCATGTTATGTTTAGATTAAGGGTATAGATTCTTCGGTTGATCTGATCCTTCTTGAAATGTTGAATTTCAATGTCCGTCTCGGCATGGATTAGTTAGTAACTTGTCATTTGTGTGTTGACTACTGTGAGAAGGCGGCCAGATTCTATTTTCCCAGTGAGCGTGTTTTGGTTGTTCAGGGGACCGTAGTGCTACCCATGACAATCTGATTTTTGCACTCGGTGCCAATCGGATTTTGAGAAAGGGATGTCATAGATTTCTAGCCTATGTTTGAGATATTAACACTATAGAAGTCGAGTTGGATCAAGTTCTGATTGTGCGGGAGTTTTCTGATGTGTATCATGATGAGCTACCAGGGTTGTCGCCGGAGCATGACATTGAGTTTTTCTTTGACTTACTCCCTAGTACAGGGCCTATTTCTATACCTCTATATTGGATGGCCCCGGCGGAGCTCAAGGAGCAGTTTCAAGAGTTGCTTGACAAAGGACTTGTCCATCCGAGCGTATCGCCTTGGGGAGCTCTTGTTCTGTTCGTAAAGAAGAAGGATGGTAGCATGATATTGTGTATCGATTACCGATAGCTGAATCGAGTTACGGTGTGGAATAGGTATCCTTTACCTCGGATCGACGACTTATTCGATCAGCTCCAGGGAGCAGGCTATTTCTCAAAGATAGATCTGCAATCAGGGTACCATCGGCTGAGGGAGAGGACATTTCGAAGACTACTTTTCGAACGCGCTATGGGAACTATAAGTTCTTGGTGATGTCGTTTGAGCTCACCAATGCCCCGGCAGCGTTCATGGATCTGATAAATCGGATCTTCAAGCCATTCCTCGACCAATTTATAATCGTGTTCATAGATGATATCTTGGTTTATGTCAAAAATCGGGAGGATCACGAGCAACACTTGAGAATTGCATTACAGACTTTGAGAGAGCACCAGCTTTTTTCCAAATTCTCAAAGTGCGCATTCTGGCTCGATAGTGTGGATTTCTTAGGTCACATTGTCATGAGGGGTGGGATGAGAGTTGATCTGAAGAAAATTGAGGCAGTAGAGCACTGGTCCAGACCTGTTTCAGTGATCGAGATTCTTAGTTTTATGGGTTTGGTGGGTTATTACCATTGTTTTGTGCGGGGTTTCTCTCGTGTTGTTGCACTATTGACCGGTCTGACTCATAAGGGAGTTCCTTTCCTTTGGATTGATGCCTGCTAGCAGATCTTCCAGCAGTTGAAGACTCGTCTGATGACTGCGCCAATTTTATCGTTACCTTCAGGATTGGGAGGTTTCATTATCTTTTGCGATGCTTCTTGAGTGGGTCTTGGTTGCGTATTGATGCAGCACGACAATGTTATCGCCTACGCTTCTCATCAGCTGAAGAAGCACGAGCAGAACTACCTAACTCATGATCTTGAGATGGCCGCGGTGGTCTTTACGCTAAAGATTTGAAGGCGGTACTTATACGGTGATTCATGCCAGATCTTTATGGATCACAAGAGTCTGAAATATATCTTTCAGCAACGAGATATGAACTTGAGGCATCGTTGTTGGATAGATCTTGTGAAGGATTACGATTGTGAGATTCTCTATCATCCGGGCAAGGCAAATGCTGTGGCCGATGATTTAAGTCGGAAGCCCGGGGGTAGTTTGTCTCATTTGGATGTAGTACAGTGGCAGTTGACTGCGAATTGGCATACCTTACGTGACAGTGGCATACAGTTTGAGTTCACATCCGTAGGAGGATAGCTAGCTTATGTTCGTGCTCATCCACTTTGCTCAATCGCATTAGGGAGGCACAGACTAGTGATGCTCGTTTATCCGAGGTTATGGAGCTAGTTTGGCAAGGGAAGGATTCTAAGTTCGTGATCAATAGCGAAGGAGTGTCACGGTTTGGGACTTGATTGTGTGTGCCCGACTCCGAGGAGCTGAGATGTGATGTCTTAGAAGAGGTACATTCGTCTTCTTACATCATACATTCAGGGTTTACCAAGATGTATCACAACTTGAGAGATGTGTACTGGTGGGAAGGAATGAGGAAGGATGTGTCTGATTTCGTTTCGAGATGCCTGACTTGTTAGTGAGTCAAGGTCGAGCATCAGAGGCCGGCAGGAAAGTTGGAACCCTTACCCGTTCCGGAGTAGAAGTGAGTGCAGATCTTCATGGATTTCGTCGTGGGTTTATCGAGGTCCAGTAAGGGGTATGACTCTATTTGGGTGATCGTGAATCGGTTAACGAAGGCGGTTCATTTCCTTCCAGTGAATACCACTTTTGGTTATGCACAGTACGCCCAGCTTTACATCGACGAGATTGTGACGTTGAATGTCGTTTCGACTTGTATCGTATCTGACCGAGGCATTCAGTTTACTAGCCGTCTTTGGCAGACGTTACAGGATGCCTTAGCTACCCGATTGAGTTTCAGTACTACTTTCTACCCCTAGACCATTGGTCAACCGGAGCGGACTATTCAAACTCTCGAAGATATACTCAGAGCCTGTGCGTTAGATTTGAGCGGCGTTTGGGATCGTCACTTGCCCTTGATCAAGTTCTCCTACAACAATAACTATCAGGAGAAGATTCAGATGTCACCTTTTGAGGTCTTATATGGGAGAAAGTGTTGGTCTCCGGTTTGTTGGACCAAGCGTAGTGAGAGCAGGCTCTTAGGGCCACAGTTGGTCTAGGAGACTATCGAGAAGATCCAGCTGATCCGTGATAGAATGAGGGCAACCCAGAGTAGGAAAAAGTCATATGCTGATCACCGTCGCCGCAAACTTGAGTTCGCAGTGGATGACCATGTTTTCTTCCGGATTTCTTCAATGAAGGGTGTGATGAGGTTTGGGAAGAAAGAGAAGCTCAGTCTCATATTTGTTGAACCCTTCGAGATTCTAAAAAGGGTCGGTGCTGTAGCGTATCGTTTGGCGCTCCTACCCAGTTTTCCAGATATACACCCGGTGTTTCATGTTTCCATATTTCGCAAGTATCTTCATGACCCTTCTCATGCGATCCAGCACCAAATGATCCAGCTGGAGCACAACTTGTCCTACACCGAGTAGCCGGTGGTTATTCTTGACCGGCAGGTGAAGAAGTTGCGGTCAAAGGTACAACACTCAGTAAAGGTTCTATGGCGGGGCTTGAAATGCGAAGAGATCGCCTGGGAGGCCGAGAGTGAGATACGGAAGAAGTTTCCTCATCTATTCGAAGGTATGAATGGTTAAATTTTAAATTCGGGGACCGAATTTATTTAAGGGGAGATATTATAACATTTCATAATTTAATTATGTTTATTTTAGAGTTCAAATAATGATATAATGAGTTTTATTAAAATAATAACATTTATCGAAGTGGGTTTTCATAAATTGGTAATAAAACATAACTAAGGTTATCTTTTTCTAATTAACATTTACTTTTGCATGGCAAGTATAATGCATTTTAATATTTTCTTTTTCTTTTTTTTCCTAAATGTAAAAATAAAATTAAAAGGAGAGAGAGGGGAGGCATGGCTAATTTAAATATTAGGAGAGAGGGGGAACATGGGCACCATCTTCATATCCATTTTCTTCCTCCCTTATTCTTCGAAATTCTCTCTCACTCTTTCTCAAATCCCCAATTCCAAAACTTAGCTCTCTCTCATTCTCATCCTCCAAGCCATGGCAACCCTCAAGCCTTAGTTTTCTCTATGCAAGCAAACCTCCTCTCTCTAGCTTGATCATCTTGAAGTTCTCATCTACCTCTTTAAATCTTCTTTAAAGCTTGAATCTTCTTTTCTATTCTATTTAAAAGGTAAAAATCCCAGATTTAATAAGTTTTTAATATTGCGATGAAAAACCATAGCTCCGACCTAAAAACAATGTTTCTATGATTTAAAATCTTACAAATATAGGTTTTTAAACGATTACTTGTAGTCGTAAGGTGTTAGTGTGGTTTTCTTGCTTTTTACAACTCGTTTCGGATAGTAAAGGATAGTTTTATGCAAAGTTTTAGTTTTAAAGTGTTTTCAAAATTCCAGATTTTCAAACAACAGTTTTTTCTTCAGACGTCCGAGCTCAGAGCTTCAGACGTCTACGCGTTCTCTGTATGAGCTCGGGATGATTTTCAAACGTCTGATCTTAGAGCATCCGACGTCTGATCGTTCTCTAGATTTTCTCGTATTTTGGTCAAACGTCTGTAAACCCTTCATTAGACGTCCACCCATTCTCTGGAGTCTCAATGTTTTGTGGTCAGGCGTCTGAACATTGTTCTTCAGACGTCTGAAGTTCATTTTATCTGCCGTTTTGCTTTTCTACTTGATGTTTTGCTCTCTACACTTCTCGACCAATCTCTACTTTAGTATACATCGATTTAGGGAGCAATCCTAAGTGGTTTAGGGGTTTTTACTATAGGGTTAAGCTAGGTACACGTTTTGTTATATTAGTAGCTTCAATATCGATATTTATATTGCAGCTCTACGTGTATAGGATCGACTGCGGAGACTTCTGAGTCGATGAGGAAGGGCAAGGCGGTCGTAGACTTCGATTAGCTCGAGCAGCATTTCGGTGAGTAGATTTAACATCTACAAGTGGGAAAATCGGGTAGATGGCGTATAACACCCCAACAATTAAATTCTGATGAACAGTTCTTATTTATCATAATTCATGTCTCATATACTTGGTTTATAATGCCATGTTTAATTTCCCTTGCTATACTTGTGCGGACATACTTATTAGAACACTTGCACAATTACTAACGATTACCATGAAGCACCATCACAGACTCGCATGTTACACGTACACGTCATTAGTAATTGCCATGACACATATAGAACTTGTCATATCTCTTTGGGTAGACTTTTGTGAACACACTTGTAAAACACTTGCACAATTACTAATTATTATCATGAGGTACCATCACCGACTCGTATGCTATACATACACATCATTAGTAACTTCCATGATACGTATAGACATTGCCACGTATATTCACGTTGTATTTACATCCATGCTAGCATCGTATACATTTTATCATGTTCCGTTATTTTGATATCATTACTCCGTACATTTTTGTATTTTAATTTCCACTAATGTAAAGTTAATTATGCATTATGGTTTTTATGAACTTGATATTTTTTCTGAGATTTGAGAAACCGTGTGATACTATTTCATAAAACTTGGTTATGTTTTCAAATTGCGGTTTACTCTTGAGTCGATGATTGTACGCCCACCATGAGTTTTCTATGAATTTATGGATATGTGATATCCGATATCTAGGTGGGGGAGAACTGGTTATGGATATATAGCGGACCTGGTATGATAACGAGGGGTAGGAAGTCCGCATAGATAGGCGGGGAACCTAGCGAGATTATTCGATACCGGTGATAGTTTGGAACATGGAGGATATCCGGAGGATACCGACCGGGGTCATATGATGACAATGATATGAGGGCTGGTCCGAGAGATCGCACCTTATGAGATTGAGATTTCGAGTGTCGATGATTGACACATGATTTGATGATGTATTATTGATGTGGATTTCTATTGTGCATGATCAGTTATGATACGCTTACATTTTACTTATGCTATATACCTGTTATCACGCATCATGTTAATATTGTACTCTATATTTATTAGGTAGTTCGTCTATACATATGATTTCTGTAGGGTTCCTAGGCACTCCCAAGAAGTCTCCCAAGCCATCAAACATGGCATTTTCAAAAAATATGGTGCCTACAAACCCTAAACTACGGATCGATAACTAGATGTCTAGGCGAAAAAGAACTAGTTAACACTTAACTATTGGGAATACGGAAATACAACCTTTGTAGATCCGGTGCTCCACCTCCATAGCTCCGCAACGAAGTCGTCTCCGCTGTCCAAAACAAATCCGGGCTCTAGAGTCGGCTTCGTCGGAGAAAAAGTGAGCTAGGTCGTCGATGTCCATGCCGAAGATGATCTACGTCGAAGCATCGCAAGATCAAGCTCCACCTTCACCAAACCATGATGACTTGTGAAGGAAACAC
This sequence comes from Agapanthus africanus, assembly GCA_030015575.1. NCBI lineage: Eukaryota > Viridiplantae > Streptophyta > Magnoliopsida > Asparagales > Amaryllidaceae > Agapanthus > Agapanthus africanus. The sequence continues at coordinate 87,510,675 of JASDDO010000028.1, read as the reverse complement.
ACTCTACTACTTGGCAAGAGGTAGAGGATGAAGAAATAGGAAGTGGGTAGACTTTAGTTTTGGATTTCTCACTCTTTTCCAACAATCACCATTGATGGACTTCAAGCTTCTTCACTTGAAGCAAGGAAGAAGAAGAAGAAATATTATGATAAGTTAATCAAAAAAGAATAAGTAAATCAATACTTATCATATCTTCAACCTTAGTTAAGTGTAGAGAAAAGACCATGGTTAATGGAATGGTTAGGGTTAAGGATAAGAACAAAATGGTCACTAGGTCAAAGTCTTCAAGAAGCTTCAATATGAAACAAAAATAGCCACCATTTTCTTCTTATGCCTTTTCTAATTATTTCCAAAATAAATAAATAGATAAATAAATAAGAAAAGAAAATAAAACCCTAATCATATAAATAACCATGGTTTATTCTTAACATACACTTAAACAATCATGGATCATCAAACATGATACAAGCAAATGTACAAATGTATATCACATATACAATGTGCACATTACAAGTGAGAAAATCCATATAAAGTGAACCAATACTAGTTAACGCAAAGTAATATATCAAATATATAATTATGCATTAAATCATTAAATCAACACTTGATTCAATGACCCGGTCATGTCGCACACAACCGACTAGTATATAATGTATCGGCTTATCAAATCAACGCTTGAATTGATAACTAGGTTATATCGCATACAACCATTCGATACTTTCATCGCGAGAATGGAATACGGTATCACATACTCGCATTATTCTCGGTCCCGCACATATCTCATATGCGCTCCTATTTCGTTTCGCTTGAGCCAGGAAACCTCTGTGTAGGACTCTAAAGACTCGTCAATACGCCGGCAGCAGATGATGATCATATCAAGCACCCACAAGCCGCAAGCGGTCTGCTAAACGTAACGGCCACCCGGGTATTGAGCGATCTGAAGATCGACGAGTAAGCCCGCTCACACTCCAGTGAATCCGACCAGTAACACTACCGTACAGTCCGGTCTGATCGTCTGATATGTCGCATATCTCGCCTAGGGGTGGTAGACGTCAGACCCCAATAGCTCAATAAGTCGTGTCGATATGAGGTCTATAACTGTTCGAGAAACTACTGGTAACACTTACCAGTAAATCTCAGCAACCCTGGCCAGGGATTTCCTGTTATAGCCAATCGAACACAGCGCAACATCAACCCCCTATACCGGGAGAGACGAATCCCCTCCTATCGCTCATTGCCTTCATGTGACTCGGGACTGTACCCAAAAACCACCGTTTTGCACGCCCTCTTGGACGTGGTAAGATGGAAATCAAAGCACAGTGGGAACCACACAAGACTCTATGACGATCTCGGGTCAACAGACTACTCTGTACCAGTGTCACCAGAGAACTGCCATCTGACGTGAGGTATAATACCATCTGGGAGTTCTCGGCGAGTCCGTCCAGTGTACCCAGTCTCTACTGAGCACCCGTATATCATCTCTGATGTCAAACACCGATGGATATGGGATCATCCATCGCCCATCTGTATGGGTCGAGAAGGTACACGCTAGTCTAATCTGGTATATCGATGCCCCGTCTCGATACACCCACGACTAGGGACTTTGAAGGATGTACTTATGGACTACCATGTCCCCACTAGTATGATCCGCATCATAGTCCAGGTAGTCAAGTACAGATCCTAAGGGCTTTACCAACATGTAACAGAGAGACAATCAGCATACACGTTAAGGTAAAGGGTAACCAGATAGCATACTATCATGTCGAGCAAGAAAGTCCTCCCTATATATGTCCCAGCATCCACTACAATATACATCCTATGTACAGTAATGGCCTCTAGGGCATACATATAACTAACAATTTCTATCTTGTAATGTCTTTCTACTCATAAGTTGGCAGCTCATCCCCATTGTGTCATAACTTCTTACTGAACCGACCGCTTGGATTAGTAGCGCTTTCGTTGGCACCTATTCTTTTTGGGGCGTGATCGCTTTTGCTTTAGGTGGATTATGAAGTGATATCGTATGTCACACCCCGTTTCTCAAGATACGGGAGCAGAGACGTGATGAGGCCCGCAACGTAACTATACCGAGAAAATACTCTACCCGATACAGTTACGCTAAGCGTTTAGTAATGCAGGAATACACAAAAGCAAATAAATGAAAGTAACTTTATTCATTAACCAAAATTTATTACAAACGAGATCAACAAGGTTTGTTATATCAATAAAGAAAGCCCAAAATAGGTGGGGCGATACAAAAGAAACGAAAAGACGACTAATCAAGTAAACCTAAGTAACTAAAACTCTGTTGGGAAATGGCCGGGGTCCCCTGCTGAAGCTTCCATATCAATCGTACCGTCCGTGTTATCTTCTCCTAGCCTTAACGGACATTTCGGGGAAAAAAGAGAGAGAGAAAATGTCCGTCGGCGAGATAAACTCGAGTAGGATTCTCAAGAGGGTAATGTGCAAAAAGGTGAAATGTGTATATGAACTAGAGCTACAATGTGTAGGCAAAAAGGTAGATAAAACTAGTGTTGCAATTTACATGAGTCATAAAGTAGGTAAGGTGTCAATAATATGAGTTAATTAGAACATTAAGTGTAGTGTTGTGGCATGCAAGTTTATTCAAACATATCGTGTTATTTAAGATGTTTTGCAATATTTTGGTTTAAGAGTTCAAGTAACGAAAGAGAGTTTCGTGTATCGGAGAGTATTCCGTTTATGTCTGGAATCACGGAAACATAGTCATTAAACAGTTGGCATTCTGTATATGCCCGGAATTACGGAGATACGGTCATTAAACAATGAGTATTTCGTATATGCCCGGAATCACGGAGACACGGTCATTGAACATGATAAGAGAACTCCCGAGACACATCGTATAGCGGTACACGCATTTCGGAAGTATTCCGTTTATGCCCGGAATCACAGAAACATGAATATCATTCCTTCTATGCTTGGGATCATGGAAACGCGGTCATTGAACACGATCATTAAATATGGCCATTGAACAAGATCATTAAACACGATCATTAAACATGATAAATTAACAGGTCAATATGAATTTATTCCCGATACACGCGATCTCGATTTTCTTCTACGAACTATCTTAATTTTTGTTTAAGTTGAGTCATCATTTTATTAATTAACACACAAAGCTAAGAGGACATGGGAAACATGTTCTCTTTCCAAAACGGGCCATTCCTCATTTATCCCATGTCTAGCATCCATGCGTTAACGCATAACCATTAAGGTAAAACAAGTTATGATAGGTTCAAGTCAAGGTTGTTTATATAAACCACGTCATAAGTAATGGGGTTTCACAAAGTCCAGTTAAAAAGAAAGGTATAAGATATTTATTTGCAAAACAGGGTATTCGGGAAAGTCGGGATACTTTTATGCACAAAGGGTTTTGTAAAAATTCAAGGTATTTTAGTGTAACACAGGGTTTAGGAAAGTTTGGGGTATTTTAATGCAATTACGGGTTTTCGAAACTTCAAGATATTTTAGTGATGCCTTATCTCCGACTCCCCGAGGCTCAAGAGATAACGGGTTTTTGAACTTCATGGTATTTATTTATAAACATAATTTAGGGGTGCTTATGGCATTTTAGTGAAAATATGACTTGGGAAAACCCATGATATTTTAGCATAAATATTATTTTGGGAAAACTCATGGTATTTTAGTGTAATTATAATTTAGGAATAACCTATTGTATTTTAGCGTAAATATAATTTGGGAAACCCCATGATATTTTAGTATAGTTAAAAATTAACTAAATTACATAACTAACACGTAAAATTTGGTCATGTGTCGTGGTAGGTCGTTACCACGACACCTAAGATGCTAAATTAAAATTAATATCTAATTTAATTCTTAAACATGCAATATATTAAAACTAATTAAACTACTAAATAATTAAAGAACACTAGGGAGTTTTCTACAAAAAACTACACTACTCATAATCTACCAAATTTTCTAATTTAATTATTAAATATACAAAAAAAATATAATAATTTACAAGAAAAACATCAAGAGGAGAGAGACGAATCCTACCTCTTGAAGAATATTGGAAAAGGCAACCACAATGTCCTCGAGCTCTTTCTTCCTCCTCAAAATTTATAATTTTTTAGAGCTCATAACCACCACCCTTACGAAGAGCGTCGAAAGACGATTGCGTGAAAATTTTCATGGATTTTTTTGAGCTTCTGAGTTGTGAGAAAAGGGATGAGAATGGACTCTATTTATAGGTTTTTTTTCCAACAAACAAATCCCAAAAATCAAAACAATAAAAAATAGTCAAAACAACCATATCCAATATAAAAAAAATAAAATAAAATAAAGAATGAATTTTATTTTCATTATAATATTGCTTCTAACTTATCAAAAATATATTATAATATACTGTTACAAAAATATTCTATATCTAATTGTCTAACCATATACTAACTGAATCTATGTAAAAAATACAATCCCAAATAGTAAAAACAAGTATACATAAATTAAAATAACATAACTATAATATATCTTGATAAACATTATTGATGAAAATAATTATAACCGTTAAAACAATCTATTATTTATAATAATATGATATTATATTTGATAAATTGATTATTAACATAAATACTTAAAATTACCAGAAAATTATAGAAAAGTTCCATAAAAATCTATTTTAATATTTTATTCATTTTGCAAAAATTTGGTTTATAAATATTTATATTTCATATTATTAAAATATTCCATAAAACTTTTTCCTTTTCTAAAACTACAAATTAATTACTTAAAAATTCTTTAAAAATTTATATTACATAGTTTTAAATATAAAAGAATTATTTTAAATCATTTTCTACTAGAATGAAGTCTTAAGAAAAATTATTTTGACATTCAGAAAATCATAAAAAGTTTTTATTTACGTATAGAAAAATTATAGGCGTTACATCGTAAATGCCTATTTTGTACTCTTCGTATCTAGTTATAACTCTATCTACCACTTGTATATTCGTTTGATTTAGATTGAGTTGAGACTTAGTTGTTTATTCTTTTGGGTCGGACTCGGGTAGAGTTGGCTATAAACTTTTATTTATGCATTTCTTTATATTTGCCTGTGTTCTTCGCCTTGGGCGTCGTATACTCTTGTATGGATTGTGTCTCCACTATGTTGGCATCAACCCAACTCCAGTGTAAAGATACTTTTATATTTTATCATTATTCATGAATTTATTCAAAATTTACGAAGGAGGTGCTACCGGATTTTTAAACGACAAATATTTTCCAAACCTTTTTAAACAAAATTTACTTATTTTTTTTAAAAAAACAAAAAATCTTTCAAAACAAGATTTATTTCATTTTATAAATCTTTTCTTAAAACTGCATCTCAATTTTATTAAAAAGGGTTTAGATTTATGGGCTTTGGCTTATTTGGGCCGCGTCTACGTCCAACTGACGTCACGCGATTTAAGTGCTGGTCATGTTGCATTTCCGGATCGTGACATGAACTAAGGAAGGAAAAAAATATGAATTGAAAAGAGTTCGGGGGAAAGTGGAAAAGGAGAACTACGAGGTATTTAAATGAAAGGCTTAATTTCATTAAACCCCATCTAATTTTTCCTAAATCACTAAATACTCCCCTATACTATTAAATGAGAAGATAACTACCATATTTAACGGTGTTACAGTAACACCATTAAAAAATCTCCAAAATGACTATAACACCCTAGTGCATGAATACTATGTCTTATTTGGGGTATTTCAAATCTTGCGAAAACTTCTCGTTTATTATTGTTTTTGAGTGCAGATAATGCATTCAATATCTATGGTTAGTATCCGACCCGACCCACATACTTGAAACCCATTATGGTTCAAAATTACGTCATATATTTGCTAGTATAGAGAATCCATACACATCTAGATTCCATATACATGCATAATATATTTTGTGTATACATATCTTTTAAATAATACAAATTATAACCAAATAATATATTTTAATATCTAGCATGATATGTTATCATACCTTATATTATACGGTTGCATACATATATCATGTTCATGTCCAGATTGATAAAATAGACTCGTTTGGATCGCTACGTGTATTTATGTAAATCCGTACTTGGAGGTATGCATTTTTACTGACCGGACATCGCATTATGGTTTTAACTTTTACGTATATTATCCATATTTTAAAATTAGATATTTAGAAAAACCCGAATAATATTCGGAGTATTTTGATATTAGCTGTATAATCTAAATATATATATATATTATAATATTTTTTATACATTAACAACTCATATTATATATATATATATCCTATATTCTATTCTCTCTCTTTAGCTGCTGTGTCTCTCTCTCTACTTATATAATTTTAATAACCTAATAATATATAAAAAACAACTCTTTCTCTCTCTTTTATTTCTTATTTCTTCTTCTGCCTCGCCGCGAAAACCCAACCCTAGCCTTACGCCTCACCTCATCGCTGACCCCAACCTCATCACCTCACCACCCTCGTCTCCTCGCCCTTATCATCACCACCTCTACCATCTCGTCTCCTTCTTCTCCATCCCCGAGAACCCACAACCCCCGACAACGCCAACCTAAGAACCCTGACGCCGCTCTCTCACCGCCGATTTCCTTACCTCGTCGTCACCCTCATCATAAACTCCACCACCTCCTCTTCCTTTTCCCCTCTTCATCCCCGAGCCTTGCAACTCCAGACCCCAACGATGACCCGCTGCATCTACGACAAACCCATACAGCGTCTCGAGAAACCCCTCATCGTCGTCACTACCTCGTCGTCGTCACCGCCGTCTCCTCCTCACCTCCCTCTCCGATCCTCGACACTACAAACCACCACCACCCCCCTCAGCAACCCCGACGACCACAACAACCACTCCCTCTGCCCCTCGTCGTCGACGGCAACCCACCATCATCGCCTCGTCTTTGTCCTCGCATCCTCAGGACTCAAACACCAGCAGCCACACCCCCATTCTTCTTCTTCTTCTTCTTCTTTCTTGCTTTCTTAGTTTTCCTGTCCATCTCGCTGGAGTCGCATGCGCCGCCGACGATCCGGGTGACCCAGTCGTCGTCATCCAGCCTAGTCACCAAGTCACATCATTGTTCAGCTAGGTCCAATCCTGCACACGTGTGTTGCATCGTGACGTTATTCCGACATTGGACGTAGCATCCGTATTCCGTTGTGAGATCCGATCAAGCAAGTTTAACTTGCAACATGCTATGTTACTATATCAATATCTATATGAATAAAAATAATACATTTGTTTTGTTATGCAGCAAATGTTATAAATTTACAGTTTTACGATATCCGTTCGTATCCGTACTGATAATAGCATATCTAATTGCATGCCTGAACATCATGACATCCCTACACTACTATATTAGTACAACATGCTACCTAGTTTGCATCATACTTGGTAATGGATATATAATGGTTATTAAAAATAGATACATATGCATCCTGGTATCTGTTTTGTTTACTGTGTTCCGATATCGATTACAGTTTCACATTTGGCATCTATTTGGTTAATATACATCACATGACATGTTCACGACACACTACCTGACTTGTTACTTGGATCGTGTTACTAATGCCGACAATCCTGACTTGTTGTCCCGATGGACGTAACTTGTTGTCTACATAGACAAAACCTATAGCTGCTTGATCTTGTGTTGGCATTAGATTCATATCATCAATACCTGACTTGAACACATAACATTGGGGGAAAGGGGAAATTAATAATGAAACCTGACTTGTAACTCAACAATTCGATACTTATACTGATCCGTTTTTACGGGCTCGGCCATCCCTGGAATGATGCTGCTGACATCATTCGTCTGTACATGTTACTTGTTTACTGCTTAGCGGCATGTCTCGGATTCAGCCCGAGAGTCTTGACCGTGGTCTCGGGTACGCACGGGATACTATTGAGTTATATCGACGATTCCATTAAATTGATTTCAAAGACTTTTAGAATAGATAACCAAGAAGCACAGTTTTAGAATACACATCACACACCCATACATACACATACCTCACTGTTTCATATCTGTGTTATTCATTTATATTCATATTTACTTATATCGTTATATCCTGGTTATCACTGTTATTTTGATATTATGACGCACTGAAGTCTGGGTTTTGCATGGCCTAGTTTCTTTACCTTTATCGCAGGCAGATCAAGAGTACTTTAACCATCAAACCGAGCGATGAGGAATTGAACGTGTATTAGAGATGTTTAGTTTAGTTTATTTCCGCAGTTTTATTTCTCGATGTGAGCCCATATTAGGACATGTTCAGATGTTGTTTATTGGAGCTTGATTTGTTTCCGCTTATGCATTTTTCTGATTTTATTTACTGTGGCAAATGGGCATGTACTAGATAGATTATATATTTTACTGTTCTTGATATCCTATAGACAGCCATAATGTGACTGTGGAGGGATGATTCCTAACCACAGGTAGTATGGTTGGCTTTGTCACGTGCCGTAGTTACGTATTTTAGGAAGCAGAGCGTGACAATGACCTCTACCATCACTATCATCATCTTCTTCCTTCTCCTTCAATCCACAACCATCATCTTCCTCCAGATCCTCACCACCATTACCACCACTTTCTTCCTTCTCCAAATCTCTTCTTCTTCCTCTTTCACCAAATTCCTACCACCACCATCTTCCTCTCCTGAATCCTCACCACCATCCTCCTCCTCCAAATACACACTTCCTTATCCAAATAACCACCACTACCACTTTCCTCCTCCAAATCCTATTTTTCTCTCCAAATCCCTATTATCACCTTATTCTTCTAAATACCCACCACCACCACCACCATCTTCCTTCAAACCACCACCACTACCTTCATCTAAATCCTTATCAGGACAATGCGAGGACAATGTCTCCAGGACAATGCGTAAGTGCTCGGCCTGCTCTTTTCGATTCTTTGAATACATTAGGATGTCATCGATGAAAATAATAAAAAATCTATCTAAGTACTCTATGAAAACTTGGTTCATCGGGTTCATAAAAATGGCAGGTGCATTGGTTACTCCAAATGGCATTACGAGATATTTATAATAGCCATAACGAGTCCTAAATGCCGTCTTCGAAATGCCGGACTCCTTGACCTTCACCTGATAATAACCTGAGCGAAGATCTAACTTTGAGAAGACACAAGATCTACTTAACTTATTGAAAAGGTTATCGATGCAAGGTAGCGGATACTTGTTCTTAATCGTTACTTTGTTCAGTGCTCGATAATCCACGCACATCCGGTAAGTTCTTTCCTTCTTCTTCACCAGTAACACCGGTGATCCCCAACTTGAAGTACTAGGTCTGATCCAACCTTTCTACAGGAGCTCGTCCAATTGGATACGAATTTCTTTCAATCCTTCCGGACTTAGTCGATATGAAGTTTTGATTACAGATTGTGCACCAAGTTGTAAATCAATACTGAATTCAAGAGCTCGATCGAGAGGCAAACCTGATATGTCTTCAGAGAAAATATTCTCGAACTCTCGAACTACTTCAGGCGTTTCTTCTTCATCTGGTAAGGAGAACACTTCTGCATTCTTCGGTCTAGTACGGTAGCTTCCTGGCTTCAAGGTCATGTCTCCACTTTTGAAATAGAAGACCGGGTGATCTGGAATCTCAAATTCTACCCTCCTTTGACGGCAGTCAATGGTAGCATAAAATACTCCTAGCCAATCCATTCCCAACACAATATCGAAATTTGGTATGTCCAGTACTTTGAAATTTGCGTATAATTCTCTGCCGCAAACTACAACTGGGCACTGATCATATCCAAAAATTGCCTTCAAGACTCCATTCCCGAAATTGACATTCTAACTTAAAATGAGTGGCTTAACGGGAATCGCGTGAGTTCTCAAGAATCGTTGTGATTGAAGCAATTTGAAGCTCCAGTGTCAAAAAGCGCGAGTGCAGGAAGGGTGGCTACTAGTATAGTATCTAAGTTGTGTGAGCTTTGTGTTTAGATATAGAAAAGATAACGATGTACTAGTATCGAAGGTTGAAAGGATGAAAAGGATTTACCGGTGATGACTTGTCTTGTGGCTTCGGCCTCTTCGACCGTCATTTTAAAACCCCGACGTCTCGGTACATTCCTCCTCGCCGGAGGCACATTCCTCTGTCCTTGAGGCACGTTTCTCTGTGCCTGATAGAATTGATGCTGAAGCTGTGCAGGTGGTGTTGGTGCAGGAAGAGTTAGGTGGGGTGCAGGTGCCTGAATAGTTGGCCTCTGTGGAGCTGGCATTGTGGGTCTAGATGCTAGTGTTGTGTTACCTCAATATGAGCATGCTCCTATAGCGTGAGTGGATGCACCATTAATCAAACACAGGCCATTTGCATACCTGCATTCCTTCGCCAAGTGTCCAGTTCTCTTGCAATAGAAACCGAAATCTGGAGTGGACCGGTTAAACGATCCTCCTGGCCTCTTGGGGTGCAAAAGTCGGCCTGGAAGAGGCTCCTCCTGTCATCTGAGTAGCAGGGCGTTTGATTTCGTCTGCTCGCGGCTTACTCTTCTTCTTAACCACAGCTTCATAAAGGCGCGCTACCTTCAGGGCGAGAGCGAGTTCATGAGTTGGATAGTCGTCTGTGGCTAATGCCGCTTGAATCTCTGGGTCTAAGCCTTGTTGGAATCGTTTAGCCCGAATCTCATCGGTCAGGATCAGGTGTGCCGCGAACCTGATAAGATGTCGATTTTAGAACAGTGATGTGTTTTATGGAACAGAAATTTGAGACGAATGCTTTACCTGCTAAGGATGATGAATTCGACATCATATTCATCCACGGATTTTACCCACATAGAGCCTTATTGCAGATGGATGAACTTTTGTTCCATCTCAAAACGGACGGTATCGGGGAAAAATTTCGCATCGAACAGATTGTGGAACTTCTTCCACTCTATTGGTTGTGTAGGATAGTTTTCCTCAGCTTTCCACCAGACTCTTGCGTTATCCGTGAGCTGGAGCTTTACCACACGAACCCAAGCTACGTCTGGTACCTGCGCTACTGGAAGGTCATTCTCGATTCTTTGGGCCCATTCTTCAGCCTCAAGAGGACTCTCTTTCCCTGAGAAGTTCTTGGGATGCAACGCCCGAAATTGCTTTACTCCAGATACTTCGGTTTTAGGACGGTTCATAAGAATAGCAATCTGCTACTGCTGGCTCTCTAGAAGGCTTTTGATAGCTCCTAAAAACGCAGTCTGTTCATTGATCGGAGCAGCAACGGTAGGGAGAGGTGGAAACGTAGGCGGTGGTGTGTTGCCATTGACGTTGGTGCTAGTGTTATTTGGAGAATCCATCATCTTGATAGAAAAGAAAAGGTTAGGATATATTCATGAAGTTCGAAAATGCATGGAATGTATAGTTGCTGATTTTTATAATTCTTGTGATATATTGCTTAAGAATTCATGCAGAACTGACCTGCATGGGTCACCAACAAAACCTGTCATGCCCCGATTCCCATCGAAGTTATAGATCCCTCCTTGGTAGAAGTAATTCTTTCTTGCAAAGTACCTAGACGGAAACGGTGATATGGCAAACCCGTAACGTATTTTCTATGAAAATACATTAAGCGTAATTAATCAATATAACAATGTGCAAGAATAACAAGAGTAATAAAATAAAATAACAACTTTATTTACATTCAAATTTACATACAACTGTTTGTAATAAAAAGATACAATGATAAAGCAAATGCCTAAACAATGGCATGCTGGAAATAAGTACAAGCAGGAGCTAAAAATCAGGTTGAGAAGCAAACTGGTCCAAGTCCTCCGGACCCGGCACTATCTCCTCCGAATCTAATCCTCCTGATGAACATTCCAAAAAAAGAAATAGAGAGTAATGTCGTCAGCGAACTAGCGCTCGGTAAGTCTACATAGGAGTTAAAGAAGATGATATATAAAGTGAAAAGAAACCAAGTAAAAGTGAACATGCAAGATTATATATGAGAATATCTAAGCATGTTTTTGTACATGTATAAGATAGTTATTTTAATGTGATTATTTGTAGTTTGATAAATAAGGAATTCATGTATATAAGAGGAGTCCATCTTACCCCGTGGACTATGCTAACATATAGTATAAGGCCCGTCATAACCTACGGGACAACGACACGTGAATTTATATAGGTATCTTTTAAGTGACCTCTCGTGCCATGAGATACGTTCCGTACCATTCTGCCCCTTTATCCTCACGTATTGCAGTGTATAGTTCAAGTTAACAGGTCTTGGCCGAATCCATGAATATAAAAATGTACAGGTTCATGTTAAAGGTGTAATCATGTATTCAGCTATTCATGTCAAGTTATATCCATGGTTCGGGCAAGTTGAGTCAAGTGTTCAAGTTCAAATTTGATATTTGAATTCGAGTGTTCAAGTTCATGATCAAGTATTTAAGTTTGTTGTTGATTTTGGATTCTGGTTTGAATTTGGATTCAGGATGGAGTCAGTATCTTATAAAAGGATTTAGCTCTTGAATTTCTTAAGTTCGGGGTAATTGGACAACTGTTGCACATGGACGGCGGTATTTGTGTCCTTTTCCAATTCAATTGCAATTTGATAACTCCGTTAATTTGTCTAACTTGATTAGGCAAGTACTCACTTTCTCCGGCTCCCTATAACTCAAGAGAAATGATACCGTTTAAATCTATAGTAATCTAAAGTTCTTAAATATTTATTATTGTTGTTTATATTGTGTTTGTATTGTTTGCATTGCTCAAGGGTTTTTTTTGAAAAATACTTTAATATTATTTAAAAATAAATTTCGAGGGTGATTATATTATTTAAAGTTTTTGTAGACATGTATTTTAATTTTAGTGGTATTTTAATGATAAAACCTAGTTTTTAAAAGTTTATGGTAATTTTATGAAAACTACTGCTTTTGAAAATTGGTGGTATTTTATTAAAATTTAAATCTTTCATTTTAAAAGATAATTTTCACAATTTGTTTTTGTTGAAAATACGGTTTTATAATTTTATATAATTTTCCAAAGTTTTAATTTTTGTTTAAGAAAAGTCGTATTCTTTTGGATCGTATTTTTATTCCTTTCGAGACCGAATACTTCGTGAGAAGTTCTGTATCTCACTCTGCTATCTCAAGAACGTGTGATAACTCGCACCATCCTTAGATGGGTTCTCCTAAAAGGGTTGTAGAGACGCAATTGTAAAGGATTTTAAAAATAACAATTAAAAACATATTTTTATAAAGTGATGGTATTTTATTGAAACTTGTTTTATTTAGTTGAAAAATTCTAACCAAAATATTGTGCTATGAATCAAAAGTGTGCGTGTGGGGTAGGTCGTTATGCCGTGAATATTCTAGAGATATGTATGGCTAATTATCGATAAATGGTTATAGTTATGTTCATGGTATTTATGTGAAAAGTTTGTTATATAATCATTTCACATGGAATTTAAATTGCATAAAAAGGTAAACAAAGAGAATAACATTTTAAAGTTATGTTACGTATCGGTGTGACTTAAAATGTGAATTAAAATATTGAAAATAAATATTATCGGAGTTAACTCTAATTTTTGTCGATATCGTTTTAGAGATTGGTTTGAGATGAGAAGAAAGAGAAAGGGAGGGACTTACAGTTTTAAAGTATCGAGAAAAGAATAAGGAAGAGAAAGAAGTCTTCGTGGCGAACAACTCCGATTTTCAACGAAAAGAACTTGATTGCTAACTCCACTTGTACTTAGCAAATTTTGGGAGAATTTTGAAAGAAATTTTTCAGAATTGGGAGAGCTAGGATATGTGATGTAATTATAGTGTAGGGATGAGAGTATGTGAGTTACAAAATTGGAATTAAAATGAATTAAAATAGGATTAATGATGAAATGAAGGGTTTCTGGATGAATGCAGAGTAATCAAATAGTACAGGGGAATAGAGGGGAGTCAAAGGGACGAGTGAGTGAAACACAGAGGGATTTAGACTTGAACGAGCCACCGATAGCGATCAAAACAGGGAAATGGGCGGTCGAGATTTAGCCATCTGCCTCGAGATTCATGTCATGTGTTTTATTCAGTGTTAACTCCTCATTTTTCCCGTTTGATTTTTCTAAAACTTTTCATTTCTCACGTGTAACTCTTGGGCTTCCGAAAAGTTAATAAGAAAAAATATTAAAAATAATTGGGACTGATGGAATTCGAACACACATACTATGTCACATCAGTAGAGAGGCTTTACCAGTGAGCTACAAGTTGCTTTTTACTTTTATTGAACAAAAAGAACTTATAACTCCTAATCAGGCTGAAATACCCTTTCTATACATTGAATAAGTTACATTTATACAGAGATTTCAGAATCGTTACAGGTCCATTACCGTTGGATGTATCCAACCGAGAGGTATTATTGACGTTTATTATTCATCATTTAAATTACAAAGAATTAACATGAATTATTAATTTAATTTATTTTCAACAGATATCTGTTAACTTTAAAAAACTATATCCGCAATAAATATCGTCCTGAAGGTTCGATTGCTCAAGATTATCTCTTAGAAGAAGTCACGTCTTTCTATGCTTATTTCCTGAATGACGATATCAGGACGAAGTTGAACAAACCGCAGAGTATTCCTGACGGTCCAATTGGAGCAGGAAGGCTAAAGAACATGTCTTATGATTTTGTGGCCAGTGTATATGCATATATATTGATAAACAACGATTGTTTTGCTAAATATGTAGAGTAAGTGTTTATTATTTCATCGTTTTAACTGTTCGAAATTAAATTTAATCTAATTAATATAACTTTATATTAACGAACAGAGCGCACAAAATATACTCACGAGATCGAATCCTAAGACGTGGTCGAATGATTAGATTGAAGAAGAACAGAGGCGCACTTTCGCCGCTTGGTCTATAAAAGAAGTGAATGAACAATTGAATCGTGGAGAGCATGTTGATAGAGAGGTCCACGACCTTTTAAACGGTACAACGATTGCAGCTAGGTTTTTACAACGGATAAGAAGCATCCGAATATAAATTTTAGATAGAAAGTACGGAACATATTAGAGCTACGCAAAAGAGAGGCATTGCAACCGTTGACTATGATGGAAATCCCTACTACAGAGTTCTTGAGGAAGTTATAGCGGTTTTATACCAGCATACGACTGTCCTATTTCATATATTCTAATGCAGATGGTATGATACCAAGACTGATCGGGGTATGAAGGTCGATCAATACGGTTTGACTTTGCTAAACACCAAACGGATGTTACCAAAATAAGACAGCTTTATCTTTCCTACAATGGAAACACAAATATATTATTTTAGGGACTTGCAGAAGGTTGACTGGGATGTTGTTTTTCGTTGGAAATCGAGAGATTATTATAATATACTGATGTTGAATAGCTCTGAAGATGAGAGCGACGATGAAGATCTCGCGATAATACATCTCAGTCCATCTATTGAACGTACCAGGGATCCAAACTATTCTGCGTCGTCCATCAATACATTTGTAAGAAGTGACATCTGCCAATTGATTGTCACGGATCAAGATTTTGAGAATCCACCCAACGAATCTTCATATAATGTACCATATAAACGTGTTAGGTAATGAAGTTAAATTGAATGTTCTAAATTGTATAATGATTATAAGTAATGAAATAACGTTTAGATATATATGTAGAATTTGATTATGGGCGCAGGTAAAGGCACTAAACGTCATAAGAGACAACGTCTACAAGACATTCTGAGTCGATCCATACCCGCCGACGAGACTGTCCCAGGACCCTCAGCAGGAACAGGAGCCGCAGCAGCAGCGCCTATCCCAAGCAGCGCTCCCCCTATTACCGCCACATCACCCTCCATGGTCCCCTACTCACACTGCATCACCCCCGACTATCCTCTAATCCTTACTAACGCTCCTCTTATTACCGCCACATCACCCCATATGGCCCCCCTCCTCACACCGCTTCATTCTTAAAACCCGTTTTTGTGGGGAATGGATTATCCTTCATTTCTTCATATTGTTTCCTTCTATAGGCTTAAAAGTTTACACATAGCCCCTTTGGCTTTACAAAATATTATTTTACCCATATCATGCCCATGTGCTTATTTTTTTTTGCACATGAGCTATGGGCTTTACAAAAATTTGGTTTTTTCCCATTTATTTCACATTTTGCACATTTATTTCAATATTACATTTATTTATTTTACTTTCTTGGCATGAGGTCGGTCTGGACTTAGGCCTACCTGCTTGGACTTAGGTTCGGACGTGGGCCCGGCCTGGATTTGATTTAGATTTTGACTTTTAGTCAATGGGGCGTAAATTTTAACCCCAACAGATATAAATAAACTTTAAAGACATTTAAGCATCAAACTTTACTTATCCAAGGAATGCTTAGAGAATGAACTAAACAATTCACAGGGAATGCCTTTTTTAAGTCGTAAGCATGCCTGATCTTATACATAATTATAGGTGAACACACATGGCTATTATGTGCATGTCACGTCCTACAAAAATTGGTAGAAAAAGGAATAAAGGCAGACTACATATTGTAGGTACAACATGTCATGTGGTACAACGGTTTCTTACATTTTTATTGGGGTCAAAAATTATATCAAATTACCAAAACAAAAATCAAAGTCAAAAAGTCAAACTTGGCCTGAGCCCAAACCCGAGCCAAGTGGGCCTGAGCCCAGATCAAGCCCAAGCATGAAGAGGGGCCGGCCAAAAAAGAAAAGGAGAAAAGGAAAATATTAAATGTAATTTTTATTTTTTAAATTAAATAGGCAAAAACCAATTTTGTAAAAGTCATGAGATTATATATAAAGATGTAGGCCTATAAAAGGCCCCCCCAATGACTCAATAACATTGATGGATTATTCCCCAAAAACAGATTTAGGGTTTTGTGCCCCCCTCTCTCTCTCTATAGATCTCCTTCTTCTTCCATTTTTTTAATTATATCCAAGGCGAATCCCTTCCTTTTTCAAAAACAAAAATTGATTTCGGTCATTAATCCATTGAGAGGAATACAGATCTTCCATTGAAATCATCAAAGGAGCAATCTTTTTTCTTTCTTCTCAAGATCTAACAGAGGAGAGAGGGAAGAGGTGAAAACCGATCTGCACATGTCCTGAAGCCTCGTGGAAGGGGAAACCTTTGATCTTCCAAAAATCAATTTTTATGTGTTTGGGGTTGTGCTCCATTGGGTTTTGATCCTTGCTTGCACCATACTAGGTGCACACTTCGTTAGGTTCCCATTTGACTAGATGTGAACGCCATTGGGTGGACATCATGCCAGGTGCACACCGGTCTAGGTGCGCACCTCGCTACGCGTGCATTTACCTAAGTGCGCTTCTTACTGGACCCTTTGGCCCATTTGGGACCCTTTGGCCCCTAACTCTCGTACTTCGATAAGTGCACACATCCTTAAGTATGCGCCCCAATGAACCTTTTGGCCTATTTAAGACCCTTTGGCCCCTAACTCTCACATCTCGATATGTGCACACATCCCTAAGTGCGCGCCTCATTGGACCTTTTGGCCCATTTGGGACCCTTTGGCCCCCTACTTCTCTCGCATCTCGCCAAGTGTTCACCTGGCTAGATCTGCACCTTGCCAAGTGCGCTCCTCGTCTGGGTCGCACCTTTCCAGGTGCGCACCTTACTAGGTGCACACCTTATTAAGTGCGCGTGTGGTACACGCACATCCCTCAGTTCTGTCTTTCTTGTAAATATTATACAAAAAATGGATAAAATAGACGCGCCCTACATTTAAAAGCCTTCTTCTCTTTGAGGCTTTTGAGTGCGGGACCCCCGTAAACTTTGCGAGGCCCGCGATGTGCCCAAAACACTCTCAAGACACATACACACACATACTGCACATTGAATTCGCATGATCCATTTGACCTGTTAGTCAGAGGTTCTCTCACTTCAAAAGCGAGGGGTAATTAACGACAGCTTAGTCTGCGGCTGTCGGAGATTTAGATCCCCACGATCAATAAATCCATGTCTATCTCGGACAGCTGGAATCTGTAATACGCCTAACAAGCGACGCGTATTCCTATCTCAATAGAGTGACGAAAAACATTCTACAATTTTTATTCTTGATATCAAGCATACGAGAAATAAGGCAGCTATTTGTTAAGTCTTAGCTTATTTACTTCTCCCAGTCAACAAGCTTGAGTTTCTTAGTAAGGCAGCTATTTGTTAAGTCCTAGCTAAATTATTTACTTCTCCAAGTTGAGATAGCTGAGCTTGAGTTTCTTATATTGAGCACATTTTAAGAAAAATAAACCTACCACAAAATGGTCACAAAGAACTACTTAGTTTTTCAACTTAAGTGGGGATAAACATGTATAAAATTTTAGTATACTTCTAACAAATTCAAGAATACTCAGAAATATTACCTGCATTGCCTGGGATACACCAAGGGACTGCGACGAGCCCAGAAGAGAACTATTAAGCGCCTCAACGAGCAATTGATCAAGATATTTCTTAACCACAGCATAGAAATCGAGCTGCGCTCCATAAGACATGAAACTAACTGAATCCTCAATAAACGACCTCACAATCCTACAGCAATCTGGAACTGATGATGCTCACAAGTGGTGTCTCCTCAGATTACAACATGTGGCGGATGACGTGTCCCGAAGGCTATGGAGGTGGAATAAATAAGTTACATTATGAGGATTCTTCGGGGCTTCATCTTGAGGAACGTGTCCGACCTTCCAGGAGACCTCCCTGAATACATTCCACCTTCACCTGGGAATCTACTAACAGCTCGCCTCCGAGCAATCTCAGTCTCCTTGCTCGTCTCCTAGCATCCGACGTGCCGAGCTTACTTAGCCTCCAGGCTCATCTCCGAGCCTCCGACATTCTGAGCTTCCTCGGCCTCCTCCGACCTACCGGGAGCACAGAGCCCAAGCGCCTCCGTAACGACTTCGCGTATCTCGCCAAGGAGAGATATTCACCGCCCTAACTCCGCGTTCAACGCAGGCTCGTTCCCCCATTAATGAGCAGATTCTGCCATTAACGCAGGCATAACGTAAGGGCGTAACTGACGGCGAGCATCTCGCACCGGTTAGCTCAATACAACCCGTATATAAAACCTTCTCTCAGGCGACTCAGGTAACTCAAATTATCTCAATACACTGCTACTCTGCTCCTATTTCTCGGCTCTAACTTGATCGTCGGAGGGTCCTACGGTGGTCACCCATCCCGGGACTTCTTTGCAGGTAGCTCGGCGTCCAACACCAATCCATTGAGATCCACACTCAACAACTCCAAAACCAAATCATAGCCGTCCAAGACGGCCATCGCAAGATCGACGGAGGATAGCTTCTGAAAAAGATCCGAAGCTCCATCAGTTGGCGCCGTCTATAAGAATGAAAGTCCTTTTTGTTCCACCACAAAAGTTGATCTTCTGCCCTTGACCCAATGGCGAGCGATGACCACAATGATCTGAATACGAGCTGCCATAACGGAGGCGGGAGCGGCTCGCCTCCCCCTCCTAATGCCATCCATGCCTTGTACGCCCGGATAGACAAGCTCATGACACTGGTGGATGCCCTCGTCTGTGTTCAAGCGGCGGGCCCTACCCACCAGACCGCGGCTCTTCCTCGGGATAACGACGTCCGCCGAAGGATGGAAGGGCATACCCAGGCCCTCGATCTCCCTCACCCTCATCACAGCGCCACCGAGAGCCAGCGGGTCGACTTCGGCCACCTTAACCCGTACGCGGTGATTGATTCCATGACCCGCTGGGTGCCGGACAACTCCACACCGCGGTCCCAGGGAAGACCGGGCCGTCGCTCCAATGCCCGCCCCACGTTCTCTCCCCCTGAGAAGGTGTCGGTCAGCTCACCTGCTTCCAGGCTTGACCGACGCCCCCACTTTCGCCGGGATCACGTGAATGACGAGCGCAAGGACTACTCGAGAAGGGCCTCGACCGAGGATTGAGACACCTGATAAAGAGAAATCGAAGCCGCACCTTGGCGCAAACCCGGAATGGGGGAAGCCAACACTCCGACTGTGCGGAATCATCGGGTTACCACCACCGACTCGAAACCCTCAAGAAGAAAATCGAGGGCATACGCCGGGACGGCCATGCATCCAACGAAGGGGCCCGACACTCCGCCGATTCACCGATGAAGCCCTTTACGGAAGAGTTGCTGGCCGAGCATGTCTCATCCAGGAACAAGTCGCCAAAAGTGGCCCTCTTTGACGGGAAATCCGACCCGAAAGACCACCTAAACGCATTTACTGTGGGCATGAGCTTCCAGGATAACTCTGACGTGGCTCAATGCCGAGCTTTCCCCACCACCCTCATCCGAGCTAGCCGAGATTGGTTCCGAAGACTCACGCCACGCTCCATCTCGACCTTCGACGAGATGGCCACACAATTCCTCGGCCATTTTGTCGGGAATCGATGGCAGAAGAGGACGGTCGACTACCTGTTCACCATCAAGAGTGGAGACAAAGAATCCTTCAAAGGATATGTCCCGTGCTTCTATAACGCGCTCCTCGAGGTCCCTGAGCACCGCGATGAAATGGCCATCACTACACTAAGTTCGGGTCTTAGGCACAAAGAGTGGCTCCGCTCATTTGCATTAGCGCAACCTAAGACCATGGCTGAGGTGAAAGCTTGGACCGAGTGAGAAATCCAACTCGAGTCCGAGGTGAACTCAAACCTTCCCTGAGCTGACCAGCCAGACAGAAAGAAAAAGGACAGAGAGGAGAGAAAGAAGGCCGGTCGTCCGAATCCTTACTCCCTAAGGTTTCAGGAGTATACTCCCTTAAACATTTCCCAGACCGAGATACTGGAGGAAGCTAAGGGTGAGAGGTTCTTTAAGCTCCCACCGGTCTCCCAAAAGGCAGGCAAACGCCTCCGTGGCCCATACCGTGCCTTCCACAGGACGCAGGGTCACCCGACCGAGAACAGCAAACAACTTCGTGACTACATCAAGGAGTTGATCTGCTCAGGCCACCTGGCGAAGTACCTGCGGGACAAGCGGCAGGCGGAGCAGGAGAACAAGGACCAAACCCTTCCCGGGGAATTAACGATCGGCTACATCAAGAGTGAAGACAAAGAATCCTTTAAAGGATATGTCACCCGCTTCTATAACGCACTCCTCGAGGTCCCCGAGCACCGTGATGAAACGGTCATCACCACGCTAAGGTCGGGTCTTAGGCACAAAGAACGGCTCCGCTCTTTTGCATTAGCGCAACCTAAGACCATGGCCGAGGTAAAAGCTTGGACCGAGCGAGAAATCCAACTCGAGTCCAAGGTGAACTCAAACCTGCCCCGAGCTGACCAGCCAGACAGAAAAAAGGGACAGGGAGGAGAAAAAGAAGGCCGATCGTCCAAAGCTTTACTCTCCGAGGTTTCAGGAGTATACTCCCCTAAACATCTCCCAGACCGAGCTGCTGGAGGAAGCTAACGGTAAGAGATTCTTTAAGCTCCCGCCGATCCCCCAAAGGGCAGGCAAATGCCTCCGCGGCCCATACCGTGTCTTCTACAGGACGCAGAGCCACCCGACCGAGAACTGCAAACAACTCCGTGACTACATCAAGGAGTTGATCCGCTCAGCCCACCTGGCGAAGTAACTGCGGGACAAGCGACAGACGGAGCAGGAGAACAAGGACCAAACCCCTCCCGGGGAATTAACGATCGGCCACATCATGGCCGTTACCTCAGATCAAGTTCTGGAAGGCAGAGGAGACCGTCGCCCCCGGCCTTACAACGCTGAAAAGCTCAAGTTGTACAAATGAAAAAATGTAACTGTATTCTCTTTCTAAAATAAATAAAGTTGTTCCTTTTGGCATTTAGTTAAAGTTTAAAAATTGTACGAGAAGAGAAAAAAGAGACAATACACCTCCAAAAAAGAGACAATACCCTACCGCCAAAAACAAACTTTATTGATTAAAGGTTATTATAGGCTCCCCAGCCTTACAATAATTACAATAGAGGGGGCTGGGGATCAAGAAAGCACTGTTGATGGTACTCCGAGCAGATCTCCTGCAGCCGAGCCTGAGCTTCCTCCGTACGCTCCCTCTGATGGTGCCCGTGGACCCTAGATGCCACGGAAGCACCGGGGGCCTGATCCGACAGGCAAGAAGCAACGATCTGCCTTTTCTGGAAACACTCCAGAAGAAGACCCACCGACCGCTCCCGCATGCTCTGCGAGATCAGGCCGAGGTGGTAGAGCGGGTGCAACTTTTCAATCTCCGCGTCCCTCAGCCGTGGAGACAGGGCATTATGTAGACCCAGGGACATTCTCCAGATTGCATAAATGAGCAGTTGGAAGAGAGGAGATCGCCGGAGAAGAAGGCGTCCAAAGTGGCCCTCCACGCGGTCTATCACCGCCTCATTCATCTGTTTGGAGCGATCGAGGCTATAAAGATACACATCGTGATGAGAAATGATCTCCCTGATGAGCACACATGGACACCCGACCATCTTCAGAAACACAAGGCTATAAAGAAGACAACATGCCTTCGCTATTTATAGCCTCAACAAAATCTTCCAACGGCCGAAAGTTTATTCGCGCAACGACGCGAATCACGAGGCGTCTCAATTTCCCGATATGGAACGACCACGTGTCGGCCATGCCTGTCTTCAAGGGCGGCCATGTGGCCCATAGAAGGTTGAATGATGCCTCACTCCCGTCAATGCGGCCCGCGACGACATCCCACGAGGGCCCAGGGGAAACTCGAAAGCCCTCCTCGTGAGGCCGCCGGGTAGCTTCCTGCTCGGCGCATCTGCAGCGAGTAGCTTCCTGCCCAACAACGCTGTGGATCCAAATCCCTCGCTAAGTGGCCGCCGAGCAATTTCATGCTAGCCAATCCTTAGCGGGTAGTTTCCTACGCATCTACGCCAAGGATCTAAAGCCCTCATTGCGAGGCCACCGAGCAGCTTCCTACCCAGTCCATCCTTGGCGGGTAGCTTCCTACCCATCTACGCTAATGATCTGAATCCCTCATTGTGAGGCCACCGAGCAGCTTCCCTGCCCGGTCCATCCCTAGCAGGTAGCTTCCTACACATCTACGCTAAGGATCTGAAGCCTTCTTAGCGAGGCCACCGAGCAGCTTCCATGTTCGGTCCATCCTTAGCGGGTAGTTTCCTATCCATCTACGCTAAGGATCTGAAGCCCTCTTAACGAGGCCACCGAGCAACTTTCTTGCCCGGTCCATCCTTAGCAGGTAGCTTCCTACCTATCTACGCTAAGGATCTGAAGCCCTCATTGCGAGGCCACCAAGCAGCTTCCCGCCCGGTCCGTCCCTAGCAGGGAGATTCTTACCCAATAACGCTAAGGACCTAAGGCCCTCATTGCAAGGCCACTGAGCAGCTTCCTACCCAGTCCGTCCCTAGCGGGTAGCTTCCTATCCAACAACGCTAAGGATCTGAAGCCCTCATTGAGAGGCCGCCGAGCAGCTTTCCTACCCGGCGCATCTATAGCAGGTAGTTTCCTACCTATCTACGCTAAGGATCTGAAGCCCTCTTAGCGAGGCCACAGAGCAGCTTTCCTGCCCGGTCTATCCCTAGCGGGTAGTTTCCTACCCATCTACGCTAAGGATCTGAAGCCCTCTTAATGAGTCCACCGAGCAGCTTCCCTGCCCGGTCCATCCATAGCGGGTAGCTTCCTACCCATCTACGCTAAGCATTTGAAGCCCTCATTGTGAGGCCACTGAGTAGCTTTCTGCCCGATCCATCCTTAGCTGGTAGTTTCCTACCCATCTACGCTAAGGATCTGAAGCCCTCATTGTGAGGCCACCAAGCATCTTCTTGCCCGGTCCATCCCTAGCGGGTAGTTTCCTACCCAATAATGCTAATGACCTAAAGCCCTCATTGCGAGGCCACCGAGCAGCTTCCTGTATGGTCCATCCCTAGCGGGCAGCTTCCTACCCAACAACGCTAAGGATCTGAGCCCTCATTGCGAGGCCACCGAGCAGCTTCCCTGCCCTATCCATCCCTAGCAAGTAGCTTCCTACCCATCTAAGTTAAGGATCTGAAGTCCTCTTAGCGAGGCCACCGAGCAGCTTCCTTACCCGGTCCGTCCCTAGCGGGTAGTTTCCTACCCATCTACGCTAAGGATCTGAAGCCCTCATAACGAGGCCACCGAATAGCTTCCCTGCCCAGTCCATCCCTAGCGGGTAGCTTCCTACCCATCTACGCTAAGGATTTGAAGCCCTCATAGCAAGGCCACCGAGCAGCTTCCTGCCCGGTCTGTCCCGAGCGGGTAGTTTCCTACCTAATAACGCTAAGGACTTAAAGCCCTTATTGCGAGGCCACCGAGCAACTTCCTGCCCGATCCATCTCTAGTGGGTAGCTTCCTACCCAACAATGCTAAGGATCTAAAGCCCTCATTGCGAGGCCACCGAGCAGCTTCCTATCCAGTCCATCCCTAGAGGGTAGCTTCCTATCCATCAACGCTAAGGATCTAAAGCCCTCACCAAGAGGCCACTGAACATACTCCTATTCGGTTCGTCCGTATGGGGTAGGTTCCTTCCTTAAGAAAAGATGGATTGACCGCCCTCATCAAGGAAGAATCAGTCAACACCGACCTATTCTAACTTAGCTATTTTTTGATTCATGCTAAATGAACGATCGCCACCTCGACTTTGAGGAACGAGACGTACCGACCATCTGTTACTCGACTTACACTCGATGTGCGATCGTCACATAAAAAGGCCGGACACCAACCCACGATCTAACACTCTCGGGATGAGACTATTGATGAGATAAATATACTTGCAGAAGAAGATACAAACAAAAGTATACGAGCTAAACATTTGAACAATGAAGAAGAAGGTACACTTTATTTATGATCCGAAAATAAACACAAGGTATTCTGGGCTCCTCAGCCTTAAAAAACGTCCGGAGGTTTACAAAACTTTGAAAAAAAAGAAAAAATTCCCCTAGGCAGGAAAGCTCGGGCCGTAGGCTCGGGGAGGATCTCACCCTGCTCGACGCCAGCGTCGGGGACCAAAACGGCGACCTCTGGGTCGGCGCTTCCACCGATAGACTCACCCCCGGCGGCCGCCCCAGCAACTTCCACCTACATTGCATCCTCGGAGAGAGGGTACTGGACTTGGAGCTCACTGTCGACAAAATCCGGCATCAATACCTTGACGGCGTCGAGAGCCTGATGCCAAACTGTAACAACTCCATTTCTTGTGTACATAAATTTGATTTAAAATTAATGCATACTTGGGGTATTTACATTTTCTGTGAGTACTATAAGTATTTGTTTTGCCTTTTAATCGCAAGAAGGAGCTTGTAGCTCACTGGTAAGACCTTGCACTGCTGAACCAAAGCATCAGAGTTCAAATCCCATTAGCCATATTATTTTTTAATTAATTTTCTTTTAAATATTTTAGAAGCCCAAGATCCTACACGTGCATAACTCGTAAAAACCAAAAGTCACATATAAAACAAACTGGCCGAGGGGGTAGACAAATCGGCAAGGGACACGTGGTCCAAAGACCCGGCCTGACTCGGCCGGATCGGGCCGGCGGCGCGGCTGACTCGGCTGGCGCCGCCGGCCGGACTCGGTCGAATCCGAGTTGGTCCTTCATGAAACTTGTGCCTTTTAGTATTCTTGAAACCCCTGTCATGTTTAAATACTCTGCACATTAATAGAGACTTTAAAATACAATTAAAACCTAATTTAAATCTATTTTTTAATGCATAATTTTTAATACAATTCTATCAAGCCCTAACCCTAATTTTTTCCTATAAATACCACTCCAATTCACACACCCTTCACTCACAAACTCTGTCCAAACTCTCAAGAAAATTCTCTAGAACTTTAGTGTACAAGTGGAGTTAGCGAAGGGCGAAACTCCGGCGAACTTCTGACGACAACCCTAAGAGCTCCCGGGGACGAAATGACGCACCGGCACCTCCTACCAATCCCTCTCCCTCTCCTCTTATCTGAAATCCCATAAGTCCCTCCTCCCTCTTCTCTTTTCTATTCTTAAAACTCATATTTCTAAAACCCGACGGAAGCGGAGTTAATCCGACTTCCGATTCGGTTTTCTTTAAAAATTTCTAATTTTCTTAAATACAACATACCAAACCCTCACATCTTGACTATTAAATATTAAAAAAATATCATAAACAAGTTTCATAGCAAAATATTTCATATTGTAATTTTTATCGTACTTTTTCTGTAAAATACCATATAGTTTAGTTTTGACATTAAACTTCATATTTCTTGCTATACGTTTAAATAAATCACGAGGTAATGACCTACCTCCTCACAACACTCATATGCAACATAGCACGATGTCTTTCGAGAATATAGAATACGGGAATACGAATTTATACTTAAATACCTTTATCTTATTAAAACCTTTTTTCTACAAGATTATGTATTTTAAACAAATCTTTGCAAAGCGCCGCTACAACCCATTTTGGGGAACCCGTTCGGGATGGTGCGGATTATCGTACATCCTCGTGTTTAGTAGTGCGAGATGCAGACCTCCGCAAGGAGCATTCGGTCTCGAAAGAAAAAAATACAAATATCTTAAGAATATGAGATTTCTAGAAGAAAAATAAATAAATTAAAATTATTATATATATATATATATGTATATGTATGTATGTATGTATTATCAAAATATCTAATTTTTGATATAATATAAATATTCCAATTTTTCTAAATCAAGAGAATCAATTTACATGAAAACACCATGCAATTTCATACAAATTCAATACTTTACAATTATATACCATGTATTATGAAAAATATGTTTATTTACTAGAAATGTCACATATATAAAATCTATATCTATGAAAACTCTAAATACGATAATTAAATACTTGGGGTGTATTTTGAAAAGAATACAAAAAATATTTTACATAAAACCCCCTCAAATTTTATAAATTACAATAAGGACCCTAGTAAATATAGGTTTAAGCGGGACCGGTCTCTTGAGCCTCAGGGAGCCGGAGATATGGGTGCTTGCCTATTTAAGGTAGACAACTTAACAAACGGTGTTATCAACACGGTAATCGTCTTTGAAAAAGACACAAATCCTGCCGTCCATGAGCAGCGGTTATGGATAACACCAAAACCTAATTCAGGACTTAAATTTCTTTCATAATTGTTCTAACTCAGACTGAGTCTCATTATAAATAATCTGATTTGTATATGATTCAAGTATAAACTACAATTCAATTTGAATCCATGAATCCATATATTCAATCTATTCAATCTGTATTGACTGAACCAAACCATGGATATACTTCTATTTACATGATTCTCCGGTTACATCCATTTACTGATATCATGGTTTCGGCAAGTCATCCATCTATACAATCTATAATACAAGACAATACAATACAATCAAGATATCGCGGGTTTAAGGGGTAGATTGATACGGAAGGTGTTAGAAGTGGCACGAGACTGCAAGAATTAAGACACCTAACCTGTATTCCATTGCTGTTGTACCGTGGCATAAACGGTTCCTTGTACATTCCTTGTACACTGGTATCCTTCTGTACCAAGCTAAAAACAATAATGTTAATCATATAATACAACTTTAAAAACTACACTCTCTCCTTCTGTCTATTCTACTTCTCCCTTATCTTTGGGAGTTACCGAGCAATTGTTCGCTGACGACATTCCTTCTCTTCTTCTTTGGAATGTTGTCAGGTGATTCGGACCTTCAGGAGATCGAGCTCACCAGCGAGGACTTGGATCAGCTAGCCTACGACCCAGAGCTTTAGATTCATTGTACATATTTCATTTCAATACTTTCCATTTCTGTTATGACTGTTTAGGCATAGCTTTCATTCAGATATATTTACTTTTCCATGTACTGTAAAAGAATGTTAATAAATAAAGTTCTTGTTCATTACTTTTGTCTCTTGTGTATATTCCTTTTATATTGCTTAGTTACGCTTAGCGTATTTACTTCTGAGTAAATACGTAGCAGCCTTGTCACGTCCCCTTCGCCGTATACCGGGAAGCGGGACGTGACAGGTTTTGTTGGTGGCCCATGCAGGTTAGAGCTGTATGGAACCCTACCATGCAGTTCAGTTCTGCGTGGTCAACCGAAGCAATATAACACAAGAATAGCAACTGAAAACATTCTTTACAATTCATATTCCTTGAATTTTATCATTTCATATACTTTGAATCTGTCCTAACCCAAATTTTTCATTCAAGGTTATGGATTCTCCAAACAACACTAGCACCAATGTCAACAACACACCTCCACCACTACCACTCACACCTGCCGTCTCTGCTCCGATCAATGAGCAGACGGTTTTGTTTAAGGCGATCCGCAGCCTCCTGGAAGGACAGCAGCAACAGACTGCTATTCTCTTGAACTGTCCAGAAGCGGAAGCACCCGGAGTGAAAGTCCGGGCACTGCACCCTAAACAATTCTTAGGAAAAGAGAGCCCTCTAGAAGCTAAGGAATGGGCTTAGAGTATCGAAGATGATCTGGCAGTGGCACAAGTGCCAGAAATAGCTTGGGTTCGTGTTTTGAAATTACAGCTCACGGACAATGCACGGGTCTGGTGGAAGGCGGAAGAAAGCCGTCTTGATCAACCCATCGAATGGAAGACTTTCCGTGACATGTTCGACGCAAAGTACTTCGCTGAGACTGCTAGGTTCGATATGGAACAATAGTTTATCTATCTGCAACAAAATTCAATGTAGACCAAGTCAGTAGATGAATATGACGCTAAGTTCACCATGCTCAGTCGGTAAGATATGTCTCAATAATTCGATTTTTTCAATATATCACATACTACACAGCTAACACAATACATTTACAGATTTGCGGCACACCTGATACCGACGGATGAGATTAGAGCCTGTCGATTTCAACAAAGGTTAGATTCGGAGATCCAGGCTGCATTAGCCACAGGAGATTTTCCGACCCACGAATCAGCTCTGAAAGTTGCCCGCCGTTATGAGGTAGTGGTAAAGATGAGGGGCAGATCTCAACCTGCTGGAGTTAAGCGCCCTTCTAACCAGATGGCAGGAGGAGCCTCATCAAGGCCATCTTTTGTGCCAAGGAGACCGGAAGTACCGAACAACTGGCCCAGCCCAGCCTTTTGTACCTACTGCAAGAGAGTTGGACATATGATGAAAGACTGTCGGCGAGCCAACCTTCTTTGCTTAGTCTGCGGCTCAGCTACTAACGATATTGGGTCTTGTCCTCATAGACAAAATCCAATTGCTGCACGCAGGCCAGCAATCACTTATCAGCAGCGACCAGCCCTTCAGGTACCTGCTCCAAGACTCGCTCTTCCTGCTCCACCATCTAGAGGAACACCGACTGCACCTCCTCCTCGCCAGTTCCATCAAGCTCAAAAGAACGTTCCGAGGAATGCTCCTCCGGCCAGGAGGAATGTACCACGACGACAGGCTTTCATGATGACCATGGAAGAAGCTGAGGCCACTGGCCAAGTCATCACTGGTAACCCTTTCTTCTCAAGCTTTTCTTTCTGTCTTAACACCTATCTACATATTTTTCATATACCTAAAACATATCCCATATACCTTAGGTACAATCTTAGTAGCCTCACTCCCTGCACTAGCACTCTTCGATACTGGAGCATCTCACTGCTTTATGCTGCTACGGTTCGTCCAAACTCATACGATTCCAGTCACACCGCTTGTATCCAGCTGGAATGTCAGTTCAGGAAACAGCGTTCTAAAGGCAACTATGGGATACAACTTGTATCTAGTAGTCGTCTGCAGCAAAGAATTCTATGCTGGCTTCAAGGTGCTGGACATACCGAACTTCGATGTGGTTCTAGGAATGGATTGGCTAGGAACCTTTTACGCTACCATCGACTGTCGTCAAAGGAGGGTAAAGTTCGAGATTCCAGACCATCCGGTCTTTTATTTCAAAAGTGGAGACCGTACCCTGGAGCCAAGTACTTACAAGGAGAAACCAAAAAAGGCAGTGATTGCAGCAACTCAAGCAGATGAAGGATCAAAGGCAGAAGTGGTTCGAGAGTTCGACGATGTATTTCCTGACGATATATCAGGTTTGCCTCCCGATCGAGCTCTTGAATTCAGCATTGATTTAGTACCAGGAGCACAACCGGTGATCAAAGCACCTTATCAATTAAGTCCGGAAGGTTTGAAGGAAGTCCAAACTCGGTTGGACAAATTATTGGCGAAAGGATGGATTCTTCCCAGCACTTCAAGTTGGGGATCACCAGTACTGCTTGTGAAGAAGAAGGAAGGTTCATATAGAATGCGCATCGATTATAGAGCCTTGAACGAAGTAACGATAAAGAACAAGTATCCACTCCCGTGCATCAACGATTTATTCGATCAACTAAGTGGATCTTGTGTTTTCTCCAAGTTAAATCTTCGTTCAGGTTATCATCAGGTGAAGGTCAAGGAAGCTGATATTCATAAAATAGCTTTCAGAACTCGTTATGGACATTACAAATTTCTTATGATGCCATTTGGGGTGACCAACGCACCAGCAATATTTATGAACCTAATGAATCAAGTTTGCCGGGAGTACTTAGACAGGTTTGTTGTCATCTTCATCGACGACATCCTGGTGTATTCTAAGAGTCGGAAAGAACATGCCGAACACCTACTAATTGTCCTGAAAACTCTACGACAACATCAACTCTACGCCAAGTACAGCAAATGCGAGTTTTGGCTAGATCAAGTCGGTTTCCTTGGTTATATTGTATCAGGCGAAGGAATCTCTGTAGATCAAGCGAAAGTAGCAGCAGTAAGCGAATGACCGACACTAAAGTCAGTGAAGGACATTCGAAGTTTCTTGGGTCTAGCTGGATATTACCGAAGGTTCGTTGAAGGCTTTTCAAAGATAGCAACACCCCTGACCAAGCTCGCACGTAAAAATGAAGAATTCATGTGGTCAGAAGCATGCGAACAGGCTTTTGTAGAACTCAAGTCAAAGTTGACATCAGCGCCTATTCTCATTATACCGGATCAAATTGGAAGTTTCGAAGTATACTGTGATGCATCCGGTAAGAGATTAAGATGTGTTCTATATCAGCACGGTAAGGTTGTGGTGTATGCTTTAAGACAACTGAAGATTCATGTGCGCAATTATCCGACGCATGATTAGGAGTTGGCAGCCGTAATCTTTGCTCTTAAGATTTGGCGCTATTATCTTCTTGGTGAACGAGTGAACATATACACAGATCACAAGAGTATTAAATATGTGTTTACTCAGAAGGAGCTTAATATGCGACAAAGACGATGGTTAGAACTCATGGCGGATTTTGACATCAACCTACAATATCACCTAGAGAAGGTGAATGTAGTTCCAGATGCTCTTAGTCACCAACCATTAGCAATACATCTGACCGCTCAGTGGAAACTTCAACAAGACTTGCATCAGATGGAGATTGAAGTAGTCATGCCAGGTAACGCTTCAAGCTTGATGAATTTACAAGTTCAATCTACCATTGTCAATCAAATCAAAGCAGCTCAAGCAAGTGATACTAAATTGCAAAAGATAAGAGAACAAGTGGAGAATGTACTCAGAACAGACTTCATCGTCCATGAAGACGGATCTTTGAGATATGGCAGCAGATTGTGTATACCAAAAGGTTCTGTTCGGGAAGAGTTAATGAAAGAAGCCCACAGCTCTCCCTACTCAGTACATCCTGGAGGTACAAAAATATACAAAGATCTACGTCAAAATTACTGGTGGTATAGAATGAAGCATGAAGCAGCCAGAAGCATCGCAAAATACTTGGTGTGTCAGCAAGTAAAGGCTGAACATTACAGGACTGCTGGATTACTTCAACCGTTACCGATCCCAGAATGGAAGTGGCAACACATCACAATGGATTTTGTGACTGCACTTCCTCGCAGCACAAAGAGTAACGATGCAGTATGGGTCATTGTGGATCGACTCACAAAGTAGGCTCACTTCATCCCATTTCGAGTTGGCCAATCAATTGAGACATTAGCAAAGAAGTACATGGAGGTAAGAATCTAAGTAAGATTTACACTCTTCAAATATGTACCATCTCTGATACCCATAAACCCATACAGGAAATTGTGCGACTTCATAGAGTACCGGTCTGCATTATCTCCGATCGTGACACAAGATTCCGATCACAATTTTGGCAGAGTGTGCAAGCGAGCTTGGGAACAAATCTGAACTTCAGCACAGCTTATCATCCACAAACAGATGGTCAGTCTGAGCGAACTATTCAGATCTTGGAGGATATGCTTAGAGCGTGTATGCTAGACTTCGGAGGATCGTGGGAAGATCACCTACATCTTGTGGAGTTTTCATACAACCACAGCTACCAAGCAAGCATTAGAATGGCACCTTTTGCAACGCTCTATGGAAGGAAGTGTCGATCGCCATTAAGTTGGGACGACGTCGGAGATAGAGAACTCCTTGGACCTGAGATGATAGTAGCAACTATTGATGTGATTCGTACTATCAAAGAAAAGATGCGCATAGCCCAAGATCGACAGAATCACTGGGCCGATGCAAAGCGACGTCACTTGGAGTTCCAGCCGGGAAATCATGTATTTCTGAAGATATCTCCAAACCGTAGAGTGATTCGATTTGGAAGACGGGGTAAGCTAAGTCCTAGATACATTGGACCATTCGACATACTCGAACGAGTCGGTGAAGTGGTATACCACTTGGCACTTCCACCTTCATTGGAAAGAGTGCATAATGTGTTCCATATATCCCAACTCAGAAGGTATGTGAGTGACCCCAGCCATATTTTCGATCATTCCGAGCTCACTGTACAGCTCGACTTATTTTGTGAGCAACAACTTGTCGAGATCCAGGATAGGAAAGTGAAGTCACTTCGGAACAAGGAAGTTAACTTGGTTCGAGTGATGTGGAAAAAAGACACTCCAGGAGAATCGACATTGGAAAGAGAAGATAAGATGTGTGTAAGATACCCCCATTTATTTGTAAACTAGTTCTTAAAAACAAATTGTAAATTTCAAGAACGAAATTTTTGTAAGGAGGGTAGACTGTAACAACTCCATTTCTTATGTACATAAATTTAATTTAAAATTAATGTATACTTGGGGTATTTACATTTCCTGTGAGTACTATAAGTATTTGTTTTATTTTTTAATAGCAAGAAAGAGCTTGTAGCTCACTGGTAAGACCTTGCACTGCTGAACCAAAGCACCAGAGTTCAAATCCCATTAGCCACATTATTTTTTAATTAATTTTCTTTTAAATTTTCTAGAAGCCCAAGAGCCTACACGTGCATAACTCATAAAAACCAAAGGTTACATATAAAACAAACTGGCCCAGGGTAGAAAAATCGGCAAGGGACACGTGGCCCCAAGACCCGGCCTGACTCCGCCGGATTGGGCTGGCGGCGCGGCTGACTCGGCCGGCGCCGCCGGCCGAACTCTGTTGAATCCGAGTTGGTCCTTCATGAAACATGTGCCTTTTGGTATTCTTGAAACCCCTGTCATGTTTAAATACCCTGCACATTAACAGAGACTTTAAAATACAATTAAAACATAATTTAAATCTATTTTTTAATGCATAATTTTTAATTCAATTCTATCAAACCTTAACCCTAATCTCTTCTGATAAATACCACTCCAATTCACACCCCCCACACTCACAAACTTTGTCCAAACTCTCAAGAAAATTCTCTAGAACTTTAGTGTACAAGTGGAGTTAGCGAAGGACGAAACTCCGACGAAGTTCTGACGACGATCCTAGGAGCTCCCGATGACGAAACGACGCACCGGCACCTCCTACCAATCTCTCTCCCTCTCCTATAATCTAAAATCCCGTAAGTCCCTCCTCCCTCTTCTCTTTTCTATTCTTAAAACTCGTATTTCTAAAATCCGACGGAAGCGGAGTTAATCCGACTTCCGATTCGGTTTTCTTTAAAAAGTTCCAATTTCTTCAATAAAACATACCAAACCCTCACATCTTGACTATTAAACATTAACAAAACATTATGAATAATTTTCATAGCAAAATATTTCATATTGTAATTTTTATCGTACTTTTTCAGTAAAATACCATATAGTTTAGTTTTGACATTAAACATCATATTTCTTGCTATACTTTTAAATAGATCACGAGGTAATGACCTACCTCCTCATAACACTCATATGCAACAAAGCACGATATATTTCAGGAATATAGAATACGGGAATATGAATTTACACTTAAATACATTTATCTTATTAAAACCTTTTTCTACAAGATTATGTATTTTAAACAAATCTTTGTAAAGCGCCGCTACAACCCATTTTGGGGAACCCGTTCGGGATGGTACGGATTATCCAACATCCTCGGGCTTAGTAGTGCGAGATGCAAACCTCCGCAAGGAGCATTCGGTCTCGAAAGAAAAAAAATACAAATATCTTAAGAAAATGAGATTTCCAGAAAATAATAATAAATTAAAATTATTATATATATATATATATATATTATCAAAATATCTAATTTTTGATATAATATAAATATTCTAATTTTTCTAAATCAAGAGAATCAATTTACATGAAAACACCATAAAATTTCATACAAGTTCAATACTTTACAATTATATACCATATATTATGAAAAATAGGTTTATTCACTAGAAATGTCATATATATAAAATCTACATCTATAAAAACTCTAAAGACGATAAATAAATACTTGGGGTGTATTTTGAAAAGTATACAAAAATTATTTTTACATAAAACTCCCTCAAGTTTTATAAATTACAATAAGAACCCTAGTAAATATAGGTTTAAATGGGACCAGTCTCTTGAGCCTCAGAGAGCCGGAGATATGGGTGCTTGCTTATTTAAGGTAGGCAACTTAACAAACGGTGTTATCAACACGGTAATCGTCTTTGAAAAAGACACAAATCCTGCCGTCCATGTGCAGCGGTTACCGATAACACCAAAACCTAATTCAGGACTTAAATTTCTTTCATAATTGTTCTGACTCAGACTGAGTCTCATTATAAATAATCTGACTTGAATATGATTCAAGTACAAACTACAATTCAATTTGAATCCATGAATCCATATATTCAATCTATTCAATCTGTATTGACCGAATCGAACCATGGATATACTTCCATTTACATGATTCTCCGGTTACATCCATTTACTGATATCATGGTTTCGGCAAGTCATCCATCTATACAATCTATAATACAAGACAATACAATACAAATAGTACAATAGAGATATCACGGGGTTTAAAGGGTAGATTGGTATGGAAGGTGTTAGAAGTGGCACGAGACTGCAAGAATTAAGACACCTAACCTGTATTCCATTGCTGTTGTACCATGGCATAAACGGTTCCTTGTACATTCCGTTCACCTTAGTCTCTGGTCTACTGAGACCCCTCTTGTATACCCTGGCATCTTTCTGTACCAAGCTACAAATAACACCGTTAACCATATAATACAACTTTAAAAACTACACTCTCTCCCTCTGTCTATTCTACTTCTCCCTTATCTTTGGGACTTACCGAGCGATTGTTCGCTGACGACATTCCTTCTCTTCTTCTTTGGAATGTTGTCAGGTGATTCAGACCTTCAGGAGATCGAGCCCACCAACGAGGACTTGGATCTGCTAGCCTACGAGCCAGAGCTTTAGATTCATTGTACACATTTCATGTCAGTACTTTCCATTTCTGTTATGCCACTGTTTAGGCATTGCTTTCATTCATATGTATTTACTTTTCAATGTACTGTAAAAGAATGTTAATAAATAAAGTTGTTGTTCATTACTTTTGTCTCTTGTGTATATTCTTTTTATATTGCTTAGTTACGCTTAGCGTATTTACTTCTGAGTAAATACGTAGTGGCTTTGTCGCATCCCCTTCACCGTACACCGAGAAGCGGGGTGTGCCACAAATGATAGCCGAGGCTTCGGCGAGGTCGGCGTAGAACTGGTCCGAAGCTTTATACATTTCCATGGATTTTACCGCCCGGACCTCAGCAAGCTTCACGGCCTCAAGCGCCACCCGGGTGTCCTTCCTGTTGACGTCCCTCGACTTCTTCATTGCGTTATAGAGGTTACCAACCTCCTCCAATTTGGTCTGGATGGCCCGGTTTGATTCACTCGAAAGTCGGTGAGATTCCTTATACTTAGAGTTCGTCAGCTCCTCGGCGACCACTCGGGTTTCAAGGGCGGCTATCTTCTCCTCCACTTGTTGCAGCCGAAGGCACAGATTCCCCTCCTGCGGGGATGATTCGCCCGCCTTCTTCATGGACGGGGTTATCTCCTTGGATTCTATATTTACAATGAGAGCGCAGCGGTGGAAGACCTAAGGAAAGCAGCAAAAGAAGTTAGAAATGTTCAAACTAAAAAAATATGCTTAAGAAGATTATTAAAGGAAAATGGATACCGACCTAAACTGACTCTTGAGCAATGGCGGCTACCTGTACCTTCAGGGTCCGCCGGGAAATCTTGCCCCCAGCTGCTTGCTCCATGTTAAAAAGCAAGTTGTCAGCGACGGAGAGCCCCGAGGGCACCTCGAAGCAGAAGTCCCCCTCCTGCATTGGGATCCTGGTAGAAGGCACCCGAGAAATCGTCCTTTTGTGCCTTTTTAGGGGGACGTTGGTGGGCTTGGCCTCCTCCTCCTTATCCCTCACCCGGGGCTTTAGATCCCGCGCATGCTTCTGCTTTCCCCCCGTGACGCTCTTCGGGGACTCAGGGTGACGCAGCTGTAGGCTTGCTCGGCGGGGCAGGCCTCGAGGCCGAGATCGGACCCGATCAGGATGAGCTTCCACCCCCAGTCTTCTTTTGGGCCTTCACGACAATGGCAGCTAAGAACTTGGATCGGTCCATTTGCTCTGCAAAAAGGGGGGAATACACAAAGAGGGTTAGTGACGCTAAAAAGGGCAAAGAATTCATCAAAGTCTAGATGGACCGTGTACTGGCCTAACTTACCCAGAAAGCGTGCGGGGCTAAGCCCAGCCCAGATCAGAGCCTACTCAGAAAGCAAGACGTCGGCCCGCTGGATTGGCTCCCACAAAGACACCACCCTTGTCTCAGGTGAAGATGACTGTAGCACGAAAGCCGTTGTACGGTAGACCAAGCAACGGAGTGAGCGCCTAGCGCTCGCGGACAGTCGGTCCTGTGCCACTGTGTAGGCACGGGCCAATTCTTGCCCTCGGGTAGCCCGACGAAAACGAACTTCTCCTTCCATTCATAGATGGAAGAAGGGACGGCTACCACACCCGACCAAGCCACCCCGCCCTTACATTTTTTGAAGGAAAAGTACACCCAGCTCGGCTCATCCTTGCTGGTACTAGGGTGATTCTTATAACAGAGGAAGGAAACGAGGAGGGTAAAACTGAAGGGGATATTTTCAAGTTTCAACCGGACCTAGCTGTCCCGAGGCAAGACGGAAGCAGCGAAGCACCCCACATACCTCGGCTGATAAGGGCAGACGCATTCCGGCCCGGAATGCTTCCAAATACAGGAAAATCTCCTTGCCCTACACCTGGTTCACCCCCTCGCCCTCTCTAGCTAAGCGAAGAGAATAGTTGGAGGGAATATGGAATTGAGCCCGAATCTCGGTAAGCTCGTCCACATTCCTATAAATAGAGGGTGCATCGCGGGAGTTCCCGATGCGCACCTTAGGCACCCTTGTCGCCACCCGACAGCGAACGACACGGACAACCCTGGCTCTAGAGGCAAACCCGATACAGACGAAGCGGCAGAAGAACCCTCTCGGCTATCTGAAGTCGAGGAGGAGGAAGACCCGCTGGACTCGGCTCCAACAACCGGAGCCTCATCATCCGACTCAACCCTAACTATCTCTACAGACTTCTCAGATGAAGACATCTAACCCGATTCAAAGGAATGGGCTCGCCAATGAGAAATCACGGGTGATTCGATCTAAAAAGAAGGAGCGCTGAGCAATCTTCGACAACGAAAGAAAATTATGGCGGAAGTGTTAGCCCTAGAGGGGTCCCCTCCTAATTATACACCCCAAAGAAAGCATCCGATGGCCCGGATCGACTCCCGCTAGAACGAAAAGTCACACCTGCCAGCCGTCAGAGCTCCATGTGGCGATCGTCCATTAGGGACGTCCTTTCGGTTGCAAGTGACAGCGACGGCCTATCGCGTCCGTCAACCGACTCCCGATACGTGGCCCGTATCCCAACTGGCGACCGACTGAAATGGCGCCCCCTCTTTAAAGCCCGATCATTTCATTTGATCCGCTGACGCCATCAGGGATTCGCGCGAAGATTCAAGCGCACGATGAGGCGACACGTGGTCCCAAAAGATCGAAATGACACGACCGCCGAACGCCGTGCCGTTCCCAGGCGATCCGCGTTACGATTCCTTGGCGCCAAATTGAGCAGAAGAAAAACCGAGCAGACTACTCTTGACCCGACCCTTAGATAGGTCGGAACAAGAGTGGGGGCTAATGATGATGCTCACAAGTGGTGTCTCCTCGGATTACGACACGTGGTGGATGACGTGTCCCGAAGGCTATGGAGGTGGAATAAATGAGTTGCATTATGAGGATAACTCGGGACTTCGTCTCCAGGAACGTGTCCGACCTTCCAGGAGACCTCCCTGAATACATTCCACCTTCACCTGGGAATCTACCAAGATCTTGCCTCCGAGCTATCTCAGTCTCCTTGCTCGTCTCCTAGTATCCGACGTGCTGAGCTTCCTCGGCCTCCAGGCTTGTCTCCGAGCCTCCGACATTCCGAGCTTCCTCGACCTCCCCCGACCTACCGAGAGCACAGAGCCCAAGTGCCTCCATAACGACTCCGCGTATCTCACCAAGGCGAGATATCCGCCGCCCCATGCTCCGCGTCCCACGTAAGCTCGTTCTTCTATTAATGAGCGGATCCTACCATTAACGCGGGCGCAACTGAAGGCAAGGATCTCGCACTGGCTCGCTCCACGCAACCCTTATATAAACCCCTCTCTCAGACGACTCAGGTAACTCGAATTATCTCAATATGGCGCTACTCTGCTCCTATTCCTCAGCGCTAACTTAATCGTCGGAGGGTCCTATGGTGGTCACCCACCCTGGGACTTCTTTGCAGGTAGCTCATCGTCCAATACCAACCCATTGAGATCCACACTTAACAACTCCAAAACTAAATCACAGCCATCCAAGTCGGCCATTG
The DNA here is from genome assembly GCA_030015575.1 of Agapanthus africanus. NCBI lineage: Eukaryota > Viridiplantae > Streptophyta > Magnoliopsida > Asparagales > Amaryllidaceae > Agapanthus > Agapanthus africanus. Next base: position 87,471,604 of record JASDDO010000028.1, on the reverse strand, counting down.
CAGGATCGACGAAGGACAACATCTAAAGGAGATCCGAAGCTCCATCAGTAACCGTCAAAGAAAATGGAGCCACCAAGGGAAATGTAGGTATAATATCCGAAGTCTGTATCTGAAACGAGAGCACATTCATCGAGTACTCATACTCCTTCATCAGCATCTGCTCAAACTTATCATCGGCCCATGATTCTTAAATCTGCCCTCTATAATCATTACAAGCAAATCTTGATACTTATCTCGATGCTTTCTTAGAACGTCGAGCAAAGGATCCAACGCATACCCATATCTCCTCAAAGTAACTCCTATTTAACTCACATAGTCTTTGATCAACAGCAAATGATTCGTGGTCATCATCCTAGAGAACCGATCCTCAAGTACCGAAACCATCTTCTCACGCTACTACAAAATGGTCAAAAATAACGTGGATTTCGTCACGGTTCAAACGGTGTCCATTGTATCATCATGGTTGTAAAAGTATTAGTCACGGTTTAAACCGTGACCAAATGACCCCCGGGTGATAAAACCCCAAAATTCCCTATTTCTTTTCTTCGAGCACCTCATTTCCCCCAAATTATCTCTTCGACCAAAAAAAATTACCCCAAATTTCTTTTCCCCCCAAATCCCTAATCCTCTCCTTTTAGTCGACACTGGCCTCCTCTCTCGTCGCCGAGCCTATCTCGTCGCCAGGCACCTTTCGTTTTCATCGTCGGCCTCCTCTAACCTCGCCTCCTGATTTGACGATTGTTGTCGCCGTTTCCTCCCTACACTTCCACTCTCCCATGCCGCCGCCGCCGCTTCCTCCTCTCGTCTTGTCTTTCGTATTCATTGTAGGACCTACTCCGTTTCTCAATCGCCGCCGCCTTCTCCTTTCGTCTCGTCTTTCGTCTTTATCGCCGACTTGCTTCGCTCCCCCTACAGCCGCCGCCATCTGCTTCCCCAATAAAAGAGCAAAGCTCTGTTCAAAACTCAAGAGGCAGCGCCTCACGTGTTTGCCATGAGGGTGCCAGCGCAAGAGTTAAAAAAACTCTTAAAAGAGCAAAGCTTTGTTCAAAACTCAAGAGGCAGCGCCTCACGTGTCTGTCACGAGGGCACCGACGCCAGAGTTAAAAAAACTCTTAAAAGAGCAAAGCTCTGTACAAAACTCAAGAGGCAGCGCCTCACGTGCCTGCCACGAGGGCATCAACACCAAAGTTAAAAACTCTTATTTGCGCTGCACGAGCACAACACATGAGCGCCGGCGCCTAATAGAATTAAATTCTACTCTCTGTTAAACAGAGCCGTTGGATCAAAAAATCCAACGGAGATGATAAATCATCAGAATGCAGAATTAAATTCTGTTGAGGAAATGTTCTTCAAATCTTTCTAAACAAGAAAGATTACTCTTTGTAAAACAGAGTACCGTTGGATTAAAATTCCAATGGTGATTAAAGAATCACCGATCTACAGAATAAATTCTGTATGGGAAAATATTTCCCTAATCTTGTTAAGAGCAAGAAAATACCTTCTGTAAAACAGAAGCTCTTTGATCAAAGATCCAATGGTGGGTAAAATCCCCAAATTAATTAAGATCTCTTAATGAGAGATTTCTTCAACTAATCAACAAACTTGCCTCTATTACATAAAGGACCCAAGACTTTAAGTCATATAGAGACGAACCCCCCTATAAGCTTTGAAAAAAAAGAGAAAGCTTTGAAAGAACAAAAAATTAAATTCTTAAGGAAGAAGAACTCTTTTCTTGGAAATTTTAGATAAATAAAATTAGATAAATATCCTGTGGATCATTCAAAAAAAAGAGAAGAGAGAGAACTCAGGAGTGCTTAGCACTTAGTGGGCGGCGCTCAGCGCCCCTCGCCCCACGTGCCCCTCATGTGGGCGCCAGAAAATAAAGAGTGCTTAGCACTCAGTGGCTGGCGCTCAGCGCCCAGCTCCTTAGATGCTCCTCACGTGGGCGCTATAAAATAAAAGAGTGCTTAGCACTCAGTGTGCAGCGCCCAGCGCCTCATGTGCCCCTCATGTGGGCACCACAGAACATAATTCAGCACCTAGCGCCTCACGTGCTTCGCATGTGGGTGCCATAAAGAGTGCTCAGCACTCCATATAGAGACCAAAGAAAAGAGAGAGTAAAGTGTGAGCGTCAGAACTCACATAAGTGCTCAGCACTTTTTGCAAGAAAAAGGGGAATGGGCCCACACCAGTGCTTAGCACTTCTTTTAAATAAAAGAAAATTGAGTGGGTCAAACCCAAGTTGGTTAGCTCCCTAATTCAGATCAACTGAGCCCATGGGTTCATTACTTCCCAAACATGACTGATGATGCCCAAAACGATATTCATCCCACATTCCTCTAAGGAAATCGTAGTATCAAAATACGACTAATGATTTCTGAGTTGACCACCAACTTCATTTTCCCTCGAATAGGGAAATTGGTTCAAGGGTACATTTCTCCACACCTCTAATATATGTCGTTATAATTTCTCAACGTCTTCAGAGAGGCGGCAGGTCCCAACAACCAACTACTTTTGGATACACTTCCCAAGCTGACGTGCACACCATAAACCAAAACACACCCCACATGGTTGTATCCTACATCATCGCCGTACGTCCCGTCACGTAACAAATACACGGGCATAAAATGGTGATCTACAGACCGTAATGTCCTCAAACTACTACGGACCGAAACGTCCTTGAACTAAACCCTCACCTCAAAAATGGTGATTTACGGACCGCAACGTCCTCAAAGTACTACGGACCGTAACGTTCTCAAACTACAACCCTCACCTCAAAAATGGTGATCTACGGACCGAAACGTCCTTAAACTACCAACGGACCGTAATGTCCTTAAACTAAAACAATGTAGCCCAAATGCTCTTTTGTTGGATCTGAATGATCCTAAACCCCCGTTAAGTAGATCTTAGTCTCAAATTGGACAAACGTATCCTTAACAAAAATTTAAGTTGATCTTAATCTCAAATGGGATTAACGATCCTTAAATCAACCCAAATCCAAATCTAAGATACACGGATTTGGACTAATCCACGCCCAACGGGAGACAACATAAATTAGTCTCCGTATACAATTCACGGGCAACCAAAAATAAAACAAACACACACGACACGAAGTGAACTTCTAGAGCAGGAGAAAGTGATTATCGCGATGCGGTAACGTAATTAACTGAAGGAGATTGCGCCTGCAGAGAAGAGCGTCCCCACAATCAAAAACCCTTCGCAAATAAGGGGGAATCTGATGAAATCTGCTATAATGGCCGCATCCGTCCAAACCTCCGATACACGGTGCCATAAATCAACTTGGCATCTTCGAAGAGGTGGACGGATAAATCCATATAGCATCTGCCCCCAAATTCAGGCAAGACGACCTACGCGGTTCGTCCCCGTTTTCGGCGGTAAACAGATTCTGGCACGCCCGGTGGGACCTTTTCCTCTTTCCACTCCACAATTCGTGTGTCGTGTTCGCGAACAAATTGCGATTTACTATGGTTGCCCCTGGATTCGAGGTACTAAGATTTGGTGTCTTGCTCCTGTGCAGAGAAAAGAAGATTAATGGCTTCTAAGTGTACCTGCAACAGCAACTCCATCTCCGTCCCCGCTGGAAGATTGACATACGGTCCTAATGCGGTCTCCATCTTTTCAATGCCGGTGGGGCAGGTGACTCAGGCCACCACTGGATTGTTCTTCGGGACTATGCTCCTGCCAGCAAGCTTTAGCGCCCCAATGCCATCACAGGAAGTTTCAAAGAAGTCGGTCTTCGATCGACTTTCAATTACCACGGCCCCTCTCAACAGGTCGTCCAAGTCTGCCACCTCAGTCTTCAACAGGCTGATCCAAATCTCAAGTGGGCCCGCAAAGAGGCTCGCAATACCCGAACGGGTTATCCCGAAATGGATAGCCATTCCAGCTCGGGTAGGTGAAGTCGTCAAAGGGGCTTCTCCTACTAAAGGATCGGTCTTCGCAAGATTGGCCGTTCCATCTCAATGGATGTCAGTCTTCAACATGCTGGCACCAGCAGTAGCTCTTCACCAAAGCAAGGGGCATGACGAAGCCTCTTCCATAACTAAGGTGATACCATCTGCAAGACATGCTCGACGTTGCCACTAGTTTCGGGTGTGAAGAGTTAGGGGCAACTCCCCCTCTGGACTTATTCCACCAGCTCCAATGGTGGAAGTTGACGCTGATGTTCCAACAGGGAATGGCTTTAAACCACTTAGCAGGGTGCGGAGGAACTCCCCAACCGCAGTGCTGAAAAAATCTCCACCACCGGATGAAAGCATCAAGCAGGCGAAGCCGGAGCAGCCCCCTCAGCGGCTGTCCTCCCAAATCTACAGGGTCTGGCGGAAAGTCCAAGATTCTGTGATCAACAAGAACTACTCTCGTCGATCAGAGAAAATGAAGTTTCGACAAGAGGAAAATTATCTCTCCACCATACGGTGAGGGACTTCTTTCATGCAGGCGCCGGTCACAATGGCTCCTTCGACTTCGACTTCTCACAAGAAGAGAAGGCCGGAGAACCTCCCACCTCCGGCGGCAAATCCCAAAGGTGAGGGATCCAAACGCCCCAAGTCTGGGGGCATGATCGTGCACACAGTTTACATGGCTTCCGGAAAAGAGGAGAGCCATACTTCCGTAGTTCATCGGCCGCAAACTCGGTCGTTGATGAAAACTCAGAAGCAACAACAAAAGCTCCAGGAAATGCTGACGAAAATGGCAGCACTCACCGGGCAGAAAGATAGCCCGGAAGCAGCATTTGAACAGCGCCACGAGCAGGAGACAGATACGGAATTCTTGCGAAGGGTGCTGGAGAGAAAGGATAAGAAGGTCGCCTAACAATCGGCTAATATAAAACAGATGGCGCTCCTATTCCAAGACATGGTCGGAATGATGATCCAGCCAGAAGCTCTAGCCGAAGATCCACAGATAATTATCGACGACGACATAGGGGAAATATCAAACCCTCTTCCGGCTTTATCAGCAGCCAGGGAGGAAATGATCTCTAAAGCTGCCCTCGATGTCTACATAGCTCAGCAAATACGAGCTCATCAGGCAAGCGAAGTGGCTGGCCAAGTCGTCAAAACCGGGCGACCTTACCCAGGCTGGTACGATAAAATCAAGTACCCGCCGGGATGTACGATCCTCAAGTTCCACGTATACAAGGGGACATGCAACCCGCATCAACACGTCACCCAGTTCAGAGCATTATGCGGAAATACTGGACGCGACAACAAATTGCTGCTTCGCCAGTTCGTTGGAAGCTTGTCAGAGACGGCGTTTGAATGGTACTCGGAGCACCTAAATGACTCCGTCAAATCATTCACGGAAATGGAGCTTCTATTCACATAGCGGTTTGTGATCGCAAGTGAGTGCATCCCGATCACGGCATTAATCAATGCCAGGGTGAGGCCAGGAGAGACCTGAGTTCAATACGTAATCCAGTGGCGGAACCTATGGTCAAAATGCGAACAACGCATAGAAGAAGCTCATGCCGTGGGCATGTTTATAGAGACTCTCGATCCTCAAGCGACAGTATCCCAGTTTACAGTGTTCTTCAAGCCGACCACCTTCCAGGCCTTGATCAACAAGCTGACCCAAATGGACCAGATGGGCCATAGGCCGTCCTCTTCAAAAACGGATCCACGGAATGAAAAGGGTAAAGGGAAAGCGGCCTTCATTGATAATACTCAACAATAGCCGAGCAACTTAAAACCGGTTGTTCACCTAAGCAACGTGCGCCCGCGCCAATCCCTCGAGGTGAAACTAAGACGTCCTTACTCGTTTCCTCGTGATAAAACGAGGAAACTGTTCGAACTGGCAATGTGCAACAAACTCATCACTCTGCCAGATCCGAGACGTCCACTGCAGCCTGGTGACGCCAACAGTCCTAATTACTGCTCCTACCACAGAGTAGTGGGCCACCCAATTGAGGATTGCTACGTCTTCAAAAACTGGGTTGAGAACAAATACCAACAAGGGAAGTTTGCACTGTCCGAAAATTGGAGGATGAACCCACCGCAGAAGCACGCTCCTAAAAAGGTGGATATGCCAGGTGCATCATGCTCGTTTGTAGAAGAAGCTCCGTGGGAAGTGGTCCTTTCAGCTAAAAATAAAAGAATGCTGAAGGATATTCAAGCATGTCCGGCGATCAAATGAAAAAGCTCGCTGGATCCCGAGATCATTGAGGGGATGCTTAAACCGCACCCAACACCAAAAACTGGTAACGATGGGAAAGACTTCCAGGCCAAGCCTTCGAAGTCTTCGAAGAAAAAGAAGAAGACCAAGAAGCATGTGCAGCCTGCCAAGTTCGATGACAAGCGCCCGGACCTACAAAAATATATCGACGCGATAGAAGAGTACAACCAGAAAGCGCGGACCCCAGTCACCCTCGAAGAGTTTCTCAACCATATCCTTGAGAACGGAGATAGTGACGATGATGAGGGAAATGGCTCGTCGAGAGAAACTAAAGATCATGTTGCAAGTTGCCACATGGTTTCTCATTCGTCGTTAAATAATGAAGAAACTCCCTCGGCGTCGGAAAGCAACGCAGAGGAACTGGGGGCAGGACCGGCGCCAGAATCCCTGGAACTGTTAGAAAACCCAATTAACAGGATTCTAAACGAAGCCTTTCAAAAGAGCAAAGCCAGGCCAAGAACATTCCGCCAAGGTGAACTCGTGCTAGTCGTCAAAAGACCTATGATCCCCAATCGTGCAAAATGGGGGAAATTCGAGCCAAACTATGAAGACCCGTATATCATAGACAAAGTCTACCAAGGTAGGGCCTACTTGCTCATGGATATGCATGGTGAAAGACTCTTCCGGCTAATAAACAGCTGGTTCCTTAAAAAATACTACGCTTGACAAGTCATGACTCAGGTTAATGATAGATGACGACGCTCGTGTCCGCTCGTTATCTTCCTGAGTCAAAACTCTAAAAATAGTATCCAGCAGAACTTCCGTGACAACGGACCGAAATGTCCTTAAACTAACTGTTGCCTCCAAGATGGCGACAATGGACCGAAATGTCCCTAAAGGAACAGCGGACCGAAATGTCCTTAAACTAACCATTGCCATCAAAATGGTGATGACGGACCGAGATGTCCCTAAACTAATAATGGACCGTAATGTTCTTAAACTAATGCGTCGTCTCAAACACGGCGATAATGGAATTCAAGTCCACAAGTCCCAACGGTGAGGACTTCGACTCAAGTCCCACTGGATGCACAGCTGTCCCGGTGGCAAAGTCCGTCCTAAGTTCCATTGGCAAACAGAAGGGTAAAAAAACGGTACATCAACAAGAGAAATGGGCACGGATGAAAACCCGAAGGGGCGCCGTGAGTAAAAACAACCGGGCTGCCTGCGAGCTTGTGAAAAGCCGAAGGGGTACAATCTCATAAAATTTTCACTTACAAGATCTTCTCGACTCGTAAGAACTCACCCTGTGAGACCCTCACGGCTCATAGGATTCAAAGTCTTAAGTTATAGGGATCCAAACCTGTCCTTAAGCCGTCATACTCCCCAAGTTGCCCTACAGGCGGTCCGATATTGGCCCTTGTATACATTCCACAGGCACAAATAAACGTTTCCCCTAACAAATTCCACCAATCATGAGGAATGTCCTCATATGGTGAGCAACACTTGTAAGTCCTCTCAACTTACAAGAAGAAATTACTCTTATGAGATCGTTACAACTTATAAGAGAGAACACCACTTAGAAGTCTTCACGAGTTCTAACGAGAACATACACCTACGGGATCCTCACAACTCGTAGGGAGAAATACCTTTATAAGACCCCTACGGCCCGTGAAGTCAAAAACCTTAATCGACAGAATTCTAACCCTGTTTGCTAAGCCACCTTTGTTCAAATCGACAAAGGCAAATGATGATTCCCTCCTGGCAATATTCCAGTTGTAGCGATGCCGATGCCTAAATCAGTATCAAATTCCAAGGCCTTTAACGGCAAATGATGATTCGCTCCTGGCAATATTTCAGTCGCAGCGATGCTGATGCCAAAATTGGTATCAAATCTTAAGTTCCATATTCGCAATAAAAATCAGCGAGCAAAAATAAATGCATATAAAAATAGCCGAAATGATGGGACAACTTGCAATAAAAATCAGCGAGCAAAAAATATATGCATATAAAAACAGTCGAAATGTTTGGGCAACTCACAATAAAAAGCAGCAAGTAAAAAGAAAAAAATAGCTGAAATGATTGGGCACCGCGATAAAAAGCCAAAATGATTAGACAATCACGACTTTTGCGATATAAAAAGCTGAAATGATAGAGTGTCATGAAAAGAGATAAAAAAATGAATGAAAATGAAACTTTTGCCCTGCAAGTGAGTCCACATCGACCCCTGTATACAATTCATGGGCGCAAACGAAACGGGAACCACATTTTCCCACCAGGCTCCATCAGAAGGAGTGCCAGATCTTGACGGCAACATCTACGGCCTAGAGATCAACAACGGTTTTTCTTCTCACATCAACAAGCGACCCCAGGGTCAACAAAATGGTGCCATGGCAAAGTCCCTAGTTCCAAATCTCGACGGTTCACAGACAACCTAGAGACTACCTCGACACTAATCTCATTATAGCAGACACGACGTCAATAAAGCAGAGCCATGGCAAAGTCCCTAGTTCCAAATCTCGACAGTTCACAGACAGCCTAAACATCAACAACGGCGTTTCTTCTCACTCCAGCAGGATGCAGACGCGACGTCAATAAGCGACCCCAGGGTCAACAAAATAGAACCATGGAAAAGTCCCTAGTTCTAAATCTCGACGGTTCACAAACAATCTAGAGATCATCTCGACATTTGTTTCATTACAGCAGACGCGGTGTCAACAAAGGAAGCGAATGCCAAATTCCTAGCTTCAGGGTCTTGACGGCAACTCAAATAAAACCTGAAAACTATCAGAGATCATCCCATACCAGCCCGGAGTGGTTATGACTCATCGGGGCTCCCAAACCGAGCCTAACCTTAAGTAAAAAAAGTTATGGAAAATTTCTAACGTTTGCTCTTCCAACGGTAATATGACCTAAGGAGATTACTTGAAGACGTCTTGTCCAGCCCCCGAAGGGATCGGAGACATGACGGTCGCAGGGCTACTCAAACAACAGCGTAAAGTCTGCAAATTGGGGAATGCATCAGCCAACGCAACGGTATGATGGAAAAAACCTTAGTACCATATACCCTAACGGATCTCTGTCGTAAAGAGCAGGGGTTAACTGTGACGTTAGGACAGGTTTGCCTACAATCCCAAGTAAGGTAAACTACAAACTCCGAAATGAGTATATAAATTACTTCACACCAGACCAAGACATCGAAGAAAAGAGAAATGCCAGTATGAAATAAAATATGTCTTTTATTCATGAATTCAAGCGAATACAAGATATATTTCATAAAGGAATCAAAATGAATACATGTTATTCATGAATCAGAAGTTTACAACCAATACAAGAAAGGGGGTATAATGACAGTTATTAAGGAGGAGGCGTCTTTAATAAACTGACAAGCCGCTCGCACGCTCCCCTCAATTCCTTCTCATGTGTAGCTATAGCGGCTAACCCCGCTTCGATTTGAGTCCATTGCTGCAAATAGGATGGAAGCTTTTCATCGATTTCTTGCTTGGCAGCTTCGCAATCCTGCTTAACTCTCTCGGTGAAGTCAAGCTTCTGACTTAGCGTCAACCCATCCGAAATACATCATTGGAGGTTATCAAAGATAGCTTTTAGCTGCGTAGCATTCGCTTCAACCTGGGCATGCAATTGGGTGGATTCGCTGGAAGCCGCCACATGTTCCTTTTGCCTCATGGCCGCCTTTTATTCAAAATAGCGAATGAAAGAGACACTTTTCTCGACCCACACAGCCCGCTAAGAGTTTGAGGCCAACACCTCAGGAGCGAGACGCTTAAGCTCAATCTCGTGCAGGCAAGCCTCGATCTTCCTGCAATAATTAACCCAAGAACTAACAAGATCTTCATTATGGAAGTTCACGAGCATCGCCAGCATTGGATTGACTTCGTCAGCAAAATCTGTAGCAGAAGTGAGAGCCTCGGTATTGAGATCTTCGATAAACTCGCTTAACGTTCGTCGGCTATTCGCTGCGCTCCTGGAGGATGTACATTTAGCGAAGGGCCCCGCAGGCATGGGAATGCGAGACTCAAAAAGAGCTGGGGCCGGTGTAATCGCTGCAAAATGAATTACGGTCAAATTTCGACTAGGAAGCCAAAGAAAACACCTGAGGGATGGAATCTATCGTACCGACTGTTGCAAGCGGCAGAATAGGGAGTACCGGAGGCGTGGCTATTCTTTCGCTTTCTCCTCCGACCCGTGATACTGTGGTCAATATAAGGAAAGCTTAGCAACAATAAGTCTACTCATAAAAAAAGGGGGATAAACATTAGGTGAAGAATATACTGACCAATACCAAAAGGTGGAATGATTTTCGACTGAAAGGAAAAATGCGGGTTTAACAACTGGTACAAATGGTCGAAAAGTGCTCCTGCAGAGTCGCGACAATATACAGTCAATACAAGTAGGATTGTATCCACAGTGAAGCAAATAAGTGAGAAACCCATAAGTTCCAAGATTTGAGGAGGCGCAGAAGAAAGCAAAGGGACAACGACCGTCAAAATGGCGGTCAGCGGCACTTCTTTAGCCGACACAGCTTTAGATTTTACCGCACCTATGCACAAGACAAACAAAATATCATTAGAAGGGCTTAACAGGATTGAAAAACTCAAAAAACAAAAACCGAAGGATAAGAGCATGGGGCATGGGGCTCCTGGCTGAATATGACGTCGGCAGAGAATAAAGACTTCTTCTTTTTTTATGAACGGACACCAGCGGCCGACGATAAGAGCTTGCACTTGACAGGCATCTTCGGGCGGTGGGTCCCGATTTCCAAACCAACGCCAGATTCCAGGGATGCCACGGCTACCGCAGTTGCGGGAACACCCGATTGAAGCTTCTCAGGGAAAGCTCGTTGGACCACAGCCGTAATATCTTCCCTTAAGGAGGGACGAATGGCAGTCCGTCGTTTTAAAGGGACCGATGGATTACCAGCGGGGACTGCATCCTTGTGATCGAGCAATAGCCGCCTTTCTTCCCTGATAACAGCACCCGTCGCATGCTGGTACCACGCCTCATAAGCGTTTGAATCTTTTGGCACATAGCTCGGCTCGCTAATGAGAAAATGAGACCCCATATTTAATCGCATAAAGTGGCACAGCGCGCTGCGAATACCCTCCTCTGTAGCAGCCGCCTCAGTTAAGAATGCCTCAAGAGGAACACCCTGATTATAACCCAACTGTTGAACAAAGCAGTGCGGGTTGTACCTCATAAATAGTACCGAGGCGCTCTGTCTAAATACTAAGAATCCCGGCCTGATGGAATACAGGTGCAAGATTTCCCGAGCCCTCAATGTGGAAGCCCTGTCTTTGATAGTGTCACGCAACAGTTACACCACCTTAGTAGATTCCTTGCCGATAGTCAAAACTCTATCGACAAAGGTCATGTTGTCCCCATCCATGCGCGGGTGGAGGACCGGTCGTCGAGCTTCTCACCGCGACGGGTCTGACGCAGAAGCGTCAACCAGATACATGACCCGAAGAAAGTTGTAGCTGTCGTAGAAGCGGTGTTGTTTGTGAACACCGAAAGCTCCGAGCAGTGCATCTAGATCCAAGACGTGAAGTAGTGCAACGGAAGATGTATGGGATTTACCCCCGGCTGAGTAGTGTCTGTCGCTAATCCCAGACCATGATATAGATGAGCCAGCCAAGCGATCCCAACGGCCACACGTGTCCCTGCGATCATGCGGTGGGCCGGATAAAAGACAGACAGTCTCATATAGAGAGGATGCATCGGAAGTACAAACCAATTCAACCACAGGCCGATGAACCCCAGAAAGAACGTCTCGTCGTTGATGTCTGGAACAGCGAGCTCTGCGAAAGGGATGACCGGAACATCTGGAATGAAGAAATTCTTCAAATCCACCTTTGCCGTCGGCAAGTTATCCAAACCAAAACCGAACGGGTCATCAAGCTTAGCGAATTTCGTGGCTAATTTTGACAAGACTTCTGGGTGAAGAAAGCGGGCGATGAAGTTTGCAAAGATGACTCCGTGCTCTCCAGAGTCTAAGAATAAACTCTCATAAATGTTCAACACCTTGATTAGGCTCGGAAACCGGTGTTGAACGGCATTCTCTGGAGTAAGGCCCATCACCATTGATTTGGTGGCAATGATATACTCATCAGAGGGGAAGTATCTCCTCGTAATGTTCCCCTCTGATGGGTAAGCCGGAAATTTCCGCAAACTCCTCCAAGGAAATTGAGACCTCTCGGTCCGATAGAAGAAATGTGTGGGTTGGGATGTTCCACTTTTCCAGAAAAGCCTTGACCCACCACACATGAGGCGTGGGATATTGAAAAGGGGACGTATAGATTGCAGGATACAGCCCGAGCTTCAGCAGCAGCGACTTCTTGGCCGACAGGATATACCGAGCCCACTGCAGGTAGCCGGATGAATGGTGAGGATTCAACCCTGACATATAGACTTGTCCCCAAGGGCGCGACTCGCCTTGGCATATGCGCCACCCCAAAATGTCCAAAGCCATCGGTGGATGTATGGGTATTGATGCTATGGAGGGTTGAAGGCGACCCTCTGAGGTCCAGTTGACCTCTTCTACGGCATAAGTCGCTTGAGGCGAATCAGTGTAATGAATCGCTGATATTGGCTCTGAGGGCACTGCACAAGAAAAACTGTGCCGACCCCGAATGATCTGATTATACCATGACCCCCACAGGTGAAGAGATTTCTACTCCGGGTCATGATCTTTAATAAGCGCGAAGACTTCTCGATCCACAGGCGCGTCGGCGAAGGCGCTCTTTGAACGTACGAAAGGGAAGGAAGAGTCAAAGGCCATTGCACCTGCACAAAAGGAAAAAGTTCAGCTATTGACGTTATGTTCATAACTTTAACGTTCTTTGATACTTAAAAAAATTTGTACTGCAATGCAGTGCAAAAGAAAGGGATAAAGGGAGGCCCACAAAATTAAGGTGATGCCCCATCATTGATGGGGAAGTCACTGATTAAGAATGGAATACTAAAAAGATTCTCATTTAATGAGAAATACCATTGGACTAAGGAGTTAAACTCCCTCGAGAGCTGTGCTCTGCAAACAGATTTTCACATCTGTCAGAAAATTAAGGAGGGAATAAAATTCCCCAAAATTTCTTAGAGCCATGCTCTGTAATCTACCGAAACCCTCAAGCAAAGATTTTTAACAGGGTAAAACCCCAAAATCTTTAAGATCTACAAGAAAAATCCTAAAAAACTCTCAAAGTTCTTCATGAAAGATGAGCAAAGCTCTAATTAATGGTTTAAGAAACCCTAAAACACATTTTAAGATCTATGATCTAAGAAGAGCAAAACGCTGTTAATGGGTTCGATCATAATCCTTACCAAGTTTTTGGCAAAGTTCTAACTCTAAAAGAGTTTCTTTGGGCAATAATCTAAGATCTGGAAAGAGAATTATATTCTCAGAAAGAAGAAGTTTAGGGAAGATGAATAGCAGTCATCTCAAGGGCTAAAGGCCCTACTTAAAGGCACAGGGAGACGGTTCCACTTCCGAGAAGATCCAACGGTGGAAAAAATGCCACCGCTGCATTCACGTGTGAGCCACGTGAGCGCAGCAGTGGAGGGCATTTGTTTCCCCAATAAAAGTGTAAAGCTCTGTTCAAAACTCAAGAGGCAGCGCTTCACGTGTCTGCCACGAGAGAGCTAGCGCCATAGTTAAAAAAAACTCTTAAAAGAGCAAAGCTCTGTTCAAAACTCAAGAGGCAGCGCTTCACGTATCTGCCACAAAGGGCGCTAGCGCCAGAGTTAAAAAAACTCTTAAAAGAGCAAAGCTTTGTTCAAAACTCAAGTGGCAGCGCCTCACGTGCCTGCCACGAAGGCACCAGTGCCAGAGTTAAAAACTTTTATTGGCGCCGTACGTGCACAGCATGTGAGCTCCGGCGCCTAGTAGAATTAAATTCTACTCTCTGTTAAACAGAGCCGTTGGATCAAAAATCCAACGGAGATGATAAATCATCAGAATGCAGAATTAAATTCTGTTGAGAAAATATTTCTCAAATCTTTCTAAACAAGAAAGATTACTCTCTGTAAAACAGAATACCGTTGGATGAAAAATCCAATGGTGATTAAAGAATCATCGATCTACAGAATAAATTCTGTATGAGAAAATATTTCCCTAATCTTGTTAAGAACAAGAAAAATACCTTCTGTAAAACAGAAGCCCTTAGATCAAAGATCCAATGGTGGGTAATATCCCCATTTAAATTAAGATTTCTCAATGAAGGATTTCTTCAACTAATCAACAGACTTGCTTCTACTATATAAAGGACCTAAGACTTTAAGTCATATAGAGAGGAACCCCCATAAGCTTTGAAAAAAAATGAAAAAGGAGAGCTTTGAAAGAATAGAGAATTAAATTCTCGATGAAGAAGAACTCTCTTCTTGGAAATTTTAGGTAAATAAAATTAGATAAAAATCCTGTGGATCATTCAAAAAAAAGAGTAGCGAGAGAACTCAGTAGTGCTTAGCACTCAGTGGGCGGCGCTCAGCGCCCAGCGCCCCACATGCCCCTCACGTGGGCGTCATAAAATAAAGAGTGCTTAGCACTCAGTGGCTAGCGCTCAGTGCCCAGTGCCTCACATGCCCCTCACGTGGGCGCTATAAAATAAAGGAGTGCTCAGCACTCTATATAGAGACAAAAGAAAAGAGAGAGTAAAGTGTGAGTGTCAGAACTCACATAAGTGCTCAGCACTTTTTGCAAGAAAAGGGGACTGGGCCCACACCAGTGCTTAGCACTTCTTTTAAATAAAAGAAAATTGAGTGGGTCAACCCTAAATTGGCTAGGTCTCTAATTCAGATCAACTGAGCCCATGGGTTCATTGCTTCCCAAATATGACTGATGATGTCCAAAACGATATCCATCCCACATTTCCCCAAGGAAATCATAGTCTTCAAATATGACTAAAGATTTCTGAGTTGACCACCAACTTCATTTTCCCTTGAATAGGGAAATTGGTTCAAGGGTACATCTCTCCACACCTCTGATACATATCGTTGTAATTTCTCAACATCTTCAGAGAGGTGGCGGGTCGCAACAACCAACTGCTGTTGGGTGCACTTCCCAAGCTGACGTGCACACCTTAAACCAAAACACACCCCACATGGGTGTATCCCACATCATCACCGTACATCCCATCACGTAAAAAATACACAGGTATAAAATGGTGATCTGCGGACCGTAATGTCCTCAAACTACTACGGACCGAAACGTCCTTAAACTAAACCCTCACCAGAAAAATGGTGATCTAAGGACCATAACATCCTCAATCTACTACGAACCGTAACGTTCTCAAACTATTACGGACCGTAACGTCCTCAAATTACAACCCTCACCTCAAAAATGATGATCTACGGACCGAAACGTCCTTAAACTACCAACGGACGGTAACGTCCTTAAACTAAAACAATGGAGCCCAAATGCTCTTTTGTTGGATCTGAATGATCTTAAAACCCCGTTAAGTAGATCTTAGTCTCAAATTGGATTAATGTATCCTTAACAAAAATTTAAGTTGATCTTAATCTCAAATGAGTAAATCAACCCAACTCAAATCTAAGACATACGGATTTGAACTAATTCACGCCCTACAGATGACAACATAAATTAGTCTCCATATACAATCTACGGGCAACCAAAAATAAAACAAACACACACGACACGAAGTGAACTTCTGGAGCAGGAGAAAGTGGTTATCGCGATGCGGTAATGTAATTAACTGCATGGGCTTGCTCCTGCAGGGAAGAGCGTCCCCACAATCAAAAACCCCTCGCAAATGAGGGGAATCTGATGAAGTCCACTACCACGGATGCATCCGTCCAAACCTCCGATAAACGGTGCCATAAATCAACTTGGCATCTTCGGAGAGGTGGATGGATAAATCCAAATAGTATCTGCCCCCAAATTCAGGCAAGACGACCTACGCGGTTCGTCCCCGTTTTCGTCGGTAAAAACCGCCGCTTCTACTCTGATCCCTCTTCCCCTTGATCCTCTTCTCTCTCCTAGCCGGCAACTCCTCCTCCTCCTTCCTTGTCGACAGTGCAGTGCTCAGACCCATCTCTCCCGGTATAATCTTTGCTTGATTCATCTAATTTTTGTATTTTTTGGGTTAATGTTTAACTGAATTATGATCGGATTTTTTTGTTCTCAGTGTAGGCAGTGTAAGCCCCTGCAGCTCTCCACTGGTCTTGGTCGATCCCCGTGTTCATCGCTGCTCGTTGGATTGTCAAAAGGTTAGTATTAATTGTTGAATTAATTTGGTTAATTTTAATTTTATAAATTTGTTGATTTTCGAATCAACATGGTTAAAATTTATAGATGTCTTAATTTAATTTATTGTTGTTCTTGTTATTGTTGTTGTTCTAGTTAGGGTTAGGGTCAGGTTAGGGCTGCTGACCGGTTAGGGTCAGAGGTGGATAAGGGTAGGGTTTAGGTTCGGGTTAGGATTGGGTTTGGGTTAGGGTTAGTGTTAGACATAGGGTGAGGGTTAAGAAGGGGTTAGGATTTATGGTTAGGGTTAGTGTTAGGCATAGGGTTAGTGTTAGGTTTAGGGTTAGGGCTTAGGGTTAGGTGTTTGGATTAGGGGCTGATTAGAGCCGGTTGGGGTTTAGTTAGGGTTAGGGTTAGGGGGTTATGGTTAATTAGAGTTGGGAGTTTAGGTTAGGGGGTTAAATCATTGCCAATCTTTATTAGATACTTTTGTATAGAGTTCGCGAAACAAAAGTGTTGATTTTTACCGTTACCTCAATTGTCACTCCCCAAGGCTTAGAGTTTAATAGATCTTGAAACGAGACTTTTTGTAACAGATCAGAGCTATATATCATTAATATAGCATATGATATAATATTTCACTTTTCTAACATCAATAAATACATTCAGGATACGTCAAGTTTTGGAAATAACCTTACATCATTGATTGTGAAATCCTCATTATTCTTTTTATGCTAACCTATATGCAATCCATCCGCATTGAGCATTGTCGCATTGAAAATTGTTAAGGGGTTACACGCACACACACACACAAGGCCGAACCTTAATTCATCATCGTTCTCCTCTACATAGAACCATTGTCAAATCACACCCTAACCCCAAACTTAAATCCAAAATCTTAAACTTGATTAAAAAAAACCTTTAAGTTTAAAGAACTTTATCTTAAAGTAAAAACTTCGAAAGCTTAAAATTGAAACGTAAACGTAAAACCAATCCAAATTAAATCTTAAAGTAAGTGTATGGCATTCAATGATAATATGAAATTTTTATATTCTCATCGATAATTAATCATATGTGAAAATAAAAACGTGACTTAGTTTCCATCTATCGGTTAACATACATTCGGTGTTCGTCATGATATAAAACTATACGAAGGTTGTTAAACACCGGATGTTATCGTTCGGTTTCTAACAACCGTCGCGTAGTCTATATTGCGAGAATTAATATTCGATCGTATGATAACCAATAGATTTGTCCCATGTGGACAAGTTAAGAATGTATAAAGTCGACACCTGCATTCACTCGTGTTTTTCATTCGTTTCGGGATATTTCATCGGTACCTTTCCGCTGGTTCTCCGTGTACAACGATAGATTAGATGTTCATTTCAATGGTGTTTCACAGCATTGAAACGATTATCTGTTCTATTACAGTGTACTCAAAGAACAGCGAGGAGGTGTTGCCGAAATTTTTTCGAAACAGATGAAAGCACATGTGAATGGGTGTATGCTTTATATATTCTTAGTGGGATAGGTGCTTTACCCTTACAGTCATTGCTCTCGATATCCAATAAAGAACATTTAATATTATTATCATCTTTCTTGGAAGAAGAATCCAACTCTCGAGCTTTGAGATTAGAAGAAGAAAGTTCTTAATAAGAGTCTGAGGATAGCCCGATCCAATACCAATTGAAACCAAACTTAACAAAGTCGTCAATTAAACCTAACAATAACGCTTCTTATTATCCATCTATCTCGTCTTTGTCACGAAATCTTAATTCCATAACTCTTATCTATAGGAACCTTGCTATGTTCCATTTTCTTCCAATATGGCATTTCCGTACCTCCACGACAAGAGTTGGATGTACGTTGACGTTTTCTCGAGAGCCGCTGATTTTTTCCTTGACGGTGTTTATTTTTTTACCGATTTTGCCTATGCACGTCTTGGGATACCGAAAGAGCACGAAATCTATTGTTCTTGCTATAAGTATATAAACACGCAATTGCAGAAGAAGTCGGATGTTGAGTTACACATCATGAAAAAAAGTTTCATTAGAGATTACACTAAGTAGGATATTCACAAAGAAAAGAACGATGGAAGGCCAGTGCAAGAGACGGAAAACGAATTCATTGAAGTGGAAACCGAAGAGTGGAAAAGGATAGTAGAATAAAGGAGAAGAGGAAGAATGGCGGTCTGAAGAAGACAAAGCCGTTGAAGACGATGATATTATGTTCGCGCCGGTCGATGACATGAATGGGCTTATAAATGCCGCTGGACTTCCTTATGATACGGAAAGCACTGGACCAGTGTTATTGGAGAAGTACAAGGCTTCCTCGAGAATCCCTCTATATTTAAATTGCAAAAGATTTTCGATACTATCCTTTTTCGTACATCTCTTTCAGATCAAGTGAAAGAACAAATTAAGTGATCAGGCTTTCACCGATCTCCTAGCATTGCTGAAGAAAGCTTTTTCCGGCAGAAATAAAGTGCTAATGAGCCTGTACGATGCGCAATAAATAATCACAAATATCGGTCTAAAGTGTGAGAAGATATATGCATGCGAGAATGACTGCGTTTTATTCCGGAAAGAACACGCCGCACTCAAAAGCTGCCCAGTATGCGGGAAAAGCCGATTCAAGCCTAAAAAGACTCTCATTTGAGTGATTTGCCCATGAAGATTCTTTGTCATTTTCCGTTAATAACGAGACTGCAACGGTTATTTATGTGTGAGGAGACGGCACCCGAAATACAGTGGCACCATAAAGCGTCTCGTGAAGAGGATAAAATGAGTCATCCTAAAGATTCGATATCATGGAAAGTTTTAGATGAAAAATGTAACACCCGAGCCCAATAATACTATTTCTTTTGCTAGTTGAGTGTTATACATTGCTCATTCCAATTCTCCTGATTGTTTGGTGTTTATTGCTAAATTTTAACCGATTAAGTCATTTTGGCACATAACAAATTTTAACACCTAAAATGAAATTAAAAATATCCATGTTGGCCTACTCGTCGCCACTAGTCGCGTGGTAACGTCCGCGCGTCGAGATTTCGTCCCGTTCGACAAAACGGGCAAGTTTGGACGTTTACACGCGCGTGCAAGTGTCCGACTTGGGGGCATGCATTTTAATCATAAAACACATCTTTTCAAAATTTGGAACTCGCTTAAAATCCTATAATTTGAATTTGAAACATTTGGGCGCAACCTGGGCGCGATTTGGAAATGTTTCATTTAGCACCGAAAAGCCCATTTAAGTAAATATATTTAATAACTATAAAATATTCATTCTGTTAATATAACGTTAAAATCCTTTCTTTTAAATCTTTAAAATTATATTTTTTTTCACCTACCGTACCTCTCCAGCCAATCACGAGGGATTTAAATCCCTCGTGGGCCCCGCCTCACCATCTCTCTCTCTCCGTCTCTCTCCATCTCTCTCTAATCTCTCTCTCTCTCTCTCTGTAACAAACTCTCTCTCTCTCTATCTATATTATTTAAGCATTACTGTTCCTCAACCTCACCACGAGAAAACTCCTTCGACGAAACCTCACCGAACCCTAACCCTAGCTTCGTCGCGCCCTCGCCGTCGACCTCCCCGCGACCTCGCCGTCGCCGTCCTCGCCTCCACGGCCTTACCGCACCCCCTACCTCCTTCCTCCCTCCTTCCCGAGCCTCCAAACCCAACCCCGATCCCAGAATCTCCACCGCCTGCACCTCACCGTCGACGGTCCTCGTCGTCGACGACTCTTCCATCTTCCTCTCCTCTCTCGCCTTCCCAACTCAACCCTAGCCCTGCACCCCATTACACCGAGCCTAACCCAAGCCCAGACCCTAACCGGGACCCTAGCAACTCCTCTGGTTCGCCGGAAAAGGACACCGTCGACCCCCTCGTCGTCGCCAGCACACCGACGCCCACCTCTTCTTCCTCCTGCAACCCAGTCCAGACCATTACATCCCTCGTCGCGGCAACACCAGAACCAGAAACCTTCAGCCTTCGCTGCTCGCCGTCGCTGCCTCGCCGGCGTCCCATCGCCGTCGAGCCCGTCGTGGTTGCCCCCTGGTTCTTCTCTGTAAGCATCTCTCTACCTTTCCCTTTCCTTTTCCCTTCGCTGGTCGATCGTCGTGCGTGTATCGTGAAATTTTGCTAACGTGTTGCCGTTTTGACTTTTCGCCGGATTCCGGATGTGCCGTCGTTTGGACCCGACTTTCCAGCGGAGTACTCTGGTCCGTGTGGTCCCGCTGTTCGCTGTTAGGACTCGATCCGTGGCCCGTGCACCCGTCTCGTGTTTTTCGCCGACACTGCATCCGTGCTTTCCGGTTTGCGAAACCATCGAGCCAAGTATCCGAATACTTGCTTTAACATGCTAGTACACAAGATCAAGTCTTGCTATACACTTAATCATCATATTATTTATTATAACCACGCATCTATTAGTAATATCGATATCATATTATAACTTAGGATTGACAGCTACGATTATTCTTAACACTGAATCATTATAATAATTTTTGTAATTAATCGGTCTACTATCAATCCATACTTTAACTAACTGAACCAATTAGATCGTCCTTGCTTTATTCGTTAAATCATCTATGAGACAATTATTTATGCTTTAGTCTTAAATTCATGTAGCTTCATTACTTTATGTTGTTGATATTGTTTCACCTTGTGAATATTGCACCCCAAGGGTGCTCGAACCTGTTAATATAATACAACTGCACCATATTCATGCACCATTGTGATTAAATGAACTGTTATTGTTATTTACTTTATTTCCTGCTGTTGTTCCTTATTCGACTATATACCTGTTGTGAGCACACCCTCGATTGCGTCACATATTGGCCCAACCTTGATACACATGACATACATACATACCGATGCACCGGACATGGTACCCTTTACTTACCAACACAACCTGTTGTACCATGACCTGACTTGTTACCTGATCTCATGCCTAATGCCAACAAACCTGACTTGGGGTCCTCATGGACCATTCCTGCTGTCTATCCAGACAGACCTGCTTTTACCTGATTCTGTGTTGGCATTAGTCCTTGACTACTGAATACCTGACCTGACATACATAACTTGGGGGTATGGGGAAATCAAAGATGAACCTGACTTGTTACCCGACAGTTCACTACCTGTTCGAGTGTACACATTCCTGTTTTGTGCCTAGCGGCATGTCTCGGTTTCGGCCGAGAATATTGTGGCCGTGATCCCGGGTATGTACGGGGTATTACCGAGTGTACACTTTCCTGTTTTGTGCCTAGCGGCATGTCTCGGCTGCAGCCGAGAATATTGTGGCCGTGGTCCCGGGTATGTACGGGATACTATTGAGTTACATCGACGATTCATCAATTGATTTCAAAGACTTTAGAGTAGAAACCTGATAGGACAGTTTAGTTACCACTGCACATTACCCTGCACTGTTATTTCATAGTACTGCTTATTCATGTTCATCCCTGCATTGCTTATTACCATGTTTATATTATATTATTGGTTGACATGACGCGCTGACGTCTGGGTTTTGCATGGCCCAGATTCTTTACCACTGTCGCTGACCGAGCAGGAGTACTTCAGCCAGCAGGCTGGTTTGTGAGTTCTGCAGTGGTTAGTTCATTTATTGCATTTTATTTCCAGGTGCGATCCCGCATTATGGGACGTACCTTTCTATTATTGTATTGGATCATTTGCTTCCGCATTTATTTTTCATTGACTCTTATCATTATGGATTTGGACATGTATTAGATAGTTTATTTATCTTGTTCTTGATATCTCTACAACCGTAACGTGACTGTGGATGGATACTTCCTACCCACAGGTAGCATGGTTGGCTATGTCATGTGCCCAATCTTGCGTACTCTGGGAAGCGGGGCGTGACAAAAAACATTCTTCGTTCAGCGCAGACCCTCATAACGTGAAGCCAGAGATGGCAAGCAACGGTTTCAGTCCATTTGGGATGGTTCGCGGTGGGCGTACTCACAATACTTAGCCCGTTGTAGTGACTATATACAACTTACCATCATGGAGGGTTATGACGCAGTCTTATTTTACGTTAGCGTTTTTAATCGACGGTCCCCCATCTCCTGAGAAAAACAACGATGTGTACCTTCAACCATTGATCGATGAGTTAAAGTTGTTTTAGGAACCTGGTGTGAGAACCTACGACGCAGATGACCAATTTGACCCTTAGTTATATTTGGTTATTTACTAAAATCGCCTTTTGGGTAAACAATTTTTTCAGATGCGTAATACTTTGTTGTGGACGATTAATGATTTTACTGCCTACGACATGCTGTCGGGGTTGACAACTCAAGATAAACTTGCTTGTTCTAGTTGTCATATTCATATGAACAGCGTACGCTTGAAGTTTAGCATGAAAGAGTCATTTATGGATCACCGACGATTCTTGCCTATAAGTCACAAATTCAAAAGGAATAAAGAAATGTTCAATGGTAAGATGGAGACCGATATGCCACCTGAATCATTGTCCGGTAACGATATACTGCAACAATGGAGAGAACATCACATTCGGAAAGAAACGGAACAAAAATGCAATGCCAAGCCCATCTGGCTGGAAAAAGCTTGGTAGTTTATTTTAGCTTTTGTACTTTTTTGATCTACCGCTGTACAACAATTTAGATGTCATGCATATCGAGAAGGGCGTCTTCGAGAACATCATCAATCTTCTGCTGTGTATGGATGGAAAAACGAAGGACAATCTCAATGCTTGTTGTGATTTGACGAATTTGGATGGTTTGTCCAATAGAAAAGAATTGCAATCTAGGCCTGTGGCTAGTAAACCGGGTTATTACGAGATCCCACCGGCAATCTACAATATGAACAAAGAGGAGAAGCGGCGGTTCTTGCGTGTGTTGAAAGAATTGAAAGTCTCCGACGGTTTCTCATCAAACATTTCCAAATAGGTGCAGGTAGAAAACGGAAAAATCGTAGGACTCAAGAGCCACGATTACCACATATTGATGCAGCATTTTCTTCCTTTATGTCTCAGAGCATCGGTAAAATCAGAAGTTAGTCTCATGATTAACAACTTTTGCACGTATTTTCGCCAATTGTGTTCCAAAAACATAGACGTCAATGAGATAGCAGAGCTCGAAAAAGACGTTCTTTTGATCCTCTGCAAGTTCGAAACTATCTTTCCACCTTCCTTTTTCGACATTATTGTTCACTTGTCCGTCAATCTGGCAACCGAGGTCGAGATTGACGGTCCGGTCCTGTCACGCCCTACTTCCCAGTAAACGAAAACGGTGACATAGTAAGCCCGCAACGTATTTATTATGAAAATACGTTAAGCATAATTAAGCAATATAATAATGAGCAAGAATAACAAGAATAATAAAATGAAACATCAACTTTATTTATATTCAAATTTACATACAACTGTTTGTAATAAAAAAATATAATGATAAAGCAAATGCTTAAATAATGGCATACTGGAAGTAAGTACAAGCAGGAACTAAAAATCAGGCCGAGAAGCAAACTGGTCCAAGTTCTCCTGGCCCGGCTCTATCTCCTCCGAATCTGGTCCTCCTAACGAACATTCCAAAAAAAGAAACGGAGAGGAATATCGTCAGCAAACTAGCGCTCGGTAAGTCCCCAAAGGAGTTAAAGAAGATGGTGTATAAAGTGAAGAGAAACCAAGTAAAAGTGAACATGCAAGATTATATATGAGAGTATCTAAGCATATTTATTTACAGGTATTAGATAGTTATTCTAACATGGTTATTTGAAGTTTGGTAAAGAAGCTATTCATGTATACGAGAGGAGTCCATCTTACCCTGTGGACTATGATAACATGTAGTACAAGGCTGTTAGTTATATGTATGCCATAAAGGTCATTATTGTTAGTTATATGTATGCCCTAGAGGCCATTGCTATACATAGGATGTATATTGTAGTGGATACTGGGACATATATAGGGAGGACTTTCTTGCTCGACATGATAGTATGCTATCTGGTTGCTCTTTACCTTAACGTGTACACTGATTGTCTCTCTGTTACATGTTGGTAAAGCCCTTAGGATGTGTACTTGACTATATGGACTATGATGCGGATCATACTAGTGGGGACATGGTAGTCCATAAGTACATCCTTCAAGGTCCCTAGTCGTGGGTGTATCGAGATGGGGCATCGATATACCAGAGTAGACTAGCGTATACCTTCTCGACCCATACAGATGGGCGATGGATGATCCCATATCCATTGGTGTTTGACATCAGAGATGATATACGGGTGCTCAGTAGAGACTGGGTACACTGGACGGACTCGCCGAGAACTCCCAGATGGTATTATACCTTATGTCAGATGGCAGTTCTCTGGTGACACTGGTACAGAGTAGTCTGTTGACCCGAGATCATCATAAAGTCTTGTGTG
Source organism: Agapanthus africanus (assembly GCA_030015575.1). Lineage (NCBI taxonomy): Eukaryota > Viridiplantae > Streptophyta > Magnoliopsida > Asparagales > Amaryllidaceae > Agapanthus > Agapanthus africanus. Next base: position 87,446,865 of record JASDDO010000028.1, on the reverse strand, counting down.
GTTCCCACTGTGGTTTGATTTCCATCTTACCACGTCCAAGAGGGCGTGCAAAACAGTGGTTTTTGGGTACAGTCCCGAATCACATGGAGGCAATGAGCGATAGGAGGGGATTCGTCTCTCCCGGTATAGGGAGTTGATGTTGCGCTGTGTTCGATTGGTTATAACCGGAAATCCCTGGCCAGGGTTGCTGAGATTTACTGGTAAGTGTTACCAGTAGTTTCTCGAACTGTTATAGACCTCATATCGACACGACTTATCGAGCTATTGGGGTCTGACGTTTACCACCCCTAGGCGAGATATGCGACATATCAGACGATCAGACCGGACTGTACGGTAAGTGTTACTGGTTGGATTCACAGGAGTGTGAGCGGGCTTGCTCGTCGATCTTCTGATCGCTCAATACCCGGGTGGCCGTTACGTTTAGCAGACCGCTTGCGGCTTGTGGGTGCTTGATATGATCATCACCTGCTGCCGGCGTATTGACGAGTCTTTAGAGTCCTACACAGAGGTTTCCTGGCTCAAGCGAAACGAAATAGGAGCGCATATGAGATATGTGCGGGACCGAGAATAATGCGTGTATGTGATACCGTATTCTATTCTCGCGATGAATGTATCGATATGGTTGTATGCGATATAACCTAATTATCGAATCAAGGATTGATTCGATAAGTCGATACATTGGATATTAGTCGGTTATATGCGATGTGACCGGATCGTTAAATCAAGTGTTGATTTAATGATTTAATGCATAATTATATATTTGATATATTACTTTGCATTAACTAGTATTGGTTCACTTTAAATGGATTTTCTCGCATGCTTTGCACAAGTTGTATATGTGATATATTTTTGTGCACTTGTTTGTATCATGTTTGATGATACATGTTAACTTGGTTAAGTGTAAAGATTAAACCATGGTTAAGTTAATGATTAGGGTTTTGTTTTTCTTACTTATTTATTTATTTATTTATTTATTTTGGAAAGAATAAAGAGAAAATGGTGGCTTTCTTTGTTTGTAGTTGAATCTTCATGAAGGTTTGACTTGTAACCATTTTGTCTTCATGCTTAACCCTAACCATTTAAACAAACCATGGTCTATTCTCTACTCTTAACTAAGGTTAGGATATGATAAGTATTCATATTATTTTACTTTTTAAAACACTTATCATATTCTTTGCTTCTTCTTCTTCTTCTTCTTCTTCAAGAAGAAAACCTAGACTTCATCAATGGTGACTTGATGAAATGAGTGAGAAATCCAATTCTAAAGTGAACCCACTTCCTATTTCTTCATCCTCTACCTCTTGCCAAGTAGTAGAGTGTGTTTTCTTCACAAGTTTCATGACTTGGTGAAGTGGGAGCTTGATTTTGTGATGCCTCGACGTAGATCATCTTCGGCACGAAGCCGACGACCTTGCCCGCCCATTTCTCCGATGAAGCCGACGCTAGAGCCCGGGTTTCCATTTGGACAGCGAGGAGACTTCATTGCGGAGCTATGGAGGTGGAGGACCGGATCTACAAAGGTTGTATTTCCGTTTTCCCTTTAGTTAAGCTGTTAACTAGTTGCTTATTCGCCTAGAATTCTAGTTAACGATCCGTATTAGGGTTTCTCGGCACCCGTAAAATTTCAAATTGGCATGGTTGATGCCTTGTGAGACCTCATTAGAGTGCCTAGGAACCCTACAGTGGTATCAGAGCCTAGCTAGAGCCTTAGGCGAAGTCTAGACGACGTTTGAAATCCGAACGAACCCGAAACCCATTTCCAAAATGCTCTCTGTCCAATTTTTAAAAATCTGGATTTTTCCATATTAAAAATATACAGAAAATTAAGCAGGGTTTTTTTTATGAATTACTGTGCAAAACGGAGCCCTAACTCCGTCAACCCGCCGCGGAACCGCGGCCTTACCCCTCGTGGCGCGGAGGTTCCGCGGCCGTTATGTTGAATCTTTGACTTTTGTTTGCACAGTAATTGTTATATTTGACTCCTGTGTTTTCTGGATAATTTTAATATTTTATTCAAGAGTTGAATTTTCTGGGGTTGTTTTGGGGATTCGTTTATTCGATCGGATTATCGGACTTTGTCTATTTGTTTTCTGGGTAAATTTTAGAATATGTTAAAAAGTTCGACCGGATATAAATACCCAACTTTTCCCCTGTCGGGAAATTTCCAAGTGTTAGATTTTTTTGTGGTTTAAGGACGTTCTGAGTAGTGCAAGTAACGCGATGGTCCCTCTAGAAGACAACAAACCTTAACTCGATTATGTGACCGTCTTGAACTGCCCTTTGAACCTTCGGGTTTGGGGCAGTACGGCGTGCCACATGTGAGGCGTTGGCTTGACCCTTCTACGGCTGGACCGTTGGTACTGAGGCATGAAGTGAATGTCTTTGAACTTGTTTCATGTGTTGATCTGTTTCGGGAAAACTTGGGTGTTTGAATGTTCGATCGGAAAGTTTAACATTTTCTAATTATCTGGAATGTGATACAATAATTGGAATTCACAATATGTTATGAGATAACTGAATGAATGTTATAAACATAGCAGTTTAGTCTCACTTGATCGGTTGCCACGGAATTTTGATGTGATCAAAAGTCCGTCGCAATCACGTAGCGTACGCGGATACTCGCCGGGTAAACTTAATAGACAGCCTCACTCCATAGCCCCGACCAAGTGACTGTAGGAGAACCCCGTCGCCGAAAGCATCCGTTCGGGTGTTCGCAGCAGCGGTGTTCCGCCTTGGTGCACTTCGTCGACGGTATCGGGGGTGCTACCGTCTACTGAAGTTTGCGACGAGCATTCGATCAGGATGTCGGGAATCTTGTTGAATTACCCGACTTGATATTGAAAAGTGTTTTCGATTTTGAGACTAAAATGCGGGGTTTATAATTGTTAGGCATGCGATATCTAAGGAATTCATTTGATTAGGCATGCGATGTCTATGCAGGTTGCGGATTCCAACTGTTGTAGTTTTACACTTTCTTTTCTGTGACCGTAAGTGTAATATGTGATATCGCCGGTTTCGTTGCTATATGTCAACGACAATTAGGATGCGCATATTTACTTACGTTGATGACATGTGATGTTATGTGTTGCTGGATATGTTATATTGGATCGTCGTGTTTGAATAGCCGGGGGTTTTTATGTGAGATGAGTGTTTTTCATTTTCATTCATGTAAAAACTTGTATGTAATATTCTTTTATTGGGGCACTTCCAGGTTACGGAAGATGTCACATTTTGTATATTATTTTCTTTTCCGCACTAGGATAGACCCAAGGAGGAGGGCACAAGTAACCGGGTTTTGGGGTCCAGTGGGAGACCAACTCGAGGAGTCGAGTCCGGGTCTCCTAACTTCAGAATTGGTAGGGTTGCTTGCCGCTCTCGTAGGGGTCTAGGGGTGTGGGTTTGGCTATTCATCGCGACCGTGGAATCCGTGTTTTATACTGGCTCGTATTGAAAACACGGACGTCCTAGTATATCCAATATTTCATATGTTTCTTCTGCTGCGATATCTGTGATGTGATCATGTGATGTTCTGTGATAGATACAGTATATAGTATATATGATATATTATATAGGCGTTACTTATGTTTTACACCCGCGCTAGCCCTGCCCCGCTCTGCCGTTAGTTACCTAACCTAACGGTGCACGAGGGGACATCGAGGCGAATGCGGATGGCATAAGTATACGTCGTATTTATCTGTGATGTTTAGGTAATTTAAATGATGGGACTTCATTAATGTGATTAATGAAAGTAAAAGAAACCTAAGATGTTGTAGAATCGAATTTCAAAAATAAAACAGGTAGCTACAGTTCTTGCTTTGCACAGCGGTATATGTGATATATCCTGCACCTTATTCGACGAGGAAAGGACCGAGATCCCTTCACCGGGAGTGACTCCTTTAGCAATAACTGGCAGATGCTACACACTCGGTTTGTCTTTTGATTGCTTTTAACAGTTTTTACTTTGCACAGCGGTATATGTGATATATCCTGCACCTTATTCGATGAGGAAAGGACCGAGATCCCTTCACCGGGAGTGACTCCTTTAGCAATAACTGGCAGATGCTACACACTCGGTTTGTCTTTTGATTGCTTTTAACAGTTTTTACTTTGCACAGTGATATATATGATATATCCCGCACCTCATTCAACGAGGAAAGGACCGACGATCCCTTCACCGGGAGTGACTCCTTTAGCAAAACTAGAAAAGCCTCAAAAGCACTCCATTTTTAAATCATTTGATTCTACAACGATATCAAGTTCATTACGCAATAGGTTTTCAGAAAAACCTGTCGTAGCCCTCCGTCATTTCAGATATGTACTGGTTAGTATTCGTGCTGCGTTTGTTGACCTCTGTCAAGGCGTAGTGTGCGGTAGCTGATTAGTGCTTATCTGTATAAGCATATGATGTGATTGATTTAGGGTAGTCGTCCGACCTTGTTGACCTCTGTCAAGGGTCGTGCGGGTGGGTTTACTTCAATCAGGAAATGACGGGTTGAACTTGACTAGCAGCCTATGGTTTGTTGACCTCTGTCAAGGTCATAGGACGCTAGGGGAAAAATATTATCGGGAATTTCAAGTGTTGAAATTTGCAATGAGATTGCATACCTTCTATGAGATAGTTGGATCCCGATACCCGCTGCGAGTAAGAGTTACTCCTGGGAGAGTTTTACATATTACAATTAGCCAATCAAGTAGGTGTCTAGAAAGGTGTTAACGAGGTTACACCTCTGGGAAAACGAGGTTTACATTAATTAGGTTCGTGCAAAAGCACGGGGGACCTCCCTCAAAGTACCGACACTGGCCTGGCTGAAAGATTGGCGAACTTGTAGTGTGTAATTAATCCCGGCTAGTCTTTCCTTTTAGGGTTTGAAGGAAGATTTGATAAAAAGCAGTGGGAGCCATCCTGATTAGATAAAATAATAACCAATCTATTCTTGCAAGAGCGCACGCTGAGTGTTTTCTTCTCTCTCTCCAGGTAGCGACCATATCACGCCTTAATCAAGATAATAATATGGATGTATTGACCGAACCCGCTTGTTATACTGAGCTGGGGAACGTTGGTCCCGCTCTAACTTATAATTGTTATAGGACAGAGCAGGAAATTGGGGATTACCAGAATTCCCGTGCCGCCCAAACGAAGAGAGTGCATGCTGATGCATCATCTTCGGGTGTGTTCGTTACAAAGAACTGTTTCTCAGTATCCTCCGCATCCTGGGTATATGATACCGGATCAGGATCCCAGATATGTAATCTGTTACATAGGGCTACAGATAGGTAGAGAACTGAGAACGGGTGATAAGTTTCATGAGGCAGAAAACGGGGCAAGTGTTGCAGCCAAGTCTGTTGGTCACTGTCACCCTGTATTCCAAATACATTGATTCTGAACGAATGTTATTAGATACCGAACCTGATATACAAAATCATATCACTCTCTTTAATAGTAAAGAAATGATAAAATTTTGTATTGTTGGATAATATTTTGAACATTTCCTATATCAAAAGTTGATCGGTTCAGGCACGTTATCTAAAAGCATTAATGTTCTAAATCAAACTACAGTTCTTAGTATACGGAACACACAAAAGAGGAAGAGTTTAGAAATGAACGAATCCTTCTTGAGGCATTGTAGACTAGGTCATATCAATGCGACCCGACTAGCTAAAGTTACATGTAGATGCATATTTAAATCAGTTTGAATTTACATCTTGTGAAACTTGCCAGTCATGTCACAAAGATATAATGACACCAGCTCTGTTTATTGGAAACAGAGAAAGAGTTAGTGAACTCTTGGGATGATGCATGTTGATGTATAAAGGTCCCCTGTCTACACATGCCAAGACCAGTTCTTTGTACTTCATTACATTCTCTGATAATCTCTCAAGATTCAGACAAATGTTCCTGTTGAAACACAAGTCCGAACCTTTTGAGATATTCACAGAATATGATTTAGAAGTAGAGAACCAAAACGGGTATAAGTATTATGTCCTTTGATGAGATCAAGGAGGAGAATACTTGAGCACGGAAATCCTGGACTATTCTAAGGGAGAATGAGATTCTCTCTCAGCATTACTCCTCCGTATACACCATAGCACGATGGTATATCGGGGTGGAGCAATCACACCCTATATGATAAGGTGTGCACTATGATGAGTACTACTGAGTTTTCTATTTTCCTTTTGGGAGTTATGCACTTGAGAAGATGCATACCTATTGAATTAGGTTCGAATCAAATCAATGCCTACCACTTCATATGTGATATGGAAAGGGAAGAGCCCATATCTTAAGTTAGTTAAGATTTGGGGTTGTCCGGCCTATGTCTAAAAGCAAAATCCGGACAAACTCGAGGCAGGGTCAGTTATATAGAACTGGAAAGGTTCCAGCTATACAAACTACAGCAGATGATTTGATAAAACCAAAGGATTCAATAGTTACCAACAAACCTCAGCCTCTCCGCCGATCTAGTGGGGTTCCTCACCCACCTGAGAGATACTTCGGTTACTCTATAACAGTGGGAGCGAGGATTGCATCATGAGATGATGACCCAACTAGTTTCGACCTGGCCATCAGGAGTGGGACTCTGTAAGAATGGCTGGATGCTTAGTGATCTGAGATGGAATCCTTATACACCAACAAAGTATGGACTTTAGTTGCTTTATCTGAAGGGTTAAATCCCCATCAGGAGCAAGTATATCTTGAGAAGATTACTTGGTGTACATAGAAAAGTTGAGACTTTCAAAGCTAGACTTATTAAAGGGTTTGCATTATTGACCAGGTATGGATTATGTTGAAACCTTTTCTAAGGATCTATGCTTAAGTCCATCCAGATCCTACTTGCCACGGCTACATACCATGACTACGATATCTGGCGGTTGGGTGCCATGACTACTTTTCTAAATAATGATTTAGAAGAGAACGTCTATAAGAACACAGCAAGAGGGCTTCGTAGACAGTGGGAGCAGCGGAAACGTGTGCAAGATGATTTATGTGATAAAGCAGGCATCGCGGAGTTGGAACATCTGTTTTGATGTGTTAGTCAAAGAGTTTGACTTCATCAAAATGGTAGATGAACCTTGTATAAACAAAAAAGTAGTAGGGAGTATGGTGACGATCTTCGTAGAGTACGTGGATGACATACTCATGATAGGGAAGGAGTTTCCTATGCTACGCTCGTTCAATCTCCGCTTATCACCATGATTCTCCATATAGGATCAAAAGTGATACCTCCTAAATCCTGGATTTTGGATCTATGAGATAGATCTAATTGGATATTAGGATACTCACTAGTTGTAGTGAGATGGTATCAGTCGATCCTGGGGAGAATCACTGGAAGGGTTCCAGGGTGATAAGGACGACTGAAAGTCAGTCACAGGCATTGTCTTTACCCTCAGTAAAGGGACGGTATGTTGGAAGAGTTCCAAGCTAGATACCGTGGCATACTAGACGATAAAGGCTGGATACATCGCTACTAAAGATGCTACCAAAGAGGCAGTCTGGATGTATATTTGTTCATGAGATGAACTTAGTTCCTCCCATTGTGTGACAATGGAGTTGTGGCTTATGCCAAGGAACACCCGTCCCATCAGTGATCCAGACATATTCTAAGGCAGTATCACCTGATCATGGAGATGGTTGATCTCCAGGGTGATCGAGGTTAGGAGAGTAGACTCAGAGGACAACACGGCGGATCCACTCACAAAGGCCTTTTCCTAGAGAGAGACTATTAAGGGATGGTTGAGTATGAGATACTACAACCACTGCTATCAGATGGCCCTAGTGCAAGTGGGAGATTGTTAGTTATATGTATGCCCTAGAGGCCATTGCTATACATAGGATGTATATTGTAGTGGATGCTGGGATATATATAGGGAGGACTTTCTTGCTCGACATGATAGTATGCTATCTGGTTGCTCTTTACCTTAACGTGTACACTGATTGTCTCTCTGTTACATGTTGGTAAAGCCCTTAGGATGTGTACTTGACTACCTGGACTATGATGCGGATCATACTAGTGGGGACATGGTAGTCCATAAGTACATCTTTCAAGATCCCTAGTCGTGGGTGTATCGAGACGGGGCATCGATATACCAGAGTAGACTAGCGTATACCTTCTTGACCCATACAGATGGGCGATGGATGAACCCATATCCATTGGTGTTTGACATCAGAGATGATATATGGGTGCTCAGTAGAGACTGGGTACACTGGACGGACTCGCCGAGAACTCCCAGATGGTATTATACCTTACGTCAGATGGCAGTTCTCTGGTGACACTGGTACAGAGTAGTCTGTTGACCCGAGTCGTCATAGAGTCTTGTGTGGTTCCCACTGTGCTTTGATTTTCATCTTACCACGTCCAAGAGGGCGTGCAAAACGGTGGTTTTTGGGTACAGTCCCGAATCACATGGAGGCAATGAGCGATAAGAGGGGATTCGTCTCTCCCGGTATAGGGAGTTGATGTTGCGCTGTGTTCTATTGGCTATAACCGGAAATCCCTGGTCAGGGTTGCTGAGATTTACTGGTAAGTGTTACCAGTAGTTTCTCGAACTGTTATAGACCTCATATCGACATGACTTATTGAGCTATTGGGGTCTGACGTTTACCACCCCTAGGCGAGATATGCGACATATCAGACGATCAGACCGGACTGTACGGTAAGTGTTACTGGTTGGATTCACAGGAGTGTGAGCGGGCTTGCTCGTCGATCTTCTGATCGCTCAATACCCGGGTGGCCGTTACGTTTAGCAGACCGCTTGCGGCTTGTGGGTGCTTGATATGATCATCACCTGCTGCCGGCATATTGACGAGTCTTTAGAGTCCTACACAGAGGTTTCCTGGCTCAAGCGAAACGAAATAAGAGCGCATATGAGATATGTGCGGGACCGAGAATAATGCGTGTATGTGATATCGTATTCTATTCTCGCGATGAATGTATCGATATGGTTGTATGCGATATAACCTAGTTATCGAATCAAGGATTGATTCGATAAGTCGATATATTGGATATTAGTCGGTTATATGCAATGTGACCGGATCGTTAAATCAAGTGTTGATTTAATGATTTAATGCATAATTATATATTTGATATATTACTTTGCATAAACTAGTATTGGTTCACTTTAAATGGATTTTCTCGCATGCTTTGCACAAGTTGTATATGTGATATACTTTTGTGCACTTGTTTGTATCATGTTTGATGATACATGTTAACTTGGTTAAGTGTAAAGATTAAACCATGGTTAAGTTAATGATTAGGGTTTTGTTTTTCTTTCTTATTTATTTATTTATTTATTTATTTTGGAAAGAATAAAGAGAAAATGGTGGCTTTCTTTGTTTGTAGTTGAATCTTTATGAAGGTTTGACTTTGTAACCATTTTGTCTTCATGCTTAACCCTAACCATTTAAACAAACCATGGTCTATTCTCTACACTTAACTAAGGTTAGGATATGATAAGTATTCATATTATTTTACTTTTTAAAACACTTATCATATTCTTTGCTTCTTCTTCTTCTTCTTCTTCAAGAAGAAAACCTAGACTTCATCAATGGTGACTTGATGAAATGAGTGAGAAATCCAATTCTAAAGTGAACCCACTTCCTATTTCTTCATCCTCTACCTTTTGCCAAGTAGTAGAGTGTGTTTTCTTCACAAGTTTCATGACTTGGTGAAGTGGGAGCTTGATCTTGTGATGCCTCGACGTAGATCATCTTCGGCACGAAGCCGACGACCTTGCCCGTCCATTTCTCCGATGAAGCCGACGCTAGAGCCCGGGTTTCCATTTGGACAGCGAGGAGACTTCATTGCGGAGCTATGGAGGTGGAGGACCGGATCTACAAAGGTTGTATTTCCGTTTTCCCTTTAGTTAAGCTGTTAACTAGTTGCTTATTCGCCTAGAATTCTAGTTAACGATCCGTATTAGGGTTTCTCGGCACCCGTAAAATTTCAAATTGGCATGGTTGATGCCTTGTGAGACCTCATTAGAGTGCCTAGGAACCCTACAATTATTGTACATGATTGTATATTATAGTGGATGTTTGGACATATATAAAGAGGACTTTCTTGCTCGACATGATAGTATGCTATCTGGTTGCCCTTTATCTTAACATGTAGACTTGTATTGTAATACTGTCTTGCTCTCACATGTTGATAAAGCCCTTAGGATGTGTACTTGACTACCAAAACTATGTAGAGATCATACTAGTGAGGCCAGGGTAGTACACAAGTTCATCCTTTAATTGTTCCTAGTCGAGGGTGTATCGAGACAGGGCGTCGATATTCTAGAGTAGACTGGCGTATACGCTACTTGACCCATATGATGGGCAATGGATGATCCCACATCCATTGGTATTTAACATCAAAGATGGTATGCGGGTGCTCAGTGGGGACTGGGTACACTGAACAGGACTCGCCGAGAACTCCTAGATGGTATTATACCTATCGTCATATAGCAGTTCTCTGGTGACACTGGTACATGTTAGTCTGTTGACCCGAGATTGTCTTAGAGTCTTGTATGATTCCCACTGTGCTTTGATTCCCACCTTACCACGTTCAAGAGAACGTGCAAAATGGTGGCTTTTGGGTACAGTCCCGAGTCACATGGAGGCAATGAGCGATAGGAGGGAATTCGTCTCTCCCGTTATTGGGGGTTGATATTGCGCTGTGCTCGATTGGCCATAACAGGAAGTCCCTGGCCAGGGCTGATACAAAGATTTACTGGTAAATGTTATCAGTAGTTTCTCGACCTGTTATGAGCCTCACATCGGCACGATTATCAAGTTACTAGGGTCTGACGTTTACCACCCCTAGACTAGATATGCAACATATCAGACGAAGAGACCAGACTGTACGGTAGTGTTACTAACAGGCTTTGTAGGAGTTTAGACAAGCTTGCTTATTGATCTTCTTATCGCTCAATACCCGGGTGGCCGTTACGTCTAGCAGTACCGCTGACGGCTTGTGGGTGACTGATATGATCATCACCTACTGCCGGAGTATTGACAAGTTTTTATAGTCCTATACAGAGGTTTTCTGGATCAGACGAAATGAAGTAGGAGCACATATGTGATATGTGCGGGACCGAGATTAATACGTGTATGTGATACCGTATTCTATTCTCGCGATATATGATATCGATCGGTTATATATAATATAACCGGGTTATCGAATTAAGTGTTGATTCGATAAATTGATACAAATGATATTAGTTGGTTGTATACGATATAGTCGGATTATTAAATCAAGTGTTGATTTAATAATTTAATGTAGAATTATATATTTGATATATTAATGTCCATTGACTAATATTAGCTCACTTATGCATTTCTTTTTCCCACTAGTGCACAATTAATATATATGTGATATATATTATTGTGTCATGCTTGTTGATACATGCTATATGGGTGTATGAGAATCACACTATGCTCATGATAATGTAGGGTTCATTTATTTAAAGTGAATAAAAAATTAGTTGGAAATTAGCTCATGGTTGAAACTTGTGGAACCATTGACTTAGTCCACTAATTTTGTTTTACTTAAGATATTTATTAACCCAACCATTGTCATTATCCATGGCTAAGTCTTTACAAGAGTTAGTATATGATATTTTCTCACCCATAGTTGCTATTCTCACTCATTCTATTCTCCACTTCATCTTCTTCTTCATCTCCAAGAGCTCACTAGGTTTTTGGGAGGTGAAGAAAATTAGTGAGAAAAATATTTCTAAAGTGAGCAAAATTCCTACTTCATCAACCTACACTAGATTAGACATTTAGTTTAGGTTGTTTACTTCACTAATTTCTAATTAGTGAAGAGGTAGCTTGAGTTTGTATCTTCTCGACGTAAATCATTTTCGGCCTCGAAGACTTCAAGCAAGCTTATTCATTTCACCTTGTGGAGCCTTACTAGAGTCCGGGAGATCACTACTTGGAGCGAAAGGACTACTACACAGAGCTTTTGAAGTGAAGGACCGGTCTACAAATCTTGTATTCCTTGTTCACTTAGATGTAAAGATATTTACATGCTTGATTACGTCTAATTCTCTAGTTAAAATTCTTGGTTAGGGTTCTTTAGCATAGCAAAATTTTGAAAACATGGTAGATGCCTCCCGAAACCCAGTGGCCGTGCTAGGTAACCCTATAGTGGTATCAAAACCAAGCTAGAGAATTAGACGATATTTGTTGAATTACGAAACCGAAACAACTCTAAAATATCGAAACAAAAAACCTAGTTTCTGTCGAATTTTAAAAGTCTTCAAAAAAAATTTTAAGCAGTTGCAGAATGTTACATGAGAAGCATGAATACCGGACAAAAATGAACCCCTTTCACTGATTTTGACCCGGCGAAAGTGATAAAATTCTGGCCTGGCCGGTTCTTCTTTGAGCAAATGGCCTCGTTTTTGTTTGGTGCTCTGATCTCTAGGTTTTGGTGTTTCGGGTGTTGCTTGTTTTTACTAAGATTGCATGTGATGTTATCTTTCTGTAAATGAAATTCGGAGTGTTTCGTAGTCGTAATTTTAACATCGTTTCAGGTAACTTGACGATGTTAAAATGTTCGAACGAATATCAATAACCCAATTTTTCTCCCTCTCTGGAAATTTTCCAAAAGTTGGATTTTTTCAAAGTTAAAAATATTCGAAAAATCATGCAGGTAATTCTATGGACCATCTAAGAAGAATGAAACCCTTACTCGATTCTATGACCGCCGTAACCGCCGTCAAACCCTAAGGTTTGCGGTAGTTCCGCGGCGCCATAAGTGAGGCAAGGGTTGGCTCTTCTATGGTTGGTCCATAGGTACCATGGCATATTCTGGGTATTTTTAAACTGTGCTCAAGTGTTGAGATCTTCGGGAAATTTTGGGTGTTTGTTGATTCGATCGGAATGTTTAATATCGTCTAGCTATCTATGGAATGTGATATAATATTTGAAATCTACACTAATTAGTTTTGTGAAAATTGATTAGTTGCTTGTAAATTTAACATTTCGGTCTCGGTAGGAATCGGGAATCTTGTTGAATTACCCGATTTCTTTTGAAAAGGTGTTTTCATATATGAGACCCAAATGTAAGATTTACAATGTTAAGCATAAAATCCGAAGTATGTGATCTTCCGGGTTTATGATGTCTAAGGGATGCGTCGATTCCAATGTTGTAGTTTGACATTTTCTTTTCTGCGACTGTAAGTGTAATATGTGGTATATCGCCGGTTTTGTTTCTATATATCAATGACAATTGGGATACGCATATTTACTTACGTTGATGACATGTGATGTTATGTGTTGCTGTGATATGTTATATTGGATCGTCATGTTTTGAATAGCCGGGGGATTTTATATGAGATGAGAGTTTTTCATTTTCATTCATGTAAAAACTTGTATGTAATATTCTTTTATTGGGGCACTTCCGGTTTGAGGATGATGTCACCATTGATGTATATTATTTACTTTTCCGCATTAGGATAGACCCAAGGTGGGGAGCACAAGTAACCGGGTTCTAGAGTCCAGTGGAAGACTATCTCGAGGAGTCGAGTCCGGGTCTCCTGACTCTAGAATTGGAAGGGTTGCTTGCCGCTCTCGTAGGGGTCCAAGGATGTGGGTTTGGCTATTCATCGCGACCGTGGAATCCATGTTTTTTACTGGCTTAATATTAAACACGGACCTCCTAGTATATTCAATATTTCATATGTTGACTTCTGCTGCTGATATTCTGTGATGTGATCACTTTATATGTGTGAGACGAATGCTTTATTATTATATATATGATATATAATAAACGTTACTTATGTTTTGCACCCGTGCTAGTCCCGCCCCGCTATGCCGTTAATTAAGTAACCTAACGGTGCATAACGGGACACTGTGGCGAATGCGGATGGCATAAGCGTATGTTGTATTTTCGTTTCTTCCATGATGCTTAGGAAGCATAAATGACGGGACTTCATTAATAAGATTAATGAAAGAAAAAAAACATAAAGATGTTGTAAAATCAATTTTTCAAAAAGGGTAGCTCTAGTTTTTTCTTTGCATAGCGGTATTCCTTGTAGAATATCCAGCACCACATTCGATGAGGAAAGAGCCAAGATCCCTTCACCGGGAGTGACTTCTTTAGCAAAAGACTAGCAGATGCTACAACCCGCATGGTTTTTTCTTTTGATTGCTTCTCTAGTTCTTGCTTTGCATAGTGGTATTTATGAATATCCAGCACCTCATTCGATGAGGAAAGAGCCAAGATCCCTTCACCGGGAGTGACCTCTTTAGCAAAACTAGCAAAAGCCTAAAAAACACTCCTTTTCAAAAATCACTCGATTCTATAATGATATCAAGTTCATTATGTAAAAGTTTTTTTTAAAAATCTGTCGTATCCCTCCGTCATTTCAGATAAGTGCTACTTAGTATTCGTGCTACGTTTGTTGACCTCCGTCAAGACGTAGTGTGCGGTAGCTGATTAGTGCTTATCTGCTGCACATGATGCGATTAGATTACAGTAGTCGTACGGCCTTATTGACCTCCGTCAAGGATCGTACAGGTGGGTTTAATTCAATCATGAAATGTACGGTTTGAACTTGACTAGCAGCCTATGGTTTGTTGTCCTTCATCAAGGTCATAGGCCGTTAGGGGTAAAATATTATCGGAAATTTGAAGTGTTGAAATTTGCAATGAGATTGCATACCTTCTATGAGATAGTTGGATCCCGATACCTACTACAAGTAAGTGTTACTCCTGGGAGAGTTTTACACATCACAATTAGCCAATCAAGTAGGTGTCTAGAAAGGTGTTAACGAGGTTACGCCCCTGGAAAAACGAGATTTATTTTAATTAGGTCCGTACGAAAGCACGGGGAACCTCCCTCAAAGTACCGACACTGGCCTGGCTGAATGATTGGCGAACTTGTAAGGTGTAATTAATCCCGGCTAGTCTTACCTTTTATGGTTTGAAGGAAAATTTGATAAAAACAGTGGGAACCATCCTGATTAGATAAGATAATAACCAATCTAATCTTGCAAGAGCATACACTAAGTGTTTTCTTCTCTCTCTCCAGGTAGCGACCATGTCAGGCCTTAATCAAGATAATAATATGGATGTATTGACCGAACTCGCTTGTTATACTGAGATGGGGAACGTTAGTTCCGCTCCTACTTATAAATTTATAAGTCCGAGCAGGAAATCGGGGAATATCCGGATTCCTACGCCACCCAAAAGAAGAATAAGCATGTTGATGCATCTTCTTCGGGTGTGTTAGTTACCGAGAACTTTTTTCAGTATACTCTACTTCCTGGGTATTAGATACCGGATCGGAATCCCACATATGTAATATGTTATATGGGCTAAGGAAAGATAGAGAACTGGAAATAGGTGATCATTCTGTAAGAGTATGAAATAGTGAAAATGTTGCAGCCAAATCGGTTGGCGAATATCACCTTGTATTACCAAATGGTAATACATTGATTCTGAACGAATGCTATTACATACCGAACCTGATATACAATATTATATAAGTTTCTTTATTAAGTAAAAAAGGATATAATTTTGTATTGCAGGATAATATTATGAACATTTTTCTGAATCAAAAGTTGATTGGATCAGGCTCGTTAAATAATGGCATATACGTTCTAAATCAAACCACGGTTCTTAATATACAGAACACACACAAGAAGAAGAGTTTAGAAATGAACGAATCCTTCTTATGGCATTGTAGACTAGGTCATATCAATGCGATACGACTAGCTAAGTTACATAAGGATGGATATTTGAATCCGTTCGAATTTTCATCTTATAAAACTTGCCAGTCATGTCTCAAAGAAAAGATGACCAAAACTCCGTTTACTGGACATGGAGAAAGAGCTACGGAACTCTTGGGACTAATACATAGTGATGTATGCGGTCCCATGTCTATACATACCAGGGATGGTTCCTCGTACTTCATTACATTCACTGACGATCTCTTAAAATTTGGCCATGTTTTCCTGTTGAAACACAAGTCTGAAGCTTTTGAGAAATTCAAAGAATATAAGCATGAAGTTGAGAACCAGACGGGTAAAAGTACTAAAATCCTACGATCTGATCGGGAAGGAGAATACTTAAGCACGGAATTCCGTGACTATCTAAAAGAGAATAGGATTCTCTCTCAGCTTACTCCTCCGTATACACCACAGCATAACGGTGTATCGGAGCGGAGGAATCGCACCCTATTAGATATGGTGCGCTCTATGATGAGCACCGCTTGAGACAACAGCATATTTATTAGATAGAGTTCCAACCAAATCAGTGCCTACCACTCCATATGAGATATGGGAGGGGAAGAGACCATGTCTTAATTTTGTTAAGATATGAGGTTTCCCGACCTATGTTAAAAAGCAAAATCCGGACAAGCTCGAGACAATGTCAGTTCTGTGCAAGTTTGTAGGATATCCCAAGCATTTGCGAGGACATATCTTCTATTACCCTGAGGAACAAAAGGTGTTTGTTGCTCAGCATGCCACCTTTTTAGAAAAGGAATTTCTTGTGAAAGAAATTTGTGGCAAAGAGGTAGAACTGGAAGAAGTTCCAGCTGTACAAACTACGATAGAAGATTTGGTAGAACCATCGGATTCGATAGTTCCCAACGAACCTCAGCCTCTCCGCCGATCTAGTAGGGTTCCTCATCCACCTGAGAGATACTGCGGTTTTCTCATTGATGGTGGGAGCAAGGATTGCATCATGGAAAATGATGACCCAACTAGCTTCGAGTAGGCCATCATGAGTGAGAACTCTGTGAAATGGCTGGATGCAATGCGATCTGAGATAGAATCCATGTACACCAACAAAGTATGGACTTTGGAAGTTGCTCCCGAAAGGGTAAAACCCATTGGGAACAAATGGATCTTTAAGAAGAAACTTGGTGTAGATGGAAAAGTTGAGACTTTCAAAACTAGACTTGTTGCAAAAGGTTTTCTTCAACAACCAGGTGTGGATTATGATGAAACCTATTCTCCAGTAGCTATGCTTAAGTCCATACAGATCCTACTTTCCATCGCTGCATACCATGACTACGAAATCTGGCAGATGGATGTTAAGACCGCCTTTCTAAATGGTGATTTAGAAGAGAGCGTGTACATGACTCAGCCAGAGGGCTTCATGGACAGTGGGAGCAGCGGAAAGATGTGCAAGCTGCTTAAATCAATCTACGGGTTGAAGCAGGTATCGTGGAGTTGGAACATCTGTTTTGATGTGGCAGTCAAAGAGTTTGACTTCATCAAAAACGTAGATGAACCTTGTATATACAAGAAGGTGGCAGAGAGTAAGATCATCTTCCTCGTATTGTACGTGGATGACATACTCTTGATAGGAAATGATGTTCCTATACTGCACTCGGACAAGCTCTTCTTATCAAAAAGATTCTCCATGAAGGATCTAGGTGATGCCTCCTACATCCTGGGGATTAAGATCTATAGAGATAAATCTAAATAGATACCGGGATTGTCCCAATGCAGGTACATCGACACCATACTAAAGAGGTTTAGCATGGAGGATTCCAAGTATGGAAATTTACCCACGATCTCAGGAATCACTCTCTCCAAAGAGATATCTCCCAAGACTGATTTGGAGAGAGCTCGCATGCAAGGGATACACTATGCTTCGGCAGTAGGCTCTATCATGTACGCGATGTTATGTACCAGACCCGATGTAGCATACTCACTAAGTGTAGTGAGTAGGTATCAAGCAGATCCTGGAGAGAATCACCGAACAACTGTGAAGAACATTCTTAAGTACTTGAGAAGGACTAAAGAAATGTTCTTGGTGTATGCTAACGGTGAACTCCAAGTGGAGCTCTTTACCGATTCGAGCTTCCAGAGTGATAAGGATGACTCTAAGTCGGTCTTGGGATTTGTCTTCACCCTCAATGGAGGGGCGGTTTGTTAGAAGAGTTCTAAGCAAGAAACCGTGGCAGACTCGACGTTGAAGGATGAATACATCGCTGCCAAAGAGGCTGTCTGGATGAAGAAGTTCATAACTGAACTTGGAGTGGTTCCATCCATCGAGCATCCAATACCTTTGTATTTTGATAACAATGGAGCTGTATCTTTGGCTAAGGAACCCAGGTCCCATCAGCGATCTAGGTATATTCTGAGGCGGTATCACCTGATCCGGGAGATAGTTGATCGCCGGGAGATCGAGGTCAGGAAAGTTGACAGAAGAATAACACGGTGGATCCACTCACGAAGGCCATACCCCAGATACAATTTGAGAGACTCTTCGGGATGTTGGGTATGAGATACTACAACAACTGGCCTTAGTGCAAGTGGGAGATTGTTAGTTATATGTATACCCTAGAGGTCATTATTGTACATGATTGTATATTATAGTGGATGCTTGGACATATGTAGAGAGGACTTTCTTGCTCGACATGATAGTATGCTATCTGGTTGCTCTTTGTTTTAATATGTAGACTTGTATTGTGATACTGTTTTGCTCTCACATGTTGATAAATCTCTTAGGATGTGTACTTGACTACCAGGACTATGATGGAGATCATACTAGTGGGGCCAGGGTAGTCCACAAGTTCATTATTTAATTGTTCCTAATCAAGGGTGTATCGAGACAGGGCATCGATATTCCAGAGTAGACTAGCGTATACGTTTCTTGACCCATATGATGGGCGATGGATGATCCCACATCCATTGGTGTTTGACATAAAAGATGGTATATGGATGCTCAGTGGAGACTGGGTACACTGAACAGGACTCGCCGAGAACTCCTAGATGGTATTATACCTATCGTCAGATAGCAGTTCTCTGATAACACTAGTACAGGTTGGTCTGTTGACACGAGATCATCATAGAGTTTTGTGTGATTCCCACTGTGCTTTGATTTCCACCTTACCACGTTCAAGAGAACATGCAAAACGGTGGCTTTTAGGTACAGTCCCGAATTACATGGAGGCAATGAGCGATAGGAGGGGATTCGTCTCTCCGGGTATTGGGGGTTGATGTTGCGTTGTGCTCGATTGGCCATAACAGGAAGTCCCTGGCCAGGGCTGATACAGAGATTTACTGGTAAGTGTTATCATGCTATATGGGTGTATGAGACTCACACTATGCTCATGATAATGTAGGGTTTATTTATTTAAAGTAAATAAAAAATTAGTTGGAAATTAGCACATGGTTGAAGCTTGTGGAACCATTGACTTAGTCCACTAATTTTGTTTTACTTAAAATATTTATTAACCCAACCATTGTCATTAGCAATGGTTAAGTCTCTACAAGAGTTGGTATATGATATTTTCTCACCCATGGTTACTATTCTCACTCATTATATTCTCCACTTCATCTTCTTCTTCATCTCCAAGAGCTCACTAGGTTTTTGGGCGGTGAAGAAAATTAGTGAGAAAAATATTTCTAAAATGAGCAAAATTCCTACTTCATCAACCTACACTAGATCAGCCATTTAGTTTAGGTTGTTTGCTTCACTAATTCCTAATTAGTGAAGACGTAACTTGAGTTAGTGTCTCCCCGACGTAGATCCTCTTCGGCCTCGAAGACTTCAAGCAAGCTTGTTCATTTCACCTTGTAGAGCCTTACTAGAGTCCGGGAGATCACTACTTGGAGAGAATAGACTACTACACAGAGCTTCTGAAGTGAAGGACCGGTCTACAAAGGTTGTATTTCTTGTCCACTTAGATGTAAAGATATTTACATGCTTGATTACGTCTAATTCTCTAGTTAAGATTCTTGGTTAGGGTTCTTTAGCATAGCAAAATTTTGAAAACGGCATGGGCGATGCCTCCCGAAACCCGGTGGTCGTGCTAGGTAATCCTACAAAGGCCCCGTCATAACCCATAGGACAACGACATATGAATTCATGTAAGTGTCTTTTAACTGACCTCTCGTACTGTGAGATACGTTCCGTACCAATCTGCCCCTTTATCCCCGCGTATTGTAGTGTATAGCTCAAGTTATTAGGTCTTGACCGAATCCATGAATTTAAAAACGTACAGGTTCATGTTCAAGGTGTTATCATGTATTCAGGTATTCATGTCAAGTTATATCCATGGTTCGGGTAAGTCGAGTCAAGTGTTTATGTTCACGTTTGATATTTGAATTCGAGTGTTCAGGTTCATGATCAAGTATTCAACTTTGTGTTTGATTTTGGATTCTGGTTTGAGTTTGGATTCAGGTTGGAGTCAGTATCTTATGAACAGATTTAGCTCTTGAATTTCTTAAGTTCGGGAGCAATCGGACAACTGCTGCATATAGACGGCAGGATTTATGTTTTTTTCCAAGACAATTACCATTTGATGACTCCGTTAATTTATCAAACCTGATTAGGCAAGCACTCACTTTCTCCGGCTCTCTGGGGATCAAGAGAAATGATACCGCTTAAATCTATAATAATCTAGAGTTCTTAAATATTTATTATTATTGTTTATATTGTATTTATATTGTTTGCATTCCTTGAGGGGGGTTTGTGAAAAATACTTTAATATTGTTTAAAAATAAACCTCAAGGGTGATTTTTATTATTTAGAGCTTTTATGAACATATATTTTAATTTTAGCAGTATTTTAGTGATAAAACCTAATTTTTAAAAGTTTATGGTATTTTTATGAAAACTACTGTTTTGTAAATTAGTGGTATTTTATTAAAATTTCAATCTTTCATTTTAAAAGATAATTTTCATAATTTGTTTTTATTGAAAATACAGTTTTATAATTTTATATAATTTTCCAAAGTTTTAATTTTTGTTTAAGAAAAGTCGTATTCTTTTGGATCGTATTTTTATCCCTTTCGAGACCGAATGCTCCATGAGGAGTTCTGTATCTCACTCTACTATTCTAAGGACGTGCGATAAGCTGCACCATTCGTAGATGGGTTCTCATAAAAGGGTTGTAGAGGTGCAATTGCAAAGAATTTTAAAAATAACGATTAAAAACATGCTTTCATAAAGTAATGGTATTTTATTGAAACTTGTTTCATTTAGATGAAAAATTCTAATCAAAATATCGTGGTATGAATCAAAATTGTGCGTGTGGAGTAGGTCGTTACCCCGTGAATGTTCTAGAGATATGTATGACTAATTATCGATAAAGGGTTATAGTTAAGTTCATGGTATTTATGTGAAAAGTTTGTTATATGATCATTTCACATGGAATTTTAATTGCATAAAAAGGTAAGCAAAGAGAATAACATTTTAAAGTTATGTTAGGTACTGGTCTGACTTAAAAAGTGAATTAAAATATTGAAAATAAATATTATCGGAGTTAACTCTACTTTTTGTCGATGTCATTTTAGAGATTGGTTTGAGATGAGAAAAAAGAGGGAGGGATGGACTTACGGTTTTAGAGTATCGAAAAAAGAGTAAGGAAGAAGGAGAAGTTTTCGTGGCATCGCCGTAGCTCTGGGAACAACTCCGACCTTCAACGAAAGGAACTTGATTGCTCACTCCACATGACTCCACTTGTACTTAGCAAATTTTGGGAGAATTTTGATAGAGATTTTCAGAATAGGAAGAGTTAGGAGATGTGATGTATTTATAATGTAGGGATGAGGGTGTGTGAGTTAAAGAATTGGAATTAAAATGAATTAAAATAGGATTAATGATGAAATGAAGGGTCTCTGGATGAATGCAGAGTAATCAAACAGTACATAGGAGTAGAGGGGAGTCAAAGAGATGCATGAGCGAAGCACGAAAGGATTTGGACATGATAGAGCCGCCAGTAGCGGTCAAAACAGGGAAACAAGTAGTCGAGATTCGGCCATCTGCTTCAAGATTCGGCCATCTGCTTCGAGATTCGTGCCATGTGTTTTATTCAGTGTTAACTCCTCATTTATCCCATTTGATTTTTCTGAAACTTTTCGTTTCTCCATGTATTGCACGTGCAACTCTTGGTCTTTCGAAAAGTTAAAAAGAAAAAATATTAAAAATAATTTGGACTAATGTGATTCGAACACACAGGCTATGTTACAGCAGTAAAGAAGCTTTACTAGTGGGTTACAAATTGCTTCTTGCTTTTATTGAATAAAAATAACTTATAACCCCTAATCAAGCTAAAATACTCTTTCTATTAATCGAATAAGTTACATTTGTATAAGGATTTATGGGTATCAAGACAAGTATGTTACATCTTGAAGGTTTAAATCTTACTTTAGATTTCTACTCACCTCTATGTTCTTTCTTGCCAACGTCTCGGTTGACTGGCCGACTCTGAATGGGATTAAGTGAGCTGACTTGGTGAGTAGATCCATAATAACCCAGATTGCGTCATTACCCTTTGTGCCGCGAGGGAGAGTATTCATGAAGTCCATGGTAATGTGCTGAAGTAGACCAGCAGTTCTATAATGTTCAGCCTTCACTTGCTGACACACTAAACACTTTGCTACACTCCTTACTACTTCTCGCTTCATTCCATGCGACCAGTAGTGTTTCCGTAGATCCTTGTACATCTTTGTACCGTCGGCGTATACAGAATAAGGAGATCTATGAGTTTCTTTCATCAACTCTTCTCGAACATGGCCGACTGGCATGCATAAACGGTTCCTATACTATAAGGATACATCTTCGTGAATGATGAAGTCGGTTCAAAGACCACTTCCTACTTGTTCTCGGATCTTTTGTAGTTTGGCATCATTTGCTTGAGCTGCCTTGATCTGGTTGACAAAAGTGGACTGGACTTGTAAGTTCATCAAAGATGAGGCGTTACCTGACATAACTACTTCAATCTCCATTCCGTGCAGTTTTTGTTGTAGTTTCCACTGAGCGGTGAGATTCATTGCTAAAGGTTGGCGACTAAGTACATTAGGAACTACGTTCACCTTTCCAGGATGATACTGTGGGTTGATGTCGAAGTCTGCCATGAGTTCTAGCCATATTCTCTACCGCATGTTGAGTTCCTTCTGAATAAATACATACTTAAGACTTTTGTGGTCGGTGTATATATCCACTCGTTCTCCCAAAAGGTAGTGACACCAAATCTTGAGTGCGAAGACCACAGCTGCCAATTCCAGGTCATGTGTCGAATAGTTGCGTTCATGGACTTTTAGCTGTCTTGATGCAAAAGCCACAACTTTTCCATGCTGATGTAAAACACATCGTAATCCTTTACTGGACGCATCACAATGTACATCGAATCCGCCAGGTCGATCCGGTATTACAAGAATAGGTGTAGAGGTTAATCTCGACTTGAGTTCTACAAGAACATTCTCATATGCTTCTGACCACACGAATGCTTCGTCTTTACATGTAAGCTTGGTCAGGGGTGCTGCGGTCTTTGAAAATACTTCGATGAAATGTCTGTAATATTCTGCTAAGCCCAAAAAACTTCTAATATCTTTGACTGATTTTGGAGTCGGCCATTCGCTGACAGTTGACACATTGGCTGGATCTACAGTGATTCCTTCGCCTAAAATGATATGTCCGAGAAATCCGACTTGATCTAGCCACAATTCACACTTGCTGTACTTGGCGTAGAGCTGGTGTTGTCGTAATGTCTACAGGACAATACGTAAGTGCTTGGATTTCTCTTTCCGATTCTTTGAATACACCTGGATATCGTCGATGAAGATAATAACGAACCTGTCTAAGTACTTTCGGAAAACTTGGTTCCTCAGGTTCATAAAAATGGAAAGTGTATTGGTCACTCCAAATGGCATTACGAGATATTCATAATAACCATAACGAGTCATAAACGCCGTCTTCGAAATGTCGGACTCCTTGACCTTCACCTGATGATAACCTGAGCGAAAATCTAACTTTGAGAAGACACAAGATCTACTTAACTGATCGAAAAGGTCATCGTTGCGAGGTAGAGGATACTTGTTCTTAATTATTACTTCATTCAGTGCTCGATAATCTACCATTGGTCACTCCAAATAGTAACACCGGTGATCCCCAACTTGAAATATTGGGTTTGATCCAACCTTTCTTCAGGAGTGATTGATCGTGAAAAAAGTGTATTCAAAAATAACCGCAATCAAGACGGTGTCGCTAGTAGCTATCATCCGCAGGGAAACGTGAACTCTTTTCTTACTTTAGACGAGTTGATGAAAGATCGGTGATTGTTTATCATTATATTTTAAAACAGATATAAGATTTATAATAAAAAGGCTTGTAGGGTTCATAAGACTTAGTAATAATAGATGAATAATTAAAAGTGACTCTTTTATCTTTTAATAGTTTAAAACTAGATCGATAGTGATGAATGTAGATTAGGGTTCTTGGAAGAAACTAGGGTTTCCCCACTACTAACCCTTGTCCTTTTATTGATCTCTATTCATATATAGCCCTTAACAAAACTAATGTTAAACCAATATTAAATTGTGGTCGAGCCTATCAATAAATTGATAGCGCGTCCGATAAGAATGTTAACATTTATTTTGTTAAAGTTTATAAACTTTAAAATGTATAAAAGAAGTTAAGAGATCTTTTCATCCATTATCATACCTTATCCTACAAACCATAGCAAGATAGGAATTACTCGCTCATGATTAACTTAGAAGAGAGGATGAAGGTGAATGAAAGTATAATGAAGATACATAAAAGTAAGTGCAGAAATTAAATGCGGAAAATAAATGCAAAGAGAATTAAAACTAAAAACTAGCTTTATTAATCAACTATTGCATTTACAATTCTCTTCAGAAAGTCGATTACAAGAACCATAGTTTGCTCTAGATCTCTCTCTTGTTGGAGGTAGATGAATAGATGATGATCACTCGGATGCATCGATCTCTTGGATCTCTTGATCTCTTCAATGATGATTTTCAATGTAAAGCTCTCGGTCCCTTATATAGTCCTTGAAACCAGAAACCCTAGATTCCATATAGGAATATATGTAGTTAAGATCATGATCCCAAAATCTCACATCCAACGGTCCAGATTTGACCGCTTAACCGCCGCAAAATGCCACGTTTGGCCGCCCTTCCGCCGCGCTTTGGTGGGATCATGACTTGGGATTTTTTCTGGCTTCTTGTGCTGACGTGGAGATCCTTTTGATATCTAAATTCTGAAAATAATACTCCGACTCTCTGCCGTTGCTAAATCTCTCGATTTGCTTCTAAATTTTGGCAGATTTGGTTCCGATATCCCGATTTGACTTGGATCTCTTACTTAGATTCCAAACCCGAGCTAGTACCTGCACAATATCTCAAATCAAAATATTAGTAGCATTTGGTATTTTTGAGATAATATCCTAACCATTTATGTAATATAATATTTTAAGAATATTGATTAGAAATATTTGAAATGCATATTTTAAATATTAAGATTTCATTTAAATATTATATGCATATATTTTCCCTCATTATATTAATTATAATGTAGAAATATATGATAATAAACTTTTTATAAATAAACCTACATATGTTCTATATTTGCAATAAACACATTTTAGTACTTAACAATAGTAAGGAAAATATTCATTCAAAAGTGCAATATTTTAAACTAATCAAATACCCCCAAATTTATCTTTGATCGTCCTAAGCAAACTAGTTATTAAAGAGAAAAAGAAAGAGAAAAAACTAATTAGCGCACTTTCGTAGGAAACACGATTACACTGAGCACGTGCAATAAGCCTTTAAACCTCTAGGCGTCTCTAATAGGAGGAGTGTTGTCTCCTGATGGTTTTCAGTGGATTACACCCACAAAATCCCATGATAAAAAAAGAAGATTAAAATTAATTAAAAAGATAAGGAACTTATAAAAGAAAGAACTTGAAAATAAGAGTTTCAAGCTGTACTAGCTTTTAGTTGCCATGAGCTCTATCTTAATGGTCTTGAAAAGATGTCAGAAATCATATCATCCCGCAATAAAATATCGTCTTTAGTCTTCCTCCCTACCTTTCTCCCAAATATCGATCATATACCCCTACGTGTGTGTAAAAGACATCCCTAAACTTAGAGAATTCAATTCAAGTTATCATATTCTTGTCTATCTTCCTTAGTACTTTTTAGTCGGTGAATGGTTTAAGATGGAATTGCTCACACATTCTTCATGCGACCGTTAATACTTCTTGAGATATTAACCAACCGATTACAAAATGTGCTCACTCATTAAGACGTAATTAGCAATATTCTAGTCTTGCAACACCCAAGCCTTAGCAATGGCTCCCAAACCAGTTGGTTTAAGGCACTAGGTGATAAGACACCCTCGCTATATTTTTTTTATGTTGCCTTAAGTAATTGCAAAACCAGTGTTCATTTTTCTTCACCATTTTTATGTCATTTATATTTTTGTTTATATTTTTTTCCTTCATACTAAGACTTTTAGACAAGAGCATTTCAAGGTATCTTCTACTATCCCAAGTTTCAAGATGTGTGCAAGTACGTATGGTAGGGTATCAACATTCAGAAGTTTGGAATTAAGAATAGGGATTATTTTTCAGACTTATTTCTATTATCAGATTAGTGATTTCCTTCATCTTACTAACCCTTGGGACAACAGCTCATTACTACCTATTACTTGCTTCGTGTTAAAACATCTAATTTTCTTTCTTATCTTAAATTTCTTCCTATCTTTTATATGTATTTTTCCTTCTAACTTTTATTATTAAAAAAAATTTAGTGCTTTTATTTAGTATAATGCAAAATGATGCGTGAATAAGCACAAATCTCCCCCAAACCTATTTGCAGCAGTGTCCTCACTGATGTCATCTTTTAATCTCAAGACCTATAGACTTGAGAGGAAAAGTTCTCAATGATTAGTAAAAGGGGACAAAATTCAATGACAGTGAAATCCTTCCCTAAACTTATTTTTGGCTCACAATGGTACAAAAAAAATCTTTTTTTTTCTAGAGCCAAAATATTTTTCTCCCCCCTCCCCCCCGCAATTTAAGTAAAACAGTATTTTTAAGCATTGAAATCATAAGATGGGGAAATATTATTGGTCTATGCAAAGCATTATAAAGACCAAAATTCAACACCAACCATTCGAATATTTTATCAATGTACCACCATAGTTGGTAGAAGATCGTGTTACAGAAGAAGTGGGGAGGAGATAAGAGGTGTATTTGAACGGGTTTACGACTCAGTTGATAGAGACGAAACAGTGATGGTGGATGAAAACGTGAATGTGAAAGATAAGGAATAGTTGGAATATTCGCATTCTCGTACTTGATAAGAAGAAGGGGTGGCGGTTCAACTTCTTCGGGTGGAGGTTGATTCATCACAACACCAATGTCGTTAAGGAATGCGAGTTCCTCGGTAAAAATGTCTTTAAAACTTCCATCGATATTCCGAATGATAATCTCATCGGAATGGAAGTTATGATACTCGGATAACTCGACTAAATCATTTGATGAGTCAAAAGATTCGGACTTAGATGTGAACTTGTTTACAGAAGGGTCCTCACGTGTATAATAAATAGCAGGATCAAACAATAACGCACTAGTGGCGTCGAGATCAGTATCATGAAGCTCCTCAAATTCGTAACAGTCGGAAGCTATCTTTTCAACAGAACATACATCAACTATATGAGCCTAAGGTTCGGTGGGTTGACTTCCTAATTTGTAGATGTTAAGCTCAATTGTCATCTTTCCAAAGGACAGGTTCATTAAACCGTTACGACAATTGATTATCGCATTGGAAGTTGCTAGAAAAGGTCGACATAGAATCACCGGAATTTGGTTTTGTGGGTTTGCTACAGGCTGTGTATCTATAACTATAAAATCCACAGGGAATATAAATTACCTAACTCTGATTAACACGTCCTCTAGCTCACCCCTAAATTGGGTGATAGATCGATCGGCCATCTGAAGAGTACAGTGCACAAGTTGCAACTCTCCTATACTTAATTGCTCATAGACAGAATACGGAAATAAGTTAACACTGGCACTTAAATCGAGTAGAGCACGATTGATATTTTTACCCCTAATAGTTATAGATATTGTAGGACAACCGGGGTTCTTACGTTTCGTCGGCACCAGTTGGGTGAGAGAATTGCTTATATTACTCGCTAAGAAAACTTTTTTAGCACTTGAATTTTCCTTTTCCTAGTACACAAGTCTTTTAGAATTTTCGCATAGGACGGAACTTGTTTGACAGCATCTAGGAGAGGAATATTTATGTTAACTTATTTTAAAATTTCCACAATCTTCTTCATTTGAGGACTTGGTTTGTTGGCCCTTAACCTGTTTGGAAAATGAGCTTTATCAAGAAGGGTTAGGTCCAACTTTTAAGGAGAAGTTTGTGGGGATAGAATGAATCCCAAAATTGGATTTGAGATGGTTATAGACGGTAATTCCTTCAAGGAAATGGGCTGAGAGTTCGAGCCTAGTGGAAAACGGAGAATAGGCTCGAAAGAAAATGTTGGATCAGACGAAGTAGGAGTAGAAGTAGCAGCCGGGGTATTATCAATATCATCAACTTCAACTTGTTCACTAACTTTGTTATTCAGCACCCTTCCCGATCTCAACGTAGTTACAGCACCCACATTATGATTTTGATGGATGAGATTTGCGCTTTGTGAGTGGGCAGGATTTAGTAGAGCTTGAGATGGAAGTCTCCCTTTCTCTCTCTCACTCATCGCGGCATTTAACTGTACAATTTGTGCTTCTATCGATTTTATATTTTTACCGTGGGAAGCAGTGTGTTGCACTAACGTTTGGATAGAAGACGTTAAATTGGCCGTCGTTTGCCTGGATTGTTTAATGAACGTTTCTAAGTTTCGTTCGAGTGCAGATATTTTATTAGTATCTACCGTCTAAATATTATTATAAGGACCAAAGTTGTTGGCCGGATTTTGAAAAGATTGCAGTTGAAAGGGGTGCTGAATTTGGTATGGTGGATATTATTGCTGTGGGGGAAGCCTTTGAAAGTTATTTTGGCTTGAGAACTAAATTTGATTTTGAGATTGGTTTTGGTTCTAAGCAAATTAGGATGATTCCTCCATCCCCGATTGTACGTGGAGGAATAAAGATCGTTTCTAAGTCGTTGCTGAAAAGCAGCATTGCTTTGTTCATGACCATGAGACGAAGGATTCAAAGGACATTCTTCCGTTAAATATGATGGACCAAAATAGAAACCACACACGGTTTTGGGGAGCGTAACTTGGTTTAAGGAGGCTGACGAGAATTTGTTTTCGATAGATTCGAGTTTTTTTTGCATCGCGGACATTTCGGCTTTCACTATGATGGAAACTTCGAGCTAATGGATACCTGCCCTAGATGATGTGGTAGATCTAGTTCTCTTCCACTCCATTGGTTATGTAAGACGGCTTTTCTCGGGTTTCCACCAGACTCTTGCGTTGTCCGTGAGCTGGAGCTTTACCACACGAACCCAAGCTACGTCTCGTACTTACGCTGCTGGAAGGTCATCCTCGATACTTTGGGCCCATTCTTCAGCCTCAAGGGGACTCTCTTTCCCTGAGAAGTTCTTGGGATACAACACCCGAAATTGCTTTACTCCGGGTGTTTTGGCTTCAGGACGGTTCATAAGAATAGCAGTCTGTTGTTGCTGACCCTCCAGAAGGCTTTTGATGGCTCCTAAAAGCATCGTCTGTTCATTGATCGGAGCAGCAATAGTAGGGGGAGGTGGTAAGGTAGGCGATGGTGTGTTGACATTGACTTGGTACTGGTGTTGTTTGGAGAACCCATTGCCTTGATAGAAAAGAAAAGGTTATGATAGATTCAAGAAGTTTGAAAATGCAAAGAATGTATAGTTGCTGATTTTTATAATTCTTATGATATATTGTTTAAGATTTCATGCAGAACTGACCTGCATGAGCCACCAACAAAACCTGTCACGCCCCGCTTCCAAGTAGACAGAAACAGTGATGTGGCAAGCCCGAAACGTATTTACTATGAAAATACGTTTAGCGTAATTAAGCAATATAACAATGTGCAGGAATAACAAGAGTAATAAAATAAAACAGCAATTTTATTTACATTCAAATTTACATACAACTGTTTGTAATAAAAAGATACAATGATAAAGCAAATGCCTAAACAATGGCGTACTGGAAGTAAGTACAAACAGGAACTAAAAATCAGGCTGAGAAGCAAACTGGTCCAAATCTTCCGGGCCCGGCTCTATCTCCTCCGAATCTGGTCCTCCTGATGAACATTCCAAAGAAAGAAATAGAGAGTAATGTCGTCAGCGAACTAGCGCTCGGTAAGTCCCCAAAGGAGTTAAAGAAGATGGTATATAAAGTGAAGAGAAACTAAATAAAAGTGAACATGCAAGGTTATATATGAGAGTATCTAAGCATGTTTATTTCCAGGTATAAGATAGTTATCCTAACGTGATTATTTGTAGTTTGATAAATAAGATATTCATGTATTGAGAGGAGTCCATCTTGCCCCATGGACTATGGTAACATATAGTATAAGGCCCCGTCATTACCCACGGGACAACGGCACGTGAATTCATATAGGTGTCTTTTAAGTGACCTCTCGTGCCATGAGATCCGTTCCGTACCAATCTGCCCCTTTATCCTCACATATTGTAGTGTATAGTTCAAGTTAACAGGTCTTGGATGAATCCATAAATATAAAAACGTACAGGTTCATGTTAAAGGTGTAATCATGTATTCAGGTATTCATGTCAAGTTATATCCATGGTTCGGGCAAGTCGAGTCAAGTGTTTAAGTTCAAGTTTGATATTTGAATTCGAGTGTTCAAGTTCATGATCAAGTATTCAAATTTGTGTTTAATTTTGGATTCTAGTTTGAGTTTGGATTCAGGATGGAGTCAATGTTTTATGAAAGTATTTAGCTCTTGAATTTCTTAAGTTCGGGAGTAATCGGACAACTGCTGCATATGGACGGTAGGATTTGTGTCTTTTTCCAAGACAATTATCATTTGATAACTCCGTTAATTTTTCTAACCTGATTAGGCAAGCACTCACTTTCTACGGCTCTCTGGGACTCAAGAAAATTGATATGGCTTAAATCTATATTAATCTAGAGTCCTTAAAAATTTATTATTGTTGTTTATATTGTATTTATATTGTTTGCTTTGCTCGAGGGGGTTTTATGAAAAATACTTCAATATTGTTTATAAATAAATCTCGAGGGTGATTTATATTATTTAGAGTTTTTATGAACATGTATTTTAATTTTAGTGGTATTTTAATGATAAAACCTATTTTTTAAAAGTTTATGGTATTTTTATGAAAATACTACTTTTGAAAATTAGTGGTATTTTATTAAAATTTCAATATTTCATTTTAAAAGATAATTTTCACAATTTGTTTTTATTGAAAATACGGTTTCATAATTTTATATAATTTTCCAAAACTTTAATTTTTGTTTAAGAAAAGTTGTATACTTTTGGATCGTATTTTTATTCTTTTCAAGACCGAATACTTCGTGAGAAGTTCTGTATCTCACACTACCATCTCAAGAACGTGTGATAACCCGCACCATTCGTAGATTGGTTCCCCTAAAAGGATTGTAGAGACGCAATTGCAAAATATTTTAAAAATAACGATTAAAAACATACTTTTTTAAAGTGATGGTATTTTATTGAAACTTGTTTCATTTAGATGAAAAATTATAACCAAAATATCGTTCTATGAATCAAAAGTGTGCGTGTGGGGTAGGTCATTACCCCGTGAATGTTCTAGAGATATGTATGACTGATTATCGATAAATGGTTATAGTTATGTTCATGGTATTTATGTGAAAAGTTTGTTATATGATCATTTCACATGGAATTTTAATTGCATAAAAAGGTAAACTAAGAGAATAACATTATAAAGTTATGCTTGATATTGGTGTGACTTAAAAAGTGAATTAAAATATTGAAAATAAATATTATCGGAGTTAACTCTACTTTTTGTCAATATCATTTTAGAGATTGGTTTGAGATGAGAAGAAAGAGAGAGGGAGGGATTTACGGTTTTAGAATATCGAGTAAAGAGTAAGGAAGAGAGAGAAGTCTTCGTGGCATTGCGGTAGCTCCGCGAACAACTTCGATCTTCAACGAAAGGAACTCGATTGCTAACTCCACTGGACTCCACTTGTATTTAGCAAATTTTGGGAGAATTTTGATAGAGATTTTTCAGAATGGGGAGAGCTAGGGGATAGGATGTAGTTATAGTGTAAGGATGAGAGTGTGTAAGTTAAAAAATTGGAATTAAAATAGGATTAATGATGAAATGAAAGGTCTCTAGATGAATGCGGAGTAATCAAACAGTACATGGGAGTATAGGGGAGTCAAAGGGATGCGGGAGCGAAACACAGAGGGATTTGGACATGATCGAGCCGCCGGTAGCGATCAAAACAGGGAAACGGGCGATCGAGATTTGGCTATCTGCCACGAGATTCATGTCATGTGTTTTATTCAGTGTTAACTCTTCATTTATCTGGTTTGATTTTTCTAAAACTTTTCGTTTCTCCGTGTATTGCACGTGCAACTCTTGGGCTTCCGAAAAATTAAAAAGAAAAAATATTAAAAATAATTGGGACTGATGGAATTCGAACACACAGGTTATGTCACAACAGTAGTGAGGCTTTACCAGTGAGCTACAAGTTACTTCTTGCTTTTATTGAACAAAAAGAACTTATAACTCCTAATCAGGCTGAAATACCCTTTCTAGACATTGAATAAGTTACATTTATGCAGGGATTTCAGAGTCGTTACAGGTCCATTACCGTTGGATGTATCCAACCGAGAGGTATTATTGACGTTTATTATTCATCATTTAAATTGCAAAGAATTATCATGAGTTATTAATTTAACTCATTTTCAACATATATCTGTTAACTTTAAAAAACTATATCCGCAATAAGTATCGTCCTGAAGGTTCGATTACTCAAGATTATCTCTGGAAGAAGTCACGTTTTTCTATGCTCATTTCCTGAATGACGATATCAGGATGAAGTTGAGCAAACCGCAGAGTGTTCCTGATGGTCCAATTAGAGCAGGAAGGCTAAAGAACATGTCTTACGATCTCACGGCCAGTGTATATGCGTACATCTTGATAAACAACGATTGTTTGCTAAATATGTAGAGTAAGTGTTTATTATTTCATCGTTTTAACCGTTTGAAATTAAATTTAATCTAATTAATATAACTGTATATTAACGAACAGAGCACACAAAAATATACTCACGAGATCGAATTCTAAGACGTAGTTGAATGATAGGATCGAAGAAGAACAGAAGCGCACTTTCGCCGCTTGGTCTATAAAAAAAGTGAATGAACAATTAAATCATGGAGAGCACGTTGATAGAGAGGTCCACGACCTTTTAAACGGTCCAACGATTGCAGCTGGGTTTTTACAACGGGTACGGGGTATCCGGATATAAATTTGAGATAGAAAGTACGGGACGTATTAGGGCTGAGCAAAATATAGGCATTGCAACCGTCGACTATGATGGAAATCCCTACTACGGTGTTCTTGAGGAAGTTATAGCGGTCTCATACCAGCATACAACTGTCCTATTTCATATATTCTAATGCAGATGGTACGCTACCAAGACTGACCGGGGTATAAAGGTCGATCAATACGGTCTGACTTTGGTAAACACCAAACGAATGTTACCAAAATAAGACAGCTTTATCTTTCCTACAATGGCAACACAAATATATTGTTCTTGGGACTTGCAGAAGGTTGATTGGGATGTTGTTTGTCGTTGGAAATCGAAAGATTATTATAATGCGCCGACGTTGAATGGCTCTGAAGATGAGAGCGACGGTGAAGATCTCGCTATAATATGTAACACCCGAGCCCAATGCTACTAATTTCTGTTACCGTTTGAACGTAGTGTAGAACTTATTTCAGTTACCTTGCTTGATTGTTACTTACTGTAAATTTTTACCCGGCAAATTCATTGCTGCATATAACAATTTTTGGTATCTAAAACAAAATTAAAAATATTCATCTTGGCCTGCTTGACACCCCTAACCCCGTTGTAGCGTCCGTGCATCGTGTTCTCGTCCCGTTCAGTGAAACGGGCGAGTTTGGACGGCTACGTGCACGTACGTTTGTCCATTTTGGGGGTATGCTTTTTAATCATAAAACACTTCTTTTTAATGTTTGGATCCCGCTTAAAATTCTATTATTTCAATTTCGAATTTTTGGACCCGATCCGGACGCGATTTGGAAATGTTTTATTTTGCGCCAAAATCCCAAATTTTAATATTTTAAACGTCGCATATTTTTCCTTAACCTATATATATATTACTGTTACATAATCTATTAAATCTTTATCCCAAAATTTTTCCTAACTAAATCCCTATCTCAGCCAATCCAAGCTCTCAAATCCTTTCCGTGGGCCCCACTCCCATTCTCTCTCTCTCACCGTCTCTCTCTATCTCTCTCCTCTCTCCTATCTCTCTCTCTCTCTCCCTCATATCTCTCTCTCTCTATCTTTCTCTCTCTCCCCATAAATCTTTCTCTCTCTTTCTCTTATATATTCATTCTCCCTCCTTCGTTTCTTTTTTTAAAAAAACGCAAATCTAACCCATCGCCGTGCCCTACCGCCGCCGTCTCCTTCGCCGCCGCAGCCCCAACGCCGACGCAAACACCACCACCATCTCGCCTCCTCACCCTCGTCGCAGCCAAGCCCCCTCTTCCTCCTTTCTCCTACGTTCCCGTGCATCCCTGCACCTTCACCGCGGCCTGCGCGCGCCCGTGCACGCCGTTGCACTGCTGGGCGTCGCCGCCGGTGACCCCATCCTCATGTCCCCGGCCTCGCAAGCCCCTCGGTAAGCTTGCTCTCCTCCTCTTTTCCTTTCCTCTTGCTTTCTCTGTAAACTTTTTTTCATGAACTGGAAACTTTTTGTCGCTGTCGGGTAGGCCATCGCCGGAGTTTCTTCGACGACCGTCGATCCTCACGACCCCTCTGCAGACCACCGTAAGCCTTTCTTCTCCTCTTTCTTCCTTCCTTTCTTCTCTAGTTTCTTTCTATTCTTGATTGCATATCTGATCTTTACTGTTCACATTTTTGGCCGGAATCCGACGATGCTGACGACGTGACCCAACGTTCCAGCGAGGTACCCCGACCCGTGTGGTTCCATTGTTCGTCGTTTGGGTTCATTCCGTGAACCGTGCGCCCGTCCCGAGTTTTCCCCGCCGACGTGTATCGTTCCGTATTCCCGGTTCGTGACCCGTCGAGGCAAGTACCCCTTGCTACATGCTATACAATATTTACAGATATATTATGACACCCTAAACCTGTAAATTTAACTTTGGTATGATCATTTCTCAATTTCATGTACAATATTGGTATATATCATTTTATCTTTAAAATTGGAACCTACGGCTTGCAATTGAACCTAATAACCACATTTTACCTGTTTAATCACCTTTTTAATATTGACATAGCTTATGACATGCATTTCCACAGTTTTGTTCCATTCGGACACTTGTGTGCATTTTAACCTGTAATAGCTGTATTGAACCTTTATATAAATCATTGCACCTCTAAAGTGCTTAAACTCGTTAACATGATTAAAAGGCAATGATAGTCATACTGCATTCGCATAACATTGAAATCATCTCTGTGACACGACTGATTACTGTACTGCAAATTGAGTAAATCTGCCTATTGCTTAAATTATTGCTTATATCATGTTGATGATAACCATGGTTGCTTGTATAACTGATTGTGAGCACGCCCATAATATTGTTTACATCTTGACCTAACTTGTTACATAGATATTGTTCTACCCGACATGGTACCGTATTCTGCTTGACTTGACCTGATGTACCATGACCTGACCCGTGACCTGATCTTGTGCTAATGCCAACAAACCTGACATGTAGTCCTCATGGACCGTTCCTGTTGTCTATCCAGACAAACCTGTTTACCTGATCCTGTGTTGGCATTAGTTTCTTGATTTCGGAATACCTGACTTGACTTACACACATAACTTGGGGGTATGGGGAAATCAAAAGTGAAACCTGACTTGTAAGTCGACAGTTCACTACCTGTTCTGGGTGTACACATTCTTATTTTGTGCCTAGCGACATGTCTCGGTTTCGGCCGAGAATATTTTGGCCGCGGTCCCGGATATGTACGGGATACTATCGAGTGTACACATTCCTGTTTTGTGCCTAGCGGCATGTCTTGGCTGCAACCGAGAATATTGAGGCCGTGATCCCGGGTATGTACGGGATACTATTGAGTTACATCGACAATTCATCAATTTGGTTTCAAAGACTTTAGAATAGAAAACCTGATAGAACAGTTAGTTTACCCACTGCACACTCTCTGTACTGCTCTGATTCATATTATTGTTACTCTTGCTTTATTCATGTTTGTATTGCATTACATGTTACCCTATTCATATTATATTACTCGATGACATGACGCGCTGACGTCTGGGTTTTGCATGGCCCAGATTCCGTACCGCTGTTGTAGTCAGAGCAGGAATACTTCAGCCAGCAGGCTGAGCTGTGAGTGTCAGCAGTAGTTAGTTTTATTTCCTGCATTTATTTCCTGATGTGAGCCCGCATTATGAGACATACATTCCAGTTATTTTGTATTGGATCTTTTGATTCCGCATTTATTTATTATTAACTCATGTTATCTTGGATTATGGACATATTTTAGATAGTTTGTTTGTTCTTGATATCTCTACAGCCGTAATGTGCCTGTGGATGGATACTTCCTACCCACAGGTATCATGGTTGGCTATGTCACGTGCCCATTTTAGCGTACTCTGGGAAGCGGGGCGTGACATAATACGTCTCAGTCCATCTATTGAACGTAACAGGAATCCAAACTATTATGCATCGTCCATCCATATGTTTGTAAGAAGTGATATCGGCCAATTGATTGTCATGAATCAAGATTTTGAGAATCCATCCAGCGAATCTTCAGATAATCTTCCACATAAACGTATTAGGTAATGATGTTAAATTGAATGTTCTAAATTGTATAATGATTATAAGCAATGAAATAACGTTTAGATATATATATAGGATTTGATCATGAGCACAGGTAAAAGCACTAAACATCATAAGAGACAGCGTCTACAGAACATTCTGAGTCGATCTATACCCGCCGATGAGACTGTCCCAAGCTCTCAGCAGGCACGAGAGCCACAACAGCAGCACTTTTCCCTAGCAACGCTCCCCCTATTACCGCCACATCACCCCCTATAGCCCCCTACCCACACCACATCATCCCCGACTATCCCCCAATCCTTACTAGCGCTCTTCTTATTACCGCCACATCACTCTTATGGCCCCCTTTCTTACACCGCATCATTCTCGATTGTCCCCCATATCCTGACTAGCGCTCTCTACACTTTCGCCAGATCATCCGCAGCGTCGCAGTCTCCCCTTACCCCTACTAGTGCGTCAGTGGGTCCTCATACCCCCGTCACTCATGCGTATGGTGCGTAGTTTACTCATTTAAAATTTGATACATCATTACAATATAGGTGGATATTGAATCATCTAACAGTTTATTAGTTGCAGATCCGCATTCTACTCGCGGGATAGCGTCAAGCGCCGGTTCTAGGACCACGCCGGAGACGACAGGTATAATCGTTATTTATTAAAGTTTTTAAATAACGATTGTAATTTAAATTTGTCAAATTATATATCCATATTCTAAATATTATAATATTGTGTATGTATATCTATTTTTTCGTAAGCTCGAGCAGTGTTAGGACGAGGGTCCTACTAGGCCCAACTGCTGCAGGCCACGGACGGATACTGGGCCATGGGATCTGATCTTTGACACGACAGATATGCCTGTTGGAGAGCATGCGGCCCAGTAGGGGGATTATGTTGGGCAGGAGATCTGTACTTATTACAAGTACCCGCTCCATATTCGGCGGAACAAGACCCAGAGCGAGCGTGCTACGCGGTTTTTTGGGTCGGAGGAGGTATGACATACCCTTTCACACATTTAAATTTCAATCGTCATTATATACATGTACATATATTTATTTGTTTAATATATTTTAATTTCAGACCAAGAAAAATTACAGATTTGTTGGCGAGCTCGGTAAGGATAGCGTGTACAGGCCATTCGATATAGATCGTACCCTCGCTCACTTCCTAGACCAGTGTCAAGTGATCAAACGACATCGCCGATGGGAAGTAAAGAGTGAACTTTACCTTCCCTGGGCCGTAGCGACCGAGGATCAGCGGATGTACTTGATGAAGGTCATAGCGCTGGAGATCCCGAGAGAGAATTGGCCGCTTCTTGTCGCCTATTTTGAGCACGATTATGTGCAGGTATCAATTTAATTTTAAGATTTTAACAATATAACATAAAATCATATTCTAAAATATATTATAATCTTTATTTTTGCAAGACAGTGTCAGTTCGAAATAAGCAGAACCGAAATAACAGCGTGCGAGAACGCGCTATCACGATCCAAGAGAAGCGCTCGTAGGATAATGCTCGGTGGCACTTGGTGGGTATTTCAACGCTTAATTACATATGTTTTCTATATCGTTAATTAATTATTAAACTAAACCATAATTTCTTCGCAAAGAAAAAAAGACCCCGCCAACTACAATAAAGTCAAGGGGTAAACCGCGTTACATTAGGGCATGGGCGCGTACATGGTAAATTTCATTTAATCAAGTTGATTTCGTATTTTAAGTTAACACCTGCGTGTGTATCTACATATATTCTATACAGACCCAGTTCCAGGAGCAGATAGACGCCTGGGGACTTGGCCCCGGCGACTCGATCATCGCTATTCTCCTTGTCCTGGATTCAATATCTGCCAGGCATTACGGTGGGTATGAGCACGGGGTTGGTCTCGGAGCCCATCGATTTTTTATAAACGTTCGACCGCGCATGAGTACGCCGTGACCCAGTCGCTGTAACACCCCAGCACCGTTATATTATATTTTATTTGGGTATTTCAAATCTTGCAACAGATTTCTTGATTATTATTACTTTTGGGTGCGGATAGTGCTTTTGGTAACTGTGGTTAGTATCCGACCCGACCCACATGTTTGAAACCCATCATAATTCAAGGTTACGTCAATATTTGCTAGTACAGTGAATCCATGCAAATCTAGATTCTATACACATATATAATATATTTTGTATCCGCATATCTTTTAATAATACAAATAAAAACCAAATAATATATTTTGATATCTAGTATGGTATGGCATCGTACCCTATAACATATGGTTGCACCCATGTAGCATGTTCATGTCCTAATTGCTAAAACAGACTCGTTTAGATCGCTACAGATATTTACATAGATCCGTACTTGAGGGTATACATTTTTATTGACCGAACATCGCATTATGGTTTAAATTTTTACGTATATTCTCCATATTTAAAAACTAGATTTTTAGAAGGGACCCGGATAATATTCGGAGTAATTTGATATTAGCTGTAAAATCCCAAAATATATATATTATAATATTTTTATACTAACATATATATATAATATTAACTCATATATTAATCTCTCTTTCCCCCTTCTCTCTCTCTCTCTTATTATATACATATAATTTTATAAAACCTAATTTATAATAAACCCTCACCAAAACCTCTCTTCCTTTCTTCTTCCTTCGTCGCGAGAAAACCCTACCCACGCCCTCGCCAAACCCTCGCCGTCGTTGTTCACACCATAATATTGCATTATTATATTCCCCATTCTTATTTATTTTATGAATAAACAGGTGCTTTTGACGCATGTCTGCTACATATTACAGGTTACAGGTTCTTGGACAAAAACAGTGAAAACGATGAAAAGACGATGCAAAAGTAGACTTTGACCAACAAATAGAAAGATCTTAATCAAGCCTACACAAAAGATCAGTACAAGGCAACGCAAGGTCCAAGATTACAAAGCAAACGGTTAAAAGTCCACTGCAATCGTTCACTGGAGATCTGGAAGAAATAGAGAAGCCAAATTGAATAAAAGATCCAAAGAAATAAAAAAGCCCAAGAAGCCCAAAATCAGTTCCAAAATTTCCAGACATAGAATTTTACCAAAACTTGAAGTCTACTTTGACTAGGTCTTCCTAAGGATATTTTGGTAAATGTAGACGTGTGAATCAATTGTAACCTAGGGTTTCCTATCCTCTATATATAAGAACTCTAAATCATTGTAAAGGCCATGCCTCCCTTCATTAATAAATTTCAGAATTCTTTTAGAGAGCATCAAGTTGTAAGTTCTTTATTTTCTGCCCTAGGTTAATTCTCTATTCTTGCCCTAGATAAATTTAATTCCTTGCCCTAATTAATCTTTTATTCTCTGCCCTAGATAAATGTTCTTCAATTCCCTAATGAGTGAGTAGTCTCCTCGCTTGTTAGGGTTAGATCTGGGGAAGGTTTGAGAGACGAAAATCTCTCATCCCCTTTCTTGCCCGTCATATATTTTCATAGAACTCCATGCATACCTTCTTATTCCGCTCCCTACGGCACTCTACCCACGAGGTAGCGGTGATACCGTAGTCTAAAGGCCCGGATTTTAAGATTTTCCATAGAGGTTAGGGTAAAGATTAAGAAAGGAAGGACAAGAATCTAGAGGAAGAACAATCTTCCCAATCATCCTAATCCCTTTTATTAATATTTACCATAACACCTAATTAGATCTTCATATGGGTATAGAAAGTGGTGAGATTTATAGACTTTCCAAACTTAACCTAGACCTAACCCTAGCAAGACTTAGATATAGAATAATTAGGTTTTTAGATTTAATAATTAATCCGAACACCCTTTGGAATTAACTCGTTAGCGCAATTAGGAAATCATAAAATCCCTGTGGACCAACCCGTACTCACCGGCTAGCTATCAAGAGACGCCATTCTTGATTGCGGTAATAGATAGTTTTTGAGATCAATCAAATGGCGCCGTTGCCGGGGATGGCGTGTTATTTCCTTTTTGCAATTTCGGGTTAATCAAAACTCAAAAAATCTAAAAAATCTAAAAAATCTAAAAATATATCATCTGTTATTTTTGGGAAGAGTATTTTTGTGTGAATTTTGCAGGATCTACGAACAAATTCGGATCTGGAAATCTACAGAGACCAAAACAGTAAATATCAAATCCGAACAAACAGAGGAATATCACAATAGATAACAGAAGAAATTTGGAGGACCGAGTCAACAAGAAGAACCGCGGAGATCTGGTGCATAAAAAATAAAAAAACCTGCCGAGGCGACCAACCGGCGGCGGATCCGCGGTCGGAGGGGGCTATTCGCGGCGGTTCCGCGGTGGGGGTGAGGGATCGGTTTCCCAAAAAAGTCTGAAGCGCGGTTAAAAAAAAAACATCTGTAAGTCCTCTGTTTTCTTCTCTGTAAATCTTGATATATCTTCTGTAAATTTGCCTGCAGGATTTCTTTGCGCTTAAAAATCTTTTCCCTTCCAAATAACAAATCTTGTGCAGGATTCTTTGCGTCGCATAAAATAAAAATCTTTGATTGCAAGTGATTTTTCTGTTTTGCATATCTTTAAAACTGACTTTAAGGGGCTTTTGACCAATTCAGATTAGGTGGGAATTTCATCACGCTTCCCAGGACCCCAGAAATCACTTAAAGCATTTGCATTGACCACTCTTAATTAAAAAAAATATTAGACTCAGCCCTAAGGACGTCGCGCTCAATAGGACAGAGGACCAGTATAGGCATCGGCCGTTTATCCTAACCTGTCTTCGCGGTGACTAGGCAAGTGTGTCAAGGCTAGTGGTTTTTAATTAGGCCCACAGTGTGGTTCCTTCCCACTTACCTGGCACTTACCTGGCAGCAATTGGCGGTGAAGAGGCGGTTTGAGGTCCTATTTCTAGCCCTTTGGAACAGTTAGGAGATGTCTAGCTGACCTAGGTGACCCTAGATCTAGGACTGATTGTGCATTTCTGGTTATTTGCATTTGTTTCTTAGCCTTTTATCGAAAATTTTTGCAAAACAAATAAAAAAGAATAATAAGAGGAAATTTTTTTTAAAAAGACTTGCAACTTTTGTCGCTGAGAAATCCTTGCACCACCTACCTTCTTCATCTTCTCTTTCTTCTATCATGGGTACCCCACATAATAAATCACTTGCCGAACTTGGGTATCCCGAACCTAATTTTGCGTCGTACGTCAATTTGTTCGGTCAATTTAAAGACGATCCTTCCTTGCCTAAAAAATCTTTGAAAGATCAAATAGAGGCGTCTAGGAGAAACAGTTTGACATTTCAACCCACTCTGTGTCAACCAAGTCAACCTTCACCACTTCCATATGTTGATACAACTTTTTCAAGTCCTTCTGTCACTCCTAAGCCGATATCCATTGCTGAGCATATTGCTCAATCTCGCAGCCGATCTTTCACCTCTCTCCACTCATCTAGTTCTAGGGATCCACACGACTATTCACCTTTTTATCCATATGTTGACCCTACCCCTGTCCAATCACCCACTTCCTACCAGTCCTACCCGATCTTACCACCCTCACTAGACACTGCTTCTACACAGCCTTTTGGGAGTTTCACATATCCAAACAATTTCGAACCTTTTACCGAAACCCCCTTACCACCCAAGTCTAGTTTGGAAGAGTCGTTGGAGGCGTATATTGCAGCAACAAACAAAATGGTTAGGAATGTGGAAGCGTCCGTGGCCGCCCTTATGCAACCTGCTGAACCGGTAACTAGTTTCCCGCTAGCTCCAAATTTTTCAATGTATGAGGAGGCGGTTGGACAGAGTGAGAATTTGAGAGGATTTCCAAATCAAACCTACCCTTACCCAATTGAAGCCCATAACTCCAGTTTTCAAACATGTGTCCAAAATGATGAGTTGTGCAATTTTGTAGTGTTTGATTTGCCAAATTGTGAGGAACCCCTTTCGAGTGAAACCGCACCTAATCCTTTCGATCTTTACACCTCCCATCTAGAACCTAAATCGATAAATATCCATGCTTTTGATGAGGTGTCTAAGAAAATTGACTTTCACTTGATTGAGGATATAGACACCGGGAATATTTCGGATGATGAACCTGTCGATTTAATTGAGATTTTATGTTCAAATCATCATCCCGAGTTATTAAATGTTTCTCCCGAATCTCATATGCGTCTTGACTTTGATGATAATGGCATGGATGAGTTGAATCTTGAGGAGAATTATAAGGATAGTATTGAGGAGAGTTTTGAGGATCATATTGAGGTTGAACTATTTTTGTTTGATATGTCTGATTTTCCAATTCATCCTCTTGAACCTTTACCTATATCACCCTCCCTCATTTCCATCGTTCCGACCACGCACAAGATCACGCTTGACGACTGTGAGCTTGAAAACTTTTACTTTGAATCTAACACAGTTCTCACAGCCGATAACACGTATGAGTGTTTCACTTTTCCGGACGATGTTGATGACTCACCGCCCGAGTTTGAGTCCTTTACATTTTCAGATGAGTTAGTTGAACCATCAGACTCGGTTGCTTACAGTTGTTTCGAACCATTGATGGAATCTTTCCAATTCGAGACAGGTTACTACGGTGAGAATGAGACTATCCCTAATTCACTCCCTTTCCTACCTTCCATTGTTCCGACCGTGCAAGTGACCGTTACGCTTTCATCTTCTATACCAAGTTCGGAGTACCCATGCTTTCTTGCGAATCTTGAGGGATTTGACCCCATTTCTTGACGGGTTGATAGGTTAGCACAATCGCTTTTAACACATCGGTCATCACAAATTGTGCTAATTTATTCACTCGATTTACACCCTCAAGATCGTACTCTATTTCTTTCTCTTTTCCGCCATTCTTCTCCCCCACCGAGACCGTATCCCGTTTCTACCTCCACACGATCTCGTGTGCTTCTCATCTCTTTTCTTTCCACTCCATTCTTTCACCAACTCGACCATTACCACGATAAGATTTTTGAATGGTTGGTGCTAACCTTTGGCTTGTGTAAAGCCAAGCTTAAGTTTGGGGGGAACCTTGTTGTATATATGTATATATATTTTTGTTTTCTTTTTCTATAAAAAAAATTAAAAAAAATTAAAAACATTAAAAAATATAAAAAATTTATAAATAAATAAACAGGGGAGTGCCGCCATTTTGACCCTCTTGGTTTGGCATGACAGTGAGGACACTATCAAGTTTAAGTTTGGGGTATGCTCGGTACGTCTTCTTCCTTCGCATTCTTATGTACATATTTTTTCATTTGCATATTTATTTGAAAACCCATAAAAATTGAAAAATCTCAAAAATTATAAAAATTATTGTATTCAATTTTGGCTTATTTGACTAGAGTTTGACATATAGGTTAACTGGCTAGGAACAACTAGATCTTAGACTTAGTAAATTAAAAACCCTAAAAATAACCTTCCTTAAAATTTAGCGGTAGAAAGTATATGTCTTTATAGTTTATTTAGAAATAGGCAAATTTTGAGTTCACTTCTTGGGTTAAGTCGAAACAAAGGAAAAGTATTGATGTTCTTATTAAAGTATGAGTTTGAAAAATAGTTCCTAGCTTAAGTCTAGATTCTGAAAATGTATACCCTACAATTTGCACAATCACGCACCTTGAAACTTGGAATAGTAGAAGAGACCTTGAAATGCTCTTGTCTAAAGTCCTTAGTACAATGAAAATGAAAAAAAAAACTGAATAAAGAAAAAAAATGGACATTGGTTTTTGTGATTACTTAAGGCTGCAAAAATAGAAAAATATTTAGCGAGGGTGCTTCATCACCTAATGCCTTAAACCAACTGGTTTGGGAGTCACTGCTAAAGCCTTGGGTGTTGCAAGACTAAGAATTACGCTTTAATGT
Source organism: Agapanthus africanus (assembly GCA_030015575.1). NCBI lineage: Eukaryota > Viridiplantae > Streptophyta > Magnoliopsida > Asparagales > Amaryllidaceae > Agapanthus > Agapanthus africanus. The sequence continues at coordinate 87,402,288 of JASDDO010000028.1, read as the reverse complement.
GCAAACACATCTTGTAATCGGTCGTTAGTACCTCAAGAAGTATTAACGGTCGCATGAAGGATGTGTAAGCAAAATTCATTTAAATTCACCAACTAATTAGTACTTTGGACAACGGACAAGGGTATGATTGCTTGATTTGAATTTCCAAGTGTAGGGGTGATTTATACACACACGTAGGGGTATGTGATTGGGATTTAGATAAGAGAGAGGAATGAAGAATAGAACTTGTATCTTTAGTAGAGTTGATAGAAATTCCTAAGTGGAGATGGAACCTTAGAAGGAAAAATTAAGAAATGCTGAAAGCTAAGTAAGTCTATAGAACATATATAATCTTAAGTTAGATGATGAAGAAGTGTGAAAAATATGGGTGGATAATTTGCAAGTCGAAGATAATAGAATTCCTTGTTAGAAACCCTAATTGGAGAATTAAAGTCGAAAAAGCCAAATCGATAGGATTTTGTGGGTAGTATCCGCTGAAAACCCTCAGGAGACAACACTCCTCCTACTAGGGACACCTAGAGGTTTAACGGCTTGTTGCACGTGCTCAGTGCAATCGCGTTTCCCTGCGAAAGTGCGGTTAGGTTTTTATCGAGAATAAAAAATAAATTTGCTCGAGGACGAGCAAAAGATAAGTTTGGGGGTATTTGTTCACACCATAATATTGCATTATTATATTCCCCATTCTTATTCGTTTTATGAATAAACAGGTGCTTTTGATGCATGTCTGCTACATATTACAGGTTACAGGTTCTTGGACAGAAAACGGTGAAAACGATGAAAAGACGATGCAAAAGTGGACTTTAACCAACAAATAGAAGGATCTTAATCAAGCCTACACAAAAGATCAGTACAAGGCAACGCAAGGTCCAAGATTACAAAGCAAACGGTTAAAAGTCCACTGCAATTGTTCACTGGAGATCTGGAAGAAATAGAGAAGACAAATTGAATAAAAGATCCAAAGAAATAAAAAAAGCCCAAGAAGCCCAGAATCAGTTCCAAAATTTCCAGACATAGAATTTTACCAAAACTTGAAGTCTACTTTGACTGGGTCTTCCTAAGGATATTTTGGTAAATGTAGACGTGTGAATCAATTGTAACCTAGGGTTTCCTATCCTCTATAAATAGGAACTCTAAATCATTGTAAAGGTCATGCCTTCCTTCATTAATAAATTTCAGAATTCTTTTGGAGAGTATCAAGTTGTAAGTTCTTTATTTTCTGCCCTAGGTTAATTTTCTATTCTTGTCCTAGATAAATTTAATTCCTTGCCCTACTTAATCTTTTATTCTCTGCCCTAGATAAATGTTCTTCAATTCCCTAATGAGTGAGTAGTCTCCTCGCTTGTTAAGGTTAGATCTGGGGAAGGTTTGAGAGACGAAGATCTCTCATCCCCTTTCTTGCCCGTCATATATTTTCATAGAACTCCATGCATACCTTCTTATTCCGCTCCCTACGGCATTCTACCCACGAGATAGCGGTGATACCGTAGTCTAAAGGCCCGGATTTTAAGGTTTTCCATGGAGGTTAGGGTAAAGATTAAGAAAGGAAGGACAAGGATCTAGAGGAAGAACAATCTTCCCAATCATCCTAATCCCTTTTATTAATATTTACCATAACACCTAATTAGATCTTCATATGGGTATAGAAAGCGATGAGATTTATAGACTTTCCAAACTTAATCTAGACCTAACCCTAGCAAGACTTAGATATAGAATAATTAGGTTTTTAGATTTAATAATTAATCCGAACACCCTTCGGAATTAACTCGTTAGCGCAATTAGGAAATCACAAAATCCCTGTGGACCGACCCGTACTCACCGGCTAGCTATCAAGCGACGCCGTTCTTGATTGCGGTAATAGATAGTTTTTGAGATCAATCAGTCGTTCACCTCGTGCTCGACCTCATCTCAACCCCTCACCCTCTTCTCCTCATCACCTCCGTCTCCACATCCTTCTTAACACCTTCTCTTTCTCAAGCAACCCCCTACAGTACCCCGACGCCAACCCTACCCACACGACCTTGCTGGAGACCTCGCCGTCACCAACCATCATCACCTCCATCTCCTCCTCTTCACCTCCCTCTCCTTTCCCGACACCCCAGACCACCGCCACTACTAACCCTACAACTTCCCAACCCCGATCACCAACCCAAGAAACCACAGCCACCTTGCCAACGCAGCATGTCGTTGTCTGCCATTTCGTTGTCATCTCACTTTTGTCCTCGCCACCCTAGAAACCAACACCAATAGCCACCCAATCTTCTTCTTCCCCTTCTTGTTCTTTTTCTTGGTCTTTCTTGATTTCGGCCGTCTCGCCGGAGTTGCGCGCGTCGCCGACGACCTAGTCACCGTCGTCGTCCAGCCTAGTCACCACGTCATGTCACTGCTCAGTCAGGTCCAGTCCTGCGCGTGTAAGTTTGTATCGCGACGTTATTTCCGACATCGGACGTGGCATCCGTATCTCGACGTGAGATCCGATCATGCAAGTTTTAACTTGTAACATACTATGTTATTATATCGATCTCTATATGAATAAGAATAGTACATGTGTTTTTTTATTCAGCAAATATTACAGATTTATAGTTTTACGGTATCCGTACTGATAATAGCATATCTAGTTGCATGCCAGAACATCATGCTATCATTAAACTACTATACCAGTACAATATGTTATTTAGCTTGCATCATACATGATAATGGACTTATAATGCTTAATACAGATAAATACATATGCATCCTGGCATCAGTTGTGATTACCGTGTTTGATATTGATTACAGTTTCACATTGGGTATCTATTTAGTTAAGATGCATTACATGACATGTTCACGACACACTACCAGACTTGTTACTTGGATCTTATTGCTAATACCAACAATCATGATTTGTTGTCCTGACGGACGTGACTTGTTGTCTGCATAGACGAGAACTGTACCTGCTTGATCCTGTGTTGGTATTAGATTTATATTGTTAATACCTGATTTGAACACAAACCTGAGGAAAAGGGGAAATCAAGAATGTAACCGAAACGTAACTCAAGAGGATATTATTATTGTTTGCCGTGGTTCTGAACATTACGGAATAAATCATTGTTTGCCGTTTCCGGGCGTTACGGAATAAATCATTGTTTGCCGTATTTCCGGGCGTTACGGAATAAATTATTGTTACCGTAGTCCCGTGGGGAATGAACGGGATATATACTGTTGAGTTACGATTAGAATTACATTAATTGATTTCAAAGACTTTTAGAATAGATAATCTAGAAGCACAGATTTAGAATACACATCACACACCCATTGTAGCGTTTTAAAAATAAATAAATAATTAAATAAATAAATAAAAACCTTTAGGTGAATTTTCTGATTTTCGGTAAAATAAACCGTATTTTCCGTAAAACTTAACTATAAATTATTTTCTTCATAAATTTAAAAAGACCTATTTTAATTACTAGTAAATGGTGTTTATTTAGTGACTTATAAATTATTATTTTACTTAAATATTTTTCCTTAATTAATTATTTTAAAATTTTACATAAGCTTTTAAATATACATTAAATTAGTGTAAATTACAAATTTGAATGGGTTAATTTAGCAAAAGTGAACCATTACATATTGGAATCTAGTGTGTATCATGCAAAATTCATTTCCAAAATTTTCCATGGTTCTATAATTTTCTAGGATTAACTTAGAAAAGAAAATAAACAAAAAATAAAGAGATTAGTGAAAAGACATAAAAGGTGTATTATTTTGGGAGAACTTTCTATATCATTCTTCACTCTTTTCTTTCTCTCTTTCGCTCTCTAGGTTTGGCCGGCCTCACCCCGATGGCAGCCCCCCCTCCATTTTCCAAGCTCATTTTCCCTTCAAAAATCATCAAAAATTCAACAAAAAATTCCAAAAATAAACCTGAAAATCAATATTCAATCTCTACCATTTTCCTTTGACCTATTTAGCATGGATTTTGGAGTAGTAAACCATTCTTTAAGAGGCATATTTTCATGTTTGGATCTCATGTTGTGGAGGTATAGTTCTTATCCCAATGATTAATTGTGGTTAAATGTTTTAATCTAGCATATTTAGATTTTATTAATTGATTCTATTTGCAAGTTTAAAATTCAAGATAGGGTTTCTAAAATCAAGTTAGGGTTTTTATTAATTGAGTGGGGTTATAATAAGTAGTTTAACATTTTTAGAAAAGAAAAATCTAGCATGGTTGATATTGTGTAAATTGTTCATTCAAAATTGTTTACATTAAACAATTTTGCTAACTAGGTTTTTATAAAATATATATATTGGTGATATAAAATTCTAATTAAGGTTTTTATCATTAGATTGTGGTTTTAATGAGAATATTAACATATTAAAGGAATGAAAAACCTAATTTAGTTACTAGTTTCAAATTGATAATGGAAAATTGTGATAAATATGCTATTTTTGTTAACTAGGTTTTAGAAATTTCTTAAATAATTGAGATTTAAAATCTAATTATTGTTTCATGACATTATTAACATCATAAATTGTAGTTTAATAATTTAATTCATGCAAAATCAAGTTTAGTTGTGGAATTGGGAAGTTTTGCTTACAAGGTGTTGAAATTTCAAACTAGAATTTTCAATTTAAGACAAATTAGTGTGATAAAAATATAGTAATGGTTTATATAATCTAGTTATGTTATTTAATGAATATTATGACCATTAGTTTCATTTAAACATCAATTTTTGAAGTAAAATGGAAAATTGACGTTTTCTAGGTTTTTGCGAAATAGGACGATTCGATCGATTTTAAGGTTTCGATGATTTAAACCATATTTTATATTATAAATAATGAGTTTTGGAACTACGAGTTGTTTGTTTGTGTGTTATCTCGATCAATCGGCGTTTGTATGCCGATATCGAGCGATATTTGGTTCTTTTGCATGAGCGGGTCATAGATTTTAACCTATGCACGTTCGTGCGCTGTTTTGGTTTTGTCCGTTATTTGGTTTACGATATTATATATGTTTGCATATAGGTACCCTCACGTGGACTTCGGACGATGAAGAAGAGAATGGCGGTATCGACTTCGGCAGACAAGGGCCAGGTGAGTAGATGTATATCTATGGGGGAAGTCGGGTGGATGGCGTTTAGCACCCCCGCAAACATAGAATAAGAATATTACTTACTGTCATTAGGAAGTCGGACATGACCTTAGATTCTTGGCGAGTCGGATCCTATTAAAGACATTAGGCTGGAACAGATCGATTTAGGAAGACTTAACCAGAGAATAAATACCTTAGAGGGAATTCGTAGGTTTCAGGTAGACACACACACACGCACACACATACATTTGACTTGGTGTATATGTGTGTGTGTGTGTGTGTGTGATTGTGTGTAGGTTTATACACACACACACACACACACACACACACACACGTGATATGGGGAGGTTATATGATATCTGGGAAGGAGTCGGTATGATTGGGCATGATGCCGTGAGTTAAAGATATACGATCGAGTATGATATGAGATGTACTATGATATTAGCGGATCGTTGGGAAATGAGAAAATGGATAGTTATACCTAAACGATAATAGGTGATGATGACATCGAGATATACGGGACTCTAGAATAGAACCCGGACTGTAATGTGTGAATTAATCACGATAAGATATATGTGTGACTCGAGCACGATATGATATATATATGACTTAATCACGATATGATATATGTGACATGATATTTCTGAGGACCATTTGACGATATATATTTACACAGATAATGATATGTATTGATGATATTGGGATGCATGCGATTATAGCACAGTACCCTTGATCGTGATATTGTCTGATGATGATATTATACGAATAATGATGTACATGGGTGATACTTGACCCGTACCCCGATTTTGGGATACGGTACGATAGATTTTACCGTACAAAGTATAGATGTGATGATTGATCCGCACTCTTGATTCGAGGAAGTTGTACTACGTACGTGACGCTATTGAGGCTGGATCGCCTACTATTAGAGATATAGACTCAGACCTTAGGTGGATTCTTATTTTCTTTCGAGTAGTTTCTTTAGTTTAGTTCCTTAGGGGGTTAGACGGATACTAGTTTAGGCTTGAGTCATATAGTTGTAGTTAGATATGTATATTCCAAATGAGTGGTTAATACATATTCATCTTTACATTCAGATTGTAATCATCAAGTTGCATATTCATACATATGTTTCTTTAGTCGGTATGAAACTCTGCCTGTTAGGACACCAGCACCATTACCGATGATGCGCATATTCCACGTACACTTATTTGCCGGCTCACACACATCATCATCGGTAATTGCTATGTCACGTACACTTTAGAACATATTATATTTTATTGATAGAATCAGCTAAAGGCTAGATCAATATAATATTGTAATTACTCTCAGGTGTTAGTCTAGACATTGCATTTATTACTTAGACATTTCATGCATTCACATTTTCATGTTATCATGCAGTATTGTGGGGCTTATGCCGATACTTATTATTTACTTACTCATGATTTTGGGATTTTGGATTTCTATGAGATTTCTGGATTTTGGGAAAAACCGCAAGAATATATATAAAAACTTCTCTCTCTCCCCCTCTCTTTTTAAAATATAAGTTGCGGTTTTCTCGTGATGTATATGCCGTCCACCATGAGATTTCATGTTTTCTGTTGGATTTCGAGACCGGATTCGAGGAGTGGATGAACCGTCTCAGGTACATGGTGAGCCCGGTATGGTACCCCGGGGCAAGAAGATCGAGTTGTAGACGATGAGCCTGGCAAGGGAAGACTACCTACCGGTGATGTCTGGCGCGGCGGATATCCGGAGGATACCAACCGTTGTCATGAGATTTGATGATATGGGCCGATCCGGACTGACGGAGCCCGAGGTATTGAGGCTTGAGATTTATATGTTTTGTGTCGATGCTGGACACGAATTTCCATGGATTTCATTGATGATGTTTCAGATTACCATACAAATTTTACTATGATAAAGGTTAAAGATTTCTTATACAGATATATTCAGATTTCATGGTTAATTGTTTTACATTCATAGTGCATGCATACTCATACACACGACATGTTACTACTTGAGGCACTGACACGAGCACTGAGCATTGCACATGCGCATAGTTTATTACCCTGCACTATTAGATGACTAGTGATATATTAAGTATATTATTATGACCTAGGACAACGTCGTGCATTCGATTTTTTCTCGCAGATGTCTTCTACTCACGAGTTGGCAACTCACCCCCGTTGTGCCAAATTTTCTTACAGGTTTCGAGGTACAGGTTTCCTTGGCAGCTTGCTAGCACATCATTTCATACAGGGTGATTTGCTTGGTAGGTTGGTTCACTTGTATCAGGACCGCCGTTGTACTTTTACTATTTCATTTGTATCTAGTAAGCTCCATCAACCAGACTTGTATTTCTTGATAGTTTAGAAAACCAGTTGTTATTGCGACCTTAGAGTCGCGCTTGTATTATTATGGTTTCTGCTGGATTGAGTTTTCTTTTGAGTTTTGAGTCTCGCCCTTTGGCGTTGTATATTATTGTGCATTGTGTGGTTGTTTCCGCCTGTTGGCGTAGAGCTAGCTCCCGCTTGGGGATGCCTTTTTATTGTTTGTATATATTGTTCTTGTTTGTACCCGTTTGGGGCCTGTTTTTACAAAGGAGACTCTGCCGAAATTTTTGAGAAAATTTGATGTTGCTTTTAAACTTATTTTCCTGTATGTTTTCCTTTACTTCTTCTTTGAATGGTTTAGATTTCTGGGTTTCGGCTTACTTAGATTACGTCGCGCCTCTAGACGCTTCGTAATTTAAGTGCCGGTCACATTCCGTACCTTCGGGTCGTGATAAAGTTGGTATCAGAGCGCTAGGTTTAACCTTTGTCTGAATCTAGGATGACCCTTGGTTGATGGACTAGGTGACTTAGGTAGAGTGGCGTACCGTGGGTATGATCCGCGGCATACTTACGATACGCTACTCTGCTTAAGGAGCCTTAGGATGTACATTTCTTTGTACCGTATTCTATTCGTTCTTTTGATCTATCTTCGTCGATATTGGATGGTGGTTTCTGTTACCACGGTCGCACGGGCAGAGAGAGCTGCGGCTCGAATGCGATAACCATTAGGGTATCGTTTATTCTTGAGGATTGAAGTATTGATGAGCGTGCGGAAGAAGGGTATTCACTTGTCTTCCAGACAAAGTTAAAAGGTTTGAACGAAAGTCAGAAACCCATTTTCCCAATTTTAAGGTATTCGGAAGAACATGCAGGTATTTCTATGAACCCTCTAGAAGAATGAAACCCTAACTCGACATAATGACCACGAGAATGCCTTTGAACCTTAGAGTTTACGGCAGTTCCGTAGTGTCATTAGTGAGGCTTGGGTTTGCCCTTCTACGGCTGGTCCGCAGATACTGGGGTATGTACTGGATATTTTTAAACTGTATTTCAGTGTTGAGCTCTCGGGGAATTTTGGGATTTTGATGAATCGATCGAAAAGTTTAACGTATTCTGGATATCAGGTGAAAGGATAGATTACGTAGGAGACTCTCGATATGAGCGTAGCCGCTTGTAGCGCAGTCAGCACAGAGATGAGGAGGCGAATCCGAATCAGTCGACATTAGAAAAGGCGCACATTGACGATAGTGTTTACGATTGCGATTTGGTGATTTGAATTTCATATTTCCGTTATTTGGATTTTGGTATTTTGAGGATTTTGTTCTACGATTGATATTTCCTATGTGTACATTCATTACACTCTATTCGTGTTTCATATATCAGTTGAATTGATGTTGTTTTGTACATACCCAATGCACTCGATTTGGTTTTATACATTTTGAGGTATTGATTTGATTTCGTGCATATGGGTTGCACATGATTTTGACATATACTTCGACATAGTTTTCATGCATTTTTCGTACTGTGATTTCAATTTTGATATTCGGTGTATGTTTTTTCGTGCACCATATGCACTTGACTGAGATTCTTGCGCTCACTTGGCGCACTTGATACGATTTTGTGCACACCAGATGCACTAAATCGGGGTTTTGTGCAGATTAGATGCACCTGATATTATTGTCGTGTACGCCCGTTGCACTTGACAGATGTTTTTGGTGCACACCCGTTGCACTCAGTTTTGTTTTTGTGCGTATTCATGGCATCTGTATTTGGTTTCGATTTCAGTGCGCACCAGACGCACATGATATTTTTATGATGTGATTGGGATTGATTTCATTTTGAGCAGTGTGTTTTTATAATCATTACTATTTGATTTAGTAACCAGGCGGGACGCGTATGTTAAATAAAAGATATGTATGTATAGCTATTTTTTAAAAATAAACGTCCGCTACTTATGCCGTGACACGCGTATCGCACGGCGATTTTAAAAATGGGGGGTTGCATACTTCTTTATTAAGATGTTTAGACAATTTTACTACGATGTGCCCTATATACAAGTTATAGTTTTGATGAATTTCATGTTGGTTTTCGTATTGGAATTTGACATGGTATTTTTACCATAACTCCGATGATCGTGTTATGCTTGACGGGTTTGATTTTTAGTTATGTATTGATGATTTCGGAGCCCCGATAATTTGAGTGTTTTGCTACATGTTTTAGTATTTGGGGGGGTTTAATTTAAATTCGGGGACCGAATTTCTTTAAGAGGGGAAGATTGTAGCGTTTTAAAAATAAATAAATAAATAAATAATTAATTAAAAACCTTTAGGTGAATTTTCTGATTTTCGGTAAAGTAAACCGTATTTTCCGTAAAACTATAAATTATTTTTTTCATAAATTTAAAAAGACATATTTTAATTATGTAATTACTAGTAAATGGTGTTTATTTAGTGACTTATAAATTATTATTTTACTTAAATATTTTTCCTTAATTAATTATTTTAAAAATTTACATAAGCTTTTAAATATACATTAAATTAGTGTAAATTATAAATTTGAATAGGTTAATTTAGCAAAAGTGAACCATTACATATTGGAATCTAGTGTATCATGCAAAATTCATTTCCAAAATTTTCCATGGTTCTAGAATTTTCTAGGATTAACTTAGAAAAGAAAATAAACAAAAAATAAAGAAATTAGTGAAACGACATAAAAGGTGTATTATTTTGGGAGAACTTTCTACATCATTCTTCACTCTTTTCTTTCTCTCTTTCCCTCTCTAGGTTTGGCCGGCCTCACCCCCATGGCAGCCCCCCCATTTTCCAAGCTCATTTTCCCTTCAAAAATCATCAAAAATTCAACAAAAAATTCCAAAAATAAACCTCAAAATCAATATTCAATCGCTACCATTTTCCTTTGACCTATTTAGCATGGATTTTGAAGTAGGAAACCATTCTTTTGGAGGCATATTTTCATATTTGGATCTCATGTTGTAGAGGTATAGTTCTTATCCCAATGATTAATTGTGGTTAAATGTTTTAATCTAGCATATTTAGATTTTCTTAATTGATTCTATTTGCAGGTTTAAATTTCAAGATAGGGTTTCTAAAATCAAGTTAGGGTTTTTATTAATTGAGTGGGGTTATAATAAGTAGTTTAACATTTTTAGAAAGGAAAAATCTAGCATGGTTGATGTATTGTAAATTGTTCATTCAAAATTGTTTACATTAAACAATTTTGCTAACTAGGTTTTTATAAAATATATATATTGGTGATATAAAATTCTAATTAAGATTTTTATCATTGGATTGTGGTTTTAATGAGAATATTAACATGTTAAAGGAATGAAAAACCTAATTTAGTTACTAGTTTCAAGTTGATAATGGAAAATTGTGATAAATATGCTATTTTTGCTAACTAGGTTTTAGAAATTTCTTAAATAATTGAGATTTAAAATCTAATTATTGTTTCATGACATTATTAACATCATAAATTGTAGTTTAATAATTTAATTCATGCAAAATCAAGTTTAGTTATGGAATTGGAAAGTTTTGCTTACAAGGTGTTGAAATCGGATAAAATTTCAAACTAGAATTTTCAATTTAAGACAAATTAGTATGATAAAAATATAGTAATGGTTTATATAATCTAGTTATATTATTTAATGAATATTATGACCATTAGTTTCATTTAAATATCAAGTTTTGAAGTAAAACGGAAAATTGACGTTTTCTAAGTTTTTGCGAAATAGGACGATTCGATCGATTTTAAGGTTTCGATGATTTAAACCATATTTTATATTATAAATAATGAGTTTTGGAACTACGAGTTGTTTGTTTGTGTGTTATCTCGATCAATCGGCGTGTGTACGCCGATATCGAGCGATATTTGGTTCTTTTGCATGAGCGGGTCATAAGTTTTAACCTATGCATGTTCGTGCGCTGTTTTGGTTTTGTCCGTGATTTGGTTTACGATATTATATATGTTTGCGTATAAGTACCCTCACGTGGACTTCGGACGATGAAGAAGAGGATGGCGGCATCGATTTCGGCAGACAAGGGTCAGGTGAGTAGATGTATATCTACGGGGGAAGTCGGGTGGATGGCGTTTAGCACCCCCGCAAACGTAGAATAGGAATATTACTTACTGTCATTGGGAAGTCGGACGTGACCTTAGATTCTTGGCGAGTCGGATCCTATTAAAGACTTTAAGCTGGAACAGACCGATTTAGGAAGACTTAACCAGAGAATGAATGCCTTAGAGGGAATTCGTAGGTTTCAGGTAGACACACACGCACGCAAACACATACATTTGACTTGGTGTATGTGTGTGTGTGTGTGTGTATGATTGTGTGTAGGTTTCTATAGGGGTGTGTGTGTGTGTGTGTGTGTATAACAACATATACACATGATATGGGGAGGTTATATGATATCTGGGAAGGAGTCAGTATGATTGAGCGTGATGCCGTGAGTTAAAGATATACGATCGAGTATGATATGAGATGTACTATGATATTAGCGGATCGTTGGGAAATGAGAAAATGGATAGTTATACCTAAACGATAATAGGTGATGATGATATCGAGATATACGAGACTCTAGAATAGAACCCGGACTGTAATGTGTGAATTAATCACGATAAGATATATGTGTGACTCGATCATGATATGATATATGTATATATGACTTAATCATGATATGATATATGTAACATGATATTTCTGAGGACCAGTTGACGATGTATATTTACACAGACAATGATATGTGTTGATGATATTGGAATGTATGCGATTATAGCACAGTACCCTTAATCATGATATTGTCTGATGATGATATTATACGAATAATGATGTACATAGGTGATATTTGACCCGTACCCCTATTTTGGGATGCCGTACGATGGATTTTACCGTACGAGGTATAGATGTGATGATTGATCCGCACTCTTGATTCGAGGAAGTCATACTACGTACGTGACGCTATTGAGGCTGGATCGCCGACTATTAGAGATATGGACTCAGAGCTTAGGTGAATTCTTATTTTATTTCGAGTAGTTTCTTTAGTTTAGTTCTTTAGGAGGGTAGACGGATACCAGTTTAGGCTTGAGTCATATAGTTGTAGTTAGATATGTATATTCCAAATGAGTGGTTAATACACATTCATCTTTACATTCAGATTGTAATCATCAAGTTGCATGTTCATACATATGTTTCTTTAGTCAGTATGAAACTCTGCCTGTTAGGACACCGGCACCATTACCGATGATGCGCATATTCCGCGTACACTTATTTACCGGCTCACACACATTATCATAGGTAATTGCTATGTCACGTACACTTTAGAACATATTATGTTTTATTGATAGAATCAGCTAAAGGCTAAATCAATATAATATTGTGATTACTCCTGGGTGTTAGTCTAGACATTGCATTTATTACTTAAACATTTCATGCATTCACATTTTCATGTTATCATGCAGTATTGTGGGGCTTATGCCGATACTTATTATTTACTTACTCATAATTTTGGGATTTTGGATTTCTATGAGATTTCTGGATTTTGGGGAAAACCGCAAGAATATATATATAAACTTCTCTCTCTCCCCCTCTCTTTTTAAAATATAAGTTGCGGTTTTCTCGTGATGTATATGTCGTCCACCATGAGATTTCATGTTTTTTGTTGGATTTCGAGACCCGATTCGAGGAGTGGATGAACCGTCTCGGGTATATGGTGGGCCTGGTATGGTAACCCGGGGCAAGAAGATCGAGTTGTAGATGATGAGCCTGGCAGGGGAAGACTACCTACCGGTGATATCTGGCACGGCGGATATCCGGAGGATACCGACCGTTGTCGTGAGATTTGATGATATGATCCGGACTGACGGAGCCCGAGATATTGAGACTATGAGGTATTGAGACTTGAGATTTACATGTTTTGTGTCGATACTTGATACGGATTTCCATGGATTTCATTGATGATGTTTCAGATTACCATACAAATTTTACTATGATAAAGGTTAAAGATTTCTTATACAGATATATCCAAATTTTATGGTTGATTGTTTTACATTCGTGGTGCATACAGACTCATACACACGACATGTTACTACTTGAGATACTGACACGAGCACTGAGCATTGCACATACGCATAGTTTATTATCCTGCACTACTAGATGACTAGTGATATATTAAGTATATTATTATGACTTAGGACAGCGTCGTGCATTCGATTTCTTCTCGCAGATGTTTTCTACTCACGAGTTGGCAACTCACCCCGTTGTGCCAAATTTTCTTACAGGTTTCAATGTACTGGTTTTCTTGGCAGCTTGCTGGCATATCATTTCATTCAGGGTGATTTGCTTGGTAGGTTGGTTCACTTGTATCAGGACCGCCGTTGTACTTTTACTATTTCATTTGAATCTAGTAAGCTACATCAACCAGACTTGTATTTCTTGATAGTTTAGAAGACCAGTTGTTATTTCGACCTTAGAGTCGCGCTTATATTATTATGGTTTCTGGTGGATTAGGTTTTCTTTTGAGTTTTGAGCCTCGTCCTTTCGCGTTGTATATTATTGTGCATTGTATAGTTGTTTCCGCCTGTTGGCGTAGAGCTAGCTCCCGCTTGGGGATGCCTTTTTATTGTTTGTATATATTGTTCTTGTTTGTACCCGTTTGGGGCATGTTTTTACAAAGGAGGCTCTGCCGAAATTTTTGAGAAAATTTGATGTTGTTTTTAAACTTGTTTTCCTACATGTTTTCCTACATGTTTTCCTTTACTTCTTCTTTAAATGGTTTAGATTTTGGGCTTCGGCTTACTTAGATTACGTCGCGCCTCTAGACGCTTCGTAATTTAAGTGCCGGTCACGTTCCGTACCTTCGGGTCGTGACACCCATACATACACATAGCTCACTATTTATACATATGATTATTATTTATATTCATATTTAATCATATCATTATATTCTGCTCATTACTGTTATTTTGATATTATGACGCACTGGCGTCTGAGTTTTGCATAGCCCAGTTGCTCTACCTTTATCGCAGGCAGATCAAGAGTATTTTAGCAATCAAGCCGAGCAATAAGAAATTGAACGTGTATTTTTAGAGATATTTAGTTTATTTATTTCCGTAATTTTGTTTGTGAGCCCATATTGGGACATTATTCAAATATTGTTTATTGGATCTTGATTCGTTTCCGCTTTATGCATTTTCTTGATTTTATTTACTGTGGCAATGGACATGTACTAGCTAGATTATATTCTTTTCTGTTCTTGATATCCGATAGACAGCCGTAATGTGACTGTGAAGGGATAATTCTTAACCACAGGTAGCATGGTTGGCTCTGTCACGTACCGTAGTTTACGTATGTTGGGAAGTGGAACGTGACAGTCGCGGACGGATACGGCAGCTGTGTCGCAGGAGGAGATCCATCGGCTCCGCGAGCAGGTGGAGCAGCAGTATTAGATGCAGCAGGAGACATGACAGGAGCTTCATGAGACGCGACACGAGATGCAAGAGCTGAGGGCGGAAATCCGAGACATGTGCCAGTCGCACGCCGATTCCGTCCAGCAGGCCATACAGAATGAGTTGAACGCATTCTTTAGGACACGGGACGATGGAGGTGGATCGTTGTCCCAACGGTGTTAGTTCTATTTTTTGATTTGTTGATACATACAATAGGATTTTAGTGGAGTATTGATCATATTGGACGATTTTTTGACACATACATTTTTTGATTTGTTGTTGATTAGTGGAGTATTGATCATATTGATTGTATGTATATTTTTTGTTTATGTTTGCATGCGATTCGAAGCTTATTACTTTGATCATCTTATATTGCGTGAGATTTGAATATATTGCGTGAATGATAATTATATATTGCTTCTTGTGAATGGAAATTATATATTGCTGGTTGTGATTAAAATTAACGTGCGTGGGGAGCGAAAAATTTAATTATTTTTTTAAAAAAATAATTGGTCACGGTTGTAACCGTGATTAAAAACAGTTGGTCACGATTACAATTGTGAACAAAAAGCTGCTCCAGATACCGATATCTGAAGCAGGTCTTTGTTATGGGTCACGATTTCAAGTTTTGTTCACGGTTGTAACCGTGACCTATAACTAGTTTTATGCACGGTTAGAACCGTGAACAAAAACCTGGGGCCTACCAACTAACTGATTTTTTAACTTTTCACGCTAAGAATCGTTCACAGTTATAACCGTGAGCGTTTCTTATTTTGTTTACGGTCAGAATCGTGACCCAATATTTGCTTATACAGATTTGGGTCACGGTTTAAACCGTGAACAGAAGCCTTTTTATTCACGGTTTAAACCGTGAACAAATCCCAGCCCTTGAGTAGTGGCAACCGCGGTCTCCCAAAAAGAATCGACCTCCGCTCTCGTCACCAATTCACCTCCGGTCTTAAGAATGGAATCCTCGACAATGAAGAACCCGACGATCTGAGCGAAAAAAGTCTGATGAGACTCCAAAAACGGTGTCATCGATGAGACCTAAAAATCCGAAGTCAGCTGCAACTTCCGGTTCTCAAAGTAATGCTTCTGGAACCTCTCCTTAAATCCTAAGGTCTGATGGATGTGGTAAACTGGATAAAGTGACGTCAGATCAAACCTTAGCATGGAAGAATTCACATCCTTGTGGTCGTCCTCCTCCTCATTCAACACATAGATCAAGTCCCTGGAGCTGAGCTTGGAATGCTCCTCATGAAATACCAACTTACAACCCTAGAGGGGTTGAATAGGTTTTAAAACAAATACTTGTTAATTTGCAATCTAATTAAGTATATACCACAAAATTATAACAATTAACAGCAAATATAAATGCGGTAATATAAAGAGAGATAAGAGCAAACCCAAACACGACGATATAGGAAAGTTCGACGTCCTTAGTCTTGTCCTCCACTAAAAATTCCCCTGAACACCCCGTTTTTAGGATTTTCACAAACCTTTCACTATCATTACTCATTTAACGGGTAGAAGCAAAACCTTAACAATTTACAATCCGTCTCTTCCCAAAAGCCTACAAATATACACCGATGAAAATCTCTCTAATTGATGAGAGGAGTTGTCACTCACAAATTTTTCTTACTCGCTAATATAGGGACTAGGATCATGGTGGAGTTGATGAATTGCAAGAGTGTGTAAATGGAAACGCAAATTCAAACTCTTGGAATTTTTTTTGAAATGATTTGAAATTCAAGTTGTAAAATACCAAGATGCAGAACTTTCTTTTTGCTCTCTGTCACTTGCTTTTCTTTAACAAAATGAAAGCCAAAGTTTAATTATAGTACTTTTCAAATATGAGCCATTTGCAAAAGTTTAAAAAAATTATCACGACATGATGACGGCAACAGTGGTTTTAATTAGGGCTAAGGAATACCTGCCATAGTCACATAATTCGTGAATTATTCGGCGAATTCGCGAATAATTTGCGAATTATGTGACTGCCGATTAAATCTGCGAATTATTCGTCATCACCGAACGCGCCGAATAATTCCCGAATTATTCGCGAATTATTCAGAAAAAAGCGAATTATTCAAAAAACAGCAAATAATTCACGAAATCAAAATCTAGCGTCTCATATATTAATTTTATATTAATTTTTTGCTCGAAATCCTTCCCGAATATTTCCCGAACACTTACCGAATTTTTCCCGAATACCTGCCATTTTTTCCGAATAGTTCTCCGAATCCGAATTTTCGACCACACCGACTTTTGCCGAATCACGAATTTGTGCTAGGAAAGGAAAAAACAAACAAAGCATTAATTAAAGACGGGTGGCAGACATTAATTAAAATAGGATGGTTGCTTTTAAAATATTATAAAAGGTTATGAAAGTTTATGAGCTAGATGCTAAGGAAGAAAAAAACAAAGTATTTATTAAAGGTGCTGGTATAAAAATATGGCTTCTTTTAATAAAAGGGTTTTAGTATAAAACTTAAAATCATATATGCATACAGCGATATCACTTTATACAGCATTGAGCTCACGCATGTGGTCCTTTTAACTTTGTATGAATGTTTATTAGCTAGTAAATTTCAATTTAAAATTATAAAACAATATCGGAAACTTACGAAAAGAATAATATTTAGAGTCGGCACGTAACCGTGAATATACTGACACTAATTTTGTCTTAAAATGAGATAATAATTTTCAACTTATTTTCTAATATGATAAAATTATTTTCAATTTAAATAATCATTAAAAAATAACAAAAATCTCTGAAAGTACATGAAAGATATTTTTGAAGTTTAAGAAAAATTCAATGATCATAATAATATATAATTTGTTAATTTTTATATATCATGAATTAAAAATGATATTTTACTTTGGAATAAATATTGATATGAAATGTATATATGATGTTGGGTGTGCATCTCTCTAGCATCTTAGTCCTTTTACATTTTATTCCTAAGGAATTAGGTAAAATAAAAAAAAACAAACCAAAAAACCCAAAATGCGAGTCCTCATCTCCATTCGTCATTATATAGCTTGTACTCGTCTTAACTTTTACGGGTTTCAATCTTTATATTAATATTTAGGCCTGTGAGGTCTCAACTTGTCTCTTTTTTTTCTTTGTCTTCCATCAAATGCTCTAACTGATGATCTACAAAAGCTGATGATCTACAAAAGCTAAGTATATTAGGGAGCAATTTCTTATCAATAATCAAAATCTAAACAGGTAAGCCCAACCCGCTGCTTCATTCTCAGATCCTCCTCTCTCTGCCTGGCAGCGGAGGCTCGCCCGATGGCGATCTGCCCTAGGTTCCTGCTCGCCACCCGAATCTGCACCGTCCAATCGAAAAACTCGTTGTTGATGGTTTTCTCCGCGTGGGATCTCACTGCCGGGATCCGATTCATCAGCATCCGCCTCCCCGTGGGCAGCGGGATGTGCTCGTTGGCCACGGCCTCCTAGATCTGATCCATGGTCTTGAAGGCCAGATAAAGGTTGTCCACGTGTGGTTCATGTTCACCCTCGCGCAGAGGCTCAGGATCTTAACGGTTTGTACCGCGGAGGCGTGGACGTTCTAGGGGTTGGTGGAGATGGCGGAGGCCTCGAGATAGAAGTCGAGGGGGCGGAGGAAGGGGCAGGGGGCGGACTGGAGGGTGGAGTTGGAGTCAGAGATGGAGGACTTGAGGGAGTCGACCTCAGAGAGGAGGGAGCGGATGAAGTCCTGGTTGTGGGCTTTGCAGACCGACTCGATCTCGGATTCTTTGGAGCGGGTGAAGAGCTTGAGGTGGTGGAGGAGGGCCTCCGGCTTCGACTTGGCGAAGGCCTTGCGGACGAAGGGGGAGAGGTCGTTGCCGTTTGAGATCGCAGCGGAAAGAAGGAGGAGCTCCTGCTGCGTCTCCGGCGACGGGTCGGGATTGGATTTGGGCGCGATTTTGTGGCACATGGTATTTGGGGATTTTTTTTTGGGTTTTTTTATCTCCCCACAAAATTTCAATATTCCTAAATTCCTCCCCGTAAAATCTATATTTCACTACAAAAATCTTTAAGCTGTTCAAAAATATCCTTCTGATTAGTTTATCCTTAACCCAACCAAGAAGGTTCCATCTTTTCCATTACTCATTTTATTCGTTGGAATTGTCGTAATTACAATAATGAAGATCACAATCTTCCTCTGCATCAACATATTAGAAACGTAACAAAGAATTGCTCTAATTTTCTGTCTAACGAAAAGATGTAATTTTGAAATTAAAAAGGACCTTAGTCATAACTTTCAATTTAGGACATTAGTGAAGAAGATCATTGGGAGGGTTTTTTCGTCTTTTAATATATTAATAACAGTTATTAACTCGAGATGGAAAATATTCTCTTCGAATGCTTGGTTAAATTCACTAGAAGGATAATTTTGAACAACTTAAAAATTTTAGAGGTGAAATTTAGAAATATAGTTTTTTAGGGAAGAAAGTTAGAAATATTGAAATTTTGGGGGTGAGATACAAAAAAAACCTTAATTTTTTTTGGGATTTTGGATTCCACGGGAGAGGGTGGCGAAGAAAAGGGAAGACTTGGAGATCCTGAGACAACGTGGAGAGCGGGTGCGGGTTTTTTTTGGGAAGGATCTGTTTTGGGTATTGTTCATTTAAGAACTTGGAAATGTGGTATTTCCAAAAAAATACCCCTAAAGCCTATTTGTCGAGAAATTATTTGATGTGCCCGATGTACGACACCCGAACAGAAAAAAGAAAGAGATGAAGTATTTCGAGCATTCTTCGGACGGCTTGAAGGATTTGTATATTTATTTCTTTCTTTCTCAGGACGGGACACTGTATAATTTTTTCTATTTGCCAATCTGCCTTCGGATACATCAAGTAAAATTGGAAGGATACAAAGAATATTAGTATTGCCCATGTCTAAGGATGACGGCGCATAAATTGAGAAATTGTCCACCCCAAAGCTTATTAGTCATTCAATTCCTTTACAGTGGGTTTTGCAGACCAAAAAGCACTTGATGATGTTACATGATAGTTTCAATTTAACCATTAAAAATTGGATGGAATAATAGTTAATAAACATTTTTATTCTCCTTGTTAGGAATCAAAATTTAATAATGTAAAACCTTTTCCACCCAAAAAAGGTGTATAGGTAAAATAATAGCGCTGGAAAATTTCAAGCCAGATTGATGATGCTCAATAGCGGTAATTCCTTATATTATGACGTGTCACATGCGTAACTCAGTTAGGTCCCTGAGGGCCACGTAGGGGAACCAGTGTGCTACAGTGGGGGCTTCCCTCAAACCTTTTCTCCGAGGTTGCACCCCACTCTTTACCCCCAAGAACTTCAGCAGCCAAGCCAACTGTCCCTTTGCTCTACTCCAAGCTATCACAGGCTCGAGCTTCCTCGGCCATCCGGCTCGCCTCCGAGCCTTCCTTCGGGCTGAGCTTTCTCGCCCTCCCGGCTCGCCTCCGAGTCATCATCCGGCCCGAGGAGTCTCCCGATCTTCGGTGGCCTTCCAGACCACCCACAGCTCACCTCCGAGCTGTCACAGAACAAAGAAGCCTCAGCCTCCCGCTCATGCCCGAGCCTCTCGCTGAGCTCATATTCGTCGGTCTCACCGACCGACTCACGGCACTGATCACAGGCGTCTCCGCCACGGCTTCCTGAATCTCGCCATGCGCGAGATATCCGCCGCCCACGATCCCGCGTTCCACACCATCACGATCTCCCATTAACGAGCATGTCTCGTCATTAATGCGGGATCCCGCCTATCACGCGGGTGTGACGCCAGGGACGTAATGGCCGGCGTGGTTCCCGCGCCTGCCTGCTCATGGCCACCACTATATAAACCCCTCTTTCAGACGATCGAAGTAAGTGATTTTTCTCCTCACTAGGCCGTTACTCTGCTAAAATATCCGGTCTAACTTGATCGTTGGAAGGTTCTCGGTGCCACAGCCATCCCGGGACTTTCTTGCAGGTAGCTCGGCCACAACAACCTCAAGCCCATTGAGATCCACACGCTTCAGGAAGCAACCTCCAACTCAATCACAGCCGTCCATCGTCGCTCGCAACAGATCTATGGAAGGTAACATCTGAAGGAGATCTAGACCCCCATCAGCTGGCACCGTCTATGGGAAAGAGTTCCACTCAACAAAAGTTCATCTTCCGATCTACTTCATGGCGAGTGACCACCGTGGCGATCCAAGCACTAGCCGACGCCCCACTCACAAGAGGGATGCGGACGGATCGCCTTCTCCCCCGAATGCTATTCACGCCCTGTCTGCACGGATCGATAAGCTCGCGCCCGTCATGGACGCCTTTATCCTTGCCCAAACGGCTGGGCGAACCCCTCAGGTCGCCGCTCCCCCATCTTGGGATTGGGGCCCCTACAGGGGTCGAGAAGACACCACCCACGCCGACGCGACCGAGCACCACCTTGCTATCCCCGGCGGCCATAAATCCCCCACAGCGACCAACTCAATGACTCGCCGGGCAACTCTGACGCCGCGCAATTCCGAGCTTTCCCAGCCACACTCATCCGTTCTGGACGGGACTATCGTCACAGCTCTAAGATCGAGTCTTAGGCACAAGGAGTTGCTCCGCTCCTTTGCATTAGCGCAACCTAAGAGCGTGACCGAGGTAAAAACTTGGACCGTGAGAGAGATCCAACTGAAAGCCCTCGCCAAGAGGCACCGGGCAGCAACCCTGCTCGGCCCATCCTTAGCAGGCCTCTTACGGCCCCTCCCGCGCTAAGGATCAAAGCCCTTGCCAAGAGGCGACCGAGCAGCTACCCTGCTCGGTCATCCATGGCTGGTAGTTCACTACCCACCGACGTCAAGGATCAAAGCCCTCGCTAAGAGGCACCGGGCAGCTGCCCTGCTCGGCCTGTCCTTAGCAGGCCTCTTACGACCCCTCCCACGCTAAGGATCAAAGCCCTCGCCAAGAGGCAACCGAGCGGCTATCCCGCTCGGTTATCCCTGACTGGTAATTTCTTACCTACGACGCTAGGGATCAAAGCCCTCGCCAAGAGGCACCGGGCAACAACCCTGCTCGGCCCGTCCTTAAGGATCCAAGCCTTCGCCAAGAGGCACCGGGCAGCAACCCTGCTCGGCCCGTCCTTAGCAGGCCTCCAACGGCCCCTCCCGCGCTAAGGATCAAAGCCTTCGCTAAGAAGCACCGGGCAGCAACCCTGCTCGGCCCTTCCTTAAGGATCAAAGCCCTCGCCAAGAGGCACCAGGCAGCAACCCCGCTTGGTCCATCTTTAGCAGGCTTCTTACGGCCCCTCCCGCGCTAAGGATCAAAGCCCTCGTCAAGAGGCGACCGAGCAGCTACCCTGCTTGGTCATCCATGGCTTGTAGTTCACTACCCTCCGACGCTAAGGATCAAAGCCCTCGCCAAGAGGTACCGGGCAGCTACCCTGCTCGGCCTGTCCTTAGCAGGCCTCTTACGGCCTCTACCGTGCTAAGGATCAAAGCACTCGCCAAGAGGCAACCGAGAGGCTACCCCGCTCGGTTATCCCTGGCTGGTAATTTCTTACCCTATGACTCCAGGGATCAAAGACCTCGCCAAAAGGCACCGAGTAGCAACCCTGCTCGGCCCGTCCTTAAGGATCCAAGCCCTCGCCAAGAGGCACCGGGCAGCAACCCTGCTCGGCCCGTCCTTAGCAGGCCTCCGACGGCCCCTCCCGCGCTAAGGATCAAAGCCCTCGCCAAGAGGCACCAGGCAGCAACCCTGCTCAGCCCGTCCTTAAGGATCTAAGCCCTCGCCAAGAGGCAACCGGGCCCGCCCTTGCTCGGTTATCCCTGGCTGGTAGTTCCCTACCCCACGATGCCAGGGATCTAAGCCCTCGCTAAGAGGCAACTGGGCTTTCCCTTGCTCGTTTATCCCTCGCTGGTAGTTCCCTACCCTACGACGCCAGGGATCTAAGCCCTCGCTAAGAGGCAACCGGGCTCTCCCTTACTCGGTTATCCCTAGCCGGTAGTTCCCTACCCCACGACGCCAGGGATCTAAGCCCTCGCCGAGAGGAAACCGGGCACGCCCTTGCTCGGTTATCCCTGGCTGGTAGTTCCCTACCCCACGACGCCAAGGATCTAAGCCCTCACCAAGAGGCAACCGGGCTCGCCCTTGCTCGGTTACCCTGGCTTGTAGTTCCCTACCCCACGACGCCAAGGATCTAAGCCCTCGCCAAGAGGCAACCGGGCTCGCCCTTGCTCGGTTATCCCTGGCTGGTAATTCCCTACCCCACGACGCCGGGGATCAAAGCCCTCGCCAAGAGGCACCGGGCAGCTACCCTGCTCGGTCATCCATGGCCGGTAGTTCACTACCCACCGACGCCAAGGATCAAAGCACTCGCCAAGAGGCACCGGGCAGCAACCCTGCTCGGCCCATCCTTAGCAGGCCTCTTACGGCCCCTCCCGCGCTAAGGATCAAAGCCATCACCAAGCGGCGACCGAGCAGGGTAGGCTGGTAGTTCACTACCCACCAACGCCAAGGATCAAAGCCCTAGCCAAGAGGCCACCGAGCAGCTACCCTACTCGGTCAACCCTTAGCGAGTAATTTCTTACCCACCGACGCTGAGGATCTGAAGCTCTCTTCGCGAGGCCGCCGAGTTTCTTCCTGCTCGGCGCATCCCCAGCGGGCTGCCTCCTGCCCATCAGACGCTGAGGATCTGAAGCCCTCCTTACGAGGCCACCGAGTTTCTTCCTGCTCGGCGCATCCCCAGCGGGTAGCCTCTTGCCCATCAGACACTGAGGATCTGAAGCCCTCCTCACGAGGCCGCCGAATTTCTTCCTGCTCGGCGCATCCCCAGCGGGCAGCCTCCTGCCAATCAGACGCTGAGGATCTGAAGCTCTCCTCACGAGGCTGCCGAGTTTCTTCCTGCTCGGCGCATCCTCAGCAAGCAGCCTCCTGTCCACCAGACGCTGAGGATCTGAAGCCCTCCTCACAAAGCCGCCGAGTTTCGGTGTACTCGGCGTGTAACAACCCTAATTTTCATATACATTTTTCTGTACAAATTTTTTTTTATTTTTTTTAAAAATTCATAAAGGAGTGTTTTACTCTGAGCACAAGGTATATATAATTAATTATTTTGTTTTTAAATAATTTCATTTTTAGTGTACATTAAATTGTTTTAAAATTTAAAGTGTACTTTGATATTTAATGCTGCTGATATCATTTTAAGTATCTATTTTTCTACAATAATTACAAGAAGGAGCTTGTAGCTCACTGGTAATACCTTGCACTGCTAAACCAACCCACCGGAGTTCAAATCCCATGCCCCATATTATTTTTGTATTTATTTTGTTTTAATTTTTTTTTGGAAGTCAACGGTAAAAAGGTCATAACTCCCAAAATATGTACTGGACAACAAAAAGTAAAAATACCAAGTTGTTCCTCAGGAAAACCCCCGGCCATTGGACCCTTGACTCGGCCCGATTCGGCGCCGCCGGCCGGCGAATCGGCCGACTCGGTCCGGCCGATCCGGCCGGACTTGGCCGGACGGCCGAGTCACCAACTGAGAAAAGTTGGCTCTTGACTTGGTCAACCCTCTTGCATACTTATTATACCTGGATCGGTTTTGATTTGGCCAATAAATCCCTTTTACTCCTAGGCTTAATGATTTTTAATGAATTTTTAATGTTTTTTTATATTTTCTTTTAATATTTTTAATCCAAACCCTAACCCTAGCCTAGCCCTATATAAAGACCCCTATCCTCTACCTTTTCCCCTCACAACTCTAAGTCTACTCTCTCAAATTCTCGAGAACTCGGTACAAAGAGCGAGAAGCGAAGCGCTGCCGAAATCGACGACGGATTCCGGCGACCGGATCAGAACCTTCGCGACGCTTTCGACGAATCGGCAACCACCACATCCCTTATCTTCATTAGCTTGTCCAAACCGTAAGTCCCATCCCTTCTATCTCTCTTTTCTATAAGTGTAAAAATACGACTTTTTGGAACCCGACGGAAATCGGACAAACCGATTTCCGATTCGGTTTTTCTATAAATTTCCACTTGTCACCTAATACATATTATCTACCCATATTCATGTTGACTATTAATCACCCATAAACCAATTTAATCAAACTTTTTTACATGAAATGATAACTTCTTTGCAAAACCGTATTCTTTTCATAAAAATACCATGAAGTTCATTTTTCTTAGTTTAATTAATTACCTCACTCCTAAATATGTTTATTTTGATCACTAAATTTGTAGAACCCAATTTGAATGAAATTTCACATATAAAATGATAACGTTTTCGAATACCATATTCTTGCGCGTTAATACCTTCAACTTTAACATGTCATGTTTTACCTTTAAACTTCACCAAAACTTAAAATAAGTCACGAGGTAATGACCTACCTCTACACACACTCAATATAACCCTAATTGATAAATATCAAAACACAGAATACGAAATTACAGGACTTTTCACTAAAATACCCTAATCTTTATAATCTTTATTGAAAGTTTTAAGTTGTAAACATTTCTAAATAAAATCTTTTAATAAAATGAAAGCACGATTGGTCATGGACATCGATCGTTTATCTAAACTGTCTTGTGGTGCCTAGGCAAGTGTGTCTAAGGCTAGTGGTTTTTAATTAGGCCCACGACTGTGGTTCCTTCCCACTTACCTGGCACTTACCTGGCCGCAATTGACGGTGAAGAGGCGATTTGAGGCTTCTAATGACTCATCGTTTAGACCTTAGAAGTAGGCTAGTTGGCTTAGGAAATCCTAACAACTAAAATACGGAAAACTATACTTTTTGCAAATAAATACCTTATATTTATAAAACCGTTTTCCTAAATGAAAAGTATTTATTAAACCTAAGCAAAGCGCCGCTACAACCCACTTTTGGGGAACCTGTTAGGGATAGTACGGTTCATCGTGCACCCGCAGGCTAGTAGTGCAAGATTCAGACCTCCGCAAGGAGCATTCGGTCTCGAAAGGTTCAAAATACGATATTTAGGGAAAATGAGATTTTTTTTAATAAAATATTTATATAAAATTATTCATGTGTTAATATATATATAATTATCATTTAAACACCTATTTTATCATAATATAAAGTTTCCATATTTTTCTAAAAAAATTACAAGACTAAAAGTTACACTAAAATACCATGAATTTCAGATAAAACAATTAATACTTTGATTAGGATATATTCACTAGAATAACACAAATAAAATTCACATTCATTATAACAATAAAGACGATTATTAAATACTTGAGGTGTATTTTGAAACTATACAAAAGTATTTTTACATAAAACCCCCTCAAGTTTTACAAATTACAATAAGGCCCCTAGCTAATATTGAACTTCAAATTATCTTCTTTTAGTCTGACTCGGGTTAGAGTCTGACTATTTCTGACTTGAATACGATTCAAGTCAATCTATATTCTTTTATATTCCAACACAATTTGAATACATGAAACCCTGAATCCAATTAACAATATATTCTTTTTGACTGAATCAAACCATGGATATTCATCCATTATCCTGATATTCCATTTACCTGATTATACAGTTACAACATGCTTACTGATATCATGGTTTTGGTCAGTCACTCAATTTACATATTCCAATACTACAATACTGTTAAAACACTACGGGGTTTAAGGGGTAGATTGGTACGGAAGGTGTTAAAGGTGGCACGAGGTGGTCAGATTAAGACACCTAACCTGAATCATATTGCTGTTGTACCGTGGCATAACGGTTCCTTGTACTTTCCTTTTGCCCTGATCTCTAGCATATAGAGATCCCCCTCGTATACACTGGTATTCTTCTGTACCAAGCTACAAACAACAGCGTTACACAATGTTCCATAATATTCAACAATATAATACTTTAGAAAATACCGTTACTCTGTCATTCTCATTCTTCTTATTTTTTGGGACTTACCGAGCGACCTGTTCGCTGACGACATTCTATTTCTTTCTTCTTTGAATGTCGTCAGGTGCGTTGGACCAAGCTGAGATCGAGCCCACCGGTGAAGATTTGGAGCAGTTCCAAGAAAACCCAGAGCTCTAGATAATTGTACCTTGTTCTTTCCAGTATTTTTCATTTCTGTTATGCCACTGTTTAGGCATTGCTTTTTCATTCCAGTTGTATTTTCATTTCATGCATTGTACAAAGAATGTTATTAATAAAAGTTGTTGTTATTTCAATATCATTTGTCTCTTGTGATTATTTTATATTGCTTAGCTACGCTTAGCGTATGTACTTCTGAGTACATACGTAGCGGACCTCGTCACGTCCACTTCGCCGTACACTGGGAAGCGGGGCGTGACACGGCGCATCCCTAGCGGGCTTCCTCCTGCCCATCAACGCGGTGGGTCCAAAGCCTTCCTCGCGAGGCCGCTGAGTAGCTTCCTGCTTGGCGTATCCGCAGCGGGTAGCTTCCTATCCTATAAAGACACGGATCCAAGACCCGCCGAATAAACTCATACTCAACGCGTGATCAGCGCCTCAACTCCGGCAAAGGAAGGATACCGAACTTCCCACACCCGTCCTTCGTTCGACTCATACTTGATGCGCGACAACAAGAACGCCGTGTCGTCCCCGAACAATCCACCACGAGGAATTACCAGCGCCAAGCCGCACGGAAAGGACCAAGCAGTCCACTCTCGACCCGACCCACAAATAGATCGGAACGAGAGTGGGGGGCTAATGATGATGCTCAATAACGGTAATTCCTTATATCATGACACGTGGCGGATGACGTGTCACATGCGTAAACCAGTTAGGCCCCTGAGGGCCACGAAGGGGAACCGGTGTGCTACAGTGGAGGCTTCCCTCAAACCCTGTCTCCGAGGTTACACCCCACTCCTTGCCCCTGAGCACTTCAGCAGCCAAACCAACTGTTCCTTTGCTCTACTCCGAGCTATCACAGGCCCGAGCTTCCTCGGCCATCCGGCTCACCTCCGAGCCTTCCTTTGGGCCGAGCTTCCTCGCCCTCCCGGATCGCCTCCGAGCCATCCTCCGGCCCGAGGAGTCTCCCGACCTTCGGTGGCCTTCCAGACCACCCACAGCTCACCTCCGAGCTGTCACAGAACAAAGAAGTCTCGGCCTCCCGCCGAGCTCATATTCGTCGATCTCACCGACCGACCCACAGCACTGATCACAGGCGCCTCCGCCATGGCTCCGCGAATCTCTCCATGCGTGAGATATCCGCCGCCCACGATCCCGCATTCCGTGCCATCACGATCCCCCATTAACGAGCCTGTCTCGTCATTAATGCAGGATCCCGCCTATCACGCGGGCGTAACGGCCGGCGTGATTCCCGCGCCTGCCTGCCCTTGGCCGCCACTATATAAACCCATCTTTCAGACGATCGAAGTAAGTGATTTTTCTCCTCACTAGGCCGTTACTCTGCAAAAATATCCTGTCTAACTTGATCGTCGGAGGGTCCTCGGTAGCACAACCACCCCGGAACTTTCTTGCAGGTAGCTCGGACACAACAACCTCAAGCCCATTGAGATCCGCACGTTTCAGGAGGCAACCTCCAACTCAATCCCAGTCGTCCATCGTCGCTCGCAGCAGATCTATGGAAGGTAATATCTGAAGGAGATCCAGAACTCCGATCACAAATAGCACATGAAAACATAAAGTTTGGGGATCTATATGGGAATAGCTAAATAACAGGGGGAGAAATATGAGACAAGCCCATAATTATATACACTTGAGTGGTTGTCACCCATTAAATAACCAAGTCAAACCAACTGGATTAGTTGCTTGGCCGAAAACTATGAATTAAGGGTTAATTGCTAAATAATCCCACAAAGTATCACCTACATTTTACTTATATAGCTTTTTTTTTTCTTCTTGCGGCGCTAAGATACCCTACATCCCTACGGTACAAACCATATAGACTTTTTTTAAAATAATGATGAGTTTGATAGTTAACTGAAGGAAGCAAAGTATTAACGGCTTGTAATTTATAGTATATAAATGCATCGCAAAATCAATAAGATACATAAGTGCAAAATAAGTGAAACATGAAGAATTATATAGCAATTAACCCATGAATTTATAGCCATTAAATTACTCATCAAAATATAAAATAAATGCCAATAAATTCACAAACACATCCCCCAAAAAAATCAGACACACAAGTTAAGCAACATGGATTTTTACTCACCAGTAATCCCTACAAGAACAAACCCCATCTCTAAAATGATGAAATCTATTAGTGTCTAGGGGGCTGTTTGGTAGCAAGATTATGAAATTTGGATTCCAAAATATTACGGTTGAAAAATTCTGGTATTTGATAATTTGTTGTTTGGTTGGCTTTGGATTTCTAGTATTGGATTTGTAGATTCTTGTAATCTTTGTTTGGTTGCTGAAAAAAATGAGATTTGGATTTGAGGATTTTAGAGAGAGATAGAGAGATGATTATTAAATAAATAAAGTACCACGGATCCCATCTAAAAGTATAATGAATAGGTTGGGGTACGGCGGCGCCCCGGCCGTCAAACCGACGGCAAATGCGGAACAAAAAAAACTTTTTACAAAGCCGGCGCCACCGCAGCCCAAAAACCCGGATCGTTCCATTAACCGTAAACTAGCAAAATGTAAAATGAGTTTGGAGAATTATACCGATCGATCCGTGTCTTTCAGTCTTCTATCTCTGCGCCAAAATCCCCGATGTTGCGCCGACGAAGTTCGCTCTTCAAAGTGGCTCCACGTCGATGAATCTGTATACGGGCTCCCGCCTCAAATACCGAGGCAACTCGGACATGAAGTTTGCTAGCCGACATGTCCAAGAATGAGGTAGAGAAGGTGTAGAATCTTTTATCTCAAGACACCCAAACGATTGGGTGGAGGTAATTGAGGTTGCCAAGGTGGATGAAAACGTGAGCAAATGATTTTGCATCGAGAATCAATTCCTTACCCAAGAAATGGGCTCGGCCAAAGACAGCACACAAAGTGCTCTGGAATTTTTGTGGAGAGTGTGTTATGTTAGTGTATATGCCCTAGAGGCCATTACTGTATCATACTAGCTTGTATATTACTTGATGGAAGCTTGGGATATTCACAGTTGTATAGACAATCTTGCTCAAAATGGTAGTATGCTACTTGGTTTGTCTCTACTTCAATATGTGCATGTGTTTCTTTTAGCATATCGCTTATATACATATTAGTAGAGCCCTTAGGATTTTTGCTTGATTACCAGCGTTGTGATGGCGCTCACACTCGTGGGGGCTGGGTAATCCATAAGCACATCCTTATACAGGTCCCTAGTCGTAGGACTATCGAGACAGGATATCGATACTCCGGAGTAGACTAGCGTATGCGCTTCTCATCCCAGCGGGGGAGACGGTCTGTCCCACAGCCGTCAGTACGTCGTACTTGAGATAGTATGCGGGTGCTCGTTAGGTTACGAGTACATTGGACAGGACTCGTCGGGAACTGTTGGTTGGTATTATACCTATCGTCAGTTATCAGTTCCCAGGTGACATGAGTACAGCTTAGTCTGCTGACTTGACACTGTCACTTCGCCTCGAGTGTGTTCCCACTGTACTTAGATTACTATCCTACCACGGCTCAAAGGAGTCATACAAACAGGTAGTAGTTGGGTGTAGTCCCGAAGCGCTTGGAGGCAGTGACGGTTAGACAGGATTCGTCGCTCCCGGTATTGGGGGTTGACATCGCGCTGTGTCTAGGAGAGCCATTACACAAGTAGTCCCTGGCCAGGGCAAGCGAGATATACTGGTAGGTTTCCAGTGTTATCTCAGGGTGTTCTGGGCTACACTCCGACACGACTTGTACCGCTATTAGGGGACTGACGTTCACCGCCCCCTAGGCCCGCCATGCGATGTATCAGACGAACAGACCGGACTGTACGGAGATTGTCACATACAGGCTCAGTAGGAGTTCGGATGGGTTTACCTCATCGGCCTTCTTATCGACATCTACCTGGGGACCGTTACGTACAGCTAGTGCCGCTTGCGGTCTGTAGTTAAACCCACTGCCAGCGTAGTGTCGAGTCTTTAGAGTCCCACACAGAGAGTTTCCCTGCACTGAGCGAAACGTGTAGAGGCCGTATGGTTTTACGGCAGGGCTACGATCACTTACGTGCACTTGTGTGCGTATGCTGTTCGGGCAGGCGATACTAGTGGGCTTTGGTTTAAGCCAGATCCTAGTATTGCACAGATGGATTTGATTTGTCTTCTGTGTATTCGCATTCTACGGAATGCGGATGCGGGTGTGTATGCACAGTTTTGAGGAGCGATGAAGGAGGAGGTGCCCCATTAGAGTTTTGGCAGTTGGTTCGGCCAAAACCGTAATGTGGCACACTCATTAGGGTTTTTACAGTTCGTTTGGTCAAAACCGTTATGAGCCGGAGACATTGTTTACTAATCCTTTTAGTGATAGATTTGTGACGGCTAATTGCATTGACCATTTGACCACTTAGACATCTCTTGACTTTGTTGACCCGTTGACCGTATTGACCATTGACCTTCAAGAGAGATCTACACTCTTCTTTCATTTTCTTTTTAATTGTTGAGTTATGATAATGGTCAATTCAATGTGCCATCAACTTTTATCATGATAGGATTAGTAATGATGATTTTAGTGTATTATTGCAACCATGGTTCATTTTCATTGGGGTGAATCCTTTTCATTATTCTCTTCTCATTCTCTCTCTTGAAGTGAGAAGAAAAAGAAAAGCTCCATGGTTGCTAAGTTTCTCCTTCTTCTTCCTCCTCTTGATCTCATCTTTTGATCTCATGTGTTGAGAGAAAAAGATCCCACAAAGACAAACACATCCATACATCTCCTCTACACATCCTAGGGCTTCTTGACTAGCAATCTCTTTGCCCTAGTTGCCTCGGCTCGAGGTGGAGCTCGGTGTACATCTCTCGGGTGGATCGTCTTCGACTCAAGAAGGCCGCGGAGGTGCCCAAGGTCCGGATCGACGCTTGGAGCTTGGATGGACGAGCGGGACAGCGGAATGAAGACCCGAAGGACCGGTTCCGTGAGGTATACTTTCTACAGCATAGTAGTTAAAACCTCTTGTAGTTTATTAGTTTCTAGTTTAGCCAAGATCCTTGCTTTTGAGTCCATGTTGCCTTGCGCCAAATCATTGTTTTTCGCCGTTTCCGCCTCCCCGTAAGAACCGGGGTGAGCAACGTGGACTTACAGTGGTATCAGAGCCTAGCTAAACATAAACTAGTAAGTTAGCAAAGTGTTTAGAATATCGATCAGAAAAAAGTAGCAAAACACGTCCGCAAAACCTCAAGTTTCTGTCGATTTTTTTACTGCTCAAAAAGTGATTTAAAATATATGAAAAATCGTCTCAGGGTTTTGTAAAAACACTGCAGAAAAACGATCCAGTGATTCGATCAAACCGCCGCGGTTCCGCGGCAATAGCATGCTTATTGCCGCGGTTCCGCGGCCGATTTAACTCGGCAGTGGATCGGGTTTTGTGCAGTGTTTTAGTTTGGCTGTTTTGGGATTTTTAATACATGTTTTTTCTACCCAGATTTTCCAGAGAGCAAATTGACTTTTGGGGTGGTTAAAAATCCGTATTTTGATCGATATTCCGTACTCTTTGGCTAATGAATATTATCTGTGATGTGATATATGTATTGAACGTCCGCTAATCGCTATACGTCGATTAGTGGGGGTTATACATATCTGTGATCTGTAATGTTGTTGGCTTGTGTATATGAACTCGTTGGATTGTCGCGAATGAATAGCCGGGAATGGGTGTGAGATAAGAGTTTCTTTTTCTTTCATTCATTGTAAAAGTTGTAAATTGATGTAATATTATTTGTATGGCCGCAAAACCGGGTCGGGGTTGTAGCCGTCATTGTATAATTTCTTTTTACTGTTTTTGCTCCTAGGATAGACCCAAGGTGGGGTGCACAAACTACCGGGTATCTCGAAGTGCTGAGTGGCCTACTCACGGTGTTGAGGGAGGTTGCTTCGCTTCGGGTACTTGGCAGGTAGTTTGCCGTACCCGTAGGGGTCTAGGGTGGGGTTTGGCTATTCATCGCGACCGTGTAATCCGTTTTTCATTGCAGGCTCGAACGAATCGCGGATTCCTAGTATATCCAAAGTGTTCATCTGTGATCTGTAATGGCTATCATTGCTATATATCTATATATAATAACTATTTAGGTGTTGCTTATGTTTTGCATCCGCGCTAGTCCAGCCCCCGCTCTGTCATTAGTTAAGTAACCTAACGGGTGATGACGGGGCCCCGTGGCGAATGCGGATGGCATAAGCGTACACCATATTTTGGTTATTTTCTGCAATGGTAGGATTTAAATGATGGGACGCATTAAAAGAACTAATGCAAGAAAATAAACCAAGTAAAAGTCGTTGGAACACTTTGAAAACCACTCGGTTCTTTTCAAAAACCAGCATTTTAAACGCGGAGCTTGAACCACTCCTTTTAAAAGCTATCTCGTTCCATCGATTATATCAAGTTCACTATGTTCACGGTTTCGCCAAAACCATTCGTAGCCCTCCGTCATTTCGTATGGATATTCAATAGTATTCAAGCTATGTTTGTTGACCTTCATCAAGGCATAGTGATTGGTAGCTGTTGGGTGTTCATATGTAGCATAGATAGATGCGTTGGTTTGGGACAGTCGTATTACCTTGTTGACCTTCGTCAAGGGTATGTGCGGGTGGGTTCAAATTAACCTGGATAATGACGGGTAGAACTTGACATGTGACTTATGATTTGTTGACCTTCGTCAAGGTCATAAGAGCATGGGGCAAAAATCCACATCGGGAGTTTCAAAAGTACTGAAACTTGCTAGCGCTGCATACCATTTGGAGTGTGATGATTCTGGTAGGATTCCTTCATTTTTGTCACGCGATGATATTTGGATCCCGGTCCTACTGTGAGTATATGCTACTCCTCGGGAACTCTTTCACTTAACGATCAATGCTATAAACCAAGTAGGTGTCTAGAAAGGTGTTAGCGGGGCTACGCCCACAGGGAAAAGAGGTTACTTAATTAAGGAACTTCACGAAAGCGTTGGAAAACCTCCCTCGAAGTACCGACACTGGCCTGGCTGAACGGTTAAGCAGGTATTGTACGGTGAGATTGATCCTGACTAATTCTTCCTTTATGGTTTAAGGAGGGATTCGAGAGACAGTGGGAGCCATCCTATTTAGATAAATTAAAAACCAATCTAAACTTGCAAGAGTATCATGCTGAGTGTTTTCTTCTCTCTCTCTTAATTGCAGCGACGCAGTGACCGTACCTAGGTTACATCTAGATAATAAAATGACTGAATCTGACTGTTATGACTGGCAAAGGTCTGTCCAGATGTCCATTGCCCATGACAAGCTGGGACACCTCTTGACTGATCCAACCCCTGCCGTCTCAGGTCCAGTTTCCCCTGTCACGGATATTGATATCCGTAGGACATCGGAAGAAGACTGTGCGAAAGCCAAGTGCCTCGTGTTAGCCTCAGTTGATGGTATATACCAGAGGCAGCACGAGAAGATGGACTCAGCTTCTATCTTCCTCCATAATAAAGTTTTATATGGAGAGCAATCTCGTATCGCAAGATATGAGACCTCGAACGAATTGCTTCCAGCGAGGTTGGCTATCGGGTCATCTGTAGGGGGCAACGTCCTTACAGAGACCAGCTCTTTTGAGCTCTCGGACCTGAAGACCACGTTGAAGAACGGGTTAGATACTGACTTAGTTCAACAGTCTCTACCTACTACCCTGAAGGAAACCAGGGAAGTAGAAAGAAAGGGAAGGGCAGAAGTTTCGGGACTGGATGTAGTAAAATAGGGATGTTCCTATTGTAACGGGAATGAACATGGGCAGAAGGATTGCAGGGCTTGCAAAGCCAGTAGCCAGAATTCGAAGCATGTTGTGGCTTCGACTTCGGGTGTGTTTGTAATAGAGAACTGTATGTCAGTTAACCCTACTTCCTGGGTATTGGATACCGGATCAGGATCTCATATCTGTAATTCGTTACAGGCTCTGAGAAACCGTAGGGTTATCAGGAAAGGTGATATGATTCTCAGGGTTGCTAACGGAATGAGCATGTATGCTGAATCCGTAGGGGAATATCATCTAGGACTGACAACTGGACAGATATTGATTCTGTGTAATTGTTTTTATGTACCAGGTGCGACTTGTAATATCATATCTGTATCCTTAATTTCTAAGGAAGGATATGATTTTACTTTTGTAAGCGATGTAGTAAATATCCACCTAAATCAAGTCCTGATTGGGTCAGGTACATTACAAAACGGAATATACGTATTGAATCAAGCTCAGATCTTCAGTGTCCAGAACACACTTAAAAGAAAGTCTCCGGAAACAAATCAGGCTTTCTTATGGCATTGTAGACTGGGTCACATTAATGAGACACGGTTAACAAAGTTACATAAAGAAGGATACTTGAATCCGTTTGAGTATCAGTCTTATGCCACTTGTGAATCTTGTTTCATGGGAAAGATGACAAAGACTCCGTTCACTGGACACGGAGAAAGAGCAAGCGAGCTCTTGGGACTCATACACAGTGATGTGTGTGGTCCAATGTCTACACATGCGCGAAGTGGTTATTCATACTTCATTACTTTCACAGATGATTTCTCTAGGTATGGGCATGTCTTCTTGATGAAGCACAAATCCGAGGCCTTTGAGAAATTTCAGGAATACAAGAATGAAGTTGAAAAACAAACAGGCAAAAGTATTAAGACACTAAGATCTGATCGAGATGGTGAATACTTGAGTGCCGAGTTTCTGGGCTACTTAAAAGAGAATGGAATTCTCTCTCAGCTTACTCCTCCATACACACCACAACACAACGGTGTATCGGAAAGGCGGAATCGAACTCTATTGGATATGGTTCGTTCCATGATGAGTAAGGCTGAGTTACCGCGATCCTTCTAGGGTTATGCGCTAGAAACAGTAGCATATCTCTTGAACAAGGCTCCAACCAAGACTGTACCTATCACCCCATATCAGATGTAGACTGGGAAGAAACCCTGTCTTAAGTACCTTAAGACATGGGGATGTCCAGCTTTTGTAAAAAAGCAGCATGCGGACAAGCTCGAGGCACGCTCAGTACTGTGTAAATTTGTGGGATACCCAAAGAACTCCAGGGGGTATCTTTTCTATTCCACAGAGGAACAAAAGGTTTTTGTTTCTCAGCATGCCCACTTCTTGGAAACTGAATTTTTAGAAAATCAGATAAGTGGGAGCGCAATAGAACTAGAAGAAATTCCAGAACCACAAGCTGTTACTGAAACCTTGGTAGAACCAGAAGGTTCAAGAGAACCGGACATTCCAGCGCCACTCCACAGGAGTAGTAGGCAGTCTCATCCGCCCGAGAGATACTATGGTTTTCTCACAGACGGGGATAGAGAGGATTGCACCATGGATTATGGTGAGCCTACTAGCTTCCAGCAAGCCATTCAGAGTGGCGACTCGGTAAAATGGCTAGATGCAATGCGGGCCGAGATGGAGTCGATGTACACCAACAAAGTTTGGACTTTGGACTTTGCTCCAGAAGGGGTAAAACCCGCAGGCTGCAAATGGATCTTCAGAAAGAAGATTGGTGTAGATGGGCAGGTTGAGACCTATAAAGCTAGACTTGTTGCAAAGGATTTTCGTCAAAGACCTGGTTTGGACTATGACGAGACCTTTTCTCCAGTGGCTATGCTGAAATCCATTCGGATCCTTCTTGCCATTGCTGCCTTCCATGATTATGAAATCTGGCAGATGGACGTAAAGACGGCTTTCCTAAATGGATATTTGGAAGAGTATGTCTATATGGATCAGCCGGAGGGATTCATTCAGAGTGGGAGCAGCGGTAGAGTGTGCAAGTTGCTCAAGTCCATTTATGGACTTAAGCAGGTATCGCGGAGTTGGAACATCTGCTTTGATGATACTGTCAAAGAATTCGACTTTATCAAAAACCCAGATGAACCATGCATTTACAATAAGATTGTAGGGAGAACTGTGGTATTTCTCGTCTTGTACGTGGATGACATTCTCCTAATAGGAAATGATATTCCTATGCTACAGTCAGTCAAAGGATTCTTGTCGCAGAGGTTCTCCATGAAGGACCTGGGCGATGCCAACTACATTCTGGGGATCTAGATCTATCGTGATAGATCTAAGAGGATGTTGGGACTTTCACAGTCAAGGTACATCGACATCATACTGAAAAGATTCAGTATGGAAGATTCCAAGCGCGGTAATTTACCGGCTTGTCACGGGATCACCCTCTCCAAAGAGATGTCTCCCAAGACTGATTTGGAAAGGGATCGCATGTCTATTATACCCTACGCTTCTGCGGTAGGCTCTATAATGCATGCGATGTTGTGTACCAGACTAGATGTAGCATACGCATTGAGCGTTGTAAGCCAGTATCAGTCGAACCCAGGGGAGAAACACTGGATAGCGGTAAAGAACATTCTCAAGTACTTGAGAAGGACTAAGGAGATGTTCTTGGTGTATGGCGGAAAAGACCTTCAGCTTGAGGCCTTTACTGACTCCAGCTTCTAGAGTGACAAGGATGACTCCAAGTCCATGTCGGGTTATGTATTTACCCTCAATGGAGGGGCGGTTTGCTGGAAGAGTTCCAAGCAGGAAACCGTTGCAGACTCAACTATGGAAGTGGAGTACATAGTTGCTTGCGATGCCGCAAAGGAAGCTGTCTGGATGAAGAAGTTCCTCACGGAGCTTCAGGTGGTTCCTACCATTGTTGATCCAATACCGCTGTATTGCGACAACAACGGCACTGTAGCTTTAGCGAAGGAACCCAGGTCCCATCAGAAGTCCAGGCACATTTTGAGGCGGTACCACCTGATCAGGGAGATCGTAGATCGCCGGAAGATCGAGGTGAAGAGAGTAAATACGGAGAACAACACTGCAGATCCACTCACGAAGGCCCTACCCCAGACTCAGTTCGAGCGGCTGATCGAGATGATAGGTCTTCGATACGCCAGTACATGGCCTTAGTGCAAGTGGGAGATTGTTAGTGTATATGCCCTAGATGTCATTACTGTATCATACTAGCTTGTATATTACTTGATGGAAGCTTGGGATATTCACAGTAGTATAGACAATCTTGCTCAAAATGGTAGTATGCTACTTGGTTTGTCTATACTTCAATATGTGCATGTGTTTCTTTTAGCATATCGCTTATATACATATTAGTAGAGCCCTTAGGATCTTTGCTTGATTACCAGCGTTGTGATGGTGCTCACACTCGTGGGGGCTGGGTAATCCATAAGCACATCCTTATACAGGTCCCTAGTCGTAGGACTATCGAGACAGGGTATCGATACTCCGGAGTAGACTAGCGTATGCGCTTCTCATCCCAGCGGGGGAGACGGTCTGTCCCACAGCCGTCAGTACGTCGTACTTGAGATAGTATGCGGGTGCTCGTTAGGTTACGAGTACACTGGACAGGACTCGTCGGGAACTGTTGGTTGGTATTATACCTATCGTCAGTTATCAGTTCCCAGGTGACATGAGTACAGCTTAGTCCGTTGACTTGACACTGTCACTTCGCCTCGAGTGTGTTCCCACTGTACTTAGATTACTACCCTACCACGGCTCAAAGGAGTCATACAAACAGGTAGTAGTTGGGTGCAGTCCCGAAGCGCTTGGAGACAGTGACGGTTAGACAGGATTCGTCTCTCCCGGTATTGGGGGTTGACATCGCGCTGTGTCTAGGTGAGCCATTACACAAGTAGTCCCTGGCCAGGGCAAGCGAGATACACTGGTAGGTTTCCAGGGTTATCTCAGGGTGTTCTGGGCTACACTCCGACACGACTTGTACCGCTATTAGGGGACTGACGTTCACCGCCCCCTAGGCCCGCCATGCGATGTATCAGACGAACAGACCGGACTGTACGGAGATTGTCACATACAGGCTCAGTAGGAGTTCGGATGGGTTTACCTCATCGGCCTTCTTATCGACATCTACCTGGGGACCGTTACGTACAGCTAGTGCCGCTTGCGGTCTGTGGTTAAACCCACTGCCAGCGTAGTGTCGAGTCTTTAGAGTCCCACACAGAGAGTTTCCCTGCACTGAGCGAAACGTGTAGAGGCCGTATGGTTTTACGGCAGGGCTACGATCACTTACGTGCACTTGTATGCGTATGCTGTTCGGGCAGGCGATACTAGTGGGCTTTGGTTTAAGCCAGATCCTAGTATTGCACAGATGGATTTGATTTGTCTTCTGTGCATTCGCATTCTACGGAATGCGGATGCGGGTGTGTATGCACAGTTTTGAGGAGCGATGAAGGAGGAGGTGCCCCATTAGGGTTTTGGCAGTTGGTTCGGCCAAAACCGTAATGTGGCACACTCATTAGGGTTTTGACAGTTCGTTTGGTCAAAACCGTTATGAGCCGGAGACATTGTTTACTAATCCTTTTAGTGATAGATTTGTGATGGCTAATTGCATTGACCATTTGACCACTTAGACCTCTCTTGACTTTGTTGACCCGTTGACCGTGTTGACCATTGACCTTCAAGAGAGATCTACACTCTTCTTTCATTTTCTTTTTAATTGTTGAGTTATGATAATGGTCAATTCAATGTGCCATCAACTTTTATCATGATAGGATTAGTAATGATGATTTTAGTGTATTATTGCAACCATGGTTCATTTTCATTGGGGTGAATCCTTTTCATTATTCTCTTCTCATTCTCTCTCTTGAAGTGAGAAGAAAAAGAAAAGCTCCATGGTTGCTAAGTTTCTCCTTCCTCTTCCTCCTCTTGATCTCATCTTTTGATCTCATGTGTTGAGAGAAAAAGATCCCACAAAGACAAACACATCCATACATCTCCTCTACACATCCTAGGGCTTCTTGACTAGCAATCTCTTTGCCCTAGTTGCCTCGGCTCGAGGTGGAGCTCGGTGTATATCTCTCGGGTGGATCGTCTTCGACTCAAGAAGGCCGCGGAGGTGCCCAAGGTCCGGATCGACGCTTGGAGCTTGGATGGACGAGCGGGACAGCGGAATGAAGACCCGAAGGACCGGTTTCGTGAGGTATACTTTCTACAGCATAGTAGTTAAAACCTCTTGTAGTTTACTAGTTTCTAGTTTAGCCAAGATCCTTACTTTTGAGTCCATGTTGCCTTGCGCCAAATCATTGTTTTTCGCCGTTTCCGCCTCCCCGTAAGAACCGGGGTGAGCAACGTGGACTTACATGTTAATCCCCCAGGCAAGAATGAGGGTGTGGAAATATATATGAATGCAACTAAATTAAACCCCATATTAAAAACTTGCCCGCTTTGCAAAAGAACCCCCCACTCCCAAAAACAAAATGAAAACCATTCCATACCTCACACGTTTTCGGCACCGCAAAAAAGCCCCTGCCGTTTCCTGGATGGCGAAAATGCAGGAAACCCGCTGGCTACCCATGCTTCCGAAAACAGCCCCCATCATTCACAGCCCATGGCTAATAAATGCAAACCTGTTCATGCACCAATTTCAGTGCAAATGATGGGGTCAAAGCACACATGAATTAGACAAAGTGGGTGGTGATAGAGACGGAAAAAAAAATGGCAACTCCCAAAATAATCCCATAACGAATTACGGGATTATATCTCAACTGTAAATACACACCCGCATTTGTATTCAATGAGACAAAAATACTCCTACATTGTAATACTGGGATCCGGCTTAAACCAAAGCCCACCAGTATTATCCGTCCGATCCCGATCCGTGTACACGGATATGATCGGACCCTGCCATAAAACCATACGGCCTCTACAACGTTTCTCCCGAACTTGGGAAACTGTCTGTGGGGGACTCTAATGACTCATCAATACACTGGCACTGGGTATAACCACTAGCACGTCAGAGGTACTAGCTGTACGTAACGGTTTCCCATATATTGATCGGAAGAGAAGCCGATGAGCGAACTCATCCAGAAACCCCACTGAGCCTGACAGTGACAATATCCGTACAATCCGGTCCGTTCGTCTATGAGTATCGCATATAGAGCCTAGGGGGCTGGTAAACGTCAGACCCCCAATAGCGGTATAAGTCGTGTCAGAGAGTAGCCCAGAACACCCTGAGATACTACCGGAATACCTAACAGTAAATCTCGATTACCCTGGCCAGGGATTTCGTGTAATGGCTCTCCTAAACACAGCGTGATCTCACCCCCAATACCGAAAAAGACGAATCCCTGACAATCCGCTCACTGCCTCCATGTGGCTCGGGACTGTACCCAACTAAAACCTGGTTGCACGACTCCTTTGAGCCGTGGTAGGATAGTAATTAAAGTACAGTGGGAACTCACACGAGACAAATGACGATCTCAGGTCGACAGACTAACCTGTACACATGTCACCTGGGAACTGCTATTTGACGATATGTATAATACCAACTAGCATGTTCCCGGCGAGTCCTGTCCGGTGTATTCATAACGCAATGAGTGCCTGTATACATCTTAGGTGAACCAACTGACACCAATGGCTTGTGAGACCGGCCACCGCCCCTCGTCGGGGTCTCGACTGTATACACTAGTCTACTCTGGAGTATCGATGCCCTGTCTCGAAACTCCCTCGACTAGGGACCATTTAAGGATGTGCTTATAGACCCCAGCTCCCACGTATATGATCGCCATCATAATGCTGGCAGTCAAGCAAGAATCCTATGGGCTCTATCAACATGCAATAGTGAACTAAAGCATGTACACGATGATAAAGACAAACCAGATAGCATACTATTATCTCGAGCAAGACTGTACTACCGGTATAGGTCATCCCTCAATCATTGTAACCACATACCTGCGATCCAATAATTGACTTTGAGGGCACTATATCCAACAATCTCCAACTTGCACTTAAGGCTAATTATTGCGATGTCGCGTACTCACAGGTCGTGTGATACCGAACATCCAACTGCTCTACTAATCAGTTTTACAAAACTCGTTTGTAAAACTATAGTGTTCGAGAAATAGCCTCAGTGAGTGGATCCGCCATGATGTTTCTTTCAATATCTCTCTTTATCTAAAGTTCGCGAAGAAAACCATCTTCCGAAATGAGCAATACCTGTCTTAGAATATGTCTGGATATCTGATGGGACCCAGTTCACAAATGAACTCCAAATCCAGCAAACTTTTTAGACTGTATTGTCAACTGAAATTAATCAGTATCCTGCGCCATGCCTTCCTCAGTATCCGCCTGGACTACCTGTCCAAACTACTGCCCCTCGTCAGAGGGAAAACTATAACTCTGACAGTCACTCTGTCATCCGGGTCACCTTAGAAGCCTGAAATGATAACTATCACCCGAAGGAGGCTGTTGTTATCAAATCCCTAGAACAACCACTTATGTTCATAAGCTGCTTCTGAATATTTCTCCAGGATTGGAATAATATATCAACCTATTGTATCTAGTGCAAAAAACAACATATGATATTATATCCATATCCTATATGGAGAAACTACAGTGTGACAACCACGGTATAACCGATCGTAGTGTAGGAATTTCACTTCCTACTATGTGTATGTCATCCAAGTACCAGGACATCACACCCTACTACCTTCTTAACAGATCCATCTCCTATTCTGATAAAGTCAAAACCTATGACTGTCACATCAAAGATAGATGATCTATCTCCGCTTTATCTGTTTTAGTCTATAAATAGACATGAGCTACTTATCCACTATGCTTCCGCTGCTCCCTCTGACTACAACAACCCTCTGGCAGAGTCATATACACATGCACTTCTAAAGCTAGTTTAGAACGACGCTATACTCATCCTCCTGCCGGGTCTCATAGTCTGGAGTAGCAGTAATGGCAAGTCTGGGTAAACAAGAACCTCCCTATGACCATCCTTAAGGACACCGAAGTACCTCTCGGGTGCCTGAGCTTACCCATCATATCTGCGGAGTGGCTAATGGAATGTCAATCCTGATTGAATCTTTAGGTCCTATTAAATTTTCCGTAATCGTTTGCGGTTCTGGAATCACTTCCAGTTCTACCATACTCCCACTACTATTTTCTGAAAAAATCCATTTTACTAAAATTGTGGAGAGTCAAGAACAATATCACTATTGATCTTCCAGATGGTAGAAAATCAACCCTCGTCAAAGCCCGGGTTAACCCACAAACTGCCATTACAGAAACGTGCCTTGAGTTATCCAGAGTCTGGTTTTAAGCATAAGCCGGACAACTCCCCGTAACTTAACATCGTTAAGATACGAACCATTCTATATACAATATAGAAATAGAGGAACTGATTCAATTAGAACCAGATTCATGTCACGCAGCTATCTTTAGTGCATGTCAACTAAATGGAGAAAGGCCGATCAGCATTACTCAACTTAGGAGTGCATCCAATTATGAGTAACCTGAATACCACACATAAGTATCTACATCTTCGATCACCTTGAAGAATCCTGATACTCGCAACACATGGTTCTCTACTTTATTCCTGTAGCTATAACTTCTCAAACTTGGACCTTGTATTTCTACGAAACACTTGTCTAAGACTTGAGAAGTCACAAGTAAATAGAATACAGTATGAGGACCAACCCCTTTGTCCTAATGGACACTGGACAACATACAATACTTTGTATAAGTCCCCTGAGTTGAATAACTCAAACTCTGTGCGTCGTAGGTTGAAAATTGTACCCAGGCGATTTCCTCAAATATCACCAATTACAACGAATTCCGATATAATGAGGATGATCACCTAATTCCCAATAACTTACTCCCACCCATCATCTGTAAAACCATACAGATGTGAGAATCATACCTGATAAATACATACCCTGGAGTAAGGGTTAATTGGGAAATCGGTTTTCTATTAACAATACACAGTGAAACTGAAACGTTAAAATGTTTCGAAAGGGTATCCGGGTATTTCTAGTAATGCTTCTTCCAATATCCAGATTCATGACTGTAACCGTATATTTCCTTACCATCTCTCCAAATCCCTTTATTTGTCTTTAGTCGTTACCTTCTGTACACCATCGTTAGGCTTAATGGTTTTCTTCATTCCCTACCGTTCGGCACCAGCCTATGGTTTGGAAGAAGACTATCCAATAAGCGTAATAGGTGTACCCTCCTAATCCTATGAGTACTCGCAACCTGAGAGAAGGTAATGATAAAAGACAACTGAATAAACCTTATTCCTATTTCTCCTGAACCAGAATCCATCCTCGAAAAAGTTCCTTCGAGTTCGTATATAACCATACGATGGATTTATCCAATGGAAGTGGATGTTCGTAATAATACGGGGTGTTCTGGAGAAACTCAAAGGGTAAAAGAAGGAGTGGCAATGAAGTATACAACTCAGACAATCCAAAAGCCAGTGTTTTAAGAAAGTTCGGTTAACTAGGTCACTGAGTTATAGTCTAGGGTCGGGTTATGGTCGCAGTCAAAGAGAGAGAGAGAAAGAGAAAAGAAACACTCTGCATGCACTCAAACCTAGATCAGAATGGTTAATCACTTTATCTAATCAGGAAACCTCCCACTGTTTTCTCAAATTCTCCTCCAAACCCAAAAGAAGAATTAGCCGGAATCATCCGAGGAGTAATACTACTCATCAGTGGGAATCGGGATCCAACCATCATCACATGATAACGCGATGGAAGCCACTCACGTCATCACACTCCAGAAGGTATGCGCAAGCCTGGCAAGTTTCTTGTATATTTGAAACTCCCGATGTGATTTTACCCTAAACGACCTATAACCTTGACGCTTGCCAACAAGTCATTGG
Organism: Agapanthus africanus; assembly: GCA_030015575.1. Lineage (NCBI taxonomy): Eukaryota > Viridiplantae > Streptophyta > Magnoliopsida > Asparagales > Amaryllidaceae > Agapanthus > Agapanthus africanus. Next base: position 87,357,722 of record JASDDO010000028.1, on the reverse strand, counting down.
CCATTAGTCAAGTTCAACCCGTCATTGTCCTGGATTAACTCGAACCCACCCGCACAAACCCTTGACGCTTGTCAACAAAGCTGTACGACTGTCCCGATCAATCGCATATCCATGCTACAAATAAGTAATATTCAGCTACCGTACACTATGCCTTGACGCTTGCCAACAAACATAGCACGAATACTAAAAAGTACTTATAAGAAATGACGGAGGGCTACGGCTGGTTTTTGTCGAAAAACCTTTAGCGTAATGAACTTGATATCGTTGAAGGAATCTAAGTGGTTTTATAAAAATATAGTGGCGAAAACTTTTGCTAAAAAGGTCACTCCCGGTGAAGGATTCTCGGCTCTTTCCCCGTCGAATGAGGTGCAGGATATTCCAAATTGAATACCACGATGCAAAGCAAAAAGTAATCGACTATAGTGAAGTCATTACCCTGACGCAAACTTCTGTCCAAGAGGTCACTCCCGGTGAAGGGATCTCGGCCCTTGCCTCGTCGAATGAGGTGCTGGATATTCATAACCGAATACCACTGTGCAAAGCAAAAGCGTACGTCTGTAATATCAGTTTTTAAAAACTTGGTTCCAACAACATCATATATAGGTTTGTTTTTCTTGCATTGATAAGAATCAATACAGTCCCATCAATTGATCACCCAGAAAAGAATGAAAATAAAATATACGTGTATGCCATCCGCATTCGCCACTGGGTCCCGCCATCACCCGTTAGGTTACTTAACTAACGACAGAACGGGGACTGGACTAGCGCGGATGTAAAACATATACAACATCTACTAGTATATATATATCAATATATAATAATCGCTCCAGATATGATAAATGCAACATCACAGAACAATACAGATAATCTGGGATCTCCGGGTTTCATAGAGCCGCAAATAAAACCCGACGTTCCCCTAATCGTGTGGATAGTCTGTGCAATGAAAACCTAGACCCCTTCAAGCGCGGCAAGTTACTCGCCAAAACCTGAAGCGAGGCAGCCCCCTTCAACAACGTGAATGGACCACCCAGCACTTCACGGAATCCGGTAATTTGAGCACCCCTCCTTGGGTCAACCAGTACCCCCTACGAGTGCGGCGAATAGCCCGCCAATTCTAGAGTGAAGCCCCCTCCTTCTCAACGCCATGAGATGCGGGCCCGTTGCCCTCTAGAACCCGGTTATCCGTACACCCCACAGCGGGGTAATCCTAGTACAGAAAATAAAATATATACAACGGGTACATCGACCTCATCCCGGTTGTGCCCCAAAAGAATAATATACAAACAGACAGTGACGGCAGTCCACATGTCGGACGCTCGCCCTGCAATATCAAATGTACAAATAAATCCAAACTGTACTACCATTGCACATGAGCTATCCACCACGACAAATCCGCAACATCACAGCACAACACATAACATCAACGTGAATGTCACGTTCGCAAACCCGTCTAAAAGAACTATATCAATTAGACAAGATTTACCGCTCGAATGACATTCATGGTCGCAGATAATAATGTAAAACACTGTTAACTAATACATTTAAAATCTCGATCGACAAAACTTCCCGATGTGGGCCCCAAGTACAAAACCCAGCACTCAAAATAATCTGGGCTAAAACCAAAATATCCAGAAACCACAATTCCATGCAAAAGACTGCCACAAGAAAAATGGTGCACTGAAGCTACTGTTCTGCCGCGCAACCGCGACAGACACGTGGGTTTGGCCGCGGTTCCGTGGTGACACAGAGGCATCGTGCTATCAAATTTCTTGTGGTGTCTTTAAAAAGTCTGCCTGATTTTCTGAAACAACCAAAATAATTTTTCGTCGACAAAATAAATCCGACAGAAACTTTAGAACTGAAATTGCGGTTTCGGAAATTTTGCCCGATCGATATTTTAAACATGTTAGAACAAGCTAATTAACGGTTAATGGGTGGCTCTGATACCATGTTGGTCAGGTAGACACCCCATCCAATGGGATCACCGTGGCACCAACGGGTCCCTCAGCAGCTACTTTTTACGCATGCCCCCTCGCGAGGACTACAACCCGTCGGAACACTTTCCGGTCTCGAGACACCCTGGGGGTAAGAGCCTATGCTTCGTCACACTGTCACACAGTGAGAACCCCCCCATAGGTCGACATCCAATGCCTAGTAGCTCTGATACCATGTTGGGGTACGGCGGCGTCCCGGCCGTCAAACCGATGGCAAATGCGGAACAAAAAAAACTTTTTAAAAAACCGACGCCACCGCGGCCCAAAAACTCGGATCGTTCCATTAACCGTAAACTAGCAAAATGTAAAATGAGTTTGGAGAATTATACCGATCGATCCATGTCCTTCGGTCTTCTATCTCTGTGCCAAAATCCCTGATATTGCGCCGACGAAGTTCGCTCTTCAAAGTGACTCCACGTCGATGAATCTGTATACGGGCTCCCGCCTCAAATACCGAGGCAACTCGGACATGAAGTTTGCCAGCCGACATGTCCAAAAATGAGATAGAGAAGGTGTAGGATCTTTTATCTCAAGACACCCAAACGATTGGGTGGAGGTAATTGGGATTGCCAATGTGGATGAAAACGTGAGAAAATGATTTTGCATTGAGAATCAATTCCTCACCCAAGAAATGGGCTCGGCCAAAGACAGCACACAAAGTGCTCTGGATTTTTTGTGGAGAGTGTGTTAATCCCCCAGGCAAGAATGAGGGTGTGGAAATATATATGAATGCAACTAAATTAAACCCCATATTAAAAACTTGCCCACTTTGCAAAAGAACCCCCCACTCCCAAAAACAAAATGAAAACCATTCCATGCCTCACGCGTTTTCGGCGCCACGAAAAAGCCCATGGCTTTTCCTAGATGGCCAAAATGCAGGAACCCCCCTGGCTATCCATGCTGCCAAAAACAGCCCCCCCATCATTCACAGCCCATGACTAATAAATGCAAACCCTGTTCATGCACCAATTTCAGTGCAAAAGATGTGCGAATGATGGGGTCGGAGCACACATGAATTAGACAAAGTGGGTGGTGGTAGAGACGGAAAAAGAAAACTTGCAACTCCCAAAATAATCTCATAACGAATTACAGGATTATACCTCAACTGTAAATACATACCCACATTTGTATTCCAACTGAATACAAATGCAATGAGACAAAAATACTCCTACATTGTAATACTGGGATCCGGCTTAAACCAAAGCCCACCAGTATTATCCGTCCGATCCCGATCCGTGTGCACGGATATGATCGGACCATGCCATAAAACCATACGGCCTCTACAACGTTTCGCCCGAACTTAGGAAACTGTCTGTGGGGGACTCTAATGACTCATCAATACACTGACATTGGGTATAACCACTAGCACGTCAGAGGTACTGGCTGTACATAACGGTTGCCCATGTATTGATCGGAAGAGAAGCCGACGAGCGAACTCATCCAGAAACCCCACTAAGCCTGACAGTGACAATATCCGTACAGTCCGGTCCGTTCGTTTATGAGTATCGCATATAGGGCCTAGGGGCTGGTAAACGTCAGACCCCCAATAACGGTATAAGTCGTGTCAAAGAGTAACCCAGAACACCCAGAGATACTACTGGAATACCTACAAGTAAATCTCGATTACCCTGACCAGGGATTTTGTGTAATGGCTCTCCTAAACACAGCGCGATCTCACCCCCAATATCGGGAGAGACGAATCCCTGACGATCTGCTCACTGCCTCCATGTGGCTCGGGACTGTACCCAACTAAAACCTGTTTGCACGACTCCTTTAAGCCGTGGTAGGATAGTAATCAAAGCACAGTGGGAACTCACACGAGACAAATGACGATCTCAGGTCGACAGACTAACCTGTACACATATCACCTGGGAACTGCTATCTGACGATATGTATAATACCAACTAGTATGTTCCCGGTGAGTCCTGTCCGGTGTATTCATAACGCAATGAGCGCCTGTATACATCTTAGGTGAACCAACTGACACCAATGGCTTGTGAGACCGGCCACCGCCTCTCGTCGGGATCTCGACTGTATACACTAGTCTACTCTGGAGTATTGATGCCATGTCTCGAAACTCGCTCGACTAAGGACCATTTAAGGATGTGCTTATAGACCCCAGCTCCCACGTATATGATCGCCATCATAATGCTGGCAGTCAAGCAAGAATCCTTTGGGCTCTATCAACATGCAATAGTGAACTAAAGCATGCATACGATGATAAAGACAAATCAGATAGCATACTATCATCTCGAGCAACTATACTACCGGTATAGGTCCTCCCTCAATCATTGTAACCACGTACGTGCGATCCAATAATTGACTTCAGAAATCCATGTTTTGTGGTGGGCCTTCCATAAAAAAATGAATCCTAAAAATCCTAATCCTCCAACCAAACACAAAATTGTGGAATGCTAGGATTCCACAATCCAAATCCTATCAAATCCTGCATCCAAACAGGCCCTAACAACAATCTCCCTCTCAACAATCTTATTCATGAACTTCAATACACCCTCAAGTTCTTCTTCACTCGGGTCGTCGCCCCCTTGGGCAAGCTAATCAAAGCGAAAGCCACGGCCAAGCTGTCACTATGCTCCATTAACAACCACTCCTTCTTGATCCTCTCAACATCGTGAAGATCGACCTTCTATCATTGGAACATACCCTTCTCTTCTCATTCGCTCAGCTAGTTCTTCCAGCTTCTTGTAAATCTCTTCGGTTTTATCATGGCTCTTATCAGCCACGATGAAAGCGAACACCCTGTCTTTTATCTCGACCCAGCTCATCCCTGGTTCCTTTTCCATCGGGCTGTTTTTCATCAACCGCCTGGTTTCGGAAACCTGGTCCCACATCCCTGCCGATGCGTACATGTTTGCCAGCAGAATGTGGGTCCCGGCTTTCTCCAGTTCGAGCACGACCAGCTTTTCAGCTGCTTGTTTCGCTAATTCTACATCCCCATGGACTCTAGCGCCCCCTAAGAGAGCTCCCCAGACTGCAGCGCCAGGCTCGAACAGCATATCATGTAGAAGATCCGTTGCTGAGCTCAGTCGCCCTGCAGGGGCAAAAATATCGATCATGCACGCAAAGTGCTCGTGCGTGCACTCGATATTGGACCTCTCTTTCATCGAAGAAAAATATCTTTCGGCTTCATCAATCAGACCAACGGAATTGCATGTGCACAGAACGCTGGTAAGGGTTATATGATTTGGGGCAACGCCATTTTCGAGCATTCAATTGAAAAACCCTAACGCCTGTTCTCCATGCCCATGCTGTGCCAGGCCAGCGATCATAGTGGACCATGAGACTGTTCCCCTTTCGGGAATTTCGTCGAAGGCTAATCCTGCATCCTCGATGCTTCCGCATTTTGCCTACATGTTTACAAGTGCATTGCCCGCAAAAACGTCATGCATGAAACCTAGTTTAAGTATTTGAGAATGGAATTGTTTGTCCTGCTCGTAAGCTGAGAGGCCTCCACAGGCGTTCGGAATGCCGCTCAATACGAATGAATCGAGCTTTACATACTTTTTTCGAGCATTTCGTAGTAGATTTTTATCGCTTCTTCTCCTTGCCCGTTTTGAGACTGGGCAGTAATTAGAGGTGTGAAGGCGAAAATATCTTCAGTTGGGCAATCTTTGAACATTTTGCTTGCCTCTTCTACACAATTGCTCTTTCCATAAGAATCAATCAAGCCATTAACAACATGAGAATCAGAGAGGCACCCTGATTTTATCGCCAGAGAATGAATTTGTCTGCTTAATGTGATAGCTTGTAAGCTCACCGAGGATTTGAGAACTGCAGTCAACGTAGTTCTATTAAAGCTCAAGCCTTCATCTCTCATCTCAAAATATAGAAGGAGTGCTGCTTCATCATTTCCATTGTGTGAAAACCCGGAGATCAAAGTATTCCAAGCTCTACCAAATCTTTATTCGAGGTCAGTTCAAAAGCGCACTTCGATTCTTCAATACGACCACATTTGCATACATATCAACAAGCCCGACACCAACAAAACCATGTAATGAAGCCTATTTTTTTTTATCAAATTTGCATGAATTTGTCGGCCCAATTCAAGTATCGATGTCCCCGCACAAGCCTTGAGAATTCTCGATAAAGTGAAATTATTAGGAACAATCCCCAACAATCTCGTATCAGTAAGAACGTTAATAGCTTTACGATCACACCCATTAATAACACAACCCGCGATAAAAGCATTAGAAGAAACGATGTCGGGCAAAACCATCTCTCGAAAAACCAAAGATGCGTCATCAATCACCCCTAATTTCGCATACATATCGACAAACGCATTGGAAGTAAACAGGTCCGAACCAAAGCCGACACGTCTCAAATACCCATGAATCACTCTCCCTCGTTACAAATCGCACGAGTTTGTACAAGCATTAATTGCAGTCAAGAATCCAAACTCTGTAGGCTTAGTCCCATCCTTAACCATTTCAACAAAAAAATCGCTTTACACTCATATCGTTCTTCACATACCCAGCTAACAAAGCGTTCCAAGGACCCACATTTCTCTCCGGCATTTCAACGAACAACTTCAACGAATCCGGAAATTTCCCAAAATTCGTATAGAACACCACTAGAGTGTTGGTGACAAACACATCGGATTCGAGCCCGGCCACAATCGAAACTCCATGGATCTGTAAGCCAGCGAAGAAATCAGGTACAGTCGAACAAGCTCGCAAGATCACATTTTGATGAATGTTTTGAGTGCATCTCTGCCCATAAAATTGTGAGTATAGGATGAAATGAGAGAAGAGAAAGAGATATGATTTGGGTCGGGAATTTCATCGAATAACTTGCAGGCGAAACTGGGAGGCCACGTTTTGAGTAGAGATTGATGAGGTTGTTTGAGAATATAGTGGGTTTGATAAAGATCCATTTTTTAGGAGGTGGGTGTGGGGTTGGGTTGGGGAATTGGCGAAGAGAGAGAGAGAGAGAGAGAGAGAGATGATGGATTTGGGTTTGGGTTTTTAGAGGAGAGGGAGGTTTGGATTGAGCTTGAGAAGGAGGTGATGGGGTTTTTAATGGAGGAGAGAGAGCGGGGTCTCGAGAGGCGCCATGGATTCATCATTGTTTGGTGGATGTTATTTCTGTTAGATTTGAGAGGGAAAAGTTCGAATTAATGGCGCTAATTATATGTTTTGTTTAGACGAGAGATATTTTTATTCTAAATTTTCCTTTTCCTTGTTGGGTCGGATACTCTTTATTAAGTTGATATGGAATTGAACAAGAGGTATGGGTTGGAGAACCTGTTTGCCTCAAGGTTGTTCCAGAATTGAACAGCTAAAGATATGGGAATTTTTTACCCCCTCCTTTTCTTCTATTTTACGAAAATGTTTTATACTCTTAACATCGAAAACAAAATTTCACAGCACACAAGTTCTATTATTTTGGGTCCCGTCCCAACTAAAAAAGAGGATTTATCCAAACTAGTAAAATGTGAATGAATTTCACTGCTTTGAAGCTAAAGGCCACATTTCCCCTAATATTAAAATGCATAATGCATAAAAGTATGTAAACTGGTACTCATATTGTTTACCAACTTTCATTGATCTTTCTGTTCTTTTATGCTCATTACACAAGTCTAGTGTTATTTATATTTGTAATCAATTAAGATTCAAAGTAATCAATATATGAAACATTTTGACAATGAGAGATCATTGCACCAGACAATGCTAGAACTGTAGCCCGCAAACTCATACAAAGATATATTTCTTGCGTACTTGATTTATTTCATAAAATGTTATTACTCAAAATCAAGTAATTCAAACAATTACTGAATGATTTCAAGAATCAGCAACTGAAGAACTTTCATTACAAACCATAAGAAAGCATTCATAATCCACAGAATAAAGAATTCTGCCTTCCAAGCTTCACCGCCAGCATTCCTAACAGAATCAAAGATGGCCTTTTCACTTCAGCTTAATCTGCAGTGCTTAACAAACTACAAAAAAATTATTCATAATTCACTCAATAGCATCTTTAAAAAAGCCTAAACTTTGATGGTAATAAACATTGAACAACATTTGCAAACTACTGAATCCTGAAGCAATTGAAGAGATGACAACTGCTTGGTGAAAATTGCTTCAGTAGGTAGACTCAGAGCCGCTAAACACCAGCCTTTATCCTTCAGCTTAAATTGCAATTCCTTTACAAATAAAACAAAAATTATTCATAACCACTTGACAATAACTAATAAAGATTCAACATCACTTGCAAAGACTACTGATCCCTGAAGCAACTAAAGTAGCTGACAATTGTATAGAGAATGCTTTAGGTTTTAGAGCAGCTTAACACCAGCATCTATAACAGAATCAATAACAGCCTTAACCTTCCCATGATACTTCTGCTCCTGCTTCAAGGACACGGACACGGACGGGATCCCCGCCATCAACAACCTCTCTCCCAGAATCTTCCCGATCTTGGCAGCAGCCACCACGTCGCGTGTGGACCCCGTCGCTGGCCACAGCAGCTTCTCCTGTGAGCTGGCGGACAAGGCGGCTGTGGCCGTTGGGGTGTGAACAACCTGTGCGCTTACAAATTTGTTGGAGAAGTGCATTCGCAAAATGTAGGGTTTTAGGAAGGATGTTACTCTGGAGGGCCGAACTGGGGGCAGGATCGCCATGGTCGCCTGTGACTGTGAGTGATCGTTATATCTGAAAATTACAAAAAGCATAACTATAATGGTTCTAATTCCACACATATGACACAAAAGTATACTTAGCATGTGAATTTGCAACTCAGTTCCATAAGTTCATGTTCAAAGGGCTTTTTTTCAGAATAGGGCAATTTGAAATTAAATATAGTGGAATAGGATAGAAAATTTTAAAATTAGCAAAGTGGGACGGTTTGGTGCCAGGTCAGCCGCTGTGCACTTTTTTTATTGGCTCGATTTAGTGGGAAAGTGGATTAGAATCCGCCTTCCCACTATATTATAGGAAGGCGGATTCTAAGAACCCGCCTTCCTATATTTTTAAGAGAAAGCGGATTTCCTAAAATCCACTTTCCTAATGTTTTATGGTAAGGCGAAATCTAAGAATCCGCCTTCCCATATATTTGTGGGAAAGCGGATTCTTCTAAGAATCCGCTTTCCCACAAAATCGCCATATATCACTCCACCCGACCCTTTCTCTTTCATTCTGCTAACTCAGAAGCTCTTCAGGGGGAAAAAATCCAATTTCTCTAACCCTACATCTATCAAAGTTCCTGCTTCACAAAGATAATTTATTATTTATTTAAATTTTAATCAATGCTATCATAACTATGTAAGTTATACTCAATTGTTAGTGTATAATAAATATTGTTGGGTTGATATAGATAATGTCAAGTTCAAGTGTAATTGTCCTATATAAGTACAATGGAAAGATTTTGACAAGTGCACAAGGTCCCGAATACGTGGACGGGTGTGTAAGACCGATGCGATTACAAATATCAAGTATTTAACCCAACTTGACACTGAAGTGTTTAAAATTACGAAATGTGATCCGTGGGAAAGTAAACCTAAGTTAACTTGTATATGGCCTCAATTTAGTGGAAATGCAATGGTCAATATTATAGAGGATGATACAATTCGGTTTGGCAATTACTGGACATTCTTTTGAACTTTTAATAGAGAAGGAACAATTGCATGTATCGGATGTAAATCCAACAAATTATTTTGATGGTAACGTTGGAGGTAGTTCCTGAAGATACAGTCGCATGGTCAATAATAATGATACCTTCAATTTCAGTAGATACGGCTACACCTGATTATGCATACCTTCAAACTCAAAGGTAAATTTGTTAAAATTAGTGTTTAAATTTATTTTCTTTATAACACTAATTTGTTAAAATTAGTGTTTAGATTTATTTTCTTTATAATTCCAAAATGCTAATAAATTTTATGTACTAAATGCAGATTTTCCAAAAACCCCTGCATTCCAAGCTTTTCCATCTGCATCATTACATCACGGTTCAAATAGTGCATTCTAAATTTCTCCATCCACATCATTCCGCTCTTTTCAACCTGACTCATCCATAGTATATCAATCTGAACCATCAAATATTGCATCTCAGCCTTATGTTAATACTGATCATGTTTACGGTGATATGGATGACCGTGATAATGATGAAGCTGATGAAGATCATTAAGGTCAAGATAGTGTGGCCTATGCTTCTAGATTGAAGTACATGATATTGACTGATGATATGGTTGTGAATAATAAATTTACCGAACTAAAAGATCGGGAACATAAACGTTATTGACGACAAGATCGGAATTTATTACTTTTAATAAATCCACCTGACAAAAACACAAGATCGGGAAGACCCAGGGTGCGTCGAAATCGAATATGTCAATCTTCAAACAGCCTTGGATACTTTAAAAACTTGAACTTGTAGAAAAAAAAGGATTTTTACCAATTTGTGAGGGAACAAATGGAGATCTGAGTTCTTGATTGGCCACTTGAAGAGCTTGAGGGTGTTGTGGCTCCACTTGAAAACTTGGAGGGGCTCTAGTTTGAAGAACTAGGAAAAAACCATGGATTTAGGTGAGGGAAAGCTAGGGTTTTGGTGGAGGAATTGGGTGTTTGGAAGTTGGAGAAATTTTTTTTTTTTCCTGAAGAGAGCGAAGATATTTGCGGATTGAGAATGAGAATGAAGATAATGAGAGGATGAGGAGAGAGGGTGAGGATAAGATGAGGGTTAGGGCATGGGAAAAGCATTTGATATGCTGCGTGTGAATACTTTAAAAACTTTAACTTATAGGATATTTTAAAAACTTGAAATCGAATATGTCAATCTACAGACCTGTATTGATCCAGTTAAGGTATGTTCGATAATTGTTTTTTCCATCTTGGAAATCACATTAGATACGCTGCATGTGAATTACCTGGAAGAGATTTGTAGAAATTATTGGCAACATTTTCTGGAAATTTGGTTAGGTATGCAGCTTGCCCGATATATGCCAGTGATAAGCAGGGAGCAAAAACACAGTGAAGCTTATATGTGAAGTAGTGTCAAATGATCTATATGAACAAAGAAAATCAAGGTGTAAATTATGCTACAATTTTATGAGTACCTATACCTATTAGTTTCGGTGCCATCAATAACTTTTATGTTCATCTTATTAGTTTTGCATCTGATTTTATTACTTTCCATAAATCCATTAGTTTTAAGACATTTAGTTGTGTTTTTAAGTGAGGATTATGTGTACTCCTAAGGTTGAATCTGTATAAAAGTTTATTAATTTTGTTTATATGGTATGAATTTATGTATATGGATGTTGTGGAAGTTAGGAGGGGCAGAAATATATGGTGACACGCTTATACCATTCTAGATACATCTCTGTAGTTGTGGCCTCATTTAGGTCACCTATATTCTGTACAACAATAGTAGCATGTCTGGCTTCCTATCTAATCAAGTCTGCATGATGGTACTCCCTCCAATCGATCTCGGCCTTTCCTCTTTAAGTCTCCCTCAATTGTCAATGCTCGGGCGGCGGCTCAGGAATATGTTGCATCCTATCAAACTGTCGCAACACCCGGTCCGGTAAGTACATCACCGCAATGTTAATGCTAGTATTGGGCATCGAGCCCGTCAAACCGCCTTTCCTATGGTACAAATACCGGGTAACCATTGCAGACGATCTTCTATACAAGACGTCCACGTGAACTGCAAAAGTACAGTACACAAATATGAAATAATGTTAATTAAAGGTATAAACAAATTTAATTAACTAATTAATGATTACATGAGTTGCCGCCATGCGATCCAACTCATCTTTATAGAACTTAAGCACTTGACGAGGAGTTTTATATGATTTGTCACCATTCCACCTACAGCCGAGAGGGTTTCCAGGGGCATCTTCACCAGCAATATGAATCTCATCCGGTCTACCAATGTACATGTACTCCCATGACCAAATCTATATATAAAATGTCATACATATTAGAAAACCAACATTATGATTTTTTTAAATAATTAATTCAAAAATAATATATACCTGAAGTAATGTAATGTAACAACAAATCTTATTCTTCGACGGATCACATGCCTTATCTAATTTCCTATAAAGATATGCTAGAACTCTTGCTCTCCAAGCATAATGTCCACACCGATTGAAGTCTCTGAGAAACCCTATATATATCGGATGGACATGCGTTGCTGACTGCTTCAGCATCAACCAACTAATCATGTATACGATGTAGGCACGTGCATGTTTATCCAAAACATTATCATTTGCTTCATCATACTATGAAATGTATTTTTGAGCCAGGTTAAACTAATCTTTTTCCCGTTAATAAACTCTTCGGATACCTGAATTTTGCAATTAATCATTAATTAATATGACTAATATATTTCAACTTTTAATTTACAAAAAATAAAAAGTATACATGTCTGAGAAGAGATTCCACATATGTACCCAACCTGGGTGCTTAGTGCCCGGACCCACAATTTTGCCTCCAACCAACCCAACATCATCCACTCGTAAACTAAGCAAGATGGAAATATCCTGAAGTGTGATAGTGACATCACCCATCTAAGATGAAAAGTGTGAGTTTCTATTCTTCAACGGTCAACAAGAGAAATAATGAAACAGTGGTCGAGTTGGATGTACCGTTGTAACGAAGCTTCATAAAAACCAGCTGTGCGAAGCCGCTCGATAATACGAATATCACCAATTACGTTGCTGGAAAACAACACGTGCATGTCGAGAGGTCATCTCTAAAATTAACAATATGTTGATTCCCATTATGACCCGTAACTTGAAACTCGGCTGACCAAACCTTTTAGATCTATAAAATGTTGATATTTGCTCTTTCCGGGAATATATCTTCATAGAATGGGATGAGTGTACTTTCCATCGCCAAAGACTTTTCTCTTCTTTGCACAAAAAAAGTATTCATTTTGAAAAAAATTTGAATAATCGATGCATGTATCAGTAAGCCTCTAACACCCTTAAGACACCGTTGAAGCTTTCAAACATATTTGTGTGTTGGATATAGTGTCCTCAAGGCAATTATTTTAATTGCGGATAGACGATTATGATAATTGAACGAGAACCTATACAGGTAGAACAGCCTTACTCGGGATAATAGTATGCTATCTGGTTTGTTTTTATCATTATGTGTATACGTTTTGATAAAACTCATAGGATTATTGCTTAACTACCAGCATTATAATGGCGATCATATACGTGGGGGTTGGGTGGTCCATAAGCGCATCCTTAAATGTCCCTAGTCGAGAGAGTATCGAGACTGGACATCGATACTCCGGAGTAGACTGGTGTATACTTTTCGAGACCCTGACGAGGGGCGGTGGCCGGTTTCACAAGCCATTGGTGTTGAGTCACCTAAGAAAGTATACTGGTGCTCACTGGAGGTGAGTACACCGGACGGACTCGTCAAGAACATCTAGATAGTATTATACATATCGTCGGATGGAAGTTCTCTTATGGCAGGAGTATAAATTAGTACTTTGACCTGAGATTTTCATTAGTCTCGTATGAGTTCTCACTGTACTTAGATTACTACCCTACCTTGGCTCAAAAAATTCATGCAAACAGATTTTAGCTGGATACAGTTCCGAACCATATGGAGGCAGTGAACAATCGTCAGGGATTCGTCTCTCCCGGTATTGGGAGTCAATATCGCACTGTGTTGGGTCAGCCATCACTAGAAATCCTTGGTAAAGATGGATAAGAATTACTGATGTGATATCAGTAGTTTCTCAGTGGGTGATGAGTTTCAGACCGGCACGACTTCTCGGGTTAGTAGGGGTCTGACGTTATCCACTCTCTAGACCCGATATGCGATTATCTCAGACGAAAAAACCGGACTGTACGGAGATTGTCACAGACAGGCTCTCAGTAAGGGTACGGATAAGTTTACTCGCCAGCCTTCCTTTCGCTCAATACATAAATAGCCGTTACGCCCAGCTAGTGTCGTTGACGTGCTTGTAGTTAAACCTACTGTCAGCGCATTGGCGAGTCTTTAGAGTCCTACACAAGAGTTTTCCCAGTTCAGGAAAAATGATGTAGTAGCCGTATATTGATATGTGCAGGGTTCCGATTAGGTATGTGTGCTAGACATGCGAACTTCAATCAGGCGGATGATAATACTAGCCGGCTTAAGATTAAGCCGGATTATTTAATAAAGTTTTGATTTAATAATTTACATATATATATATTTCAATATGTATATTCTAGTATTATTTCATTGTATTTTTCTATCTCTTGGGTATTCGTATTTTGATACGAATACGGGCATGTATTTGCAGGGACGTATTCTTATATTTATACAAGAATACTTCAAGAAGAAAGACAACTCATTTCAAGAGTTTTTTTAAGAAATTAAGAAATAAGATGGAAAAGAGAAATGGCGAAGGATATGAGCAATAATTCATTTGCAAATATTATTCAAGCATGGTTGTAGTTTCAAAATGGAAAAATTCTTTTTTACAAAAGTATAAGCATGCTTGAATTTGAAAAGGATTTTTCATTCCACCATTTTTGTTTCTCTCTTCCATGGCTCCTCTTTCGTCTACCTTCTCATAAGTTGAGATTCAAGAGAATTAAAAGAAAGAAAAATCATTAGAACACTCACATGCATTACTAAGCATCCTAGATTAGCATCCTAGGATCTTTAGTTACTTCATGGATGCAGTTGAAGCTTTAACTTAATTTCCTCGAGTGGATCATCTTCGACGAAGGGAGACCAGCTTGCAAGCTTGATCCAGAGCTCTTGAGAGCATGGTAGAGTCCAACCCAATTAGAGCAAATGAAAACGCAACAACAACTGAGCCTTTTATCCCAAGCTTATGGGGTAGGCTACATGAACCAACAAAAGAATCACGCCGGGTCCAGCACATGAATCCTCTGCCTCAACTCACTCCTATCGAACAATATACTTTCATTGAGTCCTTTGGCAACCATATCGTTTCGTATCACCTCCATCCATGTTTTCTTCGGTCTCCCTTTTGCCCTTTTGCCATTACCAATATCGAGAGTATCTACTCGTCGAACCGGTGCTTCCATAGGTCTACGTCGCACATGACCAAACCATCTTAGTCGGTTTTCCCGCATCTTCTCCTCCACAGGTACTACACCAACTTTTGCACGAATATCCTCATTTCGCACCTCATCTTTTCTAGTGTTACCGCACATCCAACGAAGCATGAGCATCTCCGCTACATGCATCTTCTGTGTATGATGCTTCTTAGGAGCCCAGCATTCTGTACCATATAATAAGGCAGGCTGGATAGCGCTTCGATAAAACTTCCCTTTCAATTTTAACGGAAAGTTACGATCACACAAAATCCATGTTGCACTCCTCCATTTCAACCAATCAGCTTGGATCCTTTGATTAACATCACTATTGATCTGCCCATTCTTTTGGATGATGGCACCTAGATATCTAAACTGGTTGCTCGGTGATATCTCTTGTCCTTCCAATGTTATACCAATATGGGTTTGACTTCTCTGGTTACTAAATTTGCAATGCATATATGTTGTCTTGGACCTGCTCAATCTGAATCCCTGAGATTCCAATGTTTGCCTCCATAATTCTATAAAGGTTGTGAATTCTATCTTGTTAGTATTCTAGTTTAGGTGTTTGGTTTAGATTCTAGGGTAAAAGTTTTTAATGCATTGAAAAATTTTCTTTTCGGATTCCATATTGGCCGCGGGTTAGCGGCGAGGGCACTAGGAACTTTCATTGTGGTCATTAGTAGATACATATATCCCTATCGTACGCTTGTGCCCACATGTGTACTGGATACTCATCTAATCATGCTCTCGCTGGTTGAAATATCTATCCAATAGTATCCATGTGTCCATCATGATTATTAGGGTCTGACGCTAGACCGGCTTTGTACATAAGTTCATGCGGATCTGAATTTTTTTAATTTCCTATCAAAATTCTGTCTAAAGTGCCGCAAACAAAACCTATGAGATGCCGTCGGAAATACACGCCTCTCATCAACTAGTATTCTAAGATGTCTATCGAAAAAGATGCATAAATTTGTCCTGGCGTTAACCGAGAGGATGCTGTTAAGTTGATGAAAAATCCACGTCCAAGCCGAAGTATTTTCTTTCAACAACGAAAAATTCCAACGGAAATATACAGTTATTAGCATCAACACCTGTAGCAATCCACATGCAAGCTCTGCACTTACCATAAAGGTATGTTCCATCCACGCACAATATAAGCCGACAATGTGTGAAACCAGTCGCGCAAGGAGCAAAGCACCAGAAATTTTTTTGAAACTTGACACACCCTTCGATATTTGTTTCTATAGTTCTTAATTTGTATACGGATCCCGGAATTGATGCTTTCATGGCTTCCATAAAATGGACTAGCAAGTTGTATGAGCTTTACCAATCTCCAAATATCTTACATAAAAACTTTCTACAAGCATCCCAAGCCTTCACATAGGAAATATAAATATTACATTGCCACTAATATCGAGCTGTATCTCTCGAGAAGTCATCGCCACATCTGTACGGATAAGTGACATGATAAATGAGCAAATATATGATGAAGTGCAATTTTTGTGATCTTGTTCTACTATCAGATTGAAGCAAGTGTTCCGGATTATATTTCGTGACTTTCCAAGTTTCGGATCTTATGGATAAACATGCATGCAACTTCCACTTTCATTCCGGAGCTTTCGGATATATCACGATATAGTACTTCTTATTTTATTCTTCAGTCAATGGATTATCATGTACTTTTTTCAATCCAGAAGCATAAGCCGCACTATCCTGACCTTGATGATCTTCATCAGCTTCATCATTATCATTATCACTCAGATCATCATCGTAAACATGATCAGTATCAACATAAGGCTGAGATGCAATATTCGATGGTTCAGGTCGGTATATTGTGGATGGATCAGGTTGAAAAGAGCGGAATGATATGGATGGACAAGCTTGGAATGCGCTATTTGAACTGTGATGGAATGATGTGGATGGAAAAGCTTAGAATGCATGGGTTTGAGAAAATCTGCATTTAGTATATAAAATTTATTAGCATTTTGGAATTATAAAGAAAATAAATCTAATCACCAATTTTAACAAATTTACCCTTGAAATGCATTATCTGTTTTACGATGGAATGTTGTGGTTGGTAATTCTTGTTGATCTTTGGGTGTGCATACCACTACAGCAGGGGTTTCAAAAAATCTACATTTAATATATAAAATATATTAGTATTTTGGTATTATAAAGAAAATAAATCTAAACACTAATTTTAACAAATTTACCCTTGAGTTTGAAAGTATGCATAATCAGGTGTGTAGCCGTATCCGCTGAAATTGAAGGTATCATTAGCCATACGATTGTATCCTCAGGAACTACATCCAACGTAACTATCAAAATAGTTTGTTAGATCTACATCCAATACTTGCAAGTGTTCCTTCTTAACTAAAAGTTCAAAAGAATGTTCAGTATTAGCCAAACCGAATTGTATCATAATAGATGTATCATCGTCTAATATCGACCATTGCATTTCCACTAAATTGAGGCCATATACAAGTTAACTTAAGTTTACTTTCCCGTGGATCATATTTCGTGATTTTAAAGACTTCAGTCTCAAGTTGCGTATAAATACTTCATATTTGTAATCGCATAGGTCTTACACACTGACCCATATGCTCGGGACCTTATGCACTTGTCACAATCTTTCCATTGTACTTACATAGAGCAATTACACTTGAACTTGACATTATCTATATCAATCAATATCAACCCAACAATATTTATCATACACTAACAATTGAGTATAATTTACATAGTTACGATAATATTGACTAAAACTTAAATAAATAATAAATTGCATTTGTGAAGCAGGTACTTTGATAGATCTAGGGTTAGAGAAATTATGTTCTTTCTGAAAAGCTTCTGAGTTAGCAGAATGAAGGAGAAAGGGTCGGTGGAGTGATATATAGCGATTTTGTGGGAAAGCGGATTCTTAGAATCTACTTTCCTACAAATATATGGGAAGGCGGATTCTTAAATTTCGTCTTACCATAAAACATTAGGTATGCTTTCCCTTAAAAATATAGGAAGGCGGATTCTTAGAATTCGCCTTTTCTATAATATAGTGGGAAAGCGGATTCTGATCGCGTCAATAAAAAAGATGTGCAGCTGACCTGACACCAAACCGTCCTACTTTGCTAATTTTAAAATTTTCTACCCTATTCCACTAAATTTAATTTCAAATTGCCCTATTTTGAAAAAAAAAATCAGATTCACAAATAAAAAGATTGCTAAATAAGACTAGAATACCCTTAGCTATCGGCGTATTTCACTGAATTACCTTAAGGTTATTTTTATTTGAGCAAACTGCGTAAAACTTTGGTTTTAAGGAATTGTTTTCACAGCAATACCTTTAAATACATCACTTCAAGGTAGTTTAGTGAAAACACTCAAAGTTAAGGGTATAGAGAACAAGAAATTTAAATGCTAGTAGAAATTAATCTTGGGATGATGCAAATAGAGCAGCTACTCCTAAGAAATAATTCTAGCCAAAGAAACCTAATCGAATGCAAGAGAAGGATATAAAAATGCGAGTGTATCTATGTTAACAAGCACACAAGAAATCTATGAGTATTAAAAGCAGGCAATAGGCAGGCAGAAAGCAACTGATATTCACAATATCCAATGTGTTAAATTTAGCAACTGATTTTAGCACTAACAATAATTAGTTCAGACGATGGCGCGACAACACCACCTGAGATCTAAATATAACTTGCCTGAGTTCAAAACCCACAAAACCAGATCGAATCAACACTATGCGCTTAAACTTCAGTTTCAAATCAGCAATGGAGAGATTAGTGCTCGCTCAATTCTTCAATCAACTCTAATCGATGTACAGGAAAGAAGGAAGCTCAAGAGAGGGAGGCAGCAGTGGTGTTGTTTCGTAAAACAGAAGAGGAAGGAAGCGATGGTGTTTACGACGGTTGGTTATTGTTTGTACTTATAGGCCAGAGGTCTAAGGAGTAGTGATGTTGGTGATGGGTTTGCTGGAGAAGATGGGGTGTTGCTGGAGTATATTGTGGCTGCTTAAGAAGAAGAAGAAGAAGAAGAAGAAGAGAGGGTTGCTAATAGAAATGGGAGGTGATTGTGAGGAGCATGAGGGCTATTTTTTAAGGGGAACCCTAGGATGGATGGTGATGATGGAGTAGGGTTTTCAATGGAGGGCAAGGATTAGTTAAGAGTTCAAAAGGGCCATGTATTTTGAAAAGTTAAGTGAAGGAAATGAGATTATCAATAGGACAATCAAAATACTGCTGCAGCATGGATGCTGTGTCAATACAATCTATATAAATGAACCAAGCGACAAGATCCATAAAAATATCAATAAGCAGAGGACTAGAACAATTCCACAACGAATGCTTACAACAGGGTGCAAAGCAACAACGAAATTGATGTGAGTAGATCTAGAAAGTGAAACTAGATGCCCTTCAAATAAATCGTATCAAACCAATATACAATAAAATTCAACCTTTTATGGATTATCTATTCAACAGAAGTTCCCAAATCAATTCTTGTTTACCCTATGCAAATGCTAGATTTGTCAGATATTACAGATTAAAGCCATACCCTTTTAAATCAACACCAGACCACAAGCTTCGGATCAACTTTGATTGTTTTGTAGATCAGCAAATAATTGTCAGGAAACCCAACTCTCAATCTCCACAATAATTTTCTAAGCAAAGAAGAGTTGGGTCAGGTACTTAAACAGGAGTTGGGGATGAAAGGGTTAGAATGGTTTAGATGAAAGGGGGAAGGGGCTGACTGTAGGCAGCAGGTTAGTTGGCTTGTTAAGAAGGTGTAGGCAGGTCAGAGCGGGTCTGTTGCGGGCAGAGGGCGGCGCTGTGGAGTGGAAGAGGCAGCAAAGCTAGGGAAAGTAGCAAGGTTGAATGTAACTGGTGAACAGTCGGCAGTGAGGGGAAAAGTTTAAGCGTGGAATTTGCGGTGGTGGCTGAATAGTATAAGGGTAACCAGGGTTGTTTTTTTTCATTTTTCCTTTCTTTTGATGATTGAATGGTTGGGATTAAAAGAGAGAACAAAGTAAAGGCAGTTTATCAAATAATGGAGAAGGAGAATAAAAACAATCCTTAAAAAGCCTATTAGATATGTCATGATAAGAAATTCTCCAAGGAAGTCTAATACTTCCACACGAAGTAACAAAGTAAAGAAGCAAATAATTCAATATTTTCCTCCCCCAGACTCCAGCACTACAAATTTATCTCCAATATGTTTTCTGGGACTTGTATCATGTCATCTTGAGGATTCCCCTTAACTTCGCTTGACCAGCGAAACACCTCCCTTTACAGGTATTTATAATATCATAATTGGCCAAGCATGTGCTTGAAATTCAATAATCTTATCAAATAGGATAAATATGTAATTAAGAAAATAATAACGCATCTAAATTCTTTTAGTCCTAATGGAATAGTACAACATGTAGCTTGATCATTCCATAATTGATGCAAGCATTGTTTGTTGTATTGGGTCTTCATGATGTTGTGGAATCATATGACGTGTCACTGAACGGCGTTGAAAATTGTATGTTCCGTATTCTGGACATGAGAATCTGAGATCATGGCAACATAAATGGTTACTTGCAAATAAATTTGATTTTTGACACTCATATGTTTATATATATTTCAGTTTGTGTTTACATCCGACAGAACCATAAAGGGAAAAAGGATAACCCTATAACTTACAAAATCACAAAGCAAACTCAAGAATTCTATTTATGGAAAAACTAATAGAAGGTTGCAAACGAGTGCAAGACACGAGCAGAGATGCACCATGTTACAGACATGCACACACAAATGCTACTGAGGTATCGTAGGTTTAAAATCCAATCCTATGAGATATATCATGACATTTAAAGCCTTCCAGCGTGAGGAAATGCAATTTAAAACAAGGAGAGCGATCGCTATTCTGACACTCAAATGCATGTAATGCATCACCGAAACAGTTAGCTCCTACACTATGACACTGCTCTTAATTGTCAAAGTTCACTAATGCTGGGGGTCCAACATAAATACATCTTTTCTATGATAGAACATTGTTCTCCGATATGGAAGTCCAAATCTCTATGACACTCACTCATATGAGGAGACGCAAAAAAAGGGGAAAACATGCATCATCAAGATTGTATATAATTTCCTCCTGCAAAAAATCACATTCCAAAATTTTCATGGTGCAATCAGTAATCTACCTTTCTCTTCTATCCTGTTTGAAAACTTACCACGAGTGATGCCACTAACTATAATGTAGGAAGAATTGTACGTCTAGCATGAGGCGTAAGAGACACTTAACATAGCCTAAGGAGACTGCATGTTGTATGGTGTTTTTTATCACCCCATTGAGATGGGAATATGCACGCGCTTGTCAGGCGTACTACAGATTCCCCCTGCCTAGGGTAGGCTGGGGTTTATTGATTGTGGGGATCCGAATCTCCGGCAGCCACGGACTAAACTGTCGTTAATTACCCATCGCCTTTAAAGCGAGTGAACCTCCGATTGACGGGTCAAACAGGTCATGCGAACTTAATGTGCAGTGTGCGTATGTGTCTTGAGGAGTTTTGGATATATCGGGGTCCCCGCAGAGTTTTTACGGGGGTCCCGCTACCCGGATAGCGGGCTGGGGGTCAAGGGGGCAGCGCCCCGTTAGAAATTTTTTCTAACAGAGAAAGTATTTTTAGTGTGGAGTATATATAAAATGAGGGGGGAAATAGCGTCCAAAGGACGCGTAAGCGCCAGCGCCTCACGTGCCTAGCACGCGGACGACGCAGGACGCTCGGCGTCCCACGTGCTTGGCACGCGGGCTCTGGACGTCAACAGAAAAAGGGACTTTGTCCCTTCACTGGAAGCTGTGCCCCCAATTTGACTTCTGGAGTTGAACTCCTAAAAAGAGAATAATTTATGGAGTTGAACTCCAACAGATCTTGAATGGAGTTAAACTCCTAGAGGTCTTTAGAAATGATCAAAGGGAGCCCCCTTTGTTTCTCCCCCTTGGCCCTGGATCTTCTCAAGATGGGATTTTTGGAGATGGGTCTCCTTCCTCTCGGTTGGCCGGATCTTGGAAAAGGGGGGGAGATTTTTAAAATCTCCCCTTTTTGAGATCTGATGGAAGATCTGAGCTCCCATTTGTGGGTTTTGTGGTGAAAAACTATTTAATATTAGAAAAGGAAGAGTAAAACTCTTGATTTAATTGAAAAGGGAAAGAAGGTTTAGAATCTTGAGGAAGGAGGAGGTACAAAAATAAACCCTAGATTTTGAGGGGAATGAAAAGTTATCATTTATTTCATTGTCATGATGCGTTATATAGGCTTACAAATTTACATATAGCCCACAGGCTTTACAAAATGGTATTTTGCCCATCCCCTGCCTCATGTGCTCATTTCTTTTGCACATGAGCCATGAGCTTTACAAAAATTTGGCTTCATGCACATTTTTCTTACATTCATGCATAAAAAATTACATCAAAATTATTTATTACATGATTTCATTTTGGCATGGAGGAGGCCGGACGCGGGGCTCGACTTGGGTATGGGCCCACTTGATCTGGGCTTGGGCCCGCTTATTTGGGATTGACTTTGACTTTGACTTGATCAACCAGGATGTAATTTTCGACCCCAACAAAATGCCCCCATCAATAAATGCACACCGCACATGAGTTGTGTGCATGAAATTGATGGATCTTGGAGTTGGACTCCAAGGTGAAACATCCTTCCGGGGGCGGAGTATCATTCCGGGAGCATAATTCCGGAGATCGGAGCATGATTCCGGAGGTCGGAGCATAATTCCGATTTGCGGAGCATGATTCCGGAGACTGCGGAGCATGATTCCGAGATCGGAGCAGGATTCCACGGATCAGAGCATCATTCCGAAGAGCGGAGCATTCCGAAGAGCGGAGCATGATTCTGGAGATCGGAGCATGATTCCGAAGGGTCGGAGCATGATTCCGACGAGCGGAGCATAATTCCGGGGACCGAAACATAATTTCAGAGTGCTGCAGACATTCTGACCGAAATATAATTTCAATGCTGAGGTTAATTCCCAGGCAAAGCATAATTCCGACTGGAAAGGAAGATACTCCGAGACGAAGCATGATTTCGACACGGAGTACATTCTGAGACGAAGCATGATTTCGTCACAGAGCTTGTTGGTTGACTTGATTCCGAGACGGAGCATAATTCCAACGGGAAGGTCATTGATTGACTTGATTCGAAGGCGAAGTATAAATTCGACAAGGCAGATACGCCGAGGCGAAGCATGATTTCGATACGGGGTACACTCCGAGACGAAGCATGATTCCGACGCAGAACTTGTTGGTCGACATGATTCCGAGACGGAGCTTAATTTCGACGGGAAGGTCATTGGTTGACTTGATTCCGAGTCGGAGCATAATTCCAACGAAGAGGTCATTGGTTGACTTGATTCCGAGTCGAAGCATAATTCCGACGGGAATGTCGCTGGTTGACTTGATTCCGAGTCGAAGCATAATTCCGACAGGGAGGTCACTGGTTAACTTGTTCCCGGCACGGAGTGTCACTGGTTTTGATGTAGAGGTTGATTTCCGGGCGAAGCATAATTCCGACAGGGAAGGTAGATACTCCGAGGCGAAACATGATTTCGACACGGGGTACATTCTGAGACGAAGCATGAAATCCGCAGCAGAGGTTGTTGGTTTGATTTGATTTGGGTTGACATTAGTATCGCTACACTGGAATATGGTACCAGGAGCGAATCATCATTAGGAATTTTGGTTTTGGTTTGGCATTAGCACCGCTACACTGGAATAGAGTACCAGGAGCGAATCATCATCTGCCGTGAGGGAATTTCCCTCGTTCCCAATTTAACGACTTAGGGGTCATCTATTTCCAGTTTAACGACTTAGAGGTTATTTATTCCTAGTTTAAAGACTTAGGGGCCTATTGTGCCCAGCTTAACGACTTAGAGGTCATTTGTTCCAGTTTAACAACTTAGGGGTCTATTGTGCCCAGTTTAACGACTTAGAGGTTGACTGTTCCCAGTTTAACGACGTGGTGGTCAAGGATCGGAAGTTTGGAATTTTGGGGTAGGGGTCGGCATCGGCGTTGCTAACACTGAAACACAGGTGTCAGGAGCAATTCATTATTTGCCTTTCCCTGTTGGGGAACGATGGCTTAGGAGACAGGTTTAGGTCCCTATCAGCTAAGACTTTTTAATTTTATGAGCCGTGAGGGTCTCATAAAAGCATTTTCTCCCTACGAGTCGAAAGGATCTCGTAGGTGAACCTTCTCCTAAAGAGTCGTGGGGACTCCCAAGTGTGTTTTTCCTTCGTGGGTTGTAAAGATCCTATGAAGGTGTTTTCTTACGAATCCAGAGGATCTCGTAAGTTTGTTCTCCTCATGTATCGTGAGGACACATGAGTGGGTCTTCTCAAATGGAGCATAATTCCAAGGGCGAAGACCGGCCGCTGAACTGGTGATTACGGTGGGGTATGGGTATGATGAGAATTATTTGAGCCCGTGGATTGTATACGGTAGTCAGTTCAGGGACCAACCGTAGGGCTGGAAGAATTTTGGGAAATTGGATTTTGGTTGACGTCTACATCGCTGCACTGGAATATGGTAGCAGGAGCGACTCATCATTCGCCATTTGGAAGGCTTTTTTTTTACCGCGATTGTTCTATCATTTCATCTTTTCTTATCGCGAAGGTCGCGATTGCCCTATCATTTCGGCTATTTATTCGCGGTTGCCCCATCATTTCGGCTTTATTTTCTTATTTATTTTACTCGCTGATTTTTATTGCGAGTTGCCCCATCATTTCGGCTTTTCTTTTTTCTTTTATTTACACATTTTTTTATTCACATATTTTTTTACATTCCCAGTTTAATGACTTAGGGGTCGTATGCTCCTATAGTTTAATGACATGGTGGTCAGCTCCTTTCATGGGAAGGCAGATGCTTGAGAGAATCAAGTTCCCGAAAGACTTCGGTCTCCGTTTGTATGAAATTGGCAGTCGTGGCTTGATTGTTTGCTAACATACCTTTAGACAGTTCTATCTCTCCTGTCTTGTATTGCTTTTCGACCCAATTTTTGAAGACGAAGCAGTCGTCAATGGCATGACCTATCACTTTGTGATAGGGGCAGTATTTGGGGTCGTCGGTCATATTCGCTTCTTGCGGTCTTTTTGATTCTGGCAATTGTAGACCGTTTCTTAAGGCGTCTTTGAATATTTTATGGACTTTGTCCCTTCTGAAGGAATAGACCTTATTGTCCCTTCTGAAGGAATAGACCTTATCCAGCTTCTCTTTCAGTGGAGATTCTCCTCCCTCTCCGAACACCGGCTTCCGAGGCTGGTTGACATTAGGCCCGCTCATCCCTCGCTTATTTCGGTTAGCCGAAATGTTAAAAGATTCAGCATCGTCGGAATTTCCGCCTTTGCGACTATCGTCCTTTCGGTTTCTCCAGGACCTATTGTTATTTTGGAAATCAAAGGAAGACTTCTGCTTTGAGCGCTCCAACATCTGGACTTTCCTGATCAGCTCTTGAAATGTTTTGAGACCCGCGGTGCATAGAAACGGGGCCATCCAATTGTTGAGATTTCCAACGAAGAGGCTGACAGTTTGGTCATGCTCTATCGGTGGTTCATATTTGATGGACAGATTGCGCCATCGGGTTATAAAATTCGTGCTGCTTTCGTTGTTCTTTAGCTTGGTCCTTACGAGATCGGCATTGGTGATCTTATCGCTGACACTCATGAACCTTTGTCGGAACAGATATTCAATTTGGACGAAAATAGTAACAGAGTCATCCGGTATGCTCGCGTACCAGTCGAAAGCAACATCGGTTAATCTATTAACAAACTGGCGGAGGAGAAGCGCATCATTGCCCCCAGTATTCCAACATGAGGCTTTAAAATGGACAATGTGTTGATTCGCATTTCCCGTCCCCTCAAATCTTCCGAATTTGGGAATGACATAGCCGCTAGGAAATTCTACTAGATCATACTGAGCATGATATGGTCTCCCGCTATCGCTAACATCTTTTTGCGCTTCGTCTTCGGTTACCAATGTTTTGACTTTGTTGGTAACCAAACTATGATTTGATCTTGAGTTAGCGGGCTACTGTCATCGGTAGCCAAGACATTTCCCAAGATAGGATGCGACTGACTTTCATGCGGTCCGCCCATCTTTGGATTTGAGGGAACAGGCATTAGCTGCCTCGGGACATCATTTCTCAATTCATGAGCAGAGCCCTGCGCTTGATTGGACGGATGAGAGGCAACTTGGACCGTGAGCCGTAAGACGGCGTTTGTCAAGCCGTCAATCTTTAAGTATAGCTTGGCCATCTCCTTGTCTTTACTTCTGAGCTGTTTTCGGAGCTCCTGGAGAAGTTGTTGCTCTGCGTTCTTGAGACGAAAGATTGGCTCCTCTTCGCTTTTCGAGCTCGACTCCTCATGAACCGAGAGATCTCACTGCTTATCAGCTTCACTAGGAGGATTTTCATTACCTTACGGAGGATGCTGGTATTGAGAAGTGACAGCCACATTAACACCATATTGGATTTGAGATGTAGTGGCCCCATCGTTGCTCTTGCTGCGCGTGCCCACCATGTAGACAGTGTGGACCACATGTCCAGCCATCTCTTTATCTTTGGCTAGATAACCCTGTTCTTCAAACCTCATGAAGTTCAGCCTAGCATGAGCCCTAGCCTTTTTGTTGGCTCTGTATCTGAGCCTTTTATGTCTTTAGCTTCTCGATTTTGAGGGCTTGGCGGACATCCGTTATGCAGGAAAACATCGTGAGTCGATTAACGGGGAGCTTTGAAAAGATACCCGATTGAGCAGTTGTCAGGGACGCCGCTGGAGCTTGCCCGAGATGCCTTTTTGTTTTGTTGGTGTTGATGGCCTTGCCCCAAGCTGGAGCAACGGAGAATCGTTCGGAAACAGATTTGTGCTTGGGCTGAGGTGCCTTCGCAACCATGACATTTGGCCTTTTTCCTTTCGAGGCCGGTTTATCAATCACCGGGACTTGAGGAGCAAAGATGGTGTTAGCTGGCATGAACAGAATAGAGCCGAATGGTAGCGGCAGCTCCTCCCACTGTCGCTCGAGACTGGCCGGAAAGACCGTCCTGGCGTCCATGAATCATGCAAGAGATGGGAGCTGTGTTAAGACCTGAGCTTGCCCTTAAAGACATTTTTTGCATTCGAAGATTGCAGTCGAAAGTCGTTAACATGCAAATAGAAGCATGATTTCAGTACAGACAATCAATGTATATGTTGATTGAGTTCGCATGGATGTTTAATCCGAAATATGGGAGGAGAGATCAGTCCCACCGAGCGTGCCAGAATTTGTAGGGCGTTTTTTGTCACCCTATTGAGATAGGAATACGTGCGCGCTTGTCAGGCGTACTACAGATTCCTCCTGCCTAGGGTAGGCTGGGATTTATTGATTGTAGGAATCCGAATCTCCGGCGGCCGCGGACTAAGCCGTCGTTAATTGCACCTCGCCTTTGGAGCGAGGGAATCTCCGATTGACGGGTCAAACATGCCATGCGAACTCAATGTGCAGTGTGCATATGTGTGTCTTGAGGGGTTTTGGATATATCAGGGTCCCCGCAGAGCTTTTACAGGGGTCCCGTTACCCGGATAGCGGGCTGAGGGTCAAGGAGGCAGCGTCCCATTAGAAATTTTTTCTAACAGGGGAGGTATTTTTAGTGTGGAGTGTATAAAATGAGGGAGGAAATGGCGTCCAAAAGACGCGTGAGCGCCAGCGCCTCACATGCATGGGCACTTGGCGCCCCCGTGCCTGGCAGCTGGGCGCTGGGCGCCGGCGCCCCCCGTGCCTGGCAGCTGGGCGCTAGGCGTCAGCAGGAAAAAGGACTTTGTCCCTGCACTGGGAGTTGTGCTCCCGATTTGACTTCTGAAGTTAAACTCCTAAAAAGAGATTAATTTATGGAGTTGAACTCCAACAGATCTTGAATGGAGTTAAAACTCCTAGAAGTCTTTAGAAATGATCAAAGAGGACCCCTTTGTTTCTCTCCCCTTTGGCCCTGGATCTTCCCAAGATGGGATTTTTGGAGATCGGTCTCCTTCTTCCTCTCGGTTGGCCGGATCTTGGAGAAACGGAGTGAGATTTAAAAATCTCCCCTTTTTAAGATCTGATGGAAGATCTGAGCTCACTTTTATGGGTTTTGTGGTGAAAAACTATTTAATTTTGGAAAAGGAAGAGTAAAACTCTTGATTTAATTGAAAGGGGAAGGAGATTTAGAAACTTGAGGAAGGAGGAGGCACAAAAAAAACCTAGATTTTAAGAGGAATGAAAAGTTATCATTTATTTCATTGTCATGATGCCTTAATATAGGCTTACAAATTTACATATAGCCCATTGGGCTTTACAAAATGACATTTTGCCTATCTCACATGTGCTCATTTCTTTTGCACATGAGTCATGGGCTTTACAAAAATTTGGCTTTATGCCCATTTTCCTTACATTCATGCATAAAAAAATTACATCAAAATTATTTATTACATGATTTCATTTTGGCATGGTGTAGGCCGGCCTTGGGGCTCGACTTAGGCATGGGCCCACTTGATCTGGGCTTGGGCCCGCTTATTTGGGATTGACTTTGACATTGACTTGGTCAACCGGGGTGTGATTTTCGACCCCAACACCTATGAAGCAACATACAGATGTCAATTAGTATCTAGCATGTACTAGATGCTAGCAAAACCTCCAAAAGCCTCGAAGAGGATATAGGCAAGTCATCCTTGGCTAGCAAAGCTAAGGTACTTATCTCCATGTAAGGCCTCCCTTCTACTCGTTTACCTTTGTGGTGTTATGCTGGCCCTTTATTTCAAAAATTCCTATTTATAGGGAAGACCACTCTGCCTCAGCTTGCCACATCTATAACCTTTTCAGCCCCCTACCAATAAGTTTGTGCTCCCCACAAGGAATATATTCCCATGGTCGAAAGATATCTATCAGATTTGAGGATAAAGACGAAGAAACGATACAATGTCTACTTTAGTCCTTTGGCAGAATTAAATCTGTTTTGTGAGCTAAGTTAAAGTCCATGATTAATTTCCATGCCACGGAATCCAGCCAAAGGGTTAAAGATGCAACTGCAACATCATAATAATAAAATGGGCCTTTAAGACAATTCCAATACTCGTCATAACTATTCTCTAATTTGAGTGGTCAGTGCCACTTGCCACTGAGAAAATTCTCTACAAGTAAGGCTTGACTTGTCTAGGATCCAAGAAAGATACAATGTCCTGACTTCCTAAACATCAGAGGTCCAACTTATCGATGGTGGATTGAAGGGCTATATAAGCACTAGAATCTGATCAAATACGTATTTCTCAATTCAATTACAAGTTGAAGCATGTTTTCAAGGATGGCCGTTGACATTCTTGTTGCCCTTTCAAACTCAATTCCAGTGGCGTGAAATCTATTAGCAGATATGATCAGAGAAGATGCACACCAGGCGTTTCCAAAATGTCCGCTATGTCCTTTTTTGAGCACTCAACACCACAAGCAAGGCAAATATGACTTACAGTCTTTCCAGACAATGTCTGGACATGTCTTGTTTGACCAGACATATTGTGTGGCATCTTCCAGATTTGCAATTTCACAGATGATGTAGAAATGTCTCATATAGTAGTGCTTGATAGTAACACACCCAAGGACTCAAGATAAGTATCAACCTAGTATAACAAAATCTATACAAAGTAGCATGTTTATGTTCTTAATCATTAAGAAATAGATCATTATGTGACTATTACTACTTTATGTCTGTTATCCTTGAATTTATGTATATGTTGAATTAGATGGATGATATTTTGGATATCAGTGAGTAAAAAACTTTATGATATTTTGAATCGTCTAGGCCAATTATTATCACTAATTCACTATTCTTCCCATTCTCGTCACTTCTTCCATTTCTTGTAGTACTAAATTTCATTGTAAGTGGGCTTACCCCAATTGTAAGTTGCTAACTTCCCCTCTTTCTTTTTCTTTTTGCAGAAAATAGCAAAAATGGCTAAATTGATTGCATGTTTGCACAAATTAATGATAAATTTTGTTATATTTACCAAAAAAAGATGGATTACTCTTCGAGTTCTATGAAGTCAAGAGCAAAACGAGAAGAAAACAAGAAAAAGAACTACTCTTCTTTATTTATCAATTTTTTGTTCAAGATCTATCTTTTTTCTCTTTGGCTTTGTGAGATGAAGACTAATAAAATAAGAACAAGAGGAGGAGAATGTGAAGGAAGAAGATGAGGAGAATCGAAGAGAAAGAGAACTTACAAGAATCCAAGATGAAAAGAGATGAGAAGTTTTCTTCGAAGATGAGGCCTGCTTTGGGGGAGAAATTGCTCTGAGGCTTTCTTTGAACCCTGGCCACTTTGGGGGGAAATGCTCTTAGGATCAGCAAAAATCCTATAAAATGGGTTTGGATCATTGGGCTTTGGGTATCAAGTTATTAAGCCCTAAACAATTAACCTGATTGGGCTATAACATCAATCGCGCGGCTTATGTGCGCCTCGTGCCCAACATGAGGCACGCGTAAGGCGATTGGAGGTATGCACCTAGTGTAGAGCCTCACCATTTGCCCGGGGGAGGGGGCGCTGCCTAATGCCTGCGCACCGCCTTCCGCATCGGACACGCGCCTGAGTGTGCCTTCGATTGTAACGTGCAAACCCTTAAGGAAATCTACATTTGGACCCCCATTGCGGATCCGCTACATTAACTCTTGTTTGGAGAACTAAATATCAAAATTCAATGAATTTTGATCTTAGAGAAGTACATAAAAATTACCAATATTTTACTCATTCTAATTATTTTCTAATTTTGTTTTTAAATTGTGGTTGGTCTATACAAGATGTAGATGATAGATCCACAGGGGATTCACGGATAGTGGAGGAACATCTTATTTTAAAGAAGCGGTCTGTGGATGAAAACTGATCCACACAGTCTGTGGATGAAAACTGATCCACACAGAGATACCTATGAATTTATCTCCATACAATATAGGCAATCTCCTCATGTTTCAAGTAACCTCGGTTCCACACTTCAAGTTCACAAAGCATATTTATGTGGTCAAGTAACCACACTGTTTTAGGCTATGTCTGGTGATTTACCACATTATGGACAGACACTTAAACTCAAATCCAGTAGGTGATTTTGAAAGCTGCCTTGAATTTCAATCAGCTTAATATCTATCGATCTCAAATCCAAGGAGCTCACTTTGAGAGCTGCCTCAACTTTCAAGTAGCCCAATATCTATTAATTTTCAAGTAGCCCAACATCTATTAATCTATAATCCGAGACTCCGAGTAGCTCAAATTGAGAGCTTCCATGGCTTTCAAGTAGCACAGTATGAAACATTGACACTAGCTGACATCTTTAAGTAATCTCAGATTGCTTACCTAATAACCACACTATTCTCACTCGCATTTTCAAGTCAGTCACCGAATATGGGCCATAAAATGTCGAAGGTTTAGTATTTAAAGTTTCAAGCCTAAATTACCTTAGTTTTACAATTCACACTATTGCTCAAAAAGGTTACGCTCGAATCCAAAAGGATATGATTATTTTGGAAAAATCCAAGGAGGCTGCCTATGAATACAGAGAAGGTCATTAGTCTGCATGTCACTTCTTCAAGCCATACCTCATAGGCTAGTCATCCTGGTATTCAACGAAGTCAAATTAAGAGCGATCTTCTTTTCAGACCCCTCTTCCAATTCATACTTTTTCCATGGTATTGTAAAATAATAATTTTATGTTTATACAACAGAAGGATATTATAAAGTGTGATAAATACTTTGATACCTTGATCCAAACTATAATGAGATGTGCATGATACCATGCCAATTGGGTTATTAATTCTAGTATATCTGAACATATTACAAAGATGTTATATGTGATAGCAAGTATTAAATAAAGTTTTCTTATTCACAGAAATATAGTGCATCTCTTAATCCCCTATATGATATTCGAAAAAGGGACAAAGACCCTTTCAGCGCTAGCTGCATCAACACAAGTCCATGAGCAGGTCCCCCTCCCCAACACACACACACACACACAAAACAGAAAAAAGGGAAAACACACGTGTGTATGCATACACGCGCCACGCATACTCACGCCTCGCACCCTGAAAAGGCTAAACTTAATTTGATTAGCAAAGGTACAGGAGGCATTGAACTGACATTTAAAGCAAGAAGGCATGTGCAGAATCCATGCCAAGATTGGCACATGAGCATTGTGGGCGTTAGGCTTGCCACATTAGATTTAAAAATGAGGTCCACATTCTTGGATGAGACTCTTGTCTCCATAAGCTATCCAAGCCGCAAACCAAGATCTATGAGATGGACTATATAGATGCTCTCTCATAGAACACAAGAACTTCATAAATGTTGTAAAGAAACCAGCATTAAGCATAAAGTCCATGAGAAAAAACTGTTGTTGCATATTGTTTCGCTCGTTAAGCAGAGTATAAGCACTATGAAATTCAAGATGACTTCCTGCATATAAGCTTACTGCTAAATGTCAGAACAATTTAAAAAATTATATTTCTTCTCTTCTATGTCATTTTTCATTTATAATAATCCATTAGCTTACCTTTCTTCACTGTATCCTTCGAGAGCATACAGTGGGCACTAACCATGACGATGCAGGAAGAGATGTCGGCCTAGCATGAGGGACAAGAGTCACTTAGCATAGCCAAGGATACTGCCTATAAATTAACTTGAAAGTCTCAATTAGCATCTACCTTGTGCTCGCTAAACCTATAGTTCGAACAATCAAGACATCAAAGATGATACAGGCAAGTCATCCTTGGCTACCAAAGATGGGCTCTTATCTTCATGTAAGACTTCTCTTCCACCCTTGCTTCTGGTGTCCTGATGGCTAGCTGTTGCTTCCCATGATTATATTTATAGTAAATGTCATCTCAACCTAAGCTCCACATATTCATATCTTTATCCATTCTCCTATCAATAATTTTGCAGAATATATTCTCATGGTGTAAAGAGAACAACCCAGTTTGAGGATAAAGATGAAGAAACGACACCTCTTCTGATTTGGCATGGCTGACATAGAAATCTCCGTAGGATTGCTAATAGAAGGTCAACCTTCAATAACACATGTTGGGGAAAATAATAGTCGGGAGAAGACAACACTACACGGAACTATGCTACGGCCAATCAATGCAAACCACGCAATAACAACGAAAAATAAAATAATAAACAAACACGAGAACAAAAGAATCAAACCAGAGAGACAAGAGATTAGTTAACGAGGTTCACCCCCGTATGACTAGTCCCCGATAAAGCGGAATCTGCAAACTTCTACTAGATTTTTTAATCAAGTTTACACCAATAGCAACCCTAGAAGATTTCTCTCAAATCTATCTATTCTCTTAGTCGTCACCCTCTCTATACAATAGATTTAATGGCCTTAAAATTTCATCATATAAAAGACTCTTTATATAGCCTAACCCTAATCATATACAAATTAGATTTAAACAGAATATACAAAATATCTGGTTCGCACAGAAAACCCGCACGTGCAGACGTCTGACGAATACTTCAACAGACGTCTGTCGCCTCTCTGTATTGGCTTCAGCTCCTTGGCAAACGTCTGACACTCATTGGTCAGACGTCAGCCTACGCTATGTGACGGCTCTGGATTTGGCCAGACATCTGTCACTTTGCCTTAAGACATCTGGCGTCGCTATGCTCTTTTGGTTACATGCCCGAGCATGCCAGACGTCTGAACCTCCTTGTTCAGACATCTGAGGAAAAAAACTCCACAATACTAACATTCTTCCGTTTGGAGATTCTTCCGCCTCGACTCCCAAAAAATTAGTAGACTTCATACGATTCCTCTATCTGCTCTCTCCTCATCAAATCTTCTCGGAGAGATTCGCCAATCTACAACAGAGATCCAGCTTATCTCTGACACAACCTCAGTGAATATATCAACAGGTTTCTTTTCTCCCGCGATCTTCTGCAATGTCAATTCACCAACTTTCAACGCTATGCGTATGAAGCGATACCGCACCTTGATGTGCTTTGTCATAGAGTGATATGCAGCGTTCTTGGGCAAGTGTATCGCTCCACAAGGTATTGAAATTATATTTCCTACCCAATTCTTCGAGTAACCCTTTTAACCATATCATCTCTTTACAGACTTCCGTGACGGCCATATATTCGGCCTCCATCGTTGACAATACCACAATCTTTTGCAACTGGGAGATCCAACTGACGGTTGTTCCTCTAACTATGAATACATACTCTGTTGTGATTTTCTCACTATCTCGATAACCTGAGTAGTCCGTATCAACATAACCTTGCACACTGAAAGCATCACCCCCGAAACATAAGCAATGACTGGATGTTTCCCTAAGATATCTTAATATCCACTTCACTACATCCAATATTCCTTTTCCAGGTTTTGCATGTACCCGCTTACAACTCTTACTGCTTGTGCAACATCTGGTCTTGTACTCACCATTACATGGATCGAACTCCCAACCACCGATGCATATGGTATTTTTGCCATGTCATCTTTTTACTCTTGAGTTGTCGGGCACGACTCTTTGCTGAGTTTGAAATGCTTCGCTAAAGGCGTACTCACCGACTTTGGTTTGTCCATATTGAACAGCTCCAAAACCTTTTCCACATTGTCCTTTTACAACAGCCACAGCTTTCATTGCTGCCTATCTCTTATGATTTTCATGCTCGGAATTTGTTTGGCTGCTTCTAAATTCATGGAGATTTTTTCAGTCATCAGGTCCTTCAGACTTTGAATTATCTTGAAATTTAGACCAGCTACCAACATATCATTAACATGCAGTGATAAAAGAATGTAGTCACTATCCTTAAAAGTCTAAACGTAAACACAGTGATCTGAATCATATCTCACAAATTCTGATTTCAGCATGAATCGATCAAACTTGAAATACCACTGCCTTGGAACTTGCTTGAGACCATATATGTTCTTTCGCAGTCTACAAACCATAATTTCTTTCCCCTTGACCCTATATTCTGATGGCTGCATCATACAGATTTTCTCCTCCAAATCTCCATGAAGGAACGCGATTTTCACATCTAACTGCTCTAAATACATATTTTCAACAGCCGCCATGCTAAGTATAACCTGAAGCGAAGTCATCTTCACCACTGGAGAAAATATCTCCTGATAGTTTATCCCATGATGTTGCGCATATCGCTTGACTACCAAGCGAGTTTTGTACTGCTTCATGCTATCGACCTCATCCTTAATTCTGTGCAGCCACCATTCAGCAACGCCTTCTGACCTTTGGATAGCTTCACTAGATCCCATGTATAGTTCTTCAAAAAATCCATCTCTTCACCCATGTCTTGCTCCCACTGCTTGCTAGCACTGTCTTACGTCGCTTCTGTGATGGATTCAGGCTCTCCCGAATCAGTATACAAAATGAAGTCGGTACTAATCTTTCAAGTAGCCTCTTCTCTCGTGTAGATCTCAGAATTGGTACATCTAGTTACTGAACCTGGTCTTCAACTTGTTCCTGAACCTGATCTTCAACTTGTTCCTGAACCTGATCCTGCACTGCAGTGTCTCTCTTTCATATTCTGATTTGCACCTGTAGGCACCTGACCGCTCTCCTGAGTTTCTATCTTACTCAACGAACTCAGGCATTGTACCTTCATTGGCTTGCTTTGCTTCTTTACACAAAGTGTTGCTCATCAAATACGACGTTCCGGTTTCGTATTATCTTCTTACTTGAATAATCCCACAGCTAATATCCGAACACTTCTCCTCCATAACCGATGAATGTACGCTTCCTAAACTTAGAGTCAAGCTCACTTCTTTTGCCTTATCTATCAAGGAATACGCAATACAACAAAAAACTTTGAGGTGCGAGTAATTGACTGGTTTACCTGAGCAAATTTCTTCCAGAATTTCTCTATCGAGCGCACTTGCCGAGCTTCTATTGATCAGATACATAGTCGCATCAACTGTTGCTGCTCATAAGAACTTCGGCACATCTGCATCCAAGATCATGTTGTTGACTGGCTCTAGGATCGTCATGTTCATCGTTTCAGCACTGCCATTCTGTTGTGGTGTTTCTGATACCGTTTGTAACCAACGTATACCCTTCTACGAGCAAAACCCCTCGAACTCTTGTGTGCAATATTCCCTGCCATTATCGAACTATAGGCACTTAACCTTCGTCCCTGTTTGGTTCTCCAACAGTGCAATCCAGCGTTTAAAGAGACCAAACACATCAGACTTCGTCTTCATTGCATAGATACAGGTCTTCCTGCTTGTATCATCAATGAAAGTTACGAAGTACTGATTTTCTCCAAAAGACTCTACTAAGACCGGTCCCCATACATCAGTATGCACCAATTCTAGCTTGGTTTTTTTTGCTACACCACCAATCTGAAACCTGAATGCGCTTTGCTTTCCATAAACGCAACTCTTACAGAGACCCAACTCTACCTTCTTCAGCCCGGATAAAAGCCCCCTACTTTGTAAAATCTTTATATTCTTCTCGCTAAGATGCCCCAATCTCTTTGTGTCACAGCAAAATCTAAGAAACTATATCCGAACCTGTCGACAATGCAATCGAACCTCCACTACTCCAACTGAAGGAATACAATAAACTGCTCAATTTGCCCCTTGCGACCACCAACGATACTTTAGAAATCTTCCACTGAGAATTCTCAGACACCGTAATGTACCTTTCGCTGTCTAGCTGGCTTATAGAAATCAGACTCTTCTTCAGATCTGGTATGTGTCTAGCGTTCTTCGACTTTATCTGAACTCCCAACGGTTGCATTATAATCGTCGTTTTTCCAACGATTTTGCACGGCTGACCGTTTCCCACAGTCACGTGTCCAAAATCCCCTTCGCTAAAGTGATGTCGACCTAAAGGCAGTGAAAGGATGCCCTCGAATGTAGAAATCAGGTATCTCCCTTTGTGCTCTCATTTGCCGAAAGACAAAATCCATGTTTCCCTTGTTCATGTGTAGACATCACATTGGTTTTCTTTTCATCTGAGCCTTTCTCTTTCTTTAAGAGTCTGCAGTTCGATTTTAAGTGACCCTTCTTTCCGCAGTTCCAACAGTTGTCTTGGATCTTTTCTTTTAACTTTTCTCGGCTCATTGACTTCCACTTCTTTCCTTTTCTCCTTTCCATTGTCCTGCCACGATTCTCAACTAAGAGTGCAGAAATTTCCGAACTCCCACTCACAGCCTTTCTCCTCATCTCATCACTTGATATGCTGCTGACCGCATCATTAAATATGAGACCCTGAGATCGAGTAGTTAACCGTCATAACCAGGTTTTCCCAACTCTCCGGCAACGAACATAGAAACAATAAGGCTTGAATCTCGTCTTCAAACGTGATTGAGACTGATTTGAGTTGGCTTGTCACACTGTTGAACTCGTTCAGATGCTCCATCACTGAACCGTGGTCTGGCATCTTCATATTGAAAAGCTTCTTCATCAGAAATATCTTATTCGACGTTGAAAGCTTCTCATACAACTTTGCTAATGTCATCATTAGCTCTATGGTTGTTTTTTCCTTCGTGATATTAAAGACCATTTGCGGAGTCAACGATAACTTAATCGTTGTCAGGGCTTTCCTATCCAGTAGATTACATGCCTCATCGGGCTTGTCGCCCAACAACGAAAGATATAAATCTTTTTGATATAGATAGTTCTTCATCTGCATACGCTACCAACTATAATTATGACCATTGAACTTTTTGATTCTGATCTTATCATCAGCCATCTTTCATTTACCGCCACAACAAACTCAACCTTCTCCTCGGATCAGAACCAACACCTTTGAAAATACGATCTAAAAAGATAGGGAGCGAACTCAAGCGTCGTCACCCACCGTAAACTTAAACCGTAGAATTGAAGATCCTTCGGTTCTCTGAGCTCTGATACCAGTTGGGGAAAATAATAGCCGGGAGAAGATAACACTATACAGAACTATGCTACGGCCAATCCACGCAAACCACGCAATAATAACGAAAGATAAAACAATAAACAAACGCGAGAACAAGAGAATCAAACTAGAGAGATAAGAAATTTGTTAACGAGATTCACCCACCGTATGGCTAGTCCCCGGCAAAGCGGAATCTGCAAATTTCAACTAGATTTTTGAATCAAATTTACACCAAGAGCAACCTTAGAAGATTTCTCTCAAATCTTTCTATTCTCTTAGCCGTCACCATCTCCATACAATAGATTTAATGGCCTTAAAATTTGATCATATGAGAGGCCCTTTATATAGCCTAACCCTAATCCTATACAAATTAGATTTAAACAGATATACAAAATATCTGGTTCGCACAGAAAACTCGCGCGTAGACGTTTGTCGTCAGATGTCTCTCAACCCTAGAAGTATTCGTCAAACGTCTATCGCCTCTCTGTATTGGCTTCAGCTCCTTGGCAGACGCCTGCCACTCCTTGGTCAGACGTCTGCCTCAGCTCTGTGACGGCTCTGGATTTGGCCAGACGTTTGTCACTTTGCCTTCAAATATTTGGCGTCGCTATGCTCTTTTGGTTCCATGCTCGTGCATGCCAGATGTTTGAACCTCCTTGTTCAAACGTCTGAGGAAGAAAACTCCACAATACTAACACATGCATATTCCTACACCCAAATCATTCATATGCTGTAATTCCTAGAAGCCTGTAGTCAATGATTGCGACTAGATACTAGCAGGAGTTTAGGCTCGCCACAAATTGTGTTTTTACTCTATCGGTCCAAGATAGAAGCAAGATTGCGATCCTAACTTTACATCAGCAGTCCCACTTATCGACAGTGGATTGAGCAGCTAAACAAGCATATCGGTTTATGACTTTCTCGGTTCTGATGTCGAAGCATATTCCACTGCTGGCCATTGACAGTCCTGTTCTCCATTCAAGCCCAACTTGTTTCCATGGAAATATGATCTCTTATTTAGATAAGATGGGATCAGATTCATTATTTTGATTCTTTTATACTCACTCTTTCGAAAAGGCGGCATCTTGAGAGCCATCTCTCTGCTACACCTAAACACTATCCATATCAACAACAATGAGCAATTCACACTAGAAACTATACTCAAACCAAATGCCGAATGTATTGACTAGCAATTCACAGTTTATCAAAGCATTCGCCGGATCAAATGAAAATCAATAAATAAAAAAAATTAGATCAAATTATTATAGCCACAAACAAAAAGATATGTAGCCACAATGAAGCTTGCAAGCATCACAGTGATGAGTTAGTAAACAAACTGAGAGATGATCGAAATAATCGAGATCCAGATCAAACATCGCAGGCCATTGAAAGGGCTTACCGAGGGTTGTGATCGATCTAGAAGCTTCGAGAAGGCAACGATGGGCGGTGGAAGGAAGACGCTGACGGAGAGTCGCTAGGGTTTCCAAACGAAGGAATGGCTGGAGAATTAACGGATCGGGTCAAGCTTAACCACCCAAATTAGGGTTCGGGTAGACCCGGCCCGATTGATTTCGGGTCGATTTTTGGAGACCCGAACCCTGACCCGAAAGAGAGGAGAGAGAATTCATATCAGAGTGTGTGCGCGTGCGCGCGTGAGAGAGAGAGAGAGAGAGTGTGTGTACGTCGTCGAAGCCCGCTGACGTCACCGGCGAGAATCACCGCTGGCTTTCACCCTCTCGTTGAGGGAGAAACGATATTAAATACGGATCCAGAATTACTGAGCTATTGGGTAACTGGGTTAATTGAGTTGTTGGGTATTTACTATTTGGGTTTGGTGGGTAAATAACTAATTAATAGGACTGAGCTAATTTTCAACTTAAATTTTATAAAGATGATAGACGAGAGTGTGGTTGGATTAACCCAATTAAAAATGCAGGATCGGTTCGGGTTCAGATGGCTATTCGGGTCAGGATCAGGTCGAGTTTATCGGGCTTGGATGGATATTTTTGACAAAACCTATTTTCGCCTCGTTGGGCGTTAATGGGTCTGAACCCACTAACTAATGTAAGATTGATCGATAACTGTCAAAATATTGTGTGTAATCTTTATATTAGGTTGCAAAATAAGCTATTTTTAAAAATACTTGCAAAGGTTTTTAAGATCTAACAACAAAATATCCTTCCAAACCAGCTTTTAATTGGACTGGAAGAATTATGGTAGGAATATTAATGATTTAATGCTTTCTTAATCAAACACTTTCTTGGAGATTTTGAGTTCTCTTATTTTAAATCAAATCAATGTTTTCTAGGAGAATCAAAAGCAAATAGTTAACCAATATGACTTGGTTCTGATGCGCTTATGATGGGGTCGGAATCTTTCTCAGATGTTGTTCTCCGTCGATCTTATGTCCAGCGGGGTCGAAGGGCTGTGATTTGGAAAGAGAGTGTGTGGATCTCAATGGGTTGTTGATTGATATTGATGCCGAGTTACCTGGGAAACCACTTTAGAATCCTCCAACGATCAAGTAAATACCGGAGAATATTTAGGCAGAGTAACAGCGTATTGGAATGAGTTTCAGTCACCTGAGTCGTCTGGAGGAAGGGTTTATATAGTGGTCGCATGGAGCGAGCCGATGTGAGATTCTCGTTGTCCATTTTGCCTCTGCATAACATCGGCCTTGATGGCGAGATACGCTCATCAATGGCGAGATACGCTAGCGTGGGATGCGGGACGTGGAGCAGCGGAGATCTCGTCGTGGCAAGATACACGGAGCCGTTACGAGGACGCTCGTGCTCCATGCGCTCGTGCTCCATGCTCCCGGCCAAACAAGGACGTTGAGGAATCTCGGCTATTAAGATGGCTCGAAGACGAGCTAGGAAGCTGAGGAAGCTCAGCTCTATGATAGCACAGAAACGAGCTATTGGCTGGTGGTTAGACGAAGAAAGAACGTACTCAGGAAGGCTCCTTAAAGGTCGGATGCTACCTCGTAGGCGAGACACCGAGAAATGTCCTCGTTGCATGGTACTTACCTCAGCTTTGTAGACTTTAAGTAGCTAGTTGGTGCGCGTGGGAGACAAGCCATCTGCCACGTGTCTTGATCAGGGGAATCCTCGCTGGTAAGCACCATCATTAGCCCCCCACACTCGTTCCAACCTATTTATCGGTCGAATCGAGGGTAGATTGCTTTGTTTTCTATCTTTGGCTTTTTGCAGAGGGATCTACACGGTGGATCATCCTGGAACTATGTGGCCATGTGGTGATCCTTGAACACTTTAATCTTCTGGCGTATTTTCGGATGACGTCTGCTCGGCCTTTCACCTTGAGATGATGCACACACTAACAGTAAGATGGTCTGATCATCCATCTTCTAGAATTACGCGCACGCGCGCATAACTCGGGGGGAGGGGCTTGCTTCCCTCTGTTCACCTCCTGTGTACCGTATGAAGTCTTGAGGACTCCAACCAGACAAGTGAGTGGTTCCTACTGGAAAACCACGAACGATAGGAGCTTCCGTTGAACAAGTGGAGGCGAAGCGGAACAGCGCAAGGCATTTCATCTGTTTAAGGAAACTGTCCGGCCGGTGATCCCAAACAGTAAGTGGTTGCCCAGTAGGCAAGCACCTACTTGCAGCCAATTGTACGCTTTCCTCAAGGCAACGGGACAGCTCTCAGGTATTGTTCTGATTCAGGGCTTCCATCTCTTCTTCGGTTAAGGTAACGACTTCGGGCATGGTTGGCTCCCATAGTGTGATGGGCGATGTGTACAAGGCTCGGGAATGAATTCACCACCATATGGCTGACCGGCGATTACTAGCGATTCCGGCTTCATGCAGGCGAGTTGCAGCCTGCAATCCGAACTGAGGACAGGTTTTTGGAGTTAGCTCACCCTCGCGGGATCGCGACCCTTTGTCCCGCCCATTGTAGCACGTGTGTCGCCCAGGGCATAAGGGACATGATGACTTGACGTCATCCTCACCTTCCTCCGTCTTATCACCGGCAGTCTGTTCAGGGTTCCACACTCAATGGTGGCAACTAAACACGAGGGTTGCGCTCGTTGCGGGACTTAACCCAACACCTTATGATACGAGATGACGACAGCCATGCACCACCTGTGTCCGCGTTCCCGCTCCTGTTGCTTGTCTGGTGGGCCCGGGGAAGTCCAATAACTGGACTTCCTAGCTACATGGAGCCCGGTGAGCCCTACGGTAGTTGTATCGGTCATTAAGGCGACATCGCTTCGCCAGGCCGGATCGTCGTGGCGTCGAGCCGGTCACCGATTTCGTGCTACGAGGCTGCATCCGGACGGCTGATGTGAGACGTCGCTTCAGCCGATCGGATCCATATGAAGGGAAGGCGTCCAATGGTCGGCTGTTACATGGTGCCATATGGATCGTTGGGCGCGACGTTTCATTTTGGCAGGAGAGAATCTAGGACGGAGGATGGCCTTCGCTAAGGGTATGAATAGGGGCGGTCTACCCCAGGAAACACCTTTGTCCACTTGCTCTCTTGTTGTCTTTGGATTGCTCGGTGCTCCTACTTTTAGGTCGGCTTTGCAGTTCAAAACCTCTTTCAGCTCTTTCCTCCTTTGAATCAGATCAGATGTCTTCCTCCGATCTCCTAATTAATGTAGTTAGGATAGAGTCCGGCGATGAGGCCTCGTCCTCTGAAGTTGGGTCTAATGGGTCTTCTTCGTCTTCCTTGACTTCTGATAGCCGAGGAAGCTCTTCTTCTGTCGTGTCGGGTTTGCCCCTAAGGGATGGCGATTCCCCTATTCCCCGACGCCGAGGGACCAAAAAGGCCCCTAAGGTGTGCATTGAGAACACTCGTGACCCTGCCTCGGTACTGAACAGATTGGGCGAGCTTTCCGACATACGTGCTCGCTTCCATATGCCCTCTGGCTACACGCTTCGTTTGGCTGGGGAGGGTGAACGGGCAGACCGGATACAGGGAAATGAGATCGCTCTGTACTTGGAAGCATTCCGAGTAGCGATACGTCTTCCCTTTTCGCCCGTGATTTGTGCAGTCCTTC
Source organism: Agapanthus africanus (assembly GCA_030015575.1). NCBI lineage: Eukaryota > Viridiplantae > Streptophyta > Magnoliopsida > Asparagales > Amaryllidaceae > Agapanthus > Agapanthus africanus. Next base: position 87,314,737 of record JASDDO010000028.1, on the reverse strand, counting down.
ATTATTTTCAACTTGCCCCGAGCCAGCTAGCACCGAATTCGTGGAGGATTCTCCTCGGATTCCTGGTCCGGCTCAAAATCGATCGAATCCCCTTTAACCTAGGGCTCTTCTTGGCTTTTCTCTGCTATAAGAACCATCCGGGCACCCGCAAGGACGAGCCGAGTTGGGTATATTTTTCTTTAAGAAGTACAAGGGTAGAGCAGCCGGGTCAGGGGTAGTGGTCGTACCTTCTTCCATCCATGAGTAGAAGGAGAAGTTTATCTTCGTCGGTTCTCCGAAGGGAGAGGATAGGTCGGTGCCCGCCGAATGGCAGAGGGCGGATTGCCCGAAGGCCCAGTTGTCGAATGCCCCGGAGGCAGGGATTGTGTCCCTGTGGCTCCAGCGTGTCGATACCTTGCTTTCAGATCAAGCCCTAAGCTGGGCAGGACTCAATCCTGCACGTTTCCTGGATAAGTTTGGTCATAGCAGCTCAATTTAGACTTGACATATTTTGTTGCTTTCGTTACTAACCCTTTATTGTTCCTCCTCACAGAGCCCATAGACCGGTCAAAGATTATGGCCGCCAAGGCACAAGGTAGGAAGGGCCGCAGCGCAAGCTCGTCCAAGCCAACGCCGAGAGGGATGCTTCATCAGGGGCCTTCCATAAAGACTGACGTTCCCCCGCCAGTCCTCGAGGAGCGCAAGGGAAGTGGCCAGAACAAGCCCGAGAATAGATTCCCCGGGTGAGGCCGGAGGCACCTTCTTCCACTGAGTCTCCGATCAAGAGGCTCAAGAAGGTGATTTAATGGCCGGAGTAGGCTGGGGTACACATTCAAGAGGGCGACTTCCGCCTTGAGATGCCGTTGGGGCTATGGAAAAAGCAGCGGGGGACAAAATATCTCGGGGCACTATGAAAGCCCAGGTCGCCGCAATAGCCTAGGAGGTCGTCCAGGTTAGTAAGCACTCCATAATTTCTTTCAAGTAATCTTTCCCTTGTTTAGTCCCTGACGGATACCGTTTGCTTCCTTCTGCAGGTTCTCCATCGCTGTGCCCTCCTGGCTGCAATGGAGGTCAAAGAGGTTGCCTCGGTGATAAAATGGACGAGGGAGACCTCTTTGCACGAGAAAGAAATCCTCGCTAAGATGAAGGAGGCCAAGGAAAACGTTGCCTCCCTCAAGTCGCGATTGGTCTCAGAGGAGCTGAAGGCCGCAAGGCTGACCGAGTCCAACCGGGCCCTCCAGGCCCAGGTCCGCGAAGTCAACGGGCTCTTTGAAACAATGAAGAAGCAGAGAGACTCATCCAAGAAGGATTCCCAGGCATCCAATGAAGCGACGAAAAAGGTCAAGGGGAAGGCGGAGAAGGCTATGGAGAACTATAAAATGTCCGACCAGTTCTATTTTGACTTCGCTGACTCTGCGGCTGTTGGGTGGCATAATGCCCTTGACACCATTAAGGAGATTGTGTCCGGGCTCGAAGACCAGGAGCTCCGCGCAAGGTACCACCTCCCCGAGGAAGAGCCAAAGGGTGAAGGCGCCGGACAAACGACCGGCGATGAGACCTTGGGCAAGAAAACGACTTGAAGCCACCACTCTCCCTTTTTTGTTTTCCTTTGTAAGCTTCCAGGCAATTTTGTAAAGCTGAGGAACTCATAATATCTTGTACATCAATTTTGAAATTAATGAAGTATTTTTGCTCATCTGTAATGTGTCTGATCGGAAAATTTTCGTTTTACTTTTCAAAGGGTAGATAGATCGGTGTCCCTTCTTCACCCCGGAGACGAGGTAATGTGAGTCGAGCAAACACTAGGTATACTCAGGATATACTTTTCATGTCTCTATAGCCTAGTATCCCCTTGGAAACTCTAGAAACTTTGTAAAGCTCGGTAATACTCTTCCCCCGGAGACGGGTTGATTCGAGTGGAACGAGTGTTGGATCGACCGTCGATTGTAGACGAGCTTTCCTTACTTGGGTTATGCAGGAGTCTATCTACTTAAAGTATGTGTGCTATATAGGAGACTACCGACGGCCTCCCGGGAGGACTTAGGATTCACAGGTTAAGCCGAGTAGAAATTTACTCGCTGTCAATTGGCTGGGCAGAAATCTGCCCAGCGGCCTCGTGAAAGGTCTTCAGATCCAGAGTTCGGACCGAGCAGGAATATGCTCGCTATGGATGGGTGTGCCTCAAGGACAAGTAGGAATCTACCCGCATGAGAACATAGGATTCATAGTTTAGGTCGAACAGGAATCCACTTGCTGTGAATTGGCAATAAAGGAAACTACCCAACGGCCTCATGAGAGGGATTAAGATCCGTAATTCGGGTCGAGCAGGAATATGGTCGCTTTGGATGGGTGTGCCTCAGCGGCGGGCCGGAATCTACCCGTACGAAGACTTAGGATTCACAACTTAGGCCGAACAGAAATCCGCTCGCTATGAATTGGCCAGGCAGGAAGCTACCCAGCGGTCTCGTGAGAGAGCTTCAAATCTATGAAAGCCTCGATCGCTGTGATGTAGACATTTGTGCTTCCCCGATTCTCGGGGCCATGTGGCGTCTGGCAGGTATCTTGAAATCCGCACGTATTTTCTGGCGGCGTCGGTCAATCTGCCCGGATCCGCGTGAAAGGGAGGCAACCAATGATCGGAAGCCACGCGGCGACGCCTCATCCGATGGATGCTCTGCTCCGTAATCCGTGCCTTGGCGAGAGAGAATCTCGACTGTAGGGGAATTTTTGCTGAGGCTATAAATAGAGGAGTCTCGTACTCCCCTCAGGCACTTTCACCCATTTGCTTTTAGTAGTTTTACTCTTGCTCGGCTCTTGCCCTTTTTCTCCCTCCAACCTTCGTAATCGGTCGTTTTTCGGTAGCCGACAACATGTACATAATTCGAGAAATCATCACTCATGACGACGTCTACTATTACGACCATGATGGCTCCGATGCTACATACGAGGCCATGATAGATCGGCCGCAACACCATTATGGACAGTTAGTTCCACACTGATCCTCTCTCCTGCATGTACTTGTCCACGCGATTTGGAGGTCCTCCCCTGGCCTTTTTAGGGTGTTGTCTCAACAAGCGCTGGACGAAACCGTCGATAAGATGCGCATGGTTAATGAGTTGGGCCTGATTTTGAAGAGCAAACAAAATCGCTTGATAGGTCTCCTGGGCCGATCTTTCCAACAGAAATTGATCATAACTTCATACGCGGCAGCAGGAGTTCCCGACGAGTCAAGTCCATGGACGTAGGCAAAGGGAGCGATGGGATGCTGCCAGGGATCGGCTGGCGGATCTTTGTTACGAGTACCACGACCAATGTGTTCAAGAGCCTCTTCCTCCTTTGTTGTAATTGTTAAGTGACAGAATGGTGTTTTCTTTTGTAAGCCTCCGGGCACTTTTATAAGGCTGAGGAGCCAAGAATATCTCTTGTTAATGAATTTTTCTTTCCTCAGAATGTCAGAATGGACAAAAATTTGATTTATGTTTTCCAAGTGTAGATAGACCGGTGTCCCTTGTTCACCCCAGATATGAGATAGGATGAGCGGAGCGAGACTTGGGTCGGCTACCTATAGGTACACCCACGCTCTATTTACTTGAGTAAAGTACTGGCCTGGGATACTTTCCTTACTTTCGAGCTGGGCTGAAAATAGCCTATAAGCTCGTGAGAGGGCTTCAGATCCACAGTTTAGGTCTTCAGATCTACAGTTTAGGTCGGGCAGGAAACTACTCGCTGTGAATGGGCACGACGGGCAGGATGCTGCCCTCTGGCCTTGCGTGGTGTCTTAGCTTGGAAACGAGAAAAACAGTCCGGATTGTAGAGAAGCGGGATTCTTTATTATTAAAGGGAATACAAGTTTAACAATTTAATTTAGTCTTTTCTGCATTATATGGCTGCGGAAGGTTATGTCCTAAGGAATCTTGGAGTCGGTACGCTCCTCCGGGCAATACGTCGGTCACGAGGAAAGGGTTGTCCCACTTCGGAGAGAATTTATGCAGCTTCCCTTGGTCCTCGAATTCATTGCGTCGAAGGACTAAAATTCCTGATTTGAACGCTCGGTGTTTGGCCCGAGCATTATAGTGCCAGACGGTCTGCTGCTAATATGCGGTCATCCTTATTTGTGCCCGGACTCTCTTCTCCAGCAGGATGTCCAGGTTGCTTTGAAGGGCCAAGACGTTGACTTCGTCGTCAAAGTGTTCGATCCGGTAACTGGGTAGACCAATTTCTGCAGGAACCATTGCCTCGGTGCCATAACAGAGACTTAACAAGGTTTCCCCCGTGGGTGTCTTTCGCGACGTTCGCAATGCCCAGAGTACCCAGGGCAGTTTTTCAACCCATCCGCCTTGCCTTCCTTTCAAGCAGGCTCTGATCCCCCGGATGACACCTCGGTTTGCTACCTCGGCTTGCCCATTGCACTGGGGATGAACGACAGCAGAGAACATCATCAGTATATGGTAGTCATTGCAGAACTCTCTGACTTTATCATTCTTGAAGTTTGTTCCGTGGTCGGTGATGATGCATCTCGGAATTCTAAACCGTGCAATTATGTTGTTATGCAAGAACTTCACTGTGAAGGCGGTATCTGGCTGTCTGATCGGCGTGGCTTCGACTCATTTTGTAAAGCAGTCTACGACGACGAGGATATACATATGCCCCTGTGCCTGTGGGAAGCTGGCCGATCATGTCCATTCCCCACTGGACGAATGGCCAAGAGGAGCTCGACGGCGTTAGCTCTATGGCTGGTAGCCGAGAAATACTTCCGAAGAGTTGACATGCCTTGCACCTCCGTACGAGTTTTTATGCATCGGCGTGGATCCTCGGCCAATAATAACCCTGTAGCAACGTCTTTTGGATCAGATTGCGGGCCCCTGATGTGCGCCGCCGACTCCTTCGTGTATCTCTTGGAGAATGTACTCAGCTTCATCGAAATTGACGCATCTGAGCAGAAGTTGGATATACGGATTTTTATATAAGTTGTCTTTGCTCCACATGAAGTGACGAGCTTTCATGCGGAGCCTGCGTGCTTCTGTTCGATCCTCGGGGAGCGTTCAATCTTTGAGGAATTCCACTATGGGCTTTCTTCAATCCGGGATATCTTCCTAGGTAGCGTAGACCCTGTATATTACTTCTGTATCTTCGATACTAGGTCGCGACAGGACTTTGAAGAGGATGTTGTTAGATGTAGGTGTCCTTGGAGGCAATTAGTTATAATTATGACCTATATGTATAAAACTTTCTCATTCGCAATAATAGTATGCTATTTAGTTTTTTATTTATTGGTATCTTTTATTTATAATACTTTGTTTATTATTAATTACTAATAAAGTCCGTAGAATAACACTAGACTACAGGATTGTGATGTAGATCACAATAGTGAGACCCGACTAGTCAACAAGTATATTCTTAAATGTTCCTTGTCATACGAGTATCAAGATAGGACATCGATACTCCGGAAGACTAGTGTATACTATACTTACTCATTAAAGAGTAATGACTATTCTCATAATCATCTGGTGTGGTGACATCAGAGTATCATATGTAAGTACTTATAGATGGTAAGTACACCGAACGACTCACCTTGAATTTCCAGCTGGTAATTGTAGGGTGTTTTTCGCCACCCCATTGAGATGGGAATACGCGCACGCTTGTCAGGCGTACTAAAGACTTCCCTTGCCTAGGGTAGACGGGGGTTTATTGATTGTGGAGATCCGAATCTCCGGCAACCGCGGACTAAACTGTCGTTAATGACCCCTCGCCTTTGGAGCGAGAGAACCTCCGATTGACGGGTCAAACTGGTCATACGAACTCGATGTGCAGTGTACATATATTTTGAAAGGGTTTTGGATATATCGGGGGCCCCGCAGAGTTTTACGGGGGTCCCGCTATCCGGATAGTGGGCTGGGGGTCAAGGGAGCTAACAGCCCCCTTGCGGGGTGCGGGGCAGCGCCCCGTTAGAAAAATTTTCCTAATGGAGGACGTGTTTCTAGTGTGTAGTGCATGAAAAATGAGGGGCGGGGAGCGTCTTAAAGACGCGTGCCAGGCACGTGGGCGCCTACTGATGCCAGCGGGTCATGTGTGCAGCATGCGACCGCTGGTCGCCAGCGGGTCACGTGAGCTGCACGCGATCACAGGGCGCTGAGCGCCCACGGGTCACGTGAGGCGCACGTGGGCGCTTAGCGCCCACGGGTCACGTGCCCTGCACGCGACCGCTGGACGCCCGCGGGTCACGTGCGCGACACGCGACCGCCGGAAACACCAGCGTGAAAAGGGGCTTAGCCCCTGGGTTAGGAGTTGAACTCCTAAGGGGCTTTAGAGTTGAACTCCTAACATGGATTATGTATAGATTTGGAGTTAAACTCCTAAAAAAGGGATTGATTTATGGAGTTAAACTCCAACAGATCTTGAATGGAGTTAAACTCCTAGAAATCTTTGGATCTTCTTTTGAGTCTCAGATCCTCCTGGAATGGGATTTTTGGAGATGGGTATCCTTCTTCTTCCTCTCCGTTGGCTGGATCTTGGCGGAAAAGGGGGAGGCGAGACTTAAAATCTTCCATTTTAGGGATTTGATGGAAGATCCGAGCTCGCCTTCAAGGGTTTTATGGTGAAAAACTATTTATTTTTGGAAAAGGAAGAGTTAAACTCTTGATTTGATTCAAAAAGGAGAAGAACGTTTTAAAACCTTGAGGAAGGAGAAAATGGCACAGACCCTAATTTTTGGGGAGAATGAATTATAGTTTTCTTATTTCATTATCATGTTGCCTTTTATAGGCTTACAAACTTACATATAACCCCTTGGGCTTTACAAAATGGCATTTTACTCATCCCATGCCTCATGTGCTCATTTATTTTGCACATGGGCCATGTACTTTACAAAAATTTAGCTTTATGCCCATTCATGCATAAAAAATTACATGAAAATTATTTATTACATGATTTCATTTTGGCATGGAGGTGGCCGGCCGCGGGGCTCGACTTGTGCATGGGCTCACTTGATCTGGACTTGGGCCCGTTTACTTGGGGTTGACTTTGATTTTGACTTAGTTAACCGGGGTATAATTTTTTACTCCAACAGTAAATATACATAACTGTTATATAGAAATTCATATAGTGACAACTGGTATGACTTATTCTCCAAACCTGAGATTTGCTATAGTATCTTAAATGTGCTAGAGATTACTTTAGTTACCACCCAACCATAGATCCATTGATACTGTGTATAACGGTAGTACTTGGGTATAATCGAATACATATGACGGTTGTGAGGAGTTAACATGGGATTCGTTTCTCCGGTATACGGAGAACAGTATTCTGCACTATGCGATATATCAGTAACCTAAAATCTCTGGTCAGAATACTGGAGATCAAATGATAAGTAGTTATCAGTTTGATCTCAGAGTTACGTGATAATATCAACACGATAGTTATTTGAGTTATTAGGGTTTGACAGTACTACCAAGACCTAAACCAAATAAGGAGCACAAGGAGACGAAGAGGCCGGACTGTACGGTAGTTGCCACTGATAGATATTGATTTGCTTGGATAGTATTTTTCTATTCCAATCCAGTCATCGACGGTTTACCCAGATAGTCTAAACATGTAGCTATCATCCTTATAGACTTGTGGATTTTACTGCTTACATAATTAATTCGAATTGTTCGAATTAATTATCCACTGCTGAGTAAACGTCGAGCCTCCAGAGTCACATATAAGTGAACTTCTACTTGCCAAATATAGAAGTATAAGTAAAGAAGAAATTGTATATGTTTGATATACAAAAAATTTAATTAAATAAGCATATTTGATATACTATTAAAATTTAATTAAATAACGGTAAGATCGTCAAATGTGATTTGACATACTACTCAACATAATATATGATATTAAACGAGTAAATAATACATGACCATATGTATATGTATTAATTATATTATGAATATAATAGATATATATGTGTGTATGTGTGTAATTATAAATATATAAATATATATGTTGATATATATAAATATTTATAAAATAATATTATTGTGCGTGTGATGTGTATCAAATATTATATGCATATGTATATGTGTGGGCCAACATGTATTAAGATGTAACTAATTAGTTTATTTAAGAAATTAAATTAATTAATTAATTGAGATGATTTGAATTAGATCCCTTTATATAGGCTTCTATTTTATACAAACCCTAACCCCTAATTATTCCTCTCATCCTCTAAAAAGTTTTGGCCTTCCTTCTCCTTTTCTTTTGGCCAAAATTTTCATAGTGGAAACGAATTAAAATTTTGATTTTTAATTCTCTTCTTTCTTTTATAATTCTCTCTGATTAATTAGATCAGCTGACTAATTAATTAGAGTTCATTGATCTTGAAGATTCGTGTGGAAGCAAGCAAGAAAATCATCAATGTGTAATAAAGTCGTCTTGATAGGATAAAAATCGCTAGCACAGTGAACGAAGCGCAAATCTGAATTTGCGTATAGGTATAAATTTTTCTTGAATTGATTAAGTGTTAATTAATTTCGTTAATTAAATTTGCATAATCTATAAACCCTTTTTGGTGCCAATGTAAAAATTTTAATTTTCTCTTCCGCTGCGTTTACACCAAATTTACTAACATGGTATCAGAGCAGAGGTTTATAAATTAAATCAATCAATATGTTCTTGATAATTGCATGCATAAATATTGCTATAATTAGAATTAATCAATATGTTCTAAGTGATAGAATATTATTGAATGCATACGTCAATATTTGTATCAAATTTAATATAATTAAATTTAATACATTAAATATTTTTAATGAGATTAAAAATGTCAACATTTTTATTAAAAAAATTGTTTACGTATAAAAATTTGGAATATGTAAAAAAAAGTTTTTTTTATTATTTAAAATATTCCGAATTTTTAAATAAATAAATAAAATAAAAAATCAATTTTCAAAATTTTCCAAATTTGTTGGAGTTTGTTGAAGATCTATTTTCAAATATATTTCAAGTTTGTTGGAGTTTGTTAATTTTTTGTTGGAAATTATTTAAATTTAAAATCCAAGTTTGTTGGAATTTGTTTAAAATTGTTATTAAAAGATTTGTTGTTATGTTCATATTAACATTTAGATGCATGTGTGTTAAATTATTGATATACAAGATAATTTTGTTTAGTTAATTTTAGTAAGTTTTAATTAAAAATAATTAAATAATTTTAGTTCTAAATTATAGCAACTATTTAAAGCAAATCGTTATATGTGTTATTATAAGTTATGGCTGTGATGTGATCATATGCCTGCAATGAGTTCTATTTATTTTTGTGTATGTGATATACAATGGTTAGATTAGTATATTAGAATGGATTTGGACAAACTCTCTGTGATTTGCATTGTAAATTTTATAGTAGCCTGCGAGTCACTTGGTAATAGTTTAATTAAATGAGACATGCGAGCCTCGATTTATTTACGCATTAGTTTGTAGGTTTTATGAGGGCAAAGAATTGAAGTAAGAGCTAGACGTGATTGAAGGAGTTCAATGGAGCATTCAAGCGGCTCAAAGTTTTTTCTTTTATTTTTAGTTTATATATATATATATGATGTAAATCTCTAAAATGAATTATCGTATTTCAATTCTATCGCTTGAATTAAAGCACGATAAATCACACGCGTCCAAACCATTCCAGAATAACCCCGTTTTTATGATATGCATGCTTGTAATGCCTTAGAAATTGTTATTGTGGATTTGCATGTCTGTGATGTCTCTAAAAGTTGTTTTATTCTCATTACACATTTTTCAAAAACAAGATTTTGTTAAAATGAGTTTTTCTGAAACGATAAAAAAACAGTTAAAAGAAGTTTTAATATGAAAACGATGAGATGTTTAATAATGAGATTATTAAGTATAACTAACCACTTAAAATTGAAAAACAATTTTTTAAAAAATGAATAGAAGAGTTAGTAATAACTCAACGACATGGTTTTTTCTAAAAACATTTTTCAATTTAAATAAAGTCAAAAATATTAAGAGTACTTTTCAATAATATACGTTACCCTCCACCATTTCAATCAAATAGAGTATCCGATATTTATGCTATGGTTGTTGGCGAGTTGTCACGCCATAGTGTGTGGTATTTGGATGATATTTGATTGCTAGTACATGTCTTGTAGAGTAGGTGAATCAAAATTGAGGCTTTATTGTTGGCGAGTTGCCAAGGGTTACATTATTGATCCAACTATTCAAGAAATGTATGGGCATGACTTGATTGGATTATTATGAGTTATGATTGGCTTGTTGTCAAGCTTATAATTAAATCTAGGGGTAAAACTGATAATCGAAAGTTGTAAATATGATCGACAAAAGAGTTTTGTCCACCTTTTATGGTGTATGATGATTTGTTGGCTAGTTGTCAAGGACACTGTACCATGATAATTGGATTTTGATTCTCATTTTAAACTTTTAGAAAGTTTACGTTTTTCAAATGTTGTGGTTTTCATGAAAATGCGCTAAAAATAGTGGGAGCCATCTAATAGATAAATTAATTTATTTTCTATTCTATTTTGATGTTAAGAACGTTCGCTAAAATATTTCTCTTATTCTACTCTCATATTCACTGTTGTTAATCATGACCGGTTTAAAACTGGTAACTGAAAAAGACAAACCGACGGGACAAAACTATAAAAACTGGTTACGCAAGATCAAAATCGCCCTGAGTTATGAAAAAGTTATTTACATTCTCACTTTCACACCACCTTCCCCTCTAGGTGATAATTCTAGAGATGTGGAGCGAGATATCCACGCTCAGTGGAAGCTCGATTGTGACCGGGCCCATTGTTTCACTCTGGCCTCTATGAATGATGATCTGCAGAGGCAACATAAGAAAATAGATATTCAGACTATATTCACTCGTCTCCAAGGTCTATATGGAAAACAATCTCGAATAGCTAGATTCAAAGTATCGAATGAATTTTTTGATCTGAAGATGAAGCTTGGTACACCCGTACAGAACCATGTCCTTAAAATGATTGATTTGATTAATTGACTTGAGGGTTTGGATTTTCCTTTACCTAAGGAGTTTTATGTTGATAAAATCCTTAGCTCTTTACTAAATTCCTTCTCTCCGTTCATATTGCAGTTCAATATGAACAAGCTGGAAATTGGACTTTCAGAGCTGCTCAATATGTTGGTGTAAGCTGAAACTTCTTAAAAAAGGAGAAGTCCTCTGTTATGCTTATGGGACGTTTTTCTCCTTCTACTAAGGCAAAAGCCAAAGGAAAGGAAAAGAAGAAGCCATACAAGCCTAACGGATGTATAAAGAAGGTGAAAGGTAAGAGCAAGGCAAATGAAATAAAGCCTGCACAAGGATAATGTTTTCATTGCCACTAGAAGAGAAATTGCACCAGCTATCTAAAAGAGCTAAAGAAGAAGAAGTTTTCTGAAGTTTCATCTTCAGGTTTTTGTGTTGTTGAAAATTGTTTTCAAATTACACCTACTTTATGGGTATTGGATACCGGTTCTGATTCTCACATCTCTAATTATTTACAGGGACCGAGAAGATGTAAGAAGCTAGCACGAGGAGAGATGATTCTCAGAGTTGCAAATAGAGCAAATATTGCAACAGTTGCAGTAGAGGATTATCATCTATCACTGCCGGATGGTAAGATTTTAGTTTTAAATGAATTGTTATTTTATTCCTAGTATATTATGCAACATTTTTTCTGTTGGATATAAATGCCCTCAAGGAAATTATTGTAATTAAAGGCAGACCCATACGGGAGAACAATCTTACTCGAGATAATAGTATGCTATCTGGTTTGTCTTTATCTGTCATATGAATACGTTTTATTAGTTACCACGTATCTGTAGGTGTTTTTCGTCACCCCATTGAGATGGGAATACGCGCGTGCTGGTCAGGCGTACTACAGATTCCCCCTGCCTAGGATAGACGGGGGTTTACTGATTGTGGGGATCCGAATCTCCAGCAGCCGCGGACTAAGCAGCCGTTAATTACCTCTTGCCTTTAGAGCGAGGGAACCTCCGATTGACGGGTAAAACCGGTCATGCGAGCTCGATGCGATGTGTTGGTGTGTGTTTTTTTATATAACAATTGAGACGTGCTCATTTTTTCGTTCCATTTGTAAAATAATATATATATATATATTATAAAAAAGAATAACAAAAATAAATATTTATAGATTTTTTTAAAAATATATTATTCATAATTTTTATTTATTTATTTATTTAAATAAAAAAGATTAAGAAGAGAAAAAAGGGCTCCCCCCACTCACGTGAAGGGAGGAAGGAGGCTCCCATTTAGTAGGAGGCTCCTCCTCACGTGGTGAGAGCCTTTTTCCCCCTCACGTGAGGGGAGGGGAAAGGCTCTCATTTAATGGGAGCCTCCCCCTCACATGCTGAGGGGGCGGGGCAAAATTATTATTATTATTTTTTAAAAATTTTCTTTTTCTTTTTATTATTATTTTTACATGGAGTTGAACTCCAAAAGAATATTTTAAATGGAGTTAAACTCTAAAAGAACTTTAAATGTGGAGTTAAACTCCAAAAGAATTTTTAAATGGAGTTAAACTCCAAAAGATTTTAAATGGAGGTTAACTCCAAAAAGATTTTTATTGTGGAGTTAAACTCCAAAAGAATTTTATTGTGGAGTTCGACTCCAAAATGATTTTTATTGTGGAGTTCGACTCCAAAAAGAGTTTTAAATGGAATTCAACTCCAAAATGATTTTTATTGTGGAGTTCGACTTCAAAAAGATTTTTATTGTGGAGTTAAACTCCAAAAGAATTTTAAATGTGGAGTTAAACTCCGAAAAAATTTAAATGGAGTTAAACTCCGAAAGATTTTTTTTAAATGGAGTTAAACTCCTAAAAAAGTATGGGAGCTTCCCTCTCTCAGGAGAGAGGGAGAAAAGAGGCTCCCAAAATGGGAGCCTCCCCCTCACATGAGTGGGAATAAAGGGGCTCCCAAAATGGGAGCATCCCACTCACATGAGAGGGAGCCTCCCCCTCATATGAGAGGAAGAAAGGGGCCTCCAAAATGGGAGCCTCCCACTCACATGAGAGGAAGTCCCCTCCTCACATGAGAGGAAGAGTTTAACTCTATTTATTTTAATTTTTTTTGTTGGAGTTAAACTCCAAAAAAATTTATTTGGAGTTAAACTTCCAAAACAGTTTTATTCGGAGTTAAACTCAAAAAAAAAAGGTTTTTTATTATAAAGTTAAACTCCAAAATAATTTTATTTGTGGAGTTAAACTCCAAAAGAATTTAAATGGAGTTAAACTCCGAAAGAATTTTTATTGTGGAGTTGAACTCCGAAAGAATTTTAAATGTGAAGTTAAACTCCAAAAGAATTTTAAATGGTGTTAAACTCCTAAAAATATTTAATGTGGAGTTAAACTCCTCCAAAAAATATTTTATTGTGGAGTTAAACTCCAAAATAATTTTTGTAGTGGAGTTAAACTCCAAAAGAATTTTAAATGGAGTTCAACTCAAAAAAGATTTTTATTTAGTGTGGAGTTAAACTCCACTAAATGGGGAGCCTTCCCCTCACGTGAGAAGGTGGGAAAGCTCCCACTTAGTGGGAGCTCCCCTCTCACTCACGTGAGAGGAAGCAGGAGCTCCAAAAAGTTTTTTTTTGTGTGATGGTGTTAAACTCCAAAAAAATTTATTTGGAGTTAAACTCTCAAAACAATTTTATTCGGAGTTAAACTCCAAAAAACAAAGGTTTTTATTATAGAGTTAAACTCCAAAATAATTTTATTTGTGGAGTTAAACTCCAAAAGATTTTCTCCTTTCTATTTTGAGAAGAAACCCAAAATGGGTTCTTTTGAAACTCCAAGATCTAGATCTTGGATGATAAAAAAAGAGACCATTTTTCTTCTCTTGATGGAGTCTTGGAAGTTGGGTTTATGGTAAAACTTTATTTAGTTTTAAAAAAAAGAGCTAAGCTCTTGATTCAATTGGAAAATGAAAAGGAAGAGGAAGAACTTGGGAGAGAGAAGATGGAGGCACAAACCCTAGTTTTTGGGGAGAATGAATTGTATGTTTTATTTCATTATCATGTTACCTTTTATAGGCTTACAAATTTACATATAGCCCCTTGGGCTTTACAAAATGGCATTTCGCCCATCCCATGTCTTATGTGCTCATTTCTTTTACACATGAGCCATGGGCTTTACAAAAATTTGGCTTTATGCCCATAAAGATTATATCAAAATTATTTATTACTTGATTTTTATTTTAGCATGGAGGAGGCCGGCCATGGGGCTCGACTCGGGCATGGGCCCACTTGATCTGGACTTGGGCCCGCTTGCTTGGGGTTGACTTTGACTTTGACTTGGTCAACCGGCCTGTAATTTTCGACCCCAACAAAGTGCCCCCATCAAAATGCACACCGCACATATGGGTCGTGTGCATGAAATTGATGGATCTTCTTTCACGTGGAGGCGACTTGATTTGATTCCCGCTTTTTGGGAAGCTGGCACTGCCCTTTTTACGATATGGACGGTCGATGCCCGACGTGTCTCCAAGACGGAGTGTCGGTGGTAGACGTGTCCCCGGCATGGAGTGTCTGGTTGAATTGATTCCAAGGCGGAGCATAATTCCGACGAGGAGGTCGTTGCTGCCATTTTTGCGATATGGACGGTTGGTGCTTCCCTTTTAGCGACTTGGACGGTCGGTGCTGCCCTTTTAGCGACGTGGACGGTCGGTTCTGTCCTTTTAGCGACGTGGACGATCGGTGCTTCCCTTTTAGCGACGTGGACGGTCGGTGCTGTCCTTTTTGCGACTTGGACGGTTGGTGCTGCCCTTTTAGCGATGTGGATGGTCGGTGCTTCCCTTTTAGCGACGTAGACGGTCGGTTCCTTTTTGCAACTTGGACTGTCGGTGCTGCCCTTTTAGCGACGTGGACGGTCGGTGCTTCCCTTTTAGCGATGTGGACGGTCGGTGCTGCCCTTTTAGCCACTTGGACGGTCGGTGCAGCCCTTTTAGCGACGTGGACGGTCGGTGCTGCCCTTTTAGCCACTTGGACGGTCGGTGCAGCCCTTTTAGCGACATGGACGGTCCGTGCTGCCCTTTTAGAGACGTGGACAGTCGGTGCTGCCCTTTTAGCGACTTGGACGGTCGGTGCTGCCCTTTTAGCGACGTGGACGGTCGGTGCTTGATTTGACTTGCTCCGCTTCTTGCGGTGTTAGGGATTGGATTTGAATTGCTCTGCTTTCTGCGGTGTCAGGATTCGACTTATTTCCAAGATGGAGCTTGATTCCGCCAGGGAGGTCATTGATTGTCTTGCTGATTTGGTGTAAATTGGGTTGACATCAGCATCACTACGCTGGAATATGGTACCAGTAGCGAATCATCATTTGCCGTGAGGGGATTTCTCTCGTTCCCAGTTTAACGACTTACGGGTCATCTGTTCCTAGTTCAACGACTTAAGGGTCTATTGGATTGGAAGCTTGGAATTTTGGGGTAGGGGTCGGTATCAGCATTTCTAACACTGAAGCACAGGTGCCAGGAACAATTCATCATTTTCCTTTTCCTGTTGGGGAGCGATGGCTTAGGAGACAGGTTTAGGTCCTTATCACCTAAGACTTTTTCAATTTTATGGGCCGTAAGGGTCCCATAAAAGCATTTTCTCCCTACGAGTCGTAAGGATCCCGTAAGTGTATTTTCTCCTTAGAAGTCGTGAGGACTCCCAAGTGTGTTTTTCCTTTGTGAGTCGTAAGGATCTTACGAAGGTGTTTTCTTACGAGTCGAAAGGATCTCGTAAGTTTGTTCTCCTCATGTATCGTGAGGACGCATGAGTGGGTCTTCCCAAATGGAACATAATTCCGAGGGCGGAGACCGGCTGCGTGACTGGTGATTGCGGTGATGTATGGGTATGATGAGAATTATTTGAGCTCGTGGATTGTATAAGGTAGTCAGTTTGGGGACCACCGGTAGGGCCGGAAGAATTTTGGGAAATTGTCGACGTCTGAATTGCTGCACTGGAATATGGTACCAGGAGCGACTCATCATTTGCCGTTGGGACATTCAGAATTTGGTTGGCGTCTGCATCGCTGCACTGGAATATGGTACCAGGAGCGACTCATCATTCGCCGTTGGGGATTTGAGTTTTGGATGGCGTCTGCATCGCTGCACTAGAATATGGTACCAGAAACGACTCATCATTCGCCGTTTTTTTACTACCGCGATTGCTCTATCATTTGAGATTTTCTTATTGTGAAGGTCGCGATTGTCCTATCATTTCGGCTATTTATTCGCGGTTGCCCCATCATTTCAGCTATTTATTCGCGGTTGCCCCATCATTTCGGCTTTATTTTCATCTTTATTTTTACTCGCTGATTTTTATTGCGAGTTGCCCCATCATTTCGGCCTTTTATATATATTTTATTTATTTATTTATTTTGTTTTATTTACACAATTTTGCATCCCCAGTTTAACGACTTAAAGGTCGATTGTTCCCAATTTAACGACTTAGGGGTCGTCGGTTCCCAGTTTAACAACGTGGTGGTCGGCGGTTCCCAGTTTAAAGACTTAGAGGTCTACTGTTTCCAGTTTAACGACTTAGAGGTCATCTGTTTCTAGTTTAAAGACGTGGAGGTCTACTGTTTCCAGTTTAACGACTTAGTGGTCATATGTTTCCAGTTTAAACACTTAGAGGTCTACTGTTTCCAGTTTAACGACTTAGAAGTCATCTGTTTCCAGTTTAACGACGTGGTGGTCATCTGTTTCCAGTTTAACGACGTGGTAGCTATCTGTTTCCAGTTTAACAACTTAGAGGTCATCTGACGGGGAGCTTAGAGAAGATACCCGATCGAGCAGTTGTCAGGAGCATCGTTGGATCTTGCATGAGATGCCTTATTACTTTGTCGGTGTTGATGGCCTTGCACCCAGCTGGGGCCAAGGAAAGTCGTTCAAATACCAACTTGCGTTCGAAGATGGCAATTGAAAATTGTTAACCTTGCAAGTAGAAACATGATTTCAGTACAGGCAATCGATATGTACATTGATTGAGCTCGCATGAACGTTTAACCCGAAATATGGGAGGAGAGATCGGTCCCACCGGGCGTGCCAGAATCTGTAGGGTGTTTTTCGTCACTCTATTGAGATGGGAATACGCGTGCGCTGGTCAGGCGTACAACAGATTCCCCCTGCCTAGGATAGACTGGGTTTATTAATTGTGGGGATCCGAATCTCCGGCAGCTGCGGACTAAGCTGCCGTTAATTACCCATTGCCTTTAGAGCGAGCAAACCTCCGATTGACGGGTAAAACCGGTCATGCGAGCTCGATGCGATGTGTGTGTGTTTTTTATATAACAATTGAGACGTGCTCATTTTTTTCATTCCATTTGTAAAAAAAGATATATATATATATATATATATATTATAAAAAAGAATAACAAAATTAAATATTTAGAGATTTTTTTTAAAAAATATATTATTCATAATTTTTATTTATTTATTTATTTAAATAAAAAAGATTAAGAAGAAAAAAAGAAAGGAAAAAAGGGCCCCCCAACTCACATGAGGGGAGAAAGGAGGCTCCCATTTAGTGGGAGCCTCCCCCTCACGTGGGGAGGGGAAGGCTCACACAAAATGGGAGCCCTCCCCACGTGAGGGGGAAAAAGGCTCTCACTAAATGGGGCCTCCCCCTCACGTGATGGAGGAGAAAGGCTCCCATTTAATGGGAGTCTCTCCCTCACTGTCACGCCCCGCTTCCCGGTGTACGGCGAAAGGGACGAGACGAGACCGCTACGTATATACTCAGAAGTAAATACGCTAAGCGTAACTAAGCAATATAAAAGGAATATACACAAGAGACAAATGTAATGAACAACTTTATTTATTAATATTCTTTTGTACAGTGCATGGAAAGGTAAATATATCTGAATGAAAACAATGGCATAACAGAAATGAAAGGTACTGAAATGAAATGTGTACAATGAATCTAAAGCTCTGGGTCGTAGGCTAGCTGATCCAAGTCATCGCTGGTAGGCTCGATCTCCTGATGGTCCGAATCACCTGACAACGTTCCAAAGAAGAAAGAGAAGGAATGTCGTCAGCGAACAATCGCTCGGTAAGTCCCAAAGATCAGGGAGAAGTAAAATAGACAGAGAGAGAATGTAGCTTTTAAAGTTATATTATATTGTTAATGCTGTTGTTTATAGCTTGGTACAGAAGGATACCAGTGTATACGAGAGGAGTCTCTATATGCCAGAGACTAAAGGCAAATGGAGTACAAGGAACCGTTTATGCCACGGTACAACAGCAAATGGATTCAGGTTAGGTGTCTTGAATATTACAGTCTCGTGCCACTTCTAACACCTTTCGTACCAATTTACCCCTTAACCTCGCGATGTCTTGATTATATTGTTTGTATTGTATTGTAAATTGTATTGTCTTGTATAGATGGATGACTTGTCGAACCATGATATCAGTAAATGGATATAACTGGAGAATCATGTAAATGAAAGTATATCCATGGTTCGGTTCAGTCAATACAGATTGAATAGATTGAATATATGTATTCATAGATTCATATTGAATTGTAGTTTGTACTTGAATCATATTCAAGTCAAATTATTTATAATGAGACTCAGTCTGAGTCAGAACAATTAGAAAAGAAATTTAAGTCCTGAATTAGATTTTGATGTTATCGGTAACCGCTGCACATGGGCGGCAGGATTTGTCTTTTTCAAATACGATTACCGTGTTGATAACACCATTTGTTAAGTTGTCTACCTTAAATAGGCAAGCACCCATATCTCCGGCTCTCAGAGGCTCAAGAGACTGGTCCCGCTTAAACCTATATTTACTAGGGTCATTAGGGTAATTTATAGAACTTGAGGGGGTTTTATGTAAAAATAATTTTTGTATACTTTTCAAAATACACCCCAAGTATTTAATTATCGTCTTTAGAGTTTTCATAGATATAGATTTTATATATGTGACATTTCTAGTGAATAAAACCTAATTTCCTAATATATGGTATTTATCTGTAATATCGAACTTGTATGGAATTGCATGGTATTTTCATGTAAAGTGATTCTTTTGATTTAGAAAAGTTGGAATATTTATATTATATCAAAAATAGATATTTTGATGATACATATATATATATATATATTTATAAAAATAATTTAATTTATTATTTTTCTAGAAACCTCATTTTCTTAAGATGTTTGTATTTTTAAATCTTTCGAGACCGAATGCTCCTTGCGGAGGTCTGCATCTCGCACTACTAAACCCGAGGATGTGCGATAATCTGCACCATCCCGAACGGGTTCCCCAAAATGGGTTGTAGTGGCGCATTACAAAGATTTATTTAAAATACATAATCTTATAGAAAAAGGTTTTTTATAAGATAAAGGTATTTAAGTGTAATTTCGTATTCCCGTAATCTATATTCCCGAAGGGCATCGTGCTATGTTGCATATGAGTGTTGTGAGGAGGTAGGTCATTATCTCGTGATCTATTTAAAGGTATAGCAAGAAATGTGATGTTTTAATGTCAAAACTAAACTATATGGTATTTTACTGAGAAAGTACGATAAAAATTACAATATGAAATGTTTTGCTATGAAACTTGTTCATGATGTTTTGTTAATATTTAATTATCAAGATGTGAGGGTTTGGTATGTTTGTATTTAAGAAATGATAGAGTTTTTAAGAAGAACCGAATCGGAAGTCGGATTAACTCCGCTTCCGTCGGGTTTTAGAAATACGAGTTTTTATATTAGAAAAGAGAAGAGAGAGGAGGGACTTACATGTTTAAAGGTTAGAGATGAAGAAGAGGAGGAAATAGGAGTTGCCGATGCGTCTTTTCGCCGCCGGGAGCTCCTAGAGTTGTCGTCGGAAATTCGCCGGAGCTTCGCCCTTCGCTAAC
This sequence comes from Agapanthus africanus, assembly GCA_030015575.1. NCBI lineage: Eukaryota > Viridiplantae > Streptophyta > Magnoliopsida > Asparagales > Amaryllidaceae > Agapanthus > Agapanthus africanus. Next base: position 87,294,889 of record JASDDO010000028.1, on the reverse strand, counting down.
TCCACTTGTACACAAAATTTCTAGAGAGTTTTCTTGAGAGTTTGGACAGAATTTGTGAGTGAGAGGTGTGTGTTTAGGGGTGGTATTTATAGAAAAAGATTAGGGTTAGGATTTGATAGGAAAATGAATTAAAATAAATTGCATTAAAAATTTTTAATTAGATTTTAATTGTCTTAGTTAAATTGCAGGTTAAATAAACATGTCAGGAGTTATAAAGAGGCCAATAGACACAGGGTAACAAAAGGCAACTCGGCGATTCGACTAGGTCGGACCGGCACCGCCGGCCGATTCGGCTGCGCCGCCGGCTCGAGTCGGGCCGAGGCCCGTCGCCAAATGTCCGTCATCGTTTGGTTTACTCCTTGGGCCAGTTTGTTTTATATGTGATTTTGTTTTTTTACGAGTTATGCACGTGTAGGCTCTTGGGCTTCTAAAAATTTAAAAGAAAACAAATTAAAAAATAATGTAGCTGATGGGATTTGAACTCTGGTGCTTTGGTTCAGCAGTGCAAGGTCTTACCAGTGAGCTACAAGCTCCTTCTTGCTATTAAAAAGCAAAACAAATACTTATAGTACTCACAGGAAATGCAAATATCTTAAGTATACATTAGCTTTAAATCGATTTATGTACACAAGAAATGGAGTTGTTACAGTCTACCCTCCTTACAAAAATTTCATTCTCGAAATTTACAATTTTATTTTAAGAACTAGTTTACAAATAAGTGAGGATATCTTGCACGCATTTCATCTTCCCTTTCCCATGTCGATTCTCCTGGAGTGTCTTTTCTCCACATCACTCGAACCAAGTTGACTTCCTTGTTCCGAAGTGACTTCACTTTCCTGTCCAGGATCTCTACAGGTTGTTGCTCACAAGATAAGTCAGACTGTAAAGTGAGCTCGGAATGATTAAGAACATTGCTGGGGTCACTTATATACCTTCTGAGTTGGGATATATGGAACACATTGTGCACTCCTTCCAATGAGGGTGGAAGTGCCAAGCGGTATGCCACTTCACCGACTCGTTCGAGTATGTCGAACGGTCCAATATATCTCGGACTTAGCTTACCCCGTCTTCCAAATCGAATCACTCCACGGTTCGGAGATATCTTTAAGAATACGTGATCTCCCGGCTGAAACTCCAAGTGACGTCGTTTTGCATCAGCCCAGTGCTTCTGTCGATCTTGGGCTATGCGCATTCTTTCTCTGATAGTACGAACCACACCACGAGTTGCTACTATCATCTTAGGTCCAAGGACTTCTCTATCTCTGATGTCGTCCCAACTTAATGGCGATCGACACTTCCTCCCATAAAGCGCCGCAAAAGGTGCCATTTCTATGCTTGCTTGGTAGCTGTTGTTGTACGAAAACTCCACAAGATGTAGGTGATCTTCCCACGATCCTTTGAAGTCCAACATACACGCTCTGAGCATATCCTCCAAGATCTGAATAGTTTTCTCAGACTGACCATCTGTTTGTGGATGATAAGCTGTGCTGAAGTTCAGATTTGTTCCCAAGATTTCTTGCAGACTCTGCCAAAATTGCAATCGGAACCTGGTGTCACGATCGGAGACAATGCAGACCGATACTCCATGAAGTCGCACAATTTCCTGTATGAGTTCATGGGTATCATAGACAGTACATATTTGAAGAATTTAAATCTTTACTTAGATTCTTACATCCATGTACTTCTTTGCTAGTGTCTCAGTAGATTGGCCAACTTGAAATGGGATGAAGTGAGCCGACTTTGTGAGTCGATCCACAATAACCCATACCGCATCGTTACCCTTTGTGCTGCGAGGGAGTGCAGTCACAAAATCTATTGTGATGTGTTGCCACTTCCATTCTGGGATCGGTAACGGTTGAAGTAATCCAGCTGTCCTATGATATTCAGTCTTTACTTGCTGACACACCAAGCATTTAGTGACGCTTCTGGCTACTTCACGTTTCATTCCATGCCACCAGTAATTTTGACGTAGATCTTTGTACATCTTTGTACCTCCAAGGTGTACTAAGTAGGGAGAGCTGTGAGCTTCTTTCATTAACTCTTCCCGAACAGAACCTTTTGGTACACACAATCTGCTGCCGTACCTCAAAGATCCGTCTTCATGGATGATGAAGTCTGTTCTGAGTCCATTCTCTACTTGTTCTCTGATTTTTTGCAACTTAGCATCACTTGCTTGAGCTGCTTTGATCTGATTGACAATGGTAGATTGAACTTGTAAATTCATCAAACTTGAAGCGTTACCTGGCATGACTACTTCAATCTCTATCTGATGCAAGTCCTGTTGAAGCTTCCACTGAGCGGTGAGATTCATCGATAATGGTTGGTGACTAAGGGCATCAGGTACCACATTCACCTTTCCTGGGTGATATTGCAGGTTGATGTCAAAGTCCGCCATGAGTTCTAACCATCGTCTCTGCCGCATATTAAGCTCCTTCTGAGTAAACACATATTTCAGACTCTTGTGATCTGTGTATATGTTCACTCGCTCACCAATAAGATAATGGCGCCAAATCTTAAGAGCAAAGATAACTACTGCTAATTCCAAATCATGCGTCAGATAATTGCGCTCATGAATCTTCAGCTGTCCTGAAGCATAAGCCACAACCTTGCCGTGCTGATGTAGAACACATCCTAATCCCTTACCGGATGCATCACAATGCACTTCGAAACCTCCAGATTGATCCGGTATAACGAGAATAGGTGTTGATGTCAACCTTGACTTGAGTTCTACGAAAGCTTATTCGCATGCTTCTGACCACACAAAGTCTTCATCTTTACGTGTGAGTTTGGTCAGGAGTGTTGCTATCTTCGAAAAGCCTTCAATGAACTTTCTGTAATATCTAGCTAGACCCAAGAAACTCCGAATGTTCTTCACTGACTTTGGTGTCGGCCATTCGCTTACTGCTGAAACTTTCGCTGAATCCACAGAGATTCCTTTGCCTGATACGATATGTCCAAGAAAACCAACTTGATCTAGCCAAAACTCGCACTTGCTGTACTTGGCATATAATTGATGTTGTCGTAGAGTTTCCAGGACAATTCGTAGGTGTTTGGCATATTCTTTCCGACTCTTAGAATACACCAGGATGTCGTTGATGAAGATGACAACAAACCTGTATAAGTACTCCCGGAAAACTTGATTCATCAGGTTCATGAATATTGCTGGTGCGTTGGTCACTCCAAATGGTATCACTAGAAATTCGTAATGACCATAGCGAGTTCTGAAAGCCGTTTTATGAATATCAGCTTTCTTGACCTTCACCTGATGATAATCTGAACGAAGATCTAATTTGGAGAAAACACAAGATCCACTTAGCGGATCGAATAAATCGTCGATACGCGGTAGCGGATACTTGTTCTTTATCATTACTTCATTCAAGGCTCTATAATCGTTGCACATTCTGTATGAACCTTACTTTTTCTTCATAAGAAATACTGGCGATCCCCAACTTGAAGTGCTGGGACGAATCCATCCTTTCGCCAATAATTCGCCCAACTGAGTTCGGACTTCTTTCAAACCTTCCGGACTTAATCGATAAGGTGCTTTGATCACCGGTTATGCTCCTGGTACTAAATCAATACTGAATTCAAGAGCTCGATCGGGAGGCAAACCCGATATATCGTCAGGAAATACATCGTCGAACTCTCGAACCACTTCTGGCTTTGATCATTCCTCTGCTTGAGTTGCTGCAATCACTGCCTTCTTCGACTTCGCCTTGTAAGTACTTGGCTCCAGGGTATGATCTCCACTTTTGAAATAAAAGACCGGATGGTCTGGAATCTCGAATACTACCCTCCTTTGACGACAGTCGATGGTAGTATAGAAGGTTCCGAGCCAATCCATACCTAGAATCACATCGAAGTTCGGTATGTCCAGCACTTTGAAGTCAGTGTTCAGTTGATAAAACTGCACATTTGTTATTACATTTTTTCCTACCATTTTCATATTAAAAAGGACTTTATTATAATATATCATACATATGAGGGTTTATGAGTAAAAATACTATTTTACCATGTGTTGATATGTTATAATTAGTATTTGGTAGGAAAATGTATATAATATTATCGACCTAATTCTAGTAGAACTAAGTCTACTAAATATTATCTAAGTTGTTGTGCAGAATTTTCAGGTCTTAAATCAAGGAAATCAAGTTGTTAAAGCTAACCTGCCTAATTAAGAAATCAAAATGAAGGAATCAATTCTGGCAGAAGAAAAGAAAAGATTTCCAAATTCTGAAGGTGCCAAGGATCGCCAAATGTCACAAGTAGCCATCCACAGAAAATTGATGGACGATTGTGATCATCAAGCCGCGGATCCGCGGCCCAAGCTCCTTGATGCCGCGGATCCGCCGTGGTTAAGAAGAGATGGAGGCTGAGGATTTTTGGGGAAAATCTTTTCTACTTTTTCCCTAATTTAGAAGCTTGGGATCTGGCTTTGGCACTATAAAAAGAGACCGAGAGCCTCTTGAAAAATTCATAGAAGCCGACGCGATCACGAAGCCCCAGACGCTCACGCATCCAGGCTGATCATCAACTGTTCGTCTACCTCCTTAGGAAATATCGAGAAGCAATTCAAGTTTTTGTAATCATTTTCTACGGAATAAAGTGTAGATTGTTCAAGTTGATTAATAAAGATAGTTATTTTATTTAATTCTTTTGCATTTTACATTATATTTTCCCTCTCTGTCTTTCCATCTTCTTTTCCCAACATGTGCGAGTAATTCTCCGCTTGTTAGGGTTCGTAGGATTATGGTAGGCTAATGGACGATAAAAATCCCTAAACCCTTTTTAAGTCCTATAAAGTTTATGAACTTTATCAAAAGAATTATTAACATCCTAATCGGGCGCGCTAACAATTCTTTGCTAGTTCCGACCGCGATTAGAGTTTAGATTAATGATTGTTTTGGTAAGGGCTAGATATGAAAGGAGTTCCGTGTCGATATAAGGGTTAAGAGTGGGATTCCTTTTCCCTCCAGAAACCCTAATCTACACGCATCACCGTCGTTCTAGTTTTAAATCTATTAAAAGATAAAAAGGATAACTTTTAATTAATCGTTCATAACTACTAAATCCTAACGAACCCTACAAGCCCTCTTATTATATTAACTACATCTTTAAAATAATCTAGATCTATATTTTTGCATTCTTGCTTAACGTAGATCTAGAAACTTTTCACAAAATTCTTTATTCCTCCTCTCTTTTTCAACACATCTAAAGTAAGAGTAAAATATTCAACGTTTCCCAGAGGACGACCCGTACTTACCTCGGTCTAGCTACTCGCGACACCGTTCTGATTGCGGTTACTTTAACCACAAACATACACTTTTTCGTATCAATCAAATGGCACCGTTGCCGGGAATACGTGCGTAATTTTTTATTCTTACTATTTGTGTTGAATTCTTATACGATCTGTATCATAAATAAAACAAAACTGCAAATTGTATATTTAACGATTATTGTGTGAATTTTGCGAGAGAATCTGGAGTCACAGACTTGAGGAAACAGGAGACAGATACATTCATTGAGATCTAAAGAAGTAGAGAAGGCCACAGAAAAAAATTCATCAATTGATCTCTCCCTCTTGCGGCGGAACCGCGGCCGTAAGTGCACATCGGCGGCGGAAGCGCGGCGGGCTAGGAGATCTAGGGCTTCAGTTTTCTCTGGTAAGATTCTAACCTCCTTCTCTTTTTTCTGAAATCCAATAAAATATCTTTTCTGCAGAATTCTTTGCAAAATAGCACCGCTCAAATTTTTTTTTGCAAAGTTTTGTTATTGGTTTGTTATTTCATATTTTAATACGGATTTTTAAGGGGTAAGACCAAATCCAGATTAGGTGGGGATTTCATCACCCTTCTTAAGCCCCGCAAATCACAAACCGAGCATCTGCATCAACCCTACATTAATTTAAAAAATATCTAGACCAGACTCTAAGGACTGTCGCGCTCAATAAGGACAGAGGAAGGTCGAGGGTAATCTATCGCTTATCCGCATTACTTTTGTGGTGACTAGGCAAGTGTGTCCAAGGCGAGTGGTTACTTAATTAGGACCACCACTTTTGTAGTGGGGAGCCTCCCACTCACTTGGCACTTACCTGGCTACACGGGTAGTAAAGAGGCGGTAGAGGATTGATCCTTCGGCTTGTCCTTTGGAAGTCTAGGAGCGGTCTAGAGACTGGACCTTGGTAACCATAGTTTTAGGGTTGTTTGTGGATTTTTGTGTGATTTTTCTAAATCCGTCATTTTTCAAAACAAACCAATTATTTTCTCCCCTTTTTACCCCTTCCCCCTTCTTCTCTTCTTATAATGGGTGACCTAAACAGAATAACACTTGCCGAGCTTTGCTGTCGACAACCAGATATCTCTTGTTTTCGTAATCCCTTCGGTATACCGTCCGGCTCTTCCATGTCCTTAAGAGATCATATAGAACAAGCAGGAAGAAACAATTGGCCACCTCAGTCTAGGTCTTATCAACCGTATCCTAATCCTACACCTGTTTCAGTTCATACCCAGAGTGAGGAAGCCCCTAGACGAATGTCCATTGCTGAGCATATAGCTAGGGCTAGAGGCCAAAGTTTCACCCCGGACCAATATCAACCATCACCACCACTGTCCAGAGAAGAGTTTGATAGGCGGTTTGTGGCATATAAGATGTCTATTGAAAATAGCCAACCAACCAACCCATATCAATATTCTTCTTATCATAATATTGATCCTACTCCTACCCAAGTCCGCAACCATTCTATTCCTATCAATCCAATCCGACTTTTCCACCTTCTCTAGACAGTCCTTCTAATTAGTCATTTGGGAGTTTTAATCGTCCACAAGAATTTCAATCTTATCCTGAAACCCCTTATCGACCCAAGTCTAGTCTTGAGCAGACATTAGAAAATTTTTTGGAAATGTCGAACCAAATTAGGAAGGAAACAACAGAGTGGATGCAAGCAAAGAATTTCAAACCAGCCCAAAATTTTTCAGTATATGATTCGGGCTTAGGACAAAATGAGAATTTGGGCAGTGAGACAGAACTGTACACCCTTCCTAATCAAACCTCCCCATTCCAAACTGAAATCCACAACTCCAGTTTCATAGATTCATCAAGTACACCAAATAGAATGTCTGATAAGTTGTGTGACTTTGTAGTGTTTGATTTACCCGACTATGAAGAGTCCATTTCAAGTGAAACCATACCAAACCCTTGTGATCTCTACACCTCCACTCTTAAACCAAAACTGATTGAAAACCATACTTTTGATGAGGTGTTTGAGAATTCTAACCTTCACTTGAATGAGGTGATTGACGTTAGGGATATATTGATTGATGAACCCGAAATTTTGGATGATTTTGTCCCACCAATTCATCAGATCCTTTCACTTCCTTGTGGTCATCATCTTGAGCCTTTAATTCTTCCCGAACCCCAAATACGTCTTGAAGTTGACGATAAAGGTATACCCGAAGAAATACAGCATCCATCTTCCACATCTGGTACAGCAACACTCGACACACCAATTTGTTTACCCATTTCACCTTCTACTTTCTCCGGTTCTTCTTCTGTTCCTATAGTTTCAGTGAGTTTTGATGAATCACAATCCGTTAATTCAAGTTCAATAATACCAGAAATTCAACTTGATTTCGATATTTTTGAAAATGAGGTAGCTGAGTTTTTCGAGTCCTCTATCTCAATGATTTTTGATGAATCAAGTAGGATAAATTCTGACACAAAACTCTTTGACAGCAAAATGTTCAATCACACCATTGATAAAAGTTTTGAAGAACTTTTTGCTGACGAACTTGAATTTTTAAACAATACGGATTTTGTGATTGATCAATCTCCACCTATAGAGGTTGAACCGCCACCATTCCTTCTTCTTAATCATTCACATTCATCCTCATTCTTTCTTTTCTTTAATTTAAAATTCAAACCCTTTCCAGACCATCTCTTATCCTTTCCCCATTTTTTCTTGACTCGATACAACACATTCTTCCACCGACCTATACGCTATACTGATAAAATCTTTGAATGGTTGGTGTTAACTTTTGGTCTTTGTAAATTCTTACTTTGACCAAATAACTCACCCCCTCTTAAAATGCTTTATATTGTCTAACTTATGTTTAAGGGGGGGTATATTTTTTGCTCTTAAACATAACTTTTATCCTCAAATTTGTGAGCCAAATATAAGTTTGGGGGAGCAGTTTCACTTTCATATATTCTTGCCCCCATTAATAATTTCCTCCCAAGTCTACAGGTTTTTGAGCTTAACGATGACATCAGTGAGGACACTGCTGTAAACAGGTTTGGGAGAGGTTTGTGCTTATTTACACATCAATTTGCATCATACTTTGCATAAGCACAACATTTTTCATAAATTTTATAAAAAAAAAATTCTTTTATAACAAAAGAGTAGAAAGTGAAAAATTACATCCAAAAGATAGGAATAGTTTAAGAAAACCAAGAAAATTAGAAGTTTTCTTAAACGAACTAGTAATAAGTAGTTATGAGCTGTTGTCCCAAGGGTTAGTGAGATGAAGGAAGTCACTAATCTGAGGATAAAAATAAGTCTGAAAAATAGTTTCTATTCTGGAAGTCAAACATTTGAATGTTGATACCCTACTATTTGCACTTACACACGTCTTGAAACTCGGGATAGTAGAGGATACCTTGAAATGCTCTTGTCTAAAAGCCAAAAGTATGAAGGAAATAAAAAAAAAATGAAGAAAATATAAAAATGGTGAAAAGAAAAATGAACACTGGTTTTGTTATTGCCAAGGCAGCAATAAAAAAAATATAGCGATGGTGCCTCTTCACCTAGTGCCCTAAGGCCAACTGTTCTGGGAGTCACTGCTAAGCCTTAGGTGGTGCAAGACGAGGAAAATATTATCACCTAATCAGCAAGCACATGAGTAATCGGTCGGTTAGTACCTCAAGAAGTATTAACGGTCGCATGAAAATGTGTGAGCAAATCTAAATATTCATCAAAGTAAAAAGTACTAAGGTAGATGGACAAGAGTATGATAGCTTGAATTGAATTCTCTGAGTGTAGGGATGTTCTATTCATACACGTAGGGGTATATGATCGATGTTTGGACGAAAGGTAGGAATGAAGAATAAAGACGATGTTTTATTGAGGGATGATGTGATTTCTAATATCTTTTCATGACTATTAAGATAGGGCTCATGACAACTGAAAAGCTAGTATAGTTGGAAACTCTTATTTTCAAAGTCTTTCTTTTATGGTTCTTATCTTTATATGTAAATTTCACCATCTCTCTTTTGTTATTGGATTTTATGGGTGTAATCCGCTGAAAACCCTCAGGAGACAACACTCCTCCTAGTAGGGACACCTAGAGGTTTAACGGCTTGTTGCACGTGCTCAGTGCAATCGTGTCTGCCTACGAAAGTGTGCTTAGTTTTCTCCTTTCTTTTTCTCCTCTTGAATAAACTAGTTTTCTCGGGACGATCAAAGATAAGTTTGGGGGTATTTGTTCAGTTGATAAAACTGCACATTTGTTATTACATTTTTTCCTACCATTTTCATATTAAAAGGGACTTTATTATAATATATCATACATATGAGGGTTTATGTGTAAAAATACTATTTTCCATGTGTTGATATATTATAATTAGTATTTGGTAGGAAAATGTATATAATATTATTGACCTAATCCTAGTAGAACTAAGTCTACTAAATATTATTTAAGTTGTTGTGCAGAATTTTCAGGTCTTAAATCAAGGAAATCAAGTTGTTAAAGCTAACCTGCCTAATTAAGAAATCAAAATGAAGGAATCAATTCTGGCAGAAGAAAAGAAAAGATTTCCAAATTCTGAAGGTGCCAAGGATCGCCAAATGTCACAAGTAGCCATCCACAGAAAATTGATGGACGATTGTGATCATCAAGCCGCGGATCCGCGGCCCAAGCTCCTTGATGCCGCGGATCTGCCGCGGTTAAGAAGAGATGGAGGCTGAGGATTTTTGGGGAAAATCTTTTCTACTTTTTCCCTAATTTAGAAGCTTGGGATCTGGCTTTGGCACTATAAAAAGAGACCGAGAGCCTCTTGAAAAATTCATAAAAGCCGATGCGATCACGAAGCCCCAGACGCTCACGCATCCAGGCTGATCATCAACTCTTCGTCTACCTCCTTAAGAAAGATCGAGAAGCAATTCAAGTTTTTGTAATCATTTTCTACGGAATAAAGTGTAGATTGTTCAAGTTGATTAATAAAGGTAGTTATTTTATTTAATTCTTTTGCATTTTACATTATGTTTTCCCTCTCTGTCTTTCCATCTTCTTTTCCCAACATGCACGAGTAATTCTCCACTTGTTAGGGTTCGTAGGATTATGGTAGGCTAATGGACGATAAAAATCCTTAAACCTTTTTTAAGTCCTATAAAATTTATAAACTTTATCAAAAGAATTATTAACATCCTAATCGGGCGCGCTAACAATTCTTTGCTAGTTCCGACCGCGATTAGAGTTTAGATTAATGATTGTTTTGGTAAGGGCTAGATATGAAAGGAGTTCCGTGTCGATATAAGGGTTAAGAGTGGGATTCCTTTTCCCTCCAGAAATCCTAATCTACACGCACCACCGTCGTTCTAGTTTTAAATCTATTAAAGGATAAAAAGGATAACTTTTAATTAATCGTTCATAACTACTAAATCCTAACGAACCCTACAAGCCCTCTTATTATATTAACTATATCTTTAAAATAATCTAGATCTATATTTTTGCATTCTTGCTTAACGTAGATCTAGAAACTTTTCACAAAATTCTTTATTTCTCCTCTCTTTTTCAACACATCTAAAGTAAGAGTAAAAGATTCAACATTTCCCAGAGGACGACCCGTACTCACCTCGGTCTAGCTACTCGCGACACCGTTCTGATTGCGGTTACTTTAACTACAAACATACACTTTTTCGTATCAATCAGTCAGCATAGAATTATCTGCTGCAGATGACTACTGGATACAAGCTGCATCCCATTGTTGCCATTAGAACGCCATTTCCTGAACTGACATTCCAGCTGGATACAAGCGGTGTAACTGGAATCGCATGAGTTCGGATGAACCGTTGCGACATAAAGCAGTGAGATGCTCCAGTATCGAAGAGTGCTGGTGCAGGAAGTGAGGCTACTAATATTGTATCTAAGGTATGTGGGATATGTTTTAAGTATAGGAAAAATACGTGGATAGGTATTAAGACTGAAAGAAAAGGTTGAGAAGAAAAGGTTACCAGTGATGACTTGGCCAGTGGCCTCTGCTTCTTCCACGGTCATCGTGAAAGCCTGTCGCCGTGGTACATTCCTCCTGGCAGGAGGAGCATTCCTCGGAAAGTTCCTTTGAGCTTGATGGAACTGACGAGGAGGAGGTGCAGTCGGTGGTCCTCTAGGTGGTGGAGTAGGTAGTGCAAGTCTCGGAGCAGGTGCTTGGATGGCTGGGCGTTGCGGGTAAGTGATTGCTGGCCTTGGTGTAGCATATGAGTTTTGTCTATGAAGACAAGACACAATATCATGAGTAGCTGAGCCGCAGACTAAGCAAAGGCGGTTTGTAAGCAGGCAGTTTTTCATCAGATGCCCATCTCTCTTGCAGTGGTTACAAAAGCCTGGGCTAGGCCTGTTGTTCGGTACTCCCGGTCTCCTTGGCACAAAAGGTGGCCTTGATGAGGCTCCTCTTGCCATCTGATTGGCAGGGCGCTTAACTCCAGCAGATTGAGATCTGCCCCTCATCTTTACCACTGCCTCATAACGGCGGGAAGCTTTCAGAGCCGATTCATGAGTCAGAAAATCTCCTGTGGCTAGGGCAGCCTGGATCTCCAAATCTAAACCTTGTTGAAATCGACGGCTCTGATCTCATCCGTCGGTATCAGGTGTGCCGCAAATCTGTTAAAGTATTGTGTTAGCTGTGTAGTATGTGATATATTGAAGAATCGAATTATTGAGGTATATCTTACCGACTGAGCATGGTGAACTCAGTGTCATATTCATCTACTGACTTAGTCCATATTGAACCTTGTTGCAGATGGATGAACTGCTGTTCCATGTCGATCCTGGTAGTCTCAGGGAAGTACTTTGCGTCGAACATGTCGCGGAAAGGCTTCCATTCGATGGGTTGATCAAGACGGCTTTCTTCCGCCTTCCACCAGACTCGTGCATTGTCCGTGAGTCGCAGTTTCGCAACATGGACCCAAGCTATCTTTGGCACTTGTGCCACTGCCAGATCATCTTCGATGCTCTAAGCCCATTCCTCAGCTTCCAGTGGGCTCTCTTTTCCTGTAAACTGTTTGGGGGTGCAAAGCCCTGAATTGTTTCACCCCAGGTGCTTCTTCCTCGGGACGGTTCATTAAAAGAGTAGTCTGATGTTGTTGTCCTTGTAGGAGGCTGCGGATTGCCTCAAGTAGAACCGTCTGCTCGTTGATCGGAGCAGAGACGGTAGGTGTGATTGGTAGTGGTGGTGGAGTGTTGTTGAAGTTGGTGCTGGTGTTGTTTGGGAAATCCATAACCTTGAAAGAAAATTTTGGGTTAGGACAGATTCAAAGTATATGAAATGATAAGATTCAAGGAGTATGAATTGTAAAGAATGCTTTCAGTTGTTGGTTCTTATGTTATATTGCTTAGGTTGTCCATGCAGAGCTGAACTGCATGGTAGAGTTCCATACAGCTCTGACCTGCATAGGCCACCAACAAAACCTGTCACGCCCCGCTTCCCGGTGTACGGCGAAGAGGACGGGACGATGCCACTACGTATATACTCAGAAGTAAATACGCTAAGCGTAACTAAGCAATATAAAAGGAATATACACAAGAGACAAATGTAATGAACAACAACTTTATTTATTAACATTATTTTGTACAATGCATGGAAAAGTAAATACATCTGAATGAAAACAATGCCTAAATAATAGCATAACAGAAATGAAAGGTACTGAAATGAAATGTGTACAATGAATCTAAAGCTCTGGGTCGTAGGCTAGCTAATCCAAGTTCTCGCTGGTAGGCTCGATCTACTGATGGTCCGAATCACCTGACAACATTCCAAAGAAGAAAGAGAAGGAATGTCGTCAGCGAACAATCGCTTGGTAAGTCCCAAAGATCAGGGAGAAGTAGAATAGACAGAGAGAGAATGTAGCTTTTAAAGTTATATTATATTGTTAACGCTGTTGTTTGTAGCTTGGTACAGAAGGATGCCAGTGTATACGAGAGAAGTTTCTATATGCCAGAGACTAAAGGCAAATGGAGTACAAGGAACCGTTTATGCCACGGTACAACAGCAAATGAATTCAGGTTAAATGTCTTAAATCTTGCAGTCTCGTGCCACTTCTAACACCTTCCGTACCAATCTACCCTTAACCCCGCGATGCATTGATTGTATTGTAAATTGTATTGTATTGTATAGATGGATGACTTGCCGAAACCATGATATCAGTAAATGGATGTACCTGGAGAATCATGTAAATGGAAGTATATCCATGGTTCGATTCAGTCAATACATATTGAATAGATTGAATATATGTATTCACGGATTCATATTGAATTGTAGTTTTTACTTGAATCATATTCAAGTCAGATTATTTATAACGAGACTCAGTCTAAGTCAGAATAATTAGAAATGAAATTGAAGTCCTGAATTAGGTTTTGATGTTATCGGTAACCGCTGCACATGGACGGCATGATTTGTGTCTTTTTCAAAGACGATTACCGTGTTGATAACACCGTTGTTTAAGTTGTCTACCTTAAATAGGCAAGCACCCATATCTCCGGCTCCGTGAGGCTCAAGAGACTGGTCCCGCTTAAACCTATATTTACTAGGGTCCTTAGGGTAATTTATAGAACTTGAGGGGGTTTTATATAAAAATAATTTTTGTATACTTTTCAAAATACACTCCAAGTATTTAATTATCGTCTTTAGAGTTTTCATAGATGTATATTTTATATATGTGACATTTCTAGTGAATAAAACCTAATTTCCTAATATGTGGTATTTATCTGTAATATCGAACTTGTATGGAATTGCATGATATTTTCATGTAAATTGATTCTTTTGATTTAGAAAAGTTAAAATATTTATATTATATCAAAAATAGATATTTTGATGATACACACACACACACACACACACACACACACATATATATATATATATTTATAAAAATAATTTAGTTTATTATTTTTCTAGAAATCTCATTTTCTTAAGATGTTTGTATTTTTAAATCATTCGAGACCGAATGCTCCTTGCGGAGGTCTGTATCTCGCACTACTAAGCCTGAGGATGTGCGATAATCTGCACCATCCATAATGGGTTCCTCAAAATGGGTTGTAGCTGCGCTTTGCAAAGATTTATTTAAAATACATAATCTTATAGAAAAAAGTTTTTTATAAGATAAAGGTATTTAAGTCTAATTTCGTATTCCCGTATTCTATATTCCCGAAGGGCATCGTGCTATGTTGCATATGAGTTTTGTGAGGAGGTAGGTCATTATCTCGTGATCTATTTAAAGGTATAGCAAGAAATGAATGTTTTAATGTCAAAACTAAACTATATGGTATTTTATTGAGAAAGTACGATAAAAATTACAATATGAAATATTTTGCTATGAAACTTGTTTATGGTGTTTTGTTAATGTTTAATAGTCAAGATGTGAGGGTTTGGTATGTTTGTATTTAAGAAAAGATGGAGTTTTTAAGAAGAACCGAATCGGAAGTCGGATTAACTCCGCTTCCGTCCGGTTTTAGAAATACGAGTTTTTAGATTAGAAAAGAGAAGAGAGAGGAGGTACTTACTTGTTTAAAGGTTAGAGATGAGGAAGAGGAGAAAATAGGAGTTGTCGATGCGTCGTTTCGTCGCCGGGAGCTCTTAGAGTTGTCGTCGGAAATTCGCCCTTCGCTAACTCCACTTGTACACAAAATTTCTAGAGAGTTTTCTTGAGAGTTCGGAAAGAATTTGTGAGTGAGGGGTGTGTGTTTAGGGGTGGTATTTATTGTCACACCCCGCTTCCCGGTGTACGGCGAAGGACGCGATGAGGCCGCTACGTATTTACTCTGAAGTAAATACGCTAAGCGTATCTAAGCAATATAAAAGAAATGTACACAAGAGAAAAATGTAATGAAATATCAACTTTATATATTAACATTATTTTTATAATATATGGAAAAGTAAATACATGGGATAAATGCGATGCCTAAACAGTGGCATAACAGAACTGAAAAGTACTGAAATAAAATGTGTACAATGAAGCTAGAGCTCTGGGTCGTAAGCAAGCTGATCCAAGTCCTCGCTGTTAGGTTCGATCTTCTGAGTGTCCAGATCACCTGACAACATTTCAAAGAAGAAAGAGAAGGAATGTCGTCAGCGAACAATCGCTCGGTAAGTCACAAAGGTAAGAAGAAATAGAATAGACAGAGTGAGAAAGTAGCTTTTAAAGTTGTATTATATTGTTATAATGTTGTATTTAATATTAACGCTGTTGTTTGTAGCTTGGTACAGAAGAATGCCAGTGTATACGAAAGGAGTCTCACTTGCCCCGGAGACTAAGGTATAAGGAACTCAAGGAACCGTTTATGCCACGGTACAACAGCAACAGAATATAGGTTAGGTGTCTTATGGTTGCAGTCTCGTGCCACTTCTAACACCTTCTGTACCAATCTACCCCTTAAACCCCGCGATGTCTTGATTGTAATGTTTGTATTGTATCTTGTATTGTCTTGTAATATAGACTGTATAATTGGATGACTTACCGAAACCATGATATCAGTAAATGGATATAACTGGAGAATCATGGATGTAACTGGAGAATCATATAAATGGAAGTATATCCATGGTTCGGTTCAGTCAAGTTGTATAGATTGAATAGATTGAATATATGTATTCATGGATTCATGTTGGTTTGTATATTGTACTTGAATCATATTCAAGTCAGATTATTATAATAAGACTCAATCTGAGTCAAAACAATTAGAAAAGAAATTGAAGTCCTGATTGTTTTGATGTTATCGGTAACCGCTGCACATGGGCGACATGATTTGTGTCTTTTTCAAAGACGATTACCGTTTTGATAACACCGTTGTTAAGTTGTCTACCTTAAATAGGGAAGCACCCACTTCTCCGGCTCCCTGAGGCTCAACAGATTGGTCCCGCTTAAACCTATATTTACTAGGGTCCTTAAGGCAATTTATACAACTTGAGAGGGTTTTATGTAAAAATACTTTTGTATAATTTTCAAAATACACCCAAGTATTTAATTATCGTTTTTAGAGTTGTCATAGATGTAGATTTTATATTTGTGATATTTCTAGTGAAAATAACCTATTTTCATAACATAGGGTATTTAATTGTAATATTGAACTTGTATGGAATTCATGGTATTTTAATGTAAAGTGATTCTTGTGATTTTAGAAAAAAAGTGGGAATATTTATATTATCACAAAAATAGATATTTTAATGTTACATATATATATATATATTTATTTATATAAAAATAATTTTAATATATATTATATTTCTAAACATCTCATTTTCTTAAGATATTTGTATTTAAATTCTCTCGAGACCGAATGTTCCTTGCGGAGGTCTGCATCTCGCACTACTAAGCCCAGGGATGTGCGATAATCCGCACCATCTCAGTCGGGTTCTCCAAAATGGGTTGTAGCGGCGCTTTGCAAAGATTTATAAAAATACGTAATCTTATTGAAAATGGTTTTAATAGTTAGTGGTATTTATATGTAAAGTTTCATTTTCCCGTATTCTATATTCCCGAAAGATATTGTGCTATGTTGCATATGAGTGTTGTGAGGAGGTAGGTCATTACCTCATGGTCTATCTAAAGGTATAGCAAATTATGATGTTTTAAATGTCGAAATTAAACTACATGATATTTTAGTGAAAAAGTACAACAAAAATTTAAATAGAAATCTTTTTGATATGGAACTTGTTCAATATGACTTGTTAATGTTTAATAGTCAACATGTAAGAGTTTAGTATGATTGTATTTAAGAAAAAGTGAGATTTTTTAGGAAGAACCGAATCGGACATCAGATTAACTCTGATTTCGTCGGTATTTAGAAATACGTGTTTTTAGAAAAGAATAGAGAAGAGAGAGGCGGGACTTACTGGTTTTCAGATTAGAGAAGAGGAAGAGGGAACGGTAGGAGGCGTCGGTGCGCCGTTTCGTCGCCGGGGGCTCCTAGGGTTGTCGTCGGAATTTCGCCGGAGTTTCGCCCTTCGCTAACTCTAAATATACACTTAACTTCTAGGGATTTCTTGAGAGTTTTAATCAGAATTTTGGAGTGATGGGGGTGTGTTTAGGGGTTGTATTTATAGGGTAAGGCTAGGGTTTAGGGTAGGTGATGTTAGTTATATGTATGCCCTAGAGGCCATTACTATACATAGGATGTATATTGTAGTGGATGCTGGGACATATATAGGGAGGACTTTCTTGCTCGACATGATAGTATGCTATCTGGTTGAACTTTACCTTAACGTGTATACTGATTGTCTCTCTGTTACATGTTGGTAAAGCCCTTAGGATCTGTACTTGACTACCTGGACTATGATGCGGATCATACTAGTGGGGACATGGTAGTCCATAAGTACATCCTTCAAAGTCCCTAGTCGTGGGTGTATCGAGACGGGGCATCGATATACCAGAGTAGACTAGCGTGTACCTTCTCGACCCATACAGATAGGCGATGGATGATCCCATATCCATTGGTGTTTGACATCAGAGGAGATATACGGGTGCTCAGTAGAGACTGGGTACACTGGACGGACTCGCCGAGAACTCCCAGATGGTATTATACCTCACGTCAGATGGCAGTTCTCTGGTGACACTGGTACAGAGTAGTCTGTTGACCCGAGATCGTCATAGAGTCTTGTGTGGTTCCCACTGTGCTTTGATTTCCATCTTACCACGTCCAAGAGGGCGTGCAAAACGGTGGTTTTTGGGTACAGTCCCGAGTCACATGGAGGCAATGAGCGATAGGAGGGGATTCGTCTCTCCCGGTATAGGGGGTTGATGTTGCGCTGTGTTCGATTGGCTATAACAGGAAATCCCTGGCCAGGGTTGCTGAGATTTACTGGTAAGTGTTACCAGTAGTTTCTCGAACAGTTATAGACCTCATATCGACACGACTTATTGAGCTATTGGGGTCTGACGTTTACCACCCCTAGGCGAGATATGCGACATATCAGACGATCAGACCGGACTGTACGGTAGTGTTACTGGTCGGATTCACTGGAGTGTGAGCGGGCTTGCTCGTCGATCTTCAGATCGCTCAATACCCAGGTGGCCGTTACGTTTAGCAGACCGCTTGCGGCTTGTGGATGTTTGATATGATCATCATCCGCTGCCGGCGTATTGACGAGTCTTTAGAGTCCTACACAGAGGTTTCCTGGTTCAAGCGAAACGAAATAGGAGCGCATATGAGATATGTGCGGGACCGAGAATAATGCGTGTATGTGATACCGTATTCTATTCTCGCGATAAATATATCGAATGGTTGTATGCGATATAACCTAGTTATCGATTCAAGCGTTGATTCGATAAGCCGATATATTAGATACCAGTCGGTTATGTGCGCATGACCGGATCATTGAATCAAGTGTTGATTTAATGATTTAATGCATATTTATATATTTGATATATTACTTTGCATCAACTAGTATCGGTTTACTTAAGATGGATTTTCTCACTCGGATGGGCGCATTGTATATGCGATATACTTTTGTGCATTTGATTGTATCATGTTTGATGATACATGATTGTTTAAGTGTATGTTAAGAATAAACCATGGTTATTTATATGATTAGGGTTTTATTTCCTTTTCTTATTTATTTATCTATTTATTCATTTTGGAAATAATTAGAAAAGGCATAAGAAGAAAATGGTGGCTATTTTTGTTTCATATTGAAGCTTCTTGAAGACTTTGACCTAGTGACCATTTTGTTCTTATCCTTAACCCTAACCATTCCATTAACCATGGTCTTTTCTCTACACTTAACTAGGGTTGAAGATATGATAAGTATTGATTTACTTATTCTTTTTTCTATTAACTTATCATAACTAATTCTTCTTCTTCTTCATTCTTCAAGTGAAGAAGCTTGAAGTCCATCAATGGTGATTGTTGGAAAAGAGTGAGAAATCCAAAACTAAAGTCTACCCACTTTCTATTTCTTCATCCTCTACCTCTTGCCAAGTAGTAGAGTGTGTTTCCTTCACAACTTTTTACGGTTTGGTGAAGGTGGAGCTTGATTCATCGATGCTTCGACGTAGATCATCTTCGGCATGGACATCGACGACCTAGCTTGCCCATTCTCCGACGAAGCCGATCCTAGAGCCCATATTCGATTTGGACAGCGGAGAGGACCTCGTTGCGGAGCTATGGAGGTGGAGCACCGGATCTACAAAGGTTGTATTTCCGTATTTTATATAGTTAACTGTTAACTAGTTCTTGTTCGCCTAGAAATCTAGCAAACGATCCGTACTTTAGGGTTTGTAGGCACCATAATTTTTGAAATAGCCATGGTTGATGGCTTGGGAGACCTCACTAGTGTGCCTAGGAACCCTGCAGGTGAAAGGGTGAATTGAAAATTGTATTAAAATGTATTAAAATGGAGTAATTAGGATTTTAAAAGGGCTCTGGAACCGATCCAAACAAATAAAGTATGCAGGAGTGATGGGGAGGTGAAGAGGCCCAACTTTCATGTTGGGGACTCGACGGTCCGGCCGAGTCCGGCCGGCGGCGGTGTCCCGAGTCGGCCGAGTCGCCGGCCGAGTCCGGCCGAGTCCTGCCGAGTTGGGTTTCTCGTCTCTTCATTTACCCCCTAGGCCAGTTTTTTTATTAATGGAGTGGAGTTTTACGGGTTTAGCACGTGTAGACACTTGAAATTCTAAAAATATTAAAATAAAACAATATTAAAAATAATGTGGGTATGGGATTTGAACTCTGGTGGGTTGGTTCAGCAGTGCAAGGTATTACCAGTGAGCTACAAGCTCTTTCTTGCTATTAAAAAGCAAAACAAACTTATAATTTGTGCTCAGGCAAAAATACCCCTTTCTGTAATTTTTTTAAAAATTGTACAGAAAGTTGTACAGAAAGTTCGGGTTGTTACATTTATAAGAAAAGATTAGGGTTAGGGTTTGATAGGAAAATGAATTAAAATAAATTGCATTAAAAAGTTTTAATTGGATTTTAATTGTCTCAGTTAAATTGCAGGTTAAATAAACATGTCAGGAGTTATAAGGAGGCCAAGAGACACAGGATAACAGAAGGAAACTCGGCGATCCGACTCGATCGGACTGGCGCCGCCGGCCGATTCGGCCGCGCCGCCTGACCGAGTCGGCCGAGTCGGGCCGGGGCTCATAGCCAAATGTCCGTCGTCGTTTGGTTTACCCTCTGGGCCAGTTTGTTTTATATGTGACTTTTGGTTTTTTTTACGAGTTATGCGCGTGTAGGCTCTTGGGCTTCTAAAAATTTAATAGAAAACAAATTAAAAAATAATGTGGCTAATGAGATTTGAACTCTGGTGCTTTGGTTCAGCAGTGCAAGGTCTTACCAGCGAGCTATAAACTCTTTCTTGCTATTAAAAAGCAAAACAAATATTTATAGTACTCACAGGAAATGCAAATACCCCATGTATATATTAATTTTAAATCAATTTATGTACACAAGAAATGGAGTTGTATACTCACGTGAGGGGAGGGGAAAGGCTCGCACTTGGTAGGAGCCTCCCCCTCACGTTGCGGGGGGGGGGGGAGGAGGGGGCAAAAATATTTTTCTTTATTTTTAAAATTTTCTTTTCATTATTATTATTTTTTTACATGGAGTTCAACTCCAAAAGAATATTTTAAATAGAGTTAAACTCTAAAAGAACTTTAAATGTGGAGTTAAACTCCAAAAGAATTTTTAAATGGAGTTCAACTCCAAAAAGATTTTTATTGCGGAGTTAAACTCCAAAAGAATTTTATTGTGGAGTTCGACTCCAAAATGATTTTTATTGTGGAGTTCGACTCCAAAAAGAGTTTTAAATGGAGTTCAACTCCAAAAAGATTTTTATTGTGGAGTTAAACTCCAAAAGAATTTTAAATGTGGCGTTAAAATTCAAAAGAATTTAAATGGAGTTAAACTTCGAAAGATTTTTTTTAAAAATGGAGTTATACTCCTAAAAAAGAGTCAGAGTCTCCCTCGCTCTGGTGAGAGGGAGAAAAGAGGGGCTCCCAAAATGGGAGCCTCCCACTCACATGAGAGGGTGCCTCCTTCTTACATGAGTGGGAATAAAAGGTCTCCCAAAATGGGAGCCTCCCACTCATATAAGAGGAAGAAAGGGGCTCCCAAAATGGGAGCCTCCCACTCATATGAGAGGAATCCTCCTCCTCACATGAGAGGAAGAGTTTATCTCTATTTATTTATTTATTTTATTTATTTTTTTGATGGAGTTAAACTCCCAAAACAGTTTTATTCGGAGCTAAACTCCAAGAAAAAGGTTTTTTTTATTATAGAGTTGAACTCCATATTTTATTTGTGGAGTTAAACTCCAAAAGAATTTAAATGGAGTTAAACTCCGAAAGAATTTTTATTATGGAGTTGAACTCCGAAAGAATTTTAAATGTGGAGTTAAACTCCAAAAGAATTTTAAATGGAGTTAAACTCCTAAAAAGATTTAATGTGGAGTTAAATTCCCAATTTTTTTTTATTATGGCGTTAAACTCTAAAAGAATTTTCGTAGTGGAGTTAAACTCCAAAAGAATTTTAAACGGAGTTCAACTCCAAAAAGATTTTTATTTGGTGTGGAGTTAAACTTCACTAAATGGGGAGTCTTCCCCTCACGTGAGAAGGAGGGAAAGCTCTCATTTAATGGGAGCTCCCCTCTCCCTCACATGAGAGGAAGCAGGAGCTCCAAAAAGATTTTTTTTTTGAAATGGAGTTAAACTCCAAAATTTTTTATTTGGATTTAAACTCTCAAAACAATTTTATTTGGAGTTAAACTCCAAAAAAAATATTTTTATTATAGAGTTAAATTCCAAAATAATTTTATTTGTGGAGTTAAACTCCAAAAGATTTTCTCTTTTCTCTTTTGAGAAGAAACCCAAAATGGGTTCTCTTGAAACTCTAAGATCTAGTTCTTGGATGATAAAAAAAGAGACTCTTTTACTTCTCTTAATGAAGTCATGGGAGGTGGGTTTATGGTAAAATTTTATTTAGTTTAAAAAAAAAGAGCTAAGCTCTTGATTCAATTGTAAAATGAAAAGGAAGATGAAGAACTTGGGAGAAAGAAGATGGAGGCACAAACCCTAGTTTTTGGGGAGAATGAATTGTTTGCTTTATTTCATTATCATGTTGCCTTTTATAGGCTTACAAATTTACATATAGCCTCTTGGGCTTTACAGAATGGCATTTCGCCCATCCCATGCTTCATGTGCTCATTTCTTTTGCACATGAGCCATGGGCTTTACAAAAATTTGGCTTTATGCCCATAAAGATTACATCAAAATTATTTATTACATGATTTTTATTTTAGCATGAAGGAGGACGGCCATGGGGCTCGACTCGAGCATGGGCCCACTTGATTTGGGATTGGGCCCGCTTGCTTGGGGTTGACTTTGACTTTGACTTGGTCAACTGGGGTATAATTTTCGACACCAACAGTATAGCTAATGCATAAGATAAAACCCTTAGGATTTTGCTTGAGTACCAGGACGATGATGTAGATCATACTAGTGGGACCTGGGTAGTCGATAAGCACATTCTTAAAGGTCTCTAGTCTCAGGAGTATCGAGACTGTACATCGGTACTCTAGTTTAGACTAGTGTATACGTTTCCTGACCCAGTTGGAGGGTGATAGCCGATCCCATAACCATTGGTCTTTGACACTGTCACGTCCCGCTTCCCAAAATACGGAATACGAGGGGTAAACAAGGCCAGCCATGCTCCTACGGTCAAGAAAACGTCCTGCCATAGTCACACTTCGGCTTCTAGCTTTACGTGGCAATCAGTAATCAGTACACAGGTAATGAGATATGCAGTCACTAAACCAAAACAGATACCAAAAACTAACCAGATAGAGATCAAGGAAGTATAGCGCCGAGTCGCTGATCTAGGTATCCTCAATGTCCTCGGGGTACGTTTAGTCCTGGTCTGAGCTAAATCTACTTCTCACTCTGAGCATGCATACTCTGGTCGTCAGAGCGACACAATAGCAATAAATAGAAATACATATATAACAAGTGTAATAATGATGAATATGAAACAGTAAGCATGACGTGATGATATGAGCATGAAGAAGCCAGTACATGTAAACAGTAAAGCAGGTAAACGGTAAGGCAGGTGTGTCGAATCAGTAATCAATGCATGTCACTAAACCTATCAGGCTCTAAGTCTCACTGTCCGGATCGCTAAACCTATCATCAGTCCAAGTGTGAGAGTCAACCACTCGTGAGTATCCTCCACCCAAGGGTAGTGCCCCTGGGGCAAGGGAACACGGGCCTGAGTCGCTAATAATCAGTAATATCACCCATATAACTCCAGAATCGCTGTGTATGCCGGCAATGAGACTCCCGAGATTCCGTTGAACTCACACTCAAACTACCCCACACCCCGTGGTCTACATCAAACACCAACCATAAACTCAAATACTAGTCGGTCCATGACAAGTCTACGCGAGAACTAGAGACAGATCTCCATCAAGCATGTCTCGACTGATACCCAAGATAAATGGACAGTGTTTGGTGCCTTATCTATGACACCAATATGAGTGCTTCCATAATCGTCCCATACCAATTATAGTTACACTTATATATGTCCCATAGACGTCGACAATGCAATAAATCAGTAGGGTCCGCTGATTGTGTACAAGTACGTGTCACTTCGCTTATTCATTCACGCTTAAATACTAACGTACTTGCCACAATTAAAACACTAATATCTAACAATGGATAATGTACATGACCACTAAGTTACAAATGTATATGAGCTTTACATGATATGATGAGAATGCAATAATTAAGTTATGAATAAGATATCATCAGTCAGTGTCCCACCACTTGCATAATTCTCAATAAATCATACATGCAGAATTATGTGAAACAATGCAAAAGGTGTAAGCAACATGTTTAATTATCTAGCCATCAGAATTGGTTTCGCGCCAATCGGGTTTCAGGTTTACTAGTTGTGACCATTTCAATTTAAGTGTTCACTGCTGGAAATCCGGTTTCAGAATTGGAAGTCCATTTCGTAACACATTTTAATCCTAGTTGGGATCGTAATTAGACGACACTATAGTTGAACAATATTTAGGGTTATCAGTTAGGTTTCCAACACACTATACGGATCGATAATATCCATGGCGTACTGGAAGTTATGCACTGTACAATAAAGGGGTATACGTTCTGTCCCTGTTTGGGACTGCTATATGTTCTGTTGATTTAAAGTGTAATTTAAATAGTAAACGACAGTAAAAATGAATGAAACCACTTTCAATGGTTAGCTAACAGATTTATATTCTCCATGGTATAGGGTTCCACATTATAACATTTTCATACAGTAGATTGAAAGTAATACAAAACGAGAATCGACAGCCAGAACTGCTCTGGACTGAAGTCCAGAGTCGCACTCCGAACCAGTTTCCATCACCTTCCTAGCATAGAAACAGATTAAAACTATTACGGGGTTCTAGTTCGTTGAGTCGGATTCTATATGAGCCATAGAACGCAACATTCCGATTTGTAATCAATTAACTGTGATTTTTACGAGTTTCAGGTATGGGAAAATTTCAGTTTTACGGGTCTAAAAGGGAAAGGCCTATCACGTAATTAAAGACCGTATTTTCCGGCCAAATCATAATACGATGTTCTTTATAACTCGGGACATCATATGTGATTAGTTTCCATCAATTTAACGGGGGTTTTCCATTCGGATTTTGCATCGAACACTTGCATTATATTGATTCGCACGAAAAGTATATGCGGAATTTATTGGTATTTTGAATTGTAATAGATAAAATTAGCATGAAACAAGTAGTATACTTGCCTGATGACGTGTTGACGACGGTACGGCAGCGGCAATGGTGTGATCGCGACATATGCCCGGCACGGCAACCCGACTTGTTGAGTTCTTCGGCAGCGACGGCTTGGCTGCTGGGGTCTTGACGCGGTGGAGCTTGGAGGCAAGGAGTTGGCTTTGGAGATGGCTGGCGGTGACGGCGACTCTTGCCTGGAGTTACTTAGGGGTTTTGTGTGGGTGGAGTTATCAGTGGTAGGTTCGATGATGAGGGAGATGGAGGAAGATAGCGACGAAGGTGGCAGCGGCGGCGATGGTGGTGTGCAGGGGTTGCCGGTGATGATGGCCTCGATGGTGGTGATGCATCGGTGAGGCTCGGTGGTGTTGGGTGTTGGGTCGCGAGGCTTGGTTGATGGAAGGAGAGGAGGAAGAAGGAGAAGAGGGTTGCTGGGGATAGTTGTGAGGTGATCGGGTCAGCTTGGGCTGTAGCGGTGGCTGGTGAGGAGGAGACGGCGAGGGAGGAGCTCGAGTTGGAGATTGGCGTCAATGGCGAGGGGCGTGCAGGGGGTGCAAAAGTGGTCGGTGGTGGCAAGGCGAGGGGAGAGCAGGAATGGGTTTTGGTGAAGGAGGTGAGGGAGCTCGGCTTGTATGAGAGAGAGGGAGACGAGGTCGGGGAGTTGGGGTTGCCGGCGAGGGTGTCGGCGGAGGAGCTCGGCGGGGTGCAGTGGGTTTGAGGTTGCAGTCGGGAATGGAGAGAGAGGGGGAGAGAGAGAGAGAGCGAGGCTGTGAAAATAGAGAATGAATGAGGAAGAGGGGGTGAAGCAGGGGGAGTCGTTGCCGTTGGAGTCGAGGACGTGGGGAGAGTGGGTGCGGTCATCGAGGAGCGCGAGGGGGAGGGGACGTTGTGAGGAGGGGCGAGTCGTGGGGGTTCCTGGGTAGAGGGCCGTTGCGGGGAGGGCACGAGAATGAGGGGGAAGACGTTGGGGGCGAAGATGGGGTCGCGAGACGCGAGTCGTGGGCGCGAGAGAGGCTGGGGCGAGCGGCGACGTGGGAAGAGAAAAGAGCGGGAAAGAAAAGGGAGAGTGGGAAAGAAAGGAGGCGGGTCGGGTCGAGTCGGTGAGAAGGGGTTTGGGCCGGGACGAGAATGCAAGGAAAAGAATAAAAAGAGATAGAGTGGGAGTGGACTGGGCTTGGGGTTTAGGTTGGAAAACGAAAAGAAAATGGAAGAGGAATTAAATTAAATTAGGGTAAGGTAATCAATGGGAAAAATATAGAAAGTTTGTAGAAAATTTGAGAAAAATGTTTGGCCATTTATTTATTAAATACAGAAACTATTTGTAGGGACTGGGTATTACATCATACCCCACTTATATAAAATTTCGTTCTTGAAATTTAAAATAAACGATAAGCTATAAATTAATATGCGAAAAGCCACAACATCGAACACTAACATATAGTGATTTCCTTAAAAGCAGCTAGATAAAAATCCAAGGTCTATATACGTATAAGAAATAACACAACTAAAAGAATAGGCCTAAGTAAGCACAAGGCAGAACCATCTATAATGATAAACTATATGCACAATACCGGAAAATGAAACAACAACAATAAACAGTAGTGAAGGATTTGCCGATAGGCCAAAATATTTTAGAATAAATATATCGATCAAACAATTTAATATAACTTGAGAAAACACATGTGGTGAAATAAGAAAAGTAAAATGTGCGGCATATATTTACGCTATTAAAAAATATGATGATTAGTAGAGTATTCATAACAAGTAAAATGGAAGTAGTTAGTAACACGCAAAAATATTTTTTTTTGATAAACATAAAATAACGAAAACTAGATTTCAAATAGCAATGTCACTCAATGTAATTATAGTAATAGGAGATAGCACTAAAAATGTATAGGGGCTAGCCAGGGTATGGATTACAGTGGAATACGGCCCATTCAAAAAGGTCGGAAAGTGGTACTCTTAATCTGAATGTTGAAGAGGCTAGGGTCAGGCCAGCACAAGGTGCAAGGGTGAATAGTAATGAATCTCGGAAGGGAAAGAAATTTATTGGGGAGGGAAAACAGTCAATGCATCATGCGAATCAATACTCAAAAGATTAGCGAACTCAGAAACTTTATTATTATTCCAGAAAATTTCAAACAAAGCATTCTCGAAAGATAAAAGGTGGTCCTAAGCTATACATAGATTTATTTGGCCAGAGAAAACAAAAGATATATCACGTCAGTCGCGGTTATGGAAATTCAGCAGGTTACGGTAAGCTCGCGCGCTAAGATAGGGGCGTCCATTTCCATAGCGTCTCGCAGGGATTGCCACTGGAGGTTCTTCTGCCATGGGGTCTTCTTCTCCTGGTCCTTCTTCCTCGGCTGGAGCTTCTTCATCGTGGTATGCTTCCACGTGATTCATCTCTTCTGGATTTTCTTCCACGGGATTTCCTTCCACTGGATTCTCCTCAGGGTCTTCCTCTCCTGGATTTTCTTCTACCGGGTCTTCCTCGGGATCTTCCTCTATCGGGTCCTCTTCATGTCGACTTCTGGGGCTGCGACTCCCTCGTCTTCGGAATCGCTGTTGCCCAAAATTACCTGTGGCCCATCGATCTCATCATCGGAGCTCACCGGCATGCTGTCCAAGGAAACGCAGGATCGAGTGTCCTCATCGATAGGTGGCGCTGCTCCAGGATTGTCCATGGCCTGAAAAGGAGGAGTCATGATCAGACAGTGGAACACACCAAGAAAATAACCAAGGATATGGAGCACAAGGATAATATACGGTAGGTAAGGACTGAAAAATCAAAATTTAGAATACTGATGCAATAAGCAGTATAAGGATAATGAGTGGCAAGGGGACGATACATACATTACAACTCAAAATTTATTGCATTTAAACTAAAAGTTCAACGGATACAACATTTTAAACGAAAGGAAATATTTACTAAAGAGTGACAATATTTTTATTGAAAGCAGAAAAGGTGATAGTTCTTCGTTGATATCTAGACCGCTGCATTCTCGTCAAGCGAGTGAAATCCTGCGCTGGGTCCGTACTATCCTCGAAGCTCGAACTACGAAATAACCAAGTCACTTAGCAGTAGTGGAGAGTGTAGACGAATCTCCTCCTTGCAGCTCTTTCTTTCTAGGGCAACCATTGACAAGATGTTCGTCGGATCCACAAATCAGGCATTGCCCCTTAGCCCTGCGACAGTCTTCCTGAAGGTGTCCTGGTCTCTTACAGTATCCACAGCATTAAGCTCTCCGCTGTTTCCATTGCTGAAGAACAAATGGGCACTTCATCTTCACATCTTTTCTTTGTTTAACAGGGGTTCCCTTACGATTGGAGGCTTCCGCTGGTGCTTGAGCCATTTGCATTCTTAGTCCTTCAGCTAAAAGGTCGTTCGTTCGCTCCTGGGCTTCCTTCAAGGCATGCAGTATATTCAAAATCTCGATGGTCTGATTCTGGGGAGTAGAGTTGGAAGAAAAGTCATTGGAAGTCATGGTCCTGAAACAACAAATTTGAGGACGATATAAGGTACAAGGAATAAGAATCAGAATAAGATATAGAATAGACAACGAAACAAGAATATCGGGTGAGGTGAAACTCAAACGAGTGGAAATCAAATGTAGAACTCCAAGTCACTAAAACAGAGTACAGTATTGTAACTATGTTGCAGTTCATAATTACAATCATATAACTCTACTAAGTCACCCAAAACTCTAGCGGATGGTTCAAAATATGCAGCAGAACACACTATGTGAATCAAGATCAAGAATAACAAGTTTACAATCTAAACCGAAGGAGTTCTTAGATTGTTAAGCCCTACACGGATACTGTAATCCCATTCTAAACCAACCTGGCTCTGATACCAACAAAACCATGTCATGCCCCGCTTCCCAAAATACGGAATATGAGGGGTAAACAAGCCAGCCATACTCCTACGGTCAAGGAAACGTCCTGCCGTAGTCACACTTTGGCTTCTAGCTTTACGTGGTAATCAGTAATCAGTACACAGGTAATGAGATATGCAGTCACTAAACCAAAACAGATACCAAAAACTAACCAAATAGAGATCAAGGAAGTATAGCGCTGAGTCGCTGATCTAGGTATCCGCAATGTCCTCGGGGTATGTTCAGTTGATAAAACTGCATATTTAATATGACATTTTCCCTACTATTTCTATATAACAAAGGGTGTTTATTATAATATATGATACATATGAGGGTTTATCTGTAAAAATACTATTTTCATGTGTTTATATATTATAAATAACATTTTGTAGGAAAAAGTAAGCATATAATATCCATGTAACATTTGGTCCATTTAAATATGCTTACCTTAGTAATACCTTTGACCAATTCTTAATGGTTAAGTTAATATCTCAATAAAACAAACTCTACTAATATTGTTTGTTGAGTTATTGTGCAGAATTTTCAGGGCGGAAATCAAGGAAATCAAAGTTGGCAAATCAAATCTACCAAAGATATTCAAGAAACTAATTCTGGTAGAAATGTAGAAAAGATTTTCAAAGTCTAGATACTCAAAAGATTACCAAGTGTTACAGATATGAAGCTACAAAAATTAGAGGCCATGATCTCACCAAAAAAGGGCGGATCCGTGGCCAAATCTATCCAATGGCTGCAGTTCCGCCGTGGATTTGAAGAGTTGAGATATGGGATTGTGGTGGTTAGGATCCTAACAACTAGTTTCCATATTAGGAAGCGAGGGTTCTGGCTCTGTGACTATAAATAAGGACCGAGAGCCTCTTGGAAAAATGATCAAGCCGACGCGATCACGAAGTCCACGACGGCTCACGCATCCAGGCTGGTCATCAACGGTTCATCTACCTCCTTAGAAGAGATCGAGAAGCAACTAGAAATTGTAATCATTTTCTAAGGATTCAAGTGTAATGAATATTGTTGATTAATAAAGGCAGCTTTCTTTTTCTTATTCTATTTCTTCGTAGTTTAATTATGCAATTTCTTTCCATCTCTTTTTCTCCCAACATGCGCGAGTACTTCTCCGCTTGTTAGGGTTCGTAGGATTAGGGTAGGCTAATGGATGATGAAAATCCCTAAACTCTTTTTAAGTCCTATAAAGTTTATAAACTTTATCAAAAGAATCATTAACATCCTAATCGGGCGCGCTACAAATTCATTGTTAGCCGCGACTGCGATTAGAGATTAGATTAATGATTGTTTTGGTAAAGGCTAGATATGAACGGAGTTCCGTGTCGAGATAGAGGTTAAGAGTGGGATTCCTTTTCCCTCCAGAAACCCTAATCTACACGCATCACTGTCGTTCTAGTTTTAAATCTATTAAAGGATAGAAAGAGTAATTTTTAATTAATCATCCATAACTACTAAATCATAATGAAGCCTACAAGCGCTCTTCTTATATAAACTTACATTCATAAATAATTTAGATCTATATTTTGCATTAGTGCTTAACGTAGATCTAGAAACCATTCTACAATATTCTTTATCCCTCCTCTCTTTCTCAACATATCTAAAATAAGAATAAAAGGTTCCACGTTTCTCAGAGGACGACCCGTACTCATCTTGGTCTAGCTACACGCGACACCGTTATTGATTGCGGTTATTCTACAAACACACTCATTCGAACCAATCAAATGGCGTCGTTGCTGGGGAAATGTGCGTAATTTTTTATTCTTACTATTTGTGTTGAATTCTTATACGATCTATATCATAATTAAAACAAAACTGCAAATTGTATATTTAACGATTATTGTATGAATTTTGCGAGGAAATCTGGAGTCACAGACTTGAGAAAACAGAAGACAGAGACATTCATCAAGATCCAGAGGAGTACAGGAGGCCAAAGAGCAAACTTTCACCACCTGATCCCTCCACCCAGCGGCGGAACCGCGGCAAAGGAGCTCATTTGGCGGCGGAAGAGCGGCGGGAGAGGAGATTTAAGGCTTCAGTCTTCTCTGGTAAGATTCTAACCTCTTCCTCTCTCCTCTCAAATCCAATAAAATCTATTTTCTACAGGATTCTTTGTAAAATATCGCCGCTCAAAAATTTTTTTGCAAAGTTTTGTGATTGGTTTTGTTTTGCATATTTTAATATGGACTTTAAGGGGCAAAGACCAAATCCAGATTAGGTGGGGATTTCATCACCCTTCCTAAACCCCACGGTCACCCGTGTGACAGGCGGGAGTACTCACCACTATACTACAACGACCGAGATGGACGGCACTCCATCAGAATATAACACCACGCTGCCACCGCCCGTAGGTGCGCAGAATCCACCTCGCATCTTTCTCCAAGAGAGATGCTATCCTATCCGTGGTCCCCTTCCTACTTGTCTATCCATTCCACCAGCTAACGGGGATAATTTCGAAATTAAACCCCACTACATCAATCTGCTGCCCAAATTTCACGGGCTTGAGTCGGAAGACGCGTACTTTTTCATCACCAAATTCGAAAACGTATGCGCAATTATGGGTACTTCACAATTGACTGTGGATGCTATGCGCTTGCGTCTTCTCCCATTCACACTGTGCGACTTGGCAGAAAAATGGCTTTATAATACTGCCGCACACTCTATCACTAATTGGGATGAATTCGTAATAGCATTTCTTAAGAAGTTTTACCCAAACTATAAGACTGCCCGTGTTAGGAGCGAGATCAACCAGTTCACTCAGCTTCCCAATGAACCATTTTGGAAGTGCTTTGAACGTTTCAAAGATCTGCTTGTCCAATGTCCTCATCATGGAATCAATAGATGAGATTTATGCCGAATTATATATGAGGGCATTAATCTAGCGACAAAGCAGATGCTTGAAACAAATTGTCAATGCAATTTCATGTCTAAAGACGACGGTGAAGCTTGGAAATATCTGGAAGACCTTGCTGAACACACTTTACAGTGGGAAAGCGTAAGACCACCTTCTTCTAAGGGAAGTATTCATCAGCTCGATATTTCCATCGCAGTAAAAGCCGAAATGGCAGCGATACAGAAGAAACTCGATGCTATTGAGAACAAGTTCTCATCATTCTCCCTAAATCAGGCCACGCTTCCCAAGACCGTCTGTGGTTGCTGTTCAGATCCTTCACACTTAACGGAAGAATGTCATATGAATGCATCGTTTCAAACTAATGCTGCTTTTCAGCAGCGACCTAGAAACGATCCTTATTCTTCCACGTACAATCAAGGATGGAGGAATCATCCTAACTTTGCTTGGAACCAAAACCAACAAAGCAATTATCAAAGACCTCCTCCACAGCAACCACAACCACAAAGTCAGCTCCCCTTTCAGTCACAAAATTTCCAAAATCCGGCCAGCACTTCTACACCACAAGTGGCCGGTACTGATAACTCTTCACTCGCACAAACTTTGGATTTGTTCATGAAACATTCTATGCAATTGTCGGCTGAGATGAAGTCTTCTATTGATACCATAAAGAAAGACTCCACCTCCCATGGTGAGAGTATTAAATCAATAGAAAACCAACTTGCACAGTTAAACGCCGCAATGAGTGCGAGAGAGAAAGGGAAACTCCCATCTCAACCCCTACCGAATCCTGGCCATTCACAAAATCATAATGTGAATGTCGTTACTAAGTTGAGATCGGGAAAAGTGCTGAATAACCGAGTGGGTGAGCAATGTGATGATGTCAGTGACACCAATGATACCCCAGCTTCTTCTTCTTCCTCTAATTCGTCTAGTCTCCCACCTTCATCCGAGCCTATTCTCCGTTTTCTCCAAAGCTCGAACCTTTCGCCCATTTCCTCGAATCTACCTAAAACGATCCCCACTCCAATTCTGGAATCCACTCCATCCCCACAATCTTCTCCAATGTTGGACCAAACCCTTATTGATAAAGCACCTTATCCAAACAGGTTAAGGGGCAACAGACCAAGTCCACAAATGGAGAAGATTGTGGAAATTTTTAAGAAAGTTAACATAAACATTCCTCTCCTGGATATTATTCAACAAGTTCCGTCATATGCGAAAATTGTAGGGTTCCTAGGCACACTAGTGAGGTCTCACAAGGCATCAACCATGCCAATTTCAAAAATTACGGTGCCGAGAAACCCTAGTGAACGGATCGTTTGCTAGAAAACTAGGCGAAAACATAAACTAGTTAACACTTAACTAAGGGAATACGGAAATACAACCTTTGTAGATCCGGTGCTCCACCTCCATAGCTCCGCAACGAAGTCATCTCCGCTGTCCAAAAGGAATCCGGGCTCTAGAGTCGGCTTCGTCGGAGAAAAAGCGAGCTAGGTCGTCGATGTCCATGCCGAAGATGATCTACGTCGAGGCATCGCTAAATCAAGCTCCACCTTCACCAAGCCCTAAAAACTTGTGAAGGAAACACACTCTACTACTTGGCAAGAGGTAGAGGATGAAGAAATAGGAAGTGGGTAGACTTTAGAATTGGATTTCTCACTCTTTATCATCAATCACCATTGATGAAGAAAGCTTTTTCTTCCTTGCTCATGAAGAAGAAGAAGAAAGAAATATATGATAAGTTAATTATGAAAAGAATAATGATATCATTCTTATCATAACTTTAACCTAAGTTAAGTGTAGAGAATTGACCAAGGTTAAAGGAATGGTTAGGGTTTAGGAGATGAGACAAAAATGGTTGCATCATAAAAGCTTCATGAAGCTTCAAGTGCAAACAAAATAAGCCACCATTTTTCTCTCATTTCTTTTCCTTTTTCCAAAAATAAAAAGACTAATTAATGAATAAGTAAAACCCTTAACCATTTAAATAACTTTGGTTAAATTCTTTACACATAACCTAGCAATCATGCATCATCAAACATGATACAATAAAGTGCACAAAATCATATCGCATATGCAATGTGCACACCCGAGTGAGAAAATCCATTTTAAAGTGAACCGATACTAGTTGATGCAAAGTAATATATCAAATATATAATTATACATTAAATCATTAAATCAACACTTGATTCAATGATCCGGTCATGTCGCACATAACCGACTGGTATCTTTAGTAACAACTTATCGAATCAACACTTGATCCGATAACCCGGCTATATCGCATATAACCGATCAATGTCACATCGCGAGAATCGAATACAGTATCACATACTGGTATTATTCTCGGTCCCGCACATATCTCATATGCGCTCCTATTTCGTTTCGCTTGAGCCAGGAAACCTCTGTGTAGGACTCTAAAGACTCGTCAATACGCCGGCAGCAGATGATGATCATATCAAACATCCACAAGCCGCAAGAGGTCTGCTAAACGTAACGGCCACCCGGGTATTGAGCGATCTGAAGATCGACGAGCAAGCCCGCTCACACTCCAGTGAATCCGACCAGTAACACTACCGTACAGTCCGGTCTGATCGTCTGATATGTCGCATATCTCGCCTAGGGGTGGTAAACGTCAGACCCCAATAGCTCGATAAGTCGTGTCGATATGAGGTCTATAACTGTTCGAGAAACTACTGGCAACACTTACCAGTAAATCTCAGCAACCCTGGCCAGGGATTTCCTGTTATAGCCAATCGAACACAGCGCAACATCAACCCCCTATACCGGGAGAGACGAATCCCCTCCTATCGCTCATTGCCTCCATGTGACTCGGGACTGTACCCAAAAACCACTGTTTTGCACGCCCTCTTGGACGTGGTAAGATGGAAATCAAAGCACAGTGGGAACCACACAAGACTCTATGACGATCTCGGGTCAACAGACTACTCTGTACCAGTGTCACCAGAGAACTGCCATCTGACGTGAGGTATAATACCATCTGGGAGTTCTCGGCGAGTCCGTCCAGTGTACCCAGTCTCTACTGAGCACCCGTATATCATCTCTGATGTCAAACACCAATGGATATGGGATCATCCATCGCCCATCTGTATGGGTCGGGAAGGTACACGCTAGTCTACTCTGGTATATCGATGCCCTGTCTCGATACACCCACGACTAGGGACTTTGAAGGATGTACTTATGGACTACCATGTCCCCACTAGTATGATCCGCATCATAGTCCAGGTAGTCAAGTACAGATCCTAAGGGCTTTACCAACATGTAACAGAGAGACAATCAGTATACACGTTAAGGTAAAGTTCAACCAGATAGCATACTATCATGTCGAGCAAGAAAGTCCTCCCTATATACGTCCCAGCATCCACTACAATATACATCCTATGTACAGTAATGGCCTCTAGGGCATACATATAACTAACAATCTCCCACTTGCACTAGGGCCATCTGATAGCAGTGGTTGTAGTATCTCATACTCAACCATCCCATAAAAGTCTCTCTCTGGGAACAGGCCTTTGTGAGTGGATCCGCTGTGTTGTCCTCTGAGTCTACTCTCCGAACCTCGATCACCCTGGAGATCAATCATCTCCATGATCAAGTGATACTGCCTTAGAATATGTCTGGATCACTGATGGGACGGGCGTTCCTTGGCATAAGCCACAACTCCATTGTCACACAATGGTAGGAACGTAGTTCATCTTATGAACCAATATACACCCAAACAACCTCTTTGGTAGCATCTTAAGTAGCGATGTATCGTGCCTTTATCGTCTAGTATGTCACGGTATCTAGCTTGGAACTCTTCCAACATACCGTCCCTTTACTGAGGGTAAAGACAATGCCTGCGACTGACACTCAGTCGTCATTATCACCCTGGAACCCTTCCAGTGATTCTCCCCAGGATCGGTTGATACCGTCTCACTACAACTAGTGAGAGTCCTAACATCCAATTAGATCTATCTCATAGATCCAAACACCAGGATTTAGGAGGTATCATTTTGATCCTATATGGAGAATCATTGTGATAAGCGGAGATTGACCGAGCGTAGCATAGGAAACTCCTTCCCCATCAAGAGTATGTTATCCACGTACTCTACGAGGATCATTACCATACTCCCTACTACCTTTTTGTATATACAAGGTTCATCTACCATTTTGATGATGTCAAACTCTTTGACTAATCCATCAAAACAGATGTTCCAACTCCGCGATGCCTGCTTTATCCTATAAAGCATCTTGCACACGTTTCCGCTGCTCCCACTGTCTACGAAGCCCTCTGGCTGTGTACTTATAGACACTCTCTTCTAAACATCATTTAGAAAAGCTGTCATGACACCCAACCACCAGATATCGTAGTCATGGTATGTAGCCGTGGCAAGTAGGATCTGGATGGACTTAAGCATAGCTACTTAGAAAAGGTTTCATCATCATCCATACCTGGTCAATGATGTAGACCTTTAACAAGTCTAGCTTTGAAAGTCTCAACTCTTCCATGTACACCAAGTAATCTTCTCAAGATATACTTGCTCCTGATGGGGATTTAACCCTTCAGATATAGCAACCAAAGTCCATACTTTGTTGGTGTATAAGGATTCCATCTCAGATCACTAAGCATCCAGCCATTCTTATAGAGTCTTACTCCTGATGGCCAGCTCGAAACTAGTTGGGTCATCATCTCATGATGCAATCCTCGCTCCCACTGTCATAGAGAAACCGAAGTATCTCTCAGGTGGGTGAGGAACCCTACTAGATCGGCGGAGAGGCTGAGGTTCGTTGGAATCTACTGAATCCTTTGGTTCTATCAAATCATTAGCTGCAGTCTGTATAGCTGGAACATTTCCAGTTCTACATAACTGACTTTGCCTCGAGCTTGTCCGGATTTTGCTTTTCAGACATAGGCCGGACAACCCCAAATCTTAACTAGCTTAAGACATGGGCTCTTCCCTTTCCATATCTCATATGGAGTGGCAGGCAGTGATCTGATTTGATTCGAACCCTATTCAATAGGTATGCAACTTCTCAAGTGCATAACACCCAAAAGGAAACAGGTAACTCAGTAGCACTCATCATAGAGCACACCTTATCATATAGGGTGTGATTGCTCCGCCCTGATATACCATCGTGCTATGGTGTATACAGAGGAGTAATGCTGAGAGAGAATCTCATTCTCCTTTAGAAAAGTCCAGGAATTCCATGCTCAAGTATTCTCCTCCTTGATCACATCAAAGGACATAATACTTATACCCGTATATTGGTTCTCTACTTCTAACTTATATTCTGTGAATATCTCAAAAGGTTCGGACTTGTGTTTCAACAGGAACATAGGTCTGAAACTCGAAAGAGATCATCAGAGAATGTAATGAAGTACAAAGAACCGATCTTGGCATGTGTAGACAGGGGAGCTTACATACATCAACATGTATCATATCCCAAGAGTTTTACTAACTCTTTCTCTGTTTCCAATAAACAGAGCTATGGTCATATTATCTTTGTGACATGACTGGCAAGTTTCATAAGATGTAAATTCAAACTTATTTAAATATACATCTAAATGTAACTTCAGCTAGTCGGGTCGCATTGATATGACCTAGTCTACAATACCTCAAGAAGGAATCGTTCAATTCTGAACTCTTCCTCTTGTGTGTGTTCGGTATACTAAAGAACTGTAGTTTGATTTAGAACATCAATGCTTTTAGATAACGTGCCTGAACCGATCAACTTTTGATATAGGAAATGTTCAAAATATTGTCCAACAATACAAAATTTTATCGTTTCTTTACTAATAAAGAGACAGATATGATTTTGCATAACAGGTTCGGTATCTAATAACATTCGTTCAGAATCAATGTATTTGTAATACAGGGTGACAGTGACCAACAGACTTGGCTGCAACACTTGCCCCGTTTTCTGTCTCATGAAACTTATCACCCGTTCTCAGTTCTCTACCTTTCTGTAGCCCTATGTAACAGATTACATATCTGGGATCCTGATCTGGTATCACATACCCAGGACGTAGAGGATACAGAGAAACAGTTCTACATAATGAACACACCCGAAGATGATGCATCAGCATGCACTCTCTTCGTTTGGGCGGCACGGAAATTCTGGTAATCCCCAATTTCCTGCTCTGTCTTATAATAATTATAAGTTGGAGCGAGACCAACGTTCCCCAGCTCAGTATAACAAGCGGGTTTGGTCAATAATCCGTATTATTATCTTGATTAAGGCGTGATATGGTCGCTACCTGGAGAGAGAGAGAAGAAAACACTCAGCGTGCGCTCTTGCAAGAATAGATTGGTTATAATTTTATCTAATCAGGATGGCTCCCACTGCTTTTTATCAAATCTTCCTTCAAACCCTAAAAGGAAAGACTAGCCGGGATTAATTACACACTACAAGTTCGCCAATCTTTCAGCCAGGCCAGTGTCGGTACTTTGAGGGAGGTCCCCCGTGCTTTCGCACGAACCTAATTAATGTAAACCTCGTTTTTCCAGAGGCGTAACCTCGTTAACACCTACTTGATCGGCTAATTGTAATGTATAAAACTCTCCCAGGAGTAACACTTACTCGCAGCGGGTATCGGGATCCAACTATCTCATAGAAGGTATGCAATCTCATTGCAAATTTCAACACTTGAAATTCCCGATAATATTTTGCTCCGAACGATCTATGACCTTGACAAGGTCAACAAACCATAGACCGCAAGTCAAGTTCAACCCGTCATTTCTTGATTGAATCAAACCCACCCGCACGACCCTTGACAAGGTCAACAAGGCCGCACGACTACCCTAACCCAATCTGCATCATATGCATAAGCAGATAAATACTGGTTAGCTACCGCACACTGCGTCTTGACAAGGTCAACAAACGCAGCACGAATACTAAACAGGATTTATCTGAAATGACGGAGGGCTACGACAGGTTTTTCTGAAAACCTATTGCGTAATGAACTTGATATCGTTGTAGAATCAAATGATTTTAAAATGGAGTGCTTTTGAGGCTTTTCTAGTTTTGCTAAAGGAGTCACTCCCGGTGAAGGGATCGTCGGTCCTTTCCTCGTCGAATGAGGTGCGGGATATATCATATATATCACTGTGCAAAGCAAAAACTCTTAAAAGCAATCAAAAGACAAACCGAGTGTGTAGCATCTGCCAGTTATTGCTAAAGGAGTCACTCCCGGTAAAGGGATCTCGGTCCTTTCCTCATCGAATAAGGTGCAGGATATATCGCATATACCGCTGTGCAAAGCAAGAACTGTAGCTACCTGTTTTATTTTGAAATTCGATTCTACAACATCTTAGGTTTCTTTTATTTCATTAATCACATTAATGAAGTCCCATCATTTAAGTACCTAAACATCACAGATAAATACGACGTACACTTATGCCATCCGCATTCGCCTCGATGTCCCCTCGTGCACCGTTAGGTTAGGTAACTAACGACAGAGCGGGGCAGGGCTAGCGCGGGTGTAAAACATAAGTAACATCTATATAATATATCATATATACTATATAAAGTATCTATCAAAGAACATCACATGATCGCATCACAGATATCGCAGCAGAAGAATTATATGAAATATTGGATATACTAGGACGTCCGTGTTTTCAATACGAGCCAGTATAAAACACGGATTCCACGGTCGTGATGAATAGCCAAACCCACACCCCTAGACCCCTACGAGAGCGGCAAGCAACTCTGCCAATTCTAGAGTTAGGAGACCCGGACTCGACTCCTCGAGTTGGTCTCCCACTGGACTCCAGAACCCGGTTACTTGTGCCCTCCTCCTTGGGTCTATCCTAGTGCGGAAAAGTAAATAATATACAAACGGGTGACAACTTCCGCAACCTGGAAGCACCCCAATAAAAGAATATTACATACAAGTTTTTACATGAATGAAAATGAAAAACACTCATCTCACATAAAAATCCCCGGCTATTCGAACACGACGATCCAATATAACATATCCAGCAACACATAACATCACATGTCATCAACATAAGTAAATATGCGCATCCCAATTGTCGTTGACATATAGCAACGAAACCGGCGATATCACATATTACACTTACGGTCACAGAAAAGAAAGTGTAAAACTACAACAGTTGGAATCCGCAACCACCTCAGACATCGCATGCCTGACCAAATGAATTCCTTAGACATCGCATGCCTAACAATTATAAACCCGGCATTTTAGTCTCATCATCGAAAACACTTTTCAATATCAAGTCGGGCAATTCAACAGGATTCCCGACATCCTGATCGAATGCTCGTCGCAAACTTCAGTAGACGGCCGCACCCCCGACGCCGTCGACGAAGTGCACCAAGGCGGAACACCGCTGCCGCGAGCACCCGAACGGATGCTTTCGGCGACGGGGTTCTCCTACAGTCACTTGGTCGGGGCTATGGAGTGAGGCTGTCTATTAAGTTTACCCGGCGAGTATCCGCGTACGCTACGTGATTGCGACGGACTTTTGATCACATCAAAATTCCGTGGCAACCGATCAAGTGAGACTAAACTGCTATGTTTATAATATTCATTCCGTTATCACATAACTAGTTGTGAATTCCAATTATTGTATCCCATTCCGGATAAATAGAAAATGTCAAACTTTCCGATCGAACAATCGAACACCCAAGTTTTCCCGATACAGATCAACACATGAAATAAGTCTAACAACATTCCGTTCGTGCCTCAGTACCAACGGTCCAGCCGTAGAAGGGTCAAGCCAACGCCTCACATGTGGCACGCCGTACTGCCCCAAACCCGAAGATTCAAAGGGCAGTTCAAGACGGTCACATAATCGAGTTAAGGTTTGTTGTCTTCTAGAGGGTCCATCGAGTTACTTGCACTACTTAGAACGTCGTCAAACTTCGGAAAAATCCAACACTTGGAAATTTCCCGACAGGGGAAAAATTGGGTATTTATATCCGGTCGAACTTTTTAACATATTCTAAAAATTATCCGGAAAGCCACACAGACAAAATTTGATAATCCGATCGAACTCATGAAAACCCAAAACAACCCCTGAAAACTCAACTGTATAATAAATATTAAAATATCCCAGGAAAATCAGCACAGAAATCTGAGAATTACTGTGAAAAGAAAAATGCACAAAACGACAAAACCACCGCTGAACCGCCGCGGCATGCATAGCACGTGCCACGGTTCTGCGGTGGAAAAGTTGACTTAGGCCCACGAAATTTACAGTAATTCTTAGAAAACCCTGCTTGATTTTCTGCATATTTTTAATACTGAAAAATCCCTGTTTTTGAAAATTGGACAGAGAGCATGGGTGTGTTGGGATTTCGGGTTCGTTCGGAGTTCAAAATCCGTCTAGACTTCGCCTAAGGCTCTAGCTAGGCTCTGATACCACTGTAGGGTTCCTAGGCACACTAGTGAGGTCTCACAAGGCATCAACCATGCCAATTTCAAAAATTACGGTGCCGAGAAACCCTAGTGAACGGATCGTTTGCTAGAAAACTAGGCGAAAACATAAACTAGTTAACACTTAACTAAGGGAATACGGAAATACAACCTTTGTAGATCCGGTGCTCCACCTCCATAGCTCCGCAACGAAGTCATCTCCGCTGTCCAAAAGGAATCCGGGCTCTAGAGTCGGCTTCGTCGGAGAAAAAGCGAGCTAGGTCGTCGATGTCCATGCCGAAGATGATCTACGTCGAGGCATCGCTAAATCAAGCTCCACCTTCACCAAGCCCTAAAAACTTGTGAAGGAAACACACTCTACTACTTGGCAAGAGGTAGAGGATGAAGAAATAGGAAGTGGGTAGACTTTAGAATTGGATTTCTCACTCTTTATCATCAATCACCATTGATGAAGAAAGCTTTTTCTTCCTTGCTCATGAAGAAGAAGAAGAAAGAAATATATGATAAGTTAATTATGAAAAGAATAATGATATCATTCTTATCATAACTTTAACCTAAGTTAAGTGTAGAGAATTGACCAAGGTTAAAGGAATGGTTAGGGTTTAGGAGATGAGACAAAAATGGTTGCATCATAAAAGCTTCATGAAGCTTCAAGTGCAAACAAAATAAGCCACCATTTTTCTCTCATTTCTTTTCCTTTTTCCAAAAATAAAAAGACTAATTAATGAATAAGTAAAACCCTTAACCATTTAAATAACTTTGGTTAAATTCTTTACACATAACCTAGCAATCATGCATCATCAAACATGATACAATAAAGTGCACAAAATCATATCGCATATGCAATGTGCACACCCGAGTGAGAAAATCCATTTTAAAGTGAACCGATACTAGTTGATGCAAAGTAATATATCAAATATATAATTATACATTAAATCATTAAATCAACACTTGATTCAATGATCCGGTCATGTCGCACATAACCGACTGGTATCTTTAGTAACAACTTATCGAATCAACACTTGATCCGATAACCCGGCTATATCGCATATAACCGATCAATGTCACATCGCGAGAATCGAATACAGTATCACATACTGGTATTATTCTCGGTCCCGCACATATCTCATATGCGCTCCTATTTCGTTTCGCTTGAGCCAGGAAACCTCTGTGTAGGACTCTAAAGACTCGTCAATACGCCGGCAGCAGATGATGATCATATCAAACATCCACAAGCCGC
Source organism: Agapanthus africanus (assembly GCA_030015575.1). Lineage (NCBI taxonomy): Eukaryota > Viridiplantae > Streptophyta > Magnoliopsida > Asparagales > Amaryllidaceae > Agapanthus > Agapanthus africanus. The sequence continues at coordinate 87,252,500 of JASDDO010000028.1, read as the reverse complement.
AAGAGGTCTGCTAAACGTAACGGCCACCCGGGTATTGAGCGATCTGAAGATCGACGAGCAAGCCCGCTCACACTCCAGTGAATCCGACCAGTAACACTACCGTACAGTCCGGTCTGATCGTCTGATATGTCGCATATCTCGCCTAGGGGTGGTAAACGTCAGACCCCAATAGCTCGATAAGTCGTGTCGATATGAGGTCTATAACTGTTCGAGAAACTACTGGCAACACTTACCAGTAAATCTCAGCAACCCTGGCCAGGGATTTCCTGTTATAGCCAATCGAACACAGCGCAACATCAACCCCCTATACCGGGAGAGACGAATCCCCTCCTATCGCTCATTGCCTCCATGTGACTCGGGACTGTACCCAAAAACCACCGTTTTGCACGCCCTCTTGGACGTGGTAAGATGGAAATCAAAGCACAGTGGGAACCACACAAGACTCTATGACGATCTCGGGTCAACAGACTACTCTGTACCAGTGTCACCAGAGAACTGCCATCTGACGTGAGGTATAATACCATCTGGGAGTTCTCGGCGAGTCCGTCCAGTGTACCCAGTCTCTACTGAGCACCCGTATATCATCTCTGATGTCAAACACCAATGGATATGGGATCATCCATCGCCCATCTGTATGGGTCGGGAAGGTACACGCTAGTCTACTCTGGTATATCGATGCCCTGTCTCGATACACCCACGACTAGGGACTTTGAAGGATGTACTTATGGACTACCATGTCCCCACTAGTATGATCCGCATCATAGTCCAGGTAGTCAAGTACAGATCCTAAGAGCTTTACCAACATGTAACAGAGAGACAATCAGTATACACGTTAAGGTAAAGTTCAACCAGATAGCATACTATCATGTCGAGCAAGAAAGTCCTCCCTATATACGTCCCAGCATCCACTACAATATACATCCTATGTACAGTAATGGCCTCTATGGCATACATATAACTAACAATAATCCTAAAGGACTTGTGCACTAGGAAGAGAAAAGTTCAAGTACCTAAAAAAGTTTTCCTTGCGAGTAATGTGAGCACTGCTTTTACACAACAACTACCCAAGAAACGAAAGGACCCCGGAAGTCCTACAATTTCTATTTCCATTGGGGGTAAAAATATCAATCGTGCTTTACTTGATCTTGGTGCTAGTGTTAACTTGCTTCCATATTCTGTATACGAGCAGTTAGGAATTGGAGAGTTAAAACCCGCCCATTGTACTCTCCAGATGGCAGACCGATCTATCACCAAACCTCAGGACGAACTAGAGGATGCGTTAATCAAAGTCGGGGAATTTATATTTCCTGTGGACTTTATCGTTATTGATACAAAACCTGTGGCAAACCCACGCAATCAAATCCCGGTGATACTCGGTCGACCCTTTTTGGCCACTTCCAACGCAGTAATCAATTGTAGAAACGGCTCTATGACCCTATCCTTTGGAAAGAAGTCAATTGAGCTTAACATTTACAAGTTGGGAAGTGAACCCTCCGAACCCTATGCTCATGTGTGTTCTGTCGAATTAATATTTGTCGACAGCAGCGAATTTGATCAACCTCATAATTCTGACTCTTTTCATATGTTGTTGCTTGACACGGACTCTTCTACCGAGTTGTCCGGGTCAACATCTAACACTGATGAGGAACTTTTTATAGAGTCTGACGATCACCCCATTTTTTCTGATGACATTATTCTTCGGGGTATCGACGAAAGCTTTGAGGAAATTTTCGCTGATGAACTCGCATTTTTACAAGACACGGGTTTTGAGATGAATCAACTCCAAGACAAAGAGATTGAACCTCCACCCCTTCTTATGGACAATCATGATAATGCGAGTAATCCATCATCACTATCACTGTGCCGTCTCTCCAAATTGAGATGCAATCCTTTTCCATTACACCTCTTATCACCTCCTCACTTCTTCATGTTGAAAGGTAACATGTTCTTCCACCAACCTTGGTGCTTTATCGATAAAATTTTTGAATGGTTGGTGTTGACCTTCGGGCTTTGCAAAGCTTGGCATTGACCAATAACCTTGACCCTCTTGTGTGATTTTAAAAGATTAACATAGTTTAACTCAAGTTTGGGGGAGGGGATATTTTGGCTCTTGAAAGAAAATGATTTTTTACAAAATTGTGAGCCAAAAATAAGTTTGGTGGAGGATTTTCACTTTCATATATTCTTGCCCCCATTAATAATTTCCTCCCAAGTCTATAGGTTTTTGAGCTTAACGAATGACATCAGTGAGGACACTGCTGTAAACAGGTTTGGGGGAGGTTTGTGCTTATTTACACATCAATTTGTATCATACTTTGCATAAGCACAATATTTTCAAAAAAATTTTAAAAAAAATCTTTTATAACAAAAGAGTAGAAAGTGAAAAAATTATATCCAAAAGATATGAATAGTTTAAGAAAACCAAGAAAATTAGAAGTTTTCTTAAACGAACTAGTAATAAGTAGTTATGAGCCGTTGTACCAAGGGTTAGTAAGATGAAGGAAGTCACTAATCTGAGAATAAAAATAAGTCTGAAAAATAGTTTCTATTCTGAAAGCCAAACATTTGAATGTTGATACCCTACTATATGCACTTACACACATCTTGAAACTCGGGATAGTAGAGAATACCTTGAAATGCTCTTGTCTAAAAGCCAAAGTATGAAGGAAATAAAAAAATGAAGAAAATATAAAAATGGTGAAAAGAAAAAATATGAACACTGGTTTTGTTATCGCCAAGGTAGCAATAAAAAAAATATAGCAAGGGTGCTTCATCACCTAGTGCCTTAGACCAACTGGTTTGGGAGTCACTGCTAAGCCTTAGGTGGTGCAAGACGAGGAAAATACTATCACCTAATCTGCAATCACATAAGTAATCGGTCGGTTGGTACCTCAAGAAGTATTAACGGTCGTATGAAAATGTGTGAGCAAATCCATAAATATTCATCAAGTTAAAAAGTACTAAGGTAGATGGACAAGAGTATGATAGCTTGAATTGAATTCTCCGAGTGTAGGGATGTCTATTACAACACGTAGGGTTATATGATCGATATTTGGATGAAAGATAGGAATGAAGAATAAAGACGATGTTTTATTGAGGGATAATGTGATTTCTAACATCTTTTCATGACTATTAAGATAGGGCTCATAACAACTGAAAAGCTAGTGTAGTTGGAAACTCTAAATTTTCAAAGTATTTCTTTTATGGTTCTTATCTTTATATGTAAATTTCACCATCTCTCTTTTATTATAAGATTTTGTGGGTGTAATCCGCTGAAAACCCTCAGAAGACAACACTCCTCCTACTAGGGAAACCTAGAGGTTTAACGGCTTGTTGCACGTGCTCAGTGCAATCGTGTTTGCCTACGAAAATGTGCTTATTTTTCTCCTTTCTTTTTCTCCTTCTCTTGAATAAACTAGTTTGCTCGGGATGATCAAAGATAAGTTTGGGGGTATTTGTTCAGTTGATAAAACTGCATATTTAATATGACATTTTTCCTACTATTTCTATATAACAAAAGGTGTTTATTATAATATATGATACATATGAGGGTTTATCTGTAAAAATACTATTTTTATGTGTTTATATATTATAAATAACATTTTGTAGGAAAAAGTAAGCATATAATATCCATGTAACATTTGGCCCATTTAAATATGCTTACCTTAGTAATACCTTTGACCAATTCTTAATGGTTAAGTTAATATCTCAATAAAACAAACTCTACTAATATTGTTTGTTGAGTTATTGTGTAGAATTTTCAGGGCTGAAATCAAGGAAATCAAAGTTGGCAAATCAAATCTACCAAAGATATTCAAGAAACTAATTCTGGTAGAAATGTAGAAAAGATTTTCAAAGTCTAGATACTCAAAAGATTACCAAGTGTTACAGATATGAAGCTACAAAATTTAGAGGCCATGATCTCACCAAAAAAGGGCGGATCCGCGGCCAAACCTATCCAATGGCCGCGGTTCCGCCGTGGATTTGAAGAGTTGAGATATGGGATTGTGGTGGTTAGGATCCTAACAACTCGTTTCCATATTAAGAAGCGAGGGTTCTGGCTCTGTGACTATAAATAAGGACCGAGAGCCTCTTGGAAAAATAATCAAGCCGACGCGATCACGAAGTCCAAGACGGCTCACGCATCCAGGCTGGTCATCAACGGTTCATCTACCTCCTTAGAAGAGATCGAGAAGCAACTAGAAATTGTAATAATTTTCTAAGGATTCAAGTGTAATGAATATTGTTGATTAATAAAGGTAGCTTTCTTTTTCTTATTCTATTTCTTCGTAGTTTAATTATGCAATTTCTTTCCATCTCTTTTTCTCCCAACACGCGTGAGTAATTCTCCGCTTGTTAGGGTTCGTAGAATTAGGGTAGGCTAATGGATGATGAAAATCCCTAAACTCTTTTTAAGTCCTATAAAGTTTATAAAGTTTATCAAAAGAATCATTAACATCCTAATCGGGCGCGCTACAAATTCATTGTTAGTCGCGACCGCGATTAGAGATTAGATTAATGATTTTTTTGGTAAAGGTTAGATATGAACGGAGTTCCGTGTCGAGATAGGGGTTAAGAGTGGGATTCCTTTTCCCTCCAGAAACCCTAATCTACACGCATCACTGTCGTTCTAGTTTTAAATCTATTAAAGGATAGAAAGAGTAATTTTTAATTAATCATCCATAACTACTAAATCATAATGAACCCTACAAGCACTCTTCTTATATAAACTTACATTCATAAATAATCTAGATCTATATTTTGCATTAGTGCTTAACGTAGATCTAGAAACCATTCTACAATATTCTTTATCCCTCCCCTCTTTCTCAACACATCTAAAATAAGAATAAAAGGTTCCACGTTTCCCAGAGGACGACCCGTACTCATCTTGGTCTAGCTACACGCGACACCGTTATTGATTGCGGTTATTCTACAAACACACTTTTTCCTATCAATCAGGGTACGTCAGGTCCTGGTCCGAGCTAAATCCACTTCTCACTCTGAGCATGCATACTCAGGTCGTCAGAGCGACACAATAGCAATAAATAGAAATACATATGTAATAAGTATAAAAATGATGAATATGAAACATCAAGCATGACGTGATGATATGAGCACGAAGGAGCCAGTACATGTAAACAGTAAAGCAGGTAAACGGTAAGGCAGGTGTATCGAATCAGTAATCAATGCATGTCACTAAACCTATCAGGCTCTAAGTCTCACTTTCCAGGTCGTTAAACCTATCATCAGTCCAAGTGTGAGAGTCAACCACTCGTGGGTATCCCCCATCCAAGGGTAATGCCCCAGGGGTAAGGGAACACGGGCCCGAGTCGCTAATAATCAGTAATATCACCCATATAATTCCAAAATCACTGTGTATGCCGGCAATGGGACTCCCGAGATTCCGTTGAACTCACACTCAAACTACCCTACACCCCGTGGTCTATATCAAACACCAACCATAAACTCAAATACTAGTCGGTACATGACAAGTCTACGCGAGAACTGGAGACAGGATCTCCATCAAGCATGTCTCGACTGATACCCAAGATAAATGGACAGTGTTTGGTGCCTTATCTATGACACCAATATGAGTGCTTCCATAATCGTCCCATACCAATTATAGTTACACTTATATATGCCCCATAGACGTCGACAATGCAATAAATCAATAGGGTCCGCTGATTGTGTACAAGTACGTGTCACTTCGCTTATTCAATCACGCTTAAACACTAACGTACTTGCCACAATCAAAACATTAATATCTAACACTGGGTAATGTACACGACCACTAGGTTACCAATGTATATTAGCTTTACATGATATGATGAGAATGCAATAATTAAGTTATGAATAAGATATCATCAGTCAGTGTCCCACCACTTGCATAATTCTCAATAAATCATACATGCAGAATTAGGTGAAACAATGCAAAAGGTGTAAGCAACATGTTTAATTATCTAGCCATCAGAATTGGTTTCGCGCCAATCGGGTTTCATGTTTACTAGTTGTGACCATTTCAATTTAAGTGTTCACTGCTGGAAATCCAGTTTCAGAATTGGAAGTCCATTTCGTAACACATTTTAATCCCAGTTGGGATCGTAATTAGGCAACACTATAGTTGAAAAATATTTAGGGTTATCAGTTAGGTTCCAACACACCAGACGGATCGATAATATCCATGGCGTACTGGAAGTTATGCACTGTACAATAAAGGGGTATACGTTCTGTCCCTGTTTGGGACTGCTATATGTTCTGTTGATTTAAAATGTAAATTAAATAGTAAACGACAGTAAAAACGAATGAAACCACTTTCAATGGTTATCTAACAGATTTATCTTCGCTATGGTACATGGTTCCGCATTATAACATTTTCATACAGTAGAGTGAAAGTATTACAAAATGAGAATTGACAGCCAGAGCTGCTCTGGACTGCAGTCCAGAGCCGCACTCCGAACCAGTTTCCGTCACCTTTCTAGTATAGAAATAGATTAAAACTCTTATAAGGTTCTATTTTGTTGAGTCGGATTTGATATGAGCCCTCAAACTCAACATTCCGATTTGTAATCAATTAACTGTGATTTTTACGAGTTTCAGGTACGGGAAAATTTCAGTTTTACGGGTCTAAAAGGGAAAGGCCTATCACGTCATTAAAGACAGTATTTTCCGGCCAAATCATAATACGACGTTCATTATAACTCGGGTCATCATATGTGATTAGTTTCCATCAATTTAACGGGGGTTTTCCATTCGGACTTTGCATCGAACACTTGCATTATCTTGATTCGCACGAAAGGTATATGCGGAATTTATTGGTATTTTGAATTGTAATAGATAAAATTAGCATGAAACAAGTAGTTTACTTGCCTGGTGATGTGTTGACGACGGTACGGCAACGGCTATGGTGTGATCGCGACACATGCACGGCACGGCAACCCGACTTGGCTCGGGCTCGAGTTCTTCGGCAGCGACGACTTGGCTGCTGGGGTCTTGACGCGGAGGAGCTTGGAGGCAAGGAGTTGGCTTTGGAGATGGCTAGCGGTGACGGCGACTCTCGGCTGGAGTTGCTTAGGGGTTTTGTGTGGGTGGAGTTCTCGGTGGTAAGGTCGATAACGAGGGAGATGGAGGAAGATAGCGACGAAGGTGGCAGCGACGGCGATGGTGGTGTGTAGGGGTTGCTGGCGATGATGGCCTCGACGGTGGTGATGCAGCGGGGAAGCTCGGTGGTGTTGGGTGTTGGGTGTTGGGTCGCTAGGCTTGGTTGATGGAAGGAGAGGAGGAAGAAGGAGAAGAGGGTTGCTGGGGATAGTTGTGAGGTGATCGGGTTAGCTTGGTCTGTAGCGGTGTCCGGTAAGGAGGAGACGGCTAGGAAGGAGCTCGAGTTGGAGGTTGGCGTCAATGGCGAGGGGCGTGCAGGGGTTGTAAAAGTGGTCGGTGGTGGCAAGGTGAGGGGAGAGCAGGAATGGGTTTTGGTGAAGGAGGTGAGGGAGCTCGGCTTGTATGAGAGAGAGGGAGACGAGGTCGGGGAGTTGGGGTTGCCGGCGAGGGTGTCGGCGGAGGAGCTCAGTGGGGTGCAGTGGGTTTGAGGTTGCAGTCGGGGATGGAGAGAGAGGGGGAGAAAGCGAGAGAGCGAGGGTGTGAAAACAGAGAATGAATGAGGAAGAGGGGGTGAAGCAGGGGGAGTCGTGGCCGTTAGAGTCGAGGACGTGAGGAGAGTGGGTGCGGCCGTCGAGGAGCGCGAGGAGGAGGGGACGTTGTGAGGAGGGAGCGAGTCATGGGGGTTCCTGGGTGGAGGGCCGTCGCGGGGATGGCGCGAGAACGAGGTGGAAGACGTTGGGGGTGAAGATGGGGTCGCGAGGCGCGGGTCATGGGCGCGAGAGAGGCGGGGGCGAGCGGCGACGTGGGAAGAGAAAAGAGCGGGAGAGAAAAGGGAGAGTGGGGAAGAAAGGAGGCGGGTCGGGTCGAGTCGGTGAGAAGGGGTTTGGGCCGGGTCGGGAATGCAAGGAAAAGAATAAAAAGAGATAGAGAGGGAGTGGGCTGGGCTTGGGGTTTAGGTTGGAAAACGAAAAGAAAATGGAAGAAGAATTAAATTAAATTAGGGTAAGGTGATTTATAGGAAAAATATAGAAAGTTTGTAGAAAATTTGGGAAAAATGTTTGGCCATTTATTTATTAAATACAATAACTATTTGTAGGGACTGGGTATTACAGACACCGATGATTGTATACTGGTGCTCATTGGATGAGTTACACTGGACGGACCCACCGAGAACTCCTAGTTGGTAATATATCAATGCCAGATAGAAGTTCTCTAGTGACATGAGTACTGGGTAGTCCATAGGACCTGAGATCGCCACAGTGTGATATGTGTGTTCCCACTATACTTAGATTTCTACCCTACCATGGCTCAAAGGAGTCGTGCAAACCGGTTTTTGTTGGGTATAGTCCCGAAGCACGTAGAGACAGTGAGCGGTTGAGAGGATTCATTTCTTCCGGTATAGGGAGTTGATGTCGTACCATGCAGGACATGACCACAACCACAAGTCGGTGGCCAACACAGTGAAGATAAAGTGATAAGTGCTATCAGTTGTATCTCTAGTTGGTTATAAATCCTCTGTCGTATGACTTATCGAGTTATTAGGGTCTGACAGATTCCAAACCCTAGAACCGATACGCGATACTCATAAACGAATAGACTGGATTGTACAGTGACTGTCACTTATAGACTTTGGAGGGTCCAGATGAGTTTTCTCGTCTACCTGCTTTTTTCTTGGTCATGTCCGGGTAGCCGTTACGTACAGTTAGTGCCACTGACGTGCTTGTGGGTTATCCGGTCTGGGGATTGGATCTGAAAGTGTTTCGGATTCGATCAGATATGATCTTACATAACCTACTGTCAGCGTATTGACAGGTTTTTAGAGTCCCGCAATGAAAGTGCCAGCGGGGGCAAAATGTTGATGTGACGTGCGTATAGGATATGTGCGAGAGTTCGATTAAATATATGATTTAATCGAATGCCCGATAAATACTAGCCGGTTTAAAAGCCGGAATATTAAGTCAAGTATTGACTTAATGACCGTATTTTGATATGGTTTCTGGTATTGTGTATTTGGATACACACACTCTCTCTGTATATATATTAGTATGCGATTCTGATATATTATTGCGTATGCGATACATATAATGTAATTGTATTTGATACATGTTTTCTTTTCTTTATATATATATATATATATATATATATATATATATATATATATATATATATATAAAGTAAAGAGAAATGAATTATTTTAAGAATAAATATAAAGAGAAAAGAAAAGAAATGAAATGAAAAGAAGAGTGAACTTCTTCTTACATCTTCACTCTTTTTTTTATTCATTCTTCTTTTTTATTCTTCTTTTTCCTTTTTCTTTTAATTCATTTAACATAATTTCCATGGCTCATCTACTTCCTTCTCTCTTGAAAAATGGTGAATGGTAGAGAAGAGGCTAGAATAGAAAAAGAGAGTGTTTTTCTCGATCACATCACCTCACACGTTACCTTAGCTGGTTCAATGCGCGAGTTTCTTAATTAGAGATTTGAAGATGGAGTTTTGGGTTTGAGACTTTTACGCGGGTCATCTACGATGAGGCGGTCGACGTCCTAGACTCTCCGGAAGCTCGCTAGGTCTAGTCAGAGTTTAAGTTCTCCATCGAAGCATATGTAGATGCTGCAAAGATTGTAACACTTCTCTTTTGCTCTCTTTAATTTATAGTTTGTTCATATTACTAAGTAAATGAATGATCTTCTTGTTGTTTTTGGTACTAAATCTTGTAAAATTTTGATTTTACATTCCGTTGCGGTCCACAAACGTTGCAACCCTAAAATCGATTTACTAACAGTGGTATCGGAGCTACTAGGCATTGGATGCTCGACCCATGAAGAATTCTCATTGTGTGACAGTGTGGCGAAATATAGGCTCTTACCCTCAGGGTGTTCCGAAACCGGAAAGTGTTCCGGCAGGTTGTAGTCTTCGCAAGGGGCATGCTTAAAAAGTAGCTGTTGAGGGACCCGTAGGTGCCACAACGATCCCATTGGATGGGCTGGCTGCCTGACCAACGTATCAAAACCAATCATTTACATCTAATCGCATATGTTGTTGATGATCAAATAAATTGGAATCTCCATCATGCTAATTTGTGTTGGTCTTTCTTTTTTCTCCCCCTTGCTATGGCCGAGTGTAGTTGCTGCAATTTATTTTATTTTGGCCGACCACTTTATGTTGCTGCCATTTTTTGGATTTGGCCAACCCTTTTTTACTTGCTTCCATTAAATTGATTCTTAGCAATTACTTGCATGATGCTTGTATATGTTAGCAAATTGATTGTTAGCAATTACATGCATGATGCTTGTTTATACTGCCAACTTTAATTTAATGGCAACTTGTATACGTTTACAAATTAGCATGATGCCTTTTTTTTCTTTTAGCCGAGGTGTACATCGTAAATAATATTGACGTGTACCTCTCCCGTCTTAAGTTTTGGATATATATTTTAATTTATTGGATCATTGGTTTTGTAAACTGGTTAAATTAAATTGTTTAATTTAATTGGTTTGCTCTCATATGTTGATATGTTGTTATATGTTTGGTTTGATTGGTTTGTGTTGAATTGTCGTGAAATGAATGAGATGTTTGGTTTGCTCTTCCATGCTGTATTGTTTATGATGAGATGTTTTTCCACTATCATTCACGTAGCCTATTCATATATTCATATGTTCGGGACGAGCTCCAACTTGTGGCCGCCGTTTCCGCTATTTGTATATTCTTTGTTTCGGTACTTAATGATTCACATGTGGCCATAGTCGCTACTTATTGTATTATTATTTGTCGGGGCATGACCAGATTGCGGTCGTGGCTGCCGTTATAAATAATACAAGTTTAGGATTACCCCGCAGAGAAGCGCACGGGCAACTGAATTCTCGATTGCGATGGACGGCCATCTCAAGACGTTGAGACCGGATGACTCGATTCTAGAATTGGCGGGTTGCTTTCCGCGCTTATAGGAGATATAGGTTAGACCTGCGGAAGAGTGCTCAATTCACCGGATTCGAGAAAATGTCGGGTGACCTTCTCATTGTTAGTGTATATGCCCTAGAGGCTATTACTGTATCATACTAGTTTGTATATTACTTAATGGAAGCTTGGGATATTCACCTTGTATATACAATCTTGCTCAAAATAGTAGTATGCTACTTGGTTTGTTTCTACTTCAATGTGTACATGTGTTTATTATATCACCTATACGCATTAGTGAAGCCCTTAGGATCTTTACTTGATTACCAGCGTTGTGATGGCAGTCACACTAGTGGGGCTGGGTAATCTATAAGCACATCCTTATGCAGGTCCCTAGTCGCAGGACTATCGAGACAGGGCATCGGTACTCCGGAGTAGACTGGCGCATGCGCTTCTCATCCCAGTGTGGGAGACGGTCTGTCCCACAGCCGTCAGTACGTCGTACTGGAGATAGTATGCGGGTGCTCGTTGGATTACGAGTACACTGGACATGACTCGTCGGGAACTGACTGGTTGGTATTATACCTATCGTCAGTTATCAGTTCCCAGGTGACATGAGTACAGCTTAGTCCGCTGACTTGACACTGTCACTTCGCCTCGAGTGTGTTCCCACTGTACTTTGATTACTACCCTACCACGGCTCAAAGGAGTCGTGCAAACAGGTAGTAGTTGGGTGCAGTCCCGAAGCACTTAGAGGCAGTGACGGTTAGACATGATTCGTCTCTCCCGGTATTGGGGGTTGACATCGCGCTGTGTCTAGGAGAGCCATTACACGAGTAGTCCCTGGCCAGGGCAAGCGGGATATACTGGTAGGCTTCCAGTGTTATCTCAGGGTGTATTGGGCTTCACTCCGACACGACTTGTACCGCTATTAGGGGACTGACGTTTACCGCCCCCCTAGGCCCGCCATGCGATGTATCAGAAGAACAGACCGGACTGTACGGAGATTGTCACAGTCAGACTCAGTAGGAGTTCAGATGGGTTTCACCTCGTCAGTCTTCTTGTCGGCATCTACCCGGGGAGCGTTACGCACAGCTAGTGCCGCTTGCGGTCTGTGGTTAAACCCACTGCCAGCGTAGTATCGAGTCTTTAGAGTCCCACACAGAAAGCTATTCGCCTTTAGGCAAAAGAGTAGAGGTCGCATGGTTTTGCGACAGGTCGCATGGTTTTGCGACAGGGTCCGGTCACATCCGTGCACTTGTGCACGTACAGTGTCCGGTCACATCCGTGCACTTGTGCACGTACAGTGTCCGGACAGTTAACACTAGCGAGCTTTGGTTTAAGCCGGATCCTAGTGTATGTTTTGGGATTGATTTTATCTCGTTTGTGTTCGTGTTGCTCGGAACGCAGATGCGGGTGTGTATGCACAGTTGACAGAGAGACAGAGACAGAGTATTCTCATTGGGGTTGTTGACTGTTGACTGTTGACAGTTGACTGTTGACCATTGACTTTTGCTTAACCCTAATGAGAATAAGATATATGATTAACATTAATATTAATTAAGTATTGTAGTGACATGGTTGTTGAGGGATTGACTTTGTTGACCGGTTGACTAGGTTGGACTAGTTGACCATCATAATGACAATGGCTATCATTCCATGGCAAAGACTTTTGCTTGCTTGTTTATTTATGCAAAATGAGTGCATGAAATGATATAGCCATTTTGACTTAAACCATTTACACAATACTTGATTACTATTTTTGTGATGATGGCTGTTGGATTATGAGATGTGAGAATGAGATGAGTATGGTTCATTCTATCATTTGCTTTCTCTCTCTTGAGCTCTCTCATTCTCAAGCTCTCCCTCTTGCTCTTGCTCTCTCTACCTCAAGGCAAACCATTCTCATGTGTTGAGACTCATTGCCTTAGAGATAAAAGACACCAAAACATTCCTCTACTCACTCTAGTTCACAAGGTTTAGCAAACCGAGTGAACTAGTTTCTTCAAAGTTCGAAGAAGAAGCCAAAGGTAGAAGCTTTCAGGTGGATCGATCTTCGGCGCAAGGAGACGACGGGGTGAAGCCGATCCGGACAACCATCGAGGCTTAAAGACGAAGGAGTTCAAGAAAGAAAGGTATAACCCCTTAACCGAGTAGTTAACAACTCCTAGTTAAGTTGTTAGTTAGATGTTTAACAAAGATCCGGTTTTGAGTCCATGTTACCGCCTCTAAAAAATTGTTTTTCACCAAATTCCGCATGCCCGAAAGTACCGGGAGAGGTAGCATGGACTTACAGTGGTATCAGAGCCTAGTTAAACTCTATCTAACATGTTAGCAAAGTAACTAGAAGATCGATCAAAGAAAAAGTCCCGAAATGAACCCGGATTTCAAACTTGCTGTCGATTTTTAAAGTGCTGTAAAAGTAATAAATCATACTTCAAAAATCGACTCAGGGTTTTTATAGCAAACTGCAAAAATTTCATCCACTGAACCGATCAAAGCGCCGCGGAAACGCGGCGTGAGCGTGCTCCTGCCGCGGTTCCGCGGCCGAGTTGACTCGGCAGTGGGAAATTTTGGTTGCAGTTTGTTCAGTGGGGTATTTTGGGAATTTTGGAATATGTCTTTTCAGCCCAGATTTTCCAGAACGAAAATTTTGTGTTTGGGGCCTAAAAATCCGTATTTTTGATCGAACTTCTAAAGACTTAAGCTGACGGGTTTTTATCTGTGATATGATATTTGTATTGAACGTCTGCTAATCGCTATATGTCGATTAGTGGGGTTTATACAAATCTGTGATCTGTAATGTTGCTGGAATGTGTATATGAATTCATTGGATTGTCGCGGGTGAATAGCCGGGGGTTGTGAGACGAGAGTTTTCTTTTCTTTCAATTCATGTAAATTTGTAAATTGATGTAATAATTATTTGTATAGCCGCACAACCGGATCGGGGTTGTAGCCGTCATTGTATAATTTCTTTTTACTGTTTTTGCTCCTAGGATAGACCCATGAAGGGGGTGCACAAACTACCGGGTATGCTGAAGTGCCGAGTGGCCTACTCACGGAGTTGAGGGAGGTTGCTTCGCTTCGGGTACTTGGCGGGTAGTTTGCCGCACCCGTAGGGGTCTTGGGTGGGGTATTGGCTATTCACCGCGACCGTGTAATCTGCTTTTCGTTACAGGCTCGTACGAATTGCGGGTTCCTAGTATATCCAATGTATTCATCTGTGATCTGAAATGGCTATCATTGCAATATATCTATATATGATATTATTTAGGCGTTGCTTATATTTTACAGCCGCGCTAGCCCAGCCCCCGCTCTGTCGTTAGTTAAGTAAGCTAACGGGTAATGACGGGGCCCCGTGGCGAATGCAAATGGCATAAGCGTACGTCATATTTTGGTTGTTTTCTGCAATGGTAGGATTAAATGATGGGACGCATTAAAAGAACTAATGTAAGAATATCACACATTAAAAGAACTAATGCAAGAAAATAAACCAAGCTTAAGTCGTTGGAACACTTTCGGAAAACCACTCGGTTCTTTTCAAAACTAACTTTTAAATGCGGAGCTTGAGCCACTCCTTTTAAAAGCTATCTCGTTCCATCGATTATATCAAGTTCACTACGTTCACGGTTTTGCCGAAACCATTCGTAGCCCTCCGTCGTTTCACATAATAGTCAATAGTATTCAAGCTATGTATGTTGGCCAAAGTCAAGGCATAGTGATTGGTAGCTATTGGGTATTCATGTGTAGTATAGATAGATGCGTTGGTTTGGGACAGTCGTATTGCCATTTTGGCCAAAGTCAAGGGTAGGTACGGGTGGATCCAAATTAACCTGGAGAATGACGGGTAGAACTTGACATGTGACTTATGATATTTTGGCCAAAGTCAAGGTCATAAGAGCATGGGGCAAAAATCCACATCCGGAGTTTCAAAAGAACTGAAACTTGCTAGTGTTGCATACCATTTGGAGTGTGATGATTCTGGTAGGATTCCTTCAGTTTCGTCATGCGATGATATTTGGATCCCGATCCTACTGTGAGTATATGCTACTCCTTGGGAAATTTCTCACTTAACGATCAATGCTATAAACCAAGTAGGTGTCTAGAAAGGTGTTAGCGGGGCTACGCCCCCAGGGAAAAGAGGTTATTTAATTAAGGAACTTCGCGAAAGCGTTGGAAAACCTCCCTCGAAGTACCGACACTGGCCTGGCTGAACGGTTAAGCAAGTATTGTACGGTGAGATTGATCCTGACTAATTCTTCTTTTTTGGTTTGAGGAGGGATTCGAGAAACAGTGGGAGCCATCCTGTTTAGATAAACTAAAAACCATTCTAAACTTGCAAGAGCATCATGCTGAGTGTTTCTTCTCTCTCCTAATTGCAGCGACCAATCGACATGACTGGACTTAAGTTACTCCTAGATAAAAACATACTGACAGGGCCAAACTACAAAGATTGGCTCAGGAATGTCAAGATGGCAATCACTTACGACAAGCTGGGGTATCTTCTTACCACCAAAGCTCCCCCTGTCCCAGGTCCCAAAACCAGCGTCGCGGATAAGGAAATCCGTAAGACCTGGGAACTAGATTGCGCGAAGGCCAAGTGCCTCGTGCTTGCCTCTATGGACAACGAACATCAGAGGAGGCACGAGAATATGGACCTCAAATCCATATTTCTCCATACAAAAGAACTGTATGGAGAGCAGTCTCGTATCGCAAGATACGAAGTGTCGAAGAAGTTATTTTCGGCAAGGTTGGCCGTCGGATCATCGGTAGCGGAATACGTGCTTAAGATGATTGGCTACATAGAAGAGCTCGTGGACCTTGGGACCACGTTGGAGAATGAGCTCTATACGGACTTGATTCTCCAGTCCCTTCCTTCCACTTACGCCCAGTTTATCCTGAACTTCAACTTACAAGAAAAGGAAGTTGAACTTTCAGAACTCCTCAACATGCTGAGGAGCGCAGAGGGCACCCTACAGAAAGGTAGGGAAACCTACAGAAAGGTAGGGAAACATCCACTTTGTTTGTAGGAGGATCTTCCTCTTCTAGGTCCAAGGCGAAAGCCAAGGGAAAGAAGAAGAAAGCCCCCGCCAAACCAAGGGACGGTGTTAGTAAAGTGGATACGAAGGGAAAGGCAAAAGCAACAAAGAAAGTGGGAAAGCTTGTGGATAAGGAAGAATGCTTCTATTGTCATAAGAAGGGACACTAGAAGAATGATTGCAGGGCTTGGAAAGCCAGAACACAGGATCTGAAGCAGGTTGCGGCTTCAGCTTCAGGTGTGTATGTTATTGAAAACTGTCTTTCAATAAACTCTACTTCCTGGGTATTGGATACCGGATCAGGATCTCATATCTGTAACTCTTTGCAGGCGTTGAGAAACCGTAGGGTTTTGAAGGCAGGTGACATGACCCTCAAAGTTGCAAACGGAGCTAGCATGGATGCTAAGGCCGTGGGGGACTATCACCTGGGAATGTCAGATGGACATGTTTTGGTTTTGTGTAATTGCTTTTTTGTACCCAACGCAACTTGTAATATCATTTCTGTATCTTTGGTTTCTAAAGAAGGTTATAAATTTACGTTTGTAAGCAATGTTGTAAACATTCACCTTAATCAAGTTCTGATTGGGTCAGGTACATTAAGCAATGGTATACACGTATTAAACCAACCACAGATTTTCAATGTCCAGAATACACACAAAAGAAAGTCTCCGGAAATAAATCAGACTTTCTTGTGGCATTGTAGACTGGGTCACATCAATGAGAGAAGGTTGACGAAGTTACATACAGAAGGATATTTGAATGCGTTCGAATATCAATCGTATGCCACTTGTCAATCCTGTCTCAAAGGAAAGATGACAAAGACTCCGTTCACTAGACACGGAGTAAGAGCGAGCGAGCTCTTGGGACTCGTACACAGCGACATGTGCGGTCCAATGTCTATAAATGCGCGAAGCGGTTATTCTTACTTCATTACTTTTACGGATGACTTTTCAAGGTACGGTTATGTCTTCTTAATGAAACATAAGTCCGAAACCTTTGGAAAATTCCAGGAATATAAGAATGAAGTAGAAAAACAAACCGGCAAAAGTATCAAGATTCTAAGATCGGATCGAGGTGGTGAATACTTGAGTGCCGAGTTCCTGGACTATTTAAAAGAGAACGGAATTCTCTCTCAGCTTACTCCTCCATACACTCCGCAACATAACGGTGTATCGGAGAGACGGAACCGAACCCTATTGGATATGGTACGGTCCATGATGAGTAACGCTGAGTTACCGCGATCATTCTGGGGGTATGCGCTAGAATCAGCTGCATACCTTTTGAACCGAGTTCCCACTAAGACTGTGCCTACCACACTATATGAAATGTGGTGTGGGAAGAGACCCCATCTTAATCACATTAAGACATGGGGAAGTCCAGCTTTTGTCAAAAAGCAGCATGCGGACAAGCTCGAGGCACGCTCAGTACAGTGCAAGTTTGTGGGATATCAAAAGAACTCCAAGGGATATTTCTTCTACTGCGAAGAGGAACAAAAGGTTTTTGTTTCTTGTCATGCCCACTTTCAACACCAGTTCTTAGAAAAGGAAATTAGTGGGAGCGCAGTAGAACTGGAAGATATTCCTGAACAACAGACTATTACTGAAAGCTTAGTGGAACCAGAGGGTTCAAAAGAACAAGACATTCCTACGCCGCTCCGCAGGAGTAGTAGGCAGTCTCATCCGCCCGAGAGATACTACGGTTTTCTCATAGACGGGGATAGAGAGGATTGCATCATAGATTATGATGAGCCTACTAGCTTCCAGCAGGCCGTTCAGAGCGTTGACTCGGTAAAATGGCTAGAAGCAATGCGGACCGAAATGGAGTCCATGTACACCAACAAGGTATGGACGTTGGACATTGCTCCAGACGGGGTAAAACCCGTAGGATGCAAGTGGATCTTCAAAAGGAAGATTGGTGTAGATGGACAGGTTGAGACCTATAAAGCTAGACTGGTTGCAAAGGGTTTTCGTCAAAGACCTGGTTTGGACTATGACGAGACTTTTTCTCCAGTAGCTATGCTGAAATCCATTCGGATCCTTCTTGCCATTGCTGCCTTCCACGATTATGAGATCTGGCAGATGGACGTAAAGACCGCTTTTCTAAATGGAAATTTAGAGGAGTGTGTCTATATGGACCAACCAGAGGGTTTCATTCAGAGTGGGAGCAGCGGAAAGGTGTGCAAGTTGCTTAAGTCCATCTATGGACTAAAGCAGGCATCGCAGAGTTGGAACATCTGTTTTGATGAGACGGTCAAGGAATTTGGCTTTATCAAAAATCCAGATGAACCATGCATCTATAGTAGATTTGTAGCGAGAACTGTAGTGTTCCTCATTTTATACGTGGATGACATTCTCTTAATAGGAAATGACATTCCTATGCTACAATCTGTCAAGGGGTTCTTGTCACACAGGTTCTCCATGAAAGACCTGGGTGATGCCTCATACATCCTGGGGATCCGGATCCATCGTGATAGATCCAAGAGGATATTAGGACTTTCACAGTCCAGGTACATCGACACCATACTGAAAAGATTCAGTATGGAAGATTCCAAGTGCGGTAACCTACCGGCTTGTCACGGGATCACCCTCTCTAAAGAGATGTCTCCCAAGACTGATTTGGAGAGGGATCGCATGTCTATTATACCCTACGCTTCTGCGGTAGGCTCTATAATGTATGCGATGTTGTGTACCAGACCGGATGTAGCTTATGCACTGAGTGTGGTAAGCCGGTATCAGTCAAACCCTGGGGAGAAACACTGGATAGCGGTAAAGAATATTCTCAAGTACCTGAGAAGGACTAAGGAGATGTTCTTGGTGTATGGCGGAAAAGACCTCCAGATCGAGGCCTTTGCTGACTCCAGCTTCCAGAGTGACAAGGATGATTCCAAGTCCATGTCGGGGTTTGTCTTTACCCTCAATGGAGGGGCGGTGTTGGAAGAGTTCCAAACAGGAAACTGTTGCAGACTCGATGATGGAAGTGGAATACATCGCTGCATCTGATGCCGCAAAAGAAGCTGTCTGGATGAGGAAGTTCTTGAAAGAACTTCAGGTGGTTCCGTCCATTGTTGATCCAATACCTCTGTATTGCGACAATAATGGGGATATAGCTTTAGCGAAGGAACCCAGGTCCCATCAGAGATCCAGACACATCTTGAGGCGGTATCACCTGATCAGGGAGATCGTGGATCGCCAGGAGATCGAGGTTTGGAGGGTTGCTTCAGAAGATAACACTGCAGATCCATTCACCAAGGCTTTGCCCCAGACTCAGTTCGAGCGGCTGATCGAGATGATAGGTCTTCGATACGCCAATACATGGCCTTAGTGCAAGTGGGAGATTGTTAGTGTATATGCCCTAGAGGCCATTACTGTATCATACTAGTTTGTATATTACTTAATAGAAGCTTGGGATATTCACCTTGTATATACAATCTTGCTCAAAATAGTAGTATGCTACTTGGTTTGTTTCTACTTCATTGTGTACATGTGTTTATTATATCACCTATACGCATTAGTGGAGCCCTTAGGATCTTTGCTTAATTACCAGCATTGTGATGGCAGTCACACTAGTGGGGCTGGGTAATCTATAAGCACATCCTTATGCAGGTCCCTAGTCGCAGGACTATCGAGACAGGGCATCGATACTCCGGAGTAGACTGGCGCATGCGCTTCTCATCCCAGTGTGGGAGACGGTCTGTCCCACAGCCGTCAGTACGTCGTACTGGAGATAGTATGCGGGTGCTCGTTGGGTTACGAGTACACTGGACATGACTCGTCGGGAACTGACCGGTTGGTATTATAGCTATCGTCAGTTATCAGTTCCCAGGTGACATGAGTACAGCTTAGTCCGCTGACTTGACACTGTCACTTCGCCTCGAGTGTGTTCCCACTGTACTTTGATTACTACCCTACCACGGCTCAAAGGAGTCGTGCAAACGGGTAGTAGTTGGGTGCAGTCCCGAAGCACTTGGAGGCAGTGACGGTTAGACAAGATTCGTCTCTCCCGGTATTGGGGATTGACATCACGCTGTGTCTAGGAGAGCCATTACACGAGTAGTCCCTGGCTAGGGCAAGCGGGATATACTGGTAGGCTTCCAGTGTTATCTCAGGGTGTATTGGGCTTCACTCCGACATGACTTGTACCGCTATTAGGGGACTGACGTTTACCGCCCCCTAGGCCCGCCATGCGATGTATCAGACGAACAGACCGGACTGTACGGAGATTGTCACAGTCAGACTCAGTAGGAGTTCAGATGGGTTTCACCTCGTCAGTCTTCTTGTCGGCATCTACCTGGGGACCGTTACGCACAGCTAGTGCCGCTTGCGGTCTGTGGTTAAACCCACTGCCAGCGTAGTGTCGAGTCTTTAGAGTCCCACACAGAAAGCTATTCGCCTTTAGGCAAAAGAGTAGAGGTCGCATGGTTTTGCGACAGGTCGCATGGTTTTGCGACAGGGTCCGGTCACATCCGTGCACTTGTGCACGTACAGTGGCCGGACAGTTAACACTAGCGGGCTTTGGTTTAAGCCGGATCCTAGTGTACGTTTTGGGATTGATTTTATCTCGTTTGTGTTCGTGTTCCTCAGAACGCAGATGCGGGTGTGTATGCATAGTTGACAGAGAGACAGAGGCAGAGTATTCTCATTGGGGTTGTTGACTGTTGACTGTTGACAGTTGACTGTTGACCATTGACTTTTGCTTAACCCTAATGAGAATAAGATATATGATTAACATTAATATTAATTAAGTATTGTAGTGACATGGTTGTTGAGGGGTTGGCTTTGTTGACTTGTTGACTTTGTTAACCGGTTGACTAGGTTGGACTAGTTGACCATCATCATGATAATGGCTATCATTCCATGGCAAAGACTTTTGCTTGCTTGTTTATTTATGCAAAATGAGTGCATGAAATGATATAGCCATTTTGACTTAAACCATTTACACAATACTTGATTACTATTTTTGTGATGATGGCTTTTGGATTATGAGAGGTGAGAATGAGATGAGTATGGTTCATTCTATCATTTGCTTTCTCTCTCTTGAGCTCTCTCATTCTCAAGCTCTCCCTCTTGCTCTTGCTCTCTCTACCTCAAGGCAAACCATTCTCATGTGTTGAGACTCATTGCCTTAGAGATAAAAGACACCAAAACATTCCTCTACTCACTCTAGTTCACAAGGTTTAGCAAACCGAGTGAACTAGTTTCTTCAAAGTTCGAAGAAGAAGCCAAAGGTAGAAACTTTCAGGTGGATCGATCTTCGGCGCAAGGAGACGACGGGGTGAAGCCGATCCGGAAAACCATCAAGGCTTAAAGACGAAGGAGTTCAAGAAAGAAAGGTATATCCCCCTAACCGAATAGTTAACAACTCCTAGTTAGGTTGTTAGTTAGATGTTTAACAAAGATCCGGTTTTGAGTCCATGTTACCGCCTCTAGAAAATTGTTTTTCACCAAATTCCGCATGCCCGAAAGTACCGGGAGAGGTAGCATGGACTTACACTCATGATGATGATATTGGGTTGTCTCGTTTTTTGGGTTGGCTGGCAGCTTGCCACACTCATAGGGATCTGCTTTTGGTTATGCACGGGCTATTCATGCGACCGGAGAATGTCACGTTTCGTTTGATAGCTCGAACGAAATGCGGGATTGCTAGATAATCTGACCATTCCATCTCTGCATTTTTCATTACTTGCTTGTGATGTATTTACCTGCCTGTGATGATCTTTATCGCTTGCCTGTAATGTTAATTATCTGCCTGCGATGACACACATACACACACACACAAATGATGTATACGTTTTGCATCCGTGCTAGCCCTATTCTCGTCCTACCGTAAGTTAAGTAACCTTACGGTGAAAACCCAGGACCCCGTGGCGAATGCGGATAGCGTATATGTGCATTCTATTTTCTTTTCATGTTTTTCTGTGATTGTATGAGAAGATATTAGGTAATGTGATTATCTATTTGATGGGATTGCATTGATTCGAATTAATGCAAAGATAATAAACCTAAAACGTATTGTAAAAACCAAATATTAGATATTGGTGTTATAGTCGATTCTTTTGCTTTGCATCGAGATATTCGGTTAGGAATATCCTGTACCTCATTCGACGAGGAAAGAGCCTAAATCCCTTTACAGGGAGTGGCTTCTTTGGTAAAAGATTGTGTTAATATAAATTTGCGAATTGAATAGCCGTATTCCATTATTTTGCACAGAGATATTCAGTTAGGAATATCCGCACCTCATTCGATGAGGTAAGAACCCTGATCCCTTCACGGGGAATCCGCACTTAAGCAATAGACTACGAAACTATAAATATCCAAAACCTCTCGGTTACTGCGATGAGATTAAGTTCATTACATTAAAAGTTTTCTTCAAAACCAGCCGTAGCCCTCTGTCATTTCCGAAAGTAGAGTATTTAGTATTGCTGTATTTGTTGACTTTCGTCAAGGCATAGTGTACGGTGGCTAAATGATGTCTTCCTGTTAGTATGTGATGCGATTAGCCGGGACAATCACACGGATTTGTTGGCCTTCGTCAAGGGACTGTGTGGGTGGGTTCGAGTTAATTACCAAATGATGGGTTGAACTTGATTAACGGCCTATAGTTTGTTGGGCTTCGTCAAGATCATAGGTCGTTAGGGGTAAAAACCGATATCCAGAGTTTTAAGTGTTGAAACTTGCAATGAGATTGCATATCTTTTATGGAGTGGGGTGACTTGTTAGCCCTCGTCAAGATTACCACGCCATGATAGTTTGGATCGTGATTCCTACTGTGGGTAATTATTACTCTCGGGAGATTTTCAGATGACCCCCGCTAATTCTCCTTTTAGGGTTTGAAGGAGCATTCGACGGAACAGTGGGAACCATCCTGATTAGATAAATATTTCAATATAATCTTGATTGAGTGCACGACGAGTGTTTCTTTTTTCTCTCTCTGGCAGCAACCTAAGACTGACCTTAAGCTAAAACACGTAAACCGAGTTAACCGAACCTTTTTACAATCATCGGTTTTAGAATGTCATGATTGCCCTATTTCATGACATAAACGCAAATATTCTTACCCCTCCCACTTCCCCTTTCACTTCTTCCAGAACACTCTATATCCAATACAGAGAAATTTTTTCAGAACCATATTGCTTGGAAGGCCATCGTATAATAAGATACAAACTCGAAGAAATTGTTTAAGTCGAGGATGGCCGCTGATTCTGGAGAAAGTGAATTGTATATGATACAATTTATTTGTCTCTCCTCTCCACCTTATCTCAAATTTGAGAGCTCCTTAAATAAGGAGAATATACCAGTTACGCTTGTTGGATAGTTTTCTTCCAATCCCGATACTGGAGCTGAAAGGAAGGATAAGAAGAAAACCAACTAGCATAAGTTAGGTATACACAAGGTAAGAAAGAGAGACAACAATATGGGACGAAGTGAGCAGAAAGGAAAATGCAACTACTGTTATGACCCTGGACAATAAAAGAGACATTACTTGGAATACCCAGCCACCCCTCGAAACATTTTGATGTTTCATGAATTCCGTGTGATTGTAATCAAAAAACTGTTTTCCAATTAACTCTGATTCCTGGGTATATAGATACCGGATTAATATCCCATATCTGAAAGTTGTTTCTGATGCTGAGAAGGATTAAATTATTGGAAAGGTAATCCGATCCTCAATATCGAATATCCGAGCAATTGTTGCTATTAGGGAAATCACCTGGTTTTACCTTTTGGTAAATTTTGGTTTTGAATATATGTTATTATGCACCAACTTTTAAAACTGATATATCGTCTATTTATTTGATAAAGTGGGATATAAATTTTCAAAAATTATGTTATGAACATTTGCTTTTATCATTTGATGAATGGGTAAAGTGCGTTGAACAACATGATGTACATTCTTAACCAAAATACGGTTTTCAAATTACAACATACAGAGTATGAGTTAGTGAACTCATAGGGCTTATATATGATGATGTATGTTGTCCGGTGTTCGCACGGACAAGGGGTTGGTACTCATACTTCGTTCCGTTTTTCTTTGAGTTCTCTGTTTTTAGAAACACATTCTTGTAGAAATGCAAAGCGCAAAGATTTTGAGAAGTTCATAAGATATAAGAATAAAGTAGAGAACCAAATGTTGGCAGTATCAAGATTCTTCGAAGTGTTCGAAGATGTGGATACTTATGCTAGGTATTTCATAGTAAAATAATAGAGAATTTGATTCTCTCTCAGATTGCTCATCCGCGGATGCGCTCCATGATGAGTAATACTGAATCGCCTTTTCCAATTGAAGGATGTACTAGAAATAGATGGATATCAATTGATACTGGCTCCACCTAAATCGGTATCTCAAATTCTATATGTGATATAGAATGGGTTAACATCTTAAAATTGTTAAGATATTGAGTTGTTCGGCTTATACTTAAAACCAGAATTCGGATAAACTCAAGGCACGTTTAGTAATGGCAATTTATGGGTTATCCCGGGTATTGACGGGAGATTAACTTTCTACCATTTTCAGGAGCAAAAGTTGTTTTGTTTTCGACACGCCATTTTTTTAGAAAATGAAATTCTTGTATGTGAAATTAGTGGGAGTATGGTATAACTGGAAGTAATTCCAGAACCACAAACTGTTACTGAAGATTTAGTAGAATTTGAAGATTCAATTGACCATGACAAATCTTAGCCTGATCCGCAGATTTAGTAGGCGACCTCAGCTACCTGAGAGATACTTCGATTCCCTCGTAAACGGTGACAGAGAGGCTTGCATCATGGCCCTACTAGTAATCAATTGGCCATGGGAAGTGGTGACTTCCGATTGATGGCTAGATACTGAGTTATCCTAGTTGGAGTTCATGCACTGCAACAAAATGTAGACTTTGTTGAGTGCTCCTGAAGGGGTAAAACTCATTAGGAGTAAATAGATCTTATAAGATCAGTGCAAATGGAAATGTACTATCCTAATAAGGCTAGACTTGTAGTAATTTTTTTTATCAAATACCCGATGTGGATTGTGATAAAACTATTATTTCAGTGTCTGTACTGAAATCCATACGGATATAACTTGCCATTGTTGTCTTTCATGATTATGATATCTGGCATGTGGATGACTCTAACGTCTTTCTAAATTGAATTTAGAAGTATTCGTGTATATGACTCTGTCAGAGGGTTATCTTAGTCAGTGGGAGCAGTGGTAAGTGTGTAAGTTACTTAAATCTATCTTTAGATTAAAGCAGGTATAATGGAGAAGGATCATCGGTTTTTTATGATACAGTCAGAGCATTTGACTTCATCAAAATGAGAGATGAACCTGGTATTTGTACGAAACTAGTACGGGTGTTGTCAGATTTCTCATATGGTATGTGGATGATATACTCATGATAGAAAGTGATGTTCCTATGCTGCAAATCGGTAAAACAATGGTGGTCACATGCGTTTCTCCATATAGGATATGGATATCAGTCTAACCCTAGAGAAACATAGGATAGCAGTTGTTGGGGTTGAAAATTGCACCCGGTTGACCAAGTCAAAGTCAAGGTCAACCCCAAGCCAAGTGGGCCTAAGCCCA
This sequence comes from Agapanthus africanus, assembly GCA_030015575.1. Taxonomy (NCBI): domain Eukaryota; kingdom Viridiplantae; phylum Streptophyta; class Magnoliopsida; order Asparagales; family Amaryllidaceae; genus Agapanthus; species Agapanthus africanus. Next base: position 87,226,908 of record JASDDO010000028.1, on the reverse strand, counting down.
GATCAAATGGGCTCATGCTTGAGTCGAACCCGAACATGAAGCGACCGGCCTCCCCCATGCTGAAATAAAAAATCATGTAATAAATAATTTTGATTTAATTTTTTATACTTGAATGGGCATAAAGCCAAATTTTTGTAAAGCTCATGGCTTATGTGCAAAAAGAAATGGCACATGAGCCATGGGATGGGAAAATTGCCATTTTGTAAAGCCCAAGAGGCTATATGTGAATATGTAAGCCTATATAAGGCAACATGATGATGAATAAAGCATAAACTTTTCATTCCAAAAAATTAGGGCCTGTGCCTCTTTCTCCTTCCTCAAGGTTCGAAAACCTTCTTCTTTCTTTTGAATTAAATCAAGAGTTTTACTCTTCCTTTTCCAAAACTAATTAGTTTTTCACCACAAAAGCCACAAAGGGGAATTTGGATCTACCATTAGATCTCGAAAAGGGAAGATTTTTAAGTCTCCCCCTTTTTTCCAAGATCCGGCCAAACGACAGGAAGAAGAAGGAGACCCATCTACAGAAACCCCACTTTGGGGAAGATCCAGGGCTCAAGGGGAGAACCCCCTTCATCAGCTTCAAAATATCCTAGGAGTTTAACTCCTCATATATATATATATACACATATATACAAAATAATAAGTGCTCCTTTCTGGGAGTACAACTCCTATTGCAGGGACCAAGTCCCTTTTGCCTCTCGAGTACCCACGTGTCTGGCACGTGAGGCGCTAGCGCTAGCGCCCAAAGCGCTAGCGCTAGCGCCCAAAGCGCTAGCGCTTGCGCTCAAAGCGCTAGCGCCCAAAGCGCTAGCGCCTGAGTGCCCACGTGCCTGGCACGTGGGGCGCTAGCGCTCTTGCGCTCAGAGCGCTAGCGCCCAGAGCGCTAGGGCACAAACGTCCGCATGCCTGGCATGTTGGGCGCTAGCACTCAAAGCGCTAGCGCTAGCGCCCAAGCGCCCACGTACCTGGCACGTGGGGCGCTAGCGCTCTTACGCTCAGAGCGCTAGCACCCAAAGCGCCCACGTGCCTGGTACGTGGGGCGCTAGCGCTCAAAGCGCTAGTGCTCTTGCGCTCACAGCGCTAGCGCCCGAGCGCCCACGTGCCTGGCACGTGGGGCGCTAGTGCTCAATGCGCTAGCGTCCGAGCGCCCACGTGCTTGGCACGTGGGACGCTAGCGCTCTGGCGCCCAAAGCGCTAGCGCCCGAGCGTCCACGTGCCTGGCACGTGGGGCGCTAGTGCCCAAAGCGCTAGCGCCCTTGCACTCAAAGCGCTAGCGTCCAAAGCGCTGGAGTTTTTTCCCATGCATCTTTTGGATGCCCTTTCCCTTTATATATATATATACATACATACATATACACACACACGTACTCCACACTAAAAACACCTCTCCCGTTAGAAATTTTTTTTAACGGGGCACTGCCCCGCACCCCGTAAGGGGGCTGCTATCTCTCTTGATCCCCAGCCCGCTATCCGGGTAGCGGGACCCCCGTAAAAACTTTGTGGGGCCCCCGATATATCCAAAACCCCTCCAAAACACAACACTGCACATTGAGTTCGCATGACCAGTTTAACCCGTTAATCGGAGGTTCTCTCGCCCCAAAAGCGAGGGGTAATTAACGACAGCTTAGTCCGCGGCTGCCGGAGATTCGGATCCCCAAAATCAATAAACCCCCGCCTACCCAAGACAGGGGGAATCTATAGTACGCCTGACCAGCGCACGCGTATTCCCATCTTAATGGGGTGACGAAAAACACCCTACAGATTCTGGCATGCCCGGTGGGGCCATCTCTTCTCCCATATTTCGGGTTAAACATTCGTGCGAACTCAATCAATATACACATCTATATTTATACTAAAATAATGCTCTTTCATGTAGGACTTCAAGCGATCAAGCCTCGACCATGTCTCCAAGGATTAACACGGCTCCCATCTCCTACACGATGATGATGGACGCCAGGACGGTCCTTCCGGCCAGTTTCGGGCGACAATGGGAAGAGCCGCCGCTACCATTCGGCTCTATTCTGTTCGTGTCAGCTAACGCCATCCCAGCTCCTCAAGCCCCGGTGACAGACAAACAAGTCTCGAAAGGTAAGATGCCAAATGTGGTGGTCTCGAAGGCGCCCAAACTCAAACGCAAGCCGGTGTTTGAACGACTCTCCTTGTCCCCAGCTGGGGGCAAGGCCTTCAACACCAACAAGCAACAAGGCCTCTCGAGCAAGCTCTGGCGGTGCCCCTGACAACTGCTCGATCGGGTGTCTTCTCTAATCTCCCCGCTAATTGACTCACGGTGGCTTCCCAGGAAATGGATGCCCGCCAAGCCCTTAAAATTGAGAAGCTAAGGCAGAAAAGGCTCAGATATAGAGCCAACAAAAGGGCTAGGGCTCCTGCTAGGATGAACCTCATTCGAAGAACAGAGTTACTTTGCCAAAGATGAGGAAATGGATGGACATGTGGTCCACACTGTCTACATGGTAGGCACGCACAGCAAGAGCAAGGGCGGGGCCACCACATCTCAAATCCAATCTGGCTTGAATGTAGTTGCCGTTTCCCAAGAGCAGCCGCCTCTGCTGGGTGATGAAAACCCTCTCGATGAGCATGTGTCACGACCCGAAAGCACGGAACATGACCGGCACTTAGACTATGAACGTCTCAAGGCGTACGTATGCTAAGTAAGCCGAACCCAGAAATCTAAACCATGAGAAGTAGTAGAGAGTAGGAAGAACCAAATCAAATCAACCTGTAAGCAACATAATATACAACGTCTAAAGGCGAGGATCACAACAGAAAGGAAACTCAACCAGCCTGAAACCCATAGAAATATAACACGCGACTCTAAGGTAGAAAGAATAAACATCACTGGTCTCTATCCCAAATAAGTACAAGTTTGGTTGATGGAAATTCTAGATACAACTGAAATATAATATACAATGTATAATGATGGGTGCGATACAATAAACCCACCTACTAACAAGTCACCCGAAAGGAACTGTGCCCGCAAAGCCGTAAGGAATCCTGTACGGCAAACCTACAAGAAACTGGGGCACAACGGGGGTGAGTTGCCAACTCATGAGTAAAAAAAGATCTACGAACAGAAAATCGCATGTATGACGCAATCCTAGGTCATACGATCAATATATATAAACCTCAAATGAATAAGTCTGAAGCATGCTAAGGTGGTAATGTAACATCTATACATGTATGGAATGCCAAGTGCTCGTGTCAGTGCCTCAGGTAATAACATGTCATAATGAAGAGGTATGTCTGCATGAAGTAATATGATGAAGTATCAAATGGATATCAATACACATATATTGGCGTCCCATTCCACTAATATTGGTGTAAAGGTATATATAACAGCGCCCTCATACCCTGTTATATATACAAATAAGGTATGATCAATGTAATCAAGGTCTGTATGTAATCAAAGTTTGTATAAACGTGGATCCCGTCCACCCGTCACTCAAAGACAGTAAGCATTATGCACGTAAATATCATAAGCATATGCATGGAAGTACGAGGGTATAATCAAAATCATGGAACCAGAGTGCCCAGCATCGACACTCGAAAACATCATGAAAACTGTGCCCAGCATCGGCACGTAAATCCTCATCTATCGGGCATCGGTCAGTCCGGGTCAGCCCACGGGCTCCGTCTGCGGTATCGGCCCTCGGCCTCGGCAGTACGAGTCGTCCCGTATCCAACTCTCGACTCTGGTCGGTATACTCCGGATAACCGCCAGGTCCAACCAATCACCGGTAGGTAGTAGTCCCTCTGCCAGGCTCACCGTCTACTGCACAGCGATCCGTTCTCGCCCCAGGGTACCGTACCGAGTCCACCATGTACCCGTATTCGGCCTCATCCGCCTTCTCGAATCGGGTTCTACATGTCACTCTAGCACCGAGAAAACACATGGTGGACGCACTGAAATATCATATCAAGAGTAACCGGGTTTTTAAAACAATTACATATTTTCTTTTGAAATATCCACGGTTCCCAAATCCAGAAATATCATGGAAACAATATATCTCAATGCGTATAATCGAATGCATGATATAGGCAATATGTAAAAGAATGCAAGCACATCTATCTATCATGCAACCTGGAATGGTAATATGCACATTTTGAGGGAATCCGCTCTTTAAAAATGAATCAGTTTTGAAGAGTATCTTGCGGTTCCCAAAAATTATAAATATCATCTATGTATGTGCAAACATGTATGTGTACAAGTATGAGTATGTGCACAAATATAAGTGTAAATGAGTATGCCATGCAAGGATCGTATTCTGAATGCAACAGTACTATAGTGTCGTGACATGGCAATTATCGATGATGAAGTGTGTGAGCCGGCAGGCAAGTGTACGTGGAACATACGCATCATCGATAATGGTGCTGGTGTCCTAACAGCATGATGGTAATATAGCAATAGCACATGAAATGAAATGTGAATAGCAATGATCATGCGGAATCGAATAAATCAACGCAACTATGAAAAGACTACATCAATATGTATATGTCATGAAATTGTGCCATTTGAAATAAGACAGATCGGGGTTTTAGTAAAATAAGGGCTACGGAGTTTTTAAGAAAGACTCGTCCTTTGAAAATATCCGTAGAATCCCTTTACTCGTTTTTAAGATATTCTCGATTCGCAAGTTTTTGAAATAGGTATGTCTCGGGTCTGGCCTAACATCTACTATACTAACTACTGACCTAACTATCAAGTCAATCGGGAGGGATATGGAAACCTCCTAAATCTGAGTCGATATATATGTAAATATAATATAATAGTCGGTGATCCCGCCTCAATAGTATCGCGTACGATACCGTATATCATCTGACATCTTCGAGTCATGAGTGCGAATCAATCATCAAAATACAGCTCGTACGGTAAGTCGTCGTACGGCATCCCAATAGCTGGGTACGGGTCATTATCACGTTCATCCCAATAGCTCTGATACCAAAAGGGATTCTACGGATATTTTCAAAGGACGTGTCTTTCTTAAAAACTCCGTAGCCCTTATTTTACTAAAACCCCGATCTGTCTTATTTCAAATGGCACAATTTCATGACATATACATATTGATGTAGACTTTTCATAGTTGCGTTGATTTATTCGATTCCGCATGATCATTGCTATTCACATTTCATTTCATGTGCTATTGCTATATTACCATCATGTTGTTAGGACACCAGCACCATTATCGATGATGCGTATGTTCCACGTACACTTGCCTGCCGGCTCACACACTTCATCATCGATAATTGCCATGTCACGACACTATAGTACTGTTGCATTCAGAATACGATCCTTGCATGGCATACTCATTTACACTTATATTTGTGCACATACTCATACTTGTACACATACATGTTTGCACATACATAGATGATATTTATAATTTTTGGGAACCGCAAGATACTCTTCAAAACTGATTCATTTTTAAAGAGCAGATTCCCTCAAAATGTGCATATTACCATTCCAGGTTGCATGATAGATAGACGTGCTTGCATTCTTTTACATATCGCCTATATCATGCATTCGATTATACGCATTGAGATATATTGTTTCCATGATATTTCTGGATTTGGGAACCGTGGATATTTCAAAAGAAAATATGTAATTGTTTTAAAAACCCGGTTACCCTTGATATGATATTTCAGTGCGTCCACCATGTGTTTTCTCGGTGCTAGAGTGACATGTGGAACCCGATTCGAGAAGGCGGATGAGGCCGAATACGGGTACATGGTGGACCCGGTACGGTACCCCGGGGCGAGAACGGATCGCTGTGCAGTAGACGGTGAGCCTGGCAGAGGGACTACTACCTACCGGTGATTGGTTGGACCTGGCGGTTATCCGGAGTATACTGACCAGAGTCAAGAGTTGGATACGGGACGACTCGTACTGCCGGGGCCGAGGGCCGATACCGCAGACGGAGCCCATGGGCTGACCCGGACTGACCGATGCCCGATAGATGAGGATTTACGTGCCGATGCTGGGCACAGTTTTCATGATGTTTTCGAGTGTCGATGCTGGGCACTCTGGTTCCATGATTTTGATTATACCCTCGTACTTCCATGCATATGCTTATGATATTTACGTGCATAATGCTTACTGTCATTGAGTGACGGGTGGACGGGATCCACGTTTATACAAACTTTGATTACATACAGACCTTGATTACATTGATCATACCTTATTTGTATATATAACAGGGTATGAGGGCGCTGTTATATATACCTTTACACCAATATTAGTGGAATGGGACGCCAATATATGTGTATTGATATCCATTTGATACTTCATCATATTACTTCATGCAGACATACCTCTTCATTATGACATGTTATTACCTGAGGCACTGACACGAGCACTTGGCATTCCATACATGTATAGATGTTACATTACCACCTTAGCATGCTTCAGACTTATTCATTTGAGATTTATATATATTGATCGTATGACCTAGGATTGCGTCATACATGCGATTTTCTGTTCGTAGATCTTTTTCTACTCACGAGTTGGCAACTCACCCCCGTTGTGCCCCAGTTTCTTGCAGGTTTGCCGTACAGGATTCCTTGCGGCTTTGCGGGCACAGTTCCTTTCGGGTGACTTGTTAGTAGGTGGGTTTATTGTATCGCACCCATCATTATACATTGTATATTATATTTCAGTTGTATCTAGAATTTCCAACAACCAACTTGTACTTATTTGGGATAGAGACCAGTGATGTTTATTCTTTCTACCTTAGAATCGCGTGTTATATTTCTATGGGTTTCAGGCTGGTTGAGTTTCCTTTCTGTTGTGATCCTCGCCTTTAGGCGTTGTATATTATGTTGCTTACAGGTTGATTTGATTTGGTTCTTCCTACTCTCTACTACTTCTCATGGTTTAGATTTCTGGGTTCGGCTTACTTAGCATACGTACGCCTTGAGACGTTTGTAGTCTAAGTGCCGGTCATGTTCCGTGCTTTCGGATCGTGACAAAGTTGGTATCAGAGCGTTAGGTTTTACCTTCGGAGCGTAGGATGACCTTGGTTGATGGAATAGGTGACTAAAGTAGAGTGACGTACCGTGGGTATGTCCGCGGCATATTTACGATGCGCCACTCCACTTAAGAAGCCTTAGGATGTACATTTCTTTGTCCAGTATCATATTCATTCCTGATCTAGCCTCATCGGTACCAGTTATGGTTTTTGCTGCCACGATTACGGGCAGGGAGAGCTACGGCTAAGAGTTGCGGTCAGCATGAGCTCGTTGCGAACGAGGACTGACCAGGACGTGATTCCGGCGACACACGAGTGCAGAGATGTGTCTTTTATTGTGTTTTCACGCCACTAGCGTTGGATTGATCGCGGTATGAGATTTCTCAGACGTGCAGATCAGCACCAGAGGATCGGGCCATTGTTAGAGCTGCCAGTTGAGAGAGGACTGTCGATGTACAGCATACCTCAGGGACTGATAGGATGTCGCTTTCGGAGCTTACGAGCTGAGATAGCTGGAGCTTCCAGGCAGATATGAGACAGGTGATAGCTTGTCTATCCCGATTTGAGAGGCGAAGGTGATTCGCCCGATTCATGCGCCGGAGCAGCCCAAGTTGAGTTGAAGATTTCCAGTTTGGAGAGTTTTACTCAGATCTAGAGCAGATCGGTTTAGAGATGACCGCCGATGTATCGCCTTTCCTGGAGGATTGAGGCATTGTTCAGTGTACAGACGAATGAGCCAGTTGTTGCTGCAAGCGACGAGATATCGCCCCAGATATTGAAGCTATTGCCGTACGAGATTGTACTAAGAGATTATAGAAGGTTGTTAGTCACCGAGAGGGAGTGACTAGGACATGTAGTTCATTCGCTATCCCGATGCGAGGTCATTAGATAGATTGATTCCAGCTAGAGACGACTTCACGCAGAGACGTTGAGAGTCGACAGAGACGATCGAATGTCAGGAACCTGTTATTCTAAGTTTAAAGTATTCGGAAAGACGTGCAGGAAATTCTATGGTCCCTCTAGAAGAATGAAACCCTAACTCGACTTAATGACCGTGTGAAAGCCTTTGAACCTTAGGGTTTGCGGCGGTTCTGCGGCGCCATTAGTGAGGCTTGGGTTTGCCCTTCTACGGCTGGACCACCGATGCTGTGGTATGTACTCGATACTCTTATACTGTACCCAAGATGTTGAGCTCTTGGGGGATTATGAGGTTTTGACGAATCGATCGGATGGCTCGACTTAATTCGGATGCTAAGTGGTGAGATGCATTTCTTGGAAGACTCCAGATACGAGGATAGCCATCGGAGCTCAGTTCATGCAGCCACGACGAGACGAGTCCGAATCAGTTGACATTGGACCCGAGTGAAGCGAAAAGTTCGACATCATCGACGAGATAGTTGACCAGGCTTGGATAAAGGACCTGTTCAGCCAGACATCTTCTACAGTATGATGGAGCTACAAAGTACGCGATTTCGAGTCCGTGCGAGAGACTTCGGATAGACCGCGGTCGAGAACAGTTACAGTGCGTAGATAGTATGGTGTGACGTCATAGTGGATGACGATAAGACAAGCGAAACCAGAGGTTCGTGCGAGACGCTGACGAGCGGTCATTACTTTCCGTCGAGGCTAGAGACCTGATATACTTACAGAAGCATTGGGATGCGGGCAGTTTTCGAGAAGATGCGATGCGGAGGACCCAGATGACCGGAAAAGAGAAAGGATTATATAAGAGTACCGGCCTCCGTACAGTTTGGCATGGGCGAGATCGGAAGAGACCTTGAGCAGGATTCTTTCCAAGACACAGCTGCAAGGATATTTGCACCCAAGATCAGATGTGATGCGCACTCAAGGAGCCATAGGCCGACGCCAGTGACATGCTGCTTTACGAGTGGTCGTCAGGATTGACCGAGGAATGACCAGAGAAGTGCCAGAACGGAATCGTCCCCGTTAACACACCTGACAGGGCCGATGAGCCGACGGATCGTGAGATTGATAATCTACAGAAAAGATAAGGACCTTCCTGAAATAAATTACGAGAAGACTTGGACCCAGGAGTGGTCATGTTATGCACCCCAGCAGGCCAGGGTTCAGAATCGTCGACGAAACGTCCTACGAGTGACCGCGACAGTTGGCCAGAGATTCTTAGAGGACGTGCTTGAGCGGAACTAGTCCGCCATACTTGATTTCGATGTCTTGGGTGATTTATTCGCATGATTTGATTTTGATGATTGAGGATTTACGATTTTTGCACAGTTGTTGCACTTGATATCGTTTTCGTGCTTTGGTTTCACATGTTTGTGATTTATGGGGTTTAGACATTTGAGTTGATTTTGTGCATATGCACGCACACGATTTGGTTCCTGCACTCTGTATAGTTTATATATGCTTGCAGTGCAGTGACATGTATTTTGTGCACTTGGATGCACTGGATTTCGATTTCGAGGGTGATGCTCGACATTGTTTTGTGCACTTTATGCACCTGATTGGATTTTACGCGTGTTCAACACTTGATATTGGATTTCATGATTTCATGCATGATGGATGCACCGGATTTGGATTTTTAGCGCATGTTGGGCGCCTGTTATGAGATGCGATTTGGTGCACACCAGATGCACTAAATCGGGATTTTCGTGCATGTCAGATGCACCTGATTTTGCGGTCAGGCACACACGTTGCCTATGACCGATGTTGTGTGCACAACCGTTGCACCTTGATATCGTTTTTGTGCACCTGCTTGGCACATGTATGGATTTTGATTTCCGTGCGCACCGGACGCATAGGGTTTTCATATGCATTTTTGGGGATTGATTTCTATGGAGCAGTACATTTTTATGATATTGCGATTGATTTTCGTACCGAGCAGGACTAGTCAGAGGACAGTGCCTGGATATATTTTGCATGCATTGACAGTTTTCAAAGGGATTTCCAAAAGCGAGCTATAGTCTCATTATTTACGTACGTGTCTGATATGACACGAAACGTTTAAAACAGGAAACCCTTCAAAGTCATTTTAAAAAAAAAAAAAACGGCGGAACGTGCATATTAAACAAAAGATACATAAGTATATGGCTATTTTCTTATAGAGACGTCCGCCACTGTGCAGTGTTATGTGTATTGCACAGCGATTTTTAAAGAAATTTGGCATGCATTTCCTTCAGATATTTACATGTATAGCTCCGATTTCTAGCATATCAGTTTTGCTTGGGATTTGGCATTCATGTTTTCACCTTGACTCCGATGATTGCGGGATGCTTGACGGAGTTTTGATTTTGAGTTATCTGCTCGCTACTCATGCGCATGTATTGCGCTATGATGCGTTTTATGGATTGATGATTTCGGAGCCCGTTGACTTGGACATTTTATTGAAATGTTTTGGAATTTGGAGGTTTAAATTTAAATTCGGGGATCGAATTTCTTTAAGGGGGGAAGACTGTAACATTTCAAAAAAATAAAATATTATTTTTGGGAATTTTCATAATTTAATATTAATTTTTGATGAATATTTTAATAGTCGGTATAATAAAATACCGATAAATGGTGGAAATTCCGGAGGAAAATTTTGAAAATTCTAAAATAGGGTATTTTGCGGAAATATGTCATTTTAAAGATTTTATGGTTAAGTAAATGCTATTTTGGTGTTAATCGCGATCAAAAATCGTTAATTGGATTTTTGGCTTTTGTGCAAGAATGTGCACATAACTTTTTCTATACTTGTCATACTTGTTTCATGTTTTGGACTCATGTCAAACCTAGGGTTGAACCATGATAGATGACCATGGTGGGTGAGCCATGTTTAGCCACCCATGGTGGTTTAACCCATTTGGTAAGCTAATTGGGTTTAATTAAGGGTTTTAGTTTTAGATTTAAATTAGGGTAGGGGTTGACTAGTAGGTAAGAGAGAGAGAGAGAGAGCCATGATGGTTTTGGGCATGCTAACATCTAATGGAAAGATAAGGGTGAGGGGGGTTAGCTTGGGGTTATGCCTGAATCCATTGTTTCTTTCACCCTCCCTCTCATTGATCACATCTCTCCCTCCCACTCACTCACACTCTCACACTCAAATTTGCCTACAACAGCACCATCATGGGCTGCAGCAGCAACTGATGTGAAACATCAGCCTACCCTCATCACACTTCAGCCCCATATACACCCATCAGCCCCAATTTTTGAATCAGCAGCATCAGCAGCTGCTGTAAAAACAGCAGCAGTAAATTCCCTTCAAAGCAAATCCACACCCTTATCATACCACACCTCAGCCCAACACAAGAACACACCAACCCAACACCAACCTCAGCAGCCACAAAAGCATCTGCTGCAACAACTGCATCAGCTCACAGCAACAGCAGCAACTGTATTGCAGCTCAGCCAGAACAGCAACTGCAGCATCATCTGGAGCACAAGGGCAGCTCCACAACGGCAGCAACCCTTCCTCCTTCCCTCCTCCTTCATCCTAGGACCATCTGGAGGTATAACCTTGCAATCCAACTCCTATTTTGCCCAATTCTGGTTTACAGCTGAAAGTTACTGTTATATTTGTAGTCTAGTGTTAGTTTAGTGATTTTGAGTGAGAAGTGGCCAAGTGATGGTTTTGATTGCTAGGGTAACCTTATTAGGTGTATTTGAGACCATTGTGACCAAGTTTACCCCAGATTCCAGTGTCATGCCAGATAGTTTAGAATCGGCGAAAGCTAACGATTTTGTCAACTTTGTGGCCTTTCTGGAAACTGCTATTAACTCGGACCTCCTAAAATAGTTTTGACTTGACAGTAGGATGTGCAGGCAGATAGGAACCAACACCAAAAACCCTAGCCCCAACCACCATTTTATGGCCGCAGTTTTATTCCCCCTGGCCGCAATTTGCGGCCAGACTAGGGTGAAATCGCCTCGTTTTGCGTGCACAGCCCTATTTCATGTAAACTTGACCCTAGGCATGTCTAGTTTTGTCTGGTTCCAACGAGGGTAGAATCTGGGTTGATTTTCATGAGTTGGCGTATGATTTACGACTCGTTTTCCTATGGATTTTGGTATTCGATGATTCGTATCTGTCGGGTGGCGTTTAGACGTCAAACGACAGCGGTTATTGGCTGTGTTTTCACGCGAGGCCACAGGTTTTTACCTATGGGCGTAGCGTGCACTATTTCGGTTTCCGACATGGTTTTCATGAGTTTTAGCGTGTGATATCCTTGTAGGTACCCCATGTGGCGTCGAGGCGTTGGAGATGCAAATGGCGACATCGGCACCGGCACACATATAGACAAGGTGAGTAGATTTATATCTACGGGGAGAAGTCGGGTGGATGGCGTATAGCACCCCCGCAGTCCGATGTCTAGTATAACATATAAGTTATATTTACAGATATATGTTAGCTTATGTGTGACTTAGTTGTTTAGGATGTGTTAGGTGGAATATGCATAGGATAGAGTTAAAAGTAACTAGTGTAGTTTCTAGTCGCGAACCTAGAATAGGTTTACACCCACACGCACACATGTGCGAATTTTCTAGGTTTATACGGTGACGATGAGGATATTGGAGGACATTGGAGATGAGTTGATGAGATATGTTCTGAGCTTATGATATCGGTGATAGGGTAGGACTCATATTAGAGATATGCCCTGATAAGATAGCGGATCTTTAGACGACGATACATATCAGAGTGATATACTTTGAATAATTGACATGTGGTCGAGATATGAGATATGTCAGGTTAGATATTTATAGTGGGTCGCATTGAGTGATATACCCTTCTCTATGACGACATATGATGTTGTTATCAGTTATTTGAGGCTGTAGGCCAGCGGCCAGATCATGATTGGATTGATGATATTAGAGTTGTACTAGACGTAGGTCAGTACCCTGGATGATGATCTTGATGAAAAAGGATATCAGATAACTAGTGTGATGAACGTAGGCTGATGTTTCACATCAGCTGCTGCTGCAGCCCATGATGGTGCTGTTGTAGGCAAATTTGAGTGTGAGAGTGTGTGAGTGAGTGGGAGGGAGAGATGTGATCAATGAGAGGGAGGGTGAAAGAAACAATGGATTAAGGCATAACCCCAAGCTAACCCCCCTCACCTTTATCTTTCCATTAGATGTTAGCATGCCCTAAACCATCATGGCTCTCTCTCTCTCTCCTACCTACTAGTCAACCCCTACCCTAATTTAAATCTAAAACTAAAACCCTTAATTAAATCCAATTAGCTTACCAAATGGGTTAAACCACCATGGGTGGCTAAACATGGCTCACCCACCATGGTCATCTATCATGGTTCAACCCTAGGTTTGACATGAGTCCAAAACATGAAACAAATATGACAAGTGTAGAAAAAGTTATGTACACATTCTTGCACAAAAGCCAAAAATCCAATTAGCGATTTTTGATCGCGATTAACACCAAAATAGCATTTACTTAACCATAAAATCTTTAAAATGACATATTTCCGCAAAATACCCTATTTTAGAATTTTCAAAATTTTCCTCCGGAATTTCCACCATTTATCGGTATTTAATTATACCGACTATTAAAATATTCATCAAAAATTAATATTAAATTATGAAAATTCCCAAAAATAATATTTTATTTTTTTGAAATGTTACAGCATGATAGGCAGAAAGACCCTTCGGTTCATGAGGAGTCGGGCTCGAAAAGCGAAGATGAGCCAATCTTCCGTCCCAAGAACGCAGAGCAACAACTTCTCCAAGAGCTCCGAAAACAGCTCAGAAGCAAAGACATGGAGATGGCCAAGCTCTACTCAAAAATTGACAACTTGACAAACATCGTCTTACAGCTTGACAAACGTCGTCTTACAGCTCACGGCCCAACTTGCCTCTCAGCCGCCCAATAAGGCGCAGGGCTCTCATGTACCGGGAAACGGTGTCCCGAAACAGCCGACGCCTGTTTCCTCAATTCCAAAAGTGGGCGGACCGCATGAAAATCAGTCGCTTCCTATCTCGGGAAATGTCTTGGCTACTGATGACAGTAGCCCGCTAACTCAAGATCAAATCATGGATTTGGTTGCCAACAAAGTCAAAACCTTGGTAGCCGAAGCCAAAGCGCAAAAGATATCAGCAGTAGTGGGAGACCATATCCCGCTCAGTATGATCTGGTAGAATTTCCTAGCGGTTATGTCATCCCCAAATTCGGAAGATTTGATGGGGCGGGAAATGCGAGTCAGCACATCGCCCACTTTAAAGCCTCATGCAGGAATACTGGAGCAATGATGCGCTTCTCCTCCGCCAGTTCGTTAATAGCTTGGCTGATGTTGCTTTTGACTGGTACGCGAGCATACCGGATGGCTCCGTCACAACTTTCGTCCAAATGGAATCTCTGTTTCGGCAGAGGTTCATGAGCGTCAGCGATAAGATCACCATTGCCGAGCTCGTAAGGACCAAGCCAAAGAACAACGAAAGCAACACGGATTTTATAACCCCATGGCGCAATCTCTCCGTCAAATATGAACCGCCGATAGAGCAGGACCAATCTTTCAGTCTCCTTGTCGGAAATCTCAACAATTGGATGGCCCTATTTCTATGCACCGCGGGTGTCAAAACATTCCAAGAGCTGACCAGGAAAGTTCAGATGCTGGAGCGCTCAAAGCTGGAGTCCTCCTCGGATTCCCAAAATAACAATAGGCCCTGGAGAAACCGAAAGGACGAAAATCGCAAAGGCGGAGGTTTTGATGATACTGAATCTTTTAACACTTCAGCTAACCGAAATAAGCAAGGGATGAGCGGGCCTAATGCCAACCAGTCTCGGAAGCCAGTGTTCGGAAAGGGAGGAGAATCTTTACTGAAAGAGAAGCTGGATAAGGTCTATTCCTTCAGAAGGGACAAAGTCCACAACAGATTCAATGACGCCCTGAGAAACGGTCTACAATTGTCGGAATCAAAAAGACCGCAGGAAGCGAATATGACCGATGACCCCAAATACTGCCCCTATCACAGAGTGATAGGTCATGCCATTGAGGACTGCTTCGTCTTCAAAGATTGGGTCGAAAAGCAATATAAGGCAGGAGAGATAGAACTGTCCAAAGGCGTGTTAACAAACAGTCCAGCTGCGACCGCCAATTTCATACAAATGGAGACCGAAGTTCTTCGTGAAACTGATTCTCTCAGACATCTGCCTTTCTCTGAAAACAATCGACCACCACGTCATTAAACTGGGAATAATCGACCTCTAAGTCGTTAAACTGGGAATGCAAAAAATATATATATATATATATATATATGTAAATAAACAAAAAAATGTGTAAATAAAAGAAAAATAAAGAAAAGCCGAATTGATGGGGCAACTCGCAATAAAAATCAGCGAGTAAAATAAATATGAAAATAAAGCCGAAATGATGGGGCAACTCGCAATAAAAATCAGTGAGTAAAATAAATATGAAAATAAAGCCGAAATGATGGGGCAACTCGCAATAAAAATCAGCGAGTAAAATAAAGATGAAAATAAAGCCGAAATGATGGGTCAACAGCGAATAAAAGCCGAAATGATAGGGCAATCGCGATCTTCGCGATAAGAAAAGCTGAAATGATAAAGCAATCGCGGTAAAGCCAAAAAAAAAAAAAAACAAAAAACAAAAAAAAGGCGAATGATGAGTCGCTCCTGGTACCATATTCCAGTGTAGCGATGCAGACGCCGACCAAATTCCAAATCCCAATGGCGAATGATGAGTCGCTCCTGGTACCATATTCCAGTGCAGCGATGTAGACGCCAACCAAATTCCAAACCCCATACCCCAAATGGCGAATGATGAGTCGCTCCTGGTACCATATTCCAGTGCAGCGATGCAGACGCCAACCAAATTCCAAATCCCAATAGCGAATGATGAGTCGCTCTTGGTACCATATTCCAGTGCAGCGATGCAGACGCCAACAAAGTCCCGAAATATTTCCGGCCCTATGGTCTGGATCATACATCCTGCAAAACCGTATACAATCCACGGACGTAAAATGATCCCAATCTCTCCTAAGTACTACCGGCGAGACCACATTCAAAGTCCCACCGGCAATGAATATTCAAAAAAAAAGGGATATGTCTACAAGCAAAATGAGCACGGATGAAAACCCGAAAGGGCTCCGTGAGTAAAAACAGTAGGACTGCCGGCGAGTTTGTGAAAACCCGAAATGGTGCAAACTCGTGAAAAAGAGGTGAAATGCACTCGCAAAGTGCTCTCGACTTTGTGAGGAGAAAATTCCCACGTGAGATCCTTACGACTTACAAAGAAGCAACACACTTGGGAGTCCCCACGACTCCTAAGGAGAGAATACACCTACGGGATCCTTTCGACTCATAAGGAGAAAATGCTTTTATGGGACCCTTACGGCCCATAAAATTGAAAAGCCTTAGGTGATAGGGATTTAAACTTGTCTCCTAAGCCACCAATTTCCGAATCCTCCCGGGGCAAATGATGAGTTGCTCCTGGCATTATTCCAGTGCAGCAATGCAGATGCCAAACCAAAACCAATTCCCAAATCCTCTCATGGCAAATGATGATTCGCTTCTGGTACCATATTCCAGTATAGCGATGCTGATGTCAACCCAAATCAAATCAAACCAACAAGCTCTGCGGCGGAATCATGCTCCGCCCCAGAATTTACCCCGTGTCAAAATCATGCTTCGCCTCGGGATATCTACCTTCCCTGCCGGAATTATGCTCCGCCTCGGAATCAAATCAACCAACCAGCTCTACGTCGGAGTCATACTTTGTCTCAGAGTGTATCCCGTGTCGAAATCAAGCTTCGCCTCGGTGTATCTGCCTTCCCTGTCGGAATTATGCTTCGGCTCGGAATCAACCAACGACCTCCTCGTCGGAATTATACTCCGCCCCGGAATCAAGTCAACCAGCAAGTTCTGCGTCGGAATCATGCTTCGTCTCAGAATGTGCACCCCGTGTCGAAATCATGCTTCGCCTCGGTGTACCTGCCTTCCCTGTAGAAATTATGCTTCGTTTCGGAATCAAGTCGGCCAACAAGCTCTGCGCCGGAATCATGCTCCGTCTTAGAATGTACCCCGTGTCGAAATCATGCTTCGCCTCGGAGTATTTTCTTTCCCTGTCGGAATTATCTGCCTGTGAATCAACCTCTGCATCGAAATTATGCTTCGGTCAGAATGTCTGCCGCTCTTCGGAATGATGCTCCGATCCCTGGAATTATGCTCCGCTCTTTGGAATGATGCTCTGAACCCTGGAATAATGCTCCGATCTTCGGAATAATGCTCTGATCCCTGGAATCATGATCCGCTCTTCGGAATGATGCTCCGATCCCTGGAATCATGCTCTGCACTTCGGAATGATGCTCCGAACCCTGGAATGATGCTCCGATCTTCGGAATGATGCTCCGAACCCTGGAATCATGCTCCGCCCTTCGGAATGATTCTCCGATCCCTGGAATCATGCTCCACCCTTCGTAATGATGCTCCGATCCCTGGAATCATGCTCCGCCCCCCCGGAATGATGCTCCGCTCCCTGGAATCATGCTCCGCCCTTCGGAATGATGCTCCGATCCCTGAAATCATGCTTCGCTCTTCGGAATTACGCTCCGATCCCTGGAATCATGCTCTGCTCTTCGGATTGATGCTCCGATCCCTGGAATCATGCTCCGCTCTTCGGAATGATGCTCCGATCCCGGAATTATGCTCCGCAAATCAGAATGTTGCTCTGATCCCCGGGAATCATGTTCCCCGAGGGATGCTCCGCCCCCGGAATGATGTTCCACCTCAAAGTCCAGCTTCAAGATCCATCAATTTCATGCACACAACTCAAATGTGCGGTGTGCATTTATTGATGGGGGGCACTTTGTTGGGGTCGAAAATTGCACCCCGGTTGCGGTGTGCATTTATTGATGGGGGGCACTTTGTTGGGGTCGAAAATTGCACCCCGGTTGACCAAGTCAAAGTCAAGGTCAACCCCAAGCCAAGTGTGCCCAAGCCCAGATCAAGTGGGCTCATGCCCGAGTCGAGCCCGAACATGAAGCGGCCGGCCTCCCCCATGCTGAAATAAAAAATCATGTAATAAAAATTTTGATGTAATTTTTTATACTTGAATGGGTATAAAGCCAAATTTTTGTAAAGCCCATGGCTTATGTGCAAAAAGAAATGGCACATGAGCCATGGGATGGGCAAAATGCCATTTTGTAAAGCCCAAGGGGCTATATGTGAATATGTAAGCCTATATAAGGCAACATGATGATGAATAAAGCATAAACTTTTCATTCCAAAAAATTAGGGTATGTGCCTCTTTCTCCTTCCTCAAGGTTCTAAAACCTTCTTCTTTCTTTTGAATTAAATCAAGAATTTTACTCTTCCTTTTTCAAAACTAAATAGTTTTTCACCACAAAAGCCATAAAGGGGAATTTGGATATGCCATTAGATCTCAAAAAGGGTAGATTTTTAAGTCTCCCCCCATTTTTCCAAGATCCGGCCAAACGACAGGAAGAAGAAGGAGACCCATCTCCAGAAACCCCACTTTGGGGAAGATCCAGGGCTCAAGAGGAGAACCCCCTTCGTCAGCTTCAAAATATCCTAGGAGTTTAACTCCTCACACACACACACACACACACACACACACAATAATAAGTGCTCCTTTCTGGGAGTATAACTCCCATTGCAGAGACCAAGTGCCTTTTGCCTCTCGAGCGCCCAAAGCGCTAGCGCCCGAGCGTCCACATGCCTGGCACGTGGGGCGCTAGCGCTCAAAGCGCTAGCGCTCTTGTGCTCAGAGCGCTAGCGCCCGAGCGCCCACATGCTTGTCACATGGGGCGCTTGCGCTCAAAGCGCTAGCGTTCTTGCGCTCAGAGAGCTAGCGCCCGAGCGCCCACATGCCTGGCATGTGGGGCGCTAGCGCTCAAAGCGCTAGTGCTCTTGCGCTCAGAGCGCTAGTGCCCGAGCGTCCACGTGCCTGGCATGTGGGGCGCTAGCGCTCAAAGCGCTAGCGCTCTTGCGCTCAGAGCGCTTGCGTCCAAAGCGCTAGCACCCGAGAGCCCACGTGCCTGGAACGTGGGGCGCTAGCACCCAAAGCGCTAGTGCCCGAGCGTCCACGTGCCTGGCACGTGGGGCGCTAGCGCCCTTGCGCTCAAAGCGCTGGCGCTTTTTCCCACGCATCCTTTGAATGCCCTTTCCTTTTATATATATATATATATATACGTATATGTGTGTATATATATATACATACATATACATACTACATATACACACATACGTACTCCACACTAAAAACACCTCCCCCGTTAGAAAAAATTTCTAACGGGGCGCTGCCCTGCACCCTGCAAGGAGGCTGCTAGCCCCCTTGATCCCCAACCCGCTATCCGGGTAGCGGGACCCTCGTAAAAACTCTGCGGGGCCTCCGATATATCCAAAACTCCTCCAAAACACAACACTGCACATTGAGTTCGCATGACCAGTTTAACCCGTTAATCGGAGGTTTTCTCGCTCCAAAGGCGAGGGGTAATTAACGGCAGCTTAGTCCGCGGCTGCCGGAGATTCGGATCCCCACAATCAATAAACCCCCGCTTACCCTAGGCAGGGGGAATCTGTAGTATGCCTGACCAGCGCACGCGTATTCGTATCTCAATAGGGTGACGAAAAACACCCTACAGCATTAAAGAGCATTTGATGTTCTTGGTATATGTAACGACTCTGAAATCACTGTACAGAAATTGTCTTGTTATTGTATAGAAAAGAGTATTATAGCCTGTGTAAGAGTTAAAAGTTATTTTTGTTAAATAAAAGAAAGAAACAACTTGTAGCTCACTGGTAAAGCCCCTGCACTGCTGTGACTTAGCCTGTGTGTTCGATTCCCTTCAGACACAATTATTTTTTTCAGATTTTTTTTAATTTTTGGAAGCCCAAGAGTTGTACGTGCAATACATGAGAAAATGAAAAGTTTCAGAAAAATTAAATAGGCACAATGAGGTGTACACATCCAAATACACATGTGGCATGAATCTCGAGGCAATACCTCAAGATCTGATCGCCCAAACCTATCAAAGGGCCGGTGCCGACGGTCAAGATGAGCCCAATTGGCTCCGTGTTTTGCACAAACACCCCTTCGACTCCCCTTAACCCCCCTGTACCGTTTGATTTTGCTGCAATCAAACAGAGACCCTTCATTTCACCATTTAACACCTTTTTAATCCAAATTTTAATTTCCAAACCCTAATTATCCACTATAAATACCACCCCATCCCTCAGCTCCCATCTATTCTGAAAATTCTAGCAAAATCACCTCAAAAGTTCCTAAGTGCAAGTGGAGTCAAGTGAAGTTAGCAACCAAGCTTCTTCCATCGAAGATCGAAGCCGTTTTCGGAGCTCCCGCGACGCCACGAAGCCCCCTCCCTTCTTCCTTACCCTTTTCTCGGTATTACCAAGCCGTAAGTCCCCCTCACCTCTTCTTTTTTTCACATCAATTTATCTCCTAAAAAGATATCGGTAATGTGGAGTTACTTCCGATATATTTTCTTTTTAAACTTTAATCTCCCTTTTCCTTTATACTTTGGTCAAACAAATGTTACCACCCTACTTTTAACTTCGATTATAATTTTTTAGTTTCAAGTTTAACCAAAATTTTCATGTGAAACAAATATAAACGGACTTTTTCATTAAAATACTTTGAATTTTATTATCACCTCTTTTCGATATTGGTTAAAACAATACCTTTAAGAAAATTTCACGGGGTAACGACTTACCCCACATGCACACTTTGGTTTCATAGCACAATATCTATATATATGTATGTTTGGTTCAAAGATATGCTTTTCATTAAAATACCACATCTTTTAAAAACCGGGTTTCTTTTAAAGCGGTATTTTGTAATTCTTGGCAAATACACCTCTACAACCCTCGTTATAGGATCCGCTAATGGATGGTGTGGATTATCGCACATTTTTGGGATAGTAGAGCGAGATGCAGAGCCTCTCATGGAGTATTCAATCTCGTAAGGAAATAAAATACAGTTTTTAAGAAACGCGACTTTTATAGACAAAACTAATTTTTGAAAAATTATATAAAAATTATAAATCCATATTTTCCATAAAAATATATTATGAAACTATATTTTTAAAAACGAAAGATTAAAATTTTAATAAAATACTATCAAGTTACCAAAAGAGCTATTTTCCAATATAATACCATAAACTTTTAAAAACTAGATTTTTATCATTAAAATACCCCAATAATTAAAATACATGCCCATGAGAACCCTAAATCTTGTAAATCACCCTCAAGGTTATTTTTAAAACAATATCAATATATTTTTCATAAAACCCTCTCGAGATATGCAAACAATACTATAAGGACTATAGAATTAACATAGGTTTAAGCGGTATCATTTCTCTTGAGCCTAAGGGAGCCAGAGAAAGTGAGTGCTTGCCTATTTAGGCTAGGCAACTTAACAAAGTTATCAATGGCAATTGTCTTGGAAAAATACACAAATCCTGCCGTCCATGTGCAGCAATTGCCGATTACTCCCGAACCTAAGAATTCAATAGTTAAATCCGTTCACAAGTGTTTGACTCAATCTGAGTCCCAACTCAAACCAGAATCCAATATCAAACATGAACTTGTATACTTGATCATGAACCTGAATACTCGAATTCAAATCAAACCCAAACTTGAATACTTGACTCGACTTCCATGTTTATAACATGACATGAACTCGACATGACTACCTGAACACATGATTACATCCTGAACATGAACCTGAACATTTTATTTCCATGGATTGGCCAAGATCTGTAATCTTAATCTATACAACACAATACACGAGGATAAAAGGGTAGATTGGTACGGAACGTATATCGTGGCACGAGAGGTCACTTTAAAAGATACCTATATGAATTCACGTGCCGTTGTCCCGTAGGTTATGACGGGGCCTTGTACTATATGTTACCATAGTCCACGGGGTAAGATGGACTCCTCTCGTATACATGAATACCTTCTTTATCAAACTGCAAATAACCACGTTAGAATAACTATCATATACCTGAAGATGATCATATACAATTTTACTTATCCTTTCTTCTTTTAGTTCCTATTCACATGATATACTATTTTCTTTTGTTTCTTTTAGGACTTACCGAGCGCTAAATCGCTGACGACATACCTCTCTGTTTTTCTTTCCTTGGAATGTTCGTCAGGAGGACCGGACTAAGAGGAGAAAGAGTCGAACCAGGAGGACTTACAGCTCAGCCTGACTACTAGTTCTTCCTGCACTTACTTTCTGTATGCCATTCTTTAGGCATTGCTTTGTTTATTGTATCTTTTATTTTTAGACAGTTGTATGCAAAGTTGAATGTAAATAAAGTTTCTGTTTCATTTTATTACTCTTGTCATTCTTGTTCATTGTTATATTGCTTAGTTACGCTTAACGTATTTATTTTCATAGTAAATACATTGCGAGTTTGCCACGTCACCATTTTCGTCTACTGGGAAGCGGAGCATGACAGTATATGGTAATAGCAGCCTCCTAAAGGAGGTGATTATCTATTCTATTTTCCTAGGTAACATGGAAGACAGAGTGTTTATCACAAGTTATAACTTTACCCTTTTTTGAAGAGCAGTATATTGGAAAAAGTTCCAAGTGGGATACTGAGGTAGTCGTAGTGCTAGATGCTAATTGTGAATCAGCAAAAGATACCGCCTTAGAATTCGCTAGATATAATTGTTCGTTTATGAATATGATTCCATCGTCTGTCCAGGCAAATACTAAGGTAGGTATTGCTCAGTTCGGGAGATATTTGATCTCCGCGAAATTGAGATTTAGGGAGAAACAAAGAGATGCACTGTGCCGAGTCTACTCATTGAGGCTAGTTCTCGAACACAGTTTATGAAACTGTTAGTACAGAAATTGGGTATGCGATACTGCAATAATTGACCTTAAGTGCAAGTAGGAGATTGTTAGATATATGTGCCTTCAAGGCAATTATTGTAATTGAAGGTGGACCTATACAAGAGAACAATCTTACTCGAGATGATAGTAAGCTATCTAGTTTGTCTTTATCTGTCATGTGAATACGTTTTACTAGTTACCGTGTATCACTAAGACATGAGATGAAGCCCTTAGGATTTTGCTTGACTATCAAGACGATGATGCAGATCATACTAGTGGGGCCTGGGTGGTCGATAAGCACATCCATAAAGGTCCCTAGTCATAGGAGTATCGAGACTGGGCATCGGTACTCCAGTTTAGACTAGTGTATGTGTTTCCTGACCCGGTTGGAGGGCGATAGCTGATCCCATAACCATTGGTGTTTAACACGGAGGATTGCTTATTAGATGAGTTACACTAGACGGACTCACCGAGAACTCCTAGTTGGTAATATGCCAATGTCAGATAGTAGTTCTCTGGTGATATAAGTATATGGTAGTCCCTAGGACCTGAGATCGACACAGTGTCTCATGTGTGTTCTCATTATACTTAGACTTCTACCCTACCACGACTCAAAAGAGTCATGCAAACAGGTTTTTGTTGGATATAGTCCCGAATCACGTGGAGGCAGTGAGCGATCGATGGGATTCGTCTCTCCCGATATATGGAGTTAATGTTGCACTGTACAGGGCATGACCACAACCACAAGTCGGTGGCCACAGCAGTGAAGATAAACTGATAAGTGCTATCAGTTTTATCTCTTATTGGTTATGAGTCCTCTGTCGCACGACTTATCGAGTTATTGGGGTCTGACAAATTCCAAACCCTAGACCCGATATGCAATACTCGTAGATGAAGAGACCGGACTGTACGGTGACTGTCACTTATAGACTTTGTAGTGTCCAAATGAATTTGCTTGTCAACCTGCTTTTATCTTGCTCATACCTGGGTAGCTGTTACGTACAGCTAGTATCACTAACGTGCTTGTGGGTTATCCCGTCAGAGGATTGGATCTGAAAGTGTTTCAGATTTGATCGGATATAATCCTACATAACCTACTGTCAGCGTATTGATAGGTTTTAGAGTCCCGCAATGAAAGTGTCAGCCCGGACAAAATGTTGATGTGACGTGCGTATAGGATACGTGCGAGAGTTCGATTAAATGTATGATTTAATCGAATGTATGATAAATACTAGTCGGTTTAAAAGCCAGAATATTAAGTCAAGTATTGACTTAATCACCGTATTTTGATATGGTTTCTAGTATTGTGTATTTGGATAAACACACTCTCTCTGTATATGTATTAGTATATGATACTGATATATCATTGCATATGCGATACATATAATGGAAATGTATATAAAGTAAGAAATGAATTATGTTAAGAATAAACATAAAGAGAAATGAAAAGAAGAGTGGACTTCTTCTTACATCTTCAATCTTCTTTTCTTTGTTTTATTCATTCTTCTTTTCTATTCTTCTCTTTTCTTTTTATGTTAATTCCTTTAACATAATTTTCACGGCTCATCTTCTTCATCTTCTTCCTTCTCTCTTGAAAAATGGTGAATGGTAAAGATGAGATTATAATAGAAAAGGATAGTGTTTTTCTTGATCACATCACCTCACACGTTAACTTAACTAGTTCAATTTATGAGTTTCTTAATTAGAGATTTGAAGATGGAGCTTTGGGTATGGGACTTTCCCGCGGATCATTTACGGCGAGGCGGTCGACGTCCTAGACTCTCCGGGAGCTCGCTAGGTCTAGCCAGAGTTCAAGTTCTCCATTTGACATATGAAGTGTAAGGCTACGCCAGCGGCCCGGCCATCAATCCGTGGCCAAATGCGGAACAAAAACTTTTAAAACCGGACGCTAACGGAACCCTAAACTACAGATCGTGCCATTAATCCTATACTAGTAAACTGTAAAGTGGTTTAAGAGATTATACCGATCGATCCGTGTCCTTCGGTCTTCAATCTCTGTCCTAAGCTTGTCGTGGCTGCCCCGAACTAGTTCGCTCTCCGGTGTCTCTCGTCGAAGAGGATCCACGTCAAGAATTCTTTATACGGGCTCCCGCTTCTAAACCGAAGCAACTCGGACATCAAGTTTGCTAGCCTAGATGCCCAAGATGAAGTAGAGATAGTGTGTGAATACTTTTTCTCATAACACCATGGATTCTCAACTCATGAGGGGAATGGGTGGAGGTTGAAGAAGATGCCCATGGAGGAAAATATGAAGCTCAAAGAAAAATGCAAGTGAGCAAGCCAAGAAAAAGAAATGAGATGGTTGCCCTCTATTTTGTGTGTGTGTGTGTTGTGTGATATTGTGATGGCTACAAAAGAAAAGTCACCCTAAAAATATCTCACATGCCTTCACAAAATATCTCACAACACTATGCACAAATATCTTAGCCAAGACAAAAGCTATGTCATGCCAAGAATGAGTCACAATTTCCATCATTAAACATTTAAACCAAAATGTTTAATCCAAAAAGAGAAATGGCATCAACTAAAGTTATCTTGTAACGAATTACAAGAATACCCTTCATCCGTATATACATATCTGCATCCGTATTCCGACTGAATACGAATACAACGAGACAAAAGTAATCCAACAATATAATACTAGGATCCGGTTTAAACCAAAGCCCACTAGTATTATCCGTCCGATTATGATCCGTGCACAAGTGCACGAATATGATCGAACCCTGCCATAAAACCATACAACCTACAACGTTTCGCCCGAACCAGGGAAACCCTCTGTGTGGGACTCTAAAGACTCGTTAATACGCTGGCAGTGGGTTTAACTACAAGCACGTCAGTGGCACTAGTTGTACGTAATGGTTGCCCAGGTATTGAGCGAAAGGGAGGCCGACTAGCGAACTCATCATGAAACCCTACTGAGCCTGATAGTGACAATATCCATACAGTCCGGTCGGTTCTTCTATGAGTATCACATATCAGGTCTAGGAGGGTGGATAAAGTCAGACCCCTAATAACTCGATATTTAGTGTCGGTATGAAGCCCATCACCACCTGAGAAACTACTGATCCGAATCAGTAATTCTTGACTACCTTAGCCAAGGATTTCTGGTGATGGCCACCCGTGCACACCATAACCTTTACTCCGAATACCGGGAGAGACAAATCCCCCGACGATCCGCTCACTGCTTCCATGTGGCTCGGGACTGTACCCAACTAAAACCTGTTTGCACGACTCCTTTGAACCGTGGTAGGGTAGTAATCAAAGTACAGTGGGAACTCACACAAGACAAATGACGATCTCAGGTCGATAGACTAACCTGTACACATTTCACCAGGGAACTGCTATCTGACAATAGGTATAATACCAACTAGCATGTTCCCGGCGAGTCCGTCCGGTGTACTCATAACCCAATGAGCACCTGTATACATCTTAGGTGAACCAACTGACACCAATGGCTTGTGAGACCGGCCACCGCCCCTCGTCGGGGTCTCGATCCGTATACACTAGTCTACTCTCAGAGTATCGATGCCCAGTCTCAAAACTCCCACGACTAGGGACACTTTAAGGATGTGCTTATAGATTACCTAACTCTCACATATATGATCGCCATCATACTGCTGGTAGTCAAGTAAGAATCCTATGGGCTCTATCAATATGTAATAGTGCTCTGTAATGTCACCTGAAGCATGTACACGATGATAAAAACAAACTAGATAGCATACTATTATCTCGAGTAAGACTGTTATACCGGTATAGGTTCTCACTCAATCATTACAATCATGTGCCTGCGATCCAATAATTGACTTGAGGGCACTATAGCCAACATGACGGTACTACAAAGATTGTAACACTTCTCTTTTGCTCTCTTTAGTTTATAGTTTGTTGCAATTAACTAAGTAAATGAATGATCTTGTTGTTGTTTTTGGTTCCAAGTCTTGTAAAATTTTGATTTTACATTCCGCCGAGGTCTGCAAACGTTGCGACCTTAGCATCGTTTTACTAACAATTTCTGTTTTTTATTAGATAAAGACGGATATTCTTTTGTTACGTCCAATGGTGTTATGAATATTCATTGTAATAACAAATTAATTACTTTTGGGAATTTATTTAATGGTCATTATATATAAAATCTTTCCAATGTTTATAACATACACAATACCCGTAAAAGAACAAGTTCAGAAATGAATGAAACTCTTTTATGTCACAATAGACTTGGCCATATAAATAAGACAAGATTTAAGCAATTACATAAGAATGGTTACCTACATTCATTTGACATTGAGTTATATGATAAGTGCAAGTCATGTCTTAAAGGAAAGATGACTAAATTTTTGTTTAGTGGAAGCGAAAAAAGAGTTGACGAACTCTTAGGACTAGTACATAGTGATATATGTGGTTCAATATCTATTCAAAGTAGAGGAGGTACTCCTACTTCATTACTTTTATAGATGACTGCTCACGCTTCGGACACATATACTTAATGAAGTATAAACCTGAAGCATTTGAGAAGTTCATAAAGTATAAGAGTGAAGTGAAAAGCCAAACTGAAAGAATATTAAGATTTTCGATCGGATCGAGGAGGTGAATATTTGAGTACAGAATTCCTTGGTTATTTAAAAGAGGATGGGATTCTCTCTAAGATTACTCCACCTTACACGCCACGGCATAATGGCATATCAGAATGGAGGAATCATACCCTATTGGATATAGTACGTTCTATGATGAGTACTGCTAAGTTACCTCTTTCATTCTGAGGGTATGTACTGGAGACAGCTACATACATACTAAACCAGGTTCCATCAATGTCGGTGCCATTGCCTCTATATGAGTTATGGAAGGGCAAGAAACCTAATATTAAGTTTGTTTAGATATAGTGATGTCCTGTTTTTGTTAAAAAGCAGAATCCTGAAAAGCTATAGGTACAATCCGTGTTTTGCAAGTTCATTGGATACCCAATGCACTCGCAAAGGTATAGATTTTACCGCCCAGAAGAAAAACGTCTTATTGTTTCTAGACATGCCATATTCTTGGAGAAGGAATTTCTTGAAAAAGAAATTAGTGGCAGCGCAGTAGAACTGGAAGAGATTCCAGAAGAACAAGTAATCACGGAAGACCAAATTGAACCTGAGACTTCAGTATTGCCCGATCTAGCGGAACCGCTCTGTCGATCTGGTAGGAAATCTAGAGCACCTGAAAGATATTATAGGTATCTTGTTGATGGTGACATCGAAAATTGTATCATAGAGGATAACAATCCTATCACTTATCGACAAGTTATAGAGAATATAAACTCCCAGAAATGGATAGATGCCATAAAGTTTGAAATTGACTCGATGCACTCCAAATAAGTGTGGACTTTGGAGGAAGCTACTGAAGGGGTAAAACCCATTGGGAGCAAATGGACCTTCAAGAAGAAAATCGGTGCAGATGGGAAGGTAGAGAGCTTCAAAGCTAGACCGATAGCAAAAAGCTTCCGTCAAAGACCATGTGTGGATTTTGATGAAACATTTTCTCTAGTTGCGATGTTTAAGTCAATCAGAATTATACTTGCAATAGCTGCTTATTATGACTACGAAATATAGCAAATGGACGTCAAGACGGCTTTTTAAACGGTACTTTAGAAGAGAACGTTTATATGACACAACCAGAAGGTTTCGAGGTCAGTTGGAGTAACGGTAAAGCGTGCAAGTTGCTTAAGTCCATTTATGGTCTAAAGCAAGCATATAAGAGTTGGAGCATCTGTTTTGATGAACCAATCAAAGGGTTTGATTTTGTAAAAAATGATGATGAACCATGTCTCTATAAAAGGTTATAGAAAGTAATGTTGTGTTCCTTATACTGTATGTGGACGACATACTTCTAATAGGAAATGATGTCCCAACATTGCAGTCAATTAAGATCTAGCTATCAAAAAAGTTCTTAATGAAAGATTTGGGTGAAGCATCCTACATACCGAGTATAAAGATATATAAAGATAGATCTAAAAGGATGCTTGGGCTATCCCAATCCAAGTACATAGATACCATAATGAAGAGGTTTAGTATGGAACATACCAAGATGATCAAGTGAGGTAATGTACCTGCTAGGCATGGTATCTCTCTCTCCAAAGATAAGTCTCCCAAGACAGAAGAGGAGAGAAAACGTATGGATAAGACGCCATATGCCTTAGCAGTTGGGTCTATCATGTATGCAATGCTACGTGTTCTCGCCAAATTTTTTTTGGCTCAAAACTTGTTTTTCCCTTATAAAAATAAAAGGAAACCCCCACGTGTTAAACACATGCACCCATATGAAAAGTATGTAGGTACCGCCTCAGATAGGATTAAATTCTATATTGGGTCCTTATGTGTTTCCCATGTGAGCGCCAGCGTCAGCCTCTATTAGGATTAAATCCTATAATGGCGCCTCATGTGGGACATACTTGAGCGCCGGCGGGCAAAGCACGTGAGCGCCTGTTATATAAGAATTAAATTCTTAAATGGCGCCCACGTGCATAGCACATGAGCGTCAGCGCCCAAATTAAAGAGAGTAGAACTAAAATCTACATAGGTATATTCTCTATTAAACAGAGCCGTTGGATAAAAGATCCAATGGTGATTAAAAATCATCAAATGATAGAATTAAATTCTATATGATAGAATTAAATTCTATTTCGGGGAAATATTTCCCTGATATTTCTCAAATTAGAAAGATAATCTCTATTAAACAGAGAACCCTTAGATCAAAAATCCAACGGTGATTATAAAATTACCAATTAAACCATATGATAGAATAAAATTCTATGTTAGGAAAATATCTTCCTGAATTTGTTAAACTAACAAGATATTCATATGATAGAATAAAATTCTATCTTAAGAAAATATTTCCTAATTTTGTTAAACAAATAAGAAATCTTCTCTGTTAAACAGAGAGCTTATGGATTAAAAATCCAACGGTGAATAAAATCACTGATTGATCTTTAAGATCATTTTTGTTGATTATGAAATCAATCATGATCTCTCAATAAGATTGAGAGATTTTCTCAACAAATTGATTTTTCTCTTCTCCTATAAATAGATGCAAAAAGATCAAATCTAAAGAGAAGGAGACCACCCCATAAGTTTCTATAAAAATACAGAAGGATCTCAAAACAACAAGAGACTTTAATTCTCAATAAAGAAAAAAGATTGTCTTCCTCTCAAAACCCTAGGTAAAAAAAGGCAGAGATCAAAATATCTCCTTTACTTATCATACCATATATAAAGGTTTAACCCTTTAAAAGAACTTAGTTCTTTCTCTGGATCTGAGATTCACAAGACAAGTCTCCCACAAGTTGAGAATTTAATTCTCATCGGGAAGATCTTGTTCTTGAGAATCAAAGATTCAGGGAAGAACAAGATGGAAAAGAAAGAAGGAGTTTTATACTCTAGAAACTTAGTTATTTTGAATCAAGAACTTAGTTCTTAAATAACCCGATCCAAGATCCTTAAAATAGTGATCTTGGTGATCCTTAATGGTCAAAATACCATTAACAAGAGGTTTAACCTCTCTGAAAACATGAACAGGAAAACAAGGATAAAAGAACATGGAGAATATGGAGTCCATAATACTCCTGGAACTTAGTTCCATCATAAATCAAGAACTTAGTTCTTAAAGAACATGATGCCAGATCCTCAAAATAGTGATCTTGGTAATCGTTAATGGTCAAAATACCATTAACAGAGATTTAAGTTTTCTAAGAACACCAATAGAGATTAAATCTCCAAAAAGAACTCAGCGCCTCACGTGAAACACACGTGAGAGCCAGAAAACAGAAAAGTTTAGTACTTAGCACTAGTGCAGCGCCTCACGTGAAACACACGTGAATGTCAAAACTCAATGCCTCACGTGAAATACATGTGAGCGCTCAAAAGAAGCCAGACGCTCAGCGCCTCATGTGATATACACATGAGCACAGTATGCAGCTGAGTTCTTAGTACTGCTGGGTATTACAGAAACCCAATCTTAGCCCAAATTGGCTAAGCTTATATTCAAGACATCCAAACTGATTTTAGTCCCATACATGATTAACGATCTTCATTCCATACCTTCTAAGTTAATCTTAGTCTCAAATAAGACTAACGATTCTTACATGATCCATCATGATCTTCTCTCAAATACGGGATTTGGTTCAAGGGTACATCTCTTCACATCTCTGATATATGTCATTGTAATTCCTCAGCGTCTTCAGAGAGGTGGCGGGTCCCGACAACCAACAACTTTTTTCATCCCACATTGATGCACTTCCAAATTGACGTGCACACCTCAAATCAGACCGCACCCCAAATTAGGTGTATTCCATGTCACCATTGTTCACTCCGTTACGTAACAAATACACATGCATGCAAGATGAATAATGGACCGAAATATCCTTAAACTAACATTCGTCTCAAACACGATGATAATGGACCGAAATGACCTTAAACTAATATTCGCTCCAAATAAGGCGATGTTGGACCGTGATTTCCTTAAATTAATATAATTGAGCTCATATGCTCATTTGTTTCTAAGTTGATCTTAGTCTCAAATATGACTAACGATTCTTAGATCAAACCTATATATTTCATGAACTAATGGACCTCATTTATATGAGATCTGCGTCCTAAGTTCATTCCCGTTGGCAAACCAAGCTACCAACGTAGACCCTGTCAAGCAAAACGTAGACCCAAACTCCAAATCATGAAATATATGTACGGATTTAGACCAATCCATGCCCTACGGGCAACGACATAAATCAGTCTCTGTATACAATCTACGGGCAATCTTAGCAAACAAAATAACACACGACACGAAGAGAACTACTAGAGTAGGAGAAAGTGGTTATCGCAACGCGATAATATAATTAACTGTAGGGGCTTGCGCCTGCAGGGAAGAGCGTCCCCACAATCAAAACCCCTTCACAAATGAGGGAGAATCTGATGAAGTCTGCTACATCGGTCGCATCTATCCAAACCTTCGATATACGATACCATAAATCAACTTGGTATTTTCGGAGAGGTGCATGGATATGTCTATTCCCGCCAAAAATTTCAGCCAAGAGCTATTTGTTCCTTTTTTTAGCCCTTATAAAAAAAGAGGAGAGAAGAAAGAGGAAAAGAATTCACGGTTGGACTTCACATGTTAAACACGTGAGCGCTCATATGCAAAGCATATAGGCGTTGAAAACACAAAACTAAGGGCCAAACAGGCCTCACGTGTAAACCACACGAGTGCTCATATGCAAAGCATATGAGCTCTGAACATAAATAACCAATGACCAAACAGTCCTCACGTGTTTGCCACGAGGGCGCCAGCGCCAAGAGTTAAAAACTCTGAGGCAGTGCCTCACGTGCATTTCACGAGGACGCCAGCGCCAAGAGTTAAAAATTCTGAGGCAGCGCCTCATATGCCCTGCACGAGGGCGCTAGCACCAAGAGTTAAAAACTCTGTGGAAACCCTCATGCGCCTCATACGAGGGTGCCGACGCCAGAACTAAAAGCTCTCTGTTAAACAGAGCCATTGGATCAAAAATCCAACGGAGATGATAAATCATCAAAATACAGAATTAAAATCTGTTGAGGAAATATTCCTCAAATCTTTCTAAATAGGAATGATTACTCTCTATAAACCAGAGTACCGTTGGATTAAAAGATCCAATGCTGATTAAAAATTATTTATCTACAGAAAAATTCTGTATGGAAAAATATTTCCCTAATCTTGTTAAAAACAAGAAAAATATCTTCTGTAAACAGAAGTCCTTGGATCAAAGATCCAACGGTGGATAAAATCCCCAAATCAATTAAGATCTTTCAATGAGAGACTTCTTTAACTAAATCAACAAACTTGCTTCTACTATATAAAAGATCCAAGACTTCAAGTCTTAGAGAGAGTGGAGACCCCGTCATAAGCTTGGAGAAACAAAAGAAAAAGAGAAAAAGAGAATTCAATTCTCTAGAAGAAGAAAATCCCCTTTTTAAACAATAATCCTAGGTAAGAAGAAAGTACAGAGAATTTAATTCTCAAACCAAGAGTTTAACTTTTCTCAAAGAACTTAGTTCTTCCTCTGATTGAGATCTGCAGAAACAGATCTCCCCACAAGTTAAGAATTTAATTCTTATCGGGGAGATTCTGTTATGCAGACTCAAAATTTAGGGGAAAGAACTAAGTTCAAACAATTTAATTCTTCCAAAAGCATACAGGAATTTAATTCCTCTGATAAAACTAGGGTTTAACCCTGTAAAAGAATTTAATTCTTATAAAGAAAAGGGTCTGAAATTCTCAAAACTCAGATCAAAATTTCCATACATATAAAAGAAAAGACCGGTCACGTGTTCCCATGTGAGCGCCTCTGAGGAACAAAAAGGAAAGACTGAGATCGAATCACGTATTCTCACGTGACCCCAAACAATTGCTTAAGTAGAAAAGGGGAAAAATCCAAAGACAACACTCACTTTTGAGCACCCCACGTGTTCGCACGTGAGTATTATATGAGCTAAGTGCTTAGCACTTATAAAAGGAAGAGAGAATAAATCCAAAGAGGTAGTGCCCAACTTTGGGGTGCCTCACGTGTCTACACATGATGGCCATAAGACTTAAGTGTTTAACACTTGCATATATAGACGGGGATTGAACCCAAGGGTACAGCACCAACTTTTAGGTGTCTCACGTGCCACACGTGAGCGTCCCAAATTTTAGCGTTTAACACTGCTTTAGAGACTCACATGAGAGCACGTGAGCACCGGGCATATATTAGTGTTTAGCACTATAAGAAACTAACTCCAACCCCAAATTGGTTAAGTCCTCTTGAGATTAAAACGTCTTGGATTTCCAAATAGTCTGAGCTTCTATGCTCATGACTTCCCAAACTAATCGACCAGAATGATGTCCATCACACATTTTCAAAGTTGATCTTAGATTTCTAAAAATGACTAATGATTCACAGATGGTCCATCATGATCTCTCCCCTCAAGCTGGAATTTGGTTCAAGGGTACATCTCTCCACACCTTTGATACATGTCGTTGTAATCCTTCAACGTCTTCAGAAAGGTAGAGGGCCCCGACAACCAACAACTCTTGGTGCACTCCTAAATCGATGAGCACATCCCAACGGACCGCAACGTCCTTAAACTAGCTATGGACCGAGACGTCCTTAAACTAATAACGTACCGCAACGTTCTTAAACTAGTTATGGACCGAAAACGTCCTTAAACTAAAACAATAGAGCCCAAATGCTCTTTTGTTGGATCTGAATGATCTTAAATCCTGTTGAGTAGATCTTAGTCAAAAATTGGACTAGCGTATCCTCAACAACCATTTAAGTTGATCTTAATCTCGAACGAGATTAACGATCCTTAAACCGACCCAAACCCAAATCTAAGAATATGCGGATTTGGACTAATCCACGCCCTACCAGCGACAACATAAATTAGTCTCCGTATACAATCCATGGGCAACAAAAAATAAAACAAACACACACAACACGAAGTGACCTTATGGAGAAGGAGAAAGTGGTTATCGCCACACGGTAACGTAATTAATTGCAGGGGCTTACGCCTGCGGGGAAGAGCGTCGCCACAATAAAAAAAACCTCACAAACGAGGGGGAATCTGACGAAGTCTACTACAACGGCCGCATCTGTCTAAACCTCCGATAAACTGTGCCATAAATCAACTTGGCATCTTCGGAGAGGTGGACGGATAAATCCAAATAGCATATGCCCCTAAATTCAGGCAAGACGACCCATCGCGGTTCGTCCCTGTTTTCGGCGGTAAACAGATTCTGGAACGCCCGGTGGGACCTTTTCCTCTTTCCACTCCACACTTCGTGTGTCGTGTTCGCGAACAAATCGTGGTTTAATATGGTTTCTCCTAGATTCAAGATACTAAAATTTGGTGTCTTGCTCTTATGCAGAAGAGAAGAGAAATCAATGGTTTCCAACTGCACCTGCAACAGCAACTCCCGCTCCATCCCCGCCGGAGGAGTGACTTATAGGCCCTAAGCGGCCTCCATATTTGCAATGTCAGTGGAACAGGTGACTCAGGCCACCACTGGACTGTTCTTTGGGACCATGATCCCACCAGAAAGCTTCAGCGTCCCGGTGCCATCACAAGAAGCTTCCAAGAAATCGGTCTTCGATCGACTTGCACCCACCACGGCCCCTCTCAACGGGTCTTCTAAGTCTGCCACCTCGGTCTTTGACAGACTGAGCCAAAGCTCCAGTGGGCCTGCAAAGAGGCTCGCGATACCTGAAGGGGTTATTCTGAAGCGGATAGCCATTCCAGTTCCGGCAGATAAAGTCGTCGAAGGGGCTTCTCCTACTAAAGGATCAGTCTTCACAAGACTGGCCGTTCCAACTCCTGCTTCCGGCGAAGTCATCAAGACCGCTCCCCTTACCAAAAGGTCGGCCTTCAAAAGATTGACCGTCCCCTCTCAACGGACGTCAGTCTTCAATAGTCCGGCACCAACAGTATCCCTTCATCAGAGTAAAGGGCATGGCGAAGCCATTCCCATAACGTAGGCAATCCCATCTGCAAGACATGCTCGACGTCGCCACTGGCGTCGGGTGCGAAAAACTAAGGGCAACACCCCCTCTGGACTTACTCCACTATCTCCAATGGTGGAACTTGACGCTGCTATTCCAACTGGGAACAACTTCGATCCGCTCAGGAGGGTGCGAAAGAACTCCCCAAGTGCTATATTGAAGAAGTCCCCCCCCCGCCTGTTGAAAACATGATGCAGGCAAAGCCGGAGCAACCCCATCAGCGGTTGTCCTCCAAAATCCACAGAGTCTGGCGGAAGGTCCAAGATTCTGTGATCGATAAAGACTACTCTCGCCGACTGAGAAAATGAATGCTCGGCAAGAGGAAGAACATTCCGTCGTCATACCACGGAAGGTATCGTCCACATGGGTACTTGCTGCAACGGCCCCTTCAACTTCGACCTCCCATAAGAGGAGAAGGCCGGAGAAGATCCCCATGCCTGCGGTAAATTTCAAAGGCAGTGGACCTAAGCGCCCCAAGTCTGGGGGCATGGTAGTACACACGGTGTACATGGCTTCTGGGAAAGAGGAAAGCCGTACTTCCACGGGCATCGACCACTCACACGGTCTGTGACAAAAGCTCAAAAGCAGCAGCAAAAGCTCTAAGAAATGCTGACAAAGATAGCCGCACTCACTGGGTAGAAAGAAAGCTCGGAAGCAACATCTGAGCAGCGCCAGGAGCAAGAGACCGACACCGAGTTTCTGCGGAGGGTGCTAGAAAGAAAGAATAAGGAGGCCGCGGAACATGCCTTTAATATAAAGCAGATGGCACTTCTGTTCCAAGACATAGGTGGGATGATGATCCAGCCGGAACTTCCAGCCGAAGACCCTCCGATAATTATCGAAGACGACAGAGAGGAAACGTTAAATCCTCCATCGGATTTCTCAGCAGCCAAGGAAGAAACGATCTCCAAGGCTGCCCTTAACGAATACATAGCTCAACAAATATGAGCTCATCAGGCAAGCGAAGCGGCTGGCCAAGTCGTCAGAACTGGGCGACCTTATCCAGGCTGGTACGATCAAATCAAGTACCCACCAGGATATACGATCCCTAAATTCCACGTGTATAAGGGGACAGGCAATCCCCATCAGCATGTCACTCAGTTCAGAGCTATATGCGGCAATACTGGAGGCGACGACAAACTGCTGCTTCGCCAGTTCGTTGGCAGCTTGGCGGAGACAGCATTTGAATGGTACCCGGAGCTTCCGAATGACTCCATCAAAACATTTACAGAAATGGAGCTACTGTTCACACAGCGTTTCGCAAGCGCAAGTTAGCGCACCCCGATCATCGCATTAATCGATGCCAGGGTCAAGCCGGGAGAAACCTTGGTTCAATACGCAATTCGGTGGCGGAACCTATGGTCAAAATACGAACAACGCATAGAAGAAACTCCTGCCGTGGGTATGTTCATAGGGACCCTTGATCCTCAGGAGATTATATCCCAATTTATGATGTTCTTCAAGCCGACCACCTTCCAGGCCTTGATTGACAAGCTGGCCCAAATGGACCAGATGGGCCATAGGCCATCCTCTTCAAAAACGGATCTCCGGAATGAAAAGGGTAAAGGGAAAATGACCTTCGTTGTCAATGCTCAACAATAACCGAGTGACCTAAAACCGGTTGCTCTCTAAAGCAACCAA
Organism: Agapanthus africanus; assembly: GCA_030015575.1. Lineage (NCBI taxonomy): Eukaryota > Viridiplantae > Streptophyta > Magnoliopsida > Asparagales > Amaryllidaceae > Agapanthus > Agapanthus africanus. The sequence continues at coordinate 87,189,904 of JASDDO010000028.1, read as the reverse complement.
CCACGATCCCTCGAAGAGAAGTTGAGATGTCCTTACTCTTTTCCCCGAAATAAGACGAGGAGACTGTTCCCCTCCGAATGACGGCGCGACAGGGACGTCTTGCCTGAGATTCGGGGCAGATGCTAATTGGTGCTATCCGTCCACCTCTCCGAAGATGCCAAGTTGATTTATGGCACCGTGTATCGAAGGTTTAAACGGATGCGTCCGATATAGAAGACTTCGTCAGATTCCACCTCGCATGAGGGGTTTTTGATTGTGGGGACGCTCTTCCATGCAGGCATAAGCCCCTGCAGTTAATTACGCTACCGCATCGCGGTAACAAATTTTTCCTTCTCCAGATGATCACTTCATGTCGTGGGTGTTTGTTTTGTGTTTGGTTGCCCGTGGATTGTATACGGAGACTAAATTATGTTGTCGCCCGTAGGGCGTGGACTAATCCAAATCCGTATCTTTCTTAGATTTGGGTTTGGGGGTTGGGTTTAAGGATACGTTAGCCTTATTTGAGACTAAGATCAACTTAAACGTTTGTTAATGATATATTAGTCTGATTTGGACTAAGATCAACTTAACGGGATCGTTTTGATCCAACAAGAGAGCATTTAAGGGAGCCCTGTTGTTTAGTTTAGTGACATTGCGGTCGATAGGTAGTTTAAGGACATTGCGGTCCAATGTTAGTTTTAAGACATTGCGGTCAAGGTTAAGGACCTCATAGTCCGTGGATTTAAAGACTCCACAGTCCGACGTTAGTTTTAAGACATCACGGTCAAGGTTAAGGACGTCATAGTCCGTTATTAGTTTTAAGACATTCCGGTCAAGGTTAAGGACATCATAGTCCATGAGTTTAAGGACCCCACAGTCCGTATCAATGTGTGGTCATCGGGACCCGTCACCTCTTTGAAGAAATTGAGGAATTACAATGCCAAGTATCAAAGGAGTGAAGAGATGTACCCATAAACCAAGGTAGATTAAACGATCTTTGCTCCAATTTGGAGTCAAGACCAATTAATTATGTCATGAGCCCATTAGCGCAGTTAAGTTTGTATTGAGGACTTATGGCCAGCTTGGGCTAAGTCCAATCATGTTTAGAATATTGGCCCTCTGTTGGCTCATTGAAGGAGAGGCTTTGCCTCTGGAAGCTTAGCCAATTAGGCTGAAGCTAGTGTTAAACACTAAAGACCAACAGTGTTGAACACTGGGATTAAGATTAGCGAGTTAGTGTTTAGCACTAAAAATAATCAATGTTAGACACTAGCAAAGGGGCTTTTAAATTAGTGTTAAACACTAAAGCAAATCAGTGTTAAACACTGGAAATAGAGATTCCAAATTAGTGTTTAACACTAAGACAAATCAGTGTTAAACACTGGATACAGAGGTTTAAACACTAAGAAATTCAGTGTTAAACACTGTGAATAGGGTTTTTTCAATTAGTGTTAAACCTAAGGCAAATCAGTGTTAAACACTGGGTACAGAGGTTTCAATTTAGTGTTAAACACTAAGACAAGAGGGGTCACGTGGTAGCACGTGAGAGCGCCCTGCTTCTCTTTATTTTGTTCTGCCAAAAGTATTGAATACTTTGGAGCATCACGTGCTGTCACGTGATGGGAATTTGGGTGTTTATTTGTTAGAGCTTCAGCCAAGGGGTCACGTGGTAGCACGTGAGAGCGCCCTAGAGCTCTTTTCTGTTTCTTTTGCCTCTTTCTTTGTGTGGTTCAGAAGTCACGTGGGGCACGTGAGGCGTTGCCTCAAAACTCTTTTTGTGGATCTTTGCAGGGGTCACGTGGTAGCACGTGACCCTGATCCTTTGCTTTTTTAAGGATCTGTTCATCTTTTAAGAATTAAATTCTTCATAACAATAGACTTTAGAGGAATTAAATTCCTGTTTTCTTCTGAGGAATTATATTCTTAGATAGGGTTAAACCCTAATCTTTTCTGTAGGAACTAAATTCCTCATATATATAAAGAATTAAATTCTGTCATAGGGTTAAACCCTAATTTCTTCTTAATTAAGTTCTTAATTAGGGTTAAACCCTGGTTCTGTCCATTTTGAAGGAATTAAATTCCTATAACATAGGGTTGAACCCTAATTTTATCTCAAAGGAATTGAATTCCTATAATTTTGTGAGAATTAAATTCTCAAAATTCAATTCCTCCTCTATGCTTTGGATCTGCATGGCAGGATCTCAACCCAATGAGAATTAAATTCTCAATTCGTGGGGAGATGTGCACTTTGCAGATCCTCTACCAGAGAAAGAACTAAGTTCTTTTTTTATATAAGAGTTAAACTCTTTTGAGAATTAAATTCTCTTTTTAAGCCTCCCCTTTCTTACCTAGGGTTTTTCTTTTCAGAGAATTAAGTTCTTCCTCCTGAATTTTCAAGATCCCAAGGCTCTATATCTCTCTCTCTGTATGTCTTCTTCTCATTCTTTTTTTTGTGTTCTTTGGGCTCCTATTTATAGGAGAACGAAAAAAATCAATCTGTTTGGTAAATCACGCATTGAAAGATTTCATTTGTTCATTGGGAGATTTGATTCATCCTCATCATTAATCTGGGCCTTTGGATTATTAGGTGAATTTTACTCACCATTGGATTTTAAATCCAAAGATATCTCTTTGTTATTTCGGTTAGATTTAAGGGGAAATCTTTCCAAGTCCAATATTTTTCCATAAATTGGTGATTTTTAATCACCTTTAGATTTTTAATCCAACGGTTTCAGATAATTCTTTTCCATTTTGGAAAGATTTGAAAGATTTTTCCTCAGAATTTAATTCTGTCAAAGAATAAGGCTTTTAAAGCCAGTCACGTGTGGCCACACGACTGTTGGTCACGTGTGCGCACACGACCCCTGGTCACGTGTAAGCACGTGACCTCTGGAATGGGCTTCCTTCCTTCTGCGCTCTGTTCTTTGCCGCTGCTTAGTCATCACGTGCCAACACGTGACCACTGGTCACGTGTGAACACGTGATGCTTCTTCTGAAGCTTTTTCTTGATTTAATGAATGTAGTTTGTGCCGCTGTTTTTAAATGTCACGTGCCAACACGTGACCGCTGGTCACGTGCTAGCACGTGATACTACCTCTGTAGCTTTTTCCTGATTTTATATCAGGGAACAAATGCCCCCACAACGTTGTTCTCACGTGTCAGCACGTGAGTGCAACGCTGTCACTTTTGCGACCGTTGGATCCATCTAGGGAATCGGGGAGATGAAGCGTTTCCATCACATCCTATAAATGCCCATGTCCTTTCAGAAGAGCCTCCACTTTGCTCATCTTCTTCCTTTGAGAACTTTTCCTTTGAGAATTTAATTCTCGTTCCTCAGAGCTTAGTTCTCTGCTTCAAACTTTTCAGAGTTTAACTCTGTTGAAGGATCCCTCTTCCTCTCAGGTAATGGCCTTTGGATGATCGAAGAGCTTTCACAGAACTCTCCGGATTTTAAATCCGTACTAAGGGTTTTTTTCCTTTTTTTAACAAAAAACCCATTTCTCTTCGAGTTTTTCAACAGAAACATAAAACTATTTAATCTTCAAACAATAGATCTTTTAGGGTTTATCTGCTCTTTAGGGAGATGATGAGATCTGTTGCCTTTTCCAAGGAATTTAATTCCGTCTAAAAAAATGTTTCTGGGAATTTAATTCCCTTCTCTTAATAAGGAATTTAATTCCTATGAAGAACTCAGTTCTTCCCATGGAGGCTGCTTAGGGTTTTCCTTGCCCTGAGTTGTCCTTCTGTAATCAATGAAGAAGAAGCTTGCAATGATGTCTTTTGTGGGAATTGAATTCCCTTGATCCTGTTTGATTTGTTGTAGAGTCCAAGGTGGATTTCTCTTAAGGGAGTGTGTAGGGTTATTTGAAACCCACTGCCTATTTAATGAGAATATTCCCTTTGTCTTATTATAATTGCTTGGCCTGATTATTAAAGAGCCGTCAACCTGATTTTGTGGGGCCCAGGTGTTTTGTAGCCAATGGCCTCATAAAAAGAGTCTACTGTCGCTTTCTTCAACTGTCTTCATATATATATTTAAGCTCATGTATATACATATATATATTGCTGGCTTCGCTTTTAACGGTTTTCCTATACTTTGTTTCAGGTGTGATGGCTTCTGTTCCGTGCTTTCCCTTCACTCGCTCGGAGGCCGCTTTTCCTCAGTCACCATCTGATGAGGAAGCGATGGCAATGATCCGGGCTCATGACCCGAACTGCACTAACTTACTTCTATGGGGAACTTGGTACAGCCATATTATCCGGGGTCGCCGGAGTTTCCTCTGCGAAGTGCCGACAGAGCCCACTTTCCCGTTTTTGCCGATGGACCCTCCGGGGACGGCTTTCGCTATGGAGATGCCAAATTGGACTCCAATGGGACGGCTCGAGCCTTCGACGACTGGTATCCCGAACCATCCGATCCCAGCTATAGATATCCTGGGACGGCATATTTTCCAGGGTGAGGCCCATCCATGGGGACAGATTTATAAGATAGGGCTCACTCCTCGACACCCCACTGGTTACCTCCTCTGGGCTCACTATATCCTTGCTACCCATCATGCGCGGCTGCAGAAGGTTGGGCTTTACCAGGCAATATATGCGTCGCTCTTCCATTATCAATCCCCGCATGTTTGGTGGGTTAAGGCGTTCTTGAATCAATGGAATCTCCCCACCAACACTTTTCTTCTGGGGGACAGAGAGGTTTCGATCTCTTTGGGGGAATTTTATGAGATCTCGGGGCTGCCAATTCGAGGGATGCTTTATGAGGAGTTGCTACCCTCCGATGAATACGTCTTTGAACCTGAGCCCGCGCCGCTTAACGGCTTGTCTGTCGAGAACGTCGTCCGTCCCAAACGTCCTAGCTTGATCAAGGTGCTAAGTATCTTTGATCGATTGTTCACTGAATCGGAGGAGCATGGCGTTACTTTCAAGAGCTTCATTGCCTGTTTCCTTCGCGAAGGCGTCCTGTCGAAGACAACTCCGAAGTTTGCAAACATCAAAGACCACTTTGGGTTTGGTCTGAAGAAGTTGCCGACTAATGAATCGGATCTACCGCAATACTACATCCCCATAATGTCGCCGATGTCTTTCGAATCCATCGCAGCTCCCGGTATGGATGAGGAGACGTTCTTCATTGGGTTTATCAGTGTCTGGCTTAGCTGGTTTGTCATCCCTATGCATCGCCGCTTTATGAGAGCTTCGGTCATCTATCCGGTTCACCTTATAGCTGAGGGAACGCGGCTGGCCATTGGCATCCCGGCATTGGCACATCTTTATCACGGGCTGGGCACTGCAACTAATACTTCCACCCCTGGCGTAGATGTGGTAAATTTTTCGCTTCACTATTTTACGTCTTGGATTGAAATGCACGTCTTGGGTGCTTTCGCTATGCATCAAAGGCCTACATTCTACGACGCCTACACCTTCCCGCGGCTTATGCGATTGGTGGATGCTTCTGCCGCTGACCCGACTCAGTTCGGAGCTATCCGAGTGCTGATTTCCCCTTATGCCACTGCCGGCGGGTTAGTATTTAATGATCGGGTCTTATCTTCTTCTGCGGGTTCAACCCAGCCGCTTTGGGATCAGTCAATAGATAACGCGCCCTCTTTGAAACCCCGGGAGGCCGCGCGCCTATACGCAATCAGACCGGGTTACCTAGTATTCCGTCAGGATAGCGCGGCCCTTTTCATGCAATACAATCCACATCGGTTTGCCCGGCAGTTTGGCTACGATCAGGGCCTCCCGTTTGAAGCTTTCATAGTCGCGCCGGTTCCTTCGCTTGAGGCCGTTCGAGATGCTGCCCATCACTTTGTGAGGCTGAACACTGGCTCCCAGTTCATGATCCCCGATGGTGATTACATGCCCCGATGCGTAGGGTCGTTCACGGGCTGGTATCTCCATCGGGTCAATCCGATTATTATTGAGGATAGAAGGGTACTTCTCGGTCATGGTGCCCCTACTCGGGTTCTGGCTACGGGAGCTACGCTGCGACCGCGCTCTCCGATCCACTTTCCTTTGAGGGATACCGACACCGCGCTTATTCCGGGAGAGTCGGGGATGGATCTTACCCCAACAGCTGGTATGCCCCTGGGTACCCGGTCGCGGGGTAGATGGGCTCCGGTAACAGTACCACCACTCGAGGCAGCATCGCCCTCCGTGGCATCGACAATGGCGGTGTCATCCCCAGTTGCGGTGCCGAGTGAGGGTGGCAGGGCTGAGGTTGTTGAGGGTGTTGAGAGCGATGTGGATCGTCGCCGCACTAAGGCTTCGCGGGGAAAGAAGCGGTCGTCCTCGGTGACCGGATCTGGGTCCAAGCGTCGAAGGAAGGTTGCTACTAACTTGCTCGACTCTTTAATAGAGTCTGATCCCATTCTTGAAGATGAACCGTTGGCCCTGCAGGAATCAGATGCTGGACTACTTTTCCCGAGTTCGACCGCCGAGGAAGCCACACAATTGGCTGAGGCTATAAGGCGTTCCAAAGACGCGTCTCGGAACGCCAGGGTTCCGAAGAAGCCCTATCCTGCTGTAATCTTTTACGAAGACCCCTCGTGGATCCGGCGGCGGTTTATCGGCCCTTTGGAGGAATGGGGGGAAAGGGCCCTGAAGCAGACTGCTTCAGAGGATGCAGCCGACGCGCTTTCTTTGTGGACCGGCGGCCACGAGTCTACCCTCGAACCCCGGCGAGCACGCCTCCTTAAGAAGGAGCATCGGCTTGAAGAAACCATATTGCAGGCTTCCCTGCGCATTGGTATGTTTTTGTTCTTCTTTGTAGCTTTTCAGATTGTTTACGCCTGTATGTATGTATGCTTATTCTTGTGTGAATTGCGCAGAATCTTCGACGATGGGGGAGGTCCCTATGGGCTTGTTGAAGCTAAAGCCCGTTGACATCCCCGATGCAGCCTTACTCGATGTGGAGGGGCTGACAAGGCTGTTCCTCTTGCAATAGAGCCTCCAGTGGCAGTTCTTGATCACAAAGCGCTTGCTCCTTTGGGGGAGGCTCCTTTGGTGGTTGCCGCCCCAATGACTCTTCCTGAGGGTGGCCCAGAGACTGAGAGAGAGGTAGTCGGGACTACCCTCCCTTTGTTGGAGCCCGACGTCATGGTGGAGGCCGTTGAAGCTGCTATCCCCCTGGCTCAGAATGGGAGGAGTGTTGAAGGTAACCTTCTGCATTTTAAATTAGCAACCTTTCAGTTGTCTGAACTCTTTTGTTTCTCAGAATTACGCGGGCTGGCGGCCTTTATTGCCGATCTGTCTCCCCAGCAATCCTTTCAGCGTCTGCTGGAGATGGCAGCTCTGCAGGTGATATCTCCTCAACGCATCGTCCTCTCATCCGGACAAGGTTAGTGTTGTCCATCATTTCTCATAGCATCGTTGTTATTTTGCGTATTGACATTGATGTTTTCTACAGTTTTGGAGGCCGATGACGAGGTTGAGATCCTCAAAGAGCCAGGGGAACCTTCAGCTCCTACTTGCATGACCGTAGGTGAGTGACATTTCAGTATAGTCTGACTTATTCCTTTGCTTAAGAGTTTTACTGACATTTTTCAAATCTGAACAGCCTTGCCAGCCCCCATAGCGTTGGAATCGCGTATCGCCATGCCGCCCGGTCCTTATGCTCTGTGAACTTCAGAACACTTGGCCCAATTGAGCCTTGTCTCCTTGTCGTCTTTGATTGAGGAGCTTCGTGCCGGCAGCGCAACCACAGCTGAAGCATTTGTCGCCGAAGCTAACGGTTCTCTTCCTTTTCTTGCCACCTACCATAGCGAAGAGGTGGTGTGAGTTTGGGTGGAGTTCTGTCGGCAGGAGGAGGCTTGCTTGCACGCCCAAGAGTGTTCCTGCCTTTCCTCGAAGGCCGTGGCTGCAAAGGCTGACTTGCGGAGGCTGATAAAGCGGTGCGCGGCAAACATGGTATCATGCGAGAAGAGGCTCGGTCGCAAATTCTCAGAGAGGGAGATGGCCTCTAAGGCGTTGAACGAGCTTCAAGCCAATCTTACCGCCAAAGCCAATAAAGCGTATGAACTCTGGCGAGTGCTTCAAGAGTCTATCAGAGAAGTAGTGGCTCTTGATAAGGCTGTCGTTTTCACCCGCGACAGGGTCGAGGCTCACAAGGCTACCGAGAAAGAGCTCGAGGGCCGGTTCGCCCCGTATCAGGCCCAGCAGGCTCAGGCGGAGGCCCGTCTTCTGGCGATCCTGAATCATGAAGCCGTGGCCCAGCAGAAACAGGATGAGCTAGCAAAATTATTAAATCGCCCGCTGGCTTGAATACTTGTAACTTTTTCCTTTCTTTTTGTACATACTCCTGAATGAGAGTACTTTCCTTTTGTTCTTTCATGAATTGTATTTTGTATCCATTTTGGTCTATGAATAAAGACATATTTCTCTCTTCAATGGTGTGTTCCTTTTTATTGAATGTATTCTGCGGATAGTCTTGATCTCCTTGCAAGGCAGCGATGGCTTAGGATTTAGGGTTAAGACCTGCCTCTTAATACTTTTTGAGCTTTATGAGCCGCGAGGGTCTCATAGAGAGTTTTTCTCCCTACAGGTCGAGAGGATCCTGTAGGTGTAAGTTCTTCTTAAGAATTGTAAGGATTCTTAAGCGGTCTCTCAAGAGAATTTGCTTCCTTACGGGTTGTGAGGACCCGCAAGTGCTGGGTGCGGTCGCCCTTATCCGTATTTCTGGGGGTCAGGGGTTGCTTTAGGATGTTTTTCAAGGTACCATAGTTTAAAGACATTGCGGTCAAGGTTAAGGAACTCATAGTCCGTGGGTTTAAGGACTCCACAGTCCAACGTTAGTTTTAAGACATCACGGTCAAGGTTAAGGACCTCATAGTCCGTGGATTTAAGGACTCCACAGTCCGATGTTAGTTTTAAGACATCACGGTCAAGGTTAAGGACCTCATAGCCCGTGGATTTAAGGACTCCATAGTCCGATGTTAGTTTTAAGACATCACGGTCAAGGTTAAGGACCTCATATTCCGTGGATTTAAGGACTCCACAGTCCAATGTTAATTTTAAGACATCACGGTCAAAGTTAAGGACCTCATAGTCCGTGGATTTAAGGACTCCACAGTCCGATATTTGGTTGCCGGGACCCGTCACCTCTTTGAAGACGTTGAGGAATTACAACGATAAATATCAAAGGAGTGAAGAGATGTACCCTTTAACCAAGGTAAAATCACTCTAGAATTATCATGGTTGATCGTTTAGTTTTAAGACATTATGGTCGAGGATAAGGACATCATAGTCCGTGGATTTTAAGGACTCCACAGTCCTGTGTTTGCTCTGGATGCTTCACACGGGTTCACTGCCGTGCTTGGCGAGGACCAGGCTCCGGTCTGGGTGTTTTCCGCGGGGTCAAAGAGTGACGTTATCCGCGTTCCATGTGACCGGGAATTTTGCACAAGATGCTTCATACGGGTTCACTGCCGCGTTCGGCGAGGACTAGGCTCCGCTCTGGATGCTTCACACGGGTTCACTGCCATGCTCTGCGAGGACCAGGATCCGCTCTGGACGTCTTCCACGGGGTCAAAGAGTGACATTATCCACGTTCCACGTAACCAGGAATTTTGCACTAGATGCTTCACACGGGTTCACTGCCGCGTTCGGTGAGGACTAGGCTCCGCTCTGGCTGCTTCACACGGGTTCACTGCCGTGCTCTTCGAGGAACAGGATCCGCTCTGGACGTTTTCCACGGGGTCAAAGAGTGATATTATCCGCGTTCCACGTAACCAGGAATTTTGCACTAGATGCTTCACACGGGTTCACTGCCGCGTTCGGCGAGGACTAGGCTCCGCTCTGGATGCTTCGCACGGGTTCACTGTCATTCTCTGCGAGGACCAGGATCCGCTCTGGATGTTTTCCACGGGGTCAATGAGTGACATTATCCGCGTTCCACGTAACCAGGAATTTTGCACTAGATGCTTCACACGGGTTCACTGCCGCGTTCGGCGAGGACTAGGCTCCGCTCTGGATGCTTCACACGGGTTCACTGCCGTGTTCTGCGAGGACCAGGATCCGCTCTGGACGTTTTCCATAGGGTCAAAGAGTGACATTATCCGCATTCCACGTAACCAGGAATTTTGCACTAGATGCTTCACACGGGTTCACTGCCGCGTTCGGCAAGGACTAGGCTCCGCTCTGGATGCTTCGTACGGGTTCACTGCGGTGCTCTGCGAGGACCGGGATCCGCTCTGGACGTTTTCCACGGGGTCAAAGAGTGACATTATCCGCGTTCCACGTAACCAGGAATTTTGCACTAGATGCTTCACATGGGTTCACTGCCGCGTTCGGCGAGGACTAGGCTCCGCTCTGGATGCTTCATACGGGTTCACTGCCGTGCTTTGCGAGGACCAGGATCCGCTCTGGACGTTTTCCACGGGGTCAAAGAGTGACCTTATCCGCGTTCCACGTAACCAGGAATTTTGCACTAGATGCTTCACACGGGTTCACTGCCGCGTTCGGCGAGGACTAGGCTCCGCTCTGGATGCTTCACACGGGTTCACTGCCGTGCTCTGCGAGGACCAGGATCCACTCTGGACGTTTTCCACGGGGTCAAAGAGTGACATTATCCGCGTTCCACGTAACCAAGAATTTTGCACTAGATGCTTCACACGGGTTCACTGCCGCGTTTGGCGAGGACTAGGCTCCGCTCTAGATGCTTCGCACGGGTTCACTGCCATGCTCTGCGAGGACCAGGATCCGCTCTGGACGTTTTCCATAGGGTCAAAGAGTGACATTATCTGCGTTCCACGCAACCAGGAATTTTGCACTAGATGCTTCACACGGGTTCACTGCGGCGTTCGGCGAGGACTAGGCTCCGCTCTGGATGATTCGCACGGATTCACTGCCGTGCTCTGCGAGGACCAGGATCCACTCTGGATATTTTCCACAGGGTCAAAGAGTGACATTATCCGCGTTCCACGTGACCAAGAATTTTGCTGATTATATCCGCATTTCACGGAGTTAGGATTTGACTCTCTGTGGGAGTACATCGTCGAGTCATAGAACTGGGAGTTGCCACTGTTCCGCTTTGCTTGATGTTGTGTCTATTGTAATGAGACGAGTGTTGAGAGGATCTCTAGGCTGTCTGTGAACCATCGAGATTTGGCTTCTTCTTATGATGAAACCTGGAGAGGAGGAGTGTGATTCCTTCTTCGTTTGTGCCCCTGGATTGTATACAGGGATTGATGTAACATCACCTGTAGGGCAAAAATTTCATTTTTATTTTATTTCTTTTTCCGCGATGCTCTACTATTTCAGCTTTTATATCGCGAAGGTCGTGATTGCCCCATCATTTCGGCTATTTTTTCGCGGTGCCCAATCATTTCGGCTATTTTTTTTTTACTCGCTGCTTTTTATTGCGAGTCGCCCAATCATTTCGGCTATTTTTCATGCATACATTTTTACTTGCTGATTTTGTCGCAAGTTGCCCCATCATTTCGGCTATTTCGTATGCATGTGTGGCTTGCTGGCTTTTCGCTGCAAACTTGGATTTAGACACCGATTTCGGCATCAGCACCGCTACAACTGGGATATTGCCAGGAGCGAATCATCATTTGCCTCTGTCTATGTTGAACAAAGGTGGCTTAGTAAACAGGGTTAAGGGTCCTGTCGACTAAGGCTTTTGACTTCATGAGCCGTAATGGTCCCGCAAAGGTATTTCTCCCTACAAGTCGTGAGGATCTTGTAGGTGTGTTTTCTCCTTGGGAATCATGAGGATTCCTAAGTGCATGTCCTCTTGTAAGTCGTAAGAATCTTACAAAAGGGTTTTCTCTTTATAAGTCGAGAGGACTTACAAGGGTTGTCCACTATATGAACATATCCCTAGTCACGGATGGGACTCGGTTAGGGAAATGTTTATTTGCGCCCGTGGATTGTATACAAGGGTCAGTATGAGTCGCTTGCAGGGCAATATCGAAGTTCGTGGGGGTTGCTTAAGAACAGTTTCAGGTCTCTGTAACTTAAGACTTTCGAATCTTATGAGCCGTGAGGGTCTCATAAGAGGCTTCTCCTTATGAGTCGTGAGGATCTCGCAAGTGTATTTTCTCCTTAGGAATCGTGAGGATTCCTAAGTGTATTGCTCATTTGTGAGTCGTAAGGATCTCACACGGGTGTTTTCTCCTTACAAGGTCGTAAGGACCCTGCAAGTGTCCTTTAACGAGGTTGCGCCCTTTCGGCTTTTCACAAACACTCGCCGGTAGCCCTGCTGTTTTTACTCACAAAGCCCTTTCGGGTTTTCATCCGTGCCCATTTCGCTTATGGACATACCGTTTTTTTTATTTTTTATTTTTTTTTTATTCTTTTTTTTGTATCGGCTTTGAGATGCTGCAATCTACCGTAGTTTATCGACATCTCGGTCAACAGCTAGTTTTAGGACATAGTGGTCTATTGTTAGTTTAGAGACGTTTCAGTCCGTTATTAATTTAAGGACGTTTCGGTCCGTTGTTAGTTTAAGGACATTTCGGTCCGTCGGTAGTTTAAGGACATTTCGGTCCGTCGTTGAAGAAGGCCGGTTACTACTCATAGAGTTCGGGCTTAGGAAGATAGCGAGCGGACATAGTCGTCATCATCTATCATTGACCTAGGCCGTGACTCATTAAGCGTAGTATTTCTTTAGGAAGCGACCGTTTATTGGCCTGAAGGGCCTTTCACCGTGCATATCCATGAGTAGATATGCTCCACCCTGATAGACCTTGTCTATGATGTACGGGCCTTCGTAGTTCGGCTCGAATTTTCCCCGCTTGGCGCGATTGGGGATCATAGGTCTTTTGACCACTAACATGAGTTCGCCTTGGCGGAATGTCCTCGGCTTGGTCAATTTTTCATATGAGCGCGTCATCATTGCTTTATAAGCCTCCAGATTTTGTTGCGCTATGAGCCAGGTCTCATCAAGGGCATCAAGCTCCTCAAGCCGAAGGTGAGCATTTTCTTCATCCGTCAGCTCGTAGTGGACTGCCACTCGCAGAGAGGGTAACTCTATCTCGAGAGGGAGTACCGCTTCTGTACCAAATACCAGCGCGTACAGCGTTGTGTTCGTGGCCGTTTGAACGTAGTTCGATACGCCCAGAGAGCTTCTTGCAGTCTCTCATGCCAGTCCTTCTTGTTTCGGGACACCGTCTTTTTCACAATCTTCGTCAAGGTTTTGTTAAAAGCCTCGGCTAGACCGTTAGCTCGGGGATTATACACTGAGGAATATCTCCAGTCTATGTTGTGTTGTTGCGCGAAGCGGCTGATCTTGTGGCTTTTGTAGGCTGGCCCATTATCGGAGATGATCCGTCTTGGCGTTCCAAACCGATAAATGACGTGCGTCTTGAAGAACTGGAGGATATTCTCCGTCTTCACTTCCCTCAACGGTACTGCTTCGGCCCATTTGGAGAAGTAGTCAGTGATCGCTAGGATGAAACGATGTCCCCTGGACGATGCTGGTTCGATAGGACCGACTATGTCAGTTCCCCACATCTCGAATGGCCAACTAGCCACCGTCGGATGTAGTGGATTTGGATGCTGATGGATGAAGTCCCTATGGATCTGGCACGAGTGGCATTGCTTCGCATATTCGAGGCAGTCCTGAATCATCGTGGGCTAATAGTAGCCCATCCGTTTAATCTTCAACTTCATCTTCGGACCCGCTTGGTGAGAACCGCAGAGTCCGTCATGAACTTCCTGAACGACTATTTTCGGTTCGTCAGGTCCTAAGCATCTCAACCACAGAGAATCAAACGACTTCTTGTACAGAGTATTATTGACGAAGGCGAAGGACAGAGCTCGTTTCATGAGCTGATGTCTTGAGGACGTATCTTCGGGCGTTCGTCGGCACTTGAAGTAATCTATAAAGACTTCTCTCCAATCCTCGGCCCTTTCCCGGTCTTTTATTTGCAGGGTCATCTGCTCAGTTGCTTCTTTTTCCTCAGATGATTCTGGAGATATTTCTGCCGGTGTGAGGACCCGACGGCGCTGTATAATGATCTTCACGTCATCGAGGTTTTCGTCAGCTAATTCTTTAGCGAGCTTGGCTAATGCATCTGCTTTGCTATTTTCTGCACGCGGTATGCTTTCCAAGGTGTAGGAAGGTATTTAGGTCAGCAGTTGCTGTACCTTCTCGCCGTACTTCACCAGTTCTGGTTTGCACGTTTGGTAGTCGCCATTTACTGGACTAACGACTAGTTGGGAATCTCCGAATATGAGGAGGTCTTCAATTCCCATGTCGATGGTGATCTCAAGGCCTGCTATCAAAGCTTCATATTCAGCTTCATTGTTCGTCCTCGGCTCTATCAAGGAGAAAGCAAAGCGCATTATCCCTCCTTGTGGAGTTACGAAGCTAAGGCCTACCCCTGATTTGATTATAGGGGTGCTTTGTTTGCGCATCGTCATGGACGACGCTCCATCAAAATAAAGCTCCCATCGGTTACCACCACCGTCGATCGCATCAAACGTGTGTTCGTCAGGCAGTTCGCAATTCAAAGGGGAATCGGCCAGTATCGGATGTTCAGCGAGGAAGTCGGCGATGGTCTGGCCTTTGACTGCTTTAAGAGGTTGATAAGTTATCGAGAACTCCATCAAGAGTAGGGCCCATTTAGCGAGTCGCCCCGTCAGTATGGCCTTTGACATCAAATACTTAAGGTGGTCCACTTTCGAAATGAGACGGACTTCATGCGCCAACGCATAGTGCCTGAGCTTTGTTATCGCGAAGATCAAGGCCAGTCAGTGTTTTTCAATGGGGGAATAGTTGCTTTCTGCCCCCAGCAGAACTCGACTTAAATAGTAGAGTGCTCTTTCTTTCCCTTGGTCGTTCTCTTGCGCCCATAATGCGCCTAAGGAACCTTCGAGGGCGGTCGTATAGAGAATGAGGGGCTTTGCCTTGACCGGAGCAGCCAGCACTGGCGGGTTTTGCAAGTACTGCTTGATTTCGTCTAGCGCGCTTTGGCATTTTTGATCCCAGACGAACGGGGTCCCCTTCTTCATCAGGTGGCTGTAAGGGCGGCACTTACCTGAAAGGTTGGCTATAAATCGTCGGATGTACGCGAGCTTCCCCTGGAGAGACCGCAATTGTTTGAGAGTCCTTGGCGGTGGCATTTCCATGATCGCCTTGATTTTCGACGGATCTATCTCAATACCCCAGTACCGGACAATGAATCCTAGGAATTTGCCTGAGGACACACCGAACGTGCATTTGAGGGGGTTCATCTTCAAGTTGTATTGCCGGAGGCGTTGAAATACGGCCTTCAAATGCTCCAAATGTTCCTCGTATGATTTGCTTTTAACCACGAGGTCTTCGATATAGCATTCGACGACTTCATGGATAAGAACATCAAAGATCTTCGTCATGGCCCTTTGGTAGGTGGCACCGGCGTTCTTTATACCGAAGGGCATCACCTTGTAGCAGAATATTCCCAGAGGGGTCCGGAAAGCGGTGTGCTTTTGGTCTTCGGGGTGCATATTTATCTGATTATACCCTGATGAGCCGTCCATGAAAGAGAAAACCTCGTGAGTGGACGTGTTGTCTATCATCAGTTTGGTGACCGGAACTGGGAAATCGTCTTTCGGGCAGGTTTTATTGAGATCCCGGAAGTCTACGCAGATGCGCACTGTCCCATTCTTCTTCATCACTGGGACGATGTTGGCAATCCAATCCGGGTACTGAACTTCCTGGATAAACCCAGAGTCGATCAGCTTCTTGACTTCGGCGTTGATGCTCATCTCAAGCTCGAGCCGCATTCTCCTCGGCGCCTGTTTAACTGGCTTGATGTCCGGGGATATTGCCAATTTATGGACAGCTATTTTGGGATCTAGTCCTGGCATTTCGAAATAGTTCCATGCGAAGCAATCTCTATGTTGTACAAGCACATCTTTTAACGCAACCACTCTTTCTTCGGATAGCAGCTCGCTGACAAATGTCGGTCGCGGGTCGTTCACCATCCCCAACTCAATTTTCTTGAGGTTATCTGCGGTAGAATGTATGCCATCTTCCAGCTCTTTCGGTACTGGTGGAAATTCCGAGATGACCTCGTCGTCATTGCTGCTTTCAAAGCACAAGGGGAGGTCATTCATGTTCTCGGGCTCTTCTTTTGATATCGTTATCATGTGACAAGTACGAATTCGCTTCTAAGACCAATGTGGAGCTGGTTCTGCTCTTGTGGCTTTGGGTTCGTGCTTTTGTGGCGGCGTTACCTTCCAGCTGCTGGATAGAGCAAACCTGCCTTGCTGGTACTGATCTTCGACCCAGTTCTTGAAGGTAAAGCAGTCTTCGATAGGGTGTCCTATGGCTCGGTGATAAGAGCAGTAGCCCGGATGAGAGACCCCGTTAGCTTGCTCAGAGTGCTTAGACTCCGGCAATGTGATCATTTGATGTTTTATAGCAAGATCGAGTATCTTCTTCGTCTTTTCTTGAGGGAAAGAATACGCTCGACTCATCTTTTTCACGAGGGACAAATCTGGACCGCCTAATTCCCGATCACGTGACTTTCCAATCCCGCTATGTCGTTGTCGAATGCCTTTTCCGCTCCTTGACTTATTTCTGCCTCTGCTTCGGGCCTTTTGCACGGCAGGTTGACAGGGAGGGGCATCTTTGTTTTTTGCAGCATGTTGAAGAAGACGTTGCGTCCTGGCTTTCTCGTAGATGGCCATTTCGTGATTGTGGTCGTCCCGAGCTTTTTGACCCGCTTTCCTGATAAGCTTGTCCATTCTTTCTTCAAATGACGGACTCGGCATTTTGATTGCGAGATCTCGTTTCGACACGGGGTCGGCACTTTCTAATAGGGCGTCCTTTTCTTCATCGAAGCTATATACGGCATAGCTACTGTGGACTCGTTCCCGTTTCTCGGATCTCACGTATCCAAGCCCAAGCGTTTCCATTCTTCCGTTGGGCAATTTGCGCTGAGTCCCAGGGACATCCCAAATCCTGTTATAGAATCGAGCTTGTCGAATAGTCTGTTTTAAGGGTACCCCTTGGCGCTTCAATAACCTTTTCAATCCGTTTGTGTAATATCTGGGCAAACGGATGGGTTGAAACTTGTCAAGTGTGGAACCCGCGCCATGCCAGATCTCTTTCTCCACTCTTGTTTCTGTAGACTGATAGAATAGGATTGCCTTTTCGTCTTTTCGCCTGGGAGGGACGTAAAATGTTCGCAGCTCCTGCACGCTGTGAGCTTCAAGCACGTCAAGATCTTTGTAGTGCTCCCGTGGAGTCATGGTAATTTGCAAACTCTGATCACCACCAGGGAATTCTCGTATTGACGGTCGATTGGAGAACACAGCATTCACCTCGTCTTCCGAGTCGCTTCCGAAGATCAACATGGGGGCGGACGGTCCCGAGTTGTTGCGTCGAGATGGCCCAGCGTAAACTATTTCTTCTTCGTCTTCGGTATCACTCCCGAAAACATGAATGGTAGCGGCGGCTTTGTTCTCTGGTTTGCGACACCTCTCCGTGTCCTCGAAATCTGGCAAAAAGTACTTTGCATCCTCGTACTTGCGGACTTCATTTACGGAGAACGGGTTCAGCTCACCCGTTACGGTATACTCGAGACCATCCTTGAAATACTTCATACACTGATGTTGTGTGGAAGGGATGATGTTGTACTCGTGTAACCAAGGTCGGCTGAGCAGAGCATTGTAGCATGTCTTAGAGTCTATGACGTGAAACTTAATGTCCGTAACGAGTAGCCCAAAGCGTAGTGTCAATATCACAGATCCAAGAGTTCGTGATGACTGGGAATCAAAACCGGAGATGGTAATTTTATCACGAGCGAGGTGTTGAACACTCATGTAGATTTCCTTCAACACCCGAACATTAAGAAGATTGACGGAAGATCCATTATCAACCAAGATTTTGCCTATCTTGATATCGTGGCAATATCCGGAGACGTATAGGGGACGGTTGTGGTCGCATGTCCCAAGGAGCAGGTCTTCGTCACCGAAAGTGATATCGGCCGTGTGTACTTCTTCCAGTTCGTCCTTCATCCTTTCTTCGGCGAGGAAGGCTTGGAATTGTTCGGGCTCTTGTAGCGCCTTGATTAATGAATCTCTCGCTTCTTTTGATAATAGGAGGGCGTCGAAAATGCTGAGCTGAGAGGGTAGCTTCCTCAGGTGCGCTAGGATGTTGTAGTCCACCCTACTCCTTTTGGGCGGATCCTTGGCAGTCAGCTCTTTCATGACTTGGTCATCTAAAGCGATATCCTCAGCGACCTTTTCCTTTCCCTTATCTTTTCTAGTTGCGGGTCTGAGATTCTTTTCCGGGAGCGTGCGATTGCACAGCTGAATATTTTCGTAGGCCTCTGGTTCTTCCTCTTTACCTAAACCAGATTCTTTAAAGAGAGGGCCCAGAGCCATTTCTTCATCAGAGTCACTCCCAAAGGTGAGAACTCGTGATCCTCCGGCGTTGACCGTGTAACAGTTGCCGGTAGTGCTTTTGTGCCGGCCGGTTGTACTTCCTTGTTCCCGACGAGTTTTGCGTTTCATGCGCTTAAAATGTTGCCAGTGAGCAACATATCCCTGCCACCATATCTTAAAAGCGTCGCACTCCTCAGTGGGGTGTGAAATCTTCCGATGATACAAGCAGTAATTACGGTGTCTTTCTGCCCCATTGAACGTGTTTTCTTCCGAGGGTGGTAGCTTCATTCCCATTGACATGGCTTTGGCGAACCTTTTCCTCGTCTTGAATATGTTTTTATCCGCATTGGGTGTCTTTTGACCTGGCGGGAATGCTTCGACTCTTTCGTTTGGTCGCCTGCGTTTGGCTCCTTTTGATGCGGCCATCTCACGCTCCCGATCAGCTTTACTTTTCAAACGAATCTCGTCTAGAAAGGCGTCGATCATTTCATCTGTCGGCCATACAAGTTCTGGCTCAGGCTGTGCCCCCAGTTTCTCAGTGCCAGGAGTTTTCTCATCGTCCGTAAACGAGTGGGAAATCACATGACAACTCTCCACATATCCCTCGGATTCTTTCAACGAGCTTTCTCCATCATCTTCCTCCTGAAAGACGTGGTTGGGGAACTCTTGGAATGTGATGGGAGTCCGCGCTTTTTGATTGTACTCTTCCAGAGCGTCAATCTGTTTCTGCAAATCCGTGCGCTTGTCTCCAGGCTTCACGGGCTTCTTGGATATCTTCTTCTTTTTCTTCGATGATTTTGACGGTTGGGTGTGAGTACTTGGGCCATCACCACCGATCTTTGTAGTTGGGCGCAGTTTCAACATCCCTTCGATGATTTGAGGTTCGAGCGGGTTCTTCCATTCGACCGCCGGGCATGTGTGAAGATCACTCAGCATCCTTTTGGTTTTAGCTGATAGCATGACCTCCCATGGCGCATCTTCAATAAAAGAACAGGTTGCCCCCGGTGTATCTGCCTTCTTAGGAGTATGCGGTTGTGGCGGGTTCACCTTCCACTTCTCGGACAGCGCAAACTTGCCCTGTAGGTATTGATTTTCAATCCATCCTTTGAAGACGAAGCAGTCCTCAATCGGATGGCTTACCGTTTGGTGGTAAGGACAGTAGTTGGGGTTATTCACCTCATTGGGATGCGGCGGTCGCCTTGGGTTTGGCAAGTTGATAAGCCTGTTGCGTACCGCCAGCTCGAATAACCATTTCGTCTTGTCCCGCGGAAACGAGTAGGGGCGCTTCATTTTCTCGTTATAATACCGTCTTCTTTCTTCCAGTTGATCCGCCACTTTGGGGCACTGGGTTGCTGCTGAGCGTTCGCAACGAAGGTTGCCTTCCCTTTACCCTTGTCATTCCGAGGTTCCGGCTTCGGGGGAGACGGTCTGTAACCCAGCTGGTCCATCTGGGCCAGCTTGTCGATCAAAGCCTGGAACGTGGTCGGCTTAAAGAACATCATGAACTGGGAGATAGTTGCATGGGGATCTAGGGTACCCACAAACATGCCCACTGCGAGCGCTTCCTCAATGCGTTGTTCGCATTTCGACCACAAGTTTCGCCAGCGTATAGCGTACTGGACCCACGTCTCGCCTGGTTTCACCCTGGCATTAATCAACGCCGTTATCGGAGTGCGTTCGCTGGCGCTTGCGAAACGCTGGGTAAACAGCAGCTCCATCTCCGCAAATGTCTTAATAGAGTCGTTTGGGAGCTCGGAGTACCACTCGAATGCTGTCTCCGATAGGCTACCAATGAACCGGCGAAGCAACAATTTATCATCACCGCCGGTATTGCCACAAAGAGCCCTGAACCGGGCAACATGTTGGCGGGGATTGCCAGTCCCCTTATAGACATGGAATTTTGGTATTGTATAGCCCGGCGGGTATTTTATCTGATCGTACCAGCTCGGATATAGTCGCCCCATTTTTACGACCTGACTGGCTGCCTCAGTCGCCTGATGAACCCGGATCTGCTGGGCTATATATTCGTCCAAGTCAGCCTTAGAGATTGTCTCCTCCTTGGCCGTTGAAAGAGCCGGTGGTGGATTCGACGTTTCTCCTCTCTCATCTTCGAGGACGATCGGTGGGTCTTCAGCAGGAGGATCTTGCTGGATCATCATCCCTACCATGTCTTGGAATAGGAGGGCCATTCGTTTTATATTGGCCGCTTGTTCCGCAACCTCTTTATCCTTCTTTTCCAGTATCCGGCGAAGGAATTCAGCGTCAGTTTATTGCTCTTGGCGTTCATCCGAGGATGCTTCGGGGTTTTCTTTTGGCCCAGTGAGTGCGAACATCGCATTCATCATTTCTTGGAGCTTCTGCTGTTGCTCCTGAGCTTTGGTCACTGATCGTGTAAGCGGTCTATGACCTGTAGATGCACGGATGTCTTCCTTCCCCGATGCCATGTATACAGTATGGACTACACTGCCCCCCGGACTTAGGGCGTTTGGGCCTGTCGCCTTTGGCATTCGCCTCAGGCGTAGGGATTTTCTCCGGCCTCCTTTTCTTATGGGCCGTTGAAGTTGAAGGGGCCGGTGCAGCGGGCATCCTGGTGACTGTCGTCCTTTGCTGTTTGATAGGACGTTTCTTTTCTTCCATCACTTTCGCCCTTTTTTGCTGACGAGAGTGACTTTGTTCAATTACGGAGTCTTGAACCCTCCGCCAAACTTTATAAATTTTGGAGGACAACCGTTGAGTGGGCTGCTCCAGCTTCGTCTCTGTAATCTTCTCCGCGGGTGGAGGAGATCTTTTTAGCGTAGCAGTTGGAGAGTTCTTACGTACCCTACTAAGTGGTTCAAAGCTGTTCCCAGTTGGGACAGCCGCGTTAGCTTCCACCATTGGAGCAGGCAGAGTTAGCCCTGAGGGGGAGTTGACCCCAGCCTTCCCTACTCGGCGCCAGTGGCGACGTCGAGCATGACGAGCCGTAGGGACTGGCTCGGCGATAGGGACAGCTTCATCTTGCCCCCTGTCCGAATGAGGTGGTTCTGGTGTCAGCCTCTTAAAGACTGATGTTGTCCTTTGAGTGGTGATATTCAGTCTGTCAAAGACAGACCCTCAAGCAGGAGCAGGAGCCGAAATAGTCAGCCTTGAAAAGACTGACTCTTTAACAGGAGAAGCCGCCTTGATGACTTCTGGAGTAGGGGTGGCTGTCTTCCTCGGGACAGCCATTTCAGGGTTCCTGGGCTTCTTGGCTGGCCTATCAGGGTTCTGGTTCAGCCTGGCAAAGACAGAGGCTACCGGTTTGATATTGGACGACCCATTGAAAGGGGCCGTTGTAGCAGTGAACCGATCGAAAACCGACGTCTTGTTCGCTTCTGGTGTAGGCACTGGCATGGTGAAGCTTGCAGGTGGGATCATGGTTCCGAAAAACAGACCCGTAGTGGCCTGGGTCACCTGTTCCACCGGCATGGCAAGGATGGAGGCCGCTTGAGGCCCATAGGCTACACCTCCTGGTGAGGCGGAGCGTTGGTTGCACTTGCATTTTGAGCAGCTCGAGCAGTTGGAGGCCATTGATGCTTGATTTCTGCGCCAGGCAAAAGTCCAAATCGTAGTAACTTGAAGCCCAAAGGCAACCATTAACAAACCGTGATTCGTTCGCGAAGAAGACACACGAAGTGTGGAGTGGAAAGAGGAAAAGGTCCCAACGGACGTGCCAGAATCTTTTCCCCTACGAATGACGGCGCGACAGGGACGTCTTGCCTGAGATTCGGGGCAGATGCTAATTGGTGCTATCCGTCCAACTCTCCGAAGATGCTAAGTTGATTTATGGCACCGTGTATTGAAGATTTAAACGGATGCGTCCGATATAGCAGACTTCGTCAGATCCCCCTCGCTTGAGGGTTTTTTTTATTGTGGGGACGTTCTATCCTGCAGGCGAAAGCCCTTGCAGTTAATTACGCTACCGCATCGTGGTAACAACTTTCTCCTTCTCCAGATGATCACTTCATGTCGTGGGTGTTTGTTTTGTGTTTGGTTGCCCGTAGATTGTATACGGAGACTAAATTATGTTGTCGCCCGTAGGGCGTGAACTAGTCCAAATCCGTATCTTTCTTAGATTTGGGTTTGGGGGTTGGGTTTAAGGATACGTTAGCCTTATTTGAGACTAAGATCAACTTAAACGTTTGTTAAGGATACATTAGTCTGATTTGGACTAAGATCAACTTAACGGGATCGTTTAGATCCAACAAGAGAGCATTTAAGGGAGCCCTGTTGTTTAGTTTAGTGACATTGCGATCGATAGGTAGTTTAAGGACATTGCGGTCCAATGTTAGTTTTAAGACATTGCGGTCAAGGTTAAGGACCTCATAGTCCGTGGATTTAAGGACTCCACAGTCCGACGTTAGTTTTAAGACATCACGGTCAAGGTTAAGGACGTCATAGTCCGTTATTAGTTTTAAGACATTCCGGTCAAGGTTAAGGACATCATAGTCCATGAGTTTAAGGACCCCACAGTCCGTATCAATGTGTGGTCATCGGGACCCGTCACCTCTTTGAAGCCATTGAGGAATTACAACGCCAAGTATCAAAGGAGTGAAGAGATGTACCCATAAACCAAGGTAGATTAAACGATCTTTGCTCCAATTTGGAGTCAAGACCAATTAATTATGTCATGAGCCCATTAGCGCAGTTAAGTTTGTATTGAGGACTTATGGCCAGCTTGGGCTAAGTCCAATCATGTTTAGAATATTGGCCCTCTGTTGGCTCATTGAAAGAGAGGCTTTGCTTCTAGAAGCTTAGCCAATTGGGCTGAAGCTAGTGTTAAACACTAAAGACCAACAGTGTTGAACACTGGGATTAAGATTAGCGAGTTAGTGTTTAGCACTAAAAATAATCAATGTTAGATACTAGCAAAGGGGCTTTTAAATTAGTGTTAAACACTAAAGCAAATCAGTGTTAAACACTGGAAATAGAGATTCCAAATTAGTGTTTAACACTAAGACAAATCAGTGTTAAACACTGGATACAGAGATTTAAACACTAAGAAATTCAGTGTTAAACACCGTGAATAGGGTTTTTTCAATTAGTGTTAAACCTAAGGCAAATCAGTGTTAAACACTGGGTACAGAGGTTTCAATTTAGTGTTAAACACTAAGACAAGAGGGGTCACGTGGTAGCACGTGAGAGCGCCCTGCTTCTCTTTATTTTGTTCTGCCAAAAGTATTGAATACTTTGGAGCATCACGTGCTGTCACGTGATGGGAATTTGGGTGTTTATTTGTTAGAGCTTCAGCCAAGGGGTCACGTGGTAGCACGTGAGAGCGCCCTAGAGCTCTTTTCTGTTTCTTTTGCCTCTTTCTTTGTGTGGTTCAGAAGTCACGTGGAGCACGTGAGGCGTTGCCTCAAAACTCTTTTTGTGGATCTTTGCAGGGGTCACGTGGTAGCACGTGACCCTGATCCTTTGCTTTTTTAAGGATCTGTTCATCTTTTAAGAATTAAATTCTTCATAACAATAGACTTTAGAGGAATTAAATTCCTGTTTTCTTCTGAGGAATTATATTCTTAGATAGGGTTAAACCCTAATCTTTTCTGTAGGAACTAAATTCCTCATATATATAAAGAATTAAATTCTGTCATAGGGTTAAACCCTAATTTCTTCTTAATTAAGTTCTTAATTAGGGTTAAACCCTGGTTCTGTCCATTTTGAAGGAATTAAATTCCTATAATATAGGGTTGAACCCTAATTTTATCTCAAAGGAATTGAATTCGTATAATTTTGTGAGAATTAAATTCTCAAAATTCAATTCCTCCTCTATGCTTTGGATCTGCATGGCAGGATCTCAACCCAATGAGAATTAAATTCTCAATTCGTGGGGAGATGTGCACTTTGCAGATCCTCTACCAGAGAAAGAACTAAGTTCTTTTTTTATATAAGAGTTAAACTCTTTTGAGAATTAAATTCTCTTTTTAAGCCTCCCCTTTCTTACCTAGGGTTTTTCTTTTCAGAGAATTAAGTTCTTCCTCCTGAATTTTCAAGATCCCAAGGCTCTATATCTCTCTCTCAGTATGTCTTCTTCTCATTCTTTTTTTTGTGTTCTTTGGGCTCCTATTTATAGGGGAACGAAAAAAATCAATCTGTTTGGTAAATCACTCATTGAAAGATTTCATTTGTTCATTGGGAGATTTGATTCATCATCATCATTAATCTGGGCCTTTGGATTATTAGGTGAATTTTATTCACCATTGGATTTTAAATCCAAAGATATCTCTTTGTTATTTCGGTTAGATTTAAGGGGAAATCTTTCCAAGTCCAATATTTTTCCATAAATTGGTGATTTTTAATCACCTTTAGATTTTTAATCTAACGGTTTCAGATAATTCTTTTCCATTTTGGAAAGATTTGAAAGATTTTTCCTCAGAATTTAATTCTGTCAAAGAATAAGGCTTTTAAAGCCGGTCACGTGTGGCCACGTGACTGTTGGTCACGTGTGCGCACGCGACCCCTGGTCACGTGTAAGCACGTGACCCCTGGAATGGGCTTCCTTCCTTCTGCGCTCTGTTCTTTGCCGCTGCTTAGTCATCACGTGCCAACACGTGACCACTGGTCACGTGTGAACACGTGATGCTTCTTCTGAAGCTTTTTCTTGATTTAATGAATGTGGTTTGTGCCGCTGCTTTTAAACGTCACGTGCCAACACGTGACCGCTGGTCACGTGCTAGCACGTGATACTTCCTCTGTAGCTTTTTCCTGATTTTATATGAGGGAACAGAGACTGTTCGAACTGGCAGTGCGCAATAGGCTCATCACTTTGCCAGATCCGAGACGCCCACTGTAGCCTGGTGACGTCAGCAGTCCCAACTACTGCCCCTACCACATAGTAATGGGCCACCCAATCGAAGATTGCTACATCTTCAAAAATTGGGTTGAGGAACAGTACCAACAAGGCAAGTTCGTGCTGTCCGAAAACTGGAAGGTAAACCCGCCACAGCAGCACGCATCCAAAAAGGTGGATATGTCGGGGGCATCGTGTTCATTTGTAGAGGAAGCTCCGTGGGAAGTTGTCCTTTCGGTTAAAACTAAAAGAATGCTGAAGGATCTTCAAGCATGCCCGGCAATCTGGTGGAAAAGCCCGCTGGAGCCCGAGATCATTGACGGGATGCTGAAACCGCACACAACTCCGAAAGTTGGTAGCGATGGGCAAAACACCCAGGTCAGGCCTTCAAAGTATTTGAAGGAAAAGAAGAAGATCAAGAAGCCCATGCAGTTCGACGACAATCATACGGATCTGCAAAAATATATCGACGCACTAGAGGAATACAACCAAAAGGCGCAGACTCCAGTCACACTTGAAGAGTTCCTCAAGCATATTCTTTAGAACAGAGACAATGACATTAATGAAGGAAACGACTCGTTTGATGAACCCGAGAATTATGTAGCGAGTTGCCACATGATCTCTCACCAGTCGATAAAAGACGAAGAAGCTCCTTCGGCGTCGGAAAGCTGTAAGTGCACGGCGGCGCCCCGGCCGTCAATCCGACGCCGGAATGCGGAAGCGGTGAAAAACTTTAATTTTTGCGGACTTAGCAAACCGGCACCACCGCGCACTAAACACCCGGATCGTAACCATTAACAAGTCTAAGCTAACTAGAAGATGGGTTAGAGATATACCGACGATCCAAGTCCTCCGGTCTTCTCGTCATGGTCCCGATCTCCTGCGGAAAAGTCCCGTCTCCTCCTCGTCGCCGGAAGTGCACCACATCGCCAACTATGTTTACGGGCTCCCACCTCAATGCCGAGGCAACTCGGGCACGAAGCCGGCTACTCGACGTGCCCAAGGTTCGCTGTAGAATATGTAGTCCTCAAGTCTCACTTTGGGGTTCATGGAGATGCCATTTTAGGTGGAGGGATGATACAAGAACAATGTGGAGGAACTTGGGGATTTTTCTAACATCAAGAGAGCAAAAATCCCCACTACAAAAAATGGGCAACCCCTCCTCCAAGCTTGGCCGGCCATAACTAGAGGAGGAGGAGAGAATGAGAATGAGAGAGTCAAAAGTGTGTAACCAAAGAGGGAGCCATTCTCATCTAATCCCAAAGAGAGAGAGAGAGGAAAGCTATCATGCAAAAGGGAATGATCACAAGGCAATGCCAACACTCCACACAACCATCATAAACAACCATGATGCTAACAAAGTCAAGCCATCATGAAGTATGAAGTCAAGCAATGATGAGGTTGTGAAGTCAAGTCATCATGAAGAAATCAAGTCAAAGGATGGTGCTATCATGATACAACAATAAGCAAATACCCCCTCCACAAATACTTATTTGCAACAATGCAAATAAGCCCTCCTCCACCAATCTTCGGCCAATGAACGGAACAAAGGAAATTGGCCGAAACGGAAAGCAAACTGGCAACTCCAGAAAACTGGTCCCGTAATAAATTACGGGAAAACCCCGATACTGTGCATACACACCCGCATCTGTATTTCGACCGAAATACAAATGCAATGAGACAAACTCTACACTGTACTATACTAGGATCCGGCTTATACCAAAGCCGGCCAGTAATATCTGTTCGATCCTGATCCGTGCAATACCGCACGTATCTGATCGAACCCTGCCATATAACCATACGGCCTATAGTACAAACTGTCCGATCCTGATCCGTGCAATACCGCACGTATCTGATCAGACCCTGCCATATCTCCATACGGCCTCTACAACTTTTCGCCCGAAAGCTGAGTAACTGAATATGGGGGACTCTAAAGACTCGTCAACACCTCGGTTGTGGATTTAACCACTAGCACGTCAGAGGTATAAGCCAATACGTAACGGGCTACCAAGTATTGACTAAAAGGGACGTCTGTGAGTGAACTCAGCCTGACAACCCTACTGAGCCTGTCAGTGACAATATCCGTACAGTCCGGTCCGTTCGTCTATGAGTATCGCATGGCGGGCCTAGGGGGTTGGTAAAAGTCAGACCCCCAAAAGCGGTACAAGTCGTGTCGGAGTGTAGCCCAGAACACCCTGAGATACTACTGGAATACCTACCAGTAAATCTCCTTGCCTTGGCCAAGGACTTTGTGTAATGGCTCTCCTAGACACAGCACGACCTCACCCCCAATACCGGGAGAGACGAACCCCTGAAGATACGCTCACTGCCTCCATGTGGCTCGGGACTGTACCCAACTAAAACCTGTTTGCACGACTCCTTTGAGCCGTGGTAGGGTAGTAATCAAAGTACAGTGGGAACTCACACGAGACAAATGACGATCCCCAGGTCGATGAACTAACCTGCACACATGTCACCAGGGAACTGCCATCTGACGTCTGGTATATGACCAACTAGCATGTTCCCGGCGAGTCCTGTCCGGTGTACTCATAACCCAATGAGCACCTGTATACATCTTAGGTGATCCAACTGACACCAGTGGCTTGTGAGACCGGCCACCGCCCCTCGTCGGGGTCTCGACTGTATACACTAGTCTACTAATGGAGTATCGATGCCCAGTCTCGAAACTCCCACGACTAGGGACCTTTTAAGGATAAGCTTATAGACCCCCAGCTCCCACTTATATGATCGCCCTCATACTGCTGGTGGTCAAGCAAGAATCCTAGGGGCTCTATCAACGTGTAATAGCGACGTGTCAGGTCACCTCAAGCAGTACACGATGATAAAGGTAAACCAGATAGCATACTATCATCTCGAGTAAGACTGTCCTACCGGGATAGGTCCTCCCTCAATCATTACAATCACGTACCTGTGACCTAATAATTGACTCTGAGGGCACTATCTCCAACAATCTCCCACTTGCACTCAAGGCTAATTATTGCGATGTCGCATACTCACAGCCCGTGTGATACCGAACATCCAACTCCTCTACTAGTCAGTCTCACAAAGCTCGTTTGCGGAACTATTGCGTTCGAGGAATAGCCTCAGTGAGTGGATCCGCTTAGTTGTTTCTTTCTATGTCTCTCTATATCTCAAGTTCGCGGAGAAACCCATCTCCCGAAATGAGCAATACCTGTCTCAGAATATGTCTGGATGTCTGACGGGACCTAGCTCATAAATGAACTCCAAATCCAAACTTCTTAGACTGTATCGTCAACTGAACTTAATCAGTATCCTGCGCGCCATGCCTCCCTCAGTATTGCCTTGGACCACCTGTCCAAAATACTGCCCCTCATCAGAAGGAAAACTATAACTCTGACAACCTCCTTGTCGTCCATGTCACCTTGGAAGCCTGGAATGATAACTGTCTCCTGAATGAGGCTGTCGTTATCATCTCCCTAGAACATCCACTTATGTTCTAAAACTGCTTCCGACTGTTTCTCCAGGATTGGATTAATGTCAACTTATTGCATCTAGTGCAAGAACAACATCTGGTGTGGTACTTGACATCTCACGATTGACTCAATTGCCTGAGCAAGTGATCTGCCAATCATGCCCGTCCCTCTCCCCTTTAGTCTGTAAGACACCTTTGGAGAGGGTGACTCCATTACCTGCAGGTACACTACCGTGCCAGGAGTCGACCATCCTAAATACTCTTAGAATGCTGTCAAGTACCCAGATTGGGAAACCACCCAAATCTAGATCTAAAACCATAGATCCAGTAACCAGTATGTCTGATATAAAATCCATTTCCTTTGTGGAGAAACAACTGTGTGACGACCAAAGTACAACCGATCGTAGTGTAGGAGTTTCTTTTCCTACTCTGTGTATATCATCCAAATACCAGGATATCACACCCTACTACCTTCTCAACAGATCCATCCCCTATTCTGATGACGTCAAACCCATGACTGTCACATCAGAAATAGATGATCTATCTCCGCTACATCTGCTTTAGTCTATAAATAGATATAAGCCTGATGTCCACCAATGCTTCCGCTGCTCCCACTGACTACGACAACCCTCTGCCAGAGTCATATAGACGTGCACTTCTAAAACTAGTTTAGAACGACGCTATACTCATCCTCCTGCCGGGTCTCGCAGCCTGGAACAACAACAATGGCAAGTGTGGGTAAACAAGAACTTCCCTGTCACCGTCCTTGAGGCTACCTGAGTACCTCTCGGGTGCCTGAAGTTACCCACTTTATCTGCGGAGTGGCCAATGGAATGTCAATTCAGATTGAATCTTTAGGTTCCTTATCAAATCTTCAGTAATCGTTTGTGGTTCTGGAATCACTTCCAGTTCTACCATACTCCCACTACTGTTTTCTGAAAAAATCCATTTTTATTAAAACTGTGGCGAGTCTAGAACAATATCGCTATTGTTCATCCAGATGATAGAAAGTCAACCCTCGTCATAGCCTGGGTCAACCCACAAACAGCCATTACAGAAACGTGCCTTGAGTTGTCCAGTGTCTGGTTTTAATCATAAACCGGACAACTCCCCGTACCTTAACATCGTTAAGATATGAACTGTTCTATATCCCATATAGGACTAGAGGCACTGATTTAATTGAACCAGATCCAAATCATGCAACTGTCTCCAGTGCATGTCAACTAAATGGAAGGAGGCCAGATCAGCGTTACTCAACTTAGGAATACTTCCAATTATGAGTAACCTGAAAGAGAAGCAATTTCTCTTAATCATTACTATCAACTGAACACCATACACAAGTATCTACATTTTCGATCTCTTTGAGGAATCCCGATACTTGCTATACCTAGTTCTCTACTCTATTCAAATACATATAACTTCTCCAAATTCGGACCCTGTGTTTCCACGAAACACCTGTCTAAAAATTAGAGGAGTCATAAGTAAACCGAATATAGTACGAGGACCATCCCCTCTGTCCTGATGGACTCTGGACAACATACAATACTCTGTAAAAGTCCCTTGAGTCTGATTACTCATTCACTGTGTGTCGTAGGTTGAAAACTGTACTTATGGTTAAGAAGAATTACACCGCTGTTTAATGCTCCTTACCTAACCATCCACTGATATAGGTAAATGTCGTAGACATAATTTCAGAAAGGTATATCTCACTCTATGAAAATAGACGTACAGATATATCAATTTGAAATTGGTGCATAACAGCGGATATTCAAAACCAAATATTTGCCGACCGGCAAACAACCCAGGTGATTTCCTCAAATATCACCGATTACAACGAATCCCGATATAATGAGGATAATCACCCAATTCCCAATAACTTACTCCCACTCATCATCTGTAAAACCATACAGATGTGAGAATCGTATCTGGTAAATACATACCCTGGAGTAAGTATCTAATCGGGAAATCAGTTTTCTATTAACAGTACACAGTGAAACTGAAACATTGAAATGTTTCGATGGGGTATCCTGGTATTCCTAGTAATGCCTCTTCCAGATTCACGACTGTAACCGTATAGTTCTTTGCCACCTCTCCAAATCCCTTCATATGTCTTTAGTCTTTACCTTCTGCACACCCCTTTAGGCCAAATGGTTTTCTTCCTTCCCTACCGTTCGGCACCAGCCTATGGTTTGGAAGAAGACTATCCAATAAGCATAATGGGTGTACTGTCCCAATCCTAGGAACACTCGCAACACGAGAGAAGGTGAAGATAAAAGACACCTGAATGTACTTTATTCCTATTTCTCCTGAACCAGGATCCATCCCCGAACTGGAACAAGTTCCTTTCGAGTTCGTATATAACCATACGATGGAATATCCAAATAAACTGTGGATCTTCGTAGTGATACGGAGTGTCCTGGAGAAATACAAAGGTGATGTGGGAGTGGTAACGAAATATTTGGTTTGGTCGTGAATATCTGTTGCAATTTACTTTGCCCTCCTACTAATCCCTTGCTTTGTCTGAACTTAATACCTTCTGCACACCATCGTTATGCTAATTGGTTTTCTTCATTCCCTACCGGTCGGCACCAGCCTAAGGTTTGGAAGAAGACAATCCAATTTGCGTAATAGGTGTACTACCCCTAAACCAAGGAGTACTCGTAACCTGAGAGAGGGTAAAAGGAAAAGACAACTGAATAATCCTATCCGTTTTCTCCAGAACCTGAAACCATCCTCGAATAAATTCTTTCGAGTTCGTATCTAACCATACGATGGTTTTGTCCAATGGAAGTGGACGTTCGTAGTAATACGGGGTGTCCTGGAGAAAAGGGTAAAAGTAGGAGTGGCAATGAGGTCTGCAACTCTGACAATCCAAAAGCCAGTGTTAAGTAAGTTCGGTCAACTTGGTCACGGAGTCATAGTCTAGGGTCGGGTCAATGGTCGCTGCCAGAGAGAGAGAGAGAAGAAACACTCAGCGTGCACTCTATCCTAGATCAGAATGGTTACCAATTTATCTAATCTGGAAACCTCCCACTGTATCTCAAATTCTCCTCCAAACCTGAAAGAAGAATTAGTCGGGGTCACCCGAGGAGTAAACCAACTCATCAGTAGGAATCGGGATCCAACTCTCATCGCATGATAACGTGACGGAATCCGCTCACGGTATCACACTCCAGAAGGTATGCGCATATCTGGCAAGTTTCAGTTCTTTTGAAACTCCCGATGTGATTTCTGCCCCATGCTCTTATGACCTTGACTTTGGCCAACAAATCATAAGTCACATGTCAAGTTCTACCCGTCATTCTCCAGGTTGATTTGAATCCACCCGTACATACCCTTGACTTTGGCCAACAAGGTAGTACGACTGTCCCAAACCAACGCATCTATCTATGCTGCATATGAATAACCAACAGCTACCAAACACTGTGCCTTGACTTTGGCCAACAAACACAGCTTGAATACTATTGACTACCCATATGAAACGACGGAGGGCTACGAATGGTTTCTGGCGAAAACCTTTAACGTAAAGAACTTGATATCGTCGAAGGAACTGATAGCTTTTTGAAAATATAGTGACGAAAACCGTTGCTAAAGAGGTCACTCCCGGTGAAGGGATCTCGGCTCTTTCCCCGTAGAATGAGGTGCAGGATATTCCAACTGAATACCGCGATGCAAAGCAAAAGTAATCGGCTATAGTGAAGTTAATGCCTTAACGCAAACTTTTTGTCCAAGGGGTCACTCCCGGTGAAGGGATCTCGGCCCTTGCCTCGTCGACTGAGGAGCAGGATATTCCAACTGAATACCACGATGCAAAACAAAAGTGAACGTCCTTGCAATAACAGCTTTTTGAAAAGTGTTCCAACAACATCAGATTAGGTTTGTTTTAACTTGCATTGATCCGAATCAATGCAGTCCCATCAATTGATCACACCAAAAAGAACGAAAATATACTGATGTACGTATATGCCATCCGCATTTGCCACTGGGTCCCGTCATTACCCGTTAGGTTAGCTTACTAACGACAGAGCGGGGACTGGACTAGCGCGGATGCAAAACATATACAACATCTACTAATATATATACCAATATATTATATTTCGCTCAAGGCGTGAATAAAATGCAACATCACAGAAAATGAACAGCATCACAGAAACAATACAGATATCTGGGATCCCCGGGTTTCACAGAGCCGCTGAAACCCGACGTTCCCCTGGTCGTGTGGATAGCCTGTGCAATGAAATCCTAGACCCCTACGGGCGCGGCAAGTCACCCGCCAAAACCTGAAGCGAGGCAGCCCCCTTCAGCGCCGTGAATGGACCACCCAGCACTTCACGGAATCCGGTAACTTGGGCACCCCTCCTGGGTCAACCTGTACCCCCTACGAGTGCGGCGAATAGCCCGCCAATCCTAGAGTGAAGCCCCCTCCGTCTCAATGCCATGAGATGCGGGCTTGTTGCCCTCTAGAACCCGGCTATCCGTGCACCCCTCCGCGGGGCAATCCTAGTACAGAAAGTAAAATATACATACACCGGGTACATCGACCGCAACCAGGTCGTGCCCCAAAATAATAATACAAACAGGCAGTGACGGCAGTCCACATGTCGGACGCTCGCCCCGCAAAATCAAATGTACATAATACAACAAAACTGTACTAGCATTGCATCCAGGCTATCCCCCACGACCGATCCGCAACATCACAGCAAATACATAGAACATCAACGTGAAAGTCACGTTCGCAAATCCGTCTAACCGGGCTATAGCAGTTAGACCGGATTTACCGATCGAGTGACATTCACGGTCGCAGATATAATGTAAATACTGTGAAAAATGTGTTTAAAAAATTTCCGATTGATCAAACAATTAACAAGTTGGCCCCAAAGAAAACTGTAGCACTCACAGAAATCCTGGGCCCAATTTTAATATTCCAAAACCCATATTTTAAGCCCAGAAGGCCTCTGTAAAAAATTGGTGAAGTGATGTGAATAGTGCGCGGCGGAAGGGCCGCACAAATGGGGTTTTCGCGGCGGTTCCGCGCTCCAACTATGGAGTTACTTCATCAAATTTTTACAGAACTCTTAGATTTTCCAGCACATCAATATTTTATAACCTGAAAAATTTTTCGAGACCAAAATTTTTCAACAGAAACTGATGCGAACTAAAATGCAGTTTTGGAACTTTTTGATCGATCGGAAATGCAAACACATTACAAAAAGCTAGACTAAGTTAATGGCGTGGCTCTGATACCGCTGTAAGTGCACGGCGGCGCCCCGGCCGTCAATCCGACGCCGGAATGCGGAAGCGGTGAAAAACTTTAATTTTTGCGGACTTAGCAAACCGGCACCACCGCGCACTAAACACCCGGATCGTAACCATTAACAAGTCTAAGCTAACTAGAAGATGGGTTAGAGATATACCGACGATCCAAGTCCTCCGGTCTTCTCGTCATGGTCCCGATCTCCTGCGGAAAAGTCCCGTCTCCTCCTCGTCGCCGGAAGTGCACCACATCGCCAACTATGTTTACGGGCTCCCACCTCAATGCCGAGGCAACTCGGGCACGAAGCCGGCTACTCGACGTGCCCAAGGTTCGCTGTAGAATATGTAGTCCTCAAGTCTCACTTTGGGGTTCATGGAGATGCCATTTTAGGTGGAGGGATGATACAAGAACAATGTGGAGGAACTTGGGGATTTTTCTAACATCAAGAGAGCAAAAATCCCCACTACAAAAAATGGGCAACCCCTCCTCCAAGCTTGGCCGGCCATAACTAGAGGAGGAGGAGAGAATGAGAATGAGAGAGTCAAAAGTGTGTAACCAAAGAGGGAGCCATTCTCATCTAATCCCAAAGAGAGAGAGAGAGGAAAGCTATCATGCAAAAGGGAATGATCACAAGGCAATGCCAACACTCCACACAACCATCATAAACAACCATGATGCTAACAAAGTCAAGCCATCATGAAGTATGAAGTCAAGCAATGATGAGGTTGTGAAGTCAAGTCATCATGAAGAAATCAAGTCAAAGGATGGTGCTATCATGATACAACAATAAGCAAATACCCCCTCCATAAATACTTATTTGCAACAATGCAAATAAGCCCTCCTCCACCAATCTTCGGCCAATGAACGGAACAAAGGAAATTGGCCGAAACGGAAAGCAAACTGGCAACTCCAGAAAACTGGTCCCGTAATAAATTACGGGAAAACCCCGATACTGTGCATACACACCCGCATCTGTATTTCGACCGAAATACAAATGCAATGAGACAAACTCTACACTGTACTATACTAGGATCCGGCTTATACCAAAGCCGGCCAGTAATATCTGTTCGATCCTGATCCGTGCAATACCGCACGTATCTGATCGAACCCTGCCATATAACCATACGGCCTATAGTACAAACTGTCCGATCCTGATCCGTGCAATACCGCACGTATCTGATCAGACCCTGCCATATCTCCATACGGCCTCTACAACTTTTCGCCCGAAAGCTGAGTAACTGAATGTGGGGGACTCTAAAGACTCGTCAACACCTCGGTTGTGGATTTAACCACTAGCACGTCAGAGGTATAAGCCAATACGTAACGGGCTACCAAGTATTGACTAAAAGGGACGTCTGTGAGTGAACTCAGCCTGACAACCCTACTGAGCCTGTCAGTGACAATATCCGTACAGTCCGGTCCGTTCGTCTATGAGTATCGCATGGCGGGCCTAGGGGGTTGGTAAAAGTCAGACCCCCAAAAGCGGTACAAGTCGTGTCGGAGTGTAGCCCAGAACACCCTGAGATACTACTGGAATACCTACCAGTAAATCTCCTTGCCTTGGCCAAGGACTTTGTGTAATGGCTCTCCTAGACACAGCACGACCTCACCCCCAATACCGGGAGAGACGAACCCCTGAAGATACGCTCACTGCCTCCATGTGGCTCGGGACTGTACCCAACTAAAACCTGTTTGCACGACTCCTTTGAGCCGTGGTAGGGTAGTAATCAAAGTACAGTGGGAACTCACACGAGACAAATGACGATCCCCAGGTCGATGAACCAACCTGCACACATGTCACCAGGGAACTGCCATCTGACGTCTGGTATATGACCAACTAGCATGTTCCCGGCGAGTCCTGTCCGGTGTACTCATAACCCAATGAGCACCTGTATACATCTTAGGTGATCCAACTGACACCAGTGGCTTGTGAGACCGGCCACCGCCCCTCGTCGGGGTCTCGACTGTATACACTAGTCTACTAATGGAGTATCGATGCCCAGTCTCGAAACTCCCACGACTAGGGACCTTTTAAGGATAAGCTTATAGACCCCCAGCTCCCACTTATATGATCGCCCTCATACTGCTGGTGGTCAAGCAAGAATCCTAGGGGCTCTATCAACGTGTAATAACGACGTGTCAGGTCACCTCAAGCAGTACACGATGATAAAGGTAAACCAGATAGCATACTATCATCTCGAGTAAGACTGTCCTACCGGGATAGGTCCTCCCTCAATCATTACAATCACGTACCTGTGACCTAATAATTGACTCTGAGGGCACTATCTCCAACAAAAGCAACGCAGAGGAACTGGGGGAAGGACGGGTGTCAAAATCCCTGGAACCGTCAGATGACCTGATCAATAAACTGCTGAACGAAGCCCTTCAAAAGAGCAAAGCCGACCGAGAGCGTGAAAAAGACATATACGAAAAGGTCAAAGCATCGGCGTCAGGACGAAGAAGCTGCGGTGAGGAAGAGTCACAAGGTACTCCTACCAGATCGAAGTACACCCACGGCAGACAAAAGAAGGTTTAAGATGGGAAAACGGTTCGCCAAAGTCCTGTCAATGGGGATGAATCTGCCACTTGTCAAAGGAAATGCTCCCGGGAGTACGTGCCTCGATGAAGCAGATGTACACCCAAACTACTCTTTATACCATCGAAGGATCACACACCCTACCGAAGAGTGCAGCGCCTTCAAGAAGTGGTGGCAGGGATACGTGGCCCACTGACAACATTTCAAAAGGATGAAGCGTGAAGCTCGTCGACAGCGAAAAAATGTGACAAATGAGCGCGGGAAAACGACTGGCAGCTGTTATATGGTTAATACCAGTTCGACAAAAGTGAAAACCCAAGTTCTCACATTTGGGAGAGATTCTGAGGAAGAAATAACCTTCGGCTCTCTATTCAAGGAATACACCTCTGGAAAAGAAGAAGAGATGAAGAACAATGAGAACATTCAGCTGCATAACTGTACGTTGCCTGAAAAGAATCTTGGACCCTCAAACGAAGGTTCGGGTAAGAGAGACAAGGGGAAGGAAAAAGTTTCTAAAGAAATTGCCCTCGATGATAGAGTCGTTAAAGAGCTCGCAGCCAAGGAACCGGTTAAGAAAAACAAGGTGGATTACAATATTCTGACACATCTGAGGAAGACACCCTTACAACTGAGCATACTGGATGCTCTCCTCCTGTCCAAAGAGGCACGAGATTCTCTAATCAAGGTGTTGCAAGAGCCTGACCAGTTCCAAGCTTTCTTTGCGGAAGAAAAGGTGAAGTACGAGCTGGCAAAGGTTTATACGGCTGACATCACATTCGATGATGAAGATCTCCTTTTCATAACGTGCGAGCACAACCATCCTTTATATGTCATCGGGTACTGCTATGACATCAAGATAGGGAAGATTCTGATCGACGGGTCGTCCGTCAACCTTCTCAATGTGAATGTGCTAAAGGAGATCTGCATGAACGTTCAGCACCTGGCCCGGGACAAAATTACTATCTCTGGGTTCAACTCGCAATTATCACGGACGCTTGGGTCCGTAATACTGACGCTACGCTTTGGGATGCTCATCACTGGCATCAAGTTTCATGTCATCGACGCCAAGACTTGCTACAACGCTTTACTCGGTAGGCCTTGGTTACATGAGTACAATATCATCATTTCTGCACAACATCAGTGAATGAAGTACTTCAACGACGGCCTTGAGTACACAGTTACCGGGGAGCTAAACCCATTCTCCGTAAATGAAGTCCGCAAATATGAAAACGCCAAGTACTTCGTACCAGACTTCAAGGACACGGAAAAATGTCGTAAACCGGAGAATAAACAAAAAGCCGTCGCCACCATCCCGATCTTTGTGAGCGATACCAAGAAGGATGAAGAGATAGTTTACTCGGGGCAACCTCAAGGCAACAGGCCAGGACCATCTACTCCTATTTTGGTCTTTGGCAGTGACTCTGAAGACGAGGTCAACGAAGTGTTCTCTGTTCGTCTATCAATACAAACCGTCGCTGGAGCTAATCAGTGTTTACAAGTCACCATGATTTCGCAGCAGCATTACAAAGAACTTGATGCGCTCGATACATACGGCGTGCAAGAGATGCAGACCTTCTACGTTCCTCCTGGGCGAAAAGGCAATCCTCTTCTACCAATTTACGGAGACGAAAGTGGAAAAAGAAGTCTGGCTTGGTGCCGAACTTGCGCTTGACAGGTTTCAACTGATCTGTCTGTCCAGATACTACGCAGAGGGATTGAGAAGGCTATTAAGATGCCAAGGCGTACCCTTCAAACAGACCGCTCGACAAGCCCAGTTCTACAACAAGATTTGGGACATTCCCGGGACTCAGCGAAAAATGCCCAACAGGAGGATAGAGACGACGGGACTTGGATACGTTCGGTCCAAGAAACGGGAGCGATTCAATGGTTTCCATGTCATAAACTTTGGTGGAGAAGTGAATGCATTTCCAGATAGCGCTGATATTGAACAGGAGCGAGATCTCGCCATGAGAATACTAAGCCCGTCATTCGAAGAACAAATTGATAAGCTAATAAGGGAAGCGGGTCAAAAGGTTCGGGATGACCACAGCCGCGAAATGGCCATTTACGAGAAAGCCAGGACGCAGCGTCTCATTCAGCAGTCTATGGAAAGAGAAGATGACGATGCCTTTCATCCTCAGCCCGCTGTGCGCTCTCGCGGCAAGAAAAAGGCCCAACGTAGAAGCAACAATAAGGTGAAGGACGGGAATGACGTTCAAAAGCAGCGAAGCCGATCCAAGAAGCTACCTGATCGAGAAAAGTCAGTCGGAACCCGTCTTTTATGAAGAAGATGGGTCGGGAATACTTGTTCCCTCAAGACAAGATGAGGAAAATATTCAACATTGTCATGAAGCATCAAATGATGACTCTCCCGGAGTCTCGGTACCCTGAACAGATAAACAAGGTTCATCACCCGGATTATTGCTCCTACCACCGAGTAATAGGACATCCTCTTGAAGATTGCTTCACCTTCAAAGACTGGGTCAAAGACCAGTATCAGCAAGGCAGGCTTGCTCTGTCCGACAATTGGAGGGTAGCCCCACCACGAAAGCATGAGCCAAAAGCAACCTACAATACGAGGGCAAGTCTTGATCAACATCGAGCTTAAAAACGAGCTCGTACCTGCCACATGATAACATTCTCAAAAGAATGAGAGCATGAGAATGTGGACGACCTTTTACAATACTTCGCAAATGAAGATGAATACGTGGTGATCTCAGAATTTCCACCGGCGGCAAAAGAGTTAGAGGATGGGATACATACTACGGCGGACAATATGAGAAAAATCGACTTGGGGACGATAAACGATCCGAGATCAACGTTCGTCAGTAAGCTGCTGTCTGAAGAGCAGGTGGCTACACTAAAAGACGTGCTTATGCAGTAGAAAGACTGCTTCGCATGGAACTATTCTGAGACGCCAGGATTAGATCCGGAGATAGCTGTGCATAAACTGGCGATATCACCGGACGTCAAGCCAATCAAACAGGCGCCAAGAAGAATGCGACTCGAACTTGAGATGAGTATCAATGCTGAAGTCAAGAAGCTAATTGACTCTGGTTTCATCCAAGAAGTTCAATACCCCGACTGGATCGCCAACATTGTCCCAGTGATGAAGAAAAATAGGACGGTGCGCGTCTGCGTGGACTTTCGAGACCATAATAGAGCTTGCCCGAAGGGTGACTTCCCCATGCCTGTTACCGAGCTGATGATCGATAACACATCTATCCATGAGGTCTTCTCCTTCATGGACGGATCTTCGGGCTATAATCACATAAAGATGCATCCTAAAGACCGAAAGCATACTGCCTTCCGAACTCCGCTGGGCATATTCTGCTATAAAGTAATGCCCTTCGGTCTGAAGAACGTTGGCGCTACCTACCAGAGGGCCATGACGAAGATCTTCGATGACCTCATACACGAGATTCTCGAATGTTATATCAACGACCTCGTGGTGAAAAGCAAATCGTACGAGGAGCACTGGGAGCATTTGGAAATAGTGTTCTAGCGTCTTCGGAAATATAATTTGAAGATGAACCCTCTGAATGCGCATTTGGAGTTTCCTCAGGCAAATTCCTAAGATTCATCGTACGACACCGAGGAATAAAAATAGATCTATCAAAGATCAAGGCGATTATGGAAATGCCCTCGCCAAGAAATCTCAAGCAACCGCGGTCTCTCTAAGGGAAGCTCGCGTATATCCGACGGTTCATAGCTAATCTCTCTGGTAAATGCCGCCCTTACAGCCATCTAAAGAAGAAGGGGACCCCGTTCGTTTGGGATCGTAAATGCCAAAATGCACTGGACGAAATCAAGCAATATCTGCAGAACCCACCGGTACTGGTCGCTCTGGTCAAGGGAAAGTCCCTCATCCTGTACACAACAGCCCTTGAAGGTTCTTTAGGCGCGCTATGGGAACAGGAGAACAATCAGGGAAAGGAGAGAGCTCTCTACTATTTGAGTCAAATCCTTCTGGGGGTAGAACAACTACTCCCCCATTGAAAAGTATTGCCTGGCACTGATCTTCGCGATAACAAAGCTCAGGCACTATGCCCTGGCACTATGCCCTGGCACATGAGGTCCATCTCATATCAAAAGGTGGATCCTCTCAAATATTTGATGTCAAGAGCCATACTAACAGGAAGGCCTGGTTTCTGAACCCATTGAGATGACCCAAGAATTTTTCTATTTCGATTCAAATGGACCCTCCTCTTAATGGAGTTCTCGATAATGTATTGACCCCTAAAGGCAGTGAAAGGCCAGGACATCGCCGACTTTCTCACTGAGCATCCGATACCGGCCAATTCTCCCTTAAATTTTGAGTTTCCAGACGAACACGCATTCGACACAATCGAAGGGAAGACAGAGGAAAATAATGTCCAATGGGAATTCTACTTCAACGGAGCGTCCTCCTTGAAGAAGCAAAAGCAAAACACCCCTATAATCAAAGTTGGGGTGGGCCTTATTTTCGTGACTCCGCAAGGAGGGATAATGCGTTTCCCCCTTTCCTTAACGGAACCAAGAACAAAAAACGAAATGGAATATGAAGCTTTGATAGAGAGTTTTGAGATCGCTATCGACATGGGAATCGAAAACCTCCTTATATATGGAGACTCCCAGCTAGTCGTTAGCCAAGTAAATGGCGACTTTCAGACGTGTAAACCTGAGTTGGTAAAATATGGATAGAGAGTGCAGCAACAGCTGACTCAAATCCCTTCCTACATCCTGGAAAGTATACCGCGTGCAGAAAATAGCAGATGCATTAGCCAAGCTTGCTAAGGAACTGGCTGACAAAAACCTCAATGACGTAAGGATCATTGTGCAAAGCCGCCGGCAGAGATATCTCCGGAGTCGTCTGAAGAAAAGGAAGCGTCCAAGCAAGCAGCCTGCCGAATAGGAGACGAAGAAAAGACTACGAATTGGAGAGAAGTCTTCATAGACTATTTCAAATCCCATCGAACACCCGAAGAAGCGTCGTCAAGACATCATCTTATGAGGCGAGCCCTGTCTTTCGCCTTAGTCAATGATACTCTTTATAAGAGATCATTCGACTGCCTGTGGCTGAGATGCCTGGGACCAGAAGAAGCAAAGAGAGCCATCCAAGAAACTCATGACGGACTCTGTGGTTCACATAAAGCTGGGCCAAAGATGAAGCTGAAGATCAAAAGAATGGGTTACTACTGGCCCACAATGATTCAGGATTGCCTTGAATATGCGAAGCAGTGTCATTCGTGCTAAATTCCAGGGGACTTCATCCACCAGCATCCGAATCCGCTACATCCAACATTGGCTAGTTAGCCGTTCGAAATATGGGGAACCGATATAATCGGGCCTATAGAACCAGCGTCATCTAAAGGACATCAGTTCATATTGGCAACAACCGATTACTTCTCTAAGTGGGCAGAAGCAGTACCGCTAAGGGATGTGAAGATGGAGAACATCCACCATTTCTTCAGGACACAGGTCATCTACCGTTTCGGCACTCTGCGACGAATCATCTCGGATAATGGGCAAGCCTACAGGAGTCATAAGATCAGCCGCTTCGTATAACAACATAATATAGATTGGAGATACTCTTCAGTCTATAATCCCCAAGCTAACGGTCTAGCTGAGACTTTCAACAAGACCTTGACGAAGATCATAAAGAAAACGGTGTCCAGAAATAAAAAGACTGGAACGAGAGACTGCATGAAGCTCTCTGGGCGTATCGAACCACGTTCAAAACGACCACGAATACAACGCCCTTCACGTTGGTATTCGACACGGAAGTGGTACTTCCCTTAGAAATAGAACTACCCTCTCTACGAGTGGTAATTTGACATGAGCTGACAGATGAAGAAAATGCCCATCTTCGGCTTGAGGAGCTTGACGCCCTCGATGAAACCCGTCTCATGGCGCAACAAAATCTGGAATATTACAAAGCAAGGATGACGCGCTCATACGAAAGACTGACTAGGCCGAGAACATTCCGCCAAGGTGAACTCATGCTAGTCGTAAAAAGACCTATGATCCCCAACCGTGCAAAACGGGGGAAATTCGAGCCAAACTACGAAGGTCCGTACATCATAGACAAGGTCTACCAGGGTGGAGCCTACTTGCTCATAGATATGCATGGTGAAAGACCCTTCTGGCCAATAAACGACCGGTTCCTCAAGAAATACTATGCTTGACAAATCGCGGCTCAGGTTAATGATAGATGACGACGCTCGTGTTCGCTCGCTGTCTTCTTGAGTCCAAACTCTATAAGTAGTATCCGGCAAAATTTCTCCTCGAAGCTAAGAAAGGACCAAGACGTCCTTAAACTAACAATGGACCGAAACGTTTTTAAACTAACAATGGACCGAAATGTCCTTAAACTAAACGTTGCCTCCAAAATGGCAGCAATGGACCGAGACGTCCTTAAATTAACAATGGACCGAAATATCCTTAAATTAAACGTTGCCTCTAAAATGGCGGTAATGGACCGAGATGTCCCTAAACTAACATTGGACCGTAATGTCCTTAAACTAAATACGTCGCTTCAAGTGCGGTGATAATGGAATGCAAGTCCATAAGTCCTAACGGTAAGAGCTGCCACTCAAATCCCGCTGGCTATATAGCTACCCCAATGGCGATGTCCACCCTACGTGCCATTGGTGAACTGAGGGGTAAAAAAAACGGTACGCCCACAACCAAAATGGGCACAGATGAAAACCCGAAAGGGCACCGTGAGTAAAAACAACAGGGCTACCGGCGAGTTTGTGAAAACCCGAAAGGGCGCAATCTCGCTAAAATAAAAAAACCTGCAAGGTCCTCTCGACCTTGTGAGGAGAAAACACCTGCGTGAGATCCTTATGACTCATGAGGGAGCAACACACTTAGGGATCCCCACGATTCCTAAGGAGAAATTACACTTACGAGATCCCTACGACTCGTAGGGAGAATTCCCCCTATGAGACCCTCACGGCTCATAGGATTCAAAAGTTTTAAAATACAGGGACCTGAACCTGTTCTTAAGCCATCACACTCCCCAAGTTGCCCTACAAGCAGTCCAATATTGACCCTTGTATACAATCCACGGGCACAAACAAACGTTCCTTCACCAAGTCCCACCAATGACGAGGAATGTCCTCATATGCTGAACGACACTTATAAGTCCTCTCAACTTGTAAGGAGAAAACACTTTTGTAAGATCTTTACGACTTGCAAGAGAAAATATCACTTAGGAGTCCTCACGACTTCTAGGAAGAAAATACACCTACGAGATCCTCACGACTCGTAGGGAGAAATACCTTTATGAGACCCTTACGGCTCATAAAGCCAAAAAGCCTTAGTCGGCAGGACCTTAACCTTGTTTGCTAAGCCACCTTTGTTCAAATCAGCAATGGAAAATGATGATTCGCTCCTGGAAACATCCTAGTGGTAGCGATACTGATGCCTAAACCGGTATAAGATTCTAAGTCCTTTTATGGCAAATGATGATTCGCTCCTGGCAATATTCCAGTCGCAGCGGTGTTGATGCTAAGATTGGTATCAGATCTTGAGTTCTATACTCACAATAAAAATTAGCGAGCAAAAAATGCATATCAAATAGCCGAAATGTTTGGGTAACTCGCAATAAAAATCAGCTAGCAAGATATATGCATA
This sequence comes from Agapanthus africanus, assembly GCA_030015575.1. Taxonomy (NCBI): domain Eukaryota; kingdom Viridiplantae; phylum Streptophyta; class Magnoliopsida; order Asparagales; family Amaryllidaceae; genus Agapanthus; species Agapanthus africanus. The sequence goes on along the minus strand of JASDDO010000028.1, from coordinate 87,145,929 downwards.
TAAAAACAGCCGAAACATTTGGGCAACTTGCAATAAAAGCAGCGAATAAAAAGAAAAAATAGCCGAAATGATTGAGCGCCGCGATAAAATAGCCGAAATGATTGGGCGATCGCGACTTTCGCGATATAAAAAACTGAAATGATAGAGCATCGCGGAAAGAAATAAAAAAAATGATGAAACTTATGCCCTGCAGGTGAGTCCACATCGACCCCTGTATACAATCCAATGGCACAAACAAAAAGGGAACCACATTTTCCCACCAGGCTCCATCAGAAAGAGAGCCAGGTCTTGACAGCAACATTTACAGCCTAGAGGTCAACAATGACGTTCCTTCTCACTCCAGAAGGATGCAGATGCAACGTCAACAACCGATCCCAGGGTCAAAACAACGGAGCCATGACAAAGTCCCTAGTTCCAAACCTCGACGGTTCACCACAACCTAGAGACTACCTCGGAGCCATGGCAAAGTCCCTAGTTCCCAGTCTCGACGGCAACATCTACAGTCTAGAGATCACCACGGCGTTCCTTCTCACTCTAGCAGGATGCAGATGCAACGTTAACAACCGACCCCAAGGTCAAAACAATGGATCCATGGCAAAGTCCCTAGTTCCAAGACTCGACGGTTCACAAACAACCTAGAGACAACTTCGGCATTCGTCGCAATATTGCAGACACAATGTCAACAAACGAAGCAAAGGAAGATCCTTAGCTTCAGGGTCTTGACAACAACTCAAATAAAACCTGAAAGACTATCGGAGATCATCCCACACCAGCTCGGAGTGGTTATGACTCATCGGGGCTCCCAAATTGAGCCTAACCTCAAGTAAAAAGCGGCATGGAAAATCCCTAACGCTTGCTCTTTTGACGGTAATATGATCTGGGAGATTACTTGAAGACGTCTTGTCCAGCCCCCGAAGGGATCAGAGACACGACAGTCACGGGGCTACTCGAACAGCAAGATTGCGTATCGAGGAATGACTCAGCCAACACGACGGTACGACGGACAAAAACCTTAGTACCACAGACTCTAACGGACTTTTATCAGCAGAGGTTAACTATGACGTTAGGACATTCTTGCGACAACTTCTCGATTCGTCTCGACTCGTAGGGAAAACAATGTTCCTGCGAGAACTTCTCGACCTGTATCGACTCGTAGGGAAAAAGCCTTAGGCAATGGGGATATCAACCTGTTTCCTAAGCACTGGGCCCTGCAAGTAGGTCCAAGATGGACTATTGTATACTATCCAAGGGCGACACTCTCCAAAGTCGAATATCGACAAGGAGGGGAAAAAACCACTTACGAGTCCTCCCGACTTGTAAGGGGGAAAATTCTCTTGTGAAATCCTTACGACTCTCAAGAGAAAACGCACTTAGGATTCCTCACGACTCCTAAGGAGAAAATACACCTACGAGATCCTCTCGACTCGCAGGGAGAAAAGTCTTTATGAGACCCTCACGGCTCATAAAGTTGAAAAGTCTTAGGCCGCAGATCCGAACTTGTTTCTTAAGCCATCGCTGCCCTACAAGGAAGTCAAGATGGACTATCTACGGGCCACATTTGCTAAAATTACATGCCACTGAAATGAAGAAGCTACTTACGGGTCTTCACGATTCGTAAGGAAAAACACCCGAGTGAGATCCTTACGACTCACGAAGGTGATGAACACTTAGAAATACTCACGATTTCTTGGGAGAATATGCACCTATAAGATCCTCTCGACTTGTAGGGAGAAAAAACCTTCTTGAGACCCTTATGGCTCATGAAGATGAAAAAATTCTTAGGCTACAAGGACCCTAAATTTGTCTCCTAAGCTCTCAATTCTATGGTCATGCATAACTCTGCACTACTTCACCCACGTACATACTTACGTGGGCAAAATAGTGGGGGGTATTTGTTCCCGCCAAAATTTTCGGCCAAGTGCTATTTGTTCCTTTTTTTAACCCTCATAAAAAAAGAGGGAGAGAAGAAAGAGGAAAAGAATTCACGGTTGGACTTCACGTGTTAAACAAGTGAGCGCCCATATGCAAAGCATGTAGGCGTTGAAAACACATAACTAGGGGCCAAACAGGCCACACGTGTAAAACACGTGAGAGCTCATATGCAAAGCATATGAGCGGTGAACATAAATAACCAATGACCAAACAGACCTTACGTGTTTGCCACGAGCCTCGCACAATGGCGCCGAGGCCAGAACTAAAATCTCTCTGTTAAACAGAGCCATTGGATCAAAAATCCAACGGAGATGATAAATCATCAAAATACAGAATTAAATTCTGTTGAGAAAATATTTCTCAAATCTTTCTAAATAAGAAAGATTGTTCTCTGTAAAACAGAGCACCGTTGGATTAAAAGATCTAATGGTGATTAAAAATCATTTATCTACAGAAAAAATTCTGTATGGGAAAATATTTTCCTAATCTTGTTAAAAACAAGAAAAATATTTTCTGTAAAACAGAAGTCTTTGGATCAAAGATCCAACGGTGGATAAAATGCCCAAATCAATTAAGATCTCTCAATGAGAGATTTCTTTAACTAAATCAACAAACTTACTTCTACTATATAAAGGATCCAAGACTTCAAGTCTAAGAGAGAGAGAGAGAGAGGAGACCCCCCATAAGCTTGGAGAAACAAAAGAAAAAGAGAAAAAGAGAAAAAGAGAATTCAATTCTCTAGAAGAAGAAAATCCCCTTCCTAAACAAAAATCCTAGGTAAGAAGAAAGTACAGAGAATTTAATTCTTAAACCAAGAGTTTAACTCTTCTCAAAGAATTTAGTCCTTCCTCTGATTGAGGTCTGCAGAAGCAGATCTCCCCACAAATTGAGAATTTAATTCTCATCGGGGAGATTCTGTTATGCAGACTCAAAACTTACGGGAAAGAAGTAAGTTCAAACAATTTAATTCTTCCAAAAGCATACATGGATTTAATTCTTCTAATAAAACTAGGGTTTAACCCTGCAAAAGAATTTAATTCTTATAAAGAAAAGGGCCTGAAATTCTCAAAGCTCAGATCAAAATTTCCATACATATAAAAGAAAAGACTGGTCACGTGTTCCCACGTGAGCGCCTCTGAGGAACAAAAAGGAAGGACTGAGATCGAATCACGTGTTCTCACGTGACCCCAAACAGTTGCTTAAATAGAAAAGGGGAAAAATCCAAAGACAACACTCACTTTTGAGCACTCTACATGTTCGCACATGAGCATTATATGAGCTAAGTGCTTAGCACATATAAAAGGAAGAGAAAATAAATCCAAAGAGACAGTGCCCAACTCTGGGGCGCCTCACGTGTCCACACGTGATGGCCATAAGACTTAAGTGTTTAACGCTTGCATATATAGACGGGGATTGAACCCAAGGGTACAGCACCAACTTTTAGGTGTCTCACGTGCTACACGTGAGCGTCCCAAATTTTAGCGTTTAACACTGCTTTAGAGACTCACGTGAGAACATGTGAGCACCGAGCATATATTAGTGTTTAACACTATAAGAAACCAACTCCAGCCCTAAATTGGTTAAGTCCTCTTGAGATTAAAAATTCTTGGATCTCCAAATAGACCGAGCCTCTATGCTCATGAATTGCCAAACTAATCGACCAGAATGACATCCATCACACATTTCCTAAGTTGATCTTAGTTTTCCAAAAATGACTAATGATTCACAGATGGTCCATTATGATCTCTCCCCTCAATCTGGAATTTGGTTCAAGGGTACATCTCTCAACATCTCTGATACATGCCATTGTAATTCTTCAACTTTTTCAGAGAGGTGGAGGGTCCCGTCAACCAACAACTCTTGGTGCACTCCCAAACCGATGAGCACATCCCAACGGACCGCAACATTCTTAAACTAGCTATGGACCGAGACGTCCTTAAACTAACAACGGACCGCAACGTCCTTAAACTACCTATGGACCGAAAACGCCATTAAATTAAAACAATAGAGCCCAAATACTCTTTTGTTGGATCTCAATGATCCTAAATCCTATTGAGTAGATCTTAGTCAAAAATTGGACTAACGTATCCTTAACAACCATTTAAGTTGATCTTAATCTCGAACGAGATTAACGATCCTTAAACCGACCCAAACCCAAATCTAAGAATATGCGGATTTGGACTAATCCACACCTTATGGGCAACAACATAAATTAGTCTCCGTATACAATCCATGGGCAACCAAAAATAAAAAAAACATACACCACATGAAATGACCTTCTGGAGCAGGAGAAAGTGGTTATCGCTACACGGTAACGTAATTAACTGCAGGGGCTTACGCCTGCAGGGAAGAGCATCCCCACAATCAAAAAACCCTCACAAACGAGGGGGAATCTGACGAAGTCTGCTACAACGGCCGCATCCGTCTAAACCTCCGATACACGGTGCCATAAATCAACTTGGCATCTTCGGAAAGGTGGACGGATAAATCCAAATAGCATCTGACCCAAATTCAGGCAAGATGACCCATCCCGGTTCATCCCCGTTTTCGGCAGTAAACAATATCCAAATAGCATCTGCCCCTAAAATTCAGGCTAGACGTCCTCCGCGTCTCAGTCCGGTCTTCGGCGGCGTACTAGACCTGATGCGGCTTATGCACTAGGTGAAGTAAGTAGATATCATTTTGATCCTGAAAAACAACACTGGATTGCTGTGAAGGCTATACTCAAGTATTTGAGAAATACTAAGGAGTTGTACCTTATATTCGGTAAAGGCGACCTCAAGGTTGAGGCGTTTACTAATTCCAGTTTTCAGAATGATATCGATATATTAAGGATAGATACAAAAGATAATATAGCAGATCCATTCACTAAGGCTCTTTCTTAACCACGGTTCAAGAGACTCGTTGAGAACTTGGGTATGAGATACCATAATAATTGGCCCAAAATGTAAGTAGGAGATTGTTAAATGTAGGTGCTCTTAGAGGCAATTAGTTGTAATTGTGATCTACGTGTATAAAACTTTCTCGTTCGCAATAATAGTATGCTATTTGGTTTTTTCTTTATCTGTGTCTTTTATTTATAATACTCTGCTTATTATTGATTACTAATAAAGTTCGTAGAATAATACTAGACTACAGATTGTGATGTAGATCATAATAGTAAGACCTGACTAGTCGATAAGTATATTCTTAAATGTTCCTAGTCGTAAGATGTCATGCCCCGCTTTCCAGTAGACGGAAACGGTGACATGGCAAGCCCGCAACGTACTTACTATGAGAATACATTAAGCGTATGTAAGCAATATAACAATGTGTAAGAATGACAAGAGTAATAAAATTAAACAACAACTTTATTTACATTCAAATTTAAGTACAACTGTTTCAAACAAAAAGATACAATGATTTGAACAAATGCCTAAACAGTGGCATAAAGAAGTAAAAGTAGGAAGAAGCTAGTAGTCTGGCTGCGTAGCGAACTGGTCCAAGTCCTCCTGGTTCAGCTCTATCAACTCAGAATCCGGTCCTCCTGACGAACATTTCAAAGAAAAGAAACAGAGAGAAATGTCGTCTACAAACTAGCGCTCAATAAGTCCCCAAAAGAAGTTAAAGAAGTTGACTGAATGGTATATAAAGTGAATAGAAACCAAGTAATGTGACCATGTAAGATTGTATATATGAGTATCTAAGCATGATCATTTACAGGTATAAAATTGCTATTCTAACGTCGTAGTTTATAGTTTGATAAAGAAGGTATTCATGTATACGAGAGGAGTCTATCTTACCCTGTGGACTATGATAATATGTAGTACAAGGCTCCGTCATAACCCAAGGGACAATAGCTCATGAATTCATGTATGTGTCTTTTAAAGTGAGCTCTCGTTCCACGATATACATTTCGTATCAATCTACCCCTTATCCCCGCGTATTATAGTGTATAATTCAAGTTAACAGGTCTTGGCTGAATCCATGAATATAAAAATGCGCAAGTTCATGTTGAAGTTGTAATCATGTATTCACGTATTCATGTCAAGTTCATGTCAAGTTATATTCACGGTTTGGTCAAGTCAAGTCAAGAATTCAAGTTCAAGTTCAGATATTAAAGTTCAAGTGTTCAAGTTCAAGTGTTCAAGTTTGGATTTTAGTTTGGACTCTGGTTCGAGTTTGTATTCGGGCCATAGTTATTTCTTGTGAATGAGTTTAACTGTTGAAATTCTTAAGTTCGGGAGTAATCGGACAACTGCTGCATGTGGACGACAGGATTTGTGTTTTTTTGTAAGACAATTATCATTGTTGGCTCCATTAATTTGCAGTGTTGTATAACTTGAGTAGGCAAGCACTCACTTTCTCCAGGTGTCTGGGGCTTAAGAGAAATGATACCGCTTAAATTTATATTAATCTAGTGTCCTTAAAGATTTATTCTTATTGTTTCAATTGTGCTTACATTAATTGTATTTCTCGAGGGGTGTTATGAAAAATATTTTAATATTGTTTAAAAATAATCTCGAGGGTAATTTATAATATTAATAGTTTTTATAACAATGTATTTTAATATTGTTGATGTCTTAGTGATGAAACCTACCTTTTAAAAGTTTTTGGAATTTTTATGAAAACTATACTTTTGGAACTTGGTAGTATTTTATTAAAATTTTAATCTTTCATTTTAAAATATAATTTTCACAATTTGTTTTCATTGAAAATACGGATTCATAATTTTATATAATTTTCCAAAGTTTAATTTGTTTAAGGAAAACCGTATTCTTATATACTTTTATTCTTTTCGAGTCCGAATTCTCCGTGAGAAATTCTGCATCTCGCTCTACTATCCCAAGAATGTGCGATAATCCGCACCATCCACAAACAGGTCCCCTAACAAGGGTTGCAGATGCGCAATTGCAAAAGGTGTAAAAATATCGATAAAAACATTTTTTTTGTAAAAGCAATGGTATTTTCTTGTAAATCATAACAAACATCTAAAATATCGTGCTATGAAACTATAGTGTATGTGGTGGGACAGGTCGTTACCCCGTGAATTTCTATAGGTATATATACTAGCTATCGGGAGTACTTTTAAAGTTCATGGTATTTATATGAAATTGTTCGATTTATATGGTTATTTCACATGAAATTTTAATTATATGGAAAGGTAAATGATGTGAATAATATGTTAAGGTGATATTAGAGGTTTAGAGTGAAATATTAACATAGCAAATGTGACAAAAGTTGTTTAAAAGAAAAGATTACAAGTTAACTTCATTTTTGTCGATATGTTTTAAGAATTGTCTTGAGGTGAAACCAAAGAGAGAAGAAAGGACTTACAGGTTGTGTAGTATTAAGAAAAGAGTAAGAAAGAGAGCGGAAGTCTTCGTGGCGTCGCGGTAGCGTTGGAAATGGCTCTGGTCTTCAACGGAATGAACTTTGATCGCTAACTCCACTTGACTAGCCTTAACCCCTTTCTTGAGCTTAGGAATTTAAAGAATTTTTGAGAAATTTTTGGAATAGGAGAAAGATAGAGGGCGGGGTGGTATCTATAGTGTAGAAATAAAAGTGTGTGAATTAAAAGAATTTAAAATAGGGTTAATAGGGAATTGAAGGGTCTCTAGTTAAATTCAGAGAAATCAAACAATATAGTGGAGTAGAGGGGAGTTGAATGGGTACACAAGTGAAGCACGGAAGCATTTGGACTCATCAGAGCCGCCGGTAGCGGTCGAATCAGAGAAATGGGTGGTTGGATTTTGTCCATCTGTCTCGAGGTTTTAGCCATGTGCTATATACTATGTTAACTTCTCGTTTATCCCGTTTGATTTTTTTGAAACTTTTCGATTCTCCGTGTATTACACGTGTAACTCTTAGACTTCCGAAAAGTTAAAAAGAAAAATATAAAAAAATAATTGGGACTGTTGGGATTCGAATACGCAGGCTATATCACAGCAGTGTAGAGACTTAACCAATGAGCTATAAGTTATTTCTTTCTTTTATTGAACAATATTAACTTATAACTCCTAATCAGGCTGAAATACCCTTTCTATATATTGAACCAGTTACATTTGTACAAGTATTTCAAAGTCGTTATATTCTACCCCGTATAAAAATTTCATCCTTGAAATTTGACCAAAGACTAATTTTCAAAAAGGTGAGGGTATCATGCGCGCATATCGTCTTCTCGCTCCCATATTGACTTTCCTGGCGAATCCTTTCTCCACATCACTCGGACTTAGTTTACCTCCTTATTCCGTAATATCTTCACCTTTCGATCCAAGATCTCAACTAGTTGTTGCTTGCAAATTAGATCAGTCTGTACAGTGAGTTCTGAGTGATCAAGTATGTGACTGGAGTCGCTCACATATCGTCGTAGTTAGGATATGTGGAACATATTGTGCACTCCTTCTAATAAGGGGGTAGTGCCAGGAAATATGCCACTTCTCCAACTCTTTCGAGTATGTCGAATGGTCCGATATACCTTGAACTAAGTTTATCCCTCTTGCTAAAACATATCACTCCTCTGTTCAGAGAAATCTTCAGAAACACATTCTCTCCGGGTTGGAACTCCAGATGTCAACATTTTTCATCTGCTCAATGCTTCTATCAGTCCTGGACTATGCGTATATTTTCCCTGATCATGCGAACTACATTCACCGTTGCCACGATCATCTCTGGCCTAAGGAGTTCACGATCTCCAATGTTGTCTCAACTCAGCGGGGAACAACACTTACGTCCATAAAGTGCTGCAAAAGGTGTCATCCCAATACTTTCCTGGTAGCCGTTGTTATATGAAAACTCCACAAGGTGTAGATGATCTTCCCACGAACCTCCAAAGTCTAGCATACAGGATCTCAGCATATCTTCCAGGATCTAAATTGTTCGCTCGGACTGTCCGTCTCTTTGGGGATGACACGCCGTGCTGAAATTCAGACTAGTTCCCAGGATGGCTTGAAGACTATGCCAAAACTAGGATCAGAATCTCGTATCTCGGTCAGAGACGATGCAAACAGATATCCCATGTAATCTCACGATCTCCTGCATGAGTGTATGGGTGTCAAGACAAGTATGGTACATCTTGAAGGTTTAAATATTATTTTAGATTTTTACTCACCTCCATGTACTTTCTTACCAACGTCTTGGTTGATTGGCCAATTCTGAATGGAATAAAGTGAGCCAACTTGGTGAGTCGATCCACAATAACCCAAATTGTGTCGTTACCCTTCGTGTTACGAGAGAGAGCAGTCATGAAGTCCATGATAATGTGCCGCCATTTCCATTCTGGAATTGGTAACGGCTGAAGTAGACCAATAGTTCTGTGATGCTCAGCCTTCATTTGCTGACAGATTAAGCATTTTTCTACGCTCCTTACTACTTATCGCTTCATTCCATGCCACCAGTAGTGTTACCGTAGATCCTTGTACATCTGCGTACCGCCGGAGTGTACAGAATACGAAGAGTTGTCAGCTTCTTTCATCAACTCTGGCCTAAAATCTCTGGCAGAGGTGTACAGAATATGGAGAGGAGTTAACATGGGATTCGTCTCTATGGTATATAGAGAACAGTGTTCTGCAGTGTGCGATATATCAGTGACCCGAAATCTCTGACCAGAGAGATCAAATGATAAGTGGTTATCAGTTTGATCTCAGGGTTACGTGACAATATCAACACAATAGTTATTTAACTTATTAGGGTTCGACGGTACTACCAAGCCCTAGACAAATTAAGGAGCACAAAAAGACAAAGAGACCGGACCGTACGGTAGCTGCCACTGATTGGTATTGATTTGCTTGGATAGTATTTTCCTATTCCAATCTAGTCATCGACGGTTTACCCATGTAGTCTAAACACGTAGCTATCGTTCTTATAGACTTGTGGATTTTACTGCTTATAGAATTAATTCGAATTGTTCGAATTAATTATCCACTGCTGAGTAAATATCGAGCCTCCGGAGTCACACATAGGTGAATTTCTACTTGCCAGGCATAGAAGTATAAATATGAAGAGATTGTATATGTTTGATATACAAAAGAATTTAATTAAATAAGAATATTTGATATATTCTTGAAATTTAATTAAATAAGGGTAAAATCGTCAAATGTGATTTGACATACTACTCAAAATAATATATGATATTAAATGAGTAAATAATACATGCATATATGTGTGTGTGTATTAATTATATATATATATATATATATATATATATATATATATATATATTTATTTATAAAATAATAATGTGTATTAAATATTACATGCATATGTATATGTGTGGGCCAACGTGTATTAAGCTGTAACTAATTAGTTTATTTAAGAAAATAAATAAATAAATTAATTGAGATGGTTTGAATTAGATCCCTATATATAGGTTTCTATTTGATACAAACCCTAAACCATAATTATTCCTCTCATCCTCTCAAAAGCTTTGGCCTCCCCTCTCCTTTTCTTTTTGCTAAAATTTTCTTGGTAGAGAAAAATTAAAATTTTGATTTTTAATTCTCTTATTTCTTTTATAATTCTCTCCGATTAATTGATAGCTAACTAATTAATTAGAGTTCACTAATCTTGGAAATTCATATGGAGGGCAAGTAAGGAGATCATCAAGGTGTAATCAAGTCGTCTTGATTAGATAGGAATCGTTAACACAGCGAACGGAACGCAATTTGAATTTGCGCAAAGGTATAATCTTTTCTTGAATCAATTAAGTGTTAATTGATTTCGTTAATTAAATTAGCATAATTTATAAACCATTTTTGGTGCTAATGTAAAAAATTTAATTTTCCCTTCCGTTGTGTTTACACCAAATTTACCAACAGACGTTCCTCCTGTGATTAGGAGGAAGCGAGCTTGCTTAAGACATCGGCTTCTACGTTCATACTCTAAGAAACCTTCTCCACTTGGACTTCGTCGAAATTTTTCCTTAGCCTTTTCATCTCGACAAGATATTTCATCATGAAGGGTTCTCGGGCTTCGAATCACTTGGTCATTTTCCCGACGACTAATGTGAAATCGCTACGGACTCTGTTCTTCTTTAGCCCCACCCCTGAGGCGATTTGTTGGCTGTCCAATAAGGCTTCATACTGTGCAGCGTTGTTCGAGGCCTTGAAACCGAACCGCAGAGAATACTACTGTTGGGGTCAAAATTTGCATCCCGGTTGACCGGGTCAAAGTCAAGGTCAACCCCAAGTAAGCGGGTCCAAGCCCAAGCAAGTGGGCCCCTACCCAAGTTGAGCCCCGCAACCGGCCTCCCCCATGCCGAAATAAAAAATCATGTAATAAATAATTTTAATGTAATTTTTTTATGCATGAATGGGCATAAAGCCAAATTTTTGTAAAGCTCATGGCTCATATGCAAAAGAAATAAGCACATGAGGCATGGGATGGGCAAAATGTCATTTTGTAAAGCCCAAGGGGCTATATGTAAATGTGTAAGCTTATAAAAGGCAACATGATAATGAAATAAAGCATACAATTCATTCTCCCCAAAAACTAGGGTTTGTGCCTCCTTTTCCTTCCTCAAGGTTCTAAACCTTCTTCTTTTTTTGAATTAAATCAAGAGTTTTACTCTTCCTTTTCCAAAAATAAATAGTTTTTCACCACAAAACCCACAAAGGGAAGCTCAGATCTTCCATCCAACCTCCGAAAGGGGAGATTTTTAAATCTTACCCCCCTTTCATCTAAAATCCGGCCAACAGAGGGGAAGAAGAAGGAAACCCATATCCAAAAATCCATTTTGGGGAAGATCCAGGGCTCAAGGAAGAAGCCCCTTTCATCAGCTCCAAAAATATCTTAGGAGTTTAACTCCTTATGTATATACATACAAAATAATAAATATTTATTTTTGGGAGTACAACTCCCAGTGCAGGGACTAAGCCCACTCTCTACCAGGAGTTCAACTCCATAAGTCAAATCGGGAGCACAGCTCCCAGTGCTGGGACCAAGTTCCTTTTCCTGCTGACGCCTAGCGCCCGCGTGCCAAGCACGTGGGGCGCTGGCGCCTAGCCCCCGCGTGCTACGCACATGGGGCACTGGCGCCCAGCCCGCGTGCCATGCACGTGGGGCGCTGGCGCCCAGCACGCTAGTGCCCACGTGCCAAGCATGTGAGGCGCCAGCGCCCAGCGCCTGCATGCCACGCACGTGAGGCGCTGTCCCCCACGCGTCTTTTGGACGCTTTTTCCCCTTTATATATATATAGACACACACACACACTCGACGACACTGTCCCTGTTAGAAAACAACACTGCACATTGAGTTCGCATGACCTGTTTGACCCATAAATCGGAGGTTCTCTGACTCTAAAAGCGAGGGGTAATTAACGGCAGCTTAGTTCGCGGCTGCTGGAGATTCGGATCCTCACAATCAATAAACCCTAGCCTACCCTAGGCAAGGGGAATCTGTAATGCGCCTGACAAGTGCGCGTGTATTTCCATCTCAATGGGGTGACGAAAAACACCCTACAGATTCTGGCACGCCCGGTGGGACCAATCTTTCCTTCCATATTTCGGATTAAACGTTCATGCGAACTCAATCAATATACATATCGATTGCTTGTATTGAAATCATGCTTATTTGTGCAGGTTAACAAATTTCAAATTGCAATCTCTGGACGCAACAAAATGTCTCCAAGGACCAGCTCAGCTCTCGACACAGCTCCCATCTGCTACATGATGAAGATGGACGCCAGGACGGTCCTCCCGGCCAGTCTCGGGCAACAGTGGGAGGAGCCGTTGCTACAGTTCGGCGTTATTCTGTTCGTGCCAGCTAACGCCATTCCATATCCTTAAGCTCCGGTAACAGACAAACCGGCCTCGAAAGGCAAAAGGCCAAATGTGGTGATCTCAAGGGCACCACTACCCAAACGCAAGTTGGTGTCTAAACGACTTTCCTTGGCCCCAGCTGGGGGCAAGGCCATCAACACCAACAAAGCAACAAGGTGTCTCGAGCAAGCTCCGGCGATGTCCCTAACAACTGCTCGATCGGGTGTCTTCTCTAAGCTCCCCGCCAATCGACTCACAATGGCTTTCTGGATAACGGATGCCCGCCAAGCCCTCAAAATCGAGAAGTTAAGACAGAAAAGGCTCAGATACAGAGCCAATAAAAGGGCTAGGGCTCATGCTAGGTTGAACTTCATGAAGTTCCAAGAACAGGGTTACCCTGCCAATGATAAAGAGACGGTTGGATATGTGGTCCACACTGTCTACATGGTGGGCACGCGCTGCAAGAGTATGGAGGGGGCCACTACATCTCAAATCCAATCTGGTGTGAATATGGCTGCCACATTCCAAGACCAGCCTTCTCTGGAAGGTAATGAAGATCCTTCCAGTGAGGCTGATAAGCAGGGAGAGCCCTCAGTTCATGAGGAGTCAGGCTCGGAAAGCGAAGATGAACCAACTTTCCATCCTAAGACCGCAGAGCAGCAACTTTTGTAGGATCTCCGAAAGCAGCTCAGAAGTAGAGACAAGGAGATGGCCAAGCTCTACTCAAAAATTGACGACTTGACAAACGTCGTCTTACGGCTCACGGCCCAAGTTGCTTCTCAGCCATTCAATCAAGCGCAAAGTTCGGCTCATGAACCGGAAAACGATGTCCTGAGGCAGCCGACGCCTATTCCTTCGAATCCAAAGGTGGGCGAGCTGCATGAAAGTCGGCTGCATCCTATCTCGGGAAATGTCTTGACTACCGATGACAGAAACCCACTAACTCAAGATCAAATCATGGATTTGGTTGCCAACAAAGTCAAAAATTTGGTAGCCGAAGCCGGAGAGCAAAAAGATGTCAGCAGTAGTGGGAGACTATATCCTGCTCGGTACGATCTTGTGGAGTTTCCCACTGGCTATGTCATCCCCAAATTTGAATGGTTCGATGGGACGGGAAATGTGAACCGACACATTGCCCAATTTAAAGCATCATGCACGAATACTGGGGGCAATGACGCGCTCCTTCTCCGCCAGTTTGTCAATAGCTTGACCGATGTTGCTTTGATTGGTATGCAAGCATACCGGATGACTCGATTACGACGTTCGCTCAAATAGAATCCATGTTCAAGCAAAGGTTCATGAGTGTCAGCGATAAAATCATCATTGCTGACCTCGTAAGGACCGAGCCAAAGAACAGGAAAGCAACATGGATTTTATAGTATGATGGCGCAATCTCTCTGTTAAATGTGAACCGACGTTGGAGTAAGACCAATCCGTCAGTCTTCTTATAGAAAATCTGAACGACTGAATGAAATCTTTCCTGTGCACCGCAGGCCTCAAAACATTCCAAGAGCTGACCAAGAAAGTTCAAATATTGGAATGCTCAAAGCCCGAGTCCACTCAGAATCTCCAATTCACAAACAGACCGAGACATCGGAGGGACGACAACTGGAAAAGCGAAAGTTCCAACAACACCTATTCTCTAAATAAGCAAAGAGCGAGCGGAGCGAAGGCTAACAAACCCCGAGAGCCAACTTTGGAGGAAAGGAGAAATAAGGTCTACTCCGGGCTAACTCTGCGGGTACCAGAACCAAAAAGGCTAAGTGAAGCAAACAGAACTGATCATCCCAACTTTTTCCCATACCACCGAGTGCTGGGACACATTATTGAAGGCTGTTGCATCTTCAAGGATTGGGTCGAGAAACGATACAAGGCAGGAGAAATATCATTGCCCCCTGGCGTGTTAACAAACAGTCAAGCTGCGACTGCCAATTTCATACAAACGGAGACCGAAGTCCTTCGAGAACCTGATTCTCTCAGACATCTGCCTTTTTCTGAAAAGAGCAGACCAAGGCAACAAGCTAAGAGCCAAGCGAGCAGCATTGCCAATGAAGAAGCAATAGACGGGTACACAACCCATACGGTCTACATGATGGAGCTCAGAGGAACAAGTCCTCCTACGCTTTATATCCATGACAATGACGCGGTTGTTGCCATCCAACACCGGCTCGATCCAAATGATGAAGAGCTCACTCAGGCCATTAAGCCAAAGGAACCCGTGGTTCATGCTGAATCAAGTTCAGGCGGTAAGGATGACCCCGTTGTCATACCCGGAACCATAAAACAAGCATTATTCCAATGGCCTCAAAGGAACCTTCAGGACAGGGATGAGAAGATGGCCAAGGTCCATTCCAAAGTCGACGAGCTGGCAAATGTCGTGGCAAATCTCATGACCCAAGTCGCCCGATTGAAATTACAGTAAAATCAAATTTTGGTTCATGGTCCAGGGAGTGATATCCGGAAACAACCAACCGATACCCCCTCCGGCCCAAAAGCGGAACACCTTTGCGAAAAACGGCCGCGATCAGCCTCCAGTCCCTCTGATACGTATACTGAATAAGCGGACAGTAGGCGAACCAAATACTGATCATCCTCAGGGTCCAGCATCAGTAAGGGCACCTACTCTAATGGATAGAAAGAAGAAAGTATACTCCTTTAGTAGAGATGAAGTCCACAAAATATTCGAGGACGCCTTGAACAAAGGTCTGCAACTGCCTATTCCAAAGAGACCACATGAAATGAACATGACCGGCAATCCCATATACTGCATATATCATAGAATAGTAAGTCATACCATTGAAGACTGATATGTTTTTAAAGATTGGGTGGAGAACCAATACAAACTTGGGAAAGGCTCACAGTCGTCAGATGTACCGACAAGCCATAGAGCTACGGTCATCAACACAGCTCCGCCAAGATCAAAGTTTGAGGAGCTGGGATAAGTAAACAATTGATCACCACGTCATTAAACTGGGAACAATTGACCACCACGTCGTTAAACTGGGAACAATCGACCTCTAAGTCATTAATCTGGGAATGTAAAAATGTGTAAATAAAAAAAAGAAGAGAAAAGCCGAAATGATGGGGCAACTTGCAATAAAAATCAGCGAGCTAAATAAGCATGAAAATAAAGCCAAAATGATAGGGCAACCGCGAATAAATAAAACCGAAATGATAGGGCAATCGCGACCTTCGCGATAAGAAAAGCTGAAATGATAGAGCAATCGCGGTAAAAAAATAATAAAAAATAAAAAAGCCTTCCAAATGGCGAATGATGAGTCGCTCCTGGTACCATATTCCAGTGCAGCGATGCAGACGCCAACCAAAATCCAATTTCCCAAAATTCTCCCAGCCCTACGGTTGGTCCCCGAACTGACTACCGTATACAATCCACGGGCTCAAATAATTCTCATCATACCCATACCCCACCGCAATCATCAGTCCAGCAGCCGGTCTCCGCCCTTGGAATTATGCTCCATTTGGGAAGTGTTCATATCAGATTTTTGCATTTTCATACCGCCCAATTTTTATCACATTGCATATCGGTAGATACTCTTGAGCCGTGTTTGCTAGTCAATTGCAGGATACAGGTTCTTGGTTCTAAAACGGTGAAATTCATGGAAAACACGACAAAATCCGGGTTCCTGCCAACCACAGATAAAACACGGATCTCCGCTCTTTATCCGTCTGTTGCCACACACCAGTTTAAGAGACGAAATGTCAAATCAATGTCGTTTTCATGCACAAGGCTCAATGGCAACACAAGATCCAAGAAATCTACGCGGAGCTCGAGGAAATCATGACAAAAAGTCCACATCAAATCACCTTTCCATCAACAGAAATTCTGGAAGAAATGTGGAAGTATTTTCAGAAAACACATATGCCAAACCACAGACAACATCAGACCAGGGGGGCCCACAAAATTCGAGGAGTCAACTCCTCCATTAGGCCGCGGAACCGCGGCCGTACTGGCGCCACACTTGAAGACTTTTTGGGGGTGTTTTGGTCTTTTTATTTGTGTTCTGGTGGTTGCCCTAGGTTTTCATTTTTCAGCCTATAAATAGCCCAGAACTTTGTGAAGGAAAGGGTCCATAATCTTGTATTTTTTCTCTAGGTTTTAGAATACATGTTCTTCTTCCTCTTCTCATCTCTTCTCCATTAAAACTTGTAGTGAGCTTTTGAGTGAAGAATGATGAATAAAGAAGAACCGTTTATTATTATGCTTGTCTTGTTCTCTTGTTAATTATTGTAATTTTAATTTGTTAACTTAGTTGTTGT
Source organism: Agapanthus africanus (assembly GCA_030015575.1). Classification (NCBI taxonomy): domain Eukaryota; kingdom Viridiplantae; phylum Streptophyta; class Magnoliopsida; order Asparagales; family Amaryllidaceae; genus Agapanthus; species Agapanthus africanus. The sequence goes on along the minus strand of JASDDO010000028.1, from coordinate 87,128,983 downwards.
TATTTCTTGTTGTTTCTTTCTTTTCTCTTTTTCTTTATCCTTAAAACAACCATGATGCTTACGCTTGATCCTTGCCAAGGTGAGGTCGCAAATAGCTAGTTGTTATCTTCTAATCTCTTTCTTTCTATCCTCCTCTTTTGTTTTGTTTTATTTTTCCGTATCATGATGTGTGAGTAGTTTCATACTTGTTAGGGTAGGATAAGGGAAGTTTGAGAGAAGGAAATCTCTCTCACACTTTCCTTGCCCAACAGCTTAATTCGACTCCCGTTAATTGAACCACAATCCGCTCCTTACGGCACCCTATCCTACATGATAGCGGTGATTCCGTAGTGAGACCGGTTGTGGTTGAATTAACCGGAGGTTATGGCTAAGAGCCAAGAACGGACGGACAAGCACCAAAAGGAAGAACTTATGCGTTGGAAAGCCTAGCTTATACTCGCAAGTTCCTTCCTAGTCGTGCTAATCCCCGTTGTTGCCGATTACCGTAACACCGATTTTAAGAGGGGCAACGAAAGATGTGGGAGACTCCTAACTCAAACTAACCTAATCCTAACCCTAACAAGCTCTCTTTACATATCATTTTACCACTTTGATAATCACAAACAAAATCTGAACCTTTGGACTTAACTCGTTAAAACACATAGAAAAAGATTCCCATCTCCCTGCGGACGACCCGTACTCAACCGGCTAGCTACGAGCGAAACCGTCTTGATTGCGGTATTTAACTAAAACTTGAACACGCAGAATAGCTGACAATCAAATGGCGCCGTTGCCGGGGAAACGGTAGTTTATTTCTTTGTGTAATTTCGGGTTAACTTGTGAATGTAAATATAACCGAAAAACAAAACAAAAAAATATACGTTGTAAAAAAATCATCTTGTTATTTTTGATTAGTTTTTGTGCAAGTGTGCAGGAAAATACGAAGTTCGAGTTCAGTGGCCAAGACGTAGAATATACGGAGTTCAAGTTCAGTGCCAAAAACGTGGGAAGATAGACCCACATTTCGCGGCTACACCGCGACGGACAAAACGAAGCAAACGGTCTACTTTAAGATTCTGGAGCAGTTCCAGTGAGCAAATCCATATTCAGGGTCTTAAAAACAGCAGAGGACACCAAAAGCAGCCCACACCAGAAAACTGGAGCCCCAATTCCTTAACATAGCCGCGGAACCGCGGCATCAGAGCCCTATTGCCGCGGATCCGCGGCCACTTGGTGGCCTCAGGCTGCCAAAATTTCTGGGTAAGTCTTTCTTCTCCTCCCCACTCCTCTGGACTCCAATAAACTGTGTTTTCTGCAGCCTTCTTTGCGCAAACTCTCTTCCCCCTTCCAATAAACTGTTCTTGTGCAGGATTCTTTGCGCCGCGCTGAAAATAAAAATTGTTTACAGTTGATTTGTTACCGCTTTGCATTCTTTAATACGGAATTAAGGGGCTTGAAACCAATTCAGATTGGGTGGGGATTTCATCACCCTTCCCAGGACCCCAAAAATCACAAAAGCATATGCATTGTCCATTGTAATTAAAAAATACTAGACTTCAGCCCTAAGGACTTCACGCTCATTAGGAGAAGTTAAACCGTGTTTAGAACCTCGCTTAACGGTATATTGTTTACGGGGTGTCTAGAAAAGTGTTAACGGCGCAACCGCCAAAAGAGAAAGGGTTACTTAATTAAGGAACTTCGCGAAAGCGTTGGAAAACCTCCCCTTATCTCTGCATTTACCTGGCCTCGTAATCAGTGTATTTTTAAGCCCGTTTCTCGACACAGTTTTACTTCGACAATCAAGTTCTGGAGCAGGTCTAGCAGACCTAGGTGACCTAGGTGACCCTAGATCTAGGTGTGATTGTGCATATCTTGTTTGTGATTACTTAAGCCGTATATCCGTACATATTTCTGTAAAGCTCTTTCTAAAAAAATAAAAGGAAAAAAAAGGAAAAAATCAAAAACTTTTATAAAAACTTGCCCTTTGTCGCCAAGATCCATTTTCACCCACCACCCATCGTTTTCTCCATTGACGTTTTCTTACCCTCACCTTCTCCGCTTTGACTATACTAAACTCGTTTAGTGTATGTCCGCTTGGACTCGGGACACTAGCGTCCGCCTAGTCCACGTTACGTTAGTCGCTACCGACTACGCGATCGACTCAGACGTCGAAACTTCGTCCACTCCTCTTTCACCCCTACCTTTGCCGGCCAACTCCGACGTTGACCGGAATTCTGTTCATACATCTTCGCCTTCACCTTCACTTTCACCGACCTCTTCTTCCGCGATGTCAGGATTTAATCCGAACATCTCTTTGACCACCCCTGGATTGGCTCCACCTCCTACGGAGACCAATAACCCACCACACCCGCCTGTTGTAGCGCCGCCGTGAATTGCGCTCCAGGATCGTTTCTATCCCACCCGTTCTGCACTCCCCACCTGCCTTTCTCTTCCACCGGCCAATGGGGATAATTTTGAAATTAAGCCCCACTTCATCAACATGCTTCCACGATTTCATGGGCTTGAATATGAAGATGCCTATATCTTCATCAACAAATTTCAAAACGTCTGTGCCATGATGAAAACCACCCAACTGTCGGACGATGCTATACGTCTACGGGTCATTCCGTTCACTTTATGCGATCTTGCTGAAAAATGGCTGTATAGCACCGCTTCCCATTCCATAACCAGTTGGGACGAGTTTGTTAACGCGTTTCTCAAAAAGTTCTATCCGAATCATAAAACCGCAAGGATTCGCAATGAAATCAACCAATTCTCTCAGCTTCCTTCTGAACCCTTCTGGAAGTGCTTTGACCGGTACAAAGACCTTCTTGTTCAGTGTCCTCACCACGGTATAGAGAAATGGCAACTTTGCCAAACCTTATACGAGGGCCTGAACCCAGCAACAAAGCAGTTGTTGGAAACCATCTGTCAGGGCCACTTCCTATCGAAATCTGACGAGGAAGCGTGGCAGTTCTTTGACGACCTTGCGGAGCAAACGCTACAATGGGAGAGCACCAGACCGACTTCTTCTTCTTCTACCTCCACTTCTACCGGTCAGTCTAGGGTAGGAATTCACCAACTTGATGTCTCTATTGCGATGAAAGCTGAAATGGCTGCAATAACAAGAAAGCTTGAAGCGATAGAGAGCAAATTTTCTTCTCCTGCTCCTGCCCCTGTTCTCCCCCTTCGTACCATTTGCGCTTGTTGTTCCGATCCTTCTCACTTAACCGAAGAGTGTCCTTACAATCCACCATCGCAAGGACAGGATCAGGTTAATGCTGCATTTCAGCAAAGACCGAGGAATGATCCATACTCTTCCACCTACAATCCCGGTTGGAGGAACCATCCCAATTTCGCCTGAAATCAGAATCAGAATCAATTCCAAGGCAACAATTTCCAAAGGGGCCCTCCGCCGCAACAACAAGCGCAACAACAAACTCAACAGCAGTTTCAGCAGCCCTTCCAACCCCAACCTTTCCAAAATCAGACGAACAACTTTGCACCCAACAATTCTTTTCCACCAAACAACTTTGTTCCGTCAAACAACGATAAGGTTTCCTCGCTCGAACGAAGTCTGGAGGCGTTCGTTAAACAATCGACTCAGTCCACCGCAAACATCCAGTCTTCCATTCAGTCCTTAGTGCAACACACTGCCGCTCACGGGCAAAGCATCAAAACCATCGAGGCCCAGATTGCACAGCTAAATGTGGCCTTAAGCGAGCGAGAAAAGGGGAAGCTGCCGTCCCAGCCACTCCCAAATCCCGGTCACCCACATAATGCACATGTTGCTCTTGAACAACAGAACCATAATGTGAGTGCCGTGACCACACTGAGATCGGGAAGGATGCTGCAAAACAACATTGGCAAACGGATCAACGATGACACCCCGGCCGCTTCTTCTTCTTCTTCTTCTTCTTCTTCTTCTTCTGAGCCTATTCTCCGTTCTTCACAAGGCACTCCTTCTTCTTCTTCTGCTCTGAATGGACCCACTTCTCACTCCACGAAAACACCTGTTCTGGGATCCGTTCCAACTCCACAATCTCCTCCTCCAGCATTAGACTCAACCAATTTTCAAAATGTTCCATTTCCAAACCGGTTGAGGTCTAATAAACAAAATCCTCAAATGGAGAAGATTCTGGAGTTATTTAAGCAGGTTAATATTAACATTCCTCTTTTAGATACTGTCCAACAAGTCCCGTCCTACGCGAAAATCTTAAAGGACTTGTGCACGAAAAAGAGGAAGTCTCAGGTACCCAAGAAAGTTTTCTTGGCTAGTGCTGTGAGTGATGCCCTTAACCAATCTTTACCACAAAAACGGAAGGACCCTGGCTGTCCTACGATTTCTATTACTATTGGGGATAAGAACTGTTAGTGTATATGCCCTAGAGGCCATTACTGTATCATACTGGTTTGTATATTACTTAATGGAAGCTTGGGATATTCACAGTTGTATATACAATCTTGCTCGAAATGGTAGTATGCTACTTGGTTTGTCTCTGCTTTAATATGTGCATGTGTTTCTTTTAGCATATTGCGGGTATACATATTAGTAGAGCCCTTAGGATCTTTGCTTGATTACCAGCGTTGTGATGGCGCTCGCACTCGTGGGAGCTGGGTAATCTATAAGCACATCCTTATACAGGTCCCTGGTCGTTGGACTATCGAGACAGGGCATCGATACTCCGGAGTAGACTAGCGTATGCGCTTCTCATCCCAGTGTGGGAGACGGTCTGTCCCACAGCCGTTAGTACGTCGTACTTGGGATAGTATGCGGGTGCTCGTTAGGTTACGAGTACACTGGACAGGACTCGTCGGGAACTGTTGGTTGGTAATATACCTATCGTCAGTTATCAGTTCCCAGGTGACATGAGTACAGCTTAGTCCGCTGACTTGACACTGTCACTTCGCCTCGAGTGTGTTCCCACTGCACTTTGATTACTACCCTACCACGGCTCAAAGGAGCTGTGCAAACAGGTAGTTTTTGGGTGCAGTCCCGAAGCACTTGGAGGCAGTGACGGTTAGACAGGATTCGTCTCTCCCGGTATTGGGGGTTGACATCGCGCTGTGTCTAGGAGAGCCATTACACGAGTAGTCCCTGGCCAGGGCAAGCGAGATATACTGGTAGGTTTCCAGTGTTATCTCAGGGTGTTCTGGGCTACACTCCGACACGACTTGTACCGCTATTAGGGGACTGACGTTCACCGCCCCCCTAGGCCCGCCATGCGATGTATCAGACGAACAGACCGGACTGTACGGAGACTGTCACATACAGGCTCAGTAGGAGTGCAGATGGGGTTCACCTCGTCAGTCTTCTTATCGACATCTACCTGGGGACCGTTACGTACAGCTAGTGCCGCTTGCGGTCTGTGGTTAAACCCACTGCCAGCGTAGTGTCGAGTCTTTAGAGTCCCACACAGAGAGCTATTCGCCTTTAGGCAAAATGAGTAGAGGTCGCATGGTTTTGCGACAGGGTTCGTTCGCATCCGCGCACTTGTGCACGTTTGCTGTCCGGACAGTTTATACTAGCGGGCTTTGGTTTAAGCCGGATCCTAGTATATGATTTGAGATTGGTTTTTCTCATTGTGTTCGTGTTCCTCGGTTCACGAATGCGGGTGCGTATGCACGGTTGCTTGAGATTGAGGGAGAGGACCTTGTTTAGGGTTAATGACTATTGTCATTTTATTAACCCTATTGTTTTGTGTGTATTATTGTTAATTAATAATTAGCTTAATTATTGTGCATGGTTGTTGTTGTTGACACTTTGACTTTGTTGACTTGTTGACCAAGTTGACAATTTGACCATGATCATTTCATTTGGAAGATGCTCTTTGATTCTTGCAATTTGCATTAATAATGAAATGATAATGGTCACTTCTTGATTAAACCATGACAATTTTCTTGCTAATTGATTAATTAAAATAACTCACACATATTAGTGAGAATGGCTCACTATTATTCTCATTCTCTCATTTCTTTTCTCTCTCTTGCTCATCCTCTCCCTCAAGCTCTCTCCCTCTCATGTGTTGAGAAACAAAAAGCTTGAGAAAAACCCTCTCTTGATCTTCTCTACTCACTTCTAGGGTTCAAGTCTTAGCATTTCTTGCACTCTAGTTACTCCTAGCTTGGAGTTGAAGCTAAAGGTGGTGGCTTTCGGGTGGATCCTTCTTTGACGGGAGAAGACAAGCAAGGTGATCCTTCTCTACCATACTTAGGAGCAAGGAGAGAAGGACTAAAGACCAAAGGTATAACCTTTCTACAACTTTGTTAGTTGTTAGTTTACTTTAGCTAGTTTTAGTTTAGCCAAGATCCTCACAAGCATAGTCCATGTTGCCTAAGTCATTAAAAATCCGATTTTTATTATGTTTTCCGCCTCCCCGTAAGCACCGGGGTGGGCAACACGGACTTACAGTGGTATCAGAGCCTAACTAAACTCAAACTAGCTAGGTAGTAAAGTGTAGCGAAGTTTCGAAACCGAAAAATCCAAAAACCGAACTTTGAAAAACCCTAGTTTCTGTTGAAATTTTTTCTGCTCAAAATAGAAAACTTTATATTTGTAAATTCATCTCAGGGTTTTTTAAAACCACCCACGAAAAACGAGACAGAGAATCATCCAAACCGCCGCGCTTCCGCCGCACGAGGTAGGCTCGTGCCGCGGAAGCGCCGCGGTTTGATGTCTTCACTGCATCGTTTTTCGTGCAGTGTCTTTCTGTATTGTTTTTGGGATTTTTAGGATATATATTATATGCCCAGATTTTCCAGAACTAAAATTTGCTTTTGCGGGCCTATAAATCCGTATTTTTCGGAACTTCACTACGCTTTAACTACATCGGTTATATCTGTAATGCTTGCATGTATTGAACGTCGGCTAATCGCTATAAGACGATTAGTCGGGGTTATACATGATCTGTGATTGTTATTGGCTTGTGGATATGAATGGATTGGATTGTCGCGGGTGAATAGCCGGGTTGGATGTGAGATGAGCGTTGTCTTTCTTTCATTCATTTGTAACATGTAAATTGATGTAATAATATTCTTTGTATGGCCGCACAACCGGGTCGGGGTTGTAGCCGTCATTGTATAATTCTTTTTACTGTTTTTGCTCCTAGGATAGACCCATGGAGGGGGTGCACAAACTACCGGGTATCTCGAAGTGCCGAGTGGCCTACTCACGGTGGTGAGGGAGGTTGCTTCGCTTCGGGTGCTTGGCGGGTAGTTTGCCGCACCCGTAGGGGTCTTGGGTGGGGTATTGGCTATTCACCGCGACCGTGTAATCCGCTTTGCGTTGCAGGCTCGAACGCATTGCGGATTCCTAGTATATCCAATGTATTCATCTGTGATCTGTAATGTCTATCATTGCTATATATTTATATATAATAACTATTTAGGCGTTGCTTATGTTTTACAGCCGCGCTAGCCCAGCCCCCGCTCTGTCGTTAGTTAAGTAACCTAACGGGTGATGACGGGGCCCCGTGGCGAATGCGAATGGCATAAGCGTACGTCATATTTTGGTTGTTTTCTGCAATGGTAGGATTAAATGATGGGACGCATTAAAAGAACTAATGCAAGAAATAAACCAAGTAAAAGTCGATTGGAACACTTTGAAAACCACTCGGTTCTTTTCAAAACTAAAACTTTTAAACGCGGAGCTTGAACCACTCCTTTTAAAAGCTATCTCGTTCCATCGATTAGATCAAGTTCACTACGTTCACGGTTTCGCCAAAACCATCCGTAGCCCTCCGTCGTTTCGTATGAATATTCAATAGTATTCAAGCTATGTTTGTTGACCTTCGTCAAGGCATAGTGATTGGTAGCTATTGGGTGTTCATATGTAGCATAGATAGATGCGTTGGTTTGGGACAGTCGTACTACCTTGTTGACCTTCGTCAAGGGTATGTACGGGTGGGTTCAAATTAACCTGGATTATGACGGGTAGAACTTGACATGTGACTTATGATTTGTTGACCTTCGTCAAGGTCATAAGAGCATGGGGCAAAAATCCACATCGGGAGTTTCATAAGTACTGAAACTTGCTAGCGATGCATACCATTTGGAGTGTGATGATTCTGGTAAGATTCCTTCGGTTTTATCACGCGATGATATTTGGATCCCGATCCTACTGTGAGTATATGCTACTCCTCGGGAAAACTCTCACTTAACGATCAATGCTATAAACCTAGTAGGTGCCTAGAAAGGTGTTAGCGGGGCTACGCCCACAGGGAAAAGAGGTTACTTAATTAAGGAACTTCGCGAAAGCGTTGGAAAACCTCCCTCGAAGTACCGACACTAGCCTGGCTGAACGGTTAAGCAAGTATTGTACGGTGAGAATGATCCCGGCTAATCCTTTTCTTTATGGTTTGAGAAGGGATTCGAGAGACAGTGGGAGCCATCCAGTTTAGACAAACTAAAAACCACTCTAAACTTGCAAGAGCGTCATGCTAAGTGTTTTCTTCTCTCTCTCTCTTAATTGCAGCGACCCAGTGACCACACCTAGGTTACATCTAGATAATAAGATGACTGAATCTAACTGTTTTGACTGGCAAAGGTCTGTCCAGATGTCCATTGCCCAGGACAAGCTGGGACACCTCTTAACTGATCCAACCCCTGCCGTCTCAGGTCCAGTTTCCCCCGTCACGAATATTGATATTCGTAGGACATCGGAAAAAGTCTGTGCGAAAGCCAAGTGCCTCGTGTTAGCCTCAGTTGATGGTATATACCAGAGGCAGCACGAGAAGATGGACTTAGCTTCTATCTTCCTCCATAACAAAGTTTTATATGGAGAGCAATCTCGTATCGCAAGATATGAGACCTCGAACGAATTGCTTCCAGCGAGGTTGGCTATCGGGTCATCTGTAGGGGGCAACGTCCTTACAGAGACCAGCTCTATTGAGCTCTCGGACCTGAAGACCACGTTGAAGAACAGGTCAGATGCTGACTCAGTTCAACAGTCTCTGTCTACTACCCTAAAGGAAACTAGGGAAGTAGAAAGAAAGGGAAGGGCAGAAGTTTCAGGAACAGATGAAGTAAAAGAAGGATGTTCCTATTGTTACGGGAATGAACATGGACAGAAGGATTGCAGGGCTTGTAAAGCCAGTAGCCAGAATTCGAAGCATGTTGTGGCTTCGGCTTCGGGTGTGTTTGTGATTGAGAACTGTATGTCAGTTAACCCTATTTCCTGGGTATTGGATACCGGATCAGGATCTCATATCTGTAATTCATTACAGGCTTTGAGAAACCGTAGGGTTATCAGGAAAGGTGATATGACTCTCAGGGTTGCTAACGGAATGAGCATGTATGCTGAATCCGTAGGGGAATATCATCTAGGACTGACAACTGGGCAGATATTGATTCTGCGTAACTGTTTTTATGTACCAGGTGCGACATGTAATATCATATCTGTATCCTTAATTTCTAAGGAAGGATATGATTTTACTTTTGTAAGCGATGTAGTTAACATCCACCTAAATCAAGTTCTGATTGGGTCAGGTGCATTACAGAACGGTATATACGTACTGAATCAAGCTCAGATCTTCAGTGTCCAGAACACACTTAAAAGAAAGTCTCCGGAAACAAATCAGGCTTTCTTATGGCATTGTAGACTGGGTCACATTAATGAGACACGGTTAACAAAGTTACATAAAGAGGGATACTTGAATCCGTTTGAGTATCAGTCTTATGCCACTTGTGAATCTTGTCTCATGGGAAAGATGACAAAGACTCCGTTCACTGGACACGGAGAAAGAGCAAGCGAGCTCTTGGGACTCATACACAGTGATGTGTGTGGTCCAATGTCTACACATGCACGAAGTGGTTATTCATACTTCATTACTTTCACCGATGATTTCTCTAGGTATGGGCATGTCTTCTTGATGAAGCACAAATCCGAGGCCTTTGAGAAATTTCAAGAATACAAGAATGAAGTTGAAAAACAAACAGGCAAAAGTATCAAGATCCTAAGGTCGGATCGAGGAGGAGAATACTTAAGTGCCGAGTTTCTGGGCTTCTTAAAAGAGAATGGAATTCTCTCTCAACTTACTCCCCCATACACACCACAACACAATGGTGTATCGGAAAGGAGGAATCGAACCCTATTGGATATGGTTCGTTCCATGATGAGTAAGGCTGAGTTGCCGCGATCCTTCTGGAGTTATGCACTAGAAACAGCTGCATATCTCTTGAACAAGGCTCCAACCAAGACTGTGCCTACCACCCCATATCAGATGTGGAGTGGGAAGAAACCCTGTCTCAAGTACCTTAAGACATGGGGATGTCCAGCTTTTGTAAAAAAGCAGCATGCGGACAAGCTCGAGGCACGTTCAGTACTGTGTAAGTTTGTGGGATACCCGAAGAACTCCAGGGGGTATCTTTTCTATTCCGCAGAGGAACAAAAGGTTTTTGTTTCTCAGCATGCCCACTTCTTGGAAACTGAATTTTTAGAAAATCAGATAAGTGGGAGCGCAATAGAACTGGAAGAAATTCCAGAACCACAAGCTATTACTGAAAGCTTGGAAGAACCAGAAGTTTCAAGAGAACCGGATATCCCAGCGCCACTCCGCAGAAGTAGTAGGCAGTCTCATCCGCCCGAGAGATACTACGGTTTTCTCATAGACGGGGATAGAGAGGATTGCACCATGGATTATGGTGAGCCTACTAGCTTCCAGCAAGCCATCCAGAGCGGCGACTCGGTAAAATGGCTAGATGCAATGCGGGCCGAGATGGAGTCCATGTACACCAACAAAGTTTGGACTTTGGACTTTGCACCAGAAGGGGTAAAACCCGTAGGCTGCAAATGGATCTTCAGAAAGAAGATTGGTGTAGATGGGCAGGTTGAGACCTATAAAGCTAGACTTGTAGCAAAGGGTTTTCGTCAAAGACCTGGTTTGGACTATGACGAGACCTTTTCTCCAGTGGCTATGCTGAAATCCATTCGGATCCTACTTGCCATTGCTGCCTTCCACGATTATGAAATCTGGCAGATGGACGTAAAGACGGCTTTCCTAAATGGAAATTTGGAAGAGTGCGTCTATATGGATCAGCCGGAGGGATTCAATCAGAGTGGGAGCAGCGGTAGAGTGTGCAAGTTGCTGAAGTCCATCTATGGACTTAAGCAGGCATCGCGGAGTTGGAACATCTGCTTTGATGATACTGTCAAAGAATTCGACTTTATCAAAAACCCAGATAAACCATGCATTTACAGTAAGATTGTAGGGAGAACTGTGGTATTCCTCGTCTTGTACGTGGATGACATTCTCCTAATAGGAAATGATATTCCTATGCTACAGTCAGTCAAAGGATTCTTGTCGCAGAGGTTCTCCATGAAGGACCTGGGTGATGCCAACTACATTCTGGGGATCCAGATCTATCGTGATAGATCTAAGAGGATGTTGGGACTTTCACAGTCAAGGTACATTGACACCATACTGAAAAGGTTCAGTATGGAAGATTCCAAGCGCGGTAATCTACCGGCTTGTCACGGGATCACCCTCTCCAAAGAGATGTCTCCCAAGACTGATTTGGAAAGGGATCGCATGTCTATTATACCCTACGCTTCTGCGGTAGGCTCTATAATGTATGCGATGTTGTGTACCAGACCAGATGTAGCGTACGCATTGAGCGTTGTAAGCCGGTATCAGTCAAACCCAGGGGAGAAACACTGGATAGCGGTAAAGAACATTCTCAAGTACCTGAGAAGGACTAAGGAGATGTTCTTGGTGTATGGCGGAAAAGACCTCCAGCTCGAGGCCTTTGCTGACTCCAGCTTCCAGAGTGACAAGGATGACTCCAAATCCATGTCGGGTTATGTCTTTACCCTCAATGGAGGGGCGGTTTGCTGGAAGAGTTCCAAGCAGGAGACCGTTGCAGACTCAACAATGGAAGCGGAGTACATAGCTGCTTGCGATGCCGCAAAGGAAGCTGTCTGGATGAAGAAGTTCCTCACGGAGCTTCAGGTGGTTCCTACCATTGTTGATCCAATACCGCTGTATTGCGACAACAACGGAGCTATAGCTTTAGCGAAGGAACCCAGGTCCCATCAGAAGTCCAGGCACATTTTGAGGCGGTACCACCTGATCAGGGAGATCATAGATCGCCAGGAGATCGAGGTAAAGAGAGTTAATACGGAGAACAACACTGCAGATCCACTCACCAAGGCCCTACCCCAGACTCAGTTCGAGCGGCTGATCGAGATGATAGGTCTTCGATACGCCAGTACATGGCCTTAGTGCAAGTGGGAGATTGTTAGTGTATATGCCCTAGAGGCCATTACTGTATCATACTGGTTTGTATATTACTTAATGGAAGCTTGGGATATTCACAGTTGTATATACAATCTTGCTCGAAATGGTAGTATGCTACTTGGTTTGTCTCTGCTTTAATATGTGCATGTGTTTCTTTTAGCATATTGCGGGTATACATATTAGTAGAGCCCTTAGGATCTTTGCTTGATTACCAGCGTTGTGATGGCGCTCGCACTCGTGGGAGCTGGGTAATCTATAAGCACATCCTTATACAGGTCCCTGGTCGTTGGACTATCGAGACAGGGCATCGATACTCCGGAGTAGACTAGCGTATGCGCTTCTCATCCCAGTGTGGGAGACGGTCTGTCCCACAGCCGTTAGTACGTCGTACTTGGGATAGTATGCGGGTGCTCGTTAGGTTACGAGTACACTGGACAGGACTCGTCGGGAACTGTTGGTTGGTAATATACCTATCGTCAGTTATCAGTTCCCAGGTGACATGAGTACAGCTTAGTCCGCTGACTTGACACTGTCACTTCGCCTCGAGTGTGTTCCCACTGCACTTTGATTACTACCCTACCACGGCTCAAAGGAGCTGTGCAAACAGGTAGTTTTTGGGTGCAGTCCCGAAGCACTTGGAGGCAGTGACGGTTAGACAGGATTCGTCTCTCCCGGTATTGGGGGTTGACATCGCGCTGTGTCTAGGAGAGCCATTACACGAGTAGTCCCTGGCCAGGGCAAGCGAGATATACTGGTAGGTTTCCAGTGTTATCTCAGGGTGTTCTGGGCTACACTCCGACACGACTTGTACCGCTATTAGGGGACTGACGTTCACCGCCCCCCTAGGCCCGCCATGCGATGTATCAGACGAACAGACCGGACTGTACGGAGACTGTCACATACAGGCTCAGTAGGAGTGCAGATGGGGTTCACCTCGTCAGTCTTCTTATCGACATCTACCTGGGGACCGTTACGTACAGCTAGTGCCGCTTGCGGTCTGTGGTTAAACCCACTGCCAGCGTAGTGTCGAGTCTTTAGAGTCCCACACAGAGAGCTATTCGCCTTTAGGCAAAATGAGTAGAGGTCGCATGGTTTTGCGACAGGGTTCGTTCGCATCCGCGCACTTGTGCACGTTTGCTGTCCGGACAGTTTATACTAGCGGGCTTTGGTTTAAGCCGGATCCTAGTATATGATTTGAGATTGGTTTTTCTCATTGTGTTCGTGTTCCTCGGTTCACGAATGCGGGTGCGTATGCACGGTTGCTTGAGATTGAGGGAGAGGACCTTGTTTAGGGTTAATGACTATTGTCATTTTATTAACCCTATTGTTTTGTGTGTATTATTGTTAATTAATAATTAGCTTAATTATTGTGCATGGTTGTTGTTGTTGACACTTTGACTTTGTTGACTTGTTGACCAAGTTGACAATTTGACCATGATCATTTCATTTGGAAGATGCTCTTTGATTCTTGCAATTTGCATTAATAATGAAATGATAATGGTCACTTCTTGATTAAACCATGACAATTTTCTTGCTAATTGATTAATTAAAATAACTCACACATATTAGTGAGAATGGCTCACTATTATTCTCATTCTCTCATTTCTTTTCTCTCTCTTGCTCATCCTCTCCCTCAAGCTCTCTCCCTCTCATGTGTTGAGAAACAAAAAGCTTGAGAAAAACCCTCTCTTGATCTTCTCTACTCACTTCTAGGGTTCAAGTCTTAGCATTTCTTGCACTCTAGTTACTCCTAGCTTGGAGTTGAAGCTAAAGGTGGTGGCTTTCGGGTGGATCCTTCTTTGACGGGAGAAGACAAGCAAGGTGATCCTTCTCTACCATACTTAGGAGCAAGGAGAGAAGGACTAAAGACCAAAGGTATAACCTTTCTACAACTTTGTTAGTTGTTAGTTTACTTTAGCTAGTTTTAGTTTAGCCAAGATCCTCACAAGCATAGTCCATGTTGCCTAAGTCATTAAAAATCCGATTTTTATTATGTTTTCCGCCTCCCCGTAAGCACCGGGGTGGGCAACACGGACTTACAAGAACATCAATCGCGCACTATTAGATCTTGGTGCCAGTGTTAACCTGCTTCCGTATTCAGTATACGAGCAATTAGGCGTCGGAGAGCTGAAACCCACGTACTGCACTCTCCAAATGGCCGACCGATCGATCACCCATCCTAGGGGTGAGCTAGAGGATGTGTTAATAAAAGTCGGGGACTTCATATTCCCCGTTGACTTTATTGTATTAGACACACAGCCTGTAGCTAACCCCCGGAATCAAATTCCGATGATACTCGGTCGCCCATTTCTTGCAACCTCAAATGCTGTGATCAATTGTCGCAATGGTTCGATGAACCTCTCTTTTGGAAACATGACGATTGAACTCAACATTTTTAGGTTGGGGAATCAGCCCGCCGAACCTAATGCTCATATACTAGACGTCTGCTCGATCCAGGAGATCACCCCAGAAGAATGTGAATTCGAGGAGTTTCTGTTTGATCACGATAATCTTGACGCCACTAGTGCGTTTCTCTTCGAACCTGCTGCTGTTTCTGCGCCCGACAACGACTACGAGTGTTTCACGTTCTTGAACGATCTTAGCCGCGCACAACCCGAGTTTGAATCTTTCGAATTTCCGGATGAGTTACCTGAACCATCCGACTCGGTCGCCTACACTCGTTTCGAACCTTTGCTGGAGTCCTTTGAGTTCGAGACCTCTGCACCAATCTTGCCTTCCATCGTTTCACCTCCAACGCTCGAACTCAAGCCTTTGCCGTCTCACCTTAAGTATGCTTACTTAGGTGAAAACGAGACCCTCCCTGTCATCATTTCGGCTTCTCTAGCTCCCGAGCAAGAGAAAGCCCTTCTCGCGGTCTTGCACAGCAACAGGCAAGCTTTTGGCTGGTCCATGGCGGACATCAAGGGGATTAGTCCCCTGATCGTTGAGCATCACATTCATCTGATGGATGATGCCAAACCAGCCCGGGATCCATAAAGACGGCTCAATCCAGTCATGAAAGAGGCTGTGAAGAAGGAGATCGTAAAATGTCTAGATAGTGGTATCATTTACCCTATCTCTGATAGCCAGTGGGTTAGCCCCATCCACGTTGTCCCCAAGAAGTCGGGCATCACGGTCATAACCAACGAGGCGAACGAGTTAATCCCTACTCGCACCCAAACTGGGTGGCGAGTATGCATTGATTACAGAAAACTCAACGCCGCAACGCGGAAAGACCACTTTCCGCTACCTTTCATTGACCAGATGCTTGAACGATTGGCCGGACACGAGTACTACTGCTTTCTTGATGGCTACTCCGGCTATAATCAAATTCCCATCGCCGAAAAAGACCAGGACAAGACCACTTTCACTTGTCCTTTCGGCACGTTTGCATATCGACGCATGCCCTTTGGGTTATGCAATGCGCCCGCTACCTTCCAGCGGTGTATGATGGGAATCTTCTCAGACATGGTGGAAAAATTTCTGGAGATTTTCATGGATGATTTCTCCATCTTCGGCGATTCCTTCAACGAGTGTTTGCTGCATCTCGACGCTGTCCTTACCCGATGTAAGGACAAGAATCTCACTTTGAATTGGGAGAAATGCCACTTCATGGTGCGCGAAGGTATTGTCTTAGGACATATCATCTCGCAAAATGGCATAGAGGTTGACAAAGCAAAGATTGAGGTCATTTCCAATCTACCTCCTCCCCGATGCGTCAAAGATATCCGAGCCTTCCTTGGCCATGCCGGTTTCTATAGACGGTTCATCAAGGACTTTAGCAAGATTGCTAGGCCCTTGACTCTTTTGCTGGCCAAGGATACGCCATTCGACTTCAACTCGAGCTGTGTGACTGCCTTCGAGTCACTAAAACGCTCACTCACTTCTGCTCCCGTTCTTTCTTCACCTGACTGGACGCAACCATTCGAGATTATGTGCGATGCATCCGACTTTGCCATTGGTGCTGTCCTTGGACAACACATCAACAAGATGCCGCACGTAATCTATTATGCGAGCCGAACCCTGAACGACGCCCAACTCAATTATACAACAACTGAGAAGGAATTCTTAGCTGTTGTATTTGCTTTAGAAAAGTTCAGGCCCTACCTCATCGGCTCTCCTGTCATTGTCTACACCGACCATTCTGCTCTGCGCCATCTTTTTGCGAAGAAAGATGCAAAATCTCGGTTAATCCGTTGGATCCTCTTGCTTCAAGAGTTTGACCTTGTCATTAAGGACAAACGAGGATGTGAAAACGTGGTTGCCGACCATCTCTCACGACTTCCTTCTTCGCCTTCGCTTCCAATTCCGATCAATGACGTTTTCCCGGATGAACAACTCTTGACAGTATCTTGCGAACCCTGGTTCGCAGATATTGTGAACTATTTGGCCACAGGATTACTACCGACTGAATGGTCAAGTCAGGACAGACTTCGCTTCTTATCCCAAGTAAAACACTTTTACTGGGACGAACCCTATCTGTTCAAGTACTGTCCCGACCAGATTATTCGTCGGTGTGTCCCTGACGAGGAATTCAAGAGTGTGCTGTCATTTTGCCACGATCAAGCGTGTGGCGGGCATTTTGGCCCCAGAAAGACAGCTGAGAAGATCTTGTAATGTGGTTTCTACTGGCCACAACTCTTCAAAGACGCTCACGACTATTGCAAGACTTGCTCCCGGTGCCAACACATGGGCCGGATATCCCGGAGGAACGAGATGCCACTCCAACCGATCTTGGTTGTGGAGATTTTCGATGTTTGGGGGATAGATTTCATGGGGCCGTTTCCCAGCTCTTTTGGGAACTTGTACATCCTTCTCACTGTTGATTACGTCTCTAAATGGGTCGAGGCTGTGCCCAGCCGGACTAACAACAACAAGGTTGTCGTTAGGTTCCTTAAAGAAAACATTTTCTCCCGGTTTGGGCACCCCCGAGCGATCATTAGCGACAATGGAAGTCATTTCTGCAACAAAACCTTCGAGGCCTTGATGCGGAAATACTCCATTAATCATAAGCTCTCTACGCCCTACCACCCCCAAACCTGCGGGCAGGCCGAAGTTTCAAATCGGCAAATCAAGCAGATACTGGAGAAGACGGTTTCCAAGAACCGTAAGGATTGGTCGCTAAAACTCACTGATGCCCTTTGGGCCTTTCGAACCGCTTATAAGACCGACCTTGGCATGTCTCCCTATCGGCTTGTGTACGGAAAAGCCTGCCACCTACCTGTCGAAATAGAGCATCGCGCGTTTTCGGCGATAAAGGAGCTGAATCTGTCTCTCAAAGATGCGGGCAGCCAGCGGAAGCTGCAGTTGAACGAACTAAGCGAGCTTAGGGATGAGGCTTACGATAACGCGGTTGTCGTCAAGAATCGAACGAAGGTGTTTCACGATAAACACCTTTTGCGCAAAACCTTCGTACCTGGTCAGCAGGTACTGCTTTACGACACCCGACTTCACTTCCATCCAGGAAAGCTCAGATCTCGCTGGAAAGGGCCGTATTTTGTGCGGAATGTGTATCCGCAGGGCGCTGTGGATTTGGAAAATCCAAAGGACGGTTCATTTTTCAAAGTGAACGGACACCGACTCAAACCGTATCTTAGCGCCGAACCAACAGAGGAGCTCATATTCTTACAGGAGCCGGTTTACCTTGCATGATCTTCCTCTGCCTACCACCAAACTTCGGTTATCCAGCCAAGAACAGTGGACACTGTTCCAAATAAGTTTGGGGGTATGTACAAACCATTCTGTATATATTTGTGTATATTCTTTTTCTTTTCTTTAAAAACAAAAACAAATAAAAATTGTGTATCGCTAACCGACAATTTTGACCCTTCAAATGATCTCTTCATGCAATGACAGTGAGGACACTGTCCAGTTTAAGTTTGGGGGTACGCTCGGTACGCATTTCTTACCTTCGCATTCATATGTATATTCTGCATCTGCATATTAAAATCCATAAAATCCATAAAAATCTGAAAATTTTCTAAAAACATAAAAACTTTTCTGTCAAGTTAGCTAGTGGGAGGACTCTGATTCAACATTTCGACGGTTTTGTTTGATAAAATAAGAATAACTAAATCTTATGTTTAGATTTTGAAAACCTGAAAGATAACCCACCTTTAAAGTTAACTATAGCTGATATACGTCTTTATATCACACTACACGTGTCGTGAGTTTTTGGAAATTAGATGACAAGTCTTTTTATGTCTAAAAACTTTTAAACGGATAAATGATTTTCTGAGGATCAAATAGGTTTGTTCGGAAATAAGTAATATCAAGAATAGTTTATGAAGTGAGTGAATATGAAGGAATGTTATTGATGCCTTAATTGGAACTAAGTCTGAAAAATAACCCATCTGGAACTTGATTGGAATGATTACACACCAAAACCCACTAAACACGTCTTTTATCCAAAAAAAATAACTGAACTGCCGGTTATATCTCCGTTCGTATTAAATCATCTGATTTTCACGCCAAACTGTCTTTTGTTTTTGGACCTAGGTAACTTGAGTAATTAAGTCCGCTGGGGTGTTTCTACACCTAATGCCCTAAAACCAACTGGTTTGGGTGCATTGGCCCAAAGCTCGCTAAGAAGCCTAGAAAGTCCAGATTAAAACAAAGTCAAGCAAGTGTTCTCTCCGAGTTAAAATTCCTAACGGTTCTTTGTGTGAGAATAATCTTGATAAAAGACAGGCTTTTAAAAAAAATTTTAACGGAGATATGAAGGTTTTATTCTACGATAAAGACTATTGCACGTTCACAGAGGTGTGTATGAAATGAAAACAAGAAAAAGGTGGAGTGAAAAATACGACTTAGTTTCCTGTTAAGGAAGATAGAAATTCTGAAGTTGAAACCTTACTGGAAAACGAAACTTGAAAAATGCTTAACTCTTTATAAAACTTATGTGATCCTTTTAAAATTTTTATCTGGGCTTTATTGTGCGACATGATGACTTTAATCGATCCTTCTGGAACTTAACGACACTATTTGCACTGCACGTAAAGACATATAAAATCTGTAGTTAAATAAAAAGCGAGGTGTGAAAAATAAAGGTTCGATAGTCTAGACTTAGGATTATAGAATTGTTATTTTCTGAAACAAAACTTTAGGGTTTGAATCTTAGTTATTTTACAAAACCAACTTGACCGGATTTTGTGGGTAGTATCCGCTGAAAACCCTCAGGAGACAACACTCCTCCTACTAGGGACACCTAGAGGTTTAATGGCTTGTTGCACATGCTCAGTGCAATCGCGTTCCCTGCGAAAGTGAGGTTAGGAAATTTTTTGTGAATAAATTGGCTTTGCTCGGGACGAGCAAATGATAAGTTTGGGGGTATTTGTTCATATCAGATTTTTGCATTTTCATACCGCCCAATTTTTATCACATTGCATATCGGTAGATACTCTTGAGCCGTGTTTGCTAGTCAATTGCAGGATACAGGTTCTCGGTTCTAAAACGGTGAAATTCATGGAAAACACGACAAAAGCCGGGTTCCTGCCAACCACAGATAAAACACGGATCTCCGCTCTTTATCCGTCTGTTGCCACACACCAGTTTAAGAGACGAAATGTCAAATCAATGTCGTTTTCATGCACAAGGCTCAATGGCAACACAAGATCCAAGAAATCTACGCGGAGCTCGAGAAAATCATGACAAAAAGTCCACATTAAATCACCTTTCCATCAACAGAAATTCTGGAAGAAATGTGGAAGTATTTTCAGAAAACACATATGCCAAACCACAGACAACATCAGACCAGGGGGCCCACAAAATTCGAGGAGTCAACTCCTCCATTAGGACGCGGAACCGCGGCCGTACTGGCGCCGCACTTGAAGACTTTTTGGGGGTGTTTTGGTCTTTTTATTTGTGTTCTGGTGGTTACCCTAGGTTTTCATTTTTCAGCCTATAAATAGCCCAGAACTTTGTGAAGGAAAGGGTCCATAATCTTGTATTTTTTCTTTAGGTTTTAGAATACATGTTCTTCTTCCTCTTCTCATCTCTTCTCCATTAAAACTTGTAGTGAGCTTTTGAGTGAAGAATGATGAATAAAGAAGAATCGTTTATTATTATGCTTGTCTTGTTCTCTTGTTAATTATTGTAATTTTAATTTGTTAACTTAGTTGTTGTTATTTCTTGTTGTTTCTTTCTTTTCTCTTTTTCTTTATCCTTAAAACAACCATGATGCTTACGCTTGATCCTTGCCAAGGTGAGGTCGCAAATAGCTAGTTGTTATCTTCTAATCTCTTTCTTTCTATCCTCCTCTTTTGTTTTGTTTTATTTTTCCGTATCATGATGTGTGAGTAGTTTCATACTTGTTAGGGTAGGATAAGGGAAGTTTGAGAGAAGGAAATCTCTCTCACTCTTTTCTTGCCCAACAGCTTAATTCGACTCCCGTTAATTGAACCACAATCCGCTCCTTACGGCACCCTATCCTACATGATAGCGGTGATTCCGTAGTGAGACCGGTTGTGGTTGAATTAACCGGAGGTTATGGCTAAGAGCCAAGAACGGACGGACAAGCACCAAAAGGAAGAACTTATGCGTTGGAAAGCCTAGCTTATACTCGCAAGTTCCTTCCTAGTCGTGCTAATCCCCGTTGTTGCCGATTACCGTAACACCGATTTTAAAAGGGGCAACGAAAGATGTGGGAGACTCCTAACTCAAACTAACCTAATCCTAACCCTAACAAGGTCTCTTTACATATCATTTTACCACTTTGATAATCACAAACAAAATCTGAACCTTTGGACTTAACTCGTTAAAACACATAGAAAAAGATTCCCATCTCCCTGCGGACGACCCGTACTCAACCGGCTAGCTACGAGCGAAACCGTCTTGATTGCGGTATTTAATTAAAACTTGAACACGCAGAATAGCTAACAATCAGGAAGACCCACTCATGTGTCCTCACGATACATGAGGAGAACAAACTTATGAGATCCTCTCGACTCGTAAGAAAACACCTTCGTGGGATCCTGATGACTCACAAAGGAAAAACACACTTGGGAGTCCCCACGAATCCTAAGGAGAAAGTACACCTATGAGATCCTTTCGACTCGTAGGGAGAAAATGCTTTTATGGGACCCTTATGGCTCATAAAATTGAAAAGTCTTAGGTGACAGGGACATAAACCTGTCTCCTAAGCCATCGCTCCCTAACAGGGAACGACAAATGATGAATTTGTCCTGGCACCTGTGCTTCAGTGTTAGCAACGCTGATCCCGATCCTAATCCCAAAATTCCAAACTTCCGATCCCATAGACCTCTAAGTCTTTAACTGGGAACAGATGACCTCTAAGTCGTTAAACTGGGAACAGTTGACCCCTAAGTCGTTAAACTGGGAACATATGACCTCTAAGTTGTGAAACTGGGAACAGATGACCCCTAAGTCGTTAAACTGGGAAAGAGGGAAATCCCCTCACGGTAAATGATGATTCGCTCCTGGTACCACATTCCAGTGTAGCGATGCTGATACCAAACCAAAACCAAAATCCTAAGTCTTCCCAGGGCAAATGATGAGTTGCTCCTGACATTATTCCAGTGCAGCAATACTGATGTTAAATAAATTCCAAGTTCCTCTCAAATTCAAAAGCCCCGCCGAATAAGGAAAAAATCAAACAAATCAAACCAACCAATTCCAACACCGACCTCTGCGTCAAACAAAGAGACACTCCGTACCGGGGAAACATCAA
Source organism: Agapanthus africanus (assembly GCA_030015575.1). Classification (NCBI taxonomy): domain Eukaryota; kingdom Viridiplantae; phylum Streptophyta; class Magnoliopsida; order Asparagales; family Amaryllidaceae; genus Agapanthus; species Agapanthus africanus. The sequence goes on along the minus strand of JASDDO010000028.1, from coordinate 87,107,080 downwards.
AAAGACACTCCGTACCGGGGAAACGTCCAACACAAACACTCCGTGCCGGGGATAAGTCAACCAGCGACAGTCTATGCTGGGGAAACGTCGACCAGCGACACTCCGCCTCGGGGACAAGTCGACCAGCGACACTCCGTGCTAGGGAAACGTCACATACAGACACTCCGTCTCGGGAAAACTTCCAACACAGACACTTCGTAACGGGGAAACATCAAGAAGACACTCCGTAACGGGGAAACATCAAGCAGACACTCCGTAACGGGGAAATATCAAGAAGACACTCTGTAACGGGGAAATGTCAAGCAGACACTCCGTACCGGGGATACGTCAATAAGCAGACACTCCGTAACGGGGAAACATCAAGCAGATACTCCGTACCGGGGACACGACAACCAGCGACACTCCGTAACGGGAAAACGTCAAGCAGACACTCCGTACCGGGGACACGTCAACCAGCGACACTCCGTAACGGGGAAACGTCAAGCAGACACTCCGTACCGGGGACAAGTCAACCAGTGACACTCCGTACCGGGGACACGTCCACCGGCGACACTCCATGTCGGGGAAACGTCAAACAAACACTCCGCATCAGGGATACGTCATACACCGACACTCCGTCTCGGAGACACGTCAAGCATCGACTGTCCATGTCGTAAAAAGGGCAGTGCCAGCTTCCCAAAAAGTAGGAACCAAATCAAGTCGCCTCCACGTGAAAGAAGATCCATCAATTTCATGCACGTGACCCACATATGCGGTGTGCATTTATTGACGGGGGCATTTTGTTGGGGTCAAAATTTGTACCCAGTTGACCGGGTCAAAGTCAAGGTCAACCCCAAGTAAGCGAGTTCAAGCCCAAGCAAGTGGGCCCATGCTCAAGTCGATCCCCGCGGCCGGCCTCCCCCATGCCGAAATAAAAAATCATGTAATAAATAATTTTAATGTAATTTTTTTATGCATGAATGGGCATAAAGCCAAATTTTTGTAAAGCTTATGGCTCATGTGCAAAAGAAATGAGCACATGAGGTATGGGATAGACAAAATGCCATTTTGTAAAGCCCAAGGGGCTATATGTAAATGTATAAGCCTATAAAAGGCAACATGATAATGAAATAAAGCATACAATTCATTCTCCCCAAAAACTAGGGTTTGTGCCTCATTCTCCTTCCTCAAGGTTCTAAACCTTCTTCTTTTTTTGAACTAAATCAAGAGTTTTACTCTTCCTTTTCCAAAAATAAATAGTTTTTCACCACAAAACCCACAAAGGGAAGCTCAGATCTTCCATCCAATCTCTGAAAGGGGAGATTTTTAAATCTCACCCCCTTTAATCCAAGATCTGGCCAACAAAGGGGAAGAAGAAGGAAACCCATCTCCAAAAATCCCACTTTGGGGAAGATCCAGGGCTCAAGGGAGAAGCCCCTTTCATCAGCTCTAAAAATATCTTAGGAGTTTAACTCCTTAAATACACACACACACACACACACAAAATAATAAATATTTCTTTTTGGGAGTACAACTCCCAGTGCAGGGACTAAGCCCACTCTCTGTTAGGAGTTCAACTCCATAAATCAAATCGGGAGCACAGCTTCCAATGCTAGGACCGACTCCTTTTTCCTGCTGACGCCGAGCGCTCGCGTGCCAAGCACGTGGGTTGCCGGCGCCCGGCGCCCGCGTGCCATGCACGTGGGTTGCCGGCGCCCGGCGCCCGCGAGCCAAGCACGTGGGGCGCCGGCGCCCGGCCCCCACGCGTGCACCCATATGCCAAGCACGTAAGGCGCTGGCCCCCACGCGTCCTTTGGACACTTTTTTCCTTTTTATATATATGTATATATATATATATATATATATATATATATATATATATACATACACACTCCACGACGCTGCCCCGCACTCCGCAAGGGGGCTGCTAGCCCCCCTTAACCCCCAGCCCGCTATCGGGTAGCGGGACCCCCGTAAAACTCTGCAGGGCCCCCGATATATCCAAAACCTCTTCAAAACACAACACTACATATTGAGTTTGCATGATCTTTTTGACCCGTCAATCGGAGGTTCTCTCGATCCAAAGGCGAGAGATAATTAACGGCAGCTTAGTTCGCGGCTGCCGGAGATTCGGATCCCCACAATCAATAAACCCCAACCTACCCTAGGCAGGGGGAATTTATAATGCGTCTGACAAGCGTGTGTATTCCCATCTCAATGGGGTGACGAAAAACACCCTACAACTACATCTCGACTTCGTTGGGGCCGCGGATAACCAGTCCGGCTCCACTTCCTTCCTTTGTAGAGGAACCATCTACATAAAGTTCCCAGTCCAGAATTGGACCGAGCTTTTCTTCGACTGAGTTTTGTAGGCTTGGATCCTGTGCCGGCGCCTCTTCTTTACTGGGAATGGTGCATTCGACCATAAAGTCAGTTAGGGCTTGGGATTTGATAGCTTTCTTGGGTCGGTACTGGATGTCGAATTGCGACAACTCCCATCTCCATTTCTCTAAGTGGCACGATGACTTGGGGGAATCGAGGATGTTCTCCAGAGGCCGGTCAGTGAGGATGATGATCATATGAGCCTGTAAATAGTGCGGAAGCTTTTTGGAGGTGACAACGAGCGCTAAGACTATTTTTTTGATGGTCGGGTACCTTGTCTCCACGTCCTTGAAAACGTGGCTGATATAGTAAACCGACCACTATATTCCCTCGAATTCTTTGATTAGTACCGAGCTAGCTTCTTAGCCGGAGACGGCCAGGTATAGCAGTAGTTCTTCTTCTTTTGCTGGTCGGGTGAGCAGTGGGGGCATCGACAGATGCGCCTTGAGATGCTCAAAGGCGACTTGGCAATCCTCGGACCACTCGAACAGTGGGAATTTCCTCAAAGTTTTGAAGAAAGTTAGGCACTTCTCTCCGGATCTGGACATGAAATGACTCAGAGCAGCCACTCTGCCTGTGAGTCGCATGATTTCCACGTTGTTCTTGGGCGTCGTCATGTCAACGATGGCTTTGATCTTCTTCGGGTTTGCTTTGATTCCTTGGTGGATGACCATGAACCCGAGGAATTTTTCGCCCGTGACACCGAAAGAACACTTAGCCGAATTCAGCTTCGTTTTGTACTTTCGTAGGATCTCGAAGGTTTCTCCAAGGTCCGTGGTATGCCCGGCTGACTAGGTGGACTTCACAAGCATATCATCGACGTAGACTTCATGTTCCGCCCAATCTAAGGCTTGAACAGCTTGTTGACCAGCCGGTGATAAGTTGCCATAACATTTTTTAGGCCAAAGGGCATTACTTTGTAACAACAAACCTCTCGATCAGTGGTGAAAGCGATGAGCTCTTCGTCGGTGGGATCCATCCGGATTTGATTGTAACCTGAGAATGCATACATGAAGCTTAGCAGCTCGTGATCGGCCGAGCTATCCACCGGTCGATCTATTTGAGGAAGCGGATAGTTGTCTTTCGGGTAGGCCTTGTTCAGATCGGTAAAGTTGACGCACATGCGCCACTTCTCGTTCGCTTTCTTGACTATCTATGTTGGCTGGCCAAGCCGAGTAGTCCAGGTTTCTGATGAAGTCTGTCTTGAGCAGTCGGTCCACTTTCTCTTCAATCGTTTTCTGCTTGACAGGCGCGAAGCTCTTTTTCTTCTGTCGGACAGGTCGTGCTTTTGAGTCAACTCCGAGCATATGGGAGATCATCTTGGGGTCGATCCCTGGCATGTCCGCGGAAGTCCAAGTGAACACGTCGGAGTTGTCTCGGAGGAACTATATAAGGTTGCCTCGAGTTTCCCCGGTCAAGAGGGAGCCGATTGGGATAGTTCGGCTGCAGTCTCCCTCTTTAAAGGGAACATCGGACAAGGCTTCTACCGGGGAACCCCGGATCTCTTTCTTGTCATCACCGGTATCCAGTGACTCCCGAGGATCACACGGTCCGTCGGTCAGATCAACTTTTTTGTCCTCTGGAACTGTCGTGGCGAGACATACCCTAGAGATTTGCTGATCTCCGAAAGCCCGGCTTATCCCACCATCGCTTAGAGGAAACTTGAGCGCAAGGTGGTAGGTCAAGATCTGACCTTGAAAGACGTTTAAGGTGGGATGACCCAAGAGGATGTTATAAGAGGAAGGAACCTGGGCGACGAGGAAACTCACCGACATTGTTCGGGTTCTTCCGACCTTCCCAATGTTGAAAGGAAAAGTGATCGTTCCCTCAGCATAATATAGTGGTTAGTGAACCTAGAGAGAACATGCTAGGTTAGCTAGAGATCGAACGGGTTTGATCGTATACGTGGAAGCAGTCATAAAATAGGATGTCTGCCAAGCTTCCCAATTCAACGAGAATTCTCCTGACTTCATACCTATTTACCCGGGCCATGATCACTAGGGGATTATTGTGCAGGACCGATATGCCATGCAGGTCCTCGTCGGTGAAGATGATGGGGGTAAACTTCTTGTACTTCTTGAAGGGGGAGAATCTAATGTCATGATTGGCCAGATACGGTGGGTGTCTTCGTTACTCGGAGTCGAGCCAACGAAAATGACCATAATCTGTCCGACTGTCAACTCTCCGGTTGGAGGTTGCTCGGCTTACTCCCTATCTGGTTAATGTTTGTCTCGTAGGTACTTTTCCAAATGACCAGAATAGATCAACTCCTCGATGTAATCGTGAAGCTATTTGCGGTTCTCGGTCGGGTGTCCCTGTAACAAGAAAGGCACAATACGGTCCGTGGAGTCGCTTTCCCGGCCTTTGTATCATCAGTGGCAGCTTGATGAATCTCTCGCTCTTCGCCTCCTCTAGCAGCTTGGCCTACGAGACGTTCAGAGGTATGTACTCGTGAAACCTCGGGGAATAAGGTTTCGAACGATCAGCCTTCTTCTTCTCTTCCCGGTCCCTCTTCTTTTGGCCCGTCCTGTCTCCCCAGAAAAGATTAGCATTCACCTCAGACTCGAGTTGGATTTATCGTTCGGTCCAGACTTTTACCTCGGCCAAGGTCTTTGTCACGTCCCGCTTCCTAAAAGTACGGAAACGGTGACGTGCCAAGGTCCGCAACCTAATTGTATCGAGGGTGGTCTTTCTCAATATAGTTACGTTAAGCGTATAAATAACATGCAGGCAATGTACCAAAACTGATAATAAAGAAGAAGTATTTATTTCCATTAACTAAAATTATTACATCCCAAAGTACTAAAAGCAAACTAAATAGTTTGATTACATCGATGAAAAGAAAGCAAGACCTAAACGGGTGGGAAATAGAAGAACTGTAATAATACTCTTGCGTCAACTCCGCGTAGTCTTCATTAGTGGGCTCTACATTATCGTCTCCTTCTTCATCAACCTCGTCCTCATCTAACGGACGTCCAGGGATTGAGAAAGAAAAATGAATTTCGTCAGCAAGTTACACGCGGGTAGGATTTTCTCAACAGAAAGTAATGGAAAAGAGAACAAGTGTGTGTAATGTATGATATCATATATGTATGGAGACATGATCTATGTGTTGTAAAGGTCTGATGTATGTGTTGTAACCATCAGGTAAATTATCGTATACTATGTAAGGTAACTTCAGATAATATGTTCGTTTAGTTCATTAGACAAGGGTGCCGGGTTCTCGAGATTATTCCGTTCCACCACGAAACAACAGTTAGGGAAAGTGAAATGTAATGTTCCACTTTCCCCGATTTGATCGAGTAATAGGGGAATCCGAGTCCGTATACTACCTTACCTAATCAAACTATCCAGTCCCGTTTTATTCAGTGTAAAGATTTTACGAATTAGAGTAAGTGCGTATATCATCTAGGTATGGAATATCATTTGTCCATGTTGGGACTGTTCATATCATTCGTAGTAGTCATCCATGTTGGGATTGTTCATCCTGCCTGTTGAGATCTTTATTTGTAATAGTATTCCATACCTAGGTTCGCGCATTCTAACCCTAACAGTATAGTAGGTCATGTTGTGTGATATATCAAAAGTTGGATTCAAGTAGATGATATATCAGTCGATATGGATTTCCATGGCCATTGGTTATATCTCGTTCCATTATAGTTTGTAAGGTAGATACGGTATTTTATAGAAACTTTATTTTATAACGGACTATGGTATTTTATCGTAATTATTGTTTATATAAAGATCATGGTATTTGAGGGAAAATATTATTTTATGAAGTGCCATGGTATTTTAGGGTAATTGTCTTTTAATAAAAATTGTGAGATTTTAATAAAAAATATCTCTTTATAAAAGAGTGTGGTATTTATATGGTATATTAACGAAAATTACCTTTTATTATAAAGGTTATGGTGTTTTAATAAAAGAATCTCTTTTATAAAAAGGTAAGGGTATTTTAGTGAAATTGTAATTTAAAAACTTCACTTTCGAAGTTAGGGGTATTTTTTTTAAGGTTTAACTTTATAAAAGTATTTAGTAAAAATCTAGTTTTAGGATTATTATTGATTTTAAAAGAAAACCCTAACTTTTAAAAGTTCATGGTATTTTAATAAAAATAATCAGTCTACCAAGTTCATGGTATTTTAATAAAAATTATGATTCAGAAAAGTTCATGGTATTTTAGTAAAAATAACACTAATAAAAGTTTAGGGTATTTTAAGGAAAATAATATTTTTCCAAAGTTCGTGGTATTTTAATGAAAATATAAATTGTTAGGAGTTGATCGTATTTTTGCGAAATAGCGATTTTAGTAAAAATACGGTTTTCCAAGTTTACCATCAATTTTATTTAAAAATAACCAACATATAAAAATTTACTATGATTTTTCCATATTTTTAACAATTAAGGAAATTATCAATAACCTTTATCTAAAGCCGACGAATAATTATATTTATTCACGTAAAAATTCCCTCGGGTCCGGATAGTCGCTTGGAGACTTATTTCCATATGTCCAACCTTGAAATGGGGGTTATCCATTACCCCGTGATTTTATCGTGAAGGAAAACTGCTAAAAATTCATTATTAAATCAAGATAATTATATAGTTAAAAATCGGCATAAGGCGTTAAATTATATTTAATCAGTTACATGTCGTTAAAATGCTTTGGGAAAATTTTTCATAGCATCACAGTAGCCTAATGAAGATAACAGAGGTACAAGTGTTGAGAGATTCTACCTGAAATGAGTTAGGAAAATGAAAGTCGGCGAGCGTCGGGTTGTACGAGAACAGATTTATATTGAAACCAAGAATTTTTTAGCCTCTGGGACTTAATCTAGAGTGTAGAATACTCAAAAAGAAAGCTACGAAATTTTTTTGGGATTTTTTTGTCGAAGGGATTTTTTTCTGTGAATTTTACAAGATCAGGGGTCTTTATAGAAATTTATGGAATAGAAAAGTTCCTATTATTTTCCCCAGCCGCTACAAGAGCCGGCCCTATGAGCTAACCAGATCCGGACCGTTGGTCGACTAGATCTAACGACCCATGTCCCGTCGCACATAAGCTGGCGTGTCCCCGACTAGGCACCGGCGCTGCCGATCTGGACCGTTGGATCTTTGATCCAACGGGCGCGGGCGCGGCTGATCTGGACCGTTGGATTTTTGATCCAACAGTCCACATCAAAGGCGACGATATTTTATTTTATTTTATTTTTTTCTTTTATCTTTAAAAACTGTCGGCAGGATCTGGGCCGTCGGTTTTGAGATCCGACGGTCCAAAATCGTTCTCGCCGATAAAATTAATAAAATTTTGTTTTTAATATTTAAAAATGTTTTAAAATTAATTTTTTGTTCTTAAAAATTATTTTAAAATAGTTTAAAATATTTTAAAATTTTGGGAAAATTATAGAAAATATAGTTTGATGTTTTCTTCCATTTGCAACCAAATTTGGTCCAAAATAACTCCCTTTGTAGGTTTTAAAAACTTTTCCATTAGATAAAAAATTCCATTTAAATTCTTAAAAATTCCAAAAAATTTATAAAAATTCCTAAAAATCATATTAATTCATTTTGATCATGGAAAAATATTTTTAAAGTGTTTTCTACCTAGAAACAGTAAAATAATTGTTTTGACCTTGAGAAAAATTATAAAACGCTTTAATTAAGTATCTAGAGTATATGGTCGTTACAATCTACCCTCCTTAAAATAATTTCGTTCTCAAAATTAAGAAGGTGAGAAAAAGAGTAGTTACAAAGAAAAAGTTACAAATAGATGAGGATAACATTCCCTCATCCCATCTTCTCCTTCCCACATGGACTTGTCCGGAGAGTCCTTCCTCCATATAACTCTAACTAGCTGGATTGTTTTGTCCTTCAATTCTTCTCCTTCCAATCTAAGATCTCGACCGGTTGTTATTTGTAGGTTAGGTCAGTCCCTACTTTGATTTCGGAATGATTCAAAACGTGAATGGGATCACTGACATACCTCCTTAACTGCGAGATATGAAAAACGCTGTGCATGCCCTCCAAAAAAGATGGTAAGGCTAGGCAATACGCAACCTCCCCAATTCGTTCAAGGAAGTCGAAAGGTCCGATGAATCGCCGGTTGAGTTTTCCTCACTTCCCGAAACGTATCACTCCGCGATTCGGTGAGATCTTTGGAAACACATGTTCACGTGGTTGAAATTGTAGGTGCCTCCTTTTTGTATTTTCCCAGTATTTCTGTTGACCTGAGCTATACGTAGCTGTTCCCCGATAGTCATTACCACTCCCACGGTCTCGAAAATCATACCTGGTCCTAAAAGTTCTCGATTTCTAACGTCATTCCAGCTCAATGGAGTCATGCACTTCCTCCCATATAATGCCGCAAAAAGCGCCATACCGATACTTGTCTAGTAGTTGTTATTATACGCGAACTCTACTAAGTGCAAACGGTCCTCCCAAGATCCCTTAAAATCCAACATACAAGCTTGGAGTATATCTTCGAGAATCTGAATAACTCTCTCGGATTGACTATCTGTTTGAGGGTGATTGGCTATACTGAAACTTAGGTTCGTGCCAAGACTCTCATGTAGACTCTGGCAGAAATGAGATTGGAAACGCGTGTCTCAATCGGAAACGATGCATACAGGTACTCCGTGTAATCGGACGATCTCCTCCATATACTTCTTTGCTAGGCTTTCGGTTGACTGGCCGACGCGAAAAGGAATGAAATGCACGGACTTGGTAAGCCGGTCCACGATTTCCTATACTGTATCGTTGCCTTTGGTACTGTGAGGGAGTGCAATCACGAAATCCATGGCGACGTTTAAGGGTTGTAATAGACTGGTAGTTCAGTGGTGTTCAAATTTTACCTGTTGATAAATCAGGCACTTAGACACACTCTTTGCTACCTCCGGCTTCATACCATGACACCAATAGTTTTGACGGAGGTCCTTGTATATCTTCGTTCCTCCCGGATGAACGGAGTATGGAGAACAGTGCGCCTCCTTCATCAATTCCTCTCTGATCTCCCTTCGGCTCACAAATTCTGCTTCTATACCTTTGTGACCACCTTCATGAATGATGAAGTCAGTTCGCAAGTTTATTTCTACCTGCTCTCGAATATTTTGCAATTTGGCATCACCAATTTGGGCTTCTTTGATCCGATCCACCAATTTGGACTGAATTTGCATATTCATAAGTGACGAGGGTACCCTTGGCATGATTACGTCTGTCTCTAACTCGTTGAGGTCTTGTAGAATCCTCCAGTGAGTGGTAAGACTCAAAGCCATTGGCTGGCGACTCAAAGTGTCAGGGACCACATTTACCTATCCTGGATGATATTGCGGGTTTATATAAAAATCTGCCAGTAGTTCTAACCACCTCCTTTTCCTCATATTGAGCTCCTTCTGAGTGAAGATATACCAGCAAAGGATCGATATTTAGCAAAACAGGATGGCCAGAACTCTTGTGCTCGGTATAAATCTCCATGTTCTCCCCTAATAAATAATGCCTCCAGATTTTGAGTCCGAAGATAACCACAGCGAGCTCCAAATCATGGGTTAGATAGTTGCGTTTGTGAATCTTCAGCTGTCTCAATGCATACGCCACTACCTTGCCGTGTTGGTGTAACGCACATCCCAATCCTTTTCCCGGGGGTCGCAGTGAACGTCGAAGCCTCCAGTTCTGTCGGGAATAGTAAGAATGGACGTTGTTGTTAGATGAGTCCTCAACTCCGAAAACGCTTTCTCACAAGTCTCAGACTATACATATGGAACATCCTTCCGAGTCAAACAAATCATCGGTTTCGCAATCTTGGAGAAGTTTTTAATAAACCGGCGGTAATACCCAGCAAGCCCAAAGAAGCTCCTGATCTTCGTAACTATTCCTGGTGTCAGCCATTTTTGTATTGCGGTAATTTTGACCAGATCTACCGATATTCCATCACCCGACACGATGTATCCCGGGAAAGCCACTCGCTTCAACCAAAACTTGCATTTGCTGAGATTTGCATACAGTTGATGTTGACGCAAAATTTCGAGCACAACGCGCAGATGCTCCGCGTGTTCCTCTCGATCCTTCAAATATACAAGGATAACGTCGATGAAGATGACGACAAACTTGTCCAAGTATTCATAAAACACTCGGTTCATCAAATTCATGAATACCGCCGGGGCATTGGTTGCTCCAAAAGGCATCACTAGAAATTCGTAGTGCCCATACTTAGTCCGGAAAGCCGTTTTAGGAATGTCAGATGTCTTGACTTTGAGTTGATGATAACCTTTCCGCAGATCTAGCTTCGAGAACACTTGAGATGCTTTCAACTGATCGAAAAGATCGTCTATCCTCAGTAAAGGATACTTGTTCTTGATAGTGACCTTATTTAGCTCCCGATAATATAGACACATCCGTTTAGTTCCATCCTTCTTATGTACAAAAGAACCGGAGCACCCCACAGTGACGAGCTCGGTCTAATAAATCCCTTATCAAGGTGGTCCTCAATTTGCATTCGAAGCTCGGTTAATTCTGTTGGCCCAATCTGATACGGTGCTCGTAAGATTGGTTGTGTGCCTGGCATCAAGTCTATTGAGAATTCGATCGCTCGATCTGGTGGTAACCCAGACACCACGGTAAACACATCTTCGAACTCTCAAACCACCATCGGCATGTCTTCCTCCTCCTATAAGGTATATAAGCTCTCCTTCTTCCTCGGTACCGCTTTATAAGTTGCTGGATCCAAGTATTGATTCCCGCTCTCGAATATGAATATTGGATGGTCGGGAATCTCGAACACTACCTTCCTTTGATGGCAGTCAATGGTAGCATAAAAAGTACTCAACCAGTCCATACCCAAAACTACGTCAAAATTAGACATATCTATCACCATGAAGTTAGCGAAGAAACCTCGACCGTAGATTACCATAGGACATAAGTCATACCCCGTAGTGGACTTGATCACACTGTTTCCTGTGTTAACATTCCAGTCAGTGACGAGAGGTGCCACTAGAATGGAATTGGCTGTCGCAAACTTTTGTGCCATAAAGCAGTGTGACGCATCAGAGTCAAAAAATGTAAGTGCAGATATAGAGGATGCTAGAAGGACACCTATGTTTTAAAAGTAAGGGTATGAGTGAGCCTAACTATACACGGGTAACAAAAATAACGGTGATATTGGAAGCAAGATAGACAGGAAGGGAAAGGATACCTATAATGACTTCCCCTATGGCCTTAACCTCCTTAGCTGCCATAGTATAGGCCTGGCGCTTAGAAGCATTGCGCTGAGCTTGCTGAAAAATACGCTTTTGCGAAGGCAAGGGTGGTCCTCTAAATGGTGCACCTTATCCGGTCGGCATAGTAGCGGGAAGTGGTCGGTTTCCCTGTTGTGGTGCCTCGTTGTTGACTGGCTTGTTGACAAGGACTAGTTGTCTTCTTCTCTGAGGACAGTCTCCTAAAGAATGATCTGGAGGCCTACAAATTATACAGAGTTTTTTCAAAATACGGCAGTCTCTCATGTAATGTCCGAGCCGCATTGGTTGCATGTAACGGTTGGTTTTCTTAGGACAATTGGCCCTGCTGGCCTCTTAAATTGCTGTCTTCCGTTGAATTTAGAAGACAACCCTCCTGAAGTTTGATTTGCCGGTCGTTTCATTCCGGACAAACGATCGGTCTTCTTGATCCTTTTCTCCATATCCTCATAATTATGAGCTGCCTCCAGAATTGCATCATAAGTGGGGAGAATGGTACATGACATGACCGATTGTTTCAGGCCTCGCTTCCCAGAGTACGGTAAGGAGACATGACGGGCCACGCGACGTATTTATTCAGAAGTAAACACGCTAAGCGTAAATAAGCAATATAGTAAAGTACACAAGTAAGACATAAGATGTAAAAGAACAACAACTTTTATTTATTAAACATCCTTTACAATACAATTGGAAATGTAAATATAAGACTGAAAAGCAATGCCTAAATAATGGCATGAACTGAAAGTAATGTATATACAAGTGACTAGAGCTCTGGGTAAACTACTGCAAGTCGTCTATTCTAGGCTCAATCTCTAGAGAATCTGATCCCCCTGACAACATTCCAATAAAAGAAGAGAAAATGAATGTCGTCAATGAACAATCGCTCGGTAAGTCCCAAAGAGATGTAGAATGAGAATAGACAGGTAAGAGATTATAACCATTATAAAGTTATAGTTATATTAACGCAGTTGTTTGTAGCTTGGTACAGAATTATGCCTGTGTATACGAGAGGAGTCCAGCTTACCCCGTGGACTATGGTATACGGATCACAAGGCTCCGTCAAAACCCACGGGACAACGGCAAAGGATGTTCAGATTAGGTGTATTAAAGTGACTGACTCGTGCCACTTTTAACACATTCCGTACCAGTCTACACCTTTAAAACCCCGTAATGTATTTTGTATTGATATGTATTGTTTTGTTTAATAAATGTAAGACTTGCCGAAACCATGATACTAGTAATTCATGTAAACGGATAAGGATATAAACGGATAGTCATGTAATCAGAGTATATCCATGGTTCGGTTCAGTCGAGTCATGTTGATATTGATTGTATCTGGTATAAATGGATTCATGTTGTATTTCAAGAATGTATTGTATTCGGACTGTATTCTGATTAGACAGAGACTCAAATTGGGCCAGACACTTTAAACAGAATTGAAGTCCTGAATTAGTTTTGGAGTTATCGGTAACTGCTGCACATGGACGGCAGGATTTGTGTCTTTTTTCAAGACAATTACCATATTGATAACCCCGTTTTTAGTTGTCTACCTTAAATAGGCAAGCACCCACTTTCTCCGGCTCCCTGAGGCTCAAGAGAATTGGTCCCACTTAAATCTATATTTACTAGGGTTCTTATTATAAATTGATATAACTTGAGCGGGTTTTATGAAAAATAATTTTGATATATTTTCAAAATAGAACTCAAGTATTTATTTAACGTCTTTAGGGTTTTCATTGATGAAATTTTATAAGATATGATATTCTAGTGGATATAAACCTAAATTGAATAGTATATGGTATTTTAGTGTAAATTGGAATTTGTATGGATTTGTGAAGGTATTTTCATGAAATTTGGAATTCCCTTGTTTAGAAAACAAGGAATTTATTATATATATTTAAAATAGATATTTTGATAATATTATATATAATTATTTGAAAATAAATTTATTTATTAAATAGAAAATCACATTATTCTTAAAAATTATATTAAAAATTCCATCGGGATCGGATGCTCCGTGAGGAGGTCTGCATCTCGCTCTACTAGTCCCGAGAACATGCGATAACCCGCACCATCCCGATCGGGTTCCCCAAAATAGGTTGTAGAGGCTTATTTGTAAGGAATTAATTAAAACAATTTAAAGAATACGGGTTTTGATAGTTTAAGGTATTTTAATGTAAAATTTTCATTTGTCTCAAAACTTATTGTTTCCAAACCATCGTGCTATATCATGATGAGTGTTGTGATGAGGTAGGTTATTACCGCATGAATTATCTAAAGGTAATACAAAGGAATATGATGAAATATGTCGAATGTAAAGTTTATGGTATTTAACCGTAACAATGTGATAAAAGTTGCATAACATGTTATTTTGAGATGAAACTTGTTCTAAAGTATTTGTTTATGATTGCTAAACAATATATGAAAAAAATAGTAGGTTTGTTATTAAGAAATTTTGGGTTTTTAACAAATTGAAAATCGGAAATCGGAATAACTCCGCTTCCGACGAGTTTTGAAAAGAAATCTTTCTGGGTGGTGAAAAAGAGAGAAGAGAAAGGACTTACTGGATGCAAAGAAAAAGGAGAGGTCTATGAACAAGTTGAGAGTCTCGTGGAGTTGTGGTGTCGCCGGATTCTTTCCGAAACGTCGTCGGAACTTGACATTGGGCTAACACCACTTGTACAACTTTTGGACTTGGAAAATTTAGAGAGTTTTGATACTAGATTTCAGAATAGATAGGGATAGAGTGTAGGGTGGTATTTATAGGAGAAATTGGGGTTTAGGGTATTGAAGAATGGAATTAAAATGTATTAACATTTTGGATTAATGCCTCATTTTAATTCTCTGGAAATGTGCAGGAAAAACAAATAGACTAGGGTTAGTGGGGTAAGCCAAAGGGTGCTAGGATTAAAAGATGGAGGCATTTGGTATGGTTAGGACTGGCGGCGCCGACCCCAAAAGAAATCTCGTCGGCCAATGTAGGGTGGGTTGGGTCTGGATTGCAACCACGTGTCCATATCGTTTCAACTAGTCTTCAGCACATGTTTGATTTCAGTGTGACTTTTCATTTTACGTGCAGTGCACATGCAAACTTTTGAGCTTCTAAAAGTTTAAAAGAAAAATCAGCAAAAAAATAATATGTGGCTGGGGGATTCGAACACAGGGGCTATGTCACAACAGTGAAAGGATTTACTAATGAGCTACAAGTGGCTTCTTGCTATTCAAAAGCAAAATTAAATACTTATAGCATACATAGGATTGCAAATACTCCATTTGTATATTAACTTTTAAACAAGTTTTCTGTACACTGAAATAGAGTCGTTATATTCTACCCTTCTTATAAAAATTTCGTCCTCAAAATTTACAATTATTTAAGGAATAATTTACAAACAAGTGTGGGCATCTTTCACGCATGTCGTCTTCTCTTTCCCACATTGATTCTCCTGGTGTCTTTTCTCCACATCACCCGGACCAAGTTTACTTCCTTGTTTCAAAGTGACTTCACCTTTCTGTCCAAGATTTCAACGGATTGTTGCTCACAAGATGGATCCGTCTGTACAATGAGCTTGGAGTGATCAAGAATGTGACTGGGGTCACTTACATACCTTCTGAGTTGGGATATGTGGAACACATTGTGCACTTCTTCCAACGAGGGTGGAAGTGCCAAGCGATAAGCCACTTCTCCGACTCGTTCGAGTATGTCGAACGGTCCAATGAATCTCGGACTTAGCTTACCCCTTCTTCCAAAGCGAATCACTCCACAGTTTGGTAAAATCTTTAGAAAGACATGATCTCCAGGTTAGAACACCAAGTGACGGCGCTTTGCATCAGCCCAGTGCTTCTGTCGATCTTGGGTTATGCGCATTCTTCCCTGATAGTGCGGACTACATCCACTGTTGCTACTATCATCTCAGGTCCAACGGGTTCTCTGTCTCCGATGTCGTCCCAACTAAATGGTGATCGACACTTCCTTCCATATAGAGCTACAAATGGTGTCATTCCAATACTTGCGTGGTAGCTGTTGTTGTATGAAAACTCCACAAGATGTAGATGATCTTCCCACGATCCTCCGAAATCTAGCATACAAGCTCTTAGCATATTTTCAAGTATCTAAATTGTTCGCTCAGACTGTCAATCTGTTTGTGAATGGTAGCTGTGCTAAAATTCAGACTTGTTCCCAAATTAACTTGCAGACTCGGCCAAAATTGCGATCGGAATCTGGTGTCACGATCGGAGACAATGCAAACCGATACTCCATGTAATCTCACGATCTCCTGCATGAGTTCATGGGTATCAGAGATAGTACACTATGAAGAGTTTAAATCTTACTTAGATTCTTACCTCCATGTATTTCTTCGCTAGTGTCTCGGTAGATTGTCCAACAAGAAAGAGAATAAAGTGAGCCGACTTTGTGAGTCGATCCACAATAACCTATACAGTATCGTTACCTTTCGTGCTGCAAGGAAGTGCAGTCATGAAATCCATGGTAATGTGTTGCCACTTCCATTCTAGGATAGGTAACGGTTGAAGTAAAACAACAGTCCTGTGATGTTCTGCCAGCACTTGCTGACACACCAAACATTTAGCGACGCTTCTGACTACTTCATGCTTCATTCCATGCCACCAGTAATATTGGCGTAGATCTTTGTACATCTTTGTACCACCAGGGTGTACTGAATAGGGAGAGCTGTGAGCTTCTTTCATCAATTCTTTCCGAACAGAATCTTGTGGTACACACAATCTACTGCCGTATCTCAAAGATCCGTCTTCATGGATGATAAAGTCTGTTCTAAGTCCGCTTTCTACTTGTTCTCTGATCTTTTGCAACTTGGAATCACTTACTTGAGCTACTTTGATCTGATTGACAATTGTAGACTGAACTTGTAAGTTCATCAAACTTGAAGCGTTACCTGGCATGACCACTTCTATCTCCATTTGATGCAAATCTTGATGTATCTTCCATTGTGCGGTAAGATTCATTGTAGTGGTTGACGACTAAGTGCATCAGGTACTATATT
Organism: Agapanthus africanus; assembly: GCA_030015575.1. Lineage (NCBI taxonomy): Eukaryota > Viridiplantae > Streptophyta > Magnoliopsida > Asparagales > Amaryllidaceae > Agapanthus > Agapanthus africanus. The sequence continues at coordinate 87,090,480 of JASDDO010000028.1, read as the reverse complement.
CACCATCCCTGAATGATATTGTAGATTGATGTCAAAGTCCGCTATAAGTTCTAACCATCTTCTCTGCCGCATATTCAACTCTTTCTGAGTAAACACATACTTTGGACTTTTGTGGTCTGTGTAGATATCTACTCGTTCTCCAAGAAGATAATGACGCCAAATCTTGAGAGCAAAGATAACGGCTGCTAACTCCAGATCATGTGTCGGATAGTTGCGCTCATGAACCTTCAGTTGTCTTGATGCATAAGCTACAACTTTACCGTGCTGATGTAGAACACATCCTAATCTCTTACCGGATGCATCGCAATGTATTATGAAACCTCAAGATTGGTCCTGTATTACGAGAATAGGTGCTGATGTCAATCTTGACTCGAGTTCTATGAAATCTTGTTCGCATGCTTCTGACTACACGAATTCTTCATCTTTACGCGTGAGCTTGGTCAAGGGTCTTGCAATCTTCGAAAATCTTTTAATAAATCTTCGGTAGTATCCCTCTAATCCAAAGAAATTTCGAATGTCCTTCACTGTCTTTGGTGTCGTCCATTCGCTTACTGCTGCTACTTTAGCTGGATCTATGGAGATTCCTTCACCTGAAACGATATGTCTGAGAAATCCGACATGTTCTAGCCAAAAATCGCACTTATTGTACTTGGCATAGAGTTGATGTTGTCGCAAAGTCTCCAGAACAATTTGTAAATGTTCAGCGTGCTCTTTCCGATTCTTTGAATATACCAGGATGTCGTCGATGAATATGACAACGAACTTGTCTAGGTACTCTCGGAAAACTTGATTCATTAGGTTCATGAATATGGCGGGTGCATTGGTCACTCCAAATGGCATCACGAGAAACTCATAATGTCCATAGTGAGTCATGAATGTCGTCTTCGGAATATCAGACTCTTTGACCTTCACCAGATGATAACTTGAACGAAGATCTAATTTTGAGAAAACGCAGGACCTACTTAGCTAATCGAACAAATCGTCGATTCGTGGTAGTAGATACTTATTCTTTATCATGACTTCGTTCAAAACTCTATAATTAATGCACATTCTGTATAAACCTTACTTCTTCTTCACAAGCAAAACTGGAGATCCCCAACTTGAAGTACTGAGACGAATACATCCTTTTTGCAGAAGTTCGTCCAGCTGAGTACGAACCTCCTTCAAACCTCGAGGGTTTAACCGATACGGTGCTTTGATCACCGGTTGTGCTCCAGATACTAAATCAATTCCGAATTCAAGAGCTCGATCGGGAGGCAAACCTGATATGTCTTCAGGAAATACATCGTCGAACTCTCGAACTACCTCTGGCTTATCTTCTCCTGCCTGTAAAGTTGCAATCACTGCCTTCTTTGGTTTTGCTTTGTAGGTGCTAGGTTCCAGGATACGGTCTCCACTTTTGAATTAAAAGACCGGATGCTTTGGAATCTCGAACACTACCCTCCTTTGACGACAGTCGATGGTAGCATAGAATGTTCCTAGCCAATCCATACCCAAAACTAAATCGAAGTTCGGTTTGTCCAGCACCTTGAAGTTAGCATAAAAATTCTCTGCTGCAGACGACCACTGGACACAGGTCGTATCCCATTGATGCCTTTAGAACGTCGTTCCCTGAACTGACATTCCAGTTAGATACGAGCAGTTTGACTGGAATCGCATGAGTTCGGACGAACCGTTGCGACATAAAGCAATGAGATGCTCCAGTATCGAAGAGTGCTAGGGCAGGAAGTGAGGCTACTAAGATCGTACTTAAGTTCTGTAGGATAGGTTTTAGGTTCAGGAAAAGATATATGGATATAAACAAGAATTGAATAGATTTGAATGATGGGAAGTTACCAGTGATGACTTGGCCAGTGGCTTCAGCTTCTTCCATAGTCACTGTGAAAGCATGTCGTTTAGGTATATTCCTCCTTGCTGGAGGACATTCCTCTATTCGTTCCTCTGTCCCTGAGGTACGTTTCTTTGCGCTTGATGGAACTGACGAGGAGGAGGTGCGGTAGGTCCACGAGGAGGTGGAGCTGTGAGACCAAGACGAGGTGCAGGTGCCTGAATAGCTGGCCGCTGTGGATAGGTGATTGCTGGTCTGGGTGCCTGATACTGATTGAGTCTTTGAGGACAAGACCCAATATCGTGTGTGGATGAGTCACAGACTAAGCAGAGACTATTAGCATGCCTACAAACCTTCACCAGGTGTCCATTCCTTTTGCAATAAAAGCAGAAATCTGGACTAGGCCGGTTGAAAAGTACTCCCGGTCTCCTGAGTACATATAACACCCTAGTTCATTTATACCAATTCTGTTTTGGGTATTTCTTTATTTATGGCTATTTCTTGATTTATTGTGTTTTTGGTGTGAATAGTATAGTTGGTATCCGTGTTTGCATCCGACTCGGCCCGCATGCTGGAAACCCGTCTTGATTCCTTTTTATAATTTATCCCGACTGGTTATGAGAATCCGTGCACTTTCATGTTGTATAACTGCATTATATCTGACATCTGTATTTTTCAATATAACATACAAACTCAAATAAAATATTTTAAAAATATCTAGCATGACCTGTATCATACCCCTAACCCTGTTTTAGCATCCGTACATCGTGTTCTTGTCCCATTCAGTGAAACAGACTCGTTTGGATAGCTACGTGTATCTGTTCTTGGGGGTATGCATTTTCGTTACCCGGATATGCTATGTTGGTTTTGGTTGACACGTATATTATCCGTATTTTCAAACCATAATTTTAGACCCAACCCGGGTATATTTTGGACTATTTTTGTATTAGCCAGAAAACTTAAATATATTTAATAAAATAATCTTATTATTTTAATAGTTTAATTAATATATACGTATATTTTAAAATATTTTCCTAACTAAATACTACAGATTCTACACCTCAGATTCTCTCTCTCCCTCTCTACATATCTATATATAATAATCATAAACTTTTTCCCACTAATTAAACCCCCACGTCTTCCCTATACACCAACAATATTTCTCACCTTCGTCTTCTTTTTTCTCGCCTGACGAAACACACGCCCGCGCCGAGCCTCTGCCCTCGTCGCCATCACCACCGACTTCTCTCCTCTCGTCTCCCCGACCTCGTTCTTCTCCTCCTCCGCCTTCTCCCAACACCACAACCATCGCCACCTTCACCGATCCCCGACCTCAAGAAACCCGAACCCAACTCAGGAATGCACGACCCGACCTCGCCTCGCCGTCGCCAAACCCTCACCCCTCACGACCACCTTCTCCCTCTCCCTCTTCTCTCCTTCTCCCCAACACAAAAGCGCCTCCCTGCACCAAAAACCACGCACATCCGAACCCCAACTTCAAGAAACCCCACTGCCCATCGCCGGAAAACATTCGCCTGCATCCTCACCGTCGACGGCCCATCATCGACGTCACCCTCTCGCCTTCCTCTCTGATCCCAGTGCATCCAAACCCAGAGAGCCTATCCTCTTCTCCTTCTTTTTCTTCTTTCTTCTTCTCTTTCTTTTTCTTGATCTTGTATTTTCAGGTGATCGTCAGAGACGTACCCGTCGCCGACGATCTGGGCAACTCAGTAGACGTCACCAGCCAGCGTGGTCATGTTCTTGCTTTGCCTGGTCCTACCCCGTGCGCGCGTGTGTACATTGCGACATTTACCCGACGTCGGACACAGCGTACGCATCCCGTCGTGAGATCCGATCAGGCAAGTTTATCTTGCTACATGCTATACAACTATATTTTGCATTCATGCGAATAATAATATTACATATTATTTAGTTATGCATCCCATATTACCGTTTTACTGTTTTTGGATAGCCGTTCGTATCCGTATCATTTATTACATATCTAGTTGCATGCAAGTTTATCTTGATACATGCTATACTATTATATTTACATCCATATGAATAAAAATATCACGTTTACTGCATTGTGCATCCTATGTTACAGTTTTACAGTTTTTCGATACCCGTACGTATCTATACCGTTATTTACATATCTAGTCGTATGCAAGTTTATCTTGCTACATGCTATGTCTATATATTTTCATTTATATAAATAAAAATATTGCATGTTCATTTCTTAACCTTGGGGGTAAGGGGAAATCAATAATGAAACCTGACGTGTAACTCAACAGTTCGACGCTTATACTGATCAGTTTTGAGGGCGAGGCTAGCCCTGGGATGCTGCTGCTGACATCATTCATCTGTACATGTTTCCTGTTTTGTGCTTAGCGGCACGTCTCGGTTTCAGCCCGAGAATCTGGACCGTGGTCCCGGGCATGCACGGGATACTATTGAGTTGCATCGACGATTCATTAAATTGATTTCAAAGATTTGAGAGTAATTAACCCAGTAGTATAGTTTAGATTACTCACCGCACGACACATACTCTCATACACTTCACTGTTCTATATCCGTGCTTACCTCTTTATTTCATATTACTATTTATACTCATCCCTGCACATCTCTTTACATCCTGTTTACTTATTATTGTTGATATTATGACGCACTGACGTCTAGGTTTTGCAAGGCCCAGATCCTCTGTCTCTTTCGCAGGCAGATCAGGAGTAATTCCGCCGTCAGGCCGAGCAGTGAGGATCTTGTTAGTTTAGCTTAGTTTTATTTTCGCACTTTCATATCCTGATGTGAGCTCGTATTTGGGACGTACTTTCCAGATGTTGTTGCTTATTGGATTTATTGCTTCCGTACATTTATATTTCTTGACTCGTTTATTCTGACTTATGGACATGTACTAGATAGATTATTTCATTTCTACTGTTCTTGATATCTTATAGACAGCCGTAATGTGACTGTGAAGGGATGTTTCCTAGCAATATGTAGCATGGTTGGCTCTGTCACGTGCCGATCTTAGCGCACTCTGGGAAGCGGGGTGTGACAGGGTTTCTTTGGTATCGAAGCATAGGATTTAGGTTAATCGGGTTTGATTCTTTTGTAGTTGGGTATTGGACCCAATACACGAATCAGAAAACTCGTAATTAGGAACATGTCTTACCACATTGTTATCGTGATTCTTGAATCATATCTTTCTCTTGACCCTGTGTCTTGACGATATGCAAACAACTTTGCATCTTCGCTTGAAATTTTTTGGTTCCTTATTGTTTATCATTTCCTATTCCTTTGATTCTGATACTAGGATTTGGACGACTTGAACGGAGTTATGTGATTGTACCTATGAACTGCAGTATGGTTATAATGCGGTACTCTATTTAAGTAATTTAGAGTCCTATTCTTGATTCATTTCCTTGATCTATGGTTGTTATATTATCTTTGCTTCTCTCGGTTTCGTTGCTTACCAGTTCATGTTTTCTCGCAAGCTTGGATCCTGTTTACCGTGCTAATCTTCTTCAGTATCTTGGGTTCACATGAAGTCATTTCGGGTATCCTACTCGTTCATGATTTTCTCGTTTTAGTATTATTCGATTTCATGCACGACCCTATCTTGTTGTTAGGACATACACACTGGGAACATGAAAATCATATCTAGTAGTGAGTGCAAGGATTGTTCGGTTGTTATCTGCGAACGTGAGTTATTTGCAGATTTCTTGGTGATCGATACCGGCAGTTATAATGTCTTGGGAATGGATTTTCTCGGCACTTTCCACGCCCACATTGATTGTGGGGCAAAGAAAGTGATTTCCATATTCCCGGACATCCGGAGTTTGTATTTGCTGGAGGTAGCAGTTCTGTCGGGCCAGTCGAGTTTAGGGCTAGGCCGACAAGCACCGTTTTTTCGTCGATGGAAGTTGATAAGGAGGAAGCGCCAGCTGTAATTCGAGAATTCATGGATGTGTTCAAGGACATCTCGGGTTTACCGCCAAAACGAGATGTGGAGTTCGCGATCGATCTTGTTCCTGGTGCAGCGCCAATCTCAAAGGCGTACTATCCAATGGCACCAATGGAGTTGGAAGAAGTAAAGAAGCAGGTTACCGAATTGCTAGAGAAGAGTTGGATTCGCAGCAGCAATTCACCCTGGGAAGCTCCAGTTCTTCTAGTCAAGAAGAAAGATGGCACGCGAAGAATGTGCATCGATTATCGAGAATTAAACCGGGTGACTATTAAGAACAAGTACCCGATCCCTCGCATTGGCGAATTATTTGAGTAACTTAGTGGCGCGAGGGTATTCTCGAAGCTGGATTTGCGATCCGGATATCATCAAGTTCGAGTTAAATCAGAAGATATTTGCAAGACTGCGTTCCGAACTCGATATGGACATTACGAGTATTTAGTGATGCCATTCGGAGTCACGAACGCACCGGTGATATTTATGGACTTGATGAAACGAATCTTTTCACCGTTCTTGGACCAGTTTATAGTGGTGTTTATCAATGATATTCTGGTCTACTCGAGGAGCCTAGAAGAGCATGCAGAACACTTGAGGATCGCATTGCAAACGTTGAGGCAATAAAGATTATATGCAAAGATAAGCAAGTGCGAGTTTTAGCTTGAAGAAGTGAAGTTTTTGGGGCACGTCGTATCCGGAGATGGGATCGCTGTTGATCCTGAGAAGATTGCAGCAGTTCAAGATTAGCTGATTCCGAAGAATGTAACGGAGATCAGAAGTTTTCTGGGACTTGCAGGATATTACAGAAGATTCGTGGAGAGTTTTGCTCGATTGGCTGAGCCTTGACCAAGCTTACGCGGAAGGAAGTACCGTTCGTTTGGACGGATAGTTGTGCATCAGCTTTTAAGGCGTTGAAGCAAAGATTAACAACCGCTCGTATTTTGACCGTACCAGACAGTTCCGGAGGATTGGTGATTCATAGCGACGCATCTGGGAAAGGTTTGGGATGTGTTTTGATGCAGCATGGGAAGGTTATAGTCTACGCATCGAGACAGTTGAAGACCCATGAGAAGAATTACCCAACTCATGATTTGGAGCTTGCAGCAGTGATTTTCGCTTTAAAGATTTGGAGACACTACTTATTGGGCAAAAGGGTCGAATTATTCACCGATCACAAAAGCCTAAAATACGTGTTCACACAGAAAGAGCTTAACATGAGGCAGCGTAGATGGTTAGAGTTGATGGATGACTATGATCTTGATCTCAAATACCATCCGGGAAAAGTTAATATAGTGTCGGATGCGTTAAGTCGGTTGCCAGCAATATGGATGTTGACTGCACAGAAGGAGCTTATCGATGATTTTCAGAGATTCGAGTTGGAGATCGTGTTACTACATTTTTCAGGACAGTGGATGCAGCTGCAAGTACAGTCGTCCTTGATCGATAACATTAAAGCAGCGCAGTTGCACGATCCAAGATTGCAGAACTTTCGAGAACAGGTAGAAGCGGGACTTCGAATAGACTTGTTGATTCATGAAGATGATTCATTGCGTTATGGTAGTCGTTTGTGTGTGCCGAAAGGAGACATTCGCGAAGAAGTGATGATGGAGACGCACAGTTCCGCATATTCTGTACATCCAGGAGGCACGAAGATGTACCGTGATCTACGACAACATTTCTGGTAGGAAGGCATGAAAAGGAAGATTGCCCGCTTTGTAGCGAAGTGTTTGGTGTGTCAGCAAATTAAGACTGAATATCAAAGGGTAGCTGGTTTATTGCAACCACTTCTGATTCCTCAATGAAAGTGGGAACATATAACCATGGATTTTGTGACAACTTTACTGCAGAGTCCAAAGGGCAACAATGCAGTTTGGGTGATTGTTGATCGATTGACCAAGGCAGCTCATTTCATACCGTTCCGAGTTGGTCAGTCGACGGAAGCATTAGCAGAACGGTACATGCAAAAGATTGTGAGATTGCGTGGAGTACCGGTAAGCATCATTTCCGATCGTGATACCCGATTCTTATCGCACTTCTGGAGGAGTCTACAGGAAAGTTTGGGGGCGCGGTTGAAGTTTAGCACTGCTTATCATCCCCAGACGGATGGCCAGTCGGAGAGAACGATCCAAACTCTTAAAGACATGTTGAGAGCTTGCATGTTAGACTTCAAGGGTTCGTGGGAGGATCATTTGCACTTGGTGGAGTTCTCGTATAATAACAGCTTTCAGGCAACTATTCAGATGGCTTCATTCGAAGCGTTGTATGATCGCAAGTGTCGCTCACCCGTCTGTTGGGACGATGTTGGAGAACGAAAATTGTTGGGACCGGATCTTGTCGTGCAAACAGTAGAGAAGGTTAATACTATCCGGAATCACATGAAGGCATCATAGGATCGGCAGAAGAGTTGGGCCGATACATCTAGAAGACCTCTAGAGTTCGCTATTGGCAATCTTGTATACTTGAAGATATCGCCGATTAGAGGAATGATCCGTTTTTGGGAGCCGAGGCAAGCTTAGTCCTCGATTCGTGTGGCCTTTCGATATTATTGAGCGGGTTGGAGAAGTGGCTTATCGATTGGCTTTACCACCATCTTTGGCGAATGTTCATGACGTGTTTCATGTATCTCAACTCCGTAAGTATGTTCGAGATGAGACAGACGTGCTAGATCATTCGGAGTTGACTATAAGGGAGGATTTGACCTATGAGGAACGACCGATGTCGATTGTTGATCGAAGAGAAAAGGTCCTCAAGAACAAGGTTATCCCTCTCGTACTTGTTTCATGGGAGAATCGCTCGCACAGAGAATCGACTTGGGAATGAGAAGACGAGATTCGACAGAAGTTTCCATATCTCTTTTCCTAGATTAATGCTTGTTTTTCTTTTCTTGTTCTGGGAAATTCAAGGATGAAATTCTTTTTGTAGTTGGGTATAATGTAACACCCTCGTTCATTTATACCAATTCTGTTTTGGGTATTTCTTTATTTATGTCTATTTCTTGATTTAATGTAACATCCTCGTTCATTTATAGTTGGTATCCGTGTTTGCATCCGACCTAACCCGTATACTTGAAACCCGTCTTGATTCCTGTTTATAATTTATCCCGACTAGTTATGAGAATCCTTGCACTTTCATGTTGTATAACTGCATTATATCTGACATATGTATTTTTCAATATAACATACAAAGTCAAATAAATTATTTTAAAAATATTTAGCATGGCCTGTATCATACCCCTAACCCTGTTTTAGCATCCGTAAATCGTGTTCTTGTCCCGTTCAGTGAAACGGACTCGTTTAGATAGCTACGTACACACTACGTGTATCCGTTCTTAGGGTATGCATTTTCGTTACCCAGATATTGTAGGGTTCCTAGGCACTCTAATGGAGTCTCACAAGTGATCAAACATGCCAATTTCTAAAAATTACGGTGCCGAGAAACCCTAATACGGATCGTTAACTAGATAAATAGGCGAAGCGAGTAAGTAAACGGAAATGTATCTAAAGGAAAGGGGCTACAACCTTTGTAGATCCGGTCCACCACTTCCTAAGCTCCGCGATGATCTCCCTCCGCTGTCCAAATCGAACCCTTGACTCTAGCAGTGGCATCATCGAAGAATGGGCGGGCTTGATCGTCGGTTCGATGCCGAAGATGATCTACGTCGAGGCATCACAAGAACAAGCTCCAACTTCACCAAGCTTTGAAAACTTGTGAAGTAAACACCCTATACAACTTGGCAAGAGGTAGAGGATGAAGAAATAGGAAGTGGGTAGACTTTAGAATTGGATTTCTCACTTGATTTCTCAAGTTGCCATTGGTGTAGAAAGCTTTTCTTCTTCTTGCTCATGAAGAAGAAGATGAAAAAGATATGATAAGTATTTTTAGAATAGAAAATAAATATAATACTTATCATAATCTAACCTTAGTTAAGTGTAGAGAATGAATCAGGGTTAGTTTAAATGGTTAGGGTTAAGTATAAGACAAGAATGGAGACTAAGTCAAAACTTCAAGAATCTTCAACTAAAAACAAAACAAGCAACCATTCATTTATCTTTTTCATTTTCCAAAATGGATATAAATAAATAAGATAAATGAATAAGTAATTAAGTAAACAAAACCCTAATCATTAACTCAACCATAGTTTAATTCTTTACACTTAACCAAATAAGCATGTATCATCAAACATGATACAATCATGTGCACAAAAGTATATCACATATACAACTTGCACAATTCAAGTGAGAAAATCCATTTAAAGTGAACCAATACTAGTTAATGCAAAGTAATATATCAAATATATATAAGTATGCATTAAATCATTAAATCAACACTTGATTCAATGATCCGGTCATGTCGCATATAACCGACTAGTATTCAATGTATCGGCTTCTCGAATCAATCCTTGATTCGATAACCAGGTTATATCGCATATAACCAATCGATACATTCGTCGCGAGAATGGAATACGGTATCACATACACGAATTATTCTCGGCCCCGCACATATCTCATATGCGCTCCTATTTCGTTTCGCTTGAGCTAGGAAACCTCTGTGTAGGACTCTAAAGACTCGTCAATACGCCGGCAGCAGATGATGATCATATCAAACACCCACAAGCCGCAAGCGGTCTGCTAAACGTAACGGCCACCCGGGTATTGAGCGATCAGAAGATCGACGAGCAAGCCCGCTCACACTCCTGTGAATCCAACCAGTAACACTTACCGTACAGTCCGGTCTGATCGTCTGATATGTCGCATATCTCGCCTAGGGGTGGTAAACGTCAGACCCCAATAGCTCGATAAGTCATGCCGACTTGAGGTCCATAACATTCGTGAAACTACTGATAACTCTTACCAGTATATCACTGCAACCCTGGCCAGGGATTTCCTGTTATGGCCAGTCGAGCATAGCACAACATCAACCCCCAATACCGGGAGAGACGAATCCCCTCCTATCGCTCATTGCCTCCATGTGAATCGGGACTGTACCCAAAAACCACCTGTTTGCACGACTCAGTAGAGCCGTGGTAGGGTGGAAATCAAAGCACAGTGGGAGACACACAAGACTCTATGACGATCTCGGGTCAACAGACTAAGCTGTACCAGTGTCACCAGAGAACTGCCATCTGACGTGAGGTATAATACCATCTGGGAGTTCTCGGCGAGTCCGTTCAGTGTACCCAGTCTCCACTGAGCACCCGCATACCATCTTCGATGTCAAACACTAATGGATATGGGATCATCCATCGCCCATCGCATGAGTCGAGAAGATATACGCTAGTCTACTCTGGAATATCGATGCCCCGTCTCGATATTCCCACGACTAGGAACAATGAAGGATGTACTCATTGACTACCCAGGCCCCACTAGTATGATCTGCATCACAGTCCTGGAAGTCGGGTACACATCCTAAGGGCTTTACCAACATGTAACAGAGAGACAATCAGTGTACACGTTAAGGTAAAGAGCAACCAGATAGCATACTATCATGTCGAGCAAGAAAGTCCTCCCTATATATGTCCCAGCATCCACTACAATATACATCCTATGTATAGTAATGGCCTCTAGGGCATACATATAACTAACAATCTCCCACTTGCACTAGGGCCATCTGATAGCAGTGGTTGTAGTATCTCATACTCAACCATCCCATAAAAATCTCTCTCTGGGAATAGGACTTTGTGAGTGGATCCGCTGTGTTGTCCTCTGAGTCTACTCTCCAAACCTCGATCACCCTGGAGATCAAGCATCTCCATGATCAGGTGACACTGCCTTAGAATAAGTCTGGATCACTGATAGGACCGGCGTTTTTCGGCATGAGCCACAACTCCATTGTCTCACAATGGTAGGAACGTAGTTCATCTCATGAACTAATATACACCCAAACATCCTCTTTGGTAGCATCTTAAGTAGCGATGTATCCTGCCTTTATCGTCTAGTATGTCACGGTATCTGGCTTGGAACTCTTCCAACATACCTTCCCTTTACTGAGGGTAAAGACAATGCCTGCGACTGACATTCAGTCGTCTTTATCACCCTGGAACCCTTCCAGTGATTCTCCCCAGGATCAACTGATACCATCTCACTATAGCTAGTGAGTATCCTAACATCCATCTAGATCTATCTCATAGATCCAAAGTCCAGGATTTAGTAGGTATCACTTTGATCCTATGTGGAGAATCATTGTGATAAACGGAGATTGATCGAGCGTAGCATAAGAAACTCCTTTCTTATCAAGAGTATGTCATCCACGTACTCTACGAGGATCACCACCATACTCCCTACTACATTTTTGTTTATACAAGGTTCATCTACCATTTTGATGATATCAAACTCTTTGACTACTCCATCAAAACAGATGTTCCAACTCCGCGATGCCTGCTTTATTCTATAAAGCATCTTGCACACGTTTCCGCTGCTCCCACTGTCTACGAGGCCCTCTGGCTGTGTACTTATAGACGCATTCTTCTAAAACATCATTTAGAAAAGCAGTCATGACACCCAACCGCCAGATATCGTAGTCATGGTATGTAGCCGTGGTAAGTAGGATCTGGATGGACTTAAGCATAGCCACTTGAAAAGGTTTCATCATAATCCACGCTTGGTCGATGACGAAAAGCTTTAACAAGTCTAGCTTTGAAAGTCTCAACTTTTCCATTTACACCAAGTAATCTTCTCAAGATATACTTGCTCCTGATGGGGATTTAACCCTTCAGATATAGCAACCAAAGTCCATACTTCGTTGGTGTACATGGATTCCATCTCAGATCACTAAGCATCCAGCCATTCTTACAGAGTCCCACTCCTGATGGCCAGCTCGAAACTAGTTGGGTCATCATCTCATGATGCATTCCTTGCTCCCACTGTCATAGTGAAACCGAAGTATCTCTCAGGTGGGTGAGAACCCTACTAGATCGGCGGAGAGGCTGAGGTTCGTTAGAATCTACTGAATCCTTTGGTTCTATCAAATCATCAGCTGCAGATTGTATAGCTGGAACTTTTCCAGTTCTACATAACAGACTTTGCCTCGAGCTTGTCCAGATTTTGTTTTTAGACATAGGCTGGTCAACCCCAAATCTTAACTAACTTAAGAAATGGGCTCTTCCCTTTCCATATCACATATGAAGTGGTAGGCACTGATTTGATTCGAACCCTATTCAATGGGTATGCAACTTCCCAAGTGCATAAACCCCAAAAGGAAATAGGTAACTCAATAGTACTCATCATAGAGCACACCATATCATATAGGGTGTGATTGCTCCGCCCCGATATACCATCGTGCTATGGTGCATTCGGAGGAGTAGTGCTGAGAGAGAATCTCATTCTCCTTTAGAATAATCCAGGAATTCCGTGCTCAAGTAATCTCCTCCTTGATCACATCAAAGGACATAATACTTTTACCCGTATTGGTTCTCTACTTCTAACTTATATTCTGTGAATATCTCAAAAGGTTCGGACTTGTGTTTCAACAAGAACATAGATCTGAATCTCGAGAGATTATCAGAGAATGTAATGAAGTACAAAGAACCGGTCTTGGCATGTGTAGACAGGGGACCTACATACATCAACATGTATCATCCCAAGAGTTCACTAACTCTTTCTCTGTTTCCAGTAAACGGAGCTATGGTCATCTTATCTTTGTGACATGACTGGTGAGTTTCACAAGATGTAAGTTCAAACTAATTTAAATATGTATCTTTATGTAACTCTAGCCAGTCGGGTCGCATTGATCTGACCTAGTCTACAATACCTCAAGAAGGATTCGTTCATTTCTGAACTCTTCCTCTTGTGTGTGTTCTGTATACTAAGAACTGTAGTTTGATTTAGAACGTCAATGCTTTTAGACAACGTGCCTGAACCGATCAACTTTTGATATAGGAAATGTTCAAAACATTATCCAACAATACAAAATTTTATTATTTCTTTACTAATAAAGAGAGTGATATGATTTTGTATATCAGGTTCGGTATCTAATAACATTCGTTCAGAATCAATGTATTGGTAATACAGGGTGACAGTGACCAACAGACTTGGCTGCAACACTTGCCCCGTTTTCTGCCTCATGAAACTTATCACCCGTTCTCAGTTCTCTACCTATCTGTAGCCCTATGTAACAGATTACATATATGGGATCCTGATCTGGTATCGCATACCCAGGACGTAAAGGATACAGAGAAACAGTTCTTTGTAATGAACACACCCGAAGATGATGCATCAGCATGCACTCTCTTCGTTTGGGCGGCACGGGAAATCTGGTATTCCCCAATTTCCTGCTCTGTCTTATAACAATTATAAGTTGGAGCGGGACCAACGTTCCCCAGCTCAGTATAACAAGCAGGTTCGGTCAATAATCCGTATTATTATCTTGATTAAGGCGTGATATGGTCGCTACCAGGAGAGAGAGAGAAGAAAACACTCAGCGTGCGCTCTTGCAAGAATAGATTGGTTATTATTTTATCTAATCAGGATGGCTCCCACTGCTTTTTATCAAATCTTCCTTCAAACCCTAAAAGGAAAGACTAGCCGGGATTAATTACACACTACAAGTTCGCCAATCTTTCAGCCAGGCCAGTGTCGGTACTTTGAGGGAGGTCCCCCGTGCTTTCGCACGAACCTAATTAATGTAAACCTCGTTTTCCCAGAGGCGTAACCCCGTTGACACCTTTCTAGACACCTACTTGATCGGCTAATTGTAATGTATAAAACTCTCCCAGGAGTAACTCTTACTCGCAGCGGGTATCGGGATGCAACTATCTCATAGAAGGTATGCAATCTCATTGCAAATTTCAACACTTGAAATTCCCGATAATATTTTGCCCCTAGCTCGCTATGACCTTGACGCATGCCAAACAACCCATAGTCTGCTAGTCAAGTTCAACCCGTACATTTCTTGATTGAATTAAACCCACCCACACGACCCTTGACGCATGCCAAACAACGCCGTACGAATACCCTAATCCAATCGCATCGTATGCTAGCAGATAAGCACTAGTTAGCTACCGTACACTACGCCTTGACGCATGCCAAACAACCGCAGCACGAATACTAACTAGTACTTATCTGAAATGACGGAGGGCCACGACAGGTTTTTCTGAAAACCTATTGCGTAATGAACTTGATATCGTTGTAGGATCGAATGAATTTTGAAATGGAGTGTTTTTGAGGCTTTTCTAGTTTTGCTAAAGGAGTCACTCCCGGTGAAGGGATCGTCGGTCCTTTCCTCGTCGAATGAGGTGCGGGATATATCACATATATCACTGTGCAAAGCAAAAACTCTTAAAAGCAATCAAAAGACAAACCGAGTGTGTAGCATCTGCCAGTTATTGCTAAAGGAGTCACTCCCGGTGAAGGGATCTCGGTCCTTTCCTTATCGAATAAGGTACAGGATATATCACATATACCGCTGTGCAAAGCAAGAACTGTAGCTACCTGTTTTATTTTGAAATTCGATTCTACAACATCTTAGGTTTCTTTTCTTTCATTAATCTCATTAATGAAGTCCCATCATTTAAATTACCTAAACATCACAGATAAATACGACGTACACTTATGCCATCCGCATTCGCCTCGATGTCCCCTCGTGCACCGTTAGGTTAGGTAACTAACGGCAGAGCGGGACAGGGCTAGCGCGGGTGTAAAACATAAGTAACGCCTATATAATATATCATATATACTATATACTGTATCTATCACAGAACATCACATGATCACATCACAGATATCGCAGCAGAAGAAACATATATGAAATATTGGATATACTAGGACGTCCGTGTTTTCAATACGAGCCAGTATAAAACACGGATTCCACGGTCGCGATGAATAGCCAAACCCACACCCCTAGACCCCTACGAGAGCGGCAAGCAACCCTACCAATTCTAGAGTTAGGAGACCCGGACTCGACTCCTCGAGTTGGTCTCCCACTGGACTCCAGAACCCGGTTACTTGTGCTCCCCTCCTTGGGCCTATCCTAGTGCAGAAAAGTAAATAATATACAAAAGGTGACAGCTTCCGCAACCTGGAAGCGCCCCAATAAAAGAATATTACATACAAGTTTTTACATGAATGAAAATGAAAAACACTCATCTCACATAAAAAAAACCCGGCTATTCAAACACGACGATCCAATATAACATATCCAGCAACACATAACATCACATGTCATCAACGTAAGTAAATATGCGCATCCCAATTGTCGTTGACATATAGCAACGAAACCGACGATATCACATATTACACTTACGGTCACAGAAAAGAAAGTGTAAAACTACAACAGTTGGAATCCGCAATCTCTTTAGACATCGCATGCCTAATCAAATGAATTACTTAGACATCGCATGCCTAACAATTATAAACCCTGCATTTTAGTCCCATTATCGAAAACACTTTTCAATATCAAGTCGGGCAATTCAACAAGATTCCCGACATTCTGATCGAATGCTCGTCGCAAACTTCAGTAGACGGCTGCACCCCTGATACCGTCGACGAAGTGCACCAAGGCGGAACACCGCTACCGTGAGCACCCGAATGGATGCTTTCGGCGACGGGGTTCTCCTACAGTCACTTGGTCGGGACTATGGAGCGAGGGTGTCTATTAAGTTTACCCGGCGAGTATCCGCGTACGCTACGTGATTGCGACGGACTTTTGATCACATCAAAATTCCGTGGCAACCGATCAAGTGAGACTAAACTGCTATGTTTATAACATTCATTCAGTTATCACATAACTTTTGTGAATTCCAATTGTTGTATCACATTCCGGATAAACAGAAAATGTTAAACTTTCCGATTGAACATTCGAACACCCAAGTTTTCCCGATATAGATCAACACATGAAATAAGTCTAACAACATTCAGTTCGTGCCTCAGTACCAACGGTCCAGCCGTAGAAGGGTCAAGCCAACGCCTCACATGTGGCACGCCGTACTGCCCCAAACCCGAAGGTTCAAAGGGCAGTTCAAGACGGTAACATAATCGAGTTAAGGTTTGTTGTCTTCTAGAGGGTCCATCGCGTTACTTGCACTACTTAGAACGTCGTTAAACTACGGAAAAATCCAACACTTGGAAATTTCCCGACAGGGGAAAAAGTGGGTATTTATATCCGGTCGAACTTTTTAACATATTCTAAAAATACCCGGAAAAGCACACCGACAAAATTAGACAGTCCGATCGAATACACCGAGTCCCCAATACAACTCAGAAAATACAACTCTGGAATAAATATTAAAAATTCCCAGGAAAACCAGAACAGAAAACTGAGAATTACTGTGAAAAATTAAATACACAAAACGACAAAATGGCCGCGGAACCGCCGCACGAGCCATGCTCGTGCCGCGGATCCGCGGCTCATTGATGGAATTAGTCCATCGAAATTCACAGTAACTCTTAGATTATCCTGCTGATTTTTCTGAATATTTTTAATCTACAAAAAACCACGTTTTTCAAAAAAGTCCAGAGAGCATTTTTCAAGT
The DNA here is from genome assembly GCA_030015575.1 of Agapanthus africanus. Classification (NCBI taxonomy): domain Eukaryota; kingdom Viridiplantae; phylum Streptophyta; class Magnoliopsida; order Asparagales; family Amaryllidaceae; genus Agapanthus; species Agapanthus africanus. The sequence continues at coordinate 87,073,230 of JASDDO010000028.1, read as the reverse complement.
CGGGTTTTGGGTCGATCGGACTTCTGATTCCGTCGGGACTTCGCCTAAGACTCTAGCTAGGCTCTGATACCACTGTAGGGTTCCTAGGCACTCTAATGGAGTCTCACAAGTGATCAAACATGCCAATTTCTAAAAATTACGGTGCCGAGAAACCCTAATACGGATCGTTAACTAGATAAATAGGCGAAGCGAGTAAGTAAACGGAAATGTATCTAAAGGAAAGGGGCTACAACCTTTGTAGATCCGGTCCACCACTTCCTAAGCTCCGCGATGATCTCCCTCCGCTGTCCAAATCGAACCCTTGACTCTAGCAGTGGCATCATCAAAGAATGGGCGGGCTTGATCGTCGGTTCGATGCCGAAGATGATCTACGTCGAGGCATCACAAGAACAAGCTCCAACTTCACCAAGCTTTGAAAACTTGTGAAGTAAACACCCTATACAACTTGGCAAGAGGTAGAGGATGAAGAAATAGGAAGTGGGTAGACTTTAGAATTGGATTTCTCACTTGATTTCTCAAGTTGCCATTGGTGTAGAAAGCTTTTCTTCTTCTTGCTCATGAAGAAGAAGATGAAAAAGATATGATAAGTATTTTTAGAATAGAAAATAAATATAATACTTATTATAATATAACCTTAGTTAAGTGTAGAGAATGAATTAGGGTTAGTTTAAATGGTTAGGGTTAAGTATAAGACAAGAATGGAGACTAAGTCAAAACTTCAAGAATCTTCAACTAAAAACAAAACAAGCAACCATTCATTTATCTTTTTCATTTTCCAAAATGGATATAAATAAATAAGATAAATGAATAAGTAATTAAGTAAACAAAACCCTAATCATTAACTCAACCATAGTTTAATTCTTTACACTTAACCAAATAAGCATGTATCATCAAACATGATACAATCATGTGCACAAAAGTATATCACATATACAACTTGCACAATTCAAGTGAGAAAATCCATTTAAAGTGAACCAATACTAGTTAATGCAAAGTAATATATCAAATATATATAATTATGCATTAAATCATTAAATCAACACTTGATTCAATGATCCGGTCATGTCGCATATAACCGACTAGTATTCAATGTATCGGCTTCTCGAATCAATCCTTGATTCGATAACCAGGTTATATCGCATATAACCAATCGATACATTCGTCGCGAGAATGGAATACGGTATCACATACACGAATTATTCTCGGTCCCGCACATATCTCATATGCGCTCCTATTTCGTTTCGCTTGAGCTAGGAAACCTCTGTGTAGGACTCTAAAGACTCGTCAATACGCCGGCAGCAGATGATGATCATATCAAACACCCACAAGCCGCAAGCGGTATGCTAAACGTAACGGCCACCCGGGTATTGAGCGATCAGAAGATCGATGAGCAAGCCCGCTCACACTCCTGTGAATCCAACCAGTAACACTTACCGTACAGTCCGGTCTGATCGTCTGATATGTCGCATATCTCGCCTAGGGGTGGTAAACGTCAGACCCCAATAGCTCGATAAGTCATGCCGACTTGAGGTCCATAACATTCGTGAAACTACTGATAACTCTTACCAGTATATCACTGCAACCCTGGCCAGGGATTTCCTGTTATGGCCAGTCGAGCATAGCACAACATCAACCCCCAATACCGGGAGAGACGAATCCCCTCCTATCGCTCATTGCCTCCATGTGAATCGGGATTGTACCCAAAAACCACCTGTTTGCACGACTCAGTAGAGCCGTGGTAGGGTGGAAATCAAAGCACAGTGGGAGACACACAAGACTCTATGACGATCTCGGGTCAACAGACTAAGCTGTACCAGTGTCACCAGAGAACTGCCATCTGACGTGAGGTATAATACCATCTGGGAGTTCTCGGCGAGTCCGTTCAGTGTACCCAGTCTCCACTGAGCACCCGCATACCATCTTCGATCTCAAACACCAATGGATATGGGATCATCCATCGCCCATCGCATGGGTCGAGAAGATATACGCTAGTCTACTCTGGAATATCGAAGCCCCGTCTCGATATTCCCACGACTAGGAATAATGAAGGATGTACTCATTGACTACCCAGGCCCCACTAGTATGATCTGCATCACAGTCCTGGAAGTCGGGTACACATCCTAAGGGCATTACCAACATGTAACAGAGAGACAATCAGTGTACACGTTAAGGTAAAGAGCAACCAGATAGCATACTATCATGTCGAGCAAGAAAGTCCTCCCTATATATGTCCCAGCATCCACTACAATATACATCCTATGTATAGTAATGGCCTCTAGGGCATACATATAACTAACAGATATGTTATGTTGGTTTTGGTTGACACGTATATTATCCGTATTTTCAAACCATAATTTTAGACCCAACCCGGGTATATTTTGGACTATTTTTGTATTAGCCACAAAACTTAAATATATTTAATAAAATAATCTTATTATTTTAACAGTCTAATTAATATATACGTTTATATATTTTATAAACGTATATATTTTAAAATATTTTCCTAACTAAATACTACAGATCCTACACCTCAGATTCTCTCTCCCCCTTTCTACATATCTATATATAATAATCATAAATTTTTTCCCATTAATTAAACCCCCACGTCTTCCCCTATACACCCATAGTATTTCTCACCTTCATCTTCTTTTTTCCCGCCTCACGAAACACACGCCCGCGCCGAGCCTCTGCCCTCGTCGCCATCACCGCCGACTTCTCTCCTCTCGTCTCTCCGACCTCGTTCTTCTCCTCCTCCGCCTCCTCCCAACACCACAACCACCGTCACCTTCACTGATCCTTGACCTCAAGAAACCCGAACCTAACTTAGCAATGCACGACCCGACCTCGTCTCGCCGTCGCCAAACCCTCACCACCACCTTCTCCCTCTCCCTCTTCTCTCCTTCTCCCCAACACCAGAGCCCCGCCCTGCACCAAAAACCCCGCACACCAGATCCCCGACTTCAAGAAACCCCACTGCCAATCGCCAGAAAACCTTCGCCTGCATCCTCACAGTCGACGGCCTATCGTCGACGTTACCCCCTCGCCTTCCTCTCTGATCCCAGTGCATCCAAACCCAGAGAGCCTATCCTCTTCTCCTTCTTCTTCTTCTATCTTCTTCTCATTATTTTTCTTGAACTTGTATTTTCCGGTGATCGCCAGAGACGTACCCGTCGCCGACGATCTGGACAACTCAGTAGACGTCCCCAGCCAGCGTGGTCACGTTCTTGCTTTGCCTGGTCCTGCCCCGTGCGCGCGTGTGTACATTGCGACGTTTACCCGACGTCGGACGCAGCGTACGCATCCCATCGTGGGATCCGATCAGGCAAGTTTATCTTGCTACATGCTATACTACTATATTTTGCATTCATGCGAATAATAATATTACATATTGTTTAGTTATGCATCCCGTGTTACCGTTTTTCTGTTTTCGGATAGCCGTTCGTATCCGTATCATTTATTACATATCTAGTTGCATGCAAGTTTATCTTGCTACATGCTATACTATTATATTTACATCCATATGAATAAAAATATCACATGTTTACTGCATTGTGCATCCTATATTACAGTTTTTCGATACCCGTACGTATCCATACCGTTATTTACATATCTAGTCGCATGCAAGTTTATCTTGCTACATGCTATGTCTATATATTTTCATTTTTATGAATAAAAATATTGCATGTTCATTTCTTTGTGCATCCCATGTTATCGTTTTGTCGTTTTACGATACCCTATCCGTATTGTATATTACGTAATTAGTTGCATGCCGGAACATGATTGCTTCATGTTACTGCTAGATTCATATATCATGCTTGCTAGTGTGCATCATACGACTCATGGACTCATTATATGTTACCGCTGATTTCTATTCGTGCATCCGTACTTTTACCGTGTTTCGATACTTGCTACATTTTACTATTGGGCATCCATTTGATACACTATGCACTACCTGACGTGACTTGATACACCACCGCTTGACTTGATACCTGATATTGTTTCTAATGCCGACAATCCTGACTTCTTGTCCCGATGGACGTATTCTGTTGTCTATTCAGACAAGCTGTACCTGCTTGATCCTGTGTTGGCATTAGCTTCATATTTATCAATACCTGACTTGAACACATAACCTTGGGGGTAAGGGGAAATCAATGATGAAATTTGACTTGTAACTCAACAGTTCGACACTTATACTGATCAGTTTTGAGGGCAAGGCCAGCCCTGGGATGCTTCTGCTGACATCATTCATCTGTACATGTTTCCTGTTTTGTGCTTAGCGGCACGTCTCGGTTTCAGCTCGAGAATTTGGACCGTGGTCCCGGGCATGCACGGGATACTATTGAGTTATATCGACGATTCATTAAATTGATTTCAAAGACTTGAGAGTAATTAACCCAGTAGTATAGTTTAGATTACTCACCGCACGACATATACTCTCATACACTTCACTGTTCTATATCCGTGCTTACCTGTTTATTTCATGTTACGGTTTATACTCATGCCTGCACATCTCGTTACATCCTGTTTACTTATTATTGTTGACATTATGATGCACTGACGTCTGGGTTTTGCATGGCCCAGATCCTCTGTCTCTTTCGTAGGCTGATCAGGAGTATTTTCGCCGTCAGGCCGAGCAGTGAGGATCTTGTTAGTTTAGCTTAGTTTTATTTTCGCACTTTCATTTTCTGATGTGAGACCGTATTTGAGACGTATTTTCCAGATGTTATTGCTTATTGGATTTATTGCTTCCGCACATTTATATTTCTTGACTCGTTTATTCTGGCATATGGATATGTACTAGATAGATTATTTCATTTATACTGTTCTTGATATCTTATAAACAGCCGTAAGGTGACTGTGGATAGATGTTTTCTAGCCACATGTAGCATGGTTGTCTCTGTCGCGTGCCGATTTTAGCGCACTCTGGGAAGCGGGGCGTGACAGTACAATAGGTGGTCTGGAAGAGGCTCCTCCTGCTATCTGAGTAGCAGGGTGCTTCACACCGGCGGATTGAGGTCTGAGGTCTGCCCTTCTTCTTAACTACTTCCTCGTACCGATGGGCAGCTTTCAGAGCTTGGACATGGGTTGGGAAATCCCCTGTAACTAGAGCAGCTTGGATTTCCTGGTCCAACCCCTGCTGAAATCGTCTGGCTCTGATCTCAGCATTCGGTATGAGATGGGCCACAAACCTGTTACGGTCTTGTGTTGGCTGTATAGTATGTGATATTAGATAATCGAATATTAAGACATATCTTACCTGCTCAACATGATGAACTCGGCATTATACACATCCACTGATTTGCTCCACATAGAGCCTTATTATAAGTGAATGAATTGCTGCTTTATGTCGAATCGGGCAGTCTCTAGAAAATACTACGCGTCGAACATGTCGCGAAAAATCTTCCATTCGATCGGTTGGTCAAGATGGCTTTCTTCTGCCTTCCACCAAACTCTGGCGTTATCTGTGAGTTGCAGCTTTGCAACTCTAACCCAGGCAATGTCTGGCACTTGTGCTGCTTGTTCCCGCCAAAATTTTGGCTCAAAACCCGCTCCGTATAAAATAATAACAATAAAAGAAAAAATAAATAAATAAATAAATAATAATAAAGAAGAAAATCTCCCTTTCAGAGCAAAGCTCTGTTCAAATTCCAAGACGGGAAATGAAGCAACGCTTCTGTTTCCCCCAATCAGAGTAAGGCTCTGTTTAAAATTCAAATTTTAATAAAGGAAGCAACGCTTCAGCTGACTTGCGCTCTGCGCTGCGCGACACGTGTCGGCACAGGTACGCTAGCGCAGTTGCGTTGCGCTCTGCGTTGCGCGACACGTGTCGGCCCAGTTGCGCTGCGCGACACGTGTCAAGCGCAGGTGCGCTTGCGCCAACTGTACCAGCACTAAAACAGAATTAAAATTCTGGAAAGATCTTTCCAATCTTGTTAAAAACAAGAAGATTGTCTTCTATAAAATAGAGACCCTAGGATCAAAGATCCAACGGTGGGGAAATATCCCCAAATCAACCAGAGAAAGATCTCTGTAACCAACCTAACAAACTAATTGGCCCTATATAAAGGCCCCTAGACTCCAAGTCTAAAACACATTGACATACAGAGAGATAGAGAGATACAGATAGCTCTTCTAAAAACTTTGAGAAGAATTCAGAGAGAAAGAGAAAAGGTATAACCTTTGTAAAAAAGAAGGATTTCTTCTTAAAAGATCAATGATCTAAGAATAAGATCAAGATCTTTAATAAAAAAAAATAATAATAAAGAAGTAATCTACTTCATGACTAGATCATTTTTATCTATATAAAGGCACTGCCTTTTGATGAACCACTGGTTCTTGAAATTTGAGGTTGAACCTCTCTGGAAAAAGAAAAAAACTTGTTTTCTTTGATCTAAATTTGATCAAGATATTAAACAGTGCCTTGCACTTTTGAAATCTGCACTGTTGAGCTCCTTGGATTAGCGCAAGCCACCAGAGAGCGCCACGTGTCAATCACAGAACAACTGCGCCTTGCGCTTCTAAAAACATAGCACTGCTCTCTTGATTTGGCGCAAATCACCAGAGCGCGCCACGTGTCAGTAGCGCACTAGCGCGGCGCACTGCGCTAACAGACTTGTGCTCACCAGCGCGTGACACATGTCTCCCCCACATGCGCTTGCGCCTTGCGCTCCTCAATTTGCGCAGAGCGCCTGACAGACCACGTGGCGCACTGTCAGAACAATAAATGTTCCGCATTATTAAAGAAAGGACAGAGCCTAATTAAAAGGCCTAACAGGCCTAATAAAAATGCAATGCATTAATAAAAAGGGGCAAAGCCCAAATAGAGGTCTAACATACCAATTTAGATGCTGCGCATCATTTAAAAAGGGCAGAGCCCAATTAAAAGGTCCAACAGACCAAAACAAATGCAGTGCAAAGGGCAGAGCCCAAACAAAGGCCTGACAGGCCAAACACAAATAAAATGTTGAACATTTTCAAATGGACTTAACCCAATTCTGGCTGTAAGTCCTCAAATTAAATTGAACTGAGCACAACTGCTCTCCCAAATCAATTTACACCTGGTTCAATGGTACATCTCTGAACTCCTCTGATATTTGTCGTTGTAATCCTTCAACGTCGTCAGAGAGGTGACGGGTCCCGACAACCACACATTGCTACGGACTATGGGGTCATTAAACTCATGGACTAATGCGTCCTTTAACTCATACTCGTCCCCAAAATGGGAATGTAGGACCACCATGTCCCTAAACTGGCAATACGGACTGTGGGGTCCTTAAACTCATGGACTAATGCGTCCTTAAACCAATATTCATCCCCAAAATGGGAATGTTAGGACCACCATGTCCCTAAACTGGCAATACGGACTGTGGGGTCCTTAAACTCATGGACTAATGCGTCCTTAAACCAATGTTCGTCCCCAAATAGGAATGATGAACCACCATGTCCCTAAACTGGAACAATAGAGCCCCCAAATGCTCTTTTATCGGGTCTAAACGATCCCGTTAAGTTGATCTTAGTCTCAAATCAGACTAAAGTATCCTTAACAAACGTTTAAGTTGATCTTAGCCTCAAATATGGCTAACATATCCTTAAACTAAAACCCCAAACCCAAATCTAAGAAAATACGGATTTGGACTAATCCACGTCCTACGGGCGACGACATAAATTGGTCTCCGTATACAATCCACGGGCAACCACAAACAAAACAAACACCCACGACACGAAGTGACCAGCTGGAGAAGGAGAAAGTTGTTACCGCGATGCGGTAGCGTAATTAACTGCAGGGGCTTCCGCCTGCAGGGAAGAGCATCCCCACAATCAAAAACCCCTCAAGCGAGGGGGAATCTGACGAAGTCTGCTACATCGGCCGCATCCGTCTAAACCTCCAATACACGGTGCCATAAATCAACTTGGCATCCTCGGAGAGGTGGACGGATAGCACCAATTAGCATCTGCCCTGAATCTCAGGCGAGACGTCCCTGTCTTGGCCGCCATTCGGAGGGGAACAGATTCTGGCACGCCCGGTTGGACCTCTTTCTCTTTCCACTCCACACTTCGTATGTCGTGTTCGCGAACGAATCGCGGTTTGCTGTGGTTGCCTGTGGATTCGAGGTACTTGGATTCAGATCCTTATGTGGCAATACTGGAGGTGATGATAAACTGTTCCTTCGCCAGTTTGTGGGCAGCTTGTCAGAGACAGCATTCGAATGGTATTCTGAACTTCCCAACGACTCTGTCAAAACATTTGCAGAGATGGAGCTGCTGTTTACGCAGAGATTCGCGAGCGCTAGCGAGCGTACCCCGATAACGGCACTGATTAACGCCAGATTGAAGTTGGGAGAGACGTGGGTCCAGTACGCTATCCGGTGGCGAAACTTATGGTCGAAATGCGAACAACGCATCGAAGAAGCACCTGCGGTAGGCATGTTCGTGGGCACTCTTGATCCGCAAGCGACCATCTCTCAATTCATGATGTTCTTCAAGCCGACCACTGATTGGATTGGTTTTCCGTTGTGTATGTTTGAGAAAATTGCATATAGAAATCACAACCAAAAATATTTTGACCGCAATCAATAACGGTGTCGGATGTAGCGCGTTAGTAAGTGCGGATCGTCCACACGGAAAGTGAGATCCGTTCAATTTCCGAATTAGATGAGTTGAAAATTTAAGAAAAAGGAAAGGAAACAATTCATGATTTGTAATTGAAGATCAAGAATTAGAAAAAAAACTAGATCTAGAAAAAACATTAAAAACAAGAATTGAGATGAGTGATAATTTCCAACCAACAATCAAGATTAGAAGTATGGCTCGTAGGAGTAGATCGGATCTATAGATGTGATGAGATCTAATGATTACTCATTCTTATCCATTAATGAATTGATACTAGATCGATGAGAATTTACCGAGGGTTAAGGATCTTGCGAGGAAATTAGGGATTCCGCAACTCAACCTTTGTCCATTCGATGAATCACATTCAAATTCTAGCTTCTAGTTAATCAAATGATCAATAGTTGTTCCCTAGTTTCGAGTGAACACGATCAAGAAAGCATCATCTCGAAACTAGGTCATTAATCATTTGATTTACTAGAATTTCCAAACATTATAGGATTTAAGAATTGTAAAAGTGTCTAAATCATCATCATCTATCGATCGTCAAAACTCCTATACGAGCGGAGATTACTCAAACATCATGATCACAAACACAATCACAAATTGAGATCTAATCATAATACTTGAGTTAAAAGATAAGCAAGATATATAGAAATTTCACCTTTATTTATCGACAAATTTCGTTACAACTCTCTTGAATTTACAAAAGGATGGAACTAGATCGTCGATTTCGGCTTCGCTCGGCTCCTTGAGTCGCGAATCGGCTTGGATCTCTTGCTCCGTTGAAATCCGGCGTCGCTTCTAAAGGTTGAAGGCTCTCTTGCTTAAATTGCACTCGGGATCTTGATCTTGATTTTGAATTGGAATTTGAGGCACAAGTTGTATCACTCAACTTGTGGGAAGAAGATGATGGATTCTTGAACAACCTCAACCCTAGATCTAGGCTCCTTTTTATAGAACTCCAAAACCTTAGATCTAGGATTTGAATTTTGAATTTCCCTCCAAAAGTTTGTTAAGAGAGCCTTCTAGAAATAGTTTGTTAAGCCGAGCCTTCTAGATGCGCCACTTGGAGCTTCTGGGGTCTTCTAGAAGCTTTGGCCGTTAGAGGGGACACGTGTACAAAATCTGGAGCCTTGATCTCATCATCAAGCCGCGGATCCGCGACGCCAAGGGGGTTTGGGCCGCAGATCCGCGGTCCTTTAAGGGCCCCACTGCTTGAGATTTCTGGTACTTCCTTGGGCTGAGTTTTGGGCCTTTTTTTGATATTTTAAATTCTCTTTGGCCTTCTGTATTACTACCAGATCTTACATCTTGGAGTTGGCGTATCTTTATCAGCTCTTTTCCCACTTTTGGGCTTTGCTTCTGGAATTTCCTGCATTAGACCCCAAGACAAGAGTTGCGCAATACAAGGATGATGCGATGCCATGAAACACAGTCAATTTCCCTTAAAGTGTCGGTTTAAAAGTCTAACACATGCAATCTGGTATTTCAGAGATGTTTTGCTAATATGTGCAATATAAATACCGAACACTTCTATATGAGTGCAAGTGATAGGGAAATTGCCGTGTTAAAAATGCAGAATTTTCAACTGATCAACCACCTTCCAGGCCTTGATTGACAAGCTGGCCCAAATGGACCAGATGGGCCATAGGCCTTCCTCTTCAAAGACAGAGACTTGGAATGAAATGGGCAAAGGGAAAGCGACCTTCGTTGCCAATACTCAACAACAGCCGAGCAACTCAAAGCCGGTTGTTTGCCAAAACAACGGGCGTCCACGCCCATCTCTCGAGGAGAGACTGGGACGTCCTTACTTGTTTCTCCAGGATAAAACGAGGAGACTGTTCGAGCTGGCAGTGCGCAACAGACTCATTGTTCACACCATAATATTGTATTATTATATTCCCCATTCTTATTCGTTTTAATAAATAAACAGGTACTTTTGATGCATGTCTGCTAGATATTACAAGTTACAGGTTCTTGGAGCGAAAACAGTGAAAAAGACAAAAGACGATACAAAAGAGGGACTTTTGACCAACAAATAGAAGGATCTTAGTCAAGCCTAGACGAAGAACATTTCACAATGTACAAGGCAACGCAAAGTCCAAGATGTCAAAGCGAACGGTTAAAAGACCACTATAAGTTTTCACTAAAAGATCTGGAGAAGACCCAGAAGCCAAACAGAGAAAAGAACCAAAGAAATAAAAAGCCCAAAGAGTACAGAAAGAGCCCAGAAAAAATTATCAGATGACCTCATCAATGGGCCGCGGAACCGCGGCCTAAAGCCTACCCATGCCGCGGTTCCGCGGCCATCTGGTGCCCGGGGTTCATGAAATTTTTACAGAAATATTGTAGCGGCGCTGAATAGTCAACCTAAGGGCAAATTTGTAATTAAAGACGTGCGAATAAAATGTAATCTAGTATTTCCTATCCTCTATAAATAGGAACTCTAAAGATTGTATTAGGTTATGCCTCCCTTCATTAATAAATTTTAGAATTTTTTTGGAGAGCATCGGTACCTCTTTTCATTTCATGAATTCAGATGTGACAACCCTGTGTTGATGTTTGGAGAGAGCCATCTGTAAGTAGTTTTATTTAATTGCTCTAGTTTAGATTTTAATTCCTTGCCTTAGATGTTAGCTTTGGGGAAGGCTTTTGAGAGATGAGATCTCTCATCCCTTTCTTACCCATCACATATAATCAATAGGACTCCATGCATACACGAACACACCGCGCCCTACGGCACCCTATCCCTCGAGGTAGCGGTGACACCGTAGTATAAAGGCCCGGTTGCGCGTGTTTTCCATGGAGGTTAGAGTAAGGATCTCTAAAGGAAGGACAAGAACCTAGAGGAAGGAACACCTTCCCAAATGGATTTAATCCCCTTTATTAATAATTACCATAACTACTCTTAGATCCTAATTTAGGTATAGAAAGCGTTGAGATTTATTTACATTTCCAAACCATTCCTAAACCTAACACTAGAAAGATTTAGATCTAGATAATCTTAGTATAGATAGATTTAGTTTTTAGATTTAATAAATCAATCCGACTCCCATCGGAATTAACTCGTTTGAGCGATTAGGAAATTCACAACATCCTTGTGGACCGACCCGTACTCACCGGCTAGCTACCAAGCGACGCCGTTCTTGATTGCGGTAATAGATAGTTTTTGACTAATCACTCATCAATCTGCCGGATCCAAAACGACCGTTGCAACCCGGCGGGGCTAATAGTCCCAATTACTGCCTTTACCACCAAGCGGTAAGCCATCCAATCGAAGATTGCTTCGTTTTCAAAGGCTGGATTGAGGACCAATACCAACAAGGCAAGTTCGCATTATCCGAAAGGTGAACCCGCCAGGACCACATGCTCCGAAAAATATGGACATGCCGGGGGCATCATGCTCATTCATAGAGAAAGCCCCATGGACCACTATGTCCTAAAACTAGCATCGGACCGCAATGTCCTAAAACTTGCAAATGACCGAAACGTCTTTAAACTACTACCGCAGCATCCTCAGGCTGACGTGATAAAAATAAATAAATAAAAATGGTATGTCCATGAGCAAAATGGACACGGATGAAAACCCGAAAGAGCTCCGTGAGTAAAAACAGCAGGGCTACCGGCGAGTCTTGTGAAAACCCGAAAGGGCGCAATCTCATTAGAATAAAAAAAAGGGGAGAATAAACAAAAAAAATAAAAAAAACGGTATGTCCGTAAGCAAAATGGGCACGGATGAAAATCCGAAAGGGCTCCATGAGTAAAAACAGCAGGGCTACCGGCGAGTGTTTATGAAAACCCGAAAGGGCGCAGCCTCGTTAAAAAACACTTACAGGGTCCTCTCGACCTTGTGAGGAGAAACCACCTGCGTGAGATCCTTACGACTCACAAGGGAACAATACACTTAGGGATCCTCACGATTCCTAAGGAGAAATTACACTTGCGGGATCCTCACGACTCGTAAGGAGAACTCTCTTATGTGACCCTCACGGCTCATAAGTTTTGAAAGTCTTAAGTTACAGAGACCTGAACCTGTTCTTAAGCAACCCCCACAACCTTCGACATTTCCCTACAAGCGGCTCATACTGACCCTTGTATACAATCCACGGGCGCGAATAAACATTTTCCCAGCAAAGTCTCACCCGTGACTAGGGATATGTCCATATGAAACAACCCTTGTAAGTCCTCTCGACTTATAAGGAGAAAACCCTCTTGTAGGATCCTTACGACTTATAAGAGAACGTGCACTTAGGAATCCTCACGATTCCTAAGGATAAAACACACCTACGAGATCCTCACGACTTGTAGGGAGAAATACCTTTATGAGACCTTTACGGCTCATGAAGTCAAAAGCCTTAGTTGACAGAATCCTAACCCTGTTTACTAAGCCACCTTTGTTCGATATCGACAGAGGCAAATGATGATTCGCTCCTGCCAATATCCCAGTTGTAGCGATGCTAATGCCTAAAACGGTATCAAATTCCAAGTCCTTTCATGGCAAATGATGATTCGCTCCTGGCAATATTCCAGTCACAGCGATGCTGATGCTAAGATTGGTGTCAGATCCCAAATCCCCTACTCGCGAGAAAAAATCAGCGAGCCTAAAAAAATGCATATGAAATAGCCGAAATGATTGGGCAACTCGCAATAAAAAGCAGCGAGTAAAAATAAAATAAATAGCCGAAATGATTGGGCAACTCGCAATAAAAAGCAGCGAGTAAAAAGAAAAATAGCCGAAATGATTGGGCACCGCGAAAAATAGCCGAAATGATTGGGCAATCGCGATTTTCGCGATATAAAAAGCTGAAATGATAGAGCATCGCAGAAAGAATAAAAAAAATGAAAGAATGAAACTTTTTGCCCTACAGGTGAGATCACATCGATCCCTGTATACAATCCAGGGGTACAAACAAAGAGGGAACCATACCTTCCCGACAGGCTCCATCAGAAAGCGAAGCCAAATCTCGACGGTTTATAGACAACCTCGACATTTGTCGCGATATTGCAGATACAATGTCAGCAAATGAAGCAAAGGAAGATTCCTAGCTTCAGGGGCTCGACGTCAACATCGACAACTTAGAGATCACCAACGGCGTTTCTCCTCACTCTAACCAGATGCAGACGTGACGTCAACAACCGACCTCAGAGTCGCAACGAAATGGAACCATGGAAAAGTTCCTAGTTCCAAATCTCAATGGCCACATCTACAGCCTGGAGACCAACAACGGTGGGCCTCCTCATTCCAGCAGGACACAGATGTTACACCATCAAACGGAGCCACGGCATAGTCCCTAGTTCCAAATCTCGACGGTTCACAGACAACCTAGAGACCATCTCAGCATTCGTCTCGTTACACCAGGCGTAATGTCAACTATGGCGTTCCTTCGCAGTCCAGCAGGATGTAGATGCAACGCCAACAAAAGACCTCACGGTCAAAACAAAGCAAAGTGATGACAAATTCTCAAATCCATCTCAGCATTCGTCTCGCTACAGCAGACGCAATGCCAACAACGGCGTTCCTTCGCAGTCCAGCAGGATGTAGATGCAATGTCAACAAAAGACCCCATGGTCAGTAAAGCGGAGCGACGGCAAAATCCCAGCTCCACCTCAGCATTCGTCTCGATACAGCAGACGAGATGTCAACAACGGCGTCCTTCCTCCAACAGGATTTGGACACACCAAAGTAATCGAAGCAAAGGACAAATTCCTAGCTTCAGGGTCTCGACGGCAACTCATATAAAGCCTGAAAGACAATCGGAGATCATCTCGCACCAGTGCGGAGTGGTCACCACCTCGACGTTCGTCTCGACACAACAAACGCAACATCACCAAAAGGAGCCACGGCAAAATCCCTAGTTCCAAACCTCGATGGTTCACTAGCAACCTAGAGACAACCGAGACATTCGTCTCGATAAAGCAGACGCAATGCCAGCAAACGAAGCAAAGGCCAAATTCCTAGCTTCAGGGTCTTGACGGTAACTCATATAAAACCGGAAAGACCATCGGAGATCATCTCACACCAGCATAGAGTGGTCACCACCTCGACGTTCGTCTCGATACAGCAGATGAGATGTCAACAACGGCGTCCTTCCTCCAACAGGATTTGGACACACCAAAGCAATCGAAGCAAAGGCCAAATTCCTAGCTTCAGGGTCTCGACGGCAACTCATATAAAGCCTGAAAGACAATCGGAGATCATCTCGCACCAGTGCGGAGTGGTCACCACCTCGACGTTCGTCTCAACACAGCAGACGCAACATCACCAAAAGGAGCCACGGCAAAATCCCTAGTTCCAAATCTCGACGGTTCACCAGCAACCTAGAGACAACCGCGACATTCGTCTCGATACAGCAGACGCAATGCCAGCAAACAAAGCAAAGGCTAAATTCCTAGCTTCAGGGTCTTGACGGTAACTCATATAAAACCGGAAAGACCATCGGAGATCATCTCACACCAGCATAGAGTGGTCACCACCTCAACGTTCGTCTCGATACAGCAGACGAGATGTCACTACAGCATCCTTTCTCCAACAGGATTCGGACGCGCCAAAGCAAATGAAGCGAAGGCCAAATTCGTAGCTTCAGGGTCTTGATGGTAACTCATATAAAACCCGAAAGATCATCGGAGATCATCTCGCACCAGTGCGGAGTGGTACCTCGACGTTCGTCTCGGCACAGCAGACGCAAAATCACCAAAAGGAGCCACGGCAAAATCGCTAGTTTCAAACCTCGACAGTTCACCAGCAACCTAGAGACAACCGTGACATTCGTCTCGATACAGCAGACGCAATGCCAGCAAACGAAGCAAAGGCCAAATTCCTAGCTTCAGGGTCTTAACGGCAAGTCATATAAAGCCTGAAAGACTATTGGAGATCATCCCACACCAGCGCGGAGTGGTTATGACTCATCGGGGCTCTCCAAAATGAGCCTAATCTCAAGTAAAAAGCGGCATGGCAAAATTCCGAACGCTTGCTCTTCCGACGGTCAAACTGCCTAGGAGGATTGCTTGAAGACGTATTGTCCAGCCCCCGAAGGGATCAGATACACGACAGTCGTAAGGCTACTCGAACAGCAAGATTGCCTATCGAGGAATACATCAGCCAACGCGACGGTACGATGGACAAAACCCTAGTACCACAGACCCTAACGGACCTCTGTCGTAAAGAGCAGAGGTTAACTGTGGCGTTAGGATATTCTTGCGAGAAATGCTCGATTCGTCTCGACTCGTGAGGAAATTAG
Source organism: Agapanthus africanus (assembly GCA_030015575.1). Lineage (NCBI taxonomy): Eukaryota > Viridiplantae > Streptophyta > Magnoliopsida > Asparagales > Amaryllidaceae > Agapanthus > Agapanthus africanus. The sequence continues at coordinate 87,057,382 of JASDDO010000028.1, read as the reverse complement.
TGTCTTTGTGAGAAATGCTCGATTCGTAAGGCAAAGCCTTAGGCAGCGGGGATTAAAAAAACCTATTTTCTAAGCACTGGGACCCTGCAAGTCGGTCCAAAACGGTCTCTTGTATACCATCCACGGGTCACACTCTCCAAAGTCGAATCTCGACAAGGAGGGAAACAACTTCTTACGGGTCCTCTCGACTCGTAAGAGGGAAAATTCTCTTATAAGATCCTTACGACTTATAAGAAAAAACATACTTAGGAGTCCTCACGACCCCTAAGGAGAAAATACACCTACGTGATCCTCTCGATCCGTAGGGAGAAAAGTCTTTGTGAGACCCTCACGGCTCATAAAGTTGAAAAGTCTTAGGCTACAAGGACCCTAAACTTTTCTCCTAAGCCCTCAATTCGGTGACCATGCATAATTTTGCACTACTTCACCCACGTACATACTTACGTGGGTAAAGTAGTGGGGGGCATTTGTTCCCGCCAAAATTTTGGCTCAAAACCCGCTCCGTATAAAATAATAACAATAAATAAATAAATAAATAATAATAATAAAGGAGAAAATCTCCCTTTCAGAGCAAAGCTCTGTTCAAATTCCAAGGCGGGAAATGAAGCAACGCTTCTGTTTCCCCCAATCAGAGCAAGACTCTGTTTAAAATTCAAATTTTAATAAAGGAAGCAACGCTTCAGCTGACTTGCGCTCTGCGCTGCGCGACACGTGTCGGCGCAGTTGCGCTAGCGCAGTGGCGCTGCGCTCTGCGCTGCGCGACACGTGTCGGCGCAGTTGCGCTGCGCGACACGTGTCAAGCGCAGGTGCGCTTGCGCCAACTGTGCCAGCACTAAAACAGAATTAAAATTCTGGAAAGATCTTTTCAATCTTGTTAAAAATAAGAAGATTGTCTTCTGTAAAATAGAGACCCTAGGATCAAAGATTCAACGGTGGGGAAATATCCCAAAATCAACCAGAGAAAGATCTCTGTAACCAACCTAACAAACTAATTGGCCCTATATAAAGTGTAGGGTTTCTAGGCACCCTAATGAGGTCTCACAAGGCATTAACCATGCCAATTTCAAATTTAAACGGTGCCGAGAAACCCTAGAACGGATCGTTGGCTAGATTTCTAGGCGAAACAATAAACTAGTTAACACTTAACTATAAGAATACGGAAATACAACCTTTGTAGATCCGGTCCTCCACCTCCACGGCTCCGTGATGAGGTCCTCTCCGCTGTCCAAATCAAATCCTGGGCTCTAGCGTCGGATTTATCGGAGAAAGAGCGGGCTAGGTCATCGACGACGTGCCGAAGATGATCTACGTCGAGGCATCGCTAAATCAAGCTCCAACTTCACCAAGTCAAGAAAACTTGTGAAGGAAACACACTCTACTACTTGGCAAGAGGTAGAGGATGAAGAAATAGGAAGTGGGTAGACTTTAGAATTGGATTTCTCACTTGTTTTCATCAATCACCATTGATGAAGTAAGGTTTCTTCATGTGTCAAGATGAAGAAGAAGATAGAAATGTGTTATGATAAGTATATATTAAATAGAAAATAAATCATATACTTATCATAAACTAACCATGGTCTAGTGTAGAGAATGAATTATGGTTAAGTGGGATGGTTAGGGTTAAGCATGAGACAAAATGGTTACTAAAGTCAATGCTTCATGAAGGTTCAAAGAATAAAACAAAACTAGCAACCATTCTTCTCATTATCATTTCCATAATAAATAAATAAATAAATAGATATGAAAATCTAAACCCTAATCATTTAAATAACCATGGTTCAATCTTTACACAAACTCAAGTAAACTTGTATCATCAAACATGATACACCCAAGTGCACAAAATCATATCGCATATACAATGCGCACATCCGAGTGAGAAAATCCATCTTAAGTGAACCAATACTAGTTAATGCAAAGTAATATATCAAATATATAATTATGCATTAAATCATTAAATCAACACTTGATTTAACGATCCGGTCATATTGCATATAACCGGCTAGTATCCTATGTATCGGCTTATCGAATCAATCTTCGATTCGATAACTAGGTTATATCGCATACAACCACTCGACACATTCATCGCGAGAATGAAATACGGTATCACATACACGCATTATTCTCGGTCCCGCACATATCTCATATGCGCTCCTATTTCGTTTCGCTTGAGCCAGGAAACCTCTGTGTAGGACTCTAAAGACTCGTCAATACGCCGGCAGCAGGTGATGATCATATCAAACACCCACAAGCCGCAAGCGGTCTGCTAAACGTAACAGCCACCCGGGTATTGAGCGATCAGAAGATCGACGAGCAAGCCCGCTCACACTCCTGTGAATCCAACCAGTAACACTTACCGTACAGTCCGGTCTGATCGTCTGATATGTCGCATATCTCGCCTAGGGGTGGTAAACGTCAGACCCCAATAGCTCGATAAGTCGTGTCGATATGAGGTCTATAACATTTCGAGAAACTACTGGTAACACTTACCAGTAAATCTCAGCAACCCTGGCCAGGGATTTCCGGTTATAACCAATCGAACACAGCGCAACATCAACCCCCTATACCGGGAGAGACGAATCGCCTCCTATCGCTCATTGCTTCCATGTGACTCGGGACTGTACCCAAAAACCACCGTTTTGCACGCCCTCTTGGACGTGGTAAGATGGAAATCAAAGCACAGTGGGAACCACACAAGACTCTATGACGATCTCGGGTCAACAGACTACTCTGTACCAGTGTCACCAGAGAACTGCCATCTGACGTAAGGTATAATACCATCTGGGAGTTCTCGGCGAGTCCGTCCAGTGTACCCAGTCTCTACTGAGCACCCGTACATCATCTCTGATGTCAAACACCAATGGATATGGGATCATCCATCGCCCATCTGTATGGGTCGAGAAGGTATACGCTAGTCTACTCTGGTATATCGATGCCCCGTCTCGATACACCCACGACTAGGGACTTTGAAGGATGTACTTACGGACTACCATATGCCCACTAGTATGATCCGCATCATAGTCCAGGTAGTCAAGTACACATCCTAAGGGCTTTACCAACATGTAACAGAGAGACAATCAGTGTACACGTTAAGGTAAAGAGCAACCAGATAGCATACTATCATGTCGAGCAAGAAAGTCCTCCCTATATATGTCCCAGCATCCACTGCAATATACATCCTATGTATAGCAATGGCCTCTAGGGCATACATATAACTAACATAAAGGCCCCTAGACTCCAAGTCTAAAACACATTGACATACAGAGAGATAGAGAGATACAGATAGCTCTTCTAAAAACTTTGAGAAGAATTCAGAAAGAAAGAGAAAAGGTAAAACCTTTGTAAAAAAGAAGGATTTCTTCTAAAAAGATCAATGATCTAAGAACAAGATCAAGATCTTTAATAAAAAAATAATAATAAAGAAGTAATCTACTTCATGACTAGATCTTTTTGATCTATATAAAGGTATTGCCTTTTGATGAACCACTGGTTCTTGAAATTTGAGGTAGAACCTCTCTGGAAAAAGAAAAAAACTTGTTTTCTTTGATCTAAATTTGATCAAGATATTAAACAGTGCCTTGCACTTTTGAAATCTGCACTGTTGCGCTCCTTGGATTGGCGCAAGCCACCAGAGAGCGCCACGTGTCAATCACAGAACAACTGCGCCTTGCGCTTCTAAAAACATAGCACTGCTCTCTTGGTTTGGCGCAAATCACCAGAGCGCGCCACGTGTCAGCAGCACACTAGCGCAGCGCACTGCGCTAACAGAATTGCGCTCACCAACGCGTGACACGTGTCTCCCCCACTGCGCTAACAGACTTGCGCTCCTCAATTGGCGCAGAGCGCCTGACAGGCCACATGGCGCACTGTCAGAACAATAAATGCTCTGCATTATTAAAGAAGGGACAGAGCCCAATTAAAAGGCCTAACAGGCCTAATAAAAATGCAATGCATTATTAAAAAGGGGCAGAGCCCAAATAGAGGTCTAACAGACCAATTTAGATGCTGCGCATCATTAAAAAAGGGCAGAGCCCAATTAAAAGGTCCAACAGACCAAAACAAATGCAGTGCAAAGGGCAGAGCCCAAATAAAGGCCTGACAGGCCAAACACAAATAAAATGTTGAACATTTTCAAATGGACTTAACCCAATTCTGGCCGTAAGTCCTCAAATTAAATTGAACTGAGCACAACTGCTCTCCCAAATCAATTTACACCTGGTTCAATGGTACATCTCTGAACTCCTCTGATATTTGTCATTGTAATCCTTCAACGTCGTCAGAGAGGTGACGGGTCCCGACAACCACACATTGCTACGGACTGTGGGGTCCTTAAACTCATGGACTAATGCGTTCTTACACTCATACTCGTCCCCAAAATGGGAATGTAGGACCACTATGTCCCTGAAATGGCAATACGGACTGTAGGGTCCTTAAACTCATGGACTAATGCGTCCTTAAACCAAGATTCGTCCCCAAAATGGGAATGTTAAGACCACCATGTCCTTAAACTGGCAATACGGACTGTGTGGTCCTTAAACTCATGGACTAATGCGTCCTTAAACCAATGTTCGTCCCCAAATGGGAATGATGGACCACCATGTCCCTAAACTGGAACAATAGAACCCCCAAATGCTCTTTTATCGGGTCTAAACGATCCCGTTAAGTTGATCTTAGTCTCAAATCAGACTAAAGTATTCTTAACAAACGTTTAAGTTGATCTTAGCCTCAAATATGGCTAACGTATCCTTAAACTAAAACCCCAAACCCAAATCTAAGAAAATATGGATTTGGACTAATCCACGTCCTACGGGCGACGACATAAATTGGTCTCCGTATACAATCCACGGGCAACCACAAACAAAACAAACACCCACGACTCGAAGTGACCAGCTGGAGAAGGAGAAAGTTGTTACCGCGATGCGGTAGCGTAATTAACTGCAGGGGCTTACGTCTGCAGGGAAGAGCGTCCCCACAATCAAAAACCCCTCAAGCGAGGGGGAATCTGACGAAGTCTGCTACATCGGCCGCATCCGTCTAAACCTCCGATACACGGTGCCATAAATCAACTTGGCATCCTCGGAGAGGTGGACGGATAGCACCAATTAGCATCTGCCCCGAATCTCAGGCGATACGTCTCTGTCTTGGCCGCCATTCGGAGGGGAACACTGCTGCCAGATTATTTTCGATCGACTGAGCCTATTATTCAGCTTCCAAGGGGCTCTCTTTCCCAGAAAATTGCTTCGGATGAAGTACCCGGAATTGCTTCGCTCCAGGTGCTTCCGCTTCTGGACGGTTCATTAGTATGGCAGTCTGCTGCTGTTGTCTATCCAGGACGCTCTTAATTGCCTTGAGCAGTACCGTCTGCTCGTTGATTGGAGCTACAATGGTAGACGTAAGTGGAAGAGGTAGTGGTAGTGTGTTGTGGACGTTTGTACTCGTGTTTTTGGGAGAATCCATAATCTTGAAAGAAAAATAGAGTTAGGATAGATTCAAACATTATGAAATATAAAGAATGTTTAGTTGCCGAGTCTTGCAATTCTTGTGTTATATTTCTTAGGTTTCCATGCAAAACTGACCTGCATGGTAAGGTTTCATGCAGCACTGACCTGCATGGTAGGGTTCCATGCAGCACTGACTTGCATGGGCCGCCAACAAAGCCTGATACGTCCCGCTTCTCAGAATACGGTAAGGAGACATGACGGGTCACGCGATATATTTACTTAGAAGTAAACACGCTAAATATAAATAAGAAATATAGTAAAGTACACAAGTAATACATGAGATATAAAAGAACAACAACTTTTATTTATCAAACATCCTTTACAATACAACTGGAAATGTAAATACAAGACTGAAAAGCAATGCCTAAATAATGTCATGAACTGAAAGTAAAGTATATACAAGTGACTAGAGTTCCGGGTCTTCTGAGAACTGCTCCAAGTCGCCTGTACTGGGCTCGATCTCCAGAGAATCAGATCCCCCTGACAACATTCCAAAGAAAGAAGAGAAAAGAAATGTCGTCAGCGAACAATCACTCGGTAAGTCCCAAAAAGATGTAGAATGAGAATAGACAGGTAAGAGATTATAACTAGTATAAAGTTGATAGTTATGTTAACGCAGTTGTATGTAGCTTGGTACACAATTATGCCAGTGTATACGAGAGGAGTCCAGCTTACCCCGTGGACTATAGTATACAGATCATAAGGCCCCGTCAAAACCCACGGGACAACGGCAACGGATGTTCAGGTTAGGTGTATTAAAGTGACCGTCTCGTGATACTTTTAACACATTCCGTACCAGTGTACCCCTTTAAAACCTCGTAATGTATTTTGTATTGATGTGTATTGTTTTGTTTAATAGATGTAAGACTTGCCAAAACCATGATATTAGTAATTCATGTAAACGGATAAGGATGTAAACGGGTAGTCATGTAATCAGAGTATATCCATGGTTCGGTTCGGTCGAGTCATGTTGATATTGATTGTATCTGGTATAAATGGATTCATGTTATATTGGAATTATATTTGAATTGTATTCAAGAATGGATTATATTCGGATTGTATTCCGATTAGACAGAGACTCAAATTGGGTCAGACACTTTAAACAGAATTGAAGTCCTGAATTAGTTTTGAAGTTATCGGTAACTGCTGTACATGGACGGCAGGATCTGTGTCTTTTTTTCCAAGACAATTACCGTATTGATAACCCCGTTTTAGTTGTCTACCTTAAATAGGCAAGCACCCACTTTCTCCGGCTCCCTGAGGCTCAAGAGAATTGGTCCCGCTTAAATCTATATTTACTAGGGTCTTTATTGTAAATTGATATAACTTGAGCAGGTTTTATGAAAAATAGTTTTGATATATTTTCAAAATAGACCTCAAGTATTTATTTATCGTCTTTAGGGTTTTCATTGATGTTATTTTATAAGATACGATATTCTAGTGGATATAAACTTAAATTGAATAGTATATTGTATTTTAGTGTAAATTGGAATTTGTATGGATTTGTGAAGGTAATCATGAAATTTGGAATTCTCTTGTTTAGAAAACAAGGAATTTATTATATATATTTAAAATAGATATTTTGACAATATTATATATAATTATTAGAAAATAAATTTATTTATAAAATAGAAAATCATATGATTCTTAAAAATTGTATTAAAAATTCCATCGAGATCGGATGTTCCGTGAGAAGGTCTGCATCTCGCTCTACTAGTCCCGAGGACGTTCGATAACCCGCACCATCCCGATCGGGTTCCCCAAAATGGGTTGTAGAGGCTTATTTGTAAGGAATTAATTAAAACAATTTAAAGAATACGGGTTTTGATAGTTTAAGGTATTTTAATGTAAAGTTTGCATTTGTCCCAAAACTTATTGTTTCCAAACCATCGTGCTATGTCATGATGAGTGTTGTGATGAGGTAGGTCATTACCTCGTGAATTATCTAAAGGTAATACAAAGGAACATGATAAAATATGTCGAATGTAAAGTTTGTGGTATTTAACCGTAATAATGTGATAAAAGTTGCATAACATGTTATTTTGAGATGAAAATTGTTCTAAAGTATTTGTTATGATTGCTAAACAATATATGAAAAAATGGTAGGTTTGTTATTAAGAAAATTTGGGTTTTTAACAAATTGAAAATCGGAAGTCGGAATAACTCCGCTTCCGACGAGTTTTGAAAAGAAATCTTTCTGAGTGGTGAAAAAGAGAGAAGAGAAAGGACTTACTGGATGCAAAGAAAGATGAGAGGTCTATGAACAAGTTGAGAGTCTCGTGGAGTTATGGTGTCGCCGGATTCTTTTCGAAATGTCGCTGGAACTTGACCTTGGGCTAACTCCACTTGTACAATTTTTGGAATTGGAAAATTTAGAAAGTTTTGATACTAGATTTCAGAATAGAGAGGGCTAGAGTCTAGGATGGTATTTATAGGAGAAATTAGGATTTAGGGTATTGAAGAATGGAATTAAAATGCATTAACATTTTTGATTAATGTCTCATTTTAATTCTCTGAAAATGTGCAAGGAAAACAAACAGACTAGGATTAGTGGGGTAGGCTAAAAGGTACTATGGTTAAATGATGGAGGCATTTGGTGCGGTTAGGACCGGGGCGCCGGTCCCAAAAGAAATCTCGCTGGCCAATGTAGGGTGGGTTGGGTCTGGATTTCAGCCACGTGTCTATGTTGTTTCAACTAGTCTTCATCACATGTTTGATTTCAGTGTGATTTTTCATTTTACGTACAGTGCACGTACAAATTTTTGAGCTTCTAAAAGTTTAAAAGAAAAATCAGCAAAAAAAATAATATGTGGCTAGGGGGATTCGAACACAGGGGCTATGTCACAGCAGTGCAAGGCCTTACCAATGAGCTACGAGTGGCTTCTTGCTGTTCAAAAGCAAAATTAAATACTTATAGCATACACAAGATTGCAAATACTCCCTTTGTACATTAACTTTTAAACAAATTTTCTGTACACTGAAACAGAGTCGTTACAGATTATGTCTTAAGATTCGACCTCTGTCGGAATCTCTTAGCATATAGTTCAGAAGTGGCCATAAGATGGAGAGAGAAACGGCTAAGCATAGCATATTCCGCCGCATATTGGTCTACAGTCATCTCCCACATAGACCCCTGTTGGAACTGAACGAACTTCCTCTCCATATCCATATATGCTACTGCTGGAAAATACTGAGTATCGAAACACACCTTAAAGGTTTCCCAAGTGATAAGCTCTGTCGGTTTACTTTCCTCGGCTTCCCACCATATTCAGTCGTTTTCCGTGAGTTGCAGTTTGGCAATGCTGACCCACGCATCCTTTGGGACCTGAGCAGCCCCAAGGTCGTTGACAGTTCCCCGAAGCCATTTCTCAACTTCTAATGGAGTCTCTTTCCCAGCAAAAGTTTTCGGATGCAGTGATTGGAACTGTTCAACTCCCGCGGATCCTTAGGGAGTTGGGGTTAATGCCTTCTTCAATAGCTCAGCCTATTACTATCTACTTTCTCGCAGCTCTTGATGAAGGGCGGCGGTATGTTCCTATTGTTGGTCTAACGGCCCTTGCATCATTTGCATCATGGTTGCTTACTGAGCAGCGGCCTCATAGATCCTATTTCTTTTCATGTTGCGGTTATGGTTATGACCAGCCATTGTTAACTGAATAAGAAGGTGGAGTTAAATTACAACCAAAATCAAGGATGAGATAAGATAGTAACTTGCACGAAAAAATAACAATTAATGCAATAAGTAAACTAAGAAAAGGAAAAGAGAGAATTTTGCTCGAAACTAAGATTTTAATAATAAAAGTTAAAAGGAGATGCAACTAAAGATAAATATGGACTTACTGTTATACATAACTTTATTTGGCCAACTAATACAAACTAAAACTAATACTGATCATCTCGATTACTGTCCATCAAACATATGGGCGGAACCGCTCAGCTCTAGCACGACGTTTGATGACCTTCCTTGCAAAGCTATAGTAGAATGGTGGGCCTGATATGTCACGGCGATATAGGAGTGGAAGGGTGCGGCACACGCATTGATAAGCATTCCACCGTATATAGAGTGTCTTCCCAATAAATTACATGTGAGGACCGTATTCTTCTGGTTCCTCCGTCTCAACGAGAGCCTCCTCTTCAGCTGGGGCCTCTTTTTCAACCGGGGTCCCTCTTCCGCCGTTTCTTCCTCGATGGGTTCCTCTTCCTCCGACTCTTCCTCGATAGGTTTCTCTAAGTCACTGTCGGAGATAACCGTCGGTGGTCCCATGACCTCATCGTCTAAATAACCAAGTGTAGCCTCGAAAGTAATATCTGATATGTTGTCCTCATCGGGAAGGTGTACAGCTCCTAGATTGGCCATAACCTGAAAGGAAAAGGCCACAGTCAGAATACGGAATGCAAAGGAAAATAAAACGAATAATGGAAGACGATATAAGTGGATAAGATTCACAAACATAATAATATCAGTTAATGGTTTCATTTTAGTACATTGAGGACCTGCATGGACCACCACTAAAACATGTCATGCACCGCTTCCCAAAAGTACGGAAACAGTGACGTGCCAAGGTCCGCAACCTAACTGTGTCGAGGGTGGTCTTTCTTGATACAGATACATTAAGCATATAAATAACATATAGGCAATGTATCAAAACTGATAATAAAAACAGAACTATTTATTTCCATTAACTAAAATTATTACATACCAAAACATCGATGAAGAGAAAGCAAGCCCTAAACAGGTGGGCAACAGAAGAGCTATCATAATACTCTTGCGTCAACTCCACGTAGTCTATATTAGTGGGATCCATGTCATCGTCTTCTTCTTCATCAACCCCGTTCTCATCTAACGGGCGTCCAGCGATAGAGAAAGAAAAAGGAAGTCCGTTAGCGAGTTACATTTGGGTAGGATTTTCTCAACAGAAAGTAAATAAGTGTGTGTAATGAATGATGTCATATGTGTGTAGAAGCATGATATGTGTTGTAGAGGTATGATGTATGTGTTTTAGGCATCAGGTAAATTATCGTATACTGTGTAAGGTAACTTCAGCTAATATGTTCGTTTAGTTCATTAGACAAGGGTACCGGGTTCTCGAGATTATTCCGTTGCACTACGAAACAACAGTTGAGAAAGTGAAATGTACTGTTCCACTTTTCCTGATCTGATCGAGTAATAAGGGAATCCGAGTCCGTATACTATCTTGCCTAATCAAACTACCCAGCCCCGTTTTATTCAGTGTAAAGATTTTACAAATTAGAGACAGTGCGTATATCATTTAGGCATGAAATATCATTCGTCCATGTTGGGACTGTTCATATCATTCGTAGTAGACGTCCATATTGGGACTGTTCACCCTGCCTGCAGGGATCTTCATTTATAATAGTATTTCATACCTAAGTTCGTGCATTCTAACCCTAACTGTATCGTAGGTCATGTCGTGTGATATATCAAAAGTTGGATTCAAGTTGATATCTCGATCGATATGAAATTCCACGGCCGTTGGTTATATCTCGTTCCATTATAGTTTGTAAGGTAAATACAGTATTTTATAGAAACTTTAGTTCATAACGGACTAAGGTATTTTATTATTATTGTTTATATAAAGACCATGGTATTTTAGGGAAAATATTGTTTTATGAAGTGCAGTGGTATTTTAGGGTAATTATCTTTTAATAAAGATTGTGAGATTTTAATAAAAAATCTCTCTTTATAAAAGAGTGTGGTAATTGTATGGTATATTAACGAAAATTATCTTTTATTATAAAGGTTATGGTATTTTAATATAAAAAATCTCTTTTATAAAAAGATAAGGGTATTTTAGTGAAATTCTAATTTAAAAACTTCACTTTCGAAGTTAGAGATATATTTTTAAGGTTTAACTTCTTAAAAGTATTTAATAATCATCTAGTTTTAGGAATATTATTGATTTTTAAAAGAAAACCCTAACTTTTAAAAGTTCGTGGTATTTTAATAAAAATAATTAGTCTACCAAGTTCATGGTATTTTAATAAAAATTATGATTCAGAAAGGTTCGTGGTATTTTAATAAAAATATCACTTAGAAAATTTTAAGGTATTTCAAGGAAAATAATATTTTTCCAAAGTTCGTGGTATTTTAATGAAAATATAAATTGTTAGGAGTTGATCGTATTTTTGCGAAATAGCGATTTTAGTGAAAATATGGTTTTCAATTTACCATAAATTTTATTTTAAAATAACCAATATATAAAAATTTGCTATGATTTTTCCTTGTTTTTAACAATTAAGAAAATTATCGATAATTTTTATCTCGAGCCGACGAATAATTATATTTATTCACGTAAAAGTAGACCAGTGTCCTAATTGTGGCTTGACTAGTTCCATATTTCCAAGCATAAAATGGGGGTTGTCCATTACCCCGTGATTTTATCGTAAAGGATAACTGCTAAAAATTCATTATTAAATTATGATAATTATATGGTTAAAAATCGGCATAAGACGTTAAATTATATTTAACCGGTTACATGTCGTTAAAATGCTCTGGGAAAATTTTCATAGCATCAAAGTAGCCTAATGAAGATAACGGAGGGTCAAGTGTTGAGAGATGCCACCTGAAATGAGCTAGGAAAATGAAAGTCGGCGAGCGTCGGGTCGTACGAGAATAGATTTATATTGAAGCAAAGAATTTTTTAGCCTCTTGGACTTGGTCCAGAGTGTAAAAGACTCAAAAAGGAAGTTATGGAAAAAATTTGGAAAGTTTTTGTCAAAGGGATTTTTTTTCTGTGAATTTTACAAGATCGGGGATCTTTATAGGGAATTATGGGATAAAAAACCATATTATTTTCCCCAGCCGCTACATGAGCCGGTCCCACGAGCGGACCATATCCGGATCGTCGGTCAACTAGATCTAACGACCCACGTACCATCGCGCGTGAGCCGGCATGGCCCCGGCTTAGCGCTAGCGCTGCTGATCTGGGCCGTTGGATCTTTTGATTCAACGACCCAGATCAAATGTGCCGTCTTTTTTCTTTGATCTGTAAAAACTGTCGGCAAGATCTGAACCGTCAGTTTCGAGATTCGACGGTCCAGAATCGTTCCCGTTGAAATTTTTAAAAAAATTAATGTTTTAAAATTAGTTTTTGGTTTTTAAAAATTATTTTAAAATAGTTAAAAATATTTTAAAATTTTGGGAAAATTATAGAAAATATATTTTGATGTTTTCTTCCATTAGCAACCAAATTTGGTCCAAAATAACTCTCTTTGTCGGTTTTAAAACTTTCCCCTTTAATAAAAAATTCCATTTAAATTCTTCAAAATTCCCAAAAATTTATAAAAATTTCTAAAAATCATATTAATTCATTTTAATCATAAAAAAATGTTTTTAAAGTGTTTTCTACCAGTAAAAGCACTAAAATATTTGTTTTGATTTCAAGAAAAATTATAAAACGCTTTTATTAAGTATCTAGAGTACATTGTCGTTACAGTCTTAGGTTGCACCAATGCAAAAGAACGGAGCCATTCTTTCTGCCTAAGACCGGATCTCAGGACGGTAATGACCATCTCATCCCGGTGCTCGGGTACCTCCAGGAAAGCATTGTAGAATCGGGTAATATAGCGCTTGAAAGATTTTATGCCCTCGCTCTTGATAGTGAACAGGTAGTCGACCGATCTCTTCTGTCGTCAGTTGCTGACGAAATGGGTAAGTAACTAAGTGGTCAATTCATCGAAAGTTGGTATTGAGCGTGGAGTTAGGCCGGGGAACCAATCTCGCTCAGCCCGGATGAGAGTTGTAGGAAATGCTCAGCACTGAGCCACGTCCGAGTTATCTTGAAAGCTCATGCCCACGGTGAACGCGTCCAATTGGTCCTTTAGGTCGAACTTCTCGTCGAAAAGAGACACTTTGGACGGCTTGTTCCTGGAAGAGACTCGCGATCTCGGTAACTGCTCAGTGAAAGGTTTCATGAGAGAGTCTGCGAAATACTTTGCCAACCCGCTGGACGAACGGGTGAAGGTGGCAAACTGCATATTCTCAATTTTCTTCTTGAGGACCTCGATTCGCTCCTGGTATCCCCAGGATTCTCCATAATCGGAGTTCCTGTTGTCCCTGCTTCGAACTTGGGCAGCGGAACGACTCCGGCTTTGCTCTATTGCGTTCCTCAGATTCTCGGAATGAACCCTTCGTGGCTCTTTCCTGTGAGTGTCGTGTGCACGGCCTTGTTGGTTACGGTGACGTTGGTGTTCCCTGGAATCAGGTGACCTGACCGACATCATCTCGGAGGGCGATGGAACGCGGCGACCATTGAAGCAATAGTTCGGTTGGTCCCGAGATCTCGGCGTTGGACTGTTCGGTGTTCAACGAGTCATAGAACCAATTCTCGTATGGGAGCCGTGACTGCCGGAATCGGCACGCCGGTGTCCCGTGGTGTCAGGATTGACACAAGCGAGGCCGAAGACTTGAGCGCGTCTGTCTGCCGTCTCCTGCCCGCCTCCGTTCTGGGAAACAGGGGTAGCGGCTTGAACACGAGCGAGCGCATCTACCATCGTTGCCAATCAGCCAATCTGTGTCGTTAGGGCTTCAACGATGTTAGGAGGAGAGATGGATCTGCCCCTGCCTCCGTTGCAAAGTACAGGATGGCTCGTACTAGAATTTTCGTTGCGATGATTGCTGGACATCGAATCGAAGGCAGAAGATGAACTTTTTGGTGGAAAAAAATTCTAAGTTCCCACAAACGGCGCCCACTGATGGGGGGTCGGAATCTCCCTCAGATTGTTGTCCTCCGTCGATTTTGTAGCCAGCGGGATTGAAGAGCTATGATTTGGAGAGAGTGTGGATCTCAATAGGTTGTTGATTGATATTGACGTCGAGCTACTTGCAAAAGAAGTCCGGGAGTGGGAAACCACCGTAGGATCCTCCGACGATCAAATAAGTACCGGAGAATATTTAGGCAGAGTAGCGGCGCTTTGGAATGAGTTCCAATCACCCGAGTCGTCGGGAGAAGGGGTTTATACAGTGGTCACATGAAGCGAGCCGATGCCAGATTCTCGCCGTCCATTTCGCCCCTGTGTAACGTCCGCCTTGATGGCAAGATACGCTCATCAATGGCAAGATACACTAGAGTGTGATGCGGGATGTGGAGCGGCGGAGATCTTGTCGTGACGAGATACACGGAGCCGTTACGAAGAAGCTCGTGCTTTATGCTCCCGACCAAACAGGGACGCTGAGAAATCTCAGCAATTAAGATGGCTCGGAGATGAGCAAGGAAGCTGGGAAAGCTCAGTTCTATAATAGTACGGAGACGAGCTATTGGCTGGTGATTAGCCAAAGAGTGAACGTACTCGGGAGGGGCCCTCAAAGGTCGGATGCTATCTCGGAGGCGAAACGCTGAGGAATGTCCCCCTTGCATGGTACTTACCTCAGCTCCGTAGATTTTAAGTAGCTAGTTAATGCGCGTGAGACAAACCATCTGCCATGATCAGGGAATCTCACCTTAACTTGCACAATCTAGAACAAACTCACAATTATTTATTTAACTTTTGTGTTTGCGTGTGTACTTATATTCCTTCTTTGAGCTTCAAGTTTGTTTTTTAAAGTTGGAGCTTTAATCTTGTTTGCTTTCCCACCCTCATTTGTCAAACTTGACCTTTAAACTCATTGCTAATTTCTTATGGCCCCTCAAGAGAGCCAATTAAATGAATGGGAATGACAAAGAGATGATAGCTAGTGTGAAATTGAATGTAATAGACAACACATGGATTCATCTGAGACATACGTTCTCCATTTTCCCTATTGAGTACAAGCAAAAGGTTTTAAAGGGACCCAAGAATTTTTCCAGGTACTCATTGGTGCAAGAACAAATGGAAATCCCTCAAATAAAATGAAAGGACCCCTTTCATGCTTCTCTTCGAAGTAAAGCAACTATGCAAATCTCTTTGATCTAGGTATATATATAATCTTATAGCTTTCAACAAAGAGCAAGATATATACATGTATGCTCAATGTGAGTTGAAATTTTTAGTAATTAAGACATTTTCGGACATGGTCCCTTAAGGAATCAAACCGGCAGCATCGTATTTTGGAGAGAAAAGTACTACCGGAATAGCTACGTTATTTTAGTAAGGTTATTAGTAAGGTGAGGACGTCTTTGTTGGAGAAGCAGGTCACGTGTTAAGGCTAATGTTTCAAATACATGTCAGCACATGCTCTGCTTCTCCACCATGGCACCCTTTCCTTGGGCTCCAAGCATGCATTCATGAGAAAAGAATAAGAACATGTAAGCGGATCTAACTCTTTATCTTATTTTTTTTTTCTTTTCATACTTTCTATTTCTCCATTACTTAATCCTATGCTCCCAAGTTGCATAATTTACCATCGGTTATGTGATTCAAAAAGATGATGCATCGCATGGGTAAAAAAGAAACAAAAACGTGTAGAAGCATACACATGTTTAACTAGAAGATAGATCATATCAACAACATTTGTTTATGTATAATCATAAGTTTATCTATACTATTATTAAATAAGATTCATGATTGCTATATATATCTTCTATATATAATGCAAATACCCTTGGTTAGAGCTCCACCCTTCTTCTTTTTTCTAGAAAAAAGAAAGAAAAAAGAAAAACGAGAAAAATCCCCCCCTCTCAACCCTCCACATCATCTCTCTCACCTCTCAAGCCCTCCACCTCATCCCTCCCTTTTTTTTTAAAATAAATAAATAAATTTTACTCTAGAACCCTCCACATTTCTCTCTTCCCTTCTCAAATATTTTTAACAAGGTGCAACGCAATGCACAAATTCTAGTATATATAATGAGTCTGGAAAGCTGGAACCCAGCCTTTTTATGCCGATTTTGCCCCTGCCTTCAAGGCTCAGTGTGCGCTTCTGTAGCCTGTAGGCACATGTGTGAAAGGTTTTGTTAACCCTTGCCTTCTTCAACAATTCCATTTAGACCCCTCGCTCACATAAAACAAGTCACGTGAGCAACTTTGCCAGCGCATGGATAATTTCTGTTAAACCCTCCTTCTCCTGAAACCTTCCATCCAGTCCCTTCACTAATGACAATCACATGAATACTTGAATGGTGATAGATTTGTTTAACATTAGATTATAAGTAGCTAATTAAATCTGTCTAATCTTTTTAAATAATCAATAGATAAATATAATTAATATTAAAGTATTTAATGTTTCTTTACGATAATTTCTATTCTAACATCATGGTTTCTAATGAGATGCAGGGGTGAAAAGTCTCTTGCGGATGAAACAAAGGAATTCGGTGTGAATCAGTTCATACGAACAACATTATATGATTAGCTTCTATAACAATAACGTTTTATGCGGCCATTCAAAGGGCTGCAATTATAATTTTTCCTATAATTATAATTTTTCGGAAATGACATTGAAATCTCTACGATTGTGCCAATTTCCAATTAAATAGCGGTTGTATTTTGTTCAATCACAATGTATGGATGTGTGGGGCGTGTACAAAGGCTATGAGGTTTATTGTATAGATTTGACAGATTTTATTAGTTTTCCTTTTCCCTATTTTTGATAATTTTTTAATCATAAACTTTTCATATATACTTTGCATTGTTAGGGTTTGCTACGCTTACCCTATTTAAATGCCTTTGAACTTTACTATGTATGCCATTTAGAAAATAAAGAAAAACTCATAAAGACAATTTGTCTTCTCATGCTTTTCATAGTTTGTAATTTTCAGAAAAACTGGTAAAGACAATGTCTTCCCATGCTATTCATAGTTTGTAATTTTCGGAAATATTGTGGTAAGACTTTGACACTCAATTTTCAATATTTAATGATTTTGTCGAGCTGCTGGTGAAATTCATTATTGTCTTTTGAGATAATAGGTGAAATTAATTATTGTCCTTTCATTATTTAATATTTTTGATAGATGCATCATCTTTCTATTAAGATTATAGAGCATGGTAATAATAACATTCTCTCTTGAAAGATTTTTTTCCAGCGCGCGTGTCCCCTTTTTAGCATATTAACATTTTTACTATGGATCTTTCAAGAAAAAAAGAAGAATTGACGTTTTAAAGCAAACGGTGATTAAATATATGGGTCGTTAATATAACTAGGACCAGAATGAATGAAATATGTCATTTAATTGCCTAAGAAAGTTTGGAAGAAAGTAATATTTTTTGGCCATTGGAAAAATCTATCTCTGAGGGAGATGTTGTCTCCGTCGATCTGGCGCGAGCGGTTTTGTGCGACCGAGATTTGATTTGAAGGTTAAGTGTGTGGATCTCAATGGGTCGGTATCGACGACGAGCTATCTGCAAAAAAAGTCCCGGGGTGGATGACCAGGACCCTCCGACGATCAAGTTAGTGCCGTCGAATAAGAGCAGAGTGGCGGCGTATTGGAATGAATTCAAGTTACCTAAGTCGTTTGATAGAGAGATTTATATAGCGGTCGCATAGAGCGAGCCGGCGCGAGATCCTCGACATTCGTTACGACCCTGCGTTATGCCCGCGTCGATAGCGGGATCCGTCAGTTAACGGCAGGATACGCTCATTAATGGGGGGACGCGCCAGCGTGAGATGCGGAACGTGGGGCGGCGGATATCTCGCGTTGGCAAGATACACGGAGCCGTTGCGGGATCGCTTGGGCTCCGCGCTCTCGGTTGATCGGGAAGGCCGAGAAAGCTCGGCTCGACGGATGGCTCGGAAACGAGGAGGCCGAGGAAGGTCAGCCCTGCAACAGCTTGGAGAGGAGCAAAAGGGGCGTAAGTTCGGCTGCTGGATTGCTCGGGGGAAAAAAGTGGAGACCAGGTCCGAGGAAAGTCCCTAATGTAACACACTGATTCGGTAGCCCCCAGAAGCCTAGCGGGCTTACGTGGATGACACGTCATCCGCTACGTGTCGTGATCTAAGAAATTCCCACTTATGAGCATCATCATTAGCCCCCCACTCTCGTTTCGACCTATTTATAGGTCGGGTCGAGAGTGGTCTGTTTGGTTTTCTCTGCTCAGCTTGGTGCCGAGAATTCTTCATGGTGGATTGTCCAGGAACGACATGGCATTTGGCAGTTGCGTCTTTTCGATCTTCGAGTCCACGTGGCGTCTCACCGTGCGCCTTAATTTTCGCGCGTATTCACGATAACGGCGGTGGATCACTGAAAGTGCACATAATGGAGAAGTCGCTTCGTCTGTTTGGGCCGGCTATCGACCGAACTCAAGCTTTATTTACTTGGGCCATGTTAGGAGTTTGCCTACTTCGGGTACGTGCGCCGGGTAGAGACCTGCCTGCTGGTTTAATGCGAGGGTTAAGGATCCACCGTTGAGGCCGAGCAGAAAGATATCTGGCGGCCTCGTGACGAGGGCTTTTAGATTCACAGCATTATTGGATAGGAAGTTACCGCGGTGGACGGCCAAGGAAGAAGCTGTCCGACTGTCACATGATGAGGGCTTTTGGATCCACAGCGTTGTTAGGCAAGAAGCCGG
This sequence comes from Agapanthus africanus, assembly GCA_030015575.1. NCBI lineage: Eukaryota > Viridiplantae > Streptophyta > Magnoliopsida > Asparagales > Amaryllidaceae > Agapanthus > Agapanthus africanus. The sequence continues at coordinate 87,038,445 of JASDDO010000028.1, read as the reverse complement.
CCACTGTGGATGAGCCGAGCAGGAAGCTACCCGGTCGCCTCGTGATGATGGCTTTAGCTCCACAGCGTAGTTGGGCAGAAAGCTGCGTTAGTGATATATGCCCTAGAGGCCATTATTGTATCATACTGGATTGTGAATTACATATTGGAAGTTTGGGATATTCACGGTTATAATAACAGTCTTGCTCAAAATAGTAGTATGCTACTTGGTTTGATTCTACCTCAATATGTGCATGTGTTTCTTCTAGCATATCGCTTATACATATTGATAGAGCCCTTAGGATCTTTACTTGACTACCAGCGTTGTGATGGCAGTCACACTAATGGGGGCTGGAAAGTCTATAAGCACATCCTTATACAGGTCCCTAGTCGTAGGATTATCGAAATGGAGTATCGATACTCCGGAGTAGACTGGTGTATACGCTTTTTATTCCAGCAGGGGAGATGGTCAGTCCCACAGCCATTAGTACGTCATACTGGAGATAGTATACAGGTGCTAATTGGGTTATGAGTTACACTGGACAGGACTCGTTGGGAACTACTGGTTGGTACTATACCTATCGTCAGGTAGCAATTCCCAGATGACATAAGTACAGCTTAGTCCGTTCACTTGATATCGCTACTTCGTCTCGAGTGTGTTCCCACTGTTCTTAGATTACTGCCCTACCACGGCTCAAAAGAGTCATGCAAACAGATAGTAGTTGGGTGCAGTCCCGAAGCACTTGGAGGCAGTAGCGGTTAGATAGAATTCGTCTCTCCCGGTATTGGGGGTTGATATCGCGCTGTGTTCGGAAAGCCATTACACAAATTCCCAGGCCAAGGAAAACGAGATTTACTGGTAGGTACTCCAGTAGTGTAACAATCCTAATTTTCTTATACACTTTTTCCTATAAAAATTTTTTCAAATATTTTTTCAAAAATCCATAAAGGGGTATTTATTGCCTGAGCACAAAATTTAAGTAATTAATTAGCAATTTAATTACAAGAAAGAGCTTGTAGTTCATTGGTAATAACTTGCACTACTGAACCAAGCCACCAGAGTTCAAATCCCATGCCCCACATTATTTTTAATATTTATTTTGTTTTAAATTTTTCTTCAATATTGTGTCTCTTCATCTTCTAAACCCCCATGTACACTTCAAATTCCTAGATCGGTTTCAAAGACCTTTGAAATCCCCATTTACTCCATTTTAATGATTTTTTAATACATTTTTACATTAAAACCTTTCATATACCCTATTTACTCCATTTTTTAATGATTTTATACATTAAAACCTTTCATATACCCTATTTACTCCAACTTTTAATGATTTTATATATTTTTATATTTTTATTTAAAAACCTTTCACCTACCCCTAGCCTACCCTATAAATACACCCTCTCCCCTCTACCCTCTCATCCCAAAAATCCTAAGCTCACTCTTTCAAAATTTTCCAAGAGTTGTGTACTTTGAAAACAAATTCGCGGCGAAGCTCCAACGAAATTCCGGCGACGTTTTTAGGAACAACCGGCGACGAAGCAACGCCTCGGCAACCCCTCTAGTCCCCCCTTCACTCCCTTGCTTAATCGAAACCCGTAAGTCTCATTCTTCTCTCTTTTCTATTTCTTAAAACACGGAATTATGAAACCTGACGGAAATCGGAACAAACCGATTTCCGATTCGGTTTTTCTACAAAATCCCACTTGTCACCTAATCCATAACACCTAAACATATCCATGATGACTATTAATCACGTAGAAATCAATTTAAACAAAGTTTCACACATGAAATGATAACGTTTTCAAATACCGTATTCTAACACTTAAATACCATTATGTTTAATTTAACATGTTTAACCTCTAAACTTCACTAAACCTTAAAATAAGTCACGAGGTAATGACCTACCTCTACACACACACAAATATAACCTTAAGTGATATTCTCAAAATTTTGAATACGAAAATACAAGACTTTTCGCTAAAATACCATATTCTTTATAAACCTTTTCTAAAAGTTTTAAGTTGTACACAATTCTAAAACAAAATCTTTTAAAAAGAAAGTACGATAAGTTGTGGACATCGATCATTTATCTAAACCTGACTTTGTGGTGTCTGGACAAGTGTGTCTAAGGCAAGTGGTTACTTAATTAGGGCCACTACTTGTAGTGGAGAGCCTCCCACTTATCTGGCACTTACCTGACCGCAATTGGCAGTGAAGAGGCGATTTGAGGCTTCTAACGACTTGTCGTTTAGACCATTTAGAAATAGGCTAGTTGGGTTAGGAAACCCTGGAATCTAAAATACGGAAAATTACACTTTGCAAATAAATCCCTTTTACTTTTTAAAACCGTTTTCTAAAGGATTAGTATTTTACAATGTTTGCAACGCGCCGCTACAACCCATTTTTTAGGGAACCCGTTTGGGATCGTGCGGTTTATCGCGCACCCTCGGGCTAGTAGTGCGAGATTCAGACCTCCGCAAGGAGCATTTGGTCTCGAAAGGTTTAAAATACGACATCTTAAGAAAATGAGATTTTTGGAATATAAAATATTTATTAAAATTTATTTTTGTATAAACATATGTATATTTATCATTTAAATATCTATTTTACTATAATATAAATTTTCCACTTTTTCCTAAAAATCACAATAATAAATTTTACACTAAAATACCATGAACTTCAAAGAATCGATATTACAGATAAATGCCCTTATTTATAAAACTAGGATATTTTCACTAGAAATGTCACAACATAAAATCCACCCTCGGTACAACTCTAAAGACGAACAATAAATACTGGAGGTGTATTTTGAAAAGTATATAAAAGTATTTTTACATAAAACCCCCTCAAGTTTTATAAATTACCCTAAGGACCTTAGCAATTATAAGACTTCGATTCACATTTCTGATTGTCTGACTCGGGTTTGAGTCTGATTAATCTGACTTGAATATGATTCAAGTCAATCTATAATCTACAAGTTTCCACTTCAATATGAACTCATGAATTCATGAATCCAACTATACAATCTATACAACTTGACTGAACCGAACCATGAATATACCTATTCCTTTTACATGATTCTCAGTTATTCCATTTACATGACTCTATGGTTACAACCGCTTACTGATATCATGGTTTCGGCCAGTCAATCAATCTTACAATCAATACAATTTACAAGATAACAATACAAACAAGATATCGCGGGGTTTAAGGGGTAGACTGGTACGGAATATGTTAAAGGTGGCACGAGGTGGTCACTTAAGACGTAATTACATCCATGCCGTTGTTCCGTGGTATTATCGACGGAGCCTTGCACTACAGGTTACCAAGGTCCCCGGTGTAAGTGGGACTCCCCTCGTATATACTGACATCTTCTGTACCAGGCTACAAACAACAGCGTTAATAAAACATTACAATATTATAATACAACATTAAAAGCTACTCTCTCTCTCTCTTACTATCTGTCTATTCTACTTTCCTCTTATTTTTAGGACTTACCGAGCGACCTGTTCGCTGACGACATTCTATTTCTTTCTTCTTTGAATGTCGTTAGGTGATTTGGACCCGGCAGAGATCGAGCCATCTGCAGAAGACTTGGAGCAGTTTGCCGAAGATCCAGCACTTTAGTTTCATTGTACACTTTTCTTTCAGTACTTTTCATTTCCTGTTATGCCACTGTTTAGGCATCTTATTATTTCAGTTGTATTTCTTTTCATGTATTGTACAAAGAATGTTAATAAATAAAAGTTGCTGTTCTTTTATATCTTGTCTCTTGTGTGTTTATTTTATATTGCTTAGATACGCTCGGCGTATGTACTTCTGAGTATATACATAGCGGGCCTCGTCGCGTCCCCTTCGCCGTACAATGGGAAGCGGGGCGTGACAGGTTTTGTTGGCGGCCCATGCAGGTCAGAGCTGTATGGAACTCTAAGCAATATAACACAAGAACCGGCAACTAAAACATTCTTTACAATCATGTTCCTTGAATCCCATCATTTCTTATTCTTTGAATCATATATCTTGAATCTGTCCTAACCCAAAATTCCCTCACCTCTTTTACAATTTTACCAAAACCTTCGCATCCTTTCATTCCTTCACACATTCTTCACATTTCTAAAACCCTTGCACCATCTTTTTATTTTTCGCATACTATCAGTACACCAGCACCAAACTTTCATTGAAACTGTTACACTTTCCTTTTATAAATTTCGAGGACGAAATTTTTATAAGGAGGGTAGAATGTAACAATCCTAATTTTCTTATACACTTTTTCCTATAAAAAAATTTTCAAATATTTTTTCAAAAATCCATAAAGGGGTATTTATTGCCTGAGCACAAGATTTAAGTAATTAATTAGCAATTTAATTACAAGAAGGAGCTTGTAACTCATTGGTAATAACTTGCACTACTGAACCAAGCCACCAGAGTTCAAATCTCATGCCCCACATTATTTTTAATATTTATTTTGTTTTAAATTTTTCTTCAATATTACGTCTCTTCATCTTCTAAACCCCCATGTACACTTCAAATTCCTAGATCGGTTTCAGAGACCTTTGAAATCCCCATTTACTCCATTTTAATGATTTTTTTAATACATTTTTACATTAAAACCTTTCATATACCCTATTTACTCCAATTTTTAATTATTTTATACATTTTTACATTAAAACCTTTCATATACCCTATTTACTCCAACTTTTAATAATTTTATATATTTTTACATTTTTATTTAAAAACCCTTCACCTGCCCCTAGCCTACCTTATAAATACACCATCTCCCCTCTACCCTCTCATCCCAAAAATCCTAAGCTCACTCTCTCAAAATTTTCCAAAAGTTGTGTACTTTGAAAACAAGTTCGCGGCCAAGCTCCAACGAAATTCCGGCGGAAATTCCGGCGACGTTTTTAGGAACAACCGGCGACGAAGCAACGCCTCGGCAGCCCTTCTAGTCCCCCCTTCACTCCCTTGCTTAATCGAAACCCGTAAGTCCCATTCTTCTCTTTTTTCTATTTCTTAAAACACGGAATTATGAAACCCGACGGAAATCGGAACAAACCGATTTCCGATTCGGTTTTTCTACAAAATCCCACTTGTCACCTAATCCATAACACCTAAACATATCCATGATGACTATTAATCACGTAGAAATCAATTTAAACAAAGTTTCACACATGAAATGATAACGTTTTCAAATACCGTATTCTTACACTTAAATACCCTTATGTTTAATTTAACATATTTAACCTCTAAACTTCACTAAACCTTAAAATAAGTCACGAGATAATGACCTACCTCTACACACACACAAATATAACCTTAAGTGATATTCCCAAAATTTAGAATACGAAAATACAAGACTTTTCGCTAAAATACCATATTCTTTATAAACCTTTTCTAAAAGTTTTAAGTTGTACACAATTCTAAAACAAAATCTTTTAAAAAGAAAGTACAATAAGTTGTGAACATCGATCGTTTATCTAAACCTGACTTTGTGGTGTCTGGGCAAGTGTGTCTAAGGCAAGTGGTTACTTAATTAGGACCACTACTTGTAGTGGAGAGCCTCCCACTTACCTGGCACTTACCTGGCAGCAATTGGCAGTGAAGAGGCGATTTGAGGCTTCTAACGACTTGTCGTTTAGACCATTTAGAAATAGGCTAGTTGGGTTAGGAAACTCTAGAATCTAAAATACGGAAAATTACACTTTTCAAATAAATCCCTTTTACTATATAAAACCGTTTTCTAAAAGATTAGTATTTTACAATGTTTGCAAAGCTCCGCTACAACCCATTTTTTAGGGAACCCGTTCGGGATCGTGCGGCGTATGTACTTCTGAGTATATACGTAGCGGGCCTCGTCGCGTCCCCTTCGCCGTACAATGGGAAGCGGGGCGTGACAAGTAGTTTCTCATGGTGTATTGGGCTCTATCCCGACAAGACTTATTGCGCTGTTAGGGATCTGACGTTTACCATCCCCCTAGGCCCGATATGCGAGTATCTTAGACCATCAGACCGGACTGTACGGAGATTGTCACAGATAGGCTCAGTAGGAGTTTGGATGAGTTTGCTCATCGGCCTTCTTATCAACAGATACCTGGGTAGCCATTACGTGCAGCTAGTATCGCTGACGTACTTGTAGTTAAACCCACTGCCAGCGTACTGTCGACTCTTTAGAGTCCCACACAGAGAGTTTCCCTACTTCGGGCGAAACGATGTAGAGGCCGTATGGTTTTACGGCAGAGTTTCGATCATATACGTCTACTTGTGTACGTATGATGTTCGAACGAATAATACTAGTGTGCTTTGGTTTAAACCGCATCCTAGTATTATATTGTTGGATTATTTTCGTCTTTTTGTATTCGTATTTTTTCGGAATACGAATACGGGTATGTATATACGGTGAGGGGTATTCTTGTAATTATGCAAGAGTGCTTCTAGAAGAAGACACCTCATTTGTGGATTTAACCATTTTGTTAAATGGTTAATGAGGTGGAGGTGTTACTTGGTCATTAATGAGGTATGGCTACTTGGATGACTCGTGTTTTGGTGACTATTGAAGCATGCTTGATTTATTGGTTTGAATAATTGGTATGCTTCATTATTCACAAACACTTAGCCATTCTCACTTCAATGCTCATCACTATACTCTCATCTCCTCAAGCTTTCTTCTTCTTCCTCAACCCTAAAAGTCTCATGTGTTGAGAAACCTAGGGTATTTTAAGACAAATTAATTCATCATCACTCTCTATATCTTCTAGACTACTTAGTTTAGCGAACTAGGTATCCTAATTATCTCGGTTTAGAGGTTGGAGCTTGAAGTACATACTCTCGGGTGGATCGTCTTTGACGCGATGAGGTCGACCTTGCAAGCTCGATCCGATCTTCGAGGAGCCAAGGAGAGAAGAACAAGAAGACCCAAAGGACAAGTACACAGAGGTATAACACTCTTACATAGTAGTTAAACCTCCATATAGTTATAGCTAGTTAAGGTTCTATAGATCCTGGAGTTTAGTCGGTGTTGCGAGCTTTGTTAAAATCGTTTTTTGCATATTCTGCCTCCCCGCGAACCCGAGGGGTGCGCGATATCGACTTACAAGCAGCCCGCTGTGGATAAGCCGAGCAGGAAGCTGCCCGGCCGCTTTGTGATGAGGGCATTAGATCCACGTCTTCGTTGGGCAGGAAGTTATCCACGGTGGATGTGCCGAGCAGGAAGCTGTCCGACCGTCTCGTGATGAGGGCTTTGGATCCACAGCGTTGTTGGGCAGGAAGCTTCCCGCTGTGGATAAGCCAAGCAGGAATCTGCTCGGCGGCCTCGTGCGGGGCTTTGGATCCACAGCGTTGTTGGGCAGGAAGCTGCCCTCAGCGGATGAACCGAGCAAGAAGCTACTTAGCCGCCTCTTGTCGAGGGTTTTGGATCCGCGGATTGACTGGACAAGAATCTGCCCTCAGTGGATGAGCCGAGCAGGAAGCTACTCGGCTACCTCTTGTCGAGGGCTTTGGTCGGTTGCCTATAGGCACATCCGAGCTTTATTTACTTGAGTGAAGGGATGGTCTTTGCTTGACGGACAGGAAGCTACCCGTTGGCCAGTTTAAACTCTCCTGCATTGAATGACCGGATTCAGTGGGTGTTCTTGTTTCTCGGACTTGGGTCAATCGAAGACGACCATGATTTGCCCGATCATCAGCTCTCCAGTTTCAAGTTGGTCGGCTTGGTCGCCTCTGGGCAGCTTGGAGTTCACCTCTAACTCGAATTGGATTCCTTGCTCGGTCCATGCTTTTACTTCGGCCATGGTCTTAGGTTGCGCTAATGCAAAAGAGCGAAGCCATTCTTTATGCTTAAGACCTGACCTCAGCGCGGTGATAATTGTTTCGTCGCGGTGCTCGGGAATCTCTAAGAGGGCATTGTAGAAACGGATGACATACCCTTTGAAGGATTCCTTGTCTCCGCTCTTAACGGTGAACAGGTAGTCGACCTCTTCTATTGTCGCCGGCTACCGATGAAATGACCGAGGAATTGGGTAGCCAGCTCGCCAAAATTCGAGATAGAGCTTGGCGCAAGCCCGCGGAACCAATCCCGACCAGCTCGGATGAAGGTGGTGGGGAAGGCCCTGCACTGAGCCGCATACAAGTTGTCTTGGAAGCTCTTGGCGGCTGTGAACGCGTCCAAGTGGTCCTTCGGATCGGACTTCCCGTCAAATAGAGCCACTTTGGGCGGCTTATTTCTGGACGAGATATGCTTGGCGAAGAGTCACCCTGTGAAAGGCTTTGTAAGCGAATCAGCGGAGTACTTAGCCCCTTCGCCGGACATATGGTCATTTCGTCGTATGCCTTCAATTTCTTTTTCGAGGGCTTCGATCCGGTAGTGGTATCCCGAGGATTCCGCACAGTCGGAGCGGCGGCTATCCCCGCTCCGGAATTGTTCGAGGGTGCGGCTTCGATTCCGCTCTACCACATTTTTTAAATCCTCGGGCGAGGCCCTTCTTGAATAGTCCCGCCGTTCGCCGTTCGCGCGGCCTCTGCGGGGGTGTGTTGAATATAGTACCCTCAAAGTCAATTATTGGATCGCAAGCAAGTGATTGCAATGATTGAGGGAGAACCTATACCGGTAGGACAGTCTTACTCGAGATGATAGTATGCTATCTGGTTTGTCTTTATCATCGTATACATGCTATAGATGACATTACAGGTCACTATTACACGTTGATAGAGCCCATAGGATTCTTGATTGACTGCCAGCAGTATGATGGCGATCATATACGTGGGAGCTGGGGTCTATAAACGCATCCTTAAAAGGTCCCTAGTCGAGAGAGTTTCGAGACGGGGCATCGATACTCCAAAGTAGACTAGTGTATACGAATCGAGACCCCGACAAGGGGCGGTGGCTAGTCTCACAAGCCATTGGTGTCAGTTGGTTCACCTAAGACGTATACAGATGCTCATTGGGTTATGAGTACACCGGACGGACTCGCCGGGAACATGCTAGTTGGTTTTATACCTAGCGTCAGATAGCAGTTCCCTGGTGACATGTGTACAGGTTAGTCCATCAACCTGAGGTCGTTATTTGTCTCATATGAGTTCCCGCTGTGCTTTAATTACTACCCTACCATGGCTCAAAGGAGTCGTGCAAAAAGGTTTTAGTTGGGTACAGTCCCGAGCCACATGGAGGCGGTGAGCGGATCGGCAGAGGATTCGTCTCTCCCGGTATTGGGGACGAGATCGCGCTGTGTCTGGAGAGCCATTACACGAAATCCTTGGCCAAGGCAAGTGAGATTTACTGGTAGGTATTCCAGTAATATCTTAGGGTGTTCTGGGCTACACTCCGACACGACTTATACCGCTTTTGGGGGTCTGACGTTTACCAGCCCCCTAGGCCCGATATGCAATACTCATAGACGAACGGACCGGACTGTACGGATATTGTCACTGACAGGCTCAGTAGGGTTTCAGGATGAGTTCGCTCGTCGGCCTCCCTTTGCTCAATACATTGGTAGCCGTTACGTACAGCTAGTACCACTGACGTGCTTGTGGTTAAACCCACTGCCAGCGTATTGGCGAGTCTTTAGAGTCCCCCACAAATAGTTTCCTAAGTTTTGGGCGAAACGTTATAGAGGCCGTATGGTTTTATGACAGGGCTCGATGATATACGTGCACTTGTGCACGAATCATGATCGGACGGATCATACTAGTGGGTTTTGGTTTAAGCCGGATCCTAGTATTAGATTTGTTGGATTACTTTAGTCTCATCGCATTTGCATTCAGTCGGAATGCGGATGCAGGTATGTATATACAGGTGAGGGGTATCCTTGTGATCCGTCACGAGTTTACTTTAGATGTTGCCATATCTTTTTGTTGGACTAAACATTTGGGTTAATGTTTAGATGGTGGAAATTGTGAGTGGGAGTGATGATTTTGTGCATTAAATGAGACATGTGCTTCATTGGTGACTCATGGTCTTATTTCTTGTGCAAATGTCACATTAGTGATTGTTTATTGTGTTGAAATGAGAGGTGGAGAGAGGGTGGACAGCCACTAATCCTTGGGTTAACTCTTGAGATTATTCTATGGCTCTCACAATTCATTCCAACACAATAGAAAAGAAAAACCTCTTCCTCTTCTTCTTCCTCTAGCTCACAAGTTCCACCATGGCTTCATCTTCAACCTCCATCCATACACTCTCATGTGTTGAGAATCAATAGATGCTTCAGATAAAGTTATCATACACATTCTCTACATCACCTTGGACATGTCGGCTAGCAAACTTCATGTCAGAGTTGCTTCAGTTTGAAGCGGGAGCCCGTAAAAAGACTTCTTGACATGGTGCCCTTCCGACGAGGAGACCGGAGATCGGAGATGCCGCGAGGAGCTAGGGATGGTGGCTAAAGACCGAAGGATACGGATCGATCGGTATAGCCTTTCTATCATCTTTCTAGTTTGCTAGTTTGTGTTAATGGTTCGATCCGGGTGAAAAACTACGATAGCGCCGGTTTCATAAAAGTTTTTGTTCCGCGTTTGGCCTCGGATTGACGGCCGGGGCGCTACCGTAGACTTACATGGTATCAGAGACACGCCATTAACCTTTACTAGCTTGTTCTAACATATTTAAAACATCGATCGATCAAATTTCCGAAACCACATTTTCATTTTCTGAGTTTCTTCCAAATTTTAAAAGTCGTCGAAAAATTATTTTAGGTGTTTCAGAAAATCATGCAGGCTTTTCTAAGACCCCTGTAGAAATTTGAATGCACGATCCAATCATTACGCCGCAGAACCGCGGCATAACTGGCATGTTTGCCGCAGATCCACGGCGGAAATGTATGCTCAGAGCTTCATTTTTCTTCTGGTGGTCTTTCTCTTGGAATTGTGGTTTCTGGAAAATTTAGTTTTGGCCCAGATTATTTTGAGTGCTGAAATTGTACTTGGGGTCCACTTCGGGAAATTTTGTCGATCGAAATTTTAAATAAGTTAGTTCGCAGGACTTACATTACTATCTGTGACCGTGAACGTCATTCGAGCGGTAAATCTTGTCTAATTGCTATAGCTCTTTTAGACGGATTTGCAAGCATGACATTCGCGTTGATGTTTTGTGTTTGCTGTGATATTGCGGATTTGTCGTGGTGGATAGCTTGGTGCAATGTTAGTACAGTTTAGTTTTATTTGTACATTTGATATTGCGGAATGAGCGTCCGATATGTGAACTGCCGTCACTGCCTGTTTGTGTATTATTCTTTAGGGACACGACCGGGTAGGTCGATGCACCCGTTGTACATATATTTTCTTTTCTATACTAGGATTACCCCGCGGTGGAGTGCACGGATAGCCGGGTTCTAGAGGGCAACGGGCCCGCATCTCATAGCTTTGAGACGGAGGGGGCTTCACTCTAGAATTGGCGGGCTATTCGCCGCACTCGTAGGGGGTACAGGTTAACCCAAGGAGGGGTGCTCAAGTTACCGGATTCCGTGAAGTGTTGGGTGGTCCATTCACTGATATGATATACGACATGACGTTATCGTGGATCGATGGGCGATGTATTTTCATACACACGAGAATATATGTATGTTTGATGATATTGGAATGTACTAGACTTTAGAACGGTACTCCTAATTCATGATTTTACGATAATGATACCATGTGAATAATGAGGTATATGTGATATTTGACCCGTACCCCGATTTTGGGATGCCGTACGATGGATTTTACCGTACAAGGTATAGATATGATGATTAATCCGCACTCTTGACTCGAGCATGTCGTACTATATATTTTACCGTACGTGACGCTATTGAGGCAGGATCGCCGACTATTAGATATATCGACTCGAAATTTATGTGGATTTCTTACCCTTTCGGCTAATTCCTTAGTTTAGTCTTTTAGTTGATTAGGAAGATGTTAGACCAAGCTCGAGTCATACCTATTTTAAAAAACTAACGAATCGTGAGCATTTTCAAAAGACAGCTCGAGGGATATTACGGATCTTTCAAAGAATGTATCTTTTCTTTAAAACACCGTATCCCTTATTTTCTAAAAACCACGATTTGTGCTATTTCAAATGCCAAAACTGTATGACTCGTATATAAAAATGTGCATTCTTCAATGTTGCGTTTACTATTGATTCTCTGTTATATTCATGTTCTCTTTGCATTGCATGTTATACATGTGTTTCCTTAACTATTATGATATCGATTGTTAGGACACCAGCACCATTACCGATGATGCGTATGTCCACGGACACTTGCTTGCCGGCTTACACACATCATCATCAGTAATTGCAATGTCACGTACACTTTAGAGAATATTACTTCATTAATATAACTTGCTAGCTGATAGTTCCAATATATCATTACTATACTAGTTTAGACATTGCATTCTTTACTTAGATACACATGCATGTATATATATTCATTAGTCATTCAATATTATGGGGTTTTATGTCGGTAATTCACTGTTTATTGACTCTCGATTTTGGGATTTCGGATTTTCCATGAAATTTCTGGATTTGAAGAAACCGCAAGGATTTTATAAACTCATTATCATTTCTAAAGATAGAAATTTGCGGTTTTTTCGTGATATGATGTGAGAGGTGTCCACCATGAGTTTTCTCGGTTCTTGAGCGGTATCATACACCCGATTCGAAAAGGAGGATGAACCGTCTGCGGGTGCATGGTAGACCCGGTACGGTACCCCGGGGCAAGATGGTCGTACATCATGGCGTTGAGCCTGGCAGGGAAGCACTACCGACCGATTATTTGTGACGCGGCGGATATCCGATAGATACCGACGTAGTCGTGAGATTTGATGATATGGGCCGACCCGGACTGATAAAGCCCGAGATATTGAGACATTGAGACATTGAGATATATATATTGTGTCGATGCCTGACACGGATTTTCTGTCGGTTTTCATTGATGATACTTCGTTTTTTACACTAAAATCTTACTAAGATAAGAAAACAGTTTTCTCGTACAAGATGTATTCTGCTTTCATTCTTAATGCATTCGTACATCATATATGTGAAGTGTTGCTACCTAAGGCACTGACACGAGCACTTGGTATTACACTTATATTTAGATGATTACCTTTGCCATTATTAGATGTTTCAGGGTATATTATGAGGACATTGCTGTATGACCTAAGAGATAGTCATACTTTCGATTTTTGCTCGGTGATATCTTCTACTCATGAGTTGGCAACTCACCCTCATTGTGCCACAGTTTCTTGCAGATTTGGCCGTACGGCTTTGGTTGCGGCTTGTTGGCACACTGCTTCCTTCCGGGTGATTACTTTGGTAAGTGGGTTCACTTGCATCGTGACCACCGTTATACTTTTATTTATTTCAGTTGTATCTAGTAAGTTCCATCAACCAGACTTGTATTATTAATAGACCTAGAAAACCAGTTGTTTATTCTTTCGATCTTAGAGTCGCGCGCTTGTATTATTATGGTTCTTCTCTGGTTTTCTTGAAGAAATTGGTTTTCTTTCTGAGTTTTGATCCTCGTCCGTCCTTCGGCGTTGTATATTATATTGCTTGCGTGGTTGTTTCTGCCAATTGGCGAAGAGCTAGCTCGCTTGGTGATGCCTTTATTCATTACTTATGTATATGCATGTTTGTAACCGTTTGGGGCCAGTATTTACAAAGGAAACTCTGCCGAATTTTTTGGGAAAAACTTGATGCTTTTAAAAATGTTTACCACGACTTTTAAAGTGATTTTATATGTTAACTTTTAAATAAGTATTCCTTCACTCCTTATAAATGGTTTAAATTTCTGGGCATTTGGCTTACTTGAATTAGATGGGGTCCTATAGACTTCACATGATTTAAATGTCAGTCACGTGCCATTTCGGGTCGCGACACTACTCTACAAAGAAGTGGATCTAAAGCCATCATCACGAGGCCGCCGAGCAAATTCCTGCTCGGCTTATCCACAGCGGGCAACTTCCTACCCAACAACGCTGTGGATCCAAATCCCTCATCACGAGGCGGCCGGGTAGCTTCTTGCTCGGCTTATCCACAGCGGGTAGCTTTCTGCCCAGCAACACTGTGGATCCAAAGCCCTCATCACGAGACGTCCAGGTAGCTTCATGCTCGGCTCATCCACAATGGGTAGCTTCATGCCCTACAAAGAAATGGATCCAAAGCCCTCATCACGAAGCCGCCAAGCAGATTCATGCTCGGTTTATCCACAGCGGGCAGCTTCCTGCCCAACAACGCTGTGGATCCAAAACCCTCATCACGAGACGACCGGATAGCTTCCTGCTCGGCTCATCCACAATGGGTTGCTTCCTGTCCTACAAAGAAGTGGATCCAAAGTCCTCATCACGTGGCCGCCGAGCATATTCATGCTCGGGTTATCCATAGCGGTCGGCTTCCTGCTCAACAACGCTGTGGATCCAAACCCTCATCACGAAGCGACCGGGTAGCTTCCTGCTCGGCTTATCCACAGCGGGCAACTTCCTGCCCAACAACGTTGTGGATCCAAAACCCTCATCACGAGACGACCGGGTAGCTTCCTGCTCGGCCCATCCACAATGGGTAGCTTCCTGCCCTACAAAGAAGTGGATTCAAAGCCCTCATCACAAGGCCACCGAGCAGATGCCTGCTCGGCTTATTCACAGCGGGCAACTACCTGCCCAACAACGCTGTGGATCCAAAGCCCTCATCACGAGACAGCCAGACAGCTTCTTTCTCAGCCCGTCCACCGCGGTAGTTTCCTACCCAACAACGCTGTGGATCCAAAAGCTCTCGTCACGAGGCGCCAGATATCTTCCTACTCATCCTTAAGCCTCGTATTAAACCAACAGACATGCCTCTACCCGGCGCACGTACCCGAAGTAGGCAAACGCCTAACATGGCCCAAGTAAATAAAGCTCGAGTTCGGTCAATAGCCGGCCCGAACAGACAAAGCGACGTCTCCATTATGGCACCGCCCTTTCGGTGATCCACTGAAGTCATCGGGGATACATGCGAAAATTAAGGCGCACGGTGAGACACCACGTGGACTTTAAGATCGAAAAGACGCAACTGCTAAACACCATGTCGTTCCTGGACAATCCACCACGAAAAATTTTCGGCACCAAGATGAGCAGAAAAAACCAAGCAGACCGCTCTCGACCCGACCCATAGATAGGTCGAAACGAGAGTGGGGGGCTAATGATGATGCTCATAAATGGAAATTTCTCAGATCATGACACGTAGCGGATGACGTGCCGTCCACATAAGCCCGCTAGGCTCCTGGAGGCCGCAGGGGTGGAATCAGTGTGTTGCATTGGGGACTTTTCTCGGACCTCGTCTCCAAGCTTACACCCCACTTCTTGCCCTCGAGCAATCCAGCAGCCGAACTTACGCCCCCTTTGCTCGTCTCCGAGCTATCGCAGAACTAAGTTTCCTCGGCCTCCTGGCTCGTCTCCGAGCCATCCGTTAAACCGAGCTTCTTCGACCTCCCCGATCAACCGAGAACGCGGAGCCCAAACGACCCCGCAACGGCTCCGTGTATCTTGTCAACGC
This sequence comes from Agapanthus africanus, assembly GCA_030015575.1. Lineage (NCBI taxonomy): Eukaryota > Viridiplantae > Streptophyta > Magnoliopsida > Asparagales > Amaryllidaceae > Agapanthus > Agapanthus africanus. Next base: position 87,022,970 of record JASDDO010000028.1, on the reverse strand, counting down.
GAGATATCAGCCGCCCCACATTCCGCGTCCCACACTGGTGCGTCCCCCATTAACGGACAGATCCCGCCATTAACGGATAGATCCCGCCATCGACACGGGCATAACGCAGGGGCGTAACGAACGGTGAGGATCTCGTGCCGGCTCGCTCCATGCGGCCGCTATATAAATCTCTTTTTCAGACAATTCAGGTAACTCGAATTGATTCCAATACACCGCTACTCTGCTCTTATTCCACGGTACTAACTTGATCGTCGGAGGGTCCAACGGTGGTCATCCACTCCGGGACTTCTTTCGCAGATAGCTCGGCGTCAACACCAACCCATTGAGATCCACACACAACTCTCAAATCAAAATCTCAGCCGTCCAAAACCGCTCGCGTCTAATTGACGGAAGACAACATCTGAGGGAGATCAGAGCCTCCATCAATGTTCGAAAAATAATGGGATGATTACTGAACTGAACCATTTGAGAAAATGCCTGGAAGAGAACACCAAGTGCTGGAGATTTGTGATGCATGCAATTAAAGATGAGGATATAACATTATCTGTTAGCATTCATGTCCATTCTTTACAAGTTACCAGTAGCAATACTAAAATGTGAACATGAATAAAGTGGTTAATGAAGCTGTGACCTTGAAGAATAGGGACTAAGGAGTTTTTTCTTCTTTTCATCGTCCTAGTCCTGTCAGTGCTGTGTGACGTTATTGTCAGCTTTAAATGAAAGAAGTACATATACACCGATGTGCATTTCTTAAATTTATATATTGCTGTACATACGATGTGTACATGGAGATAGCGCTGTTAAAAGAGCCGGATGTGCCGGGCTTTAGGCTGTTCGTGTCATTCAGTTATTTAAACGGGTTCAAAAACTTGTTCAATATCGGCTCGTTTATTTGTCGAATGATCCCGAGCCCGAGTCGAGCTTCAACCGACCCCGAGCCGAACAGAGCATTGAGCTTTTCATAGCCTATTTAAATCTGGAAAACTAACTATAAAAAATACACAAGCGTATATGAAAAAATCATATAGATCTTCAATATTAAATTTGAAAAATAGAGCAGTTATAAATATAGCACTTACACTAAATAAACGAATTCTAAGCTTTTTTAGAATCTCACTAGTAAATTCAAATTTATTAATTATCTAAACTCCTCAATATTTGACCCCATTTTTATTATGATCTGAATCTCCCATTAACATCACTCAGTAAATAATTATGCACTACGTTTAACAATAAGTAAATATTTTGTTATAAGCATTGAATATCAAATTAAATACAAACTATCTAAGCCTACACGAATCTTAAATGAGCCAAGCATGAACGGGAGCCAAGCTCGAATCTGCAATATTCCCGTTTGTTCATTTATTTTTTTCCGAGCTTAGAATTATGTTCACAATCGGCTCTTTCAATTGTCAAACAAGCTTGAAAGAGCTTCTGACGAGCCGATCTCGGACCGAGCTTCGAGCTTTAAGCTTTTTTAACCACCCTTCATGGAGATCATGACGAGTACTGTGATATTATCGATTTTTTAATTGCCTTGATACATTCAAAAGTTTCTAGAGTCTACATGTTATGCATAGTGTTCTCTTATTTTATGTAGCTATTATCTTATCTTTTACGTATGTCTCTTATGGCCAGCTTTCGATGTTCTGAACCATCTAATTGAGTAGGGTATCTGTAAGAATTTTAATGGATTATCTTATTCTATTTTGCACCCTGGCGTTGATGTTTGGTGAAAATTTTCAATCCTCTTTTCTTCGACCCTTATGCTGGATGCTTTCTACCTTTCTGTTTCAAATCACAAAACCATGAGAGAACACCATACGCTTACAAAGGCCGCATCATCCCCGTACTCTTATAGTCTGGCAACGAAGTTCATCGATGATAATTTACTCAGTGTAGTCAGCAGTTCTGATGAGCCTAGGCAGGTACGTTTCTTAAAAATGACGATTTAGGGGGGAATATTGCTCCATATTTTCCGGTTCACAAAATGTTTCCTTATACCAAATAGATTGTTTTGTTGACAGATGGTACGGACACACGACCATATAAGCTGAGCTGGCCTCGCTCATCTGTTATATATGACATCTCTTAGAAAAGTTTTTAAATAAGCATCACAAAGGCTTGAAGGTGCGCGCTTGAGCACTAGAAAATAGGACTGCCATCAGTCTAAAAAAGTGGAAATTTTGCTTCATATCTCTGGGTGCACGAGTACCATATTAATATGAAGAAGGAATGAATCTTTTTTTTAGTGTTTTTTTTTCTTTCCAATTTTTGTAATATCAGCATGTTATCCTTGATTTCGTTTATTAATCCTTCATAATCCAGGGTAGACAAGTAACTTATTGCATCTTGTTCCCGCTTGTTTTTGACATATTAATACCCGTTTAAAAATTGGTTCACTACTAGCATAGAATGTCATTTAAGCGTTGAAGCTGAGGAAATGGGAATGCATGAGAGCTGTCGCACAAATAGAAGATGTACTATGTTTCTTTATACTAATGTCTCATTTGAAGCATTAGTCTGAGGAGGAATTGGCTCATCTTAAATGCCCATGATCATACTTGTACAAGAATAATAGCTTTGTTTGCTGTAGAGTATCTCTTCTTTGACGGCTGGCCACCGTGAGTCGTCGAACTCCTTTCTTTCACTCTATAATACTAATTGGTGAACCTTTCATGTTATTTTCTGTGAAAACATCTTCTCATCCCTATCCTATTTATATTTGATTGAATAGGAACGGTGCAATGCACTTGCACAGCGGCCATTTCACCAATTCTTTGAATTAAATTGATGATTATTTAAACAATGTTCAGTCATATACCTTAATACCAACCTTTAATCATCTCGTTTATTGATCCTCCAAATCTTGCAATTAAATTTGGTACAATTTAATTCTTAAAATGATGTCCATGATTAGAGCTTAAACCATAAGGTTAACCCATTTTGGAACACATCCATTTCGGTCAAATTGACAGATTGTGTATTTTGTAACTTAATACATGGCAATTAATGTGTTGGTTCGTTCGTCTTATAAATTAGAAATTGCATTGAAGTTTGGTATTGGCTTTAGTTAGTAGAAATTGTTAAAAGACAAGTTGAAGCTGTTGGTTTGTTCACATTGTTCTATAATGTAAATCAGCCTATTGAGAATTTTGGGGACCCGGAAACATCCAAGATATAAACCCTTTCACATAATAATGAGACTGGAGAAGAATCTATTTTGTGTAGACCTAATGGATAAACGAAAGGAGAAAATACATTAGCTCTATGTTGGGACAGCTCTTTAACTCATCTTTAGACGGCGATGTATTTTTTTGAGCCTCATATGATGAAGAAAGAATTCAATGGAGAGAAAAACCCACCAAGTTTTTTTCCCCTTGTATGAATTACTAAGCAAAATCTGACAAGAGTATTACTCTTTTTTCATTTTTTCCTGTTTGGGTTGTCTACTATTTTGGTTGGTGTTAATTTCAAGGGAACTATTTAAAGTATTTTTTTTTAAAATTTAGTTTGGCAATCTAAGCATAACATTTATGTAACTAGTTATATGAGTATACACGCATGTAATTACTTATAAATCAAAGTCAACAAAATTTGTGCTTTATGTAATTTTCTTTTTCAAATAATAGGTGTTGAGGCTAAAATTTCAAAAGGCTGTTTGTTGATCCATGTGCCTATGGAATCCCTGATATTCAAGCATCTCTGTGTTCTAATGCTTCAGTGGTAATAGGCCTAGCTTATGGGTACTTCAGGTGATATGCAAACCACAAATTTTGTTAAATAATTTTTTCCGCAGAGAATCTCATCTGTATGTTTTTGTAAATTTAATTCGAAAAACATTTTCTTTCAAGGCTATAACTTCACAGAGTTGAAAACTGGTGGAAATACTTTCAGGAGCAATCGGGGCCTGCAGTGACACTGCAGATCCGCCCCGCAGTGGCCTCACCCATTGTGGGTGGGTCCAGGGATATTTTGCAATTAAAACCCAAACATACACTTGAAACCAAATCAGGTACTTGAAACCTTAATTCAAGAAAATGACAATCTCAAATAAGACAAGGGAGTCCAGCATCAAGTGACTCCATGAAAGATGTATATTTCGCTCTTAACGAACCATTAGCATTTTCATGTTCACGGAATTATGAATATTACAAACTAATAAATGGGTAATTAAAGATGCAAGTGTCACTATAGAACATGGGGAAAGCTTCTTGCTGTTGAGCAAGAGGTTTTTGTGAATGCTAGCAAACTATTAATTTAAATGAACATGTGTGGCCCTTGGCTCCTTGCTTCTTATGTTTAGCTCAATGCCATCTAGTGAGACAAGGAAATGCAGTATTTACAAATTCAATGGCTATTGCATTTCATTGATTTGTGCAAGTTGAGTAGCACGTTCTAGCACTAAACACTAGGGATGTAAGGTGGAATTCTGTATTATCCCGTTCCTTTGAACTTCATACTGGACAACGATAATGAATACTACATGAATGAACCCATGTCATTTTGGGGTTGGGGTAGGGGTGGCGTGGGGGTGCTTATGCCGTTAAATATCCATGTTCCAAACAAATCTTCCATATATGGGTCGAACATGTATAATACCCAACTAACCTAACAAGATGTTCATATTTTACACGCACCGTCCCATAATAAATATTTAAATATTGTACAAAGCGAAGACATGCTCATAGTATGAAAGAAAGTAATTTGAACAGGTTCTCAAGTATTCAAGGTAAACGATTCTTGATTCTAGGCATAACAAGCAAAAAAAATATATCAAAACAAACCATACTTCAATGGAACAGTTGATTCCCTACATCATCTAAATATGTCCATCTATGGTGAAAAAATAAAGGTGCATTATATAAAATATCGGGATTTTGTATTGAGCCTTGTCAAGTGTATCATGGTAAATAACTTATATAATAATATAAACGGTGAAAAATATTATTTTACAATCCAAGAAAACAAAGTAAAACCCAGCGAATCTGATTCAAACAAATAAATGTTTATAGTTATATTCTGCAGAGGCAGGACCAAATGGAGAGGTGGGGGCACATTCCCCCACTCAAATTCTGGGAAAAAGGGGCATCAGTCAGAAGTTTTGGAATTGTTATATCATATGTTTATTAAACAATAATAATGTGAAGCTCGAATGGTGAGTCCTTTAACACCCTGGCAGAGTCTGAGAGTTCAATACCCGACGTTTGCATTTATTTTTGAAATTTTATTTAAATGAATGCAGAGTTGATTGAGTTCTTTTGACAAGAAAAGTTGTGTCTCATATTGATAATTTTTATATGAAGAAAATTTAGTCCCACATCCTAAAATAAGGACTCTGGTTTTAAATTAAATATGTTTTCATAGTTTAATGTTTGGCTCGACAAAGATCTGGACTGTATAACGTCAACAAAAAACCTTAAAAAAAGTTGTTGTTGTTGTTGTGAATAATATTATGCAATTAAATTAATTTTAATTCTTGAATTGTATGACAATTTTAGAGATCATGTAGTTAGGCTTTTCAATGAAATTTTGTTGTTTTCTTTTTTTGTTAATATTCATTAAATTGATGTGAAAAGGTTAAAAAGGAAAAATTCAAACTAATCAGCAAAGAAAAGTTTACCTTGAATCCAAAAATTTTGCATTTCCCAGAAAAAAAAACCTAAATGTCCAATGCTAAATACCAAAATCATCATAAGCATGCCTTCATAGCCCAAGATCACAATCGATGATAGTATCATCGATCAATTCAGCAAGTAATGCAGACTTAAAAACAAAGAAAAGGGATCAATTAAATCAAACCTCGCGTGAATGAGCTTGATGCTAGGCTTCATGTTGGGCCTCGACTAATCGTAAGCGAACGAGCCCCCAAGTGAACTCAGCCATAGACATCCTTCATCAACAAATTATTATTAAAAACAAACCCTAACACAAAATTAACGGGAAAAAGCCACAAAAGGATGAAAATTTCCAAAATTTACCAACTGTTCGGAGCTTGTGCTCGATGGATTTTGCTCGGTGCCTCCGCCATTAGAATTAGGGTTTCGAATAAAAATGTAATCTTTTTTTTTTCCTTGGACAAAAAGAATAAAGAGAGAAACAGGAGAGGCTCTTCCTATTTACTGTGGCCGACTCTAAAGGTGGCATGTGCCGTGGTTGCTACGAGATGTGCGTATCATAACAGTGGATGGATTTATCTTCCACTATTTTGTCGACACGTGGATATACTAAAGAAATCTGTGCGAGCGGCAGATTTATAGTAGATGGTTATCTGTAGCAAGTTTTGTACGGATGATTGGACACGTGAAGAGGCGAAAGGTTAATTGTGGTGCGGGATGCGCCCATGTGTTCGGAGGCGGTTTTGGGAAAATTCCAATTGCTGCTTCGAAGAACTAGAAGTGAACCCCCGTGCATCGCACACAGAATTTGTTGGAGCTTCGGATCTTCTTCAGATGCTGTCCTCCGTCGATCCTGCGACGGCTGTCTTGGACGGCTATGATTTGATTTTGGAGTTGTTGGGTGCGGATCTCAATGGGTTGGTGTTGGACGCCGAGCTACCTGCAAAGAAGTCCCGGGATGGGTGACCACCGTAAGACTCTCCGACGATCAAGTTAGAGCCGAGGAATAGAAGTAGAGTAGCGGCTATTGAGATAATTCGAGTTACCCAAGTTATTTGAGAGAGGGGTTTATATAGGGGTCGCGTGGAGCGAGCCGATGCGAGATCCTCGCCATCAGTTACGCCTTTACATTACGCACGCGTTAATGGCGGGATCCGCTCATTAATGGGGGAACGAGCCTGCGTGGGACGCGGAGCATGGGGCGGCGGATATCTCGGCTTGGCGAAATATGCAGAGTCGTTACGAAGGCGCTTGGGCTCCGCGTTCTTGGTTGATCAGGAGGACCGAGGAAGCTCGGCATATCAGGAGGCTCGAAGACGAGCCAGAAGGCCGAGGAAGCTCGACATGTCAGGAGGCTCGGAGACGAGACGGAGGCCGAGGAAGCTTGCTCGACTGCTCGGAGGCGAGCTGTTGGCCGCTTGTTAGGTGAGTATGGAAGGTACTCAGGGAGGTATCCGATAGGCCTGGTGTGTCCTCAGAGACGAGATACCGAGGTACGTCCCCAAAATATCATATTTACTCCAGCTCCGTAACTTTCGGGACACGTCATCTGCTACGTGTCATGATCTGGGGAATTTCCACTTCTGAGCATCATCATTAGCCCCCCACTCTCGTTCCGACCTATTTATGGGTCGGGTCGAGAGTGGCATGTTCGGTTTTCTTCTGCTCTGTTTGGTGCCGAGAATCATAGTGTGGATTGTCCGGTAACGACACGGCTTTTGCCGGTTGCGTCGTTTCGATTCTCGAGTCCACGTGTCGTCTCACCGTGCGGCTAAGTTTTCGCGTGTATCCCCGATGGCGTCAGTGGATCATATCATCCCAACTAAACTTTTGTCGGGGACCGGAAAGACTGACGTCTTCCCTGAATTTGGGGGCAGATACTATTTGGTTTTATCCGTCCACCTCTCCGAAAATGCCAAGTTGATTTATGGCACCGTATATCGGAGGTTTAGATGGATGCGGCCGTTGTAGCAGATTTCGTCAGATTCCTCTTCGTTTGAGGGATTTTTGATTGTGGGGACGCTCGTTCCTGCAGGCACAAGCCCCTGCAGTTAATTATGCTACCGCATCGCGGTAACAACTTTCTCCTTCTCCAGATGGTCACTTCGTGTCGTGTGTGTTTGTTTTATATTTTGTTGCCTGTGGATTGTATACGGAGACTAATTTATGTTGTCGCCCGTAGGGCGTGGATTAGTCCAAATCCATATTTTCTTAAATTTAGGTTTTGGATTGGATTTAAGGATCGTTAATCTTATTTGAGACTAGGATCAACTTAAACGTTTGTTAAGAATACGTTAGTCTAATTTTAGACTAAGATCAATTTAACAGGATAATTTAGATCCAACAAAAGAGCATTTTGGCTCGATCGTTTTAGTTTAGGGATATTGCGGTCCAGTGGGTTTAAGGACATCATAATCCATGGAGTTTAAAGAAAACTCTGGGTTTAAGGACATTTGTCCCCACTAAAATTTTCGGCCAAGAGCTACTTGTTCCCTTACAAAAAAGGGGAGAATCTTCAAAAAAACAGGCATCACGTGTAAAACACGTGGGCGCACATATGCAAAGCATATGAGCGCTGAACATAAATAACCAAGGGCCAAAAAAGCATCACGTGTAAAACAAGTGGGCGCTCATATGCAAAGCATATGAGCGCTAAACATAAATAACCAAGGGCCAAATATGCCTCACGTGTTACACACGTGAGCGCTCTGAACATACACAGGCTAAAACCCACACTAGGGGTCACGTGTTAAACACGTGAGTGCTTTTGCCAATCACATGCAAAGTATGTGAGCACCCTAATTTAAAATGTTCCTATCAAATTCTAAAATTAAATTCTATTTTTGGGAAATATTTTTCTGATCTTTCTCAAAATAGAAAGATCTTCTCTGTTAAACAGAGAATTCTTGGATCAAAGATCCAGCGGTGATCATTTGATAGAATAAAAATCAATCATAGGAAAATACTTTCCTAATCTTATAACAAGAATAAATTCTATGTTAATAAGATATCCATATTAAGAAAATATATTTTTGATCTTGTTAAACTAAAAAGATATGATAGAATAAAATTCTAATCTTATCAAAACTAACAAGATATTCATAATCTTGTTAAACAAATAAGAAATCTTCTCTGTTAAACAGAGAGCCTTTGGATTAAAAATCTAACGATGAATAAAATTCACCGAGTGATCTAAAAGATCATGTTGGTTATAAGATCAATCAAAATCTCTTAATGAGAGATTGGCTGAACAAACTGATTCTTTTCTTTCTCCTATAAATAGGAGCCAAGAAGAAAAAAGGGACAGAAGGAGAGGGGAAGAAAAATAGAGAGAGAATTTAATTCTCTAAAGAAAGGGAACCCCTCCCAAAAGCTCCCACAAAAAGAGAATTAAATTCTCAAACCAAGAGTTTAACTCTTCTAAAAGAACTTAGTTCTTCCTCTAGTTAAGATATGCAGAAGCGGATCTCCCCACAAGTTGAGAATTTAATTCTCATCGGGAAGATTCTGTCATGCAGATTCAAAACTTAGGGGAAAGAACTGAATCCAAAAGAGTTTAACTCTTACAAAATATATAGGAATTTAATTCCTCTGAAATTAGGGTTTAACCCTTTAAAAAGAATTTAATCTCTACAAAGAACAAAAAGAGAACTTGGTCCCTCGGAACCATAGAAGAACAGTCTGATGATTCATTAGCATTCAAACGCTACATAAAAGCTCGCGTGATCCCACTTGAGCACCTTTAAGGAACAAAGAAGGAAAGAATGAGATCTAATCACGTGACCCCTGAGAAGTGCTCAGCACTTATAAAAGAGAAAAGGGAATAAACCCTATTTTTGGGACGCCTCACGTGATCCCACGTGACCCCTAAGAAGTGTTCAGCACCTATAAAAGAGAAAAGAGAATAAACCCTATTTTTTAGGGCGCCTCACGTGACCCCCAAGCAGTGCTTAACTTTTATAAAACAGAAAGGGAATAAATCAAAAGGCAGTTTCTATTCTTGGAGCGCCTCATGTGATCCCACGTGACCCAATAGTGCTTAGCATTCAGAAAAGAAATAAGGGAATAAACCCAAAGGAGCAGTGCCAACTTCAAGAGCCTCACGTGACCACACATGAGCGCATCAAATTCTTTGTGTTTAACACTACTCCAAGCGCCTCACGTGATCCCACGTGAGCATATCAAATTCTTAGTGTTTAACACTATTTCAAGCGCCTCACGTGGGAGCACGTGAGCGCTGATCATACACTAGTGTTTAACACTACTTTAAGGCCTCACGTGGGAACACGTGAGCGCCGATCATATATTAGTGTTTAACACTATGAGAGGCCAATATTAGCCAGACTTAGATCAAATCTCCTGAGGGCAATCAATTGAGCCCCTCATGCTCAGGGTCCCCCAAACCGATCTCAGTCCCAGAGATAGCTAATGAGCTCCTAGCAGATGGTATCTAAACGTGACCATCTGGGTTAATTACGCTACCGCATCGCAGTAAATTGTTTCTCCTTCTCCAGATAGTCACTTCGTGTCGTGTGTGTTTGTTTTATTTTTGGTTGCCCGTGGATTGTATACGGAGACTAATTTATGTTGTCGCCCGTAGGCGTGGATTAGTCCAAATCCGTATTTTCTTAGATTTGGGTTTTAGATTGGGTTTAAGGATCGTTAATCTCATTTGAGACTAAGATCAACTTAAACGTTTGTTAAGGAAACGTTAGGCTAATTTTACTAAAATCAACTTAACATGATCATTTAGATCCAACAAAAGAGCGTTTGGGCTCGATTGTTTTAGTTTAGGGACATTGCTGTCCAGTGGGTTTAAGGACATCATAGTCCATGGAGTTTAAAGACATCATAGTCCATAGTTTAAAGACATCATATTCTGTGGGGTTTAGTTTTAGGACGTTGCGGTCCATAAGTTTAAGGACATCATAGTCCATGAGTTTAAGGACCTCATAACTCATAAAGTTTAAGGACATCATAGTCCAGTTTAAAGATATCATAGTCTATGTGGTTTTGGTTCAACCGTTTGGGGATGCGCTAAAAGATATTGGTCATTGGGACCCTCCATCTCTCTAAAAACGTTGAAGGATTACAACGACATGTATCAGAGGTATGAAGAGATGTACCCTTGAACCAATATCCCGATTTGCGGAATGGGATGAACATCAGTTTAGATGTCATCTGTTAGGAGAACACTAATCATCTTTGGGACTAGGATTAGTTTGGGAAGACCTAAACATGGGGGCTCGGTTGATTGGTGACAAAAAGGGTCTTGGCTTCGGAAGACTTGGCTAATTTGAGCTAAGGTTGATTTCCCTTAGTCACCCCATAGTGCTAAACACTGAATCAATGTTGAACACTGGACTTTGGAGGAGCTCACGTGTGAACCCGTGAGGGCCCCGAAGTGGGCATTGTTCCTTGAGTTTATTCCCTCATATATATATATAAAAGGGCTGAGCACTTGGCTCACGTGTGAGCACGTGAGGCGCCCTAGGTAAGAACCGTTCTCTGGATTTTATTTCTCTTTCATTTATAAGTGCCAAGCACTTAGTTCATCAAACAGTCATGTTTAGACACGTGAAGTGCCTTCAAAATGCGAGCGCTGTCTTTGGAGTTTTCTCCCTCTTTTATACACAACTGTTTGGGGGTCACGCGGGAACACGTGAGGTGTCCCCAAAATGGGAGCTATTTTGGGTTTATTCCCTTTTTCCTTTTCTGAGTGCTAAGCACTATTGGGTCACGCGAGATCACGTGAGGCACTCTGAAGAATGAAAATTACCTTTGTTTTATTCTCCTTTTCTTTTTCTGGGTGCTAAGCACTATCAAGGGATCACGTGAGGTTACGTGAGACGCCCCCAAATTGAGATGTACTTTAGATTTACTCCCATTTTTGAAAAGCTTGTTCGGTGGTGCGCCAAGAGTTATTGGTTATTGGTTATTGGGACCCTCCACCTCTCTGAAGACGTTGAAAAATTACAACGACATGTATCGGAGGTGTGGAGAGATGTACCCTTGAACCAAATTCCAGATCGAGGGGAGAGATCATGGTGGGATGAACGTCATTTTAGATACCATTTGTTAGGAGCTCATTAGCTATCTCTGGGACTGAGATCGGTTTGGGGGACCCTGAACATGAGGGGCTCAATTGATTGCCCTCGGGAGATTTGATTTAAGTTTGGCTAATATTGGCCTCTCATAGTGTTAAACACTAATATATGATCGACGCTCACGTGCTCCCACGTGATGCCTTAAAGTAGTGTTAAACACTAGTGTATGATCAGCGCTCACGTGCTCCCATGTGAGGCGCTTGAAATAGTGTTAAACACTAAGAATTTGATATGCCCACGTGGGATCACGTGATGCGCTTGGAGTAGTGTTAAATACTAAGAATTTCATGCACTCACGTGGGGTCACGTGAGGCTCTTGAAGTTGGCGCTGCTCCTTTGGGTTTATTCCCTTATTTCTTTTCTGAATGCTAAGCACTATTGGGTCACGTGGGATAACGTGAGGCGCCCCAAGAATGGAAACTGCCACTTGATTTATTCTCTTTCTGTTTTATAAAAGTTAAGCACTGCTTGGGGGTCACGTGGGGTCACATGAGGCTCCCCAAAAAATAGGGTTTATTCCCTTTTCTCTTTTATAAGTGCTGAGCACTTCTCACGGGTCATGTGGGATCACGTGAGGCGCCCCAAAAATAGGGTTTATTTCCTTTTCTCTTTTATAAGTGCTGAGCACTTCTCAGGGGTCACGTGGGGTCACGTGACTAGATCTTATTCATTCCCTCTTTGTTCCTCAAAGGTGCTCACGTTAGATCACGTGAGCTTTTATGTAGCGTTTGAATGCTAATGAATCATCAACCTGTTCTTCTATGGTTCCGAGGGATCAAGTTCTCCTTATAAATGAAAGAAAAATAAAATCCAGAGAACAGTTCTCACCTCGGGCGCCTCACGTGCTCACACGTGAGCCAAATGCTCAGCCCTTTTATATATATATGAGGGAATAAACTCAAGGAACAATGCCCACTTCGGGGTCCTCATGTGTTCACACGTGAGCTCCTCCAAACTCCAGTGTTCAACACTGATTCAGTGCTTAGCACTATGGGGTGACTAAGGGAAATCAACCTTAGCTCAAATTAGCCAAGTTTTCCGAAGCCAAGACCCTTTTTGTCATCAATCAACCGAGCCCCCATGTTCAGGTCTCCCCAAATTAATCCTAGTCCCAAAGATGACTGGTGTTCTCCTAACAGATGACATCTAAACTGATGTTCATCCCATTCCCCAAATCGGGATATTGATTCAAGAGTACATCTCTTCATACCTCTGATACATGTCGTTGTAATCCCTCAACGTCTTCAGAGAGATAGAGGGTCCCAATAACTAATAACTTTTAGCGCATCCCCAAACGGTTGAACCAAAACCACATAGACTATGACGTCTTTAAACTGGACTATGATGTTCTTAAACTTTATGGATTATGAGATCCTTAAACTCATGGACTATGATGTCCTTAAACTTATGGACCGCAACGTCCTTAATCTAAACCCCACAGACTATGACGTCTTTAAACTATGGACTATGATGTCTTTAAACTTCATGGACTATGATGTCCTTAAACCTCATGGACTATGATGTCCTTAAACCCACTGGACCGCAATGTCCCTAAACTAAAATAATCGAGCCCAAACGCTCTTTTGTTGGATTTAAATGATCCTGTTAAGTTGATCTTAATCTAAAATTAGCCTAACGTATGCTCAACAAACATTTAAGTTGATCTTAGTCTCAAATGAGATTAACGATCCTTAAACCCAATCAAAAACCCAAATATAAGAAAATACGGATTTGGACTAATCCACGCTCTACGGGCGACAACATAAATTAGTCTCCGTAAACAATCCACGGGCAACCAAAAATAAAACAAATACACATGACATGAAGTGACCATCTAGAGAAGGAGAAAGTTGTTACCGCAATGCGGTAACGTAATTAACCCAGATGGTCATGTTTAGATACCATCTGTTAGGAGCTCATTAGCTATCTCTGGGACTGAGATCGGTTTGGGGGACCCTGAGCATGAAGGGCTCAATTGATTGCTCTCGGGAGATTTGATCTAAGTTTGGCTAATATTGGCCTCTCGTAGTGTTATACACTAATATATGATCGGCGCTCACGTGCTCCCACGTGAGGCCTTAAAGTAGTGTTAAACACTAGTGTATGATCAGCGCTCACGTGCTCCCACGTGAGGCGCTTGAAATAGTGTTAAACACTAAGAATTTGATATGCTCACGTGGGATCACGTGAGGCGCTTGGAGTAGTGTTAAAACACTAAGAATTTGATGCAATCATGTGTGGTCACATGAGGCTTTTGAAGTGGGCGCTGCTCTTTTGGGTTTATTCCCTTATTTCTTTTCTGAATGCTAAGCACTATTGGGTCACGTGGGATCACGTGAGGCGCCCCAAGAATGGAAACTGCCCTTTGATTTATTCCCTTTCTGTTTTATAAAAGTTAAGCACTACTTGGGGGTCACGTGGGGGCACGTGAGGCGCCCCAAAAAATAGGGTTTATTCCCTTTTCTTTTTTATAAGTGCTGAGCACTTCTCAGGGGTCACGTAGGGTGACGTGACTAGATCTCATTCTTTCCCTCTTTGTTCCTCAAAGGTGCTCACGTGGGATTACGTGCGCTTTTATATAGCGTTTGAATGCTAATGAATCATCAGGCCATTCTTCTATGATTCCTAGGGATCAAGTTCTCCTTTTGTTCTTTGTAGAGATTAAATTCTTTTTAAAGGGTTAAACCCTAGTTTCTGAGGAATTAAATTCCTATATGTTTTGTAAGAGTTAAACTCTTTTGGATTCAGTTCTTTCCCCTAGGTTTTGAATCTGCATGACAGAATCTCCCCGATAAAAATTAAATTCTCAACTTGTGGGGAGATCCGCTTCTGCAGATCTTAACCAGAGGAAGAACTAAGTTCTTTTAGAAGAGTTAAACTCTTAGTTTGAGAATTAAATTCTCTTTTTGTGGGAGCTTTTGGGAGGGGTTCCTCTTCTTTAGAGAATTAAATTCTCTCTCTATTTTTCTTCCCCTCTCCCTCTGTCCCTTTTTTCTTCTTGGCTCCTATTTATACTACTGTCCTAACCACAGGTAGCATGGTTGGCTCTATCACGTGCCTATCTTGAATTAAACATCCCTCCATAGTCACATTACGGCTGTCTAGAGATATCAAGAATAGTAGAAATAAAATAAACTATCTAGTATATGTCCATGAGCCAGAATAAACGAGTCAAGAAATAATATGCGGAAGCAATAAATCCAATGAGCAATAACATCTGGAAAGTAAACATAACTAAACTGGATACTAACTGGATACTAACAGAATCCTCACTGCTCGGCCTGATGGCGGAAATACTCCAGATCAGCCTGCGACAAGGGTAGAGAATCTGGGCCATGCAAAACCCAGACGTCAGTGCGTCATAATATCAATAACTCTAAACAAGCAGGATGTAATGAAATATGCAGGCATGAAGTATAAACAGTAACATGAATGCAATAAGTAAACACGGATATAGAACAGTGAAGTGTATCAATATATGTGACGTGCAGTGATCAATCTAAACTGTGCTACTGGGTTATCTATTCTAAAGTTGTTTGAAATTAATTAATGTAATTCTCATCGTAACCCATCGGTCTATACCCCGTTCATTCCCCACGGGACCACGGTAACAAGATATAATAGACTGTGAGTCTATGTCCCGTTCATACCCCACGGGACCACGGTAACATGATGTAATAGCCTTTTGAATTACGTTCAGCTACATTCTTGATTTCCCCATACCCCCAAATTATGTGTGTAAGTCAGGTATTGAATAATCTGGAGCTAATGCCAACACAGGATCAAGCAGGAACAGGTCTGTCTATACAGAAAACAGGATATGTCCATCGGGACAACATGTCAGTATTGTCGGCGTTAGAAACAGGATCAGGTAACATGTCAAGTAGTGATATATCAGGTCGTGTCAGGTAGTGAACATGTATCAAGTCAGGTCAAGTAGTAGTGTATCAAGTCATTTCAAGTAGTGCACATGTATCAAGCGGGTGCTCATAATCGAACTGTAGTAAGTATTGAATCAGGGTGAAAATACGAATGTACAATAAAAGTATGGATGCACAAATATCGATCAGGGGTCACATCATGACTAAGTAGGATACACAATTATCAAGCATGGTGCACTAATACAATAGTAACATGAAATAATATGGTCTCGGCGTGCAACTAGATATGTAATAAACCGTACGGATACAGACGGATACTATAAAACTGTAAATCGGTAAAATTTGCTGAATATTAAAACACAAGCACTATTATTTATTAAATAGATATTGATATAATAATATTAACATGGATAACATATTCAAACCGATTAATAACTATAAAAGTGGTATTGATTAACCATGCACAAGAAAGTTCCGTTCAAAAATTCAGCGTCACCCTGATTTGTAAAATAGCTTAAAAATAAAAAACGTTCTCCAAAAGAGACATGTCTTATACCAAAACAAAGATAATTAAATAAGGTTTTCATTTTTATAAGTTGAAGTATCTCAGGCTATTCCTACAAAAAGTTATGAACATTCGAAATTGAAAGTTTGCTGCTGGAATATCCCTGGACAGCAGTTAGAGATATTTTCATTTGCATTTTACGTTATTTAAAAATTTTATTTTGTAAGTAAATATTTCATAGAGTTATAGTATTCTGAGTTATCTTCGTAACGAAATAAAGAACGTATACTAATAATTTTTCTATGATTTATAATGAATTTTATAAGATAAGGTGTACAGTAAATTTCAGATTTGTCGTATCCGCTTTGCAACGACGTTTCATGTGTAAACTATAATATTTTCAAACTATATTTTGTATAACATTATAAAATGCAGATTATAAACTAATTAAAGATAATAATAAGAAATATTACGATGATATATATTTTAAATGATATGGATGCGAACGGGTATCCGAAAACAGTAAAACTTTAGTATGGATGTACAATGGGATGAACGGGTAACATTTTACTCATATAGATGCATAATACTATACCTAGCATATGGCAAGATGATTTAGCATGCGAATACTTATGTAAATACTGATATGGATGCATGCGGATGTCATATAACCGTAAAATGATAAACTGGTAAATGTGGGATGTACAATTAAACAATATGAAATGTTATTATTCAATTGGGTGCAGTATATTATAGTCTAGCATGTATCAAGATAAATCTGCATGCACTAGATATGAAATAACTTGTACGGATGCATATGGATATCCGAAAACGGTGAAACATGCAAAATGATAATGTGGGATGCATGATTTAAAATACAAGTGCTATATTTATTCAAATAGATGTAAATACAGTAACATAGCATGTAGCAAGATAAACTTGCCTCGATCGAATCGTGCGACGGATACGCACGGCACGTCCGACGTCGGTAAAACATCGCAACGCACACATGGCATGCGGGACGGGTCCAGGAAAGGCAAGAGGGTGATTGCACAGGCAAGGTACGTTCACTGGATCACTCGGATCGTCAGCGACGAGCACGGCTCCGGCGGTGATCACCGGAATCAAGAAACAAGATCAAGAAAAAGAAAGAACAAAGAAGAAGAAGAAGTAAGAAGAAGAGGCTGTGTATTAAATAAGGAAGAAAAAAAATAAATAAAAAATATATAAATATATATATGCAGAGGAGAGAGAGAGAGAAATGGGTTGTTAATTTGTTAGGAAATTAGTTTAGATTTAAATTTTAAAAAATCTTTTATTAGTTAACTAAATTTTAATTTGTATCAGTTTATAAAATTAATATTATATAAATAAAATTTGATATTCTGGTAAATACAAATACAGTCCAAAACATGCCGGGGTCGGGTCTAAAATTCAGTTTTAAAATACGAAAAATATACATGTAGACCAAAATTAAAGTTGGATATCCGGGTAACGAAAAAATGCATACCCCCAAGAACGGATGCACGTACGTGCGCGTAGCCATCCAAATAAATCCGTTTCACTGAACGGGACGAGAACAAGATACGCGGATGCTACCACAGGGTCAGGGGTATCACGCAGGCCATGCAATATATTTTAAAAATATTTTATGTGACTTAAATGTTATATAAAAATGCAGATGCCAGGTAAAATGCTAGTATGCAAATGAAAGTGCATGAGTCCACGTATCAAGTTAGGATAAATCATAAACATGAATCAAAACAGGTTTCAAGCATGTGGGTCGGGTCGGATGCAAATACAGATGTCAAAATACTATTCGCACCCAAAACACAGTAAACCAAGAAACTACCATAAATAAAGAAATACTTGACTAGAACTGGTATAAATGAACTAGGGTGTTACATTTTGATTGATCTTATAACCAACATGATCTTTTAGATCATTCGGTGAATTTTATTCACCGTTGGATTTTTAATCTAAAGGCCCTCTGTTTAACAGAGAAGATTTCTTGTTTGTTTAACAAGATTATGAATATCTTGTTAGTTTTGATAAGATTAGAATTTTATTCTATCATATCTTTTTAGTTTAACAAGATCAGAAATATATTTTCTTAATATGGATATCTTGTTAACATAGAATTCTATTCTTGTTATAAGATTAGGAAAATATTTTTCTATGATAGATTTTAATTCTATCAAATGATCACCGCTGGATCTTTGATCCAAGGATCATCTATTTAACAGAGAAGATCTTTCTACTTTGAGAAAGATCAGGAAAATATTTCCCAAAATAGAATTTAATTTTAGAATTTGATAGGAACATTTTAAATTAGGGTGCTCACATACTTTACATGTGATTGACAAAAGCACTGACGTGTTTAACACGTGACCCCTAGTATGGGTTTTAGCCTGTGTATGTTCAGAGCGCTCACGTGTGTAACACATGAGGCATGTTTGGCCTTTGGTTATTTATGTTCAGCGCTCATATGCTTTGCATATGTGCGCCCACGTGTAAATGCATGTTTTTTTTGAAGATTCTCCCCCTTTTTTTGTAAGGGAACAAGTAGCTCTTGGCCAAAAATTTTGGCGGGAACAAATGCCCCCCCACTACTTTGCCCACGTAAGCATGTACGTGGGTGAAGTAGTGCAGAGTTACGCATGGCAATAGAATTGATGGATTAGGAGACAAGTTTAGGGTCTTTGTAACCTATGACTTTTTCCATCTTCATGAGCCGTAAGGGTCTCAAGAAGGTTTTTTCTCCCTACAAGTCGAGAGGATCTCGTAGGTGTAAATTCTCCCTAAAAATCGTGAGGATCTCTAAGTGTTCATCACCTCCGTGAGTCGTAAGGATCTCACTCGGGTATTTTTCCTTACGAATCATGAGGAACCGTAACTAGCTTTTTTATTTTATTGGCGAATGTGGCTTTGGCAAATGTGGCCCGCGGATGGTCCATCTTGACCTTCTTGTAGAGCAGCAATGGCTTAGGAGTCAGGTTTAGATCTGCCACCTAAGACTTTTCAACTTTATGAGCCGTGAGGGTCTCATAAAGACTTTTCTCCCTACGAGTCGAGAGAATCCCGTACGTGTGATTTTCTACTTAGGGGCCGTGAGGACTCCTAAGTGCGTTTTCTCTTAAGAGTCGTAAGGATCTCACAAGATAATTTTCTTCCTTACAAGTCGAGATGACTCGTAAGTGGTTGATGAGTTGACCTACTCCCGAGTCAAAGCATTGCTTCGACGGGGAGGTCGAGGGTTGACTTTGGCCGTTTTCCACGGGGTCAGGATTGACTTTAGCCGTGTTCCACGGGGTCAGGGGTTGACTTTGGCCATACGGGATCAGTATTGACTTTAGCCATACGGGGTCAGTATTGACTTTAGCCATACGGGGTCAGGATTGATTTTAGCCATACAGGGTCAGGAGTTGACTTTGGCCGTTTTCCACGGGGTCATGATTGACTTTGGCCGTTTTCCACGGGGTCAGGATTGACTTTAG
This sequence comes from Agapanthus africanus, assembly GCA_030015575.1. Taxonomy (NCBI): domain Eukaryota; kingdom Viridiplantae; phylum Streptophyta; class Magnoliopsida; order Asparagales; family Amaryllidaceae; genus Agapanthus; species Agapanthus africanus. The sequence continues at coordinate 87,003,362 of JASDDO010000028.1, read as the reverse complement.
CCGTGGTATACGGGGTCAGGATTGATTTTAGCCATACAGGGTCAGGAGTTGACTTTGGCCGTTTTCCACGGGGTCAGGATTGACTTTGGCCGTTTTCCACGGGGTCGGGATTGACTTTAGCCGTGGTATACGGGGTCAGGAGTTGACTCTCGGTTGTCTGTGCACCGCAGAGTCATGGAACTGGGAACTTTGCCATGGCTCCGCTTGATTGTCGCGTCCGAATCATGCTAGAATGAGGAGGAACACTGTTGTGGGTCTCCAAGCTGTAGATGCGGCCGTCGAGACTTGGAATTAGGGACTCTGCCGTGGCTCCGAGATAGTCTCTAGGCTATCTGTGAACCCTCGAGATTTGGAACTAGGGGACTTTTCCATGGCTCCGCTTTGCTGACGTTGCGTCTGCTGTAATGAGACGAATGTCGAGGTGGTCTCTAGATTGTCTGTGAACCGTCGAGATTTGGAACTAGGGACTTTACCATGGCTCCGCTTGATTGTCGCATCCGAATTCTGCTGGAATGAGGAGGAACGCTGTTGTGGGTCTCCAGGCTGTAGATACGGCCATCGAGACTTGGAACTAGGGACTCTGCCGTGGCTCCGTTTTGCTGACATCGTATATTCCTGCAGAGACACTGATTTCTCTACGGGTCGATATGAATCGAGATGCTCTCGTCAAGGACGATGATTTCCCTGAATCAAGGTTTTTGCCAAGGACACTGATTTCTCTGGAGTTGAGACGAATCGAGGTATTCTTGCAGAGACACTGATTTCTTCGTGGGTCGACGCGAATCAAGATGCTCTAGTCAAGGATGCTGATTTCCCTGAATCGAGGTATTTTGCTAAGGACACTGATTTCCCTGGGGTTGAGACGAATCGAGGTATTCCTACAAAGACACTGATTTCTCTGCGGGTCGACGCGAGTCAAGATGCTCTCGTCAAGAACGCTGATTTCCCTGAATCGAGATATTTTGCCAAGGACACTGATTTCTTCGGAGTTGAGACGAATCGAGGTATTCCTGCAAAGACACTGATTTCTCTGCGGGTCAACGCGAATCGAGATGCTCTTGTCAAGGATGCTGATTTCCCTGAATCGAGGTTTTTTGCCAAGGACACTGATTTCCTCAGAGTTGAGACGAATCGAGAGATTCCTGCAAAGATACTGATTTCTTTGCGGGTCGACGTGAATCGAGGTGCTCTCGTCAAGGACGCTGATTTCCCTGAATTGAGATTTTGCCAAGGACACTGATTTCCCTGGGGGTCGAGACGAATCGAGAGATTCCTGCAAAGACACCGATTTCTCTGCGGGTCGACGCGAATCGAGATGCTCTCGTCAAGGACGCTGATTTTCCTGAATCGAGGTATTTTGCCAAGGACATCGATTTCCTCAGAGTTGAGACGAATCGAGGTATTCCTGCAAAGACACAGATTTCTCTGCAGGTCGATGCGAATCAAGATGCTCTCGTCAAGGACGCTGATTTCTCTGAATCGAGGTTTTTGCCAAGGACACTGATTTCCCTGAGGGTCGGTTGACTTGTTTCCGAGACGGGGCGTTGATCTGGCGGGGAGGTCATTGGTTGACTCTAGGTTGTCCGTGAACCATAGAGTCTTGGAACTGGGGACTTTGCCGTGCCTCTGCTTTGTTGACGTCGCATCCGAATCCTGCTGGAATGAGGAGGAACGCCGTTGTTGTTCTCCTGGGATGCAGATGTTGCCATCGAGATCTGACAAGGTCTGGTGGGGAAATGTGGTCCCCTTTTTGTTTATGCCCATGGATTGTATACAGGGGTTAGTATGGACTCACCTGTAGGGCAAAATGTTTCATTTCATTTTTTTTCTTTCCGCGATGCTCTATCATTTCATCTTTTTATATCGTGAAAGTCGCGATTGCCCAATCATTTCGGCTATTTTTCGCGGTGCCTAATCATTTCGGCTATTTTTTTTCTTTTTTACTCGGTGCTTTCTATTCTGAGTTGCCCAATCATTTCGGCTATTTTGTATGCATATATTTTACTTGCTGATTTTGTTGCAAATTACCCCATCATTTCGGCTATTTCATATGCATTTATGGTTTGCTGACTTTCGCCGCAAGTATGGAACTCGGGATCCGATACCAATTCAGGCATCGGTATCGCTACAACTGAGATATTGTTAGGAGTGTAGGGTGTTTTTCGTCACCCCATTGAGATGGGAGTACGCGCGCGCTTGTCAGGCGTACTGCAGATTCCCCCTGCGTAGGGTAGGCCGGGGTTGAATGATTATGGGGATCCGAATCTCCGGCAGCCGCGGACTAAGCTGCCGTTAATTACCCCCCGCCTTTGGGGCGAGGGAACCTCCGATTAACGGGTTAAACTGGTCATGCGAACTCAATGTGCAGTGTACGTGTGTTTTGTTTTGGAGGGGGTTTGGATATATCGGGAACCACGCAGAGTTTTTACGGGGGTCCCGCTACCCGGATAGCGGGCTGGGGGTCAAGGGGGCTAGCAGCCCCCTTGCGGGGTGCGGGGCAGCGCCCCGTTAGAAATTTTTTTCTAACAGGGACCGTGTCGTGGAGTATGTGTATGTGTACATATGTATACATATGTATATATATTCATGTATATATGAACAAAAAGGGAGAAAAGACATCCAAAGGATGCGTGGGGCCAGCGCCTTGAGCGCTGTGCGCTTAGGTGCTGTGCGCTCAGGCGCAAGCGCGCCACGTGTCGGCACGTGGGCGCTTTGCGCATGAGCGCTGGGCGCTCGGGCGCAAGCGCGCCACTTGTCGGCACGTGGGCGCTCGGGCGCAAGCGCGCCACGTGTCGGCACGTGGGCGCTTTGCGCTCGGGCGCAGTGCGCTGGAGCGCAAGCGCGCGCGTCACGTGTCGGCACATGGGCGCTTTGCGCTCGGGCGTAGTGCGCTTGAGCGCAAGCGCGCCACGTGTCGGCACGTGGGCGCTTTGCGCTCAAGCGCAGTGCGCTGGAGCGCAAGCTCAAGCGCAGTGCGCTGGAGCGCAAGCGCAAGCGCCACGTGTCAGCACATGGGCTCTTTGCGCTCGGGCGCAGTGCGCGTGAGCGCAAGCGCGCCACGTGTCGGCACGTGGGCGCTTTGCGCTCGGGCGCACTGCGCTGGAGCGCAAGGGCGCGCGCCACGTGTCGGCAAGTGGGCGCTTTGCGCTCGCGCGCAGTGCGCTGGAGCGCAAACGCGCCACGTGTCGGCACGTGGGCGCTTTGCGCTCGAGCGCTAGCGCGCCGGCGAGGAAAAGAGGGCTTTTAGCCCCAGAAACTCCCGGAAGAGAAATTAGTGGAGTTAAACTCCTGAAAAAGAAAATATATTTTGGTTGAGGAGATGGGTTCTTCTTCTTCCTCCTCTGTTGGCTGGCTCAAAAGATGTGAGATCTAAAAATCTCTTCTTTTTTTAGATCTAATGATAGATCCAAGTTCCCATTTGTGGGTTTTGTGGTGAAAAACTAATTTGTTTTATAAAAAGAAGAGTAAAACTCTTGATTTAATTCAAGAGAAAGAAGAGGATTTTGGAATCTTGAAGAAGAAGAAAAGATCTCAGATCTGGGAAATTTTTAGAGAGAGAAAAAGTTGTCGGGATATTTCATTATCCTTGCCTTTATAGGCTATACACTTTACACATAGCCCCTTGGGCTTCACAAAATGGCATTTTGCCTATCCCATGGCTCATGTGCCATTTCTTTTTCCACATAAGCCATGGGCTTCACAAAAATTTGGCTTCATGCCTATTTTTCTTACATTTATCCATAAAATAAAATAAAAGAAATACAACAAAATTATTTATTACAAAATTTTTATCTTGGTATGGGGGGAGGCCGGCCGCTTCATGTTCTGGCTCGACCCGGGCATGGGCCCACTGGATCTGGGCTTTGGCCCACTGGGCTTGGGGTTGACTTTGATTTTGACTTGGTCAACCGGGGTGTAAATTTTTACCCCAACAAATTGCCCCCCATAAATAAATGCACACCACATATGTGGGTCGTGTGCATGAAATTGATGGATCTTCTTTCACGTGGAGGCGACTTGATTTGGTTCCCGCTTTTTGGGAAGCTGGCACTGCCCTTTTTACGACATGGACGGTCGTTGCTTGACATGTCTTCGAGACGGAGTGTCCGTGATAGACGTTTTCTCTGGCCCGGAGTGATCTGGTTCCCGCTTGTAGGAATCCTGCGCTGCCCTTTTTGCGACCTGGACGGTCGGTGCTGCCCTTTTTGCGACTTGGACGGTCGGTACTGCCCTTTTTGCGACTTGGACGGTCGGTACTGCCCTTTTTGCGACTTGGACGGTCGATGCTGCCCTTTTTGCGACTTGGACGGTCGATGCTGCCATTTTAGCGACTTGGACGGTCGGTACTGCCCTTTTTGCGACTTGGACGGTCGGTGCTGCCATTTTAGCGACTTGGACGGTCGGTGCTGCCATTTTAGCGACTTGGACGGTCGGTTCTGCCCTTTTTGCGACGTGGACGGTCGGTGCTGCCATTTTAGCGACGTGGACGGTCGATGCTTCCCTTTTTGCGACTTGGACGGTCGGTGCTTCCATTTTAGCGACGTGGACGGTCGATGCTGCCATTTTAGCGACGTGGACGGTCGATGCTTCCCTTTTTGCGACTTGGACGGTCGATGCTGCCATTATAGCGACTTGGACGGTCGGTTCTGCCCTTTTTGCGACATGGACGGTCGGTGCTGCCATTTTAGCGACGTAGACGGTCGGTGCTGCCATTTTAACGACTTGGACAGTCGATGCTGCCCTTTTTGCGACTTGGACGGTCGGTTCTGCCCTTTTTGCGACTTGGACGGTCGATTCTGCCCTTTTTGCGACTTGGACGGTCGATGCTGCCCTTTTAGCGACGTGGACGGTCGATGCTGCCCTTTTTGCGACTTGGACGGTCGATGCTTGATTTGACTTGCTCTGCTTCTTGCAGTGTCAGGGGTAGACTTGACTTACTCCGCTTCTTGCGGTGTCGAGATTGGATTCTGACTTGCTCCGCTTTCTGCGGTGTCGGAGTGGGAGTTGACTTGTTGATTTTGATTTGGGTTGACATTAGCATCGCTATACTGGAATATGGTACCAGGAGCGAATCATCATCTGTCATTGAGAGGATTTTGGGATTGTTTTACGCCCGTGGATTGTATACTGTTTTGCAGGATGTATGATCCAGACCGTAGGGCCGGAAAAATTTCGGGATTTTGTCGGCGTCTGCATCGCTGCACTGGAATATGGTACCAGGAGCGACTCATCATTCGCCGTTGGGGTATGGGATTTGGAATTTGGTTGGCGTCTGCATCGCTGCACTGGAATATGGTACCAGGAGCGACTCATCATTCGCCATTTGGGAATTGGGGAGCGATGGCTTAGGAGACAGGTTTAGATCCCTATCACCTAAGGCTTTTCAATTTCATGGGCCGTGAGGGTCCTATAAAAGCATTTTCTCCCTACGAGTCGTAAGGATCCCGCAGGTGTATTTTCTCCTTAGGAGTCGTGAGGACTCCTAAGTGTGTTTTTCCTTTATGAGTCGTAAGGATCCCACAAAGGTTTGTTCTCCTCATATATCGTGAGGACACATGAGTGGGTCTTATCAATGGAGCGTCATTCCCAACGCGGAGACCAGCCGCGTAACTGGTGATTACAGTGGGGCATGGGTATGATGAGAATTATTTGAGCCCGTGGATTGTATACGATGGTCAACTTGGGGACCCACCGTAAGGCCGGGAGAATTTTGAGAAATTGGATTTTGGTTGGCGTCTGCATCGCTGCACTGGAATGTGGTACCAGGAGCGACTCATCATTCGCCGTTTGGGGACTTGGAATTTGGATCTTGTTTGGCATCAGCATTGCTGCACTGGAATAATGCCAGGAGCAACTCATCATTTGCCTTGGGAGGACTTGGGATTTGGGTTTTTGGTCGGCATCAGCACCGCTAACACTGAAGCGAAATGCCAGGAGCGACTCATCATTTACCGTTGCCTGTTAGGGAACGATGGCTTAGGAGACTAGGAGACAGGTTTGGGTCCCTATCACCTAAGGCTTTTCAATTTTTATAGGCCGTGAGGGTCCCATAAAAGCATTTTCTCCCTGCGAGTCGTAAGGATCCCGCAGGTGTATTTTCTCCTTAGGAATCGTGAGGATTCCTAAGTGTGTTGCTCCTTTGTGAGTCGTAAGGATCTCACGCAGGGTTTCTCCTCACAAGGTCGAGAGGACTTTGCGAGTGTATTTCATCTCCTTTCACGAGTTTGCGCCCTTTCGGGTTTTCACAGACTCGCCGGCAGTCCTGCTGTTTTTACTCACGGAGCCCTTTCGGGTTTTCATCCGTGCCCGTTTTGCTTGTGGACATACCGTTTATTTTTTTTTATTTCTTTTATTATTTTTTTCCTCTTTTTTTTTCTTTTTTTTTTGCCGCTGGTGGGACTTTAAAAGTAGTCTCACCGGCAGGATTTGGGAGAGATAGGGGCCATTTACGCCCGTGGATTGTATACGGTTTTGCAGGATGTATGATCCAGACCGTAGGGCTGATGTGCTCAATTCGCCTGCGACTTGGAGTATTCACGTGTAGTATTTCTTGAGATATTGGCCATTGATGGGTGGCATGGGCCTTTCTCCCACGGCACTTATTAGTTGGTAGGATCCTCCGTCGAACACTTTCTCGATGACGTATGGTCCTTCCCAGTTTGGCTCAAATTTTCCCTTGGCATGTCGATTGGGGATGATCGGTCTTTTGAGGACCAACACCAATTCACCTTTCTTGAAAGCGCGGAGACGGGTTATCTTGTCATAAGCCCGTGACATTTGGGCTCGGTATAGCTCCAGATTTTGCTGCACCGCGAGCCTCTTTTCTTCGAGGGCATCGAGCTCTTCAAGTCGAAGGAGAACATTTTCCTCCTCCGTCAACTCGTGCTGAACGACCATTCTTAAGCTTGGAACTTCGACTTCGAGGGGGAGGACCGCCTCCATTCCGAAGAGCAATGAGTATGGAGTGGACTGAGTTGGAGTACGGTGCGTGGTACGATATGCCCACAACGCCTCGTGAAGTTTGAGATTCCAGTCTCTCTTGTTGGCTGAAGCATTTTTCCTCAGGAGCTTGCATAGAGTCTTATTGAAGGCTTCGGCTAGCCCATTGGCTCTTGGATTATAGATGGAGGAATATCTCCAGTCTATCTTGTGCTGGGTAGCGAACCTTGAGACATTGAAGCTCTTGAAAGAAGGCCCATTGTCGGAAATGATTCTTCTTGGTGTACCGAAACGGTATAGAATATTATGCTGGAAGAATATCAGAATATCTTTTGTCTTGACTTCTTTTAGCGGGACAGTTTCAGCCCATCTGGAGAAGTAGTCTGTCGCGGCCAGTATGAACCGGTGGCCTTTAGATGACGGAGGATCAATTGGGCCAACAATGTCAGTGCCCCAGACTTCGAAGGGCCACGACGCCACCGTAGGATGCAGCGGATTGGGATGCTTGTGAATGAAATCACCATGGATTTGGTAGATCTGACATTTCTTTGCATGTTCTCCACAATCCCGTATCATGGTGGGCCAGTAATACCCAAGCCGTTTGATTTGAAGTCGCATCTTGGGGCCAGATTGGTGAGCACCGCAAACGCCCGAGTGAACATCTTTCATGACCTTTTGGACTTCAGCCAACGACAGACACCTGAGCCAGAGTTGGTCATATGACCTGCGGTATAACGTGTTATTTACAAACACGTATCGGAGAGCTCTTTTCTTCAGCTGAATCCTGGCAGATTTTTCTTCGGGCAGCTTGTCGTATCGGAAGTACACTATCAAGGGTTCTCTCTAATCGGGCTCGTCTTGGATGATCAAAGCTTCTTCGGCAGGACTGCTCTTCTGTTCCGCGCTTTCCTCTTCCCGTAGAGAGAATGGAGGTAGAATTTGTCGGCTCCTAACTGTGATCAGAATTTCGTCCATGTCAGGATCAGCCAGCTCCTTGGCTAGGCAAGCGAGTATGTCGGCTTTTCCGTTCAACGCTCTGGGGATTCTCATTAGTTCAATGTGAGTGAACCGTTTCATGAGTTCCACCGCTCGGCCTCTGTACCGAGCTAACTCGGGTTTGTATATCTTATAGTCGCCGCTTACTTGGTTGACAACAAACTGGGAGTCACCGTAAACCCGTAGCTGAAGAATTGCCATTTCTATGGCGAGCTCCAAACCAGCTATCAGGGCATCATACTCAGCTTCATTGTTTGTCCGAGGCTCGGTGAGAGCGAAAGAACGTCGTAGGGTTCCCATTGATGGCGTGATGAACACCAATCCTATCCCCGCTTTTACCTCCGGGATGCTTGATCGGCCGGAGCTTCTTATTGATGAGGCCCCATCGAAGTAGAGCTCCCAACATGGCTCGTCATTCTCTAGGTGCAGCACTTGTTCGTCGGGCAACTCGCAATTGAGTGGTGACCCCTCTGGTATAGGATGAGCAGCAAGGAAGTCTGCAAGAGCTTGACCTTTTACTGCTTTTTGAGGAGTATATACTATGTCAAACTCAAGTAGCATGACGACCCATCTTGCCATTCTGCCGGCTAGGCTTGCTCTGGTCATCAAGTGTTTGAGCGGGTCGACCTTGGAGATCAGCATAATCCGATGAGCCAGCAGATAGTGCCTCAGCTTCTTCACAGCGAATATCAGAGCCAGGCATTGCTTTTCGATTGGGGAATAGTTATGTTCCGCCCTGACTAGGGTTCGACTGAGGTAGTAGAGGGCATTTTCCTTTCCCTCCTCGTTATTCTGGGCAAGGAGCGCACCGAGTGACTCATCTAGCGCGGCAGTGTAGAGGATCAGCGGTTTATTTGGAATGGGAGCAGCCAGCACTGGAGGGTGCAACAAGTATTATTTGATGCTTTCGAACGCTGCTTGACATTCGGCATCCCAGATAAAAGGAGCTCCTTTCTTCATGAGCTTTGAGAAGGGCCTACATCTCCCCGATAAATTTGAGATAAACCTCCGTATATAAGCAAGCTTGCTTTGAAAAGATCTTAGTTGCGTCAGACTCTTCGGAGGGGGCATCTCCATGATGGCTTTTATCTTTGATGGGTCAACTTCGATCCCTCGATGTCGGACTATGAAGCCCAAGAATTTTCCCGATGACACGCCAAAAGCGCATTTCAGAGGATTCATCTTCAGGTCAAATTCCCTCAGTCTGGTGAGAACGGTCCTAAGATCCTGGATATGATCGGCCTTGGTTTTAGTCTTAACGACCAGATCATCAACATAACATTCGACGACTTTATGAATTAGGTCATCGAAGATATTGGTCATTTCCCTTTGATATGTAGCACCTGCGTTCTTCAATCCGAACGGCATCACCTTGTAGCAATATATTCCGATCGGGGTTCGAAATGTTGTGTGCTTCTCATCCTCAGGCGACATCTTGATCTGATTGTATCCAGATGAGCCGTCCATAAAGGTGAACAGCTCGTAATTTGAGGTGTCATCGACCATCATTTCCATGACCGGTAGCGGGAAGTCGTCTTTAGGACATGCCTTGTTGAGGTCCCTGAAATCGACACAAACTCGGATCTGCCCATTTTTCTTCTTCGCTGGGACTATGCATGCGATCCAGTCCGCATATTTCTCTTTCCTGATGAAGCCGGCATCGATGAGTTTCTTGGTTTCCTCGATGACCTTTTCTTCCAACTCCCTTCTCATTCTTCGAGGAGCTTGTTTGACTGGCTTAGCATCAGGAGATATAGCCAGCTTATGCATGACTACCTCAGGGGAAAGGCCAGGCATTTCTTTGTACGTCCACGTGAAGCAGTCGACGAACTCACGCAGCAGGGCAATTATCTGTTCTTTCATTTCCTCCGACAAGAGTGAGCTGATGTAGGTCGGCCTTGGATTATCGGGCGTTCCTAAGTCAATCTCGGTTAGCTCGTCAAAGGTTGCTTGTCCGCCATCTTCAAGCTCTTGAGGAGCTTCTTCTGGCTCGCCTATCTCATCATCATCATTTGATCTTTCGCCAGCTTCACCAACATGGATCATGTAGCACGCTCTGGAATCAGGTTGAATGTAACCTATTCCCCGTCTGTCTGGAATTCATCCATCGATGAGTGCTCGGACCTGGGGCGGATACCATAGCCCTTCGTAAAACTTTGCTTCGGACTCCGTTTGATATAACCGGCATCCGCACTTCTTAAAGTATTCCCGCATCTCGGGCGCATAGTATCTGGGATTGAGGACGGCTCTTATGCCTCTCTCATAGGGAAGACACACGACAGAAAGATCGTCCGGGTGCACAACGGGGTTTGACCTGTAAAACAAGATGCCCTTCTGTCCATTTTTTCTCCCGGGCACGTAGAAAGTTTTCAGCTGGTCTACGGTAGAGACTGACAATGCGTCGAGCTCTTTGCACATCCGTTCCGGCACCCTTGTGACGGCTAGGGACCCTTCTGCGACTTCGAAGGTCTCTCGTAGTTTCGCTTGCTGCATGGGGGCCAATCTGCACAGCTGTTGCACGGCAGGTCCTCTTCTTCTGACTCTTCAGTGTCACTGCCAAGATGAGGGCGGACTTTGCCGCTAGATGGGCCTTCAGCATCAGATTCGTCCGTATCGCTACCGAAACGAGGGCGAGTTTTACGGAAATACGGACTTCCAGCGTCAGACTCATCAGTGTCGCTACCGAAATGCGGACGCACTTGGGCGTTTTTGCTTTTGAAAGTGACAGCCGGCGCAGATTTGCTTTTGAGTCTTGGGGCCGGTCTATCTTCAGTCAGTTGTGGCTTAGCATTTTGGTGGTTCATAAAGTACCGAGAATCTTCATATCGGACTTCATGCACACCGAACGGCTGGATGTCTCCGTCAATGCGTCTTTCTTCGCCATTTTTAGTATACTTCATGCATTGATGGAGAGTTGACGGAATGATGCCGTAATCGTGGAGCCACGGCCGCCCCAAGAGAATCTTATAAGACGTGTCGGCGTCGATCACGTATATCTTAGCTTCGGTCTGCAGATACCCGAATTTGATTGGCAGAGCTATGGACCCCAGAACTTGCTGGCAATTTTGGTTGAAGCCTTGAATGACAATCCTCTCCCTTGACAGGTGTCGGACGTCCATTGACAAACTCTTCAGCATCCGCAAGTTCATGATGTTCACTGAAGACCCCGGATCAATCAATATGCGATTAATCTGATCTCCGTCGCTGTACCCGGTCACGTAAAGCGGCCGATTATGCTCAGCCGTTCCCAGTAGCAAGTCTTCATCCTTAAATGTGACTGCGGCGGCATGCAAAGCCTGCTGGGCTTCTTTCATATTAATTTCCGCAAAGTGAGCCTGATACCGCTCGGGGTTTTGTAGAGCGTGAATGAGAACATCTCTAAGCTCCTTAGATAGGACCAAGGCGTCGTAGATGCTCAGGAGAGACGGAAGCTTCCGGAGATGTGCCAAGACATTATAGTCCACCGAGGAAGGACTTGAGTTTTCATCAACCGGTTCTCTGCCATCTTCATCATTAGCCACATGTTTTTCCTTCCCTTTTGGGGCGTTGCCCTGATTTGGTGGTAGAGCCCTGCCGCTTCTGAGCTGGATTTGATTGGCCTTTATGGCGAGCTCCTCATCTTTTTCGGGAAAACAGAGCTCATCCTCGGAGTCGCTGCCAAGATGGATGGCATAGCAAGTCACTACTGGGATCTCTTCATTGGAGTCTTCTTCTAACTCCTCCAGAATTTCAGCCGCTTGTACAGGGAAGAACTCCTTCAATTGAATCAATGTTCTTTCCTTTTGTTCATATTCTTCGAGAGAATCGATATATTTTTGAATGGTCGATCTACCTGCAGACTCTTTTTGGCGCCGAGCTGCACTTTTCTTCTTCTTGAGCTTCTTGGATTTTGAGCCTGATGGAGCCGCATTGGCAGCTGGACTGGTAGGCTTCTTCTGCCCTTCCCATTCCGTCCTAGGTTCTTTCCGAAGTAGCTTTATCATCTTCTTCGTCTTATTAGATATGTGCATACTCCACGGAGGCTGCAATGAGTCCGTTTCATTTCTCAGGGCAGCGGGTTCGGCTGTCTGCTCCCAGAAGGCTTCAGTTTCTGTCTGTATAAAGTTGGTGGTTGCGACTTGATTGTTCACCAACACACTTTTGGACAGCTCGATCTCTCCAGCCTTGTACTGCTTCTCGACCCAATCTTTGAAGATATAGCAATCCTCGATCGTATGGCTCACTACTCGGTGGTACGGGCAATACAGAGGATTGTCGGTCATTTTTGCTTCTTGGGGTCTTTTCGACTCCGGCAATTGGAGGCCGTTGTTCAAGGCATCTTTAAATATCTTGCGGACTTTGTCCCTTCTGAAAGAGTAAACCTTGTTCTTTTTCTCCTCTAGGGAAGGCCCATCTCCTCCCAACAATGGCTTTCGAGACCGGTTAGTTTTGGATTCGGCCGCTCTTCGCTTTTCTTCATTGTCGGACGCATTGAAGACATTGGTACTGCTGGAACTCCCGCTTCTACGGTTGTCGTCCCGCTTGCTTTTCCAAGTTTTGTCTCTCTGAGAGTCCTGCGGGGACTCTTGCTTTGAGCGTTCCAGCATTTGGACTTTCTTGGTTAGCTCCTGAAATGTCTTGAGGCCCGCCGTACACAAGAATGGGACCATCCAATTGCTGAGGTTCCCAATGAGAAGGCTGACGGACTGGTCCTGCTCCAGCGGCGGTTCACACTTGACCGTGAGATTACGCCATCGGGCGATAAAGTCGGTGTTGCTTTCATTCTTCCCCGGCTTGGTCCTCACAAGGTCGGCAATGGAGATTTTATCACTGACACTCATGAACCTTTGCCGAAACAGAGACTCCATTTGGGCAAAGGTAATGATGGACCCGTCTGGTATGCTCGCGTACCAGTCGAAAGCGACACCGGTCAGGCTGTTGACAAACTGACGAAGAAGGAGCGCGTCATTGCCCCCTGTATTTCCGCACGATGCTTTGAAATGGGCAACGTGCTGATTTGCATTCCCCGTTCCATCAAATCTTCCGAACTTAGGAATGACGTAGCCGCTTGGGAACTCAATCAGATCGTACCGCGCAGGGTATGGCCGCCCACTACTGCCGATTTCTTTCTGAGCTTCAGCTTCGGCCACCAATGTTGTAACCTTGCTGGTGACCAAATCCATTATCCGATCCTGTGTTAGCGGGATAGTGCTATCTGGGGCCAAGGCGTCCCTAGAAGCGGAGTGTGGCCGGCTTTCATGTGGCTCGACCAGTGTTGGACCCGAAGGAACAGGCATTGGCTGCCTCGGATTGTCATCACCCGGCTGATTAGTAGCGGCTTGCGCTTGATTGGGAGGTGCTCGAGCAATTTGAGCCGTAAGCTGCATCACCACGTTCGTTAAGTCGTCAATCTTCGAATAGAGCCTGGCCATCTCTTTATCTTTGCTCCTGAGCTGTTTTCGAAGCTCTTGAAGCAGCTCTTGCTCCGCAGTCCTGGGGCGGAAAGTCGGCTCTTCCTCGCTGTCAGAGCTTGACTCTGCGTGGACCGAGGGGTCTTTCTACCTATCATCCTCATCGAGAGGGTTTTCTTCATCCAGCGGGGGCGGCTGTTCTTGGGCAGCGGCAACCACATTCAGGCTAGATTGGGCTTGGGATGTGGTGGCCCCATCCTTGCTTTTGCTGCGAAGGTTGTCGCTGGGGCGCCCTCCCGCCATATAGACCGTATGGATGATATATCCGGCCGTCTTTCTATCATTGGCAGCTGATTTCATGGATCGCTGTCTTGACCCTCTTGTTTCGGTAGCTTGTAGTCGATTGAAGGCGGCTGGCCTAACCAGGTTCTTGAATGGTGCTGGCGCTTCTTTTCTGGGTTTTCCCCACTGCTTTCGTGCGGCACAGAGTGCTTGATAGACTCTTGAAGAGACAGTGTCATACTTCTTCTGTTGGGGCCGGGACACGTCTCTTTGTGGCACTGTTCGGACCGCTGTCTTCTTGATTCTGGCGGTCATGGCATTTTTCTGAACCCACTTCAGAGGCTCGAAGGAATTGCTGATTCTTACGTCCAACTCAGCCGTCGTCATGGGGGAACCCTGCACTTGGAACTTCACATGATTCCATTTGGCCGAAGCCTTGGCCCTTTTGTTGGCTCGATACCTGAGCCGCTTCTGCCTTAACTTTTCTGTTCTAAGCACCTGGCAGACTTCGGCTCTTTGGGAAGACGCCGCAGACCGGGCGATGGAAGGCCTTGGAGATACGCTCGATTGTGCGTTTGTTTGAGTCATCGCCTGAGCTCGTCCGCAACATTTGATGTTTCCCTTTGTACAGAAGTTCTTGCCCCCCGCTGGAGCACCAGAGAATCGTTCAGATACAGTCTTAAGTTTCGGTTGTGGTGCCTTGGCGATCACGACATTCGGCCTCTTGCCTCTTGGGACCGGCTTGGCCACCTATTCCGCGGGGATTTCCGCCAGATGAGCGCTTCCGGCAGGGTAGATGATGACGGAGCCAAACTGGCAAGGCGGTTCCTCCCACTGTCGACTAAGGCTTGCGGGGAGGACCACACGAGCGTTGATCTTGACCACGTACGGAATCGGGGTCACGTTGGAAGCTGAATTCGTCTGGGGAGACATTGTCGTTGAAGGTTGATTACTATACAGAAAAAAAAACATCATTTCAGTATAGGCAATCGATATGTATATTGATTGAGTTCGCATGAACGTTTAACCCGAAATATGGGAGGAGAGATTGGTCCCACCGGGCGTGCCAGAATCTGTAGGGTGTTTTTCGTCACCCCATTGAGATGGGAGTACACGCGCGCTTGTCAGGCGTACTACAGATTCCCCCTGCGTAGGGTAGGCCGGGGTTTAATGATTATGGGGATCCGAATCTCCGGCAGCCGCGGACTAAGCTGCCGTTAATTACCCCCCGCCTTTGGGGCGAGGGAACCTCCGATTAACGGGTTAAACTGGTCATGCGAACTCAATGTGCAGTGTATGTGTGTTTTGTTTTGGAGGGGGGTTTGGATATATCGGGAGCCACGCAGAGTTTTTACGGGGGTCCCGCTACCCGGATAGCGGGCTGGGGGTCAAGGGGGCTAGCAGCCCCCTTGCGGGGTGCGGGGCAGCGCCCCGTTAGAAATTTTTTTCTAACAGGGACCGTGTCGTGGAGTATGTGTATGTGTACATATGTATACATATGTATATATATTCATGTATATATGAACAAAAAGGGGGAAAAGACATCCAAAGGATGCGTGGGGCCAGCGCTTTGAGCGCTGTTCGCTTAGGTGCTGTGCGCTCAGGCGCAAGCGCGCCACGTGTCGGCACGTGGGCGATTTGCGCATGAGCGCTGGGCGCTCGGGCGCAAGCGCGCCACGTGTCGGCACGTGGGCGCTTTGCGCTCGGGCGCAGTGCGCCGGAGCGCAAGCGCGCCACGTGTCGGCACGTGGGCGCTTTGCGCTCGGGCGCAGTGCGCCGGAGCGCAAGCGCGCGCGCCACGTGTCGGCACATGGGCACTTTGCGCTCGGGCGCAGTGCGCTTGAGCGCAAGCGCGCCACGTGTCGGCACGTGGGCGCTTTGCGCTCAAGCGCATTGCGCCGGAGCGCAAGCGCCACGTGTCGGCACATGGGCGCTTTGCGCTCGGGCGCAGTGCGCGTGAGCGCAAACGCGCCACGTGTCGGCACGTGGGCGCTTTGCGCTCAAGTGCACTGCGCTGGAGCGCAAGCGCGCGCGCGCCACGTGTCGGCACGTGGGCGCTTTGCGCTCACGCGCAATGCGCTGGAGCGCAAACACGCCACGTGTCGGCACGTGGGCGCTTTGTGCTCGAGCGCTAGCGCGCCGGCGAGGAAAAGAGGGCTTTTAGCCCCAGAAACTCCCGGAAGAGAAATTAGTGGAGTTAAACTCCTGAAAAAGAAAATATATTTTGGTTGAGGAGATGGGTTCTTCTTCTTCCTCCTCTGTTGGCTGGCTCAAGAGATGTGAGATCTAAAAATCTCTTCTTTTTTTAGATCTAATGATAGATCCAAGTTCCCATTTGTGGGTTTTGTGGTGTAAAACTAATTTGTTTTATAAAAAGAAGAGTAAAACTCTTGATTTAATTCAAGAGAAAGAAGAAGGTTTTGGAACCTTGAAGAAGAAGAAAAGATCTCAGATCTGGGAAATTTTTAGAGAGAGAAAAATTTGTCGGGATATTTCATTATCCTTGCCTTTATAGGCTATACACTTTACACATAGCCCCTTGGGCTTCACAAAATGGCATTTTGCCTATCCCATGGCTCATGTGCCATTTCTTTTTGCACATAAGCCATGGGCTTCACAAAAATTTGGCTTCATGCCTATTTTTCTTACATTTATCCATAAAATAAAATAAAAGAAATACAACAAAATTATTTATTACAAAATTTTAATCTTGGTATGGGGGGAGGCCGGCCGCTTCATGTTCTGGCTCGACCCGGGCATGGGCCCACTGGATCTGGGCTTGGGCCTACTTGGCTTGGGGTTGACTTTGATTTTGACTTGGTCAACCGGGGTGTAAATTTTTACCCCAACAAGGAGTGAATCATCATTTGCCTTTGTCGGTTCGAGCAAAGGTGGCATAGCAAACAGGGTTAAGATCCTGTCGGCTAAGGCTTTTGACTTCATGAGCCGTAAGGGTCTCATAAAGGTATTTCTCCCTACGAGTCGTGAGGATCTCATAGGTGTACGTTCTCCTTAAAAGTCGTGAGGATTTCTAAATGGTGTTCTCTCTTATAAGTCGTAAGGATCTCATAAGAGTATTTTCTCCTTATAAGTCGAGAGGACTTACAAGTGTTGTTCACCGTGTGAGCATATCCCTAGTCGCTGGTGGGACTCTATTAAGGAAATGTTTATTCGTGCCCGTGGATTGTATACAAGGGTCGGCATTGAACCACTTGTATGGCAAAATCGGGGTGTATGACGGCTTAAGAACAGGTTCAGATCCCTGTAGCTTAAGGCTTTTGAATCCTATGAGCCGTGAGGGTCTCAAAGGGTAATTCTCTTTACGAGTCGTGAGAATCTCGTAAGTGTAATTTCTCCTTAGGAATCGTGGGGATCCCCAAGTGTGTCGCTCCTTTGTGAGTCGTAAGGATCTCACGCAGGTAGTTTTCTCCTTACAAGATCGAGAGGACTTTGCAAGTGTCTTTTAACGAGATTGCGCCCTTTCGAGTTTTCACAAACTCTCCGGTAGCCCTGTTGTTTTTACTCACGGAGCCCTTTCGGGTTTTCATCCGTGCCCATCTTGCTTATGGACGTACCCTTCCCTTTTTTGCGAGTGTGGAACTCAAGATCTGATACCAAACTTAGCATCAGTATCGTTGTGACTGGAATGTTGCCAGGAGCGAATTATTATTTGCCGTGAAAGGACTTGGAATTTGATACCAATTTAGGCATCAGCATCGCTACCACTGGGACATTGCCAGGAGCGAATCATCATTTGCCTTTTTCGGTTCGAGCAAAGGTGGCTTAGCAAACAGGGTTAGGATCCTGTCGACTAAGGCTTTTGACTTCATGAGCCGTAAGGGTCTCATAAAGATGTTTCTCCTTACGAGTCGTGAGGATCTCGTAAGTGCGTTTCTCCTCAAGAATCGTGGGGATCCTTAAGTGTTTTGCTCTCTTATGAGTCGTAAGGATCTCACGCGGGTATTTTCTCTTTACAAGGTCGAGAGGACTTTGCCAGTATGCATGAATTTTTTACGAGTCTGCGCCCTTTCGGGTTTTCACAGACTCGCCGGTAGCCCTGCTGTTTTTACTCACGGAGCCCTTTCGAGTTTTCATCCGTGCCCATTTTGCTTGCGGACGTACCATTTTTTTTACGAGTCTGCGCCCTTTCGGTTTTCACAAAAATCGCCGGTAGTCCTGCTGTTTTTACTCACGGCGGCCTTTCGGATTTTCATTCGTGCCCATTTTGCTTGTGGACATACCTTTTTTTTGGGTTTCAAGTGGGATATTTCACTTAACTGCAGGACACGTTTGTAAGCCCCTTATATCCTTTCTATTCTTTGAGAAGAAAGGACCATTTTACGTAGAGATTCTTCCTCCAGTGAGAAATATACCCCCTGTGTATACCTCCGGGGGAGCGAGTACCCACGCCGTCACTATTTTGGTGACAGGTTGCTTCAAAGTCGCTCATTTTTTTTGTTGAGTGTCGGCGACAAATACCACCTGACCTCCGCCTTTCATTCATCTTCATCAGATGATGAAGGGTCTTGACTCAGCTGATCCAATCGAGCCATTTTATCTATAAGCTTTTGGAAGGCGGTCGGCTTGAAGAGGGCCATATACGAGCACGCCTTTGAATTTGAGTCAAGGGTGGCTATGAGCATTCCTATGGCTGCAGCTTCATCGATGAGTTGCTTGTATTTGACTAGAGATTTCGCCATCGGGTAACACATTGAACCCAAGTCTCATTCGGTCTAACCCTTTCGTTGACCAGTGCCGTCACGGCAGTGCGTTTATTCACACTAGCGAATCTCTGACAGGAGGGAATCTCCATTTTGTCGAAGGTATTCATGGATTCATTCGGGTGTTCCACATACCATTCGAAGGCAATGCCCGCCAGACAGCCGATGAACTGTCAAAGGAGAAGTATATCAGTATTGCCGCACATGGGTTCAAATCGCGCAATGTGCCGGCGAGAATTCTCAGTTCCTTTATACATGTGGCACGTTGGAAGTGTGTACTCTGGCGGGTACTGTATTTGATTGTGCCATGTCGGATACGGTCGACCAATCTTAATTGATCTATTTGCGGCTTTATTGGCGTAGCGAGTTTCGATTTTCTGAGCGATATATTCGTTCAGCTTTGCTTTCAGGAATCATTTCCTCCTCAGCCATTGATGAGCTTTGCAGAGAATTTGAAATGTCATCCTTATCTTTAAGACCGACTACCGGCAGTTCATCTGCCGGTGGTTCCGATTGAACCATCATTCCAGCCATATTCTGAATCAGCAGGGCCATCTGGTTCATTTTAGTGGACATTTATGCCGCTTCTGCATCTCCCTTTTTCAGAGCGCGCTTTAGGAAATCAATATCTGGCTCCTTCTCTATTCTTTCTTCGGGTGCGTCCTCGGGACTTTCCTTAGGCGATAGATTAGCGTTTGCTGCCGCCTGAGCGAGCATATCCTGCAGCTTTTCACGTTTGCAGTTGAACTTTTGTCAGGGACCGAGTTTGAGATCGGTGACTAGTAGAAGCTTGAACTTCGTCTTTGAAATTCACCACGTAGACTATGTGAACTACCATGCCCCCAGGCTTGGGGTGTTTGGAGTTTTGGCCTTTGGAGTTTGCTTCGGGCACTTGAGCCTTATTGGGCCTCTCTTTTTTGTGAAAAGCCGCTTTGGTTTTGGGAGGAACCGCTGTATCAGGATCCGTCTTGGGGTGAGTTCCCTTCACATGCTTCCACACCTTATATACAGATGAGGAAAGTTGTCTCTGGGAGCGAACTGGTTTCTGCTCTCGTGGGATCTCCATGGGCTATGGAGACTTCTTCAATATTGCGGTAGGAGAACTTTGTCTGGCCCTTCACAACAATTTGAAGCTGTTCCCAGTTGGAACAACAACATTCACCACTGGGGTTGAAACAGGACCATACGGAGAACTGTCCCCAGCTCATTTTATATGACGCTGATATCGACGTCGACCGTTTCTTACGGCCGGGATTTGATTAGCTTCAAGATTTTGCCGAGCTTGCCCCATGTTTCCTTTGAGTGCTTGAATATTCTGCCCCCTGCGTCGACCTTGGTCCTTGGCATGTGCCAGTTGTTTGAGGACTGATTCCGTTAGTAAAGCTGCTGCTTGGGGAGCCAGCCTGTGGAAGGTAGACTTCCTCTGGGCTTTCTCCATCGGCGTTGAGGCACCGAGGGTGGGAGGTGGGATCATCAACCCAAAGAGAAGCCCGTTGATTTCTTGAAGAGCCGAATTGCAGAGATTTGAGCCTGCAGGTGGCCCATACTTGACTCCACCAGATATAACAGAGTCTGAGTTGCTAAGGTGGGAACAAACGTCATTCTTCATAGAGACGAAGCGCCGATTTCAGTATCCCATCACCTAAAGGCAACCACAAACATACATACCGCGATTATTTGATCGCGGAAAAATACGACACACGAAGTGTGGAGTGGAAAGAGGAAAAGGTCCCACTGGACGTACCAGAATCTGTTCTCCACCGAAAGACCGGGAAGACTGACGTCTTGCTTGAATTTAGGGGCAGATGCTATTTTGTTTTATCCGTCCACCTCTCCGAAAATGCCAAGTTGATTTATGGCACCGTATATCGGAGGTTTAGACGGATGCGGCCGTTGTAGCAGACTTCGTCAGATTCCCCCTCATTTGAGGGGTTTTTGATTGTGGAGACGCACTTCCCTGCAGGCGCAAGCCCCTGCAGTTAATTACGCTACCGCATCGCGGTAACAACTTTCTCTTTCTCTAGATGGTCACTTCGTGTCATGTGTGTTTGTTTTATTTTTGGTTGCCCATGGATTGTATACGGAGACTAATTTATGTTGTCGCCCGTAGGGCGTGGATTAGTCCAAATCCGTATTTTCTTAGATTTGGGTTTTGGATTGGGTTTAAGGATCGTTAATCTCATTTGAGACTAGATCAACTTAAACGTTTGTTAAGAATACGTTAGGCTAATTTTAGACAAAGATCAACTTAACAGGATCATTTAGATCCAACAAAAGAGCGTTTGGGCTCGATTGTTTTAGTTTAGGGACATTGCGATCCAGTGGGTTTAAGGACATCATAGTCCATGGAGTTTAAAGACATCATAGTTCATAATTTAAAGACGTCATAGTCTGTGGGGTTTAGGTTAAGGACGTTGCGGTCCATAAGTTTAAGGACATCATAGTCCATGAGTTTAAGGATCTCATAATCCATAAAGTTTAAGGACATCATAGTCCAGTTTAAAGACGTCATAGTCTATGTGGTTTTGGTTCAACCGTTTGGGGATGCGCCAAAAGTTATTGGTTATTGGGACCCTCCATCTCTCTGAAGACGTTGAAGGATTACAACGACATGTATCAGAGGTATGAAGAGATGTACCCTTGAACCAATATCCCGATTTGGGGAATGGGATAAACATCAGTTTAGATTTCATCTGTTAGGAGAACACTAGTCATTTTTGGGACTAGGATTAGTTTGGGGAGACCTGAACATGGGGGCTCGGTTGATTTGTGACAAAAAGGGTCTTGGTTTCGGAAGACTTGGCTAATTTGAGCTAAGGTTGATTTCCCTTAGTCACCCCATAGTGCTAAGCACTGAATCAGTGTTGAACACTGGACTTTGGAGGAGCTCACGTGTGAACACGTGAGGGCCCCGAAGTGGGCATTGTTCCTTGAGTTCATTCCCTCATATATATATAAAAGGGCTGAGCACTTGGCTCACGTGTGAGCACGTGAGGCGCCCGAGGTGAGAATTGTTCTCTGGATTTTATTCCTCTTTCATTTATAAGTGCTAAGCACTTGGTTTATCAAACAGTCACGTGCAGACACGTGAGGTGCCTTCAAAATGCGAGCGCTGACTTTGGAGTTTTCTCCCTCTTTTATACACAACTGTTTGGGGGTCACGTGGGAACACGTGAGGTGCCCCCAAAATGGGAGCTATCTTGGGTTTATTCCCTTTTTCCTTTTCTGAGTGCTAAGCACTATTGGGTCACGTGAGATCACGTGAGGCACTCTGAAGAATGAAAATTGCCTTTGTTTTATTCTCCTTTTCTTTTTCTGAGTGCTAAGCACTATCAAGGGATCACGTGAGGTTACGTGAGACGCCCCCAAATTGAGATGTATTTTAGATTTACTCCCCTTTTTGAAAAGCTTGTTCGGTGGTGCGCCAAGAGTTATTGGTTATTGGGACCCTCTACCTCTCTGAAGACGTTGAAGAATTACAACGATATGTATCGGAGGTATGGGGAGATGTACCCTTGAACCAAATTCTAGATCGAGGGGAGAGATCATGGTTGGATGAACATCATTTTAGATACCATCTGTTAGGAGCTCATTAGCTATCTCTGGGACTGAGATCGGTTTGGGGGACCCTGAGCATGAGGGGCTCAATTGATTGTCCTCGGGAGATTTGATCTAAGTTTAGCTAATATTAGCCTCTCATAGTGTTAAACACTAATATATGATCGGCGCTCACATTCTCCCACATGAGGCCTTAAAGCAGTGTTAAACACTAGTGTATGATCAGCGCTCACGTGCTCCCACGTGAGGAGCTTGAAATAGTGTTAAACACTAAGAATTTGATGTGCTCGCATGGGATCACGTGAGGTACTTGGAGTAGTATTAAACATTAAGAATTTGATGCGCTCACGTGGGGTCACGTGAGGCTCTTGAAGTTGGCGCTGCTCTTTTGGGTTTATTCCCTTATTTCTTTTCTGAATGCTAAGCACTATTGGGTCACGTGGGATCATGTGAGGCGCCCCAAGAATGGAAACTGTCCTTTGATTTATTCCTTTTCTGTTTTATAAAAGTTAAGCGCTGCTTGGGGGTCACGTAGGGTCACGTGAGGCGCCCCAAAAAATAGGTTTTATTCCCTTTTCTCTTTCATAAGTGTTGAGCACTTCTCAGGGGTCACGTGGGATCATGTGAGGCGCTTCAAAAATAGGGTTTATTCCCTTTTCTCTTTTATAAGTGCTGAGCACTTCTCAGGGGTTACGTGGGGTCACGTGACTGGATCTCATTCTTTCCCTCTTTGTTCCTCAAAGGTGCTCACGTGGGATCATGTGAGCTTTTAAGTAGCGTTTGAATGCTAATGAATCATCATGCTGTTCTTCTATGGTCCCGAGGGATCAAGTTCTCCTTTTGTTCTTTGTAGGGATTAAAAACTTTTTAAAGGGTTAAACCCTAGTTTCAGAGGAATTAAATTCCTATATGTTTTGTAAGAGTTAAACTCTTTTGGATTCAGTTCTTTCCCCTAGGTTTTGAATCTACATGACAGAATCTCCACGATGAGAATTAAATTCTCAACTTGTGGGGAGATCCGCTTCTGCAGATCTTAACCAGAGGAAGAACTAAGTTCTTTTAGAAGAGTTAAACTCTTGGTTTGAGAATTAAATTCTCTTTTTGTAGGAGCTTTTTGGAGGGGTTCCCCTTCTTTAGAGAATTAAATTCTCTCTCTATTTTTCTTCCCCTCTCCCTCTGTCCCTTTTTTCTTCTTAGCTCCTATTTATAGGAGAAAGAAAAGAATTAGTTTGTTCAGCCAATCTCTCATTGAGAGATTTTGATTGATTTTATAACCAACATGATCTTTTAGATCACTCGGTGAATTTTATTCACTGTTGGATTTTTAATCCAAAGGCCCTCTGTTTAACAGAGAAGATTTCTTGTTTGTTTAACAAGATTATTAATATCTTGTTAGTTTTGATAAAATTAGAATTTTATTCTATCATATCTTTTTAGTTTAATAAGATCAGAAATATATTTTCTTAATATGGATATCTTGTTAACATAGAATTTTATTCTTGTTATAAGATTAGGAAAATATTTTTCCTATGATAGATTTTTATTCTATCAAATGATCACCGCTGGATCTTTGATCTAAGGATCCTCTGTTTAACAGAGAAGATATTTCTACTTTGAGAAAGATGAGGAAAATATTTCCCAAAATAGAATTTAATTCTAGAATTTGATAGGAACATTTTAAATTAGGGTGCTAACATACTTTGCATGTGATTGACAAAAGCACTGACGTGTTTAACACGTGACCCATAGTGTGGGTTTTAGCCTGTGTATGTTCAGAGCGCTCACGTGTGTAACACGTGAGGTATGTTTGGCCCTTGGTTATTTATGTTCAGCGCTCATATGCTTTGCATATGAGCGCCCACGTGTTTTACACGTGATGCATATTTGGCCCTTGGTTATTTATGTTCAGCGCTCATATACTTTGCATATGTGCGCCCACGTGTTTTACACGTGATGCCTGTTTTTTTGAAGTTTCTCCCACTTTTTTTGTAAGGGAACAAATAGCTCTTGGCCGAAAATTTTGGCAGGAACAACGCGTATCCCCGATGGCGTCAGCTGATTAGTGAAATGATTGTGCTTCAAAGAAGGTGCGCCGCTTCGCTCGGTCGTCAGTTGGGCTACGGACCACGTGTTTGACGTTGGTTGGCGGATGCAACAGACTGTCTTTGACTCCTGCAATCGAAGTTACGTCCCCAACGGTCGATCGATGGCTAAGTTTGCACAGGTCGGCATTGCTCGATTCTACGGCCGCGTGAGGAGGGGCTTGGACCCTTAGCGTAGATGGGTAGGAAGCTACCCGCTAGGGATGGACTGGATAGGGAAGCTGCTCGGTGGCCTCGAGAGAAGGGATTTAGATATTTAGCGTAAATGGGTAGGAAGCTACCCGCTAAGGATGGACCAGACATGAAAGCTGCTCGGCCGCCTCGCGAAGAGGGCTTTCGATCCACAGTGTTGTGGGGCAGGAAGCTACTCGCTGCGGATGAACAGAGCAGGAAGATGCTCGGTCGCCTCATGAGGAAGGCTTTCGATCCACAGCGTTGTAGGGAAGGAAGCTACCGACTGCGGATGGGCCAGCAGAAAATTGCTCAGCTGCCTCGTGATGAGGGCTTCGATCCACAGTGTTGTTGGGCAGAAAGCTACCCACTGCGGATGAACCGAGCAGGAAGCTGCTTGGTCGCCTCATGAGGAGGGATTTAGATCCTTAGCGTAGATGGGTAGGAAGCCACCCGTTAGGGATGGACAGGGCAGGGAAGCTTCTCGGTGGCCTTGAGAGGAGGGCTTTAGATCCTTAGCATAAATGGTAGGTAACTACCCGCTAAGGATGGACCGGGCAGGGAAGCTGCTCAGCCGCCTTGCGATGACGGCTTTTGATCCACAGCGTTATGGGGCAGGAAGCTACCTGCTGCGGATGAACCAAGCAGGAAGCTGCTCGGTCGCCTCATGAGGAGGGCTTTCAATCTACAGCATAAGTTGGGCAGGAGGCTACCCGCTGCGGATGAACCGAGCAGGAAGCTTAGGAAGCTACCCATTAGGGATGGACCAGGCAGGGAAGCTGCTCGGACGCCTCATGAGGAGGGATTTCGATCCACAGCGTTGTGGGGCAGGAAGCTACCCGCTGCGGATGAACCGAGCAGTTGTGGGGCAGGAAGCTACCCGCTGCGGATGAACCGAGCAGGAAGCTGCTCGGTCGCCTCGTGAGGAAGGCTTTCGATCTACAACTTAAGTTGGGCAGGAGGCTACCGGCTGCGGATGAACCGAGTCGGAAGCTTAGGAAGCTACCCGCTAGGGATGGACCGGGCAGAGGAGCTGCGCGGCCGCCTCGCGAGGAGGGCTTTCGTCCACAGCGTAAGTTGAGCAGGAGGCTACCCGCTGCGGATGAACCGAGCAGGAAGCTATTCGGTGGCCTCGAGAAGAGGGCTTTCGATCCACAGCGTAAGTTGGGCAAGAGGCTACCCGCTGTGGATGAACCGAGCAGGAAGCTACCCGGTCGCCTCGTGAGGGGGGAATTCGATCCACGGTGTATGTTGGGCAGGAGGCTACCCGCTGTGGATGAACCGAGCAGGAAGCTACTCGGTCGCATCGTGAGGAGGCTTTACGATCCACAGCGTTGTTAGACAGGAGGCTACCCGCTGCGGATGAACCGAGCAGGAACCTACTCGGTCACCTCATGAGGAGGGCTTTTGATCCATAGCGTTGTTGGGCAGGAAGCTACCCACTGCGAATGAACCAAGCAGGAAGCTACTCGGTCGCCTCCCGAGGAGGGCTTTCAATCCAGAACATAAGTTGGGCAGGAGGCTACTCGCTATGGATGAACAGAGCAGGAAGCTACTCGGTCGCCTCGTGAGGAGGGATTTCGATCCACAACATTGTGGAGCAGGAAGCTACCCACTGCGGATGGGCCAGCAGGAAATTGCTCGGCGTCTTCGTGATGAGGGTTTCGATCCACAGCGTTGTTGGACAGGAAGCTACCCACCGCGGATGAACCGAGCAGGAAGTTTCTCGGTCGCCTCTTGAAGAGGGCTTTAGATCCTTAGTGTAGATGGGTAGAAAGCTACCCGCTAGGGATGGATCGGGCAGAGAAGCTGCTCGGTGGCCTCGAGAGGAGGGCTTTAGATCCTTAGCGTAAATAGGTAGGAAGCTACCCGCTAGGGATGGACCGGGCAGGGAAGCTGCTCGGTGGCCTCGAGAGGAGGTCTTTAGATTCTTAGCGTAGATGGGTAGGAAGCTACCCGCTAGGGATGGACCGGGCAGGGAAGCTGCTCGGTGGCCTCGAGAAGAGGGCTTTAGATTCTTAGCGTAGATAGGTAGGAAGCTACCCGCTGCGGATGAACCGAGCAAGAAGCTGCTAGGTCGCCTCGTAAGAAGGGCTTTCGGTCCGAAGCGTTGTGGGGCAGGAAGTTACCCACTGTGGATGGTCCAGCAGGAAATTGCTCTTCAGCCTCGTGATGAGGTCTTCGATCCACAGCGTTGTTGGGAAGGAAGTTACCCACTGCGGATGAACCGAGCAGGAAGTTGCTCGGTCGTCTCATGAGGAGGGCTTCGATCCGCAGCGTTGTGGGGCAGGTAGCTACCCACTGCGGATGAACTGAGCAGGAAGCTACTCGGTCGCCTCATGAGGAGGGTGTTCCCTCATAAAATATCAGGAAAAACCCCAATGGGGCATCACGTGCTCACACGTGACCAGGGGTCACGTGCTGACATGTGATGGTTTCTTGGGGATTCTGTTGAAATAAGAATTAAATTCTAATCAAACAATGAATCAGTGGAATCACGTGTCCACACGTGATGGGCCTTTAAAACCCACTGAAAAGAATTAAAAGTATGTTCCCCTCCGAAAGACGTGGTAAGAGACGCATTGAACGTCTTGCCTGAATTTCGGGGCAGATGCTAATTCGTGCTATCCGTCCACCTATCCGAAAATGCCAAGTTGATTTATGGCACCATGTATCGAAGGTTTAAATGGATGCGGCTGATGTAGCAGATTTCGTTAGATTCCCCCTCGTTTGAGGGGGTTTTGATTGTGGGGACGCTCTTCCTTGCAGGCGCAAGCCCCTGCAGTTAATTACGCTAACGCATCGCGGTAACTACTTTCTCCTTCTCCATATGGTCACTTCGTGTCGTGGATGTTTATTTTGTGTTTGGTTGCCCGTGGATTGTATACGGAGACTAATTTATATTGTCGCCCGTAGGGCGTGGACTAGTCCAAATCCGTATCTTTCTTAGATTTGGGTTTGGGGGGTTGGGTTTAAGGATACATTAGCCTCATTTGAGACTAAGATCAACTTAAACGTTTATTAAGGATACGTTAGTCTCATTTTAGACTGAGATCAACTTAACGGGATCTTTTAGATCCAACAAGAGAGCAATTGGGCTCTATTGTTTAGTTTAGTGACATTGCGGTCGATTAGTTTAAGGACATTACGGTCCATTGTTAGTTTAAGGACATCTCGGTCCAATGTTAGTTTAAAGACATCGCGGTCGAGGTTAAGGACATCATAGTCCGTGAGTTTAAAGACCTCACAGTCGAGGTTAAGGACGTCATGGTCCGTGAGTTTAAAGACCTCACAGTCGAGGTTAAGGACGTCATAGTCCGTGAGTTTAAAGACCTCACAGTCAAGGTTAAGGACATCATAGTCCGTGAGCTTAAAGACCGTGAATTTAAAGACCTCACAGTCAAGATTAAGGACATCATAGTCTGTGAGTTTAAAGACCTCACAGTCAAGGTTAAAGACATCATAGTCCGTGAAATGTGTGGTTGTCGGGACCCGTCACCTCTCTTAAGACGTTGAAAGATTACAACGACAAATATTAAAGGAGTGAAGAGATGTACCCTTGAACCAAAGTTGATTTGTGGATCTGTAGTCCAATTTAGAACTAAGATCAATTAATTAGATTATGAGC
This sequence comes from Agapanthus africanus, assembly GCA_030015575.1. NCBI lineage: Eukaryota > Viridiplantae > Streptophyta > Magnoliopsida > Asparagales > Amaryllidaceae > Agapanthus > Agapanthus africanus. Next base: position 86,975,575 of record JASDDO010000028.1, on the reverse strand, counting down.
ACATTGGCTCAGTTAAATCTGAGTTGAGGACTTATGGCCAGTTTGGGTTAAGTCCAATTAGATTAGAAATATTGGCTCTTTGTTGGACCATTAAACATTTGTCTATGTTCAAGCCCACATTATTTAGCAATGCTAAACAAGAGTTTGAAGTCTCTGATAATATTTTTATCCTTGAATGAGCATTAACATTGTAGTTGTGAGTTTTACTCAACTTTGAGATTTAGTCAAAGGGGAAGTTTTTGCCTCTGGAAAATTAGCCAATTTGGCTAAAAAATAGTGTTAAACACTAGAGGACAACAGTGTTAAACACTGGCAATAAAATTCTCAATTAGTGTTAAACACTAGAAATAAAATTCTCGAATTACTGTTAAACACTAGAAGACAACAGTGTTAAACACTGGAGATAAAACTCTCAGATTAGTGTTAAACACTAGAAGACAACAGTGTTAAACACTGGAAATAAGACCTTTAAATTAGTGTTAAAAACTAAATAGGAATAGGTCACGTGGGGACACGTGAGGGCACCCAAAGGTGGGACCAGATCCCTTTTACTTTGTTCTGCAAATAAGTGTAAAACACTTTTTGACTTTCTGGCCATCACGTGTTGGCACGTGATGGAGATTTGTGCGCTGATTGTTAAAGTGTTTATCAAGGGGTCGCGTGGTAACACGTGAGAGCGCCCAAGTCAGAACCTGTCTTTGCTTTATTCTCGTTATTTTGGAGGTCACGTGGGAGCACATGAGGCATTGCCTCAATGCTTTTTCTTCTCATTTTTGGGAGATCTGTTCAGGGATCACGTGGGGGCACGTGACCTAACTTTTTGCATGCATGGAGATCTTTCAAGTCTCTTTATTTTTTAAGAATTAAATTCTCTGTAGGGTTAAACCCTAATTATGTTTTAGAGGAATTAAATTCCTATGTATGTGGAAGAATTAAATTCTTATGTAGGGTTAAACCCTAATTTCATTTAGGAGGAATTAAATTCCTGTGAATTTTGAGAGAATTAAATTCTCAAGTAAGGTTAAACCCTGGTTTTGGCTGTCTTGAAGGAATTAAATTCCTATAAATTGGGAGAATTAAATTCTCATATAGGGTTAAACCCTACTTTATCTTGAAGGAATTAAATTCCTGTGAGTTTGGGAAAATTAAATTCTCATATAGGGTTAAACCCTAACTTTGTCTTGAAGGAATTAAATTCCTATGAATTTGGGAGAATTAAATTCTCTAGACTCAATTCTCCCCCTAAGTTTTGGATCTGCATGGCAGAATCTCAACCCGATAAGAATTAAATTCTCAACCTATGGGAGATTTGCTTCTGCAGATCTTCAACCAGAGGAAGAACTAAGTTCTTTTGCACAAGAGTTAAACTCTTAAATTGAGAATTAAATTCTCTTTTTGAAGTTTTGATCCTTTTCCCCTTTCTCACCTAGGGTTTTCTTTCTTGAGAATTAAATTCTCTTTTCTTTTCTCTCTGCTATTTGCCTTTAGAAAATTTCAAGATCCCAAAATTCTATTTCTTCAAAATTCTCTCTCTTTCTTCTCCTCTTGGCTCCTATTTATAGGAGAAGGAAAAGAATCAATTTGTTTAGTAAATCTCTCATTGAAAGATTTTGTTTGTTTTTCATAACTAATATGATCTTTTAGATCTCTCAGTGAATTTTATTTACCATTGGATTTTTAATCCAAAAGATATTCTGTTTGTTATTTTTGGTGAATTTTAGGGAAATCTTTCCTTGCCTAAATTTTTTCCATAAATTGGTGATTTTTAACCACCCTTGGATTTTTAATCCAACGGTCCCCCATAATCCTTTTTTGTTTAGAAAGATTTGGAGAAATACTTTCCCAGTTAGGGTCTTTGATTTCCCTTACTTAGAATCTAATTCTATCAATTCAGAAGGCTTTTAAAGCCTATCACGTGTTGGCACGTGACTCCTCTTCATTCAGAATTTAATTCTGTATTTTACCTGGGTTAAAGACCATCACGTGTGAGCACGTGACCCTTGGTCACGTGTGAGCACATGACGCCCCATTGGAGTCTTTCCTTAGCCATTTGTTTACACTTCTGCTTGCTTAGAATTCAATTCTGTAAAAGTGATCACGTGTGAACACGTGACCCTTGGTCACGTGTGAACACGTGATACCTCATTGAGGTAATTCATGATTTTTAATTAGGGAACAAATGCCCCCACAGCGTTGCTCTCACGTGTCTGCACGTGAGTGCAACGCTGTCACCTTTGTGACCGTTGGATCTGTCTAGGGAATAGGGGAGATGAATCGTTTCCCATCATATCCTATAAATGCAGGGGTCTCTTCAGAAGCGCCTCCACTTTGCTCATCTTCTCCTTTGCTAACTTTTCTTTTGAGAATTTAATTCTCGTTCTCAGAGCTTAGTTCTCTGTTCCAAAAATCTTCAGAGTTTAACCCTGTTCAAGAAAGACCCTTTTCTTCAGGTAATGATCTTTGAACGGATGAAGAACTTTGCAGAAATCTTCATTGGATTTTAAATCCACATCAAGGGTTTTTTCCCTTTAACAAGAACCCATTTTTTAAAGTTCTTTAAAAAAACAGAAAACCATTCAATCCTTGAACAATAGATCTCGCTAGGGTTTCTCTGGTCTTCAGGGGTCGATGGTGACGTTTGACTTTTCCATGGAATTTAATTCCATCTCAAAGAACTTTGGCTCTGAAAAGATGTTTCTGGGAATTTAATTCCCCTTTTTCAAAAGGAATTTAATTCCTATGAAGAACTTAGTTCTTCCCAGAGAGCTTCTTGGGGTTTTCATGCCCTGAGTTGTCTCGTTGCAGCCAAGAAGAAGAGGCTTGCAGTGGTGATTTCTGGGAATTTAATTCCCTAGCTTCTGTTTGATTTATTACAGAGCCCAAGATGGATTTCTTTTTGGGGAATGTGTAGGGTCATTTGAAATCCACTGTTCATTTATTGAGAATCTTCTTTTTGTCTCATTGTAATTGTTTTGCCTCATCATTAGCAAGCCGCCATCTTGATTTTGTGGGACCCATGTGTTTTGTAACCAGTGGTCCCATAAAATGAGTCCCCTGTCGCTTTCTTCCACCGTCTTTTTACATATATACATTTATAAACATATACTGTTGACTTCGTTTTAACAGTTTCCCCTTCTTTTATTTCAGGCACAATGACTTCTGTTCCATATTTCCCCTTCACTCGCTCGGAGCCCGCTTTTCCTCAGTCGCCATCTGACGAGGAGGTGATGGTGATGATCAGGGCTCATGACCCGAATTGCACCACCTTGCTTTTGTGGGGGACCTGGTACGGTCACATCATCCGTGGTCGCCGAAGTTTTCTTTGCGAGATACCGACGGAGCCTACCTATCCGTTCTTACCGATGGATCCTCCAAGGACTGTCTTTGCCGTGGAGATGCCGAATTGGACCTCTATGGGGCGGCTTAAGCCTTCAACGACTGGTATTCCGAACCATCCGGTCCCGGCTATAGATATTTTGGGGTGTCGCATTTGCCAGGGCGAAGCCCAGCCATGGGGGCAGATTTATAAGATAGGGCTTACCCCTCGACACCACACGGGCTACCTTCTTTGGGCTCGTTACATCTTTGTTCCCCTCCGAAGGACGGCGCACAGGACCGCGATGTCCTGACGCTGAGATTCGGGGCAGATGCTATTTGGTTTTATCCGTCCACCTCTCCGAAGATGCCAAGTTGATTTATGGCACCATGTATTGGAGGTTTAGACGGATGCGGCCGATGTAGCAGACTTTGTCAGATTCCCCCTCGCTTGAGGGGTTTTTGATTGTGGGGACGCTCTTCCCTACAGGCGCAAGCCCCTGCAGTTAATTACGCTACCGCATCGCGGTAACAACTTTCTCCTTCTCCGGAATTTCACTTCGTGTCGTGTGTGTTTGTTTTGTTTGTGGTTGCCCGTGGATTGTATACGGAGACTGAATAATGCCGTCACCCATAGGACGTGGACTAGCCCAAATCCGTATTTACTTAGATTTGGGTTTGGTGTTTTTAGTTTAAGGATGCATTAGTCGCGTTGCGGCTAAGATCAACTTAAACGTTCGTTAAGGATACAATAGTCCTGTTTGAGACTAAGATCAACTTAACGTGATAATCCATTTAATATCTGGCCATCGGGACTCGTCACCTCTCTAACGTCGTTGAAGGATTACAACGGCAGATGTCAGAGGAGTTCAGAGATGTACCCTTGAACCAAAGTCGATTTGGAGTTTTATAGTCCATTTAAATGTTTAAGGATACGTTAGCCGTATTTTGGGCTAAGATCAACTTAAACGGGACCGTTTAGATCCGGCAAAAGAGCATTTGGGAGCTCTATTGTTCCAGTTTAGAGACGTAGTGGTCCATGTTCCAGTTTAGGGACGTGGTGGTCCACCATTAGTTTAGGGACGTTTCGGTCCAACATTAGTTTAGGGACATTTCGGTCCATGAGTTTAAGGACCCCGCAGTCCGTATTGATGTGTGGTCATTGGGACCCGTCACCTCTTTGACGTCGTTGAGGAATTACAACGATGGATGTCAAAGGAGTTCGGAGATGTACCCTCGAACCGGATATAAATTGATTTGAGAGAGCATTTGTGCTCAGTTCAATTTAATTTAAGGACTTACGGCCAGAATTGGGCTAAGTCCAGTTGAAAATGTTCAACATTTTATTTATTTTTAATCCATTAGACCTATGCTAGGGCTTTGCCCACACTTAAATAATGCATTGCATTACTTCTACTTTCTTGTTTGGGCTCTGCCCATAAAAAATGCAGAGCATCAATTTATTTTGGGCTCTGCAAGGCATCTGCATAGCATTTTATTATTTTTGTTTGGGCTTTGCCCATTTATAAATGATACAAAGCATCAATTTAATTAGGCCTGTTTGGTCTTTTAATTGGGCTTGGCCCTGCATTGCATTTGTTAGGCGCTTTGCGCCACTCACTGAGCGCACGCGCTTGTGGTGAAGACACGTGTCATGCTCTGGTGAGCGCAAGCGCAACAGTGCAGTGCGCTGCGCTGTTGCGCTGCTAACACGTGGCTCGCTCTGCTGAGCGCAAGCGCAACAGTGCAGTGCGCTGCGCTGTTGCGCTGCTGACACGTGGCGCGCTCTGGTGAGTTGCGCCAACTCCAGAGAGCAAAGCTCTTATTTCAAGAGCGCATAGCGCAAGTGGTTTAGATGCAGACACGTGGCGCTCTCCCAAGAGCGCAACAGCGCAGTTTGCTAGTGCAAAGCACCAAGAATCTTTTAGATTCAAGAACAGAAGTGCAAAGCACTATTTGATTTCTTGATCTAATTTAGATCAAAGAAAAATAAGTTTTTTCTTGTTTTTCTTATCTCAGAGAACCAAAGGTTCATGAAAAATGCAAAGAACTATTTTTGTTTTATTTTATTTTTATTAAAGATCATTGATCTTGTTTTTAGACCTATGATCTGTTCATAAGAGAACTTTCTCTTTTTTCTAAAGGTTTTTACCTTTTTTATTCTTGAGGAGTTTCTCAGAGTTCTCTTCTCTCCCTTTTTTTTAGAAAGATGTTGATCCCTTGAATTGAGGTCTGAGGTCCTTTTTATAGTGCCCATAAATTAGTTAAATTTGTTAAAGAGATCTTTCTCTGAGTGATTTGGGGAATTTTCCCCACCGTTGGATCTTTGATCCAAGGGCTTCTGCCTTGCAGAAGAAAATCTTCTTGTTTTAACAAGAACAGAAAAGATTTCTTAAAATTTTAATTCTGTTTGGCGCAGATGCTCCAGCGCGTGACACGTGTCGCGCAGCGCACAGCGCAGCGCAACTGCGCTAGCGCATCTGTGCTGACTTGTGTCGCGCAGCGCAACTGCGCTAGCGCATCTTCACTGACACGTGTCGCGCAGCGCAGCGCCTGCGCAACTGAAGCGTTGCTTCCTTTAATAGAGCTTTGCTCTGATTGGGTGCGCCTTCTTGGGCGCTGCGCTGACGTATCAGCGCCTGACATGTGGCGCGTTGCGCCCGAGACTTGAAGCGTTGCTTCAGAATTTTTGAATTTTGAATTTCAACAGAGCTTTGCTCTGATTGGACGAAACAAATGCCCCCCCACCGTTGCGCTCACGTGGCGCACACGTGAGTGCAGCGGTGGCAAACTCCTGATCGTTGGATCAAGGGGTGAGCTCAGGGGGCGCAAGCGCCTTATAAATAGGACCTCTGGCCCTTAAAAAAAAACTTACCGTTTTAAGATTTTTTGATTTCAACAGAGCTTTGCTCTTTCTTAAGAACTTCAGAGCTTTACTCCTTCCCAAAGTTAGAAACTTTAGGTAAAAATTAACTTAAATCAAATTAATTTAAATTAATCTTAACCAAAGAGCTTTGCTCTCACAGATCTTTTGATCTAAAGAAATCCCCATTGGGGTTTCATTGAGCTTTTGTTCATGGGTTTTAATCCCTGAACAGAGCTTTGCTCTCTAGGAATTTAGCCCTCTATGTATATTATTTTTCTTCTATCGCTAATCTTCCTGTGGTATTTCCTCTAGGCATAATGGCGGTGCATCTATACAGTTTGCACGAGTTCATCACCTATGACGATATCCGCGCACAGGGTCGTCAACAAAACCAGGAGTTTACAGACGCTCAATGTGCAGAGATTATGGGTCGTCTGAACGCAAGCGGTGGTTGGCTGCTACCCCGTCGTTCGGCTCTTTTGAAAGTCGTGCTGGGAGCAATATGGAGAGCACTTCCGGGTCTTCACGAGGCCCTGCCGCTCAATGCGCTGGATGATGCCGAGGACAAGGTGCATTCAGTGTACCTGACAGGGCTGATCTCGAAGAAACGGCGGGACTGCCTCATTGACATCCTACACCAAATCTTCTAGCAGACGACGATAGTTGCTGCTTATCGAAGGCCGGGAGGGCTTGCCGAGGATCTTGACATAGAGGAGCGCGAGAGGCTGCGCATAAGAATAATTAGAAAGGCCAGAAGAACTCTGGATGGCCTTACTTTTGAATTCCTAAATCCGTGCCCCGGATCTGAGGTTATACCGTTATAATAATTTGAATAATGTTTCTTATTCATTGCTGTTGTGATTGTATGAATTTTTAGCAATATGAATGGAAACCCTCCCCCTTTTTTTTATTTCAGCTTGTCTTATTTCTCGTCCTGAGTCTTCTGCCCATGCATAAATGAATGCGTCTCGGACGCCTGATCAAATGTAAATCGGATGCTCTTTCTGTTGCTTTTCCTCTTTCTCAGCATGTCGTCACAATTAGCAGGTAATAGAGTAAGTTTCTTGATTTCTTCACGAGATAGCGAGGGCTTAGGCCGCAGGTTCAGATCTGCTGCCTAAGACTTTTCAACTCTATGAGCCGTGAGGGTCTCATAGAGACTTTTCTCCCTACGGATCGAGAGGATCTCGTAGGTAGGTTTTTCTCCTTAGGAATCGTGAGGATTCCTAAGTGTGGTTTTCTCTTGTAAGTCGTAAGGATCCTACAAGAGAATTTTTCCCTCTTACGAGTCGAGAGGACTTGTAAGCGGTTGTTTCCCTCCTTGTCGAAGTTCGATGTTGGAGAGTGAGACCCGTGGATGGTATGCAAGAGACCGTTTTGGGCCAACTTGCAGGGTCTCAGTGCTTAGGAAACAGGCTTCTTTTATGCCCACTGCCTAAGGCTTTATCTCACGAGTCGAGCCGCCTCAACAATTTTTTTTTTTTTGCAAGTCGAGACGAATCGAGCGTTTCTCGCAAGAACATCTTAACGTCGCATTTAACCTCTGCTCTTTACGACAGAAGCCCGTTAAGGTTGGTGGTACTTAGGGTTTTGGCCATCGTACCGTCGCATAAGCTGATATAGTCCTCGATAGGCAATCGTGCTGTTCGAGTAGCCCTGCGACTGCCGTGTCTCTGATCCCTTCGGGGGCTGGACAAGACGTCATCAAGCAATCCTCCTTGGCAGTTTGACCGTCGGAAGAGCAAGCGTTAGGAATTTGCCATGTCGCTTTTTACTTGAGGTTAGGCTTATTTTGGTGAGCCCCGATGAGTCATAACCACTCCGCGCTGGTGTGGGGATGATCTCCGATAGTCTTTCGGGCTTTATATGAGTTGCCGTCAAGACCCTGAAACTAGGAATTTGGCCTTTGCTTCGTTTGCTGGCATTGCGTCTGCTGTATCGAGCCGAATGTTGCGGTGGGAACTAGGGATTTTGCCGTGGTTCCGTTTGTTTGATGACGTTGCGTCTGCTGTGTCGAGACGAACGTTGGGGTGACATCTCGTCTGCTGTATCGAGACGGACGTCGAGGTGGTGACCATTCTGTGCTGGTGCGAGATGATCTCCGATTGTCTTTCCGGTTTTATATGAGTTACCGTCAAGACGTCGAAGCTAGGAATGTGGCCTTCGGTTCGTTTGCTTTGGTGTGTCCAAATCCTGTTGGAGGAAGAACGCTGGGGTTGACATTTCGTCTGCTGTATCGAGACGAACGTCAAGGTGGTGACCACTCTGTGCTGGTGCGAGATGATCTCCGATTGTCTTTCCGGTTTTATTTGAGTTACCGTAAAGACGTTGAAGCTAGGAATGTGGCATTCGCTTTGTTTGCTTTGTCACGTCCGAATCTTCGCTTATTTGATGATGTTGCGTCTGCTGTGTCGAGACGAACGTCGAGGTGGTGACCATTTCATGCTGACATGAGACGGTCTCTAGTTGTCTTTCTGGCTTTATATGACTCGCCGTTAAGACCTTGAAGCTAGGAATTTGGCCTTCGCTTCGTTTGCTTTGTCACGTCCGAATCCTGTAGGAGGAAGAACGCTGGGGTGACAATTCGTCTGCTGTATCGAAACGAACGTCGGGGTGGAGCTGGGATTTTGCCGTGGCTCCGTTTGTTTGATGATGTTGCGTCCGAATCCCGCTGGAGGAAGAACGCTGGGGTGAAAATTCGTCTGCTGTATCGAAACGAACGTCGGGGTGGAGCTGGGATTTTTCCGTGGCTCCGTTTGTTTGATGATGTTGTTTCCGAATTCCGCTGGAGGAAGAACGCTGGGGTGACAACTCGTCTGCTGTATCGAAACGAACGTCGAGATGGAGCTGGAATTTTGTCGTGGCTCCGTTTGTTTGATTGTTAGGCCGTAGATATTGCCGTTAAGATTTGGCTTCGTTTTCTGATGGAGCATTGGGAAGGAAAGGGTGCCTCCTTCTTTGTTTGTGCCCCTGGATCGTATACAGGGATTGCTGTACTATCGCCTGTAGGGCCAAGGTTTCATTCATTCATTTTTTTTATTTCCGCGATGCTCTATCATTTCAGCTTTTATATCGCGAAGGTCGTGATTGCCCAATCATTTCGGCTATTTTTCGCGGTGCCCAATCATTTCGGCTATTTATTTTATTTTTACTCGCTGCTTTTTATTGCGAGTTGCCCAATCATTTCGGCTATTTTGCATGCATACATTTTTACTTGCTGTTTTTTATTGCAAGTTGCCCCATCATTTCGGCTATTTTGTATGCATGTGTGGCTCGCTGATTTTTTATCGCGAGTGTGGAACTTGGAATCTGACACCAATCTCAGCATCAGCATCGCTACAACTGGAATATTGCCAGGAGCGAATCATCATTTTCCATGAAGGGGCTTGGAATTTGATACCGTTTTAGGCATCAGCATCGCTACAACTGGGATATTGCCAGGAGCGAATCATCATTTGCCTTTGTCGATATCGAACAAAGGGTGGCTTAGTAAACAGGGTTAGGATTCTGTCGACTAAGGCTTTTGACTTCATGAGCCGTAAGGGTCTCACAAAGGTATTTCTCCCTACAAGTCGTGAGGATCTCGTAGGTGTGTTTTCTCCTTAGGGATCATGAGGATTCCAAAGTGTATGTTCCTATATAAGTCGTAAGGATCTTACAAAAGGGTTTTCTCCTCATAAGTCGAGAGGACTTGCAAGGGTCGTTCACCGTATGGACATATCCCCAGTCACGGATGGGACTTGGTTAGGGAATGTTTATTCGCGCCCGTGGATTGTATACAAGGGTCAGTATCGAGCCGCTTGTAGGGCCATAACGAAAGTTGTGGGGGTTGCTTAAGCACAGGTTTAGGTCTCTGCAACTTATGACTTTCAAATCTTATGAGCCGTGAGGGTCCCATAAGAGAGTTCTCCTTACGAGTCGTGAGGATCTCGCAAGTGTATTTTCTCCTTAGGAATCATGGGGATCCCTAAGTGTGCTGCTCCCTTTGTGAGTCGTAAGGATCTCACGCGGGTGGTTTCTCCTTACAAGGTCGAGGGAACCTTATAAGTGTCTTTTAACGAGGTTGTGCCCTTTCGGGTTTTCACGAACACTCGCTGGTAGCCCTGCTGTTTTTTACTCACGGAGCCCTTTCGGGTTTTCATCCGTGCCCATTTAGCTTATGGACATACCGTCTCTTTTTTTTTGTGTTTACGAGGTCACGCCCTTTCGGGTTTTCACGAACACTCGCCGGTAGTCCTGCTGTTTTTACTCACGGAGCCCTTTCGGGTTTTCATCCGTGCCCGTTTTGCTTATGGACATACCGTCTCATTTTTTATTTTATTCTTTTTTTCTAACGAGGTCGCGCCCTTTTGGGTTTTCACGAACACTCGCCGGTAGCCCTGCTGTTTTTAACTCACGGAGCCCTTTCGGGGTTTCAGCCGTGCCCATTTTGCTTATGGACATACCGTTTTTTTTCTTTATTCTTTTTTTTATCAGCCTGAGGATGCTGCGGTAGTAGTTTAAAGACGTTTCGGTCATTTGCAAGTTTTAGGACATTGCGGTCCATCGTTAGTTTAAGGACGTTTCGGTCCGTCATCGCCGTATTTGAGGAGAATCTCTAGTTTACTGACTTTTCGGTCTATGGGGTTTTCCTTATGAATGAGCATGATGCCCCCAGCCTATCCATCTTTTTCAGAGCGTGCGGTTGTGGCGGGTTCACCTTCCAGTTTTCGGAGATGACGAACTTGGCCTGTTGGTATTGGTATTCAACCCAGTTTTTGAAGACGTAACAGTTTTCGATCAGATGGCCCGATACTTGGTGGTAAGGGAAATAATTAAAACTGTTGACATCATCCAGTTGTAGTTGGTGTTTCGGATCCGGTAGAGTGATAAGCTTGTTATGCACTACCACTTCGAACAGCCTTCTTGTTTCATCCTGGGGAAATGAGTAAGGACGTCTTAGCCTCTCCTCGAGGGATATGCGTGGACGCATATTGTTTTGACGAACAACCGGTCTAGAGCCACTCGACTGTTGTTGAGTGTTGGCGACGAAGGTCATTTTTCCCATTCCTTTATCCTTTTTGCTCGATCCTTTGTTTACGGGGCCGAGATTTTTTCCGAGTAACGTGCGATTGCATGGCTGAACATTCTCGCAACTCCTCAATTCCTTCATTTTTGAAATAGATTCCCTGAGGGAAGGGTTGGGGGTAGCTTCTTCGTCAGAGTTGCTTCCAAAGGTGATAATTTGCGATACCTTAGAGTCGGCCGTATGACAATCGTCGGCGGCTCTTTTGCGATCATCTATCGCGTTTTTTTGACGTCTACAAGCTTCACATTTTGTCCTGTCGAAGTGTTGCTTTTGAGCGACATACCCTTGCCACCAACAGTTAAAAGATTCGCAGTCTTCGGTAGGATGCATGATCTTCTGATGATATAAGCAGAAGTTAGGGTGCATCTCTACCTCAGCGAGAGTATTTTCTTCAAAGGGCGGTAGTTTCATTCCTACTGATAAAGCTTTGGCGATCCTTTTCCTCGTCTTGAATTTGTTTTTATCCACAGTGGATGGCTTTTGATTTGACGGGAATGCCTTGGCTTTTTCCAGTATGGCCATTTCACGCTCTTGATTGGCTTTTGCTTTCAGACGAATTTCATTTAGGAAGACATCGATCAGCTCGTCTGATGGCTGTAGAATTTCCGGTTCGGGGTTCTCCATTGGTTTCTCAGCGCAAGAAGCTTCTTTATTATCTGTCAGTGAGTAAGAAATCACATGACAAGTCGCTACGTAGTCTTCGGATTCATCTGATGAGTTTTCTCCATCGTTTTCATCCTTGACTAAAGAACAAACTGCCCCCGGCGTGTCCGTCTTCTTTGGAGAGTGCGGCTGTGGTGGGTTTACCTTCCAGTTTTCCGACAGCGCGAACTTGCCTTGTAGGTACTGATCCTCGATCCATCCCTTAAAGACGAAACAATCCTCAATCGGGTGACTTACCGTTTGGTGGTAAGAGCAATAATTGAGATTATTAAGATCGCCTGGCTGCGACAGACGCTTTGGACTCGGCAGATTGATGAGTCTGTTGCGCACTGCCAGCTCGAACAGTTTTCTCGTTTTATCCTGAGGAAACGAGTAAGGACGTCCCAGTCTCTCCTCGAGGGATGGGCGTGGACGCATATTGTTTTGACGGACAACCGGCTTTAAGTTGCTCGACCGTTGTTGAGTATTGGCAACAAAGGTTGCTTTCCCTTTTCCCTTTTCATTCCAAGGCTCTGTCTTTGAAGGAGATGGTTCATGGCCCACCTGGTCCATTTGGGCCAGCTTGTCAATCAAGGCCTGGAAGGTGGTCGGCTTAAAAAATATCATGAATTGGGAGATGGTCGCTTGAGGGTCGAGAGTACCCACGAGCATGCCCACGGCAGGAGCTTCTTCGATGCGCTGCTCGCACTTTGACCATAGATTACGCCACTGTATCGCATACTGGACCCAAGTTTCTGCAGGCTTCACCCTGGCATTGATCAATGCCGTGATTGGGGTGCGTTCGCTAGCACTTGCAAAACGCTGGGTGAATAGCAACTCCATCTCTGCGAATGTCTTGACAGAGTCATTTGGGAGTTCAGAGTACCACTCGAACGCCGTCTCCGATAAGCTGCCGACGAATTGGCGGAGCAAGAGTTTATCATCGCCGCTAGTGTTGCCACATAAGGCTCTGAATTGAGCGACGTGCTGATGCGGATTTCCCGTCCCCTTGTATACATGGAACTTAGGGATCGTATATCCCGGCGGGTAACTGATTTGGTCATACCAGCTCGGGTATGGTCGCCCAGTTTTGACGACTTGGCTGGCTGCTTCACTCGCCTGATGAGCTCGTATTTGCTGTTATCGTCTTCAATAATGATCGGAGGGTCTTCAGCTGGAGGGTCCGGCTGTAACATCATTCCCACCATATCTTGGAAGAGAAGCGCCATCTGTTTTATGTTAGCCGCTTGCTCTGCAGCTTCTTTGTCCCTCTTTTCGAGGACTCTACGTAAAAAGTTAGCGTCGGTTTCTTGTTCTTGACGCTCATCCGAAGACGTTTTAGAGCTTTCTTTTGGCTCAGTGAGTGCAGCCATTGTAGTCATCATTTCCTGAAGCTTTTGTCGTTGCTCCTGGGCTTTCGTCACGGATCGGGTGAGCGGTCGGTGGCCCGTAGAAGTGCGGCTTTCCTCCTTTTCAGAAGCCATATAAACAGTGTGCACCACCATGCCCCCAGACTTGGGGCGTTTGTGTTCGGTGTCTTTGCGATTTGCCAAAGACACAGGGGCTTTTTGCGGCCTCCTTTTTTGAGTGATTGGAGTTAAGGGGGCCGTTGTAATGGGCACCTGGGTAACTATTGGTTTTTGGGGCTTGACGGAGTAATCCTTCTCTTGCCGAACCTTCATTTTTTTCGTTGGCGGAGATAGTTTTCATCAATCACTGACTCCTGGACCTGTCGCCAGACTCTGTAAATTTTAGAGGACAGCCGTTGAGGGGGCTGTTCTAGCTTCTTCTCTGGAGTATTCTCCATAGGTGAAGGAGTTCGCTTCAGCACCACAGTAGGAGAGTTTCTGCGCACCGTGTTTAGCAATTCAAAACTGTTCCCGTTTGGAACAGCAGCATCGGTCCCCACCGTTGGAGCTGGCGGAGTTATCCCAGAGGGGGAGTTGCCCCCAGCCTTCTTCACTCGGCTCCAGTGGCGACGTCGAGCATATCGTGCTAATGGAATTGTTTCAGCTATAGCGGTGACCTCATGCCCCCTATGTTGGTCAGAATACGCTGGTACCAGTCTTTTAAAAATCGACGTCCGTTGAACGGGGACGGCCAACCTATCAAAAGCGGACTTCCGAGCATGGGAAGCAACCTTGGTGACTTCGCCAAGAACGGGAGCTGGGATGGCTATCCGCTTCGGGATAACGTCTTCTGGTATGGCAGGCTTCTTCATGGGCCCGATGGAGCTCTGGCCTAATCCATTAAAACCTGAAGCAGCGGAGTTGGGCGACCTGTTGAGAGGGGTCGCGGCAGTGGTAAGTCGATCGAAGACCAACTTCTTTGGAGCTTCTTGCGATGTCATTGGGGCATTGAAGCTCATTGGTGGGAGCATGGTCCCAAAAAATAGTCCAGTGGTGGTTTGAGCCACCTGCTCCACCGGCATTTTGAAAAGGGAGGCCGCTTGGGGCCCATAAGTCACTCCTCCAGCAAGGACCGAGTGAGAATTGCAGTTGTAGGCAGTGCAGTTTGAAGCCATTGATCTTCTGTTTTCTGCACGGAGCAAGACACCAAATCTTATTACCTTGAATCCACAGGCAACCACAGTAAACCGTGATTCATTCGCGAACACGACACACGAAGTGTGGAGTGGAAAGAGGAAGAGGTCCTACCGGGCGTGCCAGAATCTGTTCCCCTCCGAAGGACGGCGCACAGGACCGCGATGTCCTGACGCTGAGATTCGGGGCAGATGCTATTTGGTTTTATCCGTCCACCTCTCCGAAGATGCCAAGTTGATTTATGGCACCATGTATCAGAGGTTTAGACGGATGCTAGCGATGTAGCAGACTTTGTCAGATTCCCCCTCGCTTGAGGGGTTTTTGATTGTGGGGACGCTCTTCCCTGCAGGCGTAAGCCCCTGCAGTTAATTACGCTACCGCATCGCGGTAACAACTTTCTCCTTCTCCGGAATTTCACTTCGTGTCGTGTGTGTTTGTTTTGTTTGTGGTTGCCCGTGGATTGTATACGGAGACTGAATAATGCCGTCGCCCGTAGGACGTGGACTAGTCCAAATCCGTATTTACTTAGATTTGGGTTTGGTGTTTTTAGTTTAAGGATGCATTAGTCGCGTTGCGGCTAAGATCAACTTAAACGTTCGTTAAGGATACAATAGTCCTGTTTGGGACTAAGATCAACTTAACATGATAATCCATTTAATATCTGGCCATCGGGACTCGTCACCTCTCTAACATCGTTGAAGGATTACAACGGCAGATGTCAGAGGAGTTCAGAGATGTACCCTTGAACCAAAGTCGATTTGGAGTTTTATAGTCCATTTAAATGTTTAAGGATACGTTAGCCGTATTTGGGGCTAAGATCAACTTAAACGGGACCGTTTAGATCCGGCAAAAGAGCATTTGGGAGCTCTATTGTTCCAGTTTAGAGACGTAGTGGTCCATGTTCCAGTTTAGGGACGTGGTGGTCCACCATTAGTTTAGGGACGTTTCGGTCCAACATTAGTTTAGGGACGTTTCGGTCCAATATTAGTTTAGGGACGTTTCGGTCCAACATTAGTTTAGGAACGTTTCGGTCCACGAATTTAAGGACCCCGCAGTCCGTATTGATGTGTGGTCGTTGGGACCCGTCACCTCTTTGACGTCGTTGAGGAATTACAACGATGGATATCAAAGGAGTTCGGAGATGTACCCTCGAACCGGATATAAATTGATTTGAGAGAGTATTTGTGCTCAGTTCAATTTAATTTAAGGACTTACGGCCAGAATTGGGCTAAGTCCAGTTGAAAATGTTCAACATTTTATTTATTTTTAGTCCATTAGACCTGTGCTAGGGCTTTGCCCACACTTAAATAATGCATTGCACTACTTCTACTTTCTTGTTTGGGCTCTGCCCATAAAAGATGCAGAGCATCAATTTATTTTGGGCTCTGCAAGGCATCTGCATAGCATTTTATTATTTTTGTTTGGGCTTTGCCCATTTATAAATGATGCAAAGCATCAATTTAATTAGGCTTGTTTGGTCTTTTAATTGGGCTTGGCCCTGCATTGCATTTGTTAGGCGCTTTGCGCCACTCACTAAGCGCAAGCGCTTGTGGTGAAGACACGTGTCATGCTCTGGTGAGCGCAAGCGCAACAGTGCAGTGCGCTGCGCTGTTGCGCTGCTGACACGTGGCGCACTCTGGTGAGCGCAAGCGCAACAGTGCAGTGCGCTGCGCTGTTGCACTGCTGACACATGGCGCGCTCTGGTGAGTTGCGCCAACTCCAGAGAGCAAAGCTCTTATTTCAAGAGCGCATAGCGCAAGTGGTTTAGATGCAGACACGTGGCGCTCTCCCAAGAGCGCAACAGCGCAGTTTGCAATTGCAAAGCACCAAGAATCTTTTAGATTCAAGAACAGAAGTACAAAGCACTATTTGATTTCTTGATCTAATTTAGATCAAAGAAAAATAAGTTTTTTCTTGTTTTTCTTATCTCAGAGAACCAAAGGTTCATGAAAAATACAAAACACTATTTTTGTTTTATTTTATTTTTATTAAAGATTATTGATCTTGTTTTTAGATCTATGATCTGTTCATAAGAGAACTTTCTCTTTTTTCTAAAGGTTTTTACCTTTTTTATTCTTGAGGAGTTTCTCAGAGTTCTCTTCTCTCCCTTTTTTTAGAAAGATGTTGATCCCCTTGAATTGAGGTCTGAGGTCCTTTTTATAGTGCCCATAAATTAGTTAAATTTGTTAAAGAGATCTTTCTCTGAGTGATTTGGGGAATTTTCCCCACCGTTGGATCTTTGATCCAAGGGCTTCTGCCTTGCAGAAGAAAATCTTCTTATTTTAACAAGAACAGAAAAGATTTCTTAAAATTTTAAGTCTGTTTGGCGCAGATGCCCCAGCGCGTGACACGTATCGCGCAGCGCACAGCGCAGCGCAACTTGCGCTAGCGCATCTGCGCTGACACGTGTCGCGCAGCGCGCAGCGCACAGCGCAGCGCAACTGCGCTAGCGCATCTGCGCTGACACGTGTCGCGCAGCGCAGCGTCTGCGCAACTGAAGCGTTGCTTCCTTTAATAGAGCTTTGCTCTGATTGGGTGCGCCTTCTTGGGCGCTGCGCTGACGTATCAGCGCCTGACATGTGGCGCGTTGCGCCCGAGACTTGAAGCGTTACTTCAGAATTTTTGAATTTTGAATTTCAACAGAGCTTTGCTCTGATTGGGCGAAACAATCTTGTCTGCCCATCGCGCGCGGCTGCAGAGGGTTGGGCTTTATCAAGCAATATATGCATCCCTCGTCCACTACCAATCTCCTCATGTCTGGTGGGTCAAGGCCTTCCTGAACCAATGGAATCTCCCTACCAACACTTTCCTCCTAGGGGACCGCGAAGTTTCGATTTCCTTAGAAGAATTTCGCGAGATCTCGGGGCTGCCGATCAGGGGGACACTTTATGAGGAGTTGCTGCCTCCCGATGAGCACGACTTTGAATCCGAGCCTGCAATGCTTGACGGCCTGTCTACCGAGAACGCCGTCCGCCACAAGCGCCCGAGTTTGATCAAGACCCTGAGCATTTTTGACAAACTGTTCACAGAGTCAGAGGAGCAGGGCATCACTTTTAAGAGTTCTATCGCTTTTTTCCTTCGCGAGGGTGTCCTATTGAAGACGGCTCCGAAGTTTGCGAACATTAATGGCCCCTTTTGGTTTGGTTTGAACAGGCGGCCGACTAAGGAAGAGGACTTGCCGCTGTACCACATTCCCATCATCTCGGCGGTATCTTTCGAGTCGATTGCAGCTCCTGGCATGGATGAGGAGACTTTCTTTGTGGGCTTCATCAGCGTCTGGCTCAGCTGGTTTGTCATTCCCATGCATCGCCGCTTCATGAGAGCCTCAGTTATCTACCCTGCTCATCATATTGCTGAGGGAACACGGCTAGCCGTGGGCCTCCCCGCGCTAGCGCATCTTTATCATGGGTTAGGCGCCGCGGCTAATACCTCAACTCCAGGTGTGGATGTGGTAAAATTTTCTCTTCATTACTTCACATCTTGGATCGAAATGCACGTGTTGACTTGTCGAAAGAGAAGGTACCTTCTCTGAAGCCCAGGGAGGCCATGCACCTGTACGCGATCAGACCAGGTTATCTGGTATTTCGTCAGAACAGTGCAGCCCTTTTTATGCGGTATAACCCACACCGCTTTGCCCGACAACTTGGATATGATTAGGGCGTCCCCTTCGAGGCATTTACAGTGGCGCTTAGCCCATCGCCTGAAGCTGTTCGTGACGCCGCTCATCACTTTATGCGGCTGAACACTGGTTCTTACTTCATAATCCCTGAAGCTGATCATATTCCTCGATGTGTGGGGTCCTTCACGGGCTGGTACCTTCATCGGGTCAGTCTAATTATTGCTGAGGAGAAGAGGGTGCTTCTTGGATACAACGCTCCCATTCCGGTTCAAGCCGCAGGAGTTCCGCCGTGACCGCGTGCACCGGTTCGCTTTCCCCTGAGGGACACCAGTGTTGCGCTTATTCCACGGGTGGCGGAAGTGGACTTCACTCCTACAGCTGGTATGCCACTGGGTACTCGGGCTCAATCAAGGGCTAATCGGGCGCCGGTAGCAGTATCATCATCCGCGGCGTCGACAATGGCCGTGTCATCCTCGGTAGCACCACCAAGCGAGGGCGTTGAAGGTGAAGTGGGTCAGCATCGTGCCAAAGTTCCACGGGGGAGGAAACGATCATCTTCGGCGGTTGGTTTTGGGTCCAAGAGGCGGAGGAAGACGGCTACCAATCTGCTCAACTCTTTAATAGAGTCTGAGCCTATTCTTCAGGATGAGTCGTTGGCTATGCAAGAATCGGACGTTGGCCTACTTTTCCCGAGTTCATCTGCCGAGGAAGCCGCACAATTGGCTGAGGCTATAAGACGTTCACAAGATGAATCGGAGAACGTAAGGATTCCGAAGAAGCCCTACCCTGCCGTTATCTTTTACGAAGACCCTCCGTGGATACGACGACGATTCATAGGCCCTTTGGAAGAATGGGGCGAAAGGGCCCTTAAATAGGCTGTTTCGGCCGACGCTGAGGACGCGCTTTCATTGTGGACTGGTGGCCACGAGTCCACCCTCGGACCTCGGCGAGCACACCTCCTTAGGAAGGAGCGTCGGCTTGAACAAGCCATACTGAAAGCTCCATTGCGCATTGGTATGTTCCTGTATTTCTTTGAAATATTTCATATTGCTTGTATACATATATATGTATTCTCATCTTTGTACAAACTTTGCAGGGACTTCGGCGGCGGCGGAGGCTCTAAGTCGTGCTTTGACCGTAGAGTCTACTGATATCCCCAGTGTAGCACCAATCAGTGTGGAGGGGGTTGATGCAACTGTTGCTCTTGCGATAGAGTCTCCTGCGGCGGTTCCTGCTCCCAAAGCACTTGCTCCCTCGGGGGAGGCTTCTTTGTCGGTCGCTGCTCCAACGGATCTTCCTGAGGGCGACCCGGAGACTAGGGCACAGGTAGTCGAGTCTACCGTCCTTCCGCTGGAGCCTGCGGTGGAAGCTGCTGCTCCTTGCTCAGAGGCCGCTACACTAGTCCGCGTCCCCGAGGATGTGCCCGAGGCCACGGAGGAGGCCGTTGAAGCTGCTATCCCTCCGGCTCAGAATGGGAGGAGCGTCGAAGGTAGATTTCTATATTTTTTCATTAATAACTTCTCCATTATCTGAACCTTTCTGTCTTTTCAGAATTGCGCGGATTGGCGGCATCTATTGCCGATCTATCTCTCAGGCAGTCCTTTCAGTGCTTGTTGGAGATGGCTGCTCCGCAGGCGATATCTCCTCAGCGTATCGTCCTATCTTCCGGACAAGGTTAGTGTTGTTTTACCCTCTTTTCATAGCATTATCACTGTTTCGTAAAATGACACCGGCGTATTTTACAGTAGTCCTGGAGGCCGACGACGAGGTTGAGGTTCTTGATAGGCCTGGGGAACCTTCAGATCCTTCTTGCATGACTGTGGGTAAGTAAAGTATTAATCTTGTTCCATTTGTTCTCTGCTTACAGGTTTCGCTGACTGTTTATAAATCTGAACAGCCATGCCAGTTCTCACCGTGCTGGAGTCACACATCGCCATGCCTCCCGGCCCTTATGGTTTGCGTTCCTCGGAACGGATGACCAAGCTAAACCTTGTCTCTCTATCATCTCTAATCAAGGAACTTCACGCTGGAAGTCTAATCACGGCCGAAGCGTTTGTTGCTGAAGCTAACGGCTCTCTTCCCTTTCTTGCCACCTATCATAGTGAAGCAGTGGTGCAAGTCTGGGTTGAGTTTTGTCGGAAGGTGGAGGCTTGCTTGCATGTGCTTAAATGTACACGCCTTTCTTTGGAGGTTGTGGCTGCAAAGACGAGCTTACCGGGCCTAATTGAGCGGTGTGCAGCGAATATGATATCATGTGAGAAGAGGTTCGGCCGCAAGTTTTCAGAGAGGGAGCTGGCTTCTAAGGCGCTGAGGGGGCTTCAAGCCAACCTTACAGCCAAGACCAATAAAGCGTATGAACTATGGAGAGTGCTTCAAGAGGCCATTAAGGAGGTGGTAGCCATCGATAAAGCCGCCGTTTTCACTCGTGAAATGGTTGAGGCCCATAAGGCTACTGAAAAAGAGCTCGAAGGCCGGCTTGCCTCATACCAGGCCCAACAAGCTCAGGCGGAAGCCCGTCTTTTAGCGATACTGAATCATGAAGGCGAGGACCAGCGAAAGAGGGATGAACTGGCAAATATGCTAAATCGCCCGCCAACTTGAAGAATTGTATACATATTTTTTATTCTTCCTTTGTACATACTCCTGAATAAGAGTATATTTTTTGTTCTTTCATGAATTGTACTTTGTATTCATTTTGATTCATGAATAAAAGACATATTTTTCTTCACGATGGTGTGTCCCTTTTTATTGAATGTATTCTGTGGGTAGTCTATCTCGATTCTTTGCCGGACAACGATGGCTTAGGATTCAGGGTTAAGATCTGCCTCCTAAGACTTTTCAACTTTATGAACCGTGAGGGTCTCATAAAGAATTTTCTCCCTACCGGTCGAGAGGATCCCGTAGGTGTAATTTCTCCTTAAGAATCGTGAGGATTCCTAAATGTGTTTTCTCTTGAAAGTCGTAAGAATCTCACAAGAGAATTTTCTCCCTTACGAGTCGTGAGGACCCGTAAGTGATGGGTGAGGTTATCATCATCCGCATTTCACGGAATCAGGAGTTGCTCTCGATGCTTCCCACGGGTTCACTGCCGTGTTCTGCGAGGACCAAGCTCCGCTCTGGACATTTTCCACGGGGTCAGAATTGACATTATCCACGTTCCACGTGACCAGGAATTTTGCTCTGGATGCTTCACACGGGGTCATTGCCGTACTCTGCGAGGACCAGGATCTGCTCTGGACGTTTCCCACGGGGTCAGGATTGACATAAGCCGCGTTCCATGTGACCAGGAATTTTGCTCTGGATGCTTCCCACGGATTCACTGCCGTGTTCTGCGAGGACCAGGCTCCGCTCAGGGTGCTTCACACGGGGTCATTGCCGTGCTCTGCGAGGACTAGGATCCGCTCTGGACGTTTTCCATGGGGTCAGGATTGACATAAGCCGCGTTCCACGTAACCAAGAATTTTGCTCTGGATGCTTCCCACGGGTTCACTGCCGTATTCTGCGAGGACCAGGCTCTGCTCTGGATACTTCACACGGGGTCATTGCCGTGCTCTGCGAGGACCAGGATCCGCTCTGGACGTTTCCCACGGGGTCAGGATTAACATAAGCCACGTTCCATGTAACCATAAATTTTGCTCTGGATGCTTCCCACGGGTTCACTGCCGTGTTCTGCGAGGACCAGGCTCCGCTCTGGATGCTTCACACGGGGTCATTGCCGTGCTCTGCGAGGACCAGGATCCGCTCTGGACGTTTCCCACGGGGTCAGGATTGACATAAGCCGCGTTCCACGTAACCAGGAATTTGCTCTGGATGCTTCCCACGGGTTCACTGCTGTGTTCTGCGAGGACCAGGCTCCGTTCTGGATGCTTTACATAGGGTTATTTCCGTGCTCTGCGAGGACCAAGAACCACTCTGGACGTTTCCCACGGGTCAGGATTGACATAAGCCGCGTTCCACGTAACCAGGATTTTGCTCTGGATGCTTCCCACGGGTTCACTGCCGTGTTCTGTGAGGACCAGGCTCCGCTCTGGATGCTTCTCACGGGGTCAGGATTGACATTATCCGCGTTCCACGTAACCAGGAAGGGTTGACTTTATCCGCATTTCAAGGAGTCGGGGTTTAACTCTCGATCATCCGTGCACCGCAGAGTCATGGAACTGGGGGTTGCCGCTGTTCCGCTTTGCTTGATGTTGTGTTTGTTGTAATGAGACGAATGTTAAGATGATCTCCAGGCTATCTGTGAACCGTTGAGATTTGGCTTCTTCTTCTGATAAAACCTGGGGAGGAAATGTGTGATTCCTTTTTTGTTTGTGCCCCTGGATTGTATACAGGGATTGATGTGATATCACCTGTAGGGCAAAAATTTCATTCATATTATTATTATTTTTATTTTATTCCGCGATGTTCTATCATTTCAGCTTTTATATCGCGAAGGTCGCGATCGCCCAATCATTTCGGCTATTTTTCGCGGTGCCCAATCATTTCAGCTATTTGTTTTATTCTTACTCGCTGCTTTTTATTGCGAGTTGCCCAATCATTTCGGCTATTTTGCATGCATACATTTTTTTAGTTGCTGATTTTGTTGCAAGTTGCCCCATCATTTCGGCTATTTCGTATGCATGTGTGGCTCGCTGGCTTCTTTGCTGCAAGCTTGGAATTGAACACCGATTTCGGCATCAGCACCGCTACAACTGGGATATTTCCAGGCGCGAATCATCATTTGCCTCTGTCGATGACGAACAAAGGTGGCTTAGTAAACAGGGTTAAGATCCTGTCGAATAAGGCTTTTGACTTCATGAGCCGTAAGGGTCTCATAAAGATATTTCTCCCTGCGAGTCGTGAGGATCTCGTAGGTGTGTTTTCTCCTTAGGAATCGTGAGGACTCCTAAGTGTATGGCTTCTCGTAAGTCGTAAGGATCTTACAAGAGTATTTTCTCCTTCTAAGTCGAGAGGACTTACAAGGGCTGTTCACTGTGCAAACATATCCCTAGTCACGGATGGGACTTCGTTAGGGAAATGTTTATTCGCGCCCGTGGATTATATAAAAGGGTCAGCATTGAGCCGCTTGTAGGGCAGTATTGGAGGTTGTGGGGGCTGGTTAAGAACAGGTTCAGATCCCTGTAGCTTACGACTTTTGAATCTTATGAGCCGTGAGGATCCCATAAGAGGGTTCTCCTTACGAGTCGTGAGGATCTCGCAGGTGTAATTTCTCTTTAGGAATCGTGGGGATCCCTAAGTGCGTTGCTCCCTTGTGATTCGTAAGGATCTCACGCAGGTGGTTTCTCCTTACAAAGTCGAGAGGACCTTGCAAGTCTCTTTTAACGAGATTGCGCCCTTTCGGGTTTTCACAAAACCCGCCGGTAGCCCTGCTGTTTTTACTCACGAAGCCCTTTCGGGTTTTCATCCGTGCCCATTTTGCTGGACATACCGTTTTCTTTTTTCTCTTTTTTTTTTATTCTAACGAGGTTGCGCCCTTTCGGGTTTTCACAAAACTCGCCGGTAGCCCAGCTGTTTTTACTCACGGAGCCCTTTCGGTTTCATCCGTGCCTATTTTGCTTATGGACATACCGTTTTCTTTTTTCTCTTTTTTTATTCTTTCTTTTCTTTTTTTTATATCAGCTTTGGGATGCTGCAATCCACCGTAGTTTATCGACATCTCGGTCAACGGCTAGTTTTAGAACATAGTGGTCCGTTGTTAGTTTGAGAACGTTTCGGTCCGTCGTTAGTTTAAGGACGTTTCGGTCCGTCGTTAGTTTAAGGACGTTTCGGACCGTTGTTAGTTTAAGAACGTTTCGGTCCGTAGTAAAGGAAGCCGGTTACTACTTATAGAGTTTGGGCTTAGGAAGATAGCGAGTGGACATAGTCGTCGTCATCTATTATTGACCTAGGCCGTGGCTCGTCAAGCGTAGTATTTCTTCAGGAAGCGACCGTTTATTGGCCTGAAAGGTCTTTCACCATGCATGTCCATGAGTAGATAGGCCCCACCCTGGTAGACCTTGTCTATGATATACGGGCCTTCATAGTTTGGCTCTAATTTTCCCCGTTTGGCACGATTGGGGATCATAGGTCTTTTGACCACTAGCACGGTTCGCCTTGGCGGAAGGTCCTCGGCCTAGTCAATCTTTCGTATGAGCGCGTCATCTTTACTTTATAAGCCTCCAGATTTTGTTGCGCCATGAGCCGGGTATCATCAAGGGCATCGAGCTCCTCAAGTCGAAGGTGAGCATTCTCCTCGTCCGTTAGCTCGTAATGAACCGCCACTCGTAGAGAGGGTAGTTCTATCTCGAGGGGGAGTACCGCCTCCACACCAAATACCAATGCGTATGGAGTTGTGTTTTTGGCCGTTTTGAACGTAGTTCGATACGCCCAGAGAGCTTCATGCAGTCGTTCATGCCAGTCCCTCTTATTTCGAGACACCATCTTTTTTACGATCTTCGTCAAGGTCTTGTTGAAAGCCTCAGCTAAACCGTTAGCTCGGGAATTATAGACGGAGGAGTATCTCCAGTCTATGTTATGCTGTTGTGCGAAGCGGCTGATCTTGTGGCTTCTGTAGGCTGGCCCGTTATCGGAGATAATCCGTCGCGGAATGCCAAACCGATAAATGACATGTGTCTTAAAGAAATGGAGGATATTCTCCGTCTTCACTTCCCTTAGCGGTACTGCTTCTGCCCATTTAGAGAAGTAATCAGTTGTCGCCAAAATGAATCGATGTCCTTTGGACGATGCTGGTTCGATGGGGCCGATTATGTCAGTTCCCCACATTTCGAATGGCCAGCTAGCCACTGTTGGATGTAGTGGATTTGGATACTGATGGATAAAGTCTCCGTGAATTTGGCATGCGTGGCACTGCTTCGCGTATTCGAGGCAGTCCTGGATTATCGTGGGCCAATAATAACCCATCCGTTTGATCTTCAGCTTCATCTTCGGCCCGGTTTGGTGAGAACCGCAGAGTCCGTCGTGAGTTTCTTGGATGACTCTCTTTGCCTCTTCAGGTCCCAGGCATCTTAGCCACAAAGAATCAAATGACCTCTTGTACAGAGTATCATTGACGAAGGCAAAAGATAGGGCTCGCTTCATGAGCTGATGTTTTGAGGACGCATCTTCGGGTGTTCGACGGGATTTGAAGTAATCTATAAAGAATTCCCTCCAATCCATAGCCTTTTCCCGGTCTTTTATTTGTAGAGTCGTTTGCTCGGTCGCTCCCCTTTCTTCGGACGACTCCAGAGATATTTCTGCCGGTGCAAGAATCTGACGGCTTTGTATAATAATCCTCACGTCATCGAGGTTCTCATCAGCCAATTCTTTAGCAAGCATGGCTAATGCATCCGCTTTGCTATTTTCCGCACGCGGTATGCTTTCCAAGGTGTAGGAAGGAATTTGAGTCAGCAGCTGCTGTACTCTCTCGCCGTACTTTACCAACTCTGGCTTGCATGTTTGATAGTCGCCGTTTATTTGACTAACGACCAGTTGGGAGTCTCCGTATATGAGGAGGTTCTCGATCCCCATGTCGATGGCGATCTCGAGACCTGCTATCAAAACTTCGTATTCGGCTTCATTGTTTGTCCTCGGCTCTGTTAAGGAGAAGGCAAAGCGCATTATCCCTCCTTGTGGAGTTACGAAGATGAGGCCTACCCCTAATTTGATTATGGGGGTGCTTTGTTTGCGCTTCTTCATGGAAGATGCTCCATCGAAATAAAGTTCCCACCGGCTATCATCCCCGTCGATCGTGTCAAACGCATGTTCGTCTGGCAATTCGCAGTTCAAGGGAGAATCGGCAGGTATCGGATGCTCAGTAAGGAAGTCAGCGATGGCCTGGCCTTTCACTGCCTTAAGAGGTTGGTAAGTTATCGAGAACTCCATCAAGAGCAGGTCCCATTTAGCAAGCCGTCCTGTTATATGGCCTTCGTCATCAAGTATTTGAGAGGATCCACTTTTGATATGAGATGGACCTCATGTGCCAACGCATAGTGGCTGAGCTTCGTTATTGCGAAGATCAACGTCAGGCAGTGTTTTTCGATGGGGGAGTAGTTGCTTTCTGCCCCCAATAGAACTCGACTCAAGTAGTAGAGGGCTCTCTCCTTCCCTTGGTCGTTCTCTTGTGCCCATAGCGCGCCTAAAGAACCTTCGAGGGCCGTTGTACAAAGAATGAGGGGTTTTCCCTTGACCGGAGCGGCCAGTACTGGCGGATTCTGCTGGTATTGCTTGATTTCGTCCAGTGAGCTTTGGCATTTGCGATCCCAGACGAACGGGGTTCCCTTTTTCATCATGTGACTGTAAGGACGACACTTTCCGGAGAGATTGGCTATGAATCGCTGGATATACGCGATCTTTCCTTGGAGAGACCGCAGTTGCTTGAGAGTCCTTGGCGGGGGCATTTCCATAATCGCCTTGATCTTTGACGGATCTATCTCGATGCCTCGGTGTCGGACGATGAATCCTAGGAACTTGCCTGAGGAAACTCCGAACGCGCAGTTGAGAGGGTTCATCTTCAAGTTGTACTGCCGAAGGCGCTGAAACACGATCCTCAGATGCTCTAAATGTTCCTCGCATGATTTTCTTTTAACTACGAGGTCGTCGATATAGCATTCGAAAATTTCATGTATGAGGTCGTCGAAAATTTTCGTCATGGCCCTCTGATAGGTGGCACCGGCGTTCTTTAGACCAAAAGGTATCACCTTGTAGCAGAATATACCCAAAGAGGTCCGGAAAGAGGTGTGCTTCTGGTCTTCGGGATGCATCTTTATCTGATTATATTCTGATGATCCGTCCATGAAGGAGAAAACTTCGTGAGTGGACGTGTTATCTATCATCAGCTCAGTGACTGGTACTGGGAAGTCATCCTTCGGGCAGGCTTTATTGAGATCCCGAAAGTCCACACATATGCGCGCCGTTCCATTTTTCTTTATCACCGGGACGATTTTGGCGATCCAGTCAGGGTACTGAACCTCTTAGATGAAGCCAGAGTCGATTAGCTTCTTAACCTCGGCGTTGACGCTCATCTCAAGCTCGAGCCGCATTCTTCTCGGTGCTTGTTTGATTGGCTTGGCGTCCGGGGATATTGCCAATTTATGGACCGCAATATCTGGATCTAGTCCTGGCATCTCGGAATAGTTCCATGCAAAGCAATCTTTATACTGCATAAGCACATCTTTTAGTGTAGCCACCATTTCTTCAGACAGCAGCTCACTGACGAATGTCGGTCGCGGGTCACTTGCCGTACCCAGATCAATTTTCTTGAGGTTATCTGCAGTAATGTGTATTCCATCTTCCAGCTCTTTCGGCGCCGGTAGAAACTCTGAGATCACCTCATCATCATTGTTTTCGAAGCACCAGGGGAGGTCATCCATATTCTTGGGCTCTTCTTCTTCTGATAGCGCTATCATATGACAAGTACGAGCTCGCTTCCAAGACTGATGTTGATCTGGTTCTACTCTTGCTGTATGCGCGGCATTTGGTTCATGCTTCTGCGGTGGATTTATCCTCTAACTGCTGGATAGAGCGAACTTGTCGAGCTGATATTGGTCTTCGACCCAGTTCTTGAAGGTGAAGTAGTCTTCGAGAGGATGTCCTATTGCTTGGTGGTAGGAGCAATAATTTGGGTGATTGACTTCGCCTGCTTGATCGGGGTGCTTGGACTCCGGAAGTGTAATCATTTGATGTTTTATGGCAAGATCAAGTATCTTTCATGTTTTGTTCTGGGAAAAGAGCATGCTCGACCCATCTTCTTTATAAGAGACGACTCTGGATTGCTCGCTTCCCGATCGCGCGACTTCTTGGTCCCGCTTTGTCGCTCTCGAACGTTTTTTCCGTTCTTTGATTTATTTTTGCCTCTGCGTCGGGCCTTTTGTATGACGGTTCGATAAGGAAGAGCATTGCCATTCTCCGTGGCCTGTTGAAGAAAGCGCCATGTCCTAGTTTTTTCATAAATGGCCATCTCGCGATTATAGTCATCCCGGATCTTTTGACTCACTTCCCTTACTAGCTTGTCCATTCGTTCTTCAAAGGACGGACTCGGCGCTTTGATGACAGGACCTTGTTTTGGTTCAGGATCAACGTCTTTTAACGGAATGTCTCCTTCTTCATCGAAGTCATGTATGACGTAGCTGCCATGGACTCGCTCTCCTTTTTCGGATTGAACATATCCAATCCCGATCGTTTCCATTCTCCCGTTGGGATGCTTGCACTGAGTTCCAGGGACATCCCAAATCCTGTTGTAGAATCGAGCTTGTCGAGTAGTTTGTCTGAAGGGTACCCCTTGGCGCTTCAATAGCCTTTTCAAGCCTTCCGTGTAATATCTAGGCAGACGGATGGGCTGGAGCCTGTCGAGCGTAGAATCGGCGCCATGCTAAATTTCTTTTTCCACTTTGGTTTCCCCGGATCGGTAGAATAGGATCGCCTTTTCACCTTTTCTCCTGGGAGGGACGTAGAATGTCTGCAGTTCTTGCACACTATAAGTTTTAAGTGCATCGAGCTCTTTGTATCCATGGTGATTTGCAAATTCTGATTATCACTAGCGAAGGCTTGTATTGATGGCCGAACGGAAAATATAGCGTTAACCTCGTCTTCCGAGTCGCTGCCGAAGATCAACATGGGGGCGGACGGTCCCGGGTTGTTGCGTTGTGGCGGCCCTGAATAAACTATCTCTTCTTCCTCCTCGGTATCACTCCCGAAGACTGGAATAGTGGTGATAGCTTTGTCCTTCGGTTTGTGACATCTTTCCGTATCCTCAAAATCTGGTAAGAAGTATTTTGCATCTTCGTACTTTCGGACTTCGTTCATGGAGAATGGGTTTAACTCTCCCGTCACAGTGTACTCGAGGCCATCCTTGAAATACTTCATACACTGATGTTTTGTAGAAGGAATAATGTTGTACTCGTGTAACCAAGGCCTACCGAGCAAAGCAGTGTAGCATGTCTTGGCGTCAATGACGTGAAACTTAATATCCGTGACAAGTAGCCCGAAGCGCAGCGTCAGTATCACAGACCCGAGAGTCCATGATGACTGGGAGTCGAAACCGGAGATGGTGATTTTATCACGAGCGAGGTGTTGAACACTCATGCAGATTTTCTTTAACACCCTTACGTTAAGGAGATTAACGGAGGGCCCATTGTCGACCAGGATTTTGCCTATCTTGATATCGTGACAGTATCCGGAGACATAAAGAGGACGATTGTGCTCGCACGTCCCGAGGAGGAGATCTTCATCACCGAAGGTGATATCGGCCGTGTATACTTCTTCCAGCTCGTCCTTCATCTTTTCTTCGGCGAGGAAAGGTTGGAATTGTTCAGGCTCCTGCAATGCCTTGATCAAAGAGTCTCTTGCTTCTTTTGATAACAAGAGGGTATCGAGAATACTTAGCTGCGAAGGTAACTTTCTCAAGTGTGGCAGAACGCTGTAGTCCACTTTACTTTTCTTTGGCAGGTCATTTGCGGTCAGCTCTTTGACGACTTGGTCATCTAGGGCGATATTTTTAGAGACTTTTTCTTTTCCCTTGTCTTTTCTATTCGTGGGTCCGAGATTCTTTTCGGGCAGCGTACGATTGCGCAGCTGAATATTTTCGCAGGTTTTTGGTTCTTCCTCTTTCCCCGGGGTGGGTTCTTTGAAGAGAGGGCCAAGAGTTATTTCTTCGTCGGAGTCGCTCCCGAAGGTGATAACTTGCGATCCCCCAGCGTTAACTATGCGACAGTTGCGGGTAGTTCTTCTAAGCTCCTCGGTCATACTTTTTCGCTCCCAACGAGTTTTGCGTTTCATCAGCTTAAAATGTTGCCGGAGAGCAACATATCCCTGCCACCATCTTTTAAAAGCGTTGCACTCTTCAGTAGGGTGCGCAATCTTTCGATGATATAAGCAGTAGCTAGGATGTATTTCTGCTTCACCAAGAATGTTTCCTTCGGAGGGTGGCAGCTTCATTCCCATTGATATGGCTTTGACGAACCTCTTCCTCGTCTTGAACCTGCTTTTATTCGCGGCGGATGTGTTTTGATTTGGCGGGAGCGTCTCAACCCTTTCGTCCAGTTGCCGGCGCTTGGCTTTTTCAAATATGGCCATCTCACGCTCTCGAGCAGTTTTGCTTTCAAGAAGCGCTTCATTCAGGAACGCATCAATCATTTTGTCTGATGGCCCTAGAAGTTCCGGCTCAGGATATGCCCCCAGTTTCTCGGTGCAAGGGGCTTCTTCATCGTCTATCGACGAGTGAGAGATAACATAGAAGCTTGCTACGTAATTTTCAGATTCGTCCGACGAGTCTTCTCCATCGTTTCCGTCCTCAAGGACGTGGCTGAGAAATTCTTGAAGTGTGACTGGAGTTCGCGCTTTCTGGTTATACTCTTCCAGCGCGTCAATCTGTTTTTGCAGGTCCGTGCACTTGTCACCAGGTTTCACGGGCTTTCTGGTCTTCTTTTTCTTCTTCGAAGACTTTGACGGTTGGGTGTGAGTGTTTTGAATATCACCACCAATCTTTGGAGTCGGGCACGGTTTCAGCATTCCCTTGATAATCTCGAATTCCAGTAGATTCTTCCACCTGATCGCCGGGCACGTCTGGAAGTCGTTCAGCATTCTTTTAGTTTAGGCTGAAAGAGCGACCTCCCATGGAGCTTCTTCAATAAAAGAGCACGATGCCCCGGTGTGTCCGTCTTCTTAGGAGTGTGTGGTTGTGGTGGGCTTACTTTCCACTTCTCAGACAGCGCAAACTTGCCTTGTTGGTACTGATCTTCGATCCATCCCTTAAAGATGAAGCAATCTTCGATTGGATGGCTTACCGTTTGGTGGTAAGGGCAATAATTGGAACTATTAGCCTCGCCGGGTTGCAGTGGTCGCTTAGGATTTGGCAGATTAATGAGCCTATTGCGCATCATCAATTCAAATAGTCTCTTCGTTTGTCCCGCGGGAACGAGTAAGGACGCTTCATTTTCGCATTATAATAGCGTCGTCTTTTTTCCAGTTGATTCGTTAGTTTTGGGGCACTGGGCTGCTGTTGGGTATTCACAACGAAGGTCGCCTTCCCTTTACCCTTTTCATTCCGCGGTTCCGGCTTCGGAGGAGACGGTCTATGACCCATCTGGTCCATCTGGGCTAGCTTGTCGATTAAGGCTTGGAACGTGGTCGGTTTGAAGAACATCATGAATTGGGAAATAGTTGCATGAGGGTCTAGAGTACCCACGAACATGCCCACCGCCGGCGCTTCTTCGATGCACTGCTCACATTTTGACCATAAATTTCGCCACCGTATTGCGTATTATACCCAAGTTTTGCCTGGCTTTACCCTGGCGTTAATTAATGCGGTAATCGGGGTACGCTCGCTTGCGCTCATGAATCTTTACGTAAACAGCAGCTCCATTTCCGTAAATGTCTTTAAAGAGTTGTTCGGAAGTTCAGAATACCATTCGAACGCCGTCTCTGACAAGCTGCCAACGAACTGGCGGAGCAGAAGTTTATCATCACCCCCGGTGTTGCCACAAAGAGCCCTAAACTGAGCGACATGTTGATGGGGATTGCCTGTCCCCTTGTACACATGGAATTTGGGGATTGTGTATCCCGGCGGGTACTTTATTTGGTCATACCAGCCTGAATTCGATCTCCCAGTTTTAACGACTTGGCCAGCCGCTTCATTTGCCTGGTGAGCTCGTATTTGCTGAGCAATATAGTCATCCAGAGCGACCTTGGAAATAGTTTCCTCTTTGGGTGCTGAAAGAGCCGGAGGAGAATTCGACGTCTCCCCTCTGTCGTCTTCAATAATGATCGGAGGGTCTTCAGCTGGGGGATCCGGCTGTAACATCATCCCGACCATGTCTTGGAAGAGAAGAGCCATTCGTTTTATGTTGGCAGCTTATTCTGCAGCTTCTCTGTCCTTCTTTTCGAGGACTCTGCGTAGGAAGTCAGCGTCGGTTTCTTATTCGTGACGCTGCTCCGATGACGCCTCCGGGCTTTCTTTTGGTCTGGTGAGTGCGGCCATTGTAGTCAGCATCTCCTGAAGCTTCTGCTGCTGTTGTTCCTGAGCCCTTGTTATTGATCGGGTGAGCGGTCGGTGGCCCGTCGAAGTGCGGCTTTCTTCTTTTCCGGAATCCATGTAAACAATATATACCGTTATGCCCTCAGACTTAGGGCGTTTGGGCTTAGCGTCTTTGCGATCTGCCGCAGTCATAGGGGCTTTCTTTTGAGCAGTTGACGTTGAGGGGGCCGTTGCAGCGGGCACCCAGGTAGTTGTCGTCCTTCGTAGCTTGCCAGGACGGTTCTCTTCCTGCTGGACCTTCAACTTCTTCTGTCGACGGGGATAGTCTTGATCAATCACCGACTCTTGGACCCGTCACCAGACTTTGTAAACTTTGGAGGACAGCCGTTGAGGGGGCTGATCCAGCTTTATTTCTGTAACATTCTCCACCGGTGGAGGAGATCTTTTCAGTACGGCGGTAGGAGAGTTCCTGCATACCTTGTTCAGCGGTTCAAAGCTGTTCCCGGTTGGAACAACAGCATTGACTTCCACCGTTGGAGCTAGTGGAGTTAACCCAGAGGGGGAGTTGCCCCCATCTTTCCTTACTCGGCGCCAGTGGCGACGTCGAGCGTGTCGAGCTGTTGAGATTGTTTCAGCTTGAAGGGTGACTTCGTCATGTCCCCTGTTCAGGTGAGGCACTGCTGGTACCGGCCTCTTGAAGACTGACGTTCGTTGAGTAGCAGTGTTTAATCTATCAAAGACAGACTTTTGAACAGGAACGGGAGCCGGAGTGGGAGCCGGAACAGTCAGTCTTGTGAAGACCGACCCTTTGGCAGGAGAAGCCGTCTTGACGACTTCTGGAGCAGGGATGGTTCCTCTCTTCGGAATAACCTTTTCTTGAATTGCAGGCTTCATCATAGGCCTACAGGAACTTTGGCCCAATCTGGCGAAGACCGAGGCGCTGGAGCTAGACAACCCGTTGAGAGGGGCCGCAGTAGTTGTAAGCCGATCAAAGACTGACTTCTTGGAAGCTTCTTGTGTTGGTATAGGAGCGCTGAAGCTCGTTGGCGGGAGCATGGTCCCGAAAAACAATCCAGTGGTGACCTGAGTGACCTGTTCCACCGGCATCGTGAACAGGGAAGCCGCTTGGGGCCCGTAAGCTATGCCTTCAGATGAGGCGGAACATGAGTTGCAGTTGCAGCTGGAACACTTCATGCAAGTGGACGCCATTGATCCTTTGCTTTCTGCACCAAGCAAAACGCCAAATCTTAGTACCTCGAACCCAAGGGCAACCATTAGCAAACCGAGATTCGTTCGCGAACACGACACACGAAATGTGGAGTGGAAAGAGGAAAATGTCTCACCGGGCGTGCCAGAATCTGTTCCCCTCCGAAAGACGCGGCAAGAGACGCGGTAAACGTCTTGCCTGAATTTCGGGGCAGATGCTAATTGTTGCTATCCGTCCACCTCTCCGAAGATGCCAAGTTGATTTATGGCACCATGTATCGAAGGTTTCAACGGATACGGCCGATGTAGCAGACTTCGTCAGATTCCCCCTCATTTGAGGGTTTTTTTTATTATGGGAACGCTCTTCCCTACAGGCGCAAGCCCCTGCAGTAAATTATACTACCGCATCGCGGTAATAACTTTCTCCTTCTCCATATGGTCACTTCGTGTCGTGGGTGTTTGTTTTGTGTTTGGTTGCCCGTGGATTGTATATGGAGACTAATTTATGTTGTCGCCCATAGGGCGTGGACTAGTCCAAATCCGTATCTTTCTTAGATTTGGGTTTGGGGGGTTGGGTTTAAGGATACATTAGCCTCATTTGAGACTAAGATCAACTTAAACGTTTGTTAAGGATACGTTAGTCTCATTTTAGACTGAGATCAACTTAACGGGATCGTTTAGATCCAACAAGAGAGCAATTGGGCTCTATTGTTTAGTTTAGTGATATTGCGGTCGATTAGTTTAAGGACATTACGGTCCATTGTTAGTTTAAGGACATCTCGGTCCAGTGTTAGTTTAAAGACATCGCGGTCGAGGTTAAGGACATCATAGTCCGTGAGTTTAAAGACCTCACAGTCGAGGTTAAGGACGTCATAGTCCGTGAGTTTAAAGACCCCACAGTCAAGATTAAGGACATCATAGTCCGTGAGTTTAAAGACCTCACGGTCAAGGTTAAGGACATCATAGTCCGTGAGTTTAAAGACCTCACAGTCAAGTTTAAGGACGTCATAGTCCGTGAGTTTAAAGACCTCACAGTCAAGATTAATGACATCATAGTCCGTGAAATGTGTGGTTGTCGGGACCCGTCACCTCTCTGAACACGTTGAAAGATTACAACGACAAATATCAAAGGAGTGAAGAGATGTACCCTTGAACCAAAGTTGATTTGGGGATCTGTAGTCCAATTTGGAACTAAGATCAATTAATTAGATTATGAGCACATTGGCTCAGTTAAATCTGAGTTGAGGACTTATGGCCAGTTTGGGTTAAGTCCAATTAGATTAGAAATATTTGCTCTTTGTTGGACCATTAAACATTTGTCTAGGTTCAAGCCCACATTATTTAGCAATGCTAAACAAGAGTTTGAATTCTCTGATAACATTTTTATCCTTGACTGAGCATTAACATTGTAGTTGTGAGTTTTATTCAACTTTGAGATTTAGTCAAAGGGGAAGTTTTTGCCTCTGGACAATTAGCCAATTTGGCTAAAAAATAGTGTTAAACACTAGAGGACAACAGTGTTAAACACTGGCAATAAAATTCCCAATTAGTGTTAAACACTAGAAATAAAATTCTCGAATTAGTGTTAAACACTAGAAGAAAACAGTGTTAAACGCTGGAGATAAAACTCTCAGATTAGTGTTAAACACTAGAAGACAACAGTGTTAAACACTGGAAATAAGACCTTTAAATTAGTGTTAAACACTAAATAGGATTAGGTCATGTGGGGTCACGTGAGGGCACCCAAAGGTGGGACCAGATCCCTTTTACTTTGTTCTGCAAATAAGTGTTAAACACTTTTTGACTTTCTGGCCATCACGTGTTGGCACGTGATGGAGATTTGTGCGCTGATTGTTAAAG
Source organism: Agapanthus africanus (assembly GCA_030015575.1). Classification (NCBI taxonomy): domain Eukaryota; kingdom Viridiplantae; phylum Streptophyta; class Magnoliopsida; order Asparagales; family Amaryllidaceae; genus Agapanthus; species Agapanthus africanus. The sequence goes on along the minus strand of JASDDO010000028.1, from coordinate 86,940,508 downwards.
CGTTTATCAAGGGATCACGTGGTAACACGTGAGAGCGCCCAAGTCAGAACCTGTTTTTTCTTTATTCTCGTTATTTTGGAGGTCACGTGGGAGCACGTGAGGCATTGCCTCAAAACTTTTTCTTCTCATTTTTGGGAGATCTGTTCAGGGATCACGTGGGGACACGTGACCTAACTTTTTGCATGCATGGAGATCTTTCAAATCTCTTTATTTTTTAAGAATTAAATTCTCTGTAGGGTTAAACCCTAATTATGTTTTAGAGGAATTAAATTCCTATGTATATGGAAGAATTAATTCTTATGTAGGGTTAAACCCTAATTTCATTTAGGAGGAATTAAATTCCTGTGAATTTTGAGAGAATTAAATTCTCAAGTAGGGTTAAACCCTGGTTTTGTCTGTTTTGAATAAATTAAATTCTTATAAATTGGGAGAATTAAATTCTCATATAGGGTTAAACCCTAGTTTATCTTGAAGGAATTAAATTTCTGTGAGTTTGGGAGAATTAAATTCTCATATACGGTTAAACCCTAACTTTGTCTTGAAGGAATTAAATTCCTATGAATTTGGGAGAATTAAATTCTCTAGACTCAATTCTTCCCCTAAGTTTTGGATCTGCATGGCAGAATCTCAACCCGATGAGAATTAAATTCTCAACCTATGGGGAGATTTTGTAAGTCCACGTTGCCCACCCCGGTACTTACGGGGAGGCGGAAAACGGAATAAAAATTGGATTTTTATGAGCTTAGGCAACATGGACTAGACTATGAAGAATCTTTGCTAAACAAAAACAAGCTAAAACTAACTAGAAACTAGCTAAGTGCTAGAAAGGTTATACCTTGGGCTTTATGTCCTTCTCTCCTTGCTCCTTGGAGTGGTGGAAGGAGGTCACCTTAGTCGTCTTCTCACGTCGAAGAAAGATCCACCCGAAAGCCTCGACCTTTGGCTTCAACTCCAAGCTAGAAGTAACTAGGGTGCAAGAAGTGCTAATCCTTGAACCCTAGATGAGAGTAGAGATTATCAAGAGAGGGTTTTTCTCAAGCTCAAGTGTTTCTCAACACATGAGAGGGGAGAGCTTGAGGGAGAGGAAAAACAAGAGAGAGAAAGCAAATGATAGAATGAGAATAAAATGAACCATTCTCACATATATGTGTGTATTATTTTAATTAGATAATTAGTAAGATAATTGTCATGACTTAATCAAGACATGACCATTATCATTTCATTTTTAATGCAAATTGCAAGGATCAAAAAGCATCTTCCAAATGAAATGATGATGGTCAAAGTGTCAACCAAGGTCAATAAGTCAAGAAGGTCAAATGGTCAACAACCATAACCATGCACAATTATTAAACTAATTATCAATTAACTATAATACACACATAAGCATTAGGGTTAATAAAATGACAATAGTCATTAACCCTAATCAAGGTCCTCTCCCTCTGTCTCAAGCAACTGTCCATACGCACCCGTATTCGTGATCCGAGGAACATGAATACAATGAGATAAAACCAATCCCAAATCTATACTAGGATCTGGCTTAAACCAAAGCCCGCTAGTATAAGCTGTCCGGACAGCAAACGTGCACAAGTGCGCGGATGTGAACGAACCCTGTCGCAAAACCATGCGACCTCTACTCATTTTGCCTAAAGGCGAATAGCTCTCTGTGTAGGACTCTAAAGACTCGACACTACGCTGGCAGTGGGTTTAACCACAGACCGCAAGCGGCACTAGCTATACGTAACGGTCCCCAGGTAGATGTCGATAAGAAGACTGACGAGGTGAACCCCATCTGATCTCCTACTGAGCCTGTATGTGACAGTCTCCGTATAGTCCGGTCTATTCGTCTGATACATCGCATGGCGGGCCTAGGGGGCGGTGAACGTCAGTCCCCTAATAGCGGTACAAGTCGTGTCGGAGTGTAGCCCAGAACACCCTGAGATAACACTGGAAACCTACCAGTATATCTCGCTTGCCCTGGCCAGGGACTACTCGTGTAATGGCTCTCCTAAACACAGCGCGATGTCAACCCCCAATACCGGGAGAGACGAATCCTGTCTAACCGTCACTGCCTCCAAGTGCTTCGGGACTGCACCCAAAAACTACCTATTTGCACGACTCCTTTGAGCCGTGGTAGGGTAGTAATCAAAGTGCAGTGGGAACACACTCGAGGCGAAGTGACAGTGTCAAGTCAGCGGACTAAGCTGTACTCATGTCACCTGGGAACTGATAACTGACGATAGGTATAATACCAACCAACAGTTCCCGACGAGTCCTGTCCAGTGTACTCGTAACCTAACGAGCACCCACATACTATCTCAAGTACGACGTACTGACTGCTGTGGGACAGACCGTCTCCCACACTGGGATGAGAAGCGCATACGCTAGTCTACTCTGGAGTATCGATGCCCTTTCTCGATAGTCCAACGACTAGGGACCTGTATAAGGATGTGCTTATAGATCACCCAGCTCCCACGAGTGTGAGCGCCATCACCACGCTGGTAATCAAGCAAAGATCCTAAGGGCTCTACTAATATATATAACAGCGATATGCTAAAAGAAACACATGCATATATTAAAGTAGAGACAAACCAAGTAGCATACTACCATTTCGAGCAAGATTGTATATACAACTGTGAATATCCCAAGCTTCCATCAAGTAATATACAAATTAGTATGATACAGTAATGGCCTCTAGGGCATATACACTAACAATCTCCCACTTGCACTAAGGCCATGTACTGGCGTATCGAAGACCTATCATCTCGATCAGCCGCTCGAACTGAGTCTGGGGCAAGGCCTTGGTGAATGGATCTGCTGTGTTATCTTCTGAAGCAACCCTCCGAATCTCGATCTCCTGGCGATCTACGATCTCCCTGATCAGGTGATACCGCCTCAAGATGTGTCTGGATTTCTGATGGGACCTGGGTTCCTTCGTTAAAGCTATAGCCCCGTTGTTGTCGCAATACAGAGGTATTGGGTCAACAATGGACGGAACCACTTGAAGTTCTTTCATGAACTTCCTCATCCAGACAGCTTCTTTTGCAGCATCAGATGCAGCGATGTATTCCGCTTCCATAGTCGAGTCGGCAACGGTTTCCTGTTTGGAGCTCTTCCAACACACCGCCCCTCCATTGAGGGTAAAGACAAAACCCGACATGGACTTGGAATCATCCTTGTCACTCTGGAAGCTGGAGTCGGCAAAGGCCTCAATCTGGAGGTCTTTTCCGCCATACATCAAGAACATTTCCTTAGTCCTTCTCAGGTACTTGAGAATGTTCTTTACTGCTATCCAATGTTTCTCCCCAGGGTTTGACTGATACCTGCTTACCACACTCAGTGCATAAGCCACATCCGGTCTGGTACACAACATCGCATACATTATAGAGCCTACCGCAGAAGCGTAGGGTATAATAGACATGTGATCCCTCTCCAAATCAGTCTTGGGAGACATCTCTTTGGAGAGGGTGATCCCGTGACAAGCCGGTAGATTACCGCGCTTGGAATCTTCCATACTGAATCTCTTCAGTATGATGTCGATGTACCTGGGCTGCGAAAGTCCTAATATCCTCTTGGATCTGTCACGGTAGATCCGGATACCCAGAATGTATGAGGCATCACCCAGGTCTTTCATGGAGAACCTGTGTGACAAGAACCCCTTGACAGATTGTAGCATAGGAATGTCATTTCCTATTAAGAGAATGTCATCCACGTATAAAACGAGGAATACTACAGTTCTCGCTACAAATCTACAATAGATGCATGGTTCATCTAGATTTTTGATAAAGCCAAATTCCTTGACCGTCTCATCAAAACAGATGTTCCAACTCCGCGATGCCTGCTTTAGTCCATAAATAGACTTAAGCAACTTGCACACCTTTCCGCTGCTCCCACTCTGAATGAAACCCTCTGGCTGATCCATATAAACACACTCCTCTAAATGTCCATTTAGAAAAGCTGTCTTTACGTCCATCTGCCAAATCTCATAATCGTGGAAGGCAGCAATGGCAAGAAGGATCCGAATGGATTTCAGCATAGCTACTGGAGAAAAGGTTTCGTCATAGTCCAAACCAGGTCGCTAACGAAAACCCTTTGCTACCAGTCTAGCTTTATAGGTCTCAACCTGTCCATCTACACCAATCTTCCTTTTGAAGATCCACTTGCATCCTACGGGTTTTACCCCATCTGGAGCAATGTCCAACGTCCATACTTTGTTGGTGTACATGGACTCCATTTCGGTCCGCATTGCATCCAGCCATTTTACCGAGTCGACGCTTTGAATGGCTTGCTGGAAGCTAGTAGGCTCATCAAAGTCTATGATGCAATCCTCTCTATCCCCGTCAATGAGAAAACCGTAGTATCTCTCGGGCGGATGAGACTGCCTACTACTCCTGCGGAGTGGCGTGATAATGTCCTGATCTTTCGAACCCTCTGGTTCTACTAAGCTTTCAGTAATAGCTCGTGGTTCTGGAATTTCTTCCAGTTCTATTGCGCTCCCACTTAATTCTTTTTCTATGAACTGGTGTTCTAGAAAGTGGGCATGGCAAGAAACAAACACCTTTTGTTCCTCTTCGCAATAGAAGAAATATCCTTTGGAGTTCTTTAGATATCCCACAAACTTGCACTGTACTGAGCGTGCCTCGAGCTTGTCCGCATACTGCTTTTTTACAAAAGCTGGACATCCCCATGTCTTAATGTGATTAAGATAGGGTCTCTTCCCACACCACATCTGATATGGTGTAGTAGGCACAGTCTTAGTTGGAACTCGGTTCAAAAGGTATGCAGCTGATTCTAGCGCATATCCCCAGAACGATCGCGGTAACTCAGCGTTACTCATCATGGACCGTACCATATCCAATAGGGTTCGGTTCCGTCTCTCCGATACACCGTTATGTTGCGGAGTGTATGGAGGAGTAAGCTGAGAGAGAATTCCATTCTCTTTTAAGTAACCCAGGAACTCGGCACTCAAGTATTCACCACCTCGATCAGATCTCAGTGCCTTGATACTTTTGCCTGTTTGTTTTTCTACTTCATTCTTATATTCCTGGAATTTTTCAAAAGCCTCGGATTTATGTTTCATTAAGAAGACATAACCGTACCTTGAAAAATCATCCGTAAAAGTAATGAAGTAAGAATAACCGCTTCGTGCATGTGTAGACATTGGACCGCACACGTCGCTGTGTACGAGTCCCAAGAGCTCGCTCGCTCTTACTCCGTGTCCAGTGAACGGAGTCTTTGTCATCTTTCCCTTGAGACATGATTGACAAGTTGCATACGATTGATATTCGAACGGATCCAAATATCCTTCTGCATGTAACTTAGTCAACCTTCTCTCATTGATGTGACCCAGTCTACAATGCCATAAGAAATTTTTATTGATTTCTGGAGACTTTCTTTTGTGTGTATTCTGGACATTGAAAATCTGTGGTTGGTTTAATACGTATATACCATTGTTCAATGTACCTGACCCAATCAAAACTTGATTAAGGTGAATGTTCACTATATTACTTACAAATGCAAATTCATAACCTTCTTTAGATAATAAAGATACAGAAATGATATTACAGGTTGCATTTGGTACATAATAACAACTACGCAAAACCAAAAAGTGTCCATCTGACAATCCCAGGTGATAGTCCCCCACGGCCTCAGCATCCATGCTTGCACCGTTTGCAACTCTGAGGGTCATGTCACATGCCTTCAAAACTTTACGCTTTCTCAACGCCTGCAAAGAATTACAGATATGAGATCCTGATCCGGTATCCAATACCCAGGATGTAGAGTTTATTGATAGACAGTTTTCAATAACATACACACCTGAAGCTGAAGCCGCAACTCGCTTCAAATCCTGTGTTCTGGCCTTCCAAGCCTTGCAATCTTGTTTCCAGTGACCACTTTTGTGACAATAGAAGCATTCTTCCTTCCCCACCAGCTTTCCCGCTACCTTTGTTGCTTTTCCTTTTCCCTTCGTATCCACTTTACTGACACCGCCTCTTGGTTTGGTGGGGGCTTTCTTCTTCTTGCCCTTAGCTTTCGCCCTGGACCTAGAAGAGGAAGATCCTCCTACAAACAAAGTGGATGTCTCCCTACTTTTCTGTAGGGTGCCCTCTGCACTCCTCAGCATGTTGAGGAGCTCTGAAAGTTCAACTTCTTTTTCCTGTAAGTTGAAGTTCAGGATGAACTGGGCGTAAGTGGAAGGAAGGGACTGGAGAATCAAGTCCGTATAGAGCTCATTCTCCAACGTGGTCCCAAGTTCTGCGAGCTCCTCAATGTAGCCAATCATCTTAAGCACGTGTTCCGCTACCGATGATCCGACGGCCAACCTTGCCGAAAACAACTTCTTCGACACTTCGTATCTGGCGATACGAGACTGCTCTCCATACAGTTCTTTTGTATGAAGAAATATGGACTCTAGGTCCATATTCTCGTGCCTCCTCTGATGTTCGTTGTCCATCGAGGCAAGTACGAGGCATTTGGCCTTCGCGCAATCTATTTCTCATGTCTTACAGATTTCCCTATCCGCGACACTGGTTTTGGGACCTAGGACAGGGGGAGCTTTGGTGGTAAGGAGATACCCCAGCTTGTCGTAAGTGATTGCCATCTTGACATTCCTGAGCCAATCTTTGTAGTTTGGCCCTGTCAATATGTTTTTATCTAGTAATAACTTAAGTCCGGTCATGTTGAATGGTCGCTGCAATTAGGAGAGAGAAAAGAAACACTTTAGCATGATGCTCTTGCAAGTTTAGAGTGGTTTTTAGTTTGTCTAAACAGGATGGCTCCCACTGTCTCTCGAATCCCTTCTCAAACCGTAAAGAAAGGATTAGTCAGGATCAATCTCACCATACAATACTTGCTTAACCGTTCAGCCAGGCCAGTGTCGGTATTTCGAGGGAGGTTTTCCAACGCTTTCGCGAAGTTCCTTAATTAAGTAACCTCTTTTCCCTGTGGGCGTAGCCCCGCTAACACCTTTCTAGACACCTACTAAGTTTATAGCATTGATCGTTAAGTGAGAGTTTTCTCGAGGAGTAGCATATACTCACAGTAGGATCGGGATCCAAATATCATCGCGTGATAAAACCGAAGGAATCCTACCAGAATTATCACACTCCAAATGGTATGCAGCGCTAGCAAGTTTCAGTACTTATGAAACTCCCGATGTGGATTTTTGCCCCATGCTCTTATGACCTTGACTTTGGCCAAAATATCATAAGTCACATGTCAAGTTCTACCCGTCATTCTCCTGGTTAATTTGGACCCACCCGTACCTACCCTTGCCTTTGGCCAAAATGGCAGCACGACTGTCCCAAACCAACGCATCTATCTATGCTGCACATGAATACCCAATAGCTACCAATCACTATGCCTTGACTTTGGCCAAAATACATAGCTTGAATACTTTTGACCATTCATGTGGAATGACGGAGGGCTACGAATGGTTTTGGCGAAACCGTGAACGTAGTGAACTTGATATAATCGATGGAACGAGATAGCTTTTAAAAGGAGTGGTTCAAGCTCCGCATTTAAAAGTTTAGTTTTGAAAAGAACCGAGTGGTTTTCAAAGTGTTCCAATCGACTTTTACTTGGTTTATTTTCTTGCATTAGTTCTTTTAATGCGTCCCATCATTTAATCCTACCATTGCAGAAAACAACCAAAATATGACGTACGCTTATGCCATTCGCATTCGCCACGGGGCCCCGTCATCACCCGTTAGGTTACTTAACTAACGACAGAGCGGGGGCTGGGCTAGCGCGGCTGTAAAACATAAGCAACGCCTAAATAGTTATCATATATAAATATATAGCAATGATAGACATTACAGATCACAGATGAATACATTGGATATGCTAGGAATCCGCAATCCGTTCGAGCCTGCAACGAAAAGCGGATTACACGGTCGCGGTGAATAGCCAATACCCCACCCAAGACCCCTACGGGTGCGGCAAACTACCCGCCAAGTACCCGAAGCGAAGCAACCTCCCTCAACACCGTGAGTAGGCCACTCGGCACTTCGAGATACCCGGTAGTTTGTGCACCCCCTCCATGGGTCTATCCTAGGAGCAAAAAACAGTAAAAAGAATTATACAATGATGGCTACAACCCCGACCCGGTTGTGCGGCCAAACAAATAATAATATTACATCAATTTACATATTACAATGAATGAAAGAAAAAGAAATACTCATCTCACATCCACCCCGGCTATTCACCCGCGACAATCCAACACATTCATATACACATACCATCATCAAACACAGATCACAGATATGTATAACCCCGACTAATCGACATATAGCGATTAGCCGACGTTCAATACATATAAACATCACAGATATAACCTTTTAGTCAAAGTGTATTGAAGTTCGATAAAAAATACGGATTTATAGGCCCCCAAAAACAAATTTCTATTCTGGAAAACCTGGGAACATATAAACCATCTTAAAAATCCTAAAACCAAGCCATAAGAAAACTGCACCAAACTCGACTCAGTGAAGAGTCAAAACGGCGGCGGTTCCGCGGCAATAGCTTGCTATTGCCGCTGAACCGCGGTGGTTTAGACGACTCACTGGACCGGGTTTGCTGTGCTTCTTAAGAAAACCCTGAGATGATTTTTGGAGTATGACAAATTTTATTTTGAACAGAAAAAATTTTAACAGAAACTTAGGGTTTTTAAAACTCGGTTTTTCGATTATTTTTCGGTCGAACTTCCATACACTTTACTACCCAGCTAGTTTATGTTTAGTTAGGCTCTGATACCACTGTAAGTCCACGTTGCCCACCCCGGTACTTACGGGGAGGCGGAAAACGGAATAAAAATCGGATTTTTATGAGCTTAGGCAACATGGACTAGACTATGAAGGATCTTTGCTAAACAAAAACAAGCTAAAGCTAACTAGAAACTAGCTAAGTGCTAGAAAGGTTATACCTTGGGCTTTATGTCCTTCTCTCCTTGCTCCTTGGAGTGGTGGAAGGAGGTCACCTTAGTCGTCTTCTCACGTCGAAGAAAGATCCACCCGAAAGCCTCGACCTTTGGCTTCAACTCCAAGCTAGAAGTAACTAGGGTGCAAGAAGTGCTAATCCTTGAACCCTAGATGAGAGTAGAGATTATCAAGAGAGGGTTTTTCTCAAGCTCAAGTGTTTCTCAACACATGAGAGGGGAGAGCTTGAGGGAGAGGAAGAACAAGAGAGAGAAAGCAAATGATAGAATGAGAATAAAATGAACCATTCTCACATATATGTGTGTATTATTTTAATTAGATAATTAGTAAGATAATTGTCATGGCTTAATCAAGACATGACCATTATCATTTCATTTTTAATGCAAATTGCAAGGATCAAAAAGTATCTTCCAAATGAAATGATGATGGTCAAAGTGTCAACCAAGGTCAATAAGTCAAGAAGGTCAAATGGTCAACAACCATAACCATGCACAATTATTAAACTAATTATCAATTAACTATAATACACACATAAGCATTAGGGTTAATAAAATGACAATAGTCATTAACCCTAATCAAGGTCCTCTCCCTCTGTCTCAAGCAACTGTGCATACGCACCCGTATTCGTGATCCGAGGAACATGAATACAATGAGATAAAACCAATCCCAAATCTATACTAGGATCTGGCTTAAACCAAAGCCCACTAGTATAAGCTGTCCGGACAGCAAACGTGCACAAGTGCGCGGATGTGAACGAACCCTGTCGCAAAACCATGCGACCTCTACTCATTTTGCCTAAAGGCGAATAGCTCTCTGTGTGGGACTCTAAAGACTCGACACTACGCTGGCAGTGGGTTTAACCACAGACCGCAAGCGGCACTAGCTGTATGTAACGGTCCCCAGGTAGATGTCGATAAGAAGACTGACGAGGTGAACCCCATCTGATCTCCTACTGAGCCTGTATGTGACAGTCTCCGTACAGTCCGGTCTGTTCGTCTGATACATCGCATGGCGGGCCTAGGGGGCGGTGAACGTCAGTCCCCTAATAGCGGTACAAGTCGTGTCGGAGTGTAGCCCAGAACACCCTGAGATAACACTGGAAACCTACCAGTATATCTCGCTTGCCCTGGCCAGAGACTACTCGTGTAATGGCTCTCCTAGACACAGCGCGATGTCAACCCCCAATACCGGGAGAGACGAATCCTGTCTAACCGTCACTGCCTCCAAGTGCTTCGGGACTGCACCCAAAAACTACCTGTTTGCACGACTCCTTTGAGCCGTGGTAGGGTAGTAATCAAAGTGCAGTGGGAACACACTCGAGGCGAAGTGACAGTGTCAAGTCAGCGGACTAAGCTGTACTCATGTCACCTGGGAACTGATAACTGACGATAGGTATAATACCAACCAACAGTTCCCGACGAGTCCAGTCCAGTGTACTCGTAACCTAACGAGCACCCGCATACTATCTCAAGTACGACGTACTGACGGCTGTGGGACAGACCGTCTCCCACACTGGGATGAGAAGCGCATACGCTAGTCTACTCTGGAGTATCGATGCCCTGTCTCGATAGTCCAACGACTAGGGACCTATATAAGGATGTGCATATAGATCACCCAGCTCCCACGAGTGTGAGCGCCATCACCACGCTGGTAATCAAGTAAAGATCCTAAGGGCTCTACTAATATGTATAACAGCGATATGCTAAAAGAAACACATGCATATATTAAAGCAGAGACAAACCAAGTAGCATACTACCATTTCGAGCAAGATTGTATATACAACTGTGAATATCCCAAGCTTCCATCAAGTAATATACAAACTAGTATGATACAGTAATGGCCTCTAGGGCATATACACTAACAGATTTGCTTCTGCAGATCTTCAACCAGAGAAAGAAATAAGTTCTTTAGCAGAAGAGTTAAACTCTTAGATTGAGAATTAAATTCTCTTTTTGAAGTTTTGATCCTTTCCCCCTTTCTCACCTAGGCTTTTCTTTCTTGAGAATTAAATTCTCTTTTCTTTTCTCACTGCTATTTGCCTTTAGAAAATTTCAAGATCCCAAAATTCTATCTCTTCAAAATTCTCTCTTTCTTCTCCTCTTGGCTCCTATTTATAGGAGAAGGAAAAGAATCAATTTGTTTAGTAAATCTCTCATTGAAAGATTTTGTTTGTTTTTCATAACTAATATGATCTTTTAGATCTCTCAGTGAATTTTATTCACCATTGGATTTTTAATCCAAAAGATATTCTGTTTGTTATTTTTGGTGAATTTTAGGGAAATCTTTCCTTGCCTAAAATTTTTCCATAAATTGGTGATTTTTAATCACCCTTGGATTTTTAATCCAACGGTCCCCCATAATCCTTTTTTGTTTGGAAAGATTTGGAGAAATACTTTCCCAGTCAGGGTCTTTGATTTCCCTTACTTAGAATCTAATTCTATCAATTCAGAAGGCTTTTAAAGCCTATCACGTGTTGGCACGTGACACCTCTTCATTCAGAATTTAATTCTGTATTTTACCTGGGCTAAAGACCATCACGTGTCAGCACGTGACCCTTGGTCACGTGTGAGCACGTGACGCCCCATTGGAATCTTTCCTTAGCCATTTGTTTACACTTCTGCTTGCTTAGAATTCAATTCTGTAAAAGAGATCGCGTGTCAACACGTGACCCTTGGTCACGTGTGAACACGTGATACCTCATTGAGGTAATTCCTGATTTTTAATCAGGGAACAAAGTATAATAAAACAACAAGGATAAACCCCAATGGGGCATCCCGTGCTCACACATGACCAAGGGTCACGTGCTGGCATGTGATAATTCCTGAGTTCTTTAAAACAACAGAATTAAATTCTGGTTAAAATGCTTAATCAGGGTGGTCACGTGTCAACACGTGATGGGATCCTAAGATCTCTGAAACAATAGAATTAAAATTCTAATTAAATGGTCAATCAGAAGGTCACATGCCAACACGTGACAGGCTCTTAAGCCTTCTGAACTAATAGAATTAAATTTTAATTAAGAGGGAATCGAGAACCCTAACTGGAAAAATATTTCTTTAAATCTTTTCAAACAAAAAAGATTGTGCTATGTGAAATGGAGCACCGTTGGATTAAAAATCCAATGGTAATTAAAAATCACCAATTTACAAAAAGATTCTATACAAGGAAAGATTTCCCTGAAATTCGCCAAGAATAACAGACAGAATATCTTTTGGATTAAAAATCCAATGGTGAATAAAATTCACTGAGTGATCTAAAAGATCATGTTGGTTACAAAATCAATTGAAATTTTTCAATGAAAAATTGACTAACCAAACTAATTCTTTTCTTTCTTCTATAAATAAGAGCCAAGGGGGAAGAGAAAAGGGATAGAGAGAAAAAGGAGAGATACAAGAAGAGAATTTAATTCTCCAGAGAAAAAAGAAGGTCTCTTGAGAAAAGAAAGAAATCCTAGGTGAGAGATAATCCTATAAGCTCCCACAAAAGAAAAAAGAGAATTTAATTATCAAACTAAGAGTTTAACTCTTCTGAATAAGAACTTAGTTCTTCTTTTGGTTGAAGATCTGCAGAAGCAGATCTCCCCACAAGTTGAGAATTTAATTCTCATCGGGGAGATTCTGCCATGCAGATCTAATACCTAAGAGAAGACCTAAGTTCAGAAAATTATATTCTCTCACAAAACATATAGGAATTCAATTCCTCCAGATACTTAGGAATTTAATTTCTCCAACAGAAACGGGGTTTAATCCTTAAAAAGAACTTAGTTTTTCTTCATGGTTGAAGATCTGCAGAAGTAAGATCTCTCCATAAGTTGAGAATTTAATTCTCATCGGGAAGATTCTGCCATGTAGATCCAAAACTTAGAGGGAGAGTTGGGATTAAAGAATTTAATTCTTACATATACATAGGAATTTAATTTCTCTAAACAAAATTAGGGTTTAACCCTACCAAAGAATTTAATTCTCAAACAAGGGACTTAAAACTCTTCATGCACGTAAACCTGATCACGTAGCAACACACGACCCTCCCTTCAATGATCAGAAAAGAACGAATGAGACATGGTCACGTGCTCCCACGTGACCCTTAAATAGACTCTTCAAAATGAGAAAGAAAAAACTTGGAGGTAATGACTCACGTGCTCACACGTGACTCTCAAAAGAAAGGGAACAAAGCCAAAGGCAGTACTGATTTATGGTGCCTCACGTGTTCCCACGTGACCCCTGACAAACATCTTTTACAAGGGAAAAAGAGGGAAAACAGAGGAATTAATACCCAATACTTGGGGACTATCACGTGTCCACACGTGATGATTACAAAGATTAAGTGTTTAACACTTATTTGCAGATTTTGAGAGTAAAATAAAAGAAGTCTGGCCCAATTCTCAGGCGTCTCACGTGTCTCCATGTGACCACTTCAATTTTAGTGTTTAACACTACTTTAAATACTTCGTCGCTAGTGTTTAACACTATCTTAAGCGCATCACGTAGGAACACGTGATCGCCAAATATCCTCTAGTGTTTAACACTATTTTAAAACCAATCTTAGCCCAAATTGGCTAAGTTTTCCAGAGGAAAGTCTCCCCTTCAACTGAATCTTAAAATTGATCAGTTCATATGATATGCAAAGTAAAACCCAGAGTTATAGTGAATGGTTAGTGCTCAGCCAAAAACAAAATGTTGTCAGAGCCCCAAACCCCTGTTTAAGCATTGATAAATAATGGGGGGCTGAACTCAGACAAATGTTCAACAGTCCAAACAAAGGTCCAACATTTCAAACCTAATTGGACTTAGCCCAAGTTGGCCATAAGTCCTCAATTCAGATTTAACTGAGCCCATGTAGTCATAATCTAATTAATTGATCTTAGTTCCAAATTGGACTATAGATTTCCCAATCAACATTGGTTCAAGGGTACATCTCTTCACTCCTTTGATATTTATCGTTGTACTCCTTCAACGTCTTCAGAGAGGTGATGGGACCCGATAACCAATCATTCCATGGACTGTGGGGTCCTTAAACTCATGGACTATGATGTCCTTAAACTTTATAGACTATGACGTCTTTAAACTAAGGACTGTGGGGTCCTTAAGCCCATGGACTATGATGTCCTTAACCTCGGACTGTGGGGTCCTTAAGCCCATGGACTGTGATGTCCTTATCCTCGGACTGTGGGGTCTTTAAGCCCATAGACTATAATGTCTTTAACCTTTACAGACTATGATGTCTTTAAATTGGACCACCATGTCCTTAAACTGGTGATCGACCGTAATGTCCCTAAACTAAACAGTAGAGCCCGAATGCTCTTTTGTTGGATCTAAACGATCCCGTTAAGTTAATCTTAGTCTGAAATCAGACTAACGTATCCTTAACAAACGTTTAAGTTGATCTTAGTCTCAAATGAGACTAACGTATCCTTAAACCCAACCCCAAACCCAAATCTAAGAAGATACGGATTTGGACTAATCCATGCCCTACGGGCGACAACATAAATTAGTCTCCGTATACAATCCACGGGCAACCAAAAACAAAACAAACACCCACGACATGAAGTGACCATCTGGAGAAGGAGAAAGTAGTTACCGCGATGCGGTAGCGTAATTAACTGCAGGGGCTTGCGCCTACAGGGAAGAGCGTCTCCACAATCAAAAACCCCTCAACGAGGGGGAATCTGACAAAATCTGCAATATCGGCCGCATCCGTCTAAACCTCCGATACACGGTGTCATAAATCAACTTGGCATCTTCAGAGAGGTGGACGGATAGCACCAAATAGTATCTGCCCCCAAATTCAGGCAATACGTCAGTCTTCCCGGTCTTTCGGTGGAGAACAAAGGGCTTTCGATCCACAGCATTGTGGGGGTAGGAAACTACCCGCTGCGGATGAACCAAGCAGGAAGCTGCTCGGTCGCCTCGTGAAGGAGGCTTTCGATCCACAGCGTAAGTTGGGCAAGAGGCTACCCGCTGCGGATGAACCGAGCAGGAAGCTTAGGAAGCTACCCGCTAGGGATGGACCGGGCAGGGAAGCTACTTGGCCATCTTGCAAGGAGGGCTTTTGATCCATAGCGTATGTTGGGTAGGAGGCTACCCACTGCAGATGAACCGAGCAGGAAGCTACTTGGTGGCCTCGAGAAGAGGGCTTTCGCCCACAGCGTAACTTGGGCAGGAGGCTACCTGCTGCGGATGAACCAGGCAGGAAGCTACTCAGTCGCCTCATGAGGAGGGCTTTCGATTCACAGCGTTGTTGGGCAGGAAGCTACCCACTGTGGATGAACTAAGCAGGAAGTTACTCGGTCGCCTCACGGGGAGGGCTTTCGATCCACAGCATAAGTTGGGCGGGAGGCTACCCGCTGCGGATGAACCGAGCAGGAAGTTATTCGGCAGCCTCAAGAGGAGGGCATTAGATCCTTAGCGTAGATAGGCAGGAGGCTACCCGCTGCGGATGAACCGGGCAAGAAAGCTGCTCGGTCGCCTCATGAGGAGGGCTTTCAATCCAAAGCGTAAGTTAGGCAGGAGGCTACCCGCTGCGGATGAACCTAGCAGGAAGCTGCTACGTCGCCTCGTGAGGAAGGCTTTCGATCCACAGCATTGTGGGGTAGGAAGCTACCCACTGCGGATGGTCCAGTAGGAAATTGCTCTTCAGCCTCGTGATGAGGTCTTTGATCCACAGCGTTGTTGGGCAAGAAGCTACCCACTGCAGATGAACCGAGCAGGAAGCTGCTCGGTCGCCTCATGAGGAGGGCTTCGATCCACAGCGTTGTTGGGCAGAAAGCTACCCACTGCCGATGAACCGAGCAGGAAGCTGCTCGATCACCTCGTGAGGAGGGCTTTCGATCCACAGCGTAAGTTGGGAAGGAGGCTACCCGTTGCGGATGAACCGAGCAGGAAGCTACTCAGTCGCCTCAGGAGGAGGGCTTTTGATCCACAGCGTAAGTTGAGCAGGAGGCTACCTTCTGCGGATGAATCGAGCAGGAATCTACTCGGCCGCCTCGTGAGGAGGGCTTTCGATTTACAGCGTTGTGGGGCAGGAAGCTACCCACTGCGGATGGGCCAGAAGGAAATTGCTCGGCAGCCTCGTGATGAGGGCTTCGATCCACAGCGTTGTTGGGCAGGAAGCTACCCACTGTGGATGAACCGAGCAGGAAGCTGCTCGGTCGCCTCGTGAGGAGGGCTTTAGATCCTTAGCGTAGATGGGTAGAAAGCTACCCGCTAAGGATGGACCGGGCAGGGATGCTGCTCAGTGGCCTCGAGATGAGGGCTTTAGATCCTTAGCATAGATGGGTAGAAAGCTACCCACTAGGGATTGACCGGGCAGGGAAGCTGCTCGGTGGCCTCGAGAGGAGAGCTTTAGATCCTTAGCGTAGATGGATAGGAAGTTACCCGCTAGGGATTGGCCAGCAGGAAATTTCTAGGCGGCCTCGTGATGAGGGCTTTCGATCCACGGCGTTGTCGGGCAGGAAGCTACCCACTGTGGATGAGCCGAGCAAGAAGACATTCGTCGGCCCTGCAGGGAGTTTTAGCATGAAAATAAAGAGAAGTAGTTCAGATTGCAGGGAAGCAAGAATCTTTATTATTGAATAAAATACAGATTATATGATTCAATTAAAATTCTCCTTCATTGAATGACCGGTTTCGGTAGGTGCCCTTATTGCTCGGACTTGGGTCAGTCGGCGACGACCATGATCTGTCCGATTGTCAGCTCTCCGTCTATAATTTGATCGGCTTGCCCCCTATCTGCTTGACGTTTATCTCGCAGGTACTTTGCCAAGTGACCGGAACGGATCAGCTCCTCGATGTAATCGCGTAGCTATATACAATCCTCGGTCGGATGTCCTTACCTCCAATAATAGGCGCAATACAGGCCTCGAAGCTGTTTGCCCGTCCATCGGGTAGCTGGCGGGAGCCTGAAGAATTCTTCGCCCTTAGCTTCCTCCAGCAGCTTGGTCTGGGAAATGTTTATAGGAGTGTATTCCAGGAACTTCGGGGAGTAAGGTTTTGGACGATCGTCTTTCCTTTTCTCTTCCCTGTACATCTTCTTTTGATCTGCTTGGTCTCCTCCGGGCATGTTGGAGTTCACCTCGGACTCGAGTTGGATCTCCCGTTCGGTCCATGCTTTTACCTCGGCCATGGTCTTAGGTTGCGCTAATGCAAAAGAGTGGAGCCACTCTTTGTGCCCAAGACCTGACCTCAGCGCGGTGATGACCGTTTCATTGCGGTGCTCGGGGACCTCAAGGAGCGCGTTGTAGAAGCGGGTGACATATCCTATGAAGGATTCTTTGTCTCCGCTCTTGATGGTGAACATATAGTTGACCGTCCTCTTCTGCTGTCGATTCCCGATGAAGTGACCGAGGAATTGGGAGGCCAGCTCATCGAAAGTCGAGATGGAGTATAGCGTAAGTCCTCGGAACCAGTCCTGTCCAGCCCGGATGAGGGTGGTAGGGAAGGCTCGGCATTGGTCCGCGTCGGAGTTATCCTGGAAGCTCATGCCCACCGTAAATGCATCCAGATGGTCCTTCGGGTCGGATTTCCTGTCGAAGAGGGCCACCTTGGGCGGTTTTTTCCTGGATGAGACACGTGCGTCTAGCAATTCCTCGATGAAAGGCTTCGTAAGCTAATCCGCGGAATACCTAGCCTCTTCGCCGGACGAATGGCCGTCTCATCTTATGCCCTCAATCTTCTTTTCGAGGGCCTCAAGTCAGTGTTGGTAACCCGAGGATTCCGCACAGTCGGAGTGGTAGCTATCCCCGCTCCAGGTCTGCGCCAGGTTGTAGCTTCGATTCCACTCTATCAGGTGTCTCAGATCCCCGGGCGAGGCCCTTCTCGAGTGGTCCCTGCGCTCGTCGTTCACGCGATCCATTGAGAGTAGGGGCGTCGGTCATGCCTGGAGCAGGCGAACTGACCGACACCTCTTCAGGAGGAGAGAATGCGCGACGGGCATTGGGGAGACGGCCCAGTCTTCCCTTGGCTCGTGGCGTGGAGCTGCCCGGTGCCTAATGGTTCATGGAATCAGTCGCCGCGTGTGGGTTAAAGTGGCCGGAGTCGCCCCGCCGGCGCTCAGTGGCGTTGTGACGAGGGTGGGGTAGGTCGGGGGCTTGAGTGTACCCGTCCGCCCTTTCGCGGACGTCGTTATCCCGGGGAGGCAGAGCCGCGCTCTAGTAGTTAGGGCCCGCCTCTTGAACGCAGACGAGGGCATCTTCAAACGTCGTGAGCCGGTCTATCCGGACGGACAAGGCGTGGATGGCATTAGGAGGGGGAGGCGAGCCGCTCCACCTCCATTGTGGCGGTTCGTGTTTGGATCGTTGCGGTCGTCGCTCGCCATTGGATCGAGGGGAGAAGATCAACTTTTTCGGTGGAACAAAATAAGTCTTTCGTTCCCAAAGACGGCGCCAACTGATGGAGCTTCGGATCTTCTTTAGATGCCGTCCTCCGTCGATCCTGCGATGGCTGTCTTGGACGGCTGTGATTTGGTTTTGGAGTTGTTGGGTGTGGATCTCAATGGGTTGGTGTTAGACACCGAGCTACCTGCAAAGAAGTCCCGAGGTGGATGACCACCGTAGGACCCTCTGATGATCAAGTTAGAGCCGAAGAATAGGTGCAGAGTAGCGGTGTATTGAGATAATTCGAGTTACCTGAGTCATCTGAGGGAGGTGTTTATATAGGGGTCGCGTGGAGCAAGCCGGTGCGAGATCCTCGCCGTCAGTTATGCCCTTACGTTACACCCGAGTTAATTGCGGGATCCACTCATTAATGGTGGAATGAGCCTGCGTGGGACACGGAGCGTGGGGTGGCAGATATCTTGCCTTGGCGAGATACACGGAGTCGTTACGGAAGCGCTTAGGCTCCGCGTTCTCGGTTGATCGGGAGAGCCGAGGAAGCTCGGCATGTCAGGAGGCTCGGAGACGAGCCGGGGGGCCGAGGAAGCTTGCTGGACTGCTCGGAGGCGAGCTGTTGGCCGCTTGTTAGGTGAGTATGGAAGGTACTCATGAAGGTCTCTGATAGACTGGGTATGTTCTCGGAGACGAGGTACGTCCCCAAAGTATCATATTTACTCCAGCTCCATAGCCTTCGGGACACGTCATCTGCTACATGTCATGATCTGGGGAATTCCCACTTCTGAGCATCATCAGGAATCTTAACAAATCTACATTCCTAATATAGAACATATCCTTTTCGTTCAAAATGGAAGCAAAACAAATATTTATATATTTTTGAAACTTTTTTTAATCAGCAAATCTTTTAGTAAAAAATAATTCTTTATTAAAGAATTTATTGGAAAAATGGCGAAAGTCCATGTTATTTATTTGTAATGAACAAAGTACATTGTATTTGTCTGAGAAACGGTCCAAGATATTTATCTTGAGAACGATGAGATTTCACACGATTGATTTATGAGGAAGAAAGTCAATGGTATTTATCTGAGAGATGGTGGAATTGTATGGTATGTATTTGTGAGCAACAACATGCGTAGTATTAAATTGAAAAACGGTGAAAGACAAATGTATTTATTTGTGGCAACAAAGTCAATAGTATTTATGTGAGAAAACGTTGAAAGTCCTTATCCGCAACAAACAAAGTTCATGGTATTTAAGTGAGGAAATGCTGAAAGTTCATACTATTTATTTGTAATAAACAAAATCCATGGTATTTATGTGAAAAAAGTTGAAAATTCATGATATTTATTTGTAACAAATAAAGTCCATGGTATTTATCTAGATAACAATGGAAGTCAACGGTATATATTTGTGGACAACAAAATCCATAGTATTTATTTGAAAAATATTGAAAGTCCATTGTACTTATTCGTAACTAATAAAGTCTGGTATTTATCTGAAAAATATTGAAAGCGGTGATATTTATATGTAACTAACAAAGTACTTGGAATTTATATCAAAAAACATTGAAAGTCAATGTATTTGAAATACCCAATTCCGTTTGTAGCTATCTGTATTTTAATTTAAAAAATCCAAATAAATTTCCCCATATTTGTATCTTCTAATTTCCTATATTATTACATCTATATATTCTTTAAACCATAACCCATCCTTTAGCCCATGCTTATCTTTTCTCTCTTTAATTTTATTTTGGGCCTTGGCCCAACTCCACACACCCAAATACCCCACAGCGGGCCCTCTCTTCTCTCTCTCATTTTTCTCTCTCTTTCCCTTCTCTCTCTCTTTCCCCCTCTCCCTCTCTCTCTTTCTTCGACTTCTTCTTCCTCCTCTCTCGTAACTCTCCCCACCGACTCGCGCAACCCACGTCCCAACGTCACCATGAGATCCCCCACGCATGTCTCCAAGACCCCCTTAACAACTCCCCCTCTTTCTTGACCGATCCCTCTCACTCTCTCTATCTCTATATCTATCTTTCACACACTCTCTCCCCTCATTCTCTCTCTCCCTCACCCTCACTCTCCTCACTGCACCAATCTCCATCGGAGCTTCCCCGAACAGCCGCAGCTCCACCTCCTTTCACCGCCTCTCGCCGACACCCCCATGACCTCGCCGTCATCACCACCTCCACCATCATCTCTTCCCCTTCAAGTCCAGCTCCTTTCCGTCGAGACCATCATTTTCCTCCACCTCCACTCACCTCAAACGAGTACCCCCCACCGCAATTAATCACTCCAGCGAGCCACCTCTGCAACCATCTACGGAGCCACAGAGCCATCTGAGCATCACCACCCTCCACCTTCGACTGCCACCAGCACCGCCGACCTCGCGGAGTCGACGCTAGCCGAGCCCAACCGAGCTCGCTGCTGTTGCTACAGCCCATGCTAGTGCTTGTATCGTTGCCGGTTCCGTTGCCCGTGCTGGTGCTTGTGTCGTTACTGCCGCTGCCATGTCGCTGCCATTGTGCCATCGCCAGTGCCATTTCGGTACTTACTATTATGCTACATATACTTAAATATACTTATGTATGTATATGTGATGAATTGTTATAAAACCCCATAGTTATGATTATTAAAACTTGATAATCACCTTTTGATATATATCTGTTTCGGTCAATTAGAAATCCTATTTCGTGATATATAGATCGTGCACTGATAATCAAATACATGTTGGGATCAAAATGTTAACGTTTCTATATTGAAATGACATCCACGAGAACTGACACTAAATCTGAAAATCTCCGTACATATCACGTAGTAAAATTAATTGTAAATTAAATAAAAATTGAAATGTGATTTTTTAGGGCTCGTATCGAAGCCGACTAGATAACCTAGAACTCTCTATAAATTTTTATTTAATATGACCTTGATACGACAATGAAAACTTGAAGGAAATACGGCTCTGGACTGCAGTCAAGATCTATATTTTCTGATAACACCTGATTTTAAATACATGTACATTCCTTTACAAATCTGAAAATACGTGGAGTCCTATATCGCCCCGTATATAATTAAGTTAGCTAGCAAATGGTGTTGTTTTCATTTAATTTAAGTACTGTTTTTCTATTTTAAAAGTATTTTAGATTATCGACATGTCCTGCAGTTTTCTGCGGTGACAGATTATACATATTGACATTAAATTGAACATATCTTCCTGTTTACAGTGGATATTACTTATCCGTTTATTGAGTTAGAAACCTAACTGATAGGGCTGGATTTTATTCAATTGCAGCTTGATTCTGATCATAATCTATAGAAAACTGTGTTCGAAGTTAGACTTTCAGTCTTAAAACTGAAATTCCAACAGCTCATCCCTGTTTAAAAATGAACATAACTCCTTAATCGGGAAGCCTATTTATATGAAACTAATTTTACTGTTTAGATAAACAAGTATACTTCATGTGCCTTTTATATTGTTTTTCCTGATTCTGCACGTGTGATTTATTATGAATTTTGCAAACTGCATGACACTAACTGCTCCTCTTAATTTAGTGAATGTTTATTTAACACATTCATATTGTATGTTGTGATTTCTTTACACCCACAGTTAGTGGTTGTTTACATTGGAACCTTAACGGCTGTTTTGCATTATCGATTGATAAGTGTTGGTGTCTGGGTTGTGATAACTACGATAGCTAACCAGTGATTGAAAGTGATACTAACAAGTAAAAGCATGATCGAATAGTGAAAATGACACGTACCTGTATACAACCCAACGAACATATAAACATATACTGTAATTTGGGGAAAATAGGGAAATCAAGATGGAATTGAACTAGTATTTAGCAAGGTTCGGTTATTTAGAGGATAATCATTCGATATCAGTGATAGTGATATATTTAGGTAGTTGTGCCTAGCGGCACGGCCGACAAGGTTATGTCCCGGCACAGTTTTGCCCGTAATCTTGGATATGCACGAGATCCTTACTAAACACGAGAATACATTCCACCGATTGATTTTAACTGACATAAAGACTGTCAGATTAGTGGCATGCATATTACCTTAGACTAGTGTTATAGTTCACACGTGTTACTGCTTACTGTTCATGACATATACATTCTTGTGTTACTATTTTATAGTTCTAATTCGTATTTATTGTCCTTACCACATTGAGATATATTATTATATTACTATATTGTGTCGCCCTGACGACCTGAGTATGCATACTCAGAGAAAGAAGTGGACCCAGCCCAAAGTAGGACCTGCCTTATTTCGAGAAGATCGCGAAAACTTATACCAGTGATACCAGCTCATCGTTCATTTCTGCTTTCTTGGGAGAGCAATTGTCGTCATTGGTTAGTTAGTTATTCAACCGCTTATATCCTTGTACCATAGTGACTGTTATATCTCTTTACTTTATGTTGTGTATACTGCTTACCATGTAATTGCTAGAAGCCGAAGTGTGACTACGGCGGGATTATCCCTTGACCGTAGAAGCATGGCTGACCTAATCACCCTCGTATTCCGTATTTTAGGAAGTAGAGCATGGCATGGTTTTATCGACTTTCAATTTCAGAGCACCAGGTTTAGAATGAGATTACAGTTCAATTTAGAGATCCCCTGATTCATATCCTTTAATATCGACTTTCAATTTTATATGATCTTCGTCGTCTCATCGTTCGATATCATATGATCCTTGCTTATTTCCTTCTGTTATCTGATTTCCTTTCCTGCTTATCTTTCAGCGATATGGCCTCCTCAGGAAACCACTCATCAGATACTGGTTTCCAAGATCGCACCGACAAGATCCTTAGTGCGCTAACGACCATCGTTGAGTCACAAGAGAAGAAAACCGGTCTCCTGGCTGAGTGGTTGAAGGCGGTGTAGGAGTCTGTGAACACCGCACTAGGAAGATCTACCGCCGTTCTTGCCACCCCCAAGGGCGCTCTCGTACCAGCTGTAATGCTATGACTGCTACCGTTTTAGATTTCAAAAGACTGCATCCGGCCGTGTTCATAGGTGCAGCAGTATCACTCGAAGCTGAACAGTGGCTTATCAACGTAGAGAATCTTCTAACGGCTGCTCGAATCCCGGATGAAGATAAAGTAAACGTTGTAAAGATCCAGTTAGAAGATGAGGTCCGCATAAGGAGGACCGTTGAGGAGAGCAGATAGGATAAGCCCATCAGATGGAGCACATTAACCGAATGTTTCCTGGACCATTACTTTCCGGCTACCGCCAAGAAAGAGATGGAAGAAATGTTCATCACCTTGGAGCAGAATGGTCGCCCTGTAGACGTCTATGCAGCAGAGTTCAACAGGCTGAGCTAATTTTCCGCATATATGCTGGCCACGGAGGCAGGCAAAGCTAGACGATTTCAGCAGGGGCTTGATATTGAGATTCAACAGCTGATATCTTCACTTGACCTGAATACTTTCGCTCAGGTACTGAACGCTGCTCAAGTTCAAGAACAGTTGGCAAAAAAGGCTAAGGGTCAACGAACTGTGGATAGGAGAGCCCCAATAGTTCAGACACAAGAAGCAGCTTCCCCTCGCAGGGTGATCGTAGTTCAAAAGTAAGGAGTGGTACAGATGAAGTGCTTATTCGTTCCTCAGTAGCAGCGGAAAACCCTGGTTTGTGGGTATTGCAAGAGGCTGGGGTATCGTTAGAGTGATTGTCACCAGACCAAAGGGCAGTATTTGATTTATGGATCTGGTGAACATAGGATCAACGGTTGCCCTGGGAGAAATGAGCTACAAGAAGAAAATCCGTCGGTGTCTTTCCCATCATTTGAGTAATTTGCATGTTTCGTTGATTTCGTTGTTTTCGTTGTTTTATGTTTTCCGTTCCTTTAATTTCGAGGATGAAATTTTTGTAAGGGGGTATGATGTAATACCCAGTTTTGTTTGTAGCTATCCGTATTTTAATAAAAATAATCCAAATAAATTTCATATAAATTTCCCTATATTTGTATCTTCTATTTTCCCCATATTATTCCATTTATATACTCTTTAAACCCTAATCCATCCCTTAGCCCAGGCTTCTCTTTTCTTTCTCTAATTTTATTTTGGGCCTTAGTCCAACTCCACACACCTAAATACCCCCACACCGAGCCCTCTCTTCTTCCTCTCATTTTTCTTTCTCCCCCTCTTTTTCTTCCCATTTTTCTCTCTCTCCGACTTCTTCTTCATCCTCTCTCAAAACCCCCCCATGACTCGCGCGACCCACGCTCCGACGTCACCACGAGATACCCAGCGCCTGCCTACGAGATCCTCTCAACAACTCCCCCCTTTCTCAACCGATCCTTCTCACTCTCTCTTTCTCCATATCTATCTCACTTTCTCTCTCATTCACCCTCACTTTCCTCACTACACCGACCGCCGCCTGAGCTGCCCCGAACAGCAGCAACTCCACCTCCCTTCATCGCCTCTCGCCGGCGCCGCCATAACCTCGCCGTCATCACCACCTCTGCTATCATCTCCTCCCCTTCGAGCCCAGCTCCCTTGCCGTCGAGACCACTATTTTCCTCCACCTCCACTCACCTAAATCGAGTACCCCCCACCACAACCCATCACTCCGACGATTCACCTTTGCAACCACCGACGGAGCCACAGAGCCTCCTGAGCATCACCTCCCTCCACCTTCGATTGCCACCAGCACCGCCGACTTCGCTGAGTCGCCACTAGCCAAGCCCAACCGAGCTTGCTGCCGTTGCTGATGCTCGTACCGGTGCTTGTGTTTCCGCCACTGCTTTTGCCCATGCTGGCGCTTGTGTCGTTGCCGCCGCTTCCATGTCACCATCGTTGAGCCGTCGCCAGCCAAGTTTTAGAACTTGCTATCATGCTACATATACTTATATATTCTTATGCATGTATATGTGATAAATTGTTATAAAATCCCATAGTTATGATTATTAAAACTCGATAATCACGTTTTGATATGTATGTGTTCCGGTAAATTAGAACTCCTGTTTTGTGATATATAGATCATGTACTTATAATCAACTACATGTTGGGATCAAAACGTTAACGTTTCGAAATTGAAATGACATCCCTGAGAATCGACGTTAAATCTGGAATTCACCGTACATATCACGTTGTAAAATTAATTAAAAATTATATACAAATCAAAACGTGATGTTCTAAGGCTCTTATCAAAGACGACTATATAACCTAGAACCATCTGCAAATTGTTATTTAATATGACCTCGATACGATAGTGAAAACTTGAGGGAAATACGGCTCTGGACTGCAGTTTAGAGCAGTATTTTCTGATGACTCCTGATTTTAAATGACTGTACATCCCTTTATAAATCTGAAAATACATAGAGTATTATATCTTCCCGTAGATAATTAAGTTAGCTAACAAACTGTGTTAGTTTAATTTAATTTAAGTACTTTTTACTATTTTAAAAGTATTTTAGATTGTCGACATGTCCTGCAGTTTTCTGCAGTGATAGATTATACATATTGACATTAAACTGAATATATCTCCTTGTTTACAGAGGATATTACTTATCCGTTTAATGAGTTGGAAACCTAACTGATAGGGCTAGATTTTATCCAATTGTAGAGATCTTTGATTCTGATCATAATTTATAGAAAACTACGTTCGAAGTTGGACTTTCAATCCTGAAACTGGAATTCCAGCAGTCCACCCTATTTTAAAATGAACATAACTCCTTAATCGGGAAGCCTATTTATACAAAACCAATTTTACTGTTTAGATAAACAAGTATACTTCATATGCCTTTTATATTGTTTTGCCTGATTCCGCACGTGTGATTTATTATGAATTTTGCAAACGGCATGACATTGGGTTCCCTTAATTTAGTGACTGTTTATTTAACGCATTCCTACCATATGTTATGATTTCTTTACACCCACTGTTAGTGAATGTTTACATTAGAACTCTAGCGAATGTTTTGCATTGTCGATTGATAAGTGTCAGCGTATGGGTTGTGACAAGTACGATAGCAAACTAGTGATTGAAAATGATACTGACAAGTAAAAGCGTGATCGAATAGTGAAAGTGACACGCACTTGTATACAACCCAACGAATACATGAACGTATCCTGTAACCTGGGGAAGATAGGGAAATCATGGTGGAATTGAATTCATATTCAGCAAGGTTCGGTTTATTTAGAGGATGATCATTCGATATTAGTGATAGTGATATACTTAGATAGTTGTGCCTAGCGGCACAAATAACAAGGTTATGTCCCGAGCACAGTTTTGACTATAGTCTTGGGAATGCACGAGACCCTTACTAAACACGAGAATACATTTCACCAATTGATTTCAACTGACATAAAGATTGTCAGATTGGTGATATGCATATTATCTTAGACCAGTGTTGGGGTCGAAAATTACACCCCGGTTGACCAAGTCAAAGTCAAAGTCAACCCCAAGTAAGCGGGCCCAAACCCAGATCAAGTGGTCCTATGCCCAAGTAGAGCCCCGCGGCCGGTCTCCTCCATGCCAAAATAAAATCATATAATAAATAATTTTAATGTATTTTTTATGCATGAATGTAAGAAAAATGGGCATAAAGCCAAATTTTTTGTAAAGCCCATGGCTCATGTGCACAAAAAATGAGCACATGAGGCATGAGATGGGCAAAATACCATTTTGTAAAGCCCAAGAGACTATGTGTAAATTTGTAAGCCTATATAAGGTAATATGATAATGAAATGAAATAGTGAGAATTCACTCCCTCCAAAAATTAGTTTTTTTTTACTTCCTTCTCCTTCCTCAAGGTTCTAAACCTTCTCTTTTTTTTAATTAAATCAAGAGTTTCACTTTTTCTTTTCCAAAAAGAAATAGTTTTTCACCACAAAACCTTTGAAGAGGAACACGGATCTTCCATCAAATCTCCAAAAGGGGAGATTTTTAAATCTCACCCCTCTTTCTCCAAGATCCAGCCAATAGAGAGGAGGAAAAAGGAGACCCATCTCCAAAAATCCTACTTTAGGGAAGATCCGAGACTTAGGAGAGGATCCATGGCTTAGGGGAGAAGAAATGGGCCCCTTTGATCATCTTCAAAGATTTCTGGAAGTTCAACTCCATTTTTCAAAATCTTTGGGAGTTTAACTACATAAATAAAATTCTTTTAGAAGTTTAACTCCATTTAAAATGTTTTGGAGTTTAACTCCACAAATCAAACTCTTTTGGGAGTTTAACTCCCCTCAAGATCCTTTCAAGAGTTTAACTCTTAATCCCGGGGCGAACCCCCCTTTCTTGTAGGAACTTAACTCCTGATCATGTGCCGGACGCGTGAGGCGTTGGCGCCCACGCGCCTCTCACATGGCCCGCGGGCGCCCTGCACCCACGTGCCGCGCGCGTGAGGCGCTGGTGCCCAGCGCCCACGGCCCACGCGCCTCTCACGTGGCCTGCAGGCGCCCAGCGCCCACATGCCGGGCGCGTGAGGCACTGGCACCCAGGGCCCACGCGCCTCTTACGTAGCCCGCCGGCGCCCACGCGCCACTCACGCGTCTTTAGGACGCTCCTCACCCTACTTTTTTTCACATACTCCACACTCAAAACACATCCCTCGTTAGAAAAAAAATTCTAATGGAACCCCCGTAAACTCTGCGAGGCCCCCGATATATCCAAAACCCCTCAAGACACACATACGCACACTGCACATTGAGTTCGCATGACCAATTTGGCCCGTCATTCGGTGGTTCTCTTGCTCCAAAGGTGGAAGGTAATTAACTGCAGCTTAGTCCGCAGCCGCAGGAGATTTGGATCCCCATAATCAATAAACCCCCGTCTACCCTAGACAAGGGGAATCTGTAGTACGCCTATCAAGCGACGCGTATTCTCATCTCAATAGGGTGACGAAAAACACCCTACAACTAGTGCTATAGTTCACATGTGTTATTGCTTACTGTTTATGGCATATACATTCTTGTGTTACTGTTTTATAGTTTTAGTTCGTATTTATTGCCCTTATCATATTGAGATATATTATTATATTGCTATATTATGTCGCCATGACGACCTGAGTATGCATGCTCAGAGAAAGAAGTGGATTCAGCCCAGAGTAGGACCTGTCTTATTTCGAGGAGATCACAGAGACCTATACTAGCGATACCAACTCATCGTTCATTTCTTCTTTCTTAGGAGAGCAATTGTTGTCGTTGATTAGTTATTTATTTAACCGCTTATATCCTTATACCATAGTGACTGCTATATCTTTTTACTTTATGTTCTGTATACTTCTTACCATGTAACTGCAAGAAGCCGAAGTGTGACTACGGCGGGATTATCCCTTGACCGTAGGGGCATGGCTGGCTCAGTCACTCTTGTATTCCTTATTTTAGGAAGCGGGACATGACAATAGTTATTTGAAAATGTAGTGGGTTTTATAGTTAAAGGGCACAATTGGAATTAAGACAAAAGATGTGGAATTTTAGAAAACCTATACCTCTCTATCGGCTTTAGTATATTGTAGAGATTAAATTTTAATTTTACTTTGGTAGGTTGTTTAAAGAATATGGCTAGTTTAATTGCTTTGTTCAAGTTTGAGGAAAGAAGGAACTATGCTTTATAAATTAGTAGATATATACATATATAAGCCATGATGCATTTCTCTTCTTATATTGGACGGCGTCCGTCTTGGATGGAGCTTTCATCAAAACACTGAGTGAATTCTTTACTGGCGGGGCTTCGTTCGGCCGACTATGGTGTCCAAATTCTCTTTACAAAATCGTTGATAGAAAAACCTTCACTATGAAAGTGGTTAAGTCTGGTTCTTAGCTCTCAGATAAGAGTTGGGAAATGGACGTACGGTGTAAATCCTTGCATTCAGTGGTTCAACCGAGGTGGGGACGAGAATCTATGGCTTTAGGAGTTCATATGCAGATTGTTCAGTGCGAATCCTTGCAAGTGGACTCCCTGTAAATGCAAGAACCTGCAAGAAAGACATAAGAATAAGACCCGGCCGGCATACTGTTAGCCAATGATTATTATGCCCGGGGTAATATCTGCGGCGTAACTCCTTAAATGGAGGTAAATCTGATCAACAAACCAATGTACCTAGAAAACTGCACTTGTATGTAAAAAATGGTCTTTGGGCCGCTATATAAATGATACAATTTATGTGTGCTCTACGATCACGGTTCAAAGGACCTGTATTAATATATGGGTGTTAAATCGACCTGTGTATTTTTGAACCGATGCCTACGGTTCGAATGTAAGATGTTGTTTCTGTTGGCTATAGTGCCTGTTTCCCCAATAAAAGAGCAAAACTCTGTTCAAAACTCAAGAGGCAGTGCCTCACGTGTTTGCCACGAGGGCGCCAGCGCTAATAAAAGAGCAAAGCTCTGTTCAAAACTCTAGAGGTAGCGCTTCACGTGTCTGCCACGAGGGCGCCAGCGCCCGAGTTAAAAACTCTTATATGAGCAGCGCCCGTGTGCAAAGCACACAAAACTCAAAAGGCAGCGCCTCACGTGCCTACCACAAGAGCACCAGTGCCAGAGTTAAAAACTCTTATTGGTGCCACACGTGCACAGTGTTCCCCTCCGAACGGCGGCGCACAGGACTGCGAAGTCCTGGCGCTGGGATTCGGTGCAGATGCTATTTGGTTTTATCCGTCTACCTCTCCGAAGATGCCAAGTTGATTTATGGCACCGTGTATCGGAGGTTTAGACGGATGCGGCCGATGTAGCAGACTTTGTCAGATTCCCCCTCGCTTGAGGGGTTTTTGATTGTGGGGACGCTCTTCCCTGCAGGCGCAAGCCCCTGCAGTTAATTACGCTACCGCATCACGGTAACAACTTTCTCCTTCTCCAGAATTTCACTTCGTGTCGTGGGTGTTTGTTTTATTTGTGGTTGCCCGTGGATTGTATACGGAGACTGAGTAATACCGTCGCCCGTAGGACGTGGATTAGTCCAAATCCGTATTTACCTAGATTTGGGTTTGGTGTTTTTAGTTTAAGGATACATTAGTCGCGTTGCGACTAAGATCAACTTAAACATTCGTCAAGGATACGTTAGTCCTGTTTTGGACTAAGATCAACCTGACGTGGTGATTCATTTAATTTATGGCCATCGGGACTCATCACCTCTCTAACATCGTTGAAGGATTACAACGATAGGTGTCAGAGGAGCTCAGAGATGTACCCTTGAACCAAAGCTGATTGAGGGTTTTATAGTCCATTTAAGTGTTTAAGGATACGTTAGCCGTGTTTGGGGCTAAGATCAACTTAAACGGGATCGTTTAGATCCGGTAAAAGAGCAATTGGCTCTATTGTTCCAGTTTAGGGACGTAGTGGTCCATTATTAGTTTAGAGACGTCTCGGTCCGATACCAGTTTAAGGACGTAGTGGTCCATTATTAGTTTAGGGACGTTTCGGTCCGATGCCAGTTTAGGGACGTAGTGGTCCATTATTAGTTTAAGGACATTTCGGTCCATCGCCAGTTTAGGGACGTGGTGGTCCATCATTAGTTTAAGGACGTCTCGGTCCAATATTAGTTTAAGGACGTCTCGGTCCGATATTAGTTTAAGGACGTCTCGGTCCACGAGTTTAAGGACCCCGCAGTCCATAGCGATGTGTGGTCGTTGGGACCCGTCACCTCTTTGACGTCGTTGAGGAATTACAACGATGGATGTCAAAGGAGTTCGGAGATGTACCCTCGAACCGGATGTAGATTGATTTAGGAGAGCCATTTTTCTCAGTCAATTTAATTTAAGGACTTATGGCCACGATTGGGCTAAGTCTAGTTGAAAATGTCCAACATTTTATTTGCTTTTGCATTGCATTTCTTTTTATTTTTATTTGGGCTTTGCCCAGAAAGGATGCAAAGCATCAATTTGTTTTGGGCTCTGCCCCTTTTTATTGTATTGCAATTTAATTTGGCCTACTAGGCCCCTCTGATTTGGGCCTGGCCCTTCAGTAAAATGCATTGCATTTGTCAGGCGCTTTGCGCCAATCACTGAGCGCAAGCGCTTGTGGTGAGGACACGTGTCATGCTCTGGTGAGCGCAAGCGCAACAGCGCAGTGCGCTGCGCTAGTGCGCTGTGCTGTTGCGCTGCTGACACGTGGCGCGCTCTGGTGAGTTGCGCCCGTTCCAGAGAGCGAAGCTCTATTTCAAGGCGCGTAGCGCAAGTTGTTCTGCAGCTGACACGTGGCGCGCTCTGGTGAGTTGCGCCAGTTCCAGAGAGCAAAGCTCTATTTCAAGGCGCGTAGCGCAAGTTGTTCTGCAGCTGACACGTGGCGCGCTCTGGTGAGTTGCGCCAGTTCCAGAGAGCAAAGCTCTATTTCAAGACGCGTAGCGCAAGTTGTTCTGCAGCTAACACGTGGCGTTCTCTCAGGAGCGCAACAGCGCAGTTTGGAAGTGCAAAGCACTAAGAATCTTTTTAGATTCCAGAACAGAAGTGCAAAGCACTATTTGTTTTCTTTGATCTAATTAGGATCAAAGAAAAATGAGTTTTTCTCTTTATTTCAAGAACCAGAGGTTCATAAAAGTGCAAAGCACTATTTTTTTATTTTATTTTATTTTTTTTGTTTTAAAGAACCAGTGGTTCATACGAGTGCAAAGCACTATTTTTATTTATTTTTATTTTCTTCTTTGTTTTAAGAACCAGTGGTTCATACGAGTGCAAAGCACTATTTTTATTTATTTTTATTTTCTTTTTTGTTTTAAAGAACCAGTGGTTCATACGAGTGCAAAGCACTATTTATTATGTGAAGATCATTGATCAATGATTTATCAAAAGAGATTTCTTTTCTCTCGTGAAGGTTTTTACCTTCTTCCTGAAATTTTTCTCAGAGTTCTCTCTGTTTGAAGCTCTTGATTTTTTTTTTAAAGAAATGTTGATGCCTTCTCTTCTCTTCTTGGCTCCTATTTATAGGAGAAGGAAAAGAATCAATTTGTTTAGCAAATCTCTCATTGAAAGATTTGATTTGATCGTTGAGAGATTTGATTTATATTTATCATTAATCTGGGCCTTTAGATCATTCAGTGAATTTTATTCACCGTGGATTTTAAATCCAAAAGATATTCTATTTGTTATTCTGGTGAGATTTTCAGGGAAATCTTTCCTTGTCCAAGATTTTTCCATAAATTGATGATTTTTAATCATTTTTGGATCTTTAATCCAACGGTTCCCATAATCCTTTTCCATTTGGAATGATTTAGAAGCTTTTAGAATTTTAATTCTATTTCGAAAGATTTTTAGAGAAATTTAGAATTTTAATTCTACTAATCTGTAAGGCTTTCAAAGCCTGTCACGTGCTGGCACGTGACCCTTGGTCACGTGTGAGCACGTAACCTCGAAATTGGTTCCTTTAACAGTCGCTTGTTCATATTGTTGTTTTAACCATCACGTGTCAACACGTGACCATTAGTCACGTGTGAGCACGTGATATTTCATTGAGATAACTTCTGATTTTTAATCAGGGAACAGATTTTAGAATTTAATTCTATTCATTATTTTAGAGGCCTTAAGAGCCCATCACGTGTCTGCACGTGGCCCATGGTCACGTGTGAGCACGTGATGCCCCATTGGGGTCTTTTCTAAGTTTTTATTATATCTTCTAACTCCTCCAGCGGATTCTTAAAAGCCCATCACGTGTGAACACATAATGCCTCATAACTTTTGATCCCGGATGAATTATGAAGCCCATAATATATCAAATCGAAGGGTTTTTCGAGACGCTTTCAATACAATCAGAATTTATTCGTTTCTCCTTCGGGAGTTTGTCAAAAAACAGCCCGGAAGATACTGGTTCGTATTTCCTTAAGCGTATCGCTGCCATTTGATACCTTGGACTCTTTTGCGCAGAAATTTTTGGCGGGAACAAATGCCCCCCACTACTTTGCCCACGTAAGTATATACGTGGGTGAAGTAGTGCAGAGTTATGCAGAGTTATGCATGGCGTATGACCAGTTTTGGGTTGATGTATCACTTTCAGAATCTTGATCTGAGAAGATAACGAGCGGACACAAGCGTCGTCATTTATCATTGACTCAAATCTCAACTCTTAAGGGATATAGTTCCAACCCTTAACTCCATGAGCCGCATCCTTCTATTTCTTTTTTTGTCTCACTCTGGCGTGGAGTAGTTCATACGCTTATGAGTAAGTTCTCCATTTCAGTGGCATGTAGCTTTGGCAAGTGTGGCCCATAGATGGTCGGCCCATCTTGACTTCTTTGCAGGGCAGTGATAGCTTAGGAGACAGGGGTAGGATCTGCCACCTAAGGCTTTTCAACTTTACGAGCCGTGAGGGTCTCATAAAGACTTTTCTCCCTACGAGTCGTGAGGATCTCGTAGGTGTATTTTCTCCTTGAGAATCGTGAGGATTCCTAAGTGTGTTTTCTCTTATAAGTCGTAAGGATCCTATAAGAGAGTTTTCCCTCTTACGAGTCGAGAGGACCCGTAAGCGGTTGTTTCCCTCCTTATCGAGATTCGACTTTGGAGAGTGTGACCCGTGGATAGTATGCAAGAGACCGTTTTGGGCCGACTTGCAGGGTCCCAGTGCTTAGGAAACAGGTTTTTTAATCCCTACTGCCTAAGGCTTTATCTCACGAGTCGAGACGAATCGAGAAAATCTCGCAAAGACATCAATTTCCTCACGAGTCGAAACGGATCGAGCAGATCTCGCAAGAACATCTTAACGTCGCATTTAACCTCTGCTCTTTACGACAGAAGCCCGTTAAGGTTGGTGGTACTTAGGGTTTTGGCCATCGACCGTCGCATAAGCTGATATAGTCCTCGATAGGCAATCGTGCTGTTCGAGTAGCCCTGCGACTGCCGTGTCTCTGATCCCTTCGGGGGCTGGACAAGACGTCTTCAAGCAATCCTCCTTGGCAGTTTGACCGTCAGAAGAGCAAGCGCTAGGAATTTGCCATGCCGCTTTTTACTTGAGGTTAGGCTCATTTTGGAGAGCCCCGATGAGTCATAACCACTCCGCGCTGGTGTGGGGATGATCTCCGATAGTCTTTCGGGCTTTATATGAGTTGCCGTTAAGACCCTGAAGCTAGGAATTTGGCCTTTGCTTCGTTTGCTGGAATTGCGTCTGCTGTATCGAGACGAATGTTGCGGTGGGAACTAGGGATTTTGCCGTGGCTCCGTTTGTTTGATGACGTTACGTCTGCTGTGTCGAGACGAACGTTGGGGTGACATCTCGTCTGCTGTATCGAGACGGACGTCGAAGTGGTGACCACTCCACACTGGTGCGAGATGATCTCCGATTGTCTTTCCGGTTTTATATGACTTGCCGTTAAGACCCTGAAGCTAGGAATTTAGCCTTCGCTTCGTTTGCTGGCATTGCGTCCTCTGTATCGAGACGAATGTCATGGTTGTCTCTAGGTTACTGGTGAACCGCCGAGGTTTGGAACTAGGGATTTTGCCGTGGCTCCGTTTGTTTGATGACGTTACGTCTGCTGTGTCGAGACGAACGTTGGGGTGACATCTCGTCTGCTGTATCGAAACGGACGTCGAAGTGGTGACCACTCCACACTGGTGCGAGATGATCTCCGATTGTCTTTCCGGTTTTATATGACTTGCCGTTAAGACCCTGAAGCTAGGAATTTAGCCTTCGCTTCGTTTGCTGGCATTGCGTCCTCTGTATCGAGACGAATGTCGCGGTGGGAACTAGGGATTTTGCCGTGGCTCCGTTTGTTTGATGACGTTACGTCTGCTGTGTCGAGACGAACGTTGGGGTGACATCTCGTCTGCTGTATCGAGACGGACGTCGAAGTGGTGACCACTCCACACTGGTGCGAGATGATCTCCGATTGTCTTTCCGGTTTTATATGACTTGCCGTTAAGACCCTGAAGCTAGGAATTTAGCCTTCGCTTCGTTTGCTGGCATTGCGTCCTCTGTATCGAGACGAATGTCGTGGTTGTCTCTAGGTTACTGGTGAACCGCCGAGGTTTGGAACTAGGGATTTTGCCGTGGCTCCGTTTGTTTGATGACGTTGCGTCTGCTGTGTCGAGACGAACGTTGGGGTGACATCTCGTCTGCTGTATCGAGACGGACGTCGAGGTTGTCTCTAGGTTGCTGGTGAACCGCCGAGGTTTGGAACTAGGGATTTTGCCGTGGCTCCATTCGTTTGATGACGTTGCGCCTGCTGTGTCGAGACGAACATCAAGGTGGTGACCACTCTGTGCTGATGCGAGATGATCTCCGATTGTCTTTCCGGTTTTATATGAGTTACCGTAAAGACGTTGAAACTAGGAATGTGGCCTTCGCTTCATTTGCTTTGTCATGTCTGAATCCCTGCTGGAGGAAGAACGCTGAGGTTGACATTTCGTCTACTGTATCGAGACGAACGTCATGGAGGTGACCACTTCATGTGAGATGGTCTCCGATTGTCTTTCCGGTTTTATGTGAGTTACCATTAAGACGTCGAAGTTAGGAATGTGGCCTTCGCTTCGTTTGCTTTGGTGTGTCCAAATCCTGTTGGAGGAAGAACGCTGGGGTTGACATTTCGTCTACTGTATCGAGACGAACGTCAAGGAGGTAACCACTTTATATGAGATGGTCTCCGATTGTCTTTCCGGTTTTATGTGAGTTACCGTAAAGACGTTGAAGCTAGGAATGTGGCCTTCGCTTCATTTGCTTTGTCATGTCTGAATCCCTGCTGGAGGAAGAACGCTGAGGTTGACATTTCGTCTACTGTATCGAGACGAACGTCATGGAGGTGACCACTTCATGTGAGATGGTCTCCGATTGTCTTTCCGGTTTTATGTGAGGTACCGTTAAGACGTCGAAGTTAGGAATGTGGCCTTCGCTTCGTTTGCTTACACTACGTCTGGTATATTGAGACGAATGCTGAGGTGGAGCTGGGATTTTGCCATCACTTCGCTTTGTTTCGACCATGGGGTCTTTTGTTAACTTTGCATGTACACCCCGCTGGGCTGCGAAGGAACGCCGTTGTTGACATTGCGTCTGTTGTAACGAGACGAATGCTAAGGTGGAGTTAGGATTTTGCCGTTACTCCGCTTTGTTTCGACCGTGAGGTCTTTTGTTGACGTTGCATCTGCCTCCAGCTGGACTGCGGAGGAACGCTGTTGTTGACATTGCGTCTACTGTATCGAGACGAATGCTGAGGTGAAGCTGGGATTCTGCCATCGCTCCGCTTTGTTTCGACCATGGGGTCTTTTGTTAACTTTGCATGTACACCCTGCTGGGCTGCGAAGGAACGCCGTTGTTGACATTGCGTCTGTTGTAACGAGACGAATGCTAAGGTGGAGTTGGGATTTTGCCATCGCTCCGCTTGATGGTGTAATATCTGTGTCCTACTGAAATGGGGAGGCACACCGTTGGTGATCTATAAGTTGTCGATATTGACGTCGAGACCCTGAAGCTCGAGATCTTCGTTTGCTTCATTTGTTGACATCGTGTCTGTAATATTGCGACAAATGTCGAAATGGTCTCTAGGTTGTCTATGAACCGTCGAGATTTGGCTTCGCTTTCTGATGGAGCCTGTTGGGAAGGTATGGTTCCCTCTTTATCTGTGCCCCTGAATTGTATACAGGGATCGATGTGATTTCACCTGTAGGGCAAAAAGTTTCATTCTTTCATTTTTTTTATTCTTTCCGCGATGCTCTATCATTTCAGCTTTTATATCGCAAAGGTCGCGATTGCCCAATCATTTCGGCTATTTTTCGCGGTGCCCAATCATTTCGGCTATTTATTTTATTTTTACTCGCTTCTTTTTATTGCGAGTTGCCCAATCATTTCGGCTATTTTGCATGCATACATTTTTACTTGCTGCTTTTTATTGCAAGTTGCCCTATCGTTTCGGCTATTTCATATGCATTTTTGGCTCGCTGATTTTTTTTATCGCGAGTGTGGGTTTTGGGATCCGATACCAATCTTAGCATCAGCATCGCTGCGACCGGAATATTGCCAGGAGCGAATCATCATTTGCCGTGAAAGGACTTGGAATTTGATACCGATTTAGGCATCAGCATCGCTACAACTGGGATATTGCCAGGAGCGAATCATCATCTGCCATGAAAGGACTTGGAATTTGATACCGATTTAGGCATCAGCATCGCTACAACTGGAATATTGCCAGGAGCGAATCATCATTTGCCTCTGTCGATCCCGAACAAAGGTGGCTTAGTAAACAGGATTAAGGGTCCTGTCGGCTAAGGCTTTTGACTTCATGAGCCGTAAGGGTCTCACAAAGGTATTTCTCCCTACAAGTCGTGAGGATCTTGTAGGTGTGTTTTCTTCTTGGGAATCGTGAGGATTCCTAAGTGCATGTTCTCTTGTAAGTCGTAAGGATCTTACAAAAGGGTTTTCTCCTTATAAATCGAGAGGACTTACAAGTGTTGTTTCCTGTACAAGCATATCCCTAGTCACGGATGGGACTTTGTTAGGGAAATATTTATTCGTGCCCGTGGATTGTATACAAGGGTCATTATGAGCCGCTTGTAGGGCAATGTCGAAAGTTGTGGGGGTTGCTTAAGCACCGGTTTAGGTCTTTGTAGCTCAAGACTTTCAAATTTTATGAGCCGTAAGGGTCCCACAAGAGAGTTCTCCTTACGAGTCGTGAGGATCTCGCAAGTGTATTTTCTCCTTAGGAATCGTGGGGATCCCTAAGTGTGTTGTTCCTTTGTGAGTCGTAAGGATCTCACGCAGGTGGTTTCTCCTTACAGGGTCGAGAGGACCCTATAAGTGTTTCTTAACGAGATTGCGCCCTTTCGGGTTTTCACAAACACTCGCCGGTAGTCCTGCTGTTTTTACTCACGGAGCCATTTCAGGTTTTCATCCGTGCCCGTTTTGCTTATGGACATACCTTTTCTTTTTTATTCTTTTTTTTTTTTGTACGAGGTCGCGCCCTTTCGGGTTTTCACGAACACTCGCCGGTAATCCTGCTGTTTTTACTCACGGAGCCCTTTCGGGTTTTCATCCGTGCCCTTTTTGCTTATGGACATACCGTTTTTTTTTATTCTTTTTTTTTTTCTTCTTTTTTTTTCTTTTCTTTTTTTTTATTATTTTTTTTTACGAGGTCGCGCCCTTTCGGGTTTTCACGAACACTCGCCAGTAGTCCTGCTGTTTTTACTCACGGAGCCCTTTCGGGTTTTCATCCGTGCCCTTTTTGCTTATGGACATACCGTTTTTTTTTTTTGTCAGCCTAAGGATGTTGCGGTATTAGTTTAAAGACGTTTCGGTCCGCTATTAGTTTAAGGACATTTCGGTCCATTGCAAGTTTTAGGACATTGCGGTCCATCATTAGTTTAAGGACATCTCGGTCCGTTGTTAGTTTAAGGACGTTTCGGTCCGCCGTCGCCGTATTTGAGGCGAACATCTAGTTTATTGACTTTTCGGTCTAGCGTCTCCGTATTTGAGGAGAATTTCTAGTTTACTGACTTTTCGGTCTGGCGTCTCCGTATTTGAGGAGAATTTCTAGTTTACTGACTTTTCGATCTGGCGTCTCCGTATTTGAGGAGGATTTCTAGTTTACTGACTTTTCGGTCTGTGGGTCCTTCCCCATGAATGAGCATGATGCCCCCGGCGTATCCGTCTTTTTCGGAGCGTGCGGTTGCGGCGGACTCACCTTCCAGTTCTCAGACAGCGCAAACTTGCCCTGTTGGTATTGGTCTTCAACCCAGTTTTTGAAGACGTAGCAGTTCTCGATCAGGTGACCTACTGTTTGGTGGTAAGGGCAATAGTTAGGATTATTAACATCGCCTGGCCGCAACGGACGTTTTGGAGCCGGCAGATTGATGAGTCTGTTGCACACTGCCAGCTCGAACAGTCCCCTTGTTTTATCTTGCGGAAACGAATAAGGACGTTTCAACTTTTCTTGGAGGGATTGCCGCTTGTTGCTTTGGCGAGCAACCGGTCTAGGGTCACCTGATTGTTGTTGAGCGCTGGCGACGAGGGCCGTTTTTCCTTTTCCTTTGTTCTTCTTGTTCGGTCCCTTGCTTACGGGGTCGGGATTTTTTCCGAGTAGCATGCGATTGCATGGCTGAACGTTCTCGCAGCTTCTCAATTCCTTTATTTTTGAAATAGATTCCCCGAGGGAAGAGTTGGGGATAGCTTCTTCGTCAGAGTCGCTTCCAAAGGTGATAATTTGTGATCCCTTGAAGTCGGCTATATGACAGTTTGCGGCGGCTCCTTTGCGCTCATATATCGCATTTTTCCGATGTCCACAAGCTTCACACTTTGTCCTGTCGAAGTGTTGCTTTTGAGCGACATACCCTTGCCACCAACAGTTAAAGGACTCGCAGTCTTCGGTAGGATGTATGATCTTCTGATGATATAGACAGAAGTTAGGGTGCATCTCTACCTCAGAGAAAGAATTTTCTTCAGAGGGCGGTAGCTTCATTCCTACTGATAGAGCTTTGGCGAACCGTTTCCTCGTCTTGAATTTGTTTTTACCCGCAGTGTATGGCTTTTGATTTGACGGGAATACCTTGGTTCTTTCTAGTATGGCCATTTCACGTTCTTGATTGGCTTTTGCTTTCAGACGAATTTCACTTAGGAAGACATCGATCAACTCGTCTGATGGCTGTAGAATCTCCGGCTCAGGATTCGCCATTGGTTTCTCAGCACAAGGAGCCTCTTTATCATCCGTCAGTGAATGAGAAATCATATGACAAGTCGCTGCGTAGTCTTCGGATTCATCCGATGAGTTTTCTCCATTGTTTTCATCCTTGACTAAAGAACAAGCTGCCCCCGGCGTGTCCGTTTTCTTTGGAGAGTGCGGCTGTGGTGGGTTTACCTTCCAGCTTTCAGACAGCGCGAACTTGCCTTGCAGGTATTGATCCTCGATCCATCCCTTAAAAACAAAACAATCCTCAATCGGGTGGCTTACCGTTTGGTGGTAAGGGCAATAATTGGGATTACTAAGATCGCCTGGCTGCGACAGACGCTATGGACTAGGCAGATTGATGAGTCTGTTACGCACTGCCAGCTCAAACAGTCTTCTCGTTTTATTCTGAGGAAACGAGTAAGGACGTCCTAGCCTCTCTTCGAGAGATGGGCGTGGACGCACGTTGTTTTGGCGAACGGCCGCCTTTGAGTTGCTCGACCGTTGTTGAGTATTGGCAACGAAGGTTGCCTTCCCTTTTCCTTTCTCATCTTGGGAATCTGATTTTGAAGGAGACGGTCTATGGCCCATCTGGTCCATTTGGCCTAATTTGTCAATCAAGGCCTGGAAGGTGGTCGGCCTGAAGAACATCATGAATTGTGAGATGGTCGCCTGCGGATCAAGAGTGCCCACAAACATGCCTACCACAGGTGCCTCTTCTATGCGTTGTTCGCATTTCGACCATAGGTTCCGCCATCGTGTTGCGTATTGAACCCACGTTTCGCTTGGCCTTATCCTGGCATTTATTAGTGCTGTTATCGGGGTGCGTTCACTAGCACTCGCGAATCTTTGTGTAAACAGCAGTTCCATCTCTGCAAATGTTTTGACAAAGTCGTTAGGTAGCTCCGAATACCATTCAAAGGCTGTTTCTGCTAAGCTGCCGACGAATTGACGTAGCAACAATTTGTCATCTCCTCCAGTATTGCCGC
The DNA here is from genome assembly GCA_030015575.1 of Agapanthus africanus. Taxonomy (NCBI): domain Eukaryota; kingdom Viridiplantae; phylum Streptophyta; class Magnoliopsida; order Asparagales; family Amaryllidaceae; genus Agapanthus; species Agapanthus africanus. The sequence continues at coordinate 86,899,758 of JASDDO010000028.1, read as the reverse complement.
ATAAGGCCCTGAATTGAGCGACATGCTGATGCGGATTCCCTGTCCCTTTATATACGTGGAATTTAGGGATCGTATATCCTGGCGGGTAACTGATTTGGTCATACCAGCTCGGATACGGTCGTCCGGTTCTAACAATTTGCCCAGCCGCTTCATTCGCCTGATGAACCCGGATCTGCTGAGCTATATATTCGTCTAGGTCAACTTTGGAGATTGCCTCCTCCTTGGCTGTTGACAGAGCCGGCGGAGGATTTGACGTTTCTCCCCTGTCGTCTTCAAGGACGATCGGAGGATCTTCAGCAGGAGGTTCCGGCTGTAACATCATCCCTACCATATCTTGGAAGAGGAGCGCCATCTGTTTTATATTAGCCGCTTGCTCTGCAGCTTCTTTGTCCCTCTTTTCGAGGACTCTGCGTAAAAAGTCAGCGTCGGTTTCTTGTTCTTGACGCTCATCCGAAGACGTTTCAGAGCTTTCTTTTGGCTCAGTAAGTGCAGCCATTGTAGTCATCATTTCCTGAAGCTTTTGTTGTTGCTCCTGGGCTTTCGTCACGGATCGGGTGAGCGGTCGGTGGCCCGTAGAAGTGCGGCTTTCCTCCTTTCCAGAAGCCATATAAACAGTGTGCACCACCATACCCCCAGACTTGGGGCGTTTGTGTTCGGTGTCTTTGCGATTTGCCGAAGACATAGGGGCTTTTTGCGGCCTCCTTTTTTGAGTGGTTGGAGTTAAGGGAGCCGTTGTGGCGGGTACCCAAGTAGCCGTCATTCTTTGTGGCTTGACAGAGTAGTCCTGCTCCTGCCGAACTTTCATCTTTTTCTGTCGGCGGGGATAGTCTTGATCAATCACCGACTCCTGGACCTGTTGCCAGACCTTGTAAATTTTAGAGGACAGCCGTTGAGAAGGCTGCTCCAGCTTCTTCTCTTGAGTATTCTCCACAGGTGAAGGAGTTCTCTTCAGCACTGCAGTAGGAGAGTTTCTGCACACCTTGTTTAGCAATTCAAAATTGTTCCCGGTTGGAACAGCAGCATCGATCCTTACCATCGGAGCTGACGGAGTTATCCCAGAGGGGGAGTTGCCCCCATCCTTCCTTACTCGACGCCAGTGGCGACGCCGAGCATGTCGTGCTGATGGAGTTGTTTCATCTATAGGGGCGACCTCCTCATGCCCCCTGTGTTGGTCAGAATATACTGGTACCAGCTTTTTAAAGATCGACGTCCGTTGAACGGGGACGGCCAACTTGTCAGAAGCGGACTTCTGAACATGGGGAGCAACCCTGGTGATTTTGCCAGGAACGTGAGTTGGAATGGCTATCCGCTTCGGGATAACGCCTTCTGGTATGGCAGGCTTCTTCATAAGCCTGTAAGAGCTCTGGCCTAGTTCGTTAAAAACTGAAGCAGTGGAGTTGGATGACCCGTTGAGAGGGGTCGCGGCAGTGGTAAGTCGATCGAAGACCGACTTCTTTGGAGCTTCTTGCAATGTCATTGTGGCATTAAAGCTCAATGGTGGGAGCATGGTCCCGAAGAATAATCCAGCGGTGGCCTGAGTTACTTGCTCCACTGGCATCTTGAAAAGGGAGGCCGCTTGGGGCCCATAAGTCACTCCTCCAGCAATGACGGAGCGAGAGTTGCAGCTGCAGGCGGTGCAGTTCGAAGCCATCGATCTTCTGTTTTCTGCATGGAGAAATACACCAAATCTAAGTACTTTGAATCCACAAGCAACCACAACAAACCGCGATTTGTTCGCGAACACGACACACGAAGTGTGGAGTGGAAAGAGGAAGAGGTCCCACCGGGCGTGCCAGAATCTGTTCCCCTCCGAACGGCGGCGCACAGGACTGCGAAGTCCTGGCGCTGGGATTCGGTGCAGATGCTATTTGGTTTTATCCGTCTACCTCTCCGAAGATGCCAAGTTGATTTATGGCACCGTGTATCGGAGGTTTAGACGGATGCGGCCGATGTAGCAGACTTTGTCAGATTCCCCCTCGCTTGAGGGGTTTTTGATTGTGGGGACGCTCTTCCCTGCAGGCGCAAGCCCCTGCAGTTAATTACGCTACCGCATCACGGTAACAACTTTCTCCTTCTCCAGAATTTCACTTCGTGTCGTGGGTGTTTGTTTTATTTGTGGTTGCCCGTGGATTGTATACGGAGACTGAGTAATACCGTCGCCCGTAGGACGTGGATTAGTCCAAATCCGTATTTACCTAGATTTGGGTTTGGTGTTTTTAGTTTAAGGATACATTAGTCGCGTTGCGACTAAGATCAACTTAAACATTCGTCAAGGATACGTTAGTCCTGTTTTGGACTAAGATCAACCTGACGTGGTGATTCATTTAATTTATGGCCATCGGGACTCATCACCTCTCTAACATCGTTGAAGGATTACAACGATAGGTGTCAGAGGAGCTCAGAGATGTACCCTTGAACCAAAGCTGATTGAGGGTTTTATAGTCCATTTAAGTGTTTAAGGATACGTTAGCCGTGTTTGGGGCTAAGATCAACTTAAACGGGATCGTTTAGATCCGGTAAAAGAGCAATTGGCTCTATTGTTCCAGTTTAGGGACGTAGTGGTCCATTATTAGTTTAGAGACGTCTCGGTCCGATACCAGTTTAAGGACGTAGTGGTCCATTATTAGTTTAGGGACGTTTCGGTCCGATGCCAGTTTAGGGACGTAGTGGTCCATTATTAGTTTAAGGACATTTCGGTCCATCGCCAGTTTAGGGACGTGGTGGTCCATCATTAGTTTAAGGACGTCTCGGTCCAATATTAGTTTAAGGACGTCTCGGTCCGATATTAGTTTAAGGACGTCTCGGTCCACGAGTTTAAGGACCCCGCAGTCCATAGCGATGTGTGGTCGTTGGGACCCGTCACCTCTTTGACGTCGTTGAGGAATTACAACGATGGATGTCAAAGGAGTTCGGAGATGTACCCTCGAACCGGATGTAGATTGATTTAGGAGAGCCATTTTTCTCAGTCAATTTAATTTAAGGACTTATGGCCACGATTGGGCTAAGTCTAGTTGAAAATGTCCAACATTTTATTTGCTTTTGCATTGCATTTCTTTTTATTTTTATTTGGGCTTTGCCCAGAAAGGATGCAAAGCATCAATTTGTTTTGGGCTCTGCCCCTTTTTATTGTATTGCAATTTAATTTGGCCTACTAGGCCCCTCTGATTTGGGCCTGGCCCTTCAGTAAAATGCATTGCATTTGTCAGGCGCTTTGCGCCAATCACTGAGCGCAAGCGCTTGTGGTGAGGACACGTGTCATGCTCTGGTGAGCGCAAGCGCAACAGCGCAGTGCGCTGCGCTAGTGCGCTGTGCTGTTGCGCTGCTGACACGTGGCGCGCTCTGGTGAGTTGCGCCCGTTCCAGAGAGCGAAGCTCTATTTCAAGGCGCGTAGCGCAAGTTGTTCTGCAGCTGACACGTGGCGCGCTCTGGTGAGTTGCGCCAGTTCCAGAGAGCAAAGCTCTATTTCAAGGCGCGTAGCGCAAGTTGTTCTGCAGCTGACACGTGGCGCGCTCTGGTGAGTTGCGCCAGTTCCAGAGAGCAAAGCTCTATTTCAAGACGCGTAGCGCAAGTTGTTCTGCAGCTAACACGTGGCGTTCTCTCAGGAGCGCAACAGCGCAGTTTGGAAGTGCAAAGCACTAAGAATCTTTTTAGATTCCAGAACAGAAGTGCAAAGCACTATTTGTTTTCTTTGATCTAATTAGGATCAAAGAAAAATGAGTTTTTCTCTTTATTTCAAGAACCAGAGGTTCATAAAAGTGCAAAGCACTATTTTTTTATTTTATTTTATTTTTTTTGTTTTAAAGAACCAGTGGTTCATACGAGTGCAAAGCACTATTTTTATTTATTTTTATTTTCTTCTTTGTTTTAAGAACCAGTGGTTCATACGAGTGCAAAGCACTATTTTTATTTATTTTTATTTTCTTTTTTGTTTTAAAGAACCAGTGGTTCATACGAGTGCAAAGCACTATTTATTATGTGAAGATCATTGATCAATGATTTATCAAAAGAGATTTCTTTTCTCTCGTGAAGGTTTTTACCTTCTTCCTGAAATTTTTCTCAGAGTTCTCTCTGTTTGAAGCTCTTGATTTTTTTTTTAAAGAAATGTTGATGCCTTCTCTTCTCTTCTTGGCTCCTATTTATAGGAGAAGGAAAAGAATCAATTTGTTTAGCAAATCTCTCATTGAAAGATTTGATTTGATCGTTGAGAGATTTGATTTATATTTATCATTAATCTGGGCCTTTAGATCATTCAGTGAATTTTATTCACCGTGGATTTTAAATCCAAAAGATATTCTATTTGTTATTCTGGTGAGATTTTCAGGGAAATCTTTCCTTGTCCAAGATTTTTCCATAAATTGATGATTTTTAATCATTTTTGGATCTTTAATCCAACGGTTCCCATAATCCTTTTCCATTTGGAATGATTTAGAAGCTTTTAGAATTTTAATTCTATTTCGAAAGATTTTTAGAGAAATTTAGAATTTTAATTCTACTAATCTGTAAGGCTTTCAAAGCCTGTCACGTGCTGGCACGTGACCCTTGGTCACGTGTGAGCACGTAACCTCGAAATTGGTTCCTTTAACAGTCGCTTGTTCATATTGTTGTTTTAACCATCACGTGTCAACACGTGACCATTAGTCACGTGTGAGCACGTGATATTTCATTGAGATAACTTCTGATTTTTAATCAGGGAACAGATTTTAGAATTTAATTCTATTCATTATTTTAGAGGCCTTAAGAGCCCATCACGTGTCTGCACGTGGCCCATGGTCACGTGTGAGCACGTGATGCCCCATTGGGGTCTTTTCTAAGTTTTTATTATATCTTCTAACTCCTCCAGCGGATTCTTAAAAGCCCATCACGTGTGAACACATAATGCCTCATAACTTTTGATCCCGGATGAATTATGAAGCCCATAATATATCAAATCGAAGGGTTTTTCGAGACGCTTTCAATACAATCAGAATTTATTCGTTTCTCCTTCGGGAGTTTGTCAAAAAACAGCCCGGAAGATACTGGTTCGTATTTCCTTAAGCGTATCGCTGCCATTTGATACCTTGGACTCTTTTGCGCAGAAATTTTTGGCGGGAACACACAGCATATGGGACGCCTAGTAGAATTAAATTCTACTCTCTGTTAAACAGAGCCGTTGGATCAAAAATCCAACGGAGATGATAAATTATCAGAATGCAGAATTAAATTCTGTTGCGGAAATATTCCTCAAATCTTTCTAAATAAGAAAGATTACTCTCGGTGAACACAGAGTACCGATGGATTAAAAATCCAATAGTGATTAAAGAATCACCGATCTACAGAATAAATTATGTATGGGAAAATATTTTCCTAATCTTGTTAAAAACAAGAAAAATACCTTCTATAAAACAGAAGTTCTTGGATCAGATATCCAACGGTGGGTAAAATCCCCAAATCAATTAGGATCTCTCAATGAGAGATTTCTTCAACTAATCAACAGACTTGCCTGTACTATATAAAGAACTAATAACAGACTTGCCTCTACTATATAACAGACTTCAAGTCTAATACGGAGGAACCCCCTATAAGCTTCGAGAAAAACAAAGCAGAAAGCTTCAAAAAGGAAGAAAGAAGAAGACCTCCCTTCTCAGAGGAAAAAAGCTCTAGGTAAATAAAAAAGAGAAGAGATCAAAGTATCTCGTTTACCTATTGAAGGGTTTAAGCCTTTTAAAAAGAAGAACTTAGTTCTTTCTCTGGATCTAAGATTCACAAGACAAGTCTCCCACAAGTTGAGAATTTAATTCTCATCGGGACGAACTTGTTCTTGGAGATCAAAGATTCAGAAAAGAACAAGGAAATTGAACTCCTCAGAACAAAATATACACGGAAAAATCATCGCCCAGCGCCTCACGTACCCCACATGGGCGTTACAAAATAAGGAGTGCTTAGCACTCAGTGGCTAGCGCCCAGCGCCTCACGTGCCCTTACATGGGCACTACAAAATAATGAGTGCTTAGCACTCAGTAGCTAGCGCCCAGCGCCTCACGTGCCCTCACATAGGCACTACAAAATAAGGAGTGCTTAGCACTCAGTGGTGCGGCGCCCAGCGCCCAGTGCCCAGCATCCCACATGACCCTCACATGGGCGCCACAGAACATAAAAGTGCTTGACACTCATCATTCAGCACCTAGCGCCTATTGCCCCGCCTGTTTTGCACGTGGATGCTATAAAGAGTGCTCAACACTCCATAAAGAGACAAAAAAATAAAGTAAAGTAAAGTGTGGGCGCTAGAACTCACATAAGTGCTTAGCACTGTTTGCACGAAAAAGATAGACTGAGCCCTAACAAGTGCATAGCGCTTCTTGCAAATAAAAGAAAACTGAGTGGGCCAAGCCCAAGTTGGCTAGGTCCCTAATTCAGATCAACTGAGCCCATGGGTTTATTGCTTCCCAAACATAACTCATGATATCCAAAATGATGTTCATTCCACATTTCCTAAGTTACTCTTAGATCCCAAAAATGGTTAATGATTCTTAGAGGGTCCACCATGATCTCTTCCCTCAGACACGGGAATTGGTTCAAGGGTACATCTCTCCATACCTCTAATGCATGTCGTTGTAATTCCTCAACGTCTTCAGAGAGGTGGCGGGTCCCGATAACCAACTGCTTTTGGGTGCACTTCCCAAGCTGACGTGCACACCTTAGACCAAACCACACCCCAAATGGATGTATCCTACGGACCGTAACGTCCTCAAACTATAACGTTGCTTCCAAAATGGCGACAACGGACCGTAACGTTCTTAAACTAAATTCTCACCTCAAAAATGGTGATCTACAGACCGAAATATCCTCAAACTATAACTTCGCCTTCAAAATGGCGATAAGGGACCGAAACGTCCTTAAACTAGAACAACAGAGCCCAAATACTCTCTTGTTGGATCTGAAACAAAACTGATTTTAAAACTGTATTAAGTAGATCTTAGTCTCAAATTGGGCTAACGTATCCTTAACGAAAACAAACCGAGCCCCCAAATACTCGTAAACATTTAAGTCTATCTTGATCTCAAAATAGATCAACGATCCTTAAATCAACTCAAACCCAAATCTAAGATATACGGATTTGGCCTAATCCACGCCCTATGGGCGACAACATAAATTAGTCTCCGTATAAAATCCACGGATAACCAAAAATAAAACAAACACACACAATACGAAGTGAACCTCCGGAGCAGGAGAAAGTGGTTATCGCGATGCGGTAACGTAATTAACTGCAGGGGCTTGCGTCTGCTGGGAAGAGCGTCCCTACAATCAAAAACCCCTCACAAACAAGGGGGAGTCTGACGAAATCTGCTACAACGGCTGCATCAGTCCAAAACTCCAATAAACGGTGCCATAAATCAACTTAGCATCTTCGGAGAGATGGACGGATAAATCCAAATAGCATCTGCCCCCAAATTCAGGCAAGACGACCTACGCGGTTCGTCTCTGTTTTCGGCGGTGAAAAGATTCTGGCATGCCCGGTGGGACCTTTTCCGCTTTCCACTCCACACTTCGTGTGTCGTGTTCGCGAACAAATCACGGTTTACTATGGTTTGCCCCTGGATTCGAGGTACTAAGATTTGGTGTCTTGCTCCTGTGCAGAGAGAAGAAGATCAATGGCTTCCAAGTGTACCTGCAACAGTAACTCCCGCTCCATCCCCGCTGAAGGAGTGACATACGGGCCAAATGCGGCCTGCATCTTTTCAATGCCGGTGGAACAGGTGACTCAGGCCACCACTGGATTGTTCTTCGGGACCATGCTCCCGCCAGCAAGCTTCAGCGACCTAGTGCCATCATAGGAAGCTCCAAAGAAGTCGGTCTTTGATCGACTTGTAACCACCACGGCCCCTCTCAAAGGGTCGTCCAAGTCTGCCATCTCAGTTTTCAACAGGATGAACCAAATCTCTAATGGACCCGCAAAGAGGCTCGCAATACCTGAAGGGGTTATCCCGAAACGGATAGCCATTCCAGCTCCGGCAGATGAAGTCGTCAAAGGGGTTTCTCCTACTAAAAGATCGGTCTTCGCAAGATTGGCCGTTCCAATTCCAGCTATGGGCCAAATCATCAAAAAGGCTTCCCCTACCAGAAAGTCTTCCTCCGCAAGATTGATCGTCCCCTCTCAACGGACGTCAGTCTTCAATAGACTGGCACCAGCAGCAACCCCTAACCAAAGCAGGGGTCATAACGGAGCCACTTCCTGTAACGTTTTAGAAATCGTTTTGCGCATTTTCCCGTTTTAGGGCAAAATTGTCGATTTTTCCCGTTTTAACCCGATTTCGATCAAACGACCGTATAAGCTTACCGACACCTAGTTTAGCTAAAATAAAGCTTGTGTGCGAACTTTGGGAGTATTTGGGAGGTTTTGGTTCAGATAAAAATTTTCCCAAATAAAATATTATTTTAAGCGGTATTTTGTTCACGTAAATCGGGAACAATTTTCTCTTGTGAATAAATTAATTTTATCACTAGAATTATTTTAGAAACTTCTTTTTAAATATCTAGATATTTTTGGAGTGCAAAAGGAATTATTTTAAAAAGAAAAGAAAAGGTGTAAAGGTGGCAAAATGCATTTATTAGCTTTTATTACTCATTTTCCTAGCAATTTCTTCACCCAAAATTCATAAAAATACCCCCAACCTCCCCATGGCCGAGCCTTATCTAAAATTTCTATCCAAAATATTTCCCAAGCTCATTTCTTCATTATTTCTTCAAAATTCTTCAAAAGAATTCCAAAAATAAATCCAAAAATAACTATATAAAAATTAAACCATCATTCTCTTCACTAAGCTTGTTTGGATCTTCAACAAAACATGGGTTTTGGTGGCTAGGGTTGATGAAGCATGTTGGTTTTGTGAGTTCTTGAAGTGGTATAAATTCTATCCTTAATCCTTAATTCATTGCTTTAATCTTAATCTAGCTATTTTAGCTAGCTAATTATGTATTTTGTATAGCTTTTAAATCATGATTAATTCATTTATTTTTGTTTTAAGAAATTCATGTTAGGGTTAAAGTTTGTTTAAGTGATTAGTGTTCATTTAAAGTGTTAATTTGTGCTTTGGAAAAGATTAACCTAGTAGAAAATGTTAATTTTTGATAATGAACACTTTGGTTTAATTATGCAAATTGCTTACTAGGTTTTTGCTAAAACATAAATTAGCGAGTGTTAAAAATATAGGAATGGTTTAGATAGCTTAGTTAAGCTATTTTAAGGTGTTTGTAATCGCTAGATATGCGTTAGCTTGAAACTAGTGCGAAATATTGTGATAGATCGCTTACTAGGTTTCGGGGTTTTTCCGACGTAGGGTTCGTTTGGTCGTTGCGAGGTTATATCTGGTGTATTCCTCGTAATTTTTGTGTTGTGTTGCACGATCGGGACGATCATGGTCCAGACTTGGTGTTTTATAGTTTAGCGACCCCAATTAGGGTTTTGGCCAGTATCGTGCGCGATAGATGCGCTAAGCGCGCAGTGAAATTTTCCGGGCGTTTTTATCGCGTTTCGTTGTCTTTTCGTCATTATAGGATATTTAGCTTATGTGTTGTATTTATGAAATTTTAGGTTCGCAAGCAGGGATTTCAGGTGTTGCGGACTAGGGGAAGCAGGTGGTCGGATTTTCATAGCTCGAGACCATCGGTGAGTAGATTTAACATCTACGGGGAAATCGCCCGTATGGCGTTATGCGTCGGGGCGAATTTGATATGTTAGCTGCATGGTATTTGCATATTCTTTACTTTCATATGAATGTCATTGCATAGTATTATCTGTTGTACTTGACTCGTACCTTTAGATATAACACATTACTGACGGTTCATGTTGCACGAGCACTAAATATTATGCTACACCCATATCGTCAGTAATTGCCATGATACGCACAAGCCGATATATATTGTTGACACCTACATACGTGGTACGGTAGTGGATAGAAATAGTTGAGGTAGTAACACTTATTCCATTTCATGTATACCTTACTATAGCTATATTATATATCATGCACTCATATTGACATGTACACCCACATACTCTATTATAGTTACATGTATATCATGCACTCATATTGACATGTACACCGTATATTTTCGCTATAGTTGTATATACCCCAAGTGGTATTGTTTGATATATGATATTGAGTTGTTGATCCTTGCACTTATGACTTACATCATACATACTAGCTTACATGTAGATACTTAAACCTTGCTACAATTACATGTACACCTTATATGACGCTGCATTGTTTTTCGGAGGTTTTGGGAACCGCAAGATATATTCTAAAAAGCTGGATTCATTTAAAGAGCGGTTTTCCCTTTATATTCTCATATTGATGTTTTATGTTGCATATATCAGTTTTACGTGAATTTTACGCATTGAGATATGGATTTCATGTGATTATGGATTTGAGGACCGTGGGGGATATTTTCAAGAAAACTATGTATTGTTTGAAAACCCGGTTTCTCTTGATATGATATTTCAGTGCGTCCACCATGTGATTTCTCGATTCTGAGATTTGGCTTGTGATACCCGATTCGAGAAGCGGGAGGCACCGTCTGCGGGTACATGGTGGACCCGGTATGGTACCCCGGGGCGAGTGGTGATTTCGTGGTGTAGACGATAAGCCTGGCGGTGGGACCACTACCTACCGGTGATTTTATTTGGACTCGGCGGTTATCATGGGGATACCGACCGGAGTGAGGTATGACATATCGTCAGGGCCAGTCATGGTGACAGCGCCTGAGTTATGAGGATTTACGTGTCGATGCTAGACATGGGTTTCATGATGTTTCGAGTGTCGGTGTTTGACACTCAGGTTTTCGTAAGACTTACAGGATGTGAGGGCCGATCTGAGGATGCGGTGCCTGAGGATTTGGGATTTGATGTGTCAGTGAGGGACACTGGTGTTTTTCCATGCTGATGATTTTTGCATGAGATTTTATATTATATCATCCCACACTCAGGATTATGTTGATATGCATTGTTTCATGTAGTTGTAGTACCCTGATGATGTACCTTTACATGATTGTTGCATATTCACTTATCATACTTATGCTATCGGATTACATGTGATAGATAGATCGCTGTTCGTGCATACTTGCGATTACTGTATGATGTTATTTACTATTCACGAGTTGGCAACTCACCCCCATTGTGCCACAGTATTTTGCAGGACTTACCCTCTGAGTAGTCACGGCATGGCGTCTTATCATCTCTACTTTTGCGGATACCGCTACGGTTGGCTGTGAGGCCTTGCTTTTAGGTGGGTTGCGGTTATCTGTTTGTACATTGTATATTTTTTTGTTGGATCTAGTATTCTCCATCTACCACTGTTGTATATGATTTAGAGACGACTTGTGAGGATTCAGTGTTATATTTTGTGATGACTTTGGGTGCCGTGCTCGTGGGAGCCCGGTTTGTTGAAAAGTTTTACTTCTTTATGTAGTTTTCTTTTATATTTCTTCGCTTGGGCATCGTATATATGTTGTGGTGGTTGTCTCTGCCGTTGGGCGTGATTTGCTCCCGTTTGGGATGCTTTTATTATTATCTATGTTGTACCCGTTTTCGGGGTTAGTTTTTACAAAGGAGGTGCTGCCTAAATTTTTAAGAACGAAAACTAAACTTAAAGATTTTTACTTGAAAATTTCCGAATGTTTAAAATTATATTTTTTTTTTCCGTTGATCCAGTTTTGGGTGGTTTAGATTTCTGGGTTTCGGCTTACTTGAGTTGCGTACGCCTGTAGACGTTACGTAGTTTAAGTGCCGGTTACGGGCCAAATTTTGGGTCGTGACAAAGTTGGTATCAGAGTGCTGGGTTTTTACCTTTCGGAGTGTAGGACGACCTTGGTATGATGGAGTAGGTAGCTTAAGCAGAGTGACGTTGCGTGTGTATGTTCCGCGGCATACTTACGACACGGTACTCTGCCTAAGTGACCTTAGGACTTATTGATTGAAATTCCTTCCGTGATTGATATACAACTTTGTGATTCGATTTCCGTTTCCTTATCAAATCTTGTTTCAATTTCCAGCCTATATGCCGCCGAAGACTACGAGGGCACAGAGAGCGGCCGCGAGGGCCGAGGCCAGAGTCGACTCGTCTGAGGCGAGGGTTGACCAGGGCGATACGCCTATGGTACCGGAGCACATTGCTATGATTGGAGCTGGTATGCAGGATCTGCGCCAGATAGTGGGGACTTTGGTAGAGGCCATCCGAGCGTAGGGGCAGGCAGTTGCTCCACCCGTTGCAGGGACCACGATGGTACCTACAGTTCCGGCAGTCGCAGTTACAGCTCCGGAGGTTATTACCGTGTCACTGACGGAGTTCATGAGGCTGAGGCCTCCGGTGTTTACTGGCACAGATATTACTGAGGATCCGCAGTCGTTCATCGACCGGATGGCCAGGATTTGTCGCTCATTCCGATGTTCCGACGAGAGATGGGTTGAGTTTGCGAGTTTCCGGCTGGAGGGTATGGCCCAGAAGTGGTGTGAGTCGTTGGAGAGAGGCAGAGCCGCTGGTCTTGCTCTTATGACCTGGGCTGAGTTTGTGACGTCGTTTCTTGCCTGTTTTCTTCCACCGAGCGTCAGGGATGCGCGAGCGCGCAGATTTGAGTCGTTACGTCAGACGCCGGGGATGACGGTGTCGGAGTATGATGTATTGTTTACTGAGCTGTCGGTGTATGCTCCGTACCTGGTGGCGACTGAGGAGATGAGGGTGAAGAGGTTTGTTCGAGGCCTGCTTACCCAGTTGTTCCTAACCATCAGCATTCAGCATTGCGACACGTATGCGGCAGCTGTCGATGTAGCCCTATTGGTGGAGGAGCGTCTAGCTGAGTCATCGGTTGTTCCAGAATCGAAGAGGACTCGTACGGATGTACCAGCACGGAGACCGAGGTTTGTTCGCAGAGGCAGAGTTCCTTTAGACTCGGGGAGTAGCAGAGACGTGGGACGTGGCCAGTTATTCAGTTCTTATTCCCAGGAGGGCCAGCGACCGTCTTATGGATGCTTCGGTTGTGGCAGTTTACATCATCTTGTTCGGGATTGTACTGTGGTACGTCAGAGAGGGCCAGCAGTACCGCAGGTTACCTTACCACCTTCTCCGCCTCAGAGAGCGTTGCCTCTTATTCCTGTTGTTGCGCCGCGTCAGACTCCTGCTCAGAGAGGTCATGGTCACGGTGGTTTTGTGCCGAGAGGACGAGGTGGCAGAGGCAGAGGGCAGCCAGTAGCCAGTAGAGGGCAGGCACGGGTTTTTGCCTTAACTCACCAGGACGCTCAGGCGTCCAATGCTGTGGTTTCAGGTACCCTTTCTTTATGTTCTTTTGATGCACATGTTCTTTTCGATCCGGGATCTACGCATTCATATGTTTCTATGCACTTCGCGCCAAGGTTAGGCCGAGAGTCGTGTTTGCTGGATCAGCCGCTGGTCATGACTACTCCTGTGGGAGAGTCGTTTGTTGCACGTTATGTGTTCCGATCTTGTGTTGTCCATGTTGGTGATAGAGATCTGTCCGTCGACTTGATCTTTCTTGAGATGTTGGACTTCGACGTTCTGCTGGGCATGGATTGGCTATCTACTTGCTATGCGTCTGTGGACTGTCGCGAGAAGACAGTTAGATTTTGTTTTCCCGGCAAGTCAGTGTTTGTTGTGCAGGGGGATCGTGGTGTCGCCCCTCACAGTTTGATTTCTGTTCTGTGCGCTAGTCGGCTTTTGAGGAGGGGATGTCGGGGATTCTTGGCTTCCATTCATGATACTGGAGCCACAGTGGAGTCGGTGGACCAGGTTTCTACCGTGCGAGAGTTTCCCGATGTCTTTCCCGATGAGCTACCTGGGTTACCGCCAGAGCGCGATATTGAGTTTTGCATTGATCTGATTCCTGGCACGGAGCCTATTTCTATACCGCCTTATCGGATGGCTCCGGCAGAGCTTCGAGAGCTTAAAGATCAATTGCAAGAGTTGCTTGATTTGGGACTTGTGCGTCCGAGTGTTTCGCTGTGGGGAACTCCTGTTCTGTTCGTCAAGAAGAAGGACGGCAGTTTGAGGCTATGTGTGGATTATCGTCAGTTGAACTGAGTTACGGTGTAGAACAGGTATCCTTTACCCCGCATTGACGATTTATTTGATCAGCTCCAGGGTGCGAAATATTTTTCGAAGATTGATTTGCGTTCGGGTTATCATCAGTTGCGGGTTCGGAATGATGACATTCCGAAGACTGCTTTTCGTACGCGCTATGGGCATTATGAGTTTTTGGTGATGTCGTTCGAACCCACCAATGCGCCAGCAGCGTTCATGGATCTGATGAACCGGATTTTCAGGCCGTTCCTCGACCAGTTCATCATAGTGTTTATTGATGACATACTGGTCTACTCTAGGAGTCATGAGGAGCATGAGCAGCACTTGAGGATTACTTTGCAGATATTGAGAGAGCACCAGCTGTATGCTAAATTCTCAAAGTGCGCATTTTGGCTTGATAGAGTTGACTTCCTGGGTCATGTGGTGACTGGTGATGGTATTCTTGTGGACCCGAGGAAGATCGAGGCTGTACAGCTTTGGCCCAGACCTGTATCGGTGATGGAGGTCCGCAGCTTTTTGGGCTTAGCTGGTTATTATCGCCGTTTTGTGCAGGATTTCTCGAGTATCGCTGCACCGCTGACTGGACTGACCCGGAAGGGAATTCCTTTTCTCTGGACTGATGCATGCGAGCAGAGTTTTCAGCAGTTGAAGACTCGATTGACGACAGCACCAGTTCTTTCTTTACCTTCTGGATCGGGCGGCTATGTTGTTTATTGTGATGCTTCTCGAGTGGGGCTCGGCTGTGTTTTGATGCAGCATGATAGGGTGATTGCATATGCTTCTAGGCAGCTGAAGAAGCACGAGTAGAATTACCCCACTCATGATCTTGAGATGGCAGCGGTAGTCTTTGCGTTGAAGATTTGGAGACACTACTTGTACGGAGAGTCGTGTCAGATCTTCACGGATCACAAGAGTTTGAAGTATATCTTCCAGCAGCGAGATCTGAACCTGAGACAGCGCCGATGGATGGAGCTAGTGAAGGATTATGATTGTGAGATCCTTTATCACCCGGGCAAGGCGAATGTGGTAGCTGATACTTTGAGTTGCAGGCCCATGGGTAGCTTGTCCCAGTTGAGCGCAGTTCAGTGTCAATCTTCTGCAGATTGGCAGCTCTTGTGTGATAGTAGAGTGCAGTTCGAGTTCATTTCCGCTGGGGGACAGTTTGCTCATGTCCGTGCCCGTCCACTACTATTTGATCGTATCCGTGAGGCGCAACCCAGTGATGCCCGTTTGTCTGAGATTCTTGAGCTTGTTCGGCAGGGAAGAGTTTCGGAGTTCATGGTTGATGACCAGGGTGTGCTACGATGCGGGAATAGCTTATGTGTACCAGATGTTGATGGGTTGAGACGCGAGATCCTAGAGCAGGCACATCAGTCGGCCTTTAGCGTTCATCCAGGTTCCACCAAGATGTACCGTGACTTGAGAGACTTATACTGGTGGGAAGGGATGAAGCGCGATATTTCGGACTTCGTTTCGAGGTGCCTGACTTGTCAACAAGTCAAGACTGAGCATCAGAGACCGGCTGGAGAGTTGCAGCCCTTACCCGTTCCGGAGTGGAAATGGGAGCAGATTTCCATGGACTTTATTGTGGGTCTACCCAGGACCAGTCGAGGGTATGACTCCATTTGGGTTATTGTAGACCGGTTGACGAAAGCGGCTCACTTTCTTCCAGTGAAGACCACTTTCGGTTATGCTCAGTATGTTCAGTTATACATAGATGAGATTGTGCGTTTGCACGGTGTTCCCACATGCATAGTATCCGACAGAGGCACCCAGTTTACTAGCCTTCTTTGGCAGAAACTTCAGGAAGCTTTGGGTACCCGGCTGAGTTTTAGTACTGCTTTTCATCCACAGACCGATGGCCAGTTGGAGCGGACTATTCAGACTCTGGAAGATATGCTCCGTGCTTGTGTGCTTGATTTTGGTGGCAGTTGGGATCGTCACTTGCCGTTGATTGAGTTCTTCTACAACAACAGCTTTCAGGAGACTATTCAGATGGCACCTTTTGAGGCTTTATATGGTAGGATGTGTCGATCACCAATCTGTTGGATCGAGCTTAGTGAGAGTCTGGTTTTGGGACCCCAGCTAATTCAGGAGACCACGGAGAAGATCCAGCTGATTCAGGATAGGATGAGAGCAGCCCAGTGCAGGCAGAAGTCTTATGCCGACCGTCGTCGTCGCAGACTTGAGTTCGCAGTGGGGGATCATGTATTCCTGAGGATTTCTCCGATGAAGGGCGTTATGCGATTTGGGAAGAGAGGGAAGCTCAGTCCCTGATTTGTAGGTCCTTTCGAGATCCTTGAGAGAGTGGGTTCTGTTGCTTATCGTTTGGCGCTCCCGCCCAGTTTTCCGGATGTTCACCCCGTTTTTCATATGTTGATACTTCGTAGATACCTTCATGATCCTTCTCACACGATTCAGCACGAGACCGTTCAGCTTGAGCACGATCTTTCGTTCACCGAGCAGCCGGTAGTTATTTTGGATCGGCAGGTGAAGAAACTTCGGTCAAAGGTCTTGCCATCTGTGAAAGTTCTTTGGCGTAGCCCGACTAGTGAGGAGATCACTTGGGAGGCCGAGAGCGAGATGCGGAAAAAATTCCCTCATCTTTTTGAAGGTACGCTTAGTATGAAATTTTAATTCGGGGACCGAATTTCTATAAGGAGGGGAGATTGTAACGTTTTAGAAATCGTTTTGCGAATTTTCCCGTTTTAGGGCAAAATTGTCGGTTTTTCCCGTTTTAACCCTATTTCGATCAAACGGCCGTATAAGCTTACCGACACCTAGTTTAGCTAAAATAAAGCTTGTGCGCGAACTTTGGGAGTATTTGGGAGGTTTTGGTTCAGATAGAATTTTTCCCAAATAAAATATTATTTTAAGCAGTATTTTGTGCACGTAAATCGGGAAAATTTTTCTCTTGTGAATAAATTAATTTTGTCACTAGAATTATTTTAGAAACTTCTTTTTAAATATCTAGATATTTTTGGAGTGCAAAAGGAATTATTTTAAAAAGAAAAGAAAAGATGTAAAGGTGGCAAAATGCATTTATTAGCTTTTATTACTCATTTTCCTAGCAATTTTTTCACCCAAAATTCACAAAAATACCCCCAACCTCCCCATGGCCGAGCCTTATCTCAAATTTCTGTCCAAAATATTTCCCAAACTCATTTCTTCATTATTGCTTCAAAATTCTTCAAAAGAATTCCAAAAATAAATCCAAAAATAACTATATAAAAATTAAACCATCATTCTCTTCACTAAGCTTGTTTGGATCTTCAACAAAACATGGGTTTTGGTGGCTAGGGTTGATGAAGCATGTTGGTTTTGTGAGTTCTTGAAGTGGTATAAATTCTATCCTTAATCCTTAATTCATTGCTTTAATCTTAATCTAGCTATTTTAGCTAGCTAATTATGTATTTTGTATAGCTTTTAAATCATGATTAATTCATTTATTTTTGTTTTAAGAAATTCATGTTAGGGTTAAAGTTTGTTTAAGTGATTAGTGTTCATTTAAAGTGTTAATTTGTGCTTTGGAAAAGATTAATCTAGTAGAAAATGTTAATTTTTGATAATGAACACTTTGGTTTAATTATGCAAATTGCTTACTAGGTTTTTGCTAAAACATAAATTAGCGAGTGTTAAAAATATAGGAATGGTTTAGATAGCTTAGTTAAGCTATTTTAAGGTGTTTGTAATCGCTAGATATGCGTTAGCTTGAAACTAGTGCGAAATATTGCGATAGGTCGCTTACTAGGTTTCGGGGGTTTTCCGACGTAAGGTTCGTTTGGTCGTTGCGAGGTTATATCTGGTGTATTCCTCGTAATTTTTGTGTTGTGTTGCGCGATCGGGACGATCAGAGTCCAGACTTGGTGTTTTGTAGTTTAGCGACCCCAATTAGGGTTTTGGCCAGTATCGTGCGCGATAGATGCGCTAAGCGCGCAGTGAAATTTTCCGGGCGTTTTCATCGCGTTTCGTTGTCTTTTCGTCATTATAGGATATTTAGGTTATGTGTTGTATTTATGAAATTTTAGGTTCGCAAGCAGGGATTTCAGGTGTTGCGGACAAGGGGAAGCAGGTGGTCGGATTTTCATAGCTCGAGACCATCGGTGAGTAGATTTAACATCTACGGGGAAATCGCCCGTATGGCGTTATGCGTCGGGGCGAATTTGATATGTTAGCTGCATGGTATTTGCATATTCTTTACTTTCATATGAATGTCATTGCATAGTATTATCTGTTGTACTTGACTCGTACCTTTAGATATAACACATTACTGACGGTTCATGTTGCACGAGCACTAAATATTATGCTACACCCACATCGTCAGTAATTGCCATGACACGCACAAGCCGATATATATTGTTGACACCTACATACGTGGTACGGTAGTGGATAGAAATAGTTGAGGTAGTAACACTTATTCCATTCCATGTATACCTTACTATAGCTATATTATATATCATGCACTCATATTGACATGTACACCCACATACTCTATTATAGTTACATGTATATCATGCACTCATATTGACATGTACACAGCATATTTTCGCTATAGTTGTATGTACCCCAAGTGGTATTGTTTGATATATGATATTGAGTTGTTGATCCTTGCACTTATGACTTGCATCATACATACTAGCTTACATGTAGATACTTAAACCTTGCTACAATTACATGTACACCTTATATGACGCTGCATTTTTTTCCGGAGGTTTTGGGAACCGCAAGATATATTCTAAAAAGCTGGATTCATTTAAAGAGCGGTTTTCCCTTTATATTCTCATATTGATGTTTTATGTTGCATATATCAGTTTTACGTGAATTTTACGCATTGAGATATGGATTTCATGTGATTATGGATTTGAGGACCGTGGGGGATATTTTCAAGAAAACTATGTATTGTTTGAAAAACCGGTTTCTCTTGATATGATATTTCAGTGCGTCCACCATGTGATTTCTCGGTTCTGAGATTTGGCTTGTGATACCCGATTCGAGGAGCGGGAGGCACCGTCTGCGGGTACATGGTGGACCCGGTATGGTACCCCGGGGCGAGTGGTGATTTCGTGGTGTAGACGATAAGCCTGGCGGTGGGACCACTACCTACCGGTGATTTTATTTAGACTCGGCGGTTATCATGGGGATACCGACCGGAGTGAGGTATGACATATCGTCAAGGCCAGTCATGGTGACAGCGCCTGAGTTATGAGGATTTACGTGTCGATGCTAGACACGGGTTTCATGATGTTTCGAGTGTCGGTGTTTGACACTCAGGTTTTCGTGAGACTTACAGGATGTGAGGACCGATCTGAGGATGCGGTGCCTTAGGATTTGGGATTTGATGTGTCAGTGAGGGACACTGGTGTTTTTCCATGCTGATAATTTTTGCATGAGATTTTATATTATATCATCCCACACTTAGGATTATGTTGATATGCATTGTTTCATGTAGTTGTAGTACCCTGATGATATACCTTTACATGATTGTTGCATATTCACTTATCATACTTATGCTATCGGATTACATGTGATAGATAGATAGCTGTTCGTGCATACTTGCGATTACTGTATGATATTATTTACTATTCACGAGTTGGCAACTCACCCCCGTTGTGCCACAGTGTTTTGCAGGACTTTCCCTTTGAGTAGTCACGGCAGGGCGTCTTATCATCACTACTTTCGCGGATACCGCTACGGTTGGCTGTGAGGCCTTGCTTTTAGGTGGGTTGCGGTTATCTGTTTGTACATTGTATATTTTTTTGTTGGATCTAGTATTCTCCATCTACCACTGTTGTATATGACTTAGAGACGACTTGTAAGGATTCAGTGTTATATTTTGTGGTGACTTTGGGTGCCGTGCTCGTGGGAGCTGGTTTGTTGAAAAGTTTTACTTCTTTATATAGTTTTCTTTTATATTTCTTCGCTTGGGCGTCGTATATATGTTGTGGTGGTTGTCTACGCCGTTGGGCGTGATTTGCTCCCGTTTGGGATGCTTTTATTATTATCTATGTTGTACCCGTTTTCGGGGTTAGTTTTTACAAAGAAAGTGCTGCCGAAATTTTTAAGAACAAAAACTAAACTTAAAGATTTTTACTTGAAAATTTCCGAATGTTTAAAATTATGTTTTTTTTTCCGTCGATCCAGTTTTAGGTGGTTTAGATTTCTGGGTTTCGGCTTGCTTGAGTTGTGTACGCCTGTAGACGTTACGTAGTTTAAGTGCCGGTTACGGGCCAAATTTTGGGTCGTGACACTTCCATAGCTTAGGTGATCCCATCTGCAAGACACGTCCGACGTCGCAACTGGTGCCGAGTGAGAAGTGCTGGAGGCAACTCCCCCTCTGGACTTACTCCACCAGCTCCAATGGTTGAAGTCGACGCTGCTGTTCCAACCAGGAACAGCTTTGATCTGCTTAGGAGGGTGCGGAAGAACTCCCCAACCGCGGTATTGAAGAAATCTCCCCCACCTGTTGAAAACATGATACAGGCGAAGCCGGAGCAGACCCCTCAACGGCTGTCCTCCCAAGTCTACAAGGTCTGGCGGAAGGTCCAAGATTCTGTGATCAATAAAGACTACTTTCGCCGACGGAAGAAAACAAAGGCTCGGAAAGAGGAGGACCATCCCTCCACCATGCAGCGAGGGACTTCTTCTATGCAGGCGCTGGTCACAACGGCTCCTTCAACTTCGACCTCTCACAAAAAGAGAAGGCCGGAGAATCTCCCACTTCCGGCGGCAAATCCCTGTTCTCCGCCGAAAACAGAGACGAGACCGCGTAGGTTCGTCTAGCCTGAATTTCAAGGGCAGATGCTATTTGGTGCTATCCGTCCACCTCTCCGAAGATATCAAGTTGATTTATGGCACCGTGTATCGGAGGTTTAGACGGGTGCGGCCGATATAGCAGACTTTGTCAGATTCCCCCTCGTTGAGGGGTTTTTGATTGTGGGGACGCTCTTCCCTGCAGGCGCAAGCCCCTGCAGTTAATTACGCTACCGCATCGCGGCAACCACTTTCTCCTTCTCTAGATGGTCATTTCGTGTCATGTGTGTTTGTTTTGTTTTTGGTTGCCCGTGGATTGTATACGGAGACTAATTTATGTTGTCGCCCGTAGGGCGTGGATTAGTCCAAATCCGTATCTTCTTAAATTTAGGTTTGGGGTTGGGTTTAAGGATACGTTAGTCTCATTTGAGACTAAGATCAACTTAAACGTTAGTTAAGGATACGTTAGTCTAATTTTAGACTAAGATCAACTTAACCATTTGTTACGGATACGTTAGTCTAATTTTAGACTAAGATCAATTTAATAGGATCATTTAGATCTAACAAAAGAGCATTTGGGCTCTATTGTTTAGTTTAGGGACATTGCGGTCGATAATTAGTTTAAGGACATTACGGTCCAATGTTAGTTTAAGGACATCTCGGTCCATGGGCTTAAGGACATCTCGGTCCAAGGTTAAGGACATCATAGTCCATGGGTTTAGGGACCCCACAGTCCAAGGTTAAGGACATCATGGTCCATGGGTTTAGGGACCCCACGGTCCAAGGTTAAGGACATCATAGTCCATGAGTTTAAGGACCCCACAGTCCAGTTTAAAGACGTCATAGTCTATGGAATGTATGGTTGTCGGGACCCGTCACCTCTCTGAAGGCGTTAAAGGATTACAACGACAAATATCAAAAGAGTGAAAAGATGTACCCTTGAACCAATGTTGATAGGGAAATCTGTAGTCCAATTTGGGACTAAGATCAATTAATTAGATTATGAGCACATGGGCTCAGTTAAATCTGAATTGAGGACTTATGGCCAATTTGGCTAAGTCCAATTAGGTTTGAAATTTGGACCTTTGTTTGGACTGTTGAACATTTGTCTGGGTTCAGCCCCCCATCATTTGGCAATGCTAAACATGAGTCTGGGTTCTGACTGTATTTTGTCTTTTATTGAGTGCTGAGCACTTATATACAATATGAGATGATCAATCTTGGAAGACAAGGGTGTATTTGAGGCTCAGTCAAAAGGGGAGTCTTGCCTCTGGAAGATTTAGCCAATTTAGGCTAAGACTGGTTTGAAAATAGTGTTAAACACTAGCACATATCTGGCGGTCATGTGTTCCCACGTGATGCATTTAAAATAGTGTTAAACACTAAGGATGGAATGCTTAAAATAGTGTTAAACACTAGAAAATGAGGCGCTCACGTGAGGACACGTGAGGCGCCCTAAGATTGGGCCAAGATTCCTTTATTTTATTCTCAGAATATTCAAATAAGTGTTAAACACTTTTAGTCTTCATGCGTATCACGTGTGGGCACGTGATGGGCACCCATGCACTGGATATTAACAGGATTTGCTAGGGGTCACGTGGGACATGTGAGGGCGCCCATGCATTGGATTTTAATCCTTCGGTTCTTTCCATCTTCTCTTTTTTAAAGAGGTGTCTGTCAGGGGTCATGTGGGGACACGTGAGGGCGCCCAAAGTCTGTTCTGCCTTTATTTTTGAGAAGTTTGCTCAAGGGTTACGTGGGAGCACGTGATCCGATCTCATTCATTCTTTTCTGATCATTGAAGGGAGGGTCACGTGTTGCCACGTGATCAGGTTGGATACTGACTTCTTTACGTGCATGGAGAGTTTTAAGTCCCTTGTTTAAGAATTAAATTCTTTTGTAGGGTTAAACCCTAATTTTGTTTAGACGAATTAAATTCCTATGTATCTGGAAGAATTAAATTCTTTAAACCCAACTCTCTCTCTAAGTTTTGGATCTGCATGGCAGAATCTCTTTGATGAGAATTAAATTCTCAACTTATGGGGAGATCTGTTTCTGCAGATCTTCAACCATGAAGAAAAACTAAGTTCTTGTTTTAAAGGTTAAACCCTGTCTCTGTTGGAGGAATTAAATTCCTAAGTATTTTGTGGGAGAATATAATTCTCCGAACGTAGGTTTTCTCTTAGGTTTTAGATCTGCATGGCAGAATGTCTCCGATGAGAATTAAATTCTCAACTTGTGGGGAGATCTGCTTCTGCAGACCTTCAACCAAAGGAAGAACTAAGTTCTTATTTAGAAGAGTTAAACTTTTAATTTGAGAATTAAATTCTCTTTTTGTTTTGTGGAGCTTATGATCTCTTTCCTTTTCTCACCTAGGGTTTCTTTCTCTTCTGAGGAAATCTTCTTTTCTCTCTGGAGAATTAAATTCTCTTCTGTTTTCTCTCTGTTGTTGTTGTATCTCCCCCCTTTTTTTCTTCTCTTCTTGACTTCTATTTATAGGAGAAAGAAAAGAATCAGTTTGTTTTGTCAATCTTTCATTGAAAGATTTTAATTGATTTTGTAACCAATCATGATCTTTTAGATCACTCAGTGAATTTTACCCACCATTGGATTTTTAATCCAAAAGATATTTTGTCTGTTATTCGTGGCAAATTTCAGGGAAATCTTTCCTTGTATAGAATTTTTCTATAAATTGGTGATTTTTAATCACCATTGGATTTTTAATCCAATGGTGCTCTACTTTACAGAGCGCAATCTTTTTGTTTGGAAAGATCTAGAGAAATATTAGGGTTTTTGATTTCCCTTAATTAGAATTTAATTCTATTAGTTCAGAAGATTTAAGACTCTATCACGTGTTAGCACGTGACCCCACTGATTGACCATTTAATTAGAATTTAATTCTATTAATTCAGAGATCTTTAGGAACCCATCACGTGTTGGCATATGACCCCCTGATTAAGCATTTAAGCAGAATTTTAATTCTGTTGTTTTAATTTTAAAGAACTCAGGAATTATCACGTGTCAGCACGTGACCTTTGGTCACGTGTGGGCACGTGATGCCCCATTGAGGTTTTTCCTTATTGTTTTATTATACCTTTAATTCTTTTCAGTGGGTTTAAAGACCCATCACGTGTGGGCACGTGACCCCATTTGATTAGGATTCAATTCTTATCATTTCAGAGCCCTTGTAACAACTCCAATTTTTGTATACATAAATTTGATTTAAATTTGAAGTATACTTGGAGTATTTAATGTTGCTGATAACACTTTAAGTATCTACTTTCCTACAATAATTACAAGAAGGAGCTTGTAGCTCATTGGTAATACTTTGCACTGTTGAACCAAGCCACCAGAGTTCGAATCCCATGCCCCACATTATTTTTAGTTTATTTTTCTTTTAAAATTCTTGGAAGCCCAACGGTCCACAGGCCATAACTCCCAAATGTTGAACTGAACCCTAAAAACGGAGTATGCCAAAGTCTTAATCAGAGAACCCCGCACCCGACCGTCGCCGGACTCGGCCGCGGCCGGCCGGCCGAATCTGCCGGCGCCGCCGGCCGGACTCGGTCGGACGGCCGAGGTCCCAAAATAGAAAATGCGGCTTTTCGTCTCCCATAACCCCCTGTTAACTCCAATTTATTTGATCGGTTCTCAAATGTTAAATACAACCAATTTAATACAAATTTTAATACTTTTTATTTAATTTTTATAAATTTTTTTTAATAAAGAAAACCTTTCACCTACCCTACCCTAGCTACCCTATAAATAGACCCCCTACCCCCTACCCTCTCATCTCAAAATATTAGGTTTACTCTCTTGAAATTTCCACAAGAAAGGTGTGCTTTGAAACCGAGTTCACGGCGAAGCGCAGACGGATTTCCGGCGACGTTCTTTGAAGCAACCGGCGACGAAACAACATCTCGGCCATTTCCCTTGTTCCTCTATACTCTTTAGAAGAGTTTGAAACCCGTAAGTCCCATTTTTCTCTCTTTTCTACTTCTCAAAATACAGAATTATGAAACCCGACGGAAATCGGAACAAACCGATTTCCGATTCGGTTTTTCTACAAAATCTCACTTGTTACCAATTCTATAATACCCAAACATATTCATGATGACTATTAATCACATAAAAATCAATTTGGACAAAGTTTCTCACATGAAATAATAGTTTTTATGTAATATCGTATTCTTTTCACATTAATACCATACGGTTTATTTTTCTTCTACTAATCAATTCTCTGATTCCTAAACATGTTCATCTTGACCACTAAACTTGTAAAAATCAATTTGAATGAGTTTTCACACATGAAATGATAACTTTTACAAATACCGTATTCTTACACTTAAATACCCTCATGTTTAATTTATCATGTTTAACCCCTAAACTTCACAATACCTTAAAATAAGTCACGAGGTAATGACCTACCTCCACACACACGCAAATACAACCTTAATTGATATCGTCAAAACTTAGAATACGAAAATACAAGACTTTTCACTAAAATACCATTTTCTTTATAAACCTTTCTGGAAATTCTAAGTTGAATACACTTTTAAAACAAATCTTTTAAAAAGAAAATACGATAAGTTGTGGATATCGATCGTTTATCTAAACTGATTTTGTGGTGTCTAGGCTAGGCAAGTGAGCTTGGGTAATTTTAAAAGGCCCGCCTCACGATTCGTGAGCGGATCCCTCCCTCCTCATTTGTACTTACCTGGCCATAATTGGCGGTGAAGAGGCGATTTGAGGCTTCTAACGACTTGTCGTTTAGACCTTTAGAAATATGCTAGTTGGCTTAGGGAACCCTAGAAACTAAAATACGGAAATTTACATCTTTTTACAAATAAATACCTTATATTTATAAAACCATTTTCTAAAGGAATAGTATTTATTAAATCTTTGCAAAGTGCTACTACAACCCACCTTTGGGGAACTCGTTAGGGATAGTACGGTTTATCGTGCACCCGCGGGCTAGTAGTGCGAGATTCAGATCTCCGCAAGGAGCATTCGGTCTCGAAAGGTTTAAAACACGACATTTAAGAAAAATAAGATTTTTGGAATATAAAATATTTATTAAAATTATTTTTTGTATAAACATATGTATATTTATTATTTAAATACCTATTTTATTATAATATAAATTTTCCACCTTTTTCTAAAAATCACAAGAATAAGTTTTACACTAAAATACCATGAACTTCAAATAATCAATATTACAGATAAATACCTAAAACTAGGATATCCTCACTAGAAATGTCACAAAATAAAATCCATTCTCATTACAACCCTAAAGACGAATAATAAATACTTGAGGCGTATTTTGAAAAGTATATAAAAGTATTTTTTACATAAAACCCCCTCAAGTTTTATAAATTACAATAAGGACCCTAACAATTATAGAACTTCAAATTACTTTTCTTTTAGTCTGACTCGGGTTTGAGTCTGACTATTTCTGACTTGAATATGGTTCAAGTCAATCCATATTCTTTAATATTCCAACTCAATATGAACACATGAATCCCTGAATCCAGTTAACAATCTATTCAACTTGACTGAATCAAACCATGGATATACATCCATTATTCTGTTATTCCATTTACCTGATTATGCAGTTACAACATGTTTACTGATATCATGGTTTTGGTCAGTCATCCAACTTACATAAAACAATACAACAATACTGTTAAAACACTACGGGGTTTAAGGGGTAGATTGGTACGGAAGGTGTTAAAGGTGGCACGAGGTGGTCAGATTAAGACACATAACCTATATTCCATTGCTGTTGTACCGTGGCTTAACGGTTCCTTATACTTTCCGTTTGCCCTGGTCTCTAGCATATAGAGACCCCCCTCGTATACACTGGCATCCTTCTGTACCAAGCTACAAATAACAGCGTTAACATAACATTTCAACAATAGTTTACACTTTAAAATGGATCTTCTTATTCTGTCTTCTCTACTTCCCTCTTACCTTTGGGACTTACCGAGCGATCTGTTCGCTGACGACATTTTGTTTCTATCTTCTTTGAATGTCGTCAGGTGACTTGGACCCGGCAGAAGTTGAGCCATCACCAGAAGACTTGGAGCAATTTGCCGAAGACCCTGCACTTTAGTTCATTGTACACTTTTCTTTTCAGTACCTTTCATTTCCTGTTATGCCACTGTTTAGGCATCTTTATTTCAGTTGTATTTTCTTTTCATGTATTGTACAAAGAATGTTAATAAATAAAAGTTGCTGTTCTTTTTATACTCTTGTCTCTTGTGTATTTACTCTATATTGCTTAGCTACGCTTAGCGTATATACTTCTGAGTATATACGTAGCGGACCTCGCCGCATCCCCTTCGTCGTACACTGGGAAGCGAGGCGTGACAGCCCTCAGGATGCCATCACGTGTCCGCACGTGACCCCCGATCACGTGTGTGCACGTGATGCCCCATTAGGGTTTTTTTCTTGTATTTTATGAGGGAACAATCCCTAGGGTGATGGATCAAAACGCCCCAAGTCTAGGGACATGATCGTGCACACAGTTTACATGGCTTCCGGAAAAGAGGAGAGCCGTGCTTCCGTGAGTCATCGGCCGCAAACTTGGTCGTTAACGAAAGCTCGGGAGCAGCAATAAAAGCTCCAGGAGATGCTGACGAAAATGGCAGCACTCACCGGGCAAAAAGAAATCCCGAAAGCAGCGTCTGAACAACGCCAAGAGCAAGAGACAGATACGAAGTTCTTGCGAAGGGTGCTGGAGAGAAAGAATAAGGAGGCTGCAGAACAAGCGACTAATATAAAACAGATGGCACTCCTGTTCCAAGCATGGTTGGAATGATGATCCAGCCAGAACCTCCAGCCGAAAATCCACCGATAATCATCGAGGACGACAGAGAGAAAACATCAAACCCTCTTCCGGCTTTATCAGCAGCCAGGGAGGAGACGATCTCCAAAGCTGCCCTCGATGACTACATAGCTCAGCAAATACGAGCTCATCAGGCATGCGAAGCGGCTGACCAAGTCGTCAAAACTGGACGACCTTACCCAGGCTGGTATAATCAAATCAAGTACCCGCCGGGATATACTATCCCCAGGTTCCATGTGTATAAGGGGACATGCAATCCACATCAGCACGTCGCTCAGTTCAGAGCGTTGTGTGGCAATACTGGAGACGACGACAAATTGCTGCTTCGCTAGTTCGTTGGCAGCTTGTCGGAGACGGCGTTTGAATGGTACTCGGAGCTCCTAAATGACTCCGTCAAAACATTCACAGAAATGGAGCTGCTATTCACACAGAGGTTTGCCAGTGCAAGCGAGCGCACCCCGATCACGACATTAATCATTGCCAGGGTGAAGCCAGGAGAGACCTGGGTTCAATACGCAATCCGGTAGCGGAACCTATGGTCAAAATGCGAACAACGCATATAAGAAGCTCCTGCCGTGGGTATGTTCGTAGGGACCCTCTATTCTCAGGAGACTGTATCCTAGTTCATGACGTTCTTTAAGCCGACCACCTTCCAGGCTTTGATCGACATGCTGGCCCAAATGGACCAGATGGGCCACGGGCTTCCATCTTAAAAAATGGACCCTCGGAATGCAAAGGGTAAAGGAAACGCGACCTTCGTTGCCAACACTCAACAGCAACCGAATGACCTGAAACTGGTTGCTCGCCAAAACAATGCGCGCCTGCATCAATCCCTCGAAGAGAAGTTAGGACGTGCTTATACATTCCCCCGTGATAAAATGAGAAGATTGTTCGAACTGGCAGTGCGCAACAAACTCATCACACTGTCGGATCCAAGACGTCCACTGCAGCCCTGTAACATCGACAACCCCAACTACTGCTCCTATCACCGAATGGTGAGCCGCCCCATTGAGAATTGCTACATCTTCAAGAACTGGGTCGAGGATCAGTAACGTCAAGGGAAATTCGCGTTGTCAGAGAACTGGAGGCTGAACCCGCCACAGAGGCACGCTCCTAAAAAGGTGGATACGCCGGGGACATCATGCTTGTTTGTGGAAGAAGCTCCTTGGGAAGTGGTCCTTTCAACTAAAATTAAAAGAATGCTGAAGGATTTTCAAGTATGTCCGGCGATCAAATGGAAAAGCTCGTTGGAGCCTGAGATCATTGAGGGGATGCTTAAACCGTGCCCAACACTGAAAACTGGTAACGATAGGCAAGACCTCCTGGCCAAGCCTTCGAAGTCTTCGAAGAAAAAGAAAAAGACCAAAAAGCCTGTGCAGCCTGCCGAGTACGACGACAAGCACATTGACCTACAAAAATATATCGACGTGCTGGAAGAGTATAACCAGAAAGCGTGGACCCCAGTCACCCTCGAAAAGTTCCTCAACCATATCCTTGAGAACGGAGATAGCGACGATGATGAGAGAAATGACTCGTCGAGAGAAACCAAAGATTATGTAGCAAGTTGCCATATGGTTTCTCATTCGTCGTTAAATAATGAAGAAACTCTCTCGGCGTCGGAAATCAACGCAAAGGGACAGGGGGCAGGACCGGCGCCAGAATGAGAAACCATGTGATCTTGTGGCTGGGCTGGCCCCTAATAGCGCCTCCGAGCAAGCCGGGTCTGGACCCAATCCAACCCGACCCGACCCATTTTCGCATCCACGACATCATGCGCAGAACGAACGGTTCAGATCAGTCCATCCCCATCACCCAGCCGTTCGTTCTTCCGATAAACAAACTCCCCTCTCAAATCCAACACAAAAATCGGCGGCGAACTCATCGAAGACGAAGACGAAGACGAAGAAGGAGAGCATCTCGATAGAGATCGTCGGCAACAATGGCGTCAGGGTGGGGGATCACGGGGAACAAGGGTCGGTGCTACGATTTCTGGAACGAATTCAGTGAGTGCATGTCGCGATGCAGGGAGCCAAAGGACTGCTCCCTCCTCAGAGAGGACTACCTCGAGTGCCTCCACCACTCCAAAGAGGTACCCTCAACCAAAACCCAAGATCTCTTCTCTAATTCATTATATTTGTTGATCTAGATGCTGCTGATTTGATCACTATCCCCTAGTCGAAACCCTAGGCAGTCATTTGATTCCAATTCACACATATCAAAAACCATAAAATTTGTGAGATCGGCTGAGGTAAGTTGGCTCTTGGATGCCAAATTAGATATGGCAGAAGAAACTAGCACTCAATACTTAGATTTCGTAATCGCTTTGTAGAAGACTGGAATGATAAGGTTTGGCATCAATATTTGTGTTCTCTCTAAGGTATTAGCTTCGGTTGAAGACCGAACGGAGTCGTATATCCAGCAAAGATCTATTGATTACATGGCATTTCTAGATTTGCCACTACATCACCCATCTTCTGGATTATGAATTTTATCTCTCGCTTCTTTCGAACCATCAACTGAGCAGACAGTAGCTTCTTAATTTGAGATAATGCCTATTGTAGATTAACCAGCTTTCTACAGTAATTTGTATAGAGCTGGAAACCATTTAAAAATCTATATACATTATTTGAGCATTTAGACCATCAATCCCCCATAAGGACATGATAAATTTGTTGGCTCTTTGTTTTTATTACCTACTCGGGACTTGTATTGCTAATCCCCCATAAGCACATACACACATATTTCTGGCTTAAGCTTATATGAGACCTTAGCATTACTAACACGTTACAATGTATCGAAGGAATTACAAGTTTAAACTTATTCTGCGTATCTTTCCTGATAAAGAATAAGAACATTTATTTTCATAGCTTTAAATTCTGATTAAATAGTTGAAAATGAACTAGAAAAAGGTAGTGTTTGTAATCATTCAACCCGAGATGGCTATGAATTGATGAATTCTTCATAATCTCCCCAGTTTTTCTCAAGTTGCCGGTTAGTCTCTTCTGGTGGTTGTTGCAAAATAATGTGAACAAACCGATGTCAATTTTTTTAGTATAGCTGCATATTCTAAAATTTTTGGACTTTGTTGTTACTCTAGCATGTCGCAGCTTTATTGTTTATAGCTCTAACACAGCAGATACCACATTAGCTTGCATGTGTGACAACAACTCGGGCGCATTATCCCATGGATCATCAATCCTGTTTTAACGAGATTCTACAAATCCTATCTGTGAACCCCTCATATTTCCCATTGAAGCAGAAAATACCTCAAGTGTGATATATGATAGGATAAGATCCTGTCTTCGTACGTGATTTCATGTACTTAATTTTTACTCTTTCCCGTGCTGTACCACATTTGGTCGTGGATCTCATAGCTCTCTAGCTGCTGGGTTACTTGCAGTCCTTTTAGGGGCGGAGCCAGAAAATTTATTTTTGAAGACCCAGGTAAAAATATATAGTCTAACATAAAATCAAACTCATATAGTGAAAAAACATTACCAATGCTTTCTAAAACCGTTTTAGATGAATGTAATTTTTTTAATAAAACGTTGATTCCATCGTAAGGCTTCAGATTCAAAGAATCTATATATTTCTTATCTAAATTTTTAAAAAGTAAAATAATACTTCAAAAAATATGTAATTTAGTAATGTCTAAATTTTCAACTTACTTGAATTAATATATTATTCTCAGGTGATTGTTATTTGTATTTTATTTTCTTTATTGTTTTTTGTTCTATAATACAGTATTTATAGTTGAAATAAAAAGAATACACCTATTAAAGTCACTATACCATTATATATACATTTCACACTAATAATTAAAACTTTAAAAAATTTTCAAAGGATTATAATATTTCTTGTTAAAGTACCTTACATATGACCTCCAAATAAAAAAATTTAAAATGCATCTATCAACGCTTGAATCTATGACCTTTAAACCCACAACACAATGACTATACCAACGGACTATAACTCCGCCTTGAATAAAATATATTAATATATGTATTATAGTAATAGCTAAAGGTACTTAAAAGATAAAAATGCAATTTATAAAGGTTTGCCGGACCCACCCTTGGGGAAGCCGGGCCCCTGCCTGACCCCCTGTCTCCGCACTGTCCTTTCCTTCAAGAACCAACCAAATCCCAACAAAAATGCTTATAGAAATTTTTGGATTCTTAAGCTCGTGAGATGGTCTTCAATAACCTTCTCCCATAAACTAAATATTCACACATTCAAACCATGTATTATGGTTTTGGCAACAATCTACTACGCCTTGCTATTGTTTAGACGAGGTTTCTGAGGCTCACCTTGGTTTGCTAGTACTTGAAGAGGCTTGACTTTTTTTATTCATTTTGTGGTCCTTTAACACTACCAATCTCATGCAAAATCCAGGAAGCACGAACACTTCTATTTGTTTGCCATGTTCGTGTGCACTCCGACACAGATTGGGCATTTTGACACTCCGCAAGACATACTTGTGCCGTGTCCGTCCATATTAAACGTGTCTGATACTTCTAGATAGTGTAAGGGTTAAATCGTCTTCATGATGGACTACTAAAAAGATTAAATGTCCATTTTTAGATAGTATATTGAGTTAAATATCTTTCATGACGGACTACAACTACGAAAAGTAAATATCCACAGTGATGCAAATGACGATGTCGGGTATATGAAAATTGACTCTAATTGAATAGGGTTAATATTTTGTTTATTTACACTAATAGGCCATGTTTGGGAATGGAGTTTAGATAACCATGGTTAATTTTTAAGTGGAGGTAAACAGACGCAAACTGTGATTTGCAAGTCTCAAACTCCAAAATTGGAGTTACCTAAACTTTGACCAGATTGGAGGTTAGATAACTACAGTTTTCTCACCTTCAAAGGTGAGATATATGTAGTATTCTCAACTCCAAACTGAGTCCCAAACAGGACAAAGTTAGGATTTTAGAGTTAAACATGTCTAACTTTATGAAACCACGGTTTAGAAAACTTAACTCCATTCCCAATTAGGTCGTATGGATTGTATTCTTGTGGTTTGTGCTTAAAAAACCTATTGTTTCGGATAAAAATTATTAACTTTGTTTTATTTTATTATGCTTTTAAGGTTGTATTATTAATACATATTCCTTCTTATAATTTACTATCTTTTGTTTAATATATATAATTAAATATAGAGAAATAAGGTAGTCGTGTCCCCCCTTTTTACATACTTGCCGTGTCGCGCGTCCGAGACCGTATCCGTGTGCGCGCTTCATAGAGTAAAATATATTTAAAAAAAATATAGATAATGCAAAACCGGTGATACAAGAAGCTGAGTAGCTACAAGTGCTTACCTTGGTTCACTACATCTTACATACCTTTACCTTGTTTTCGTTGTTCTTTGAGACTACTGATGTTCAAGAAATAAAATATAGTATTTTCTTTTGCCTAGAAGGGTGGTATAGGAATTAAGCCAAATGTGTGCTTGCTTGTGTTGGGCTAGTATATGAGGAATGTTAATTAGTAGTTTTATTTTCTTCTTCTTTTTAGCTACCCCGTTTCTTCCTTTTTTTTAGTTACTCCATATAATTAGGGCTTTCAAAATGCTCTTTCAACCTATCAACCATATAAACCAATATGAATTAAAGGTAAGTACCACTAGCAAGTTGAATGTCTTGATAAAGGAATCATGATCCGGATGACCCTTAGAGTTTGTGCTGGATGCATGTTATGGTAAAGAATTTGTAGTTTCAATCGCCATTCCAAATTATTGAATCTTATTGGTATCTGCAGTTTCAAAGGAGGAACAGAATCTATAAAGAAGAGCAGCGCCAAATAAGAGCGGCTACACGCAAAGCAAAGGAGGAAGCCGAAGGAGGCGGAGAGAAAATCCCTCATCACTAGCACTGTATTGAAAGCATCCTCTTTCTTTCTGAGGACTGCAATTAAAGACTCAAATCTGTTTTGCTTGAATGATGGATGTACTGTTTGCTAGATGCTCCTGCTACGATTGTAACAAGTATGCTTATCTGAACAAAAAGGGATTTATTTTCTCAAAAGCCAAGACTTGTGGAATCGAACCATTTATTCCTTTTCCTTCACATCTTTTACTGATATTATGGTTTGTGCAAAAGATACGATTCTCATTTGTTTTGATGAGAGAGCAGTAAACGGGGTGAATGTTTTTGACACAGGTATGATTAAAGTTGCATGCAGAAATTTGAGGCCTGCAATGGAAACGAAAAGTTGAAATTCAACAATTTCATTACCTTTGATCTTTATCTATTCTCTCCACCAGACTCAACAAATATAGTTATTCAGTAGACTCTTGCTATTCTTGTCATCTAATCATGTTTCCCTGTGCAGACACAAGTTCATAGATATAACCATTAAGTTCAAGTTTGTCAAAAATAAAGCTGATAAATTTTTTGGCTCCAGAACCACAATGTTACAAGATTTCAAGCATACAACAGCCGTTTGCTCAACAAAATGTTTAAGCGTCGTTCGGCAACCAAAATAGAGTCCCCAAACTGCGATTTCAAAATATTTCAAGGACTCAAAAACCTACCTTTCTAAACTATGAAACTAGTGAAGTTTCTTAAGGTTTCATGTAGGTTTCCTTGCCAAACGAGGCCTTTAAAGGCAATAGCTAACTAATCAAACTGATGCAATGATAAAACTTTTGGATATATACAGCAGAACTTACAATCACAAAGGTAAAATTTAAATTTTATGCAAGGAGAACAACCTGCTCGGCGTGAGATATCGCAATATTACAAGGTAAAATCAGTTTAGTGATACAACAAGCTAAAAGTGGGAATCACAGAGATTGGCTAACACCCCCCCCCCCCGACCCCCAACACCCCCCACACACACACCACCACCCTCTTCAATTAGTATATAGTGGAACAGCAAAACTCAAAAGAGTCAAATCTCAGCTATATATACTTATACACTAGCCTTGAGGATATATCCATGGTTAGATTACACTAAACTACCCTTAGCTGTTGCTGTTTCTCACTGGACTACCTCAATGCAACACTTTAAGGGAGCGTACTATAATTAAAAAACCTTTAAGGCAGCTAGTGACAGACAATGATATTTAATGGTACTTCAGTGTAATTTAGCTTTTATCCACCATTCATCCATAACAAACTTTAGGCACAGAGAGATAAATTATTACACTGAGCTCTTGAGTACCGTATATCAACTCTCCTCGCCAAACTCAAAACACTGCCTTAGCCTCAACGATTCCAACACATTGGCCGACCTACTCCCGGGCCCAGGCACACCACCGCCTATCCGTGACTTAAGCTTCGACACGCTCATAGCACCAAGCGGTGGCGTGGGGCCTGCACCCCGATTCACCTCCTTCAACAGTACCGACCTCACCGTTGCTTCAGCCGCCGCCTCTGCCACCACCTACCCTAATTTACCGGCTGTACCCTGCTTTTCCGACACTCTATCATATACGCCTGTGCTGGTCCCAGCCCTCTGAGCCGAGGCCACAGCCTCATGCACCGCAGCCGACTTAGCCTTAGCATTCTCATACTTCTTCATATCATATCATATATAAAGCTCCTTTTGGAGTTGCTTATCAGCTACGAGAATTTCTTCAAACTCATTCTTGTAGTCTTTGAGGAGAGATCGGAGACAATCCATTAGAGTGCCAATGAGGGGGCTGTTTTTGGTTTGGAGTAAACCTTCAAATTCTATTAAAATTTCACATAAATACCCTATAGCAAACCAATTACAGTTATAGCACCGATGTTTAACTTAAATATATCAAACGTGACTCAATGTTTATTATTTGAAAAATAAGGAAATGGCAATTTGTTTATTTTTTCTTCTTCCTTGAATTGGCCCATAAGCCTAACCCACGCACACAACACACACGCACCCACGGGACCCATGGATTTGTCCCGAAAGCGTTGAATTGTGGCTACTTCCCCTTCATGAGGTCAAAACCCGCACTCTCCCAGGAGGGGAAGTGACTGAGCTATATTCTGAACCATAAAAGCATCATGTTAGATTCGCATCTTAAGAAGATAATCGCTAAATGAAAGGGCAGGTAAATGAGATTTCGGTAAGTTGAGAGTATTTTATAACTAAGTTAAGCCTATAATTTATCGGTCCAAAAGTTAGAACTTGGATCCCATAAGAGGGAGCATACCTTCAATACAGATTGCCTGGTGACATCGTCAACACTGAGCACCCCATCAGAAGCAGCTGGTAAAATCTCTGCCCATAACTTAGCTGAAGTAGCCAAAAGATGCTCTGGTGCCATTTGCTTCAGTAGAGAAACATATATATATGCATCCTTTGTGACCTTGATTTTTCGTCATTGCCTCTGCAAACAGACCAGCAACATACCATTACAAAAATATAATACACAATTCATTATTTCAATGCATCCAAATCTGTAGTAGTGATACCTTATTGAGAAACGCCGTGCCACTGTTTGCTGACTTCCTTGAGTTTCGCTATGCCCCGAAAGGGCAGTGCAATCATTCAGAACAAATATGGCTTCTATGAAACTGTTGTATGCAAGAAGAGGTGCCTTGACCGCGATAAAGATCCATCAGCAATTGCATATGATTTTAAGAGGCATCATCTCTACTACTTTTGGGAGGGGTCTCAAATTGAAATCGATACAAGATGACACGTGGTAAGAAAAACTCTCATAATTTTGAGGGAAAAATAATATTTATTTATTTTAATACAGTTCTAATATTCTCAAATCTTTTAATATTCTACTGAAGTCCTTAAAATTCTTCACTATTTTTTCTAATAATCTTACCGATTGTTTTAATGATATCTAACATATGTATAAGTGCATCGAACATGCAAAATACTAATTAATAACATAATAGCAAAACACGCACCTTTCAGAATGCTGCTGAATAAGAAATCATCAACAAGAGACAAGAGAAATCGAAGAAAAAGTACGCTTCTCCACTTCATCGTAGTCTCGCTGGATAACAAATAGAGATAAATATGCCTGAAGACTGAAGAGAAGTGCTATGACAGAAACCTCTCAAGGTTATATTAAGTAGTCAAAAGGAACAAACCTGTAATAACCTTGAAAGTAGAATAAATATTGTCTGTCTTCTAACAACTTCACATGGATCTCGCAATGAAGTAGTAATTCTGGATATGTAACTGTCATTTCAAATAAACAACCGTGTAACATCGGTTAGAGCCTATGTGGCAAAATTAACAGGATTTTAGGAATTATTGGTATGTATCAGCAGAATTGCGCGATGTGTCATGCTGATGAGTTTTATATCTATGGATATGACAAGGTTAAAATATGATGGCAAGAGATTTAATAGTAAACATGCATGCCATTTAAACTTCAAAGCCAATCAATTGTGTAAAACAAGATTTAGAAAAACAGATTAATTGACACTTAATTGTTTTTGACTAAGAAATATTTCGAATATTATTAAAATGGTTAAATGACTGCATAAATAGTCATATGCAAAAAAAATGTTGGTGAAAGGTAATTTAACATTTAACAGGCACATATGCAATGTGCATAGGCCAGCAAATATTGAAAACACAATGAGCAAACCAATATTTACTTCATAAAGATCTAGTTCTGTCCTTCTCCCCCATCAGCATATTTTCCCTTCTCTCTTTTTAATTTTTAGGTTTTCCTACACAACTATACATTTTAAAGTCAATTGTTCCGTGTAGTTCCATGAAATCCAAATTATACGACATGACATATAATCCGTTCACGCATTACCTGCTGGCTAAACTAATAGCTAGAGAACAAATACATGTTTTACAACATTGAAGCCAAACGACCAGCTTACATACACAAGAGCTTTATTCCAGTCATCAATACAACAAGACAATTAGGTAAATACGCGGTTCAGTTAAGCTATTGCTCATTTGATTTAAATCCATGTGGTATAGCAGCAGTTAAATTAATATTTATTCAGTTTGCATAGGTTGGGTTTTGCAGTGTCGTAAAGATACATACGAAATCAGTAATAGTTAAGAAGATAGACTATTTTGTAATAATAGCAAGGAAATCTCCGCAGTGTCAGTAGCAAGGGCAGTACCAATCAATTAAAGCTGTGTAGCGAACGCAAAAGTCTGCCATCATTACCATGATGTTATTGTGAAGCGCTGCTGATCGTCGCTTTTCTCAAGCTCCTACAGCACAATCAAACGACGATAAGTTTAATGAGAACCAGAATAGTGGCTACAAGTAAATTGCATTTTATAATCCAAACCTGCACAAAAAGAGGAATACAGCGCCTTGCCAGTTTACCATCTACAAGGCAGATCTTTCCCATTGTGGCCCAAGATTGAATATACAGAGAAGGAGAAATTATCTTTCACTGAAGCCGTAAGGTTCGCAAGTTTTTTGGGTTTTGAATCTGAACTTCCAGAAGTGATGATAGTGTGTAACAAGGGAATTATTCCCTGCAAATCAGCAGAGGGGCAAATAATAACCAGTGACCCAACAGTGAAGGCAGCAGTCACAGCTTGTAGCATGGGCTTTGATGTTGAAGCCTGTAGGTAGCTTCCCCTTCTTCCTTCCACTTTGAGGTGTAACAAAGCTTCTTGACTTTGCCAGCTTCTGAGATTTCTGTAACATATTTGTCAAGAATCATAAATGCTTTAGAGAGCAACTGATGCACCCATTTCAACACTAGAGTAATTCCCTCCTCAGAATAGACCGTCTTGCGGTTGCATAATGTTTTGAGAGCTTTCAACTGTGTGCTCGTTTCAATGTCTACAATCAATGGCGGCACAGCGTGAAGCCATTCCATGATAACTCTGTCATCTGGAAATCTTCTATAGACCTCAAGTTCAATTGCCAAAAGAGCCAAATAAAAAAATTAGATCCAACAGTCATGAGTCCTACACTGAAGAGAAACACGTGATGGTTAAAACTTGGACATAAAGGGGATATGAAATTGTTGATATTTGGAAGAAAAAAATTGGAGGTCCGGGAGGGAATAGAATATTAAATCACAAATTGAAAAAATGTGAAATTTCTATGTTTTATCCTAAAACACATAAAATCAAGAATGAAGGGGACAATCATCGATAAATTATTATCACGCATGCCCAAGATATAATATTACAAATGTAGAAACTTCTTGAATATTGAACATGTTGGTCGATGATGAGGGAAGAAACAGACATGCTGTTTGATCAGTTTTGCATTGCAAGGGTTGTATACGGATTAATAAAGTGATGTCAGTTAACTATGTCTTAATGACCTTATTTATACTCGTAAGTAGTAACATGTATCTTGAGACTTCGAACCAATAAAAGTTTTTAATGCAATCTATATAGATTAGCCTGGGTTTTGCAAGAGAAGGTGCACATTATTGTTGCTTTTCAAATAAAGGGTGCAGAGTAGTCTTGTGCAATGAGGTAATAAAATATTTTTTTAAAAAAGTGACTTCAAAAATTAAATACGGGAAGACAACACTAATTCAAAATCAAGTTTTTTTTTTTATTTATAAAACTCTGTTGTTTAGTATAGGATATGAAAAGTTCACACTGTTAACACCTGCCATGGAAACAATGTTCCATATTTCATATTCAACTTTAAACTGACAGCTAGAGAAAGATCTAAATGTTTAAGAAAGGAAGACGTTTCCTTCCTTGTAGAAAACTAATATAAATTACCTCTGATAGAGCCGTGAGAGCTACTTTCCTGATGCTCACAAGAGGATCAGAGCAAGCAGCAACCACAATCCTAAGCACCACAGGATCAATAGGCCTGCCCATAAGAGTCGACGATTTTGCTATTAGAAGAAGTGCCCTAATGGAGGCTGTGATCTCCAGATGTTGTCCTCCGTCGATCCTGTGATGGCGGTCTTTGACAGTTGAGATTTGGTTTGGAAGTTGTTGAGCGTATGGATCTCAATGGATTGGTGTTGACGCCGAGTTATCTGCAAAAGAAGTCCGGGATGGGTGACCACCGTAAGACCCTCCGACGATCAAGTTAGTACCGGGGAATAAATGCAGAATAATGACGTATTGGAATGAGTTCGAGTTACTTGAGTCGTTTGAGAGAGGGGTTTATATAGTGGTCGCGTGGAGTGAGCAGGCGCGAGATCGTCGCCGTTGATTATGCCCATACGTTATCCTCGCATTAATGGCGGGATACGCCAATTAATGGGGGACGCGCTAGCGTGGGACACGGAACATGGGGAGGCGGATAACTTGCCCTAGCGAGATACGCGGAACCGTTGAGGGGGCGCTTGGGTTCCGCGCTCTTGGTTGATCGGGGAAGCCAAGGAAGCTCAGCCTGTCAGATTGCTCGGAGATGAGCAATGAGGCTGAGGAAGCTCGGTCTGTCAGATGGCTCGGAAACGAGCAAGGAGACCGAGGAAGCTCGGCCTGACAGAGGCTCGGAGACGAGCAAGGAGACTGAGGAAGCTCGAAGACGAACTGTTGGTAGTTTGCTAGGCGAAGGTGGAAAGTACTCAGGGAGGTCTCCTGAAAGGTTGGACACTTCCTCGAGACAAGGTACCGAGGAATGCCCCTAATGCAACTCATTTATTCTACCACCGTAGCCTTCGGGACATGTCATCCTCCACGTGTCGTAATATGAGGAAATACCACTTGTGAGCATCATCATTAGCCCCTATTCTCGTTCCGATCTATTTATGGGTTAGGTCGAGAGTGGCCTGCTCGGTTTTTCTTCGGCTCAGTTTGGCGCCGAAAATCAGAATGTGGATCTCCTGGGAACGACATGGCGTTTGGCGGTTGCGTCGTTTCGATCTTTGGGCCCACGTGTCGTCTCGTCGTGCGTCTGAATTTTCGCGCTTATCTCCGATGGCGTCAGCGGATCAGTGAAATGATTGCGCTTTAAAGAGGGGGCGCCATTTCAGTCGATTCGCCAGTTGGGATATGGGCTACGTGTCGGACGTCGGTTGGCGGGCGAGACAGGCTATCTCTGACTCTGCAGTTGAAGAGATGTCCCCAATATCCGGTCGCCACGTGGAGCTTTGACTGCCGTTGGGCACGACGTTTCGTTTTGGCGGGAATCAATCCGAACCATAGGATGTTCTCTTTTGGGATGTATAAATAGGAGGAGTGTATAAATATGAGGGGACTATCCTGGGGCTGACACTTTACTCTAGTTCTCTTTCATTGTTGAAGATTGCCCGGTGCTCCACTTCTTAGATCGGATTCTCTGTTGATTTTTCCTCGGTGAGTTTCTTCCTTTGAATCAGGTTAGATGTCTTCATCTGAGGAGTCTGTAGAGGTAGCAAGGGTAGAGTCGGACGATGAGGCATTAGTTTCTGAGACCGGGTCCAGTGGGTCTTCCCTCTCTTCGATTTCAGATAGCCAAAAAGGTTCTTCTTCTTCTTCGTCTTTTGTGTCGGGTTCGCCCTAGAGTCAGGGCCGTCCTTGTCACTCGCCATCGGGCGGCGACGAGGGCTTCCAAGGTGCGCATCGGGAACACCCGCGATGCGCCCTCCGTTTTAAAGAGTCTGGGCGAGCTTTCCGAAATTCGGACTCGATTCCATATCCCCTCCAGCTACTCACTCCGTTTGGTTAGAGAGGGTGAGCGGGCAGAACGGGTGCAGGGCAAGGAGGTTGCCTTGTATTTGTAAGCGTTTCGGGCAGGAATGTGCCTGCCCTTCCCAACCGAGGTTTGTGGGGTGCTTCGTTACTTCCGTCTTGCCCTAGGCCAGCTAGCACCGAACTCGTGGAGAATCCTCCTCAGGTTTCTGGTCCGGCTAAAACTCGATCAGATCCCTTTCAGTTTGACCCTCCTTGTGTCTTTCCTTTGTTATAAAAATTACTCCAGCACCAACAAGGAAGAGCCGAGCTGGGTGTATTTCTCGTATAAAAAGCGTAAGGGTGGGACGACCAGGTCGGGGGTAGTAGTCGTCCCTTTTTCTATTCACGAATGGAAAGAGAAGTTTGTACTCGTCGAGTCACCTGAGGGCGAAAATTGGCCTGTGCCTACAGAGTGGCACAGGGTCGAACGCCCGAGGGCAAAACAGTCGACTTCCCTCGAGGCTAGAGTGGTGTCCCAGTGGGAACCAATCCAGCGGGCGGATGTGCTGCTATCCAAGCAGGCACTGAGCTGGGCTAAGCTCAGTCCTGCGCGTTTTCTGGGTAAGTTAGGGCCTTCGACGACCTGTTTAGACTTCGTTAACTTCTTTCGCCTTTTTAGTGTCGCTAACACCCTTTTGTTTGTGTGTTCTTTTTTGCAGAGCCCATGGACCGATCAAAGATCCTAGCTATCATGGCCGCCAATAACCAAGGAAGGAAGGCCGGGGGCGCAAGCTCGTCCCGACCCGGTCCGAGCTAGGCCCCGAGGCCAACTCCACCATCCAAGCCTTCTGCCAATCCCCGAGCTCCAGAAGAATGCTGGGGGGGGTCATAAGCACGCGTGGGACCCGGCGCCCCGGGAAAGAGAGGAGGAGGAGGCTGAGCCCACCGAAATCCCCCTCAAAAGGCTGAAGCAGACGGTCTCTCGGCCACCTTCTATCGGGATCCCGGTACAGGAGGGCGACTTCTGCATTGAGATGCCCTCGGGGCTCTCCGTCGCCGACAGCTTGCTTTCGGACATGGAGCAAGCAGTCGGATGCAAGATTCCCTAGGGGACCATGAAGGCCCAGGTGGCCGCCATAGCGCAAGAGGCGGTTCAGGTCGGTACTTGAATTTTCTTAAAATTTCTTAAGTCTTCTTTTCTCGGTTTGAGATTTCTAACCCGTTTGCTGCTTTCCTCAGGTCCTTCATCACAGCGCTCTCCTCGTCGCCATGGAATCCGAGGTGGTAGCCCCGGCCATGAAAAGGCGGGTGAATCCTCCTCGCAGGAGGAGGAACTCCGCCTCCAACCGCGGCCGGCGGAGGAGAAGGTGGCTCTCCTTGACACCCGACTGGTCGCCGAGGGGCTGACAAATTCCAAGCTGAAGGTGTCTCATCGGCTCTTGGATGAGTCCAACCGGACTATCCATACCAAGTTGGAAGAGGTGAACAGCCTTTACAACTTGATGAAGAAGTCGAGGGACGTTCTCAAGAGGGATGTCCGGATGGATATGGACACAGTGAAGCTCACCGAAAGCCGGACGGCAAAGGCCATGGAGGGATACAAGCCGTCTGACCAATTTTACACCGATCTCGCCGAATCCGCAGCCATCGTGTGGCACAACGCCCTTGACGCCGTCAAGAAGTCTATGTTAGGGTTCGATGATAGCGAGCTCTGCGCTAAGTACCTCCTGACCGAGGAAGCACCGCAAAGGAAAGCCGCCGAGGCGGCAGTTAGGGGCG
The DNA here is from genome assembly GCA_030015575.1 of Agapanthus africanus. Lineage (NCBI taxonomy): Eukaryota > Viridiplantae > Streptophyta > Magnoliopsida > Asparagales > Amaryllidaceae > Agapanthus > Agapanthus africanus. The sequence goes on along the minus strand of JASDDO010000028.1, from coordinate 86,856,843 downwards.
AGGCTGTTGGCGGAAGCGCCGACCCCGAGGTCGCAGTTTTGATCTCTGATGGCGGCCTCGAGCAGGGTGAGATCTCGGCCAAGCGGGCGGCCTGAGCTTTCCTCCATTGAAGATTTTTTTCTTTTGAAATAACCCATTAAATTTTTGTAAGCCTCCGGGCATTTCTGTAAGGCTGAGGAGCCCAGAATACCTTGTATTTATCTTTGATTGTAAATAAAGTACTCCTTTTTCCTTTGCTCAAATGTCTGGTCACTGCGCAAGTATTTTAGCTCGTATACTTTTCATTGTTTGAATCTTCATTGCGCAAGTATTTTTAGCTAGTAGGTTTATTTATCTTGCGAGTGTTAGGCCGGTGTCCACCTTTTCTGCGAGTATTTTTAGGCGTGGTAGCCAAGCATAGTAAGGTCGGTATCCTCCCTTTCCTTGGAGTCGAGGTGGCGATCGTGCATCGAGTATGAATCGATCGATGACCAAGTGTAGGAAGATCGGTATCCTCCCTTTCCCCGGAGTCGAGGTGGCGATCGCGCGTCGAGTATGAATCGGTTGATGGCCAAGTGTAGGATGGTCGGTATCTTTCCTTTCCTCAGAATCGAGGTAGTGATCGCGCATTGAGTATGAACCGATTGATGGGCCAAGTAGGAAGCTGCTCGGTGGCCCCGTGAGGAGGGCTTTTAGATCCGCTTCTTTATAGGGCAGGAATTTACCCGTTGCAGATGGACTGAGCAGGTAACTACTCTGTGGCCTCAGGACGAGGGCTTTGGATCCCCAGCGTTGTTGGGCAGAAAACTATCCACTACGGATGGACCGAGCAGGAGGCTTATCGGTGGTCTCGTGAGGAAGGCTTTTGATCCATAGCGTTGTTGGGCAGGAAGCTACCCACTGCAGATGGACCGAGCAGGAAGCTACTCGGTGGTCTCGGGACGAGCGCTTTGGATCCACAGTGTTGTTGGGCAGGAAGCTTGTCACACTTCGCTTCCCGATGTACGGGCAGAGGGCGCGACGAGGTCGCTACGCATTTACTCAGAAGTAAACACGCTAAGCGTATCTAAGCAATATAAAATAAAATATATACAAGAGACAAGATGTAATGAATATCAACTTTATTTATTAACATTCTTTTTACAATACAACTGAAATGAAAATACATGTACTGAAAGCAATGCCTAAACAATGGCATAACAGAAATGAAAATGAAATGTACAAGTAACTAGAGCTCCAGGTCAAAAGCTAGCTGATCCAAGTCCTCGCTTGTGGGCTCTGTCTCCAGAAGGTTCGATCCACCGGACAACATTCCAAAGAAAGAAGAAAATGAATGTCGTCAGCGAACAATCGCTCGGTAAGTCCCAAAAGTAAGAAGAGACAGAATAGACAGAAGGAGAAAGTAACTTTTAAAGTTGTATTAAATTGTTAACGTTGTTGTTTGTAGCTTGGTACAGAAAATGCCAGTGTATACGAGAGGAGTCCAATTTTCCCCGTGGACTATGGTATAAGGAGCAAAAGGAACCGTTCAACTACGGTACAACGGCAATGGAAATTCAGGTTAGGTGTATTATGGTTGCAGTGTCGTGCCACTTTTAACACCTTCCTTACCAATCTACCCCTTATAAACCCCGCGATATCTTGATTATATTGTTTGTATTGTATTGTCTCGTATTATAATTGTATAGATGGATGACTTACCGAAACCATGATATCAGTAATGGAACGGATATGATGGATGAACATGTAAATGGAGTATATTCATGGTTCAGTTCAGTCAAGTTGTATAGATTGAATAGATTAAATAGATGGATTCATATTGAATTGTGGTTTTATACTTGAATCACATTCAAGTCAGATTGTTTATATTTAGACTCAGTCTGAGTCAAACAATTAAAAAAGAAATTGAAGTCCTGAATTAGGTTTTGATGTTATCGGTAACTGCTACACATGGACGGCAGGATTTGTGTCTTTTTTCAGGACAATTACCATATTGATAACACCGTTTGTTAGATTGTCTACCTTAAATAGGCAAGCAGCCATATCTCCGTCTCCCTGAGGCTCAAGAGACTGGTCCTGCTTAAACCTATGTTTACTATGGTCCTTATTGTAATTTAATATAACTTGAGGGGGTTTTATGTAAAAATAGTTTTTGTATAATTTCAAAATACACCTCAAGCATTTAATTATTATCTTTAGAGTTTTCATAAATGTATATTTTATAGATTTGAAATTTCTAGTGAGAAAAAACTAATTTTCATAGTATATGGTATTTATTTGTAATATGTAAATTGTTTTGAATTATCATGGTTGTTTCATGTAATATTTGAATTCTTTTATGGAAACATGGAATATTCTATATATTTAAAATAAGTATTTTGGTAATAATTATATATACATATTTAATGAAAATAATTTTATTTATTTTCTTGTAAAAATCTCATTTTCTAAAGAAAAATGTATAAAAATTCCATCGAGATCGAATACTCCTTGCGGAGGTCTGCATCTCGCTCTACTAAACCTGAGGATGTGCGATAATCCGCACAATCCCGAACGGATTCCCCAAAATGGGTTATAGAGACGCAATTGCATGGAAATTGTTAATACATCTTTTTATAGAAAACGGTTTTATAAGTTTAGGGTATTTATTTGTAAAGTCGTATTTCCCGTATTCTATTGTCCCAAAATCAATCGTGCTATGATAAAAATGTGTGTTGCTCGTCTCCGATCCTTCTATCAGGCCGAGCTTCCTCGGCCTCCTTGCTCGTCTCCGAGCCTTCTGTCAGGTCGAGCTTCCTCGGCCTCCCCGTTCAATCGAGAGCGTAGAACCCAAGCGCCCCCGCAACGGCTCCGCATATCTCGCTAGGGAGAGATATCCGCCTCCCCACGTTCCGCGTCCCACGCTAGCGGATCCCCCCATTAATGGGCGCATCCCATCATTAAATGCGAGGATAACGCTGGGGCGTAACTGACGGCAATGATCTCGTGCCTGCTCGCTCCACGCGACCACTATATAAACCCCTCTCTCAGACGACTCGGGTAACTCGAATTCATTCTAATACGACGTTATTGTGCACTTATTCCCCGGCACTAACTTGATCGTCGGAGGGTCCTATGGTGGTCACCCATCCCAGAACTTCTTTTGCAGATAGCTCGGCGTCAATGCCAACCCATTGAGATCCACACGCTCAACAATTCCCAAACCAAATCTCAACCGTCAAAGACCGCCATCACAGGATCGACGGAGGACAACATCTGAAGGAGATCACAACCTCCATCAGTTGGCGCCGTATGTGGGAACGCTTCATAATCTTCTACACCCCTAAAGTTGATCTTCTATCCTCGACCCGATGGCGAACGACAACCGTGACGATCCAAATACGAGTTGCCACAATGGAGGCGGGAACGGCCCGTCTCCTTTTCCCAACGTGATCAACGCCTTATCCACTCGGATAGATGGGCTCACATCGCTGGTGGATTCCCTCGTCTGCGTTCAAGCGGCGGGCTCTACCCACCAAACCGTAGTTCCCCATCCCCGGGATAACGATGTCCGCAGAAGGACGGATGGGCACGCTCAAGCCCTCGATCTCACTCGTGCTCATCCCAGCGTCACCGAGCGCTGGCGTGCCGACTCCAGCCACCGTGATCCGCATGCGGCGATTGATTCCATGACCCATTAGGCGCCGGACAGCTCTATGCCCCGATCCCAGGGAAGACTGGGCCGTCGCTCCGATGTCCGCCGTGCATTCTCTCCACCCGATGAGGTGTCGGCCAGCTTGCCTGCTTCCAGACATGACCGATGAACCCACTCTCGCCACGGCCGCGCGAACGGTGAATGCCAGGACTACTCAAGGAAGGCCTCACCTGAGGATCTGAGAAATTTGATAGAGCAGAATCGAAGCCGCACCATCGCCCAGACCTGGAATGGGAGTAGTCACCACTCCGACTGTGCAGAATCCTGGGGGTACCACCACTGACTTGAGACCCTCGAAAAGAAAATCGAAGGCATACGACGGGATGGCCATGCGTTCGGCGAAGGGGCCAGGTACTTCGCTGACTCACTGACAAAGCCCTTTACAGAAAAGATGCTGGCCGAGCACGTCTAGTCCAGTAACAAGCTACCAATAGTGGCTCTCTTCGACGGGAAATCCGACCCGAAGGACCACCTAGACGCATTTACGGCGGGCATGAGCTTTCAGGATAACTCGGACGCAGCTCAATGCTGAGCTTTTCCTGCCACCTTGATCCGAGCTGGCTGGGACTGGTTCCCGGGGCTTACACCGCGCTCTATCTCTACCTCTGAGGAGCTGGCTGCCGAATTACTCAGTCATTTCGTCGGTAACCGATGACAAAAGAAGACAATCGACTACTTATTCACTGTCAAGAGCGGCGACAAGGAATCCTTCAAAGGGTATGTCACCCGCTTCTACAATGCCTTCCTGAAGGTACCCGAGCACCGTGACGAAACGGTCATCACCGCGCTGAGGTCGGGTCTCAGGAACAAAGAGTGGCTCCACTCTCTTGCATTGGCGCAATCTAACACCATGGACGAAGTGAAAGCTTGGACCGAGCGAGAAATCCAGCTCAAGTCAGAAGTGAACTCAAACTTGTCCCGAGCCGACCAAGCAGACCTGAAGAAGAGGGACAGGGAAGAGAAAAGGAAAGACGATCATCCGAGACTTTATTCCCTGAGGTTCTAGGAGTACACCCCTCTAAACATTTCCCAAGACGAGATGTTGGAGGAAGCTAAGGGCGAGAGGTTCTTCAAGCTCTCGCCGGCTACCCGAAGCATGGGCAAACGACTCCGAGGCCGTATTGTGCCTATCACCGGACGCAAGGACATCCGACCGAGGATTGTAAACAGCTGCGCGATTACATCAAAGAGCTGATCCGCTCTGGTCACTTGGCGAAATACCTGCGAGACAAACGTCAAGCAGATAGGGAGCAAGCTAGCTAAGTTACAGCCGAAGAGCTGACAATTGGGCAGATCATGGTCGTCACCAACTGACGCAAGTCTGAGCAACAATGACACCCGCCGAATCCATTCATTTTATACGGGAGAGTTTAAATTAAATCATTGAATCTGTATTTTCTTTAATCATAAAAATTCTTGCTTCCCTGCAATCTGAACTGCTTCTCTCTGTTTCCATGTTGTAACTTATTAATGTTTGTGAGAGTATGGTATGTTCTGGATTAAGAAAAGTTGAGTTTTGAAGAAAAACCGAATCGGAAGTCGGATTAACTCCGCTTCCGTCGGGTTTTATAATTTGAAAGTTTTAGAATTTGGGATAAGAGAGAAAGAAATGACTTATTGGCTTTAAAACTAGAGGGGGGAGAGAGAACTACGGAAGGCGTCAGAGCGTCGTTTCGTCGCCGGAAACTCCTTGTATCATCGCCGGAACTTCGTCAGAGCTTTGCCCTTCGCTAACTCCACTTGCGCACTATTGGGACTTGAAAGTTTTTTGAGAGTATTGACAGAGAATTGTGAGTGGGGAAGGGTGAAATGATGTGTGGTATTTATAGGAAAAACTAGGGTTTAGTGTATTGAATGGGGAAATTAAAATTTGTATTAAAAATGGGATTAAATGAGATTTTATTGTTCTCTGTAAATGTGCAGAGAAAATAAACAGTGTAGGGGAAGTGGGGGTAGGCCAAGGGTTGCAGGGGTGAAGAGATGGAAGCATTTGCAACGGGCAAGCCCGGCGGTATCGGGGGATTAGGGCATTTCGCCGGCCCATTCCCGACGGGGGATGGGGGTGCTAGGGTTTGGTGCCATGTGTCTTGTCTCTTTGTATTCTTCAGTGCATATGTTTAAATAATTTGTAACTCCTCAGTTTACGTGTTGTGCACATGTAGACTCTTGGGCTTCTAAAACGATTAAAAGAAATTTTAATAAAAAGAATATATGGCTGATGGGATTTGAACCCTGGTGCTTATGTCTCAGCAGTGCAAGGCTTTACCAATGAGCTACAAGCTCCTTCTTGCTGTTCAAAAGAAAAACAAATTCTTATAGCATTCACAGTATTGCAAATACCCCAAGTGTATATTAACTTTTAAACAGTTTTATGTACATTAAAATTGGAGTTGTTACAGTCTATCCTCCTTACAAAAATTTCGTCCTCGAAATTTACAATTCATTTTAAAGACTAGTTTACAAATAAATGAGGGTATCTTGCACGCATCTCATCTTCCTTTTCCCATGTCGATTCTCCTGGTGTGTCTTGTCTCCACATCACTCGAACCAAGTTGACTTTCTTGTTCCGAAGTGACTTCACTTTTCAATCCAGGATCTCAACAAGTTGTTGCTCACAAGATAAATCTGGATGTACAGTGAGCTCGGAATGATCAAGAATATGGCTGGGGTCACTGACATACCTTCTGAGTTGGGATATGTGGAACACATTGTGCACTTCTTCCAATGAAGGTGGAAGTGCCAAGTGATAAGCCACTTCACCGACTCGTTCGAGTATGTCGAACGGTCCAATGTACCTTGGACTTAGCTTACCCCGTCTTCCAAAACGGACCATTCCACGGTTTGGAGATATCTTCAGAAATACATGATCTCCCGGCTGGAACTCCAAATGACGGCGCTTTGTATCAGCCCAGTGTTTCTGTCGATCTTGGGCTATGCGTATTTTTTCCTTGATAGTGCGGACCACATACATAGTTGCTACTATCATCTCAGGTCTTAAGAGTTCTCTATCTCCGATGTCGTTCCAACTTAATGGAGATCGACACTTCCTTCCATAGAGCGCTGCAAAGCGTGCCATTCCAATGCTTACTTGGTAGCTGTTGTTGTATGAAAACTCCATAAGATGTAGGTGATCTTCCCACGGTCCACCGAAGTCTAGCATACATGCTCTAAGAATATCCTTTAAAATCTGAATAGTTCGCTCAGACTGACCATCAGTTTGTGGATGATAAGCTGTGCTGAAGTTCAGACTTGTTCCCGAGCTCGCTTGCAGACTCTGCTAAAATTGTGATCAGAAGCTAGTGTCACGTTCGGAGACAATGCAGACCGGTACTCCATGAAGTCTCACGATTTCTTGTATGAGTTCATGGGTATCAGAGATAGTACATATTGAAGAGTTTAAATCTTACTTAGATTCTTACCTCCATGTATGTAACAACTCCAATTTGTTTAAAAGTTAATATATACTTGGGGTATTTGCATTTCCTGTGAGTACTTTAAATATTTGTTTTGCTTTTTAATAGCAAGAATGAGCTTGTAGTTCATTGGTAATACCTTGCACTGCTGAACCAACCCACCAGAGTTCAAATCCCATACCCCACATTATTTTTAATATTGTTTTATTTTTAATATTTTAGAATTCCGAGAGTCTACACGTGCTAAAACCGTGAAACCCCACTACATATGTAAAACTAAATGGCCCAGAGAGTAGATGAGACGACGAGACACACAGGGCACACCTGACTCGGCCGGCGACTCGGCCGAATCGGCCGGCGACTCGGCCGACTCGGGCCGCTGCCGTCGGCCGGACTCGGCCGGACCGCCGAGTCGTCAACTGAAGAGTTGCGTCTATTCATCTCCTCAGTACCTCTGCACACTTAATTTCTTTGGATCAGTAATAAAGCCCCTTTAAAACCCTATTTAATACATTTTAATACAATTTCCAATTCACCCTTTCACCTACCCTAAACCCTAGCCTTACCCTATAAATACAACCCCTAGACACACCCCCCTCACTCTAAAATTCTGATAAAAACTCTCAAGAAAACTCTAGAGAATTTTAGTGTGCAATTGAAGTTAACAAAAGGCGAAAGCTCCGGCGAAATTCCGACGACAACCCTAGGAGCTCCCGGCGACGAAACGATGAACCGGCGCTTCCTATCGCTTCTTCACTCTCTTTTCTAATCTTTAAACCCGTAAGTCCCTCCTCCCTCTCCTCTTTTCTATTCTTAAAACTCATATTTCTAAAACCCGACGGAAGCGGAGTAAATCCGACTTCCGATTCGGTTTTCTTTATAAAGTTCAATTTCCCTTAACACATGTTAAACTCATACATCTTGACTATTAATCATTAACAAAACTTGTTGAACAAGTTTCATAGCAAAATATTTCTTATTGCAATTTTTATCGTACTTTTTCAGTAAAATACTATGTAGTTTAATTTCGATATTAAAACATCATAATCTTGCTATACCTTTAAATAGATCACGAGGTAATGACCCACCTCCTCACACACTCATATGTAATATAGCACAATACTTTCGGAAACATAGAATACGGGAAAACGAAACTCTACATATAAATACCCCTAACTATTAAAACCGTTTCTATAAGAATTCGTATTTTTATAAATCTTTACAAAGCATCGCTACAACCCACTTTGGGGAACTCGACTGGGATGGTGTGGATTATCGTACGTTCCTAGGCTTAGTAGTGCAAGATGCAGACCCCCGCAAGGGGCATTCGGTCTCGAAAGATTTACAAATACAAATATCTTTAGAAAAATGAGATTTCTAGAAATATAATATATTAAAATTATTCTTATATATATATATATGTATATGTATGTATGTATGTATCATCAAAATATCTATTTTTGATATATTATAAATATTTCAACCTTTCAAAATCACAAGAATCACTTTACATGAAAATATCATGAAGTTCAATACTACAATAAGATACCATATATTATGAAAAATACGATTATTCACTAGAAATGTCACAAATATAAAATCTACAAGTATGAAAACTCAAAACACGATAATTAAATACTTGAGGTGTATTTTGTAAATTATACAAAATTATTTTTACATAAAACCTCCTCAAGTTTTATAAATTACAATAAGGACCCTAGTAAATATAGGTTTAAGCGGGACCAGTCTCTTGAGCCTCAGGGAGCCGGAGATATGGGTGCTTGCCTATCTAAGGTTGACAACTTAACAATGGTATTATCATCACGGTAATCGTCTTTGAAAAAGATACAAATCCTGCCGCCCATGTGCAGCGGTTACCGATAACATCAAAACAATCAGGACTTCAATTTCTTTTCTAATTGTTCTGACTCAGACCGAGTCTCATTATAATAATCTGACTTGAATATTATTCAAGTACAATTTACAATATTACAATCTAACATGAATTCATGAATACATATATTCAATCTATATTGACTGAACCGAACCATGGATATACTTCCATTTACATGATTCTCCAGTTACATCCATCTACTGATATCATGGATTCGGCAAGCCATCCATATATACAAGACAATATAATTTATAATACAACACAAACAACACAATCAATACTTCGCGGGGTTTAAGGGGTAGATTGGTACGGAAGGTGTTAGAAGTGGCACGAGACTGTAAGACTTAACACACCTAACCTGTATTTCCGTTGCTGTTGTACCATGGCATAAACGGTTCCTTGTACTACACGTGCCTCTAGTCTCTGGAATATAGAGACTCCTCTCATATACACTGTCATTCTTCTGTACCAAACTACAAACAACAGCGTTAACAATATAATACAACTTTAAAAGCTATACTCTCTCTCTGTCTATTCTATTTCTCCTTTATTTTTGGGACTTACCGAGCGATTGTTCGCTGACGACATTCCTTCTCTTTCTTCTTTAGAATGTTGTCAGCTGATCTGGACACTCAGGAGATCGAACCTACCAGCGAGGACTTGGTCAGCTTTCTTACGACCCAGAGCTCTAGTTTCATTGTACACATTTTATTTCAGTACTTTCATTTCTGTTATGCCACTATTTAGGCATCGCTTTATTCCATATATTTACTTTTCCATGTATTGTAAAAAGAATGTGAATAAATAAAGTTGCTATTTTATTATATTTTGTCTCTTGTGCATTTATATTTATATTGCTTAGATACGCTTAGCGTATTTACTTCACAGTAAATATGTAGCGGCCTCGTCGCGTCCTCTGCCCGTATACTGGGAAGCGGGGCGTGACAGGTTTTGTTGGTGGCCCATGCAGGTCGAGCCGTATAGAACCATACTATGCAGTTCTGTTCTGCGTGAACAACCTAAGCAATATAACACAAGAACAAGAAACTAAAACATTTTGTTACAATTCATGTTCCTTGAATCTTATCATTTCATATATTTTGAATCTGTCCTAACCTAAATTTTTCATTCAAGGTTATGGATTTCCCAAACAACACCAGCACTAATTTCAACAACACTCAACCTCCACTACTAATCACACATGCCGTCCCTGCTCCGCTCAACGAGCAAACGGTTCTGCTTGAGGCAACCCGCAGCCTCCTAGAGGGACAGCAGCAGCAGACTGCTCTTTTAATGAACCGTCCCGAGGCAGAAGCACCTGGGGTGAAGCAATTCAGGGCTTTGCACCCCAAACAGTTCTCAGGAAAGAAGAGCCCACTGGAAGCTGAGGAATGGGCTCAGAGTATCGAAGATGATCTGGCCGCAGCACAAGTGCCAGAAATAGCTTGGGTTCGTGTTGCAAAATTACAGCTCACGGATAATGCACGGAACTGGTGGAAAGCGGAAGAAAGCCGTCTTGAACAACCCATCGAATGGAAGACTTTACGCAACATGTTTGACGCTAAGTACTTCCCTGAGACTGCCAGGTTCGACATGGAACAGCAGTTCATTCATCTGCAACAAGGTTCGATATGGACCAAGTCCGTAGATGAGTATGCCGCTGAGTTTACCATGCTCAGTCGGTAAGATATGTCTCAATAATTCGAATTGTTCAATATATCACATACTACATAGCTAACACAAAACTTTAACAAATTTGTGGAACACCTGATACCGACGGATGAGATCAGAGCCCGTCGATTTCAACAAGGTTTGGATTCGGAAATCCAGGCTGCACTGGCCACAGGAGATTTTCCGACTCATGAATCGACTCTGAAAGCTACCCGCCGTTATGAGGCAGTAGTAAAAGCGAGGGGCAGACCTCAGTCTGTAGGAGTTAAGCGCCCTGTCAACCAGATGGAAGGAGGAGCCTCATCAAGGCCACCTTTTGTGCCAAGGCGACCCGGAGTACCGAACAACCGTCCTAGCCCAGCCTTTTGTAACTACTGCAAGAGAGATGGGCATATGTTGCAAGACTGACGGAGAACCAACCGTCTTTGCTTAGTCTGCGGCCTAACTACTCATGGTATTGAGTCTTGTCCCAAAAGACAAAATCCATATGTTGCACCCAGGCCAGCGATCACTTACCAGCAGCGACCAGCCCTTCAGGCACCTGCTCCAAGACTTGCACTACTTGTTCCACCACCTAGAGGACCACAAGCTGCACCCCCTCCTCGTCAGTTCCATCAAGCTCAAAGGAACGTTCCGAGGAATGCTCCTCAGGCCAGGAGGAATGTACCACGGCGTCAGGCTTTCACGATGACCGTGGAAGAAACTGAGGCCACTAGCCAAGTTATCACTGGTAACCCTTTCTTCTCAAAACTTTTCTTTCGGTCTTGCTACTTATCTACATACTTTTACCTATACCTAAAACATATCCCACATACCTTAGGTACAATCTTTGTAGCCTCACTTCCTGCACTAGCACTGTTCGATACTGGAGCATCTCACTGCTTTATGTCGCAACGGTTCGTCCGAACTCATGCGATTCCAGTCACACCACTTGTATCAAGCTGGAATGTCAGTTCAGGGAATGGCGTTCTAAAGGCAACAATGGGATACAGCTTGTGTCCAGTAGTCGTCTGCAGCAGAGAATTCTATGCTGACTTCAAAATGCTGGACATACCAAGCTTCGATGTGGTTCTAGGTATGGATTGGCTTGGAACCTTTTATGCTACCATCGACTGTCGTCAAAGGAGGGTAGTATTCGAGATTCCAGACCATCCAGTCTTCTATTTCAAAAGCGGAGACCGTACACTGGAGCCAAGTACATACAAAGCGAAGCCAAGGGAAGCAGTAATTGCAGCAACTCAAGCAGAGGAAGAATCAAGGCCAGAAGTGGTTTAAGAGTTCGAAGATGTATTTCCTGACGATATCTCAGGTTTGCCTCCCTATCGAGCTCTTGAATTTAGCATTGATTTAGTACCAGGAGCACAACCGGTAATCAAAGCACCTTATCGATTAAGTCCGGAAGGTTTGAAGGAAGTCAGAACTCAGTTGGACGAATTATTGGCGAAAGGATGGATTCGTCCCAGTACTTCAAGTTGGGGATCACCTGTACTACTTGTGAAGAAGAAGGAAGGTTCATACAGAATGTTCATCGATTATAGAGCCTTGAACGAAGTTACTATAAAGAACAAGTATCCGCTACCGCGAATCGACAATTTATTTGATCAGCTAAGTATATCTTGTGTTTTCTCTAAATTAGACCTTCGTTCAGGTTATCATCAGGTGAAGGTCAAGGAAACTGATATTCATAAAACGGCTTTCAGAACTCATTATAGATATTACGAATTTCTAGTGATGCCATTTGGAGTGACGAACGCACCAGCAATATTCATGAACCTGATGAATCAAGTTTTCTGGGAGTACTTAGACAGGTTCGTTGTCATCTTCATCGACGACATCCTGGTGTATTCTAAAAGTCGGAAAGAGCATGCCGAGCACCTACGAATTGTCCTGGAAACTCTAAAACAACATCAACTATATGCCAAGTACAGCAAATGTGAATTTTGGCTAAATCAAGTTGGTTTTCTTGGACATATCGTATCAGGCGAAGGAATCTCTGTGGATCCAGCAAAAGTTTCAGTAGTAAGCGAATGGCCTACACCAAAGACAGTGAAGGACATTTGAAGTTTCTTGGGTTTAGCTGGATATTACAGAAGGTCCATTGAAGGATTTTCAAAGATAGCAACACCCCTGACCAAGCTCACACGTAAAGATGAAGATCTTGTGTGGTCAGAAGCATGCGAACAGGCTTTCGTAGAACTCAAGTCAAGGTTGACATCAGCGCCTATTCTCGTCATACCGGACCAGTCTGGAGGTTTTGAAGTGCATTGTGAGGCATCCGGTAAGGGATTAGGATGTGTTCTACATCAGCACGGTAAGGTTGTGGCTTATGCTTCAAGACAGCTGAAGACTCATAAGCGCAATTATCCGACGCATGATTTGGAGTTGGCAGCCGTAATCTTTGCTCTCAAGATTTGGCGCTATTATCTACTTGGCGAGCGAGTGAACATATACACAGATCATAAGAGCCCAAAATATGTGTTTACTTAGAAGGAGTTGAATATGTGACAGAGATGATGGTTAGAACTCATGGCGGACTTTGACATCAACCTGCAATATCACCCAGAGAAGGTGAATGTGGTTCCAGATGCTCTTAGTCGCCAACCATTAGCAATGCATCTCACCGCTCAATGGAAGCTTCAACAAGACTTGTATCAGATGGAGATTGAAGTAGTCATGTCAGGTAATGCTTCAAGTTTGATGAATTTACAAGTTCAATCAACAATTATTAATCAGATCAAAGCAGCTCAAACAAGTGATGCTAAGTTGCTAAAGATCAGAGAAAAAGTGGAGAATGGACTCAGAACAAACTTCATCATTCATGAAGATGGATCTTTGAGATACGGCAGCAGATTATGTGTACCAAAAGGTCATGTTCGGGAAGAGTTAATGAAAGAAACTCACAGCTCTCCCTACTCAGTACACCTTGGAGGTACAAAGATGTACAAAGATCTACGTCAGAATTACTGGTGGCATGGAATGAAGCGTGAAGGAGCCAGAAGCGTCGCTAAATGCTTGGTGTGTCAGCAAGTAAAGACTGAATATCACAGGACAGCTACACTACTTCAACCGTTACCAATCCCTGAATGGAAGTGGTAATACATCACAATGGATTTTGTGGTAGCTCTTCCTCGCAGCACAAAGGGTAACGATGCGGTATGGGTCATTGTGGATCGACTCACAAAGTCGGCTCACTTCATCCCATTTCGAATTGGCCAATCAACTGAGACATTAGCAACGAAGTACATGGAGGTAATAATCTACTTAAGATTTAAACTCTTTAAATATGTACTATCTCTGATACCCATGAACTCATACAAGAAATTGTAAGACTTCATGGAGTACCGGTCTGCATTGTCTCCGATCATGACACCAGGTTCCGATCGCAATTTTGGCAGAGTCTGCAAGTGAGCTTGGGAATAAGTCTGAACTTCAGCACGGCTTATCATCCACAAACAGATGGTCAGTCTGAGCGAACTATTCAGATCTTGGAGGATATGCTCAGAGCATGTATGTTAGACTTCAAAGGATCGTGGGAAGATCACCTACATCTTGTTGAGTTTTCGTACAATAACAGCTACCAAGCAAGCATAGGAATGCCACCTTTTGCAGCACTATAAGGAAGGAAGTGTCGATCGCCATTAAGTTGGGACGACATCGGAGATAGGGAACTCCTTGGACCAGAGATGATAGTAGCAACTGTTGATGTGGTTTGTACTACTAGAGAAAGAATGCGCATAGCCCAAGATCAATAGAAGCACTGGGCTGATGCAAAGCGATGTCACTTGGAGTTCCAGCCAGAAGATCACATGTTCTTAAAGATATCTCCGAACCGCAGAGTGATCCGATTTGGAAGACGGGGAAAGCTAAGTCCGAGATATATTGGACCGTTCGACATACTCGAAAGAGTCGGTGAAGTGGCATACCACTTAGCACTTCCACCTTCATTGGAAAGAATGCATAATGTGTTCCACATATCCCAACTCAGAAGGTATGTGAGTGACCCCAGCCATATTCTCGATCATTCAGAGCTCACTGTACAACCCGACTTATCTTGTGAGCAACAACCTGTGGAGATCCTGGATAGGAAAGTGAAGTCACTTCGGAATAAGGAAGTCAACTTGGTTCGATTGATGTGGAGAAAAGACACTCCAGGAGAATCAACTTGGGAAAGGAAAGATGAGATGCGTCCAAGATATCATCACCTCTTTGTAAACTAGTTCTTAAAATAAAAGTTGTAAATTTCGAGGACGAAATTTTTGTAAGGAGGGTAGACTGTAATAACTCCAATTTGTTTAAAAGTTAATGTATACTTGGGGTATTTGCATTTCCTGTGAGTACTTTAAATATTTGTTTTGCTTTTTAATAGCAAGAAGGAGCTTGTAGCTCATTGGTAATACCTTGCACTGCTGAACCAACCCACCAGAGTTCAAATCCCATACCCCACATTATTTTTAATATTGTTTTATTTTTAATATTTTAGAATTCCAAGAATCTACACGTGCTAAACTCGTAAAACCCCACTACACATGTAAAACTAAATGGTCCAGAGGGTAGATGAGACGACGAGACACACAGGGCACACCTGACTCGGCCGAATCGGCAAAACGACTCGGCCGACTCGGGCCGCTGCCGCCGGCCGGACTCGGCCGGACCGCCGAGTCGTCAACTGAAGAGTTGCGTCTCTTCATCTCCCCAGTACCCCTGCACACTTAATTTCTTTGGATCAGTAACAGAGCCCCTTTAAAACCTTATTTACTCCATTTAATACATTTTTAATACATTTCAATACAATTTTCAATTCACCCTTTCACCTACCCTAAACCCTAGCCTTACCCTATAAATACAACCCCTAGACACACCCCCTCACTCTAAAATTCTGATCAAAACTCTCAAGAAAACTCTAGAGAATTTTAGTGTGCAATTGAAGTTAGCAAAAGGTGAAAGCTCCGACGAAATTCCGACGACAACCTTAGGAGCTCCCGGCGACGAAATGACGCACCGACGCTTCCTACCGCTTCCTTCCTCTCTTTTCTAATCTTTAAACCCATAAGTACCTCCTCCCTCTCCTCTTTTCTATTCTTAAAACTCATATTTCTAAAACCCGACGGAAGCGGAGTTAAATCCGACTTCCGATTCTGTTTTCTTTATAAAGTTCAATTTCCCTTAACACAACCATGTTAAACTCTTACAACTTGACTATTAATCATTAACAAAATATGTTGAACAAGTTTCATAGCAAAATATTTCTTATTGCAATTTTTATCGTACTTTTTCAGTAAAATACCATGTAGTTTAATTTCGACATTAAAATATCATAATCTTGCTATATCTTTAAGTAGATCACAAGATAATGACCCGCCTCCTCACACACTTATATGCAACACAGCACAATACTTTCAGGAACATAGAATACGGGAAAACGAAATTCTACATATAAATACCCCTAACTATTAAAACCGTTTCTATAAGAATTCGTATTTTTATAAATCTTTGCAAAGCGCCTCTACAACCCACTTTGGGGAACCCGACTGGGATGGTGGGATTATCGTACGTCCCTGGGCTTAGTAGTGCGAGATGCAGACCCCCACAAGGGGCATTCGGTCTCGAAAGATTTACAAATACAAATATCTTCAGAAAAATGAGATTTCTAGAAATATAATATATTAAAATTATATATATATATATATATATATATATGTATGTATGTATATGTATCATCAAAATATCTATTTTTGATATATTATAAATATTTCAACCTTTCAAAATCACAAGAATCACTTTACATGAAAATATCATGAAGTTCAATACTACAATAAGATACCATATATTATGAAAAATACGATTATTCACTAGAAATGTCACAAATATAAAATCTACAAGTATGAAAACTCAAAACACGATAATTAAATACTTGAGGTGTATTTTGTAAATTATATAAAATTATTTTTACATAAACCCCCTCAAGTTTTATAAATTACAATAAGCACCCTAGTAAATATAGGTTTAAGCGGGACCAGTCTCTTGAGCCTCAGGGAGCCGGAGATATGGGTGCTTGCCTATCTAAGGTAGACAACTTAAAAACGGTGTTATCAACACGGTAATCATTTTTGAAAAAGACACAAATCCTACCGCCCATGTGCAGCGGTTACCGATAACATCAAAATAATCAGGACTTCAATTTCTTTTCTAATTGTTCTGACTCCGACTGAGTCTCATTATAATAATCTGACTTGAATATTATTCAAGTACAATCTACAATATTACAATCTAACATGAATTCATGAATACATATATTCAATCTATTCAATCTGTATTGACCGAACCGAACCATGGATATACTTCCATTTACGTGATTCTCCAGTTACATCCATCTACTGATATCATGGATTCAGCAAGTCATTCATATATACAAGACAATACAATTTATAATACAACACAAACAACACAATCAATACTTCGCGGGGTTTAAGGGGTAGATTGGTATGGAAGGTGTTAGAAGTGGCACGAGACTGTAAGACTTAACATACCTAACCTGTATTTCCGTTGCTGTTGTACCGTGGCATAAACGGTTCCTTGTACTACACGTGCCTATAGTCTCTGGCATATAGAGACTCCTCTCGCATACACTGGCATTCTTCTGTACCAAATTACAAACAACAGCGTTAACAATATAATACAACTTTAAAAGCTACACCTTCTCTCTGTCTATTCTATTTCTCCCTTATCTTTGGGACTTACCGAGCGATTGTTCGCTGACGACATTCCTTCTCTTTCTTCTTTAGAATATTGTCAGGTGATCTAGACACTCAGAAGATCGAACCTACCAACGAGAACTTGGATCGGCTTTCTTACGACCCAGAGCTCTAGTTTCATTGTACACATTTTATTTCAGTACTTTCATTTCTGTTATGCCACTGTTTAGGCATCGCTTTATTCCATGTATTTACTTTTCCATTATTGTAAAAAGAATGTGAATAAATAAAATTGCTATTTTATTATATCTTGTCTCTTGTGCATTTATATTTATATTGCTTAGATACGCTTAACGTATTTACTTCACAGTAAATACGTAGCGGCCTCGTCGCGTCCTCTACCCGTATACTGGGAAGTAGGGCTTGACAATGTATTCTTTGCTAGTGTCTCAGTAGATTGGCCAACTCGAAAGGGAATAAAGTGAGCCAACTTTATGAGTCTATCCACAATAACCCATACCGTATCGTTACCCTTTGTGCTGCGAGGAAGTGCAGTCACAAAATCCATTGTGATGTGTTGCTACTTCCATTCTAGGATAGGTAACGTTGAAGTAATCTAGCAGTCCGATGATGTTCAGCCTTTACTTGCTGACACACCAAGTATTTAGTGACGCTTCTGGCTACTTCACACTTCATTCCATGCCACCAGTAATTTTGACGCAGATCTTTGTACATCTTTGTACCTCCAGGGTGTACTGAGCAGGGAGAGCTATGAGCTTCTTTCATCAACTCGTCTCGCACAGAACCTTTTGGTACACACAATCCGCTGCCGTATCTCAAAGATCCATTTTCATGGATGATGAAGTCTGTTCGAAGTCCATTCTCTACTTGTTCTCTGATCTTTTGCAACTTAGCATCACCTGCTTGAGCTGTTTTGATCTGATTAACAATGGTAGATTGAACTTGTTAGTTCATCAAACTTGAAGCGTTACCTGGCATGACCACGTCAATCTCCATATGATGCAAGTCCTGTTGAAGCTTCCACTGTGCGGTGAGATTCAATGCTAACGGTTGGCGACTGAGGGTATCAGGTACTACATTCACCTTCCTTGGTTGATATTGCAGGTTGATGTCGAAGTCCGCCATGAGTTCTAACCATCTTCTCTGCCGCATATTCAATTCTTTCTGAGTAAACACATATTTCAGACTCTTGTGATCTGTGTATATGTTCACTCGTTCACCAAGAAGATAATGTCGACAAATCTTCAGAGCAAAGATTACGGCCGCCAACTCCAAATCATGCGTCGGATAGTTGCGCTCATGGATCTTCAGCTGTCTTGAAGTATAAGCCACAACCTTATCGTGCTGATATAGAACACATCCTAATCCCTTACCAGAGGCATCGTAATGCACTTCAAAACCTCCAGATTGGTCCGGTATGACGAGAATAGGCGCTGATGTCAATCTTGACTTGAGTTCTACGGAATCTTGTTCGCATGCTTCTGACCATTCTTCATCTTTACATGTGAGCTTAGTCAGGGGTGTTGCTATCTTCGAAAATCCTTCAATGAACCTTCGAGAATATCCAGTTAGACCCAAGAAACTTCGAATGTCCTTCACTGACTTTGGTGTCGGCCATTCGCTTACTGCTGAAACTTTCGCTGGATCCACAGAGATTCTATCACCTGATACAATATGTTCGAGAAAACCAATTTTATCTAGCCAAAACTCACATTTACTGTACTTGGCATACAGTTGATGTTGTCGTAGAGTTTCTAGGACAATTCGTAGGTGTTCGGCGTGTTCTTTCCGACTCTTAGAATACACCAGGATGTCGTCGATGAAGATGACAACAAACCTTTCTAGGTACTATCGGAAAACTTGATTCATTAGGTTCATGAATATAGCTGGTGCGTTGGTCACTCCAAATGGCATCACAAAAAATTCGTAATGTCCATAACAAGTTCTGAATGCCGTTTTATGGATATCAGATTCCTTGATCTTCACCTGATGATAACCCGAACGAAGATCTAACTTGGAGAAAACGCAAGATCCACTTAGCTGGTCGAATAAATCGTCGATCCGCGGTAGTGGATACTTGTTCTTTATCGTTACTTCGTTCAAGGCACTATAATCAATGCACATTCTGTATGAACCTTCCTTCTTCTTTACGAGTAAAACTTGAGATCTCTAACTTGAAGTGCTAGGACGAATCCATACTTTCTTCAATAATTCATCCAACTGAGTTCGGGTCTCCTTTAAAACTTTCGGACTTAGGCGATAAGGTGATTTGATCACCGGTTGTGCTCCTGGTACTAAATCAATGCTAAATTCAAGAGCTCGATCGGGAGGCAAACCTGATATGTCTTCAGGAAACACATCGTAGAACTCTCGAACTACTTCTGGCTTTGATCCTTCCACCGCTTGAATTGCTGCAATCACTGCCTTCTTCGTTTTCGCCTTGTAAGTGCCTGGCTCCAGAGTACGGTCTCCACTTTTGAAATAGAAGACCGGATGGTCTGGAATCTCGAACACTACCCTCCTTTGAGGACAGTCGATGGTAGCGTAGAAGGTTCCTAGCCAATCCATACCCAGAACCACATCGAAGTTCGGTATGTCTAGTACCTTGAAGTCATCATAGAATTCTCTGCTGCAGACGACCACTAGACACAGGTTGTATCCCACTGTTCCCTTTAGAACGCCGTTCTTTGAACTGATATTCCAGCTGGATACAAGCGGTGTGACTGGAATCGCATGAGTTCGGACGAACCGTTCTGACATAAAGCAATGAGATGCTCCAGTATCGAAGAGTAGGAGTACAGGAAGTGAGGCTACTAAGATTGTACCAAAGGTATGTGGGATATGTTTTAGGTATAAAGAAAGTGTATATAGGTATGTATAGAGGGAAAATAAGCTTGATGGGGAAGTGTTACTAGTAATGACTTGACCGGTGGCTTCAGCTTCTTCTACAGTCATAGTGAAAGCCTGTCGTCTCGGTACGTTCCTCCTTGCTGGAGGAACATTCCTCTGTCTACTCCTCTGTCCTTGAGGTGGGTTCCGTTGAGCTTGATGGAACTGACGAGGAGGAGGTGCAGTCGGTCCACGAGGAGGTGGAGCAGGGAGAGCGAGTCGTGGAGCAGGTGCCTGAATGGCTGGCCACTGCTGATAAGTGATTGCTGTCCTGGGTGCAGCATGTGGGTTGTGTCTACGGGGATAAGACCTAATGTCATGTGCGGGTGATCCACAGACTAAGCAAAGATGATTCGCACGCCGGAGGTCCTTTGCCAGATGTCTATCTCTCATGCAGTAAGTGCAAAAGGCTGGGCCGGGCCGGTTGTTTAGTACTCCGGGTCTCCTGGGCACGAATGGTGGACTTGAAGAGGCTCCTCCTGCCTTCTGAGTGGCAAGGTGCTTCATCCCGGCAGATTGAGGCCTGCCCATCATTTTTACCACTGCCTCATATTGACGGACAGTTTTCAAAGGAAATTCGTGGTTTGGGAAATCCTCTGTAGCTAACGCAGCTTGGATCTCCGGATCTAACCCTTGTTGGAATCGTCAAGCTCTGATATCATCCGTCGGTATCAGGTGTGCCGCGAATCTGTTAGCTGTGATATTTGAAAAATTGAAATATTGAGACGCATCTTACTGACTGAGCATGGTAAACCCAGTATCGTACTCATCCACTGATTTGGTCCACATTGAACCCTGTTGTAAGTGGATGAACTGTTGTTCCATATAGAATCTGGCAGTCTCAGGAAAGTACTTCGCGTCAAACATATCGCGAAAATTCCTCCATTCGATCGGTTGGGTGAGATGGCTTTCTTCCGCCTTCCACCAGACCCGTGCATTGTCAGTGAGCTGTAGCTTTACAAATCGAACCCAAGCTATCTCTAGCACTTGTGCCGCTGCCAGATCATCATCAATACTCTGAGCCCATTCCTCAGCTTTTAGAGGGCTCTCTTTTCCCAAAAATTGCTTGGAGTGCAAAGCTCTGAATTGCTTCACCCCGGGTGCTTCCGCCTCTGGACGGTTCATCAAGATAGCAGTCTGCTGCTGCTGTCCTTCTAGGAGGATGCAGATTTCCTCAAGCAGTACCGTCTGCTCGTTGATCGGAGCAGCGACGGTAGGTGTGAGCGGTAGAGGTGGTGGTGTGTTGTTGACATTGGTGCTAGTATTGTTTGTGGAATCCATAACCTTGAAAGAAAATTTTGGGTTAGGACAGATTCAAAATATATAAAATTGGAAGATTCAAGGAATATGAATTGTAAAAAATGTTTTTAGTTGCTGGTTCTTATGTTATATTTCTTAGGTTGTCCACACAGAGTCAACCTGCATGGACTACCAATAAAACCTGTCATGCCCCGCTTCCCAGTGTACGGGCAGAGGATGCGACGGGTCACGCGACACATTTACTTAGAAGTAAACACGCTAAGTGTATCTAATCAATATAAAATGAAATGTACACAAGAGACAAAATGTAAATGAACAACAACTTTATTTATTAAATATTCTCTTTACAATACAAAGGAAAAGTAAATACATAGAATGAAAGCGATGCCTAAACAGTGGCATAACATGAATGAAAATATATACCAGTAAACTAGAGCTCTAGATCAAAGGCTATCTGATCCAAATCCTCGCTGGTGGGATCTATCTCCGGAAGGTCCGATCCACCTGACAACATTCCAAAAAAAGAAGAAAATGAATGTCATCAGCGAACAATCGCTCGGTAAGTCCCAAAGAATAGGTATAGATAGAAGGAGAATGTAACTTTTTAAGTTGTATTATATTGTTAACGCTGTTGTTTGTAGATTTGTACAGAAAATGCCAGTGTATATGAGAGGAGTCCCACTATTCCGGAGACTAAGGTATACGGAGCACAAGGAACCGTTCAGCCACGGTACAACGGCAATGGATATTCAGGTTTAGTGTATTATGGTTACAGTCTCGTGCCACTTTGAACACCTTCCGTACCAATCTACCCCTTATAAACCCCGCGATGTCTTGATTGTATTATTTGTATTGTGTTGTCTTGTATTGTAAATTGTATATGGATGACTTGCCGAAACCATGATATCAGTAATGGAACGGATATAATGGATGGACATGTAAATGGAGTATATCCATGGTTCGGTTTAGTCAAGTTGTATAGATTGAATAGATTGAATATATGGATTCATATTGAATTGTAGTTTATACTTGAATCATATTCAACTCAGATTGATTAGATTGAGACTCAGTCCGAGTCAGACAATTAGAAAAGAAATTGAAGTCCTAAATTAGGTTTTGGTGTTATCGGTAACTGCTGCACATGGACGGCAGGATTTGTGTCTTTTACCAAGACAATTACCGTGTTGATAACACCGTTTGTTAGATTGTCTACCTTAAATAGGAAAGAACCCATATCTCAGGCTCCCTGAGGCTCAAGAGACTGGTCCCGCTTAAACCTATGTTTACAAGGGTCCTTATTGTAATTTAACATAACTTGCGTTTTTTTATGTAAATGTAGTTTGATATAATTTCAAAATACACCTCAAGTATTTAATTATCGTCTTTAGGGTTTTCATAGATATATATTTTATGAATGTGAAATTTCTAGTGAGTAGAACCTAATTTCATAGTATATGGTATTTTCTTGAAATATTGGAATTATTTTGTATTTGGATGGTATTTTCATGTAATAGTGATTCCTTTGATTTGGAAAACTTGGAATATTTATATAACTAGAATAGATATGTTGATAATATATATATATATATATATTTAATGAAAATAATTTATTTATTTTCTTGTAGAAATCTCATTTTCTAAAGAAAAATGCATAAAAATTCCATCGAGATCGAATGCTCTTTGCAGAGGTCTGCATCTCGCCCTACTAGGCTCGAAGATGTGCGATAATCCACACCATCCCGAACGGGGTTCCCAAAAGTGGGTTGTAGAGGCGCAATTGTAAGGAATTGTTTAATACATCTTTTCATAGAAATGATATTATAAGTTGAAGGTATTTATTTGTAAAGTCGTTTTATCCCGAGAATAAATTTCCAAAACTTCATCGTGCTATGATAGAGATATGTGTTGTGATGAGATAGGTCATTATCTCGTGAACTATCTAAAGGTCAGGAAGGAATAAGTTATTATGTCGAAACTAAAATATATGGTGTTTTTCTGTAACAGTGTGATAAAAGTTACAAAAATGATTCTTTTACGGTGAAACTTGTTTTAATAGATTTATTAATGTTTGTTAAATAATATGTAAGAGTATGGTATGTTCTGGATTGAGAAAAGTTGAGTTTTGAAGAAAAACCGAATCGGAAGTCAGATTAACTCCTCTTCCGTCGGGTTTTATAATTTGGAAGTTTTAGAATTTGAGATGAGAGGGAAAGAAAGGACTTACTGACTTTAGAACTAGAGGGGAGAGAGAGAACTACGGAAGGCGTCGGGGCGTCGTTTCGTCGCCGGAAACTCCTAGTATAATCGCCGGAACTTCGTCGGAGCTTCGCCCTTCACTAACTCCACTTGCACACTATTGGAACTTGAAAGTTTTTTGAGAGTTTTGGCAGGGAATTGTGAGTGAGGAGGGGTGAAATGATGTGTGGTATTTATTGGTAAAACTAGGGTTTAGTGTATTGTATGGGGAAATTAAAATTTGTATTAAAAATGGGATTAAATTGGATTTTATTGTTATCTGTAAATGTGCAGAGAAAATAAACAGTGTAGGGGAAGTGGCGTAGGCCAAGGGTTGCAGGGGTGAAGAGATGGAAGCATTTGCAACGGGAAAGCCCGGCGGTATCGGGGGATTAGGGCATTTTGTCGGCCCATTCCCGACGGGGGGTGCTAGGGTTTGGTGCCACGTGTCTTGTCTCTTTGTATTTTTTAGTGCACATGTTTAAATAATTTGTAACTCCTCAGTTTACGTGTTGTGCACGTGTAGACCCTTGGGCTTCTAAAAAAATTAAGAGAAATTTTAATAAAAAGGATATGTGGCTGATGGGATTTGAACTCTGGTGTTTATGTCTCAGTAGTGCAAGGCTTACCAATGAGCTACAAGCTCCTTCTTTCTGTTCAAAAGTAAAACAAATTCTTATAACATTCACAGGATTGAAAATACCTCAAGTGTACATTAACTTTTAAACAATTTTATGTATATTGAAATTGGAGTTGTTACAGTCCTCCTCACGAGGCCACCAAGTAGTTTCCTGCTCGGTCCATCCGCAGTGGGTAGCTTCCTGCCCATCAATGCTGTGGATCTAAAGCCCTCCTCACGAGGCCACTGAGTAGCTTCCTGCTCGGTCCATCCACAGTGGGTAACTTCCTGCCCATCAATACCGTGGATCCAAAGCCCTCGACATCGAGGCGACCAAGTAGCTTCCTGCTCGGTCCATCCGCATGTAACAACCCTAAACTTTCCGTACAAAATTTTTCCAAAATACAGAAAAGGATAGCTAAGCCTGAGCACAAGTTATAAATTAAATTTTCTTTTGAACAGTAAGAAAGCACTTGTTGCTCATTGATAAAGCCTTGCACTGCTACAACGTAGCCCCTGTGATTGAATCCCCCTAGCCACATATTATTTTTATTGTATTTTCTTTTAAACTTTTAGAAGACCAACAGTTTACACGTGCACTACACGTAAAATGAAAAGACACAGAATAATCAAACACGTGTACAAGGGTATATGAGACAACGGGGACACGTGGCCAAAGATCTAGCACCCATCACTGGTAATGGACCAGCGAGATCGCTCCTTGGCCCAGCGACATCGGCCCCTCTGTAGGGGTTGGTCTCCAAACTTCAATTCCACACCCCTTGGCCTTCCCCCTTAACCCCTGTACTGTTTGTTTTTATTAAAAATAAACAGAGAATTAAAAAAGGCATTAAACTAAAATTTTAATGCATTTTTAATTCATTCTTCATTACCCCAAAACCCTAATTTTCCCTATAAATATCACACTCCATTTCATCCCTCCTCACTCAGAATTTCATTACAAAAACTCTCAAAAATTCTCAAGTCCAAGAAGTTGTGCAAGTGGAGTTAGCAAAAGGCGAAGTTCCGACGAAGTTCCGAAGAGATTCCGGCGACGAAACGACGCCCCGACGCTTTTCCAAGTTTCCCTCTTCTCCCCTATATCCTTGTAGCCAGTAAGACCCCTCTTCCCCTCTCTTTTTCTATTCTAAGACTTTCATTTTTCAAAACCCGACAGAAGCGGAGTCAATCCGACTTCCGATTCGTTTTTCTTTAAAAACTCCATTTTTCTTAAACAATAAATCACCATATTCTCTCATTATATTTAATAAACATAAATAAACATATTAGAACAAGTTTCATCTCAAAATAATGTTTTATGAAACCTTTATCGTATTTATACGGTAAAATTCCATATACTTTACATTTCGACATAATTCAACATATTTACTTGTATTACCTTTAGAAAACTCACGAGGTAAGGACCTACCTCATCATGATACACATATTGGACATAGCACGATGAATTTTGGAATTCTAGATTATGGGAAATACGCTTTTACGAATAAATAACTTATAGAATTAAAAACTGTTTTCTTTAAAAAAGAGTGTTAATTAAATTCCTTGCAAATACGTCACTACAATCCATTTTGGGGAATCCCGATCGGGATGGTGTGGGTTATCGCACGTCCTCGGGCCTAGTAGAGCGAGATGCAGACCTCCGCAAGGAGCATTCGATCTCGATGGAATTTTTAATGCTATTTTTAAGAAAATGTAATTTCTACAAAATAAATAAAATTAATTTTATTAATTATATATATGAATATTATCAAAAGATCTATTTTAAATATATTATACCAATATTCCATGTTTTCTAAATAAAAGGAATCACAATTACATGAAAATATCATTTCAATACAATATAATTCCAATATTTCAATAAAATAACATATACAATGAAAACTAGGTTCTACTCACTAGAAATTTCAATTTTATAAAATATACATCTATGAAAATCTTAAAGATGATAATTAAATACTTGAGGTGTATTTTGAAAATGTATCAAACTATTTTTACATAAAACCCCCTCAAGTTATATTAAATTATAATAAGGACCCTAGTAAATATAGCTTTAAGCATGACCAGTTCTCTTGAGCTTCAGGGAGCCGGAGAAAGTGGGTACTTTCCTATCTAAGGTAGACAGTCTAACAATGGTGTTATCAATACGGTAATTGTCTTGGAAAAAGATACAAATCCTGCCGTCCATGTGCAGCAGTTACCGATAACTCCAAAACAATCAGGACATCAATTCTGTTTAAAAGTCCGACTCAGTTCGAGTCATGGGCAAATATACAATCAATCTGATTTGAATACGATTCAAGTATAATTCCATTTATAACATGAATCTGTCTATACCAGAATACAATCTATAACAACATGAACATGTCCGAACCGAACCATGGATATATTCCGTTTGCATGACTATCCATTTACATCCATTTCCGTATACTGATATCATGGTTTCGGCAATGTCTCCCATTTACTACAAGACAATACAGTACAATCAGTACAAACAATACAATCAATACAATGAATATTACGGGGTTTATAAAGGGATAGACTAGTACGGAACATATTAAAGGTGGCACGAGCTGGTCACTGAAGACGCAATTTCATCCATGCCGTTATTCCGTGGTATTTTCGACGGAGCCTTATACTACGGGTAACCAAAGTCCACGGTGTAAGTTGGACTCCTCTCGTATATACTAGCATATTCTGTACCAAGCTACAAATAACGCGTTAACATTATAATCCAAACATTATAAGTTATACTCTCTTTCTGTCTATTCTATCTCTATCTATCTTTGGGACTTACCGAGGATTGTTCGCTGACGACATTCCTATTTCTCTTCTTCTTTGGAATGTTGTCAGGAGGACCTGACTCTAAGGAGCTTGAGACCAGCCAGGAGCACTTGGAGCAGTTCACAAAAGATCCTAAGTATTAGACTTTACTTGTATATACTTTTCATTTCAGTTATGCCATTGTTTAGGCATTGCATTCCATCCTTGTATTTACATTTCCAGTTGTACCTGTAAAAGAATGTTTAATAAATAAAGTTTCTATTCATTTATATTCCTGTCTCTTATATACATTTTACTTTATATTGCTTAGATACGCTTAGCGTATTTACTTCCGAGTAAATACGTAGCGGGCCTCGCCGCGTCCCCTCCCCGTACACCGGGAAGCGGGGCGTGACAGGTTTTGTTGGCGGCCGATGCAGATTAGTGCTGCATGAAACCCTACCATGCAGGTCAGTTCTGCATGGACATGCGGGTAAATTCTGCATGAAGTCCTAAGCAATATAACACAAGAACCGACAATTAAAAACATTCTTTACATTTCATATTCCATGAATCTTACAATTTCATCTATCATAATCTTATTTTTCTTTCAAGGTTATGCATTCTCCAAACAACACCAATAGCAACTTCAACAATACTCCACCACCTCTACCGCTTACGTCTACCGTCGCTGCTCCGATCAATGAGTAGACGGTACCGCTTGAGGCAATCCGAAGCCTCTTGGAAGGATAGCAGCAACAGACTGCTATCTTACTGAACCGTCCAGAAGTGGAAGCGCCCGGAGTAAAGCAATTCCGGGCATTACACCTAAAACAATTTTCGGGAAAAGAGAGCCCCCTGGAAGCTGAAGAATGGGCTCAGAGTATTGAGGATGACCTGGCAGCGGCACAAGTGCCAGAGATCGCTTGGGTTCGAGTTGCGAAACTGCAACTCACCGACAACGCCCGAGTTTGGTGGAAGGCGGAAGAAAACCGTCTTGACCAGCCTATAGAATGGAAAACCTTTCGCGACATGTTCGACGCGAAATACTTTCCAGAGACTGCCCGATTTGACATGGAACAACAATTCATCCATCTACAAAAAGGTTCGATGTGGACCAAATCAGTGGACGAGTATGATGCTGAGTTTACAATGCTCAGTAGGTAAGATATGTCTCAATATTCTATTTTCTAATATCACATACTACACAGCTGACACAAGACCGCAACAGGTTCGTACCACACTTGATACCAACTGCTGAGATCAGAGCTAGACGATTTCAGTAGGAGTTAGATCCGGAAATCCAAGCTTCCTTAGCTACAGGGGATTTCCCAACCCACGACCTGGCTTTGAAAGCTGTCCATCGATATGAGGCGGTAGTAAAGAAGAAGGGCAGCTCTCAATCTGCCGGAGTGAAGCGCCCTGCTACTCAGATGGCAGGAGGAGCCTCTTTCAGGCCATCGTTTGAACCCAGGAGACCGGAAGTAACAGATAACCAGCCAAGTCCAGATTTTTTCTTCTAATGCAAAAGGGATGGACACTTGTGGAAGGACTGTAGGCGCGCAAAAGGCCTATGCTTAGTTTGTGGCGCATCCAATCATGGAAATGGAACATGTCCTTATAAACGCAACCCAATTTCAACCCATAACACTTATCCGCAGCAGCCAGCTATCCAGGCTCATGTACCTCGTCTTGCTCTCCCAGCTCTGCCTGCACAGCCTAATCACCAATTCCATCAGGCACTGAGGAACATGCATCGAGGGAAGAGAAACATGCCCCAAAGACAGAGGAATGTGCCTCCAGCTAGGAAGAATGTACCACGGCGACGAGCTTTCACATTAGCAGCCGTAGAAGCCGAGACTGTAGACCAAGGTAACCCTGGTAATTCCCTCACCTCTTTTCAATATTACCAAAACTTTCGCATTCTTTCGTTTTTCCAAAAATTTTCATGCGCTATCAATAGTTCTATCACCAAACTTTTCTTGAATCTGTTACACTTTCCTTCTACAAATTTCGAGGATGAAATTTTTATAAGGAGGGTAGAATGTAACAACCCTAAACTTTCTGTAAATTTTTTTTCCAAAATACAGAAAGGGATACCTAAGCCTGAGCACAAGTTATAAATTAAATTTGCTTTTAAACAGCAAGAAAGCACTTGTAGCTAATTGGTAAAGCCTTACACTGCAATGACGTAGCCCCTGTGATCGAATCCCCCAGCCACATATTATTTTTATTGTATTTTCTTTTAAACTTTTAGAAGCCCAATAGTTTACACGTGCACTACACGTAAAATTAAAAGACACAGAATAATCAAACATGTGCACTAGGGTATATGAGACGACGGGGACACGTGGCCAAAGATCCAGCACCCATCACCGGGAATGGATCGGCGAGATCGCTTCTTGGCCCGGCGACGCCAGTCCCTCCGTAGGGGTTGGTCTCCAAACTTCAACTCCACACCCCTTGGCCTCCCTCTTAACCCCTGTACTGTTTGTTTTTATTAAAAATAAACAAAGAATTAAAAAAAGTCATTAAACCAAAATTTTAATGCATTTTAAATTCATTCTTCATTACCCCAAAACCCAAATTTTTCCTATAAATACCACACTCCATTTCACCCCTACTCACTCAGAATTTCATACAAAAACTTTCAAAAATTCTCAAGTCCATGAAGTTGTGCAAGTGGAGTTAGCAAAGGGCGAAGTTCCGAAGAGATTCCGGCGACGAAACGATGCCCCGACGCTTTCCCAAGTTTCCCCCTTCTCCCCTCTATCCTTATAGCCAGTAAGTTCTCTCTTCCCCTCTCTTTTTCTATTCGAAGACTTTCATTTTTTCAAAACCCGACGGAAGCGGAGTTAATCCGACTTCCGATTCGTTTTTCTTTAAAAACACCATTTTTCTTAAACAATAAATCACCATATTCTATCATAATGTTTAATAAACATAAATAAACATATTAGAACAAGTTTCATCTCAAAAAAATGTTTTATGCAACTTTTATCGCATTTATACAGTAAAATACCATATACTTTACATTTCGACATAATTCAACATATTTACTTGTATTACCTTTAGAAAACTCACGAGGTAAGGACCTACCTCATCACAACACACATATTGGACATAGCATGATGAACTTTGGAATTTTAGATTATGGGAAATACGCTTTTACGAATAAATACCTTAAAAAATTAAAAACCGTTTTCTTTAAAAAAGAGTGTTAATTAAATTCCTTGCAAATACGCCTCTACAACACATTTTGGAGAACCCCGATCGGGATGGTATGGCTTATCGCACGTCCTTGGGCCTAGTAGAGCGAGATGCAGACCTCCGCAAGGAGCATTCGATCTCGATGGAATTTTTAATGCTATTTTTAAGAAAATGAGATTTTTACAAAATAAATAAAATTAATTTTATTATATATATATATATATTATCAAAAGATCTATTTTAAATATATTATACCAATATTCCATGTTTTCTAAATCAAAAGAATCACAATTACATGAAAATACCATTTCAATACAATACAATTCCAATATTTCAATAAAATACCATATACAATGAAAACTAGGTTCTACTCACTAGAAATTTCACTTTTATAAAATATACATCTATGAAAACCCTAAAGACGATAATAAAATACTTGAGATGTATTTTGAAAATGTATCAAACTATTTTATATAAAATCCCCTCAAGTTATACTAAATTACAATAAGGACCATAGTAAATATAGGTTTAAGTGGGACCAGTTCTCTTGAGTCTCGGGGAGCCGGAGAAAGTGGGTGCTTGCCTGTCTAAGGTAGACAGTCTAACAATGGTGTTATCAACACGGTAATTGTCTTGGAAAAAGATACAAATCCTGCCGTCCATGTGCAGCAGTTACCGATAACTCCAAAACAATCAGGACATCAATTCTGTTTAAAAGTCTGACTCAGTTCGAGTCACGAGCAAATATACAATCAATCTGAATTGAATATGATTCAAGTATAATTCCATTTACAACATGAATCTATCTATACTAGAATACAATCCATAACAATATGAACATGACTGAACCGAACCATGGATATATTCCGTTTACATGACTATCCATTTACATCCATTGCCGTCTACTGATATCATGGTTTCGGCAAAGTCTTCCATTTACTACAAGATAATATAGCACAATCAGTACAATCAGTACAAACAATACAATCAATACAATGAACATTACGGGGTTTATAAAGGGGTAGACTGGTACGGAACATGTTAAAGGTGGCACGAGCTGGTCACTGAAGACGTAATTACATCCATGTCGTTGTTCCGTGGTATTTTCGACGGAGCCTTGTACTATGGGTTACCAAAGTCCACGGTGTAAGTTGGAATCCTCTCGTATATACTGGCATATTCTGTACCAAGCGACAAACAACCGCGTTAATATTATAATCCAAACATTTTAAGTTATACTCTCTTTCTGTCTATTCTATCTCTACCCATCTTTAGGACTTACCGAGCGATTGTTCGCTGACGACATTCTTATTTCTCTTCTTCTTTAGAATATTGTCAGGAGGACCCGACTCTGAGGAGCTCGAGACCAGCCAGGAGCAATTGGAGCAGTTCACAGAAGACCCTGAGTATTAGACTTTACTAGTACATACTTTTCATTTCAGTTATGCCATTGTTTAGGCATTGCATTCCATCCTTGTATTTACATTTCCGGTTGTACCTGTAAAAGAATGTTTAATAAATAAAGTTGTTGTTCATTTATATTTCTGTCTCTTGTGTACATTTTACTTTATATTTCTTAGATACGCTTAGCGTATTTACTTATGAGTAAATACGTAGTGGGCCTTGCCGCGTCCCCTCCCCGTACACCGGGAAGTGGGGCGTGACACCGTAGCGGGTAGATTCCTGCCCTATAAATAAGCGGATCTAAAAGCCCTCCTCACGAGGCCGCCAAGCAGATTCATGCTCGGCCCATCAATTGGTTCATATTCGACGCGCGATCGCCACCTCGAATCCGGGGAAAGGGAGGATATCGACCTTCCTACACTTGGGTATCGTTCGACTCGACGCGCGATTGCCGCCTTGAATCCGGGGAAAAGAAGGATACCGACCTTCCTACACTTGGCTATCGGTCGACTCTACTCGATGAACGGTCAGTGAGTGCGGGAAGGGTGGACACCGGCCTGGTACTTGCGAGATAAAAAGACCTACGAGCTAAAAATAATTGCAGAATGAAGGTTCGAACAATGAAAATATACGAGCTAAAAGTACTTGCGCAGCGAGCAGACATTTGGGCAAAGGAAAAAGGAGTACTTTATTTATAATCAAAGATAAATACAAGGTATTCTGGGATCCTCAGCCTTACAGAAATACCCGGAGCCTTACAAAATTTTAAGAAAAGAAAAAATTCTTCAAGGGAGGAAAGCTCAGGCCGCCCGCTCGGCTGAGATCTTACCCTGCTCGAGGCCGCCATCAAGGACCAAAACTGTGTTCTCTGGGTCGGCGCATCCGTCGACAGCCTCACTTCCAACTGCAGCCTCGACGACTTCCTCTTGCGGCGCTTCCTCGGTCAGGAGGTACTTGGCGTGGAGCTCGCTATCATCGAACCCCGGCATAGACTCCTTGAAGACGTCGAGGGCGTTGTGCCATACAATGGCCGCGGATTCGGCGAGATCGGCGTAAAGTTGGTCGGACGCCTTGTATCCCTCCACGGCCTTCGCCGCCCGGCTCTTGGTGAGCTTCACCGCGTCCATAGCCACCTGAACATCCCTCTTGAGGATGTACCTCGACTTCTTCATCAAGTTGTAGAGGCTGTTCACCTCCTCCAACTTGGCCTGGATAGCCTGGGTGGACTCATCCAGGAGCCGATGAGACTCCTTCAGCTTTGAGTTCGTCAGCCCCTCGGCGGCCAGTCGGGTGTCCAGGAGAGCCGCCTTCTCCTCCTCCTACCGCAGTTGGAGGCGGAGTTCCTCCTCCCGCGAGGAGGATTCGCCCGCCTTTTTCATGGCCGGGGCTACCTCCTCGGATTCCATGGCGACTAGGAGAGCGCAGTGATGAAAGACCTGAGAAAAGCAACAAATGGGTTAGAAAGCTCAAATCAAGAAAACAAGACTTAAGAAATTTTAAGGGAGGATACCGACCTTCCTGCGCTTTACTATCGTTCGACTTGACGCGCGATCGCCACCTCGACCCCGGGGAAAAGAAGGATACTGACCTTCCTACACTTGGCTATTGCTCGACTCTACTCGATGAACGGTCAGCGAGTGCGGGAAGGGTGGACACCGGCCTGGTACTTGCGAGATAAAAAGACCTACGAGCTAAAAATAATTGCAGAATGAAGGTTCGAACAATGAAAACTATACGAGCTAAAAGTACTTGTACAGCGAGCAGACATTTAGGTAAAGGAAAAAGGAGTACTTTATTTATAATCAAAGATAAATACAAGGTATTCTGGGCTCCTCAACCTTACAGAAATGCCTGGAGGCTTACAAAATTTCAAGAAAAGAAAAAAATCTTCAAGGGAGGAAAGCTCAGGGCACCGGCTCGGCCGAGATCTCACCCTGCTCAAGGCCGCCATCAGGGACCAAAACTGCGACCTCGGGATCGGCGCTTCCGCCAACAGCCTCGCCTCCAAATGCAGCCTCAGCGACTTCCCCTTGCGGTGCTGCTTCGGTCAGGAGGTACTTAGCGCGGAGCTCGCTATTATCGAACCCCGGCATAAACTCCTTGACGGCGTCGAGGAGGCTGTTCCACACGACGGCCGTGGATTCAGCGAGATCGGCGTAAAATTGGTCGGACGCCTTGTATCCCTCCACAGCCTTTGCCGCCCGGCTCTCGACGAGTTTCACCGCGTCCATAACCACCCGGACATCCCTCTTGAGGATGTCCCTTGACTTCTTCATCAAGTTGTAGAGGCTGTTCACCTCCTCTAACTTGGCCTGGATGGCCCGGTTGGACTCATCCAGGAGCCGATGAGACTCCTTCAGCTTGGAGTTCGTCAGCTCCTCGGCGACCAGTCGAGTGTCCAGGAGAGCCCCGCCTTTTTCATGGCCGGGGCTACCTTCTCGGATTACATGGCGACGAGGAGAGCGCGGTGATGAAGGACCTGAGGAAAGCAACAAATGGGTTAGAAAGCTCAAACCGAGCAAACAAGACTTAAGAAATTTTAAGAAAAGTCAAGTATCGACCTGAACCGCCTCCTGCGCTATGACGGCCACTTGGGCCTTCATAGTCCCCAGGGGAATCTTACCCCCGGTCGCTTGCTCCATGTCTGAAAGCAAGCTGTCGGCGACGGAGAGCACCGAGGGTACCTCAATGCAGAAGTCGCCCTCCTGCACTGGGATCCCGATAGAAGGTGGCCGAGAGACCGTCCGCTTCAGCCTTTTGAGGGGGATTTCGGCGCGCTCAGCCTCCTCCTCCTCTCTTGCCCGGGGCGCCGAGTTTCGTGCGTGCTTATGACCCTCCCCGTAGTGTTCTTCTGGGGCTCGAGGAGCGGCGGAAGGCTTGGACGGTGGAGTTGGCTTCGGGGCCGGGTCGGGACAAGCTTGCGCCCCCGGCTTTCCTTCCTTGGTTTTTGGCGGCCGTGGCGGCTAGGATCTTCGATCGGTCTATAGGCTCTACAAAAAAGAACACACAAACAAAAGGGAGTTAGCGACACTAAAAAGGCGAAAGAAGTTAACGAAATCTAAACAGGTCGTCGAAGGCCCTAACTTACCCAGAAAACGTGCAGAACTAAGCCCAGCTCAGCTCAATGCCTGCTCAGATAGCAGAACATCCGCCCGCTGGATTGGTTCCCACTGGGACACCACCCTCGACTCAGGGGAAGTTGACTGCTTTGCCTTCGGGCAGTCGGCCCTGTCCCACTGTGTAGGCATAAGCCAATCCTCACCCTCAGGTGGCCCGACGAATACAAACTTCTCCTTCCATTTGTGGATGGAAGAAGGGACGACAACTGCCTCTGACCCGGCTGCCCCACCTTTACGCTTTTTATACGAAAAATACACCCAGCTCGGCTCTTCCTTGCCGGTGCCGGGAAGATTTTTATAACAAAGGAAAGACACAAGGAGGGTCAAATTGAAGGGGATCTGATCATGTTTTAGCCGGACCAGAAACCCGAGGAGAATTCTCCACGAGTTTGGCGCTAGCTGGTTCGGGGCAAGACGGAAGTAATGAAGCACCCCCGCAAACCTCGGTTGGGAAGGGCAGACGCATTCCTGCCCGGAACACTTCCAAATACAAGGCAATCTCTTTTCCCTGCACCTAGTCTGCCCGCTCACCCTCTCTATCTAAACAGAGTGAGTAGCTTGAGGGGATGTGGAATCGAGTCCGAATTTCGGAAAGCTTGTCCAGACTCTTCAAAACGAAGGGCGCATCACAGGTGTTCCCGATGCGCACCTTAGGAGCCCTCATCGCAGCCCAACGGCGAGTGACAAGGACGGCCCTGACTCTAAGGGGCGAACCTGACACAGAAGACGAAAAAGAAGAAGAGCCCTCTTGGCTATCTGAAGCCGAAGAGGAGGAAGACCCACTGGACTCAGCCCCAGAAACCGAGGCTTCATCATTCGACTCTACCCTTACCACCTCTACTGACTCCTCGGATGAAGACATCTAACCTGATTCAAAGGAAAGGACTTACCGAGGAAAAATCAACAGAGGATCCAATCTAAGAAGTGGAGCGCCGGGCAATCTTCAGCAATGAAAGAGAATTAGAGCAAAGTGTGGGCCCTAGGATGGTCCCCTCCTATTTATACACCCCAAAAGAGAACATCCCACGGACCAAATTGATTTCCGCCAAAATGAAACGTCGCGTCCAAGCGGCAGTCGAAGCTCCACGTGACGACCGGCCATTGGGGACGTCTCTTCAACTGTAGAGTCAGAGACAGCCTGTCTCGTCCGCCAACCGACGTCCGACACGTGGCCTATATCCCAACTGGCGAATCGACTGAAACGACGCCCCTTCTTTAAAGCGCAATCATTTCACTGATCCGCTGACGCCATCGGAGATACGCGTGAAAATTCAGACGCACGACAAGACGACACGTGGGCCCAAAGATCGAAACGACGCAACCGCCAAACGCCATGTTGTTCCCGAGCAACCCACATTCTGATTCTCAGTGCCAAACTGAGCCGAAAAAAAACCGAGCAAGCCACTCTTGACCCGACCCATAAATAGGTCGGAACGAGTGGGGGGGCCTAATGATGATGCTCACAGGTGGTAATTCCTCAGATTATGACACTTGGCGGATGACAAGTCCCGGAGTCTACGGAGGTGGAATAAATGAGTTGCATTAGGGGTATTCCTCGGGATACAATTTCTAGAAGCCAAGCGCAACAGTTTGCCTCCCCAGATAGAGAGCCAATCAACTGTGCCGGATTTGTCAAAGCTCGAGCTGTAATTCCTCCCATCATATCATCACAGCGACGTATTAGTGCCTTCAAACACTGAACTGCCCGGTGTTCTCCACTCCCTTCCCCCGTATGTGTCACTCTGAAAGGATTGGGTAATGAAGTTAAAAGTTTTAATAGTAAATCAACAGACAACAATCTTAAAATTCCCTTCCCTTCGTTCAACTTGACAACATAATCCAAGAACCCAACTTGATCTTCGTCTTCCATCGCCTTTACGATCTCCAATATCCACTACTAAAATAGGGGGTTGCCCCTACGGATTACGAAATCCGTAGGGGCATATTTCGTTTGGCCCTACGGACTAATCCGTAGGGCCTTAAGGTTGCCCCTACGGTTCTTACATATTAATTTAAGAATATTAAATTGTAAATTGTTGTTTGCCCCTACGGAGCCACAAACCAAGAACCTACGGACTTATCCGTAGGGGCATGTAAATAGGGATTTGTTAGTGTATATGACCTAGGGGCCATTATTGTATCATACTAGATTGTATATTACTTAATGGAAGCTTGGGATATTCACAGTTATATATATACAGTCTTGCTAAAAATGGTAGTATGCTACTTAGTTTGTGTCTACTTTAATATGTGCATATGTTTCTTGTAACAAATCACTTATACATATTAGTAGAGCCCATAGGATCTTTGCTTGATTACCAGCGCCGTGATGGCAGTCACACTAGTGGGGGCTGGGTAGTCTGTAAGCAACATCCTATACAGGTCCCTGGTCATTGGATTGTCGAGATAGGGCATCGATATTCCAGAGTAGACTAAGTGTATACGCTTCTCATCCCAGTTGGGGGAATGGTATGTCCCACAGCCATCAGTACGCCGTACTGGAGATAGTATACAGGTGTTCGTTAGGTTACGGGTACACCGGACAGGACTCGCCGAGGAACTGAATGGTTGGTATTATACCCATTGTCAGTTATCAGTTCCCAGGTGACATGAGTACAGCATAGTCCGCAGACTTGACACTGCTGCTTCGCCTCGAGTGTGTCCTACTGTTCTTAGATTGCTACCCTACCACGGCTCAAAGGAGTCGTGCAAACAGGTAGCAGTTGGGTGCAGTCCCGAGCACTTGGAGGCAGTGGCGGTTAGATAGGATTCGTCTCTCCCGGTATTGGGAGATGATATCGCGCTGTGTCAGAGAGCCGTTACACAAAGTCCCTGGCCAGGGCAAACGAGATATACTGGTAGGTTCTAGTAGCTTCTCAGGGTGTAATGGGCTTCGCTCAAACACGACTTATACAGCTATTAGGGGACTGACGCTTGCCGCCCCCTAGGCTTGATATGCGATAGTCTTAGGCGAACAGACCGGACTGTACGGAGATTGTCACATCAGGCTCAGTGGGAGTTCGGATGACTTACCTCATCGGCCTTCTTATCGACATCTACCTGGGGACCGTTACGTACAGCTAGTGCCGCTTGCGGTCTGTGGTTAAACCCACTGCCAGCGTAGTGTCGAGTCTTTAGAGTCCCACACAGAGAGTTTCCCTGCTCCAGGCGAAACGATATAGACGTCGTATGGTTTTACGACAAGGGTTCGGATGCATACGTGTGTTTACGCACGTACGACTTTTCGGACAGTTTTTACTAGCAGGCTTTGGTTTAAGCCAGATTCTAGTATCAGGTTATTGGATTTGTACAGTCTAAAGTTTTTCCGTGTTTTCACGGATTGGAGGGGCGTTCTCGTAATTTGTCGAGAAGGTTCTAGAAGAGTGGTGACATGAGGGGTTGAGGTTGCTTTTTCATGATTGCTTTGTGTGACTCATTTATATGATTCATCATATCATTAATGCTTCATTAATGATCTAATGACTCACATGATGAATCACTCTCCTTGATTAAATGAAACATGGTGAATAATCAATTAATTGATATTATTTGATAATTCATTATGTATCATATATTCAAGTGAGAAGGACTTTTGTTCTCATTATCATTCTCACCTTCTCTCTCCTCAAGCTCACTCTCTCTTGAAACCCTAACCCTAACCTCTCATGTGTTGAGATCAAGGGTTAGTTAGACTAAAACATCCATAACCTCACTCTATATCCTCTAGGTAGCTTAGATTAGCACTTTAAGCAACCTAGTTATCTCAAGTTTGAGATTAAGCTTGGCGTAGAAGCTTTCGGGTGGATCGTCTTTGATTCGAGGAGGCCGTGAAGTTGCCGATGTTCTAAGGAGCCTACGAGGAGTGGAGGACAGCGATGAAGACCCGAAGGACATGTAACGTGAGGTATAACTCCGGTACCGAGTAGTTAAACCTCTAGTATAACGTTAGCAATGGTTTAGATTACGATTCATGCGCTCAAGTCCGTGTTACGAAGCTTTGATAATCGTTTTTCATATATTCCGCCTCCCCGCGAGTTAGTGGGGTGCGTAACATGGACTTACAGTGGTATCAGAGCCAACTAAACCATTACTAGCTTGTTAGCAACTGATTAGAAGTTCGATCGACGGAAAAACACGGAAAACAAAACCCTAATCCTTGACAGTTTCTGTAAATTTTAAAAGTGTCGCAAAATTTTTTTGACATACCTTAAAATTCACAGCAGGGAATTGTAAGAAATCTGGGAAAATTCGAGGGTGCAACTCGGCAACACGACCGCGGTTCCACGGCAATAGAGAGCTTTTGCCGCGGAACCGCCGCCGAGTCAACGCCGAGTTGACTCGGAGTTTCACAGTAATTCATAATTTTGGGTTTTTTGTTTTCCTGTATATACTGTTTCTGCCCAGGTTGCCTCTGTGATGATTTGCTTTTCGGGTAGACACGGATATAGGTAATCGATCGATGTTCTAATCAATTTGCTAATTGGATCTTTATCTGTAATGTTTTATGTGTTCGTAAACCTCCCCTAACTGCTAGTATGTCGGTTGGTAGGGGGTTGCACATATCTGTGATGTTATATATAACTGTTTGTGTATATGAACTGTGTTGGAATGTTGTGATGATTAGCCGGGGTTTGGGATGTATTTAATATTCATTCATTCAATGTAAATGTAATTTGATGTAATATTATTTTGCGGGGCACATCCAGGTTGCGGTTGTAGCCACCGTTGTATTATTATTTCTTTTTACTGTTTTTGCTCCTAGGATAGACCCAAGGTGGGGTGCACAAACTACCGGGTACTTTGAAGTGTCGAGGCAGACCGCTTCACTTCTGGTATTTGGCGGGTAGTTTGCCGTACCCGTAGGGGTCTGGGGTGGGGTAATGGCTATTCATCACAACTGTGTAATCCGTCTTTCCTTGCAGGCTCAAAAGAAACGCGGATTACTTGCATATCCAATAAAGTTTATCTGTGATCTGGAATGCTTATTATTGCGTCTGACGAATGTACAATATCTATATATAAATAGCTATTAGACGTCACTTATGTTTTACACCCGCGCTAGCCCAGCCCCCGCTCTGTCGTTAGTTAAGTAACCTAACGGGTGATGACGGGACCCCGTGGCGAATGCGGATGGCATAAGAGGACGTTGTATTTTCGTTGTTTTCTGCAATGATAGGTTAATGATGGGACGCATTATTATGCAAAGAAAATAAACCAAAGTTAAATCATTGGAAAAAATTTAAAAGAAACCGATCGGTTATTTTAAAAGATCAGAATTTTTAATTGCGGAGCTTTAACCACTCCTTTTAAAAAGTATCAGGTTCCTTCGATTATATCAAGTTCACTACGTTCACGGTTTTGCCAAAACCATTCGTAACCCTCCGTCATTTCATATAGATAGTCAATAGTATTCAAGCTGTGTTTGTTAACTAAAGTCAAGGCACAGTGTTTGGTAGCTGTTGGATATTTATATGCAGCATAGATAGATGCGTTGGTTTGGGACAGTCGTATTACCTTGTTGACTAAAGTCAAGGTATGTACGGGTGGGTTCAAATTAACCTGGACAATGACGGGTAGAACTTGACATATGACTTATGATTTGTTGACTAAAGTCAAGGTCATAAGAGCATGGGGCAAAAATCCACATCGGGAATTTCTAAAGAAACTGAAATTTGCAGTGAGGTGCATACCATTTTGGAGTTTGATGAATGTTGGTAGGATTCCTTCAACATTATCATACGATGATATTTTGGATCCCGATCCTACTGTGAGTATATGCTACTTATCAGGAGATTCGTCACTTAACGATCAATGCTATAAACCAAGTAGGTGCCTAGAAAGGTGTCAGCGGGGTTACGCCCCCAGAGAAAAGAGGTTATTTAATTAAGGAACTTCGCGAAAGCGTTGGAAAACCTCCCTCGAAGTATCGACACTAGCCTGGCTGAACAGTTAAGCAAGTATTGTGCGGTGAGAATTGTCCTGGCTAATTCTTCTTTTATGGTTTGAGGAGGGATTCGAGAAACAGTGGGAGCCATTCTGTTTAGATACATTAAAAACCAATCTAAACTTATAACAGCATCATGCTAAAATGTTTTCTTCTCTCTCTCTTAAATTGCAGCGACCCTGTGACCACACATAGGTTACATCTAGATAACAAATTGACTGAATATGACTTATATGACTGGCAAAGGTCTGTCCAGATGTCCATTGGCTATGACAAGCTGGACCATCCTATTACTACTCAAGATCCCGCCGTCTTAGGTCCAGTTTCCACTGTCGCGAATATGAATATCCGTCAGACAAGGGAAAAAGGAAAGAGAAAGGAAAAAGTTTTGGGACTGGATATAGTAAAACAGGGATGTTCCTATTGTTACAGGAATGAATATTGGCAGAAAGATTGCAGGGCTTTAGAAGCCAGTAACCAGGATTCGAAGCATGTTGTGGCTTCATCTTCGGGTGTGTTTATGATAGAAAACTGTATGTCAGTTAACCCTACTTCCTGGGTATTGGATACCGGATCAGGAACTCATATCTGTAATTCATTACAGGCTTTGAGAAATCGTAGGGTTATCGGAATAGGTGATATGACCCTCACAGTTGCTAACGGAATGAGCATGGACGCTGAATCCGTAGGGGAATATCATATTGGAATGATAACTGGGCAGATATTGATTCTACGTAACTGTTTTTATGTACCAGGTACGACTTGTAATATCATATCTGTACCCTTACTTTCTAAGGAAGGATATGATTTTGCTTTTACAAGAGATGTGGTTCACATCCACCTAAATCAAGATTTGATTGGGTCAGGTACATTAGAAAACGGAATATACGTATTAAATCAAGCTCAGATTTTCAGTGTCCAGAACACACTTAAAAGAAAGTCTTCGGAAACAAATCAGGCTTTCTTATGGCATTGTAGACTAGGTCACATCAATGAGAGAAGGTTGACTAAGTTACATAGAGAAGGATATTTGAATCCGTTCGAATATCAATCTTATGCTACTTGTGAATCTTGTCTCAAAGGAAAGATGACAAAAACTCCGTTCACTGGACACGGAGTAAGAGCAAGCGAGCTCTTGGGACTCGTACACAGTGACGTGTGCGGTCCAATGTCTACACATGCGCGAGGTGGTTATTCCTACTTCATTACTTTTACGGATGATTTCTCTAGGTATGGATATATCTTCTTAATGAAGCATAAATCCGAGGCCTTTGAGAAATTCCAAGAATACAAGAATGAAGTAGAAAAACAAACCGGCAAAAGTATCAAGACACTGAGATCTGATCGAGGTGGTGAATACTTAAGTGCCGAGTTCCTAGGTTACTTAAAAGAGAATGGAATTCTCTCTCAGCTTACTCCTCCATACACACCACAACATAACGGTGTATCAGAGAGACGGAACCGAACCCTATTGGATATGGTACGTTCCATGATGAGTAACGCTGAGTTGCCACGATCATTCTGGGGATATGCACTAGAATCAGCTGCATATCTTTTAAACCGAGTTCCAACCAAGACTGTGCCTACCACACCATATCAGATGTGGAGTGGGAAGAAACCCTGTCTTAAGTATCTTAAGACATGGGGATGTCCAGCTTTTGTAAAGAAGCAGCATGCGGACAAGCTCGAGGCACGCTCAGTACAGTGTAAGTTTGTGGGATATCCAAAGAACTCCATGGGATATTGTTTCTATTACGCAGATGAACAAAAGGTCTTTGTTTCTCAACATGCCCGCTTCTTAGAAACTGAGTTTTTAGAAAATCAGAAGAGTGGGAGCGCAATAGAACTGGAAGAAATTCCAGAACCACAAGCTATTACTGAAACCTTGGCAGAACGAGAAGGTTCAGGAGAACAGGACATCCCGGCGCCACTCCGCAGGAGTAGTAGGTCGTCTCATCCGCCTGAGAGATACTACGGTTTTCTCATAGATGGGGATAGAGAGGATTGTGTCATTGATGAAGATGACCCTACTAGCTTCCAGCAAGCCATTCAGAGCAGCGACTCGGTAAAATGGCTGGATGCAATGCGGACCGAAATGGAGTCCATGTACACCAACAAAGTATGGACTTTGGACATTGCTCCAGATGGGGTAAAACCCGTAGGATGCAAATGGATCTTCAAAAAGAAGATTGGTGTAGATAGACAGGTTGAAACCTATAAGGCTAGACTTGTTGCAAAGGGTTTCCGTCAAAGACCTGGTTTGGACTATGACGAAACCTTTTCTCCAGTAGCTATGCTTAAATCTATTCGGGTCCTTCTTGCTATTGCTGCTTTCCACGATTATGAAATCTGGCAGATGGACGTAAAGACGGCCTTTCTAAATGGTAATTTGGAAGAAAGCGTCTATATGGATCAGCCAGAAGGATTCATTCAGAGTGGGAGCAGCGGTAAAGTATGCAAGTTGCTTAAGTCCATTTATGGACTAAAGCAGGCATCACGGAGTTGGAACATCTGTTTTGATGATGCTGTCAAAGAATTTGACTTTATCAAAAATCCAGATGAACCATGCATATACAGTAAGATTGTAGGGAGAGCTGTAGTATTCCTCGTCTTGTACGTGAATGACATTCTCTTAATAGGAAATGATATTCCTATGTTACAGTCAGTCAAAAGATTCTTGTCACGTAAATTCTCCATGAAAGACCTGGGTGATGCCACCTACATTCTGGGGATCCGGATCTATCGTGATAGATCAAAGAGGATATTGGGACTTTCACAGTCCAGGTACATAGACACCATAGTAAAGAGATTCAGTATGGATGATTCTAAGCGCGGTAACTTACCGGCTTGTCACGGAATCACCCTCTCCAAAGAGATGTCTCCTAAGACTGATTTGGAAAGGGATCGCATGTCAATTATACCCTACGCTTCTGCGGTAGGCTCTATAATGTATGCGATGTTATGTACCAGACCAGATGTAGCATACGCATTGAGCGTAGTAAGCCGGTATCAAGCAAACCCAGGGGAGAAGCACTGGATAGCAGTAAAGAACATTCTCAAGTACCTGAGAAGGACTAAGGAAATGTTCTTAGTATATGGCGGAAAAGACCTCCAGATGGAGGCCTTTGCCGACTCCGGCTTCCAGAGTGACAAAGATGACTCCAAGTCCATGTCGGGTTATGTCTTTACCCTCAATGGAGGGGCGGTCTGTTGGAAGAGTTCCAAACAGGAGACCGTTGCTGACTCAACGATGGAAGCAGAGTACATAGCTGCTTGCGATGCCGCAAAAGAAGCAGTCTGGATGAAGAAGTTCCTCACAGAACTTCAGGTGGTTCCTACCAGTATTGATCCAATACCTCTGTATTGTGACAACAACGGCGCTATAGCTTTAGAGAAGGAACCCAGGTCCCATCAGAAGTCCAGACACATCTTAAGGCGGTATCACCTGATCAGGGAGATCATAGATCGCCGGGAGATCGAGGTAAAGAAAGTAGAGACAGAGAATAACATTGCTGATCCATTCACAAAGGCCCTTCCTCAGACGCAGTTCGAGAGGCTATTCGAGATGATAGGTCTACGATATGCCAGCTCATGGCCCTAGTGCAAGTGGGAGATTGTTAGTGTATATGCCCTAGGGGCCATTATTGTATCATACTAGATTGTATATTACTTAATGGAAGCTTGGGATATTCACAGTTATATATATACAGTCTTGCTAAAAATGGTAGTATGCTACTTGGTTTGTGTCTACTTTAATATGTGCATATGTTTCTTGTAACAAATCACTTATACATATTAGTAGAGCCCATAGGATCTTTGCTTGATTACCAGC
Organism: Agapanthus africanus; assembly: GCA_030015575.1. NCBI lineage: Eukaryota > Viridiplantae > Streptophyta > Magnoliopsida > Asparagales > Amaryllidaceae > Agapanthus > Agapanthus africanus. Next base: position 86,812,186 of record JASDDO010000028.1, on the reverse strand, counting down.
GTCGTGATGGCGGTCACACTAGTGGGGGCTGGGTAGTCTGTAAGCAACATCCTATACAGGTCCCTGGTCGTTGGATTGTCGAGATAGGGCATCGATATTCCAGAGTAGACTAAGTGTATACGCTTCTCATCCCAGTTGGGGGAATGGTATGTCCCACAGCCATCAGTACGCCGTACTGGAGATAGTATACAGGTGCTCGTTAGGTTACGGGTACACCGGACAGGACTCGCCGAGGAACTGAATGGTTGGTATTATACCCATCGTCAGTTATCAGTTCCCAGGTGACATGAGTACAGCATAGTCCGCAGACTTGACACTGCTGCTTCGCCTCGAGTGTGTCCCACTGTTCTTAGATTGCTACCCTACCACGGCTCAAAGGAGTCGTGCAAACAGGTAGCAGTTGGGTGCAGTCCCGAGCACTTGGAGGCAGTGGCGGTTAGATAGGATTCGTCTCTCCCGGTATTGGGAGATGATATCGCGCTGTGTCAGAGAGCCGTTACACAAAGTCCCTGGCCAGGGCAAACGAGATATACTGGTAGGTTCTAGTAGCTTCTCAGGGTGTAATGGGCTTCGCTCAAACACGACTTATACAGCTATTAGGGGACTGACGCTTGCCGCCCCCTAGGCTTGATATGCGATAGTCTTAGGCGAACAGACCGGACTGTACGGAGATTGTCACATCAGGCTCAGTGGGAGTTCGGATGACTTACCTCATCGGCCTTCTTATCGACATCTACCTGGGGACCGTTACGTACAGCTAGTGCCGCTTGCGGTCTGTGGTTAAACCCACTGCCAGCGTAGTGTCGAGTCTTTAGAGTCCCACACAGAGAGTTTCCCTGCTCCAGGCGAAACGATATAGACGTCGTATGGTTTTACGACAAGGGTTCGGATGCATACGTGTGTTTACGCACGTACGACTTTTCGGACAGTTTTTACTAGCAGGCTTTGGTTTAAGCCAGATTCTAGTATCAGGTTATTGGATCTATACAGTCTAAAGTTTTTCCGTGTTTTCACGGATTGGAGGGGCGTTCTCGTAATTTGTCGAGAAGGTTCTAGAAGAGTGGTGACATGAGGGGTTGAGGTTGCTTTTTCATGATTGCTTTGTGTGACTCATTTATATGATTCATCATATCATTAATGCTTCATTAATGATCTAATGACTCACATGATGAATCACTCTCCTTGATTAAATGAAACATGGTGAATAATCAATTAATTGATATTATTTGATAATTCATTATGTATCATATATTCAAGTGAGAAGGACTTTTGTTCTCATTATCATTCTCACCTTCTCTCTCCTCAAGCTCACTCTCTCTTGAAACCCTAACCCTAACCTCTCATGTGTTGAGATCAAGGGTTAGTTAGACTAAAACATCCATAACCTCACTCTATATCCTCTAGGTAGCTTAGATTAGCACTTTAAGCAACCTAGTTATCTCAAGTTTGAGATTAAGCTTGGCGTAGAAGCTTTCGGGTGGATCGTCTTTGATTCGAGGAGGCCGTGAAGTTGCCGATGTTCCAAGGAGCCTACGAGGAGTGGAGGACAGCGATGAAGACCCGAAGGACATGTAACGTGAGGTATAACTCCGGTACCAAGTAGTTAAACCTCTAGTATAACGTTAGCAATGGTTTAGATTACGATTCATGCGCTCAAGTCCGTGTTACGAAGCTTTGATAATCGTTTTTCACATATTCCGCCTCCCCGCGAGTTAGTGGGGTGCGTGACATGGACTTACAGGATTTAATTAAAAAGGCACAGATCGATCTCTACGCTCATTATCTTAATTATTCTCAAAGTCGCGTGCGAACCCAAAATCCCCAAATCCTCGTTCCCGCCGATCGCCAAATCTCTCGTCGCCATTCTCGTCGTCGCTAGCGCAGGCCGTTTCGTCGTCGCCACCGCCTGGTTCTTCCTCGTCGCCGTTTTCATCGTCGCCACCGATCGATCGTCTCCTCCACTGCACAGGTAATTAAATATTCAATTAAAGAAATTTTTGATTATTTTAGGGGTTGGGGTTGGGGTTGCGGTTGGGGTTCGGCTAGGGTTGCGGTTGGGGTTGGGTTCGGCTAGGGTTGCGGTTGGGGTTGGGGTTGGGGTTAGGGTTAGGGTTGGGGCTGGGGCTGGTGCTGGGGTTGCGGTTGGGGTTGGGGTTGGGGTTCGGCTGGTGCTGAGGCTGGGGCTGGGGCTGAGGCTGGGGTTAGGGTTAGGGCTGAAAACAATGGATCTTGCTTATAAGTTATTTTTTCAGTTGTAGAATTTTATTTGAGGTGTTACATGAGATAGCATAACTTAGTTATATTTTCAAACAATTATAGCTATATTTTTCAGTTGTAGAATTTTAAACTAGTTAATAAATAGGCAAGATATCGTTAAGTAACTTATACGGTTCGAAGTTCAGCCGTAGACTTCGAGACTAGTTGATGCGCAAGTAAAACATTGCAATATTTGAGGGAAGTAAACAGCATGAAAACAATGGATCTTGCTTAAGATGCTAAAAGTTCGTAGGAAAACCCTAGGTGAGAAAAGAAAGGGGAATCAAAACTTCAAACGGAGAATTTAATTCTAAAATCTAAGAGTTTAACTCTTCTGTACAAAAGAACTAAGTTCTTCTTCTGGTTGAAGATCTACACAGAGCACATCTCCCCATAGGATGAGAATTTAATTCTCATCGGGTTGAGATCCTGCCATGCAGATCCAAAACTTAGAGGGGGAATTGAGTTTAGAGAATTTAATTCTTCCAAAACAAAGTTAGGGTTTAACCCTATATGAGAATTTAATTCTCCCAAAATTATAGGAATTTAATTCCTTCAAGATGAAACTAGGGTTTAACCCTATATGAGAGTTCAATTCTCCAAAATTTACAGGAATTTAATTCCTTCAGGACAGAACTAGGGTTTAACCCTAACTGAGAATTTAATTCTCTCAAATTCACAGGAATTTAATTCCTTTAAAAAAATGAAATTAGGGTTTCACCCTTTACAAGAATTTAATTCTTTTACATATATGGGAATTTAATTCCTCTAAAAGAAAATTAGGGTTTAACCCTATATAAGAATTTAATTCTTTCAGGAATTGAATTCCTCCAAATCATGATTAGAGTTTAACCCTACAGAGATATTAATTCTCAAAATAAAATAAGGAGACTTAAAAGATCTCCATGCATGCAAAGAGCTAGGGTCACGTGCCCCACGTGACCCCTGAAAAGATCCCCATAAATGAAAAGGATTTAGCTCTGAGGCAATACCTCACGTGATCCTTTGTCAGTAACTATCCCGTTCTTAGATTTCTCAATATAGTCACCATAACCTACAATTTATATATTATACGGTCTAACATAGCCCATGAGTACGTCAGAGTTAAGGACTGGATGTATGTGGATTGGCAACAACGTATGCAACCTAAGTTTGTCGTAGGAGTTGCTGCTTTTATTGAATTTGCACGCGCACATAATAAGATCGTGATAGAGAAGATTCTCTACCCGTGTGATAGATGTGGCAATAAGTACTGGCAGAAGGTAGAATTGGCAAAGCTTCATATCGTAAAATATGGGTTTACTAGACTTTATACAACTTGGAAATATCACGGGAAAGGAGAAGAACGCGGTAATGCGTCAGAAGAAGAAGGAGAACACGATAATGCGGCAGGAGAAGAAGGAGAATACGGTAATGTGGCGGAAGGAGAAGACGGTAATTTATTTCCATCAGAAGAAATGGAGGATATGGTAGAGGATGCCCTAGGTGAATCTATTCGTACCGAAGATGACATTTCTTCCGGTCAAGGACCGCGTGCGGATAAATATGAAAATTTCATGAATGATGCTAGAAAACCAATTTATGAGAATGCAAAGTATTCCACCCTTTCATGGTTCGTCCAACTTTTCCAGATTAAGTGCCTAAATAGATGGAGCAACAAGTCATTCACAATGCTTCTTTCGTTCTTGAAAGATTCTATGCCCCCGGGAAATAACGTGCCCGACAGCTGGTACGGAGCCCAGAAGATGATGTCTGATTTGGGTCTAAAGTGCGAAGAGATTCAAGCATGTCCTAAAAATTGCGTGTTGTACTAGAAAGAGAATTCAGATTTGAAAGAGTGTCCAACATGCGGAGAGGCCAGGTATAAGCCGAAAGATTCTGATAAGAAACCTGATATACCTGTCAAGATAGCACGATATTTTTCCATAACACAGAGGCTACAGAGGCTATTCAGGTGCAAGAAAACAGCCAAGGCAATGATTTGGCATCACCGTGCTCCTCCAAGTGAAGATAGAAAAATGAGCCATCCAAGAGATTCACCGGCATGGAAGGATTTCGATAGGAGGCACGCAATATTCAGTAGCGATCCTCGCAATGTCTGCCTCGGACTGGCTAGTGATGGCTTCTGCCCATTCAACTATATGGCTGGAAGTCACAGCACATGGCCCGTTGTAATGATAATTTATAATCTGTCGCCTTGGTTGGCTATGGACCAATCATACTTTATGATGCCTCTTCTTATCGACAGACCAAACTCACTGGGAAATAATATAGACGTCTATCTCCGACCTCTGATCGAGGAGTTAAAATCTTTGTTCCTTGATGGTGTAGAGACATATGATGAAAACACAAATACAACCTTCATACTGCGTGCGTCTTTAATGTGGACAATTAATGACTTTCCTGTGTATGGAATGCTATCAGGTTGGTCCGTACATGGTCACAAAGCATGTCCTCATTGCCATCAACACACAACACTGAAATTCTTGAATTTTAGCAGGAAGGTTTGTTATTGCGGCCATCGACGTTTCCTGCCTCAAAACCACCCTTACAGGTTATACACTGTTCACTTTGATGGTCATCAAGAGCTTCTTGGACCTCCAGCCCCATTGTCCGGAGAGGACGTGACTGCTCAATGGGATGGTTACAATAATGTAACCTTCGGGATGGATCCGACAAAACAGGTCAAACCACCATTTTGGAACAAGTTAAGCATTTTCTTCGAGCTTCCATACTGGTCAACAAATTTAGTGCGTCATTGTCTGGACGTCATTCATATAGAGAAAAGAGTATCAGAGCACATACTCAACTTTCTTCTTTGTAAATACGGGAAATCAAAAGACATCCTGAATGCTCGGATGGATCTACAGGAGTGGGGAATAAGAAGTGAATTGCACCCTAGACCGGTAGCGGGTAAACCAGGCAAGTTTGTACTTTCCAATACCGCTTAACATATGTCACAACCGGAGAAGAAAAGATTTCTGCAGGTGTTGCATGATTTGAAAGTTCCCACATGTTTCTCAGGATCATTCAGCAAGAAAATAAAAATTGTGAAAGGTAAGATCGATGGGCTGAAAAGTCATGATCACCATGTTATCGTGGAGCACCTTCTTCCATTAGCCCTCAGGACTTCTCTCCCCGAATCGGTTAGTCTAGTAATCAACGACCTATGTTGTTTTTTCAAAGAGTTATGTGCTAAAACACTGGAGGTTGTGACGCTGGATAAACTAGAAAATTCTATTGCGTTGATACTTTGCAAGTTTGAGCGTATTTTCCCACCGTCATTCTTCGATATCATAATACACTTGACGGTTCATCTTGCAACTGAGGCTAAGTTAGCTGGACCGGTACAATATCGATGGATGTATCTCGTCGAGAGGTACGTGTAATTTTTCGTTACGCGCAATTTTTAAAATTATTGTTGTCCTGTATGCCCGTATTTATTTATTCAACATATTTTCTTTAGGTATATCTACACTCTTAAAAAATATATACACAATAAAAATCGACCAGAGGGTTCTATCATGCAAGCTTATCTTCTTGATGAAGCAACCACATTTTGTTCCCGCTATCTGGACGAGAACATTGAGACGAGACTTAACCGGCCTCGAAGAATTCAAGACGGGCCATATGGTAAAGCCGATTATAAGAGGGTAGATACTATGTTTATCAACAAGATATACCGGTTTATCTTGCTTAATTGCGCATGTCTTGAACAAATTAGAGAGTAAGTTTTTTGGATTAATTGTTATATTTGTGTTTGTGTGTGTATGAAATGATATAATATTAATGTCACCATTATTTGTCGAAAACAGAATTCATTTTAACGAGGTACGTGAGGGGCATCCTGATTGGAACGAAGAACGATTGGAAAAATATCATCAGGATAATTTTTGTGATTGGGTCACAGATCATGTAAGTTATTCGAATAACATGTTATTGCTATCAGTTTTAATCTAAACTTATATCGTTATGTATTTGTCATAAAATTTGTTTTGTTAGATCCACGATCCGAACTTGTCTGCATCATTTGAGAGTGATTCAAGATATTTAGCTCAATTTCCTAGTATGGAGGTTGCATATTATAAAAGATCCGGTGTCCTTGGATACAAATTCGAAGTTAAGGACATAGAAACATCTAGAACCATTCAGAATAGTGGGATTGCGACGGTAGGATCGGATAGTGTGATTTATTATAATTACTTAAATTGTATACTCGGCATCCACTATCTCGGAGGATCAGAACCCTTTTATATATTCCAGTGTATTTGGTACGATACGCGAACCGATACGGATAAGTGGAGAAGCAATCTTAGGATTTGGAAAGATGAATATGGATTGACCAGTGTGAACACACTTCGATTTTACGGTCAGGAAGATCCGTTTATCTTTCCGAACCAAGCATTCCAAGTATACTACTCACAGTGTTTGAAGCATCCGGGATGGAGTGTCGTATGCCATTGGAAACCTATGGATATCTACGATGTCCCAGAATTCGAGGACAGCGATGAGGATGAAGAAGAGAGAAGGTTTAGAGTGCTTCGACCGTCTGTTTCGAAGGACGGGTTGTCTTCGGCCGATCATGAAGTTACGTGGGTTAGATATGATATTGATGATGAAATCCAAGTAGATATGTTTAATGCGCCCACGAAACGAAAAAGGTTATCAGTAATGTTATATTATTACTTCACATTTTATGATCTATACATATATAGTCAATACTTGTAATGATTGTCTAATGCGTCCACGAACCGTTTATCTAGATTTGATGACGATGACGGGAGCAGCAAGGGGCGGCAGGAGCTCCAGCCACGGCAGGAGCTCCAGCCGAGGCACCGGCAGAGGCAGAGGCAGAGGCAGAACGGTTCTGCCCCCCGGAGAGCTGCGTAGGGAGCTTCAGAGGGCCGGTCTTGCACCCAGATTGGAGACCCCTTCGGATGCCTCCTTCCGTGTAGACTTTGCCACACCTCCAGGTATATTGCACGCATATCCATTTTGAATGTAATATTATAGATATTCATGCCTGTTCATGTCAAAATTACTTATATTGTCAATGTTTGATTGTCTAGTTGTTGGTGATGCGTCCACATCAGGAACAGAGGCCACTCCCGCACCTCCAAGTATATTTATATATCATATAGTGCATGTATATTGATTTAGAATGCTATACCATAAATATACACACATTTCTTTTGCTCTTACTTAGATAGTAATTTTTTTTATTGTCTAGCTGTATGTGGTGACACCACCGCACCTGCAAGTATGTTTATATATCCTATAGTGCATGCATATTGATTTAGAAAGTTATATTATTGATCTACACATTCTTTTTGCAATTACTTATATAATCTATTTTTAATTGTCTAATTATAGGTGGTGCGTCCACATCTGCCGCAGAGGCCACTCCTGCCACTTCCGTACCCTCCGCATCGTCTGCAAGTTAGTATGAATAAATATAAGATATTTATTCATTTTACATATCCTCTATAGAATAAATATGAACTTCATGGAAATTTAGCGTCAATGTTTATTTTCTAGTTGGAGGGGATGCGTCCGCATCCGGGACACCGGCTGTTCCTCACCGGAGGAACTATCGTCCCACTCGTGCTGCTGCCCGGGCCTAGGCTCATGCTTTAGTCACTGGAGGTATATATCACACTTCAATTTTCGTTTAACCTTGATTTCTTAATACAACTTTATCTTAATATTGATTGTCTTGATATTTCTTGCAGACGCAGGGCCTCCCCATCCCCAGAGGGGGACTCGAGGCCCGAATCAGTCCCACAGGCTGAGGCCTGACAGAGCTAGGGGGAGGCAGCATTCCCCCTCTTTTTTACCCCTGATTATCGTTATACCGGTCCTCATGCCGAGAGGTTTGGCCGGTATATGGGGGATGAGAGCCGGCTCGTAAAGAACTATCCATTTCACGTTGAGTGGGGCGAACAGCACCGGCGTTCATTCGCCCTCTTCTTTGATCAGGCTCGGGTATTAATATATATTTTCATTTGATTTATCTAATATATTTATTATTAACATTTGCAATCTAATAACAATGTTTTTTTGTATTTTCAGTTGGATTACGATTTTCAGCCTGTACCCGACCCTGATCACCCTGGGAGGGTGCTCGACCTTCATGCTCTGTACAATGGCCTGATGAAGAACATGCAGACCAAGGTCCGATACAACAGGAATGAGCTGAAGGCCAACTGCTACTCCCTGTGGATGGCGACCCTCGAGGCGGAGAGAGCGGCCCTTCTATCTACTCCGGCCTTTGCGAGAGTCGACGTAGAGACATGGCCTCTATTGTGCGAATATTTCGACTCTCAACGCAAACATGTATGTATTTTAAATGTAATTCATTATTTAGTATATAATTTATTTTTTTGTGTTCCTTAAATAGAAAACTAAATGTGAATGTGTTGTGCAGAAACAGGCCGCTCAAAATATAGAGAATAAGAAGTCGGCGAAGAGGGGTCGCCCCACTTATACAGGTGGCTCGAGAAATATTACTCGAGCCATGGAGTTATCGGTAAATTACAATAGACCGGCCTTTGTGATATAATGCAATATTAAGAGTTATTTTCTAATATATCTAATATTAAGAGTTATTTTCTAATATTGCAGAGAGCTCAGACCCTGGCGTAAGGTGATACACCGAGCGTGCTGTCCGCATATCTTGCCGTCCACGGCACCTCGACAGATCCCGCCACGGGCAAGCTTCGATACCCCGACGTCGCTACCCAGGAGTATTGCGTAAGTGTTAATATTTATTCAACCCCTATTTGAAATTTTAGTTTTGAAAAGTTCAAATTTAAATGATATACTTATATTTTACTTGTTAATGTGGGTGTAGGAGCGGATGGTTGAGCAGGCCGAGGCATCGGGGATCGATTTTACCGGACAGAGCGATCCGATGCTGCTGACCCCAGTCCTTGACGCCGCACACGGAGGGCACCACATTGGTTGGGAGAGAGGCTGGGGACTGGGCCCTAGCAAGGCCCATATGAGGTTGGACTCCACCCCGGCTGTTACTTCCTCCGTCTCCAGTGAGCGACGTTTCCAGCAGGAACTGGAGAGCTTGAAGGCCACCGTTCAGGAGTTGAAGGAGATGCTGGTATGTATACTACTTAATAGTAAAATATTATGTCATATTATAGATAGCAACATATCAAATATTAGTACGTAGCCTGAGCTTATTTGGTTGTAGACTTAGCTTTGATTAATCATACATACATATCTAATTAAAATAAACTGCGGTTTTCCAAACTAGATATCCAAACGAGGCCTAAGTCCCTAAGTATACATAGATTGGGGTTTCGAAATAACTTGATAATGATACGAATTCGAATAATACACAGTTCTTACTCGCTTATTACACACGTAGGTCCAGACACGACAGGGTACATCGGCCGAGCCTCCACATGCATCTCCTTCGGCTGCGGCTCCGCAAGCCACTACATCGGCTGCGGTTCCGTAGACAGCTCCTATAGCTCCACCGCCCGCCCAGACTCCCGCAGCCGCGGCTCCGCAAGTCACTACCTCGACGGCGGCTGCGCATACCACATCGCCAGCTCCACAGCCTGCTCAGACTCCCGCACGCTCCGCATTGCATGAGTTATTGACCGAGGAGCAGGCGCGCCAGATTCTGGCGTTTATCAGAGGTGGAGCTGGACCGAGCTACGGTAGCTTTTTGATTCTTATATTTTAAACATGTATTTATTTATATGATACATATTGTACTACATTTTGGACGATATTGATATTGGTGGTGTTTGTGTGTTTATATTGATATCATATTCTGCTTGTTGGTTTCTTTTGTATATTATGCGTGATGTGATTATGAATACTGTGATATATGTTCTGCGTGATGATTAATTTTATATATGATCGATGTATATATTATTGTGCACAGGGAGAGAAAAAAATAGGCAGCCTTCTTTTAAAAAAAACCCCGATAATATGTACCTACGGATTAATCCGTAGGGCCCAACTTTGCCCCTACGGATTAATCCGTAGGGCCCAAATATATACCTACAGATTTATCCGTAAGGGCAAAATATCATGTTGCCTGATATTTTGCCCCTATGATCTCTGTATCAGGGGTTAATTTTGCCCCTATGGATATATCCGTAGGGACAAACAAATGCCCCTATACAGGTATCCGTAGGGGCAAAATATCAGGTATCCTGATATTTTGCCCCTACGGATATATACCTACGCACTTATCCGTAGGGGCCACTACTTGGCCCTACGGATAAGTCCGTAGATACACATAATCTATTTTATAAAACCTTAAATAAAATAAATTTTTTGTCCCTACGGACTAATCCGTAGGGACAACTGGACCTACACATAACTCCGTAGGGGTAATTTTTAGTCCGTAGGGGCAAGTTCAAGGCTTCGACTCGCACCTACGGCCTTTGCACCTATAGGTTAATTTCTTGCCCCTACGAATATATCCGTAGGGGCAGTGGTTTGCTTCTACGGATAAATCCGTAGGGGCAACCCCTATTTGTAGTAGTGATCGACTCAACTGTAGCAGCTCTGGGCTCTGATCTCTCTGGTGGCTTTACTGCAAGAAACCTCAGCATATAAACCAAAGCTTTTCTCAAATTCTCATCCTCCCTCCCCATAGGCACCATCTTTCCAGTAACAAACCTAAAACAGAAGTTTTTAACAGCGAATTTGCAGGTGAAAGAATCAAAGGTGCCAAATTTGTCAGCACCTCAACCGCAGAGCTCACCTGGTCGCCATGTTCCGGCCTTGATACCACTCCATATGGAATCTTAAAACACATATCAGAAATCTAGAGTTGCCTGCATAAATGGAAGAGTATATTCAGAAACATTTGCATAAATATGAGATTATTCGCATGAGAAAAAAGTAATAAAATGCACATAAACAAGCTTGGGAAAGATGATAATAGCAAGACGCGCGAGTCATTACATCAAACTAGTGTTTTGTCATATGCCGTGCACGTGAATAAAACAAGATATTATTATTCGAGGTTTGGAGACTTAAAGATTCCACTTTAAAAAGTTTATATGCAAATGCAATGCAACACTTCTTTCCTTCAGGAGTTGTCACTTGGCAAATTGAAGGTGAGTTGAGTTGAAAATTCAAATTGAAGCCCTACAGTGATTTTTATGTCATATGAGTTAAAGACTGCTGTGTCAGGACAAATGTGATTTCTAAAAATTCTAATCTTACAAAATTGTTTTGAACCTATAATTTAAGAAGGAAGTGTCAGTATTCTCTCAAAAAAAGGGAGTATCTGTAAGAAGATATAAATGATGGAATATACTCTTATAAAACAAGCTTCTTGAGGAAAATGTTCTGATTTATAACGGCCAATGTGCAGAGATTCAAGTGTATTCTATTGTGAAGCTGTCTGGTTTTTAAAGAAGACTGTGCACCAAGAAGATGGACTAATGTCTGCCTGCAAAGAATAGATATCAATCAAAAGAAAATACAGAAACCCAAATGAACTACAGACGTTTGCCTGCAATCTGGACAGATGTATGTTAAAATATTAGACGTCAGCCTGCATGGCTACTAACGTATGTGCAGACATCAGTACTGACGTATGGTTGGCGATAACTGCGAATTTAAATTCGAAATTTAACTCGAAAATTCGATTTTTGGTGGCAGTTTTGTAATTTCTGAGATCTTATTATAATTAAGATTGTGTAGGCTATAAATAAGATCTTAGAGTTAATATTTAGAGTAGATGATTTTTGATCATAAGGTTAAAAGGAGCCGTCACTCCGTAAGGAATCAATATCATCGTATAAGGAGAATTTGTAGAAGGAGATAGATCTCATTAGAGATCATAAAGAGAGGGTGTAATAATTCTGTTTAAGGTTTTCTTTTTCTTAAGTTTTAATAAAGGTTCTCCCCGTCCCTCCTCCCAAAATCTTTTTTGTTTTTTTTATTGCGGTTTGCGTCCAGTTTTCTTTTGTTATTTCGTCTATAAGGTTTTCCGCAACGTTGCCGATCGCTATGACAGCAGCAACAATTAGTATCAGAGCTATATTCCATATTTTTGCGATTTAAGTTTACTGTAGATGACGACACTTGTGTCCGCTCCCTATCTTCTTGATCGTAATTATATTGATAGTGGTTCGTAAGGATACAATGGTTAAGATAACGGATAACAAAGTAAATATCATAAAGTTTAAGGTGGAGAAATTTAATGGGAAATAGAACTTCTTGTTCAGTCGAAAATATTGCACTTTTGATATAATATTTTCCTTACTTTTGATAAATATTTAAAGATGTTTATTATAAATATAGAATATATGTGGGTTTATCTGCAAAATACTCTTTATCATGTGTTTATATATTATAATTAACATTATGAAGGAAAAAATATGCATATAATAATTATATAATATTTTTATTATGCATATCATATCAAATAATCTTAATCAAATTTCTTAAAGATTTAATACCATATAAAATGATTAAGATAATATCTCTAATATAACAAATATTACTAATATTATTCATGTAGATATTGTGCAGATTTAGCTCAGGTCCGGAGATCGAGACATTCGAGATGTCAGAAGTTAGATCTGTCGATAAAATCGTAAAATCAATAACGATAGAGACTCACGAAATATTTGGTATTGAAAAAATCTCCACGTGTCAACATAAGATAGCGGCGGATCCGCGGCCATTTAATGGCCGTAGGATCTGTGATTTTGTGATCAGGATCGCAACAATAAATTTTTATACATGGGATTTAGGGTTTCTGATTTAAGGGTTATATAAAGGATCGAGGGCTAAACTTAGAAATCATCACTTTTAACACAAAGCAAATCACCGTCAAGAACAAGAGATCCACAACATGTCCGCGATTCGATGTGATAGAGCGACGTGAATATCGACTGAGTATCTACTTCTTATGAGGCAGAGATCGAGAGGAACTTCTTCTTGTAATCTAAATTCGAAGGATTTGTACTTGTATCGTTGATTAATAAAGATAGATCATTTGCTTAATTATTTCGCATTTACTTTCTGCATTACTTTATGCATTTACATCATGATCTCCTTCTCTATCTTCTCTTCTATCTCAACCATGCATGAGTAATTCCTAACTTACTAGGGTTCGTAGGATTAGGGCAGATCAATGGATGATAAATCTCTTAATTTCTTTTATATTTTATAAAGTTTATAAACTTTAGCAAAGAAATAGTTAACATCCTTATCGGGCGCGCCACCAATTTATTGATAGTCTTGACCGCGATTTGAGATTAGATTAACAATTGTTTTGGTAAAGGCTAGACATGAATAGAGATCAATGCAAGGATAAAAGGTTAAGAGTGGGGAAACCCTAGTTTCTTCCAAAAGAAGCCTAATCCACATTCATCACTATCGATATAGTTTTAAATCTATTAAAAGATAAAATGTGTCATCTTTAATTAATTATCCATTACTACTAAATTCTATGAACCCTACAAGCCTCTTCTTCATAAATTCTACATCCATGTTCAACATAGATCTACAACCAATCACCATAATTTCAATCAACTCGTCTAAAGTAAGATAAAAGTTCCACGTTTCCCTGCGGACGACCCGTGCTCATCGCGGCTAGCTACTCACGACACCGTTATTGATTGCGGTAACTACAAACACTTTACAAAACACTTCTTTTTACAAATCTAAAATTAATCAAATGGCGCCGTTGTCGGGGATACGTGCGTAATTTTTTTTCTTGCTATTCGAGTTGAATTCTTATCCGATCCATAAAATAAAAAAATTAAAAACAGCAAATTGTATATTTAACGATTAGTGTGCGACTTTTTGCGAGGGAATTTGGAATCACTAGAACGAGGAATTTGAGATTCAGAGACTTTCAAAGAGGACCAGAGGAGCAAAGGAGGCACTGTAGAAAAATTTGGCAGAAGACCCCTCCATTACGCGGCGGAACCGCGGCAACAAGGTGATTTTGGCAGCGGAACCGCGGCAACCTTGGTGAATTGTGCCCCTAAAATTTTCTGGTATATTCCTCATATCTTTCTCTCTCCTCTAGAAATCCAATAATTTGATTTTCTGCAGGATTCTTTGCAAATTATCGCCGCTCAAAAATCTTTTGCGTGTTTTGTAATTGGTTTGTTTTTGCAGATTTTTAACCGGACTTTAAGGGGCAATAACCCAAATTCAGATTAGGTGGGGATTTCATCACCCTTCCTAGGCCCCACAAATCACAAAACGAGTATCGGCATAACCCTACATTAATTTAAAAAATATCTAGATCAAGACTCTAACGACCGTCGCGCTCAATTAGGACAGAGGAGGATCGTAGGTAATCTATCGCTTATCCGCATTTCTTTTGTGGTGTCTAGGCAAGTGTGACTAAGGCAAGTGGTTACTTAATTAGGTCCGCTATTTTCGGTGATTCGTATAGCGGATACCTCCCACTTACCTGACACTTATCTAGCCACAAGAGTGATAAAAAGATGGTAGAGAATTGATCCTACGACTTGTCCTTTGGAAGTCTAGGAGCGGTCTAGTGCTTGACCTAAGTGGCCTTAGTTCTAGGGTTTGATTGTGCATTTTGTGATTTGTTGAGTCAACCCTCAAGTCTCTCTTTCAAAGCAAAACAATCCAAATAAAGCTTAAATCATTCCCTTTTCACCCTCTTTTCTTTTCACCTTCTCAAATGGGTAACCCAAACAGCAAACTTTTGCCGAGATTTGCTATCTAGAACCAGATATCTCTTATTTTCGTAACTGCTTCGGTATAAAATCCGACTCTACTATTTGAGAGATCGGATAGATGCGTCTAGGACCAACAATTGGACACTGAACTCCACCTTGTATCAACCATTTCAACCTCTTCCACTTTCTTACGTTGATACCCATTCTGAGAGTCATGTTGCGACTCCGAAACCCATGTCCATTGCTGACAGAATTGAACGATCTCGTAACCGATCTTTCACTCTTTTCACCACTCCAAATTTGTTAGGACAACAATTCCAATCACCTTCTTATCAGAATGTTGATCCTACTCATGTCCATTTTTCACAACCATTCGATTCCTATCAATCCTGCCCGACTTTTACACATTCTTTAGACATTTTTTCTTAATAGCCATTTGGGAGTTTTACCTATCCACAAGAATTTCAATATTCTACTGAAACCCCTTCACAACCCATGTCTAGTCTTAAACGGTCATTGGAAAATTTTTGAATAGTGTCGTACCACCAGATAGAGGAATTGAATGCATCCATGGCCGCCCTCATACAACCCAATGAACTAGCAACTAATTTCCAACTAGCTCAAAATTTTCCATTGTATGATGCGGCAATGGGACAAATTGAGAATTTGAGTAGAGAGAGTGAGCAGTGCACCCTTCCAAATCAAACCTCCGCATTCCAAATTGAATTCTACAACTCCAGTTTCACAAATCTATCGAGTAGACCAAATGATTCACTAATTGAAGATAGAATGTTTGATGAGTTGTGCGACTTTGTAATATTTGATCCACCTGATTGTGAAGGGTCCATTTCAAGTGAAACCACACCCAATCCTTGTGATATCTACATCTCTACTCTAGAACCAAAATTGATTGAAAACCATGCTTTTGATGAGGTGTCTGACTTTCACTTGATTGAGAATATTGACGCTGGGAACATTTTTTATGATAAACCCACAGTTTTGGATGAGTTTTTCTCACCAATTCATCAGGTCCTTTCACTTCCGTGTGAACATTATCTCGAACTATTAACTGTTTTTCCCGAACCCCATATGCGTCTGGACATTGATGATAAATGCATGGATGAGCTGAATTTTGAGGAAAATTATGAGGATATTTTTGAAGATGAACCCGTTATGTTAGATGAGTTCGATTCTCCGACCCATCATGTCCCGTCTATTGAATACGAATATCTTCCTGTACAAATAACCGATCATATCCTTACCACTGACCTATCCGAGAAGCAGAACGATATTCAGCCTTCATTTCCCACATCTGGTTCAACAATGATCGACACACAAATTTGTTTACCCATTTCATCTCCCACTTTCTCTGGTTCTTCTTCTAATCTTCCTTTAATTCTATCGAGTTTTGATGAATCACACTTCGATATTTCGAGTTCGATAATTCTAGAAAGACAATTTGATTTAGACTCTTCTGAGAATAAGGTAGATGGGCTTTTCGAGTCTCCTACCGCCATAATTTCTGATAAATCAAGTGTGTTGAATTCGAGCACGAAACATATTAACATTGAAACGTTCACTCGGACCATCAATGAAAGTTTCGAAGATATTTTCGCCGACGAACTCGCATTCCTAAACGACACGGATGTTGTGATAAATCAACCTCCACACGAAGAAGTTGAACCACCATCATTTCTTCTTATCGCATACGAGAATGTGACTATTCTACGCATTCATAATCATTCACATTCTCGTCTTCGTTCACCATCACTGTTCCGTCTCTACCAACCGAGACGTAAACCCGATCGATTTTGCCTCCTATCTCTCCACTTCTTCAAATCTCCGATCTTTCACCAACTATATTATTACATTGATAAAATCTTTGAATGGTTGATGTTGACTTTTAGTCTTTGTAAAACTTTGCATAGACCAATAACTTTAACCCCCCCTCATAATTTTAAATGTTTAATACTATTTTACTCAAGTCTGGGGGGTAGAAAAATATTTTGGCTCTTGAAAATAAATTTTTACAAAATTGTGAGCCAAAAATAAGTTTGGGGGAGGATTTCACTATCATTTATTCATGTCCCCGTTACTAACTTTTCCTCCCAAGTCTACGGGTTTTTTTAAGCTTAACAGATGATATCGGTGAGGACACTGTTGCAAATAGGTTTGGGAGAGGTTTGTGCTTCTTCACGCATTATTTTGTATTATCATAAATATAAGCAAAAAATTTTTTGATAATGAAAATTTGAAAGTGAAAAATTACATATGAAAGATAGGAATAGTTTGAGAAAAGCAAGAAAATTAGATGTTTTCTTAAACGAAGCTAGTAATAAGTAGTTATGAGCTGTTGTCCCAAGGGTTAGTAAGATGAAAAGAATCACTAATCTGATGATAGATCTGAGTCTGAAAAATAGTCTCTATTCTTGAGTCCAAACATTTGAACGTTGATACCCTACTATACGCACTTGCACACATCTTGAAACTTAGGATAGTAGAGGATACCTTGAAATACTCTTGTCTAAAAATCTTGGTATGAAGAAAAATATAAATATAAATTAAAAAAATGGTGAAGAAAAATGAACACTGGTTTTGTAATTGCTTAAGGCAGCATAAAAAAATATAGCGAGGGTGCTTTATCACCTAGTGACTTAGACCAACTGGTTTGGGAGCCACTGCTAAGCCTTAGGTGTTGCAAGACGAGAAAATTGCTAATTACACCTAAATGAGTGAGCACATTTAGTAATCGGTCGGTTAGTACATCAAGAAATATTAACGGTCGCATGAAGAATGTGTGAGCAATTCCATCTAAAATATTCACCGACTAAAAAGTACTAAGGAAGATGGACAAGAGTATGATAGCTTGAATTGAATTCTCTAAATGTAGGGATGTCTTTTACACACACGTAAGGGTATATGATCGATGTTTGGAAGAAAGGTAGGGAGGAAGACTAAAGGCAATGTTTTATTGAGGGATGATGTGATTTTCGATATCTTTTCATGACCATTAAGATAGGGCTCATGGAAACTGAAAAGCAAGTAAAGTTGAAAACTCTTCTTTTCAAATTCTTTCTTTTATAGTTCTAATCTTTGTATGCAACTTTCATCTTCTTTTTTTTATTATGGGATTTTATGGGTGTAATCCGCTGAAAACCCTCAGCAGACAACACTCCTCCTACTATGGACATCTAGAGGTTTAGAGGCTTGTTTCACGTGTCCAGTGGAATCGTGTTGCCTATGAAAGTGTGCTAGGTTTTTCTTTTCCTTTTTTTCTCACTCTCTTGAATAATTAGTTTGCTCGGGATGATCAAAGTTAAGTTTGGGGGTATTTGTTCAGCCGAAAATATTGCACTTTTGATATAATATTTTCCTTACTTTTGATAAATATTTAAAGGTGTTTATTATAAATATAGAACATATGTGGGTTTATCTGCAAAATACTCTTTATCATATGTTTATATATTATAATTAACATTATGAAGGAAAATATATGCATATAATAATTATATAATATTTTTATTATGCATATCATATCAAATAATCTTAATCAAATTTCTTAAAGATTTAATACCATATAAAATGATTAAGATAATATCTCTAATATAACAAATATTACTAATATTATTATGGAGATATTGTGCAGATTTAGCTCAGGTCTGGATATCGAGATATTCGAGATGTCAGGAGCAAGATCTGTCGATAAAATTGTAAAATCAATAATGACAGAGACTCAGGAAATATTTGAAGAATCCATGCATTGAAAAAATCTCCACGTGTTATCATGAGAAGGCACCTGAATTTTGAAACCCTAACTTCTCCAAATAGCCGCGCTTCCGCGGCCAATAGACACAAATAGCAGTTTATCCGCGGCCATTTAATGGCCGTAGGATCTGTGATTTTGTGATCAGGACCAAAGGTTAAAGTTAGAAATCATCACCTTTAACACGAAACAAATAACCGTCAAGAACAAGAGATCCACGACAGGTCCGTAATTCAACATGATAGAGCGACGTGAATATCGACTGAGCATCTACTTTCTACGATGCAGAGATCGAGAGCAACTTCTTCTTGTAATCTAAATTCGAAAGATTTGTACTTGTAACGTTGATTAATAAAGGTAGATCATTTGCTTAATTATTTTGCATTTACTTTATGCATTACTTTCTGCATTTACATCATGATCTCCTTCTCTATCTTCTTTTCTATCTCAACCATGCATGAGTAATTCCTAACTTGTTAGGGTTCATAGGATTATGGTAGATCAATGGTGTAACATTTCAGAAAATATAAAACATTATTTTTGGAATTTAATATTAAAATAATATATTTCCCGAAAACTGCCCGATTTGCGAAATTGGGGTTTTCGAAAAAGGGTATAAATATATACCAATAATCGTGAAATAAATGGAAATTAAAATGATTTATTCATTTAAATATATATTTAAAGGATTTGGCATTTTTAAAATTATTTATATGCAGTTTTGATAAAAACCCGATTAATGTACTGCCAATCGCGATTAAGCTAAATCCGCATTTCCACAGTTTTTCGTGGCCAGTGCACTATAACATGTTACATGTTATTTCATGGTGTTGTTTTATTTGGGTTATGGTTTATTGGTGGAGAGAAAAGAAAAAGAAAAAGAAAAGTCAAAAAGGGGACATAATGATTAGGGTAGGTTTACTTTTGGAGAGGGAGAGAGTGAGAAAAATATTGAGAGAGGGGGGGCTGCTGCCATCTCCATTTCCCCTATCTTTTTTCCCCTCTTCATCTTTCTCAAGCCATTTCCCTCCACTTAGAATCCCTAGATCCATCTCCAATTAATCCCCAAAACCCTAAACCCCTTTCACAAAAGTTAATCCACTCTTTACCCTCTACGCATTGGACCAAGCAAATTTCGATTTTGGTGACTTTGGTCGAGCTAGGGTTTTCTTGGGTTGCCATGGGAGGTATATCTTTTTATGTTATTTTAGTTTGAATTCCTAGCATTTCGGTTTAAATTAGAACTCGTTTAGCGATGTATGAAATTACTAGTAAAGGGTTGAGTGTTGTGTGGATTGGGTGATGCCTAGTGGCTGTTAACTAGACTTGAGTGCTATTTTAATAACCTGGACCAGAGCTTAGAAACCCAAAAACACAGATTTAGAAACCCCGACATCGGATAAATGTGTGAATTTAGAGGGTGTTTTTGAATCCGGAGCAACCCGGGGACACTAGAAATGATTTTGCAATTACTGGGAGTCGTGCAGGCACCTAGGAAGCTACACCAAGACCTGAGCCCTAACCCCTGCACCTGGGCCACAGATTTATTCAATCTGGCTGCAATTTGCGGACAGGGTATGTTAGAATTGATCCGTATTTGTTCTGGGGTCCCTTTAGATGTAAATTAGGCCCTCTATATATGCAGAATTGACCAATTTGGCTTAGGGTAAAATCTGGGACCATTTCCATGAGTTGGTGCATTGTTTTACGACTTTGTTTTGACTTGATTTTGGTATTTGGTTTTGTGTTTCCGTCGTATGGCGTTTGGATGTCCACGACCAGGGTTTTTGGTCGTGTTTTGCATGCAAAGCTATAGACTTTGACCTATGAGCGAAACGTGTACCGTTTTTGTTTTCCGCCTTGGTTTTAACACGCATTGCGATTGTTTATCATTGTAGGTACCTTCACGTAGATTCCGAGGCGACGGAGCGTGGCGTCATTGATTTCGGCGAGCAAAGACCAGGTGAGTGGATCTATATCCACGGGGGAAGTCGGGTGGATGGCGTATAGCACCCCCGCAAAGTTTGATGGAAAACCGATTATAGAATATGGTTAAGGAAATCTAAATTAGGAAACTAGGGTTATAATTAAAGCATAGTTAGTGATACTATATTAGAAACTAAGGATAGTTAGAAATGATATAATACGGCTATTATAGGATGACGGAATTCGAAGATGACGTTTGCCGATATTGCCGTTTAGGGTACTGTAGGACTAGATAGTCGATATAGATGCGTCATCCGAACCATACTTATTTCTAAACCGACGAATCGTATGCATCTTTAAATAGATACATTGAGGGACGTTACGGATTTTCAAATGATATTTTTTCTTTAAAAACACCGTAGCCCCTACTTTCAAAACTACGATTCGCTTCTTTTAAAATCTGCTTGTATGGTTCGGGTGTGTATGTTAGATTAGATACCTATACTTATAGTAGAGATAGAATGTTTATGTAAACTCGACTTGATATGAGATATAAATGCGATGAAAGAATATAAGACGGATATGATGATATGATGATATGATGATATGTTGGTATACAGATGCGAGTCGATCGAGATGATTTATACTCTGCCGGTCTCCTGATATGAGATTATTGCGGATATGAACCGGGACATAGGTACATAGATATATATACATATATAGAATGTTGTGAATCATGGATGATAGGCCGTACGTGATATTAGGCTATACCCTCATTTGTCTTATAGGATGATAGGATCCCTATTAGCTTAATGTCGTCGTACGATGATTTTCCGTGCGTGATGAGTTTGACTTGATGATTGATCCTTACCCTTGACTAGAGGTTGCCGTACGATGGATTATACCGTACGCGATATTGTTGGGCTAGGTGCCAATTGATATATTCATCGACTCGGACATATGATAGTTACGTATATCTTATAGCTTTTAGCTGATGATTTACCTTATGCTGCATTCATGATATTATTATTGCATTGCATATGCCTATGTTAGTACACTTACACTATTATCGATGATGCGTATGTTACACGTGCACAGATTTGCCGGCTCACACACTTCATCATCGATAATTGCCATGTCACTACACAGTAGGATTGCTGCATCATGATATGACTCCTTGCATAGTTTACTTGCTATAGTTACCTGTTCACTTTTATACGTTGTTGCATTCGACCTTGGAGATATTGGGAACCGCAAGACATATTTTCAAAACTGGAATTATTTTAAAGGAGCGGTTTTCCCTTAATATGATATATCACTGTTCCATATTGCATGATATACGGATATGCTTACATTTCCATCATATGTCGCATACATCATGCGTTATGAGTTTACGCATTGAGATATATTGTTTTCATGAGATTTCTGGATTTGAGAACCGTTAACATTTTAAAAGAGATTATGTGTTGTTTTAAAAATCCGGTTTCTCTTGATATGATATTTCAATGCGTCCACCATGTGTTTTCTCGGTTCTGAGAGCGACATGTGAAACCCGATTCGAGGAGGCGAATGAGGCCAATTGAGGGTACATGGTGGACCCGGTATGGTACCCCGAGGAAAGAAAAGGATGCTGTGTATACAGACGGTGAGCCTGGCAGAGGGACTACTACATACCGGTGATAGTATTTGGGCTCGGCGGATATCCGGAGAATACCGACCAGAGTCGAGAGATGATATGGGCCGATCCGGACTGACGGAGCCCGTGGGCCGATCCGGACTGACGGAGCCCGATATATGAGGATTTACGTGCCGATGCTGGGCACGGTTTTCATGATGTTTTCGAGTGTCGATGCTAGGCACTCAGGTTCCATGATTTTGATGTGTCACGAGGGACACCGTTGGTATATATCCTCATACTTTCATGCACACTCCTTTATGATATTTACGTGCATACAGACATTGATTTTATGGGCGGACGATATCCACATGCATACATACCTTGATTATGGTTGGACGAGATCCATATACATGCATTGATATTACTGTTGGATGTTATCCACATGCATATAGGTATTGACTACCTTGTTGGCACATATACAGACCCGGTCACCCTAGATATCATAGTATTACCTTTATGATATAGTTGGCCTAGGAGTCGTTGTTTTTTCGATTTTCTATCTGTTGATATTTTTCTACTCACGAGTTGGCAACTCACCCCCGTTGTGCCACAGTTCTTGCAGGTTGACCGCTTGGATCAGTAGCGGCTTCGCTGGCACACAGTTGCATTCGGGTGTTTTGCATTGGTAGGTGGGACATTTGTATCGTGCCCACTCTTGTATCTATATTTCATTATTATATCTAGTTAACTCCATCAATCAAAATTAGTAAATTGTATAAGTAATGAGAGTTAGTGAGATTGTGGTTGCAAGACTTAGTGCGAGGGGTTGTTCGCTACTTGTGGTTTTTGATGTCTTGCTTATTTATTTATTTTTTTGTGGTGAACTTCGCCGTTGGGCGTCGTATACTTATTTTTACTGTATTGCGTGGTTGTGATCCGTCGTTTGGCGAAGAACTAGCTCCCGCTTGGGGATGCCTTTATCATTATTATGTATTCGTGGTTTTGGATCAAAATATACAAAGGAGGTGCTGCCAAAATTTTTAAAAGACGAAAAATATTTTCAAACTAGTAAATTTCACTTGCATCATTCATGTTCCTTTCTATGCATTAAAAAAACTTGATTTCATTATACCTTTATTTCAAAACCTCACCTCCTTTATTTTTCTTAAAAGGTTTAGATTTCTGGGTTTCAGCTTACTTGAATTCCGTTACGCCTTTAGACGTTGCATGATTCAAGTGCTGGTCACGAACTAATATTTTGGGTCGTGACAAATGGATGATAAAATCTCTTAATTTCTTTTATATCATATAAAGTTTATAAACTTTAGCAAAATAATTGTTAACATCCTTATCGGGCGCGCTACCAATTTATTGATAGTCGTGACCGCGATTTGAGATTAGATTAACAATTGTTTTGGTAAAGACTAGACATGAATAGAGATCAATGCAAGGATAAAGGGTTAAGAGTGGGGAAGCCCTAGTTTCTTCCGAAAGGACCCTAATCCACATTCATCACTATCGATCTAGTTTTAAATCTATTAAAAGATAAAATGAGTCATTTTTAATTAATCATCCATTACTACTAAATTCTATGAACCCTACAAGTCTCTTCTTCATAAATTCTGCATCTGTATTCAATATAGATCTACAACCAATCACTCTAATTTCAATCAACTCGTTTAAAGTAAGATAAAAATTCCACGCATCCCTGTGGATGACCCGTACTCATCTCGGCTAGCTACTCGTGACACCGTTATTGATTGCGGTTAACTTTATTTATAACACATTTCTTTTTACAAATCTAGAATCAATCACTTCTCTATGTGACAAAGAGGGGTGAAAGCGCTTCTAGTGAATGAAGGGTTGTTTAAGATACTTAGCGGTAGTAAACCTATCGACATTACAGATACTGCATGGATAGAATTAGATCAGAAGACACAATGCACGATAGAACTTTGTTTGGTGGATAACGTGATGTATAACGTTATGAAGGAAACTTCTGCGACAAGTTTTTGATTGAAACTGGAGAGTTTGTACATAACAAAGTCGTTGTCAGACAAGCTATATTTGAAGAAACAACTATATAGTTTACGTATGAAGAAAGGGACTCCTATTCACGGCCATCTAAACAGTTTCAATAAGATGGTGAGCGATCTTTTATGTCTTGA
Source organism: Agapanthus africanus (assembly GCA_030015575.1). Lineage (NCBI taxonomy): Eukaryota > Viridiplantae > Streptophyta > Magnoliopsida > Asparagales > Amaryllidaceae > Agapanthus > Agapanthus africanus. The sequence continues at coordinate 86,787,790 of JASDDO010000028.1, read as the reverse complement.
AGTCAAGTTAGAGGAAGAGGACCAAGCGCTATTGCTTCTATCTTCGCTTCCAAATTCGTATGAACACTTGGTGACAACGATTTTTTATAGGAAGGAGACTCTCAAGATGGAGGAGATTACAATGACTCTTTTGAACAATGAGATCATGAAAAAAATCAAATATATCGAAGGAGTCGTCGGGGTTGTTCACAAGTGAAAAGGGAAGATCGAAAAATAGAGACGGAGACAAGAGCATAAAGGGGAAATCTAAATCATCTGGGAAAGAGAGCAGACCGTGCTTCTTTTGCAAACAGTCAGGGTATCTAAAGAAGCAATGATAAAAGTATAGGCAGTGGTTGGAGAAGAAGGGTAAAAGTATCAATTCAAAGGGTTCAGATCAAACCAATATTGCGACCGAAGCAGAAGAGGATCCATGTGACATACTAGCAGTACATATAAGGGAGGCAAATTCTGATTCTTAGATCCTTGATTCCGGATGTTCATACCATATGTGCTCGAAAAAAGAGTTGTTCGACACCTATAAAGAGTTCAATGGCAGCAATGTTCTCATGGGGAATAATATGGCGTGTAAGGCCATTGGCATAGGGAAAAACAAAGTCCGCATATTTGATGGGGTGGTGCGAACGCTTGTGAACGTGCGACACATTCCAGAACTAAAGAAGTGTAAGTCTACGGTAGCGCCCCGGCCAATAATTTGAGGCCAAACGCGGAATAAAAACTTTTTCATAAACTGGCGCTAGTATAGACTGTAACCCGGATCGTGCCATTAACACTAAACTAGCAAACTGTAAAATGATAGAATGGCTATAGCGATCAATCCGTGTCCTTCGTTCTTTAACCATCATCCCACGCTCCTCGCGGCATCTATAATCTCGCTCGATCTCCGGTCTCCTCGTCGAGGTGGCTCCACGTCAACGGATCTTTATACGGGCTCCCGTCTCTAAACCGAGGTAACTTGGACATGAAGTTTGCTAACCGACATGTCCAAGATAGAAGTATAGATAGTGTAGAATACTTTGTCTCAAGGTACCCAACGAATCGGGTGAAGGTTAATTGAAGTTGCCTTTTGAATGGAGAGAAGTGAGCATATGATTTTTCAAATGAGAACTAATTTTTTCACTCGTCCCATTGGGCTCGGCCACAAATCATAGAAAATGTTCACTGTGAACACCTTAGTGGAGCCGGCCAAAAAGAAATCAGGGAATAGAATGGGGGGTGAGCACAAGCTTAATCAAAATGGTGACAACACCACAAATATCATCACAAAAATATCTATATAAATATCTTAAGCATTACAATCTTCTTTAATGCAAAACACTTCATCCAAATGACTCATCTCAAATCCAAAACAATGACTCACCACACAAATTCGGCCACAACATATAATATGATAATTTGGCCAAAAAAAGAAATACTCACATGAAGCAATAATTAAACATTAAATCTAATGTTTAATCGGGAGAAGAAAAACTGGCAACTTCAAAAAGCAATCCCGTAACAAATTACAGGATTACCCCACAACTGTATATACATACCCGCATTTGTATTCCGACGAATACAAAATGCAATGAGACAAAAAATATCCCTATACAATATAATACTCGGATCCGGCTTAAACCAAAGCCCGTCAGTATTATCTGTCCGAACCATGACACGTGCACAAGTGCACGTGCATGTTCGAACCCTGCCATAAAACCATACGGCTTCTACAACATTTCGCCCGAACTTGGGAAACAATCTATGGGGGACTCTAAAGACTCATCAATACTCTGGCAGTGGGTTTAACCACAAGCCGTCAGTGATACTAGCTGTACGTAACGGCTGCCCATGTATTGACCGAAAGGGAAGCCGATGAGCGAACTCATCCTGGAACACTACTGAGCCTATCAGTGACAATATCCGTACAGTCCGGTCCGTTCGTCTATGAGCATCGCATATCGGACCTAGGAGGCTGGTAACGTCAAACCCCCAATAGCCGTATAAGTCGTGTCAGAGTGTAGCCCAAAACACCCTGAGATACTACTGAAGTACCTACCAGTAAATTTCCTGCCTCGGCCGAGGGCTTTGTGTAATGGCTCTCCTAGACAACGCGATCTCACCCCCAATACCGGGAGAGACGAACCCCTGCCGATCCGCTCACTTGCCTCCATGTGGCTCGGGACTGTACCCAACTAAAACCTGTTTGCACGACTCCTTTGAGCCGTGGTAGGGTAATAATCAAAGCACAGTGGGAACTCACACGAGACAAATGACGACCTCAGGTCGATGAACTAACCTGTACACATGTCACTTGGGAACTGCTATCTGACGCTAGGTATAATACCAAGTAGCAGGTTCCCGACGAGTCCTGTCCGGTGCACTCATAACCCAATGAGCACCTGTATACATCTTAGGTGAACCGACTGACACCAATGGCTTGTGAGACCGGCCACCGCCCCTCGTCGAGGTCTCGACTGTATACACTAGTCTACTCCGGAGTATCGATGCCCTGTCTCGAAACTCCCACGACTAGGGACCACATTTAAGGATGTGCTTATAGACTGCCCAACTCTCATGTATATGATGGCCATCATACTGCTGGTAGTCAAGCAAGAATCCTAAGGGCTCTATCAACGTGTAATAGTGATCATGTTATCTAAAACTGTACACGACTGATAAAGGTAAAGCAGATAGCATACTTTCATCTCGAGTAAGACTGTCCTACCGGTATAGGTCCTCTCTCAATCATTGCAATCACGTACCTGCGATCCAATAATTGACTTTGAAGGCACTATATCCAACAATCTCCCACTTGCACTTAAGGCTAATTATTGCGATGTCGCATACTCACAGCCCGTATGATACCAAACATCCAACTCCTCTACTAATCAGTTTCACAAAGCTCGTTTGTAAAACTATTGTGTACGAGAAATAGCCTCAGTGAGTGCATCCACCCTGATGTTTCTTTCTATGTCTCTCTTAATCTCATGTTTGCGGAGAAAGCCATCTCCCGAATTGAGTAATATCTGTCTTAGAATATGTCTGGATATCTGATGGGACCTAGTTCATAAATGAACTCCAAATCTAAACTTCTTAGACTGTATCGTCAACTGAACTTAATCAGTATCCTGCACCATAGCTCCTTCAGTATCCGCTTGGACCACCTGTCCAAACTACTGCCCCTCGTCAGAGGGAAAACTATAACTCTGACTGTCACTCTGTCATCCATGTCACCTTGGAAGCCTAGAATGATAACCGTCTCACGAAGGAGGCTGCCGTTATCGAATTCCTAGAACATCCACTTATGTTCTAAATCTGGTTCCTAATGTTTCTGCAGGATTGGATTAATATCAACCTATTGCATCTAGTGCAAAAACAACATATGTGTGGTACTTGATATCTGATGATTGACTCAATTGCCTAAGCAAGTGATCTGCTAATCATGCACATCCCTCTCCCCTTTAGTCTGTAAGAAACCTTTAGAGAGGGTGACTCTATCACCTGCAGGTACACCACCATGCCAGGAGTCATCTATTCTAAATACCTTTAGAATACTATCTAAGTACCCAGATTGGGAAACTACCCAAATCTAGATCTAAAATTATAGATCTAGTAACCAGAATGTCTGATATTATATACATATCCTGTGTGGAGAAACTACTGTGTGACAACCAAAATATAACCGTTCGTAGTATAAGAATTTTACTTCCTACTCTGTGTATGTCATCCAAATACCAGGACATCACACCCTACTACCTTCTTAACAGATCCATCACTTATTCTGATGAAGTCAAACACATGACTGTCACATCAAAAATAGATGATCTATCTCCGCTATATCTGCTTTAGTCTATAAATAGGCATAAGCAACTTGTCCGCTATACTTCCGTTGCTCCTACTGACTACGACAACCCTCTGGCAGAGTCATATACGCGTGCACTTCTAAAACTAGTCTAGAAAGACGCTATACTCATCCTCCTGCCAGGTCTCATAATCTGGAACAGCAGTAGTGGCAAGTCTGGGTAAACAAGAACCTCCCTGTCACCGTCCCCGAGGCTACCAGAGTACCTCTCGGGTGTCTGAGGTTACCCACCATATCTGTGGAGTGGCTAATGGAATGTCAAACCTAATTGAATCTTTAGGTCCTATTAAATTTTCCGTAATCGTTTGCGGTTCTGGAATTTCTTCCAGTTCTACCATACTCCCACTACTGTTTTCTGAAAAAATCCATTTTACTAAAACCGTGGCGAGTCAAGAACAATATCACCATTGATCTTCCAGATGGTAGAAAGTCAACTCTCGTCATAGCCTAGGCCAACTCATAAACTGCCATTACAGAAATGAGCCATGAGTTATCCAGAGTCTGGTTTTAAGCATAAGCCGGACAACACCCCGTACCTTAACATCGTTAAGATATGAACCATTCTATATCCAATATAGAAACTTTGGCACTGATTTAATTGGAACCAGATTCAAATCATGCAGCTGTCTCCAGTGCATGTCAACAAAATGGAGAGAGGCCGATCAGCATTACTCAATTTAGGAGTGCATCCAATTATGAGTAACCTGAAAGAGAAACAAATTTCTCAAAACCATTACTATCAACTGAATACCAAACACAAGTATCTACATCTTCGATCTCCTTGAAGAATCCCGATATTTGCTACACATGGTTCTCTACTTTATTCTGTTACCTATAACTTCTCAAAACTTAGACCTTGTATTTCTACGAAACACTTGTCTAAAAACTAGAGAAGTCATAAGTAAACAGAACATAGTACGAGAACCAACCCCTTTGTCCTGATGGACACTGGACAATATACAATACTCTGTATGAGTCCCCTGAGTTGAATAATTCAAAACCCGTGCATCGTAGGTTGAAAACTGTACCCAGGCGATTTTCTCAAATATCACCAATTACAACGAATTCCGATATAATGAGGATGATCACCTAATTCCCAATAACTTACTCCCACTCATCATCTGCAAAACCATACAGATGTGAGAATCATACCTGGTAAATACATACCTTGGAGCAAGTGTCTAATTGGGAAATCAGTTTTCCTTTAACAACGCACAGTGAAACTGAAACATGAAAATGTTTCGAAGGGGTATCCTGGTATTCATAGTAACGCCTCTTCCATTATCCAGATTCTTGACTATAACCGTATATTTCGTTGCCATCTCTCTAAATCCCTTTATTTGTCTTTAGTCATTATCTTCTGTACACCTTCGTTAAGCTTAATGGTTTTCTTTCTTCCCTACTGTTCGGCACCAGCCTATTGTTTGGAAGAAGACTATCCAATAAGCGTAATAGGTGTACCCTCCTAAACCAAGGAATACTCGCAACCTGAGAGAAGGTGATGATAAAAGACAACTGAATAAACCTTATTCTATTCCTCCTCAACTGGAGAAAAGCAAAGGTGAAATAAGAGTGGCGATGATCTATGCGGTTTGGTCGTGAATGATATCAGTCATAATTTACTTTGCCCTCTTTCTAATCCCTTCATATGACTTTATTTATTACCTTCTGTACACCCAACTTAGGCTAATTGGTTTTCTTCATTCCCTACCTTTCGGCACCTGCCTAAAGTTTGGAAGAAGACTATCCAATAAGCGTAATAGGTGAACTCTCCTGAACCAAGGAGCCCTCCCAACCTGAGAGAATGTGATGATAAAAGACAACTGAATAAACCAATTCAATTTCTCCTGAACCTGAATCCATCCTCGAAGAAGTCCCTTCGAGTTCGTATATAACCATACGATGGATTTATCCAATGGAAGTGGATGTTCGTAGTAATACGAGGTGTTCTGGAGAAATGCAAAGGATAAAAGAAGGAATGGCAATGATATATGCAACTCAGACAATCTAAAAGCTAGTATTTTAAGAAGGTTCGGTTAACTTGGTCACTGAGTCATAGTCTAGGGTCGGTCAATGGTTGCTGCTAAAGAGAGAGAGAAAAGAAACACTCTGCGTGCACTCTAACCTAGATCAGAATGGTTATCACTTTATCTAATCAGGAAACCTCTCACTATATCGTCAAATTCTCCTCCAAACCTGAAAGAAGAATTAGTCGGGATCACCCGAAGAGTAAACCAACTCATCAATAGGAATCGGGATCCAACTATCATCGCATGATAACGTGAAGGAATCCACTCACGTTATCACATCCAGAAGGTATGCGCAAGCCTGGCAAGTTTCAGTTTCTTTAGAAACTCCCGATGTGGATGTCACGCCCCGCTTCCCAGAGTACGCTAGATTGGGCATGTGACATAGCCAACCATGCTACCTGTGGGTAGGAAGTATCCATCCACAGTCACATTACGGCTGTAGAGATATCAAGAACAAGATAAAACAATCTAAAACATGTCCATAATCCAGAATAACAGGAGTCAATAATAAATAAATGCGGAAGCAAATGATCCAATACAAATAACTGAAAAGTGTGTCCCATAATGCGGGCTCACATCAGGAAATAAATGCAGGAAATAAAACTAACTACTACTGAACTCACAGCTCAGCCTGCTGGCTGAAGTACTCCTGCTCGGACTGCAACAGCGGTACGGAATCTGGGCCATGCAAAACCCAGACGTCAGTGCGTCATGTCAACAAGTAATATAATATGAACAGTGTAGCAGGCAATGTAATATAAACATGAATACAGCAAGAATAACAATAATATGAATCATACCAGTACTGGGTAGCGTGCAGTGGGTAAACTAAACTGTTCTATCAGGTTTTCTATTCTAAAGTCTTTGAAATCAATTGATGAATCATCGATGTAACTCAATAGTATCCCGTACATACCCGGGACCACGGCCACAATATTCTCGGCTGCAGCCGAGACATGCCGCTAGGCACAAAACAAGAATGTGTACACTCGATAGTATCCCGTACATACCCGGGAGCACGGCCACAATATTCTCGGCTTAAACCGAGACATGCCGCTAGGCACAAAACAGGAATGTGTACACTCAGGACAGGTAGTGAACTGTCGAGTTAGAAGTCAGGTTTCACCTTTGATTTCCCCATACCCCCAAGTTATATGTGCAAGTCAAGTCAGGTATCCCGAAAATCAAGAAACTAATGCCAACACAGGATCAGGTAAACAGGTTTGTCTGGATAGACAACAGGAACGGTCCATGAGGACTACATGTCAGGTTTGTTGGCATTAGGCACAAGATCAGGTAACGGGTCAGGTCATGGTACATCATGTCAAGTCAAGCAGTATACGGTACCATGTTGGGTCAAGTAGGAAGTGTAACAGGTCATATCAGGAAGCATAAGATGTCATGTGGGTGCTCATAATCAAACTAACATAAGCATGTGTATAAATAAACAAGCATGAGTACTATCAGAACAATAAACTGGAACATGTAATATGATATGCAAATAGATATAATTTCAAGGATATGGATGCACAGTTATCGATTAGGGTTACATTTATAGTTCCAATATTAATTAGGATGCAATTTATTAAACATGGAGTGTTAATATCACATTATTATGTAGTAATGTGACCTATGGATGCAATTATGTGTATCTTAAATGCGCTGGATGTAAACGGGTATCCGAAAAGTTATAAAACTATAAAATGGTAATGTGGGATGTACAACTAAGCAATATGTGATATAAATATTGATATAATAATATTAATATAGATAGCATATTCAAAGCGATTAATAACTATAAAAGTGGTATTGATTAACCATGCACAAGAAAGTTCCGTTCAGAAATTCAGCATCACCTTAATTTGTAAAATAGCTTAAAAATAACAAACGTTCTCCAAAAGGGACGTGTCTTATACCAAAACAAAGATAATTCAATAAGGTTTTCAGTTTTATAAGTATAAGCATCTCAGGTTGTCCCTACAAAAAGTTATGAACATTCAAAGTTGAAAGTTTGCTGCTGGAATTTCCCTGGACAGCAGTTTGGAGACATTTTCATTTGCATTTTAAGTTATTTAAACTTTATTTTGCAAGTAAATATTTCATAGAGTTATAGTATTCTGAGTTAGCTTCATAACAAACTAAAGAGCGTATACTAATGATTTTTCTATGATTTATAATGAATTTTATACGATAAGGTGTACAGTAAATTTCAGATTTGTCGTATCCGCTTTTTCAACAACGTTTCATGTGTAAACTATAATATTTTCAAATATATAATATCATAAAATGCAGATTATAAACTAATTAAAGATAATAATAAGAAATATTACGACGATATATATTTTAATTGATATGGATGCAGTATAATGTAATCTAGTATGTCACAAGATAAGTTTTCATGATCTAGATTTAATATGATATAAACGGAAGCAAACGGAACATCGAAACGTTATAAAATTAAACATGGGGCACTAGATTTAAATTATAGGTATGGTATTTATTTAAATAGGTATAAAATGAATTATATAGCATGTAGCAAGATTAACTTGCCTCGATGGGTCGCGAATCGGGAAAACGGAACGTTAACCGTCGGCGGGGAAAACTCGCGACGGGCGCACGGTTCACGGAATGAACCCAAACGACGAACAAAAGAACCACACGGGTCAGGGTACCTCGCTGGAACGTCGAGAAGCGTCACCGGCACGACGGAATTCCGGCAACAAAAAAACAGTTAAAAAAAAAAGAGAAACGAGACATGAAGCAAGAAGAGAAAGAATGATAAAGAGAGGTACGAGAGAATATATGAGGGAGAGAGAGAGAGAAAAAAGTGGAGAGAGAGAGAGAGAAGAGGGAGAGAGAGAAAGTGGGGCCCACGGGGTTAAAAGGGAGGTTGCGATTGGCTGAGAGAATAATTTGAGAAGGATATAAAAGATTGTAAAAATATTATATGGTTAACTTAAAGATTTAAAAGATAGGTAATGAACAGTAAGATATCAGGTTAGTTAGAAAAATATATGCGATGGTTTTAATAATATTAAAATTTGGGATTTTGGCGCCAAATAAAACATTTCCAAATCGCGCACGGGTCGAGTCTAAAAATTTGAAATTGAAATAATAGGATTTTAAGCGGGATCCAAATTTTAAAATTAAGTGTTTTATGATTAAAAAGCATACCCCCAAAACGGACACACGTACGTGCACGTAGCCATCCAAACTCGCCCGTTTCACTGAACGGGACAAGAACACAATGCACGGACGCTACCACGAGACTAGGGGTGTCAAGTAGGCCAAGATGAATATTTTCAATTTTATTTTAGATGCCAAAATTTGTAATATGTAGAAATGACTTTGCCGGGTAAATTTTACAGTAAGCAACAAATAAGCAAGTTAAATGAAATGAGTACCACATTATGCTCAAACAGTAACTGAAAATAGGAGCATTGGGCTCGGGTGTTACAGTGGATTTTTACCCCATGCTCTTATGAGCTTGACGAAGGCCAACAAATCATAAGTCACATGTCAAGTTCTACCCATCATTATCCAGGTTAATTTGAATCCACCCGTACATACTCTTGACGAAGGCCAACAAGGTAATATGACTGTCCCAAACCAGCGCATCTATCTATGCAACAGAAAGGTAACAAGCAGCTACCATCCACTATGCCTTGACGAAGGCCAACAAACATAGCATGAATACTACGTGCTACCCGTCTGAAACGACGGAGGGTTATGGCTGGTTTTTGGTGAAAAACCGTTAATGTAATGAACTTGACCTCGTTGAAGGAACCTGATAGCTTTTTAAAAAAATATAGTGGCGAAAACCTTTGCTAAAGAGGTCACTCCCGGTGAAGGGATCTCGGCTCTTTCCTCGTGGAATGAGGTGCAGGATATTCCAATTGAATACCGCGATGCAAAGCAAACAAGTAATCGACTATAGTGAAGTTATTACCCTGACGCAAACTTCTGCCCAAGGGGTCACTCCCGGTGAAGGGATCTTGGCCCTTGCCTCGTCGAATGAGGTGCAGGATATTCCAACTGAATACCACTGTGCAAAACAAAAGAAAACGTCCTTATAATAACACTTTTTGAAAACTGTTCCAACAACGTCCAACAGGTTTGTTTTCCTTTTGCATTAATCAGAATCAACACAGTCCCATCAATTAATCACACCAGAAAAGAACGAAAATAAAATGTACGTATTGTTCCCCTCCGAAAGACGCGGCGGAGACGCGGCGGACGTCTTGCCTGAATTTCGGGGAAGATGCTAATTGGTGCTATCCGTCCACCTCTCCGAAAATGCCAAGTTGATTTATGGCACCATGTATCGAAGGTTTAAACGGATGCGGCCGATGTAGCAGACTTCGTCAGATTCCCCCTCGTTTAAAGGGTTTTTGATTGTGGGGACGCTCTTCCCTGCAGGCGCAAGCCCCTGCAGTTAATTACGCTACCGCGTCGCGGTAACAACTTTCTCCTTCTCCAGATGGTCACTTCGTGTCGTGGGTGTTTGTTTTGTGTTTGTTTGCCCGTGGATTGTATACGGAGACTAAGTTATGTTATCGCCCGTAGGACGTGGATTAGTCCAAATCCGTATCTTTCTTAGATTTGGGTTTGGGGGTTGGGTTTAAGGATACGTTAGCCTCATTTGAGACTAAGATCAACTTAAACGTTTGTTAAGGATACGTTAGTCTCATTTTAGACTAAGATCAACTTAATGGGATCGTTTAGATCCAACAACAGAGCAATTTGGGCTCTATTGTTTAGTTTAATGACATTGCGGTCGACAATTAGTTTAAGAACATTACGGTCCATTGGTAGTTTAAGGACATCTCGGTCCAATGTTAGTTTTAAGACATTACGGTCGAGGTTAAGGACATCATAGTCCATGAGTTTAAGGACCTCACAGTTCGATGTTAGTTTTAAGACATCACGGTCGAGGTTAAAGACATCATAGTCCATGAGTGTAAGGACCTCACAGTCCATTATTAGTTTTAAGACATCACGGTAGAGGTTAAGGACATCATAGTCCATGAGTTTAAGGACCTCATAGTCTGTTATTAGTTTTAAGACATCACGGTCGAGGTTAAGGACATCATAGTCCATGAGTTTAAGGACCTCACAGTCCGTTATTAGTTTTAAGACATCACGGTCGAGGTTAAGGACATCATGGTCCGTGGATTGCGTCCGATGTTAGTTTTAAGACATCACGCTCAAGGTTAAGTACATCATAGTCCGTGGATTTAAGGACTCCACAGTCCGATATTAGTTTTAAGACATCACGGTCAAGGTTAAGGACATCATAGTCCGTGGATTTAAGGACTCCACAGTCCGATATTAGTTTTAAGACATCACGGTCGAGGTTAAGGACATCATATTCCATGAGTTTAAAGACCTCACAGTCCGTTATTAGTTTTAAGACATCACGGTCGAGGTTAAGGACATCATAGTCCATGAGTTTAAGGACCCCACAGTCCATAGTAATGTGTGGTTGTTGGGACCCGTCACCTCTATGACGACGTTGAAGGATTACAACGACAGATATCAGAGGAGTAAAGAGATGTACCCTCGAACTGGGTGTAAATTGATTGAAAGAGCAGATGGGCTCAGTTCAATTTAAATTGAGGACTTATGGCCAGAATTGGGCTAAGTCCAGTTAAAAATGTTTAACATTTTATTTTTGTTCTGGCCATTAGGCCTTTACTTGGGCTCTGCCCTTTTAGTAATGCTAAGCATTGGGCTCTGACATTTCTTTTTGTCTTATATTGAATGTATAGCATTCATCAGAACAATGTATGTCCTGACAACGCGCCACGTGGCACACCAGGCGCTTCGTGCCAGTCAAAGAGCGCATCGTGCTTCTGTCGGGTAGCGCACACGAAGAGGACACGTGTCGCGTTTAGCACTAAGCGCTAGTTTGTTAGCGCTTTACGCTAGTCTATTGGCGCGCCAGTGAACGACACGTAGCGCGCTTGGCACTAAGCGCCAGCCCATGAGCGCAGTGCTCTATTTTAGAAGTGCAAAGCGCAGATTGTGTCTCTGTTTGACACGTGGCAGGTTTTGGCGCTGAGCGCCGTTCCAATGAGCACAAGGGCGCAATTCATGAGTGCAAGGCACTTTTCAATAGCACAGGGCGCATCTGATCAAATTTAAGATCTAAGAACAAATTTATGTTTTTCAAAGGAGGCTTTGCCTCAAGATCCAAGAACAGAAGTTCTTGTTTTTATAAAAGGCTCTGCCTTTATAGATCAAAAAGATCTGCGAATGAAGTAAAATACTTATTTTTATTATTTTATGATTAGATCTTTGATCTTTTCTTTTTTATTAAAGACCTTGGTCTTTTTTAGATCTATGATCTTTTTAGAAGATGATTCTTCTTTTTTATGAGATAGATTCATCTCTGTTATTCAAGAACATAGTTCTTTACCTTTATGATGAAGAAAAATCTTTTTTTTCCTAAGAGCTTTGCTCTTTTTGTTGCAGAGGGTTTTTTTCTCTCTCTTTCTGTCTCTGTGTATCCTTTAGACTTGAAGTCTAGGGTCCTTTATATAGGGCCAAATGATTTGTTAAATCAGTTTTAAGAGATCTTTCTCTGATTGATTTGGGAATATTTCCCACCGTTGGATTTTTGATCCTAAGACTTCTGTTTTATAGAAGATAATCTTCTTGTTTTAATAAGATTGAAAAATCTTTGCATAACAGAATTTTAGTTCTGATTGATTAATAATTTTTTATTAGTAGATCTTTTGATCTGACGGTAGGGGAATTCTTAAATCCAGCGCTGGCGCACCTTGCGCGAGCGCACCTACATTCGACACGTGGCACGCAGCGCAGAGCGCAGCGCAACTGCGCTAGCGCGCCCGTGTTTGATACATGGCACGCAGCGCAGAGCGCAGCGCAGCTGTGTTAGCGCGTCCGTGTTTGACACGTGGTGCACAGCGCAGAGCGCTGGATCTGAAGCGTTGCTTCAATTTAAATTTTGAATTTTAAAACAGAGCTTTGCTCTGATTGGGTGCGCTGCGTAGGGCGCAACACTCCTGGCGCTGGCGTGTTTGCTTTTGACACGTGGCGCGCAGCGCGCAGTGCATGGGATCTGAAGCGTTGCTTCAACTTTTGAATTTTGAAATTCAAAACAGAGTTTTGCTCTGATTGGGAGAAACAAATGCTCCCCCACCGTTGCGCTCACGTGGCGCACACGTGAGTGCAGCGGTGGCAACATCTGAGCCCTTAGATCAACTCAGAAGTTGAAGAGGCGGTTCAGTTTCTATAAATAGGACCTTTGGCCCTCAGATGATTATCATCTTCTTTCTTAAGAATTTTTATTCAGAGCCTTACTTTTCTGTTCAAGAACTTTCAAGAGTTAGAACTCTTAGGTAAAATTAAAAATTTTAATTTTAATAAATTTGGGTTTTTACCTATTAACAGAGCCTTGCTCTTAATAGATCTTTGATCTACAGCAAACCCATTTAGGGTCTCACTAATAAAGCTTTGATCTTTACAAGGATTTTACTTATGATTTCTCAATTCATTAATGGAGCTTTGCTCCTTTCAAATCATGTAGAAGAACCCTTAAGAGTTTTTTTATGGATCTTGAAGATTAAAAATGGAGTTTTATTTTAAATTCCCTTCGTAATTGATTTTGACGGGTGTCACTCCTGTCTGCGGAGCATTGCTCTCGAGGAGTTTAACTTCTTATGCCTGTTTTTAATAAGAATTCGCTTAATCGGTCTGTCCGCTAATTTTTGTTAATTTTCTTTTTCAGGAGTAATGGACGCTCATATATATGATCTCGACGAGATTATGTCTTACGGAGACATCCGCTCACTCGGCCGTTCTCAAAATCGAGAATTCACAAACGCCGAGTGTGCCGAAATCAAGAGTCGCTTTGGCGCATACAATGGTCGACTGCTTCCTCGACGTTCCTCTCTCCTGAAGGTTATCGTGGGAGCAATCTGGGAAGCGCTTCTCTTATTCTGTACTGGCGTGCCACTTAGGACATTGGATGCCGCTGAGGATAAGGTGCACTCGGTGTATCTGATGAGCCTAATCTCAAAGAGAAGGCGAGATAACCTTATCTATCTTCTGCATCAAGCTTTTCAACAGTCTGCAATACTTGCTGCTTATCGGAGGGAGGAGGACATTCGTGAGGATCCCGATGTTTGTGATCGCGAAAGAAAGCATACCAGGATGGTTCGAAAGGCCTGGAAGATTCTGGACAAGGTCACTTTTGAATTCCTCAACCCATGCCCCGGGTCTGAGGTTTTGCCCTTGTAACCATCTCGATAATGTTTTTGTTTACTGCTTTCGTAATTGTAAGAACTTTTTCGCAGTATGAATGACGAATTTCTCATTTCAGCGTGTTTTATTTTATGTACTAAATCTTTTGCACATGTTTGAATGAGTATGCCTCGGGCGCTTAATTAAATGCCAATCAGATATTCTCTCTGTCGCTTTCTTCTCCTTGCTGTGTAGTTGCCATGTGACTTTAGCAAGTGCGGCCTGTAGATGGTATACAGCTTTCAATCTTGTGCTCTTTGTAAGGTGGTGATGGCTTAGAAAACAGGGTTTGGATCTGTCACCTAAGACTTTTCAACTTTATGAGCTATGAGGGTCTCATAAAGAATTTTCTCCCTACCGGTCGAGAGGATCCCGTAGGTGTAATTTCTCCTTAAGAATCGTGAGGATTCCTAAGTGTGTTTTCTATTGAAAGTCGTAAGGATCTCATAAGAGAATTTTCTTCCTTACGAGTCGTGAGGACCCGTAAGTGATGGGTAAAGTTGCCCTTATCTGCATTTCACGGAGTCAGGGGTTGCTCTGGATGCTTCCCACGGGTTCACTGCCGCGTTCTGCGAGGACCAGACTCCGCTCTGGATGTTTTCTAGGATACCGTAGTTTAAAGACATCGCGGTCGAGGTTAAGGACATCATAGTCCGTGGATTTAAGGACTCCACAGTCCATTGTTAGTTTTAAGACATCACGGTCGAGCTTAAGGACATCATAGTCCATGAGTTTAAGGACCTCAAAGTCCAATGTTAGTTTTAAGGCATCACGGTCGAGGTTAAGGACATCATAGTCCATGAGTTTAAGGACCACACAGTCCAATGTTAGTTTTAAGACATCACGGTCGAGGTTAAGGACATCATAGTCCATGAGTTTAAGGACCTCACAGTCCAATGTTTAGTTTTAAGACATCCCGGTCGAGGTTAAGGATATCATAGTCCATGAGTTTAAGGACCTCACAGTCCGATATTTGCTCTGGGTGCTTCCTACGGGTTCACTACCGTGTTCTGCGAGGACCAGGCTCCGCTCTGGATGCTTCACACGGGGTCATTGCCGTGCTCTGCGAGGACCAGGATCCGCTCTGGACATTTTCCACGGGGTCAAAAGTGACATGATTCGCGTTCCACGTAGCCAGGAATTTGCTCTGGATGCTTCCCACGGGTTCACTGCCATGTTCGGCGAGAACCAGGCTCCGCTCTGGATGCTTCACAAGGGGTCATTGCCGTGCTCTGTGAGTACCAGGATCCGCTCTGGACGTTTTCCACAGGGGCAGAAGTGACATAATCCGCGTTCCACATAGCCAGGAATTTGCTCTGGATGCTTCCCACGGGTTCACTGCCGTGTTCGGCGAGGACCAGGCTCTGCTCTGGATGCTTCACACGGGGTCATTGTCGTGCTCTGCGAGGACCAGGATTCGCTCTGGACGTTTTCCACGGGGTCAGAAGTGATATGAGCCGCGTTCCACGTAGCTAGGAATTTGCTCTGGATGCTTCCCACGGGTTCACTGCCGTGTTCAGCGAGGACTAGGCTCCGCTCTGGATGCTTCACATGGGGTCATTGCCGTGCTCTGCGAGGACCAGGATCCGCTCTGGACGTTTTCCACGGGGTCAGAAGTGATATGAGCCGCGTTCCATGTAGCCAGGAATTTTTTGATTATATCCGCATTTCACGGAGTTGGGGTTTGACTTTTGGTCGTTTGTGCACTGCCGAGTCATGGAACTGGGAGTTGCCGCTGTTCCACTTTGCTTTATGTTGTGTCTGTTGTGATGAGACGAATGTTGAGATGATCTCCAAGCTATCTGCGAACCGTTGAGATTTGGCCTCTTCTTCTGATGAAAACCTAGGGAGGAAAGGTGTGATTCCCTCTTTATTTGCGTCCCTGGATTGTATACAGGGATTGATGTGATATCACCTGTAGGGCATAAATTTCATTTTTTTTTATTTCTTTCCGCGATGCTCTATCATTTCAGCTTTTATATCGCGAAAGTCGGGATTGCCCAATCATTTCGGCTATTTTTTCGCGGTGCCCAATCATTTTGGCTCTTTTGCCTGCATACATTTTTACTTGCTGATTTTGTTTGCAAGTTTCCCCATTATTTCAGCTATTTCGTATGCATGTGTGGCTTGATAGCTTTTTGCTGCAAGCTCGGAATTAGACACCGATTTCGGCATCAGCATCGCTGCAACTGGGATATAGCCAGGAGCGAATCATCATTTGCCTCTGTCGATGTCGAACAAAGGTGGCTTAGAAAACATGGTTAAGATCCTGTCGACTAAGGCTTTTGACTTTACGAGCCGTAAGGGTCTCATAAAGGTATTTCTCCCTACAAGTCGTGAGGATCTCGTAGGTGCGTTTTCTCCTTAGGAGTCGTGAGGATTCCTAAGTGCGTGTTCTCCTATAAGTCATAAGGATCTTACAAGAGGGTTTTCTCCTTATAAATCGAGAGTACTTACAAGGGTTGTTCATCATGTAGACATATCCCTAGTCATGGATGGGACCTCGTTAGGGAAATGTTTATTCGCGCCCGTGGATTGTATATAAGAGTCAGCATTGAGCCGCTTGTAGGGCGGTATTGGAAGTTGTGGGGGCTGCTTAAGAACAGGTTCAGATCTCTGTAGCTTAAGACTTTCAAATCTTATGAGCCGTGAGGGTCCCATAAGAGGGTTCTCCCTACGAGTCGTGAGGATCTCGCAAGTGTAATTTCTCCTTAGGGATCGTAGGGATCCCTAAGTGTGTTGTTCCCTTATGAGTCGTAAGGATCTCACGCAGGTGGTTTCTCCTTACAAAGTTGAGAGGACCTTGCAAGTGTCTTTTAACGAGATTGCGCCCTTTCGGGTTTTCACAAAACTCGCCGGTAGCCCTGCTGTTTTTACTCACGGAGCCCTTTCGGGTTTTCATCCGCGCCCTTTTGCTTGTGGACATACCGTTTTCTCTTTTTCTCTTTCTTTTTTTTATTCTAACGAGGTCGCGCCTTTTCGGGTTTTCACAAGACCCGCCGATAGCCCTGCTGTTTTTACTCACGGAGCCCTTTCGGGTTTTCATCCATGCCCTTTTGCTTGTTGACCTACCATTTTCTTTTTCTTTTTTTTTCTTTTTTTATTCTTCTTTTTTTTGTATCAGCTTTGGGATGCCGCAATCCATCGTAGTTTATCGACATCTCGGTCAACAGCTAGTTTTAGGACATAGTAGCCCGTTGTTAGTTTAGGGACGTTTCGGTCCATCGTTAGTTTAAGGACGTTTCGGTCCGTTGTTAGTTTTAGGACGTTTCGGTCCATCGTTAGTTTTAGGACATTTCGGTCCATTGTTAGTTTAAGAACGTTTCAGTCCACTGTTAAGGAAGCCGGTTACTACTTATAGAGTTTGGGCTTAGGAAGATAGCGAGCGGACATAGTCATCGTCATCCATCATTGACCTAGGCCGTGACTCGTCAGGCGTAGTATTTTTTCAAGAAGTGACCGTTTATTGGCCTGAAAGGTCTTTCACCATGCATGTCCATGTGTAGATAGGCTCCACCCTGGTAAACTTTGTCTATGATATACGGGCCTTCATAATTTGGCTCGAATTTCCCCCGTTTGGCATGATTGGGGATCATAGGTCTTTTGACCACTAGCACGAGTTCACCTTGGTGGAATGTTCTCGGCCTAGTCAATCTTTCGTATGAGCGCGTCATCTTTGCTTTATAAGCTTCAAGATTTTGTTGCGCTATGAGCCGGGTTTCATCAAGGGCATCGAGCTCCTCAAGTCGAAGGTGAGCGTTCTCTTCGTCCGTTAGCTCGTAATGAACTGCCACTCGTAGAGAGGGTAACTCTATCTCAAGGGGGAGTACCGCTTCTGTACCGAATACCAATGCGTACGGCGTTGTGTTCGTGGCCGTCTTGAACGTAGTTCGATACGCCCAGAGAGCTTCATGCAGTCTCTCGTGCCAGTCTTTCTTATTTCGTGACACCGTCTTTTTCATGATCTTCGTCAAGGTCTTGTTGAAAGCCTCAGCTGGACCGTTAGCTCAGGGATTATAAACTGAGGAGTATCTCCAGTCTATGTTATGTTGTTGTGCGAAGCGGCTGATCTTATGGCTTCTATAGGCTGGCCCGTTATCGGAGATGATCCGTCGTAGAGTTCCAAACCGATAAATGACATGTGTCTTGAAGAAATGGAGGATATTCTCCGTTTTCACTTCCCTCAGCGGTACCGCTTCTGCCCATTTGGAGAAGTAATCAGTTGTCGCC
This sequence comes from Agapanthus africanus, assembly GCA_030015575.1. NCBI lineage: Eukaryota > Viridiplantae > Streptophyta > Magnoliopsida > Asparagales > Amaryllidaceae > Agapanthus > Agapanthus africanus. The sequence goes on along the minus strand of JASDDO010000028.1, from coordinate 86,769,418 downwards.
AAAATGAATCGATGTCCTCTGGACGATGCTGGTTCGATGGGGCCGATTATGTCAGTCCCCCACATTTCGAACGGCCAGCTAGCCACCATTGGATGTAGAGGATTTGGATGCTGATGGATGAAGTCCCCGTGGATCTGGCACGAGTGGCACTGCTTAGCGTATTCTAAGCAATCTTGAATCATCGTGGGCCAATAATAACCAATCCGTTTGATCTTCAGCTTCATTTTCGTCCCGGCTTGGTGAGAATCGCAAAGTCCGTCGTGAGTTTCTTGGACGACTCTGCTTGCTTCTTCAGGTCCCAGGCATCTTAACCATAGAGAATCGAATGACCTCTTGTACTGAGTATCATTGACGAAAGCAAAAGACAGAGCTCATTTCGTGAGCTGATGTTTTGAGGATGCATCTTCAGGCGTTCGACGGGATTTGAAGTAGTCTATAAAGACTTCTCTCCAATCCTTAACCTTTTCCTGGTCTTTTATTTGCAGGGCCATTTGCTCGGTCGCTTCCTTTTCCTCGGATGACTCCGGAGATATTTCTGCCGGTGCAAGAACCCGACGGCTTTGTACCATGATTCTTACGTCGTCGAGGTTCTCATCGGCCAATTCTTTAGCAAGCTTGGCCAATGCATCTGCCTTGCTATTTTCCACACACGGTATGCTTTCCAAGGTGTAGGAAGGTATTTGGGTCAGCAGTTGCTGTACCCTTTCGCCGTACTTTACCAGCTCTGGTTTGCACGTCTGATAGTCGCCATTTACTTGACTAACGACCAGTTGGGAGTCTCCGTATATGAGGAGGTTCTTGATCCCCATGTCGATGGCGATCTCGAGACCGGCTATCAAAGCTTCATACTCGGTTTCGTTATTCGTCCTTGGCTCTGTTAAAGAGAAAGCAAAGCGCTTTATCCCTCCTTATGGAGTTATGAAGATGATGCCTACCCCTGATTTGATTATGGGGGTGTTTTATTTGCGCTTCTTCATGGAGGATTCTCCATCGAAGTAAAGTTCCCATCGGGTATCACTTCCATCGATCGTGTCAAACGCATGTTAGTCTGGCAGTTCGTAGTTCAAAGGAGAATTGGCAGGTATCGGATGCTCAGCGAGGAAGTCGGCGATGGCCTGACCTTTCACTGCCTTAAAAGGCTGATAGGTTATCGAGAATTCCATCAAGAGCAAGGCCCATTTAGCGAGCCGCCCCGTCAATATGGCCTTTGAAATCAAATATTTGAGGGGATCCACCTTCGATATGAGACGGACTTCATGCGCCAACGCATAGTGCATAAGCTTCGTTATTGCGAAGATCAATGCTAGGCAGTGTTTTTCAATGGGAGAATAATTGCTTTCTGCCCCCAGCAGAACTCGACTCAAGTAATAGAGGGCTCTCTCCTTCCCTTGGTCGTTCTCTTGTGCCCATAACACGCCTAAGGAACCTTCAAGGGAGGTTATATACAAAATGAGAGGCTTTCCTTTGACCAGAGCAGCCAGCACTGGCGGGTTCTACAGGTACTGTTTGATCTCGTCCAGTGCGCTTTGGCATTTGCGATCCCAGACGAAAGGGGTTCCCTTCTTCATCAAGTGGCTGTAAGGACGACACTTGCCTGAGAGATTGGCTATAAATCGCCGGATATAGGCGAGTTTCCCTTGAAGAGACCGCAATTGCCTGAGAGTCCTAGACTGGGGCATCTCCATAATTGCCTTGATCTTTGACGGATCTATCTCGATGCCTCGGTGTCGGACGATGAACCCCAGGAATTTTCCCAAGGAGACTCCGAATGCGCAATTAAGAGGGTTCATCTTCAAGTTGTATTTACGAAGGCGTTGAAATACGGTCTTCAGATGCTCTAAATGCACCTCGTATGATTTGCTTTTCACCACAAGGTCGTCGATATAGCATTCGACGACTTCATGTATGAGTTCATCAAAGATCTTCGTCATGGCTCTCTGATAGGTGGCACCAGCGTTCTTTAGACCGAAAGGCATCACCTTGTAGCAGAATATACCCAAAGGGGTCCGGAAAGCGGTATGCTTCTGGTCTTCGGGATGCACCTTTATCTGATTATATCTGACGATCCGTCCATGAAGGAGAAGACTTCGTGGGTGGATGTATTGTCTATCATTAGCTCGGTGACCGGTACTGGGAAATCGTCCTTCGGGCAAGCTTTGTTGAGATCCCGAAAGTCCACACATATACGCACCGTCCCATTTTTCTTCATCACTGGGACGATGTTAGCAATCCAGTCGGGATACTGAACCTCTTGGATGAAACCAGAGTTGATTAGCTTCTTAACCTCGGCGTTGATGCTCATCTCAAGCTCGAGCCGCATTCTCCTCGGTGCTTGTTTGATTAGCTTAACGTCTGGGGATATTGCCAATTTGTGTACAGCAATCTCGGGATCTAGTCTGGCATCTCGGAATAATTCCAGGCAAAGTAATCCTTATGCTGCATAAGCACGTCTTTTAGTGTAGCTGTCCTTTCTTCAGACAGCAACTCACTGACGAATGTCGGCCGTGGATCATTTGTCGTCCCCAAATCAATTTTCTAGAGATCATCTGCAGTGGTATGTATTCCATCTTCCAGCTCTTTCGGCACCGGTGGAAACTCTGAGATTACCTCGTCATTGTTGTTTTCGAAGCACCAGGGGAGGTTATCCATACCGTCGGGGTTTTCTTCTGATAACGTTATCACGTGATAGGTACGAGCTCGCTTCCAAGACCGACGTTGATCTGGTTCTACCCTTGTGGATTTGGGTTCATGTCTTTACGGCTGGGTTATCCTCCAGCTGCTAGATAGAGCGAATCTTCCCTGTCGATATTGATCTTCGACCCAGTTCTTGAAGGTGAAGCAGTCTTCAATAGGATATCATATTGCCCTATGATAGGAGCAATAGTACGGATGAGAGACTTCGCCAGCTTGCTCGGGGTGCTTGGACTCCGGGAGTGTAATCAGTTGATGTTTTATGGCTAGGTCGAGCATCTTCTGTGTTTTGTTCTGAGGAAAAGAGTACGCTCGACTCATCTTCTTCATAAGAGATGAATCATGGCCGCTCGATTCCGGATCACGTGGCTTCTTGGTCCCGTTTTGTCGCTCTCGAACGCATTTCCCGTTCTTTGATTTGTTTCTGCCTCTGCGTCGGGCCTTTCGTACAACGGGTTGACATGGAGGAGCATTTTCATCCTTCGCAGCCTGTTGAAGAAGGCGTTGCGTCCTGGCTTTCTCGTAGATGGCCATTTCGTGATTGTGGTCGTCTCGAACCTTTTGACTCGCTTCCCTTATAAGCTTGTCCATTTTCTTTTCAAACGACGGACTGGGCATTTTCACGTCGGGAGCTCTTTTTGGTTCAGGGTTAGCATCTTCCCACTGAGCATCCCCTTCTTCATCGAAGTCATGTATGACGTAGCAGTTACGGAGTAGCTCCCGTTTCTTAGATTGAACATACCCAAGTCCGGTCGTTTCCATTCTCCCATTGGGCAACTTTCGTTGGGTTCCAGGAACGTTCCAGATCCTGTTATAGAACCGTGCTTATCGAGCGGTTTGCTTAAGGGGCAGACCTTGGCGTCTCAAGAGTCTCCTTAGTCCGTCTGTGTAATATCTAGGCAGACGGATGGGCTGGAGCATGTCGAGCGTAGAATCGGCGCCGTGCCAGATTTCCTTCTCCACTTTGGTCTCCTCGAATCGGTAGAATAGGATCACATTTTCACCTTCTCGCCTGGGAGGGACATAGAACGTCTGCAGCTCTTCCACATTGTAAGTATCAAGCGCGTCTAGTTCTTTACGATGTTTGGGTGGAACCATGGCAACTTGCAAACTTTGCTCTTCGTCTGCGAAGGTTTGTATTGAAGGCCGAGCGGAGAATACGGCGTGGACTCCATCTTCTGAGTCGCTGCCGAAGATAAGCATAGGAGCGGACGGTCCCGGCTTGTTGTACTAGGGTGGCCCTGAATAAACTATCTCTTCCTCTTCCTCGGTATCACTCCCGAAGACTGAGATGGTGGTGATAGCTTTGTTCTCCGGTTTATGACATCTCTCCGTGTCTTCAAAGTCTGGCAAGAAGTATTTTGCATCTTCGTACTTGCGGACTTCATTCACGGTGAACGGATTCAGCTCTCCTGTTTCGGTATACTCGAGACCATCCTTGAAGTATTTTATACACTGATGTTGTGTCGAAGTTATGATGTTGTACTTGTGTAACCAAGGCCGGCCGAGCAAAGCATTGTAGCATGTCTTGGCGTCAATGACGTGAAATTTAATATCCGTGACAAGTAGCCCAAAGCGCAGCGTCAGTATCACAGACCCGAGGGTCCGTGATGACTGGGAGTCGAACCCGGAGATGGTGATCTTATCACGAGCGAAGTGTTGGACGCTCATGCAGATTTCCTTCAACACTCGCACGTTGAGGAGATTGACGGAGGACCCATTGTCGACCAGGATTTTGCCTATCTTGATAACGTGACAGTATCCGGAGACATAAAGGGGACGATTGTGTTCGCACGTCCCAAGGAGGAGATCTTCATCGCCGAAGGTGATATCGGCTGTGTGTACTTCTTCAAGCTCATCTTTCATCCTTTCTTCGGCGAGGAAAGCTTGGAATTGCTCTGGCTCTTGTAGCGCCTTGATCAATGAATCTCTTGCTTCTTTTGATAGTAAAAGAGCGTCGAGAATGCTGAGCTGCGAGGGTAACTTCCTCAAGTGCGCCAGAATGTTGTAGTCCACTTTACTTTTCCTCGGCGGGTCCTTGGCGGTCAGCTCTTTCATGGCTTGGTCATCTAGGGCAAAATCCTCAGAGACCTTTTCTTTTCCCTTATCTTTTCTATTTGCGGGTCCAAGATTCTTTTCGGGTAGCGTACGATTGCGCAACTGTATATTATCACAGGTCTTCGATTCTCCCTCCTTTCCCGAGGTGGATTCCTTGAATAGAGGGCCAAGAGCCATCTCTTCATCGGAGTCGCTCCCGAATGTGAGAACTTGAGATCCCCCGGCGCTGATCGTGCGACAGTTGCCAGTAATCCTTCCAAGCTCCTCAGTCGTATTTCTTCACTCCCGACGAGTATTGCGTTTCATCCGCTTGAAATGCTGCCGGTGAGCGACATATCCCTGCCACCATCTCTTAAAAGCGTTGCACTCTTCGGTGGGGTGTGCGACCTTTTGATGATATAGGCAGTAGCTAGGATGCATCTCTGCTTCACCGAGAATGTCTCCTTCGAAAGGTGGTAGCTTCATTCCCATCGATATGGTTTTAGCAAACATTTTCCTCGTCTTGAACTTGTTTTTATTCACGACGGATGTCCCTTGATTCGGTGGGAGTATCTCGACTCTTTCGTCTAGTCACCGACGCTTGGCCTTTTCAAATATGTCCATCTCATGCTCCCGATTGGCTTTACTTTTCAAAAGAATTTCACTCAGGAAGGCTTCGATCATTTCGTCTGACGGCCACAGAAGTTCCGGCTCAGGCCCTGCCCCCAGTCTCTCGGTGCAAGGAGCTTCCTCATCGTCTATCGACGAGTGAGAGATCACATGGCAACTTGCTACGTAATCCTCAGATTCATCTAAAAAGTCTTTTCCATCATCTTCATCTTCAAGGACGTGGCCGAGGAACTCTTGGAGTGTGATTGGAGTCCGCGCCTTCTGGTTATACTCTTCCAGCGCGTCGATCTATTTCTGCAGGTCCGTGCGCTTGTCGCCAGGCTTCACGGGCTTTCTGGATTTCTTCTTCTTCTTCGAAGATTTCGACGGCTGGGTGTGCGAGCTTTGGCTATCACCACCAATCTTTGGAGTTGCGCGGCTTTAGCATTCCTTCGACGATCTGGGGTTCCAACGGATTCTTCCACCTGATCGCCGGACATGTCTGGAGATCATTCAGCATCCTTTTGGTTTTGGCCGAGAGGGCCACCTCCCATGGAGCTTCTTAAACAAAAGAGCACGTTGCCCCCAGTGTGTCCGTCTTCTTAGGAGTGTGCGGTTGTGGTGGGTTTACTTTCCACTTCTCAGACAGCGCAAACTTGCCTTGTAGGTACTGATCCTCGATTCATCCCTTAAAGAAGAAGCAATTTTCGATTGGATGGCTTACCGTTTGGTGGTAAGGGCAATAATTGGGATTATTCACTTCGCCGGGTTGCAATGGTCGCCTTGAATTCGGCAAATTGATAAGCCTGTTACGCATCGCTAGCTCGAACAGCCTCTTCGTTTTATCCCGCGGGAATGAGTAAGGGCGCTTCATTTTCTCATTATAATACCGCCGTCTCTCTTCCAGTTGATCCGCTAGCTTTGGGGCACTAGGTTGCTGTTGGGAGTTTGCAACGAAGATCGCCTTCCCTTTACCTTTTTGGTTCCGCGGTTCCGGCTTTAGAGGAGACGGTCTGTGACCCATTTGATCCATCTGGGCTAGCTTGTCGATTAAAGCCTGGAATGTGGTCGGTTTGAAGAACATCATGAACTGTGAAATAGTTGCATGAGGGTCTAGAATGCCCACGAACATGCCCACCGCTGGTGCTTCTTCGATGCGCTGTTCGCACTTCGACCACAGGTTCCGCCATCGGATTGCGTGCTGAACCTACGTCTCGCCCGGATTCACCCTGGCATTGATCAATGCTGTTATTGGGGTGCATTCACTAGCACTCGCGAATCGCTGGGTGAATAACAGCTCCATTTCTGCGAAAGTTTTGACAGAGTCGTTTGGAAGTTCGGAATACCACTCAAACGCCGTTTCCGATAAGCTGCCGACGAATTGGCGGAGCAAAAGTTTATCATCGCCGTTGGTGTTGCCACAAAAAGCCCTGAACTGGGCGACATGTTGATGGGGATTACCTATCCCCTTGTACACATAGAATTTCGGGATCGTGTAGCCTGGCGGGTACTTTATCTGATCATACCAGCCTGGATACGGTCGCCCAGTTCTAACAATCTGCCCAGCCGCTTCATTTGTCTGGTGAACTCTTATCTGCTGAGCGATATAGTCATCCAGGGCAGCTTTGGAGATTGTCTCCTCCTTGGCTGCTGACAGAGCCGGAAGGGGATTCGATGTTTCTCCTCTCTCATCTTCAATTATGACTGGAGGATCTTCGGCTGGGGGATCCGGCTGGATCATCATGCCCACCATATCTTGGAATAGAAGGGCTATTCGTTTTATATTGGCTGCTTGTTCCGCAGCCTCTTTGTCCTTCTTCTCAAGTATTCTCCGAAGGAATTCGGCATCAGTTTCTTGCTCATGGCGTTGCTCCGAGGATGCCTCTGGGCTTTCTTTTAGTCCTGTGAGCGCGGCCATAGCAGTCATCATCTCCTGGAGCTTCTGCTGCTGTTCTTGGGTTTTTGTCACAGATCGCGTAAGCGGTCGATGACCCGTGGAGATACGGCTATCCTCTTTACCGGATGCCATATAGACGGTATGCACCACCATGCCCCCAGACTTAGGGCGTTTGGGCTCAGTGCCTTTGACATCTGTCGCAGGCATGGGGATTTTCTCCGGCCTTCTCCTCTTATGGGCGGTCGAAGTTGAGGGGGCCGTTGCAGTGGACACCCAGGTAGCCGTCGTCTTTTGTGGCTTAGCATGACGGTTTTCTTCCTGTCGGACCTTCGGCTTTTTATGCTGGTGGGAGAAATTTGGATCAATCACCGAGTCTTGGACTTGACGCCAGACCTTGTAAATTTTAGAAGATAGCCGTTGAGGGGGCTGTTCCAGCTTTATTTCTGTAACACTCTCCACTGGCGGCGGAGACCTTTTCAGCATGGCGGCAGGAGAATTCCTGAGCACCTTATTCAGCAATTCGAAGCTGTTCTCGGTTGGAACAGCAGTAATAATTTCCACCGTCGGAGCTGGTGGGGTTAACCCAGAAGGGGAGTTGCCCCCAGCCTTTCTTACTCGGCGCCAGTGGCGACGTCGAGCATGTCAAGCCGTTGGTGTTGGTTCGGTAATGGCTTTGTCTTGCCCCCCCGTTCAGGTGAGGGATTGTTGCTGGCGTCAGCCTCTTGAAGACTGATGTCCGTTGAGAAGCCGTGTCCAATCGGTTAAAAACAGACTTCTGAGCGGGAGCGGGAGCAGTCAGTCTTGTAAAGACTGACTCTCTGGCAGGAGAAGCCGTCTTGACGACTTCAGGAGCAGGGATAGCTACCTTCTTCGGGATGGCCACTTCGGGTATCATGGGCTTCTTGGCAAGCCCATCGGAGCTCAAGCTCAGCCTGGTGAAGATCGAGGAGTTGGAGTTGGACGACTCGTTGAGAGGGGCCGTGGTAGTAGCAAGCCGATCGAAGACCGACTTCTTGGGAGCTTCCGGTGCGGACTTAGGAGCGGTGAAGCTCGCTGGCGGGAGCATGGTCCCGAAAAACAATCCTGTGGTGGCTTGGGTGACCTGTTCCACTGGCATCGTGAATAAGGAAGCCGCCTGAGGCCCGTAAGCTACACTTTCAGGTGAGGCGGAGCGTAAGTTGCAGTTGCATGTGGAACACTTCAAGCAGGTGAACGCCATTGATCCTTTGCTTTCTGCACCAAGCAAAACGCCAAATCTTAGTACCTCGAAACCTAAGGGAAACCATTGGCAAACCGCGATTGGTTCGCGAACACGACACACGAAGTGTGGAATGGAAAGAGGAAAAGGTCCCACCGGGCATGCCAGAATCTGTTCCCCTCCGAAAGACGCGGCGGACGTCTTGCCTAAATTTTGGGGCAGATGCTAATTGGTACTATCCGTCCACCTCTCCGAAGATGCCAAGTTGATTTATGATACCATGTATCGAAGGTTTAAACGGATGCGGCCGATGTAGCAGACTTCATCAAATTCCCCCTCATTTGAGGGGTTTTTGATTGTGGGGACGCTCTTCCCTGCAGGCGCAAGCCCCTGCAGTTAATTACGCTACCGCATCGCGGTAACAACTTTCTCCTTCTCCAGATGGTCACTTCGTGTCGTGGGTGTTTGTTTTGTGTTTGTTTGCCCGTGGATTGTATACGGAGACTAAGTTATGTTGTCGCCCGTAGGGCGTGGACTAGTCCAAATCCGTATCTTTCTTAGATTTGGGTTTGGGGGTTGGGTTTAAGGATACGTTAGCCTCATTTGAGACTAAGATCAACTTAAACGTTTGTTAAGGATACGTTAGTCTCATTTTAGACTAATATCAACTTAACGGGATCGTTTAGATCCAACAACAGAGCAATTTGGGCTCTATTGTTTAGTTTAGGGACATTGCGGTCGACAATTTGTTTAAGGACATTACGGTCCATTGGTAATTTAAGGAAATCTCGGTCCAATGTTAGTTTTAAGACATCACGGTCGAGGTTAAGGACATCATAGTCCATGAGTTTAAGGACCTCACAGTCCGATGTTAGTTTTAAGACATCACGGTCGAGGTTAAGGACATCATAGTCCATGAGTTTAAGGACCTCACAGTCCGTTGTTAGTTTTAAGACATCACGGTCGAGGTTAAGGACATCATAGTCCATGAGTTTAAGGACCTCACAGTCCATTATTAGTTTTAAGACATCACGGTCGAGGTTAAGGACATCATAGTCCGTGGATTGAGTCCGATGTTAGTTTTAAGACATCACGGTCGAGATTAAGGACATCATAGTCCATGGATTTAAGGACTCCACGGTCCGATATTAGTTTTAAGACATCACGGTCAAGGTTAAGGACATCATAGTCTGTGGATTTAAGGACTCCACAGTCCGATATTAGTTTTAAGACATCACGGTCGAGGTTAAGGACATCATAGTCCATGAGTTTAAAGACCTCACAGTCCGTTATTAGTTTTAAGATATCACGGTCGAGATTAAGGACATCATAGTCCATGAGTTTAAAGACCCCATAGTCCATAGTAATGTGTGGTTGTCGGGACCCATCACCTCTCTGACGACGTTGAAGGATTACAACGACAGATATCAGAGGAGTAAAGAGATGTACCCTCGAACCGGGTGTAAATTGATTGAAAGAGCAGATGGGATCAGTTCAATTTAAATTGAGGACTTATAGCCAGAATTGGGCTAAGTCTAGTTAAAAATGTTTAACATTTTATTTTTGTTCTGGCCATTAGGCCTTTACTGGGGCTCTGCCCTTTAAGTAATGCTAAGCATTGGGCTCTGACATTTCTTTTTGTCTTATATTGAATGCATAGCATTCATCAGAACAAAATATGTTCTGACAGCGCGCCACGTGGCGCACCAAGCGCTTTGCGCCAGTCAAAAAGCGTATCGCGCTTCTGTCGGGTAGCGCACACGAAGAGGACACATGTCGCGCTTAGCGCTAAGCGCTAGTTTATTAGCGCATTGCGCTTTTAGTTTGTGAACGCTTTGCGCTAGTCTGTTGGCGCGCCAGTGAACGACACGTGGCGCGCTTGGCGTTGAGCGCCAGCTCATGAGCGTAGTGCTCTGTTTTAGAAGCGCAAAGCGCAGATTGTGTCTCTAGTTGACACGTGGCAGGTTTTGGCGCTGAGCGCCGTTCCATTAAGCGCAAGGGCGCAATTCATGAGTGCAAGGCACTTTTCAATAGCGCAGGGCGCATCTGATCAATTTTAAGATCTAAGAACAAATGTATGTTCTTCAAAGGAGGCTTTGCCTCAAGATCCAAGAACAGAAGTTCTTGTTTTTATAAAAGGCTCTGCCTTTATAGATCAAAAAGATCTGCGAATGAAGTAAAATACTTATTTTTATTATTTTATGATTAGATCTTTGATTTTTTCTTTTTTATTAAATACCTTGGTCTTTTTTAGATCTATGATCTTTTTAGAAGATGATTTTTCTTTTTTATGAGATGGATTCATCTCTGTTATTCAGGTACATAGTTTTTTACCTTTAAGATGAAGAAAAATCTTCTTTTTCCTACGAGCTTTGCTCTTTTTTTTGCAGAGGGCTTTTTTCTCTCTCTTTCTGTCACTGTGTATCCATTAGACTTGAAGTCTAGGGTCCTTTATATAGGGCCAAATGATTTGTTAAATCAGTTTTAAGAGATCTTTCTCTGATTGATTTGGGAATATTTCCCACCGTTGGATCTTTGATCCTAAGGGTTCTGTTTTACAGAAGATAATCTTCTTGTTTTAATAAGATTGAAAAATCTTTGCATAACAGAATTTTAGTTCTGATTGATTAATAATTTGTTATTTGTAGATCTTTTGATCGGACTGTGGGGGAATTCTTAATTCCAGCGCCGGCACACCTTGCGCTAGCGCACCTACGTTCGACACGTGGCGCGCAGCGCGCAGCGCAGCTGCGCTAGCGCGTCCGTGTTTGACACGTGGCGCGCAGCGCAGAGCGCGGCGCAGCTGCGCTAGCGCAGAGCGATGGATCTGAAGCGTTGCTTCAATTTAAATTTTGAATTTTAAAACAGAGCTTTGCTCTGATTGGGTGCGCTGCGTAGGGCGCAGCGCTCCTGACGCTGGCGTGTCTGCTTTTGACACGTGGCGCGCAGCGCATGGGATCTGAAGCGTTGCTTCAACTTTTGAATTTTGAAATTCAAAACAGAGCTTTGCTCTGATTGGGGGAAACACGTATATGCCATCCGCATTCGCCACTGGTTCCCGTCATCACCCGTTAGGTTACTTAACTAACGACAAAGCGGGGACTGAACTAGCGCGGGTGTAAAACATATACAACATCTACTAGTATATATACCAATATACAATAATCGCTCCAGGCGTGATAAATGCAAAATTACAGAAAAGTAATAAGTATCACAGAACAATACAGATAATCTGGGATCCCCGGATTTCACAGAGCCGCTACTGAAACCCGGCGTTCTCCTGGTCGTGTGGATAGCCTGTGCAATGAAATCCTAGACCCCTACGGGTGTGTCAAGTTACCTGCCAAAACCTGAAGCGAGGCAGCCCCCTTCAGCAAAGTGAATGAACTACCCGGCACTTCACGGAATCCGGTAACTTGAGCACCCCTCCTTGGGTCAACCTGTACCCCTTACGAGTGCGGCGAATAACCTGCCAATTCTAGAGTGAGGCCCCCTGCCTCTCAAATCCATGAGATGCGGGCCCGTTGCCCTCCAGAACCCGGCTATCCGTGCACCCCGTCGCGGGGTAAACCTAGTACAGAAATGAAAATATGTACAACGAGTATATCGACCTCAACCCGGTTGTACCCCAAAAGAATAATATACAAACAGGCAGCGACGGCAGTTCACACGTCGGACGCTCCCCCGTGATATCAAATGTACAAATAGATCCAAACTGTACTACCGTTGCATACAGCTATCCACCACGACAAATCCGCAACATCACAGCACAACACAGAACATCAACGCGAATGTCACGTTCGCAAACCTGTCGATAAGGACTATAGCAATTAGACGAATTATACCGCTCAAATGACATTCACGGTCGCAGATATAGTGTAAGTACTGTAAAACTTTAAACGGTGTTAGAAAATATCGATTTCGAAATAACCCCCGAATAGCCTCAAACAACTAGATAAAATCATATCCAAACTGGGCTAAATAAACAATACCACTGAATCAATATTTCAGAGATTAAATGATATTGGGGTGAAGAAAATGTGAGCACTAGAATTTGCTTTGTGGGCAAGGCTTGAAAATTAAATGTAATTGCTGTGAAAAGAGATGAAGTGGCTGTTGAAATTAATGTGGCTCATTCAAAAATGAGAAAGGTTCAGTGTGGTTTTCAAATGGTGCAGGATATGTGGATATATATTAATTAAAGCAACATATGAAATCCACACAAAAACAAACACTCATCAACAGCCCAATCCATTTCCTTCACAAATCAACACTCACTTAATTCCCCAGCACCAAAAAATCATTGGTATTGTTTAAGAGTTTCGGTTTCGATATTTTAACATTGTCTAAACAACTAGTCTTGTGTTAATGGTGTGGCTCTGATACCATGTAAGTCTACGGTAGCGCCCCGGCCAATAATCTGAGGCTAAACGCGGAATAAAAACTTTTTCATAAACTGGCGCTAGCATAGACTGTAACGCGGATCGTGCCATTAACACTAAACTAGCAAACTGTAAAATGATAGAATGGCTATACCGATCGATCCGTGTCCTTCGGTCTTTAGCCATCATCCCACGCTCCTCGCGGCATCTGTGATCTCGATAGATCTCCGGTCTCCTCGTCGAGATGGCTCCACGTTAACGGATCTTTATACGGGCTCCCGTCTCTAAACCGAGGCAACTCGGACATGAAGTTTGCTAACCGACATGTCCAAGATAGAAGTAGAGATAGTGTAGAATATTTTGTCTCAAGACACCCAACGAATCGGGTGAAGGTTAATTGAAGTTGCCTTTTGAATGGAGAGAACTGAGCATAGGATTTTTCAAATGAGAACTAATTTTTTCACTCATCTCATTGGGCCCGGCCACAAATCATAGAAAATGTTCGCTGTGAACACCTTAGTGGGGCCGGCCGAAAAGAAATCAGGGAATAGAATCGGGGGTGAGCACAAGCTCAATCAAAATGGTGACAACACCACAAATACCATCATAAAAATATCTATATAAATATCTTAAGCGTTACAATCTCCTTTAATGCAGAACACCTATTCAAATGACTCTCAAATCCAAAACAATCACTCACCCCGCAAATTCGGCCACAACATATAGAATGATAATTTGGCCAAAAAAAGAAACACTCACGTGAAGCAATAATTAAACATTAAATCTAATATTTAATCGGGAGAAGAAAAACTGGCAAATTCAAAAAGCAATCCCGTAACAAATTACAGGATTACCCCACAACTGTATATACATACCCGCATTTGTATTCCGACCGAATACAAAATGCAATGAGACAAAAAGTATCCCTACACAATATAAATACTCGGATCCGGCTTAAACCAAAACCCGCCAGTATTGTCTGTTCGAACCATGACACGTGCACAAGTGCACGTGCATGTTCGAACCCTACCATAAAACCTTACGGCCTCTACAACGTTTCGCCCGGACTTGGGAAACAATCTGTGGTGGACTCTAAAGACTCGTCAATACTGTGGCAGTGGGTTTAACCACAAGCCGTCATTGGTACTAGCTGTATGTAACGGCTGCCCATGTATTGACCGAAAGGAAATCCGATGAGCGATCTCATTCTGGAACCCTACTGAGCCTATCAGTGACAATATCCGTACAGTCTGGTCCGTTCGTCTATGAGCATCGCATATCGGGCCTAGGGGGCTGGTAATGTCAAACCCCCAATAGCGGTATAATCGTGTCAGAGTGTAGCCCAGAACACCCTGAGATACTACTGGAGTACCTACCAGTAAATCTCCTGCCTCGACCGAGGGCTTTGTGTAATGGCTCTCCTAGACACAGCGCGATCTCACCCCCAATACCGGGAGAGACGAATCCCTGCCGATCCGCTCACTTGCCTCTATGTGGCTCGGGATTGTACCCAACTAAAACCTGTTTGCACGACTCCTTTGAGCCGTGGTAGGGTAATAATCAAAGCACAGTGGGAACTCACACAAGACAAATGACAACCTCAGCTCGATGAACTAACCTGTACACATGTCACCTGAGAACTGCTATCTGACGCTAGGTATAATACCAACTAGCAGGTTCCCGGCGAGTCCTGTCCGGTGCACTCATAATCCAATGAGCACCTGTATACATCTTAGGTGAACCAACTGACACCAATGGCTTGTGAGACCGGCCACCGCCCCTCGTCGGGGTCTCGACTGTATACACTAGTCTACTCTGGAGTATCGATGTCCTGTCTCGAAACTCCCACGACTAGGGACCACATTTAAGGATGTGCTTATAAACTACCCAACTCTCACGTATATGATCGCCATCATACTGCTGGTAGTCAAGCAAGAATCCTAAGGGCTCTATCAATGTGTAATAGTGATCATGTCACCTAAAGCTGTACACGACTGATAAAGGTAAACCAGATAGCATACTATTATCTCGAGTAAGACTGTCCTACCGGTATAGGTCCTCCCTCAATCATTGCAATCACGTACATGCGATCCAATAATTGACTTTGAGGGCACTATATCCAACAAGAAGAACCTGATTTCTTTTGGAGCATTAGATACGGAAGGATGTGAATTCGTTGGTCAAGATAAAGTATTAAAGGTTGTCAAGAGTACCCTAACGGTTATGAAGGGACAACGACTAAAAAATTTATACCGTTTAGACGACGACACAGTGACCGGTAGTGTGGCCGTAGCTACGGAAAAACACGTGGAAATACTGCAAAGTCGTGGCATATGCGTCTTGACCACATGAGTGAGAGGAGGTTTTGTGAGTTGCACAGGAGGGAGTTGTTGAAAGGTGTTATCTCGTGTAAGTTAGATTTCTGCAAATTTTGTATGGTGGGGAAGCAACATAAGGTAGGGTTCAAGCAAGCCGTGCACAAGACTGAAAGACTCCTTGATTAAATTCACTCAGACGTATGGGGGCCATCGCCGGTTGCATCAAAGGGAGGTGTCATGTATTATGTCACTTTCATTGACGATTTCTCATGGAAGGTATGGGTATACTTCCTCAAACACAAATCAGATGTGTTGGCCAGATTTAAGGAGTGAAAAGAAGCCGTGAAGAAGTAAAAGGGGCGACCAGTGAAGTATTTGCGGACATATAATGGAGGTGAATACACCACGTAGGAGTTTACAGGCTTTTGTAAAGATCATGGCATACAGCGACAATGGACTATTTCAGGACATCCAGAGCAGAATAGGGTAGCGGAGCACATGAATAGGACACTACTAGAGAGGGCCAGAAGTATGCGATTGCATTCCGGAATTTCGGAGGACTTCTGGACAGAGGCGGCGAGTTATGCGTGCTATTTGGTCAACAAGTCTCCATCAACAGCCATAAATCATCAGATCCCAGAAGAAGTATGGAGAGAAGTTAAAGGCTACAAATTATGGGATCTCGAAAACAAAAGAGCGTTCACTAGCCGAGATGTGATCTTTGATGAGGATTCCATATTGAAAGACGTGGCTGGAGATAATAAGGAGGCAGGTAGAGCATGAAGGGACAATGATTTGATGGAGGTGGATTTATCTGGCGCTCATAAGGCTACGGACACTAAAATACAATTACGACCTATTGATGCGGAGGTGGACGGGCAGATTTCGGAGACAGAAGGTGGAGACCAACCCTAATAGGACCCACGGGTAATGGTATTAAGGGGATTAAGACATGCTCATACGACACCAATTAGATACGGTTTCGGAGATCCTGGCTCTTATCAAGAGTGTTGGATATGTATGCCCTAGAGGCCTTCATTGTATAGGATGTTAGGGGTATGTATGTACAGGAAAATCTTGCTCGATATGATAGTATGATATTTGGTTTGCTTTTATCTTAACATTTGTATATGTTTTACTTGTTATTTCATAACGCTTATACATGTTGATAAAGCCCTTAGGATCATTACTTGACTACTAGCGTTGTGATGGCAATCATACTTGTAGGAGCTGGGTAGTCGATAAGCACATTTTTAAATGTCCCTAGTCGTGGGAGTATCAAGATTCGGAGTCGATACTCCAGAGTAGACTAGTGTATATATTTCTAGACCCTGATGAGGGGTGATGGTTAGTCCTGCAGCCATTGGTATGATTCACCTAAGATTGTATACAGGTGCTCACTGGAAGTGAGTACACTGGACGAACTCACCGAGAACTGGCTAGATGATATTATACCTATCGTTGGATAGTATAGGTTGTTTTTCGTCACCCCATTGAGATGGGAAATACGCGTCGCTTGTCGGGCGTATACAGATTCCCCCTGCCTGGGATAGGCTGGGGTTTATTGATTGTGGGGATCCGAATCTCCGGCAGGCGCGGACTAAGCTACCATTAATTACCCCCGCCTTTGAAGCGAAAGAACCTCCGATTGACGGGTCAAACTAGTCATGCGAACTCAATGTGCAGTGTGCGTATGTGTGTGTCTTGAGGGGTTTTGGGTATATCGGGAGCCTCGCAAAGTTTACAGGGGTCCCGCTACTTGGATAGCGGGTTGGGGTTAAGAGGGCTAGCAGCCCCCTTGTGGGGTGCGGGACAACACCTCGTTAGAAATTTTTTCTAGTGGGGGACGTGTTTTGAGTGTGGAGTATTTGAAAAAAAGAAAGAAGAAAAGAAAAAAAAACGGTGAGTAACGTTATAAGGACGTGTGGGCGCTGGGCGCCAGTGCCTCATGTGCCTGGCACGTGGGTGCCGGGCGCCAGTGCCTCTTATGCCCGGCACGTGGGCGATGGGCGCTAGGTGCTGGGCGTCAGCGCCTCACGTGCCCGGCATGTGGGCGCTGGGCGCTAGGTGCGGGCGTCAATGCCTCACGCGTCCGGCACGTGGGCACTGGGTGCCAGCGCCTCATGCGCCCGGCAAGTGGACGCTGGGCGCTAGGTGCTGGGCGTCAGCGCCTCACGTGCCCGGCATGTGGGCGATGGGCGCTAGGTGCGGGCGTCAATGCCTCACGCGTCCGGCACGTGGGCACTGGGTGCCAGCGCCTCATGCGCCCGGCAAGTGGACGCTGGGCGCCTGCAGAATGAAAGGGCTTAGCCCCGAAATGAGGAGTAGAACTCCCGAAAAGGATTTTTATCTATAGAGTTAAACTCCAAAAGATTTTGAGTGGAGTTAAACTCTTAAAAAGGATTTTTATTTATGGAGTTAAACACCAAAAGATTTTGAATGAAGTTAAACTTCTAAAAGGGTTTTATTTGTGGAATTAAACTCTAAAAGATTTTGAATGGAGTTAAACTCCTTAAAAACGGTTTTAGCCAGGCTTGGTTCTGAGAGTGAGTAGCTTTCGACGAAGCTCTTATTTATGGAGTTAAACTCCAAAAGATCTTGACAAATGGAGTTGAACTCCCAGAAATCTTTGGAGATGGTCAAAGGGGACCCCTTTCTTCTCCCCTTTAGCCCTGTATCTTCTTTTGAGCCTTGGATCTTCCTGAAGTAGGGTTTTTGGAGATGGGTCTCCTTCTTCCTCCTCTCTGTTAGCTGGATCTTGGAGAAAAGGGGGTGAGACTTAAAAATCTCCCCTTTTGAGGATTTGATGGAAGATCCGAGCTCCCTTCAAGGGTTTTACGGTGAAAACCCGTTTCTTTTTTGAAAAAGAAGAGTTAAATTCTTGATTTAATTCAAAAAAAGAAAGATGGTTTAGAACCTTGAGGAAGGAGAAGGAGGCACAGAACCCAAATTTTTGAGAGGGTGAAAAGGTTATCCTTGATTTTTTCATCATGTTTGCCTTTATAGGCTACACACTTTACATATAGCCCCTTGAGTTTTGCCAAATGGCATTTGTGCCACCTCGTGCCTTATGTGCTTATTTATTTTTGCACATAAGCCATGGGGTTTACAAAATTTTGGCTTTCTGCCCATTTTTCATACATTTATTTCTAAAAAAATACATTAAACTAATTTAGTGCTTCATTCTTGGCATGGAGCCGGCTCCTTCCACGCTTGGTCCTGACTTGGGTTTGGGCCCACTTGCCTTGGAAATTGATTGTCTTTGACCTGGTCGATCAGGATGTAACTTTTGACCCCAACAAAGTGCCCCCTATTAATAAATGCACACCGCATATATGGGTCATGTGTATGAAATTGATGGATCTTCTTTTGCGTGGGGGGTTGACTTGACTTGGTTCCCGTTTTGACGACGTGGAGGTCGATGCTGCCCTTTTTGCGACGTGGACGGTCGGTGCTACCCTTTTAGCGACGTGGACAATCGGTGCTACCCATTTTGCGACTTGGACAGTTGTTGATGCCTTTTTAGCGACGTGGACGGTCGTTGCTTCCCCTTTTGCGACTTGGACGATCGGTGCTGCCATTTTTGCGACTTGGACGGTCGGTGCTGCCCTTTTTGCGACTTGGACGGTCGATGCTGCCATTTTAGCGACTTGGATAGTCGATACTGCCCTTTTTACGACGTGGACGGTCCATGCTGCCTTTTTAACGACTTGGACGGTCGGTGCCGCCCTTTTAGCGACTTGGACTGTCAATACTGCCCTTTTAGCGACTTAGACGGTCGGTGCCACCCTTTTAGCGACTTGGACGGTCAGTACCGCCATTTTAGCGATTTGGACGGTCGGTGCCGCCATTTTAGCGACTTGGACGGTCGGTGCCGCCATTTTTGCAACTTGGACGGTCGGTACTGCCATTTTTACGACTTGGACGGTCGGTATTTGATTTGACTTGCTCCGCTTCTTGCAGTGTCATGGATTGGATTTGACTTGTTTCCGAGGTGGAGCTTGATTCCGCCAGGGAGGTCATTGGTTGACTTGATTTGGTTTGATTTGGGAGCTTCTTATCCGTCCAGCAGGGCTTTTGAGCCTGGGACTTGGAATTTGGGTTTTTGTTTGGCATCGGTATCGCTACACTGTAATATGGTACCAGGAGAGAATCATCATTTGCCATGGAGAACATAGGATTTGAGTTGGTATCCGCATCGCTACACTGGAATATGGTACTAGGAGCGAATCATCATTTGCTATGAGACGATTTGAGAATTTTGGTTCTAGTTTGGCATCAGCATCGCTACACTGGAATATGGTACCAGGAGAGAATCATTATTCGCCATGAGGGGTCTTCCCTCATTCCCAGTTTAACGACTTAGGGGTTATTTGTTCCCAGTTTAACGACTTAAGGGTCATCTGTTCCCAGTTTAACGACTTAGGGGTCTATTGGATCGAAAGAATTTTGGGATTGGGGTAAGCATCAGCGCTGCTAACACTGGAGCATAGATGCCAGGAGCGACTCATCATTTACCATTGGGAAAACTTAGGATTTGGGTTTTTGGGTCGGCATCAGTACCGCTAACACTGAAGTGTAATGCCAGGAGCGACTCATCATTTGCCATTGCCCGTTGGGGAACGACGGCTTAGGAGACAGGTTTAAATCCCTATCACCTAAGGCTTTTCGATTTTATGAGCCGTAAGGGTCTTATAATAGTATTTTCTCCCTACGAGTCGAGAGGATCTCATAGGTGCATTTTCTCCTTAGAAGTCGGGTGGACCCCCAAGTGTGTTTTTCCTTTGTGAGTCGTAAGGATCCCACAAAGGTATTTTCTTACGAGTCGAGAGGATCACGTAAGCTCTGTTCTCCTTATGTATCGTGAGGACACATGAGTAGGTCTTCCCAAATGGAACATAATTCCGATGGCGGAGATCGTCCGCGAGGCTGGTGATTGCCATGGGACATGGCTGTGATTTAGCTTGTTTATGCCCGTGGATTGTATACGGTAGTCCAGTTGAGGACTGGCCGTAAGGCTAGGAGAATTTGAGGGATTTGGATTTTTGTTGGCGTCTGCATCGCTACACCGGAATATGGTACTAGGAGCGACTCATCATTCGCCGTTTGGTAATCTTGGCGTTTGAGTTTTGGTTGGCGTCTGCATCGCTGCACTAGAATGTGGTACCAGGAGCGACTCATCATTCGCCGTTTTGGAATTTGGAGTTTGAGTTTTGGGTCAGCATCAGCACCGCTAACACTGAAGCGTAGTGCCAGGAGCGACTCATCATTTGTCGTGCCCATTAAGGAACGATGGCTTAGGAGACAGGTTTAGGTCCCTATCTCCTAAGGCTTTTCAATTTTATGAGCCGTAAGAGTCCCATAAAAGCATTTTCTCCCTACAAGTCGAAAGGATCTCGTAGGTGTATTTTCTCCTCAGGAGTCGTGAGGACCCCTAAATGTGTTGCTCTTTTATGAGTCGTAAGGATCTCATGCGGGGTTTTTCTCCTCACATGGTCGAAAGGACTTTGTGAGTGTATTTCATTTCTTTTCACGAGTTTGTGCCCTTTCGAGTTTTCACAAACTCACCGACAGTCCTGCTATTTTTTACTCACGGAGCCCTTTAGGGTTTTCATCTGTGCCCGTTGTGCTTGTGGACATACTCCTTTTTTTCTTTTTTTCTTTTTTTGCTTCATTGGCGATAGGACTTCATATGTAGTCTCGCGGGTAGGACTTGGGAGAGATAGGGGTCATTTGCGTCTGTGGATTGTATACGATTTTACAGGATGTATGATCCAGACCGTAGGGCCGGTGTGATCAATTCGCCTGCGACTTAGAGCATTCACGCGTAGTATTTCTTGAGATATCGGCCATTGATGGATGGCATGGGCCTTTCTCCCTCGGCATTTATCATCTGGTGGGGTGCTCCATCAAACACTTTCTCGATGACGTATGGTCCTTCCCAGTTTGGCTCGAATTTTCTCTTGGCTTGTCGATTAGGGATGATCGGTCTTTTGAAGACCAACACCAATTCGCCTTTCTTAAAAGCACGATGATTGGTCATCTTATCATAGGCCCATGACAGTTGGGCTCGATACAGCTCTGGATTTTGCTGTACTGCGAGCCTATTTTCTTCGAGGGCGTCGAGCTCTTCGAGCCGAAGGAGGACGTTTTCCTCATCCGTCAAACCATGCTGGACAGCCATTCTGAGGCTTGGAACTTCAATTTCGAGCGGGAGGATTGCTTCCACTCCGAAGAGTAGTGAGTATGGAGTGGACTGAGTTAGAGTGCGGTGCGTGGTATGATATGCCCACAACACCTTGTGGAGCTTGAGATTCCAGTCTCTCTTGTTGGCTGAAGTATTTTTCCTCAGGAGCTTGCATAGAGTTTTATTGAAGGTTCCGGCTAGCCCATTGGCTCTTGGATTATAGATGGAGGAATATCTCCAGTCTATCTTGTGCTGAGTAGCGAACCTTGAGACTTTGAAGCTCTTGAAAGAAGGCCCGTTGTCAGATATGATTCTTCTCGATGTACCAAAACGGTATAGAATATTATGTCGAAAGAATGTCAGAATATCTTCTGTCTTGAATTCTTTTAGCGGGACAGCTTCAACCCACCTGGAGAAGTAGTCAGTTGCGGCCAATATGAACCGGTGGCCTTTAGATGATAGAGGGTCAATTGGACCAACTATGTCGGTTCTCCAAACTTCGAAGGGCCACGACGCCACCGTAGGATGCAGCGGATTGTGATGCTTGTGAATGAAGTCACCGTAAATTTGGCAGAGGTAACATTTCTTTGCATGCTCTTCGCAATCTCTTATCATGGTATGCCAGTAGTATCCAATCCGTTTGATTTGAAGCCGCATTTTGGGGCCGGATTGGTGAGATCCACAGACGCCTGAGTGAACTTCTTTCATAACATTTTGGGCTTCAGTCGATGACAGACACTTGAGCCAGAGTTGGTCATAGATCTGCGGTATAGCGTATTATTTACAAACACGTATCGAAGAGCTCTCTTCTTTAGCTGAACCTTTGCAGATTTTTCTTCGGGCAGCTTGTCGTATCGGAGGTACTCTATGAAGGGTTCTCTCCAATCAGGCTCGTCTTGAACGATCAGAGCTTCTTCGGTAGGATTGTTCTCTTGTTCTACGCTTCCTTCTTCACGCAAAGTGACTGGAGGCAGAATTTGCCGGCTTCTGACTGTTATCAGAATCTCATCCATATTGGGATTAACCAGCTCCTTGGCTAAGCGAGCGAGTACGTCAGCTTTTCCATTCAACACCCTAGGAACTCTCATCAGTTTAATGTGGGTGAACTGTTTCATGAGATCCACTATCCGGCTTCTGTACCAAGCTAACTCGGGTTTATATATCTTATAGTCGCCGCTTACTTGGTTGACGACAAGCTGGGAATCACCGTAGACCTGTAGCCGAAGGATTTCCTTTTTTATGGCGAGCTCCAGACCAGCTATCAGAGCTTCGTACTCAGCCTCGTTATTTGTGCGAGGCTCGGTAAGAGCAAAGGAGCGTCGTAGGGTTCCTCCTGATGGCGTGACGAACACTAATCCTATCCCTGCTTTTATCTCCGGGATGCTTGATTTGCTGGAGGTCCTTATTGATAATTTGCCGGAGGTCCTTATTGATGAGGCTCCATCGAATTAGAGCTCCCAACATGGCTCGCTATTCTCGAGGTGCAGCACTTGTTCATCGGGTAATTCACAATTTAGCGGCGACCCTTCTGGTATGGGATGAGCAACGAGAAAGTCGGCAAGGGCTTGCCCTTTTACTGCTTTCTAAGGAGTATAAACTATGTCAAACAAAAGCAGCATAACAGCCCATCTTGCCATTCTGCCGGCTAGGCTTGCCTTGGTCATTAAGAGTTTAAGCGGGTCAACCTTGGAGATCAGCATAACCTGATGAGCGAGAAGATAGTGTCTTAGCTTCTTCACGGCAAATATCAAGGCTAGGCACTGCTTTTCGATCGGGGAATAGTTGTGTTCCGTCTCGACTAAAGTTCAACTGAGATAGTAGAGGGCATTTTCTCTTCCTTCCTCATTGTTCTGGGCAAGAAGCGTACCGAGTGACTCATCTAGCGCGGCAGTATAGAGAATCAATGGCTTATTTGGAATAAGAGCAGTAAACACTGGAGGGTGCAACTGGTACTGTTTGATACTTTCGAACGCTTCTTGACGTTCGGCATCCGAGACAAAAAGAGCTTCTTTCTTCATGAGCTTTAAGAAGGGCCTGCATCTCCCCGATAAATTTGAGAGAAACCTTCGTATATAAGCAAGCTTGTCTTGAAAAGATCTCAGTTGCGTCAGATTCTTCGGAGGGTGCGTCTCCATGATAGCCTTTATCTTTGATGGGTCAACTTCGATCCTCCGATGTCGGACTATGAAGCCCAAGAATTTTCCCGACGACACGCCAAAACCGCACTTTAGAAGATTCATCTTCAGATCATATTCCTTCAGTCGGGTGAAAACGGTCATGAGATCTCGGATGTGATCGGCCTTGGCTTTTGTCTTGACGACCAAATCATCAACATAACATTCGACGACCTTATGGATTAAGTCATCAAAGATTTTGGCCATTGCCCTTTGATATGTGGCGCCTGCATTCTTCAGTCCGAACGGCATCACCTTGTAGCAGTATATCCCGATCGGGGTTCAAAACGCTGTTTGTTTCTCATCCTCGGGCGATATCTTGATCTGATTATATCCAAACGAGCCATCCATGAAGGTGAACAGCTCGTAATTTGATATATCGTTGACCATCATTTCCATGACCGGTAACGGGAAGTCGTCTTTAGAGCATGCCTTGTTTAGGTCCTTGAAATCAATACAGACTCAGATCTGTCCATTTTTCTTTTTCACTGGGACGATGCAAGCGATCCAATCCGCATATTTCTCTTCTCTGATGAAGCCGGCATTGATGAGTTTCTTGGTTTCCTTGATGACCTTTTCTTCCAGCTCCCTTCTCATTCTTCGCGGAGTTTTTTGACTGGCTAGGCATCAGGAGATATAGCCATCTTATGCACGGCCACCTCAGGAGAGAGGCCAGGCACTTCTTTGTACGTCCATATGAAGCAGTCAACAAACTCATGCAGCAGGGCAATTATCTGCTCTTTCATTCTCTCTGACAAGAGTAAGCTGATGTAAGCCGGCCTTGGATTATCGGGCGTTCCCAAACCAATCTCGGTTAGCTCGTCAAAGGTTGCTTGTCCGCTATTTTCGAGCTCTTGGGGGGCTTCTTCTAGCTCGGCTAGCTCGTCGTCGTCATTTGACCTTTCGCTGGCTTCACCAATATGGATCATGCAGCATGCTCTGACATCAGGTTGAATGAAACCTATTCCCCGTTTGTCTGGGATTCGTCCATCGATGAGTTCTCGGACCTGAGGCGAATGCCACAACCCCTCATAAAACTTCGCTTCAAAGTCCGTTTGATATAACTGACATCCGCACTTTGTAAAATATTCCCGCATTTCGGGCATATAATATTTGGGATTGAAGACGACTCTTATGCCTCTTTCATAGGGAAGGCACGCGACAGATAAATCGTCTGGGTGCATGACAGGATTTGATCCATAAAACAGGATGCTCTTCTGTCCACTTTTCCTTCCGGAAACGTAGAAGGTTTGCAGTTGGTGGATAGTAGAGACCGGCAAAGCATCTAGCTCCTTGCACATCTGTTCCGGCATCCTTGTGATAGCCAGGGACCCATCTGTAATCTCGAAGGTTTCTCTTAGCTTCGCTTTTTGCATGAGGGCCCAATCTACATAGGTGTTGCAAGGCGGGTCCTCTTCCTCCGACTCTTCAGTGTCGCTGCCGAAATGATAGCGAATTTTGCTGCCGAATGGGCTTTCAGTATCAGACTCGTCCGTATCACTACCGAAATGAAGGCGAGTTTTACGGAGGGATGGACTTCCGGTGTCGGATTCATCAATGTCACTGCCGAAACGCCGATGCACTTGGGGTTTTTTGCTTTTGAAAGTGACAGCTGGCTCAGATTTTCTTTTGAGTTTCGGGGCTGCTCAGTCCTCGGTCAGTTGTGGCTTAGCATTTTGGGGGTTCACAAAGTGCCGGGAATCTTCATATCGGACTTCATGCACACTGAACGGCTGGATGTTTCCGTCAATGCGTCTTTCTTCGCCATTTTTAGTATACTTCATGCATTGATGTAGAGTTGATGGAACAATGCTGTAATCGTAGAGCCACGACCATCCCAAGAGAATTTTATAAGACGTGTCGGTCAATCACGTATATCTTAGCTTCGGTTTGCAGGTCCCCAAATCTGATTGGCAAAGCTATGGATCCCAGAATTTGCTGGCAATTTTGATTGAAGCCTTGAATGACAATCCTTTTCCTTGACAGGTGTCGGATGTCCATCGACAAATTCTTCAAAGCCCGCAAGTTCATGATGTTCACTGAGGATCCCCGATCAATCAATATGCGATTAATCCGATCTCCGTCGCTATACCCGGTCACGTAAAGCGGCCGGTTATGCTCAGCTGTTCCCAGTAGCAGGTCTTCATCCTTAACCGTGACCGTGATGGTATGCAGGGTGTACCGGGCTTCTTTCATATTAATTTCCGCAAAGCGATCCTGGTACTGCTCAGGGTTTTGTAGAGCGTGAATGAGAACATCTCTAAGTTCTTTAGATAGGACCAAGTATCATAGATGCTCAAGAGAGACGGAAGCTTACGGAGACGGGCCAATATATTATAGTCCACTAGGGAAGGACTCGAGTTTTCATGAGCAAGCTCTCCGCCATCTTCTTCGTTAGCGACTTGTTTTCCCTTTCCTTTTGAGGCGTTGCCTTGATTTAGACGTAGAGCCCTGCCGCTTCTTAGCTGAATTTGGTTGGCCTTTGTGGCGAGCTCCTCGTCCTCTATGGGAAAACATAGCCCTTTCTCAGAGTCACTACCAAGATGGATGACGTAGCAGGTCACTATAGGGACCTCTTCATTGGAGTCTTGTTCTAGCTCCTCCAGAATCTCAGTCGGTTCTACGAGGAAGAACTCCTTCAATTGAACCAAAGTTTTTTCCTTTTGTTCATAGTTTTCGAGGGAATCAATGTACTTTTGAATGGTCGACCTCCCCGCGGACTCTTTTTCACGTCGAGCCGCACTTTTCTTCTTCTTGAGCTTTTTGGACTTTGGGCCTGATTGAGCCGAATTGGCAGCTGGAACGGCGGGCTCCTTCTGCCCCTCCCGTTCTATTCTGGGCTCTTTCTGAAGTAGCTTTAGCATCTTCTACGTCTTATTAGAGATGTGCATACTCTACGGAGGCTGCGGCGACTCGGATTCATTTCTCGGGGCAACGGATTCAATCATTTGCTCTCAGAAGGCTTCGGCTTCTGTCTGTATAAAGTTGGTGGTTGCAACTTGATTGTTCACCAACACACTCTTGGACAGCTTGATCTCTCCGGTCTTGTATTTCTTTTCGACCCAGTCTTTGAAAATATAGCAATTCTTGATCGCATAGCTCACTACTCGGTGCTACGGGCAATACAGAGGATTGTCGGTCATTTTTGCTTCGTGAGGTCTTTTCGACTCTGGCAATTATAAACGGTTGTTCAAGGCATCTTTGAATATCTTGCAGACCTTGTCCCTTTTGAAAGAGTACACCTTATTCTTTTTCTCCTATAGGGAAGGCCCTTCTCCTCCCAGCACTGGCTTTCGAGACCGGTTGGTTTTGGATTCGCCCGCCTTTCACTTGTTTTCATTGTCGGACGCATTGAAGGCGTTGGTCTTGTTGGAGCTCCCACTTTTACGATTGTTGTCTTTCTGCTCTTTCAAGACTTGTCATCCTGAGAGTCTGGGATAGACTCTTGCTTCGAGCGTTCCAACATTTGTACTCTCTTGGTCAGCTCTTAAAACGTCTTGAGGCCTGCTGTACATAAGAATGGGACCATCCAATTACTGAGGTTCCCAATGAGAAGGCTGACGGACTAGTCCTGGTCTAGCGGCGGTTTGCACTTGACAGTGAGGTTGCGCCATTGGCAAACAAAGTCCGTGTTGCTTTCGTTGTTTCTTGGCTTGGTTCTCATAAGGTCGGTAATGGAGATTTTATCACTGACGCTCATGAACCTTTGCCGAAACAGAGACTCCATTTGGGCAAAAGTAGTGACGGACCAGTCTGGTATACTCGCGTACCAGTCGAAAGCGACACCGGTCAGGCTGTTTACAAACTGACGAAGACGGAGTGCATCGTTGCCCCATGTATTTCTGCACAACCCTTTAAAGTGGGTGACATGCTGATTTGCGTTTTCCGTCCCGTCAAATCTTCCAAACTTAGGAATGACGTAGCCGCTCGGGAACTCGATCAAATCATACTGTGCGGGATATGGCCGCCCACTATTGCTAATTTCTTTCTGAGCTTCGGTTTCGACCACTAATATTTTAACCTTGCTAGTGACCAAATCCATTATCAGATCTTGTGTGAGCGGGATGTCGCCATCTTGGGCCAAGGCATCCCTAGAAGTGGAATGTGGACGGCTTTCGCGTGGCTCTCCTATACTTGGACCTAAAGGGACAGGCATTGGTTGCTTCGGGTCATTATCACCTGACTCATGAGTGGAAACTTGTGCTTGATTGGATGGCGTCTGGGTAATTTGAGCCGTGAGCTGCATCACGACATTCGTCAAGTCGTCGATTATGGAGTAATGCGGCCATCTCTTTATCTTTGCTCCTGAGCTGTTTTCGGAGCTCTTGAAGCAGCTCTTGCTCTGCGGTCCTAGGACGAAAAGTCGGCTCTTCCTCCCTGTCTGAGCTTGACTCCACATGGACTGAGGGGTCTCCTGCCTATCGGCCTCATCGAGAGGGTTTTCATCATCCAGCGGAGGCGGCTGATCTTGGGAAGCGGCAAGCACATTCAAGCCCGATTGGGCTTAGGATGTGCTGGCCCCATTCTTGCTTTTGCTGCGAAGGTTGTCGCTGGGACGCGTGCCCGCCATATAGACCTTGTGGATAACATATCTGGCCGTCTTTTCATCCTTGGCATCTGATTTCGCGGATCGCTGTCGTGGCCTTTCTGTTTCAGTAACGGACAATTGATTGAAGGCGGCTGGCCTGACTGGGTTCTTAAGTGGTGCTGGTGCTTCTTTTCTGGATTTACCCCGCTGCTTTCGCGCGGCACACATTGCCTAATAGACTCTTGAAGAGACAGTGTCATGCTTTCTCTGTTGGGGCTGGAACACGTCTCGTTGTAGTATCGTTCGAACTGCTGTCTTCTTGATTCTGGCAGTCATGGCGTTTTTCTGAACCCACTTCAGGGGTTTGAAGGAGTTGCTGACTTTTATGGTCGACTCAGCCGTCGACACGGGGCAACCCTGCTCTTGGAACCTCACAAGATTCCGCTTGGCCGGAGTCTTGGCCATCTTGTTGGTTCTATATCTGAGCCGCTTTTGCCTTAACTTTTCTGGTTTGAGCACTTGGCAGGCTTTGGCTCTTCGGGAAGCCACCGTAAACTGTGCGATGGAGATCTTTGGAGATATGCCTGATTGTGCGATTGTCATGGGCACCGTCTGTGCTTGCAGGAGATGCTTCGTGGCTTCATTGGTGTTGATGACCTTGCCCCAAGTCGGAACAGTGGAGAGCCGTTCGAATATGAATTTGGATTTGGGGTGGGATACTTTGGTGATCACAACGTTCGGCCTCCTACCCCTTGAGGTCGGTTTGGCCGCTTGGTTTGTCGGAATTTCTGCCAGATGAGCGCTTCTGGTAGGGTAGATGACGACGGAACCGAATTGACGGGGCCATTCTTCCCACTGCCGACTGAGCTTGCGGGGAGAACCACACGAGCATTGATCTTGACCACGTACGGGATCGGGGTCGCGTCGGAAGCTGAATCCATCTTAAAAGTCATCATCATTTAAAGTTGATTGCTGCACAAAAAATATTATTTCAGTACAAATATCGGTATATTTGTTAAATGAGTTCGCATGAACACTTGACCCGAAATATGGGAGAGGAGAAAGATCCCACCGGGCCTGCCAGAATCTGTAGGGTGTTTTTCGTCACCCCATTAAGATGGGAAATACGTGTCGCTTGTCGAGCGTATAAAGATTCCCCCTGCCTAGAGTAAGCCAGGGTTTATTGATTGCGGGGATCCGAATCTCCGGCAGCCGTGGACTAAGCTGTCGTTAATTACCCCTCACCTTTGAAGCAAAGGAACCTTCGATTAACGGGTCAAACTAATCATGCGAACTCAATGTGCAGTGTGCGTATGTGTGTTTCTTGAGGGGTTTTGGGTATATCGGGGGTCTCGCAGAGTTTACAGGGGTCCCGCTATCCGGGGACGAGTTTTGAGTGTGGGGTGTATGAAAAAAAGAAAGAAGAAAAGAAAAAAATAGTGAGTAACGTCCTAAGGATGTGTGGGCGCTGGGCGCAAACGCCTCATGTGCCCGGCATGTGAGCGCTGGGCACTGGGTGTCAGCGCCTCATGTACCTGGCATATGGGCGCTAGGTGCTGAGAGTCATCGCCTCACGTGCCCGGCACGTGGGCGCCTGCAGAAAGAAGGGGCTTAGCCCCAAAATGAGGAGTAGAACTCCCGAAAAGGATTTTTATCTATGGAGTTAAACTCCAAAAGATTTTAAGTGGAGTTAAACTCCCAAAAAGGATTTTTATTTATGGAGTTAAACTCCAAAAGATTTTGAATGGAGTTAAACTCCTAAAAGGGTTTTATTTGTGGAGTTAAATTCCAAAAGATTTTGAATGGAGTTAAACTCCTAAAAAGGGGTTTTATTTGTGGAGTTAAAATCCAAAAGATCTTGACAAATGGAGCTGAACTTCCAGAAATCTTTGGAGATGATCAAAGGGGACCCCTTTCTTCTCCCTTTTAGCCCTGGATCTTCTTTTGAGCCTTGGATCTACCCGAAGTGGGGTTTTTGGAGATGGGTCTCCTTCTTCCTCCTCTCTGTTGGCTGGATCTTGGAGAAAAGAGGGTGAGACTTAAAAATCTTCCCTTTTAAGGATTTGATGGAAGATCTGAGCTCCCCTTCAAGGGTTTTATGGTGAAAAAACGTTTCTTTTTGGAAAAAGAAGAGTTAAACTCTTAATTTAATTCAAAAAAAGGAAGAAGGTTTAGAACTCTGAGGAAGGAGAAGGAGGCACAGAACCCTAATTTTTGAGAGAGTGAAAAAGTTATTCTTGATTTTTTCATCATATTTGTCTTTATAGGCTACACACTTTACATATAGCCCCTTGGGCTTTGTCAAATGGCACTTATGCTACCCCATGCCTTATGTGTTTATTTATTTTTGCATATAAGCCATGGGGTTTACAAAATTTTGGCTTTCTGTCTATTTTTTCATACATTTATTTCTAAAAATACATTAAACTAATTTAGTGCTTCATTCTTGGCATGGAACCGGACCCTTCCATGCTTGGTCCTGACTTGGGCTTGGGCCCACTTGGCTTGGAAGTTGATTGACTTTGACCTGGTCGATCAGGGTGTAACTTTTGACCCCAACTGATAACAGTTCTCTGGTGACATGAGTACAGATAGTGTATCGACCTGAGCTTGTTATTTATCTCGTGTGAGTTCCCACTATACTTTGATTACTACCCTACCATGGCTCTACTAAGTCGTGCAAACAGGTTTTAGTTGGGTACAGTCCCGAGCCACATGGAGGCAGTGAGCGATTGTTGGGGATTTGTCTCTCCCGATATAAAGAGTTGATGTCGTGCTGTGTTCGGTTGTCCAACATCATAAGTTCCTGGCTAGGGCGGATTGAGAATTACTGATAGTTAGATCAGTAGATTCTCGGATGATCTTGAGCCACATCGGCACGACTTGTCAGGTTATTAGGGGTCTGACGTTTTCCACCCCTAGACCCGTCATGCGATACTCTCAGACGAACGGCCCGGACTGTACAAGATTGTCACAGAAAGGCTCGGTAAGAATTCGGATGAGTTTGCTTGTCGGCCTTCTTTTCGACAAGTACTTGGGTAGCTGTTACGTACAGCTGGTGCCACTGACGTGCTTGTGGTTAAACCCGCTGCCAGCGTACTGTCGAGTCTTTAGAGTCCCACACAGAAGGTTTCCCTAGTTCAGGCGAAACGATGTAGAAGCCGTATGGTTTTACGTGCAGAGTTTCGATCATATACGTGTACTAGCTACACGGATTTTTGTTCGGACGGATAATACTAGCGAGCTTAGGATTAAGTCGCATTCTAGTATTATATTATTGGATTATTTTTATCTCTTGGTATTCGTAGTACGAATACGAGTATGTATATACGGTGGAGGGTATTCTTGTAATTACACTAGAATGTTTCTAGAAGAAGACGGCTTATTTCTGTTAAATCTATTTGTTTAACTAGATAATGAGGTGGAAGGATGGGATATTATTAAAGCATGGCTTCTTATTTTATTCATTCATCTACGATAACTATTGATGCATGGTTGCAATATTTTTATTGTAAAAAGATATGCTTGATAGTTTCATCCTTAGCCATTCTTCAATCATTCTTCACTTGCTATTCTCTTTCCTCTTTTGCTCTTTTCTTCTTCCTTAAACCCTAACTCTCTCATCAGTTGAAAAATCTAGGATTAGTGAGATAAACTAATCCAATAAACATTCTCTACATCTTCTAAACCACTTAGATTAACAACCTAGGTGCATTAGTTACCTCACTTTTGAGGTTAGAGCTTGAACTATAGACTCTCGGGTGGATCGTCTTCGACACAAGGAGGCCGATGACCAAGCTCGATCCCGACGGACGAGAAACTTAAGAAGAGGATAAGAAGACCCGAAGGACTTGAGCACAAAGGTATAAATCACTTTCATAGTAGATTAGAACCTTTGTAAGTTTTGTTAGTTAGGGCTCATGGTAGTTCTTGAAGATTAGTCGATGTTGCTTGCTTAAAATTGTTTTTTGTAAATTATGCTTCTCTACAAACCCTGTGGAGTGTGCGATATCGACTTACAAAGAGGCCATTGGGCAAGAGCATAGTGATCGATAGATTGTGGTGATGATGGAGGAGATGGAATCACTTCGAAAGAATAGTACGTGGAGATTGACAGAGCTATAGAAAGGCAAAAAGGCTATTGGCAGCCAGTGGGTATACAGAAAAAAGGAAAATAAGAAATATAAGGCACGTTTAGTTGCAAAGTGTTTTGCTCAGAAGGAGAGGGTTCACCACATCGAGATTTTCTCGCCGGTAGTCAAGCATACGTCTATTCGAGTGTTGTTGACGATGGTAGCTACTTTGAGCTGGAGCTAATGGACGTGAAAACGACATTTCTGCATGGAGAGTTGGAAGAGACAATCTTCATGAAGCAACCTGAAGGGTTTATAGAGCCATGCAAGGAGGACCGTGTATATGAACTCAATTGGTCTTTATATGGGTTGAAGCAGTCTCCCAGGTGATGGTACAAATGCTTCGATTCGTTCATGAGGAAGACCAATTACTTTCGATATGAGTATGACAGCTACGCATACTCGAAGCGGCTTAAGAATGGGTCCTCGATATATATACTCCTAAATGTCAATGACGTGTTAATTGCCGCTAAGAGTATGGCTGAAATAAAGGTGCTCAAAATTTCATTAAGCACAGAATTTGACATAAAGAATTTAAGTGAAGCGGAAAAGATTCTTGGGATGTAAATTATTTGAGACAGGAAGGCTAAAAAGCGGTGGCTATCCCAAGTCAGATATATAGAGAAGGTGGTGGAGAGATTCAACATGAAGGACTCTAGATCGGTGAGTATCTCTATCGCCGGTCAATTCAAGTTATCCTCTAAGGAGTGTCTGAAATCAGCGGAGGAGAAGTAAAATATGTCTCGAGTATCGTATGCAAGTGCGGTAGGATCGTTGATGTACGCTATGGTATGCACACGTCCAGACATATCCTATGCGGTAAGTACGATTAGCCGGTACATGTCAAATCCAGGGAAACTTCATTGGGAAGCTGTAAAGTGGATACTTCGGTATCTAAAGGGAACTAAAGATCTCGGTTTATTCTTTCACAAGTCAGAAGATAAATCGAGCCAGTTACAAGAATATGTAGATGCGGATTACGCCGGAGACTTGGACAAGAAGAGATCTCTTACAGGTTATGTATATACAGTTGCAGAATCTCATATCCGTTGAAAGTCGACACTTCAGGATACCGTGGTGCTCTCAATAACGGAGGTAGAATACATAGCGGCAGTAGAAGTATCTAAGGAGGCATTATGGTTAAAGGGCCTAGTTGGCGAGTTCGGGTTTGATAAGGGGATGGTTCTTTTGTTTTGCAACGGTCAAAATACCATTCACTAGGTGAAGAATCAAGTATATCACAGTCGAACTAAGCATATCGATGTGCGGTATCACAAGATAAGGGAGTGGGCCGAAAAGGTGATCAACTTGATAAAGATCGATACTAAAGTGAATCCGGCAGACATGCTAACAAAGGTCATTCCTGCAGAAAAGTTTAAGTCTACATTGAATTCTATCTAAGTACTCAAATGTGAGGAAGGACGATCTCGGTAGGAAGATCGCAAACCAATTTTTGAGTCCTGGTTAAAAACGATGACAGGATCAATTTCGCAATTCTGAAGAAAGATTGTGCCAACAGGGGGAAACGGGAGAAAAACCAAAGCAACCCTAAAGGGATACAAGACGAAGGGCAACTGTCATGCCCCGCTTCCCAGTAGACGGAAACGGTGACGTGGAAAACCCGTGGCATATTTGTCCAGAGAAGGTCATTGCTTAAATAAATATACTAAGCGTATTGAAAACAATAATACACAATGCAAGAATAAATGGAGACTGTAAAATTTTTCAACAAATATTTTTATTTACATCCAACTTCCAAAATTTACAAATACAAGAGTTTATGTTTGAAATTAAATACAATAAGAAAAATGCCTAAATGTAACCACCCTAAACTTTCTGTACGAAATTTTTTGTTCTTTCAAAAATACAGAAAGGGACATCTAAACCTGAGCACGAGTTATAAGTTTGTTTTGCTTTTGAACAGCAAGAAGGAGCTTGTAGCTCATTGGTAAGACCTTGTACTGCTGAGACATAGCACCCGAGTTCAAATCCTATCAGCCATATTATCTTTTTAATTAATTTTCTTTTAATCTTTTAGAAGCCCAAGGGTCTACACGTGCACAACACGTAAACTGAAAAGACACCGATTAATCAAACATGTGCACTGAAGAAAACCAAGCGACATGACACGTGGCACCAAAACCCAACCCCCTCCGTCGGTGTTGGCCCAGCGCAAAGCTCCATTTGGCTGGCAACGCCAGGTTTGTCCGTGGGTAAAGCCCTCAAACTTTGCCCCTTGCAACTTTTGGCCTACCCCACTAACCCCATATTGCTTGTTTACTCTGAATTTATCCAGAGTGCAATAAAATGCCCCTTTAATCCAATTTTAATGAAAATTTTAATGCATTTCTTTCACCCCCTAAACCCTAATTTCCCCTATAAATACCATACCCCATTTCTCACATCCTCGCTCAGAATTCCCTGCCAAAACTCTAATAAACTTTTAAGTCGCTTTTGTGTACAAGTGGAGTTAGCGAAAGGGTGAAGTTCCGGCAACGATATAAAGAGATTCCGGCGACGAAACGACGCACCGGCGCTTCCCTCCTCTTCCCTCTTCTTCCCTCTACCTTAAAAGCCAGTAAGTCCCTTCTTCCTCTCTCTTTCTCTATTCTAAAAATCTTAAACACTAAAACCCGACGGAAGTGGAGTTAACCCGACTTCCGATTCGGTTTTTCTTTAAAAATCCTATTTTTCTTAAACAAGAAGATACCAAACTTTAATATCATGTTCAATAAACATTAACAAACATATTAAACAATTTTCACATCAAAATAATTTATATTGCAATTTTTATCGCAGTTTTACAGTAAAATACCACATATTTTAGTTTACCGACATAAAACAATATAAATTTGTATTACCTTTAGATAGTTCACGAGATAATGACCTATCTCGTCACAACACACATCTCTAATATAGCACGACGGAAATTTTGGGAACATAGTATGGGATAATACGACATTGTAAATAAATATCTTGAACTTATAAAACCATTCCTATAAAAAGATGTATTAAACATTTCCATGAAACCTACTTTTGGGGACCCCGTTCGGGATGGTGCGGATTATCGCACATTCTCGGGCCTAGTAGAGCGAGATGCAGACCTCCGCAAGGAGCATTCGATCTCGATGGAATTTTTATGCATTTTTCTTTAGAAAATGAGATTTCTACAAGAAAATAAATAAAATTTATTTTTAAAATGTATATATATAATCAAAATATCTACTTTAATTATATTATATAAATATTCCAAGTTTTCAAAAGGAATCACCATTACATGAAAATACCATCCAAATACAAAACAATTCTAATATTTCAAGAAAATACCATATACTATGAAAACCAGGTTCTACTCACTAGAAATTTCACATTTATAAATATACATCTATGGAAACTCTAAAGACGATAATTAAATACTTGAGCTGTATTTTGAAAATTATATCAAACTATTTTTACATAAAAACCCTCAAGTTATACTAAATTACAATAAGGACCCTAGTAAACATAGGTTTAAGCGGGACCAGTCTCTTAAGCCTCAGGGAGCCGGAGATATGGGTGCTTGCCTATTTAAGGTAGACAATCTAACAAATGGTGTTATCAACACGGTAATTGTCTTGGAAAAAGACACAAATCCTGCCGTCCATGTGCAGCAGTTACCGATAACATCAAAACTAATTCAGGATTTCAAGTTCTTTTTAAAGTGTCTGACTCAGACTGAGTCTCAATCTAATCAATCTGACTTGAATGTGATTCAAGTATAAACTACAATTCAACATGAATCCGTATATTCAATCTATATCAATCTATATTGACCGAACCGAACCATGGATATTCTCCATCTACATGTACATCCATTATATCCGTTCCATTACTGATATCATGGTTCCGGCAAGTCATCCATATACAATTTACAATACAAGACAATACAATGCAATCAATACAATAAAGACATCGTGAGGTTTATAAGGGGTAGATTAGTACGGGAGGTGTTAAAAGTGTCACAAGACTGTAACCATAATACACCTAACCTGAATATCCATTGCCGTTGTACCGTGGCTGAACGGTTCCATATGCTCCGTATACCTTAGTCTCCAGAATAGTGGGACTCCTCTCGTATACACTGGCATTTTCTGTACCAAGCTATAAACAACAGCGTTAATAATATAATAAAACATTAAAACCTATATTCTCCTTCTGTCTATTCTATCTCTACTCATCTTTGGGACTTACCGAGCGATTGTTCGCTGACGACATTCCTTTCTTCTTCTCTTGGAATGTTGTCAGGTAGATTGGACCTTCTAGAGACAGAGCCCAGCAGCGAGGACTTGGATCAGATAGCCTTCGACCCAGAGCTTTAGATTACTTGTACATATTTTCATTCCTATTATGCCATTGTTTAGGCATTGCTTTCATTCCATGTATTTACATTTCGGCTGTATTGTAAAAAGAATGTTTAAATAAATAAAGTTGATGTTCATTTACATTCCTGTCTCTTGTGTACTTTACTTTATATTGCTTAGAAACGCTTAGTGTGTTTACTTCTGAGTAAATGCGTCGCGTGACCCGTCGCGTCCTCTACCCGTACACTGGGAAGCGGGGCGTGACAGGTTTTGTTGGTGGCCCATACAGGTCGGCTCTGTATGGACATGCAGGTCAGTTCTACATGGATATGCAGATCAGTTCTGCGTGGACAACCTAAGCAATATAACACAATAACCAGCAACTGAAAACATTCTTTACAATTCATATTCCTTGAATCTTCCAATTCCATATATTTTGAATCTGTCCTAACCCAAATTTTTCTTTCAAGGTTATGGATTCCCCAAACAACACTAGCAAAAATGTCAACAACACTCCCCCACCTCTACCGCTTACACCTGCCGTCACCGATCAATGAGCAAACGGTACTGCTTGAGGCGATCCACAGCCTCCTGGAAGGACAGCAACAGCAGACTGCTATTCTGATGAACCATCCAGAAGCGAAAGCACCTGGAGTGAAGCAATTCCGGGCTTTGCACCCCAAGCAATTCTCAGAAAAAGAGAGCACTCTAGAAGCTGAGGAATGGGCTTAAAGTATTGAAGATGATCTGGCCGCGGCACAAGTGCCAGAGATAGCTTGGGTTCGAGTTACAAAGTTGCAACTCACCGACAATGCAGGGGTCTGGTGGAAGGCGGAAGAAAGCCGTCTCACCCATCCGATCGAATGGAAGACTTTTTGCGACATATTCGACGCGAAATACTTCCCTGAGACTGCCAGATTCGACATGGAACATTAGTTCATCCACCTAAAACATGGTTCGATGTGGACCAAATCTGTGGATGAGTATGATGCTGAGTTTACCATGCTCAGCAGGTTTACGGCCCATCTCATACCGACTGCTGAGATCAGGGCTAGAAGATTTCAGCAAGGGTTGGACCAGGAAATCCAAGCTGCCTTAGCTACAGGGGATTTCCTAACCCATGATTTGGCTTTGAAGGCTGCCCAAAGATACGAGGCGGTAGTGAAGAGGAAGGGCAGACCCCAATCTGCCGGAGTGAAGCGCCCTGCCACTCAGATGGCAGAAGGAGCCTCTTCAAGGTCAACTGTTGAACCCAGGAGACCGGACGAAACCAATAACCAGCCGAGTCCAGATTTTTGCTTCTATTGCAAGAGGGATGGACACCTGTAGAAGGACTGTAGGCGCGAAGGCATGTGCTTAGTTTGTGGCGCATCCAATCACGAAATTGGAACCTTTCCT
This sequence comes from Agapanthus africanus, assembly GCA_030015575.1. NCBI lineage: Eukaryota > Viridiplantae > Streptophyta > Magnoliopsida > Asparagales > Amaryllidaceae > Agapanthus > Agapanthus africanus. The sequence goes on along the minus strand of JASDDO010000028.1, from coordinate 86,731,526 downwards.
TATAGATGCAACTCAGCTCCTACACACACCAACTATCCGCAGCGGCCAGCTATCCAGACTCCTGCACCTCGTCTTATACTCCCAACTCCACCTCCTGCACAGCCTAATCGCCAATTCCAATAGACATTGAGGAACATGCCTCGAGGGCTGAGAAACATGCCCCAGGGACAGAGGAATGTGCCTCCAGCTAGGAGGTAGGCACCCCGACGTCAGGCCTACACCCTAGCAGCCGTAGAAGCCGAGACTTAGACTAATGTAACCCTGGTAATTCCTTTCAACATTTTAAAATCCTTGTATCATCCTGTTACTTTCATGCAATACCAGTATTCCTTTCACACTCACGATCACCAAATTGTTTTGAATCTGTTACACTTTCTTTCTACAAATTTCGAGAACGAAATTTTTATAAAGAGGGTAGAATGTAACAACCCTAAACTTCCTGTACGATTTTTTTTTCAAAAATACAGAAAGGGACACCTAAACCTGAGCACGAGTTATAAGTTTGTTTTGCTTTTGAACAGCAAGAAGGAGCTTGTAGCTCATTGGTAAGACCTTGCACTGCTGAAACATAGCACCCAAGTTCAAATCCCATCAGCCACATTATCTTTTTAATTAATTTTCTTTTAATCTTTTAAAAGTCTAAGGGTCTACACGTGCATAACACGTAAACTGAAAAGACACTGATTAATTAAACATGTGCACTGAAGAAAACCAAGCGACACGACACGTGGCACCAAAACCCAACCCCCTCCGTCGGTGTTAACCCGGCGCAAAGCTCCATTTGGCCGGCACCGCCGGGTTTGTCCGTGGGTAAAGCCCCCAAACTTTGCCCCCTGCAACCTTTGGCCTACCCCACTAACCCCATATTGCTTGTTTACTCTGAATTTATCCAGAGTGCAATAAAATGCCCCTTTAATCCAATTTTAATGCAAATTTTAATGCATTTCTTTCACCCCCTAAACCCTAATTTCCCCTATAAATACCGTACCCCATTTCTCACATCCTCACTCAGAATTCCCTGCCAAAACTCTCAAAAACTTTCAATTCTCTTTTGTGTACAAGTGGAGTTAGCGAAAGGGTGAAGTTCCGGCAACGATACAAAGAGATTCCGGTGACGAAATGACGCACCGGCGCTTCCCTGCTCTTCCCTCTTATTCCCTCTACCTTAAAAGCCAGTAAATCCCCTCTTCCTCTCTCTTTCTCTATTCTAAAAATCTTAAACACTAAAACCCGACGGAAGCGGAGTTAACCCGACTTCCGATTCGGTTTTTCTTTAAAAATCCTATTTTTCTTAAACATGAAAATACCAAACTTTCATATCATGTTCAATAAACATTAACAAACATATTAAACAAGTTTCACATCAAAAGAATTTATATTACAATTTTTATCGCAGTTTTACAGTAAAATACCACATATTTTAGTTTACCAACATAAAACAATATAAATTTGTATTATCTTTAGATAGTTCACGAGGTAATGACCTACATCATCACAACACATATCTCTAACAGAGCACGATGGAAATTTTGGGAACATAGTATGGGATAATACGACCTTGTAAATAAATACCTTCAACTTATAAAACCATTTATATGAAAAGACGTATTAAACATTTCCATGCAATTGCGCCTCTACAACCCACTTTTGGGGACCTCGTTAGGGATGGTGCAGATTATTGCACATTCTCGGGCCTAATAGAGCGAGATGCAGACCTCCGCAAGGAGCATTCGATCTCGATGGAATTTTTATGCATTTTTCTTTAGAAAATGAGATTTCTACAAGAAAATAAATAAAATTTATTTTTAAATATATATATATATATATATATATATTATCAAAATATCTACTTTAATTATATTATATAAATATTCCAAGTTTTCAAAAGGAATCACCATTACATGAAAATACCATCCAAATACAAAACAATTCTAATATTTCAAGAAAATACCATATACTATGAAAACTAGGTTCTGCTCACTAGAAATTTCACATTTATAAAATAAACATCTATGGAAACCTTAAAGACGATAATTAAATACTTGAGATGTATTTTGATAATTATATCAAACTATTTTTACATAAAACCCCCTCAAGTTATACTAAATTATAATAAGGACCCTAGTAAACATAAGTTTAAGCGGGACCAGTCTGTTACGACCCGTAATTTAGCACATGACCGGCACTTAAATTACGCAACGTCTAAAGGTGTAACGTAAATCAAGTAAGCCGAAACCCGGAAAATCTAAACCTTTTTGCGGAAAATAGTGGGGGTGCAGTTTGAAATAAAGGTATAATGAATCATGTTTTTCTTTAAATGCATAACTAATGAGACATGAAAATGCAAGTGGGTTATACTAGTTGAAAACATGTTTCGTCTTTAAAATTTTGGGCAGCACCTCCCTTGTATATTTTGATCCAAAACCATATACACAACAATATATAAGCATCCCCAAGCGGGAGCTAGCTCTTCGCCAACTGGCGAAATCACAACCATGCAATAACATATATACGACGCCCAACGGCGAAAATCAACCCAGAAGGAACAGTAAATAAGCAAGACATCAAAACTCAAGAAGCGAACATAAACCCATCGCTATAAGTCTCGCACAATACCCAAGTCTGATTAGGTCTACCAATATACAATTTCTAGTTTCTGATTTGATTTGATGGAGTTTATCTAGATACAACGGAATATAAAGTATGAGAGTGGGCATGATCCAACATGTGTCCCACCTACCAAAGCAAAGCACCCTGGAAGAAGCTGTGTGCCAGCGATACCGCAACTGATCCCAAGCGGTCAAACCTGCAAAAACCAACAGGGGTGAGTTGCCAACTCGTGAGTAGAAAACATCAGCAAGTAGAAATCAAATAAAACAATGATTTCCTAGGTCACTATATCCTAAAGGTAATACTATGATATCTAGGGTGACCATATATGCATATATGTCAACAATCGATCAATGAAATGACATATATAAATAAACATCCGACATCATATGCCTGTATAAATGTGGATATCATCCACGTGTCCATCAACGACACAAACAATATCATAGAACCTGAGTGTCCCACACCGACACTCGAAACATCATGAAAATATATGCATGTATATATATAAGGATATCAACCACGTGTGTCCATCAACGACACATCAAAATCATGGAACCTGAGTGTCCAACACCGACACTCGAAACATCATGAAACCCGTGTCCAGTATCAGCACGTAAATCCTCATATCTCAGGCTCCGTCAGTCCGGATCAGCCCATATCATGACTACGGTCGGTATCCTCCAGATATCCGCCGCGCCAAACTATCTCAGACTCCGTTAGTCCGGATCGGCCCATATCATCTCATAACTCCGGTCGGTATCCTCCAGATAACCGCCGAGCCCAAAACTATCACCGGTAGGTAGTGTTCCCCTGCCAGGGTCACCGCCTAACAATACGAGTCTTCTTACCCCAGGGTACCTCACCGGGTCCCCCATGTACCCACAAATGGTGCCTACCATTCCTCGAATCGGGTATAATCACTGCTCAGAACCGAGAAAACTCATGGTGGACACCTCGAAATATCATATCAAGAGAAACCGTGTTTTAAAACAATACATAATTCCCTTTGAAATATAACTGCGGTTCTCAAATCCAGAGATCTCATGAAAACAGCATCTCAAGCATATAACCATAAAGTACGATGTATGCAACATAGAGTAGTAATATGAGCATATCGAGTATATCATGCAAGCATGTCAAGTGATAATACTGAACAATGAATGTACTTTTATGTTTAAGATTAATCTCATAATATGGCAGTTCTACTGTGAAAGTGGCATGGCAATTACCGATGAAGAATGTGTGTGAGCCGGCAAATCTGTGTAAGTGTAACTTGCGCATCAACGGTAATTGTGCAGGTGTACTAGCAAATGATATCAAATAGTATTAAATACCGGAACGTGGTATGTACATCATGAGGGGTAATATCCTACGTCGGCGATCCCGCCTCATAACATCCGATATGACAATAATTCTCGATCATCATCCTCAAATCACTAGCATGGACCAATCATCCAGTACATCTCATCACGTACGGTGACATCAAACAGAATAGGAATTCTATCATCCTATTCATTAATAAGGATACGGATCTAAAATCTCGTACGGCATATCACTCTTTATCCGCATAGTAAATATATATACACATATCTCAAATTACATTTGTATCAATCTTATATCATGACATCTTGCATATATGTCATATCTTATTAATCTCAAGTCGTATCGATCTTGATCTCATATCATACCACTATCAACTCATACTTGTCATCTTTCAATTCATACCTATCATGATTCACTTTCTCATTTCATATTCTCATAACAATCCGAGTCATCTATATCTATCATCATAATATCCCACGTCAAGTTATCTTATATACATATATCATATTCTCAAGCCAATATATATCCATTAGTGTCAACTTTTATCACATCATCTCTTACTAAAACCTTTAATCGTGTCCATAAGTTCGTAGCATATCTTTTATCAAAATTATAATTTATATAACAATCTTTCCATATCAATGGTTGCGGGGGTACTATACGCCATCCACCCGATTTCCCCCATAGATATAAATCTACTCACCTGCTAAACTCCTCGCTTAGCCGAAGTCAATGTGCTTCGTCATCTCGGAAGTCCATGCGAAGGTATCTACAATCAATACACATCGAAATGCAATTAAAACCAATATCCGAAAACCGATACGATACACGAAGCTCTCATAGGTTAGAACCTGTAGCTTACGCATGCAAATATAACCAAACAACTCTCGTCCGTTGACATACAAACGTCCAACGACGGAATCCAAACTCAAATATAAAAACCAAGTTTCAGAAATCGCAAAACCCGAAATCAGCAACTAAGGAAATTTATCCCAGATTTTACCCTAGGTCAAACCAGAAGATTTTGCATATGGGGTTGCTCTAGATATCGGATAAAGGAGTCATTGACCAAACACCAACCAATTCCACCACATTGTGGCCGCAATTTGCGACCACAACTAATATATTTGCAGCCTGGACTAAAGGGAATAGGCTCGGGTTTCTAGGGTAGCTTCCTATGTGCCTGCATGCCTCTCTATAATCGCTAAATAATTTTTAGGGTCCCCGGGTTATAGCAGATTCACAATAACATATCACAATTCTTACAAAATACGATATCGGGAAAATTCTAACTTCGTGTTTTGGTTTCTGGTATCTGGTCTTGGCCAGTAAAAACATCACTCAAGTCTTCCAAACACTCAGTACATCTCAATTCACCACTTACAAGTCAAGTCTCCCACTAAACCTCACTTGGAAATTTTCAAAGATCTCTAAACCTAACTAATACGAATTCTAACTAAACTAGGATACATAAAAAACAAACACTTGACTAAAAGTGTAGGGGTTTCCTCATTTGGCAACTTAGGAAAATTCTTGAGTTACCCAAAGTCTTCAAAATCCAAACTTGAATGGTTCAAAGGATTTAGAATGAGGATGTGCATCTTTTTAATGAAGGTGGCATGGGGTTTTGGAGATTAATTGGAGATGATACATGGAGGTAGAGTAGGGTGAAGGAGATGAAGAAGAGAAGAAATGATGAAGGAAGAAGAATAATGGAATGAAGAAGAAGATAAAGAAGTCAAAGATGCATCTCTCTCTCTTAACCTCACTCTCTCTTAAGCTCGCTCTCTCTCTAAATATCTCATTTTGTTTTATTCCTATCTCAATTAACCATGGCATCTATTTCTTTTCTTTTTTCCAAATAATTAAAACCAAACACAAGAATACAACATGCAACAAAATGCACATGATATGGTGCATTAGCCATGGGAAAAATGTAAAAATACGGATTTGGCTTAGTCGTGATTAGTAGTGCACTAATCAATTTAATTTAAACTTGCATATATTTAATTATAAAAATGCCAAAATCCGATAAATATCTTTTTAATGAATAAATCATTTTAATCTCCAATTATTTTCCAAATATTGATATATACTTATACCATTTTACGAAAAACCCCTATTCGCAAATCGAATAGTTTTCGCGAAATATATTATTTTAATATTAAATTTTCAAAAATAATATTTTATATTTCTGAAATGTTACACAGTCTCTTGAGCCTCAGGTAGCCGGAGATATGGGTGCTTGCCTATTTAAGGTAGACAATCTAACAAATGGTGTTATCAACACGGTAATTTTCTTGAAAAAAGCCACAAATCCTGCCGTCCATGTGCAGCAGTTACTAATTCAGGATTTCAAGTTCTTTTAAAGTGACTGACTCAGAGTCTCAATCTAATCAAGCTGACTTGAATGTGATTCAAGTATAAACTACAATTCAACATGAATCCGTATATTCAATCTATATCAATCTATATTGACCGAACCGAACCATGGATATTCTCTATCTACATGTACATCCATTATATCCATTCCATTACTGATATCATAGTTCCGGCAAGTCATCCATATACAATTTACAATATAAGACAATACAATAAATACATCGCGGGGTTTATAAGGGGTAGATTGGTACGAAAGGTGTTAAAAGTGGCACGAGACTGTAACCATAATACACCTAAGCTGAATATCCATTGTCGTTGTACCGTGGCTGAACGGTTCCTTGTACTCCGTATACCTTAGTCTCTGGAATAGTGCGACTCCTCTCGTATACACTGGCATTTTCTGTACCAAGCTACAAACAACAGCGTTAATATTATAATAAAACATTAAAACCTATATTCTCCTTCTGTCTATTCTTTCTCTACTCATCTTTGGGACTTACCGAGCGATTGTTCGCTGACGACATTCCTTTCTTCTTTCCTTGGAATGTTGTCATGTTGATTGGACCTTCTGGAGACAGAGCCCAGCAGCTAGGACTTGGATCAGATAGCCTTCGACCCAGAGCTCTAGATTACTTATACATATTTTCATTCCTGTTATACCATTGTTTAGGCATTGCTTTCATTCCATGTATTTACATTTCAGCTGTATTGTAAAAAGAATGTTTAAATAAATAAAGTTGATGTTCATTTACATTCCTGTCTCTTGTGTATTTTACTTTATATTGCTTAGAAATGCTTAGCGTGTTTACTTCTGAGTAAATACGTCGCGTGACCCGTCGCGTCCTCTGCCCGTACACTAGGAAGCGAAGCGTGACACTAAACAACTTGCATACATAAACTGGAGAAAAAGTGAAGCTGAGCTAGCCCTGAGTAGCGATCTGGTTATAGTCCTCCTATGTAGCTTCAACCTCCTCCGTCTCGACCGTATCTGACGAACATTCCAAGAAAAGAAAAGTGGGTAGAATGCCCGTCAGCGAACTAGCACTCGGTAAGTCCCAAAGATAGGTAAGAGTAAAGAAAATGACAAGTGTAGAATATTTATATGACGAGTAAGAGTATATGATCATGGGTAAATATATACTATAGGTCTCTAGATGGACACTATGTTAACGTTAAGTTCCAAGTGTGAATGCCAACGCGGCCATTGAAGTATTCACGAGCTCAAGAGTGGAGCCCCTGAAGCAAGGAAACATGGGCCCATTTCATGTGTTAGCATCGGGGCTCTAGGCTGTGGATAAGTCAACCCGACTGATATTCGAGTAAAATAAAAAATGTTAATACGGGACTCCTAAAACTCCGTTAGATTCACACAAGAAACTCTCCCAAGCACCCCGAGTATAATATATATAACTGGTTAATATACTTAATTGATTTGATTGATTGATTGACATGTCTTGATCGAAACCCTAGATTGCAAAAGATGTAGAATGTAGTCGAGTAAATCGAGTAGTATGCGATTGTAACAATTGCAATCTTGGTTCGAGTCAAGTTGGTTCGAGTAGATTAGATTCGAGTACATATTCTAGTTTAGATTCGAGTTAGGTTAGAGTTCGAGTTTGTATTCAAGTTCGGGTTCAAGTTTAGATCTGAGTTTGGATTTGAGTTCATGTCTTTTCATGTGAATTGATGTAAATTGTTAAAATCTTATATTCGGGAGAAATCGGCAACTGCTACACATGGACGGCAGGATTTGTGTCTTTTTCCAAGATAATTGCTATTGATAACTCCGCTAAGTTGTCTAACCAAAATAGGCAAGCACTCACTTTCTCCGGCTCTCTGGGGCTCAAGAGAATTGATCCCGCTTAAACCTATATTGATCTAGAGTTCTTAGTATTGTTTGCATATCTCGAGGTGGTTTTATGAAAAATACTTTAATATAGTTTAAAAAATAAATCTCGATGGTAATTTATAACATTTAGGATTTTCATGAACATGTATTTTAATTGTTGTGGTGTTTTGATGATAAAACCTAACTTTTTGAAAGTTTGTGGTATTTTTATGAAAACTACTATTTTTTGGAAACTCGGTGGTATTTTATTAAAAATTCTAATCTTTCTTTTAAAAAAAATATAGTTTCTTAATTTTTTTATTGAAAATATGGATTTATGATTTTTGTATAATTTTTCAAAAATTAGTTTTGTTTAGAAAAGTCGCGTTTCTTAAAAACCGTATTTTTATTCCTTTCGAGACCGAATACTCCGTGAGGAGTTCTGCATCTCGCTCTACTGTCTTAAGGATGTGCGATAATCCGCACCATCCATTAGCGGATCCCCTAATAAGGATTGTAGAGGCGTAATTGGCAAGGATTTCGAAATACCGATTTAAAGAAACCCGTTTTTGTAAAAGTGTGCTATTTTAATGAAAAAGTTCTTCTTTAAAATTAACTATAGCTCTAGAATACCGTGCTATGGAACCATAGTGTGCATGTGGGATAGGTCGTTACCCCGTGAAGTTTTTCTAAAGGTATTTAAACTAATTATCGATGATAGGGTAATACTAAAGTTCATGGTATTTTACTGAAAAGGTTCATTATATGTTCGTTTCATATGAAAATTTTGTTAAATTAAAAACCAAAAGATGTGAAATTATGTTAAGATTAAGGTAGCATGTTAGTTTGTTTTAATTTGCTTAACACATGCCATACAAATTTAAAAATAATATGATATCGGAGATAACTCCTCTTTTGTCGAGTTGTTTTAAAAATACGAATTGAGATGAAAGAAATGGAGAGAAGAGGGACATACAAGCTTAGATCGTTAACAAAAAATGAGAGGAAGCCTTCGGGTGTCGTGGTTTCGTCGGAGGTGCTCCGGTCGTCGAGATTTGCTTGCTACTCCACTTGGGGGGCTTAACTCCACTTAGCACTTAGAGAGTTTGAGAGAATTTTTACTAGAAATTTCAGAATAGGGAAGAGCTAGGGCATGGGGTGGTATTTATAGTGGAGAATTGGGGTTTGGGAATTAAAAATATGGATTAAAATGCATTAAAAAGATGTTAAATGATGAATTGAAGAGTCTCTGTTTGACTGCAGGAAAATCAAACAATGCAGAGAAGTTAAGAGGAGCTGAAGGGATAAGTGTGCAAAGCACGGGGTAATTTGGAGCACTTTGGACTGTCGGGGCCGGCCAAATCAAGGAAACGGGCAGTTGGATGTCGATCTGTCTCGATATTTATGCCACGTGCCAATTTGGGTGTGTACACCTTAATTCGCTTGTTTGATTTTTCTGAAACTTTTCATTTCTCTGTGTATTGTACGTGCAACTCTTGGGCTTCCAAAAATTAAAAAGAAAAAATCTAAAAAAATAATTGGGTCTGAGGGGATTCGAACGCACAGGCTATGCCACAACTATGTAGAGGCTTTACCAGTGATCTACAAGTTGCTTCTTGCTTTTATTTAACAAAAATAACTTTTAACTTTTACACAGGCTGAAGTACCATTTACAAGAAATTTCTGTACAGTGATTTCAGAGTCGTTACATTCTACCCTCCTTACAAAAAATTTCGTGTTGGGTTTCCTAGCACGGCAGCAATGTTTCGGGAGGTATCGTCCATGCCAATTTTAAAAATTGTCGTTCTAGCTAACCCTAACCCTAGAATCAATACTAGAAAATCCGAGAAACGTTATGCAAACAACTTTGCAAAGAAGTGAACAAGGAATACAACCTTTGTAGGCCGGTCCTTCACTTCAATAGCTCCGTGCAGTAGTCCCTTCGCTGCGATCCATGAACTCCCAGACTCTTGAGAGGCTCCATAAGATGTACGGAACGAGCTTGCTCGAAATCTTCGAGGCCGAAGATGATCTACGTCGAGGAGACACTAACCCAAGCTATCCCTTTACTAATTGTGAAATTAGTGAAACAAACACCCTATACTAAATGGTAAGTAGCAGAGGATGATGAAGTAGGAATTTTGCTCATTTTAGAAATAATTTTCTCACTCTTTTTCCATCATTTCCATTGAAGCTAGAAAGCTTGGAGGAAGGAGATGAAGAGAACTCTCATGAAAATTATCAAGTAGAGAATGGCCCAAGGTGAGTTAATGTCATATACTAATCTTTGTATAGACATAACCATGGCTAGGATAATTGGTTGGGTTAACAAATATCTTGTGCAAAACAAAATAAGTGGACTTAGTCAATGAACCATGCAAGTTTCTCCAAGCTTCTAGCCATGACTAAATCAAACTAATTTTTGAATTACTTAAGAAATTAAAAACCCTAGATTATCTCTAGCATGGTGTAAGTCACACACACACCCAAGTTGCATGTATCATCAAGCATGACATAAAACTTTATACACTTATATATATCACATATATACACATGCACAAATCAAGTGAGAAAAGAAATCTTAAGTGAATGAATATTAGTTGATGTAACTCAATATATCAAATATATAATTATACATTAAATCATTAAATCAACACTTGATTTAATAATCCGGCCGTATTACATATAACCGACTAATATCAAATGTAATAACTTATCGAATCAACACTTGATCCGATAACCCGGCTATATCACATATAACCGACCTATGTCATATATCGTGAAAATAGAATACGGTATCACATACAGTATTAATCTCGGTCCCGCACATATCACATATGTGCTCCTACTCTATTTCGCTTGAGGCAGGAAACCTCTGTGTAGGACTCTAAAGACTCGTCAATACGCCGGCAGTAGGTGATGATCATATCAAACACTCACAAGTCGTAAGCAGCCTACTAAACGTAACGGCCACCCGGGTATTGAGCGATCAGAAGATCAACAAGCAAGCCTGCTCGTACTCCTGCGAATCCAATTAGTAATACTACCGTACAGTCCGGTCTCTTCGTCTGATATGTCGCATATCACAGCCTGGGGGTGGTATTACGTCAGACCCCAATATCCTGATAAGTCATGCCGATGCAAGGTCCATAACGGTTCGAGAAACTACTGATAACACTTACCAGTAAATCTCAACAACGCTGGCCAGGTATTTCCTGTTATGGCCAATCGAGCACAGCGCAATATCAACTCTCAATACCGGGAGAGACAAAACCCTTCCTATCGCTCATTGCCTCCATGTGACTCGAGACTGTACCCAAAAACCACCTTTTTGCATGATCTCTTGACCGTGGTATGGTGGAAATCAAAGCACGGTGGGAATCACACAAGACTCTATGACGATCTTGGGTCTACAGACTAACCTGTACCAGTGTCACCAGAGAACTGCTATCCGACAATAGGTATAATACCATCTAGGAGTTCTCGGCGAGTCCGTCCAGTGTACCCAGTCTCCACTGAGCACCCGTGTACCTTCTCTGATGTCAAACACCAATGGATGTGGGATCATCCATCGCCCATCACATGGGTCGAGAAGCGTATACGCTAGTTTACTCTGGAGTATCGATGCCCTGTCTCTATACTCCCACGACTAGGAACATTTGAAGGATGTACTTATCGACTACCTATGTCCCCACTAGTATGATCTGCATCATAATCCTGGTAGTCAAATACTCATCCTAAGGGCTTTATCAATATGTAATAGAGAGACAATAAGTGTACATGTTAAAATAAAGAGCAACCAGATAGCATACTATCATGTCGAGTAAGAAAGTTCTCCCTATATATATCCAAGCATCCACTACAATATACATCGCATGTACAGTAATGGCCTCTAGGGCACTAACATTTCGTTCTCGAAATTTACAATTACATAGGGACTAATTTTCAAAAAGGTAAGGGTATCGTGTACGGATATATTCTTCTCTTTCCCAAGTTGATTCTCCTGGCGAAACATTTCTCCACATCACTAGGACCAAGTTTACTTACTTGTTCCGTAATGTTTTCACCTTTTGGTCCATGATCTCAACTGGTTGTTGCTCGCAGGTTAGGTCAGTTTGTACTGTGAGTTCTGAGTGATCAAGTATGTAGCTGGAGTCGCTCATATATCGTCGTAGTTGGGATATATGGAATACATTGTGCGCTCCTTCCAATGATAGTGGTAGTGCTAAACGGTATGCCATTTCTCCAACTCGTTCGAGTATGTCGAACGGTCCTATATATCTTGGACTTAACTTACCCCTCTTGCCAAAATATATCACTCCTCTATTTGGAGAGATCTTCAAGAATACATGGTCTCCAGGTTGGAACTCCAGATATCGACGCTTTGTATCTGTCCAATGTTTCTGTCGGTCTTGGGCTAATCGCATCCTTTCCCTGATTGTGCGAACTACGTTCACAGTTGCCACGATCATCTCTGGTCCAAGGAGTTCATGATCTTCAACGTCGTCCCAACTCAGCGGGGAACGACACTTCCGTCCGTAGAGTATTGCGAATGGTGCCATCCCAATGCTTGCCAGATAGTTGTTGTTGTATGAAAACTCCACAATGTGTAGGTGATCTTCCCACGATCCTCTGAAGTCTAACATACAGGCTCTTAGCATATCTTCTAATATCTGAATTGTCCACTCGGACTGTCCGTATATTTGTGGATGGTACGCCGTGCTGAAATTCAAACTCGTTCCCAGGCTAGCTTGCAGACTCTGCAAGAACTGTGATCGGAATCTTGTATCACGATCGGAGACGATGCAAATAGGCACTCCATGTAATCTCACGATCTCCTGCATGAGTTTATGGGTATCAAATATGATATATCTTGAAGGTTTAAATCTTACTTTAGATTTATACTTACCTACATGTACTTCTTTGCTAACGTTTCGGTTGATTGGCCAACTCTGAATGGAATAAAGTGAGCCGACTTGGTGAGTCGATCCACAATAACCCAAATTGCATTGTTACCCTTCGTGCTGCGAGGGAGAGTAGTCACGAAGTCCATGCTAATGTGCTGCCATTTCCATTCTGGGATTGGTAACGACTGAAGTAGACCAGCAGTTCTGTAACGAGGGTTGTAGAGGCGTAGTTGCCAAGGATTTCGAAATACCGATTTAAAGAAACCCGTTTTTGTAAAAGTGTGGTATTTTAATGAATAAGTTCTTCTTTAAAATTAACTATAGCTCTAAAATACCGTGCTATGGAACCATAGTGTGCGTTTGGGATAGGTCGTTACCTGTGAAGTTTTTCTAAAGGTATTTAAACTAATTATCGATGATAGGGTAATACTAAATTTCATGGTATTTTACTGAAAAAGTTCATTATATGTTCGTTTCATATTAAAATTTTGTTAAATTAAAAACCAAAAGATGTGAAATTATGTTAAGATTAAGGTAGCATATTAGTTTGTTTTAATTTGCTTAACACATGCCTTACAAATGTAAAAAGAATATGATATCGGAGATAACTTCTCTTTTGTCAAGTTGTTTTAAAAATACGAATTGAGATGAAAAAAATGAAGAGAAGAGGGACTTACAAGCTTAGATCGTTTACAAGAACGGGGGGAAGCCTTCGGGTGCCGTTGGAGGTGCTCCGGTTGTCGAGATTTGCTTGCTACTCCACTTGGGGGCCTTAACTCCACTTGGCACTTAGAGTGTTTGAGAGAATTTTTGCTAGAAATTTCAGAATGGGGAAGAGCTAGGGCATAAGGTGGTATTTATAGTATAGAATTAGGGTTTGGGAATTAAAAATGTTGATTAAAATGCATTAAAAAGGTGTTAAATGGTGAATTGAAGAGTCTTTGTTTGATTGCAGGAAAATCAAACAGTGCAGGGGAGTTAAGGGGAGCTGAAGAGACAAGTGTGCAAAGCACAGGGTGATTTGGAGCACTTTGGACCGTCGGGGCCGGCCAAATCAAGGAAACGGGCGGTCGGATTTTGTCGATCTATCTCGAGATTTATGCCATGTGTAAAGTTGGGTATGTACACCTCATTGCGCCTGTTTGATATTTCTGAAACTTTTCATTTCTCCGTGTATTGCACGTGTAACTCTTGGGCTTCCAAAAATTAAAAAGAACAAATCTAAAAAAATAATTGGGTCTGAGGGGATTCGAACGCACAGGCTATGTCACTGTAGTATAGAGGCTTTACCAGTAAGCTACAAGTTGCTTCTTGCTTTTATTTAACAAAAATAACTTTTAACTCTTACACAGGTGTTTACCACCGAAAACCAGGAAGACAAACGTCTTGTCTGAATTTGGGGGCAATGCTATTTGGATTTATCCGTCCACCTCCCCGAAGATGCCAAGTTGATGTATGGCACCATGTATCGGAGGTTTTGACGGATGCAGTCGTTGTACCAGACTTTGTCAAATTCCACCTCGTTTGTGAGGGGTTTTTTTATTGTGGGGACGCTCTTCCCTGCATGCGCAAGCCCTTACAGTTAATTACGTTACCGCGTAGCGATAACCACTTTCTCCTGCTCCATAAGGTCACTTCATGTCGTGCGTGTTTTGTTTTATTTTTTGTTGCCCATGGATTGTATACGGAGACTAATTTATGTTTTCGCCCGTAGGGCGTAGATTAGTCCAAATCCGTATATTCTTAGATTTGGGTTTTGGTTGATTTAAGACTCGTTAATCTCGTTTGAGATTAAGATCAACTTAAATGTTTATTAAGGATACGTTAGTCCGATCTTGGATTAAGATCTACTTAACGGGGGTTTAGGATCATTTTGATCCAACAAAAGAGCATTTGGGATTTTTTGCTTTAGTTTAAGAACGTTATGGTCCGTTGATCACCATTTTATGGGTGAGGGTTTAGTTTAAGGACGTTGAGGTCTATAGCTAGTTTAAGGACATTGCGGTGTGCTCATGGGTTTGGGAGTGCACCAAAGAGCTGTTGGTTGTCGGGACCCTCCACCTCTCTGAAAACGTTGAAGAATTACAACGACATGTATCAGAGGTATGGAGAGATGCACCCTTGAACCGAGTTCCAGATTGAAGGGAGAGATTTTGGTGGAATGAACATCATTTTAGATACCATATGTTAGAAGATCATTAGCCGTCTTTGGAACTAAGATCGATTTGGGAAGACCTGAGCATAGGAAGGCTCGGTTGATTGGTGATCAAAAGGATTTTGGCATCGAGAGACTTGGCTAATTTGGGCTAAGGTTGGCCTCTCATAGTGTCAAACACTAGCATCTACTCGTCGCTCACGTGCTCCTAAGTGAGGCTCTAAAGCAGTGTTAAACATTGCTTTTCGGAGCACTCACGTGTGGCACGTGAGGCGCCTGAGAACTGGGCACTGCTTCTTCGGGTTTATTCCCTCTTTCTTTTATAAGTGCTAAGCACTATTGGGGGTCACGTGGGATCACGTGAAGCGCTCTAAAAATAGGAACTGTCTTTGATTTATTCCTTTTTCTTTTATAAGTGCTAAGCACCATTAGGGGCTCACGTGGGAACACGTGAGGCATTTTCAAATGAGAACTGTCTTTGGGTTTATTCCCTTTTCTTTTATAAGTGCTAAGCACTATTAGGGAGTCACGTGGAAACACGTGAGGCGTTTTCAAATGAGAACTATCTTTGGGTTTATTCCCTTTTTCTTTTATAAGTGCTAAGCACTATTAGGTGGTCACGTGAGATCACGTGACTCAATCTCAGTCGTTCCTTTTTGTTCCTCAGAGGTGTTCACGTGAGAACACGTGATCTGTCGTTATAGCGTTGAACGCTAATATGCATGGAGTTCTTGATCTGAGTTTTGAGAATTTCAGGTCCTTTATTTTTATAAGAATTAAATTCTTTTGTAGGATTAAACCCTAGTTTTATCAGAGGAATTAAATTCCTATATCTTTTGGAAGAATTAAATTCTTCAAAACTTAGTTATTTCCCCTAAGTTTTGAATCTGCATGACAGAATCTCCCCGATAAGAATTAAATTCTCAACTTGTGGGGAGATCTGCTTCTGCAGATCTCAATCAGAGAAAGAACTAAGTTCTTTTTAGAAGAGTTAAACTCTTGAAATGGCGAAGAAGAGATAAAATGATCTCTATGTCTTTATTCTTACTTAGGGTTTCTTTTTTCTAAAAGAGAGCTCTTCTTCTTTTTTCTCTCAAATCTTATGGAGGGTCTCCTCTGTACAAGACTTGAAGTCTTGGGTCCTTTATATAGTAAAGGCACATCTGTTGATTTAGTTAAAGAAATCTCTCGTTGAGAGATCCTGATTGATTTGGGGATTTTATCCACCATTGGATCTTCAATCCAAGGACTTCTGTTTTACAGCAGATATTTTCTTGTTTTTAACAAGATTAGGGAAATATTTTTCCATACAGAGCTTATTCTGTAGCTTGGTGATTTTTAATCACCATTGGATTTTTAATCTAACGGTGCTATAATTTACAGAGAGTAATCTTTCTTGTTTAGAAGGGTTTAAGGAAATATTTTCCAAATAGAATTTAATTCTATCGAATGGCTTAATTAGTGATATTTTATCACAATCGGATTTTAAGTCCAAGATTCTCTGTTAGAGAAAGATCTTTCCATATTTAGAAAGATCAGGGATATATTTCCCATATATATAGAATTTAATTC
Organism: Agapanthus africanus; assembly: GCA_030015575.1. Taxonomy (NCBI): domain Eukaryota; kingdom Viridiplantae; phylum Streptophyta; class Magnoliopsida; order Asparagales; family Amaryllidaceae; genus Agapanthus; species Agapanthus africanus. The sequence goes on along the minus strand of JASDDO010000028.1, from coordinate 86,714,746 downwards.
TATCGGATAGTTTAGAAAGATTTAAGGAAATATTTTCCAAATAGGGTTTTAATCCCTTTATTCAGAATTTAATTCTATCAGCTTGGAAGGTGTTTAGGACCACTCACATGTAGCATGTGACCCCCACTTGTTTGTTCATAAGCAACGGCCTAATAGGGCATCACGTGCTAACACGTGATCTTCTCTAGCCTGCTATTTGTTTTAATATGGCGCCTATATACTTTGTATATAGACGTCACGTGCTTACACGTGAGGCTCTATTTCAGCCTATCAATTGTTTAAACCCAGCGCCTATAATCTTTATATAGGCGCTCACGTGTGGGCACGTGATGTTTTATTAGTGGAAATTTTCCCATCGCTTTTTCTCTCTTTCCTTTCTTTTCTCCCTTTATTTTTTATAAGGGAACAATAGGCTGAAATACCCTTTACATGAAATTTCTATACAGTGATTTCAAAGTCGTTACAGCAACATATTTTCAAGGTGGCTATAAGGAAATACGAGTCAAGGTGGAGATTGTTGTGAAGGTGTCGCGTATTTAAAGAAGACCGCGTATCAGAAAGAGAGACTGATATCTGCCGGCAAAGAATAAATGTCGGTCAAAAGAAGATACAGAAACCCAGATGAACTACAGACGTCTAGTACTGATGTCTGTACAAACGTCTGCCTGCAAAGAATATACGTCTGCCTGCAATCTGAAAAGAAGCATGTTAAAGCATCAGACGTCAGCCTGCATGACTACTGATGTCTGTGCAGACGTCAGTACTGACGTCTAGGCGATAACTGTGAATTTAAGTTCGATATTTAACTCGAAAATTCGGTTTTGGTAGCAGTTTTGTAAATTCTAAGATCTTATTATAACTAAGATTGTGTAGGCTATAAATAAAGTCTTAGGATTATTATTTAGAATAGATGGTTTTTTATCATAAGGTTAAAGAGAGTCGTCACTCCATCAAGGATCACTATCATCGTATAAGGAGAATTTATAGAAGAAGATAGATCTCGTTGGAGATCATAAGAAGAGAGTGTAATAATTCTCTATAAGGCTTTCTTCTTCTTAAGTTCTAATAAAGGTTCTCTCCGTTTCCTCTCAAATCTTTTTTCTTATTTTTATTGCAGTTTTCATCGAGTTTTCTTTTATTATTCCGCCTATAAGGTTTTCCGCTGCGTTACCGATCGGTCTGACGGCAGCAACATATTCTGCATCCCAAAAAGGTCAGTTCTAAAGAGATGGTGTTGCTCTATGTAAATATACCATGTCACGTTACTCTTTGCACGTTGCGCTCACAAAGTGGGATGAATTGGGATGTAAAATAGAAACCTTGCAAGAGTTGCATCGTAATAGTAGAGACAACATTAAACCCTCATAATTCAAGCTTCAGTTTGAATGCATATAGGGTTAAAGAGTTGATTTCTTCTTAAAGACTGAAACTTTCAAATGTCTCATGTCATATAAGAAATTGAACCTTTTTTAAAAACAAATTACCTACATTATCAGGAACTGTGTATTCACATAAACAAGCATAAGAAAGAGGATAATCATAAAAGGGCGTAGTATTAATGGCAAATAGAGCAAAATCCATAATTTATCAATTTGAAAGGATATGATGTAAACATTATACAGCTTAAACGAATTTCATAAAGTATATGTTTTATCTCCAATTTCATATTCAATGACTTCCACGGATTTCTATAATCCTTGTTTACCTAATGACTCAAGAACAACAACAATCGCTTCAACCAATGATGTCCGGTTATCATAAGCCACGTCAAGCCTAACCTTCTTCAGAACCGATCTAAGAAGTTCGAGCACCGACTCTGTTAAAAATAACTTCAAATTGTATTCCTTCACATACCGATTCTCTGCACAGACCACTCTTTCACCTAACTATGAGGATAGGGGGACAAATGCATTAAAGTAGGAGACAAGTGCATTCAAGTGCAGTCATTGCTTGTCAAGGGTGTGTCTTGAATTTTGCCTATTAAAGAATGCATTCGCATGCATTCAGAAGAGGGAGAAAGGGTATATTTTTTGTCACTGTTGTCCAGAGAGCAAATGAGTGAGTTGTGTTTGAGAAGAGAGTTTGTATGAGAGTGTTTGTACTCTCATTTTGTTTTTTCTTTCTTTAAGTGTTCTCCTTTGTGAGTGTTCTTTTATAGTGAGGCTCTTTTATAGTGAGGCTTGGATGAGATTGAGAGTATTGTAACTCTTTTGTGTTCTCCTCATTGAAATAATGGAATCATGCTGCTGCTGTCTTCGCCTGTGGACGTAGGTTGATCTGGCCAAACCATGTTAAATCGTGTGTACTGTCCATTTTTAATTCCGCAAATTGGTGTGTGCTCTATTTTGTGTACCGTATATTTGTGTTGGGGACCATTCGTCGTAACAAACTGGTATCAGAGCATTGGTATTGATCTGTTTCGGGTCCGATGGTTACGGTAAATTACAAAGTAGAGAAGTTCGACGGCAAAAATTGTAAGTGCACAGCGGCGCCCCGGTCGTCAATCCGACGGCCAAATGCGGAAACGGTGATAAACTTTAATTTTGCGAACTTTGCAAACCGGCACCACCGCGCACTAAACCCCGGATCGGGCCATTAAACTTGTCCTAGCTAACTAACAAGATAGGGAAGAGATATACCGAGTGATCCGAGTCCTCCGGTCTTCTCGTCGTCGTCCCGATCTCTCGCGGAATGTCCGGTCTCCATCTCCTCGTCGGAAGGGCACCACATCGCCTGCATCTTTTACGGGCTCCCGCCTCTATACCGAGGCAACTCGGGCATGAAGCTGGCAAGTCGACATGCCCAAGACTTGCTGTAGGATGTGTAGAGTCTATGTCTCATTGGGGTTATGTTGCCTTTGGATGGAGGAAACATGAATGGACTTTGGAATGAAGTGAAGAATTTTGCAAGCATGAAAATGATATGTGAATTAATCCCTCATACCAAAAATGAACTCCTCTCCTCTCACTCCAAGATGTGGCCGGCCAAGACTTGGTGGAAATGGTGGAGGGAATTGATATGTAGCATGAAGGGAGGTGAGTGTAGGAGTGAAGAAAAGGTGACCACATCAAAAGACAAAGAAACATCAACCATGCTTCACACATTAATCAAACCCATACCCTCATTAATGCAAGTGATGGTGCAAAAGATAATGATGCTATCATAATCAATACTTTTGCAATAAAACCCTCCACAAAGTGTTATTTGCAAACTTGCAAATAACCCCCTCCATCGGAAAAGTCCGGCCGGGAAAGAACAAAGGAAAACCGGCCGGAACGGAATGCAAACTGGCAACTCCAGAAAACTGGTCCCGTAATAAATTACAGGAAAACCCCGATACTGTGCATACACACCCGTATCTGTATTCCATCCGGATACAAATGCAATGAGACAAAATCTACACTGTACTAAACTAGGATCCGGCTTAAAACAAAACCGGCTAGTAATGTTCGTCCGATCCTGATCCGTACAATACCGCACGAATCTGATCGAACCCTGCCATATATCTATACGGCCTCTAGTACAAAACCGTCCGATCCTGATCCGTGCAATACCGCACGTATCTGATCGGACCCTGCCATATCTCTATACGGCCTCTACAGCGTTTCGCCCGAAAGCTGAGTAACTGAAAGTGTGGTGGACTCTAAAGACTCGTCAATACTATGGCTGTGGATTTAACCACTAGCACGTCAGAGGTATAAGCCAATACGTAACGGGCCACCAGCTATTGACCAAAAGGGACGTCGATGAGCGAACTCATCCTGACACCCTACTGAGCCTGTCAGTGACAATATCCGTACAGTCCGGTCCGTTCATCTATGAGCATCGCATGTCGGGCCTAGGGGGTGGGTAAAAGTCAGACCCCCAAAAGCGGTACAAGTCGTGTCGGAGTGTAGCCCAGAACACCCTGAGATACTACCGGAATACCTACCAGTAAATCTCCTGCCTTGGCCAAGGACTTCGTGTAATGGCTCTCCTAGACACAGCGCGACCTCACCCCCAATACCGGGAGAGACGAACCCCTGAAGATCCGCTCACTGCCTCCATGTGGCTCGGGACTGTACCCAACTAAAACCTGTTTGCACGACTCCTTTGAGCCGTGGTAGGGTAGTAATCAAAGCACAGTGGGAACTCACACGAGACAAATGACGATCCCCAGGTCGATGAACTAACCTGTACACATGTCACCTGGGAACTGCTATCTGACGTCAGGTATAAGACCAACTAGCATGTTCCCGGCGAGTCCTGTCCGGTGTACTCATAACCCAATGAGCACCTGTATACATCTTAGGTGAACCAACTGACACCAGTGGCTTGCGAGACCGTCCACCGCCCCTCGTCGGGGTCTCGACTGTATACACTAGTCTACTCTGGAGAATCGATGCCCTGTCTCGAAACTCCAACGACTAGGGACCTTTTAAGGATGTGCTTATAGACTCCAGCTCTCACTTATATGATCGCTCTCATACTGCTGGCAGTCAAGCAAGAATCCTAGGGGCTCTATCAACGTGTAATAGCGACCTGTAAGGTCACCTGAAGCAGTACACGATGATAAAGGTAAACCAGATAGCAAACTATCATCTCGAGTAAGACTGTCGTACCGGGATAGGTCCTCCCTCAATCATTGCAATCACGTGCCTGTGATCCAATAATTGACTCTGAGGGCACTATCTCCAACAATCTCCCACTTGCACTCAAGGCTAATTATTGCGATGTCGCATACTCACAGCCCGTGTGATACCGAACACCCAACTCCTCTACTAGTCAGTCTCACAAAGCTCGTTTGCGAGACTATTGCGTTCGAGGAATAGCCTCAGCGAGTGGATCCGCTCTAATGTTTCTTTCTATGTCTCTCTATATCTCAAGTTCGCGGAGAAAACCATCTCCCGAAATGAGCAATACCTGTCCTTGAATGTCTGGATGTCTGATGGGACCGAGCTCATAAATGAACTCCAAATCCAAACTTCTTAGACTGTATCGTCAATTGAACTTAATCAGTATCCTGCGCCATGCCACCCTCAGTATTTCCTTGGACCACCTGTCCAAAATACTGCCCCTCGTCAGAAGGAAAACTATAACTCTGACAACCTCCTTGTCGTCCATGTCACCTTGGAAGCCTGGAATGATAACTGTCTCCCAAATGAGGCTGTCGTTATCATATCCCTAGAACATCCACTTATGTTCTAAAACTGCTTCCGACTGTTTCTCCAGGATTGGATCAATGTCAACTTATTACATCTAGTGCAAGAACAACATCTGGTGTGGTACTTGACATCTCATGATTGACTCAATTGCCTAAGCAAGTGATCTGCCAATCATGCATATCCCTCTCTACTTTAGTCTATAAGACACCTTTAGAGAGGGTGACTCCATCACCTGCAGGTACACTACCGTGCCAAGAGTCGTCCATTCTAAATACTCTTAGAATGGTGTCAAAGTACCCTGATTGGGAAACTACCCAAATCTAGATCTAAAACCATAGATCTAGTAACCAGTATGTATTATACAAAATCCATTTCCTTTGTGAAGAAACCACTGTGTGACGACCCGAGTATAACTGATCGTAGTATAGGAATGTCACTTCCTACCTTGTGTATGTCATCCAAATACCATGACATCACACCCTACTACCTTCTCAACAGATCCATCCCCTATTCTGATGACGTCAAACCCATGACTGTCACATCAGAAATAGATGATCTATCTCCGCTATATCTGCTTAAGTCTATAAATAGACATAAGCCTGATGTCCACCAATGCTTCCGCTGCTCCCACTGACTACGAAAACCCTCTGGCAGAGTCATATAGACGTGCACTTCTAAGGCTAGTTTAGAACGACGCTATACTCATCCTCCTGCCGGGTCTCGCAGCCTGGAACAACAACAATGGCATGTGTGGGTAAACAAGAACTTCCCTGTCACCGTCCTTGAGGCTACCGGAGTACCTCTCGGGTGCCTGAAGTTACCCACCTTATCTGCGGAGTGGCCAATGGAATGTCAAATCAGATTGAATCTTTAGGTTCCTTATCAAATCTTCAGTAATCGTTTGCGGTTCTGGAATCACTTCCAGTTCTACCATACTCCTACTACTGTTTTCTGAAAAAAAAAATCCATTTTTAATAAAACTGTGGCGAGTCTAGAACAATATCGCTATTGTTCATCCAGATGGTAGAAAATCAACCCTCGTCATAGCCTGGGTCAACCCACAAACAGCCATTACAGAAACGTGCCTTGAGTTATCCAGAGTCTGGTTTTAATCATAAGCCGGACAACTCCCCGTACCTTAATAATGTTAAGATATGAACTGTACTATATCCAATATAGAACCAGAGGCACTGATTTAATTGAACCAGATTCAAATCATGCAGCTGTCTCCAGTGCATGCCAACTAAATGGAGAGAGGCCGATCAGCGTTACTCAACTTAGGAATGCTTCCAATTATGAGTAACCTGAAAGAGAAGCAATTTCTCTTTATCATTACTATCAACTGAATACCAAACACAAGTATCTACATCTTCGATCACTTTGAAGAATCCCAATACTTGCTACACCTGGTTCTCTACTTTATTCAAATACCTATAACTCCTCTAAACTCAGGCCCTGTGTTTCTACGAAACACATGTCTAAGAACTAGAGAAGTTAAAAGTAAACAGAATATAGTATGAGGACCAACCCCTCTGTCCTAATGGACACCGGACAACATACAATACTCTGTATAAGTCCGCCGAGTCTAACAACTCTTTCACTGTGTGTCGTAGGTTGAAAACTGTACTTATGGTTAAGAAGAATTACACCGCTGTTTAATGCTCCTTACCTAACCATCCACTGATATAGGTAAATGTCATCGACATAATATCAAAAGGTATATCTCACTCTATGAAAATAGACGTACAGATATATCAATTTGAAATTGGTGCACAATAGCGGATATTCAAAACCAAACATTTGCCGTCCGGCAAACAACCCAGATGATCTCCTCAAATATCACCGATTACAACGAATCCCGATATAATGAGGATGATCACCCAATTCCCAATAACTTACTCCCACTCATCATCTGTAAAACCATACAGATGTGAGAATCATACCTGGTAAATACATACCCTGGAGCAAGTGTCTAATCGGGAAATCAGTTTTCTTTTAACAGTACACAGTGAACTGAAACATTGAAATGTTTCGATGGGGTATCCTGGTATTCTTAGTAATGCCTCTACCATTATCTAGATTCACAACTATAACCGCATAATTCTTTGCCAGCTCTCCAAATCCCTTTATATGTCTTTAGTCATTACCTTCTGCACACCCCTTTAGGCCAATTGGTTTTCTTCCTTCCCTACCGTTCGGCACCAGCCTATGGCTTGGAAGAAGACTATCCAATAAGCATAATGGGTGTACTGTCCTAATCCTAGGAGCACTCGCAATGCGAGAGAAGGTGAAGATAAAAGACAACCGAATAAACCTTATTCCTATTTCTCCTGGACCAGAATCCATCCCCGAACTGGAACAAGTTCCTTTCGAGTTCGTATATAACCATACGATGGAGTATCCAATAAACTGTGGATCTTCGTAGTGATACGGAGTGTCCTGGAGAAATACAAAGGTGATTTAGGATTGGCGAAGAAATACTTGGTTTGGTCGTGAATATCAGTCGCAATTTACTTTGCCCTCTTACTAATCCCTTGCTTTGTCTTAATCTTAATACCTTCTGCACACCATCGTTATGCTAATTGGTTTTCTTCATTCCCTACCGGTCGGCACCAGCCTAAGGTTTGGAAGAAGACTATCCAATTTGCGTAATAGGTGTACTATCTCCTAAACCAAGGAGTACTCGCAACCTGAGAGAAGGTAAAAAGGAAAAGGCAACTGAATAATCCTATCCGTTTTCTCCAAAATCGGAAACCATCCTCAAATTCCTTCGAGTTCGTATCTAACCATACGATGGTTTTGTCCAATGGAAGTGGACGTTCGTAGTAATACAGGGTGTCCTGGAGAAAAGGGTAAAAGTAGGAGTGGCAATCAGGTCTGCAACTCTGACAATCCAAAAGCCAGTGTAAAGAAGGTTCGGTCAACTTGGTCACTGAGTCATAGTCTTAAGGTCGGGTCAATGGTCGCTGCCAAGAGAGAGAGAAAAGAAACACTCAGCGTGCACTCTAACCAAGATCAGAATGGTTATCCCTTTATCTAATCTGGAAACCTCCCACTGTATCTCAAATTCTCCTCCAAACCTGAAAGAAGAATTAGTCGGGGTCACCCGAGGAGTAAACCAACTCATCAGTGGGAATCGGGATCCAACTATCATAGCATGATAACGTGACGGAATCCGCTCACGGTATCACACTCCAGAAGGTATGCGCATATCTGGCAAGTTTCAGTTCTTTTGAAACTCCCGATGTGATTTCTGCCCCATGCTCTTATGACCTTGACGAAGGTCAACAAATCATAAGTCACATGTCAAGTTCCACCCGTCATTGTCCAGGTTAATTTGAACCCACCCGTACAAGCCCTTGACGAAGGTCAACAAGGCTATACGACTGTCCCAAACCAACGCATCTATCTATGCAGCAGAAAAGCAACAAGCAGCTACCATACACTATGCCTTGACGAAGGTCAACAAACATAGTATGAATACTACTTGCTACCCGTCTGAAACGACGGAGGGCTACGAATGGTTTCTGGCGAAAACCTTTAACGTAATGAACTTGATGTCGTTGAAGGAACAGATAGCTTTTTAGAAAATATAGTGACGAAAACCTTTACTAAAGAGGTCACTCCCGGTGAAGGGATCTCGGCTCTTTCCCCGTAGAATGGGGTGCTGGATATTCATAACCGAATATCTCGATGCAAAGCAAAAGTAATCGGCTATAGTGAAGTTAATGCCCTGACGCAAACTTTTGTCCAAGGGGTCACTCCCGGTGAAGGGATCTCGGCCCTTGCCTCTTCGACTGAGGAGCAGGATATTCCAAATGAATACCACGATGCAAAACAAAAGTGAACGTCCTTGCAATAACAGCTTTTAGAAAAGTGTTCCAACAACATCAGATTAGGTTTGTTTATCTTGCATTGATCCGAATCAATGCTGTCCCATCAATTGATCACACCATAAAGAACGAAAATATACTGACGTACGTATATGCCATCTGCATTCGCCACTGGGTCCCGTCATCACCCGTTAGGTTAGCTAACTAACGGCAGAGCGGGGACTGGACTAGCGCGGATGAAAAACATATACAACATCTACTAATATATATACCAATATATTATATTCGCTCAAGGCGTGAATAAAATACAACATCACAGAAATGTACAGCATCACAGAACAATACAGATATCTGGGATCCCCGGGTTTCATAGAGCCACTGCTGAAACCCGACGTTCCCCTGGTCGTGTGGATAGCCTGTGCAATGAAATCCTAGACCCCTACGGGCGCGGCAAGTCACCCGCCAAAACCTGAAGCGAGGCAACCCCCTTCAGCTCCGTGAATGGACCACCCAGCACTTCACGGAATCCGGTAACTTGGGCACCCCTCCTGGGTCAACCTGTACCCCCTACGAGTGCGGCGAATAGCCCGCCAATTCCAGACTGAAGCCCCCTCCGTCCCAATGCCATGAGATGCGGGCTTGTTGCCCTCCAGAACCCGGCTATCCGTGCACCCCACCGCGGGGTAATCCTAGTACAGAAAGTAAAATATACATACAACGGGTACATCGACCGCAACCAGGTCGTGCCCCAAAAGAATAATACAATCAGGCGGTGACGGCAGTCCACATGTCGGACGCTCGCCCCGCAAAATCAAATGTACATAATACAACCACAACTGTACTAGCATTGCATCCAGGCTATCCCCCACGACCGATCCGCAACATCACAGCAAAAACACAAAACATCAACGTGAAAGTCACGTTCGCAAATCCGTCCAACTGGGCTATAGCAGTTAGACCGGATTTACCGATCGAGTGACATTCACGGTCGCAGATATAATGTAAATACTGTGAAAAATGTGTTTAAAATTTTCCGATTGATCAAACAATTAACAAGTGGGCCCCAAAGAAAACTGTAGCACTCACAGAAATAATTGGCCCAACTTTAATATTCCAAAACCCATAATAACAGCCCAGAAGCCGACTGGAGAATTACGAAGCAATGATCCCATCAACCTGCGGCGGAACCGCGGCAACAAGGGGGTTCTTGCCGCGGTTCCGCGCTCGAGGTGAGGGTTCATTGTCTCGTTTTTTCCCAGAGTTCTTAGAACTCCCTGCACATCATTCTGAGACCACCTGAAAAATTTTTAGACTTCAAAAAATTTCAACAGAAACTGATGTGAAGGAAAAATACGGTTTTTGGAATTTTGGTCGATCGGAACTGAAAAACACATCAAACGAAGCTAGACGAAGTTAATGGCGAGTCTCTGATACCACTGTAAGTGCACGGCGGCGCCCCGGTCGTCAATCCGACGGCCAAATGCGGAAACGGTGATAAACTTTAATTTTGCGAACTTTGCAAACCGGCACCACCGCGCACTAAACCCCGGATCGGGCCATTAAACTTGTCCTAGCTAACTAACAAGATAGGGAAGAGATATACCGAGTGATCCGAGTCCTCCGGTCTTCTCGTCGTCGTCCCGATCTCTCGCGGAATGTCCGGTCTCCATCTCCTCGTCGGAAGGGCACCACATCGCCTGCATCTTTTACGGGCTCCCGCCTCTATACCGAGGCAACTCGGGCATGAAGCTAGCAAGTCGACATGCCCAAGACTTGCTGTAGGATGTGTAGAGTCTATGTCTCATTGGGGTTATGTTGCCTTTGGATGGAGGAAACATGAATGGACTTTGGAATGAAGTGAAGAATTTTGCAAGCATGAAAATGATATGTGAATTAATCCCTCATACCAAAAATGAACTCCTCTCCTCTCACTCCAAGATGTGGCCGGCCAAGACTTGGTGGAAATGGTGGAGGGAATTGATATGTAGCATGAAGGGAGGTAAGTGTAGGAGTGAAGAAAAGGTGACCACATCAAAAGACAAAGAAACATCAACCATGCTTCACACATTAATCAAACCCATACCCTCATTAATGCAAGTGATGGTGCAAAAGATAATGATGCTATCATAATCAATACTTTTGCAATAAAACCCTCCACAAAGTGTTATTTGCAAACTTGCAAATAACCCCCTCCATCGGAAAAGTCCGGCCGGGAAAGAACAAAGGAAAACCGGCCGGAACGGAATGCAAACTGGCAACTCCAGAAAACTGGTCCCGTAATAAATTACAGGAAAACCCCGATACTGTGCATACACACCCGCATCTGTATTCCATCCGGATACAAATGCAATGAGACAAAATCTACACTGTACTAAACTAGGATCCGGCTTAAAACAAAACCGGCTAGTAATGTTCCTCCGATCCTGATCCGTGCAATACCGCACGAATCTGATCGAACCCTGCCATATATCTATACGGCCTATAGTACAAAACCGTCCGATCCTGATCCGTGCAATACCGCACGTATCTGATCGGACCCTGCCATATCTCCATACGGCCTCTACAGCGTTTCGCCCGAAAGCTGAGTAACTGAAAGTGTGGTGGACTCTAAAGACTCGTCAATACTATGGCTGTGGATTTAACCACTAGTACGTCAGAGGTATAAGCCAATACGTAACGGGCCACCAGCTATTGACCAAAAGGGACGTCGATGAGCGAACTCATCCTGACACCCTACTGAGCCTGTCAGTGACAATATCCGTACAGTCCGGTCCGTTCGTCTATGAGCATCGCATGTCGGGCCTAGGGGGTGGGTAAAAGTCAGACCCCCAAAAGCGGTACAAGTCGTGTCGGAGTGTAGCCCAGAACACCCTGAGATACTACCGGAATACCTACCAGTAAATCTCCTGCCTTGGCCAAGGACTTCGTGTAATGGCTCTCCTAGACACAGCGCGACCTCACCCCCAATACCGGGAGAGACGAACCCCTGAAGATCCGCTCACTGCCTCCATGTGGCTCGGGACTGTACCCAACTAAAACCTGTTTGCACGACTCCTTTGAGCCGTGGTAGGGTAGTAATCAAAGCACAGTGGGAACTCACACGAGACAAATGACGATCCCCAGGTCGATGAACTAACCTGTACACATGTCACCTGGGAACTGCTATCTGACGTCAGGTATAAGACCAACTAGCATGTTCCCGGCGAGTCCTGTCCGGTGTACTCATAACCCAATGAGCACATGTATACATCTTAGGTGAACCAACTGACACCAGTGGCTTGCGAGACCGGCCACCGCCCCTCGTCGGGGTCTCGACTGTATACACTAGTCTACTCTGGAGAATCGATGCCCTGTCTCGAAACTCCAACGACTAGGGACCTTTTAAGGATGTGCTTATAGACTCCAGCTCTCACTTATATGATCGCCCTCATACTGCTGGCAGTCAAGCAAGAATCCTAGGGGCTCTATCAACGTGTAATAGCGACCTGTAAGGTCACCTGAAGCAGTACACGATGATAAAGGTAAACCAGATAGCAAACTATCATCTCGAGTAAGACTGTCGTACCGGGATAGGTCCTCCCTCAATCATTGCAATCACGTGCCTGTGATCCAATAATTGACTCTGAGGGCACTATCTCCAACAAAAATAGTTTCAGTTTGTGGCGCATGAAAATGCATCCACTTTTAGTGCAGCAAGAATTGGTCAAAGTATTGTCCGGGAAGGACAAGTAGTCTGCATGCATGCCAGATGTTCAAAAATAAGAACTTGATATGAAAGCACACAGTGCTATCCAGCCTTCTTTGGCCGATGAAGTTCTGCAGGAAGTCGCGGATATAGAGACGGCGGCTGGTTTGTGGCTCAGGTTAGAGTGCCTGTACATAACAAAGTATCTCACGAACAAGCACTATTTGAAACCGCGTCTCTTTATCCTTCGCATGATGGAAAGTACGTCCATTAAAGACCACTTAGATTAGTTAAATCAAATTCTTATGGATTTAAAAAATATGGACGTTAAAATTGAAAAAGAAAATCAAGCCCTTATTTTGTCATGTTCACTACCACATTCTTTCAAGAATTTCGTTAATATCATGTTATATGGTAGAGATACAATTTCCTTAGAAGATGTAAAATCCGATTTGCACTCTAAAGAGTTGAGGCAGAAAGTGTCTATCAGTGGAAGTAAAAATTCGGGCGAGATTTTATTTATACGTGGTCGTTCGGAAAAGGGTGCTTCCAGTAGAGACAAGTTTAGAGGAAGATCTAGATCGAAGTTTAGGCCGAGGACAACTGATACAAATCCCTTGTTATAAATTTGGGCACATAAGAGCCACTTGTCCTAAACTCAAAGCTAAAGTGGATGCTAAACAAAAGTCTCAAAATGAGAACTCTTCAGTTTCTAGTGTTGCGCAGGTGGCTTCTGCATCAGAAATTCTCTTTATTACCGTATGCGATATTCGCTCGAAAAATGAGTGGGTTCTTGATTTCGATTGCTCCTACCACATGTGTCCTAATAAGGATTGGTTCATTTCTAACAAGTCTATTAATGGTGGGGATATTTTAATAGGGAATAACATACCCTGTAAGACAGTCGGTATCGGTTCGGTCAAAATTCAAATGCATGACAGTATTGTTCGGACGTTAAGTAATGTTCGGCATGTGCCTGAGTTGAAAAAGAATCTTATTTCTCTGGGCACACTTGATACTAATGGTTACAAGTTTTCAGCGAAAGACAGAGTCTTAAAGGTTACTTAAGGCTCTCTTGTTGTTATGAAAGGAAAACAGGTAAAAACTTTGTATATCCTTAAGGGTAGCACAGTGACAGGTAGTGCAGTTTTATCATCATCCGTCAATTCAGTTTCAGACGCGACTCATCTTTGGTATATGTGGGTAGGGAATATGGGTAAGAGAGGACTTGATATATTAAGTAAGGTTTGCTTTGTGGCCAGAAAACAGCTGAGCTCAATTTTGCAAGCATTGTGTGTTTGAAAAGCACCGCGGAATTTCTTTCGCTAAAAGTGTTCACAGAACCAAAGATGCCTTAGACTACATGCATTCAGATGTTTGGGGTCTCTCTCAGGTCCCATTGAAAGGTGGAGCTCGATATCTTTTGATGTTGATCGATGATTTTTCGAGAAAAGTATGGGCGTGTGCTTTGAAGCATAAAAGCGATGTGTTTGTTACTTTCCAGTAATGGAAGGATATGATTAAAAAGCAAACATGTAAGAAAGTGAAACGCCTCAGAACTGATAATGGGATGGAATTTTGCTCTAACGAGTTTAACAGTTCTGCAAAAATGAAGGTATTGTGCGACATCATACGGTTTGAAAACACCATAGCAAAATGGTGTTGCAGAGCGGATGAACAGAACCCTTTTGGAGAGAGCTCGATGCATGCTCTCTAATGCCATTTTATCAAAGATATTTTGGGCCGAGACGATCAACACAGCGTGTTACTTAGTTAATCGATCTCCTTCTACAGCGATTGGTTTCAAAACTCCTGAAGAAGTATGGTTTGGTAATCCTGCTAATTACTCGTATTTAAAAATATTTGGTTGCCATGCTTATTTTCATGTTAATGATGGTAAGCTTGAACCCAGGACAAATAAAGCTATATTTCTTGGTTATGCTAGTGGGGTGAAAGGATACAGGTTTTGGTATCCTGATCCTAAATCATCTAAATTTGTTATTACTAGTGATGTTACTTTTAATGAAAATTCCATGCTTAATCCGAGAAAGGAATTTGTTGAGTCTACAGGTTCAGGAGAGAAAATCAGCGAGCAGGTGGAGTTAGAGAGCTCAACTCCACTGCAAGCACGTGATAGAGCTCAAGTTGAACCAGTTGATATTGTACATGGTTCAACTCCAGCTGATGATACACCTCAAGAGCAACAATACAGTATTGTTATCGGAAGAGAAAAAAGGCAGATTCGACCATCGCCGTGATATGCTCATGAAGATATAGTGACCTATGCCTTGAGTGTGGCAGATTCGATTCAGATTCTAGAGCTTTCTACCTATAAGGAGGCTATTAGCAGCTGTGAAGCCGGGGACCGAAGAGATTAGGTCTCCTCATAAGAACCAAACTTGGGAGCTAATGAAACCACCAAAAGAAAAGAAGATCGTTGTTCCCCTCTGAATGACGGCCAAGACAGAACGTCTTGCCTGTGATTCGGGACAGATACTAATTGGTGCTATCCGTCCACCTCTTCGAAGATGCCAAGTTGATTTATGGCACCGTATATCGAAGGTTTAAACGGACGCGGCCGATGTAGCAGACTTCGTCAGATCCCCCCTCGCTTGAGGGGTTTTTGATTGTGGGGACGCTCTTCCCTGCAGGCGCAAGCCCCTGCAGTTAATTACGCTACCGCATCGCGGTAACAACTTTCTCCTTCTCCAGATGGTCACTTCGTGTCGTGGGTGTTTGTTTTGTTTTTGGTTGCCCGTGGATTGTATACGGAGACTAATTTATGTCGTCGCCCGTAGGACGTGGATTAGTCCAAATCCGTATTTTCTTAGATTTGGTTTTGGGGGTTTTGGTTTAAGGATACGTTAGCCATTTTTGAGGCTAAGATCAACTTAACGTTCGTTAAGGATACGTTAGTCCCATTTGAGACTAAGATCAACTTAACTGGATCGTTTAGATCCGACAAAAGAGCATTAGGGGGCTCTATTATTTAGTTTAATGACATTGCGGTCGATTGTCAGTTTAGGGACATGGTGGTCCATTGAATGTATGGCCGTCGGGACCCATCACCTCTCTGATGACGTTGAAGATTACAACGACAGATGTCAGAGGAGTTCAGAGATGTACCCTTGAGCCAGAGTTGATTGGGGGATCTATAGTCCAATTTGGGACTAAAGTCTGTTTAAAGGTTTAAGGATACGTTATCCATATTTGAGGCTAAGATCAACTTAAACGGGATCGTTTAGATCCGACAAAAGAGCATTTGGGGGCTCTATTGTTCCAATTTAGGGACATAGTAGTCCATTGCCAGTTTAGGGACATAGTGGTCCACCTCCAGTTTAGGGACATGGTGGTCCATTGTTAGTTTAAAGACATCCCGGTCAAGGTTAAGGACATCGTAGTCCATGAGTTTAAGGACCCCACAGTCCGTGAAATGTGTGGTTATCGGGACCCGTCACCTCTTTGAAGACGCTGAGGATGTTACAACGACAAATATCAAAGGAGTGAAGAGATGTACCCTTGAACCAAGGTGGATTAAGTGATCTATAGTCCAATTTGGAGCCAAGACCAATTAATTATATTATGAGCCCATTAGCTCAGTTAAATCTGAATTGAGGATTTATGGCCAATTTGGGCTAAGTCCAACTAAGTTTGACTCTTCATTGAACTATTTGACATTTGTCTGGTTTTAGTCCACATTGTTTTCATCTTTGAATTCCTCAATTTTGAGATTCAATTGAAGGAGAGGCTTTGCCTCTAGAAAAATTAGCCAATTGGGCTAAAGTTAGTGTTAAACACTAAAGACCAACAGTGTTGAACACTGGAGATAAGATTATCAGATTAGTGTTAAACACTAGAAATTGTGATTCTCAAATTAGTGTTAAACACTAATAAATGACAGTGTTAAACACTGGCAACCAAATTATCAGTTTGGTGTTAAACATTAACAGAGAGGAGATCACGTGGGAGCACAACCAAATTATCAGTTTGGTGTTAAACATTAACAGAGAGGAGATCACGTGGGAGCACGTGATGGCATCCAAAAGGTGGGGCCAGATCCCCTTCATTTTGTTCTACAGATAAGTGTTTAACACTTATTATTCTGACAGCCATCACGTGTGGGCACGTGATGGGGGCTCATGTTCTGGTCTATTAGAATGCTCATTAGGGGTCACGTGGTGACACGTGAGGGCGCCCCAGAACTTCTTTTATTTTGCTTTTTCTTTGTGTGCTTCAGGGGTCACATGGGCACGTAAGGCGTTGCCTCAAAGTTCTTTTCTGTGGATCTTTGCAGGGGTCACGTGGTAGCACGTGACTCTGGTTCGTTGCTCTTTTTTTTAAAGATGTATTCATCTTTTAAGAATTAAATTTTTCATAGGGTTAAACCCTAGCAATGACTTTAAAGGAATTAAATTCCTACTTTCTTTTGAAGAATTATATTCTTAGATAGGGTTAAACCCTAATTTCTTTTCTGAAGAATTATATTCTTAGATAGGGTTAAACCCTCATTTCTTTTCTGTAGGAATTAAATTCATCTTAAGTTCTGGCATAGGGTGACACCCTAATTTCATTTTTTAAGAAGAATTTAATTCCTGTGAATTTTGAGAGAATTAAATTCTCAACTAGGGTTAAACCTTAGTTCTGTTTTGGGAGAATTAAATTCTCTAAACTCAATTCCCCCTCTAAGTTTTGGATCTGTATGGCAGGATCTCAACCCGATGAGAATTAAATTCTCATCCTATGGGGAGATGTGCTCTGTACAGATCTTCAATCAGAAGAAGAACTAAGTTCCTTATTTGCAGAAGAGTTAAACTCTTAGATTTTGAGAATTAAATTTTCTTTTTGAAGTTGATCTTTTTCCCTTTTCTCACCTAGGGTTTTCTTTGTTGAAAATTAAATTCTCCTTTCTTTTCTCTCTGCAATTTCAAAATCTCATAATTCTATCTCCAAAGTTTTCTCTCTCCAAATTCTATCCATCTTTCTCCCTTCTCTTGGCTCCTATTTATAGGAGAAGGAAAAGAATCAATTTGTTTAGTAAATTTTTCATTGAAAGATTTGATTTGTTTTCATAATTAATATGATCCTTTAGATCATTCAGTGAATTTTATTCACCGTTTGATTTTAAATCCAAAGATATTCTGTTTGTTATTTCTGGTGAGATTTAGGGGAAATCTTTCCTTGTATCAAATCTTTCCATAAATTAGTGATTTTTAATCACCCTTGGATTTTTAATCCAACGGTCCCCATAATCCTTTTCCATTTGGAAAGATTTAGAGAAATTTAGAGTTTTAATTCTATTTGGAAAGATTTAGAGAAATTTAGAATTTTAATTCTATTAAACTGTAAGGCTTTCAAAGCCTATCACGTGCTGGCACGTGACCCTTGGTCACGTGTGAGCATGTGACCACCAATTGGTTCTTTTCTCAGCGTTTATTTATGCTTCAGTTTTAACCATCACGTGTCGACACGTGACCATTGGTCATGTGTGAGCACGTGATACCTCATTGAGGTATTTCCTTCAGCCATTTGTTTTTATTTCTGTTTTAACTATCACGTGTCAACACGTGACCATTGGTCACGTGTGAGCACGTGACCCCCAATTGGGTCCTTCTTCAGCCGTTTGTTTTTATTTCTGTTTCAACTATCACGTGTCAACACGTGACCATTGATCACGTGCGAGCACGCGATACCTCATTGAGGTAATTCCTGATTTTTAATCAAGGAACAGTGCATAGCATATAACTTTTGATCCCGGATGAATTATGAGGCCCATAATATATCAAATCGAAGGGTTTTTCGAGATACTTCCAATATCATCAGAATTTAGTTGTTTCTCCTTCGGGAGTTCATCAAAATACAGGCCAGAAGATACTGGTTCGCATTTCCTTAAGCATATCGCTGCCATTTGATACCTTGGACTCTTTTGCGCAGAAATTTTTGGCGGGAACAATCGTTGGCTGCAAATGGGTCTTTAAGAAAAAGAAAGGAACTCCATGGGCAGAGTCTGCAAGGCGCAAAGCATGTTTAGTAGCTAAAGATTACAGTCAGAAAGAGGGTGTCGACTATAATGAAATTTTCTCTCCAGTCTCGAAGCACGCCTCTATTTGTGTATTGCTTACCATGGTTGCTGGTTCAATTTAGAGATTAAGAAATTTGATGTGAAAACAGCTTTTCTGCATGGTGAGCTTGAGGATCTGATCTTTATGCATCAGCCAGAGAGCTTCGTTGTTGAGGGAAAAGAAGATCATGTTTGCAGATTACAGAAATCTTTGTGCGGTCTGAAGCAGTTTCCGAAACAGTGGTATTTGAGATTTGATACTTTTATAATTGAGCACAGTTACTCTAAAAGTATGTATGATGGTTGTTTTTATCATAAGAAGCTCGATAATGGTTCTTTTTTATGTATTCTTTTATACGTTAACGACATGTTGGTTGCAGCTATAGACATGTCCGAAATTGAGAAGCTGAAATCTCAACTCAGTCAAGAGTTTGAGATGAAAGATTTGAGTGTGGCGAAGAAAATTTTGGGAATGGAAATTCGCAAAGACAGACGATAAGGAAAGTTGTTTCTTTCTCAACAGAAGTACATCAAAAAGGTGTTAAAGAGATTTGGCATGCGTGATTCCAAGCCTGCGAAAACTTCACTTGCCGCTCATTTTCGTCTTTCAGTAGATTTGCCACCTCAGACTCCGGAGGAGGTGGAGTATGTCTCGTGTTCTCTACGCCAGTGCAGTCGGAAGCATTATGTATGCTATGGTTTGCACTCGTCCGGATATTACGCATGGTGTTAGCATTGTTAGTCGCTATATGGATAAGTCAGGTAAGGTCCATTGGTAAACGGTTAAATGGATACTTCGGTATTTAGAAGGTTCTGCAGATGTTGGCTTATATTTCGATAAGTTTGTTGCTCCTTGTTTCCCCCAATCAGAGCAAAACACTGTTCAAATTTTCAAAATTTGAAATGGGCAGCGCTTAATAAGAGCGCCAGCGCTATGAGGCAGCGCTCACGTACAAAGCACGAGTGCGCTAGCGCAAAGAGCGCCAGCGCTCACGTGCAAAGTACGAGTGCGCTAGCGCTGGAACTAAATGTTCCCCACCGTCAGATCAAAGATCCAATAAAGATGATAAATCATCGATTAACCAGAATAAAATTCTGTTAAGGAAAGATTCCTCAAAATCATTCCAAACAAAAGATTATGCTCTGTAAATCAAACACCGTTGGATCAATGATCCAAAGGTGATTAAAAATCACCAAAATACAGAATAAATTCTTTATGGGAAAAGATTTCCCAATCTTGTTAAAAACAAGAAAATTGCCTTCTGTAAATCAGAAGCCCTTGGATCAAAGATCCAACGACGGGGAAATCCCCAAATCAATTGGAGAAAAGATCTCCTTAACTGATTGAACAAATCAGCCTTCACTATATAAAGGCCCCAAGACTTCAAGTCTCACATATACAGATACAGAGAAAAAGAGAGGAACCCCCTATAAACTTGGAGAAATCTCAGAAAGAAGAGCAAGCTCTCGATAAAAGAAGAACTTTTCTTCAAGATAAAAAAAACAGAGATAAGAAAAATCTCATTAAAGAAGAAGAACATAATTCTTCTCACAGATCATAGATCTATAAGACTAAGGTCTTTTATAAAAAGAGATCATGAACATCTCATTATAAAAAAAGCGGGGAGAATAATTCAATTCTCTTAGGATTACAGATCCATAAAGGTAAAACCTTTCACCAGAATAAGAGATTGAAACATCTCCTATAAAATAAGAACTTTGTTCTTAGAACCTTGAGACAAAGTCTCTTATAAACGAGAATTTATTTCTCAGATCATAAAACTGATCAGAAGCGCTTATGCGCTCTTTGACTGGCGCACAGCGCCAAGCGCACCACGTGCTCCTCACGTGTGCACCATTTAACAAATAGCGCTTTGCGCTCATAAACTGGCGCTCAGCGCCAAGCACACCACGTGCTTCTCACGTGTGCGCCACTGAACAAATAGCGCTTTGCGCTCATAAACTGGCGCTTTGTGCTCATTAACTGGCGCTGGCGCCAAGCGCGCCACGTGCTCCTCACAGAAGCGCTTTGCGCTCATTAAGTGGCGCTAGCGCCAAGCGCTCCACGTGTTCCTCACGTGTGCGCTGATAGAACATAAATTGTTCTTTAAATAAAGCTCTAGAGCTATAATGAATGCTCAGCATTTAATAAAAGACAGAAAGGCTGTCAAAACCCAAATCAATACTCAGCATTGTCAAATGTTTAACATTTTAACTGGGTGGGCCGAGTCCAAGTTGGCCATAAACCCCTCATTCAGATTAATTGAGCCCATATGCTCATAAATCTTGGATCTTAGTCCCAAATTGGACTGCAGATCCCAACTAATATTGGTTCAAGGGTACATCTCTTCACTCCTCTGATATTTGTCGTTGTAATCCTTCAACGTCTTCTGTAATAACCCCAAATTTACTATACAAATTTTTACACTTTTTTTTAAAATCCATAAAGAGGTATTTATTGCCTGAGCACAAGATAAGTAATTAATTAGCAATTTAATTACAAGAAAGAGCTTGTAGCTCATTGGTAATACCTTGCATTGCTGAACCAAGCCATCAGAGTTCAAATCCCATGCCCCACATTATTTTTAATATTATTTTGTTTTAAAATTTTTAGAAGTCCAACAGTCAACACGTGATAACTCCAGAATTTCCCACTACACCCACTAAACTGAATGTACCAGTGACTACATCAGGTGCCCCCCACCTTCCCATGCCCCGACTCGGCCCGACTCAGCCCAGTCGGCCGGCGGACCGGTCGACTCGGGCCGGCGCCGTCGGACGGCCGAGTCCCCAACATGGGAAATGTGCCTTTTGGAATTCTCAAACCCCCTGCATACTTCAATTTCTAAGATCGTTTTCAGAGAGCCTTTAATACCTCTTTTACTCCATTTTTTAATGATTTTAAAACATTTTACAATTTTTTAAATTAAAACCCTTTACCTACCCTAACCCTAGCCTAACCCTATAAATACCACCCCTACCCTCTACCCTCTCACTCCAAACTCTGAGCCAACTCTCTAGAATTTTCAAGAAACTTTTGTGTGCAATCGAAGTGAGCGAAAGGCGAAGCTCCGGCGAATTCTTCGGCGGATTTTCCGGCAACGTCCGTAGGAACTCCCGGTGACGAAACGACGCACCACCGACTCCTTACGAACCATCTCCCTCTTATAGTTGTTCAAAACCTGTAAGTCCCATTTTCTATCTCTCTTTTCTATTCTAAAAATACGGATTTACAAAACCCGACGGAATCGGAACAAATCCGATTTCCGATTCGGTTTCTTATAAAACTTCACTTCTCGTTAATACAATTATGCTTAAACTCTCTCATGTTGACTATTAAATACTAATCAACCAAATTGATCAAGTTTCATTTCATAAAATGATGGCTATTTCAATTTATTGTATTTTTCACTTAAATACCACATTGTTTCAATTCTACATTTAACTCTTTTAAACTTGCTATACCTTTAAGTAGATCACGAGGTAACAACCTACCTCCTCACACACCCATATGCAACATAACACGATACCCTCGAGAACTTAGAATACGGGAAAACAAACATTTTCATTTAAATACCCTTTACTTAATAAAATCATTTCTAAAAGATTTAGTATTGATACATCTTTACAAATAAATAACCTTTGAGCTAATAATAAATATATCTAGACTCAGCCAATTAAGGACTGTCGCACTCACTAGGACAGAGGAAGGTTGTGGGCATTCAGTCGTTTATCTAAACCTGACTTTGCGGTGTTTAGGCTAGACAAGTGATAAAGGTAACTTTAAAAGGCCCGTCTCACGGTGATTTGTGAGCGGATCGCTCCTTTCTTCACTTGTACTTACCTGGCCACAATTGGTGGTGAAGAGGCGATTTGAGGGATATCTCACAACTTATCGTTTTGGACCAGTTAGGAGCAGTCTAGTTAACTTAGGAGACCCTAGAACATAGAATACGGGAAATCGACATCTTTACAAATAAATACCATTTACTTAATAGAACCGTTTTCTAAAGAATTTAGTATTTATACAAATCTTTGCAAAGTGCCGCTACAACCCATTTTGGGGAACCCGTTCGGGATGGTGCGGATTATCGCACATCTTCGGGCTTACTAGTGCAAGATTCAGACCTCCGCAAAGAGCATTCGGTCTCGAAAGATTTAAAATACAACATCTTAAGAAAATGAGATTTTTAGAATATAAAATATATATTAAAATTATTTTTGTATAAATATATGTATATTTATCATTAAAATACCTATTTTGTTATGATATAAATATTCCACCTTTTTCTAAAAATCACAAGAATCAATTTTACACTAAAATACCATGAATTCCATACAAAACCAATATTACAAAAAAATACCACTTATTATGAAAATAGGATATTTTCACTAGAAATATCACAATATAAAATCTACATTCATTACAACTCTAAAGACGATTAATAAATACTTAGGGTGTATTTTGAAAAGTATATAAAAGTATTTTTACATAAAACCCCCTCAAGTTCTATAAATTACCCTAAGGACCCTAGTAAACATAGGTTTAAGCGGGACCAATCTCTTGAGCCTCAGGGAGCCAGAGAAGTGGGTGCTTTCCTATCTAAGGTAGACAATTAACAAACGGTGTTATCAACACGGCAATCGTCTTTGAAAAAGACACAAATCCTGCCGCCCATGTGCAGCGGTTACCGATAACATCAAAACAATCAGGACTTCAATTTACTTTTCTAATTGTCTGACTCAGATTGAGTCTCTCTATAACCTGACTTGAATATGATTCAAGTATAATCTATAATCTACAATTTACAATATTACAATTCACCGTGAATCCATGAATCCATTATTCCATATATTTAATCTATCAATCTATACAACTTGACTGAACCGAACCATGGATATACATTCTATTTACACGATCATCCAGTTTACATGATTCTTCAGTTACATACATGATTCTACAGTTACATCTGGTTACTGATATCATGGTTTCAGTAAGTCATCCAATTATACAATTCAATTTACAAGACATTACAATGCAATACAATACTATCAATACAATAACTACACGGGGTATTGGGTAGCCCATTCGTGAATCCAACATAATCTCAAGAGTCCCCCTAAATCATGAATCCATGTCTACTAACACAAGCAAGCAATCATGAGGGCCCGTGTTTCCATGCTTCTGGACTGTGGCATGTTGAGTTTGAAATACTTCGACGACGGTCGAAGTCCCGCTACCAACATATCATTTGGGCCTGTAGTTCCCTACCCTTGGACTGTGGCCTGTTGGGTTTGAGAACACTCTTGAGATTAGTTTACATTCACCCTTGAACTTACGATAACAACAACATTAACACTATAACAATATAATACAACTTTAAAAGCTACACTCTCTCTTTCTTCTTTTCTACTTCTCCCTTATCTTTGGGACTTACCGAGCGATTTGTTCGCTGACGACATTCTCTTTCTTTCTTCTTTGAATGTCGTCAGGTGATCTGGACACTCCGGAGATCGAGCCCACTAGTGAAGACTTGGACCACTTCATTGAAGACCCAGAGCTTTAGTTCATTGTACAATTTCATTTCAGTACTTTTCCTTTCCTGTTATGCCATTGTTTAGGCATTGTTTTCATTCAGTTGTATTTACTTTTCCATGCATTGTACAGAAAGAATGTGAATAAATAAAGTTGTTGTTTTATTATATCTTGTCTCTTGTACATTTACTTTTATATTACTTAGATACGCTTAGCGTATTTACTTCACAGTAAATACATAGCGGCCTCGTCGCGTCCTCTGCCCGTATACTGGGAAGCGGGGTGTGACATCTTCAGAGAGGTGACGGGTCCTGACAATCAGACATTCTATGGACTGTGGGGTCCTTAAACCCATGGACTATGATGTCCTTAACCTCGGACTGTGGGGTCCTTAAACCCACGGACTATGATGCCCTTAACCTCGGACTGTGGGGTCCTTAAACCCATGGACTATGATGTCCTTAACCTTAACCTCGGACTGTGGGGTCCTTAAACCCAGGGACTATGATGTCCTTAACCTCGGACTGTGGGGTCCTTAAACCCACGGACTATGATGTCCTTAACCTCGGACTGGGGGTCCTTAAACCCATGGACTATGATGTCCTTAACCTTGGACTGTGGGGTCCTTAAGCCCATGGACTATGATGTCCTTAAGCTTGGACCGTAATGTCCTTAAACTAATGGACCGCAATGTGTCTAAACTAAACAATAGAACCCAAATGCTCTTTTGTCGGATCTAAACGATCCCGTTAAGTTGATCTTAGTCTAAAATTAGACTAACGTGTCCTTAACAAATGTTTAAATTGATCTTAGTCTCAAATGAGACTAACGTATCCTTAAACCCAACCCCAAACCCAAATCTAAGAAGATACGGATTTGGACTAATCCACGCCCTATGGGCGACAACATAAATTAGTCTCTATATACAATCCACGGGCAACCAAAAACAAAACAAACACACACGACACGAAGTGACCATCTGGAGAAGGAGAAAGTTGTTACTGCGATGCGGTAGCGTAATTAACTGCAGGAGCTTGCGCCTGCAGGGAAGAGCGTCCCCATAATCAAAAACCCCTCGAATGAGGGGGAATCTGATGAAGTCTGCTACATCGGCCGCATCCGTTTAAACCTTCGATACATGGTGCCATAAATCAACTTGGTATTTTCGGAGTGGTGGACAGATAGCACCAAATAGCATGTGCCCTCGAAATTCAGGCCGGACGTCCCAACGTCCCACCGGGCGTGCCAGAATCTGTTCTCCACCGAAAGACGCGACCAGGACGTTGGGACGTCCGGCCTGAATTTCGAGGGCAGATGCTATTTGGTGCTATCCGTCCACCTCTCCGAAGATACCAAGTTGATTTATGGCACCATGTATCGAAGGTTTAAATGAATGCGGCCGATGTAGCAGACTTCGTCAGATTCCCCCTCATTTGAGGGGTATTTTATTATGGGGACGCTCTTCCCTACAGGCGCAAGCCCCTGCAGTTAATTACGCTACCGCATCGCGGTAACAACTTTCTCCTTCTCCAGATGGTCACTTCGTGTCGTGTGTGTTTGTTTTGTTTTTGGTTGCCCGTGGATTGTATATGGAGACTAATTTATGTTGTCGCCCTGTAACACCCTAGTTCATTTATACTAGTTCTAGTCAAGTATTTCTTTATTTATGGTAGTTTCTTGGTTTACTGTGTTTTGGGTGCGAATAGTATTTTGACATCTGTATTTGCATCCGACCCGACCCATATGCTTGAAACCTGTCTTGATTCATGTTTATGATTTATCCTGACTTGATACGTGAACTCGTGCACTTTCATTTGCATAATAGCATTTTACCTGGCATCTGCATTTTTATATAACATTTAATTCACATAAAATAGTTTAAAAATATATTGCATGGCCTGCATGATACCCCTGACCCTGTGGTAGCATCCGCGCATCTTGTTCTCGTCCTGTTCAGTGAAACGAACTTGTTTGGATGGCTACGCGCATGTACGTGCATCCGTTCTTGGGGGTATGCATTTTCGTTACCCGGATATCCAATTTTAATTTTGGTCGACATGTATATTTTCGTATTTTAAAACTGAATTTTAGACCCGACCCGGGCATGTTTTGGACTATATTTGTATTTACCAGAATATCAAATTTTATTTATATAATATTAATTTTATAAACTGATACAAATTAAAATTTAGTTAACTAATAAAAGATTTTTTAAATTTAAATCTAAACTAATTTCCTAAAAAACTAAGAACCCCTTTCTCTCTCTCTCTCTCGTGACTCTCTCTCTCCTCTGCATATATATATTTATATATATTTTATTCATTTTTTTTCTTTCCTTATTTAATACACAACATCTTCTTCTTACTTCTTCTTCTTCTTTCTTCTTTCTTCTTTCTTCTTTCTTTTTCTTGATCTTGATTCTTGATTCCGGCGATCACCGCCGGAGCCGTGCTCGTCGCTGACGATCCGAGTGATCCAGTGAACGTACCTTGCCTATGTGATCACCTTCTTGTCTTGTCTGGACCCGTCCCGTGTGTCGCGTGTGCGTTGCGATGATTTACCGACATCGGACGTGCCGTACGTATCCGTCGCGTGATTCGATCGAGTCAAGTTTAGCTTGCTACATGCTATGTTACTATATTTACATCCATTTGAATAAATATAATACATGTATTTAAAATTATGCATCCCATATTATAGTTTTACAGTTTTACGACGTCCGTGTGCATCCGTACAATTTATTTCGTATCTAGTGCATGCAAATTTATCTTGTTACATGCTAGACTATAATATATTGCACCCATTTGAATAATAACATCACATAATGTTTAGTTATACATCCCACATTACCATTTTACAGTTTTACTGTTTTCGGATATCCGGCAAGTCCAAGAAAACTTTGACCAAGATCCTCTACATTAATTCTGCATAACTAGTTGCACCCCATATTACATTAACTCATATTATTAATACATTAGTACCCCATGCTTGATATTGTGCATCCTACTTAGTCATGATGTAACCCCTGATAGATATTTGTGCATCCATACTTTTATCGTACATCCGTACTTTTATCCTGATTCCATACTTGCTACATCTTACTGTTGGGCACCCATTTGTTACACTGTGTACTACTTGACATGACCTGATACACCACTACTTGACATGACTTGATACATGTACACTATCTGATATGACCTGATATATCACTACTTTACATGTTAGCTGATCCTGTTTCTAATGCCGACAATCCTGACATGTTGTCCCATGGACATATCCTTTGTCTGTATAGACAAACTTGTTCCTGCTTGATCCTGTGTTGGCATTAGCTTCAGATTTATCAATACCTGACTTGAACACATAACTTGGGGGTATGGGGAAATCAATGATGAAACCTGACGTGTAATTCGACGGTTCGATGCTTATACTGATCAGTTTTACGGGCTAGGCCAGCCCCGGGATGATGATGCTGACATCATTCGTCTGTACATGTTACATGTTTACTGCCTAGCGGCACGTCTCGGATTCAGCCCGAGAGTCTTGACCGTGGTCCCGGGCATGCACGGGATACTATTGAGTTACATCGACGATTCATTAAATTGATTTCACAGAATTGAGGGTAGTTACCGAGTAGTTTAGTTCAGATTACCCACTGCACGTCACATATGCTTTTACCGTCCACTGTTCCTTATTCGTGATACTGTTATACCTTTATTACTGTTCCTACTCATGCCTGCATGACTTGTTACCTCCTGATACTATTATTGCTTGATATTATGACGCACTGACGTCTAGGTTTTGCATGGCCCAGATCCTCTACCTTTGTCGCAGGCTGATCAGGAGTACTTCCGCCGTTAGGCCGAGCAGTGAGGATCCAGTCAGTATCCAGTTTAGTTATGTTTTACTTTCCTGATGTTATTGTTTATTGGATTTATTGCTTCCGCATATTATTTCTTGACTCGTTTATTCTGGCTCATGGACATGTACTTGATGGTTTATTTTATTTCTACTGTTCTTGATATCTCTAGACAACCGTAATTTTACTGTAGAGGGATGTTTTCTAGCCATAGGTAGCATGGTTGGCTCTGTCACGTGCCGATCTTAGAGCACTCTGGGAAGCGGGGCGTGACACACCCGTAGGGCGTGGATTAGTTCAAATCCGTTTCTTCTTAGATTTGGGTTTGGGGTTGGGTTTAAGGATACGTTAGTCTCATTTGAGACTAAGATCAACTTAAACGTTTGTTAAGGACACATTAATCTAATTTTAGACTAGGATCAACTTAACGGGATCGTTTAGATCCGAAAAAAGAGTATTTGGGCTCTATTGTTTAGTTTAGGGATATTGCGGTCCATTAGTTTAAGGACATTACGGTCCAAGGTTAAGGACATCATAGTCCGTGGGTTTAAGGACCCCACAGTCCGAGGTTAAGGATATCATAGTCCGTGGGTTTAAGGACCCCACGGTCCGAGGTTAAAGACATCATAGTCCTGGGTTTAAGGACCCCACAGTCCGAGGTTAAGGACATCATAGTCCGTGGGTTTAAGGACCCCACAGTCCGAGATTAAGGACATCATAGTCCTTGGGTTTAAGGACCCCACAGTCCATGGAATGTCTGGTTGTCGGGACCCGTCACCTCTCTAAAGACGTTGAAGGATTACAACGACAAATATTGGAGGAGTGAAAAGATGTACCCTTGAACCAATATTGGTTGGGATCTGCAGTCCAATTTGGGACTAAGATCCAAGATTTATGAGCATATGGACTCAACTAATCTGAATGAGCAGTTTATGGCCAACTTGGGCTCGGCCCACTCAGTTAAAATGTTAAACATTTGACAATGCTGAGCATTGATTTGGGTTCTGACAGCCTTTCTGTCTTTTATTGAATGCTGAGCATTCATCATAGCTCTAGGGCTTTATTTAAAGAACAGTTTATGTTCTATCAGCGCACACATGAGGAACACGTGGCGCGCTTGGCACTAGCGCCAGTTAATGAGCGCAAAGCGCCAGTTTATGAGCGCAAAGCACTATTTGTTCAGTGGCACACACGTGAGGAGCACGTGATGCGCTTGGCGCTGAGTGCCAGTCCATGAGCACAAAGCGCTATTTGTTAAATAGCGCACACGTGAGGAGCACGTGGTGCGCTTGGCGCTGTGCGCCAGTCAAAGAGCGTAGAAGCGCTTCTAATCAGTTTTATGATCTGAGAAATAAATTCTCGTTTATAAGAGATTTTGTCTCAAGGTTATAAGAACAAAGTTATTATTTTATAGGAGATATTTCAATCTCTTGTTTTGGTGAAAGGATTTGCCTTTATGGATCTGTAATCCTCAGAGAATTGAATTATTCTCCCCCTTTTTTATAATGAGATGTCCATGATCTTTTTTTATAAAAGACCTTAGTCTTATAGATCTATGATCTATGAGAAGAATTATGTTCTTCTTCTTTAATGAGATTTTCTTATCTCTGTTTTTTTTACCTTGAAGAAAAGTTCTTCTTTTACCGAGAGCTTGCTCTTCTTTCTGAGATTTCTCCAAGTTTATAGGGGGGTTCCTCTCTTTTTCTCTGTATCTGTATATGTGAGACTTGAAGTCTTGGGGCCCTTATATAGTGAAGGCTGATTTGTTCAATCGGTTAAGGAGATCTTTTCTCCAATTGATTTGAGGATTTCCCCGTCGTTGGATCTTTGATCCAAGGGCTTCTGATTTACAGAAGGCAATTTTCTTGTTTTTAACAAGATTGGGAAATCTTTTCCCATACAGAATTTATTCTGTATTTTGGTGATTTTTAATCACCTTTGGATCATTGATCCAATGATGCTCTGATTTACAGAGCATAATCTTTTGTTTGGAATGATTTTGAGGAATCTTTCCTTAACAGAATTTTATTCTGGTTAATCGATGATTTATCATCTTTATTGGATCTTTGATCTGACGGTGGGGAACATTTAGTTCCAGCGCTAGCGCACTCGTGCTTTGCACGTGAGCGCTGCCTCAGAGCGCTGGCGCTCTTTGCGCGAGCGCACTCGTGCTTTGCACGTGAGCGCTGCCTCAGAGCGCTGGCGCTCTTTGCGCGAGCGCACTCGTGCTTTGCACGTGAGCGCTACCTCATAGCGCTGGCGCTCTTATTAAGCGCTGCCCATTTCAAATTTTGAAAATTTGAACAGTGCTTTGCTCTGATTGGGGGAAACAAATGCCCCCCCGGTTGCGCTCACGTGGCTCACACGTGAGTGCAGCGGTGGCAGCATCTCCACCATTAGATCAACTTAGAAGTTGAAACGGCTCTCAGTGCCTCTAAATAGGGCCTTTGGCCCTTGAGATGATCTATGTTCATCTCCTTCCTTGTTTTTTTTCTGAGAATTAATTCACTTTTAGAGCATAGCTCTATGTTTTAAGAACTTTCTTTAGGACAGAACTCTGTCAAAATTTAGGTAAAGATTAAATCTTTTAAAGGATTATTTAATAATCTAAGGTTTCACCCATTAACAGAGCTTTGCTCTTTATAGACCTTCGATCTAAAGAAAACCTTTTTTAGGGTTTCATTAACAAAGCTTTGCTATCTTGAAATCATAGATCTAAAGAGATCTTTCTTAAGGTTTCTTAACCCATTAACAGAGGTTTGCTCTTTTCAAATCATATAGATTTGTTAATCTCTTATGAAGAAGTTTTAGAGTTTGTTCATAGATCTTGAAGATATCAGAATTTTAATTCATTAAAAAATTTATTTTAAGTTTTCTGATGGGTTATTCCATCATTTTTACAGAGCAAGGCTCTTGAGGAATTTTTATTCCTATCATCATCAGAGTTGACAGATGTCACTCTGTCACAGAGCGCTGTTCTCAAGGGGAGATTTGCTCCTTGGCCCGAGGGGTTCTCATTGAATGAGAATCTTTTGAGGATTTCCTCATTTAATGACAGTCTCATCAAATGATGAGACTGTTTCATTAATGATGAACTGTCATCTAGATTATGTGGGTCCCCTTTGGTTTCTTTTCACTGCATTGCAGTGCGGTACGGATTTAAAGTACCTAGTGATAGAATTTAATCTATAGCATTGACGGCTGAAAATTTGTTCTTTTCCGCGCAGGTACTATGTCTTTTGACACTGCCTTCCCGTTCGTCCGTTCGGAAAGCGGATTCCCCGAAGCGCTCGTAGACCGAGAAGTTTTTGCACTGATCAAAGACCATGATCCGGAGCACAAGAATCTTCATCTATGGGGAACATGGTACAACCAAATCATCAGGGGTCGGTGGAGCTTTTCTTGCGCGGTGCCCTCGGAGCCCATTTCGGCGATCTCTTACGCCGACCCACCCCCGGTGAACTATGTCGTGGAGGAGGATAATTGGACTTCAGATGGTCTCCTTCAGCCTTCTTTGGCTGCGATACCCGTACAGCCTCCAATGGCGTTGGATATCCTAAGGCGGCGTATATGCCAGTGTGAGTCGCGTCCTTGAGGACAGCCATTGTAACCCCCGGGCCCAATACTACTATTTTCTGTTACTGGTTGAGTGTTAGATATTACTCATTTCATTTATCTTGCTTGTTTGGGTCTTACTGTAAAATTTTATCTGGCAAAGTCATTTCTGCATATAACAAATTTTAACACCTAAAATAAAATTAAAAATATCTATCTTGGCCTACTCGTCACCCCTAGCCGCGTGGTAGCGTCCGCGCGTCGAGTTCTCGTCCTGTTCGGTGAAACGGGCGAGTTTGGGCGACTACGCGCGCGTACAGGTGTCCGACTTGGGGGTATGCTTTTTAATCATAAAACATTTCATTTTAAAATTTGGAACCCGCTTGAAATCCTATTATTTGAATTTCGAATTTTTGGACCCAACCCGGGCGTGATTTGGAAATGTTTCATTTAGCGCCAAAATCCCAAATTAATAAAATATTCAAAACCTTATATTATTTCGTTTATATACTAAATCTTACTGTTATTTAAATCTTTTAAATAAATCTTTAACCTCTTAAATATCTTCTCAGCCAATCAGGCTCTTTCCTATCTCCGTGGGCCCCCTCCAACGTTTCTCTCTCTCTCGCTAGCTGTCTCTAACTCTCTCTCTCTCCGTCTCTCTCTATCTCTCTCCACTATCTCTCTCTCTCTAGCTCTCTCTCTCTCCCCAATATATATATATATATATATATATATATATATATATATATATATTTCCTCCTTCCCCTCATAATTTTCCAGAACCCATCGCGAGAACCCTACGACCCAGCCCTAGCCGCCTCCGCCGTCGCCACCGCAGCTCCGACGCCGGCGCCAGAGCCACCGTTGCCCTCGCCTCCGCCTCCTCGTACCAACCTCGACTTCCCCTCCTTCTCCCCGTGTGCTCGGCGTCGCAGCAGAGACCCCGGCCAACCCCCGTGCCTTCTCTGTACGGCCGGAGACGTCGCCGGCGACTTTGTCGTCGTCACCCGCGCCACCTTCAGCGCCTCCTCACCATTTGCGCACTCCAGACCCGACCACCTCCTCTCCCTCTCCACTTTCTTCCCCGTTTCCCATAACCTGAGCCCTAGCCCATCGCCTGCAACCTCCTCGCCGGCGCCCCACCGCCGTCGACCCCATCGCTGGCACGCCCTCTGCAACACCAGTAAGCCTTCTCTCCCCTTCCTCCTTCTATTTTCCCTTCGGTTTATCCCTTGGCCGTGCATTAACTTTTCCGGTTGTTTTGTCGCTGTTCGCCGGAATCCGGCCGTGCCGGTGGCGTGTCCTGACGATCCAGCAGAGTGTTCTGACCCGTGAGGTCCCTTGGTTCGTCGTTTGGGTTCAATCCGTGAACCGTGCGTCCGTCGCGTGTTTTCCCGCCGACGTTACGTTCCGTTTTCGTGTTCGTCGTTTCGTCGAGGCAAGTGTTCGATACTTGCTACATGCTATTACCACTTTATAACTTGCTTTAACATTCATGTGTGATTTAAGGACATATCATTTAGCAAATCACCTTACATACCTTGCTTCATGTCAATTAAATTATTTCCCGATAAACCCGTACATAATAGATTGCATTCGATTCACTGCTATGATGCTTTATTGCCAGTTTAGGTTATCAAATATGCTTAACCGGCTAAGTTACAGTTTGCCACTTTAAACCATATAACTAAGTTTACCTGTTTACTGTTTAATAGATGATAGCTTTTACACATGTAGTTCCATTATATTCGGACATTCGTAATCAAAGGCTTGATATAACTGTATCGCATCATCATTTAACTATTGCACTGCTGAGAGTGCTCAAAACCTGTTAATATAATAAAACGGCTGCACTATATTAATGCACTATTGTGATTGAATGAACTGCTTACTGTTGTTTAATTTATTGCTTATTTCCTACTGTTAATCCCCTGTTCGATTATATATCTGTTGTGAGCACACCCACGATATTGTTACATCTTGACTTGAATTGTTACACATGATATATATTGATACACCTGACATGGTATTGTACCGTTTACTATTGACTTGACCCGATGGACCATGACCTGACTTGTTACCTGATCTTGTGTCTAATGCCAACAAACATAACATGTTGTCCTCATAGACCATTCCTGTTGTCTATCCAGACAAACCTGCTGTTACCTGATCCTGTGTTGGCATTAGTTCTTGATTACTGAACACCTGACTCGACATACATAACTTGGGGGTATGGGGAAATCAAAAGTGTAAACTAAAGTGTAACTTAAAAGGGTATTACTTGATCCGTGGTCCCGGAGGATAACGGGACAGAGCCATTCGTGACTCTTACATTTTCCTGATCCGTGGTCCCGGGGGATAACGGGACAGAGCCATTCGTGACTCTTACATTTTCCTGATCCGTGGTCCCGGGGGGTAACGGGACAGAACCACTATTGGTTCACATATTCCTGATCCGTGGTCCCGGGGGGTAACGGGACATATCCTTTGAGTTACATAGAGAATTACTCAATTGATTTCAAAGACTTTAGAATAGAAAACCTGACAGAACAGTTTAGTTACCCACTGCACACTACCCTGCACTGCTCGATTCACATTATTTGCTACTCTCATTTTTATTCATGTTTATTTTGCATTGCCTGTTACACTGTTCACATTATATTACTTGATGACATGACGCGCTGACGTCTGGGTTTTGCATGGCCCAGATTCTGTACCGCTGACGCAGTCCGAGCAGGAGTACTTCGGCCAGCAGGCTGAGCTGTGAGTTCAGTAGTAGTTAATTTATTTTCCTGCATTTATTTCCTGATGTGAGCCCGCATTATGGGACATACTTTTCAGTTATTTGTACTGGATCATTTGCTTCCGCATTTATTTATTATTGACTCATGTTATTCTGGATTATGGACATGTTTTAGATAGTTTTATCTTGTTCATGATATCTTTACAGCCGTAATGTGACTGTGGATGGATACTTCCTACCCATAGGTAGCATGGTTGGCTATGTCACGTGCCCAATCTAGCGTACTCCGGGAAGCGGGGCGTGACATGGTTCTTTTGGTATCAGAGCCATAGGTTAGTTGGGTTGATTCTTTTGTAGTTGGGTATTGTACCCAATACACGAATCAGAATACCCGTGTTTAGGAAACATGTCCTACCACCTTGACCGTTTTACCATTCTTGAATCACATTCTTCCTGATTATATCGACGTGCAAACTTACTTTGCATATCGACTCGAAACCCTGATCTCTTGTTATCCATAGGACTTAGGCGACTTGGGTGGAGTTAAGTAATTGTGGCTATGATACCGCGGCATAGTTACAATACGGTACTCTATTTAAGTATCTTGGAGTTCTAGCCTTGATCTATATATTGAATCTATCATCATGCTAATGTTGGGTGTTTTGATTTCAGGAATATGGCAGATAAGAATTTCAAGACGTATCAGAGGCGTGTGGACGAAGCCGCCATGCTTGGAGTGATAAGGGGAATGCTAGAGAATCAAAAGAGGCAGACCGAGCTGATCCAGCAGCAAGCAGACTCGTTTCAGGAAGGTTTGCAGATCGTTCAGCAGTCTGTAAACAACGTTGGAGCTAAACCAGTTGACCGAGTAGGGACCGTGGCAGATTTCAGTCGTTTGGGTCCGTCTACATTTACTGGTTTGGAGGAGCCGTTGCCAGCCGAGCAGTGGCTAGTTGACACAGAGAATTTGTTGATTGCGGCACAGATTCCAGATGACAAAAGAGTTGATGTGGTACGCATTCAGTTAGTGGACTACGCCCGAGAATGGTGGCTTATGGAGGAGACCCGCTTGCCCAAGCCGATCAAATGGGCGGATTTTTCTAAGAGTTTCTTGGAGAAGTTCTTCCCGCGAACTGCACGGGAGGAAATGGAAGAGAAGTTTATTGGGCTGAGGCAGAATGGGGCACCCGTGGATGTGCATACAGCAGAATGGACGAGACTCAGCAGATTCGCTGGACCTTTGGTTGCCAACGATGCAGACAGAGCACGGAGGTTCATGCGCAGCTTGGATGTGGACATCCAGAGGCAGATTGTCTCCCTGGGTTTGACCACTTTCTCACAGGTTCTTACGGCAGCTCGGGAACAGCAGAGTTTATCTGGGATGAAAGGGAGCTTGCAGCAGATAGCAGTTACGGCAAGGAAGCCCGCATTTGTACCTAACAGAGCTCATGGTCGCAGAGGTATTCCAGTAGACCGTCGAGGTGTAGCACCCATGAAGAAGCCTGTGATCGTTGATCGAAGAAAGAGCGTGATTTGTGACTACTGCCGTTTACCTGGGCACGTGCAGAAGGATTGTCGAAGGAAGCTGGGACTTTGTTTGGTTTGTGGAGCGGCTGATCACGCAGTTGGTGCCTATCCGTCGAAGCTTCGCACGAGAGATGATATACAGAAGCCTCCGCAGAGACCGTTCTAAGGGCAGAAACAGCTGACTCAAGGACCTAATCCGGCTCGAGCTTTTACCTTGACAGCTGAGGAAGCTAAGGCATCAGGAGAAGTGGTTTCAGGTATTCTACTCGTTCATGGTTTTCCCGCAGTGGCATTATTTGATTCTGGTGCATCCCATTGTTTTATGTCATCCAAGTTTATAACTACACACTCGATTGCCTGCACGACCCTGTCTAGTTTCTGGGACATACACACTGGGAATGGGAAAATTATATCTAGTAGGGAATGTAAAGACTGTTCAGTTGTTGTGTGCGGACGGGAGCTTTTTGCAGATTTCTTGGTGATTGATACGGGCAGCTACGAGGTCGTCTTGGGAATGGATTTTCTTGGCACTTTCCACGCTCACATTGACTGTAGGGCAAGGAAAGTAATTTTCCAGATTCCTGGACATCCTGAGTTTACCTTCACTGGAGGAAGCAGTTCTGTCGGGCCAGTCGAGTTTAGGGCTAGGCCGACAAACAATGTTCTTGTAGCTATGGAAGTTGATGGTTGTGAAGATCCGGTGGTGGTTCGCGATTTCATGGACGTATTTGAAGATATATCGGGTTTGCCGCCGAAGCGAGACGTGGAGTTCGCGATTGACCATATTCCTAGTGCAGCGCCAGTATCTAAAGCGTATTATCCAATGGCGCCAGTGGAATTGGAAGAAGTTAAGAAACAAGTTGCTGAATTGCTTGAGAAGGGTTGGATTCGAAGCAGCAACTCGCCTTGGGGAGCTCCAGTTCTTCTAGTAAAGAAGAAGGATGGCACGAGAAGGATGTGCATCGACTATCGAAAATTAAACCGGGTGACTATCAAGAACAAGTACCCGATCCCTCGCATTGGAGAACTTTTTGAGCAGCTTAGTGGCGCGAGGGTATTCTCGAAGCTGGATTTGCGATCCGGATATCATCATGTCCGAGTGAAAGCAGAAGATATTTGCAAGACGGCGTTTCGAACTCGGTATGGACATTACGAGTACTTAGTAATGCCCTTCAGAGTAACGAATGCGCTGGCAATATTCATGGATTTGATGAACCGAATCTTTTCACCATTCTTGGACCAGTTTATTGTGGTATTCATTGACGATATTCTGGTTTACTCGAAGAGTTTTGAGGAGCATGCTGAGCATTTGAAGATCGCACTGCAGACATTGAGACAGGAGAAATTGTATGCGAAGATGAGTAAGTGCGAATTTTGGCTGGAAGAAGTGAAGTTTCTGGGGCATGTTGTGTCGGGCGATGGAATCGCCGTCGATCCCGAAAAGATTGCAGCAGTTCGAGATTGGCCAATTCCAAAGAATGTAGCTAAGATAAGAAGTTTCCTTGGATTAGCCGGGTACTACAGGAGATTTGTGGAGAACTTCGCTCGTCTGGCAGAACCGTTGACCAAGCTTACGCGCAAGGAGGTACCTTTTGTATGGACGGATAAGTGTGCGTTAGCTTTCGAGACGTTGAAGCAAAATTTGATAACCGCCCCTATTCTGACTGTGCCAGACAATTCCTGAGGATTGGTGATTCACAGCGACGCATCTGGAAAAGGATTGGGATGTGTTTTGATGCAGCATGGGAAAGTTGTAGCGTACGCATCGAGACAATTAAAGACCCATGAGAAGAATTATCCCACTCACGACTTGGAGCTTGCGGCTGTGATCTTCGCTTTGAAGATTTGGAGACACTACCTTTTGAGCGAGAGAGTCGAAGTTTTTACAGATCACAAGAGTTTGAAGTATGTGTTCACTCAGAAGGAGTTGAACATGAGGCAGCGTAGATGGTTGGAGCTGATGGCCGACTACGACCTTGATCTTAAGTACCATCCGGGAAAGGTTAACGTCGTGCCAGATGCGCTTAGTCGGTTACCAGCGATTCAGGTGTTAACTACGCCGGGGGAGATCATTGCAGATTTTCGAAGATTTGACTTGGAGGTCGTGCTACCACATTCTACGGGACAGTTGATACAGTTGCAGGTACAGTCGTCCTTGGTTGAGAAGATTAAAGCGGCACAATCGCAGGATCCTAGACTGCAAAATTTTCGAGAGCAGGTTGAAGCCGGACTACGAACAGATTTACTGGTCCACGAAGATGGTTCGTTGAGGTATGGTAGCCGTTTGTGTGTGCCAAAAGGGGATGTTCGTGAAGAGCTTATGAGGGAGGCACACAGTTCAGCTTATTCTATACATCCGGGAGGCACAAAGATGTACCGTGATATTCGACAGCATTTCTGGGGGGAAGTCATGAAACGGGAGATTGCTCGCTTCGTGGCTAAATGCTTGGTATGTCAGCAAGTCAAGGCTGAACACCAAAGGGTTGCTGGTTTGTTGCAACCACTTCCGATTCCTCAGTGGAAGTGGGAACATATAACCATGGATTTCGTGACGGCTTTACCTCGGAGTCCAAAGGGCAACAATGCAGTATGGGTGATTGTCGATCGGTTGACCAAGGCAGCTCACTTTATCCCTTTCCGGATTGGTCAATCAACAGAGACTTTGGAAGAACGGTACATGCAGGAGATTGTAAGACCGCATGGCGTACCGGTGAGCATCGTGTCCGATCGGGACACTCGGTTCTTATCACACTTCTGGAGGAGTTTACAGGAAAGTTTGGGGACTCGATTGAAGTTTAGCACAGCTTATCATCCTCAAACTGATGGTCAGTCGGAGAGAACGATCCAAACTCTTGAAGACATGTTGAGAGCATGCATGTTGGACTTCAAGGGTTCATGGGAGGATCATCTACACTTGGTGGAGTTTTCTTACAACAATAGTTTCCAAGCAACTATTCAGATGGCTCCGTTTGAAGCTTTGTATGGTCGTAAGTGCCGTTCACCTGTTTGTTGGGATGATGTTGGTGAACGAAGATTACTGGGACTAGATTTGGTGGTACAGACAGTTGAGAAGGTGAATACAATCAGGAAGCATATGAAGGCAGCTCAAGACAGACAGAAAGGTTGGGCTGACACGTCAAGAAGACCTCTAGAGTTCGCCGTGGGTGATTTGGTATTCTTGAAAATATCACCGACTAGAGGGGTGATTCGTTTTGGGAGTCGAGGGAAGCTTAGTCCTCGATTCGTTGGACCCTTCGAGATATTGGAGCGCGTTGGAGAAGTAGCGTACCGTTTGGCGTTACCGCATTCCTTGGCGGGTGTGCACGATGTGTTTCACGTATCTCAATTACGAAGGTATGTTCGAGATGAAACACACGTCTTGGATCATTCGGAGTTAACAGTACGGGAAGACCTGACTTTTGAGGAGCGACCGGTTGAAATCATGGATCGAAGGGAAAAGGTTCTTAAGAGCAAGGTTATCCCCCTTGTGCTCGTTTCTTGGGGTAATCGATCGCATGGAGAGTCCACTTGGGAGCGAGAAGATGAGATCCGGAAGAGGTTTCCTCACCTTTTCCTGTAGTTTTCTATCTTGTATTCTTGGAATTTCAAGGACGAAATTCTTTTTGTAGTTGGGTATAATGTAACACCCGGGTCCAATACTACTATTTTCTGTTACTGGTTGAGTGTTAGATATTACTCATTTCATTTATCTTGCTTGTTTGGGTCTTACTGTAAAATTTTATCTCGCAAAGTCATTTCTGCATATAATAAATTTTAACACCTAAAATAAAATTAAAAATATCTATCTTGGCCTACTCGTCACCCCTAGCCGCGTGGTAGCGTCCGCGCGTCGAGTTCTCGTCCCGTTCGGTGAAACGGGCGAGTTTGGGCGACTACGCGCGCGTACAGGTGTCCGACTTGGGGGTATGCTTTTTAATCATAAAACATTTCATTTTAAAATTTGGAACCCGCTTAAAATCCTATTATTTGAATTTCGAATTTTTGGACCTAACCCGGACGCGATTTGGAAATGTTTCATTTAGCGCCAAAATCCCAAATTAATAAAATATTCAAAACCTTATATTATTTCGTTTATATACTAAATCTTACTTTTAGTTAAATCTTTTAAATAAATTTTTAACCTCTTAAATCTCTTCTCAGCCAATCAGGCTCTTTCCTTTCTCCGTGGGCCCCCCTCCAACGTTTCTCTCTCTCTCGCTAGCTGTCTCTAACTCTCTCTCTCTCCGTCTCTCTCTATCTCTCTCTCCACTCTAGCTCTCTCTCTCCCCTATATATATATATATATATTTCCTCCTTCCCCTCATAATTTTCCAGAACCCATCGCGAGAACCCTACGACCCAGCCCTAGCCGCCTCCGCCGTCGCCACCGCAGCTCCGACGCCAGCGCCAGCGCCACCGTTGCCCTCGCCTCCGCCTCCTCGTACCAACCTCGACTTCCCCTCCTTCTCCCCGTGTGCTCGGCGCCGCAGCAGAGACCCCGGCCAACCCCCGTGCCTTCTCTGTACGGCCGGAGACGTCGCCGGCGACCTTCGTCGTCGTCACCCGCGCCACCTTCAGCGCCTCCTCACCATTTGCGCACTCCAGACCCGACCACCTCATCTCCCTCTCCACTTTCTTCCCCGTTTCCCATAACCCGAGCCCTAGCCCATCGCCTGCAACCTCCTCGCCGGCGCCCCACCGCCATCGACCCCATCGTTGGCACGCCCTCTGCAACACCAGTAAGCCTTCTCTCCCCTTCCTCCTTCCATTTTCCCTTCGGTTTATCCCTTGGCCGTGCATTAACTTATCCGGTTGTTTTGTCGCTGTTCGCCGGAATCCGGCCGTGCCGGTGGCGTGTCCTGACGATCCAGCAGAGTGTTCTGACCCGTGAGGTCCCTTGGTTCGTCGTTTGGGTTCAATCCGTGAACCGTGCGTCCGTCGCGTGTTTTCCCGCCGACGTTACGTTCCGTTTTCGTGTTCGTCGTTTCGTCGAGGCAAGTGTTCGATACTTGATACATGCTATTACCACTTTATAACTTGCTTTAACATTCATGTGTGATTTAAGGACATATCATTTAGCAAATCACCTTACATACCTTGCTTCATGTCAATTAAATTATTTCCCGATAAACCCGTACATAATAGATTGCATTCGATTCACTGCTATGATGCTTTATTGCCAGTTTAGGTTATCAAATATGCATAACCGGCTAAGTTACAGTTTGCCACTTTAAACCATATAACTAAGTTTACCTGTTTACTGTTTAATAGATGATAGCTTTTACACATTTAGTTCTATTATATTCGGACATTCGTAATCAAAGGCTTGATATAACTGTATCGCATCATCATTTAACTATTGCACTGCTAAGGGTGCTCAAAACCTGTTAATATAATAAAACGGCTGCACTATATTAATGCACTATTGTGATTG
This sequence comes from Agapanthus africanus, assembly GCA_030015575.1. NCBI lineage: Eukaryota > Viridiplantae > Streptophyta > Magnoliopsida > Asparagales > Amaryllidaceae > Agapanthus > Agapanthus africanus. The sequence goes on along the minus strand of JASDDO010000028.1, from coordinate 86,673,372 downwards.
AATGAACTGCTTGCTGTTGTTTAATTTATTGCTTATTTCCTGCTGTTAATCCCCTGTTCGATTATATATCTGTTGTGAGCACACCCACGATATTGTTACATCTTGACTTGACTTGTTACACATGATATATATTGATACACCTGACATGGTATTGTACTGTTTACTATTGACTTGACCCGATGGACCATGACCTGACTTGTTACCTGATCTTGTGTCTAATGCCAACAAACATAACATGTTGTCCTCATGGACCATTCCTGTTGTCTATCCAGACAAACCTGCTGTTACCTGATCCTGTGTTGGCATTAGTTCTTGATTACTGAACACCTGACTCGACATACATAACTTGGGGGTATGGGGAAATCAAAAGTGTAAACTAAAGTGTAACTTAAAAGGGTATTACTTGATCCGTGGTCCCGGGGGATAACGGGACAGAGCCATTCGTGACTCTTACATTTTCCTGATCCATGGTCCCGGGGGGTAACGGGACAGAGCCATTCGTGACTCTTACATTTTCCTGATCCGTGGTCCCGGGGGGTAACGAGACAGAACCACTATTGGTTCACATATTCCTGATCCGTGGTCCCGGGGGGTAACGGGACATATCCTTTGAGTTACATGGAGGATTACTCAATTGATTTCAAAGACTTTAGAATAGAAAACCTGACAGAACAGTTTAGTTACCCACTGCACACTACCCTGTACTGCTCGATTCACATTATTTTCTACTCTCATTTTTATTCATGTTTATTTTGCATTGCCTGTTACACTGTTCGCATTATATTACTTGATGACATGACGCGCTGACGTCTGGGTTTTGCATGGCCCAGATTCTGTACCGCTGACGCAGTCCGAGCAGGAGTACTTCAGCCAGCAGGCTGAGCTGTGAGTACAGTAGTAGTTAGTTTATTTTCCTGCATTTATTTCCTGATGTGAGCCCGCATTATGGGACATACTTTTCAGTTATTTGTACTGGATCATTTGCTTCCGCATTTATTTATTATTGACTCCTGTTATTCTGGATTATGGACATGTTTTAGATAGTTTTATCTTGTTCTTGATATCTTTACAGCCGTAATGTGATTGTGGATGGATACTTCCTACCCACAGGTAGCATGGTTGGCTATGTCACGTGCCCAATCTAGCGTACTCCGGGAAGCGGAGCGTGACAGCCATACAACATAGGCTTGACTCCCCGTCACCCAGCCGGATATTTGCAGTGGGCCCGGTATATTCTGTCCGCCAAGAGGTTGCAGTTGCTGAGGCTCGGGTTGTATCCTGCAGTTTACGTTTCTCTCTTTCAGTACTCCACGCCTCCTACATGATGGGTAAAAGCCTTTTTGGAACAATGGAACGTTCCAACTCACACCTTCCTTTTATTGGATCGGGAATTCTCCATCTCTTTAGAGGAGTTCGCGGAGATCTCTGGCTTGCCTGTTAGAGGGGAGCATTATGAGGAACTACTTCCTCATGATGAGTACGTCTTTGCCACCAAGTCGGTGATGATGGGCCTTACCCCGGACAACGCCATTCAACATTAATCACCAAGTTTGATTAAGGTGTTGAATATCTACGATGGCCTATTTCTCGAGTCTGAGAGCCATGGGGTTAATTTTACGGATTTTATCGCTCGTTTTCTCCGCTCGGAAGTACTGTCGAAGGAAACCGCGAAGTTCGCCAAACTTGACGATCCTTTTGTCTTAGGTTTGGGCAACCTGCCGACGGCGAAGGCGGATCAGAAGAGTGTTTCGCCCAATCAGAGCAAAGCTCTGTTGAAATTCAAAATTCAAAATTCTGAAGCAACGCTTCAAGTCTCGGGCGCAACGCGCCACTTGTCAGGTGCTGATAAGTCAGCGCAGCGTCCAAGAAGGCGCACCCAATCAGAGCAAAGCTCTATTAAAGGAAGTAACGCTTCAGTTGCGCTGCGCTGCGCGACACGTGTCAGCGCAGATGCGCTAGCGCAGTTGCGCTGCGCTGTGCGCTGCGCGACACGTGTCACGCGCTGGAGCATCTGCGCCAAACAGAATTAAAATTTTAAGAAATCTTTTCTGTTCTTATTAAAACAAGAAGATTTTCTTCTACAAAGCAGAAGCCCTTGGATCAAAGATCCAACGGTGGGGAAAATTCCCCAAATCACTCAGAGAAATATTTCTTTAACAAATTTAACTAATTTATGGGCACTATAAAAAGGACGCTAGGCCTCAATTCAAAAGGGGGACATTTTCTAAAAAAATAGAGAGAGAGAAAGAGAACTCTGAAGAACTCCTCAAGAAAAAAAAAGAAAAAAGGTAAAGACCTTCAAGAGAGGAAAGAAATCTCTTTTAATAAATCATTGATCTAAAAAAAAAAAAACTAGATCAATGTTCTTCACATAATAAACAGTACTTTGCACTTCTCATGAACCTCTGGTTCTTTAAAAGACAAGAAAACAACAAAATAAAAATGGTGCTTTGCACCTTTATGAACCTCTGGTTCTTGAAACAAAAAGAAAATTTTATTTTTCTTTGATCTAATTTGGATCAAGAGATCAAATAGTGCTTTGCACTTCTGTTCTTGAATCTAAAAGATTCTTAGTGCTCTGCACTTCTAAACTGCGCTGTTGCGCTCTTAAGAGAGCGCCGCGTGTCAGCTATAGAACCGCTTGCGCTGCGCGCTCTTGAAATAGAGCTTTGCTCTCTGGAATTGGCGCAACTCACCAGAGCGCCCCACGTGTCAGCAGCGCAACAGCGCAGCGCACTGCGCTGTTGCGCTTGCGCTCACCAGAGCGCGCCACGTGTCAGCAGCGCAACAGCGCAGCGCACTGCGCTGTTGCGCTTGCGCTCACCAGAGCGTGACACGTGTCACCACCATATGAGTTTGCGCTCAGTTCTTAGCGCAAAGCGCCTGACAAGCCACGTAGGGCACTGTCAGAATATTTAATGCTCTGCATTATTAAAGAAAAGGGACAAAGCCCAATTAAAAGACCTAATAGACCTAATAAAAAATGCTATGCATTTTAAAAAGGGGGTAAAGCCCTAGCAAAGGCCAAAGACAAAAAATGTTGAAACTGGACTTAGCCCAATTTTGGCCATAAGTCCTTAAATTAAGTTGACTGAGCAAGATTGCTTTCTTAGATCAATTTACTTTGGTTCGAGGGTACATCTCCGAACTCCTCTGACATCTGTCGTTGTAATCCTTCAACGACGTCAGAGAGGTGACGGGTCCCGACGACCACAAACTAATTTGGACCACTACGTCCTTAAACTAGCGATGGACCACTACGTCCTTAAACTGGCGATGGACCGAAACGTCCTTAAACTAATATCGGACCGAAACGTCCCTAAACTAATATCGGACCGAGATGTCCCTAAACTAATATCGGACCGAGATGTCCTTAAACTGGAACATGGACCACCACGTCCCTAAACTGGAGCATGGACCGAAACGTCCTTAAACTAATAATGGACCACCACGTCCTTAAACTGGAATATGGACCACTACGTCCTTAAACTGGCGATGGACCACTACGTCCTTAAACTGGCGATGGACCGAAACGTTCCTAAACTAATATCGGACCGAAACGTCCCTAAACTAATATCGGACCGAGATGTCCCTAAACTAATATCGGACCATCACGTCCTTAAACTGGAACATGGACCACCATGTCCCTAAACTGGAGCATGGACCGAAACGTCCTTAAACTAATAATGGACCACCACGTCCCTAAACTGGAATATGGACCACCACGTCCCTAAACTGGAGCAATAGAGCCTCCAAATGCTCTTTTGCCGGATCTAAACGATCCCGTTTAAGTTGATCTTAGCCCCCAAACACGGCTAACGTATCCTTAAACATTTAAATGGACTATAAAACTCCAAATCGAGTTTGGTTCAAGGATACATCTCTGAACTTCTCTGACATCTGCCGTTGTAATCCTTCAACGACGTTAGAGAGGTGACGAGTCCCGATGGCCAGACATTAAATGGATTATCACGTTAAGTTGATCTTAGTCTCAAACAGGACTATTGTATCCTTAACGAACGTTTAAGTTGATCTTAGCCGCAACGCGACTAATGCATCCTTAAACTAAAAAACACCAAACCCAAATCTAAGTAAATACGGATTTGGACTAGTCCACGTCCTACGGGCGACGGCATTATTCAGTCTCCGTATACAATCCACGGGCAACCACAAACAAAACAAACACACACGACACGAAGTGAAATTCTGGAGAAGGAGAAAGTTGTTACCGCGATGCGGTAGCATAATTAACTGCAGGGGCTTGCGCCTGCAGGGAAGAGCGTCCCCATAATCAAAAACCCCTCAAGCGAGGGGGAATCTGACAAAGTCTGCTACATCGGCCGCATCCGTCTAAACCTCCGATACATGGTGCCATAAATCAACTTGGCATCTTCGGAGAGGTAGACGGATAAAACCAAATAGCATCTGCCCCGAATCTCAGCGTCATGGACATCGCGGTCCTGTGCGCCGCCATTCGGAGGGGAACAGATTCTGGCACGCCCGATGGGACCTTTTCCTCTTTCCACTCCACGCTTCGTGTGTCGTCTTCGCGAACCAGTCGCGGTTTGTTAATGGTTGCTTTCGGATTTCAAGTTACTAAGATTTGGTCTTTTGCCTGGCGCAGAACTCAAGATTCAATGGCCTCTAATTGCACCAACTGCTCGAAGTGCCACTGCAACGGACGCTCCACCTCACTGGGAGGTGTAGCATATGGTCCCCAAGCGGCTTCCTTCCTCACTCTGCCAGTAGACCAGGTGACCCAAGCCACCACTGGCTTGTTCTTCGGGACCATGATCCCACCTACAAGCTTCTCTGCGCCAATACCTGCCCCAGAAGTGAACAAGAAGTCGGTCTTCGACCGGCTCACTGCTACGACGACCCCTGTCAACGGGTCACCCACTACCAACCAGCAGCCTCTGTTTTCACCAGGCTAAATCAGAAATCTAAATTGGCTGTCCTAAGGAAAGCAATAACTGCTGCTCCAGAAGTCGTCAAGGCGGCTTCCCCTGTCAAAGAGTCAGTCTTTTCAAGACTGACGATTCCTGCTCCTGCCCCTACTCGAGGATCCGTCTTCGACAGGTTGAATATCACCCCTCAAAAGACAACCTCAGTCTTTAAGAGATTAACACCGGTGGCGCCTCATTCAGACAGGGGGCAGAAAAAAACTATCTCAATCTCTGAGCCAATCCCAACGGCTCGCCGTGCTCGACGTCGCCATTGGCAACGAGTGAGGAAGGCAGGGGGCAACTCCCCCTCAGGGCTAACTCCACCTGCTTCAATGGTGAAAGTCAACGCTGATGTTCCAACTGGGAATAGCTTTGAACTGCTGAGGAGGGTGCGTAAGAACTCTCCAACCGCTACGCTGAAGAGATCTCCTCCACCTGAGGGGAGAGTTCCAGAAACGAAGCAAGAACAGCCCCCTCAACGACTGTCCTCAAGAATTTATAAAGTTTGGCGGAGGGTTCAAGACTCCGTGATTAACCCAGGTCACTTTCGTCACCAGAAAAAGGCGAAGGTGGAAAAAGACAAGGACTGCCCTATTAAACAGTAGGAGACAGCAGCTGCGAGGCTGCCCCTTCACCGGTTCCTTCAACCTCAACGGCCCACAAAAGAAGGAGGCCAGAGAAAACTCCCGCGTCAGCGGCAAAAGTTAAAAATGGTGAACCTAAACGCCCCAAGTCAGGGGGCATAACAGTTCATACGGTTTATATGGCATCGGGAAAAGAAGATAGCCGCATATCAACAGGTCATAGACCGCACACGAGGTCAGTGACCAAGGCTCAGGAGCAGCAGCAGAAGCTCCAAGAGATGATGAACGCTATGGCCGCACTTACAGGGCCAAAAGAAACCCCTGAAATATCCTCGGACGAGCGTCAAGAACAAGAAACGGACGCTGAATTCCTTCGTCGCGTACTAGAGAAGAAGGATAAAGAGGCTGCGGAGCAGGCAGCCAACATAAAGAAAATGGCCCTCCTGTTCCAGGATATGGTGGGTATGATGATTCAACAAGATCCACCTGCTGAAGATCCCCCAATCATTCTTGAAGACGATAGGGGAGAGACGTCGAATCCTCCACCAGTTCTGTCCACAGCTAAAGAGGATACAATCTCCAAAGCTGATTTGGATGAATACATCGCCCAGCAAATACGGGTTCATCATGCAACCGAAACAGCCGGCCAGGTCGTGAAAACGGGGAGACCATATCCGAGTTGGTACGATCAAATCAAATACCCGCCAGGTTATACGATTCCCAAGTTCCATGTCTACAAGGGGACGGGCAATCCTCACCAGCATGTTGCCCAGTTCAGGGCACTCTGCGGCAATACCGGTGGAGATGACAAGCTTTTATTTCGCCAGTTTGTTGGAAGTTTATCAGATACGGCGTTCGAGTGGTACTCTGAGCTCCCGAACGACTCTATTAAAACCTTCGCGGAGATGGAGCTGTTGTTTACTCAGCGTTTTGCAAGCGCCAGTGAACGTACCCCGATAACAGCACTGATTAACGCCAGGGTAAAACCCGGCGAGACGTGGGTTCAGTACGCTATACGATGGCAGAACTTATGGTCAAAGTGTGAGCAGCGCATTGAAGAAGCTCCTGCGGTAGGTATGTTTATGGGAACCCTCGATCCACAAGCAACCATCTCGCAGTTTATGATGTTTTTCAAGCCGACTACCTTCCAGGCTTTGATTAACAAACTAGCGCAAATGGATCAAATGGGCCATAAACCCCCTCTTCCAAGGCCAGACACCCGAAATGACAAAGGGAAGGGAAAAGCGATCGTCGTCGCTAATGCTCAACAACAACTGAGCGACTCGAAACCGGTTGCTCGTCAAAATAATACGCGACCGTACGTGCCCCTTGAGGACAGGATGGGACGTCCTTATTCCTTTCCCCGCGATAAAACGAGGAGGTTATTCGAACTGGCGTTGCGCAACAGACTCATAAATCTGCGGGATCCAAAACGTCCGTTGCAACCAAGTGACGTCAATGAGCCCAACTACTGTCCTTATCATCGAGTACTAGGCCATCCGATCGAAGATTGCTACGTTTTCAAGAATTGGCTTGAAAACCAGTACCGACAGGGTAAGTTCGCGTTATCTGACAAATGGAAGGTGAATCCCCCGCAGCCCCACACCTCTAAGGGGACGAATACGCCGGGGGCAACATGCTCCGTCATTGAAGAAGCTCCTTGGGAGGTTGTATTATCAGCCAAGACAAAGAGGATGCTAAACGATCTTCAGACATGTCCATCGATCGAGTGGAAGAACCCGTTGGAACCGCAGGTCATTGAAAGGATGTTGAAACCGCGTCCAACTCCAAAGACCGATGGTGATGGCTCAAGCACTCGCAACCAGTCGTCAAAATCTTCGAAAAAGAAGAAGAAGAAATCTACGAAGCCCGTGAAGCCTAGCGGCAAACGTACGGACTTACAAAAGCAAATTGACGCGTTGGAAGAATACAACCAAAAGGCGCGGACTCCCATTACATTCCAAGAGTTCCTCAATCATATCTTTCAAGAAGAAGATGAAGGAGAAAGTTCATCGGATGAATCTGAGGAATATGTGGCGAGCTGTCATATGATTTCCCATTCGATCACGAACGATGAGGAGACTCCTTGCACAGAAAAGCTGGGGGCAGATCCTGAACCAAAAGTTTTAGGGCCACCAGAGGAAATAATCGACGCATTCCTTAATGAAGCTCGGTTGAAAAGTAAAGCTGATCGGGAGTGCGAGGCGGCTATATTTGAAAGGGCCAAGCGCCAGCGACTTGATGAAGGAGCTGAGACGATCCCGCTGGAGCAAAACACCTCCGCTACCGACAAAAGCCAATTCAAGATGAGGAAAAAGTTCGCTAAGGCCATATCAATGGGCATGAAGCTACCATCCTCTGAAGGAAACATCGCCGGTGAAGTGGAAAAGCACCCCTCGTATTGCTTATATCATTGGAAGATTTCGCACCCCACTGAAGAGTGCAAAGCTTTCGATAGATGGTGGCAAGGATATGTTGCTCATCGACAACGCTTTAACCGGGAAAAATGTAAAACTCGTCGGGAGCAAAGAAATACGACCGAAGGGCTTAAAAGAACTGCTGGCGATTGTTGCATGGTTAACACCGGTGGATCACAAGTGCCTACATTCGAGAGTGATTCTGATGAAGAACTAGAACTTGCCCCCTCTCTTTAAAGAGTCCACTTCGAGAACAGAAGAAGAACCAAAGATTTGCGAAAATATCCGGCTACGTAATCGCACGCTGCCCGAAAAGAACCTCGGACCCTCGAACAGGAAAGATAAAGGGAAAGAAAAGGACTCTGAAGATATCATCTTAGATGACCAAGTGGTGGAAGAGCTAGCTGCCAAAGACCCACCAAAAAAGAATAAGGTGGATTACAACGTCTTGGCACATCTGAGGAAGCTGCCCTCACAGCTCAGCATTCTTGACGCCCTTTTGCTATCAAAAGAGGCGAGAGATTCGTTGATTAAGGCGCTCCAAGACCCGGAACAATTCCAAGCATGCCTGGCCGAGGAAAAGATGAAGGATGAATTAGAGGAAGTGCACACGGCTGATGTTACTTTTGGCGATGAAGACCTTCTACTTGGGACGTGCGAACACAATCGCCCTCTCTATGTCTCGGGATACTGCCATGATATAAAGATAGGCAAAATCCTGATCGATAACGGGTCGTCTGTTAACCTACTCAACGTGCGGGTGTTGAAGAAAATCTGCATGAGCGTCCAGCACCTTGCTCGGGACAAGATCACCATCTCCGGGTTCGACTCCCAATCGTCAAAGACTCTTGGATCTGTGATACTGACGCTACGCTTCGGGCTACTCGTCACGGACATTAAGTTCCACGTCATAGACGCCAAGACATGCTACAACGCTTTGCTCGGCCGACCATGGTTACACGAGTACAACATCATCCCTTCTACACAACATCAGTGTATGAAGTATTTTAAGGATGGTTTCGAGTATACCGTGACGGGAGAACTGAACCCGTTCTCTGTGAACGAGGTCCGCAAATACGAAGATGCCAAATACTTCTTGCCGGATTTCGAAGACACGGAGAAGTGTCACAAGCCGGAGAATAAAACTAATACCACCATCCCTGTCTTCGGCAGTGACACCGAGGAAGAAGAGGAGATAGTGTATTCGGGTCCGCCCCAACATAACAAGCCAGGACCGTCCACTCCTATATTGGTCTTTGGTAGTGATTCGGAGGATGAGGTCCATGTCGTATTCTCTGCTCGACCTTCAATACAAGCTTCCGCTGACGAAGAGCAAAGTCTGCAAGTCGCCATGGTGCCGCCTAAACATCATAAAGAACTGGATGCACTTAATATCTACAGTGTAGAAGAGCTGCGGACATTCTATATCCCTCCCAGGCAAGAAAACGAGAAAGCAATTCTGTTTTACCGCTCTGAAGAAACCAAGGTGAAAGAAGAAATCTGGCATGGCGCGGATCCTGCGCTCGACAGGCTTCAGCCTATCTGTCTTCCCAGATATTATACAGAGGGTTTGAAGAAGCTGCTGAAACGCCAGAGGATATCCTTCAAACAGACCGTTAGAGAGGCCAAATTCTATGACAGGGTCTGGAACGTTTCCGGGACTCAACGCAAACTGCCTAACGGGAGAATGAAAGTAAGAGGGCTTGGATACATCCGGTCAAAGAAACGAGAGTTACTACCCGGCTGCTACGTCGTGTATGACCTTGATGAAGAAGTGGATGCTCAATGGGAGGACGCTAATCCTAAGCCAGTGAAAGTTCCAGATGCAAAAGAGCCCAATCCGTCGTTCGAGGAACAAATGGACAGACTTATAAAGAAAGCTGATCAAAAAGTCCGAGATGGTCACAACCGCGAGACGGCCATTTATGAGAAAGCCAAGAGGCAACGCCTTCTCCAACAGGCCGTAAAGGATGAAAATGCCGCTCCTTGTCAACCTGTTATAAAGAAGGCTCGGCGCAAAAGCAGAAATAAGTCGAAAGGCTAAAAAGGCGCTCAACAACAAAGCAGGGCTAAGAAGCCACGCAAACGGGAGTCGAGCATTATTGATCCATCCCTTATAAAGAAAATGGGTCGAGCGTACTCGTTTTCTCGGGACAAGACGAAGAAGATACTTGATCTTACTCTAAAACATCAAATGCTTACATTGCCGGAGTCCAAACACCCCGAACAAGCAAGCGAAGTCTCTGACCCAAACTATTGCCCTTATCACCGAGTTATAGGGCACCCTCTCGAGGACTGCTTCACCTTCAAGAATTGGGTCGAAGATCAGTACCAGCTCGGCAAGTTCGCTCTGTCTGACAACTGGAAGGTAACGCCGCCACAAAAGCACGAGCCCAAGGCCACGAAAGAAGAGCCAGTTCCACATTGGGATTGGAAGCGAATTCGTACTTGTCACGTGATAATGATATCAAAAGAAGAGCCTGAGGATATGGATGAATTCCCTTGGTGTTTCGAAAACAGCAGCGAGATAACCTCAGAATTCCCACCAGCACCAAAAGGGCTGGAAGATGGAATCCACACCACTGCGGATAACCTCAAGAAAATTGAGTTGGGAACGCTAGACGATCCGCGACCGACATTCATCAGCGAGCTATTATCTGAAGAAAGGGTAGTTGCGTTAAAAGACGTGCTTTTACAGCATAGAGATTGCTTCGCGTGGAATTATTCCGAAATGCCGGGACTAGATCCAGAAATTGCCGTGCATAAATTGGCGATATCCCCGGACGTCAAGCCAGTCAAACAGGCACCGAGGAGAATGCGACTCGAGCTCGAGATGAGTATCAACGTCGAGGTCAAGAAGCTGATCGACTCTGGCTTTATCCAGGAGGTTCAATACCCCGAATGGATCGCTAACATCGTCCCGGTGATGAAGAAAAATGGGACGGTGCGCATATGCGTAGACTTCCGCGATCTTAATAAAACTTGCCCGAAGAACGATTTCCCAGTGCCAGTCACCGAGCTGATGATAGACAACACGTCCACTCATGAAGTTTTCTCCTTTATGGACAGCTCATCAGGGTGTAATCAAATAAAGATGCATCCCGAAGACCAGAAGCACACTGCCTTCAGGACTCCTTTGGGTATATTCTGCTACAAGGTGATGCCCTTCGGTTTAAAGAACGCCGGTGCCACCTATCAGAGGACCATGACGAAGATCTTCGATGACCTTATACACGAAATCGTTGAATGCTATATCGACGATCTCGTGGTTAAAAGTAAATCATATGAAGAACATCTCGAGCATTTGAAGACCGTATTTCAACGCCTTCGGCAATACAACTTGAAGATGAACCCTCTTAAGTGAGCATTCGGAGTTTCCTCGGGTAAATTTTTAGGATTCATCGTCCGACACCGGGGTATCGAAATAGATCCGTCCAAGATCAAGGCGATCATGGAAATGCCTCCGCCGAGGACTCTTAAACAGTTGCGGTCTCTCTAAGGGAAACTCGCATACATACGGCGATTTATAGCCAACCTTTCAGGAAAGTGCCGTCCTTACAGTCACCTGATGAAGAAGGGAACCCCATTCGTCTGGGATCAAAAATGCCAAAGCGCGCTAGACGAGATCAAGCAATACCTGCAGAACCCGCCGGTGTTGGCTGCTCCGGTTAAGGGAAAGCCTCTCATTCTTTATACAACCGCCCTCGAAGGTTCTTTAGGCACATTATGGGCATAAGAGAACGATCAAGGGAAAGAAAGAGCACTCTACTACTTAAGTCGAGTTCTGCTAGGGGCAGAAAGTAACTACTCCCCCATTGAAAAACACTGCCTGGCGTTAATCTTTGCGATAACAAAGCTCAGGCACTATGCGTTGGCGTATGAAGTCCGTCTCATTTCAAAGGTGGACCCCCTTAAATACTTGATGTCAAAAGCCATATTGACGGGACGACTCGCTAAATGGGCCCTGCTCTTGATGGAGTTTTCGATCACGTATCAACCTCTCAAAGCAGTGAACGGCCAGGCCATCGCCGACTTCCTCGCTGAACATCCCATACCCGCCGATTCTCCTCTAAATTGCGATCTTCCAGACGAACATGCGTTTGATGCAATCGACGATGGTGATACCCGATGGGAACTCTATTTTGATGGTGCATCTTCCATGAAGAAGCGCAAACAAAACACCCCTATAATCAAATCGGGGGTAGGCCTCATCTTTGTAACTCCACAAGGAGGGATAATGGGCTTCGCATTCTCCTTAACAGAGCCGAGGACAAACAATGAAGCTGAATATGAAGCCTTGATAGCAGGTCTTGAGATCGCCATCGACATGGGATTTGAAAACCTCCTCATATACGGGGATTCTCAACTGGTCGTTAGTCAAGTAAACGGTGACTACCAAACATGCAAACCGGAGTTGGTGAGGTACGGCGAAAAAGTGCAACAATTGTTGACCCAAATTCCCTCTTATACTTTGGAGAACATACCGCGCGCGGAAAACAGCAAAGCAGACACATTGGCCAAACTTGCTAAAGAACTGGCTGACGAGAATCTCGATGATGTTAGAATCGTGGTACAAAGCCGTCAAGTGCTTGCCCCAGCAGAAATATCTCCGGAATCATCCGAAGGGAAGGGAGCGACTGAGCAAACGACCCTGCAAATAAAAGACCGGGAAAAGGCTGAGGATTGGAGAGAAGTCTTCATAGACTACTTTAAGTCCCACCGATTGCCCGAAGAAGTGTCCACAAGACATCAGCTCATGAAACGAGCTCTGTCTTTCGCCTTCGTCAATGATACTCTGTACAAGAGGTCATTTGATTCTCTATGGCTGAGATGCTTAGGACCTGACGAAGCGAAAAGGGTCGTCCAGGAAATTCACGACGGACTCTGCGGTTCTCACCAAGCAGGCCCGAAGATGAAGATGAAGATAAAACGGATGGGCTACTACTGGCCCACGATGATTTAGGATTGCCTCGAATATGCGAAGCAATGCAACTCATGCCAAATTCATGGGGACTTCATCCATCAGCATCCAAACCCATTACATCCAACGGTGACTAGCTGGCCGTTCGAAATGTGGGGAACTGACATAGTCGGCCCCATCGAACCAGCATCGTCTAGAGGACATCGTTTCATCCTGGCGACGACTGACTACTTCTCCAAATGGGCAGAAGCAGTACCGTTAAGAGAAGTGAAGACGGAAAATATCCTCCACTTCTTCAAGACGCACATCATATACCGGTTTGGAATGCCAAGACAGATCATCTTCGATAACGGGCCGGCCTACAGAAGCCACAAGATCAGTCGCTTCGCACAACAACACAATATAGATTGGAGATATTCCTCGGTTTATAATCCGCTAGCTAACGGTCTAGCTGAGGCCTTCAACAAGACCTTGACGAAGATCATGAAAAAAACAGTGTCGCGAAATAAGAAAGACTGGCACGAAAGACTGCAAGAGGCTCTCTGGGCATATCGAACTACGTTTAAAACGGCCACGAACGCAACACCATATGCGTTAGTATTCGGGACAGAGGCAGTACTCCCCCTCGAGATAGAGTTACCCTCTCTACGAGTGGCAGTCCATTACGAGCTGACGGACGAAGAAAATGCTCACCTTCGGCTTGAGGAGCTTGACGCCCTTGAAGAAACACGACTCATGGCGCAACAAAATCTGGAGGCCTATAAAGCAAAGATGACGCGCTCATATGAAAGACCGACTCGACCGAGGACATTCCGCCAAGGCGAGCTTGTGCTAGTGGTCAAAAGGCCTATGATCCCCAATCGCGCCAAGCGGGAAAAATTCGAGCCAAACTATGAAGGCCCATACATCATAGATAAGGTCTACCAGGGTGGGGCCTATCTACTCATGGACATGCACGGTGAAAGGCCTTTCAGGCCAATAAACGGTCGCTTCCTAAAGAGATACTACGCTTAATGAGCCATGGCCTAGGTCAATGATAGATGACGACGACTATGTCCACTCGCTATCTTCCTAAGCTCAAGCTTTATAAGCAGTAGCCGGCCTTCTCAATGCCGGACCGAAATGTCCTTAAACTAATAGCAGACCGAAACGTCTTTAAAACTACTACCGCAGCATATTTAGGCTGACGAGATAAAAAAAACATATAAAAATAGAATAAAAAAAAACGGTATGTCCATAAGCAAAAAGGGCACGGATGAAAACCCGAAAGGGCTCCGTGAGTAAAAACAACATGGCTACCGGCGAGTGTTTGTGAAAACCCGAAAGGGCGCAACCTCGTTAAAAGGCACTTATAGGGTCCTCTCGACCTTGTAAGGAGAAACCACCCACGTGAGATCCTTACGACTCACAAGGGAGCAACACACTTAGGGATCCCCACGATTCCTAAGGAGAAAATACACTTGCGAGATCCTCACGACTCGTAAGGAGAACTCTCTTATGGGACCCTCACGGCTCATAAGAATTGAAAGTCTTAAGTTACAGAGACCTAAACCTGTGCTTAAGCAATCCCCCAACTTCTGATATTGCCCTACAAGTGGCTCAATACTGACCCTTACATACAATCCACGGGCGCGAATAAACATTTCCCTAACCAAGATCCATCCGTGACTGGGGATATGTTCGCACAACCCTTGTAAGTTCTCTCGATTTACAAGGAGAAAACCCTCCTGTAGGATCCTTACGACTTACAGAGGAAACAAACGCTTAGGAATCCTCACGATTCCTAAGGAGAAAATACGCCTACAAGATCCTCACGACTTGTAGAGAGAAATACCTTTGTGAGACCCTTACGGCTCATGAAGTCAAAAGCCTTAGCCGACAGGACCCTAACCCTGGTCGCTAAGCCACCTTTGTTCGACATCGACAGAGGCAGATGATGATTCGCTCCTGGTAATATCCCGGTTGTAGCGGTGCTAATGCCGAAATCGGTTTACAGCGAAAGGCCAATAGGCCGCACATGCATACGAAATAGCCGAAATGATAGGGCAACTTGCAATAAAAAGCAGCAAGTAAAAATGTATGCATGCAAAATAGCCGAAATGATTGGGCAACTCGCAATAAAAAGCAGCGAGTAAAAATAAAATAAATAGCCAAGATGATTGGGCGCCGCGAAAAATAGCCGAAATGATTGGGCAGTTGCGACCTTCGTGATATAAAAGCTGAAATGATAGAGCATCGCGGAAATAAAATAAAATAAAAAGAAGAAACGATAAAACTTTGGCCCTACAGTTAAGATCACATCGATCCCTGTATACAATCCAAGGGCATAAACAAAGAGGGAACCATACTTTCCCAGCAGGCCCCGCCGAAAGACGAATCTATATCTCGACGGTTCAGTCCAACTCCGAAAAAACCAATATCTTCATCAAATTCCTCGACTCACGGATACAAACACTCCTTGACGAGGGCCTCCTGATTCGCGTCGACTCGCAGAGCCACCAGTGCCTCCGTGGGGAATCCTCGACTCATTTCAAACCCCAAGGAAACAAATAATCCTTGGCGCTTGGGAAACAAATAATCCCTAGTAAACTCCTCGACTCACAGATACAAACACTCCTTGACGAGAGCCTCCTGATTCGCGTCGATTCGCAGAGCCACCAGTGCCTCCGTGGGGAATCCTCGACTCGTTTCAAACCCCAAGGAAACAAATAATCCTTGGCGCTTGGGAAACAAATAATCCCTAGCAAACTCCTCGACTCACGGATACAAACACTCCTTGACGAGAGCCTCCTGATTCGCGTCGACTCGCAGAGCCACCAGTGCCTCCGTGGGGAATCCTCAACTCGTTTCAAACCCCAAGGAAACAAATAATCCTTGGCGCTTGGGAAACAAATAATCCCTAGCAAACTCCTCGACTCACGGATACAAACACTCCTTGACGAGAGCCTCCTGATTCGCGTCGACTCGCAGAGCCACCAGTGCCTCCATGGGGAATCCTCGACTCGTTTCAAACCCCAAGGAAACAAATAATCCTTGGCGCTTGGGAAACAAATAATCCCTAGCAAACTCCTCGACTCACGAATACAAACGCTCCTTGACGAGAGCCTTCTGATTCGCGTCGGCTCGCAGAGAAACCAGCGTCTCCGCGGGAAATTCCCGATTCGTCTCAACTTGCAAATGAAGCCTCAGGCAGCAGGGACTAAAAAAAAACTTGCTTCCTGAACAATGGGACCCTGCAAGTCAATCCAAAATGGTCTCTTGCATACTATTCACGGGTCTCACTCTCCAAAGTCGAATTTCGACAAGGAGAGAAACAACCGCTTGTGGGTCCTCTCGACTCGTAAGAGGGAAAAATTCTCTTATAGGATCCTTACGACTTATAAGAGAAAACCACTCTTAGGAATCCTCACGATTCCTAAGGAGAAAACCCATCTACGAGATCCTCTCGATCCGTAGGGAGAAAAGTCTCTATGAGACCCTCACGGCTTATAGAGTTGAAAAGTCTTAGGCAACAGATCTGAACCTGCGGCCTAAGCCATCGTTATTTCTTAAGAATGTCAGGATACTCGTCAACCATGGTTACTAAGGTGGCATGCTGATAATGAAAGAAAGAAAAGATGGAGAAAATGACACATTACAAAAAAGGTGTATCTTTTATTCATAAACTTGATTGGATACAGGATACATTATGTCAAAGAATAAAAAATATATATATATATATATATATACATTCTTTTATCTACAAGCACAAACGATACAAAGATGGATAACTACTGAGGAGGAAGTGTCTTTAGTAAGTTCACAAGCTACTGTCGCACTTCCTTCAGCGCCTCCTCTCGAGTGACAGCCGCGGCCACCTCCGCCTCCACCTGGGCCCGCTGCTGCAAGAAAGATGAAAGTTGCTCCTCCGCCGCCTTCTGGGCTGCTTCCTGGCTGGGTGCAGCTCGCTCGACAACGTTAAGTTTTTGCCTCAATGATAACCCTTCGGAGAGACATTGCAGAAGGCCCTCAAAGATAACCTTCAGCCGTGCGGCGTTGGCCTCCACCTGAGCATGCAATTGAGCAGACTTGCTCGAAGTCTCACCACGCTCCTTACGCCTTGAAATGACTTCTTGTTCGAGATGGCGGAAGTAAGGAGCGCTCTGCTCAATCCACGCTGTTCTTTGATTACTGGCAGCCAAGGCCTCGGGAGCGGGACGCAGCGACTCCAACTGATATAGGCGACCCTCGATCTCCCTACAATGGTTAACCCAGGATGCGACGATGCCCTCATCATGAAAGTTCACGAGTATTGCTAGCATCGGGTTAACCATCATAGCGAAGTCTGCGGCAGATGTAGGAGTTTCAACGTCGAGTTCCTCGACGTAGTCACTCAACATGCGCAGACTATTCGCGGCGCCTTTTGAAGAAAGACTCCTCAGATAAGGACCCGCCGGCATTATGATGCGAGATTCGAAGGGCGCCGAGATCGGAACGACAGCTGAAAAGAAACAAGATGTGATCAGATAACAGTTCTGAAAATAAAGAAGGAAGACTTTATCAATGTGATAGTTACTGTACCAGTTGAGACAGGTGGCAAGGTCGGAAGGGCTGGTGGCGCAGCTGATCTTTTATCCCCTCCTTCAATCTGTAGCACTGCAGTTGAGATGAGAAAAAGAGGTTAGAGGTAATTCCATCAATAAAAAAAAGAGAGAGGAAGGATGTCAACGGAAATCATACTCACCAACGCCACCAGAAGAAGAAGCAAGCTCGGATGGGAAAGAAAAGTGTGGGAGCAACATCTGATATACATGATCAAAAAGCACTCCTGGAAACACAACAGTGTGACTTTAGTGCACGAATTATACATCTGGAAGATAAGATTAATAAATCGTAAACGCGTACCTTCCAACATCTTCGAGGGTATGAGAGAGGGTTGAGAGGTGACCACCGCCAAGGCAGTCGTTGAAGGCGCTCCCTCGAGCAGTGGGGCATCGGCACTGGCTGCACCTGCATTACGAAAAGGTGAACTTGTTAGAAAAGATTGTAAAGTAAAGAAAAGCAGCCACTTGGGGTTTATCTGAGGAGCTCCCGGCTGAAACGGAGGCGACTCCCTCCTCTATCGACATGAGACCACCGCCCGTGGCCTCGTCACCCGACTCGATGGGGACCGTCGTCGTGCTCGCAAGACCTGGAGACGGCGGAGGGCCATAAACGGGAAGGGCTGTGATTGGAGTATTGCCAGATTCCAGAGAAGGAGCGGTTGGCTCGTCCTCGGGAATCATGGCCACCTCACCCACTACTCTCTCAGGTTCAGTAGTTGCGGTTGTATCGTCCACCTTCGCCGGGGGATCGCCGGCCTCGAGCGCCTCATCCGCCACCACCCTGGACTCAGTTATAATGATCATATCATCTGCCACCACTTCAGGTTCGGCATCAATGACCTTCTCGGCGGTAGGCCCCTCGACCTCCACTTCAGGCTCCAAAGCCACAACGACGTTGCCCACCGTCGTCTCGAGTTCGGCAGATACCGCCCCCTCTGTTTCTTTGGGATCAACGGTTTCCGCCTCCCCCTCGAGCGGACTTGGCCCTGCAAGATAAGAAATGCAAGGACCAACGACATTAAAATCCTTATAACAAAAAAAAATCTGAGAGAAACATTACCTGAAGCGGATTTACCGTTTGCGCTCCGAACTGCGCGCGCCACCTCTCTGAGGCAGTGGATAGGGCGACAGGGGCCTCTTCAGATGGAGTATCAGCACGAGGGGCAGTGCTGGGACCCGCTCCCATAGCCAAGGCAGCCCTGCGTGCCTTCGCCTCACGCCTCAGCCGCTTCCTTTCCTCCCGGGCTGTCGCGATGGATCTTAGTGACGCCTCTTTCAAGGCGGCGTCGTCCTCGTTCAGGGATGCCTCCAGAGCCTTTAAGGCATCTCTCATCGGCTCTTCAAGACGAACCCCCTGCGGTGGCCCAGAGGCGGCAGGAACATCGGCAGCCGGTAGAGCATCTGCGTCACTTGGAGGGAACGACATCGAGGTTCCTATGATTAAAAGGGGAAGGTTAGATCGACCATAACACAAGGAAAATGAAAGCTTGATGAATCTAGACTTACTAAGGCCCATAGATGCTCTGAGACGTTCCTCCTCCTGGAAAGTCTTCAGAGAAGCGACAATGGCTTCTTCGTCAGTGATGCCTGTCGAAAGGAAAGAAAGAAAAGCGTTAGTCAAAGGCAATGAAGAGGATATGTTGCAATATAGAAAAGACGACTAATAGTCACCTGATTGCGCAAGCTTGGCCAGCCACGCGTCACGCTTTGCCAACCACGCCGAAGTTTCGAGAGCGGCTTCCAAGTCTGTATCGTCCGGCGACGGCATCACTAGTCCTTCGTTCGTCCCGTATTCGATCAGGCCCTCGGCATAGGGAGCATGGGGTTCCTGACCGAACACGACGTCCGCAGCGAAGAGCGACTTCTTTTTCTTTTGCCCTCCGACCCTAGGCTCACGGGGGATCGACTTCCGTTCAGCAGCCACTTTGGGACGACGGGTCCCGATGTCCGCACCCACGCCAGACTCCGGCGAGGATACAACCACTGTCTCCACTGGAGCACAGGGTGCGGGAGGTGCATCTGTGATATCAGGGAGCGGCAGCTCACGTGGAGGACTTTGCGCACGTGATAGTCTGCCCTCGGCATCTTTTAGAGGAGGAGCCACCGGGATCCATGGCACTAAGGGAGCGTTACGGTTGGTGCCGGGGGGTACTTCTTTACGGTCGATCAACACTCGCCTCTCTTCCTTTATGACAGCCCCCGTCGCATGATTGTACCACTCTTTATATACATTAAGGAGTCGTGGAGCGCAGGCCGGCGTGCTGATAAAAAAACGAGAACCCGTGTTCAGGCGCATAAAGTGATGTAACGCGTTCTCCATCCCTTCTTCATTGGCAGCAGGTTCCAATAGGAAAGCTTCCAAGGGTACCCCTTGATCGTAGCCCAGTTGTTGGGCGAAACGATGCGGGTTATATCTCATGAAGATTGCCGCACCGTCCTGCCTGAAAACTAAGAAGCCCGGTCTAATAGAATACAAGTGGAGGGTCTCCCGGGCCGTCAACACTGAAGCTCCATCCTTAAAGGAATCCTGTAATGGTCGCACCGCAGTGATGGACGCTTTTCCAATGGTTAGTACCTTATCGATGAAGGACATCCCGACTCCAACGGTGTGAGGGCGAAGCAGTAAACCCCTAGCGTTCCGTGGCGAAGGGGTCACGATTGATGAGCCAATCAACTGTATAATGCGAGGAAAACCGCACTTGTCAAAGAATGAAGGCCTTTTATGCATGCCAAAGACACCCGCCGTATGCAGCTCGAGCCACGATGCAAAGTAGTGCATCGGGAAGACCACGTGCAATACTCCGGGCTCATTGGCATCCGCTGCTCGGCTGAGGCCGTGATATAGGTGCGCCAAGCCAGCGATCCCCACAGCCACCTTTACCCCGATGACCATTCGGTGGGCTGGGTAGAAGACGGAAGGCCGCATGCGATGAGAGTGCATTGGAATCGCGAACCAACTCAGCCACAGTCCGAGAAATCCTAAAAAGAAGGCCTCCTCATCCATTCCAGGGGCCGCAATTTCTGCAAAGGACATGGTTGGGGAGTTGGGAAGAAAAAAGTCATTTTGGTCTGTGTCTTTCGTTGGCAGGTTGCCCAAACCTAAACCGAAAGGGTCATCCAGGGTGGCAAACTTGGCAGATCCCGATGAAATGACGCTTGGACGAAGGAAACGAGCAATGAAGTCCTCAAAGTTAACCCCCCGACTCCCATGTTCGATAAAAAGGGACTCGTAGATGTTCAACACCTTGATCAGGCTCGGGAATTAGTGTTGAACGGCATTTTCCGGCGTGATCCCCCTTACAATCGGCCTAGCACCGAAGACGTACTCATCTGTCGGGAGCAGCTCTTTATAGTGTTCCCCTATGACTGGTAGGCCGGATACCTCCGCGAATTCCTCCAAAGAGATGGACACTTCCCGATCCATGGCAAGGAAAGTGTGGGTGGGAATGTTCCACTGCTCCAGGAAAGCCTTAAACCACCAGGTGGGGAGCGTGGGATACTGGAAGAGAGAGACATAGACCGCGGGGTACAATCATAATCTTATCAACTGCGACTTCTTCGTCGACAGGATGTACCGGGCCCACGGCAGGTAGCCAATCGGATGGCGGGGGATCAGACCAATGTTATATGATTGCCCCCAGGGTCTCGCCTCGCCCTGACAGATACGACGTCCTAGGATATCCAAGACCATAGGACGTTGGACCGGAACCGCATCCATAGCGGGATGAAGAAAGCTGTTCGCGGTCTAATCCACCATCTCCACGGCATACTGCACCGAGGGTGGGGTAGCATAATGGATCACCGTAATGGGCTCGGACGGCACTGCGCATGTGAAACTGCGTCGACCCATAATGATCTGGTTATACCAAGACCCCCAAAGGTGGAGACTCTTGTATTCCGGATCGTACTCCTTAATCATGGCCAGGACTTCACGGTCCAAGGGCGCCTCGGGAAATCCCTCCTCCGAGCGGACGAACGGGAATGAAGTGTCTAGAGACATGATCGCTGCAAAAGAACAATTTAGCCGTTAGTGTTGTAATTCCAACGTTTGGCGTCTAAAAAAAAGAAAATGCATTAATTAAATTAAAATTAATTAATTATACCACAAAGCAGTGCAGTGAGTAGGAGACCAAAAGGGGACCCACAAAATCTGGATGACAATACGTCAGTTAATAAGACAACCTCATCATTGGATGAGATTATCAGTTGGTCCCCAGGAAAACATTCCCATTTATAAAAAAAAAAAGAAGGAAGAATCCCTAGAGACAAAGAGAAAATCTCCTCTTTCAGAGCAAAGCTCTGTCACAGAGTGACACTTGTCAAACTCTGATCTCAGAGAAATAAGATTCCTTAAAAGAGCATAGCTCTATGGTCCATCAGAAAATGTTACATCTAAAAGAATTAGAATTTTTGGAATCTTGGAAAATCCATGAAAAACTTGTGAATTTTTTTCATTTTTCAGATCTAAAAGATCTACAGATGATTTAAAGAGCAAAGCTCTGTTCATGGGTTAGAACCCATGAACAAGATCTCTACAGATCTATAAGTTCTTAAGAGCAAAGCTCTGTTTATGAAACCCCAATGGGGATCTCTTTAGATCAAAAGATCTGTGAGAGCAAAACTCTTTGGTTGAAAATTAAGTTCAATTAAGTTTAATTAATTTTACCTAAAGTTTTTTGACTTTAGAAATGAGCAAAGCTCTGAAAGTTCTTGAATGAGAGCAAAGCTCTGGGAAATAAATCTTGAAATGATGAGATTTTTCTAAGGGCCAGAGGTCCTATTTATAAGGCGCTTGCGCCCCTTCAGCTCACCCGTTGATCCAACGGTCAGGATCTTGCCACCGCTGCACTCACGTGTGCGCCACGTGAGCGCAACGGTGGGGGGCATTTGTTTCGCCCAATCAGAGCAAAGCTCTGTTGAAATTCAAAATTCAAAATTCTGAAGTAACGCTTCAAGTCTCGGACGCAACGCGCCACATGTCAGGCGCTGATACGTCAGCGCAGCGCCCAAGAAGGCGCACCCAATCAGAGCAAAGCTCTATTAAAGGAAGCAACGCTTCAGTTGCGCTGCGCTGCGCGACACTTGTCAGCGCAGATCCGCTAGCGCAGTTGCGCTGCGCGACACGTGTCAGCGCAGATGCGCTAGCGCAGATGCGCTAGCGCAGTTGCGCTGCGCTGTGTGCGCTGCGCGACACGTGTTACGCGCTGGGGCATCTGCGCCAAACAGAATTAAAATTTTAAGAAATCTTTTCTGTTCTTGTTAAAACAAGAAGATTTTCTTCTACAAAGCAGAAGCCCTTGGATCAAAGATCCAACGGTGGGGAAAATTCCCCAAATCACTCAGAGAAATATTTCTTTAACAAATTTAACTAATTTATGGGCACTATAAAAAGGACCCTAGGCCTCAATTCAAAAGGGGGACATTTTCTAAAAAAATAGAGAGAGAGAAAGAGAACTCTGAAGAACTCCTCAAGAAAAAAAGAAAAAAGGTAAAGACCTTCAAGAGAGGAAAGAAATCTCTTTTAATAAATCATTGATCTAAAAAAAAAAACTAGATCAATGTTCTTCACATAATAAACAGTGCTTTGCACTTCTCATGAACCTCTGGTTCTTTAAAAGACAAGAAAACAACAAAATAAAAATGGTGCTTTGCACCTTTATGAACCTCTGGTTCTTGAAACAAAAAGAAGAATTTATTTTTCTTTGATCTAATTTGGATCAAGAGATCAAATAGTGCTTTGCACTTCTGTTCTTGAATCTAAAAGATTCGTAGTGCTCTGCACTTCCAAACTGCGTTGTTGCGCTCTTAAGAGAGCGCCGCGTGTCAGCTATAGAACCACTTGCGCTGCGCGCTATTGAAATAGAGCTTTGCTCTCTGGAATTGGCGCAACTCACCAGAGCGCGCCACGTGTCAGCAGCGCAGCGCACTAGCGCAGCGCACTGCGCTGTTGCGCTTGCGCTCACCAGAACGCGCCACGTGTCAGCAGCGCAACAGCGCAGCGCACTAGCGCAGCGCACTGCGCTATTGCGCTTGCGCTCACCAGAGCGTGACACGTGTCACCACCATATGAGTTTGCGCTCAGTTCTTAGCGCAAAGCGCCTGACAAGCCACGTAGGGCACTGTCAGAATATTTAATGCTCTGCATTATTAAAGAAAAGGGACAAAGCCCAATTAAAAGACCTAATAGGCCTAATAAAAAATGCTATGCATTTTAAAAAGGGGTAAAGCCCTAGCAAAGGCCAAAGACAAAAAATGTTGAAACTGGACTTAGCCCAATTTTGGCCATAAGTCCTTAAATTAAGTTGACTGAGCAAGATTGCTTTCTTAGATCAATTTACTTTGGTTCGAGGGTACATCTCCGAACTCCTCTGACATCTGTCGTTGTAATCCTTCAACGACGTCAGAGAGGTGACGGGTCCCGACGACCACAAACTAATTTGGACCACTACGTCCTTAAACTGGCGATGGACCACTACGTCCTTAAACTGGCGATGGACCGAAACGTCCTTAAACTAATATCGGACCGAAACGTCCCTAAACTAATATCGGACCGAGATGTCCCTAAACTAATATCGGACCATCACGTTCTTAAACTGGAACATGCACCACAACGTCCCTAAACTGGAGCATAGACCGAAACGTCCTTAAACTAATAATGGACCACCACGTCCCTAAACTGGAATATGGACCACTACGTCCTTAAACTGGCGATGGACCACTACGTCCTTAAACTGGCGATGGACCGAAACGTCCTTAAACTAATATCGGACCGAAACGTCCATAAACTAATATCGGACCGGGATGTCCCTAAACTAATATCAGACCATCACGTCCTTAAACTGGAACATGGACCACCACGTCCCTAAACTGGAGCATGGACCGAAACGTCCTTAAACTAATAATGGACCACCACGTCCCTAAACTGGAGCAATAGAGCCTCCAAATGCTCTTTTGCCGGATCTAAACGATCCCGTTTAAGTTGATCTTAGCCCCCAAACACGGCTAACGTATCCTTAAACATTTAAATGGACTATAAAACTCCAAATCGACTTTGGTTCAAGGGTACATCTCTGAACTCCTCTGACATCTGCCGTTGTAATCCTTCAACGACGTTAGAGAGGTGACGAGTCCTGATGGCCAGACATTAAATGGATTATCACGTTAAGTTGATCTTAGTCTCAAACAGGACTATTGTATCCTAAACGAACGTTTAAGTTGATCTTAGCCGCAACGCGACTAATGCATCCTTAAACTAAAAAACACCAAACCCAAATCTAAGTAAATACGGATTTGGACTAGTCCACGTCCTACGGGCGACGGCATTATTCAGTCTCCGTATATAATCCACGGGCAACCACAAACAAAAAAAACACACACGACACGAAGTGAAATTCTGGAGAAGGAGAAAGTTGTTACCGCGATGCGGTAGCGTAATTAACTGCAGGGGCTTGCGCCTGCAGGGAAGAGCGTCCCCATAATCAAAAACCCCTCAAACGAGTGGGAATCTGACAAAGTCTGCTACATCGGCCGCATCCGTCTAAACCTCCGATACATGGTGCCATAAATCAACTTGGCATCTTCGGAGAGGTAGATGGATAAAACCAAATAGCATCTGCCCCGAATCTCAGCGTCATGGACATCGCGGTCCTGTGCGCCGCCATTCGGTTGTTGCAAGAGCCCCATGCTCCTTATAGCGAGGGCCTAAGCGAATATAGGACCAACGAGGGTTTATTTATGGCGCCGGATGATACTGATCTGGAGTCCGCCATCGCAGCTTCCGAGCGACTAGCTAGCCACAAAGCGGGACTGATCACCCTCGCTGAGTTAAGTAGTCTTCAGTCGTATCTTTTTGTTGTTGCATTACATTTTTATTATCGTGTTTTGACTGACACTTTTTCTTCAACAGGCGTTTCCACTGGAAAGGCTCTCGCGGCTTCCCTCAAGACTTTTGAGGAGGAAGAGAGGCTTCACGCTTCGTTGGGCCTTGGTATATTTCGGCTCATTATGCCCTTATCCCTTTTCCTTCATGGATAGTCTGACCCCTTTTTCATCTTATCGCAGGGACTACTTCTACCCAAGTTATCCTGAGTGCTGTGCCGATTAGGATGCTTTAATCTTACCTCTGGGGCACTGGATAAGCCCAAGGGGAATCAAACCTGCCATCGCAGGGTGGTGCGGAGATGCTTCCAAGGCCGGCTACCGAAGTGCCAGCTTCCCAGTATCGCCAAAAGAAGCTTCACTTAAGCAACCGATGACGGACGCCATAATGGCTCCAGAGGTAGCTCCTGGCTCGGACGATGACGTCTCCTTGACGGGGGTCCTAAGAAGATCAGCTCTCACGGCCCAGGCGGAAAGGAAGCGCAGGAGGCGTGCAGCAAGAGAACATAACGCCGCCTTGGCCGTAGGTGCAGGCTCGAGCGCTGCTTCTCCTGTCCTTACTTCTTCAGAGGGTGCTTCGGCCGCCCTGTCTACCGCTCATAGACAGGCGGTACCCGCGGTTCGGGAAGCAGTTGTCACTCCTCGCTTTCTAGTGTACGGCGAAGTGGACGCGACGAGGTCCGCTACGTATGTACTCAGAAGTACATACGCTAAGCGTAGCTAAGCAATATAAATACATAAGAGACAAGAGTATAAAAAGAACAGCAACTTTTATTTATTAACATTCTTTGTACAATACATGGAAAGGAAAATACAACTGAAATAAAGATGCCTAAACAGTGGCATAACAGGAAAA
Source organism: Agapanthus africanus (assembly GCA_030015575.1). Taxonomy (NCBI): domain Eukaryota; kingdom Viridiplantae; phylum Streptophyta; class Magnoliopsida; order Asparagales; family Amaryllidaceae; genus Agapanthus; species Agapanthus africanus. The sequence goes on along the minus strand of JASDDO010000028.1, from coordinate 86,647,187 downwards.
GGAAAGTACTGAAAATAAAAGTGTACAATGAAATTATACTGCTGGGTCGTCGGCAAATTGCTCCAAGTCTTCTTCTGTTGGCTCTACTTCTGCCGGGTCCAAGTCACCTGACGACATTCAAAGAAGAGAGAACAGAATGTCGTCAGCGAACAGATCGCTCGGTAAATCCCAAAGGTAAGAGGGAAGTAGAGAAGACAGAATAAGAAGATACATTTTTACAGTGTAAACTATTGTTGTAATGTTATGTAACGCTGTTGTTTATAGCTTGGTACAGAAAAATGCCAGTGTATACGAGGGGAGTCTCAAATGCCAGAGACTAAGGCACGTGTAGTACAAGGAACCGTTATGCCACTGTACAACATCAATGGGATTCAGGTTAGGTGTATTAATCTGACCATCTCGTGCCACCTTTAACACCTTCCGTACCAATCTACCCCTTAAACCCCACGATTTCTTGTTTGTATTGTTATCTTGTAAAATTGTATTGATTGTAAGATTGATTAACTGACTGACCGAAACCATGATATCAGGAAACGGTTATAATCGTAGAGTCATGTAAATGGAATACTGGGAAACATGTAAAAGGAATATCCATGGTTCGGTACAGCCAAGTTATATAGATTGTTAACTGGATTCAGGGATTCATGTATTCATTTTGAGTTGGAATATAAAAGAATATAGATTGACCTGAATCATATTCAAGTCAGAAATAATCAGACTCTAACCCGAGTCAGACTAAAAGAAAGATAATTGGAAGTTCAATAATTGTTAACGGCCTTATTGTAATTTATAAAACTTGAGGGGGTTTTATGTAAAAATACTTCTGTATAGTTTTCAAGATACAACTCAAATATTTAATTATCGTATTTATGTACATACAACAATTTAATGATCAAGATAAATATGTATACATTTAATTAATTTTTTAGGAACTATGATATGTCAATGGAAGTTTTTCATGGCAATATAAAACAAGAGAAATATAAAGAGAAAAAAGAAAGAGATGGAAGGAAGAAAAGAGAGAAGGGACTTACATGCACATGCCGGTATTGTCACCGGGCTTGTCTATCCGCCGATAGCCTCGCGTTAGTCGAGAGACCTTCTTGAAGACTTCTTCATGTTCTTCTTCTTGGACTCTAGGTGAAGAGGAAGAAGTGAGAGATAGAAAAATGTGAGGAAGGAAAAGATAGAGGAGGACAATAAAGATGGTGTAATGGTGAATTATGTATAATAATATATGCATTCAACATGAGAATTAAAGGAGAAATGAAAGGTCGCCATTCATTTTGGAAATGAAAGGTCGCCATTCATTTTGGAAATGAAAGGTCTCATTTGTAGGTTATGAGAAGAATAAAAAAATGATAAAAAATAATTGCAAGAATGGGGATTTGAACATGTGACTTATGGAATAACAATACAAGGACTTAACCAATGAGCTATAAGGTTGTTCATGCATATATTTAATTAGAATTAAATATATGATGTTGCTTAAAAAGAAAATGGGCTTTTTAGATGGGTTGTAGAGAATTAGAATAATGGATTTGGGTTAAATATTTATGAAAGGAAAAATAAGAATGAGAAGTTAAAAACTTAAATATAAGAAAAAGAAATTGTACCTAGAAAAAAATACATAATAGATTGAGAAATAAAATAATAATAAATTTAATAGAAAAAGGAAAATACCAAGTACAAATAAATACGGTATATTATTGAAGAAGGATAATACAAATGTATAAAGATTTTGGGGTCATTACAGCAGTTGAAAAGCCGTCCCAAGGTAACGTAACACTGGGTCCTTTTGTCAGAATTTGATCTTCAGATTCTCATATATCCTACCCTGCAAGGCCAAGTCCTGGTGAGGAGGTGGCAGGTGAGATGACGGCAACCACTGAGCCCGAAGCGGCTACTCTTTCCCAGGAGTCCGGGACTGCTCCAATTGCCGCTCTTTCCGCCTGCGGTTCCCTGCCATCACCTGGCATTGCGAGTGTCACGACGGCTCTCGTGGAATCACGGGACGAAGCTACGGGCGGCGAAACCATCCCCCCGAATGAGATCGAAGAAGTCGTGATGCTTGGTGATGCTTCCGTCACAGTTCTGGCTGATGACCTGTCTGGTAGGTCTCGGGTCGCTGCATTCCTTTCGTTTTTTGCAATCCCTTATGCTGACTTTTTTGTTCCTTTCGAATGTAGGCGTGGTGAGCGTTGAGGTTGTGCCACCTGAAGAAGCACTACTAGCTGCCACTCTGACGGTCACTGCCCCTTCGTCTCCTCTTATATCCTTTCAAATGCTGGAAGGTATGGATTTGTGATTGATTTAACTCGGGGACAGCATCTTTCGTGTACTGACTATGTATCATCGTAATCTTGCAGGAGTTCTTTTTGATCATGTGTATCAAGTGTTGAACCCGCACTTCTCCTTCCAGTCGGAAATTAGTCTGCCAGCTGGTGCCGGTGAGTATCTTTTCTAACCGACGTCTTTTCTTTTCTTTAACGGACAGCCATGTCATTGCTAATTCTTCTTTGCATTACTTGTAACCTTACAAATTGAAGGAGGGGACGAGGGTATCGTCGCGCCACCGGTACTCCCAGCTCTGTCCCCTGTTGCAGCCGGTATAGTAGACTCTATTGTTCATGTATTTTTCTTTATCTCTTGAGCCGACATCTGATTATGATTTGTTTTGCAGCGGTCGCACCAACTCCAGCTCCGTTCAAGCCTCGCATCATAATGCCGGCAGGGCCCTTTTCTAGACGTCCATCTTCAAAAGGCGTTGTGACCAGTCTGCGTATGTTGAGTGAATACATCGAGGAGCTTGACGCGGAGACCCCTACATTCACTGCAGATTTTGCTGCCGAGGTTAATCCAATGTTGGCAATGCTTGTGAACTTCCATAATGAAGGCGTCGTTGAGTCTTGGGTTAACCACTGCAGGAAGATTGAGGCCTACCTGCATGAGCTTGAGCTTAGGCGTCCTGCTCCTGAGATGTTGGCTTTGAACTCCCAGCGGGCTGCATGGGTTGAGCAGAGCGTGTCCTTCCTCCGCCATTTTGAACAAGAAGCGAACTCGAGGAGGAAGGAACGCGAGGAGGCTTCGGGTGAATCTGCCCGGCTGCGCGCCCAAGTTGAAGCGAATGCCGCGCAACTGAGAGCCGTCTTTGACAATTTGCAGCGATGCATTTCGGACGGGCTGGCATTGAGGCGGAAGCTCGACTCCATTGAGCGGGTTACGCAGAGTCGCGAAGCTGCCCAACAAGAAATCGATGAGAAGGTTTCATCGTGCTTACAGTAAAGGGCTCGAGTCGAAGCGGAGCTGGCCGCTGCGGCTGACCATGAAAAGGAATTGAAAGGAGTGCGCGAGCAACTTGCTGACTTATTGAAAACGCCTCCTTCTCAGTAGCTGTTTTGTATAGATTGAACACTTGTAATCTTTGAATAACATGTATCCATTTTTTTTAATTCTTTCATATGATTCAACTTGTACTCCATTGAATTCATGAATAAAAGATATACATTTTTTTGTTCTACTGTTGCTTTCTTCTCTTTGTTGTGTCGTTGCCATGTGATTTTAGCAAGTGTGGCCTATAGATAGTAAGTGACGGTCCATCTTAGACTCTTTGCAGGGTAACGATGGCTTAGGAAACAGGTTCAGGTCTGCTGCCTAAGACTTTTCAATTTTATGAGCCGTGAGGGTCTCATAAAGACTTTTCTCCCTACGAGTCGAGAGGATCTCGCGGGTGTATTTTCTCCTTAGGAATCGTGAGGCTTCCTAAGTGCGTTTTCTCTTGAGAGTCGTAAGGATCTCACAAGAGAATTTTCTCCTTACAAGTCGAGAGGACTCATAAGTGTTCGATGAGCTGACCTGCTCCCGAGAGCATTGCTTTGACGGGGAGTTCGAGGGTTTACTCTGGCTCTTTCCCACGGAGTCAGAATTGACTTTAGCCATGTTCTACGGGGCCAGGAGGGGTTGACTTTAGCCATACGGAGTCAGGATTGACTTTAGCCGTACAGGTCAGGGGTTGCTCTGGCCGTTTCCCATGGGGTCAGGATTGACTTTAGCCGTGTTCTACGGGGCCAGGATTTGCTCTGGCCATTTCCCACGGGGTCAGGATTGACTTTAGCCGTGTTCCACGGGACCAGAATTTGCTCTGGCCATTTCCCACGGGGTCAGGATTGACTTTAGCAGTGTTCTACGGGACCAGGATTTGCTCTGGCCGTTTCCCACGGGGTCAGGATTGACTTTAGCCGTGTTCCACGGGGGCAGGAGGTGCTCTGGCCGTTTCCCACGGGGTCAGGATTGACTTTAACCGTGTTCCACGGGGCCAGGAGGTGCTCTGGCCGTTTCCCACGGGGTCAGGATTGACTTTAGCCGTGTTCCACGGGACCAGGATTTGCTCTGGTCGTTTCCCATAGGGTCAGGATTGACTTTAGCCGTGTTCTACGGGACCAGGATTTGCTCTGGCCGTTTCCCATGGGGTCAGGATTGACTTTAGCCGTGTTCTACGGGGCCAGGATGTGCTCTTTCGGTTGTCTGTGAACCGTCGAAGTTTGGAATAGGGACTTTGCCATGGCTCCAAGGTTGATTGTCGCGTTCGAATCCTGCTGGAATGAGGAGGAACGCTGTTGTGGGTCTCTAGGCCGTAGATGCAGCTGTCGAGACTTGGCTCTCTTTCTGATGGAGCCTGGTGGGAAGGTATGGTTCCCTCTTTGTTTGTGCCCCTGGATTGTATACAGGGATCGATGTGATCTCACCTGTAGGGCAAAAAGTTTCATTTTATATATTTTTTCTTTCCGCGATGCTCTATCATTTCAGCTTTTTGTATCGTGAGAGTCGCGATTGCCCAATCATTTCGGCTATTTTTCGTAGTGCCCAATCATTTCGGCTATTTTTTGTTTTGCTCGCTGTTTTTTTATTGCGAGTTGCCCAATCATTTCGGCTGTTTTTGTATGCATATATTTTTACTTGCTGATTTTGTTGCAAGTTGCCCCATCATTTCGGCTATTTCATATGCATTTGTGGCTCGCTGACTTTTCGCTGCGAGTTTGGGATTTGATACCTATTTAGGCATCAGCATCGCTACAACTGGGATATTGCCAGGAGCGAATCATCATTTGCCTCTGTCGATGTCGAACAAAGATGGCTTAGCAAACAGGGTTAGGATATTGTTGACTAAGGCTTTTTGACTTCATGAGCCGTAAGGGTCTCATAAAGGTACTTTTCCCTATGAGTCATGAGGATCTCGTAGGTGCGTTTTCTCCTTAAGAATAGTGAGGAGTCTTAAGCGTATGGTCTCTTATAAATCGTAAGGATCTTACAAGAGTATTTTCTCCTTATAAGTCGAGAGGACTTATAAGGGTCGTTCACCGTGTGAGCATATCCCCAGTCGCTGGTAGAACTTTGTTAGGGGAATGTTTATTCGTGCCTGTGGATTGTATACAAGGGTCAGCATTGAACCGCTTATAGGGCAGCATTAGAGATTGTGATGGCTTAAGAACAGGTTCAGATCCCTGTAGCTTAAGGCTTTTGAATCTTATGAGCTGTGAGGGTCTCAAAGGGGGATTCTCTTTACGAGTCATGAGGATCTCGTAAGTGTAATTTCTCCTTAGGAATCGTGGGGATCCCTAAGTGTGTTTCTCCCTTGTAAGTCGTAAGGATCTCACGCAGGTATTTTCTCCTCATAAGGTCGAGAGGACCTTGCAAGTGTCTTTTAACGAGATTGCGCCCTTTCAGGTTTTCACAAAACTCGCCGGTAGCCCTGCTGTTTTTACTCATGGAACCCTTTCGGGTTTTCATCCGTGTACATTTCGCTTATGGACGTACCCTCCCCTTTTTTGTCAGCCTTGAGATGCTGCGGTCCATAGTAGTTTATAGACGTCTCGGCCAGTCGCTAGTTTAGGGACATTTCGATCCATTGTTCGTTTTAGGACATCTCGGTCCGTCGTTAGTTTTAGGACATCTCGGTCCGTCGTTGGTTTTAGGACATTTCGGTCCGTTGTTGCAATGGTTTCGTTGGCTACCACTTCTGGAGTTTGGGCCTGGGAAGATAGCGAGCGTACATAGGCGGCGTCATCTATTATTACCCTGGGCCGTAACTCGTCAGGCATAGTATTTCTTTAGGAACCTACCGTTTATCGGCCTGAAGGGTCTTTCGCCATGCATATTCATGAGCAAATAAGCCCCACCCTGGTAGACTTTGTCTATGATGTACGGGCTCTCGTAATTTGGCTCGAACTTCCCCCGTTTGGCACGATTGGGGATCATAGGTCTTTTGACCACTAGTACGAGTTTTTCTTGTCGGAATGTTCTCGGCCTAGTCAATCTCTCGTATGAGCACGTCATTTTTGCTTTGTAAGCTTCCAAGTTTTGTTGCGCCATGAGCCGGGTTTCGTCGAGGGAATCAAGTTCCTCAAGCCGAAGATGAGCATTCTCTTCGTCCGTTAGCTCGTAATGAACTGCCACTCGTAAGGAGGGTAACTCTATCTCCAAAGGGAGTATTGCTTCAGTGCCGAATACCAATGAATACGGCGTTGTGTTTGTGGTCATTTTGAACGTAGTTCGATACGCCCAGAGAGCTTCATGCAGTCTCTCGTGCCAGTCCTTTTTATTTTTGGACACCGTCTTTTTCACGATCTTCGTCAAGGTCTTGTTGAAAGCCTCAGCTAGACCGTTAGCTCGGGGATTATAGACCGAAGAGTATCTCCAGTCTATATTATGTTGCTGCGCAAAGCGGCTGATTTTGTGACTTCTATAGGCTGGCCTGTTATCGGAGATAATCCGTCGCGGAGTGCCGAACCGATAGATAACGTGTGTCTTGAAGAAATGGATAATGTTCTCCGTCTTCACTTCTCTTAGTGGTACTGCTTCTGCCCATTTGGAGAAGTAATCAGTTGTCGCCAGTATGAATCGATGTCCTCTGGATGATGCTGGTTCAATGGGCCCGATTATGTCGGTTCCCCACATTTCGAATGGCCAGCTAGCCACCGTTAGATGTAGCGGATTTGGATGCTGGTGGATAAAGTCCTCGTGAATCTGGCACGAGTGGCACTGCTTCGCGTATTCGAAGCAGTCTTGGATCATCGTGGGCCAATAGTAGCCCATCCTTATGATCTTTAGTTTCATCTTTGGCCCGGCTTGGTGAGAACCGCAGAGTCCGTCGTGAGTTTCTTGGACGACTCTCCTTGCCTCTTCAGGTCCCAGGCATCTTAGCCACAGAGAATCAAATGATCTCTTATACATAGTATTATTGACGAAGGCAAAAAACAGAGCTCGTTTCATGAGCTGATGTCTTGAGGACGCATCTTCAGGCATTCGACGGGATTTGAAGTAGTCTATAAAGACTTCTCTCCAATCCTTAGCCTTTTCCTGATCTTTTATTTGTAGGGCCGTTTGCTCGGTTGCTCCTTTTTCTTCGGACGACTCTGGAGATATTTCTGCCGGTGCAAGAACCCGACGGCTTTGCACAACGATCCTCACGTCATCGAGGTTCTCGTCGGCCAGTTCTTTAGCGAGCTTGGCTAATGCATCTGTCTTGCTATTTTCCGCGTGCGGTATGCTTTTCAGGGCGTAGGAAGGGATTCGAGTCAGCAGTTGTTGCACTCTCTCACCGTACTTTACCAACTCTGGTTTGCACGTTTGATAGTCGCCATTTACTTAACTAACAACCAGCTGGGAGTCTCCGTATATAAGGAGGTTTTCGATTCCAATGTCGACAGTGATCTCAAGACCTGCTATCAAAGCTTCATATTCGGCTTCGTTGTTTGTCTTCGGCACTGTTAAGGAAAAGGCGAAGCGCATTATCCCTCCTTGTGGAGTCACGAAGATGAGGCCTACCCCAGATTTGATTATGGGGGAGTTATGCTTTCGCTTCTTCATGGAAGACGCTCCATCGAAGTAAAGTTCCCATCGGGTATCATTCTCTCTTCTTTCCTCGCCGATCGTGTCAAACGCGTGCTCGTTGGGCAATTCGCAGTTCAAAATAATCGGCAGGTATCGGATGCTCAGCGAGGAAGTCGGCGATAGCCTGGCCTTTTACCGCCTTGAGGGGACGATAAGTTATCGAGAACTCCATCAAAAGCAGAGCCCGTTTAGCGAGTCGTCCTGTTAGTATGGCTTTTGACATCAAGTATTTGAGAGGATCCACTTTTGATATGAGGTGGACCTCATGTGCCAAAGCATAGTGTCTGAGCTTTGTTATCGCAAAGATTAACGCCAGGCGGTGTTTTTCGATGGGGGAGTAGTTGCTTTCTGCCCCCAGGAGAACTCGACTCAAATAGTAGAGGGCTCTTTCCTTTCCTTGGTCGTTCTCTTGTGCCCACAGCGCGCCTAAAGAACCTTCGAGGGCTGTTGTGTACATGACGAGAGGTTTTCCTTTAACGGGAGCGGCCAGTACTGGCGGATTCTGCAAGTATTGCTTGATTTCGTCTAGTGCGCTTTGGCATTTGCGATCCCAGACGAACGGGTTCCCCTTCTTCATTAAGTGACTGTAGGGGCGGCATTTGCCAGAGAGGTTAGCTATGAACCGTCGGATATATACGATCTTTCCTTGGAGAGACCGCAGTTGTTTCAGAGTCCTTGGCGGAGGCATTTCCATAATCGCCTTGATCTTTGACGGGTCTATTTCGATGCCTCGATGTCGTACGATGAATCCTAGGAATTTGCCCGAGGAAACTCCGAACGCGCATTTCAGAGGGTTCATCTTCAAGTTGTATTTCCGAAGACGTTAAAACACTATTTTTAGATGCTCCCAGTGCTCCTCGTGCGATTTGCTTTTCACCACAAGGTCGTCGATATAGAATTCGACGACTTCATGAATGAGGTCGTCGAAAATCTTCGTCATAGCCCTCTGATAGGTAGCGCCGGCATTCTTCAGACCGAAAGGCATCGCTTTGTAGCAGAATATGCCCAAAGGGGTCCGGAAAGCGGTATGCTTCTGGTCTTCGGGGTGCATCTTTATCTGATTGTACCCTGATGATCCGTCCATGAAGGAGAAGACTTCGTGAGTGAATGTGTTATCTATCATCAGCTCAGTAACCGGTAAAGGAAAATCATCCTTTGGGCAAGCTTTGTTGAGGTCTCGAAAGTCCACGCAGATGCGCATTGTCCCATTTTTCTTCATTACTGGGACGATGTTGGCAATCCAGTCAGGGTACTGAACCTCTTGGAAAAAGCCAGAGTCGATTATCTTCTTGACCTCGGCGTTGATGCTTGTCTCAAGCTCGAGCCGCATTCTTCTCGGCGCTTGTTTGATTGGTTTAACATCCCGAGATATCGCCAATTTGTGCACCGCGATCTCTGGATCTAGTCCCGGCATCTCAGAATAGTTCCATGTGAAGCAGTCTTTATACTGTATGAGCACATCTTTTAGCGTAGCCACCTTTTCTTCTGACAACAGCTCACTGACGAACGTCGGCCGTGGGTCGTTTGCCGTCCCCAAGTCGATTTTCTTGAGGTTATCTGCAGTAGTATGTATCCCATCTTGCAATTCTTTTGGTGCTGGTGGAAACTCTGAGATCACCCCATCATCATCATTTTCTAAGCACCAGGGGAGGTCAGCCATATCCTCGCGTACTCCTTCTCCTGACAGCGTTATCGCGTGACAGGTACGAGATCGCTTTCAAGACCGATGTTGATCCGGCTCTACTTTCGCTGCATATGTGGCTTTCGGTACATGCTTCTGTGGCGGGGTTACCCTCCAACTGTTGGATAAAGCGAACTTGCCTTGCTGATACTGGTCTTCTACTCGGTTTTTGAATGTAAAGCAATTTTCGAGAGGATGCTCTATCGCTCGGTGATAGGAGCAATAGTCCGGATGACGAACCTCACCTTCTTGCTCGGGGTGCTTGGACTCCGGGAGGGTAATCATCTGATGTTTCATGACAAGACCGAATATCTTCCTTGTCTTGTCTTGGAGAAAAGAATACGCTCGACCCATCTTCTTTATAAGAGACGAATTGAGGCTGCCCAATTCTCGATCGCGTGGCTTCTTAGACCCGCTTGACCGCTGTCGAACGTTTTTTCTGTTCTTTGGTTTATTTTTGCCTCTGTGTCGGGTCTTTTGTATGACGAGTTGGCGACGAAGAGCGTCGTCATTTTCCGCAGCTTGCTGAAGGAGACGTTGCGTTCTGGCTTTCTCGTAAATGGCCATTTCGCGGCTATGGTCATCCCGGACCTTTTGACCCGCTTCTCTTATTAGCTTGTCCATCTGTTCTTCGAACGACGGACTTGGCATTTTCACGGCGAGACCTCGTTTTGGTTCAGGGTTAGCATCTTCCAACAGAGCATCTCCTTCTTCATCGAAGTCATGTATGACGTAGCAGCCATGGAATCGCTCCCGTTTCTTGGATCGGATATATCCAAACTCGATCGCTTCCATTCTCCCGTTGGGCAATTTTCGCTGAGTTCCGGGGACGTTCCAGATCCTGTTGTAGAACTGGGCTTTTCGAGCAGTCTGTTTCAGGGGTACGCCTTGGCGCTTTAACAGCCTTTTTAATCCTTCTGTGTAGTATCTGAGCAGACGGATGGGCTGGAGCCTGTCAAGTGTAGAATCGGCACCATACCAAATTTCTTTCTTCACTTTGGTTTCCGTGGATCGATAAAAGAGGATCGCCTTTTCATCTTTTCGTCTGGGAGGGACGTAGAATGTTTGCAGTTCCTGCACACTATAGGTATCAAATGCATCGAGCTCTTTGTAGTGCTGCCGCAGAACCATAGCGATTTGCAAACTTTGATCGTCGCCTGGTACGGTTTTTATGGATAGTCGAACAGAGAATACTGCATTGACTTCATCTTCCGAGTCGCTGCAGAAGACCAGAATAGGGGTGGATGGTCCCGGCTTGTTGCATTGGGGCGGCCCTGAATAAACTATTTCTTCTTCCTCCTCGGTATCACTCTCGAAGACCGGAATAGTGGTGATAGCTTTATTCTTCGGTTTGTGGCATCTTTCCGTGTCTTCGAAATCTGGTAAGAAGTATTTTACATCTTCGTACTTTCGGACTTTATTCATAGAGAATGGGTTCAACTCCCCTATCACGGTATACTCGAGACCATCCTTGAAATACTTCATACACTGATGTTGTGTAGAAGAGATGATGTTGTACTCGTGTAACCAAGGCCTGCCGAGCAAAGCGTTGTAACATGTCTTGGCGTCAATGACGTGAAATTTGATGTCCGTGATGAGCAGCCCAAAGCGTAACGTCAGTATCACAGACCCGAGCGTCCGTGATGACTGGGACTCAAACCTGGAGATGGTGATTTTATCACGAGCGAGATGCTGAACGCTCATGCAGATTTCCTTCAACACTCTCATATTGAGAAGGTTAACGGATGAGCCATTGTCAACCAGGATTTTGCCTATATTGATATCATGACAGTATCCGGAGACATAAAGGGGACGGTTATGCTCGCACGTCCCGAGGAGGAGATCTTCATCGCCGAAGGTGATATCGGCCGTGTGCACTTCTTCCAGCTCGTTCTTCATCTTTTCTTCGGCGAGGAAAGCTTAGAACTGCTCGGGCTCTTGTAGTGCCTTGATCAAAGAATTTCTCGTCTCCTTAGAGAGCAGAAGGGCATCGAGAATGCTGAGCTGCGAGGGTATCTTCCTCAGGTGTGCCAAAACGTTGTAATCCACCTTATTTTTCTTGGGCGGGTCCTTGGCTATCAGCTCTTCGACGGCTTGGTCATCGAGGGTGATATCCTCAGGGACCTTTTCTTTTCCCTTATCCTTTTTGTTCAATCCCTTGTTTGCGAGTCCAAGATTCTTTTCAGGTAGCGTGCGATTGCGCAGCTGAATGTTCTCGCAGCTCTTCGTTTCTTCCTCTTTTCTGAGGTGGTTTCTTTGAAGAGAGGGCCGAAAGCCATTTCTTCTTCAGAATCGCTCCCGAAGGTGAGTACTTGCGGTCCCCTACTATCAACCATGTGATAGTTGCTGGCAGCTCTTCCTCATTCGTCTGTCGCATTTTTCCGCGATCGATGAGTTTCACGCTTCATCCTCTTGAAGTGTTGCATGTGAGCTACATATCCTTGCCACCAATTTTTAAAGGCGTTGCATTCTTCAGTTGGATGTGCAATCCTCTGATGATATAAGCAGAAATTAGAATGTACGTCCGCTTCATCAAGATGTATACCGGCGGGAGAATTTCCTCTGAAAGAGAGCAGCTTCATTCCCATCGATATGGTTTTAGCGAACCTTTTCCTTGTCTTGAACCTGCTTTTGTTGGCGGCCGAAGTGCTCCCATCTGGTTGGGGTGCTTCAATCTTTCCGTTCAGTCACCAGCGTTTGGCTTTTCCAAATATGACCGTTTCGCGCTCTCGATCAGTCTTGCTTTTCAGAAGAGCTTCGTTCAGGAATGCATCAATCATCTCATCTGACGGTCCTAGGAGCTCCGATTCGGGATCTGCCCCCAGTTCTCTGCGTCAGGAGCTTCTTCACCGTCTATCGATGAGTGAGAGATCATATGGCAGCTTGCCACATAATTCTCAGGTTCATCCGACGAGTCTTCTCCGTTGTTATCATCTCCGTCCTCAAGGACGTGACTGAGAAATTCTTGAAGTGCGACTGGGGTCCGCGCCTTCTGGTTATATTCCTCCAGTGCGTCAATATGTTTTTGCAGGTCCCTGCGCTTGTCATCAGGCTTCACGGGCTTTTTGGTCTTTTTCTTCTTCTTTGAAGACTTTGACGGCTGGGTATGGGCGCTTTGACTATCACCACCAATTTTTGCAGTTAGGCGCGGCTTCAGCATTTTCTTGATGACTTCGGGTTCCAGCAGACTCCATTTGATCGCTGGGCATATTTGGAGATCCTTTAGCATTCTTTTCGTTTTGGCTGAAAGAACGACCTCCCATGGAGCTTCTTCTATAAAAGAGCATGATGCCCCTGGTGTATCCGCCTTTTTGAGAGCGTGTGGCTGGGGCGGGTTTACTTTCCAATTCTCGGACAGTGTGAATTTGTCCTGTTGGTATTGATTCTCAATCCACCCTTTGAAAACGAAGCAATCTTCGATTGCATGGCCTATCGCTTGGTGATAGGGGCAATAATTTGGATTATTAGCCTCACCGGGTTGCAATGGGCATTTTGGATCCGGCAAGTTAATGAGCCTGTTGCGCACCGCCAGCTCGAACAATCTCCTCGTTTTGTCCCGGGGAAACGAATAAGGGCGCTTCATTTTCTCATTAAAGAATCGCCGTCTCTCGTCTTGGCAATCAGTTAGTTTTAGACCACTGGGTTGCTGTTGAGTATTGGCGATGAAAGTTGCTTTTCCTTTCCCCTTTTCATTTCGAGATTCCAACTTTGAAGAAGATGGTCTATGACCCATCTGATCCATTTGGGCCAGTTTGTCAATCAAGGCCTGAAAAGTAGTTGGCTTGAAGAACATCATGAATTAGGAAATGGTCGCCTGAGGATCGAGAGTACCCACGAACATGCCTACTGCAGGCGCTTCTTTAATGCGCTGCTCGCACTTCGACCATAGATTCCTCCACCGTATCGCGTACTGCACCCAGGTTTCGCCTGGCTTTACTTTGGCGTTAATTAACGCGGTGATCGGGATGCGCTCGCTAGCGCTTGCGAACCTCTGCGTGAACAGTAACTCCATTTCTGCAAATGTCTTAACGGAGTCGTTCGGGAGCTTGGAGTACCATTCAAACGCTGTCTCCGACAAACTGCCAACAAACTGGCCAAGCAATAGTTTGTCATCCCCTCCAGTGTTGCCACACAAAGCCCTGAATTGAGCAACGTGCTCGTGTGGATTTCCTGTCCCTTTATATACGTGGAATTTGGGGATCGTGTATCCCGGCGGGTACTTTATTTGGTCATACCAACCCGGATAGGGTCGTCCAGTCTTAACAATTTGCCCAGCCACTTCATTCGCCTGATGAACTCGTATCTGCTGAGCGATGTAATCATCCAGGGCGGCTTTTGAGATGGTCTCCTCTTTCGCTGCTGAACAAGCCGAAAGAGGGTTTGACGTCTACCCTCGGTCGTCTTCGAGGATAATCGGAGGATCTTCAGCTGGAGGATCCGGCCGTAACATCATCCCGACCATGTCTTGGAATAAGAACACCATTTGTTTTATGCTGGCAGCTTGTTCCGCTGCCTCCTTTTCCTTCTTTTCGAGGATTCTGCGGAGGAACTCAGCATCAGTTTCTTGTTTTTGACGTTGCTCCGACGACGTTTCCGAGCTTTCTTTTGGCCCTGTGAGTACGGCCATTTGCGTCAACATTTCCTGGAGCTTCTGTTGTTGCTCCTGGGCCTTTGTTACGGATCTGGTGAGTGGTAGATAGCCCATAGAGATACGGCTATCCTCTTTCCCGGATGCCATATAGACAGTATGTACCGCCATATAGACAGACTTTGGGTGTTTAGATTCAGTGTTCTTGCGATTCGTCGCAGACACCGAGATTTTCTCCAGCCTTCTCCTCTTGTGAGCGGTCGAAGTTGAGGGTGTCGTTGCAGTGGGCACCCAAGTAGCTGTCGCCTTCTGTGGCTTGACAGGGTGGTCCACTTCTTGCCGAACCTTCATCTTTTTCTGTCGGCGGAGATAGTCTTGATTTATCACGGAGTCCTGGACCTGTCGCCAAACTTTATAAATTTTAGACGACAGCCGCTGAGGGGACTGCTCTAGATTCGCCTTTGTAGCGTTCTCCATTGGTGGAGGAGATCTTTTTAATACAGCAGTCGGAGAGTTTTTGCGTACCCTCCTAAGTAGTTCAAAGCTGTTCCCAGTTGGAACAGCAGCACCAATTTCCATCGTTGGAGCCGGCGGAGTCAATCCAGAAAGGGAATTGCCCCCAGCCTTCCTTACTCGGTGCCAGTGGCAACGTCGAGCGTGTCGAGCCGACGGTACTGGTTCGGCTATAGGGGTGGCTTGATTGTGCCTCCTGTTCTGGTCAGGTGCTGTTATTGGCGCCAGCCTATTGAAAATGGACGTCCGCTGAGCGGGGATATCCAACCTGTCGAAGGCAGACTTTCGAGTAGGGGAGCAATCTTGGTGACTTCGTTTGGAGCGGGAGCCGAAACAGTCAGTCTTGCAAAAACCGACTCCTTAGCAGGGGAAGCCGCTTTGGCGACTTCAGGAGCAGGAATGGCTATCCTCTTCGGGATAACCCCTTTCGGTATCACGGGCTTCTTCACAGGCCCATTGGAGCTTCAGCCCAATCTGTTAAAGACTGAGGCGCTTGGTTTGGGCGACACGTTAAGAGGGGCCGCAGTAGTTGTGAGTCGATCAAAGACCGACTTTTTCTTAGCTTCTTGTGATGGCAGTGATGGGTTGAAGCTTATGGGTGAGAGCATGGTCCCAAAGAATAGCCCTGTGGTGGCTTGCGTCACCTGGTCCACCGGAATTGTAAAAACGGAGGCCGCCTGAGCCCCGTAGGTCACTCCTCCAGCAGGGACGGAGTGAGAGTTATTGCCGTTGTTGCAGCTTGTGCAGTTGAAAGCCATTTGATCTTCTGTTTTTCTGCACGGAGCAAGATACCAAATCTTAGTACTTCAAATCCAAAGGCAACCATGTCAAACCGCGACTTGTTCGCGAAACACGACACACGAAGTGTGGAGTGGAAAGAGAAAGAGGTCCCACCGGGCGTGCCAGAATCTGTTCTCCGCCGAAAGACGCTACCAGGACGTTGGGACGTCCGGCCTGAATTTCGAGGGCAGATACTATTTGGTGCTATCTGTCCACCTCTCCGAAGATACCAAGTTGATTTATGGCACCATGTATCGAAGGTTTAAACGGATGCGGCCGATGTAGCAGACTCGTCAAATTCCCCCTCATTTGAGGGGTTTTTTATTGTGGGGATGCTCTTCTCTGCAGGCGCAAGCCCCTGCAGTTAATTACGCTACTGCATCGCGGTAACAACTTTCTCGTTCTCCAGATGGTCACTTCGTATCGTGTGTGTTTGTTTTGTTTTTGGTTGCCCGTGGATTGTATAAGGAGACTAATTTAAGTTGTCGCCCATAGGGCGTGGATTAGTCTAAATCCGTATCTTCTTAGATTTGGGTTTGGGGTTGGGTTTAAGGATACGTTGGTCTCATTTGAGACTAAGATCAACTTAAACATTTGTTAAGGACACGTTAGTCTAATTTTATACTAAGATCAACTTAACGGGATCGTTTAGATCCAACAAAAGAGCATTTGGGCTCTATTGTTTAGTTTAGGGACATTGCGGTCCATTAGTTTGAGGACATTACGGTCTAAGGTTAAGGACATCATAGTCCATGGGTTTAAGAACCCCACTGTCCGAGGTTAAGGACATCATAGTCTATGGGTTTAAGGACCCAACAGTCCGAGGTTAAGGACATCATAGTCCGTGGGTTTAAGGACCCCACGGTCCGAGGTTAAGGACATCATAGTCCGTGGGTTTAAGGACCCCACGGTCCGAGGTTAAGGACATCATAGTCCGTGGGTTTAAGGACCCCACGGTCCGAGGTTAAAGACATCATAGTCCGTGGGTTTAAGGACCCCACGGTCCGAGGTTAAGGACATCATAGTCCGTGGGTTTAAGGACCCCACAGTCCGAGGTTAAGGACATCATAGCCCATGGGTTTAAGGACCCCACAGTCCATGGAATGTCTGGTTGTCGGGACCCGTCACATCTCTGAAGATGTTGAAGGATTACAACGACAAATATCAGAGGAGTGAAGAGATGTACCCTTGAACCAATATTGGTTGGGATCTGCAGTCCAATTTATGACTAAGATCCAAGATTTATGAGCATATGGGCTCAATTAATCTGAATGAGGGGTTTATGGCCAACTTGGGCTCGGCCCACTCAGTTAAAATGTTAAACATTTGACAATGCTGAGCATTGATTTGGGTTCTGACAGCCTTTCTGTCTTTTATTAAATGCTGAGCATTCATCATAGCTCTAGGGCTTTATTTAAAGAATAGCTTATGTTCTATCAACGCACACGTGAGGAACACGTGGAGCGCTTGGCCCTAGCGCCAGTTAATGAGCGCAAAGCGCTTCTGTGAGGAGCACGTGGCGCGCTTGGTGCTAGCGCCAGTTAATGAGCACAAAGCGCCAGTTTATGAGCGCAAAGCGCTATTTGTTCAGTGGCGCACACGTGAGAAGCACGTGGTGCGCTTGGCGCTGAGCGCCAGTTTATGAGCGCAAAGCGCTATTTGTTAAATGGTGCACACGTGAGGAGCACGTGGTGCGCTTGGCGCTGTGCGCCAGTCAAAGAGCGCAGAAGCGCTTCTGATCAGTTTTATGATCTGAGAAATAAATTCTCTTTTATAAGAGACTTTGTCTCAAGGTTCTAAGAACAAAGTTCTTATTTTATAGGAGATGTTTCAATCTCTTATTCTGGTGAAATATTTTACCTTTATGGATCTGTAATCCTAAGAGAATTGAATTATTCTCCCCCTTTTTTTATAATGAGATGTTCATGATCTCTTTTTATAAAAGACCTTAGTCTTATAGATCTATGATCTGTGAGAAGAATTATGTTCTTCTTCTTTAATGAGATTTTTCTTATCTCTGTTTTTTTTATCTTGAAAAAAAGTTCTTCTTTTACCGAGAGCTTGCTCTTCTTTCTGAGATTTCTCCAAGTTTATACGGGGGTTCCTCTCTTTTTCTCTGTATCTGTATATGTGAGACTTGAAATCTTGGGGCCTTTATATAGTGAAGGCTGATTTGTTCAATCGGTTAAGGAGATCTTTTCTCCAATTGATTTGGGGATTTCCCCGTCGTTGGATCTTTGATCCAAGGGCTTCTGATTTACAGAAGGCAATTTTCTTGTTTTTAACAAGATTGGGAAATCTTTTCCCATACAGAATTTATTCTGTATTTTGGTGATTTTTAATCACCTTTGGATCATTGATCCAACGGTGCTCTGATTTACAGAGCATAATCTTTTGTTTGGAAAGATTTTGAGGAATCTTTCCTTAACAGAATTTTATTCTGGTTAATTGATAATTTATCATCTTTATTGTATCATTGATCTGACGGTGGGGAACATTTAGTTCCAGCGCTAGCGCACTCATGCTTTGCACGTGAGCGCTGCCTCAGAGCGCTGGCGCTCTTTGTGCCAGCGCACTCGTGTTTTGCATGCGAGCGCTGCCTCATAGCACCGGCGCTCTTATTAAGCGCTGCCCATTTCAAATTTTGAAATTTTGAATAGAGCTTTGCTCTGATTGGGGGAAACACACCTACTTGCAGTGTTGTTGGTTATTCAAATTCTGATTTTGCAAGCGATCTTGACAAAAGATCTCTGACGACTTATGTTTTTACTCTTTCTGGTTCTGCTATTAGTTAGAAGGATACTCTTTAGCCGACGGTTGCTTTGTCTACTACAGAGGCAGAGTATATGGCAGTGACAGAAGCCGTAATGGAAGCTATTTGGTTACGTGGTTTAGTTTCTGATCTCGATCTACACATAGATGTGACTATGGTGTTTTATGACAACCAGAGTGTTATACATTTAAGTAAGTATCAAATGTATCATGAGAGACCAAACATATCAACATCAGACATTTCTTTATTCGGGAGATTAAAATCATCAAAATTGAAAAGATTAGCACTGCGGATAATCCCGCTCAGATATGAGGACTAAGCCGTTACCTTCGCGCAAATTCGAGTAGTCTCAAATTGATCAGTGTTATGCGTGATGGTGAATGATCCCATCAGGGCTTTTGTGGTGAAGACAATACGGATTCCAAGGAAATTTAATGTTTTGAAGTCAAGATTGAGATTTGTTGAAAATGACTTCAAATTGTATTCCCTCACCTCCCCATTCTTTGCGCAGACCACTCTTTCACCTAACTATGAGGCTAGAGGGACAAATGCATTAAAGTAGGGGACAAGTGCATTCATTGCTTGTTGTCACGCCCCGCTTCCCAAAAGTATGGAAACGGTGATGTGCCAAGGTCCGCAACCTAACTGTGTCGAAGGTAGTCTTTCTCGATACAGTTATGTTAAGCGTATAAATAAATCACGCAGACAATACACCAAAACTGATAATAAAAACAGAAGCATTTATTTCCATTAACTAAAATTATTACATCCCAAGATACTGAAAGCAAACTAAATAGTTTGATTATATTGATGAAAAGAAAACAAGCCCTAAACAGATGGGCAACTGAAAAAAAGATAACTACTCTTAATAACTGATCGTGAGCTTCATGTAGTCTTCGTCGGTGAGCTACACTCCTTCAACTTCCATCTAAATTTCGTTCTCATCTAACGGACATTACAGGGATAGAGAAGGAAAAGGGAAGTCCGTCAGCGAGTTACACTCGGATAAGATTTTCTCAACAGAAAGTAATGGTAAAGAGAACAAGTGTGTATAATATATGATGTCATATGTGAATAGAGATATGATGTATGTATTGTAGGCATCAGGTAAAGTATGATATTTCCATGTTTTTAACAATTAGGTAAAAATTATCGATAATCTTTATTTAATACGGTAGAGTAATTATATTTATTCACTTAAAAGTTGTCCCGGTCATGATAATTGCTTGACGAATTAGTTCTATATTTCCAAGCATGAAATGGGGCTTGTCCATTACCCGGTGATTTTATCGTGAAGGATAACTGCTAAAAGTTCGCTATTTAATTAGGGTTTAATATCGTTTTTAATCATCATAAACCGTAAAATAGATAATATAGTTAAAACCTCATAATTAGGTCCTGGAATTTTTTCTACGAGTATATACTATCATAATGAAGATAATAGAGGGTCAAGTGTTGAGAGATCCTACCTGAAATGAGTTAGAAAAATAAAAGTCGGTGAGCGTCGGGTTGAATGAGAACAGATATATCTTAAATCCAAGAATTATTTAGCCTATGGGATTGGAATTAGTATGTAGAGGACTCAAAAAGAAAGCTCTGATTTTTTTTGATATTCATGTGTTGAAGGGATTTATTTCTGGGAATTTTACAAGCTCAAGAATATTTATAGAGATTTTCTAGGATTAAAAATCCCTATTTTTATTCCCTAGCCGCTACAGGAGCCGGCCCCACGAAGCCAACCATATCCGCCCGTCCCCCCTACGATCCAACGACCCTCATCTATGCTTGTTAGGCCGGTGGTGTGGCCCCCTCGTGGCGCTGGCACGGCTGATCTGGGCAGATCAAAGGCGCCTATTATATCTTTTTCTTTCTCTTTTATTAAAAAAAATTGTCGATAGGATCTGGGATGTTGGTTTTCAGATCCGACGGTCCATATTCATTCCTGCTCGAAAAATAATTAAAAATTCTTTTTTAATATTTAAAAAAGTTTTAAAATTAGTTTTTATCTTTTAAAATTTATTTTAAAATAGTTTAAAATGTTTTTAAAATTTGGAAAAATTACTGAAAATATATTTTGATGTTTTTTTCCATTTGCAACCAAATTTGGCCTAAAATAACTCTCTTTGTCGGTTTTAAAAATTTTCCCTTCGATAAAAATTCCATTTAAATTCTTAAAAATTCCCTAAAATTCATAAAAATTTCTAAAAATCATATTAATTCATTTTAATCATAGAAAAATATTTTTAATGTGTTTTCTACCAATAGTTGCAATAAATAATTGTTTTAACATTAGGAAAAATTCTAAAACATTTTTTTATTACGTATCTAAAGTACACGGTCATTACACTTGTCAAGGGTGTCTTAAATTTTGTCTATTAAAGAATGCACTCACATGCAATCGGAAGAGAGAGAGGAAGGAGTGCATTCTTTTCACTGTTGTCCAGAGAGCAAATGAGTGAGTTGTGTTAGAGAAGAGAGTTTGTATAAGAGTGTTTATACTCTCATTTTATTTTCTCTTTCTTTGAGTGTTCTTCTTTGTGTGTGTTCTTTCGTAATGAGGCTTAGGTAAGATTGAGAGTACTGTAACTCTTTGTGTTCTACTCTTTGAGATAATGGAATCCTGTTGCTGCTGTTTTCGCCCGTGAACGTAAGTCGATCTAGCCAAACCATATTAAATCGTGTGTGCTGTCCATTTTTAATTCGGCAAATTGATGTGTGCTCTATTTTGTGTGCCGTATATTTGTGTTGACTCGATCGGGTTATCACCTCCTCTATTAACTCTGAAATTAGATCTATCTGATCCTTTCTTCTTCTGCTGATTCTTAAGGTTCAAGGGAGGCGTATCAGCCGACTAAGACTGTGGCTTCACCGATCTGCGAATAGAACGCAAGAGAGAGATAGACGAAAGGGGGTGAAGAGAACAAAGGGGACAAGGGAGAGATGAGGAGAGAGAGACAGGTCTTGGATGCGAGGAGAGAGAAAGGGGATGAGGTGGAGTCCATTGAGGACAGGAGAGGAGAGAGGAGCAACGAGATCGGGAGGTCGAGAGAGGTGATGCGCTAGAAGAGGACGGCGGCCACGTCTGGAGACGAGGAGAGAGAGAGGTGAGGGTGGAGGATGGGTTTGGAGAGAGGAAGGTGGGGGGAGTTAGGGTTAGGGTTTGTGGTGAGGGTATGGTTTCGAGCTTGGTGACGATTTGGTTGAGGGATTCGTCATCTTCGTCGAGATCCACCATGGCGAAATCATGGGTTAGGGTCTCTCTCTCATCAGTGCGGAGTACTGAGGGAGTGTAAGATGAGGGAGGGGAAATTTTGAAAATGATGTGGTTCGGGTTTAATTTGCAGATACTCCAAAAACTATTAATAAATAGTTTTTTCTATATTGCTTGTATAAACCCATGTAACACCAATACCAAAATCCAAAATACAATGTCCATGTTCCACCATCGTCATCAAGTCGTCTCTTCGATAAGTAGTTGCGCAGTCCGAATTGTTTGGTGTAGTATCTTGTGGTATGAAGCATGTTCATTTTCAGTACCTGAATGTCAAATCTCCTTAATGACCGCTTGTTTTGCTCGTGAAATAAACATAAGAAGTCACTTTATCGTTTACTTCTTCAAGATATTTACAAACAAACACTGGAAGTAAAGTTTTAGCTATACTTTCATGACGATTGTCACGCCCCGCTTCCCAATAGACGGAAATGGCACGTGGCGAGGCCTGCGACGTATTTATTTCGAGAAAGTCATTTTCCGGAATAAATACGCTAAGCGTAAAAGAAGCAATATAAAATGACAAGAAAATTAACATGAGAATTAAAATTCAACAACTTTATTAACATTCAACTTGATTCATTTACAATACACGATATCAACTGAAAGAAAAATACAAGAATGGAAATGCCTAAACAAGTGGCATATATAAACTGAGAAGAAGATAACTGGTCTAGACCTGGATCACGATCTGATCGTGCTCCTCCTCTGAGATGTCTACCTTCTTGTAAGTCCATGTCACGCACCCCACGAGCTTGCGGGGAGGCGGAATATATGAAAAATGATTATCAAAGCTTCGTAACACGGACTTGAGCATACGGATCGTATCTAAACCATTACTAGCAAACTACGAAAGGTTTAACTACTCGAATTCGAAGTTATACCTCACATTACTTGTCCTTCGGGTCTTCACCGCTGTCCTCCACTCCTCGTAGGATCTTTGGAACGTTGGCACCTCAACGGCCTCCTCGAGTCAAAGACGATCCACCCGAGAGCTCCTACTCCAAGCTTGATCTCTAACTTGAGATAACTAGGTTTCTTTAGTTGCTAATCAAAGTCACCTAGGTGATATAGAATGAGGTTATGGATTAATTAGTCTATCTAATCCTTGATCTCAACACATGAGGGGTATAATTAGGGTTTGAAGAGAGAGTGAGCTTGAGGAGAGAGAAGGTGAGCATCAATCATGATATAAAAGCTTCTCACTTATAATATATTATGAAGCATAAGAAAATCAAATAAATAAATCTAAAATGATTTATCATCATGCTTCATTTAATATATGTAATGAATCATCAAGTGAGTCATTAAGCGATAAATGCTTCATTAACTCACTTGAATGATTCATCTAATGAGTCACAAATGCATTTAATGTAAATGCCACCTAAACCCTCAAGTCACCATGCTTCTAGAAGCTTCCCGACAAATTACGAGAACGCCCCTCCTATCCGTGAAAACACGGAAAAACTTTAGACTGTATAAATCCTATAACCCGATACTAGAATCTGGCTTAAACCAAAGCCGACTAGTAAAAACTGTCCGAACGTCGTACGTGCGTTTAAACACGTAAGCGTCCGAACCCTTGTCATAAAACCATACTACCTCTATATCGTATCGTCTGGAGCAGAGAAACTCTCTGTGTGGGACTCTAAAGACTCGACACTACGCTGGCAGTGGGTTTAACCACAGACCGCAAGCGGCACTAGCTGTACGTAACGGTCCCCAGGTAGATGTCGATAAGAAGGCCGATGAGGAAACCCATTCGAACTCCTACTGAGCCTGATGTGACAATCTCCGTACAGTCCGGTCTGTTCGTCTAAGACTATCACATATCGGGCCTAGAGGGCGGCAAGCGTCAGTCCCCTAATAGTGGTATAAGTCTTGTCGGAGCGTAGCCCATTACACCTTAAGAAACTACTGGAACCTACCAGTAAATCTCGCTTGCCCTGGTCAGGGACTTTGCGTAATGGCTCTCTGACACAGCGCGATATCAACTCCTAATACCGGGAGAGACGAATCCTGTCTAACCACTACTGCCTCCAAGTGCTCGGGACTGCACCCAACTGCTACCTATTTGCACGACTCCTTTGAGCCGTGGTAGGGTAGCAATCTAAGAACAGTGGGACACACTCGAGGCGAAGTAGCAGTGTCAAGTCTGCGGACTATGCTGTACTCATGTCACCTGGGAACTGTTAACTGACGACGGGTATAATACCAACCAACAGTTCCCCTGCGAGTCATGTCCGGTGTACCCGTAACCTAACGAGCACCTGTATACTATCTCCAGTACGACGTACTGATGGCTGTGGGACAGACCATCTCCCCAACTAGGATGAGAAGCGTACACACTAGTCTACTCCGGAATATCGATGCCCTGTCTCGATAATCCAACGACCAGGGACCTGTATAGGATGTTGCTTATAGACTACCCAGCCCCCACTAGTGTGACTGCCATCACAACGCTGGTAATCAAGCAAAGATCCTATGGGCTCTACTAATATGTATAAATGATACGTTACAAGAAACATATGCACATATTAAAGTAGAAACAAACCAAGTAGCATACTACCATTTTTAGCAAGACTGATATATAACTGTGAATATCCCAAGCTTCCATTAAGTAATATACAAGCTAGTATGATAGAATAATGGCCCCTAGGGCATATACACTAACAATCTCCCACTTGCACTAGGGCCATGTACTGGCATATCGCAGACCTATCATCTCGAATAGCCTCTCGAACTGCGTCTGAGGAATGGCCTTTGGGAATGGATCAGCGGTGTTATTCTCTGTATCTACTCTCTTTACCTCGATCTCCCGGCGATCTACGATCTCCCTGATCAGGTGATACCACTTTAAGATGTGTCTGGACTTCTGATGGGACCTGGGTTCCTTCGCTAAAGCTATAGCGCCGTTGTTGTCACAATACAGAGGTATTGGACCAACACTGGTAGGAACCACCTGAAGTTCTGTGAGGAACTTCTTCATCCAGACAGCTTCTTTTGCGGCATCGCAAGCAGCTATGTACTCCGCTTCCATCGTTGAGTCAACAACGGTCTCCTGCTTGGAACTCTTCCAACAGACCGTCCCTCCATTGAGGGTAAAGACATAACCCGACATGGACTTGGAGTCATCCTTGTCACTCTGGAAGCTGGAGTCGGCAAAGGCCTCAATCTGGAGGTCTTTTCCGCCATACACCAAGAACATCTCCTTAGTCCTCCTCAGGTACTTGAGAATGTTCTTTACTGCTGTCCAGTGCTTCTCCCGTGGGTTTGCCTGATACCTGCTTACAACGCTCAATGCGTATGCTACATTTGGTCTGGTACATAGCATCGCATACATTATAGAGCCTGCCGCAGAAGCGTAGGGTATAATCGACATGCGATCCCTTTCCAAATCAGTCTTGGGAGACATCTCTTTGGATAGGGTGATTCCGTGACAAGCCGGTAGGTTGCCGCGCTTAGAATCTTCCATACTGAATCTTTTCAATATGGTGTCTATGTACCTGGACTGCGAAAGTTCCAACATCCTCTTTGATCTATCACGATAGATCTGGATCCCCAGAATGTAGGTGGCATCACCCAGGTCCTTCATGGAGAACTTCTGTGACAAGAATCTTTTGACCGACTGTAGCATAAGAATATCATTTCCTATTAGGAGAATGTCATCCACGTACAAGACGAGGAATACTACAGCTCTCCCTACAATCTTACTGTATATGCATGGTTCATCTGGATTTTTGATAAAGTCGAATTCTTTGATAGTATCATCAAAACAGATGTTCCAACTCCGCGATGCCTGCTTTAGTCCATAAATGGACTTAAGCAACTTGCATACTTTACCGCTGCTCCCACTCTAAATGAATCCCTCTGGCTGATTCATATAGACGCACTCTTCCAAATTACCATTTAGAAAGGCCGTCTTTACGTTCATCTGCCAGATCTCATAATCATGGAAGGCAGCAATAGCAAGAAGGACCCGAATGGATTTGAGCATAGCCACTGGAGAAAAAGTTTCGTCATAGTCCAAATCAGGTCTTTAACGGAAACCCTTTGCAACAAGTCTAGCCTTATAGGTTTCAACCTGTCTATCTACACCAATCTTCTTTTTGAAGATCCATTTGCATCCTACGGGTTTTACCCCATCTGGAGCAATGTCCAAAGTCCATACTTTGTTAGTGTACATGGACTCCATTTTGGTCCGCATTGCATCCAGCCATTTTACCGAGTCGCTGCTCTGAATGGCTTGCTGGAAGGTAGTAGGGTCATCATCATCAATGACGCAATCCTCTCTATCCCCATCTATGAGAAAACCGTAGTATCTCTCAGGCGGATGAGACGGCCTACTACTCCTGCGGAGGGGTGCGGGAATGTCCTGTTCATCTTGAACTACTGGTTCTACCAAACTTTCAGTAGTAGTTTGTGGTTCTGGAATTTCTTCCAGTTCTATTGCGCTCCCACTTATCTGATTTTCTAAAAATTCAGTTTCCAAGAAGTGGGGATGCTGAGAAACAAAAACCTTTTGTTCCTCTTCGGAATAGAAAAGATACCCCCTGGAGTTCTTTGGGTATCCCACAAACTTACACAGTACTGAGCGTGCCTCGAGCTTGTCCGCATGCTGCTTCTTTACAAAAGCTGGACATCCTCGTGTCTTAAGATACTTAAGACAGGGTTTCTTCCCACTCCACATCTGATATGGGGTGGCAGGCACAGTCTTGGTTGGAGCCTTGTTCAAGAGATATGCAGCTGTTTCTAGTGCATAACCCCAGAAAGATCATGGAAACTTAGCCTTACTCTTCATGGAACGAACCATATCCAATAGGGTTCGATTCCGCCTTTCCGATACACCGCTGTGCTGTGGTGTGTATGGAGGAGTAAGCCGAGAGAGAATTCCATTCTCTTTTAAGTAGTCCAGAAACTCGGCACTCAAGTATTCACCACCTCGATCAGATCTCAGTGTCTTTATACTCTTGCCTGTTTGTTTTTCAACTTCATTCTTGTATTCCTGAAATTTCTCAAAGACCTCGGATTTATGTTTCATCAAGAAGACATATCCATACCTAGAGAAATCATCCGTAAAAGTAATGAAGTAGGAATAACCACCTCGTGCATGTGTAGACATTGGACCGCATACGTCACTGTGTACGAGTCCCAAGAGCTCGCTTGCTCTTACTCCGTGTCCAGTAAATGGAGTCTTTGTCATCTTTCCCATGAGACAAGATTCACAAGTAGCATAAGATTGATATTCGAACGGATTCAAATATCCTTCTCTATATAACTTAGTTAATCGTGTTTCATTGATGTGACCTAGTCTACAATGCCATAAGAAAGCCTGATTTATTTCTGGAGACTTTCTTTTGAGTGTGTTCTGGACATTGAAAACTTGAGCTTGACTCAATACGTATATACCGTCATCTAATGTACCGGACCCAATCAGAACCTGATTTAGGTGGATGTGAACTACATCGCTTACGAATGTAAAATCATATCCCTCTCTCGAAAGTGAGGACACTGATATGATATTACAAGTCAAACTAGGTACATACAGACAATTACGTAGGATCAATATCTGCCCACTTGTCAAACCTAGGTGATATTCTCCCACGGATTCAGCGTCCACGCTCATTCCGTTCGCAACTCTGAGAGACAAATCACTTACCTTTATAACTCTACGGTTTCTCAAAGCATGTAATGAATTACAGATATGATATCTTGCTCCGGTATCTAGTACCCAGGAAGTAGAGCTAATTGACAAACAGTTCTCAATTACAAACACACTTGAGGCCGAAACCACAACATGCTTCGTATCCTGGCTATTGGCTTCCAAAGCCCTGCAATCTTTCTGCCAATGCCCAATCCCATAACAATAGGAATATCCCTCCTTACCTATACCAAGTCCCGAAACTTTTTCTCTTCCCTTTCTTCCTACTTTACTGACACCGTATATCGGCTTTGTAGAGCTCTTCTTCTTTGCACCCTTTGCTTTCGCCCTAGATGTAGAAGAAGAAGGTTCCCCATTAAGCAGAGCTTGTGTCTCCCTGGTTTCTTTCAGGGTATAAGTAGAGGGTAGGGACTGTGGAAATAAGTCATCATATGACATGTTTCCCAACATAGTCTCCAGGTCCTTTTCCCTTGTCTGACGGATATTCATATCCGTGATGATAGAAACTGGACCTGGGACGGCGGAATCTTGAGTAGTAATAGGGTGGTCCAGCTTGTCATATGCAATGGACATCTGGACAGACTTTTGCCAGTCATATAAGTCAGATTCAGTCAATTTGTTATCTAGATGTAACCTAGTCGTGGTCACAAGGTCGCTGCAATGAGAGAGAGAAGAAAACACTTTAGCATGATGCTCTTGCAAGTTTAGATTGGTTTTTAGTTTATCTAAACTGGATGGCTCCCACTGTTTCTCAAATCCTTCCTCAAACCATAAAAGAAGAATTAGCCAAGACTATTCTCACTGTACAATATTTTCTTAACCGTTCAGCCAGGCCAGTGTCGGTACTTTGAGGGAGGTTTTCCAATGCTTTCGCGAAGTTCCTTAATTAAATAACCTCTTTTCTCTGGGGGCGTAGCCCCGCTGACACCTTTCTCGACGCCTACTTGGTTTATAGCATTGATCGTTAAGTGACGAATCTCCTGATAAGTAGCATGTACTCACAGTAGGATCGGGATCCAAATATCATCGTATGATAATGTTGAAGAAATCCTACCAACATTCATCAAACTCCAAATGGTATGCAACATTAGCAAATTTCAGTTTCTTTAGAAACTCCCGATGTGGATTTTTGCCTCATGCTCGTATGACCTTGACGAAGGTCAACAAATCATAAGTCACATATTAAGTTCTACCTGTCATTGTCCAGGTTAATTTGAACCCACCCGTATATACCCTTGATGAAGTTCAACAAGGTAATACGACTGTCCCAAACCAACACATCTATCTATGCTACATATGAACACCCAACAGCTACCAATCACTATGCCTTGACGAAGGTCAACAAACATAGCTTGAATACTATTGAATATTCATACGAAATGACGGAGGGTTACGAATGGTTTTGGCAAAACCGTGAACGTAGTGAACTTGATATAATCGAAGGAACCTGACAGCTTTTTTTAAAAGGAGTGGTTAAAGCCCCGCAATTAAAAAATTCTGCTCTTTTAAAATAACCGAGTGGTTTCTTTTAAATTTGTTCCAACGACTCAACTTTGGTTTATTTTCTTTGCATTATAGTAATGTGTCCCATCATTTATCCTATCATTGCAGAAAACAACGAAAATACCACGTCCTCTTATGCCATCCGCATTCGCCACGGGGTCCCGTCATCACCCGTTAGGTTACTTAACTAACGACAGAGCGGGGGCTGGGCCAGCGCGGGTGCAAAACATAAGTGACGTCTAATAGCTATCATATATAGATATTGTACATTCGTCAGACGCAATAATAGGCATTCCAGATCACAGATGAACATTATTGGATATACAAGCAATCCGCGTTTGCTTTGAGCCTGCAACAAAAGACGGATTACACAGTTGTGATGAATAGCCATTACCCCGCCCTAGACCCCTACGGGTACGGCAAACTACCCGCCAAGTACCCGAAGTGAAGCGGTCTCCCTCAACAACGTGAGTAGGCCACTAAACACTTCAACGTACCCGGTAGTTTGTGTACCCCACCTTCGGTCTATCCTAGGAGCAAAAAACAGTAAATGAAATAATACAACAGTGGCTACAACCACAACCTGGATGTGTCCCGCAAAATAATATTACAACATATTATAATTACATCGAATGAATGAATATAATAACCCATCTCAAACCCCAGCTAATCATCACAACAATCCAATACAGTTCATATACACAAACAGTAGAATCATTACAGAAATGTGCAACCCCCTGCCAACCGACATACTAGCAGTTAGGGGAGGTTTACGAACACATTAAACATTACAGATAAAAACCCGATTAGCAAATAATTTAGAACATTGATCGACAACCTTTTTCCGTGTCTACCCCAGATGCAAGCCATCATGGAAGTAACCTGGGCAGAAACAGAATATACTGGAAAACAAAACACCAAACATTATGAATTACAGAGCAAATCCGAGTCAACTCGGGGTTGACTCCGCGGCGGATCCACGTTTTTTCTGACGATCGAAGTTCTAATTAGTTGCTAACAAGCTAGTAAATGTTTAGTTGTCTCTGATACCACTGTAAGTCCATGTCACGAACCCCACGAGCTTGCGGGGAGGCGGAATATATGAAAAACGATTATCAAAGTTTCGTAACACGGACTTGAGCACACGGATCGTATCTAAACCATTACTAGCAAACTACGAAAGGTTTAACTACTCGGATTCGAAGTTATACCTCATGTTACTTGTCCTTCGGGTCTTCATCGCTGTCCTCCGCTCCTCGTAGGATCTTTGGAACGTCGGCACCTCAACGGCCTCCTCGAGTCAAAGACGATCCACCCGAGAGCTCCTACTCCAAGTTTGATCTCTAACTTGAGATAACTAGGTTTCTTTAGTTGCTAATCAAAGTCACCTAGGTGATATAGAGTGAGGTTATGGATTAATTAGTCTATCTAATCTTTGATCTCAACACATGAGGGGTAGGATTAGGGTTTGAAGAGAGAGTGAGCTTGAGGAGAGAGAAGGCGAGCATCAATCAAGATATAAAAGCTTCTCACTTCTAATATATTATGAAGCATAAGAAAATCAAATAAATAAATCTAAAATGATTTATCATCATGCTTCATTTAATATATGCAATGAATCATCAAGTGAGTCATTAAGCAATAAATACTTCATTAACTCACTTGAATGATTCATCTAATAAGTCACAAATGCATTTAATGTAAATGCCACCTAAACCCTCAAGTCACCATGCTTCTAGAAGCTTCCCGACAAATTACGAGAACACCCCTCCTATCCGTGAAAACACGGAAAAACTTTAGACTGTATAAATCCTATAACCCGATAGTAGAATCTGGCTTAAACCAAAAC
Source organism: Agapanthus africanus (assembly GCA_030015575.1). NCBI lineage: Eukaryota > Viridiplantae > Streptophyta > Magnoliopsida > Asparagales > Amaryllidaceae > Agapanthus > Agapanthus africanus. The sequence goes on along the minus strand of JASDDO010000028.1, from coordinate 86,616,677 downwards.
CGACTAGTAAAATCTTTCCGAACGTCGTACGTGCGTTTAAACACGTAAGCGTCCGAACCCTTGTCGTAAAACCATACGACCTCTATATCGTTTCGCCTGGAGCAGGGAAACTCTCTTTGTGGGACTCTAAAGACTCGACACTACGCTGGCAGTGGGTTTAACCACAGACCGCAAGCGGCACTAGCTGTACGTAATGGTCCCCAGGTAGATGTCGATAAGAAGGCCGATGAAGAAACCCATCCGAACTCCTACTGTGCCTGATGTGACAATCTCCGTACAGTCCGGTCTGTTCGTCTAAGACTATCGCATATCGGGCCTAGGGGCGGCAAGCGTCAGTCCCCTAATAGCGATATAAGTCGTGTCGGAGCGTAGCCCATTACACCTTGAGAAACTACTAGAACCTACCAGTAAATCTCGCTTGCCCTGGTCAGGGACTTTGCGTAATGGCTCTCTGACACAGCGCGATATCAACTCCTAATACCGGGAGAGACGAATCCTGTCTAACCACTACTGCCTCCAAGTGCTCGGGACTGCACCCAACTGCTATGTTGGGGTAAAAATTTACACCCCGGTTGACCAAGTCAAAATCCAAGTCAACCCCAAGCCAAGTGGGCCCAAGCCCAGACCCAGTGGGGCCTATGCCCGGGTCGAGCCAGAACATGAAGCAGCCGGCCTCCCCCCATGCCAAGATAAAAATTTTGTAATAAATGATTTTGTTGCATTTCTTTTATTTTAGTTTATGGATAAATGTAAGAAAATAGGCATAAAGCCAAATTTTTGTAAAGCCCATGGCTTATGTGCAAAAAGAAATGGCACATGAGCCATGAAATAGGCAAAATGCCATTTTGTGAAGCCCAAGGGGCTATGTGTAAAGTGTATAGCCTATAAAGGCAAAGATAATGAAATATCTAAATAACTTTTTCTCTCTCCAGAAATTTCTAGATCTGAGATCTCTTTCTCCTTCTTCAAGGTTCCAAAACCTTCTTCTCTCTCTTGAATTAAATCAAGAGTTTTACTCTTCCTTTTTCAAAACTAAATAGTTTTCCACCACAAAACCCACCAAGGGGAACTTGGATCTGCCATCCGATCTTAAAAAGGAGAGATTTTGAGATTTTACATCTCTCGATCTTCAAGATCCAGCAAGCAACAGGAGGAAGAAGAAGAACCCTTCCATTAACCCAACAAAAAAAAAGCAAAAGCACTCAGGAGTCTAACTCCTCTTTGATTTCTCTTCAGAGAAATCTTTTTAGGCTAAAAGCCTGTTGTGAGCGCAAGTCGCCCGCGTGCCGACACGTGGCGCGCGCGCTTGCGCAACTGCGCAAGTGCGCGAGTCGCCCGCGTGCCGACACGTGGCGCGCGCGCTTGCGCAACTGCGCAAGTGCGCGAGTCGCCCGCGTGCCGACACGTGGCGCGCGCGCTTGCGCAACTGCGCAAGTGCGCGAGTCGCCCGCGTGCCGACACGTGGCGCGCGCGCTTGCGCAACTGCGCAAGTGCGCGAGTCGCCCGCGTGCCGACACGTGGCGCGCGCGCTTGCGCAACTGCGCAAGTGCGCGAGTCGCCCGCGTGCCGACACGTGGCGCGCGCGCTTGCGCACCTGCGCATCCCTTGGATGACTTTTCCCCCTCTTTTGTGTACATATATACACATATACATATGTATACAAATTTATACATACACGTACTCCACGACACTGTCCCTGTTAGAAAAAAATTTCTAACGGGGCGCTGCCCCGCACCCCGCAAGGGGGCTGCTAGCCCCCTTGACCCCCAGCCCGCTATCCGGGTAGCGGGACCCCCGTAAAAACTCTGCGTGGCTCCCGATATATCCAAACCCCCCTTTCAGAATTGGACACACGTATACTGCACATTGAGTTCGCATGACCAGTTTAACCCGTTAATCGGAGGTTCCCTCGCCCCAAAGGCGATGGGTAATTAACGGCAGCTTAGTCCGCGGCTGCCGGAGATTCGGATCCCCACCATCATTAAACCCCGGCCTACCCTAGGCCGGGGGAATCTGTAGTACGCCTGACAAGCGCGCGCGTATTCCCATCTCAATGGGGTGACGAAAAACACCCTACAGGTTCTGGCACGCCCGGTGGGACCAATCTCTCCTCCCATATTTCGGGTTAAATGTTCATACGAACTCAATCAATATACATATCGATTGCCTATACTGAAATGATGTTTTTTTTTTCCGTGCAGCAATCAACCTTCAACGACAATGTCTCTCCTGATGAATTCAGCTTCCAACGTGACCCCGATTCCATACGTGGTCAAGATCAACGCTCGTGTGGTTCTCCCTGCAAGCCTCAGTCGACAGTGGGAGGAACCGCCCCGCCAGTTTGGCTCTGTCATCATCTACCCTGCCGGAAGCGCTCACCTGGCGGAGATCCCGGCGGAACAGGTGGCCAAGCCAGTCTCAAGGGGCAAGAGGCCGAATGTCGTGATCGCCAAGGCACCACAACCGAAACTTAAGACGGTGTCTGAACGATTCTCTAGTGCTCCAGCAAACTTCGGTACAAAGGGCAACATCAAATGTTGCGGACGAGCTCAGGCGATGACTCCAACAAATGCGCAATCGAGCGTATCTCCAAGACCCTCCATCGACCGGTATGCGGCGTCTTCCCAAAGAGCCGAAGTCCGCCAGGAGCTTAGAACAGAAAAGTTAAGACAGAAGCGGCTCAGGTATCGAGCCAACAAAAGGGCCAAGACCTCGGCCAAATGGAATCGTGTGAAGTTCCAAGAGCAGGGTTGCCCCGCGACGACGGCTGAGTCAGACGTAAGAATCAGCAATTCCTTCGAGCCTCTGAAGTGGGTTCAGAAAAACGCCATGACCGCCAGAATCAAGAAGACAGCGGTCCGAACAGTGCCACAAAGAGACGTGTCCCGGCCCCAACAGAAAAAGTATGACACTGTCTCATCAAGAGTCTATGAAGCACTCTGTGCCGCACGAAAGCAGCGGGGAAAACCCAGAAAAGAAGCGCCAGCACCATTCAAGAAACTGGTTAAGCCAGACGCCTTCAATCGACTACCAGCTACCGAAACAAGGGGGTCAAGACAGCGATCCACGAAATCAACTGCCAATGATAGAAAGACGGTCGGATATATCATCCATACGGTCTATATGGCGGGAGGACGCCCCAGCGACAACCTTCGCAGCAAAAGCAAGGATGGGGCAACCACATCCCAAGCTCAATCTAGCCCGAATGTGGTTGCCGCTGCCCAAGAACAGCCGCCCCTGCTGGATGAAGAAAACCCTCTCGATGAGGATGATAGGCAGAAAGACCCCTCGGTCCATGCAGAGTCAAGCTCGGACAGCGAGGAAGAGCCGACTTTCCGCCCTAGGACTGCGGAGCAAGAGCTGCTTCAAGAACTTCGAAAACAGCTCAGGAGCAAAGATAAAGAGATGGCCAAGCTCTATTCGAAAATTGTGATTTAACGAACGTGGTGATGCAGCTTACGGCTCAAATTGCTCGAGCGCCTCCCAATCAAGCACAAGCCGCTACTAATCAGCCGGGTGATGACAATCCGAGGCAGCCAATGCCTGTTCCTTTGGGACCAAGACTGGTCGAGCCAAATGAAAGCCGGCTACATTCCGCTTCTGGGGACGCCTTGGCCCCAGATAGCACCATCCCGCTAACACAGGATCGGATAATTGATTTGGTCACCAGCAAGGTTAAAACATTGGTGGCCGAAGCTGAAGCTCAGAAAGAAATCGGCAGTAGTGGGCGGCCATATCCCGCGCAGTACGATCTGATTGAGTTCCCAAGCGGCTACGTCATTCCTAAGTTCGGAAGATTTGATGGAACGGGGAATGCAAATCAGCACGTCGCCCACTTCAAAGCATCGTGCGGAAATACAGGGGGCAATGATGCGCTCCTTCTTCGTCAGTTCGTCAACAGCCTGACCGGTGTTGCTTTCGACTGGTACGCGAGCATACCAGATGGGTCCGTCATTACCTTTGCCCAAATGGAGTCTCTGTTCCGGCAAAGGTTCATGAGCGTCAGTGATAAAATCTCCATTGCCGACCTTGTGAGGACCAAGCCGGGGAAGAATGAAAGTAACACTGACTTTATCGCCCGATGGCGTAATCTCACGGTCAAGTGCGAACCGCCGCTGGAGCAGGACCAGTCCGTTAGCCTTCTCATTGGGAACCTCAGCAATTGGATGGTCCCCTTCTTGTGTACAGCGGGCCTCAAGACGTTTCAGGAGCTAACCAAGAAAGTCCAAATGCTGGAACGCTCGAAGCAAGAGTCCCCGCCAGACTCTCAGAGAGACAAAACCTGGAAAAGCAAGCGGGACGACAACCGTAGAAGCGGGAGTTCCAGCAGTACCAATGTCTTCAATGCCTCCGACAATGAAGAAAAGCGAAGGGCGGGCGAATCCAAAACCAACCGGTCTCGAAAGCCATTGCTGGGAGGAGATGGGCCTTCCCTAGAGGAGAAAAAGAACAAGGTTTACTCTTTCAGAAGGGACAAGGTCCGCAAGATATTTAAAGATGCCTTGAACAATGGCCTACAACTGCCGGAGTCGAAAAGACCCCAAGAAGCAAAAATGACCGACAATCCCCTGTATTGCCCGTACCACCGAGTAGTGAGCCATGCGATCGAGGATTGCTATATCTTCAAGGACTGGGTCGAGAAGCAGTACAAGGCTGGAGAGATCGAGCTGTCCAAAAGCGTGTTGGTGAACAATCAAGTTGCAACCGCCAACTTTATACAGACAGAAGTTGAAGCCTTCTGGGAGCAGACAGCCGAACCCGCTGCCCTGACAAACGAAACTGACTCATCGCGGACTCCGTGGAGTACGCACATATCTAATAAGACGAAGAAGATGTTAAAGCTACTTCAGAAAGAGCGCAGGATGGAATGGGAAGGACAGAAGAAGCCTACCAGTCCAGCTGCCAATGCGGCTCCATCAGGCTCAAAATCCAAGAAGCTGAAGAAGAAGAAAAGTGCAGCTCGGCGCGAAAAAGAGTCTGCAGGGAGATTAACCATTCAAAAATATATCGATTCTCTCGAAGAATATGAACAAAAGGAAAGAACATTGATTCAATTGAAGGAGTTCTTCCCTGTACAGGCGGCTGAAATTCTGGAGGAGTTAGAAGAAGACTCCAATAAAGAGATCCCAGTAGTGACCTGCTACGCCATCCATCTTGGCAGCGACTCCGAGGATGATCTTTGTTTTCCCGAAGAGGATGAGGAGCTCGCCACAACGACCAATCAAATCCAGCTCAGAAGCGGCAGGGCTCTACCGCCGAATCAGGGCAACGCCCCAAAAGGGAAGGAAAAACAAGTCGCTAATGAAGAAGATGGCAGAGAACCGGCTGATGAAAACATAAGTCCTTCCTCGGTGGACTATAATGTCTTGGCGCATCTCCGGAAGCTTCCGTCTCTCCTGAGCATCTATGACGCCTTGGTCCTATCTAAGGAGCTTAGAGATGTTCTCATCCACGCTCTACAAAACCCCGAGCGGTATCAGGCCCACTTTGCGGAAATTAATATGAAAGAAGCCCAGCACGCTTTGCATGCCGCCGCAGTCACGTTTAAGGATGAAGACTTGCTACTGGGAACGGCTGAGCATAATCGGCCGCTTTACGTGACCGGGTACAGCGACGGAGATCGAATTAATCGTATATTGATTGATCCGGGGTCCTCAGTGAACATCATGAACTTGCGAACTCTGAAGAGTTTGTCAATGGACGTCCGACACCTGTCGAGGGAAAGGATTGTCATTCAAGGGTTCAACCAAAATTGCCAGCAAGTTCTAGGGTCTATAGCTTTGCCAATCAAATTTGGGGATCTGCAAACTGAAGCTAAGATATACGTGATCGACGCCGACACATCTTATAAGATTCTCTTGGGGCGGCCGTGGATCCATGATTACGGCATCATTCCGTCGACTCTCCATCAATGCATGAAGTATACTAAAAATGGCGAAGAAAGACGCATTGACGGAGACATCCAGCCGTTCGGTGTGCATGAAGTCCGATACGAAGATTCTCGGTACTTTACGAACCACCAAAATGCTAAGCCACAACTGACTGAGGATAGAACGGCCCCAAGACTCAAAAGCAAATCTGCGCCGGCTATCACTTTCAAAAGCAAAAATACCCAAGTACGCCCACATTTCGGCAGCGACACTGATGAGTCCGACGCTGGAAGCCCGTCCTTCCGCCAAACTCGCCCTCATTTCGGCAGCGATACAGACGAATCTGTTACTGAAGGCCCATCTAGCAGCAAAGTCCGCCCTCATCTTGGCAGTGACACTGAAGAGTCAGAAGAAGAGGACCTGCCGTGCGACAGCTGTGCAGATCGACCCCCCATGCAGCAAGCGAAACTACGAGAGACCTTCGAAGTCGCAGAAGGGTCCCTGGCTATCACAAGGGTGCCGGAACGGATGAGCAAAGAGCTCGACGCATTGTCAGTCTCTACCGTGGACCAGCTGAAAACTTTCTACGTTCCCGGGAGGAAAAGTGGACAGAAGGGCATTCTGTTTTATGGGTCAAACCCCGTTGTGCACCCGGGCGATCTGTCTGTCGCGTGCCTTCCATATGAGAGAGGCATAAGAGCCGTTCTCAATCCCAGATACTATGCGCCCGAGATGCGGGAATACTTTAAAAAGTGCGGATGCCGGTTATATCAAACGGAGTCCGAAGCAAAGTTTTACGAAGGGCTATGGCATCCGCCCCAGGTCCGAGCACTCATCGATGGACGAATTCCAGATAGACGGGGCATAGGCTACATTCAACCTGATTCCAAAGCGTGCTACATGATCCATGTTGGTGAGGCCAGCGAAAGATCAAAAGATGACGACGAGATAGCCGAGCCAGAAGAAGCTCCTCAAGAGCTCGAAGATGGCGGACAAGCAACCCTTGACGAGCTAACCGAGATTGACTTAGGAACGCCCGATAATCCAAGGCCGACCTACATCAGCTCACTCTTGTCAGAGGAAATGAAAGAGCAGATAATTGCCCTGTTGCGTGAGTTCGTTGACTGCTTCGCGTGGACCTACAAAGAAATGCCTGGCCTTTCCCCTGAAGTGGCCGTACATAAGTTGGCTATATCTCCTGATGCTAAGCCAGTCAAACAAGCTCCTCGAAGAATGAGAAGGGAACTAGAAGAAAAGGTCATCGAGGAAACTAAGAAGCTCATCGATGCCGGCTTCATCAGGGAAGAGAAATATGCGGACTGGATCGCATGCATAGTCCCAGTCAAGAAGAAAAATGGGCAGATCCGAGTCTGTGTCGATTTCAGGGACCTCAATAAGGCATGTCCTAAAGACGACTTTCCGCTGCCGGTCATGGAAATGATGGTCGATGACACCTCAAATTACGAACTGTTCACCTTTATGGACGGCTCGTCTGGATATAATCAGATCAAGATGTCGCCTGAGGATGAGAAGCACACAGCATTTCGAACCCCGATCGGAATATATTGCTACAAGGTAATGCCATTCGGACTGAAGAACGCAGGTGCTACATATCAAAGGGCGATGACTAATATCTTTGATGACCTAATCCATAAAGTCGTCGAATGCTATGTTGATGATCTGGTCGTCAAGACTAAAGCCAAGGCCGATCATATCCAAGATCTCAGGACCGTTCTCACCAGACTGAGGGAATACGATCTGAAGATGAATCCTCTGAAGTGCGCTTTTGGCGTGTCATCGGGAAAATTCCTGGGCTTCATAGTCCGACATCGAGGGATCGAAGTTGACCCATCAAAGATAAAGGCCATCATGGAGATGCCTCCTCCGAAGAGTCTGACGCAGCTAAGATCTTTTCAAGGAAAGCTTGCTTATATACGGAGGTTTATCTCAAATTTATCGGGGAGATGTAGGCCCTTCTCAAAGCTCATGAAGAAAGGAGCTCCTTTTATCTGGGATGCCGAATGTCAAGCAGCGTTCGAAAGCATCAAACAATACTTGTTGCACCCTCCAGTGCTGGCTGCTCCCATTCCAAATAAACCGTTGATTCTCTACACTGCCGCGCTAGATGAGTCACTCGGTGCGCTCCTCGCCCAGAATAACGAGGAGGGAAAGGAAAATGCCCTCTACTACCTCAGTCGAACTCTAGTCGGGGCGGAACACAACTATTCCCCAATCGAAAAGCAATGCCTGGCTCTGATATTTGCTGTGAAGAAGCTGAGGCACTATCTGCTGGCTCATCGGGTTATGCTGATCTCCAAGGTCGACCCGCTCAAACACTTGATGACCAAAGCAAGCCTAGCCGGCAGAATGGCAAGATGGGCTGTCATGCTACTTGAGTTTGACATAGTTTATACCCCTCAGAAAGCAGTAAAAGGGCAAGCTATCGCAGACTTTCTCGCTGCTCATCCCATACCAGAAGGGTCGCCGCTAAATTGTGAGTTACCCGACGAACAAGTGCTGCACCTCGAGAATGACGAGCCATGTTGGGAGCTCTACTTCGATGGGGCCTCATCGATAAGAACCTCCAGTAAATCAAGCGTCCCGGAGATAAAAGCAGGGATAGGATTGGTGTTCATCACACCATCAATGGGAACTCTACGGCGTTCTTTTGCTCTCACCGAGCCTCGGACAAACAATGAAGCTGAGTATGAAGCTCTGATAGCTGGTTTGGAACTCGCCATAGAAATGGAAATCCTTCGGCTACGAGTTTACGGTGACTCCCAGCTTGTCGTCAACCAAGTAAGCGGCGACTATAAGATATACAAACCCGAGTTGGCTCGATACAGAAGCCGGGTGGTGGAACTCATGAAACGGTTCACTCATATCGAACTAACAAGAGTCCCTAGAGCATTGAACGGAAAGGCCGATATACTCGCTCGCCTAGCCAAGGAGCTGGCTGATCCTGACATGGACGAAATTCTGATCACAGTCAGGAGCCGACAAATTCTACCCCCAGTCTTTCTACGAGAAGAGGAAAGCGCGGAACAGAAGAGCGGTCCTGCGGAAGAAGCTTCGATCATCCAAGACGCGCCCGATTGGAGAGAACCCTTCATAGAGTACCTCCGATACGACAAGCTGCCCGAAGAAAAATCTGCGAGGATTCAGCTGAAGAAAAGAGCTCTCCGATACGTGTTTGTAAATGACACGTTATACCGCAGGTCATACGACCAACTATGGCTCAGGTGTCTGTCATTGGCCGAAGCCCAAAAGGTCATGAAAGATGTCCACTCGGGCGTTTGCGGTGCTCACCAATCTGGCCCCAAGATGCGACTTCAAATCAAACGGCTTGGGTATTACTGGCCCACCATGATACGGGATTGCGGAGAGCATGCAAAGAAATGTTATATCTGCCAAATTCACGGTGATTTTATTCACAAGCATCCCAATCCATTGCATCCTACAGTGGCGTCGTGGCCCTTCGAAGTGTGGGGCACCGACATTGTTGGCCCAATTGATCCTCCGTCATCCAAAGGCCATCGGTTTATACTGGCCGCGACAGACTACTTCTCCAGATGGGCTGAAGCTGTCCCGCTAAAAGAAGTTAAGACAAAGGATATTCTGACATTCTTCCAGCATAATATTCTATACCGCTTCGGTACACCAAGAAGAATCATTTCTGACAACGGGCCTTCTTTCAAGAGCTTCAATGTCTCAAGGTTCGCTACTCAGCACAAGATAGACTGGAGATATTCCTCCATCTATAATCCAAGAGCCAACGGGCTAGCCGAAGCCTTCAATAAGACTCTATGCAAGCTCCTGAGGAAAAATGCTTCAGCCAACAAGAGAGACTGGAATCTCAAACTTCACGAGGCGTTGTGGGCATATCGTACCACACACCGTACTCCAACTCAGTCCACTCCATACTCATTGCTCTTCGGAGTGGAGGCGGTCCTCCCCCTCGAAGTTGAAGTTCCAAGCTTAAGAATGGCCGTCCAACATGAGTTGACGGAGGAAGAAAACGTGCTCCTTCGACTTGAAGAACTCGATGCCCTCGAAGAAAAGAGGCTCGCGGTGCAGCAAAATCTGGAGCTATACCGAGCCCAAATGTCACGGGCCTATGACAAGATAACTCGTCTCCGTGCTTTCAAGAAAGGTGAATTGGTGTTGGTCCTCAAAAGACCGATCATCCTCAATCGACATGCCAAAGGAAAATTCGAGCCAAACTGGGAAGGACCATACGTCATTGAGAAAGTGTTCGACGGAGGATCCTACCAACTAATAAGTGCAGAGGGAGAAAGGCCCATGCCGCCCATTAATGGCCGATATCTCAAGAAATACTACACATGAATGCTCCAAGTCGCAGGCGAATTGAGCACATCAGCCCTACGGTCTGGATCAGACATCCTGCAAAACCGTATACAATCCACGGGCGTAAATAACCCCTATTTCTCCCAAATCCTGCCGGTGAGACTACTTTTAAAGTCCCACCAGCAGCAAAAAAAAAGAAAAAGAAAGAAAAAGAAAAAAAAGAAGAAGAAATAAACGGTATGTCCACAAGCAAAACGGGCACGGATGAAAACCCGAAAGGGCTCCGTGAGTAAAAACAGCAGGACTACCGGCGAGTCTGTGAAAACCCGAAAGGGCGCAAACTCGTGAAAAGAGATGAAAAACACTCGCAAAGTCCTCTCGACCTTGTGAGGAGAAAACACCTGCGTGAGATCCTTACGACTCACAATGGAGCAACACACTTAGGAATCCTCACGATTCCTAAGGAGAAAATACACCTGCGGGATCCTTACGACTCGTAGGGAGAAAATGCTTTATGGGACCCTCACGGCCCATAAAATTGAAAAGCCTTAGGTGGTAGGGACCCAAACCTATCTCCTAAGCCATCATTCCCCGACGGGCAACGGCAAATGATGAGTCGCTCCTGGCATTTCGCTTCAGTGTTAGCGGTGCTGATGCCGACCAAAAACCCAAATCCCAAGTCCTCCCAAGGCAAATGATGAGTTGCTCCTGGCATTATTCCAGTGCAGCAATGCTGATGCCAAACAAGATCCAAATTCCAAGTCCCCAAATGGCGAATGATGAGTCGCTCCTGGTACCATATTCCAGTGCAGCGATGCAGACGCCAACCAAATTCCAAATCCCATACCCCAATGGCGAATGATGAGTCGCTCCTGGTACCATATTCCAGTGCAGCGATGCAGACGCCAACCAAATTCCAAATCCCATACCCCAACGGCGAATGATGAGTCGCTCCTGGTACCACATTCCAGTGCAGCGATGCAGACGCCAACAAATCCCTGAAATCTTTCCGGCCCTACGGTCTGGATCATACATCCTGCAAAACCGTATACAATCCACGGGCGTAAAACAATCCCAATCTCTGCTGAGCAACCAAATCTAAATTCTCTCGGGGCAAATGATGAGTTGCTCCTGGCATTATTCCAGTGCAGCAATGCAGATGCCAAACAAAAACCAAAATCCCAGAATCCTCTCAATGACAGATGATGATTCGCTCCTGGTACCATATTCCGGTATAGCGATGCTGATGTCAACCCAAATCAACAAGTCAACTTCCACTCCGACACCGCAGAAAGCGGAGCGAGTCAGAATCCAATCTCGACACCGCAAGAAGCGGAGCAAGTCAAGTCTACCCCTGACACTGCAAGAAGCAGAGCAAGTCAAATCAAAAACCGACCGTCCAAGTCGCAAAAAGGGCAGCATCGACCGTCCACGTCGCTAAAATGGCAGCACCGACCGTCCAAGTCGCAAAAAGGGCAAAACCGACCGTCCAAGTCGCAAAAAGGGCAGCACCGACCGTCCACGTCGCTAAAAGGGGCAAAACCGACCGTCCAAGTCGCAAAAAGGGCAGCACCGACCGTCCACGTCGCTAAAAGGGGCAGCATCGACCGTCCACGTCGCTAAAATGGCAGCACCGACCGTCCAAGTCGCAAAAAGGGCAGAACCGACCGTCCACGTCACTAAAAGGGCAGCATCGACCGTCCAAGTCGCTAAAATGGCAGCACCGACCGTCCACGTCGCAAAAATGGCAGCATCGACCGTCCAAGTCGCAAAAAAGGGTAGCACCGACCGTCCACGTCGTAAAAAGGGCAGCACAGGATTCCTACAAAGCGGGAACCAGATCACTCCGGGCCAGGGAAACGTCTATCACGGACACTCCGTCTCAGAGACATGTCAAGCAACGACCGTCCATGTCGTAAAAAGGGCAGTGCCAGCTTCCCAAAAGGTGGGAACCAAATCAAGCCGCCTCCACGTGAAAGAAGATCCATCAATTTCATGCACACGACCCACATATGTGGTGTGCATTTATTGATGGGGGGCAATTTGTTGGGGTAAAAATTTACACCCCGGTTGACCAAGTCAAAATCCAAGTCAACCCCAAGCCAAGTGGGCCCAAGCCCAGACCCAGTGGGGCCTATGCCCGGGTCGAGCCAGAACATGAAGCAGCCGGCCTCCCCCCATGCCAAGATAAAAATTTTGTAATAAATGATTTTGTTGCATTTCTTTTATTTTAGTTTATGGATAAATGTAAGAAAATAGGCATAAAGCCAAATTTTTGTAAAGCCCATGGCTTATGTGCAAAAAGAAATGGCACATGAGCCATGAAATAGGCAAAATGCCATTTTGTGAAGCCCAAGGGGCTATGTGTAAAGTGTATAGCCTATAAAGGCAAAGATAATGAAATATCTAAATAACTTTTTCTCTCTCCAGAAATTTCTAGATCTGAGATCTCTTTCTCCTTCTTCAAGGTTCCAAAACCTTCTTCTCTCTCTTGAATTAAATCAAGAGTTTTACTCTTCCTTTTTCAAAACTAAATAGTTTTCCACCACAAAACCCACCAAGGGGAACTTGGATCTGCCATCCGATCTTAAAAAGGAGAGATTTTGAGATTTTACATCTCTCGATCTTCAAGATCCAGCAAGCAACAGGAGGAAGAAGAAGAACCCTTCCATTAACCCAACAAAAAAAAAAGCAAAAGCACTCAGGAGTCTAACTCCTCTTTGATTTCTCTTCAGAGAAATCTTTTTAGGCTAAAAGCCTGTTGTGAGCGCAAGTCGCCCGCGTGCCGACACGTGGCGCGCGCGCTTGCGCAACTGCGCAAGTGCGCAAGTCGCCCGCGTGCCGACACGTGGCGCGCGCGCTTGCGCAACTGCGCAAGTGCGCGAGTCGCCCGCGTGCCGACACGTGGCGCGCGCGCTTGCGCAACTGCGCAAGTGCGCGAGTCGCCCGCGTGCCGACACGTGGCGCGCGCGCTTGCGCAACTGCGCAAGTGCGCGAGTCGCCCGCGTGCCGACACGTGGCGCGCGCGCTTGCGCACCTGCGCATCCCTTGGATGACTTTTCCCCCTCTTTTGTGTACATATATACACATATACATATGTATACAAATTTATACATACACGTACTCCACGACACTGTCCCTGTTAGAAAAAAATTTCTAACGGGGCGCTGCCCCGCACCCCGCAAGGGGGCTGCTAGCCCCCTTGACCCCCAGCCCGCTATCCGGGTAGCGGGACCCCCGTAAAAACTCTGCGTGGCTCCCGATATATCCAAACCCCCCTTTCAGAATTGGACACACGTATACTGCACATTGAGTTCGCATGACCAGTTTAACCCGTTAATCGGAGGTTCCCTCGCCCCAAAGGCGATGGGTAATTAACGGCAGCTTAGTCCGCGGCTGCCGGAGATTCGGATCCCCACCATCATTAAACCCCGGCCTACCCTAGGCCGGGGGAATCTGTAGTACGCCTGACAAGCGCGCGCGTATTCCCATCTCAATGGGGTGACGAAAAACACCCTACATGCTACTTGTTTGCACGACTCCTTTGAGCCGTGGTAGGGTAGCAATCTAAGAACAGTGGGACACACTCGAGGCGAAGTAGCAGTGTCAAGTCTGCGGACTATGCTGTACTCATGTCACCTGGGAACTGTTAACTGACGGCGGGTATAATACCCACCAACAGTTCCTCTGCGAGTCCTGTCCGGTGTACCCGTAACCTAACGAGCACCTGTATACTATCTCCAGTACGACGTACTGATGGCTGTGGGACAGACCATCTTCCCAACTAGGATGAGAAGCGTACACACTAGTCTACTCCGGAATATCGATGCCCTGTCTCGATAATCCAACGACCAGGGACCTGTATAGGTTGTTGCTTATAGACTACCCGGCCCCCACTAGTGTGACTGCCATCACAATGCTGGTAATCAAGCAAAGATCCTATGGGCTCTACTAATATGTATAAATGATACGTTATAAGAAACATATGCACATATTAAAGTAGAAACAAACCAAGTAGCATACTACCATTTTTAGCAAGACTGATATATAACTGTGAATATCCCAAGCTTCCATTAAGTAATATACAAGCTAGTATGATAGAATAATGGCCCCTAGGGCGTATACACTAACACTTCTCAGTCTCCACAGCATTTGACGAACATTCCAAGAAAACAAAGGTGGGTGGAATGCCCGTCAGCGAACTTTCGCTCGGTAAATCCCCAAGATAACACGTGAAATATAAAGTGTAATGATAAAGGAAGTGTATATCATGATCAATTGATTATGGTGTCTCAGCATGTCATTTTATGTAAACATGACAATTTTATTTAGCATGCAGTTCTTTAGTAATATATGTGAACAAGTATGGTAATATATATGACAAGTAGGTAAACATGACAGTATAGCATAAGCATGCCAAACAGATATAACATGGTCGTGTAGTGTATGTATGGTGAACATATAGTAAATGTAAGTGTCTTAATAGGTCTCTACTTGGGCACACTAATTTAACGTAAGCTCAAGGATGGATGTCAACCAATCTTAAGAATGTTCTCGAACCCAGAAGGCTGTAATCCATGGGTAAGGAACCACGGGCCCGAATCAAGTGTCGGTAATGGGACTTCAGCACATGTTTGATTTTTCAGTCTTTTCGTTTTTATGTGCATTGCACGTTTGGACTTTTGAACTTCCAAAAAGTTTAAAAGAAAAATCAGAAAAAAATTAATGTGTTTGATGTGATTCGAACACAGGGGCTATGTCACAGCAGTGCAAGGCTTTACCAATGAGCTACAAGTTGCTTCTTTCTGTTCTTAAACAAAATTAACTTATAACTTGTACTCAGGCTGTGAAACTCTATTCTGTATTTTAACAGAAGAATTTTCGTACTAAGGTTTCAGAGTCGTTACATTCTACCCTTATAAAAATTTCATTCTCGAAATTTTTACAAGGAAGTTGTAACAGATTCAAGAAAATTAGATTACAACGGTGGTGAAAGAACTACTGATATTATACCAGAAGTGTATGAAAATGTTTAGGTAGATGAAAGACCAACAGGATGCAAGAATTTGAAAGGTGAAAGGCTGCCTTCTCTGCACATTTCTCTGTGCATGCTGATACATCAATGGCTGACGAGGTAAAGGTGGTCCACGTGGAGGTGGTGCAGGAAGAGCTAACCGAGTAAGTGGAGCTTGGATAGCTGATCCAGCTGCGAGAATTTGGCCAGTTCGGTTGTGTGGGAAAGTCCTATAGTGTGTGAGGATGATCCACATATAAGACAAAGGCCATTTGCTCGACGTCAATCTTTGACTTGGTGTTTGGTCTTCTTGCAATAAATGCAGAAGTTCGGTTCGGTCTCGGAAAATGATCCTCCGGGTCTCATAGCTGGCGCTGGGAGAGTTGGCCTAGAAGAGTCTCCTCCAGTAATCTGGTGGGCGGGATGTTTCATACCGACCAACTGTGGCCTTCCCTTCTTCTTAATGACAGCTTCATAACAACGGACTGATTTCAAAGCTGCTTCATGTGTCAGGTATTCTCCCGTTGCTAGGGCAGCCTGGATCTCCGGGTCTAATCCTTGCTGGAAGTGCCTGGCTCTGATTTCTGCAGTAGGAATTAGATGGGCAGAGAATCTGCTGAGCATGGTGAACTCAGCATCGTACTCGTCCACTGACTTATCCTACATGGATCCTTATTGTAGGTGGATGAATTTCTGTTCCATCTCGAAGTGTGCGGTTTCCGGAAAATACTTGGCATCAAAGAGATCATGAAAAGTCTTCCACTCGATTGGCTGCTCAAGACGGCTCTCCTCGGCCTTCCACCAGATTCTGGCATTGTCAGTAAGCTGGAGTTTTGCTATTCTGACCCAAGCCACTTCTGAAACTTGAGCTGCGACTAGGTTGTCTTCAATGCTCTGTACCCATTCCTCGGCCTCAAGTGGTTTCTCCTTCCCTGAGAAGTTCTTCGAGTGCAACGCTCAAAATTGTTTCACTCCCGGTACTTCTGCTTCAGAGTGGATGAAACTCTGCTGAAGGAGAGCGGTCTGCTCTTGCAAAATCGTGCTTTGAGCCTGCTGACCCTCAAGTAAGCTTTTGATAGCCTCCAGAAGCATCGTCTGTTCTGTAAGTAAAGCGGTTATGGTAGGTGGAGGTGGTAGAACGGTAAGGATAGGTGGCGGTGGTGTACTTCTATCGTTGGTGCTAGGGTTGCTGGGAGAATTTATCATCTTAGATAGAGAAGAAAGATTAGAATAGATTCAACGGAAATGTAAAGTTGTTGAATCTCATATTTCTTGTTATATATTGCTTATGACTTCATGCAGAACGGACCCGCCAACAAAACCTGTCATGCCCCGCTTCCCAATAGATAGAAACGGCACATGGTGAGGCCCGCGGCGTATTTATTTCGAGAAAGTCATTTTTCGGAATAAACACGCTAACCGTAAAAGAAGCAATATAAAATGACAAGAAAATTAACATGAGAATTAAAATTCAACAACTTTATTAACATTCAACTTGATTCGTTTACAATACATGATATCAACTGAAAGAAAAATACAAGAATGGAAATGCCTAAACAAGTGGCATATATAAACTGAGATGAATATAACTGGTCTAGGCCTGGATCGCGATCTGATCGTGCTCCTTCTCTGAAATGTCTACCTCCTCGGTCTCCATAATATCTGATGAACATTCCAAGAAAATAAAGGTGGGTAGAATGCCCGTCAGCGAACTTTCGCTCGGTAAGTCTCCAAGATATGAAGTGAAATATAAAATGTAATGATAAAAGAAGTGTATATCATGAACAATTGATTATGGTGTCTCAGCATGTCATTTTATGTAAATATTTAGCATGCAGTTCTTTCGTAATATATGTGAACATGTATGGTAATATATATGACAAATAGACAAACATGACAGTATAGCATGAGCATGGCAAATAAATATAACATGGGCGTGTAGTATAGGTATGGTGAACATGCAGTGAATGTAAGTATATTAACATGTCTCTACTTGGGTACACAAATTTAACGTAAGCTCAAGGATGAATGCCAACCAATCTGAAGAGTTTTCTCGAACCCAACATGATGTAATCCAGGGATAAGGAACCACGGGCTCGAATCAAGTATTAGTAACTGGACTTCAGCCTAGTATTGAAGTATTCCAAACTCAACAGGCTGTAATCCAGGAGTAAGGAAACATGGGGCTTCATGATAGCTTGCTAGTGTTAGTAGACATGGATTCATGATCTAGTGGGACTCCTTAGATTTCGTTGGATTCACGCATGAACTACCCCGACACCCCGTATATGCTAAGTTACAGCTAAAATTACCAGCCTTGTTCGAATCCATGAATACATCGAGTTGCAAGATTGAGTTCATGTCTATATCAAGTATTCATGTCAAGTTGTATTCATGGTTCGAGTCAAGCCATAGTGTTCAAATATTCATGTTTTGTTTTAGTCAAGTTCAAGTATTCTGATTCCTGATCAAGGAACAAGTATACCTGTTTGCTTTTGATGTTTGGATTCAAGTATTCATGATCCAGTGTTCGTGTTTGGTTTTAGATTCAGGTTTTAATTTGGATTCAGACTTGAGTTAAATTCAGACTTGAGTCAGACACTTGTAAACTTGCTAAATTAGGTTCGGGAGTTATCGGTAATTGCTGCACATGGACGGCAGGATTTATGTCTTTTTCCAAGACAATTACTATTGATAACACCGTTAATTTTTCTACCTTAAATAGGTAAGCACTCACTTTCTCCTTCTCTCTGGGGCTCAAGAGAATTGATCCCGCTTAAACCTATATTTATTAAAGTCCTTAAATATTGTTTTATATAACTTGAGGGGGTTTTATGAAAAATATTTTTAATATAGTTTCGAAATAATCTCGAGAAGTTGTTTATATTATTTAGGGTTTCCATGAATGTGAATCTTAAGGATTTGAAGTATTTCGGTGATAATAGCTTAGCTTGGAAAGTTCATGGTATTTTATTGTAAAGCTTGACTTTTGTTGGTATCTTGATGGTATTTTGGTTAAAACTTGTAATTTTTTATTTAAAAAATGTAAGTTTATTATATTTTGAAACTATTTGGATTTGTAATATTTATATAATTATTAAAAATTAAAATTTTAATTAAGTAGAAAAATTACGTTTTTCTTAAAAACCGTATTAAAAACCTTTCGAGACCGAATGCTCCGTGAGGAGGTCTGCGTCTCGCTCTACTAGCCTAAGAATGTGCGATAATCCGCACCATCCAATAGCGGGTCCCCTAAAAAGGGTTGTAGCGGTATATTGCAAAGGAATTGAAAATACAATTTAAAAGAAAACCATTTTTTATAGTAAATAGTATTTTAATGTAATCTTGTATTCGTAACAAAAATATGTTCAAAGGGTATCGTGATATAGAAACCATGTGTGTATGTAAGGGGTAGGTCGTTACCCCGTGAAGTTTTCTAAAGATATGTTCAAGCAAAATAAATAAATATGATATATACAAACTTCATGGTATTTTAATGTAAAAGTTAAGTTAAAGTAATTTTGCATGGTATTTGTAATAAAAAATTGGTTCTAAGCATTGGTTTTATGATAGTAAGCATGATGTAGGAATATGAATGAAGAATATGTAAGAAAAAATGGAATTTTAGAGTTTTAGAAGAAGATATTGGTATTAACTCCACTTCCGACATTTGTTTTGAAAATGAACTTTTAAAGAAGAAAAAAAGGGATTGGGAGGGACTTACCGCTTGGTTATATTAAGAAAAGGTAGGAGAAGAGATTGTTGTCGTCGTCGTGTCGCGGGGTGGTCGGACTTGCTTCGATTTTTCGCCGGAAGTTGACTGCTTGCTAACTCCACCTGTGTTTAGAAAAATTTGAGAATTTTGGTTAGGAATTTTCAAAATGATGAAGGGATAGAACATAGGGTAATATTTATAGTGTGGAATTAGGGTTTTGAATTAAAAGAGTGAATTAAAATGCATTAAAATGATGATAAATGGAGAATTGAAAGGTCTCTGTTTGATTGCAGAGCAATCAAACAGTGCAGGGGAGTTAGGGATAGAGGAAGGGCCGTGTGTGCAAAGCCCGGGCCTCATTGGGTTTGGGGGGACCGTCGGTGCCGGCCATAAGGGACATTTCGCCGGTCGATTTTGGGAGTGGGGCCGGTGGATTCTTGCCACGTGTTCATCTCTCTGTTTGAACCATTGTGCACATGTTTGATTTTTCTGTCTTTTCATTTTTATGTGCATTGCACGTTTGAACTTTTGAGCTTCCAAAAAGTTTAAAAGGAAAAAAAATAAAATTAATGTGTCTGATGAGATTCAAACACAGGGGCTACATCACAACAGTGCAAGACTTTACCAATGAGCTACAAGTTGTTCTTATTGTTCTTAAACAAAATTAATTTATAAGTTGTACTCAGGCTGTGAAACTTTATTCTGTATTTTAACAGAAGAATTTCCGTACTAAGATTTCAGAGTCGTTACAACGATTTTTTGGAAGCGGCTTGAATACGTCCTCCTGCTCTTCCAATATTTATGATCATCCAATTAGGACTATTTTGCCATGAAATCTTTAATGTTTATATACACCCCCTTGAATTTTTTCATATTTGTGAATACCCATTAAATTTTTCATGTCGTTTTGAAGAGAGCATCTATCATGAGATGGGGTTCCAATCGGCAATGATTGATTTAAACTTAAATCTATTTTTCCCGCTTACAATCCAAACCTTTGTGTTCGGTACATTTATTTAACTAATAAGCGGAATCAAAAAATATTCTAAAATAGACGATAAAGATGACAAGTTAACGTATACATTGACAATATTTGCATGTGGTTTAAAATAATTAAAGACTCAGCAAATTGATTATGAAATATGCATTTCTCTTTTTGTGAGGGATGGTAAGTTCAAAGCTGCCATTGTCATCAAAACTATTAAATTTTGAATGAATATAAGTGAGGAGTTTTTCGAAACGGTTTCAAATTTTTCAAGGGGTATATACAACATAGGAGAATGCAGGGCAACGTGCAGCGATGGTAAACACATAAGATTTTAAGAGGTGCATACAGAAAAAGAAAAAGAAAAAAAAAGACGTGCTATATCTTCTGCCTGTTCTCCACGGTAAGCATAGAAAAAACGAGTCGAGAGGCTGACCAACTTAAAATGAGGGGCCCAAGACACCAGACCCGTCCTCTTTCCTATATTCTTGTTTCTATCTGCTTAGCATAGAGAATGGGCTTAAGGTATGCCGCGTGATCAATATAGAATTTTGTAATGCAAATACTATATGTTGGCGTGAAGTTTAATCAACTTTTCTCTCATAGTAATTATAAAACACTCCTTAGGCACTCGAAGTCGGTAAAATAATTTTTAAAGTTCACCGGTGTTCTATAGAAAAAGTTGGATGATGTTTTACGCATAGTCACATAATTCGCGAATTATTCGCCGAATTCCCGAATTTTTGATCAGCCGATTTAATCTCCGAATTAATCGGCGTTACCGAATGGGCCGAATAATTTGCGAATTATTCGTGAATAATTCGCGAATTATTCCCGAATTATATGAAAAAACAGCGAATAATTCAAAAAACAACAAATAATTCACAAAATCAAAACCCAGCATCTCATATATTAATTTCTTGCTCGAAATCCTTCCCGAACATTTCCCGAACACTTACCGAATCTTTCCCGAATATCTGCCGATTTTTTCCGAATAGTTCTCCGAATCCGAATTTTCGACCTCGCCGAATTATAACCGAACGAGGAATTTGTGACTGTGGTTTTACGTAATCTGCATAGTGTGGTATTTGTGATTTACCTTTTAATACAAATATTTACAATTATGCCATCAAATTAAACTGCCCTACATATAAGTGCGCTGATCCTCTCGCTTGACTCAGCTGTATTGCCCCCGCAACCAAAACCCTAGAAATCCCCATCTTCGTCTCTGGCGCCCAAAGGTAATCTCTTTCCCCTCTACCTCTCAAAATCGTTAGAAAACCTAGAAAATTAAATCCCGAACTATGAGTTTAGAACCCTAGAACTAAACGTCACCCTCGAACTCAGTGTAATTTGAAACCCTAGAAGAGATCGATTCATGCCCTTGCTTAATCTCGGTTCTTAAAATTTTCCTCTTTGATGATTTATTTCAGGAATCATGAGCAGCCGCTCAAGCAGAACCCTGTATGTTGGCAATCTCCCTGGCGATATTCGTGAGAGAGAGGTCGAAGATTTGTTCTACAAGGTTTTTTTATTCTTTATTCTTTTTTCCTATTGTGAGCTCTTTAATTCTCAATTTGCTAACTTTTTACTGTATTTCAAATTCCCTTGGATATCTCTGGTCAGTTATTGATAGCTTGTAACCGTTCGGCTGCCCGATAGAGAATTTTGGGATATAGTCATTGATAATTTATGAAGACATAGTCAGCTGTAGAAAATGGGGCACTTAACCTTGGTTTCATTATCTGTTGTTCATGTACATGTTTGCATATGTCGGTAGAAGTCAAGTGACAGGATAAGTATGAAGCAACGAATAGCAAAAGAAATGCAAAGAAGAGAAATCGGTTTTATCAAGATTTTTAATCATGGAACTTGAGATCCAAAACTTTGAGCAATAATTTCTTATAGGGTTATTTTGATTTACTTGAGTATTTTGAAATAACACACCCAAAAACAGGTATTTAAAAAAAACCCACCCAAAACTGAAAAATAAACCGAATACAAACCTCTGTTTAATTTCCATCACATTTTGGTTAACTATTGCCATTAGGAGTGCTTAAAAGACCAATATACCCCTATAACTGTTATATGATACTAATAGCTCAAAAAAATACCCAATTTCTCAACCCCATAAAAAATGTAAAAAATACCTATCAAGCAATCAGTTTGATCGCGAATCATGACCTAAAACATGGGACTAATAACAAAAAAACCATACCTATCAAGCAATCAACTGACTACTGCTAGAAACATATTATAGTTTTGCAGAGAAGAAGCATATTCAATCATAGATATACATCTTGGAGGAATGGAGAAAGGCAAGGGCTTGGCTCGTAGATGGGTTATTGAATTCGCCGATACCTACATCAGCTCCCTTTCATCATCCTCTTCTTCATCAAACATTTAAGATCCTCTCGGATTCAATCTATCTCTTCATGACTCGATACTTAACTTCTTCCCCCTCCTTCAATTTCTACTCTCTCCTCCCTCACCTCGATTTTGGAGATTATTTTTTTGTAGCACTATGTGAATTCGAGCCGTCAATAGAAAGATGCTGAGATTGCTTGGAAGTCACAGGTATGAGCTTAGATTTAATTAGGTTTACTAGGAGATGAAGAGGGTGAGAGATGACCTTAAGACGATGAGGCTTCATTGTGTTTGGGTTTAGAAAAAGAAGAGAGAAATCAAAAGAGTCCGTGAACAAAGATGAGATGATGAAGATGCGGGAAGGGTAGGTGTGGAATTTTATTAACTAACTTAACCCTAGGAAGCTTGGCTAACCATCATAACTAACGACCCACTAATAGAATGTCTAAATTAGTCAACGATTAACATTTTGGTGGGGTTTTTAAAATTACGTATTCCCGGCTGTGTTATTTCAAAATACCGTTGCCGGATGACGGTCCCAAGTCCGGATAAGAAAGGGTGAGGGTTGTGGTAGACTTGTGACAGTCAACGTAAAACTTTGTCACATTCTATGACATGAACCATAATAAGAATATCGTTGGGGCGTCTCCTACTCAGCGACGCGCTACATCGGATTCCGGGTGTAGTGTTAAGTATGCAAGGGTTTCTAGGTCGTCGTCCGGAAACGATGCGCTACATTGTACCTCGGGTGTAGTGACAAATAAGCAAGGGTTCCATAGGATCCGTCAAGCTTCTTGGAATATAGGTTCCTTTACGGGTAGACTAACAGAATTAGTGGAGGTGATGATTAGGAGGAGAGCCGGTATTATGTGTTTGCAAGAAACTAAGTGGGTAGGTAAAAAGGGTAGAGTCATAGAACCTTGAGTTGTAAGTTTTGTATATGGGTAGAGATAAAAATCGTAATGGGGTATGCATAATCATAAATAGATGGTTGCTTGAGGATGTAGTTGAGATTATGAGAAAATATGATAGATTTTTATTGGTTAAGCTTATTCTAGGTGGGGAGATCCTTAATGTTATTAGTGCTTATGTACCATATATAGGTTTTGATGACGCTAGTAAGCGTCTATTTTAGGAGGATTTAGACGAGACGGTGCAAAGGATACCTAGTGGAGAGAAGTTATTTATTGGTGGTGATCTCAATGGACATGTAGGTACTGGTCGTAGTGGGTTTGATATTATCCATGGAGGTTTTGGTTTTGGATAAAGGAATGAAGCAGGTAGCCCGATTCTAGATTTTGCCTTATTTTATGACTTGATCTTAGCAAACACTTGGTTTAGGAAAAGAGAGTCTCATCTTATCACCTTTAGGAGCGGATCAAGTGCAAGTCAAATAGATTTTTTTCTGACGAGAATGATAGATAGAGGTTGTTGTATCGACTGTAAGCTAGATGAGAGTGTAACCACTCAACATAGACTTTTAGTTCTAAATTTTCGATTTAGAAGAGTACCTAAGAAGATTAGACGTAAGGTAGAACCTAGAATTAAATGGTGGCGATTGAAGGAAAGTAACCAAAAGGCTTTCATAGATCATGTAGTTCAAAAGGCGGATTGACAGTTTGAAAATAATTCAAACAGAACATGGAACAAAATGGTTAGTTGCATCAAAAGGGTAGTTAGAGATCTACTTGGTGAGCCGAGAGGTGGTGCTTCACCATTCAAGGACACATCATGATGGAATGAAGAAGTAAAGACTGCTATTAAAATTAAGAGGGATTTTTTATAAAGATTTGAATAAAAGCAGAGATGCGGAGAGATTTGAGAAATATAAAATGGCTAAAAAGAATGTTAAGAAAGCTGTTCGGAAAACTAAAGCTAAGGTTTACAAGGAGGTGTATGAGAAGTTAGACACTAAGGAGGCCGAAAATGACATATACTGGATTGCTCGGATGCGGAAAAGGAAGACCAGAGACTTGTGTGCGGTAAAATGTGTCAAAGATGAAGATCAGAAGGTTTTAGTTCGAAATGAGGATATCAAGAAAAGGTGGAGAGATTATTTGACAAATTATTCAATGAGAGCTTTACTAAGAATTTGGATGGACTTGTCATTCAATCTCAATATATAAACCGTGATTTCATGCGTAAAATAAGACTACCTGAGATTAAAGAAGTTTTGAAAAGAATGAGATCAAGAAAAGCGGTTGGCCCAGACAGGATTCCTATCTAGATTTGGAGATACTTAGGAGAAATAGACGTTAAATGGCTGACAGATCTGTTTAATAAGATTTGTCATACCAAAAGATGCCAAATGAATGGAGAAAAAGTGCCCTTGTATCTATTAACAAGAACAAAGGTGACATTCAAAGTTGCTCAAATTACCGTGAAATAAAACTTATGTGTCACACCATTAAACTTTGAGAGACATTGAACACAGGCTAAGAAAAGATGTTAAGATAACAGAGAATCAGTTTGGGTTCATGCCTGGACGATCGACGACAGAGGCTATTCATTTGCTTTGTCAACTTGTTGAGCGTTTTTGAGAGGGGAGAAGAGTTTTGCATATGATATTTATTGATTTAGAGAAAGCGTATGACAAGATACCTAGAGAGGTATTATGGGGGACAATGATGAAGAAGGGGGTCCCCGTCAAGTACATTGACATAATCAAGGACATGTACGATGGAGTAGTGACAAATGTCAGAATTTGCGGTGGCTTAACGTGTGATTTTCCGATTACAATTGGTTTACGTCAAGGATCTGCATTAAGTCCATTCCTGTTTACTATCGTGATGGATGATCTTACTAGAACTATCCAAGATGAGATACCTTAGTGTATACTATTCGCTGATGATATTGTTCTAGTAAATGAGACGAAAACATAGGTTAATACCAAATTGGAGTTATGGAGGCAAACGTTGGAACCTCGGGGCTTCAGATTGAGCAGGTCCAAGACAGCATCTATGCATTGCAAATTTAGCAAACAGAGAAGTCAAAACCATATTGGTATAATATTAGAAGGGTTAGAGATATCACCGAGCAATCAGTTATATATTTAGGTTCCATCATCCAAAAGGATGGGAAGATCGACAGCGATGTTAATTAAATGATCCAAGCTGGTTGGTTGAAATGAAGGAGTGCAACAGGGATTTTGTGTGATCGTAACTTTCCGTTAAAGTTAAAAGAAAAGTTTTATTGGAGCGCTATTCGGCCTGCCTTATTATATGGTACAGAATGCTGGGCTTCTAAGAAGTATCATACACAGAAGATGCACGTAGCGGAGATGCGCATGCTTCGTTGGATGTGTGGTAACACTAGAAAAGATAAGTTGCGAAATGAGAATATTCATGCAAAAGTTGGTGTAGCACCTGTGGAGAAGATGCGGGAAAACCGGCTAACATGGTTTGGTCATGTGCGACGCAGACTTATGGAAGTATCGGTTCGACGAATGGATACTCTTGATATAGGCAATGTCAAAAGGGCGAAAGGGAGACAGAAGAAAACATGGATGAAGGTGATATGAAAAGATATGGTTGCTAAAGGCCTCAATAAAAGTATATTGTTCAATAGGAGTGAGTGGAGGCGGAGGATTCATGTGCTGGACCCGGCGTAATTCTCATGTTGGTTCATGTCGTCTACCCCATATGCTTGGGATAAAAGGCTCAGTTGTTGTTATTTCAAAATACCCAAGTTTATATCAAAATAACCCTTTCTTATAATACGGTTTAGGTTTACATGGTCAATGGGTGACCACGAGGCAAAATTACCAGGCCGTCAATAGAATTAAAATAAACGCGTCCAAGTCTATCAAAATAAACTATGCATTTGACCAATTAATTAGTTGATCTTTAACTGCTATTGTTATTGTATGATGCAAATATGTGTCATGCAACTCATGCCCATATGGGTGAAAGATATATGGTTACATGGTCTGAAACAATCTATGTTATTTTTGCAATTATGTTCCCCTTATATTCTTTAGGATTGCATCCTATTCTTACACCATAATTTATCATTAGCTTCCGATTATGGCAACATTTTACGTGGATTGCATATAGAAAGGTACACACACTGAGCCGTGCATATATCTCACTAATATTTATCCTTTTTTTGCTCATGAATTGTAGACGGTTCTCTAATATAACTCTTTTCTCTTAACATTTGCAGTATGGACCTATTGTGGATATTGATCTGAAGATTCCTCCAAGGCCACCAGGTTATGCATTTGTCGAGGTACTCCTTCACCTAACCATTTTTGTTAAAAATGAAACAATTATATTGAGTAGGCTAGATCTTTTCAGTTTTCATTTATATAAACTCTTTGGTTCTTTAGATACTTCTGCTAATAAAATATGACAAAGTTGAGCCATTTTACCTCGTTTCAAAGGTTTTATCTATGAAGTAGAATGTATCTGAAAGTAGAAGCTTTATAGTTGGAGCTCGAGGTTTCTAGGATCATCTAATTGCTTCTGATGTTGCATGTTGCCTTTTCTTTTTGTAGTTTGAAGAGGCTTGTGATGCTGAAGATGCTATTCGTGGTCGTGACGGCTATGATTTTGATGGTAACAAGTTGCGGGTAGGTCACTCTTTTTTATTGTATTTTTGAACGACGAGGGTTAGAGCTCTTTGTCACACTTTTCATAATCTCCTCTCCGTCGTATGGCTTGTGTGTGTGTGTGTGTGTTTCCAGGTGGAACTTGCACATGGTGGAAGAGCGCAATCATCATCTTATGACCGTCATCGTAGTTCAAATGGGGGAGGTGGCCGTGGTGGTGGTGTCTCCAGGCGTTCAAACTATCGAGGTGCACTTTATAATTGTTACGTCTTGTAGTTCAGTATTCATGTTTCTTTATATGTATCTTCATATAATCTCTCATGTGTAATTCAATGCAGTGAGGGTTACTGGTCTGCCTTCGTCTGCATCATGGCAAGACCTGAAGGTAGTTTCTCAACCTGGTGTTGTGGCGAGAATTCTTTATCACTTGTTACATTCCTCCAAATGTGTTGGATTTCTCACTTAATGTGCATCTTCTCTGTAATTAGGACCATATGCGCCGAGCTGGTGATGTTTGTTTCTCTGAAGTATTCCGCGATGGCGGAGGTGAGTTACTTTTCATATACACATATTGTATTCGAGCTGTTCTTTTTCATGCTTTTAATATCAATGTAATGTTTAAAGTTGCTTGATACTTTAAGTTTACTGTCAGTCTCTAGTCTCTATGCTAGGTTACATGATTTTATTCTTAGTGTATTGTTTCAGGTTACTTGATTCTAGCACTTTATGTAAATGTTTCTTCAAATTTCATTGAAGATAATCAGTGAAGTTGCTACTTATAATTGTTTCCATGTAAAGATAAAGATGAAGAATAAAAAGGTGTGTCGAGTCCCGCATAGGTGATGCTTCTTATTACCTAAGTTAATGTTAGGTTTATTGTATTTATTTCAGTTTTGTGTATCTACAGAGCTGTCTTCTGTGGGATACACCGACTCCCATCTTTCTTTACCAAACATGTAGGTCTGCCTCGGGCTATAATGTCGATCATCAACTCTAGATAAACATAAAGATGATATAATTTTTGTTGCATCGATTCTGTTATTTACTGCATTATTTAAGCATTTTGAAAAATGTGTACCTTTAATGGAAGCACAAGTTTTTGTATTTTTTGCAAAATTTTCTTTTATGATTTTTATGAAGGCCGCATGGATGATTGTGCCGTATGATGTACAGTCCATATGCAATAAAATACAACATAGACATTGGGTTTTGGCAAACCTTGAAATTCTAGCACAGTGCATGATATCTAATGAATATGCTCGTAGTATGTAGAGATATTTTTCTCTGCCCAACATCAGAATAGTTGAAGCATTTGCTTATGCCTATATGAAATACAAAATTCTATTCTTTAAATGAAATAACGGCCCCACTAACTATTTTTGTTCATGTTCTATTAAAACTATTCTCTATGCAATACTTCATCTCAATGTATCATGAAACTCAGTACTTGAACTAGGTGACAAGAAGAACTAAGAATATCTGATATCAGTACTTCTCAGTCGCATAACTTAGTGTTCTTAAATCAGTTTCACTATATGGAAAAAAGGTATATCCGAATTGTATTCAACTGTATACGCTGGGTGCATTATTACTTAACTCTCTCTCTCCCCCTCCCTCTCTCTCCCCCCTCTCTCTCTGTGCACGCACGCGCACATGGGCGCCCCTCTCTTTGACTTCTACTAGAAGGAGGTTTTCATTCTTTTCTCTTGCTAAAGTGCATTTTTTTTATGCTTGCAGGCACTACGGGAATAGTCGATTATACGAATTATGACGATATGAAATATGCGGTATGCTTAAGCTTTCGTTCTCAGTTGTCTGCTGCAGCTCAAGTCTTTTGAGACAATGCCTCGAGCTTTTTCTTTACTTGAATTTGTATTTTTCCCCTCTGTAGATCAGAAAATTAGACGACTCTGAGTTCAGGAATGCATTTTCTCGAGGATATATAAGGGTAAATAACCTTTTACACAATTCTTATTATCTCATCTTTTGCTTTCCTGTCATCTTGATCTACTGAGGTCGGAGGCTTTTTTTTCATGGTGTAGGTTAAGGAGTATGATCCCAAGAGAAGCTTATCTAGGAGCCGCAGCCGTAGTCGCTCATATTCAAGAAGCCGAAGCCGTAGCCGTGGGCGCAGTTTAAGCCGAAGGCATGCTGTAGATTTAATCCTTATGAATATTGATTGAATGCTTTTTGTTTAAGCTAACTGAAGTTATTTTGCAGCAAATCTCCCAAATCCAAGTCAGCACGCCGCACATTGTCCAGATCTCGTTCGAGATCTGGTTCTCGTTCCCGCTCTGGTTCTAAAGGACGTTCCCCGCCAGGGTATGCCTTTTTAACTGATGAACAATTACATCTTTTAAAATCTTCATTCCAATTAAATCACCATTGCTTGCTTCCTAGTTGTTTTGGCTCGGTGTAACAATTACATGTTGTCTTTGTGCTCTCTATGTTGCCTTCTTTTGGGGAAGAGTGGAAGGTCGTTGTATCATCATGGTGCTCATTTCTTGCCTTCCCAATGCCAAATATGTGGATTTCCTGAAATTATTTGGCAGATGTCTTTATTTAAACTATTGTTAAAAATAAAATAGACGGGTAGAACATTAAGCCCTAATTTGGGATTGATCACCTTACCTTTGAGGAAATCAGTTGAATGATCACCTAAGGCATATATAAGGATTTTTGTGCCTTTGAACCTTGTGATAGTGAAGGATAATTACAATTTTTTTATGTAATGGTTTTATAAGTATGTTTTCTGCCACATACATTTTCTAATCTGATCACGAAATGAATTGCCCTTGGTGTCCCTCTCTCTCTATGTGGCCTCATTTAACTCAATCCAAGTGCACAAACTTTCCCTACAACTCTATACCCTTCCCTGTTAGATGTTTCAGACATAAGACACCTCAATGAGGTAACATGTCACCTCTATATCCATTACCATAAGTGTTTGTGCATAGTATTTTTTGGCAGTTGTTAGCTGTTACTGTTACAGTGCTGCTATCAGTTTAGAACATACGAGATATCTCAGATTGGAGTTTGGACTGTTCTCAGTTTGGATCACGAGCACTCCATTGCCTTTGTGAAGTTTGGACTAACACTCGCTTAAATTTTTCTTATTGTTTTTTGGTCTTGGTATGGAATCATGGGTTTGGATCAGAATTCGGTTTTGGATTCTGGCTCATGCAAAATACTTCAGTTGTTTTAAATGCTTTATACATGCTTGTGTCTGGGAATCATATATCGGTCATATCGACCGATATACCGGCCGATATATCGTTTTGGGACTCCTAGCGATATGATAAACTGATATAATATTGCCCGATATGATATCTCCCGATATTATCGACGATATCCGCTATATGAAGCATCTCTTTGATACGTTCATGATATCCGATATTTAAAACCTTGGCTTGTGTCAATCAAGAACTCAAACTTTATTGAGACATAAACTATCTATGAATAAAATAAATGATTAGGAAACCAAGGAGATAGAATAATAAGGAACATAATATGAACCTTTTAATTATTAGGAGATGATTTATTATCTTGTTGGTCATTTACTTTGTCACTTGTTGTTTTTGATTGATAGGATATAAATTTTCCCCCTTTAATGGTGAGGTAATAAAAATAAGAATACATTTAAGTAATAACATGATCTTGTTTTTCTACATTCTTCTTATGACGGCCTTTCTCCGGGAACAATTGCATAACAAACTGACTCGTGCTTGAGCCACGCAAAAGATGACTTGCTTTACCTTACTAAATGCGCGCGGTTTTGTTTGTCCCATTACTTTAGAGATCATGTCTCCTTCTTGCGATTCATGTCCTTTCTCTCATGAATCTTTGTTCCCTTAAGTATTGTTTGTGGAATGTTACATGAAGAATTAATCTTTATGGGACTGTGAATGATGCTATCTGCAATTCCTGATGCTTTATGTTCTTTTGATTATGTTGCCTCAAATTGTATATTTTCCAAAGTAACTGGGTGTGTGGATAAAACAATAGCATGTTATCATGTGTTTTTGAAAGTTACTTTCTTTGTTTTTAGATATGGGATTATGCGGCGATCAGGGGATTGCATATTAGGAACTTGAATGGACTTATGGACACTATCATAAATGGACAGCCATGGGAACCCAGAAAGCATTTGTGATGATGGGTTGCGATTTAGAGCTGGATTACAATGAATTTAAGCCAAATACGGATTCTTGGTGGGGATTTGTGTGGTACAACCAGACAACTAATCCTGCTCACTATTATGAAAAAAATAAATAGAAATAAACCAGACATTTTTTCTAGGCATTTGATTTAGTCATTGATAGCACACTTTTCCCTGATTATCAAGTTCCAGCTTCCTCATCATTCTGGCATCCTAAATGAACTGCTTTATATAAACTTATTTCTTGCTTTAAGAGTTCGCTAATTCTTTTTCAAAGTCTTCCTTTCTTTTGATTCACTTTGGCATCTCTACTTGGAAGAAGCGTCACTCGAGGCTTTTGGACCAAGGTGTATTAAAGCACATAGTGGATATTGAATTCAGTTGTTTCTGGAACTTTTTGCAGATCTCAATCAAGGTCCAGATCCCCAGTACCCTCTGTAAGTTGCAATCCTGATTAATCTAGTATATAGTTGTTCTCTTAAGAATAATTTGATTTGTAATTTAATAAAAACTAGCTAACTGATAACATTATGCATCTCATTCAAGGGAGAATTTCATGAAGCGCATTTTAATTTTCAACTCCTCTTTTATTCATTTTTCCTTTTTTTCTTGAGGTAGACTCTAATTCTAATCTTGTTTGTTTGTTGTTTTGAGACGCGGTTCAATTCTTAGCTATTCAGTATTTACGTCGAATGAAAATATACCATATTTACTAATTCTGTTATGCTGAAGTTGGTGGTTAAGAGTATGTCAAGGTAGCCTATTACTGAAAAGATGCACTACTCATGTTTTGCTATAAAAGTGAATTTTGCTGGTGCAAATAGATAACTGAACACCATTAGGGAAAGAAGGATACATACAATTGTGTTGATAGCATGCCATTTTAATGCTCTTAACCTACAGTCTGCTAACCAAACCAGTAAATAGAATGTAAAACAATACTGAATTGCTTATACAAAACATTTACTACTACTACAAAAATTTAATGAGTTGCAGCTAGTTTAAGCTTGTCAATGAAAAAAAGAAAAAGAAAAAATCATCAATGTATTTTACTACTGCTGGGGTCAAAAATTACACTCCGGTTGACAAAGTCAAAGTCAACCCCAAGCCAGGTGGGCCTAAGCCCAGGTCAAGTGGGCTCATGCCCAAGTCGAGCTCCGCGGCCTGCCCCCCGATGCCAAAATGAAATCATGTAATGAATAATTTTGATGTAATTTTTTATGCATGAATGTAAGAAAAATAGGCATAAAACCAAATTTTTGTAAAGCCCATGGCTCATGTGCAAAACAAATGAGCACATGAGGCATGGGATGGGCAAGATGCCATTTTGTAAGGCTCAAGGGGATATATGTAAAATTTTAAGTCTATAAAAGGCAACGTGATAATGAAATAAACAATAACTTTTCCATTCTTTCAAACTCTAGGGTTTTTGTGCCTCTTTTCTCAAGGTTCTAAACCACCTTCCCCTTTTCTGAATTAAATCAAGAGTTTTACTCTTCCTTTTCCAAAAAGAAATAGTTTTTACCACAAAACCCTTGCAGGGGAACGAGGATCTTCCATCAAATCTCCAAAAGGGAAGATTTATAAAATCTCACCCTCTTTTCTCCAAGATCCAGCCAATAAAGAGAAAGGAGACCCACCTCCAAAAACCCCACTTTGGGGAAGATCCAGGCCCAAGAGAGAAGAAATGAGTCCCCTTTCACCAGCTCCGAAAATATCTTAGGAGTTAAACCCCTCAATATATATATATATATACATATATAAAATAATAAGTCCTTTTGGAGAGTACAACTCCCAGTGCAGGGGCTAAGCCCCTTTGCCCTCTTTGTCAGGAGTTCAACTTCAAAAGTCAATCGGGAGCACACCTCCCAGTGCAGGGACCAAGTACCTTTTGCTACCTGCGCCCGGGCCCGCGTGCCAGGCACGTGGGGCGCCAGCGCACGCTTCCTTTGGACGCTATTCTTCCTTTTTTATATACACACTCCACAGCACGGTCCCCGTTAGAAAAAATTTCTAACGGAGCGCCCCGCATCCCGCAAGTAGGCTGCTAGCCCTCTTGACCCTCAGCCCGCTATCCGGGTAGTGGAACCCCTGTAAAATTCTGCGGGGCCCCCGATATATCCAAAACCCCTTCAAAACATGACACTGCACATTGAGTTCGCATGACCTGCTTGACCCGTCAATCAGAGGTTCTCTCGCTCCAAAGGCGAGGGGTAATTATCGACAGTTTAGTCCGTGGCTGCCGGAGATTCGGATCCCCACAATCAATAAACCCCAGCCCACCCTATGCAGGGGGAATCTGTAATGCACCTGACAAGCGACGCGTATTCCCATCTCAATGAGTCTTGCTCGCTTGAAATCCTGCATGAAAGAGTATTATTTTAGTATTAATATGGATACGTATGTTGATTGAGTTCGCATGAACGTTTAACCCGAAATATGGGAGGAAAGATAGGTCACACCGGGCGTGCCAGAATCTGTGGGCATGCAGGATTTCAAGCGAGCAAGTCTCATTGAGATGGGAATACGCGTCGCTTGTCAGGCGCATTACAGATTCTCCCTGTCTAGGGTAGGCTGAGGTTTATTGATTGTGGGGATCCGAATCTCTGGCAGCCGCGGACTAAACTGCCGTTAATTAACCCTCGCCTTTGGAGCGAGAGAACCTCCGATTGACGGGTCAGAAAGGTCATGCGAACTCAATATGCAGTGTCGTGTTTTGAAGGGGTTTTGAATATATCGGGGGCCCCGCAGAGTTTTACGGAGGTCCCGCTACCCGGATAGCGGGCTAGCAGCCTCCTTGCGGGGTGCGGGACAACGCCTCGCTAGAATTTTTTTCTAACGGTTTCTAACGGGGACAGTGTTGTGGAGTGTGTATATAAAAAAGGGGAAGAATAGCGTCTAAAGGATGCGTGTGTGCCAGCGCCTCACGTACCTAGCACGCCGGCGCCTCACGTGCTTGGCACATGGGCACTAGGCGCCACGTGCTTGGCCACGCGGGCGCTGGGCATCAGCAGCAAAAAGGACCTCGTCCCTGCACTGGGAGCTGTGCTCCCGATTGACTTTTGGAGTTGAACTCCTGACAAAGAGAAAAAGGGGCTTAGCCCCTGCACTGGGAGTTGTACTCCCAAAAAGAAAGATTTATTATTTTATATATGTATATATATATATATATATTTTGAGGAGTTAAACTCCTAAGATATTTTCGGAGCTGGTGAAAGGGGACTCCTTTCTTCTCTCTTGAGCACTGGATCTTCCCCAAAATGGGGTTTTTGGAGGTGGGTCTCCTCTCTATTGGCTGATCTTGGAGAAAAGAGGGTGAGATTTTATAAATCTCCCCTTTTGGAGATTCGATGGAAGATCTGCGTTCCTCTTCAAGGGTTTTGTGGTGAAAAACTATTTCTTTTTGAAAAAGGAAGAGAGACTCTTGATTTAATTCAGAAAAGGGGAAGAAGGTTTAGAACCTTGAGGAAGGAGGCACAAAACCCTAGAGTTTGAGAGAATGAAAAAGTTTATTTCATTATCATGTTGCCTTTTATATGCTTACAAATTTACATATAGCCTCTCGGGCTTTACAAAATGGCATCTTGCCTATGCCTCTTGTGCTCATTTGTTTTGCAAATGAGCCATGGGCTTTACAAAAAATTGGCTTTATGCTCATTTTTCTTACATTTATGCATAAAAAATTACATCAAAATTATTTATTACATGATTTCATTTTGGCATGGGGGAGGTAGGCCGCGGGGCTCGACTTGGGCATGTGCCCACTTGACCTGGGCTTGGGCCCTCCTGGCTTGGGGTTGACTTTGACTTGGTCAACCAGGGTGTAATTTTTGACCCCAACAAAGTGCCCCTATCAATAAATGCACACCACACATGTGGGTTGTGTGCATGAAATTGATGGATCTTCTTTCACGTGGAGACAACTTGATTTGGTTCCCGCTTTTTGGGAAGCTGGCACTGCTTTTTTTACGACATGGACGGTTAATGCTTGACGTGTCTCCGAGATGGAGTGTCAGTGTATGACGTATCCCCAAGACGAAGTGTCGATGTTGGACGTTTCTCCGAGACGGAGTGTCTGCATGTGACGTTTCCCCGGCACGGAGTGTCACTGGTTGACGTGCCCCGGCATGGAGTGCCTGTGTTTGACGTTTCCCCGGCACAGAGTGTCTCTTTGGCGTTTCCCCGGTACAGAGTGTCGCTGGTTGACGTGTCCCCGAGACGGAGTGTCTGTGTTGGACGTTTTCCCGAGACGGAGTGTCGCTGGTCGACGTTTCCCTAGCACGGAGTGTCACTGGTTTTGATGTAGAGGCTGATTCCCAGGCGAAGCATAATTCCCACAGGGAAGGTAGATACTTCGAGGCGAAGTATGATTTCGACACTCGGTACATTCTGAGACGAAGCATGATTCCACCGTAGGGGTTGGTTTGATTTGATTTTAGTTGATATCAGCATCGCTATACTGGAATATGGCACCAGGAGCGAATCATCATTTATCATGAGTGGATTTGGGGATTTTGGTTTTGGTTTGGCATCAGTATCGTTACACTGGACTATGGTACCAAGAGCGAATCATCATTTGCCATGAGATTTCCTTTGTTCCCAGTTTAACGACTTAGTGGTCGTCTGTTCCTATTTTAACGACTTAGAGGTCATCTGTACCCAGTTTAACGACTTAGGGGTCTATTTGATCGGAAATTTGGAATTTCGGGATAAGGGTCGGCATCAGCGTTGCTAACACTGAAGCACAGGTGCCAGGAGCAATTCATCATTTGCCTTTTCCTGTTGGGAAGCGATGGCTTAGGAGACAGGTTTAGATCCCTATCACCTAAGACTTTTCAATTTTATAAGCTGTAAGGGTCCCATAAAAGCATTTTCTCCCTACGAGTCGAAAGATCCCGTAGGTGTATTTTCTCCTTAGGAGTCGTGAGGACCCCAAGTGTGTTTTTCCTTTGTGAGTCATAAGGATCCCACGAAGGTGTTTTCTTACTAGTCGAGAGGATCTCGTAAGTTTGCTCTCCTCATGTATCGTGAGGACACATGAGTGGGTCTTTCCAAATAGAGCATAATTTCAAGGGCGGAGGCCTGTAGTAGGGCATGGGTGTGATGAGAATTATTTGAGCTCGTGGATTGTATACGGTAGTCAACTTGGGGATCAACCGTAGGGCTGGGAGAATTTTGGGAAATTGGATTTTGGTTGGCGTCTGCATCGCTGCACTGGAATATGGTACCAGGAGCGACTCATTATTCGCCGTTTTGGGATTTGGAATTTGGTTGGCGTCTACATCGCTGCACTGGAATATGGTACCAGGAGCGACTTATCATTCGCCGTCGGGAATTTAGGGATCTGGAAGGGTTTTTTTAACCGCGATTGCTCTATCATTTCAGCTTTTCTTATCGCCAAGGTCGTGATTGCCCTATCATTTCGGCTATTTATTCGCGGTTGTCCCATCATTTCTGCTTTATTTTCTTATTTATTATACTCGCTGGTTTTTATTGCGAGTTGCACCATCATTTCGGCTTTTCTTTTTTCTTTTATTTACATATTTTTTTTATTTACACGCTTTTTTTTACATTCCCAGTTTAACGACTTAGGGGTCATTTGTTCCCAGTTTAACGACGTGGTGGTCCGTTGTTTGCTTATCCCAGCTCCTCGAACTTTGATCTTGGCGGAGCTGTGTTGATGACCGTAGCTCTATGGCTTGTCGGTGCATCTGACCCCTGTGAGGCTTTCCCAAGTTTGTATTGGTTCTCTACCCAATTTTTAAAAACGTGGCAGTCTTTAATGGTATGACTCACCATTCTATGATATGGGCAGTATATGGGATTGCCGGTCATGTTCATTTCATGTGGCCTCTTTGGAATGGGCAGTTGCAGACCGTTGTTCAAGACGTCCTCGAATATTTTGCGGACTTCATCCCTCCTGAAAGAGTATACTTTCTTCTTTCTCTCCATTAGAGTAGGCGCCCTTACTGATGCTGGACCCTGACGACGGTCAGTCTTAGGTTCGCTTACTGTCCGCTTACCACGTTTAGTGTACGTATCAGAAGGACTGGAGGCTGATCGCGGCCGTTCTTCGCAAAGGTGTTCCGCTTTTGGGCTGGAGGGGGTTTCAGTTGGTTGTTTCCGGATATCAATTCCTGGCCCATGAACCAAAATTTGATTTTGCTGTAATTGCAATCGGGCGACTTGGGTCGTGAGATCTGCCACGACATTTGCCAGCTCGTCGATTTTGCAATAGACCTTGGCTATCTTCTCATCCCTGTCCTGAAGTTGTCTTTGAAGCCCCATTGGAATAATGCTTGTTCTATGGTTCCGGGTATGACAATGGGGTCATCCTTACCGCCTGAGCTTGATTCAGCATGAACCACGGGTTCCTTTTGCTTAATGGCCTGAGCGAGCTCTTCATCATTTGGATCGAGCCGGTGTTAGATGGTAACAACCGCGTCATTGTCATGGCTATAAGGCGTAGGAGGACTTATTCCTCTGAGCTCCATCATGTGGACCGTATGGGTTGTATACCTGTCTATTGCTTCTTCATCGGCAATGATGCTCGCTTGGCTCTAAGCTTGTTGTCTTAGTCCGCTCTTTTTAGAGAAAGGCAGATGTTTGAGAGAATCAGGTTCCCGAAGGACTTCGGTCTCCGTTTGTATGAAATTGGCGGTCACAGCTTGACTATTTGTTAACACGCCTTTAGACAGTTCTATCTCTCCTGCCTTGTATTGCTTATCGTCCCAATCTTTGAACATGCAGCAGTCTTCAATAGTGTGCTAGGACTCGGTGGTATGGGCAAAAATTGGTATGATCAGTCTTGCTCGCTTCACTTGGCCTTTTTGGTTCTGGTAGCCGCAGGCCATTCTTTAGAGCATCTTTGAAAATTGGAGATTCTGAGTGGACTCGGGCTTTGATCGTTCCAACATTTGAACTTTCTTGATCAGCTCTTGGAATGTTTTGAGGCCTGCGGTGCACAGGAAAGGTTTCATTTAGTCGTTTAGATTTTCTATAAGAAGACTGACGGATTGGTCTTGCTCCAACGACGGTTCACATTTGATAGAGAGATTGCGCCATCGGACTATAAAATCCATGTTGCTTTCGTTGTTCATTGGCTCGGTCCTTACGAGGTTAGCAATGGTGATTTTATCGCTGACACTCATGAACCTTTGTCGGAACAGAGATTCCATTTGGACGAAAGTAGTAACGGAGCCATCCGGTATGCTAGCGTATCAGTCGAAGGCGACATCGGTTAAGCTATTAACGAATTTGCGGAGGAGAAGAGAAGCACATCATTGCCCCCAGTATTCCCACATGAGGCTTTAAAGTGGGCGATGTACTGATTCATATTTCCCGTCCTATCAAATCTTTCGAACTTGGGGATGACATAGCCACTAGAAAATTCTACCAGATCATACTGAACAGGATATGGTCTCCGCTACTGCTAACATCTTTTTGCGCTTCAGCTACCAATGTTTTAACTTTGTTGGCAACCAAATCCATGATTTGATCTTGAGTTAGCGGGCTGCTGTCATCGGTAGCCAAGACATTTCCTGAGACAGGATGCGACTTTCATGCGATCCCCTACCTTTGGATTTGAAGGAATAGACGTCGGCTGTCTTAGGACACCGTTTCCCGGTTCATGACCAGAACCCTGTGCTTGATTGGGCGGTTGATAGGCAACTTGGGCCGTGAGCTGCATCACGACATTCGTGAAGTCGTCAAATTTTGAGTAGAGTTTGGCCATCTCCTTGTCTTTGCTTCTGAGCTGTTTTCGGAGCTCTTTGAGAAGTTGCTGCTCTGCGGTCTTGGGATGAAAGATTAGCTCATCTTCGCTTTCCGAGCCCGACTCCTCATGAACCGAGGGATCTCTCTGCTTATTAGCCTCACTGGAAGGATTTTCATTACCTTCCGTAAGATGCTGGTCTTGGGAAGTGAGCCACATTCACACCAGATTGGATTTGAGATGTAGTGACATCATCCTTGCTCTTGCTGCGTGTGCCAACCATGTAGACAGTGTGGACCACATATCCAGCCATTTCCTCATCTTTGACGGGGTAACCCTGTTCTTCGAACCTCCTGAAGTTCAGTCTAGAAGGAGTCCTAGCCTTTTTGTTGGCTCTATATCCGAGCCTTTTCTGTCTTAGCTTCTCGATTTTGAGGGCTTGGTGGGCATCCGTCATCCAGGAAGCCATCGCGAGACGATTAACGGGGAGTTTAGAGAAGATACCCAATTGAGCAGTTGTCAGGGGCGCCGCTGGAGCTTGCCCGAGATGCCTTGTTGCTTTGTTGGTATTGATGGCCTTGCTCCCAGCTGGAGCAAAGGAAAGTCGTTCAAACACCGATTTGCGTTTGGGTAGTGGTGTCTTCGAGATCACCACATTTGGCCTCCTGCCTTTTAAGGTCGGTTTATCCATCACCGGGGCTTGAGGAGCAGAGATGGCATTAGCTGGCATGAACAGAATAGAGCCGAATGGTAGTGGCAGCTCCTCCTACCGTCGCCCGAGACTGGTCGGAAGGACCGTTCCGGCGTCCATCTTCATCGTGTAGGAGATGTGAGCTGTGTTGAGAGCTGAGCTTGTTCTTAAAGACATTTTGTGCTGCGTCCGAAGATTGCAATTGGAAATTGTTAACCTGCAAATAGAAACATAATTTCAGGACAAGCAATCGATATGTATATTGATTGAGTTCGCATGAACGTTTAACCCGAAATATGGGAGGAGAGAAAAGGTCCCACCGGACGTGCCAGAATCTGTAGAGTGTTTTTCGTCACCCCATTGAGATGGGAATACGCGTCGCTTGTCAGGCGCATTACAGATTCCTCCTGCCTAGGGTAGGCTGGGGTTTATTGATTGCGGGGATCCGAATCTCAGGCAGCCGCGGACTAAGCTGCCGTTAATTACCCCTCGCCTTTGGAGCGAGAGAACCTCCGATTGACGGGTCAAGCAGGTCATGCGAACTCAATGTGCAGTGTCGTGTTTTGAAGGGGTTTTGGATATATCGGGGGCTCCGCAGAGTTTTACGGGGGTCCCGCTACTCGGATAGTGGGCTGGGGGTAAGAGGGCTGCTAGCAGGCTGGGGGTAAGGGGGTTAGCAGCCCTTTGCTGGGTGCGAGACAGCGCCCCGTTAGAAATTTTTTCTAACGAGGACAGTGTTGTGGAGTGTGTATATATAAAAAAAAAGGGAAGAATAGCGTCCAAAGGACGCGTCGCGCCGGCGCCCCACATGCCTGGCACGCGGGCGTGACTTGGTCCCCGCACTTGGAGCTGTGCTCCCGATTGACTTTTGGAGTTGAACTCCTGACAAAGAGGGCAAAGGGGTTTAGCCCCTGCACTGGGAGTTGTACTCCCAAAAAGAAAGATTTATTATTTTATATATATATATATATAATTTTTTTTGAGGAGTTAAACTCCTAAAATGTTTTCGGAGCTGGTGAGAGGGGACTCCTTTTTTCTCTCTTGGGTCCTGGATCTTCCCCAAAGTGGGGTTTTTGGAAGTGAGTCTCCTCCTTCCTCCTCTCTTTTGGCTGGATTTTGGAGAAAAGAGGGTGAGATTTTATAAATTTTCCCTTT
Organism: Agapanthus africanus; assembly: GCA_030015575.1. NCBI lineage: Eukaryota > Viridiplantae > Streptophyta > Magnoliopsida > Asparagales > Amaryllidaceae > Agapanthus > Agapanthus africanus. The sequence continues at coordinate 86,576,147 of JASDDO010000028.1, read as the reverse complement.
TGGAGATTTGATGGAAGATCCGCGTTTCCCTTCAAGGGTTTTGTGGTGAAAATCTATTTCTTTTTAGAAAAGTAAGAGAAACTCTTGATTTAATTCAGAAAAAGAGAAGAAGGTTTAGAACCTTGAGAAAGGAGAAGGAGACAAAAATCCTAGAGTTTGAGAGAATGAAAAAGTTATTGTTTATTTCATTATCATGTTACCTTTTATAGGCTTACAAATTTACATATAGCCCATTGGGCTTTACAAAATGGCATCTTGCACATCCCATGCTTCATATGCTCATTTGTTTTGCACATGAGCCATGGGCTTTACAAAAATTTGGCTTTATGCCCATTTCTTACGTACATAAAAAATTACATCAAAATTATTTGTTACATGATTTCATTTGGCATGAGGGAGGCAGGCCGCGGGGCTCGACTTGGGCATGGGCCCATCTGACCAGGGCTTGGGCCCACCTGGATTGGGGTTGACTTTGACTTGGTCAACCGGGATGTAATTTTTGACCCCAACAACTACAAAGTTTAATGCATCTGAAGATTCATATGCAATGAGATTTAGTTTAAAGTTCCTATTCATTTGCTTAAAGGTGCCATGTGTCATTCACAAAGATGGGTATTGATTGCCAATTATAATCTAGAACCCCAAGTTAGACATATCTTATATTGCTCCATTTGGGTTTTGCATTATAATATAATTGCCAATGTGTAACAACAGAAATATTCCCTGTATTTCTCCTAAACCATTTTATGCAGCCTCGCAAGGAAAGAGTGAGCAAGAGCCCGAAGAAGCGGAGCCCTAGCATGAGCAAGAGCCCATCATCACGGTCTTGGTCCCTCCCATTTCTTGGTTATTATTATTATTATTTTTGGGGCTCATTTTTTGTTAATTGTTAAAATTAACACACTATATCATATCATTTCCTTTACAGGTGAAAGTCCAATTGCTGCGCATTTGGTGATTCTATGCTCCTGAAGAAATCCAAGCAAACCCAGAATGCAGAACCCACCTTGGATAATTGGAAGATGCTTAAGATGATGTTTCTGGAATTTATCCCCGTTTTTTTATTAACTGTTGTGTTTGTAGCTGAAAAGAAACTATGTTATGTTTCAAGCTTATGTTTTTGTAGATTTGCTTTCGAAACCTTAGACGGTAATTCTGGAAATGCATTATGTTTCTTTCTTGAAAGGATTTTTTTCCGGACTTGAACAAGAATCAGTCAAAATTGCAACCTTTGTCGTATATCGTAGTGCTTGTTATGAATTGACACATCTATATATGTCGGTATCTATTGTTTGCCTGTTATTTCGCGTTGCAGCAGGCTTTGCTCATCGACCACAGAGCAACAAAGATCTATACCATATGTTGCAACTTGTTGATTGCCTTCATGACCCAATTTCTGATGGTGCTGTATTGAGCTAGGTACAAGATGTTGATTAAATGGAAAAAAAAGAACCCTTCTAAATTTTTTCGTTCAGTTTACTCTTCAATTTAATTTAACTGTTGATTGATGCCATTTACTGTCTATCAAGCGTGATTGTTTTGAGAGTATTATTATATATACTGAAGTAAAAGATATGCAGTAGAAGCACCATGTAGCGAAATGATCCTAAACTTAACTTTAGGAGGCACCGTTTTTTAGGAGGCACCGTTTTGAACCATGGGCACTTTTGGAGGCACCATCTTTTTGGGGGGCACTACTTTTGGCCGGGGGCAGACGTAAGAATTGTGGACGAAGGAGCACAAATGGCAAAGCAAAATTCTAATAAAAATCAAGAGCCTATTAGTTTTATTTAAAATGGTTTAAATATTTTTGATGGAAATAGAAAGAATACTTAAAATGCAGTGAATTAGAATTTGTCTTTGTTAAAGGAGTATTTCAAATCAAAGACAAAACTCTAGATATATAATAGGATGAGAGTTGTCTGCTTTGTACATTTGGCAAAGATTCTCTTATATTTTGATTCAGCAGTCTATTTTCATATGGATTTTATATTATGAATCAAATGGTTTTTGATAAAATATTGATTTTCAATCTTAATTTTTCCAAAAGTATAGGAGTTTTCTTCAAAGTTATCGTATAGAAAATGATGCTAGATATAAAAATAAAAAATAAAAGAGCAGAAGTACAGAATCCCACTTGCAACTTTATATAACATGTGTACTGAAGATCGTCTCCTTAAGCAACTCCAGAAATGCATAAAATAGCCAAAGAGCCTTGGCTTGAGAGGTTGGGAGGATTTTCGACCAAATATGTGAAGCAATTTTCAACCGACCTAAGAGCCCCTTTCTAAAAAGTAATGTTTACGACCTGTCGCAGAAAAAAAAAGAAATAGAACCGCAAAAAGAGGAACTAATAATTTGTTAGACATATATGCATATATCAATATAAAGCACGGCGTCCAAGTGACGGCAGGTGCCGCCTCAACAATGTTAACAGAGCACCCATGTCTTTTGTTGTAACTTAACTATAACTGGATTGGTTTCGAAAACCTTGTTGCTAAACTAGGCCTTGCAACGAACAGGCCCTTGGTTAAGCCCATTTTAAATATCAATTGGGCCTTAATTTGGCTAGATTTTAAAATAACAAAAAACAATTGGCATTGGGTCCCACAATTTCAAGAGCATCTATGTTTGGAAACTAATAACCGTCATAAACCCTTAATCCATTCGAACTCGGAAAATAGTTTCCTAATTAGTCTCTCAACCCCTCTATAAAAAGCCGAGTCCCCTCTAACTCAAAAATAAACAATAAATCAATCAAAAACCAAAAAAATTTCAAATGGCCACAGCATTCGAAAATCAAGCAGGCATTCTTTCTATCATCTCCAATGGATTTACTCTTTATGAGTTGAAGGCAGCAGAGCAGCTCCTTCAGCTAAGCAATGAAGGAGGCAGCACCAGCAAAATGCGAAAACAGAAGAAAAGATATCGATGGATATCAGATAGCTACGCAGAAACGGACCTGATCCGTTATTCAAAGATGGATCGATCGATACCCGACATGTATTCGGATACATCTGATCAGGGTCCGATCCGTTATCCGAAGAAGAGAATGAGGATAGGAGAGGACTAGTGAGTTAGATCAATTTGGTGATAATTAGCATATAATTTGGTTTTTAGTTTGGGAAGCTTATCCGCAAGGATCTGTTCAGCTTCCCATATGTTGTATTTTCTTCTCGTACATATTTAATTTCAATATAAATTAAAGGTTGCAAGCATATGGACGTAAATCTGTGATTTTTACTGAACATATGAACATATTTTCCATGATTAAGTTGGAATTTGAGTATGATTTGTTCTCTTGAGATTGATAGTTGGTCAAAATGCTGAGCAAGCAACAAGAGAGTTTCATGAATTAAATTTGATATCAGCCGGTATGCAGATACGGATTGGATATAGATGTTACCATATCTGTGTATCCGAAAGTCGGAAGCGGATTCAAATATGGCGGAGAATACGGGAAAGGAAAATTGGTATCGGTATTTGGTAAAATTCGGATGCAGACACCGATAGGAAAGGGATATTGAAAAAATATACCCGATAAATTAAAAAATTACTATTTTTAATATGGGATATGGATACAAAATGGATATAGGTGCTACCATAACCATATCTAGAGGCAATTGGTGCCGATTGTGGATACGGATGGTTATAGGAAATGAACATAACTGTTCATATTTTGATAAATATCAGGAAACGGATATGAAATCAACTTGGATTATCCATATCAGTGTATGCCTCTACAAGTTATAGGTTTTCATTTACAATAAATTTCCTCTGGAAATTAATGCAAATTGTCTATGATAGATCCTCATACAAATGGCATTTTTTCTCGTACTACTTTTTTTTTAATCTCATGTGTGATATCATTTTCATAGATTTGAAAAGATCTAAATATTTACTTAATATAATATAGAATTTTGTAAATAAGGGAGCATATTTTAGTAAGCTTAATAAACATTTTAAAGATTTGATTAGTTAGAAATTAAAAACTTATTTATATTCTCCCCCAGGTTATAGGAAATTTTCTTGTCACATGTCATCCCGAGAATCAAATTATCAGTTTCAAATTTACGGACCTCAACTTATACACGAACAAGTTGTATCCCACATTTTCTCGTATAAGATAAACAAAATATTTCAGGATTTTTTTTTTAAAACCGAAGATTTTGCCAGCATCGAGTATATGCATAAAAAAACATCTCTCACAATAACAAATATGACCTGAATTTGAATAAACAAAAAATACAAATATCCTCTCTGCTATAAGCTAGATAAATAGAATTATGACAACTCAAATTTTATATGCTGTTCTTAAAAGTCACAACTCATGTTACAACAGAGGTAGAGTTCATGGAGGTGTGCCAGAACCAAAAGACTTGACAATACCACTAACTCTCTGGGCGAAAGTTTTCGAGGTTATCTTTTTCCCTGGGACATGGAAAGGATTCGAGACGGCGTCCACATATGCAGAGTGAAACCTCCTGAAAAACTGAAAACAAGAAACAAAAGGGGAAGTATCAATATATACTCCAAGAAAATCAAATGGATCGATAGTTTCAAGTATCAAATTTCATTGTGTGTGTAGATGTAGATGGCATTGTCTTTCATGTTAATAGCACATGCTTATAAATCTCGTGTGTTTGTGCATGTTCATGCACACCGTGTGTACAAGCATGTTGATCCGAACAGAGTACAAATGGAGCAGAGATAAATGTTTAACCAAGACAAGGTTACTACATTCGGAATTATTCACTAGTATTTTTGTGCATGCAATGCACCTATGCATATGCTAGACTCATGGTAAAAATATTTGAAAAGACTTCACCGAAACAGTTAAGATTTAATCTATTTTTAGTAGATTTTTTATACTGTTTGTTTATGCAATTAGATATCTTAAAAAATGTTATTTTTCCCTATAAAACGATGTTATTTTTTATACTGTTTGTTTAAGCAATTAGATATCTTAAAAAATGTTATTTTTAGTAGATTTAATCTATTTTTTAGTAGATTTTTTAATAATGTTTGTTTAAGCAATTAGATATTTAAAAAATGTTATTTTTCCCTTTAAACCTATGAGGATATTCTTGGCATGTGTCATGCTGAAATCAAATTTAGATTTTAATTTGAGACCCCCTCCCTTTTTTGATTTGAAGTAATAGAGACTACAAGCATTATCATGTAGACTGGAAGATACAAGTGCTATTAAAAGATACAAGTGCTATTAAAAGATACAACCGAGTATATACACAAGTCCAACTATGATAAGTCTATTTAATCTAGTAACATATATGAAGTTGAATCATAATCGAACCATCTAATAACTCCAATGTCTCAATCACAGCTTCATCAGGATAATACAATGTCATTAACTACCAAAAAAGCCATATAATTAAAGTTGAAGGAGGCTTAACAATGAAGCCTTTTCCTCAAAACCAAGGTTCAAGAACTCGGTTTCGGTCTCTCATAATTTTATTAGTTTCGTTGGGTTTCGGCTAGTTTCGCTAATCTCGTTTCGGGTTTCAGTTTCGGTGGTAATACAACATACATAAGTGTAGATATATTAAATATTTAAATTTATGATTTTATATTACAAGATAATGATCCTAATGTTTAAAAATCCAGCCATGATGCAAAATATATTGAAAGGTGTATTTAGATAAGTATTAATATAGGGTTTGGGTTCACTTTTTTTGCGGTTTTCTAACAACGAAGGCCTACAATGATCACAATGATGGTCAAAATGGTATTAAAAAATTAAGTTTTAAAATATTTCGGCCGAAACGATATTTGTATAATTGGTTTCGTATCGGTCTCGGGGTTTCGTATCGGTCTCCACCGAAACTGATACGAAACCACCACGTATCGGTGGTTTCGGCTTCGGCTGAAACCTCGAACCTTGCTCAAAACATCCGGGGTCATCTACATGGATAATATTCTCCATTCGGATATCTAAGGCGTCATCTCCTCAATTAAATTAACTACAGCATACCTTTTACATGCATTCATCTATCTTTGTTTACACTCACCTTTTACTCCTTGTCGTTAATTTAAGTATACTTATTTGCCACCGTTGTACATGCCCATTCACTCTCAATTGGTTCTCTTTTAATTTATATTCGATGGGCGCTAACTCTAACTTCTCACAGATCCAATTATTACTTCTACTAACTCGTATCCTAATACCACTCGTCCATCTCAACATTCTTATTTCCATTTTAGTTGCACTCGTTGTTTGGACAAGCTGTTTATTCATTGCACGATAATTTGACTAAAAAAAAACATTGTTGACTGAGTTATATAGAACATTCACTTCAATTCCATGGATATATTTCATAGCTTAGCTTCCTTTTTGCCTACGCTAAAATCCAGTCAATATCTTCCTTCTGCATGCAAATCTGGAAGGAAAATTGCGAATGTGTATCAACTCCAAAAAACAGTCTCAAGATTTTAAAGTTGATTGTTCTCTAGTCTGCTAATGACAGACCATTAATAAATGCCATTTACCAAGCGACGATCAAGCCCTGCAACAAAAGTTTCACGAGTCTTGCTCTATACCCCACCTTTTCCTATGCTAATATTTAATTTGGTGCTTTCGTGCGCACCATCCCACCACATATAAGGAGGCAAGTTAGACTCTGTTAACCTACGATCAGAGTTAAAATTTGGTGGTATATGGAGTCATATATGTTATTGTGATTTCTGCATGCAGAAATAATTCGAATGAGAAAACGACAAAGCAAGAAACAATTGTGATTCCCTCTATAAATAAAACGAGCATAAATATAAGAAACATAAATGTAGTGGAATCGGAATGAAAATTATGAATATCTTATATAAAAAAACCTAATCTTCTAAGAATAATGGGTGTGAACTGAAAGCACATAACGAGAAACATACGCTTCTAACATCTGCATCTCTGACATCTAAATCGGTAGTGACCAGAATGAATTTCACCTTGGTGTTAGTCAAATACCCATACCTGCAAAGTGGATTGCAAATATTTTGCAGCAGCAGATAAATATCAAATGCAACGGCATAAATCGTTTATGCATGGGTAAGATAATACTCGGAAATGCTTACACTTTGTAGTTCTCTGTGGGATACAAAAGGCCAAGAAATGTCTCGTTCAAAGTTGGACCACTTTTCTTCGGATTATTAACTGTCAAAAGAAACAGAAGAGACCAAGCAATGAACATGTATAAATAAGTGAAATCCTGAAGAATATAAGCAGCTGGTGTTGGTCTGATTCAGCTGACCATGAAAAAAATCCGAAATGGCTGGCAATTATGATAATGAGCTAACAACAATTTGGAGTGAATATTTCAACTAAATGAACAGTCCAACAAATATGCAAGAACTGCTGTATTCCACAGAAGAATTAGTTCTCGAAAAACTATATTGTTTATTAAAACAGATTTATGGGGATACGCTCAGCCGCAACAAATTCAATGCAGTCGGTTCCCCAAACTGTGTAAACAAGGGGGGCTGGGCCAGGCCCCATGAGGATTTAAACGGGGTGGGGCGCAATCCCTTTTTTGGGTGTGCCAACCATAGTGAATTCACTGCGGACGAGCACAATCCCATTTTCTTCTTACTACGAAAATGAACCCATGTTTCTTAAAAATTAAAATAGGCAAAGGATTCAACACTCCATCCCATGGTCCAGCATGCTCTAATCATCAAGGTCAATTACAAGGAGAAACTTGGTTATCCTACCCAGTTCTCTGTTTTCAAGCACGAACTTCAAAGAGGCGATCAAAAGTATCTTAATGTCCTTTGGCAAAAAAAAGTTTCTTAATGTCCAAGGATTGATGGAGAGTGAACAATGTTCAAGTTGGAATTAAATAGTCGAGTTCAGCATCAGACAAGCTGTTTAGAAGCCTTGTAACAATTATAGCAATGAAAGTCTTACGTCAGACAACTGATTTATCCTCCTCGCCTTACACATCTCAGTTTTATGTTAAAAGGAAAAAAATCATACATCTTGCGAAGATAAAATCAAATGCAAGTATAGAGGATATGGGAAAAATCGATAATTAGATACCCCATCTTAGGCCTGAAGGAAGGAAGGTTTCATAGATAAAGTTAAGTTAAGTACTTCAGCTCAAGGTACATACTACATATTGTTATTTCCTCTTTATGTGCTCATAGTTAAGTTGATAAAATTCCCAAATCCTAACTATGCCATGTTTGACATGGATTTTGGAGCTTAGAACCGTTGGTTATTGAAACTATAATAACTAGAGTTACAAAAACTACAATCCAACCAAAGTCTTCTAAACTCCAAAATTTATGAAGAAAACACACATTTCGGATTTTAGATAACTCCAAAACTACATTTTGGAGTTTAGATAACTGAAAACCAAACACCCTATCAAAGATGAACTTTTAAGTGGAGGTAGGGCCTTGCGAACTGGGGTTTGCATCATCTCTACCCTCACAAATTGACTAGGATTTGCGAACTGGAGTGGATGTGCTCCTATTAGCATACAGGAGTCATGAATCTTGAATGTCTTCGATTTAATCAAAAAATAATTCAACTACTTCGTTATTAGACTCCATTCGTGAATCGGGTTTTCGTATATGGTTTGATCATTTAACTTGGTGTTTGTATGCGGTGTGGGTTGAGTTTTGAAGTTTGAAATCAACTCGTTAACCCACACAATTTATTGATAAACCTAAACACACAATTTCAACAATTTTTTTTAAAAGGCTTTTCTCTATCACCAATCGCTGCCATGCCTTCTTTCCTCACGATGCCTTGCTGAAGCAGCCATTTCCTCCCTCTCCTTGCAAAGCCTTCCTCTTCCCTACACGTCTCTAATTTATACCTCTCTAGCGAATTTCCCTCAACAAAATTAGGGTATCTCTCTCCACAAAAATCAGTATCACTAACTTAGAATTGTTTATATTATTTATTTGTTATTTAAATATTAAAATGTATATATTAATATATATTTACATATAGTTAATTAATCATATTGATATAAAAAAGCATCCTGTATTCTAGGTTTTTGGAAATCGAAAATCCGCGAATCCGAATCATATCGTATCTTGTTTGCGTATGTGAATATGTGCTTTATAGCCTTTACCTCCACTAAAATAAACTCCAGTTATCCTAACTCCATATCATAGCCTTTACCTCCACTTAAAATTAACTCCATTTACCCTACCCCCATGCCCAAACATGGGCTTGGTGGTTATGTTACCCTATCAAAAAGTACGGATATTCTATTGTTTGTCTGCCTTCAAAGTTCATCGTTGTGGGCAAAGAAAGGTATAACCAAGTAAAATAGGAGAGCCTTGTCTCGACTTCTCTGCTTCCGCTGATAAATCTTACTTGAGTAATCAAAGGAGCATAGCTCTTGCGGTAAAACTTTCCTCTCCAAATTGAGAGTTCGTCATTTCAATTTTCTAAGGGGTTTCATCACCAGAAAAAAATAAAATCTTAATCGAATGGAGGAGTTCTCTGTATCCAAAATGGACGACGCTACTTATCATAGTACAAATTATTACCTATGTTAATTAACAGTTAACAATGAAGTGTATGTGTGCATATTAGAGGTAAATTCATTGATTATTGCTCCAAAACGAAAACTTTGACAGCATATTGAATTCTTTACAATTTGACCTGATGAATCCAATGATTAATGGGGGAAGAAGAATTTCCCCCTCATTTATAATAGATCAAATTTTTGAGTAAACTATGCAAATTTGTAAGGCCAAAATTATTGAGATCTTGCAAATCGCACCTCGCTCGTCGATGACATCTAAAGAGCAATGGACGATGTGGTGGAGCTTTAGGGCATCGTCCGCTTCGGTGAAGCTCTGCAGGTACAGCGGATTGTTCTGCAGCAAACGGAAACCTAACACCGTTAGATTTAACGTGGGGGGGGGGGGGGGGAGAGGGAGACAGAGAGAGAGGGAGAGAGAGGACCTGGTGGCCAACGACGGCGACGCAAACGACCATCGTCGTTGACGCGCGAGTGATTTTAATGGAGGTTTTCGAGTCTCCGATGACGAGAGAGATCTGGGTTCCTTTTTGGGTAAATTACACTGAAATACCCTTTGCTATAGCGGCTTTTCTCTAAAATACCTTTAAGCTTTTTAATAACAGTACATCAACTTAAATGATACGGGTATTTCAGTGAAAAAAGAAATTACTTTAAAAACATAGCTTAAGGTATTTTGCTATAATAAAACTACTTTAAAGTATTTTAGTGAAAAAATATAGTTAGGTGTATTTTACCTTTTTTGACAAAGTTTTTGGTTTAGTTCATAGGTAAATATTCTTTTCGTGTAGGACCCCCATGACTTGCATGCAGTAAAATGATCTTAACTCTTCATGATTTTATCGAAAATGATTAATTTTACAAAACGCACATGTGTTTACCTCGTATATCATTAATATTCAGCTCGTCGAGTAATTTTTAAGCACAAACACCCCCTTTCTTTCTTCATTGATCAAAACCCTTAAACACAAGGGTAAATTGTCAAAACCACACAAGCATTTTTTCCTGCTGTCAAAAACTCCTGGGCCTCGAAGCAGTAGTCCCCTGAAAATTTTTCTTGCAGTGTCTATACAGTAGCATGCTATATCTAGCCAATTTATACAAGTTATTTAGATATCACAAGAAACATTGAATATAGGATGGTACCTCCGATCTGGGTCGTAAGTGGGGGTTTCCTGCATTTTAGTCTTTCTTTCCTCGGTTTCGGTTTGTGCACAACGGTTTTTCCCCCCAATGGCCAAGTAAAAAGATGGAATCACAACAGGCGTTACAAAATGATAGAGATCAAGCAAAAGCCAAAACAAAAAAAAGCTCTACAATCAAAGTTTTCTTTTCTTTTGATGACTGTATGTTTGGATCAATGAAAAAGCATTCAAATGTTCTAACAAAGTTCAAAGAGAAGTAAATCAACACGATGATTTTACATTTTACTTTTTTACATTTTCATTAAGAGAAAAGAAAACTTTGATTGTTTTTGTTTGATTTGAAAAACTATGCGACTTTTGGTTTCCATTTAGCTTGTTGTGGAAGTGTTATAAATCTTAGTTTTTTTATAAAAATAAAATAAAAAATTCCGGTCCTATTTGTAACATCTGAAACAGGATGTTCAAAGAATTTGCACTTTGAAAATTTAGTAATAAAATAATAGAGAATTTGATGTAATTTTAATCAATGGGACTTCATTCTTCATAATGGTGGACTAAAACATACATCTTTCCTCATTGAAAACTAAGCTGCACTGACATGCACGTTATGTAAAACTTCAACTAATTAAAACGCCAAGAAGATGAACAAGCAAAAATTAAACCTGGAACGCACTTATAAAACTTCAATTGATTTGATTAAAATGCCAAACTACAAACATTATTCCCTCTGTTTATACTCGTAAGTGGGAATTTCTCAGATCACGACACGTGGTGGATGGCGTGTCATCCGCTTAAGCCCGCTAGATTCCCGGAGGCCACGGAGCTGGAATAAGTACGATGCATCGAAGACATTCCTCGGTACATCGTTTCCGAGGTTGCATCCGACCTTTTGTAGACCTCCCTAGAGTATCTTCCATGTTCGCCTAGCAACCGGTCAACAGCTCGACTCCGAGCAATCCTACAACCGAGCTTCCACAGCCTCCTTGCTCGTCTCCGAGCTATTACAGAGCTGAGCTTTCTCGGCCTCCTCACTCGCCTCCGAGCTATCCACCGAACTGAGCTTCCTCGGCTTCCTTGTTCAACCAAGAGCACGGAGACCAAGCGCTCCCGTAACGGCTTCATGTATCTCGCCAAAACGAGATTTCCACCGCTCCACGTCCCGCATCCCACGCTGACGCGTCTCTCCATTAATGGGTGTATCCCGCCATTAATGGGTGTATCCCGCCATCAACGCGAACGTGAGGTGGGGGCGTAACGGACGGCGAGAATCTCGCGCGGGTTCGCTCCATGCGACCGCTATATAAATCCTCTCTTCCAGACGACTCAGGTACCTCGAACTCGTTTTCAATACGCCGCTGCCCTGCCATTATTATTTCTCTGTATTTACTTGATTGTCGGAGGGTCCTACGGTGGTTTCCTACCCTGAGACTTCCCTTGCAGGTAGCTCGGCGTTAACAACAACCAACAACCCATTGAGATCCACACGCTCAACCCTCATCTCAAATCTCAACCGTTCAGCCTCGCTGGCAACTAGATCGACGGAGGACAACATCTGAGGGAGATTCCAACCTCCATCAGTTGGCACCGTCTGTGGAAAACTCGGTCCACCTAGGAAAGTTGATCTTCCGCCTTCGATTCGATGACCAGCGATAATCGCAACAATCCCAGCACGAGTCGTCCTGTCCTCCACAACGGAGGCGGGGGCGGTTCTACTCCACCTCCCAACATCGTCAACGCCTTATCTGCATGGATCTACGGGCTCACGACAATGGTGGACGCACTTGCTCGCGCTCAAACGGCCGACCATGCCCGCCAAACCGCTGTCCCTACTCCCCGAAACGGCGACGCGCGTGGAGCGACGGGGGGCACATTCAGGCCTTCGACTTTGCTCATTCCCATCTCGATATCACGGAACACCGGCGTGCCGATTCCGGCAGTCATGACCCCTACACGAGGAATGATTTCATGACTCATTGGGCGCTGAACAATTCGACACCGAGGTCTCGGAAGCGACCAGACTACCGCTTCAACGTTCGCTGCGCTCTCTCGCTTCCTGAAGAGACGTCGGTCAGGTCACCCGATTCCAGGCAAAACCGACGTCATCACACTCAACGAGACCGCTCGCATGGCGAATGCCGGGGCCAACCACAAAGGGTTCACCCCGAGGATCTGAGGAACGTGATACAATGAAGTCGGAACCACTCCATCACGTAAGCCCGGAGTAGAGATAGCAGGCACTTTGAGTATGGAGAATTCTCGGGGTACCAACAGCGAATCGAGGTCCTCAAGAAGAAGACTGAGGACATGCGGCTCGCCACCCGTTCGCCCGGAGGGTCGGCGAAATACTCCGCGGATTCTCTCACGAAATCCTTCACGGAGCAGTTACTACGTGAGCACGTCTCGTTTCGAAACAAGCCGTCCAAGGTGGTCCTTTTCGATGGGAAGTCCGACCTAAAGGACCACCTGGACGCGTTCACGGCCGGCATGAGCTTTCAGAACAACTCTGACGCGGCTCAATACTGACCCTTTCCCACCACCCTTATCCGGGCCGGGCGAGATTGGTTCCGTGGCCTTGCTCCACGTTCAATCTCAACCTTTGACGACCTGGATACTTAGTTCCTCGGTCATTTCTTTTGCAACTGACGGTAGAAAAGGACAGTCGACTACCTGTTCACCATCAAAAGCGGGAACCGGAAATCTTTCAAAGGTTACGTCACCCGATTCTATAATGTCCTTCTGGAAGTGCCCGAGCACCGTGTCGAAACGATCATCACCGCCTTGAGATCGGGTCTTAGGCATAAAGAGTGGCTCCGCTCCTTTGCATTAGTGCAACCTAAGATTACGGCCGAGGTAAAAGTCTGGACCGAGCGGGAGATCCAACTCGAGTCTAAAGTGAACGCCAACCTACCCTACGGAGACCAAACGGACCGAAAGAAACGAGACTGGGAGGAGAAGAAAAAGATCGATCGACCGAAACCGTATTCCCGAGGTTTCACGAGTACACCCCTCTGAAGGTCTCTTAGGCCGAGCTGCTAGAGGAGGCAAAAAGCGAGAGATTCTTCAAACTCCCGCCAATGATACAAAGGCCGGGTAAGCGACTCTGTGGCACATATTGCACCTTTCATTGGTCGTAGGGGCACCTGACCGAGAACTGCAAACAACTCCGTGATTATATTGAGGAGCTGATCCGCTCCGGTCACCTAGTAAAGTACCTACGAGACAAACGTCTAGCAGATCGGGAGCAAACAAACTAGCCTCCACTCGGAGAGTTGACGGTCGGGCAGATCATGGCCGTCTCTGTTGACTCGGGTTCGAGTAATGAGGACACCTGTCACGCTCCGCTTCCCAGAGTGTGCGAACTACGGCACGTGACAGAACCAACCATGCTACTTGTGGATATGAATAATCCCTCCACAGTCATATTACGGCTGTCTATAGGATATCAAGAACAGTAAAATATAAAATCTATTTAGTACATGTCCATTTGCCAAAATAAATGAGTTAAGAAAATGTATAAGCGGAAACGATAGTAATATCCAATAAACAACATCTGGAAATATGTCCCAATATGGGCTCACATCAAGAAATAAAAGTGCGGAAAATAAGCTAAGAGTCTAAAAGCTAAACATCTCTAAACCACACCTAATCAATTCCTCACTGCTCGGCTTGACGGCTAAAGTACTCATGTTCAGCCTGCGATAGAGATAGAGGAACTGAGCCATGCAAAACCCAGAAGTCGGTGCGTCATAATATCAAAATAATAGTAATAACCAAGATGTAACGATATAGGTAAACATGAATATAAAGAATAACACGGATATGAACGGTGAGGATGTATGTGTATGTGAAGTGCGATGAGTAACCTAAATTGTGCTACTAGGTTATCTACTCTAAAGTCTTTGAAATCAATTTAATGGAATCGTCGATGTAACTCAATAGTATCCCATGCATGCCCTGGACCACGGTCAAGACTCTTGAGCTGAATCTGAGACGTGCCGCTAGACAGTAAACATGTAACATGTACAAACGAATGATGTCAGCAGTATCATCCCGGGGCTAGCCTAGCCCATAAAGACTAATCAGTATAAGCATCGAACTGTTGAGTTCCAAGTCAGGTTTCATTATTGATTTTCCCTTACTCCCCAGGTTATGTGTTCAAGTCAGGCATTGATGATGTAAGTCTAATGCCAACACAGGATCAAGTAGGTACGGATTTGTCTATGTAGACAACAGGTTATGTCTATCAGGACGACAACAGGTCAGGATTGTCAGCATTAGTAACAAGATCAAAGTAACCAGTCAAGTAGTGTGTCGGGACATGTCATGTGATGCATATGTATCAAGTGGATACTAAATATGAAACTGTAATCGATATCGGAATCACGGTAAACAGTGTTGATATCAGGATACATATGCGTCTATCTGTAGTAACCTATATATATATCCATGACTATATTTGATGCAAGCTAGATAATATGTCGCACTAATATAGAAGTAACATGATATAATGAAGTTTCGGCATACAACTAGATATGCAATTGACAGTACGGATACGAACGAATATCGAAAAACAGTAAAACTATAACATTGGATGAACAATACCACACATGTATTATTTTTATTCATATACAAATAGATATACTATGACATAGCATGTTTCAAGATAAACTTGCCTAATCGGATCTCTCATCGGGGTATGTACGTCATGTTCGATGTCGGGTAAACGTCGCGGTGCAAACCACGTACGTACAAAACTAGACTCGGCTGCTCACAGACATGACCATGCTGGATGACGATGATGATTGGGTCGCCCGGATTGTCGGCGACGTGCACGACTCCAGCGACGGTCAAGAACCGAGAAGCAATAAAGAAAGAAGAAAGAAAAGAGAAGAAGGAGAATAGGGATTTGGGGTTGTGGTATTGGTTCTGGTTGGGGACAGAGGACACGAGGAGACGACGAAGTCGACGATGGCTGCTGTCGACGATGGGTAACGGCGAAGGCAGAGGGGTTTCTTGAGTTGGTTGAGTGCTCAGGTTCTTGGTGCTCGGGGTTTGTGGTGTCGGGGTCTGCAGGGAGATCAGGAGAAGGAGGGGTGACGACGACGAAATCGAAGGTCTCCAGCGATGAGAGGTGTCGGCGTCGGGGTTCGTAGGCTCATGGGTATGGGTTCTCGGGTTAAGTTGCCGGGGTCGTGGTGGTGGTGTTGTGGTGTTGGGGGTTTGCAGGGAGGTGAGGAGAAGGAGGAAGTGTGGGTGAGGTCGTGGTGAGGTCGACGAGGCGGTGAGGTGATCGGTTGTGGAGGCGATGGAGTTTCTGGCGTTGGGTTCTTGGGTTGTCGAGGGTTGCTGGGTGCTCGGGAGTTGTGGGAAGTGATAGGAGGTGGAAAGGTGGTCAAGGACGAGGAGATGATGAGGTTGGGACGGTCGTGGAGAGGTCGGCGACGAGGTCTAGGGCTCGGGTGTGGGTTTTTCGCGGCGAGGGCGAGGGAAAGAAGAAAGAGAAGGAAAGAGAGAGGTAAGGTGTATTAGGTTATATATATATAAGGTTTAGAAATATATTATAATATATTAAATATACTCCGAAAAATACCCGGGTCTCATTTAAAAATCTAGTTTTAAAATACGGATAATATACGTGTCAGTTAAATTTATAATGCGACATCCTGTTAGATAAAATGCATATCCCCAAGAACGGATACACGTAAAAACACGTAGCGATCCAAACGAGTCCGTTTCATCAAACTGGACATGAACATGATGTTTGGATGCAACCATAGGGTATGGGGTATGATACAGGCCATGCTAGACATTAAAATGTATTATCTGGTTATAATTTGTATTACTTAAAATATATATGCAGATACTAAACATATGATACATGTATATAGAACATATATATGTACACGGATTCTCTGTACTAGTAATTATATGACGTAATCTAGGATCAAGACGGATTTCAAGCATGTGAGTCAGGTCGGATACAAACCATAGACACCAAAGCACTATCCGCACCCAAATAACAATCAAGAAATAGTCACAAGATTAAAAAATACTCAAATAAAATATGGTATAAATGAACTAGGGTATTATAACACCGCCATATCCGGCTGGTCATGACCTTAGATGACCCCCCTCCAAGAAATACAAGAAGGTTTCTCCCATCACCTTCGCCGATGAAGACCTTCATGGCATATCCCTCCCGCACAATGATCCCTTGGTGATCACGGCTCGAGTAAATCAGTACGAAGTCCGGAGAATCCTAGTTAACTCGAAAAGCGTGGTGAAAATCCTATTCTACAACTGTTTCCAGCGTATGGGATTAAACCCGTTCAATCTCCAACCGATCTAGCACATCCTCTCTAGGTTTACGAACCACTCCGTCCGAGCCAAGGGAACGATCACTCTGCCTTTTAACATTGGGGAGGCCGGAAGAACCCGAACCATGTCGGTGCGTTTCCTTGTCGCCCGGGTTCCTTCGTCTTATAACATCCTTTTGGGTCGCCCCACTTTAAACGCCCTCCAGGCTCAGATCTCGACCTACCACCTCGCTCTTAAGTTCCATCTGGGCGATGGGGGAATAGGTCAGGCCTACGGAGATTAGCAAGTCGCCAAGGTTTGTCTCGCCTCGACACTTCTCGAGGATAAAGAAGTTGATGTTTCTGAGGGGCTGTGTGATTCTCGGGAATCACTGGATACACGTAATGACAAAAAAGAGATTCGGGGTTCCCCAGTGGAGGCCTTGTCCGAGGTTCCACTTAAGGAGGGAGACAACAGCCGAATTGCCCAGATCGGCTCCCTCTTGACCGGGGAAATTTGGGACAACCTTATCCAGTTTCTTCGAAGCAACTCTGACGTGTTTGCTTAGACTCCCGAGGACATGACGGGGATCGACCCCAAGGTGATCTCCTATAAGCTCGGTGTTGACTCAGATGCCCGGCCGGTCCGACAAAAGAAAAGAAGTTTCCGCCTGTTAAACAAAAGGCGATCGAGGAGGAAGTGGGCCGACTACTCGCGGCTGGTTTCATCAGGAACCTGGATTATTCGGCTTGGCTAGCTAACATAGTCATGGTCAAGATGGCAAACGGGAAGTGGCGCATATGCTTCGATTTTACCGACCTGAACAAGGTCTACCCTAAAGACAACTACCCGCTCCCACGGATAGACTAGATAGTTGACTGCTCGGCCGGTCATGAGCTGTTGAGCTTCATGGATCCTTCTCCGGTTATAATCAAATCCGGATGAACCCGGCTGACAAAGAGCTCACCGCCTTTACCACCGATCGAGGAGTCTACTACTACAAGGTAATGCCCTTCGGCCTCAAAAGTATTGGGGCAACGTACCAGTGGCTGGTCAACAAGCTGTTCAAGCCACAAATCAGGAGAAATATGGAAGTCTACGTCGATGACATGCTTGTGAAATCCACCCTGTCAGCCGGGCATACTACGAATCTCGGCACGACCTTTGAGATCCTGCGAAAGTACAAAATGAAGCTAAATCCAGCCAAGTGTACTTTCGGCCTCACGAGCGGAAAGTTCCTCGGACTCGTGGTCACACATCGATGAATCAAGGTAAACTCGAAGAAGATCAGGGCCATCATTGACATGGCGACGCCCAAAAGCAACGTTGAAATGCCTTTCTTCAGAGCCTCGAGAAAAATCCCCGGGTTCGAGTGGTCCAAAAAATGTCAGGTAGCAGTATTCGAGAAGCTCAAGACACATCTTACGACGCTACCGCTTCTCACCCGACCAGTTGTAGGAGACGAGCTGCTACTGTACCTGGACGTCTCCGACCAAGCCGCCAGCTCCGTGCTCATCAGAGAATCCGAGGGGATATAAAGACCAGTCTACTATATCACCACACTTTCAAAGACGCGGAGACCGGGTACCCAGCCATTGAAAATATAGTCCTAGCGTTCGTCATCACATCCCAGAAACTTCGACATTATTTACAGGCTCACACCATCATCGTTCTCACCAACCGACACTTGGGAAACATCCTTGGTTCTCTCGAGTCGTCGGGCCGCTTGGATAAGTGGAGATGGGAGTTGTCGCAGTTTGACATCCGGTGTCGACCGAGGTAAGCCATCAAAGCCCAATCTCTCACCGATTTCGTGGTTGAGTGCACCATTCCCAACAGAGAGGAAGTGTCGGCACGAGATCCCAACCCGCAATACTCAATCGAAGAAAAGCTCGGTCCGATTGGACTAGGTACTATATGTGGACTGTTCCTCTATAGAGAAAGGGATTGGGGTAGGGCTGGTCATCCGCGGCCCTAATGAAGCCGAGATTGAATACTCTCCGTGGCTCGACTTCAAGTCCTCCAACAATGCCGCAGAATACGAGACCTTATTGACCGGTCTATGAAGGAGTAGGACTAAAGAGAATTAGAATTCACTACGACTCTGCATTGGTCGTTGGCCAGGTGACCGGACAATTCAAAGCCCGGGAATCTCTGATGATGAAATATTTAGCCGAGATAAAAAGGCTCCGGAGAAATTTCAACGAGGTCTAAGTGGAACAGATTCCCCGGAGCATTAACGTCGAAGCGGATGCGTTGAGCAAACTCGCCTCTTCCTATTCGACAAATCGCAAGAGGAACATCCTCTTTGAAGTCCTACCGTGACCCAGCGTCGTCGACAAGGAAGTGATACACCGAATTTATACCACTCAGGGATGGAAAAACCCATAGTGGAATTCCTTAAGGACGGAACGCTCCCCGAGGAACGAAAGGAAGCACGCCGGCTCCGCATGAAAGCTCACCACTTCATATGGAGCAAAGAAAACTTGTACAAAAAGTTATACACCCAACCTCTACCCAGATGTGTCGATTATAACGAAGCAGAGTACGTTCTCCGAGAGATACACGAAGGGGTGGGAGGGGCGCATCAAGGAGCCTGCAACCTAGTTCAAAAGACACTTCTACAGGGGTACTACTAGACAACTATCCACCAAGACGCAGAAAAGCTAGTCAGAAGGTGCAAGACATGTCAACTCTTCGGCAGCTCCCCTCGGTTACCCGCCACCGAGTTAACACTACTGAGTTTCCCTTGGCCATTCGCGCAGTGGGGGATGAACATGATTGGCCAACTCCCCACTGGTACGAGTGACCACAAATACATCCTTATCGCCGTGGACTACTTTATGAAATGGGTCTAAGCCACGCCGATTAGGAAACCGGATGCCACCTCCATGGTGAAGTTCCTGTAGAATAATGTAATTGCTCGATTTGGAATTCCAAGGTGCATCATCAACGACCTTGAAACCAACTTTGAGAACGACAAAGTCAGAGAATTCTGCAGCGACTATCGCATATTGATGAAGTTCTCCACGGTCGCATATCCCCACTGCAACGGGCAAACCGAGATAGCAAATCGAGGTGTCATCCGGGGCCTTAGAGCCCGCCTGGAAGGAAGACAGGGCGGATGGGTCGAGGAACTGCCATGGGTGTTGTGAGCATTGCGAATGTCAAAGAAGACACCGATGGGGGAAATCTCGTTCAGTCTCTGTTACAGCACCGAGGCAATGTTCCCCACAGAAATCGACCTTCCCAGTTATCGAGTTGAGCACTTTGACGATGAAGCTAATGTCTTGGCCCTTCGAAGTAATTTGAACGTCCTATTAGAGAAGAGAGACCGGACGCAAATAAGGATGGCCGCATATCAGCAACAGACCGCCCGATATTACAATGCCCACATAAAACACCAAGCATTCAAGATGGGAGACTTAGTCCTATGACGAAATGAGTTCGAGGACCAAGGAAAGCTGCACAAGTTCTTCCCGAAGTGGGACAGTCCTTTCCTCATGACCGAGGCGTTGTCCGGAGGAGCCTACCGCCTCCAAAATTCCTTGGGCGTAACTTTCCACAGCTATATAACGCCGTAAAGCTAAAATTGTATAAATGAACTTGTACCTTCTCAAATAATAAGATTCCTCTTTTTATGTCAGTAAAATTTATTTTTCAAGCTAAGCCCTTACGCAAGTAGATTCCTGCTCGGTTCCGAGGAGCGGCGGACAACCCTTTATTCGTTGGCTTCGTTCACGACGAGTAGTTCCCCACTCGACCGAACAGAAGTTTTACAGCTTTATCTCGATCCCACGAGCTGAGAGAAGGGAGGTACCCCCGGCCAACCTCTTGCTCAGACGAATGAAAACACTAGTGCACCTGTAGGCAGCCGACGTAAGCTTCACTCCGCCAATCTTACCTCGGCTCCGAGGTGAAGAAGGAGTTCATAAACAACGAAAAGTTTATTAATGGAAGAAAACAAAAAAGAGACGAAAAATTCCTTAAGAAAATGAAAGACTTTTATTGATAAGGGGTATTCTCGGCTCCTCAGCCTTACAAAAATGCCCGGAGGCTCGCAAAACAAAAACTACTACAGCAAAGGGGGAAGGGGGTCCAGAAAGGATTGATTGTGATATTCAAAGCAGAGATTCTCCAATCGAGCCAAGACGGCACCCCATCGCTCCCTCTGCCGATGCCTGTGGACCCGAGCAGCTACAGTTCCATCAGGTACTCCCGTCGTCATGCATGAATCTATGATCAGCCTCTGTTGGAAAGCTCGGCGAAGGATATCTATAGAGCGGTCCCGCCTGCACTTCGAGATCAGGCTCAACTCATGGGCCGTACGCATCTTGTCAATGGACTCCTCCAGCGCCTGCTGAGACAAAGTCCTGAAAAGGCCCGGGGAGGACCTCCAGATCGCGTAGATAAGCACCTGCAGAAGGGAGGATCGGCGTAGGAGCAAACGCTTACAATGACGCTCTAGGTGACCTACACGGCCTCGTATGTCGCCTCGAAACCGTGAAAGTCGTACTGATAGACGTCGTTGCGTGTCACGATATCTCGGATGTTGTATGTATCACCGGCCATCAGGAAACAACGGACTGCAGAAAACGGTAAAAAAACGAGAGTGCCTAAAAAGGGGCCAAACATCCATTATTTATAGCCTCAACTGAAATTCCCTGACAATCGAGATCTTCTTACGCCACGACGCAAATCATGGGATATTGCATCTCCCCGATAAGGCACCGCCACATGGCATCCGGTCACTGGCTCCCTCCCTTTTGCACGGATCATGAAAGATTGACCGATATCTTTATGAGATCCGCACGTATCTCAAGATGCCTGCCATACACCACATAGCGCCGAGAATCAAGGAAGCGTGAAATACCGGAGTCATGACAATCTAAGCATCCGTCGACCAATCCACACGAATGGATTCTGTCATGACCCGAAATTTGGGCGTGACCGGCACTTAGATTGTATGACATCTAAAGATGTCGACACAATCCGAGTAAGCCAGAAACCAAGATCAAAACCCATTTGCGGAATTAAGAAAATTTCAGTTTTTAAGTAAAAAGAATGAGGTAGCATGTCGAAGGGTTTTTAAGAAATGAAATCTAACAATTTATTTAAAATTTCGACAGTATCCCCTTTTTAATCTTTAATACGGCAGTTACAATGTTTAATTAAGTTGCGTCCCTAGTTGGAAGCAAAATAACGCCAAATAGCGGAAATCAATATACAACAACAATACGACGCTCAAGCGAAGAATTTCATGCATAATTAAAGGAAACATAACTTAACACAACTAAACGATTTCACCCGATCTAAACAAAATATATACAAACATATTTCGTTCTAAGTCAAATATACAGAGTCTGATGGAGTAATACTAGATCCAAAATACATATACCAAATAGGAGGTTACTACGTAGGTAACCCAGCTAGCAAAATATGCGATAAGAGCTGACAAGTGGATCCGCACTGCTGCTACGTGTCCACGCGTCTCCTGCAAGGAACTATGGCACAACGGGGTGAGTTGCCAACTCAGTGAATAAACTAACATCTAACAGCCGATAATGTAAGTATAACGAACTAGAGTTATCAGCAATAAATATAGGTATAATGTATGATAACATGTGAAAGCATGAATATGTATTAACTAAGTGTATTAAAACAACACTGAAATCTCATCAAGTATTTCCAATATCATAATTTTCCAAATAAGGCTCATTTTTCCGTGTCCAACATCGACACAAATCTTCTATTTTCAGCAGACATCGTTCTTCGAACGATTTTGTCAATCCACAACATTGGTCAGTATCCCCCAGATATCCGCCGTGTTTCATTACTATCTCCGGTATCGAGTATCCTTGCTAGTCTCCCCACCTCATATGCGACTATCCTGCCCCTCGGTCTCGACCGGGTCCACCATGTATCCAACTGTATATCCACCCCCCACTCAGTCTGGATAACGTATAAATCCGCAACCGTATAGCCCCCCCACTCGGTTGAGATTAAATCCAAATCATAAAAACGACATCTCATGGTGGACGTATCACATCAATCATGAAGAATCAATGAATATAACTTACTAGTGTATAAAACTCAAAACCAGAAATCCTTAAATCCAATACACCTTGTGCTACAATTAACAACGAATTGAAAGTAAGACATGATAGGTATCAATTAATACAATGATGCACCCAACCACTAATAATGATGCTTATGGTATGAAGGGAATCATATAAGATATAGCAAGTTCTAAGTGATACGTGACATGTCAATATTGATGAGGTGTAGTGTAACATATAGGTATGTGCGCGTGCAACATGACTCATCGATAATTCATGTAGTGTTCCAGCAAGTGTTATTTCATAGATATGAATGCATATGATGAAGTTTCTTAGTTTTAAACATATACTCAATATAAAGGAAATTATTATCCAACTATTAATTTTGGGTGTATAACGCCATCCATAAAAAATCCCCGATAGATGTTAAATCTACTCACCGGAATACGTCGAAACTACTCAGATATTATCAATCATTTTCCCTTCCTTGCGGTCTCCGAAGTCTCCGCGGTTGAACCTAACATCGAAATTTACTTTCGTATAAGAAACGGCTAAACTCCGATACGGCGAAAACGTGAAACTACAAGATTTACATACTAAACTTGCTACGCGCGAATATTGTGAACTATCTAATACTTATACTAACCTGATCTAATCCCTCTCCCTTCATAACAGGAAAAACAGAAACGAGTCACGAAACATCCGTGATGTATAGAATTTTTAACCCCAAAATAGATATTTGCTTCCAGATTTTATATACTGAATATATAACATAAACTAACAATACCAGATATCCTAACATATAAACATAGAGCTACCCTAAAAATCCTAACACCTAACTCCCTACAAAAACCGGCGAGCTCGGAATTTCGATGGATGTCGCCGGCCGAAAATCCGAGGAATGGGTCCGTATTTCTAGTGGTTATTCTAGGTCAAATTTATAAGGCTACTGTATTGCTTGATTTTATTATAGATTAACCAAATTACAGCAGATCAAAACAGAGTAATAAACCAACAAAAATACGATATTTTACCGATATCACACTTCTATACTAAAACAGTATTGAACTAACATCTGCATGGTTGAAACTTATACCTATTGAATGATCAACTGAAAAGCTCCCTCAAAGATGCACAAGCACAATTTATCCTAGCTTGAGAGTGGTGGTAATGATCCCTAGTACTTAGTTTCTTTTCTCTTCTCTTTTTCTTTTTGTGTTTTAGGATTTCTTTTTCTTCTAAGCTACTTAATTTGTTTCATATATATCAACTGAATAATTTTTAAACAAGATAAGAAAAGGCATGATAAGGCTAGTAGGTGGTGTCACCATGAAAGATGGTGGTGTTTTCATGTAAGGAGGAGGTGGGGTTATTTGGTTTAGCTTAGGGTTGTGGTGTATGTGAAGTTCATTTTTATCCTAACCTTTATTTAGCACATTAGCATATTAACCCTTATAAAAATTCTAATTATCACAAGAACTAACACTTTTCACAAAACCCCTCACACTATATCATATAACATAATGAAGCTAAAATTTTTACTAAAATCTTTCTTAATAACTAATGTTACAAACTAATTATTCAAATTATTTAATTTCACATACTACTTATGAAAGGTCCCATTTTGTTTCAAAATTTTTTTAAATTAACAATTTTAATTAAATAAATAATTTAATTAATTATCTAAAATATTTCAAAATGTTACAATATTCCCCCCTTAAGAAAATTCGGTCCCCGAATTTAAAACCTAAACACACGTACCTTCAAAAAGGTGCGGAAATTTCTTCCGCATCGCATCCTCGGCCTCCCAAGTGACCTCCTCGCTATTTGGTCCTTGCCAATGGACCTTTACGGATAGAAGTACTCTTGATCTTAGTTTCTTTACCTGCCGGTCTAGAATAGCTACCGGCTGAGGATAAATCCCGCTCAAGCTGTAAAGACTGATGCTGGATGGCATGAGAAGGATCGTGAAAATACTTGCGAAGCATAGACACATGGAACATTGGATGTATATCGGGAAAACTTGGTGGGAGTGCTAACCGATAAGCTACAACACCCATCCTTTCCAGAATCTCATAGGGTCCGATATATCTGGGACTGAGCTTCTCCTTTTTCCCGAAACGCATCACACCCTTCATCGGAGAGACACGGAGGAACACATGGTCTCCCACATCAAACTCAAGTCTGCGACGATGTCGATCACCATAAGATTTCTGTCTGCTCTGGGCCGCTCTCATCCTGTCTCGTATCAACTGGATCTTGTCCATAATCTCCTACACTAGCTGCGGTCCCAAAATACCATTCTCGCTGAGTTCTGTCGAACAAACGGGTGATCGACACTTCTCCCATACAAAGTTTCGAAGGGTGTCATCTGAATCGTCTCTTGAAAACTGTTGTTGTAAGAGAATTCTATCAAGGGCAAGTGACGATCCCAACCGCCCCAAAAATCTAGACTGCAGGCTCGGAGCATATCCTCAAGAGTCTGTATAGTCCGCTCTGACTGACCGTCGGTCTGCGGGTGGAAAGCTGTACTGAAACTCAATTGGGTGTCTAGAGCCTCATGAAGTTTCCGCAATAATCGGCTGGTGAACTGTATGCCCCTATCAGACACAATGCAAGACATAACTCTATGCAATCACACAATCTCGTCAACGTAGATCAGGGCATACTGCGCATATCCATAAGTAGTCTTCACCGGAAGAAAATGAGCTGCTTTCGTCAATCGATCAACAATCACCCAGATAGAATCATACCCTCTACTGGATCTGGGTAGACCCACCATGAAATCCATAGAGATCTGCTCCCATTTCCACTCCGGAATGGGTAAGGTCTGTAACTCTCCTGCAGGCCTCTGGTGCTCGGCCTTGACTTGCTGACAAGTCAAGCATCTCGAAACAAAATCCGTGACATCTCTCTTCATCCCTTCCCACCAGTAGACATCTCTCAAATCATGATACATCTTGGTGGAACCCGGATGAATACTATATGCTGACCGATGCGCCTCCTCTAAGATCTCGCATCTCAGCCCCTCAGAATCTGGCACACAAAGATGAGTCCCAATCCGTAACACTCTATGGTCATCGATCACGAACTTAGAATCTCTACCCTGTTTAACCTGCTCTATGATCTCGGACAAGCGAGCATCGGCGGGCTGTGCCTCTCGGATGCGATCAAATAACTGTGGACGGGTGTGGATATGAGCAAGCTGTCCTCCGGTCGACGTAAACTCAAACTGTACTCGGCTGTTACATAGAGTCTACCAATCTGCGGAAGACTGCCTCTGCACTGTGCTCAAATAAGATAAGCTACCTCCTGGCCTCCGACTCAAGGCATCTGCCACCACATTCGCTTTGCCCGGATGATACAGAATCTCGCAGTCATAGTCCTTTACAAGCTCCATCCAATGACGTTGCCTCAAATTTAGATCCCGCTGCTGAAAGATATACTTTAAGTTCTTGTGGTCTGTGAATATCTGGCATGACTCACCGTATAAGTAATGCCTCCAAATCTTGAGTGCGAAGACCACCACGACCATTTCTAAGTCATGAGTGGGGTAGTTCTGCTCGTGCTTCTTCAGCTGCCGAGAAGCATAAGCGACGACCCTGCCGTGCTGCATCAACACACAGCCTAAACCCACTCGAGAGGCGTCACAATAAACAACAAAACCATCTGACCCAGAAGGTAAAGATAAGTCTGGTGCAGTCGTCAAGAGAGTCTTCAACTGCTGGAAACTCTGCTCGCATGTCTCTGTCCAAAGAAACGAAACATCCTTCCTGGTCAACCTGGTCAGCGGTGCAGCGATACGAGAAAAATTCTACACAAAACGTCGGTAGTAACCGGCCAAACCCAAGAAGCTGCGAATCTCCATAACTGATACAGGTCTGGGCCAGTGCTGTACTGTCTCGATCTTCTTTGGGTCCGCACGTATACCGTCGCTCGTAACTACGTGACCCAAGAAACCCACACTATCCATCCAGAAAGTGCACTTAGAGAATTTAGCGAATAACTGGTGTTCCCTCAAAATCTGTAATGTAATTCGCAAGTGCTGCTCATGCTCCTCTCGACTACGGGAGTATACAAGAATATCGTCAATGAATACAATAATGAACTGATCAAGAAACGGCCTGAATATGCGGTTCATCATATCCATGAAAGCTACTAGGGCATTGGTGAGCCCGAACGGCATCACCAAAAACTCATAATGCCCGTACCGTGTGCGAAAAGCAGTCTTCAGAATGTCATCCTTCCGAACTCTCAATTGGTGATACCCTGACCGTAAATCGATCTTCGAGAAATAACTAGCTCCCTGCAGCTGATCGAATAAGTCATCAATACGAGGTAATGGATACCTATTTCGCATCGTAACTCGATTCAGCTGCCTGTAGTCGATGTACAATCTCATGCTGCCGTCCTTCTTTTTAACGAATAAGATAGGAGCTCCCCACGGCGATACACTTGGACGAACGAGCTCCCTATCAAGCAATTCCTGCAACTGACCTTTGAGCTCCTTCAACTCCGTCGGGGCCATCAGATAAGGCGGTATAGAAATAGGCCCCGAACCTGGAACCAAGTCAATGCAAAATTCGATATCGCGATTAGGCGGCAATCCTGGTAACTCAGTAGGGAACACATCAGGAAATTCTCGTACGATCGGAACCTGGTCCAATGGGACCTCGGCGGCTCCTACGTCCTGAACAAACGCTAAGAACCCATCACAACCCTTCTTCAAGAGTCGTCCCGCACAAAGAGCAGAAATCAGGTTGGCAGGATTTATACTGCAGTCTCCCTGCACAACAAAAATCGGTTCGCCTGGAAAACAGAATCTGACCGCCTTCCCCCGACAATCAACGTAAGCATGACAAGAAGCCAGCCAATCCATACCAAGAAGTATATCAAAATCTAGCATATCCAGGAGAATCAAATCGATTAACGAATCCCTATCACCAATACGTACTGAACAGGACCTGAATACGTGTCGGGCTACAAAAGAATCTCCCACCGGAGTAATCACAACAAGCGGTAATTCTAACAACGACGACTCTCTCCCCAGAGAAAGTGCAAAGTGTGTAGACATGTAAGAGTGCGTAGAACCGGGATCAAATAAAATGTGTGCATCTAAAGAACATACTGAAAGAGTACCTGTCACAACTGCATTGGATGCCTGGGTATCCTGTGGAGTCAAGGCAAAAACCCGAGCCTGGCCCCTACCAGCATCTTGACGTCCTCTCCCTCGGTCTCCTCGTCCTCTCTAAAACATCCTGCAAAACCCCGACCTCGCGGTACAACGGCTTGGCGCATAGTGCCAACTGGTGGAGGAAGTAGTGCCACCGGAGTAGAAGGTGGTGGGGGTAAATCAGTCTGCGGAACAACAGTACCTCTATGGCGTCTACACTCTCTAGCCAAATGTCCTGGAAGTCCGCAACTAAAACATGTAAACGGGGGCCTCTGCTCCACGCGGTACGAGCTGAACATCTGGCTCTGAGTCCAATCTCGACCAAAACTGTAGCCTGGAGTGTGTCTGCCTCCACCTCTCCCAATTTGCCTGGTAAATGACCCAATAGGTCTGGTCCTCTTTGGCTCCGGAACGATCACTGTCTCGTTCAGACGCTCTTCTACTCGCATAGCTGCGTCTGTGGCCTGCGTATAAGTATCGAAATGCTGGGAGCCTATAGCAAGGAACAGCCATGTATCCAGACTCCTCACAAACCACTTCACCCAGAGCTCCTCCGTAGGAACTAAGTATGGAGCATAGCGTGATAACTGGGTGAACTGCAAGTCATACTTTGCCACCGGCATATCTGCAGATTTTCGCAACGCCTCGAAACTGCTGGCTCTGGCATCTCTTACGCTTTATGGAAGAAATCTGGCAAGGAACACCTCAGAAAACTCTGTCCATGACATCAGAGGAAGACCA
Organism: Agapanthus africanus; assembly: GCA_030015575.1. Classification (NCBI taxonomy): domain Eukaryota; kingdom Viridiplantae; phylum Streptophyta; class Magnoliopsida; order Asparagales; family Amaryllidaceae; genus Agapanthus; species Agapanthus africanus. The sequence goes on along the minus strand of JASDDO010000028.1, from coordinate 86,547,217 downwards.
GTGGCTCGCCCTCTCTCCATCGACTCACACCATGCCTGTGCAAGTCCCTCCAATCGAAAGCTGGTCAGCTCCACCGACCTCGCATCAGAACATCTCAATGACCTGCCGATCCTAGCCATCCTATCAAAAAAGGACTGAGGATACTCTGCTGCGTCAGTCCCTGTAAACACCGGAGGTCTCAATCTCATAAACTCCGGAAGTGATACCTCCATCACCCTCGAGTCTACAAGTGCGATAGTCTGCATAGGCTCTACATCGCGCTCTACCATCGTTGGTGCCTGATCCTGTCTCTGAACATGGGTGGCCTCAGTCAACTATCCCACAATCTGCTGTAAGCCCAACATGCCCTCCTCTATCCTAGTCAGTCTATCTGGAGGAGGATCATCAACATGTTCTGGTACCGCCGGAATGTCCGGTGCATCAGTCGCCGTCACAGGCGGATTCATCCTATCTGCATCCCTGGCTGCGACTCACCTAGCTCGCGTAGCCCTAGCAACTGGAACAAGAAACGAGAGTTGATAAGGCGTACGAATAGGAACAACAATAATAGGGAGTCAAAGGAAGGATTAATCAAGATATACATCCTAAGGTTACTTAGGCTGGGTATCATAGCGTAAATATGCCGCGGAACATATGTACGGTACTCTACTTATCCTAAATCGCCTACTCCATCAAACCAAGGGTAAACCTACATAACGAAATTTAAAGCCTACCAACTTCAATTCACTACTCGGTTCCGTAAAATTAATCCTAAGCTTTGATACCAACTTTGTCACGACCCGAAATTTGGGCGTGACCAGCACTTAGATTGTATGACATCTAAAGATGCCGACACAATCTGAGTAAGTCAGAAACCAAAATCAAAACCCATTTGCGGAATTAAGAAAATTTTAGTTTTTAAGTAAAAAGAATGAGGTAGCATGTCGAATGGTTTTTAAGAAATGAAATCTAACAATTTACTTAAAATTTCGACATCATCCCCTTTTAATCTTTACTACGGCAGTTACAAAAATATTTAATTAAGTTGCGTCCCTAGTTGGGAGCAAAATAACGCCAAATAGCGGAAATCAATATACAACAACAATACGACGCTCAAGCGAAGAATTTCATGCATAATTAAAGGAAACATAACTTAACACAACTAAACGATTTCACCCGATCTAAACAAAATATATACAAACATATTTCGTTCTAAGTCAAATATACAGAGTCTGATGGAGTAATACTAGATCCAAAATACATATACCAAATAGGAGGTTACTACGTAGGTAACCCAGCTAGCAAAATATGCGATAAGAGCTGACAAGTGGATCCGCACTGCTGCTACGTGTCCACGCGTCTCCTGCAAGGAACTATGGCACAACGGGGTGAGTTGCCAACTCAGTGAATAAACTAACATCTAACAGCCGATAATGTAAGTATAACGAACTAGAGTTATCAGCAATAAATATAGGTATAATGTATGATAACATGTGAAAGCATGAATATGTATTAACTAAGTGTATTAAAACAACACTGAAATCTCATCAAGTATTTCCAATATCATAATTTTCCAAATAAGGCTCATTTTTCCGTGTCCAACATTGTCACAAATCTTCTATTTTCAGCAGACATCGTTCCTCTAACGATTCTGTCAATTCACAACATCGGTCGGTATCCCCCAGATATCCGCCGTGTTTTATTACTATCTCCGGTATCGAGTATCCTCGCTAGGCTCCCCGCCTCATATGCGGCTATCCTGCCCCTCGGTCTCGACCGGGTTCACCATATATCCAACTGTATATCCCCCCACTCAGTCTGGATAACGTATAAATCCGCAACCGTATAGCCCCCTCACTCGGTTCGGAGTAAATCCAAATCATAAAACGACATCTCATGGTGGACGTATCACATCAATCATGAAGAATCAATGAATATAACTTAATAGTGTATAAAACTCAGAACCAGAAATCCTTAAATCCAATACACCTTGTGCTACAATTAACAACGAATTGAAAGTAAGACATGATAGGTATCAATTAATACAATGTGCACACAAGCACAAATAATGATGCTTATAGTATGAAGGGAATCATATAAGATATGGCAAGTTCTAAGTGATACGTGACATGTCAATATCGATGAGGTGTAGTGTAACATATAGGTATGTGCGTGTGCAACATGACTCATCGATAATTCGTGCAGTGTTCTAGCAAGTGTTATTTCATAGATATGAATGCATATAATGAAGTTTCTTAGTTTTAAACATATACTCAATATAAAAGAAATTACTATCCAACTATTAATTTTGGGCGTATAACGCCATCCATAAAAAATCCCCCGGTAGATGTTAAATCTACTCACCGGAATACGTCAAAGCTACTCAGATGTTATTAATCATTTTCCCTTCCTTGCAGCCTCTGAAGTCTCCACGGTTGAACCTAACATCGAAATTTACTTTCGTATAAGAAACGGCTAAACTCCGATACGGCGAAAATGTGAAACTACAAGATTTACATACTAAACTTGCTACGCGCGAATATTTTGAACTATCTAATATTTATACTAACCTGATCTAATCTCTCGCTGTTCATAACAGGAAAAACAGAAACGAGTCACGAAAAATCTGTGTCGTATAGAATTTTTAACCCCAAAACAGATATTTGTTTCCAGATTTTATATACTGAATATATAATATAAACTAACAATACCAGATATCCTAACATATAAACATAGAGCTACCCTAAAAATCCCAACACCTAACTCCCTACAAAAACCGGCGGGCTCGGAATTTCGATGGATGTCGCTGGCCGAAAATCCGAGGAATGGGTCCGTGTTTCTAGTGGTTATTCTAGGTCAAATTTATAAGGCTACTGTACTGTTTATTTTTTTTTATAGATTAACCAAATTACAGCAGATCAAAACATAGTAATAAACCAACAAAAATACGATATTTTACCGATATCACACTTCTATACTAAAATAGTATTGAACTAACATCTGCAGGGTTGAAACTTATACCTATTGAATGATCAACTGAAAAGCTCCCTCAAAGATGTACAAGCACAATTTATCCTAGCTTGAGGGTGGTGGTAATGATCCCTAGCACTTAGTTTCTCTTCTCTTCTCTTTTTCTTTGTGTGTTTTAGGATTTCTTTTTCTTCTAAGCTACTTAATTTGTTTCTACATGATATATCAACTGAACAATTTTTAAACAAGATAAGAAAAGGCGTGATAAGGCTAGTAGGTAGTGTTACCATGAAGGATGGTGGTGTTTTTATGCAAGTAGGAGATGGGGTTATTTGGTTTAGCTTAGGGTTGTAGTGTATATGAAGTTCATTTTAATCCTAACCATTATTTAGCACATTAGCATATTAACCCTTATAAAAATTCTAATTCTCACAAGAACTAACACTTTTCACAAAACCCCTCAAACTATATCATATAACATAATGAAGCTAAAATTTTTACTAAAACCCTTCTTAATAACTAATGTTACAAACTAATTATTCAAATTATTTAATTTCACACACTACTTATGAAAGGTCCCATTTTGTTTCAAATTTTTTTTAAATTAACAATTTTAATTAAATAAATAATTTAATTAATTATCTAAAATATTTCAAAATGTTACAGATTCCTATCCCTAAGCCCTCACCATGAGGCGGCCAAGTAGCTTCCTGCTTGGCCCATCCGCAGCGAGTAGCTTCCTGCCCAACAATGTTGTGGATCCAAAGCCCTCATCACGAAGCGGACAAGTAGCTTCCTGCTTGGCCTATCCGCACTGGGTTACTTCCTGCCCAACAACACTGTGGATCCAAAGCTCTCATCAAAGGCGGCCAAGAAGCTTCCTGCTCGGCCCATCCGCAGCAGGTATCTTCTTACCCGACAACGTTGTGGATCCAAAGCTCTCATCACGAGGCGCCAAGCAGCTTCCTGCTCGGCCCATCCACAGCGGGTAGTTTCCTGCCCAACAACGCTGTGGATCCAAAGCCCTCACCTCGAAACGGCCAAGCAGCTTCCTGCTCGGCCCATCCGCAGCAGGTAGCTTCCTGCCCGACAACACTGGATCCAAAGCCCTCGTTATAGGGCGGCCAAGCAGCTTCCTGCTCGGCCCATCCGCAGCGGGTAACTTCCTGCCTGACAATGCAGTGGATCCAAAGCACTCGTTACGAGGCCGACGAGCGGCTTCCTGCTTGACCTTAACGGCAGAACCTGAGGCCACACGTCAAAGTCGGTAGGCTGACCATACCCGGGTACGAAGTAGATAAACTCCTAACCCGACCCCAGAAGATAAAGCTCAGATTCGATCGATAACTGCCGCAACTCCAACCCTACTCGGATCTGAGGGAGCGACCGCACTAAGCTTTACTAAGGCCTGTTTCTACTTGGTATCCGTGTTTGGGGTTCGCTCGGTCTACGTCACCTCGATTCCGGGGTGAGGAGGGACACTGGACTATTTCTACTTGGTATTCATATTTGGTGTTCGCTCGGTCTACGTCACTTCGACTCCGGGGCGAGGAAGGACACCGGTCTATTTCTACTTGGTATCTGTGTTTGGTGTTCGCTTGGTCTATGTTACCTCGACTTCGGGGTGAGGAGGGACATCGGTTTATTTATATTTGGTATCTGTGTTTGGTGTTCGCTCGGTCTACGTCGCTTCAACTCCGAGATGAGGAGGGACACCAGTCTATTTCTACTTGGTATCCGTGTTTGGTGTTCGCTCGGTCTACATCGCCTCGACTTCGGGGTGAGGAGGGACACCGGTCTATCCACACTTATGAAATAAATAAGGATGAAAACATTACGGCCATGCACATCATAGACGAGCTAAAAATACTTTATTGACGTTCTAAATTATATACAAGGTATTATAAGCTCCCCGGCTTTACAAAATGCTCGAGGGTCTATAAAAATAAAAACAAAAGGGGGGGGGCAGGAAGAATGACGGCTTCAAACAACATTGTTTTCCCCAATCAGAGAGCAAAGCACTATTTAAAATTTCAAAATTTGAAATTTGAAATGAGGCAGCGCCTCATAAGAGCGCTAGTGCCAAGAGCGCCAGCGCTAGGAGTCAAAGACTCTGAGGCAGCGCCTCATAAGAGCGCCAGCGTCAAGAGCACCAGCGCTAGGAGTCAAAGACTCTGAGGCAGTGCTCACGTGCAAATCATGAGAGCGCTGGAGCGCCAGCGCTAAAGACTCTGAGGCAGCGCCTCACGTGCAAAGCACGAGAGCGCTAGCGCCAAGAGTCAAAGACTCTGAGACAGCGCTCACGTGCAAAGCACGAGAGCGCTAGCGCTAGAACTAAACGTTCTCCACCCTTGGATCAAAGATCCAACGAAGATGATTAAAAATCATCAAATTACCAGAATAAAATTCTGTTGAGGAAATACTCCTCAAATCTTTCCAAACAGGAAAGATTGTGCTCTGTAAATCAGAGCACCGTTGGATCAAAAATCCAATGGTGATTAAAAATCACCAAGATACAGAATAAGTTCTGTATGGGAAAATATTTTCCCAATTTTGTTAAAAACAAGAAGATTATCTTCTGTAAAATAAAAACTCTAGGATCAAAGATCCAATGGTGGGGAAACATCCCCAAATCAATCAGAGAAAGATTTCCTTAACCGATTCAACAAACCAGCCTCTCCTATATAAAGGACCCAAGACTTCAAGTCTTGCATAGAGGAACCCCCTATAAACTTCAAAAAACAGAAAGAAACCTCCATATAAGTTTCAAGTTTTCAGAAAAGAAAAAGAGAAGAGCGAGCCCTAAGAAGAAGAACCTTCTTCAAGGTAAATAAAAAGAAGAGATATCATAGCATCTCTTGATAAAAAAAAATTAAGAACTTAGTTCTTTTTCTAGATCACAGATCTATAAGACAAAGTCTTTCACAAAAACAGAAGAGATCATAGCATCTCTTCATAAAAAGAAGAACTTAGTTCTTAGATCCATGAGACAAAGTCTCTCATAAAGAAAAACAAAAGGGATCATAGAAGAACTTAGTTCTTAGATCCATAAGACAAAGTCTCTTATAAACGAGAATTTAATTCTCAGAGCACAAAACTGACCAGAACTGCCAAAGAAGCACTTCAGCGCTCCAAGTCCGGCGTTCAGCGCCAAGCGCACCACGTGCTCCTCATGTGTGTGCTATTTCATAAGAAGCGCTTCAACGCTCCGAGTCTAGCGCCAAGCGCACCACGTGCTCCTCACACGTGCGCTATTTCAAAAGAAGCACTTCAGCGCTCCAAATCTGGCGTTCAGCACCAAGCGCACCACATGCTCCTCACGTGTGCGCTATTTCACAACGAAGCGCCTCATCGCTCCAAGTCTGGCGCTCAGCGCCAAGCACACCATGTGCTCCTCACGTGTGCGCTATTTCAAAAGAAGTGCCTCAGCGCTTTAAGTCTGGCGCTCAGCGCCAAGCGCTCCACGTGCTCCTTACGTGTGCGCTGAAGGAACACAAAATGTTCTTTAAATAAAGCCCAGCGAAATAAAAAGTGTTCAACACTCAGTAAAAGACAAAGAAAAAGGGGTGTCGGAACCCAAACCAATGCTCTGCATTATTAAATTGAAAGGGACTGAGCCCAAATAAATGTTCAACATTTTATTCAAAACTGAGTGGGCTGACCCCAAGTTAGCCACAAATCCCTAATTCAGATTAACTGAGCCCATGTGCTCACAATCTTTTAATTGATCTTGGTCCCAAACTTGACTATAGATCTCCCAACCAATATTGGTTCACGGGTACATCTCTTCATACCTTTAATACATGTCGTTATAATTTTTCAACGTCTTCAGAGAGATGGAGGGTCCCAATAACCAAAAACTTTTGGCGCATCCTCAAATTGTGAAACCAAAATACCAGACTATGACGTCTTTAAACCAGACTATGATGTTTTTAAACCGGACTATGAGGTCCTTAAACTCATGGACTACGATGTCCTTAAACTTTACGGACCATGGGGTCCTTAAACTCATGGACTATGATGTTCTTAAACTTCACGGACTATGGGGTCCTTAAACTCATAGACTATGTTGTTTTTAAACCGGACTATGAGGTCCTTAAACTCATGGACTATGAAGTCCTTAAACTTGATGGACTATGAGGTCCTTAAACTCATGGAGTATGATGTCCTTAAACCCAATGGACCGCAATGTCCCTAAACTAAAACGATAGAGTCCAAACACTCTTTCGTTGGATCTAAATGATCCCAAAATCCTGTTGAGTAGATCTTATTCTAAAATTAGACTAACGTATTCTCAACAAATGTTTGAGTTGACCTTAGTCTAAAAAAAAGAATAACGGTCCTTAAACCAACCCAAATCCAAATCTAAGAAAATATGGATTTGGACTAATCCACGCCCTACGGGCGACAATATAAATTAGTCTCCGTATACAATCCACGGGCAACCAAACATAAAACAAACACACACGACATGAAGTGACCATCTGGAGAAGGAGAAAGTGGTTACCGCGATGCGGTAGCGTAATTAACTGCAGGGGCTTGCGCCTGCAGGGAAGAGCGTCTCCATAATAAAAAACCCCTCACATTGAGGGGGAATCTGACGAAGTCTACTATATCGGCCGCATCTGTCTAAACCTCCGATGCATGGTGCTATAAATCAATTTGGCATCTTCGGAGAGGTAGACAGATAAAACCAAATAGCATCTGCTCCCAAATTCAGGCGAGACGTCTGTCTTCCCGGTTTTCGGCGGTGAACAGATTCTGGCACGCCCGGTGGGACCTTTCCCTCTTTCCACTCCACAGTTCGTGTGTCGTGTTCGCGAACGAATCGCGGTTTAATGTGGTTGCCCCTGGTTTCGAGGTACTAAGATTTGGTGTCTTGCTCCCGTGCAAAGAAAATGGCTTCCAACTGCACCAGCTGCAACAACAACTCCCACTCCGTCCTCGCCGGAGGAGTGACCTATGGGCCCTAAGCGGCCTCTATCTTCGCCATGCCAGTGGAAAAGGTGACGCAAGCCACCACTAGGCTGTTCTTTGGGATCATGCTCCCACCAATGAGCTTCAACGCCCCAGCGCCATCGCAATAAACTCCGAAGAAGTCGGTCTTTGATCGGCTTGCAACTACCGTGGCCACTCTCAACCGGTCGCCTAAATCCAGTGCGTCGGTCTTTAACAGACTAAGCTAAAGCCCAAATGGGCCCATGAAGAAGCCCTCAATACCTGAAAGGGTTATCCCGAAGCGGATAGCCATTCCGGCTCAAGCAGAGGGAATCGTCAAAGCGGCTTCTCCTACTAAAGGATCAGTCTTTGCAAGACTGACCGTTCCAACTCCTGCTTCGGGTGAAATCACCAAGGCTGCTTCCCCTGCCCAAGGGTTAGTCTTCGATAGGTTGGACATTTCCTCTCGGCGGACGTCAGTTTTCAATAGGCTGGCACCAACGACAGCCCTTCACCAGAACATGGGGCATGAGGGAGCCACCCCTGTAACTGAGCTAATACCATCTGCAAGACATGCTCGACATCGCCACTGGCACTGAGTGATGAAAGCTGGGGGCAGTTCCCCTTCTGGACTAACTCTGCCAGCTCCAACGGTGGAAGTCGATGCTGCTGTTCCAACTGGGAACAGTTTTGAACCGCTCAGGAGGGTGCGTAAGAACTCTCCAACTGCCGTGTTGAAAAGATCTCCTCCACTTGTGGAGAACGTTACAAAGGCAATGTGAGAGAAGCCCCCTCAGCGGCTGTCATCCAAAATTCACAGGGTCTGGCGAAGAGTCCAGGATTCTGTAGTTGACCAAAACTACCCCCGCCGACAGAAGAAAATGAAAGCTCGGCAAGAGGAGGACCATCCCGCCACCATGACACAGAAGGTGTCGTTTACTTGGGTGCCCGCTGCAATGGCCCCCTTAACTTCAACCACCCACAAAAGGAGAAGGCAGGAGAAAATCCCCGTGTCTGCGACGAATCTCAAAGGCACTGAACCTAAACGCCCCAAATCTAGGGGCATGGTGGTGCATACCATTTACATGGCTTCTGGGAAAGTGGATAGCCGTATCTCCACGGGTCATCGACCACTTACAAGGTCTGTGACGAAGGCTCAAGAGCAACAATAACAAAAGCTCCAAGAGATCCTGACAACCATGGCCGCACTCACTGGGCCAAAAGTAAGCCCGGAGACATCATCGGAACAATGCCAAGAACAAGAAACTGATGCCGAATTCCTTCGAAGAATGCTTGAGAAGAAGGACAAAGAGGTCACGGAACAAGCGGCCAACATAAAACAAATGGCGCTATTGTTCCAAGATATGGTGTGCATGATGATTCAGCCGGACCCTCCAGCCGAAGATCCTCTAGTAATAATTGAAGACGACAGAGGAGAGTCATCGAACCCTCCTCCGGCCTTTTTAGCGTCCAAGGAAGAGATGATCTCGAAAGCTGCGCTTGATAACTATATAGCTCAACAGATACGAGCTCATCAGGCAAATGAAGCAACTGGCCAAGTCGTCAGAACTGGGCGACCATATCCAGGATGATACGATCAGATTAAGTACTCGCCGGGATACACGATTCCTAAGTTCCACGTATACAAGGGGACAGGCAATCCCCATCAACATGTCGCTCAGTTCAGGACTCTGTGCGGCAACACTGGAGGTGACGATGAGCTACTCTTCGCCAATTTGTCGACAGCTTGACGGAGACGGCGTTCGAATGGTATTCAAAGCTTCCCAACGACTCCGTCAAAACTTTTACGGAGATGGAATTGCTATTCACCCAGCGTTTCGCAAGCGCTAGCGAGCGTACCCCAATCACGGCATTGATCAATGCCAGGATGAAGCCGGGAGAAACATGGGTTCAGTATGCAATCCGGTAGCGGAACTTATGGTCGAAATGCGAACAACGCATCGAAGAATCTCTTGCAGTAGGCATGTTCGTGGGTACCCTCGATCCGCAGGCGACCATATCCCAGTTCATGATGTTTTTCAAGCCGACTACCTTCCAGGCCTTGATTGACAAGCTGGCCCAAATGGATCAGATGGGTCATAGACCGTTTTTCTCGAAAATGGAGCCTCAAAATGAAAAGAGGGTAAGAGAAAGCGACCTTCGTTGCCAATGCTCAGCAGCAGCCCAGTGGTCTAAAAACAGCTGATTGCCAAAACGATAGACAACAATTCTTTAACGAGAAGATAAAATGCCCTTATTCGTTTCCCCAGGATAAAACAAGGAGATTGTTCGAGCTGGCGGTGCGCAACAGGATCATCACCCTGCCGGATCCGAAACGCCCACTACAGCCCGGTGACATCAATAGTCCTAACTATTGCCCCTACCATCGAGTAATGGGTCATCCAATCGAAGATTGCTTTGTCTTCAAAAACTGGATTGAGGACCAATACTAGCAAGGCAAATTCGCGTTGTCTGAAAACTGGAGGGTAAACCCGCCACAACCACACGCTTCGAAAAAGATGGACACGTCAGGGGCATTATGCTCATTTATAAAGGAAGCTCCATGGGAAGTTGTTCTTTCAACAAAAACTAAAAGAATGTTGAAAGATCTCCAAGCATGTCCGGCGATTAGGTGGAAGAGCCCGCTGCAGCCCGAGATTATTGAGGGGATGCTGAAGCCGCGCTCAACGCTGAAAGTTGGTGGAGGTGGACAAAACATTCAGGCCAAGCCTCCAAAGTCTTTAAAGAAAAATAAGAAGGCCAAGAAGCCCGTCCAACCCGAAGACAGCCCTATAGGTCTGCAGAAATACATCGATGCACTGGAAGAATATAACCAGAAGGCACGGACCCCAATCACGTTGGATGAATTCTTTAACCATGTTCTTGAGAATGAAGCCGATGACGCTGATGAAGGAGACAATTCTTCAGAAGAGCCCGAGGATTATGTGGCAAGCTGCCACATGATCTCTCACTCATCAATAAATGGCAAAGAAGCCCCTGATGCAGAGAAACTGGGGGTAGATCCAGAACCGGAATCAAAATCCCTGGAGCTATCGGATGAATTGATTGACAGACTGCTGAGTGAAACTCTTCAGAAAAGCAAATTTGACCGAGAGCGTGAAACGGTCATATATGAAAGGGCCAAGCGTCGGCGTCATGTTGAAGAAGCTCCGGTATTGAGAAGCCATAGAGTACCCCAACCGAATCAAAACACTCCTGCCGCCAGCAAAAGCAGGCTTAAGACAAGGACGCAGTTCGCCAAAGCTCTATCAATAGGAATAAAGCTGCCATCTCCCAAAGGAAATACTCCTGGTAGTGTACACCCTAACGGAGCGAATGTACATCCTAGCTACTGCTTATACCATCAAAGGATTGTGCACCCTACTGAGAAATGCATGGCCTTTAAAAATTGATGGCAGGGATACGTTGCTCATCGACAGCATTTCAAGCGGATGAAGCGCAAAACTCATCGAGAGCAGAGAAGCGCGATAGATGAGCGCAAAAGAACTGCCGGCGACTGTCACATGGTTGATTCCGGGGGATCGCAAGTTCTCACCTTCAGGAGCGATTCCGATGAAGAAATAGCCATCGGCCCTCTCTTCAAAGAATCCACCTCAAGAAAAGAGGAAGAGGCGAAGAACTGTGAGAATATTCAGCTGCGCAACCTTACGTTGCCCAAAAAGAATCTCGGACCTGCAAACAGGGGATTGGATAGAAAAGATAAGGGGAAGGAAAAAGTCCCTGAGGATATCGCCCTCGATGATCGAGTCATCGAAGAGCTGGCAGTCAAGGACCCGCCAAAGAAAAACAAGGTGGATTACAACGTTCTGGCACACCTGAGGAAGATACCCTCACAGCTAAGCATTCTCGATGCCCTTCTGCTATCTAAAGAGGTGAGAGATTCTTTGATCAAGGCACTACAAGAGCCCGAGCAGTTCCAAAATTTCCTTACCGAAGAAAAGATGAAGGACGAGCTGGAATAAGTGCACATGTCTGACATCACTTTCGGCGATGAAGATCTCCTCCTCGGAACATGCGAGCACAACCGTTCCTTGTATGATACCGGATACTGCCATGACATCAAGATAAGGAAGATCCTAGTTGACAACGGGTCCTCTGTCAATCTCCTTAATGTGAGGGTGCTAAAAGAAATCTGCATGAGTGTCCAGCACCTCGCTCGGGATAAAATCACCTTTTCCGGGTTCAACTCCCAGTCATCACAGATGCTCGGGTCTGTGATACTGACGTTACGCTTTGAGCTGCTCGTCACTGACATCAAATTTCATGTCATTGACGCCAAGACTTGCTACAGCGCTTTGCTCGGCAGGCCTTGGTTACATGAGTACAATATCATCTCTTCTACACAATATCAGTGTATGAAGCACTTCAAAGATAGTCTTGAGTATACCGTGACAGGAGAGCTGAACCCATTTTCCGTAAATGAAGTCCGAAAGTATGAAGACGCTACGTACTTACTACCAGACTTTGAAGACACGGAAAGATGTCGTAAACCGGAGAATAAGCAGAAAGCTATCACCATTATTTCGGTCTTCGGGAGTAATACCGAGGAGGAAGAAGAAATAGTTTATTCAGGGCCGTCTCAATGCAACAAGTCGGGACCGTCCACCCCTATTCTGGTCTTTGGCAGCGACTTTGAAGACGAGGTCAACGCAGTATTCTCGGTCCGTCCATCAATGCAGGCCTTCACTCGAGATGATCAGAGTTTGAAAATCTCCATGGTTCCGCGGCAGCACTACAGAGAGCTTGATGCGCTGGAGACATATAGTATGCAAGAGCTGAAGACATTCTACGTCCCTCCCAAACGAAGAGGCCAAATGGCGATCCTATTCTATCGATCCACGGAGACTAAAGTCGAAAGAGAAGTCTGGCGTGGTGCTGAACCTGCGCTTGATAAGCTCCAACTTATCCGTCTGCCCAGGTACTACACCGAGGGATTGAAAAGGTTATTAAGATGCCAAGGCGTACCTTTTAAATAGACTCCTCGACAAGCTCAGTTCTACAACAGGATTTGGAACGTCCCCGGAACTCGGCGAAAATTGCCTAACGGAAAAATAGAAACGATTGGGCTTGGATATATCCAGTCCAAGAAACGGGAACAGTTCCATGGCTGCCATGTCATAAAGGACTTGGATGAAGAAGAGGATGCTCTTTCAAAAGACGCTTACGTTGAACTAGAACGTGGTCCTGCCATAAAAATGCCGAGTCCGTTGTTTGAAGAACAGATGGACAAGCTAGTACGGAAAGTGGGTCAAAAGGTTCGGAGCGACCACAGCCGCGAAATGGCCATCTACGAGAAAGCTAAAACGCAACGCCTCCTTCAGCAGGCTACGGAGAATGGCGATACCCTTCGTCACCAGCCCGTCATACAGAAGACCCGACGCGGAGGCAAAAACAAACTAAAGAACAGAAAAACGTTCGACAGCGGCAAAGCGGCCAAGAAGCCACGCGATCGAGAATTGAGCAGCCGGGATCCGTCACTTATAAAGAAGATGGGGCGAGCATATTCTTTTCCATAAGACAAGACAAGGAAGATATTCGATCTTGTCATGAAACATCAAATGATTACGCTCCCGGAGTTCAAACACCCCGAACAAGCAGACAAGGTCTCTCATCCGAATTATTGCTCCTATCACCGAGCGATAGGACATCATCTCGAAGACTGCTTCACATTCAAAGACTGGGTAGAAGACCAGTATCAGTAAGGCAGGTTTGCTCTATCCAGCAGTTGGAGGGTGACCCCACCACAAAAGCATGAACCGAAAGCCACGTATGCAGCGAGAGTAGAACCATATCAACATCGGTCTTGGAAGCGATCTCGCACCTGTCACGCGGTAACGATGTCGGAAGAAGGAGAGCACGATAATGTGGATGACCTCTCCTGGTGCTTCGAAAATAGGGATGAAGATGAGTTGATTTCAGAATTTCCACCCGCGCCAAAAGAGTTGGAAGATGGAATACATACTACTGCGGACAACCTAAGGAAAATCGACTTGGGGACGACAAACGATCCGAGGCCTACATTCGTCAGTGAGTTACTTTCTAAAGAGTAGGTGGCTATGCTCAAAGACGTGCTCATGCAGTATAAATGTCACGACCCGAAGGTACGGAACATGACTGGCACTTAGATTACGAGACGCCTCAAGGCGTAACGCAACCTAAGTCAGCCAAAACCCAGAAAATCTAAACCATAAACAATAAGAGTGAAGGAAAAACCTTTTATGAAAACGATTTTAAACCAATTAAGTTATATTAATTCCTTTTTAAAAACATCAAAATTTTCCGAAAATTTCGGCAGAGTCTCCTTTGTAAATACTAGCCCCCAAAATGGGTACAACAAGATATATAACCTGTAATGATATAATGGCATCCCCAAGCGGGAGCTAGCTCTTCGCCCAAGGCGGATCACAACCACACGCAATATATATGCAATATCAAGCAAATAAGCATAAAGAATCACAAAAATAAGAAAAACACAATGTCGGCTCAAGTGAGCTCGACCCCAGAGGAACCACATATACACAATCTCTCAGTCTCAACACTAGGTCGTATATACAAAATAAGAAGTGGTAGATGGAGAATACTAGATATAATAATAGTACAAAAAGACAAAAGTGTCCTCGCAACCCACCTAAGAACAATGTCGCGAGTCTGAGCAAAAGAAGCCAATGAAAAGATACGCCCGCCGCTACGAGGCTGACGGGTCCGACCTGCAAGACACTGTGGCATAACGGGGGTGAGTTGCCAGCTCATGAGTTGAAAATAACACCTAATAAGGCTATCGTAAGAATGCATGCAAATACGTCACAACATGTATGTCTAGATATGATGTAATGCCACTAGTATGTATGCACATGAATGCAAAATCAATACTAAATCTTTAAGTGTTTAAATATGATGATCTCTGCATTCTTAGCTTAGAAAAATATCTGTACAATAGCTAAGGTACCATCAATGAAATCATCCGAAAACCGTGTCAAGCATTGACACCAAATATGGAAATATATCTACCTCAATGTTTCACTATGTCCATATCTCAATACCTCGGGCTCCGTCAGTCCGGATCGGCCCATATCATCAAATCTCACGACAACGGTCGGTATCCTCCGGATATCCGTTGGGCCAGATATCACCGGTAGGTAGTCTTCCCCTGCCAGGCTCATTGTCTACAACTCGATCTTCTTGCCCCGGGGTACCATACCGGGCCCACCATGTACCCGAGAAGGTTTATCCACTCCTCGAATCGGGTCTCAAAATCCAACAGAAAACATAAAAACTCATGGTGGACGACACAGACATCATGAGAAAACCGCAACTTTATATTAAAAATGATGATAATAAGCTTTTGTTAAATTCTTGCGGTTTTCCCCAAAATCAAGAAATCTCATCAATACTGAAATCCTCAAGAAAATCATAATACCCAACATGTTGTATATGATAAATGCTTATGATGTAAAAGGTATGCAATGTAATTTATAGCTAGGAATCTATATAAGCATGATGATGAAGTGAGGTATGTACATGCTATGCAATTCAATGTATCATGTATGATGCAAGTGTTGATACAGAACTAAGCAAGTTCTACAGTGCTCGTGGCATGGCAATTACCAAAGGTGTGTGTGTTCTCATGTATAGTGCGCGTGCAACATGAGCCAATGGTAATGGTGTAAGTGTCCTAAGTGGTGATATCACATATAGGTATATAGATAATCATGCAATGCCAGCAGACGAATAACTAGAAAGATATGCATATAAATGAGATGGTTAGCTAACTAACTATGCATATAGTTTGCAAGTAGTAAAGTGATCCTAACTATGGGGCGCCTCGTACCATCCAGACGATTTCTCCATAGATGTATACATCTAATCACCCGGACGCCTCGCTAATCTGATCCAACCACCGCTTTTCCTTTGCGTGCCGCATCCGATGTTTCCGCAACCGATCCTAAAATTGCATAACACACAACATAAGATTACACATCATGAAATGACGCAAGTCACAATATGAAAAGATCAACGTCCACAAGTTAGGCACAACGTGCGCTAGGTGCGCGGAACACACACGACAATCACTAAACCCTAACTAGAATCGTCGTTTCGGAGCAACCGTCAAAACTAAAACCCGATTAAACCAAATTTCGCATTTGCACACCCTAAAAATCGTAGGAGATGCTAATAATATCGTCAAGATTTCAAAGTTAATTCACCTCCTAAGAATTTAGAAAACCTAGTAAGCCCTAAAAATTGAAAATTGGCGTAACCATCGTAGATTAGCGATAAAGTTATCACAATCTAACACAAACATCCAAACTAACTCAATGGATAACCACTACACCTAATTTAACCTATTAGAAATGCTTCAAACCCTAATCCAAAATCAAACCCCTTTTCTTGAATTTCCTTAAACAAGTAATAACAACCAAATTAACACTTTAAAATTCTATTTTAGCATATTTAAACTACCAATTAACCATTTGATTAAAATTATACCTCACAAGTAGTGAACCCTAGCTTGCACTAGCCTCCAAAGACACCTCCTTTCTCCATGTTTTAAACTAATTTTGGTTTGAGAAGAGATAGAATTAGGATTTGCTTTGAATTTGAGAAGAAATTTGTAGATTTTTAATGAATCTTGATGGAATTTGAAGCAAAAAGGAGATGGGGGAAAAGAGGAGCTGCAGCAGCAAGGTTTCGGCCAGGGGAGGAAATGGGGGAAAGTGAGAGAAGAGTGTGGAAATTTCCATGGAGAAAGAACCCCACAAGTGTAATTAATGCAAATCACATCATTTCCTTTTTAAAATTTCATTTTATTTTCATTTTAAACCTTAGAAACTACAAGTCTTGGAAAGTGTTGATAAAATTTTTGTTACTACTAGATTTTAGTTTATAATGGTTCCTAAGTATGTAAATTACCCATTTAAATTTGTATTTATCACTAATTTAATGTATATTTAAAAGATTAAAATAATATTAAAAATACTTAATTAAGGAAATTTTTTTAAATGACTAGAAATTTTTAAGTGACAATTAATTAACCAATTCCTAGCAATTTCTTACCTAAATTTTGTATAATTAGGCCTATATTGAAAAATAATTATTTTTGCATTTTACGAAAAGTACTGATTATTTTACCGATTATCGAAAAATTACCTAAACGATATTCAAAGTGTTACAATAAAGAATGCTTCGCATGGAACTACTCCGAGATGCCGGGGCTAGATCCAGAAATAGCTCTGCACAAATTGGCGATATCTCTGGACGTCAAGCCAGTCAAACAAGCACCAAGAAGGATGCGGCTCGAACTTGAAATGAGTATCAACGCTGAGGTCAAGAAGCCAATCGACTCCGGCTTCATCCAACAAGTTCAATACCTCGACTGGATCGCCAACATCGTCCCAATGATGAAGAAGAATGGGACGGTGCGCATCTGCATAGACTTTCGGGACCTCAACAAAGCCTGTCCGAAGGATGACTTTCCCGTACCGGTCACCGAGCTGATGATAGACAACACGTCCACTCACGAAGTTTTCTCCTTCATTGACGGATCATCGTGATACAATCAGATAAAGATGCATCCTGAAGACCAGAAGCATACCGCTTTCCGGACTCCTCTGCGCATATTCTGCTACAAAGTGATGCTCTTTGGTCTGAAGAACGCCGATGCTACTTATCAGAAGGCCATAACGAAGATTTTCGATGACCTCGTACATGAAATCGTCGAATGCTATATCGATGACCTCGTAGTGAAAAGCAAATCGTACGAAGAGCACTGGTAACATCTGAAGATAGTGTTCCAGCATCTTCGGAAATACAACCCGAAGATGAACCCCCTCAAATGCGCGTTCGGAGTTTCCTCCGGATAATTCTTAGGATTCGTCGTATGACACCGGGGCATCGAAATAGACCCATCAAAGATCAATGCGATCATAGAAATGCCTCCACCAAGAACTCTCAAGCAACTACGGTCTCTATAAGAGAAGCTCGCGTATATTCGACGATTCATAGCCAACCTGTCTGGAAAATGCCGCCCCTACAGTCACCTAATGAAGAAGGGACCCCGTTCGTTTGGGATTGCAAATGACAAAGCGCACTGGACGAAATCAAGCAATACCTGCAGAACATGCCGGTACTAACCGCTCCGGTCAAGGGAAAGCCTATCATCCTATAAACAACCGCCCTTGAAAGTTCCTTAGGCGCACTATGGGCACAAGAGAACGACCAAGGGAAGGATATAGCCCTCTACTATTTGAGTCGAGTTCTCCTGGGGCAGAAAACAATTACTCCCCCATCGAAAAATACTGCCTGGCGTTAATCTTCGCGATAACGAAGCCCGGCATTATGCTTTGGCGCATGAGGTCCGCCTTATATCAAAAGTGGATCCTCTCAAATATTTGATGTCAAGAGCCATACTAATGGGACAGCTCGCTAAATGGGCCCTACTCTTAATGGAATTCTCGATAACATATCGACACCTCAAGGTAGTGAAAGGCCAGGCTATCGCCGACTTCCTTGCTGAGCACCCGATACCTGCCGATTCACCCCTAAATTGCGAATTGCCAGACGAACACGCATTTGACACGATCGGTGGGGAAAAAGGGAGTGATACCCGATGGGAACTCTATTTCGACAGAGCATCTTCAGTGAAGAAGCGAAAGCACAACACCCCTATAATCAAATCGGGGGTAGGCCTTATCTTCGTGTCTCCATAAGAAGGGTTAATGTGCTTTGCCTTCTCCTTAACAGAGCCGAGGACGAACAATGAAACCGAATATGAAGCTTTGATAGAAGGTCTTGAGATCACCGTCGACATGGGAATCGAAAAACCTCCTCATATACGGAGACTCCCAGCTGGTCGTTAGTCAAGTAAACGACGACTATCAAACGTGCAAACCAGAATTGGTGAAGTACGGCGAGAGAGTACAATAATTGCTGACTCAAATTCCTTCCTACGTTCTGGAAAGAATACCGCGTACGGAAAATAGCAAAGCGGATGCGTTAGCCAAACTCGCTAAAGAACTGGCTGACGAAAACTTCGATGACGTAAGGATCGTTGTGCAAAGCCGTCGGGTTCTTGTGCCGGCAGAAATATCTCCGGAGTCGTCCGAAGAAAAGGGTGCGACCAAGCAAACGGCTCTACAAATAAAAGACCAGGAAAAAGCTAAGGATTGGAGAGAAGTCTTTATAGACTACTTCAAATCCCGTCGAACACCTGAAGATGCGTCATCAAGACATCAGCTCATTAAACGAGCTCTGTCTTTCACCTTCGTCAATGATACGCTGTATAAGAGATCGTTCGACTCTCTATGGCTGAGATGCCTGGGACCGGAAGAAGCAAGGAGAGTTGTCCAAGAAACTCACGACGGACTCTGCGGTTCTCATCAAGCCGGGCCAAAGATGAAGCCAAAGATCAAAAGGATGGGCTACTATTGGCCCAAGATAATTCAGGATTGTCTCGAATACGCGAAACAATACCACTCGTGCCAAATTCACGGGGACTTCATCCACCAGCATCCAAACCCGCTACACCTAACAGTTGCTAGTTGGCCGTTCGAAATGTGGGGAACCGACATAATTGGGCCCATAGAACCAGTATCGTCCAAAGGACATCGGTTCATATTGGCGACAACTGATTGCTTCTCTAAGTGGGCAGAAGCAGTACCACTAATAGAAGTGAGGACAGAGAATATCCTCCATTTCTTCAAGACACACGTCATCTATCGGTTCGGCACTCCGCGACGGATTATTTCCGATAACGGGCCAGCCTACAAAAGTCACAAAATCAGCCGCTTCGCATAACATAACATAAACTGGAGATACCCTTCGGTCTATAATCCCCGAGCTAATGGTCTAGCTGAGGCTTTCAACAAGACCTTGATAAAGATCATGTAGAAGACGGTGTCCAAAAATAATAAGGACTGGCACGAGATACAGCATGAAGCTCTCTGGGCGTATCGGACCACGTTCAAAATGGCCACAAACACAACGCTGTATGCATTGGTATTCGGCACTGAAGTAGTACTCCCCTTAGAGATAAAGCTACCCTCCCTATGAGTGGCGGTTCATTATGAGCTAACAGACGAAGAGAATGCTCATCTTCGGCTTGAGGAGCTCGACGCCCTTGATGAAACCCGGCTCATGGCGCAGCAAAACTTGGAGACTTACAAAGCAAAGATGACGCGCTCATACGAGAGATTGACTTAGGCCGAGAATATTCCGCCAAGGCGAACTCGTGCTAGTGGTCAAGAGACCTATGATCCCCAATCGTACCAAACGGAGGAAATTCGAGCCGAACTATGAAGGCCCGTACATCATAGACAATGTCTACCAAGGTGGGGCTTACTTGCTCATGGATATGCATGGCGAAAGACCCTTCCGATCAATAAACGACCGATTCCTTAAGAAGTACTACGCCTGACGAGTCACGAACCGGGTTAATGATAGATGAAGACGCTTATGTCTGCTCACTGTCTTCTTGAGTCCAGACTCTAAAAATAGAAAACTACGGGCCGAAGCGTCTACAAACCGCAGCATCCCAAGGCTGACGCAAAAAAAGAAAAGAAATAAAAAAATGGTACATCCATAAGCGAAATGGGCACGGATGAAAATCCGAAAGGGCTCCGTGAGTAAAAACAGTAGGGCTACCGGAGAGTTTGTGAAAACCCGAAAGGACGCAATCTCGTTAAAAAACACTTGCAAGGTCCTCTCGACCTTATACGGAGAAAGTACCTGCGTGAGATCCTTACGACTTACAAGGGAGCAACACACTTAGGGATCCACACGATTCCTAAGGAGAAGTTACACTTACGAGATCCTTACGACTCGTAAGGAGAATTCCCCTATAAGACCCTCACGGCTCATAGTATTCAGAAGCCTTAAGCTACAGGGATGTGAACCTGTTCTTAAGTCGTCATACACCCCAATTTGCCTTACAAACGGTTCAATATTGACCCTTGTATACACTTCACGGGCACAAACAAATATCTCCCCAACAGAGTTTCACCAATAGCATGAAATTACCCTATTCGGTGAACAAACACTTGTAAGTCCTCTCGACTTATAAGGAGAAAACACTCTTGGGAGATCCTTACGACTCTTAAGAGAAAACGCACTTAGGAGTCCTCCCGACCCCTAAGGAGAAAACGCACCTACGAGATCCTCATGACTCGTAGGGAGAAATACCTTTATGAGACCATTACGGCTCATGAAGTCAAAAGCCTTAGTCGATAGGACCATAACCCTGTTTGCTAAGCCTCCTCTGTTCGAATCGACAAAGACAAATGATGATACGCTCCTGGCAATATCCCAGTTGTAGCGATGCTGATGCCTAAATCGGTATCAGGTACCAAGTCCCTTATCCGCGGCAAAAAGTCAGCGAGCCATAAATGCATATGAAATAGCCGAAATGATAGGGCAACTTGCAACAAAATTAGCAAGTAAAATATATGCATATAAAAACAGCCGAAATGATTGGGTAACTCGCAATAAAAAGCAGCGAGTAAAAAGAAAAATAGCCGAAATGATTGGGCACCGCGAAAAATAGCCGAAATGATTGGGCAGTTGCGATCTTCGTGATATAAAAAGCTGAAATGATAGAGCATCGCTGAAAGAAAACAAAAACATATATAAAATGAAACTTTCACCCTACAGGTAAGTCCATACTGACCCCTGTATACAATCCATGGGCATAAATGAAAAGAGAACCACATTTCCACAGACTCTGTCAAAGGAAAGCCAAATCTCGACGGCAACATCCACAGCCTAGAGATCAGCAACGGCGTCCCCCTTCATTCCAGTAGGTTACGGAAGCGGCATCATCAATCGGAGCCACGACAAAGTCTCTAGTTCCAAGACTCCACGGTTCACAGACAACCGAAAGTCAACCCCGACACCGTAGAAAATGGAGAAAGTCGATCCCGACACCGTAGAAAACGGAGAAAGTCGACCCCGACACCGTAGAAAACGGAGAAAGTCGATCCCGACACTATAGAAAATGGCGAAAGTCAACCCAGACACCGTAGAAAACGGGGGAAGCCGATCACGATACCGTAGAAAACGGAGAAAGTCGACCCCGACACCGTAGAAAACGAAGAAAGTCGATCCCGACACCGTAGAAAACGGCGAAAGTCGAACCCGACACTGTAGAAAATGGAGAAAGTCGATCCCGGCACCGTAGAAAACTACGAAAGTCAACCTCGACACCGTAGAAAACAGAGAACATCGATCCCGACTGTTTCCACCAATCAGAGCAAAGTTTTGTTCAAATTTTAAAATTTGAAATGAAGCAGCGCTTTATAGAAGCGCTCGCGCCAAGAGCGCCAGCGCTCTGAGGCAGCGCTCACGTGCAAAGCACGAGTGCGCTCGCGCCAAGAGCGCCAGCGCTCCGAGGCAGCGCTCACGTGCAAAGCACGAGTGCGCTCGCGCCAGCGCTGAGAGTCAAAGACTCTGAGGCAGTGCTCACGTGCAAGGCACAAGAGCGCCAAGCGCTAGAACTAAATATTCTTAACCGTTGGATCAAATATCTAACGAAGATGATAAATCATCAAATTACCATAATAAAATTCTGTTAAGAAAATACTCCTCAGAATCTTTCCAAATAAGAAAGATTGTGCTCTGAAAATTAGAGCACCGTTGGATCAAAGATCCAGTGGTTATTAAAAATCACCAATATACAGAATAAGTTCTGTATGGGAAAAGATTTTTCTAGTCTTGTTAAAAACAAGAAGATCGTCTTCTATAAAACAGAAGCTCTTGGATCAAAGATCCAACGGTGGGAAACATTCCCAAATCAATTAGAGAAAAGATCTTTTCAACTGATTTAACAAATCAGCCCCCCTATATAAAGGACCCAAGACTTCAAGTCTCACACAGAAGAACCCCCCGACAAGTTTTGAGAAATTTCAAAGAAAAGAGCAAGCTCTAAGAAGAAGAATTTTTTTTCAAGGTAAAAACAGAGAGATAAAAAACATCTCATCAGGGAAGAAGAACATAGTTCTTTTTCAAATCATAGATCTATAAGACAGAGCTCTTTCATAAAAAGAGATCATAGCATCTCATCATAAAAAATGGGGGAGAAGAATTTCATTCTCTTCAGATCATATTACAAAAGAAAATAGGAGAGACTGTAACATCTTATATAAAAATAAGAACTTTGTTCTTAGAACCATAAGACAAAGTCTTTTGTAAGCGAGAACTTATTTCTCAGATCACAAAATTGATCAGAAGCGCTCTGCGCTCATTGACTGGTGCTCATCGCTAAGCGCGCCACGTGCTCCTCATGTGTGCGCTACTTAACATAAGCGCTCTGCGCTCATTGACTGGCGCTCATCGCCAAGCGCGCCATGTGCTCCTCACGTGTGCGCTATTTAACAGAAGCGCTCTGCGCTCATTGACCGGCGCTCATCGTCAAGCGCGCCACGTGCTCCTCACGTATGCGCTACTTAACAGAAGCGCTCTGCACTCATTGACTGGCGCTCATCGCCAAGCGCGCTACGTGCTCCTCACGTGTGCGCTACTTAACAGAAGTGCTCTGCGCTCATTGACTGGCGCTCATCGCCAAGCACGCCACGTGCTCCTCACGCGTGCGCTACTTAACAGAAAAGCTCTGCGCTCATTGACTGGCGCCAAGCGCACCACGTGCTCCTTACGTGTGCGCTGAGGGAACATAAAATGTTCTTTAATAAAGCCCCAGAGCTATAATAAGTGCTTAGCACTCAATAAAAGACAAAAACGGTTGTCAGAACCCAAACCAATGCTCAACATTGTTAAATGAAAAAGGACCGAGCCTAATGAAATGTCCAACATTTTAACTGAATGGGCCGAGCCCAAGTTGGCCACAGATCCCTAATTCAGATTAATTGAGCCCATATGCTCATAAATCTTTGATCTTAGTTCCAAATTGGACTACAGATCTCCCAACCAACATTGGTTCAAGAGTACATCTCTGCATTCCTCTGATATTTGTCGTTGTAATCCTTCAACGTCTTCAGAGAGGTGACGGGTCCCGACAACCAGACATTTCATGGACTGTGAGGTCCTTAAACTCATAGACTATGATGTCCTTAAACTTTATGGACTATGATGTCCTTAAACTTTACAGACTATGGCGTCTCTAAACTACTATGGACTGTGAGGTCCTTAAACTCATAGACTATGATGTCTTTAAACTTTACAGACTATGACGTCTTTAAACTATGGACTATGATGTCGTTAAACTCCATGGACTATGATGTCCTTAACCTAATGGACTGCAACGTCTCTAAACTAAAACAATAGAGCCCAAATGTTCTTTTGTTGGATCTAAATGATCCTGTTAAGTAGATCCTCTTGAGATGAGTATCAATGCCGAAGTCAAGAAGTTAATCGACTCCGACTTCATCCAAGAAGTTCAATACCCTGATTGGATAGCCAACATCGCCCCAGTGATAAAGAAGAATGGGATGATGCGCATCTGCGTAGACTTTCGGGACTTCAACAAAGCTTGTCCGAAAGATGACTTCCCCGTACCGGTTACTGAGCTGATGATAGACAACACGTCCACTCACAAAGTTTTCTCCTTCATGGACAGCTCATCAGGGTACAATCAAATAAAGATGCATCTCGTAGACCAGAAGCATACCGCTTTCGGGACCCCTTTGGGCATATTCTGCTACAAAGTGATGCTTTTCGGTCTGAAGAACGCCGATGCTACCTATCAGAGGGCCATGACAAAGATTTTCGATGACGTCATACATGAAATCGTCGAGTGCTATATCGACGACCTTGTGATTAAGAGTAAATCGCACGATGAGCATTGGGAGCATCTGAAGATCGTGTTTCAGCGCCTTCGGAAATACAACCTGAAGATGAACCCTCTGAAATGCACGTTCGGAGTTTTCTCAGGAAAATTCCTAGGACTCTTTGTACGACATCGGGGCATCGAAATAGACCCATCAAAGATCAAGGCGATTATGAAAATGCCTCCGCCTAAAACTCTCAGGCAACTGCAGTCTCTCCAAGGAAAGATCGCATATATCCGACGATTCATAGCTAACCTCTCCGGAAAATGCCGTCCCTATAGTCACCTGATGAAGAAGGGAACCCATTTCGTCTGGGATCGTAAATGCTAGGGTGCACTTGACGAAATCAAACAATACCTGCAGAATCCACCGGTACTGACCGCTCCGGTCAAGGGAAAGCCTCTCATCCTGTACACAACCGCCCTTGAAGGTTCCTTAGGCGCACTGTGGGCACAGGAGAACGGCCAAGGGAAAGAGAAAGCCCTCTATTATTTGAGTCGAGTTCTTCTGGGGGCAGAAAACAACTACTCCCTCATCGAAAAACACTGCCTGGCGTTAATCTTCGCGGTAACGAAGCTCAGACACTATGCGTTGACGCATGAGGTCCATCTCATATCAAAGGTGGATCCTCTCAAGTATTTGATGTCAAGAGCCATACTAACAGGACGAATCGCCAAATGGACCTTCCTCTTGATGGAGTTCTCGATAACATATCGACCTCTTAAGGCGGTGAAAGGTCAGGCCATTGCCGACTTCCTCGCTGAACATCCGATACCCGGCAACTCACCCCTAAATTGCGAACTGGCAGACGAGTATGCATTTGACGCGATCAATGGGAAGAAAGAGGGGAGTGATACCCGATGGGAACTCTACTTCGATGGGGCATCTTCTATGAAGAAGAGAAAGCACACCACACCTATAATCAAATCTGGGGTAGGCCTCATCTTCGTAACTCCGCAAGGAGGGATAATGCGCTTTGCCCTTTCCCTAACGGAGCCGAGGACAAACAATGAAGCAGAATATGAGGCTTTGATAGCAGGTCTTGAGATCGCTGTCGACATGGGAATCGAAAACCTCCTCACATACGGAGACTCCCAACTGGTCGTTAGTCAAGTGAACGGCGACTATCAAACGTGCAAACCAGAGTTGGTAAGGTACGATGAGAGAATGCAACGATTGCTGACTCAAATTCCGGCCTACTCCCTGCAAAGCATACCGCGTGCGGAAAATAGCAAAGCGGATGCATTAGCCAAACTCGCTAAAGAACTGGCTGACGAAAACCTTGATGATGTGAGGATCGTTGTGCAAAGCCGCCAGGTTCTTGCACCAGCAGAAATATCTCCAGAGTCGTCCGAAGAAAAGGAAGTGACCAAGCAAACGGCCTTACAAATGAAAGATCAGGGAGTGGCTAAGGATTGGAGAGAAGTCTTTATAGACTACTTCAAATCCCGTCGAACACCTGAAGAAGCGTCCTCAAGACATCAGCTCATGAAACGAGCTCTGTCTTTCGCCTTCGTCAATGATACTCTGTATAAAAGATCGTTTGACTCTCTATGGCTGAGATGCCTGGGATCTGAAGAAGCAAAGAGAGTCGTCCAAGAAACTCACAACGGACTCTGCGGTTCTCATCAAGCCGGGCCAAAGATGAAGTTGAAGATCAAAAGGATGGGCTATTATTGGCCCACGATGATCCAAGACTGTCTCGAATACGCGAAGCAGTACCACTCGTGCCAAATTCACGGAGACTTCATCCACCAGCATCCAAATCCGCTACACCCAACGGTGGCTAGCTGGCCGTTCGAAATGTGGGGAACCGATATAATCGGGCCCATCGAACCAGCGTCATCCAGAGGAAACCGGTTCATATTGGAGACAACTGATTACTTCTCTAAGTGGGCAGAAGCAGTACCGTTGAGAGAAGTGAAGACGGAGAACATCCTCCATTTCTACAAGACGCACGTCATATATCGGTTCGGCACTCCGCGACGGATTATCTCCGATAACGGGCTAGCCTACAGAAGTCACAGAATCAACCGTTTCGCGCAACAACATAATATAGACCGGAGATACTCTTCGGTCTATAATCCCCGGGCTAATGGTCTAGCTGAGGCCTTCAACAAGACCTTGACGAAGATCATAAAGAAGACGGTGTCCAGAAACAGAAAAGATTGGCACGAGAGACTGCATGAAGCTCTCTGGGTGTATCAAACCACGTTCAAAACGGCCACGAACACAATGCCATTTGCGTTGGTATTCGGCGCAGAAGCGGTACTCCCCTTGCAGATAGAGTTACCCTCTCTACGAGTGGCGGTTCATTACGAGCTAACAGATGAAGAGAACGCTCATCATCGACTAGAGGAGATCGACGCCCTTGACGAAACCCGGCTCCTGGCGCAACAAAACCTGGAAGCTTACAAAGCAATGATGACGCTCTCGTACGAAAGATTGACTAGGCCGAGAACATTCCGCCAAGGCGAACTCGTGCTAATAGTCAAGAGGCCTATGATCCCTAATCGTTCCAAATGGGAGAAATTCGAGCCAAACTATGAGGGCCCGTATATCATAGACAAAGTCTACCAAGGTGGGGCTTACTTGCTCATGAACATGCATGGCTAAAGACCCTTTAGGCTAATAAATGGTCGGTTCTTGAAGAAATACTACGCCTGATGAGTCACGGCCTAGGTCAACGATAGATGACGATGCCTATGTCCGCTCGCTATCTTCCTAAGCCCAAACTCTATAAGCAAAACTGCTGTCTCCAAAACGGCAACAATGGACCGAAACGTCCTAAAACTAACTACTAACTGAAACGTCTTTAAACTACTGCAAACTCGCAGCATCCTTGAGCTGACGTGTTAAAAAAACAAAAAAATGGTACGTCCATAAGCAAAATGGGCACGGATGAAAACCCGAAAGGGCTCCGTGAGTAAAAACAGTAGGGCTACCGGCGAGTTTGTGAAAACCCGAAAGGGCGCAATCTCGTTAAAAGACACTTGCAAGGTCCTCTCGACCTTGTAAGGAGAAAATACCCGCGTGAGATCCTTACGACTCACAATGGAGAAACACACTTAGGGATCCCCACGATTCCGAAGGAGAAGTTACACTTACGAGATCCTCACGACTCATGAGGAGAATTCCCCTATGAGACCCTCACGGCTCATAGGATTCAAAAGCCTTAAGTTACAGGGATCTGAACCTGTTTTTAAGCCATCACAACCCACAGGCTACCCTACAAGCGGTTCAATACTGACCCTTGTATACAATCCACGAGCACAAACAAACATCTTCCCGAACAGAGTCCCACCACTGATGAGGGATATCTTCATATGGCAAACGACCCTTGTAAGTCCTCTCGATCTATAAGGAGAAAACACTCTTGTAAGATCCTTACAACTTATAAGAGAACATATTAGGAATCCTCACGATTCTTAAGAAGAAAATGCACTTACGAGATCCTCACGACTCGTAGGGAGAAATACCTTTATAAGACCCTTACGGCTCATGAAGTCAAAAGCCTTAGTTAGTAGGATCTTAACCCTGTTTGCTAAGCCACCATTGTTCGAACCGACAAAGGCAAATGATGATTCGCTCCTGGCAATATCTCAGTTGTAGCGATGCTGATGCCTAAATCGGTATCAGATCCCAAGTTCCATACTCGCGATAAAAAATCAGCGAGTCAAAAATGCATATGAAATAGCCGAAATGATGGGGCAACTTGCAACGAAATCAGCAAGTAAAATAGATGCATGCAAAACAGCCGAAATTATTGGGCAACTCGCAATAAAAAGCAGCGAGTAAAAAAGAAAAATAGCCAAAATGATTGGGCACCGCGAAAAATAGCCGAAATGATTGGGCAATCGCGACTTTCACGATACAAAAAGCTGAAATGATAGAGTATCATGGAAAGAAAACAAAATACGTATAAAATGAAACTTTTGCCCTGCAGGTAAGTCTATACTGGCCCCTGTATACAATCCATAGGCATAAACGAAAAGGGAACCATATGTCCTAACAAACGCCATCAGAGGGAGAGTCAGGTCTCAGCGGCAATATCTGCATCCCAAAAGACCAGCAACGGCGTTCTTCCGCATGCCAGCAGGACATGGATGCGACATCACCAATCGGACCATGGCAAAGTCCCTAGTTCCAAGACTCCACGGTTCACAGACAACCTAAAGTCGACCCTGACACCGTAACGGCGAAAGTCAACCCCGACACCGGAACGGCGAAAGTCAACCCCGACACCGTAACGGCGAAAGTCAATCCTGACACCGTAACGGCGAAAGTCAACCCGGACACCGTAACGGCGAAAGTCAACCCGGACACCGAAACGGCGAAAGTCAATCCGGATACCGAAACGGCGAAAGTCGACCCTGACATCGTAACGGCGAAAGTCCACCCTGACACCGAAACGGCGAAAGTCAACCCTTGACCTCCCGGTCAAAGCAACGCTTCGATTCGGGAACAAATCAACTCATCAATCACTTACAAGTCCTCTCGACTTGTAAGGAAGAAAATTCCTTTATGAGATCCTTACGACCCTCAAGAGAAAAACACACTTATGAATCCTCACGATTCCTAAGGAGAAAATACATCTACGAGATCCTCACGACTCGTAGGGAGAAAAGTCTTTATGAGACCCTCACGGCTCACAAAGTTGAAAAGCCTTAGGCAGCAAACCTGAACTTGTTTCCTAAGCCATCGCTACCCTACATAGAGGCTAAGATGGACAATTATATATAGGCCACATTTGATAAAGTAACATGCCAATGACAATAAAGCAAAGGAAAGAAGGCGATAACACAAGATAGTACAAAAAAATGTATCTTTTATTCATAAATTCAATTGAGTACAAGATACATCATATGAAAGAATCAAAATGAATGAATATATGTTATTCGTATATTACAAATGTACAATCGATACAAAGGCAGCTACTGAGAAGGAGGCGTTTTCAATAAATCAGCCAGTTGCTCGCGCACTCCTCTCAGCTCCTTTTCGCGATCATCCATCGCGGCTAACTCCGCTTCGACTTGGGCCCATTGCTGCAGACAGGATGAAAGTTTCTCATCAATTTCCTGCTGCACAGCCTCCTGGCTCTGCGCGACCTGCTCAGTAAAGTCAAGTTTTTTCCTCAGCACCAGCCCGTCAGAAATGCATCGTTGAAGATTTTCGAAGATGGAGTTCAGCTGCGCAGCATTCGCTTCGACCTGGGCACGCAGTTGGACAAACTTAGCTGAAGTAGCCTCACGTTCCTTTCGCTTGAGGATCGCTTCTTGTTCGAAATGGTGAAGAAAAATGGCACTTTACTTAACGCACGCAGCCCGCTAGGAGTTCAGAGCCAGAATCTTAGGAGCAGGACGCCTAAGCTCAAGCTCATGCAGGCAAGCCTCAATCTTCCTGCAGTGATTAACCCAAAACTCAACGACGACTTCGTTATGGAAGTTCACAAGCGTCACCAGCATTGGATTAACCTCGGCAGAAAAATCTGCAGCGAATGTAAGGGCCTCCACGTCAAGCTCCTCGACGTGTTCGCTTAACATACGCAGGCTGGTCACAGCGCCTTTAGAAGATGGACGTCTAGAAAAGGGCCCTGCCGGCATTATGATGCGAGACTTGAACGGAGTAGGAACCGGTGCGATTACTGCAAAATGAATTATGATCAAATGTCGGTTCAAGAGATAAAGAAAATGCACGAACAATGGATTCTACTATACCGGCTACGACAAGTGGCAAAGTTGGGAGTACCGGTGGCACGACTATTTTCTCGTCCCCTCCTCCCATCTGTAACGCTGCAATCAATTCAAAGAAGAATTAGTAACGACATGGTTGCCCATAAAAGAAAGGAAGGGATGTCGGTTGGAGACTATACTCACCGACACCGGCAGGTGGAGCATTCTCCGACTGGAAGGAGAAAAGCGGGTTCAACACTTGATACAGGTGGTCAAAAAGGACTCCTGCAAAGTTGCAACAACATACTGTCAATACGAAGATGATGGTATCCACAATTGAACCAAATAAGCCGCAGACCCATACCTTCCAGCATTTGAAAGGACATGGGAGAAGACGAAGGGACGGCTAGCGTCAGAGCAGCGACTGGTGACGCTTCTTCAGATGGTACAACCTCAGGATTCACCGCGCCTGTACTCAAGACAAACAACATATCATTTGAAAGGCTGAACAAGATTGAAAAGCTTGAAAATAGCGAATCAGCAGTTACCTGGTAGGTCAGAGACCGAAACCATGGCGGAGGCATCACCGGATGCAATGGCTTCTTCGCTCTCCTTCAATGGAATATTTTCGGCACCCATGACTTCATCCCCTTATTCTACAAGAGCCGTTGTGACGATTGCGATGCCCATCGATAGTGGGGAACCGCAGAGGGAAAGGGCGGCGGTTTGGATGGTCCCGGACTCCCGAGAGAGAGAAGTCGGTTCAGGCTCGGTGGTCGCCGCCATCTCACCTGCCGCCTCATCGTCAGAACTTGGCCCTGCAAGATATGGTATATAAGAATTTGAAGATCAAATTATAAGAAAGGACTCAGCGTGATGTTACCTTGGGGCGGCTTTTCGGCTTCTTCCTAAGCCGCGCGCACCATTTGTCTATGGACGGTAGACAGGGCTTCTGGGGCGTCTTCGGAAGAAACGGTGACGGATGGAATGGCGCTTGAACCTGCACCCACGGCCAAGCTGACATCACGTTCCCTCGTCGCACGCTTTCTGCTCTTCTTTTCAGCCTTGGCAGTGAGAAAAGACCTCCTCAAGACCTCCGTTAAAGTGACGTCATCGTCCGAGCCAGGAGCTACCTCTGGAGCCATTACGGCGTCCGTCATCGGCTGCTTAAGCGAAGCCTCTTTTGGCAACACTGGGGGGGGGGGGTTGGGACTCTAGCAGCAGACCCTGGAAGAGTCGCCGCGCCACCATGCGGGATCGACATTGCACTCGGGATAACCTGAGTCGAAGTAGTCCCTGTAAAAAGATAAAAGGGGGAGGGGTCAGACTACCCATGAAGAAAAAGGGAATGAAAGCACAATGGGCCGAAATATACCGAGACCCAAGGAAGCGTGAAGCCTCTCTTCCTCTTCAAAAGTCTTGAGGAAATCTGCGAAAGCCTCTTCGGCAGAGATACCTGTTAAAGAGGAAAGAGTCAGTCAAAGCATAATAATTAAAAAGGTCGCGGAAAGATATGACCGAAGGATACCTGATTGTGCGAGGGTGATTAATGTTGCTTCATCGCGAGCTAGTTGCTTGGAAACTGCGATAGCAGCCTCCATATCAGTATCATCCGGCGCTATAAATAGACCCTCGTTGGTCCCATACTCACTTAAGCCCTCGCTGTAAGGAGCATGAAGCTCGTGGCTGAATACAACGTCTGCAGAAAGTATCGACTTCTTTTTCTTCTGCGAGCGAGTGCCGGGAGCCGATATCACAAGCTTGCACTTGGCGGGAAATTTGGGGTGACGAGTCCCTAGTTCCGCACCCACGCCGTACTCGGGAGACACCACAGCCACCGCTTCTACAGGCGCGTGAGGTAGGGGCAGCTTAGGCATAACGCGAGGTACCACAGCCGCAGCAGCTTCTCTTAAGGGAGGATGAACGATGGCCTGGCGCTTCAAAAGAACAGCTGGATTACCAGCGGGGGCGGTGTCCTTGCGATCAAGCAACAATCGCTTTTCTTCCCTAATGACGGCGCCCATCGAATGTTGATACCATGCCACATATACGTTCAAGATTCGCGGAACGTAACTCGGCTCATTAATAAAGAAATTGGAGCCGGTGTTCAACCGCATAAAATGGTGTAATGCGTTGCGAATACCTTCTTCTGTAGCAGCTGGCTCGGCTAGGAAGGCCTCGAGCGGGACGCCTTGATTATAGCCTGATTGCTGGGCAAAATGGTGCGGGTTGTACCTCATGAACAACTCCGAATCATTCCACCTAAACACGAGAAAGCCCGGCCTGATGGAATATAGATGAAGAATCTCCCGAGCTTTCAAGGTAGAGGCCCTATCTTTAAAAGTATCACGCAGAGGCTGCAACGTTTTTATGGATTCTTTGCCGACAATAAAAACCTTATCGACAAAGGTCATGCCGTCCCCAACCGTACACGGATGAAGGAGCAAACCCCTAGCCTCCCGCTGTGTCGGATTTAAAACAGACGGTCAACTAGGCGCATAATCCGAGGGAAGTTGTAACTGTCGTAGAAACTAGGTCGTTTATGGGTACCAAAAGCGCCAAGAACGTTCAGCTCGATCCATGACGTAAAATAATGTAGCGAGAAAGTGACGGGCTGTATCCCTGGCTGAGTGGTATCCGTCGCTAAGCTGAGACCATGGTACAGGTGTGCCAACCCAGCAATTCCGATCGCCACTTGCATTCCCGCAACCATACGATGGGCGGGGTAAAAAACTGATGGCCTCATATAACGAGGTTGCATTAGAAGCACGAACCAGTTCAGCCATAAGCCAATGAACCCCAGCACGAACGTCTCTTCATCGACGTCCAGAGCAGCAAGCTCCGCGAAGGGAACGACAGGAGCAGCCGGACTAAAGAAACTCTTTAAATCCGTCTCTGCCGTCGGTTGGTTATCCAAACCAAAACCAAACGGGTCATCAAGCTTGGCGAACAACGCAGCTTGCTTCGATAAGGCTTTCGGGCGAAGAAAGCGAGCGACGAAATCTGCATAGCCGACTCCATGCCCTCCGGATTCCAGAAATAGTCTTTCATATATATTCAACACCTTGATCAAGCTCGGGAATTGGTGTTGAATGGCGGTCTCCGGGGTAAGACCCATTACCACTGATTTGGTGGCAATGAGGTACTCGTCCGGAGGAAGCAACTTCACGTAATGTTCTCCCTTAACGGGTAAGCCAGAGATCTCTGCAAACTCTTCCAAAGATATTAAGACTTCTCGATCCAACAGAAGGAAGGTGTGGGTCGGAATATTCCATTGCTCCAGAAAAGCCTTAACCCACCATGTAGGAGGCGCGAAATATTGAAAGAGAGACGCATAAACGGCGGGGTACAACCAAAGTTTCAGCAGCAACGATCTCTTGGCCGACAAAATGTAGCGGGCCCACTGCAAATACCTAGCTGGATGACGAGGAGCTAGGCCTATCATGTACGGCTGTCCCCAAGGGCGCGACTCGCCCTGGCATATACGCCGTCCTAGAGTATCCAAAGCCGCCGCCGGCTGTACGGGTATTGCAGCCATAGAAGGCTGAAGGAGACCCTCTGAGGTCCAGTTGACCTCCTCCACGGCATAGTTCACCGGAGGTGTGTCAGCATAAGGGATCGCCGAAATAGGTTCAGAAGGTGCCGCGCAAGAAAAGCTCCGTCGACCCCTGATAATTTGACTGTACCATCTGCCCCATAAATAAAGATTCTTTTGCTCTAAGTCGTGATCTTTAATCAACGTGAAGTCTTCCCTGTCCATAGGCACTTCAGGGAACCCGCCTTCCGAATGGACGAATAGGAAAGAAATGTCGAAAGATATAGTACCTGCGCAAAAATTTTAGCCGTCAATGCTACAGTTTAAGTTCTGTAACTTGGGACTTTAAATTAGTACCGCACTGCAATGCGGTGGAAAGGGACTAAGGGGGACCCACACAATCTAGATGACATATCATATTTAATAAAACAGTCTCATCATTTGATGAGACAGTCATTAAATGAGGAAATCTTAAAAAATGATTCTCATTTAATGAGGGCCTCTTGGGCCAAGGAGTAAATCTCCCCGAGAGCAACACTCTGCAAACAGATATGACATCTGTCATAATTAATGATGAAGGGAATAAAATTCCCCAAAAATTCTAAAGAGCAATGTGATCCCGCCAAAATTTTGGCTCAAAACCCGCTCCGTATAAAATAATAACAATAAAAGAAAAATAAATAAATAAATAATAATAATAATAAAGGAGAAAATCTCCCCTTTCAGAGCAAAGCTCTGTTCAAATTCCAAGGCGGGAAATGAAGCAACGCTTCTATTTCTCCCAATCAGAGCAAGGCTCTGTTTTAAAAATTCAAATAATAAAGGAAACAACGCTCCAGATAACTTGCGCTCTGCGCTGCGCGACAAGTGTCAGCGCAGTTGCGCCGCGCTCTGCGCCGCGCGACACGTGTCAAGCGCAGGTGCGCTTGCGCCAACTGCGCCAGTATTTAAACAATAAATAATTTAATTAATCAGAATTAAAATTCTAGAAAGATCTTTTTAATCTTGTTAAAATAAGAAGATTATCTTCTGTAAAACAGAGGCCTTAGGATCAAAGATCCAACGGTGGGGAAATATCCCCAGATCAATCAGAGAAAGATCTCTATAACTAACCTAACAAACTAATTGGCACTATATAAAAACCCCTAGACTCCAAGTTTCAGATATACAGAGCTCCTCTAAAATTTTTGAGAAGAACTCAAACAGAAAAAGGTAAACCTTTGAAAAAAAAAAGAATTTCTTCTAAAAAGATCAATGATCTAAGAACAAGATCAAGATCTTAAATAGAAAAAAAGAAAAAGATCAAAAAAGATCCAATCATAAAAAAGAAGTAATTTACTTCATCCCTAGATCTTTTGATCTAGATAAAGGCACAGCCTTTTGATGAACCATTGGTTCTTAAAAACTCGAGGTAGAACATCTTTAGAACTAAAAAGGTTCTTTTCTGTGATCTAAATTTGATCAAGATGCGCTCTGCGCTATTGAACAGTGCCCTGCACTCTTAATTTGCACTGTTGCGCTCCTTGGACTGGCGCAAGTCACCAGAGAGCGCCACGTGTCAATCTGCGCCTTACGCTCCTAAAAAACAGAGCGCTGCGCTCTTGGATTGGCGCACCTCACCAGAGCGCGCCACGTGTCAGCAGCGTACTGGCGCAGCGCATTGCGCTAACAGACTTGCGCTCACCAGAGCGTGACACCTGTCACCTCCAGATGCGCCGGCTCCTTGCGCTCATTAATTGGCGAAAAGCGCCTGACAAGCCATGTGGCGTACTGTCAGAACATTAAATGCTATGTATTATTAAAAAGGGCAGAGCCCAATTAAAGGTCTAATAGACCAAAGATAAATGCTGTGCATTATAATAAAAGGAAAAAGAGGGTAGAGCCCAATCAAAGGCCTAACAGGCCAAATGTGAATAAAATGTTAGACATTTTCGAACTGGACTTAACCCAATTCTGGCCATAAGTCCTCAAATTAAATTGAACTGAGCACAAGTGCTCTCTCAAATCAATTTACACCTGGTTCAAGGGTACATCTCTGAACTCCTCTGATATTTGTCGTTGTAATCCTTCAACGTCGTCAGAGAGGTGACGGGTCCCGACAACCATATATTGCTACAGACTGTGGGGCCCTTAAACTCATGGACTATGATGTCCTTAAACCAATATTCGTCCCCAAAATGGGAATGTTGGACCACCATGTCCCTAAACTGGCAATGGACCACCATGTCCTTAAACTGGCAATGGACCACTATGTTCCTAAACTAGAACAATAGAGCCCCCAAATGCTCTTTTGTCGGATCTAAACGATCTTGTTAAGCTGATCTTAGTCTCAAATTAGACTAACGTATCCTTAACAAACGTTTAAGTTGATCTTAGCCTCAAATATGGCTAACGTATCCTTAAACCAAAACCCCAAACCCAAATCTAAGAAAATACGGATTTGGACTAATCCACGTCCTACGGGCGACAACATAAATTAGTCTCCGTATACAATCCATGGGCAACCACAAACAAAACAAACACCCACGACACGAAGTGACCAGCTGGAGAAGGAGAAAGTTGTTACCGCGATGCGGTAGCGTAATTAACTGCAGGGGCTTGCGCCTGCAGGGAAGAGCGTCCCCACAATCAAAAACCCTTCGAACGAGGGGGAATCTGACGAAGTCTGCTACATCGGCCGCATCCGTCTAAACCTTCGATATAGGGTGCCATAAATCAACTTGGCATCTTCGGATAGGTGGACGGATAGCACCAAATAGCATCTACCCCGAACTTCAGTCAAGACGTCCCTGTCGTTCCGTCCTTCGGAGGGGAACAGATTCTGGCACGCCCGGTGGGATCTCTTCCTCTTTCCACTCCACACTTCGTGTGTCGTGTTTGCGAACGAATCGCGGTTTGCTATGGTTGCCTGTGGATTCGAGGTACTTAGATTTGGTGTCTTTCTCCGTGCAGAAGACAGAAGATCAATGGCTTCAAACTATACTACCTGCAACTGCAACTCTCGCTCCGTCCCTGCTGGAGGAGTGACTTACGGGCCCCAAGCGGCCTCCCTGTTCACAATGCCGGTGGACCAAGTGACTCAGGCCACCACTGATCTATTCTTCGGGACCATGCTCCCACCGATGAGCTTCAATGCCCCAATGACGTCGCAAGAAGCTCCAAAGAAGTCGGTCTTTGATCGGCTTACAACTACCGCGGCCCCTCTTAACGGGTCGTCTAACTCCAATGCCTCAGTTTTTAACAGACTAGGCCATAGCTCCAACGGTCCCATGATGAAGCCTGCAATACCAAAAGGCGTTATCCCGGAGCGGATAGCCATCCCTGCTCCCGTTCCAGG
The DNA here is from genome assembly GCA_030015575.1 of Agapanthus africanus. NCBI lineage: Eukaryota > Viridiplantae > Streptophyta > Magnoliopsida > Asparagales > Amaryllidaceae > Agapanthus > Agapanthus africanus. The sequence goes on along the minus strand of JASDDO010000028.1, from coordinate 86,509,993 downwards.
CGAAATCACCAAGGTTGCTTCCCCTACTCAGAAGTCTGCTTTTGATAGGTTGGCCGTCCCCATTCAACGGACGTCGGTCTTTAAAAGGCTGATACTAGCAAATTCTGACCAACACAAGGGGCATGAGGAGGTCACCCTACGGCTAAACCAACTCCAATCGTGCGACATGCTCGCCGTCGTCACTGGCGCCGAGTACGGAAGGCCGGGGGCAGCTCTCCCTCTGGATTTACTCCACCAGCTCCAACAGTGGGGATCGGTGCTGCTGTTCCAACCGAGAACAGCCTTGAATTTCTCAATAGGGTGCGCAAAAACTCGCCAACTGCCGTATTGAAAAGATCTCCTACACCTGTGAATAATGCCCCAAAGGTGAAGCTGGAGCAGCCCCCTCAATGGCTGTCCTTTGAAATTTACAAGGTCTGGCGTCAAGTCCAAGACTCCGTAATGGATCAAGACTATCTCCGCCGACAGAAAAAGATGAAGGTTCGGCAGAAGAAGGACCACTCTGTCAAGCTAGAAAAGCAACAGCTGGCTGGATGCCCACTGCAACGGCTCCCTTAACGTCAATCACTCAAAAGAAAAGGAGTCCGCAAAAAGCCCCCGTGATCATGGTGAACCGTAAAAGCGCTGAGCACAAACGCCCCAAGTCTGGGGGCATAGTGGTGCATACTGTTTATATGGCATCCGGGAAAGAGGATAGCCGCGCTTCGGCAGGTCACCGACCGCTCACTCGATCCGTGACCAAAGCCCAAGAACAACAACAGAAGCTTTAGGAAATGATGACTGCAATGGCCGCACTTACTGGGCCAAAAGAAAGCTCGGAGGCATCATCAGAACAGCGTCACGAATAAGAAACTGACGCTGACTTCCTAGGCAGGGTCCTCGAAAAGAAGGACAGAGAAGCAGCAGAACAAGCTGCCAATATAAAACAAATGGCACTTCTCTTCCAAGATATGATAGGGATGATGTTACAGCCGGACCCTCCAGCTGAAGACCCTCCGATCATTATTAAAGACGATAGAGGGGAGACATCTAATCCTCCTCCGGCTCATTCAGCAGCCAAGGAGGAAACCATTTCCAAGGCTGCACTAGACGACTATATAGCTCAGCAGATACGAGTTCATCAGGCGAATGAAGCGGCTGGGCAAATCATTAGAACCGGACAACCCTATCCGGGCTGGTATGACCAAATCTGTTACCCACCGGGATATACGATCCCTAAGTTTCATGTATATAAAGGGACGGGGAATCCACATCAGCATGTCTCTCAATTCAGAGCCTTATGTGGCAACACTGGAAGCGATGATAAATTGTTGCTTCGCCAATTCGTCGGCAGCTTAGCGGAAACGGCATTCGAATGGTATTCGGAGCTACCTAACGACTCAGTCAAAACATTTGCGGAGATGGAGCTGCTGTTTACACAAAGATTTGCAAGCGCCAGCGAGCGCACCCCAATTACCGCATTGATCAACACCAGGGTAAGGCCAGGCAAGACGTGGGTCCAATACGCAATACGGTGGCGAAACTTATGGTTGAAGTGCGAACAACGTATCGAATAAGCGCCAGCGGTGGGCATGTTCGTGGGCACCCTAGATCCTCATGCAACTATTTCACAGTTCATGATGTTCTTTAAACCAACCACGTTCCAGGCCTTGATTGACAAATTAGCCCAAATGGACCAGATGGGCCATAGACCGTCTCCTCCAAAGCCGGACTCTCGAAATGAGATGGGGAAAGGAAAACCGATCGTCGTCGCCAATGCTCAATAACAACTGAGCAACTTGAAGCCGGTTGTCCATCAAAACAATATGCGTCCACGCCTATCCCTTAAGGAGAGGCTAGGACGTCCTTACTTGTTTCCTCAAGATAAAACGAGAAGACTGTTCGAGCTAGCAGTGCGCAACAGACTCATCAATCTGCCGAATCCAACAGCCAGGCGATGTCAACGATCTTAATTACTGCCCTTACCACCAAGCGGTAAGCCATCCAATCTAAGATTGCTTCGTTTTTAAGGGATGGATCGAGGATCAGTACCAACAAGGAAAGTTCGCGTTATCCGAAAACTGGAAGGTGAACCCGCCACAACCTCATGCCCCTAAAAAAATGGACATGCCGGGGGCAACATCTCTTTTGTTGAAGAAGCCCCATGGGAGGTGGCCCTTTCGGCCAAAACCAAAAAGATGCTGAATGATCTCCAGACATGTCCGGCAATCAGGTGGAAGAATCCGCTAGAACCTCAGATCATCGAAGGGATGCTAAAGCCGCGCCCAACTCCGAAGATCAGTGGTGATAGCCAAAGCTCGTACACCCAGCCGTCGAAATCTTCGAAAAAGAGGAAGAAATCCAGAAAGCCCGTGAAGCCTGGCGACAAGCGCACGGGCCTGCAGAAACAAATCGATTCGCTGGAAGAGTATAGCCAGAAGGCGCGGACTCCAATCACGCTCCAAGAATTCCTTGGCCACGTCCTTGAAGACGGAGATGACAGAAAAGAATCGTCAGACGAATCTAAGGATTACGTAGCAAGTTGCCATGTGATCTCTCACTCGTTAATAAACAGTGAAGAAGCTTTGGATGTAGAAAAAACAGGGGCAAATCCTGAGCATGAACTTCTAGGACCATCAGACGAAATGATTGATGCATTCCTAAATAAGGCCCGTCAGAAAAGCAAAGCCAATCGAGAGCGTGAACTGGCTATATTCGAAAAAGCCAAACGCTGACGACTGGATGAAAAGGTCGAGGCGCCCCATCCGGAGCAAAGCATCCCTATCGCCAGCAAAAGCAAGCTTAAAGTAAAGAATCAATTCGCTAGGGCCCTGGCAATAGGAATGAAGTTGCTCTCTTTCAAAGGAAATTCTCCTGGAGGTATACATCTTGATGAAGAGGATATACATCCTAACTTCTGTTTATACCATCAGAGGATTGCACACCCTACCGAGGAGTGCATAGCCTTTAAAAACTGGTGGCGGGGATATGTTGCCCATCGACAACATGTTCAACGAGTGAAGCGCATAGCTCATCGGGAACAGAAAAGCACGACAGATGAGCGCAAAAGAGCCGCCGACGACACCAAGGGATTGCAAGTTATCACCTTTGGAAGCGACTCTGACGAAGAAATCGCCCTCGGCCCTCTCTTCAAGGAATCCACCTCCGACAAAAAACATGCGAACATTTGCGACAAAATCTAGCTGCGTAATCGTGCGTTGACTTATGACCGAAACGTCATTAAACTACTACAAACCCATGGCGTCCCCAGGCTGACGTTGTAAAAAAAAGGGTACTTCCATAAGCGAAATAGGCACGGATGAAAACCTGAAAGGGCTCCGTGAGTAAAAACAGCTGGGCTACCGGCGAGTCTTATGAAAACCCGAGAGGGTGCAACCTCGTTAGATAAAAAAAAGAGAATAAACAAAAAAAAAGAAAACGGTATGTCCATAAGTAAAATGGGCATGGATGAAAACCCGAAAGGGCTCCGTGAGTAAAAACAGCAGGGTTACCGGCGAGTCTTGTGAAAACCCGAGAGGGCGCAACCTCGTTAGATAAAAAAAAGAGAATAAACAAAAAAAAAAAGAAAACGGTATGTTCATAAGCAAAATGGGCACGGATGAAAACCCGAAAGGGCTCCGTGAGTAAAAACAACAGGGCTACCGGCGAGTGTTTGTGAAAACCCGAAAGGGCGCAACCTCGTTAAAAGACACTTGCGAAATCCTCACGACTCGTAAGGAGAAACCTCTTATGGGACCCTCACGGCTCATAAGATTTGAAAGTCTTAAGTTACAGAGACCTGAACCTGTTCTTAAGCAACCCCCCACAACCTCCGATACTGCCCTACAAATGGCTCAATACTGACCCTTGTATACAATCCACAGGCGCGAATAAACATTTACCTAACCAAGTCCCACCCGTGACTAGGGATATGTCCATATGGTGAACGACCTTTGTAAGTCCTTTCGACTTATAAAGAGAAAACCCTTTAGTAAGATCCTTACGACTTACAGGGGAATATACACTTAGGAATCCTCACGATTCCTAAGGAGAAAACACACCTACGAGATCCTCACGACTCGCAGGGAGAAATACCTTTGTGAGACCCTTACGGCTCATGAAGTCAAAAGCCTTAGTCGACAGAACCCTAACCCTGTTTACTAAGCCACCTTTGTTCGACATCGACAAAGGCAAATGATGATTCGCTCCTGGCAATATCCCAGTTGTAGCGATGCTGATGCCTAAACCGGTATCAAATTCCAAGTCCTTTCATGGCAAATGATAATTCGCTCCTGGCAATATTCCAGTCGTAGCGATGAAGATGATAAGATTGGCATCAGATTCCAAGTTCCATACTCGGGATAAAAAATCAGCGAGCCAAAAATGCATATGAAATAGCCGAAATGATGGGGCAACTTGCAACGAAATCAGCAAGTAAAAATGTATACATACAAAAACAGCCGAAATGATTGGGCAACTCGCAATAAAAAGCAGCGAGTAAAATAAAAAAAAACAGCCGAAATGATTGGGCAGCTCGCAATAAAAAGCAGCGAGTAAAAAGAAAAATAGCTGAAATGATTGGGCACCGCGAAAAATAGCCGAAATGATTGGGCAATCGTGGCCTTCGCGATATAAAAGCTGAAATAATAGAGCATCGCGGAAATAAAATAATAATATAAAAAATGAATGAAACTTTTGCCCTACAGGTGAGATCACATCGATCCCTGTATACAATCCAGGGGCACAAACAAAGAGGGAACCATACCTTCCCAACAGGCTCCATCAGAAAGCGAAGCCAAATCTCGACGGTTCATAGACAGCCTAGAGACAATCTCGACATTTGTCGCAATATTGCAGACACAATGTCAACAAACGAAGCGAAGGAAGATCCCTAGCTTCAGGGTCTCGACGTCGATATCGAGAACTTAGAGATCACCAACGGCGTTTCTCCCCACTCCAACCAGAAGCAGACATGACGTCAACAACCGACCTCAGAGTCGCAACGAAACGGAGCCACGGCATAGTCCCTAGTTCCAAATCTTAACGGAAATATCTACAACCTAAGAATCAGCAACGGCGTTCCTTTGCAGTCCAGCAGGATGCAGATGCAACGTCAACAAAAGACCTCACGGTCGAAACAAAGCGGAGTGACGGCAAAATCCCGGCTCCACCTCAGCATTCGTCTCGTTACAGCAGACGCAATGTTAACAACGGCGTTCCTTCGTAGTCCAGCAGGATACGGATACAACGCTAACAAAAGACCTCACGGTCGAAACAAAGCGAAGCGACGGCAAAATCCCAGCTTCACCTCAACATTCGTCTCGATACAGCAGACGAGATGTCAACAACGACATTCCATCGCAGTCCAGCAGGATGCGGATGCAACGCCGACAAAAGACCTCACGGTTGAAATGAAGTGGAGTGACGGCAAAATCCCAGCTCCACCTCAGCATTCGTCTCGATACAGCAGACGAGATGTCAACAACGGCGTTCCTTCGCAGTCCAGCAGGATACGGATACAACGCCGACAAAAGACCTCACGGTCGAAACGAAGCGGAGTGACGGCAAAATCCCAGCTCCACCTCAGCATTCGTCTCGATACAGCAGACGAGATGTCAACAACGGCGTTCCTTCGCAGTCCAGCAGGATACGGATGCAACGCCGACAAAAGACCTCACGGTCGAAACAAAGCGAAGCGACGGCAAAATCCCAGCTTCACCTCAACATTCGTCTTGATACAGCAGACGAGTTGTCAACAACGGCGTTCCTTCGCAGTCCAGCAGGATACGGATGCAACGCCGACAAAAGACCTCACGGTCGAAACAAAGCGAAGCGACGGCAAAATCCCAGCTTCACCTCAACATTCGTCTCGATACAGCAGATGAGATGTCAACAACGGCGTTCCTTCGCAGTCCAGTAGGATACGGATGCAACGCCGACAAAAGACCTCACGGTCGAAACGAAGCGGAGTGACGGCAAAATCCCAGCTCCACCTCAGCATTCGTCTCGATACAGCAGGCGAGATGTCAACAACGGCGTTTCTTCGCAGTCCAGCAGGATACGGATACAACGCCGACAAAAGACCTCACGGTCGAAACAAAGCGGAGCGACGGCAAAATCCCGGCTTCACCTCAGCATTCGTCTCGATACAGCAGACGAGATGTCAACAACGGCGTTCCTTCGCAGTCCAGTAGGATACGGATACAACGCCGACAAAAGACCTCACGGTCGAAACAAAGCGAAGCGACGGCAAAATCCCAGCTTCACCTCAATATTCATCTTGATACAGCAGACGGGATGTCAACAATGGCGTTCCTTCGCAGTCCAGCAGGATGTAGATACAACGCCAACAAAAGACCTCACGGTCGAAATAAAGCGAAGCGACGGCAAAATCCCAGCTTCACCTCAACATTCGTCTCGATACAGCAGATGAGATGTCAACAATGGCGTTCCTTCGCAGTCCAGCAGGATACGGATGCAACGCTGACAAAAGACCTTACGGTCAAAACAAAGCGGAGTGGCGGCAAGATCCCAGCTCCACCTCAGCATTCGTCTCGATACAGCAGACGCGATGTCAACAACGGCGTTCCTTCTCAGTCCAGCAGGATACGGATACAACGCCGACAAAAGACCTCACGGTCGAAACAAAGCGAAGCGACGGCAAAAATCCCAGCTCCACCCCAGTATTCGTCACGATACAGCAGACGCAATGTCAACAACGGCGTTCCTTCGCAGTCCATGCAGGATGCAGATACAACATCAACAACCCAAGATTAAAACAACGGAGCCACGGCAAAGTCCTTAGTTCCAGGTCCTAACGGTTCACAGGCAACCTAGGAACCACCTCGACGTTCGTCTCGATACAGTAGACGCGATGTCATCCCAGCGTTCTTCCCCCAGCAGGATTCGGACGCGCCAAAGCAAACGAAGCGAAGGCCAAATTCCTAGCTTCAGGGTCTTGACGGTAACTCATATAAAACCGGAAAGACCATCGGAGATCATCTCACACCAGCATAGAGTGATCACTACCTCTACATTCGTCTCGATACAGCAGACGAGATGTCACCACAGCGTTCTTCCTCCAGCAGGGTTCAGACGCGACAACAACAACGGAGCCACGGCAAAATCCCTAGTTCCAAACCTCGACGGTTCACCAACAACCTAGAGACAACCGTGACATTCGTCTCAATACAGCAGACGTAATGCCAGCAAATGAAGCAAAGGCCAAATTCCTAGCTTCAGGGTCTTGACGGTAACTCGTATAAAACCTGAAAGACTACCGAAAATCATCCCACATGAAGTGATCACCACCTCGACGTTCGTCTCGACACAACAGACGAAATGTCACCATAGCATCCTTTCTCCAATAGGATTCGGACACACCAAAGCAAACAAAGCGAAAGCCAAATTCCTAGCTTCAGAGTCTTGACGGTAACTCATATAAAACCGGAAAGACCATCGGAGATCATCTCACACCAGCGCGGAGTGGTCACCACCTCGACGTTCGTCTCGATACAGCAGACGAGATGTTACCCCAGCGTTCTTCCTCTAGCAGGATTCAGACGCGACAATCAAACAACGGAGCCACGACAAAATCCCTAGTTCCAAACCTCGACGGTTCACCAACAACCTAGAGACAACCGCGACATTCGTCTCGATATAGCGGACGCAATGCCAGCAAACGAAGCGAAGGCCAAATTCCTAGCTTCAGGGTCTTGACGGCAACTTATATAAAACTTGAAAGACTATCGGAGATCATTCCAAACCAGCGTGGAGTGGTTACGACTCATCGGAGCTCTCCAAAATGAGCCTAACCTCAAGTAAAAAGCGGCATGGCAAAATTCCCGATGCTTACTCTTCCGACGGTCAAACTGCCTAGGAGGATTGTTTGGAGACGTCTTGTCCAGCCCCCGAACGGATCATAGACACGACAGTCGTAAGGCTACTCGAACAGCAAGATTGCCTATCGAGGAATACATCAGCCAACGCGACGGTACGACGGACAAAACCCTAAGTACCACAGACCCTAACGGACCTCTGTCGTAAAGAGCAGAGGTTAACTGTGACGTTAGGATATTCTTGCGAGAAATGCTCGATTCGGCTCGACTCGTGAGGAAAGCCTTAGGCAGTGGGGATTAAAAAAACCTGTTTCTTAAGCATTGAGGCCCTGCAAGTCGGTCCGAAACGGACTCTTGCATACTATTCACGGACCACACTCTCCAAAGTCGAATCTCAACAAGGAGGGAAACAACTGCTTATGGGTCCTCTCGACTCGTAAGAGGGAAAATTCTCTTGTAGGATCCTTACAACATATAAGGGAAAACGCACTTAGGAATCCTCACGATTCCTAAGGAGAAAATACACCTACGAGATCCTCTCAACTCGTAGGGAGAAAAGTCTTTGTGGGACCCTCACGGCTCATAAAGTTGAAAATTCTTAGGCTACAAGGACCCTAAACTTGTCTCCTAAGCCCTCAATTCGGTGACCATACATAACTTTGCACTACTTCACCCACGTACATATTTACGTGGGCAAAGTAGTGGGGGGCATTTGTTCCCGCCAAAATTTTGTCTCAAAACCCGCTCCGTATAAAATAATAACAATAAAAGAATAAATAAATAAATAAATAAATAATAATAATAATAAAAGAGAAAATCTCCCCTTTCAGAGCAAAACTCTGTTCAAATTCCATGGCGGGAAATGAAGCAACGCTTCTGTTTTCCCCAATCAGAGCAAGGCTCTGTTTTAAAAATTTAAATAATAAAGGAAGCAACGCTTCAGATAACTTGCGTTCTGCGCTACGCGACACGTGTCAGCGCAGTTGTGCTGCGCTCTGCGCCGTGCGACACGTGTCAAGCGCAGGTGCGCTTGCGCCAACATTTAAACAATAAATTATTTAATTAATCAGAATTAAAATTCTAGAAAGATCTTTCTAATCTTGTTAAAACAAGAAAATTATCTTCTGTAAAACAGAGGCCTTAGGATCAAAGATCCAATGGTGGGAAAATATCCCCAGATCAATCAGAGAAAGATCTCTGTAACTAACCTAACAAACTAATTGGCCCTATATAAAGGCCCCTAGACTCCAAGTTTCAGATATACAGAGCTCCTCTAAAAATTTTGAGAAGAACTCAAAGAGAAAAAAAGTAAACCTTTGAAAAAAAGAAGAATTTCTTCTAAAAAGATCAATGATCTAAGAACAAGATCAAGATCTTCAATAAAAAAAAGAAAAAGATCAAAAAAGATCCAATCATAAAAAAGAAGTAATTTACTTCATCCCTAGATCTTTTGATCTACATAAAGGTACAGCCTTTTGATGAACCATTGGTTCTTAAAAACTCGAGGTAGAACCTCTTTAGAACTAAAAAGGTTTTTTCTGTGATCTAAATTTGATCAAGATGCACTCTGCGCTATTGAACAGTGCCCTGCACTCTTAATTTGCGCTGTTGCGCTCCTTGGACTGGCGCAAGTCACCAGAGAGCGCCACGTGTCAATCTGCGTCTTGCGCTCCTAAAAACAGAGCGCTGCGCTTTTGGATTGGCGCACCTCACCAGAGCGCGCCACGTGTCAGCAGCGCACTGGCGCAGCGCATTGCGCTAACAGACTTGCGCTCACCAGAGCGTGACACGTATCACCTCCAGATGCGCTGGCGCCTTGCGCTCATTAATTGGCGCAAAGCGCCTGACAAGCCACATGGCGCACTGTCATAACATTAAATGCTATGCATTATTAAAAAAGGCAGAGCCCAATTAAAGATCTAATAGACCAAAGATAAATGTTGTGCATTATAATAAAAGAAAAAAGAGGGCAATGCCCAATCAAAGGCCTAACAGGCTAAATGTGAATAAAATGTTAGACATTTTCTAATTGGACTTAACCCAATTCTGGCCATAAGTCCTCAAATTAAATTGAACTGAGCACAACTGCTCTCTCAAATCAATTTACACCCGGTTCAAGGGTACATCTCTGAACTCCTCTGATATTTGTCGTTGTAATCCTTCAACGTCGTCAGAGAGGTGACGGGTTCCGACAACCATATATTGCTACGGACTGTGGGGTCCTTAAACTTATGGACTATGATGTCCTTAAACCAATATTTGTCCCCAAAATGGGAATGTTGGACCACCATGTCCCTAAACTGGCAATGGACCACCATGTCCCTAAACTAGAACAATAGAGCCCCCAAATGCTCTTTTGTCGGATCTAAACGATCCTGTTAAGCTGATCTTAGTCTCAAATTAGACTAACGTATTCTTAACAAACGTTTAAGTTGATCTTAGCCTCAAATATGGCTAACATATCCTTAAACCAAAACCCCAAACCCAAATCTAAGAAAATACGGATTTGGACTAATCCACGTCCTACGGGTGACAACATAAATTAGTCTTCGTATACAATCCATGGGCAACCACAAACAAAACAAACACCCACAACACAAAGTGACCAGTTGGAGAAGGAGAAAGTTGTTACCGCGATGCGGTAGCGTAATTAACTACAGGGGCTTGCGCCTGCAGGGAAGAGCGTCCCCACAATCAAAACCTCCTCGAACGAGGGGGAATCTGACGAAATCTGCTATATCGGCCGCATCCGTTTAAACCTTCGATATAGGGTGCCATAAATCAACTTGGCATCTTCGGAGAGGTGGACGGATAGCACCAAATAACATCTGCCCCGAACTTCAGGCAAGACGTCCCTGTCGCTCCATCCTTCGGAGGGGAACACAATGCTCTGTGAAGAAGATGGAAAAATCCATTCGAAACCCTAAAACCAAAGCTTTACTGAGTTAAAAACTCTGAGATCTTTAAGATCTGCAAGATGAACTCTAAGAGTTCTTCTTTAATGAGTTAAGAGACCCTAAGAAAAATCTCTTTAGATCTATGATTTCAAGAGAGCAAAGCTCTGTTAAGAAAACCCTAAATTTCCTTAGATCTGTGATTTAAAAAAGAGCAAGGCTCTGTTAACGGGTGAAACCCTAGATTATGAAGTAATCCCTTAAAAAATTTAATCTTTACCTAAAATTTTCGACAGGGTTCTGTCTCTAAGAGAATTCTTAAAACAAAGAGCTATGTTTTGAAAGAGAATTAATTCTCAGAAAAAACAAGAATATGAACATAGGTCATCTCAAGGGCCAAAGGCCCTATTTATAGGCACTGAAAGCCGTTTCAACTTCTAAGTTGATCTAATGGCGCAGATACTGCCACCGCTGCACTCATGTGTGGGCCACGTGAGCGCAACGGTGGGGGGCATTTGTTTCCCCCAATCAGAGCAAAACTCTGTTCAAATTTTAAAATTTGAAATGAAGCCGCGCTTCATAAAAACGCTCACGCCAAGAGCGCCAGCGCTCCGAGGTAGCGCTCACGTGCAAAGCACGAGTGCGCTCGCGCCAAGAGCGCCAGCGCTCCGAAGCAGCATTCACGTGCAAAGCACGAGTGCGCTCGCGCCAAGAGCGCCAGCGCTCCGAAGCAGCGCTCACGTGCAAAGCACGAGTGCGCTCGCGCCAAGAGCGCCAGCGCTCCGAAGCAGCGCTCACGTGCAAAGCACGAGTGCGCTCGCGCCAAGTGCGCCAGCGCTGAGAGTCAAAGACTTTGAGGCAGCAATCACGTGCAAGGCACAAGAGCACCAAACGCCAGAACTAAATATTCTCCACCGTTGGATCAAAAATCCAACGAAGATGATAAATCACCAAATTACCAGAATAAAATTCTGTTAAGGAAGTACTCCTCAGAATCTTTCCAAATAAGGAAGATCGTGCTTTGAAAATTAGAGCACCGTTGGATCAAAAATCCAGTGGTGATTAAAAATCACCAAGATACAGAATAAGTTCTGTATGGGAAAAGATTTTCCCAGTCTTGTTAAAAACAAGAAGATCGTCTTCTGTAAAACAGAAGCTCTTGGATCAAAGATCCAACGGTGGGAAACATTCCCAAATAAATTAGAGAAAAGATCTATTCAACTGATTTAACAAATCGGCCTCCCCTATATAAAGGACCCAAGACTTCAAGTCTCACACAGAAGAACCCCCCCCCCCCCCACAAGCTTTGAGAAATTTCAAAGAAAAGAGCAAGCTCTGAGAAGAAGAACTTTTCTTCAAGGTAAAAATAGAGAGATAAAAAACATCTCATCATGGAAGAAGAACATAGTTCTTTTTCAGATCATAGATCTATAAGACAGAGGTCTTTCACAAAAGAGATCATAGCATCTCATCATAAAAAAAGGGGGGAGAAGAATTTCATTCTCTTCAGATCATAGATCTACAAAGACAAAGTCTTTCACAAAAGAAAATAGGAGAGACTGTAACATCTCCTATAAAAATAAGAACTTTGTTCTTAGAACCATAAGACAAAGTCTCTTGTAAGCGAGAATTTATTTCTCAGATCACAAAATTGATCAGAAGCGCTCTGCGCTCATTGACTGGCGCTTATCGCCAAGCGCGCCACGTGCTCCTCACGTGTGCGCTACTTAACAGAAGCGCTCTGCGCTCATTGACTGGCACTCAGCGCCAAGCGCGCCACATGCTCCTCACGTGCGCGCTGAGCGAACACAAACTGTTCTTTAATAAAGCCCCAGAGCTATAATAAGTGCTCATCACTCAATAAAAGACAAAAACGGTTGTCAGAACCCAAACCAATGCTGAGCATTGTTAAATGAAAAAGGACTGGGCCTAATTAAATATCCAACATTTCACTGAATGGGCTAAGCCCAAGTTGGCCACAGATCCCTAATTCAGATTAATTGAGCCCATATGCTCATAAATCCTTGATCTTAGTCCCAAATTAGACTACAGATCTCCCAACCAATATTGGTTCAAGGGTACATCTCTGCATTCCTCTGATATTTGTCGTTGTAATCCTTTAACGTCTTCAGAGAGGTGACAGGTCCCGACAACCAGACATTCCATGGATTGTGAGGTCCTTAAACTCATGGACTATGATGTCCCTAAACTTTACGGACTATGAGGTCCATAAACTTTACGGACTATGATGCCTCTAAACTACCATGGACTGTGAGGTCCTTAAACTCATAGACTATGATGTCTTTAAACTTTACAGACTATGATGTCTTTAAACTATGGACTATGATATCCGTAAACTCCATGGACTATGATGTCCTTAAACTAATGGACCGCAACGTCCCTAAAATAAAACAATAGAGCCCAAATACTCTTTTGTTGGATCTAAATGATCCTGTTAAGTAGATCTTAGTCTAAAATTAGACTAACGTATCCTTAACAAATGTTTAAGTTGATCTTAGTCTCAAATGAGATTAACGATCCTTAAACCCAACCCAAACCCAAATCTAAGAAAATACGGATTTGGACCAATCCACGCCCTACGGGTGACAACATAAATTAGTCTCCGTATACAATTCCCGGGCAACCAAAAACAAAACAAACACACACGACACGAAGTGACCATCTGGAGAAGAAGAAAGTGGTTACCGCGATGCGGTAGCGTAATTAACTGCAGGGGCTTGCGCCTGTAGGGAAGAGTGTCCCCACAATCAAAAACACCTCACAATGAGGGGGAATCTGACGAAGTCTGCTACATCGGCCCCATCTGTCCAAACCTCCGATGCACGGTGCCATAAATCAACTTGGCATCTTCGGAGAGCTCGACGGATAAAACCAAATAGCATCTGCCCCCAAATTAAGGCAAGACGACCTACGCGGTTTCGTCTCTGTTTTCGGCGGTAAACACCGACACCGTAGAAAATGGCAAAAGTCAACCCAGACACCATAGAAAACGGAGAAAGTCGATCCCGACACCGTAGAAAATGACGAAAGTCAACCTCGACACTGTAGAAAACGGAGAAAGTCGATCCCAACACCGTAGAAAACGATGAAAGTCAATCCTGACACTGTAGAAAACGGCGAAAGTCGATACCGACACCGTAGAAAATGGAGAAAGTTAACCCCGACACCGTAGAAAACGGAGAAAGTGAATCTTGACACCGTAGAAAACAGAGAAAGTCGACCCCAACTGTTAGTGTATATACCCTAGAGGCCATTACTGTATCATACTGGATTGTATATTACTTGATGGAAGCTTGGGATATTCACCTTGTATTGACATTCTTGCTCAAAATGGTAGTATGCTACTTGGTTTGTTTCTGCTTTAATGTGTGCATGTGTTTCTTTTAGCATATCGCCTTTACACATTAGTGGAGCCCTTAGGATCTTTGCTTGATTACCAGCGTTGTGATGGCAGTCACACCCGTGGGGGCTGGGTAATCTATAAGCACATCCTTATGCAGGTCTCTAGTCGCAGGACTATCGAGACAGGGCATCGATACTCCAGAGTAGACTAGCGCATGCGCTTCTTATCCCAGCTTGGGAGACGGTCTGTCCCACAGCCGTCAGTATGTCCTACTTGAGATAGTATGCGGGTGCTCGTTAGGTTACGAGTACACTGGACATGACTCGTCGGGAACTGTTGGTTGGTATTATACCTATCGTCAGTTATCAGTTCCCAGGTGACATGAGTAAAGCTTAGTCCGTTGACTTGATACTGTCACTTCGTCTCGAGTGTGTTCCCACTGTACTTTGATTACTACCCTACCACGGCTCAAAGGAGTCGTGTAAACAGGTAGTTTTTGGGTGCAGTCCCGAAGCACTTGGAGGCAGTGACGGTTAGATAGGATTCGTCTCTTCCGGTATTGGGGGTTGATATCGCGCTGTGTCTAGGAGAACCATTACACAAAGTCCTTGGCCAGGGCAAGCGAGATAGACTGGTAGGTTTCCAGTGTTATCTCAGGTGTTCTGGGCTACACTCCGACACGACTTGTACCGCTAGTAGGGGACTGACATTTACCGCCCCCCTAGGCCCGCCATGCGATGTTCTTAGACGAACAGACCGGACTGTACGGAGATTGTCACATACAGGCTCAGTAGGAGTTCAGATGGGTTTACCTCGTCAGTCTTCTTATCGACATCTACCTGGGGACCGTTACGTACAGCTAGTGCCGCTTGCGGTCTGTGGTTAAACCCACTGCCAGCGTAGTGTTGAGTCTTTAGAGTCCCACACAGAGGGTTATTCGCCTTTGGGCAAAACTGAGTAGAGGTCGCATGGTTTTGCCACAGGGTTCGTTCACATCCGCGCACTTGTGCACGTTTGGCGTCCGGACAGAAATTACTAGCGGGTTCTGGTTTGAGCCAGATCCTAGTATATATTTTGGGGTTTGTTTTATCTCATAGTATTCATGTTCCTCGGAACACGAATGCGGGTGTGTATGCACAGTTGATTGAGGCGGAGGAAGAGGTTTTTCATTAGGGTTTTGGAACGGGTGCGTATGCACAGTTGCCAGTCGTCTTTTTCCAAACCCTAATGAATTTGTGATATATCAATTAATAATATTAATTAAATGAAATTGTGTCATGGTTGGGTTTGTTGACTTGTTGACCAAGGTTGACTAGTTGACCATGGTTGAAACATTGACTATCATCATTACACATCAAAGATGCTCTTTGATTCTAGCAAAAACCATTTAATATGAAATGATAATAGTCTCATCAAACCTTCCATCAACTTTTTCATTTTGATTAATTTTATTAATTTGATAAACACTTATATTGTTATGGTTGTAAAAAAACCATCTCATTCTATCATAACCATTCTCTCTCCTCCTTTCATCTTCCTCCTCCTCTAGTTCAAGGAGAATCATTCTCATGAGTTGAGAAACCTCTCCTTGGAGATAAAACACCCAAAGCCACTCTCTACTCATCCTAAGGTTGAAGGTCTAGCAAGCCGGAGACTTTAGTTTTCTCAAAGTTCGAGGAAGAAGCTCAAGGTAGAGACCCTCAGGTGGATCCATCTTCGACAAGAGAAGGCAATGAGGAAAGCACCATCCGACCACTACAAAGAGTCCAAGAAGAAGGAGTTCAAGTTTAGGTATAACCCCTAACCGAGTAGATAACTCTCTTATTAGTTGCTAGTGTGTAGTTTAGCAAAGATCCGTTTTTGTAGTCCATGTTACCTAAACCTTAAAAATCGTTTTTTACCGTTTCCGCAAGCCCGAAAGAACCGGGAGAGCTAACGTGGACTTACAGTGGTATCAGAGCCTAACTAAACACACCCTAGCATGTTAGCAAAGTATTTAGAATATCGACCGAACGAAAAAACCGCAAAACACCCCGGAAAACCCTAGTTTCTGCTGATTTTTTTTCTGCTCTAAAAATAATAAATCATGTCTTAAAAATCGGCTCAGGCTTTTTTATGAACAGGCAAGAAAAACGATCCAGCGAACCGACCGACTCACCGCGGTTCCGCGGCCAAGTTGACTCGGCCGTGGATCGTTTCTCCTGCAGTTTGTGTCTGGTGGTATTTTGTGATTTTTGGGATGGTTTGTTTCTGCCCAGATTTTCCAGAGAACAAGTTTGTTTTTGGGGTGGTTACAAATCCGTATTTTGGTCGATTTTCTGTATACTTTGGCTAATAGGTTGTATCTGTAATGTTATATATGTATTGAACGTCTGCTAATCGCTATACATCGATTAGTGGGGGTTATACATATCTGTGATCTGTGATGTTGATGGTATGTGTATATGAATTCGTTGGATTGTCGCGGATGAATAGCCGGGGGGAATTGTGAGATGAGAGTTTTGTTTATCTTTCAATTCTTGTAATATGTAAATTGATGTAATATTATTTATATGGCCGCACAACCGGGTCGGGGTTATAGCCGTCATTGTATAATTTCTTTTTATTGTTTTTGCTCCTAGGATAAACCCAAGGTGGGGTGCACAAACTACCGGGTATCTCGAAGTGCCGAGTGGCCTACTCACGAGTTGAGGGAGGTTGCTTCGCTTTGGGTACTTGGCGGGTAGTTTGCCGCACCCGTAGGGGTCTAGGGTGGGGTTTGGCTATTCATCGCAACCGTGTAATCCGCTCTTCGTTACAGGCTCGTACGAATTGCAGATTCCTAGTATATCCAATGTATTCATCTGTGATCTGGAATGGCTATCATTGCATGTGACGAATGTTTATATATATCTATATGATATCTATTTAGGCGTTGCTTATGTTTTGCATCCGCGCTAGTCCATCCCCTGCTCTGTCGTTAGTTAAGTAACCTAACGGGTGATGACGGGACCCCGTGGCGAATGCAGATGGTATAAGCGTACGTCATATTTTCGTTGTTTTCTGCAATGGTAGGATTAAATGATGGGATGCATTGGAATTAATGCAAGAAAAAATAAACCAAGTAAAAGTCGTTGGAACTCTTTTTGAAAGCTATCTCGTCTCTTTTCAAAACCATTCGTAGTCGTTGCAAGAAAAAATAAACCACTCGGTTCTTTTCAAAACCAAATTTTAAATGCGGAGCTTGAGCCACTCCTTTTGAAAGCTATCTCGTTCCATCGATTATATCAAGTTCACTACGTTCACGGTTTCGCCAAAACCATTCGTAGCCCTCCATCATTTCAGTTAAATATTCGGTAGTATTCAAGCTGTGTATTTTGACCTCACGCCAAGGCATAGTGATTGGTAGCTGCCGGATATTTATCTGTTGCATAGATAGAATGCGTTGGTTTGAGACAGTCGTACTGCCATTTTGGCCTACGTCAAGGGTAGGTACGGGTGGGTTCAAATTAACCTGGATAATGATGGGTAGAACTTGACATGTGACTTATGACATTTTGACCTCACGCCTAGGTCATAAGAGCATGGGGCAAAAATCCACATCGGGAGTTTCAAAAGAACTGAAACTTGCTAGCACTGCATACCATTTGGAGTGTGATGATTCTGGTAGGATTCCTTCAGTTTTGTCACGCGATGATATTTGGATCCCGATCCTACTGTGAGTATATGCTACTCCTCGGGAAATTTCTCACTTAACGATCAATGCTATAAACCTAGTAGGTGTCTAGAAAGGTGTTAGCAGGGCTACGCCCCCAGGGAAAAGAGGTTACTTAATTAAGGAACTTCGCGAAAGCGTTGGAAAACCTCCCTCGAAGTACCGACACTAGCCTGGCTGAACGGTTAAGCAAGTATTGTACGGTGAGATTGATCCCGACTGATTCTTCCTTTATGGTTTGAGGAGGGATTCGAGAGACAGTGGGAGCCATCCTGTTTAGACAAATTAAAAACCACTCTAAACTTGCAAGAGCATCATGCTAAAGTGTTTCTTCTCTCTCTCCTAATTGCAGCGACCAAACATCATGACTGGACTTAAGTTACTACTAGATAAAAACATACTGACAGGGCCAAACTACAAAGATTGGCTCAGAAATGTCAAAATGGCAATCACTTATGACAAGTTGGGGTATCTTCTTACCACCAAAGCTCCCCCTGTCCCAGGTCCCAAAACCAGCGTCGCGGATAGGGAAATCCGTAAGACCTGGGAAATCGACTGTGCGAAGGCCAAGTGCCTCGTGCTTGCCTCTATGGACAACGAACATCAGAGGAGGCATGAGAATATGGACCTCGAATCCATATTTCTCCATACAAAAGAACTGTATGGAGATTAATCTCGTATCGCCAGATACGAAGTGTCGAAGAAGTTGTTTTCGGCAAGATTGGCCGTCGGATCATCGGTAGCGGAATACGTGCTTAAGATGATTGGCTACATAGAGGAGCTTGCGGACCTTGGGACCACGTTGGAGAATGAGCTCTATACGAACTTGATTCTTCAGTCCCTTCCTTCCACTTACGCCCAGTTCATCCTGAATTTCAACTTGCAAGAAAAGGAAGTTGAACTTTCAGAGCTCCTCAACATGCTGAGGAGTGCAGAGGGCACCCTACAGAAAGGTAGGGAAACATCCACTTTGTTTGTAGGAGGATCTTCCTCTTCTAGGTCCAAGGCGAAAGCCAAGGGAAAGAAGAAGAAAACCCCCGCCAAACCAAGGGGCGGTGTTAGTAAGAAGGATACGAAGGGAAAGGCAAAAGCAACAAAGGTAGCAGGGAAGCTTGTGGATAAGGAAGAATGCTTTTACTATCACAAGAGTGGACACTGGAAGAAAGATTGCAGGGCTTGGAAGGCCAGAACACAGGATCTGAAGCAAGTTGCGGCTTCGGCTTCAGGTGTGTATGTTATTGAAAACTGTCTATCAATAAACTCTACGTCCTGGGTATTGGATACCGGATCAGGATCTCATATCTGTAATTCTTTGCAGGCGTTGAGAAAGCGTAGATTTTTGAAAGCAGGTGACATGACCCTCAAAGTTGCAAACGGAGCTAGCATGGATGCTGAGGCCGTGGGGGACTATCACCTGGGAATGTCAGATGGACATGTTTTGGTTTTACATAATTGCTTTTTTGTACCCAACGCAACTTGTAATATCATTTCTGTATCTTTGGTTTCTAAAGAAGGCTATGAATTTGCGTTTGTAAGTAATGTTGTAAACATTCACCTTAATCAAGTTCTGATTAGGTCAGGTACATTGAGCAATGGTATATACGTATTAAACCAACCACAGATTTTCAATGTCCAGAATACACACAAAAGAAAGTCTCCGGAAACAAATCATACTTTCTTATGGCATTGTAGACTGGGTCACATCAATGAGAGAAGGTTGATGAAGTTACATAAAGAAGGATATTTGGATCCGTTTGAATATCAGTCATATGCAACTTGTCAATCCTGTCTCAAAGAAAAGATGACAAAGACTCCGTTCACTGGACACGGAGTGAGAGCGAGCGAGCTCTTGGGACTCGTGCACAGCGACGTGTGCGGTCCAATATCTACGAATGCACGAAGCGGTTATTCTTACTTCATTACTTTTACGAATGATTTTTCAAGGTTCGGACATGTCTTCTTAATGAAGCATAAATCTAAAGCCTTTGGAAAATTCCAGGAATATAAGAATGAAGTAGAAAAACAAACATGCAAAAGTATCAAGACACTGAGATCTGATCGAGGTGGTGAATACTTGAGTGCCGAGTTCCTAGATTACCTAAAAGAGAATGGAATTCTCTCTCAGCTTACTCCTCTATACACTCCGCAACATAACGGTGTATCGGAGAGACGAAACCAAACCCTATTGGATATGGTACGTTCTATGATGAGTAACGCTGAGTTACCGCGATCATTCTGGGGATATGCACTAGAATCAGCTGCATACCTTTTGAACCGAGTTCCAACTAAGACTGTGCCTACCACACCATATGAGTTATGGAGTGGGAAGAAACCCTATCTTCATTACCTGAAGATATGGGGATGTCCAGCTTTTGTAAAAAAGCAGCATGCGGACAAGCTTGAGGCACGCTCAGTACTGTATAAGTTTGTGGGATACCCAAAGAACTCCAGAAGGTATCTTTTCTATTACGCAGAGGAACAAAAGGTCTTTGTTTCTCGTAATGCCCACTTTCTGGAACATCAGTTCTTAGAAAAGGAAATAAGTGGGAGCGCAATAGAACTGGAAGAAATTCCAGAACCACGAGCTGTTACTGAAAGCTTAGTAGAACCAGAGGGTTCGAAAGATCTTGACATTCCTGCACCGCTCCGCAGAAATAGTAGGCAGTCTCATCCACCCGAGAGATACTACGGTTTTCTCATAGACGGGGATAGAGATGATTGCATCATTGATAGTGATGAGCCTACTAGCTTCCAGCAGGCCATTCAGAGCGTTGACTCGGTAAAATGGCTGGATGCTATGCGGACCGAAATGGAGTCCATGTACACCAACAAAGTATGGACGTTGGACATTGCTCCAGATGGGGTAAAACCCGTAGAATGCAAGTGGATCTTCAAAAGGAAGATTGGTGTAGATGGACAGGTTGAGACCTATAAAGCTAGACTTGTTGCAAAGGGTTTCCGTCAAAGACCTGGCTTGGACTATGACGAAACCTTTTCTCCAGTGGCTATGCTGAAATCCATTCGGATCCTTCTTGCCATTGCTGCCTTCCACGATTATGAGATCTGGCAAATGGACGTAAAGACCGCTTTTCTAAATGGAAATTTAGAGGAGTGTGTCTATATGGACCAACCAGAGGGTTTCATTCAGAGTGGGAGCAGCGGAAAGGTGTGCAAGTTGCTTAAGTCCATCTATGGACTAAAGAAGGCATCGCGGAGTTGGAACATCTGTTTTGATGAGACGGTCAAGGAATTTGGTTTTATCAAAAATCCAGATGAACCATGCATCTATAGTAGATTTGTAGCAAGAACTGTTGTATTCCTCGTATTATACGTGGATGACATTCTCTTGATAGGAAATGACATTCCTATGCTACAATCTGTCAAAGGGTTCTTGTCACACAGGTTCTCCATGAAAGACTTGGGTGATGCCTCATATATTCTGGGGATCCGGATCTATCGTGACAGATCCAAGAGGATTTTAGGACTCTCACAGTCCAGGTACATCGACACCATACTGAAAAGGTTCAGTATGGAAGATTCCAAGCGCGGTAATCTACCGGCTTGTCACGGGATCACCCTCTCCAAAGAGATGTCTCCCAAGACTGATTTGGAAAGGGATCGCATGTCTATTATACCCTACGCTTCTGCGGTAGGCTCTATAATGTATGCGATGTTGTGTACCAGACCAGATGTTGCTTATGCACTGAGTGTGGTAAGCCGGTATCAGTCAAACCCTAGGGAGAAACACTGGATAGTGGTAAAGAACATTCTCAAGTACCTGAGAAGGACTAAGGAGATGTTCTTGGTGTATGGCGGAAAAGACCTCCAGATCGAGGCCTTTGCTGACTCCAGCTTCCAGAGTGACAAGGATGATTCCAAGTCCATGTCGGGTTATGTCTTTACCCTCTATGGAGGGGCGGTGTGTTGGAAGAGTTCCAAATAGGAAACCGTTGCTGACTCGACGATGGAAGCGGAATATATCGCTGCTGCAGATGCCGCAAAAGAAGCCGTCTGGATAAGGAAGTTCCTAACAGAACTTCAGGTGGTTCCGTCCATTGTTGATCCAGTACCTCTGTATTGCGACAACAACGGGGCTATAACTTTAGCGAAGGAACCCAGGTCCCATCAGAAGTCCAGACACATCTTGAGGCGGTATCACCTGATCAGGGAGATCGTGGGTCGCCAGGAGATCGAGGTTCGGAGAGTTGCTACGGAAGATAACACCGCTGATCTATTCACCAAGGCCTTACCCCAGACTCAGTTCGAGCGGCTGATCGAGATGATAGGTCTTCGATACGCCAGTACATGGCCTTAGTGCAAGTGGGAGATTGTTAGTGTATATGCCCTAGAGGCCATTACTGTATCATACTGGATTGTATATTACTTGATGGAAGCTTGGGATATTCACCTTGTATTGACATTCTTGCTCAAAATGGTAGTATGCTACTTGGTTTGTTTCTGCTTTAATGTGTGCATGTGTTTCTTTTAGCATATCGCCTTTACACATTAGTGGAGCCCTTAGGATCTTTGCTTGATTACCAGCGTTGTGATGGTAGTCACACTCGTGGGGGCTGGGTAATCTATAAGCACATCCTTATGCAGGTCCCTAGTCGCAGGACTATCGAGACAGGGCATCAATACTCCGGAGTAGACTAGAGTGTGCGCTTCTTATCCCAGCTTGGGAGATGGTCTGTCCCACAGCCGTCAGTACGTCATACTTGAGATAGTATGCGGGTGCTCGTTAGGTTACGAGTACACTAGACAGGACTCGTCGGGAACTGTTGGTTGGTATTATACCTATCGTCAGTTATCAGTTCCCAGGTGACATGAGTACAGCTTAGTCTGTTGACTTGACACTGTCACTTCGCCTCGAGTGTGTTCCCACTGTACTTTGATTACTACCCTACCACGGCTTAAAGGAGTCGTGCAAACAGGTAGTTTTTGGGTGCAGTCCCGAAGCACTTGGAGGCAGTGACGGTTAGACAGGATTCGTCTCTCCCGGTATTGGGGGTTGATATCGCGCTGTGTCTAGGAGAGCCATTACACAAAGTCCCTGGCCAGGGCAAGAGAGATAGACTGGTAGGTTTCCAGTGTTATCTCAGGTGTTCTGGGCTACACTCCGACACGACTTGTACCGCTAGTAGGGGACTGACGTTTACCGCCCCCTAGGCCCGCCATGCGATGTTCTTAGACGAACAGACCGGACTGTACGGAGATTGTCACATACAGGCTCAGTAGGAGTTCAGATGGGTTTACCTCGTCAGTCTTCTTATCGGCATCTACCTGGGGACCGTTACGTACAGCTAGTGCCGCTTGTGGTCTGTGGTTAAACCCACTGCCAGCGTAGTGTCGAGTCTTTAGAGTCCCACACAGAGGGTTATTCGCCTTTGGGCAAAACTAAGTAGAGGTCGCATGGTTTTGCGACAGGGTTCGTTCACATCCGCGCACTTGTACACGTTTGGCGTCCGGACAGACATTACTAGCGGGCTCTGGTTTGAGCCAGATCCTAGTATATGTTTTGGGGTTTGTTTTATCTCATAGTATTCATGTTCCTCGGAACACGAATGCGGGTGTGTATGCACAGTTGATTGAGGCGGAGGAAGAGGTTTTTCATTAGGGTTTTGGAACGGGTGCGTATGCACAGTTGACAGTCGTCTTTTTCCAAACCTAATGAATTTGTGATATATCAATTAATAATATTAATTAAATGAAATTGTGTCATGGTTGGGTTTGTTGACTTGTTGACCAAGGTTGACTAGTTGACCATGGTTGAAACATTGACTATCATCATTACACATCAAAGATGCTCTTTGATTCTAGCAAAAACCATTTAATATGAAATGATAATAGTCTCATCAAACCTTCCATCAACTTTTTCATTTTGATTAATTTTATTAATTTGATAAATCACTTATATTGTTATGGTTGTAAAAAACCCATCTCATTCTATCATAACCATTCTCTCTCCTCCTTTCATCTTCCTCCTCCTCTAGTTCAAGGAGAATCATTCTCATGAGTTGAGAAACCTCTTCTTGGAGATAAAACACCCAAAGCCACTCTCTACTCATCCTAAGGTTGAAGGTCTAGCAAGCCGGAGACTTTAGTTTTCTCAAAGTTCGAGGAAGAAGCTCAAGGTAGAGACCCTCAGGTGGATCCATTTTCGACAAGAGAAGGCAACGAGGAAAGCACCATCCGACCACTACAAAGAGTCCAAGAAGAAGGAGTTCAAGTTTAGGTATAACCCCTAACCGAGTAGATAACTCTCTTGTTAGTTGCTAGTGTGTAGTTTAGCAAAGATCCATTTTTGTAGTCCATGTTACCTAAACCCTAAAAATTGTTTTTTACCGTTTCCGCAAGCCCGAAAGAACCGGGAGAGGTAACGTGGACTTACACCAACACCGTAGAAAACGGAGAAAGTCGATCTCGACGCCGTAGAAAACGGAGAAAGTCAACCCTGACACTGTAAAAAAAATGGAGCAAGTCACCCTTGACCTCCCCGTCGGAGCAATGCTTCGATTTGGGAACAAGTCAAATCACCAATCACTTACGAGTCTTCTCGACTTGTAAGGGAGAAAACTCTCTTGTGAGATCCTTACGACTCTTACGACTCTTAAGGAGAAAATACACTTACGAGATCCTCACGACTCATAGGGAGCACTCAGGAATCCTCACGACTCTTAAGGAGAAAATACACTTACGAGATCCTCACGACTCATAGGGAGAAAAATCTTTATGAGACCCTCATGGATCATAAAGTTGAAAAGTTTTAGATGGCAGATCCTTAACCCTGTCTCCTAAGCTATCACTGCCCTGCAAGTAGGTCAAGATAGACTATCTACGGGCCACACTCTCCGAATTCGAACATCGACAAGGACGGAAACAATCACTTACGAGTCCTCTCGACTTGTAAGGGAGAAAATTCTCTTGTGATATTCTGACGACTCTTAAGAGGAAACGCACTTAGGAATCCTCACGATTCCTAAAGAGAAAATACACCTACGAGATCCTCTCGACTCATAGGGAGAAAAGTCTTTATGAGACCCTCATGGCTTGTAAAGTTGAAAAGTCTTAGTCGACAGACCTGAACCTGTTTCTTAAGCTACTGCTACCCTATAAAGAGGTCAAGATGGACCATCTACAGACCACATTTGCCAAAATTACATGCCAGAGAAATGGAGGTGCTACTCAAGAGTGCGTAAATTGCTTTGCGCCAAGTCAAAACAAAAAGGCATAACCTACGGAAGTCGACCACATACTATGCAAGACAGTAAAGAGAACATTTAATTCGCATCCAGTTAAGCGTTCGAAGCGTACCCATTCATGTATGTGCGAAAAGGTTTAATGCATAAAATAAACGCACGGAAACGAAAAATTTGTTAATCATACTTCAGAAAATTCTTATATCGACGAAAACAGTAAACAAAAACATCATTAAAATGTTTACAATGATAAGACATCAAATCCAGGACATGGATTGAGAAATTCAGAAGTAAGGCCTGTTCCCGCCAAAAAAAAAATTTGGCGCAAAAGAGCCCAAGGTATCAAATGGGCGACCAAAAAACAAAACAGACAAACACGACGCGAAGTGATCATCTTGAGAAGCAGAAAGTTGTTACCGCGACGTGGTATCGTAATTAACTGCAGGGGCTTGCGCCTGCAGGGAAGAGCGTCCCCATAATAAAAAACCTCTAAAATGAGGGGGAATCTGATGAAGTCTGCTACATCGGCCGCATCCGTTTAAACCTTCGATACACGATGTCATAAATTAACTTGGCATCTTCGGAGAGGTGGACGGATAGCACCAATTAGCATCTGCCCTGAAATTCAGGCGAGACGGACCTGCGCGGTCGCGTCTCCGTGTTTCGATGGGGAACAGATTCTGGCACGCCCGGTGGGACCTCTTCCTCTTTCTCTTTCCACTCCACACTTCGTGTGTCGTGTTCGCGAACGAATCGCGGTTTGCTATAGTTGCCTGTGGATTCGAGGTACTAAGATTTGGTGTCTTACTCCATGCAGAAAACAGAAGATCAATCGCTTCAAACTGCACTAACTGCAAGTGCAACTCTCGCTCCGTCCCGTCCGGAGGAGTGACTTACGGGCCCCAAGCGGCCTCCATCTTCGCTATGCCAGTGGAACAGGTGACTCAGGCCACCATTGGATTGTTCTTCGGGACCATGATCCCGCCAACAAGCTTCAACAGTCCTGTACCATTGCAAGAGGTTTCAAAGAAGTCAGTCTTTGATCGGCTTACAACTACTGCGGCCCCTTTTAACGGGTCGCCCAAACCAAGCGCCTCAGTCTTTGACAGGTTGGGCCAAAACTCATGTGGGCCCATGAAGAAGTCTGCAATACCAGAAAGAGTAATCCCGAAAAGGATAGCCATTCCTGCTCCCGAAGTCGTCAAAGCGGCTTCTCCTGCCAAAGGATCGGTCTTCACAAGACTGACTGTTTCAGCTCCTGTTCCAGGCGAAATCGTCAAGGTTGCTTCCCCTGCTCAGAAGTTTGCCTTCAATAGGTTGGCCATCCCCACTGAGCAGACATCAGTCTTCAATAGGCTGACAATGACAATTTTTGACCAAGACAGGGGGCATGATGAAGCCACCCCCATAGCTGAGCCAGTACCATCGGCTCGACACGCTCGACGTCGCCACTGGTGCCGAGTAAGGAAGGCTGGGGGCAACTCTCCTTCTGGACTGACTCCGCCAGCTCCAACGGTGGAAGTTGATGCTGCTGTTCTAACTGGGAATAGCTTTGAACTACTTAACAGGGTGCGCAGGAATTCGCCAACCCCCTCAGCGTCTATCCTCTAAAATTTATAAGGTTTGGCTACAGGTACAGGACTCGGTGATTGATCAAGATTACTCTCGCCGACAGAAAAAGGTGAAAGTTCAGCGAGAAGAGGACCATCCTGTCAAGCCACAGAAGGCGACAGCTACTTGGGTGCCTACTGCAACGGCCCCCTCAACTTCGACCGCTCACAAGGGGAGAAGGTCGGAGAAAATTCCCATTTCTGCGACAAATGTCAAGGGCACCGAGCCTAAACGCCCTAAGTCTGAGGGCATGGTGGTGCATACCATCTATATGGCATCCGGAAAAGAGGATGGCCGTATCTCCACAGGTCATCGACCGCTTACACGATCTGTAACAAAGGCCCAGGAGCAACAACAGAAACTCCAGGAAATGTTGACGCAGATGGCCGTACTCACAGGGCCAAAAGAAAGCCCGGAAACGTCATCAGAGCAACGTCGGGAACAAGAAACTGATGCTGAATTCCTCCGCAGAATCCTCGAAAAGAAGGACAAAGAGACAGTGGAACAAGCTGCCAATATAAAACAAATGGCGTTCTTATTCCAAGACATGGTCGGAATGATATTACAGCCGGATCCTCCAGCTGAGGATCCTCTTATTATCCTCGAAGACAACCGAGCGGAGATGTCAAACTCTCTTCCGGCTTGTTCAGCAGCCAAAGAGGAGACCATCTCCAAAGCTGCCCTGGATGATTACATCGCTCAGCAGATACGAGTTCACCAGGAGAATGATGCGGCTTGGCAAATTGTTAAAACTGGACGACTCTATCCAGGTTGGTATGACCAAATAAAATACCCGCCGGGATACACGATCCCCAAATTCCACGTATATAAGGGGACTGGGAATCCGCATCAGCATGTCGCTCAATTTAGGGCTCTGTGCGGCAACACCGGAGGTGACGATAAACTACTGCTTCGCTAATTCATTGGCAGCTTGGCGGAAACGGCATTCGAATGGTACTCGAAGCTTCCCAACGACTCCGCCAAAACATTCACAGAGATAGAGTTGCTATTCATTCAGCGTTTCGCAAGCGCTAGCGAACGCACCCCAATCACGGTATTGATCAATGCCAGAGTGAAGCCTAAAGAAACATGGGTCCAGTATGCAATACGGTGGCGGAATCTATGGTCGAAGTGCGAGCAGCGCATTGAAGAAGCACCTGCGGTAGGCATGTTTGTGGGTACTCTTGACCCTCAAGCGACCATATCCCAATTCATGATGTTCTTCAAGCCGACCACCTTCCAGGCCTTGATTGACAAGCTGGCCCAAATGGACCAGATGGGCCATAGGCCTTCTTCTTCAAAGACGGGGCCTTGGAATGAAAAGGGCAAAGGGAAAGCAACCTTCGTCGCCAACGCTCAACAACAACCGAGTGGCCCGAGACCGATTGTTCACCAAAGCAACAAGCGGCAATCCCTTGATGAGAAGTTGAGACGTCCTTACTCGTTTCCTCGAGATAAAACAAGGAAACTGTTTGAACTGGAAGTGCGCAATGGGCTCATTACTCTACCGGAGTCGAGACACCTACCGCAACCAAACGGCATCAACGATCCCAATTACTGCCCCTACCACCGAGTATTGGGCCATCCGATCGAAGACTGCTACGTCTTCAAAAACTGGTTTGAAGACCAATACCAATAGGGCAAGTTCGCGTTATCTGAGAACTAGAAGGTGAATCCGCTACAACAGCACACTCCTAAAAGGGTGGACACGCCGGGGGCATCATGCTCTTTTATAGAAGAATCTCCATGGGAAGTTGTTCTTTCAGCAAAAACTAAAAAAAAATGCTGAAAGATCTTCAAACATGTCCGGCGATCAGGTGGAAAAGTCAGCAATAACCGGAGATTATCGAGGGGATGCTGAAACCACGCTCAACATTGGGAGTTAATAGTGATGGTGGACAAAACATTCAGGCCCAGCCGTCAAAGTCTTCGAAGAAAGAGAAGAAGACCAAAAAGCCCGCGCAGTTTGATGACAAGCGCATGCATTTGCAAAAGCATATTGACGCGCTGGAGGAATATAACCAGAAGGCGCGAACCCCGGTCACACTCTAAGAATTTCTCAACAATATCCTTGAGAGCGGAGATACGACAATAACGATGGGGATGACTCGTCAGAAGAATCTGAGGACTATGTGGAAAGTTGCTACATGATCTCTCATTCGGCGTTAACTAACGAAGAAGCTCACTCGGCGATAGAAGACAGCATAAAAGAGCTGGGGACAGGATCAAAGACAAAACCCTTGGAACCGTCTGACAAGATGATCAACTTGCTACTGAACGAAGCCCGTCAGAAAAGCAAAGCCAATCGAGAGCGCGAACTGGCTATATTCGAAAAAGCCAAACGCCGACGACTGGATGAAAAGGTCGAGGCACCCCAACCGGATCGAAGCATCCCTATTGCCAGCAAAAGAAAGCTTAAAGTAAGGAAACGATTTGCTAGGGCCCTGTCAATAGGAATGAAGTTGCCCTCTTTCAGAGAAAATTCTCCTGGCGGTATACATCTTGATGAAGCAGACATGCATCCTAACTTTTGATTATATCATAAGAGGATTATACACCCCATTGAGGAGTGCATAGTCTTTAAAAACTGGTGGCGGGAATATGTTGCTCACCGACAACACGTTCAACGAATGAAGCGCAAGGCTCGTCGGGAACATAAAAGCACGAAAGATGAGCACAAAAGAGCTGCTGGCAACTGTCACATAGTCAACACCAAGGGATCGCAAGTTATCACCTTTGGAAGCGACTCTGACGAAGAAATTGCTCTCAGCCCTCTCTTCAAGGAATCCACCTCCGACACAAAAGATACGAAAATTTGCGAGAAAATCTAGCTTCGTAATCGTACGTTGCCCGAAAAATATCGGACCTATGACCGAAACGTCTTTAAACTACTACAGATCCGCGGCATCCCTAGGCTGACGTAGTAAAAAAAAAGTACGTCCATAAGCGAAATGGGCACGGATGAAAACCTGAAAGGGCTCCGTGAGTAAAAACAGCGGGACTACCGGCGTGTTTTGTGAAAACCCGAAAGGGCGCAATCTCGTAAAAAGACACTTGCAAGGTCCTCTCGACACTGTAAGGAGAAACCACCTGCGTGAGATCCTTACGACTCATAAAGGAGAAAAACACTTAGGGATCCCCATGATTCTTAAGGAGAACTTACACTTACGAGATCCTCATGACTCGTAAAGAGAATTCCCTTTTGAGACCCTCACGGCTCATAGGGTTCAAAAGCCTTAAGTTACAGGGATTTGAACCTGTTCTTAAGCCATCACAATCTCCAATTTTGCCCTATAAGCGGTTCAATATTGACCCTTGTATACAATCCACGGGCACGAATGAATATTTTCTTAACAGAGTCCCACCAGCGACTAGAGATATGCTCACACGGTGAACAAACACTTGTAGGTCCTCTCGACTTGTAAGGAGAAAACATTTTTGTAAGATCCTTACGACTTATAAGAGAATGCACACTTAGCAATCCTCACGATTCCTAAGGAGAAAACGCACCTACGAGATCCTCACGACTCGTAGGGATAAACACCTTTATGAGACCCTTACGGCTCATGAAGTCAAAAACCTTAGTCGACGGGATCCTAACCCTGTTTGCTAAGCCACCTTTGTTCAACATCGACAGAGACAAATGATGATTCGCTCCTGGCAATATCCCAGTTGTAGCGATGATGATGCCTAAATTGGTATCAAATTTCAAGTCCTTTCATGGCAAATGATGATTTGCTCCTGGCAATATTTCAGTCGCAGCGATGCTGATACTAAGATTGGCACCAGATTCCAAGTTCCATACTCATGGCAAAAAGTCAACGAGCCAAAAATATATATGAAATAGCCGAAATGATGGGGCAACTTGCAACAAAATCAGCAAGTAAAAATGTATGCATACAAAATAGCCGAAATGGTTGGGCAACTCATAATAAAAAGCAGCGAGTAAATAAAACAAATAGCCGAAATGATTGGGCACCGTGAAAAATAGCCGAAATGATTGGGCAATCTCGAACTTCGTGATATAAAAGCTAAAATGATAGAGTATCGCGGAAATAAAAAAAATGAAAGAATAAAACTTTTGCCCTGCAGGTGAGTCACATTGACCCCTGTATATAATCCATGGGCACAAACAAGAAGGGAACCATATCGTCCCACCAGGCTTCGTCGAAGCGAAGCCAAATCTCGACGGTTCATAGACAACCTAAAGACAATCTCGACATTCGGCGCAATATTGCAGACACAATATCAACAAATGAAGTGAAGGAAGATCCCTAGCTTCAAGGTCTCGACGTCAACATCGACAACTTAGAGATCAACACCGGCGTTCTTCCTCCTTCCAATCGGATGCAGACGCAACATCAACAAATGGAGCCACGACAAAGTCCCCTAGTTCCAAATCTTGACGGTTCACAGATAGCCTAGAGACTACCCCGGAACCATGGCAAAGTCCCCTAGTTCCAAATCTCGACAGTTCACAGACAGCCTAGAGATCACCAACGGCGTTTCTCCTTACTCCAGCAGGATGCAGATGCGACGTCAACAAATGACCCCAGGGTCAAAACAACGGAACCATAGTAAAGTCCTCTAGTTCCAAATCTCGATGGTTCACAAACAGCCTAGAGATCACCTCGGCGTTTCTCCTTACTCCAGTAGGATGCAGATGCGACATCAACAAACGAACCCAGGGTCAAAACAACAGAACCATGGCAAAGTCCCCTAGTTCAAAATCTCGACGGTTCACAGACAGCCTAGAGATCACCAACGGCGTTTCTCCTTACTCCAGCAGGATGCATATGTGATGTCAACAAACGACCCCAGGGTCAAAACAACGGAACCAAGGCAAAGTCCCCTAGTTCCAAATCTCGACGGTTCACAGACAGCCTAGAGATCACCAACGACGTTTCTACTCACTCCAACCAGATGCAGACGTGACGTCAACAACCGACCTCAGAGTCGCAACGAAGCGGAGCCATGGAAAATTCCCTAGTTCCAAATCTCAATGGCCACATCTATGGGCCGAAGACCAACAACGGTGTGACACCTCATTCCAGCAGGACACAGATGCTACACCATCAATCGGAGCCATGACAAAGTCCTATAATTCCAAATCTCGACGGTTCATAGACAGCCTAGAAATCACCAACGGCGTTTCTCCTTACTCCAGCAGGATGCAGATGCGACGTCAACAAACAACCCCAGGGTCAAAACAACGGAACCATGGCAAAGTCCTCTAGTTCCAAATCTCGACGGTTCACAGACAGCCTAGAGATCACCAACTGTGTTTCTCCTCACTCCAACCAGATGCAGACGTGACGTCAACAACCGACCTCAGAGTCACAACGAAGCGGAGCCATAGCAAAGTCCCTAGTTCCAAACCTTAACGGCAACATCTACAACCTAAAAATCAGCAACGGTGATCCTCCTCATACCAACAGGATTCGGACGCAACATCACCAAACGGAGCCACGGCAAAGTCCCTAGTTCCAAGACTCTACGGTCCACAGACAACCTAGAGTCAACCAATGACCTCCCTGCCGGATCAATGCTCCATCTCGGAAACAAGTCAACCAACCCCCAGGGAAATCAGTATCCTTGGCAAAAATCTCGATTCAGGGAAATCGGCGTCCTTGACGAGAGCACCTCGATTCGCGTCGACCCGTAAAGAAATCAGTGTCTTTACAGGAATACCTCGATTTGTTTCAACTCCGAAGAAATCAGTGTCCTTGGCAACCTCCTCGATTCATGGAAATCAGCATCCTTGACGAGAGCATCTCGATTCGCGTCGACCCGCAGAGAAATCATCGTCTTTGCAGGAATACCTCGATTCGTCTCAACCCCAGGGAAATCAGCGTCCTTGGCAAAAATCTCGAGTCAGGGAAATCAGCGTCCTTGGCGAGAGCATCTTGATTCGCGTCGACCCACAGAGAAATCAACGTCTTTACAGGAATATCTCGATTCGTTTCAACCCCAGAGAAATCAGTGTCCTTGGCAACCTCCTCGATTCAGGGAAATCAACGTCCTTGACGAGAGCATCTTGATTCACGTCGACCCGCAGAGAAATCAACGTCTTTGCAGGAATACCTCGATTCGTCTCACCCCCAGGGAAATTAATGTCCTTGGCAACCTCCTCGATTCAGGGAAATCAGCGTCCTTGACGAGAGCATCTCAATTCGCGTCGACCCGCAGAGAAATCAGCGTCTTTGCAGGAATACCTCGACTCGTCTCACCCCCAGGGAAATCAGTGTCCTTGGCAACCTCCTTGTCACGCCCCGCTTCCCAGAGTACGCAAGATTGGGCACGTGACATAGCCAATCATGCTACCTGTGGGTAGGAAGTATCCATCCACAGTCACATTACGGTTGTAGAGATATCAAGAACAAAATAATAAACTAATCTAATACATGTCCAAATCCATAATAACAAGAATCAATAAACAATAAGTGCGGAAGCAAATGATCCAATACAATAAATAAACAGTATGTCCCATAATGCGGGCTCACATCTGGAAATGAAATGAAATAAATAAACTAATCACTAAGGACTCACAGTTCAGCCTGCTGGCTGAAGTACTCCTGCTCGGTCGTCGACAGTGGTAAGGAATCTGGGCCATGCAAAACCCAGACGTCAGCGCGTCATGTCAACCAATAATATAATATAAACATGGTAACAAGCAATGCAGGTATGAACATGAATAAAATAGTACTAAGAAACAACAGTGCAGGGTAACGTACAGTGGTAACTAAACTGTCCTATCAGGTTTCTACTCTACAGTCTTTGAAATCAATTGATGAATCGTCGATGTAACTCAATAGTATCCCGTGCGTGCCCGGGACCACGGTCAAGGTTCTCAGGGCTGAATCCGAGACGTGCCGCTAGGCAGTAAAGTAGGTAGCAGGATGGACGAGTGATGTCAGCATCATCACTCCCGGACTGGCCAAGCCCGTAAGACTGATCAGAACAGGTATCGAACTGTTGAGTTACAAGTCGGTTTCACCTTTGATTTCCCCATACCCCCAAGTTATGTATGTCAGGTCAGGTATTCAGTAGTCCAGGATTAATGCCAACACAGAATCAGGTAAAAGCAGGTCTGTCTGAATAGACAGCAGGAATGGTCCATGAGGACCCCAAGTCAGGTTCGTTGGCATTGGGCATGAGATCATGCGATAAGTCAGGTCGTAGTACAAAAGGTTGAGTCAGTATGTACAGAGTGTCATGTCCGGTGTATCAGTACATGTGTCAGGTGTATCAAGATCGGGTCAATATGTAATGCAATCAAATGTATGCTTATAACAGGTATAGTAACGAATAAGGAACAACAGCAGGAACAGTAAATAACAATATTACTCCATGTAAACACAGTGATGCTTTGTATTCTCTTATTAACAGGTTCAAGCACCCTTGGGGTGCAATAGTCACAAGGTAAAACGATATTAATAACACGAAGCAATGAAGCTATTAAAACTACAGCATAGATAATAGTCACAAGGATGATCTAGCAAATTAAGCAAGGACGTTCTAATTGGTTTAATTAGTTAAAGTGTGGATTGATAGCAGACCGATTAATTACAAGAAACTACCATACTGATTTAATGTTAAGGATTATTGTGACCGTCAGTTTTAAGTTATAAAATAATATGATAATCAAGAGTAAAACAAGACTTGATATTGTGTACTAGCATGTTAAAGCAAGTATTCGGATACTTGCCTCGACGGTTTCGCAAACCGGAAAGCACGGATGCAATGTCGGCAGAAAACACGAGACGGGTGCACGGACTACGGATCGAGTCCCAACAGCGAACAGCGGGACCACACGGACCAGGGTACTTCGCTGGAGCGTCGGGTCCAAACGACGGCACGGCCGGAATCCGGCGAAAAGTCAAACGGCAACACGTTAGCAAAAATACGATATACGCATAATTTTTACAGATCAGCGGGGGGATTTAGCACACAAGGAAAGATAAAGGGATGCTTACAGGGAAGAACCAGGGCAACTACGACGGCTCGACGGCGATGGGCGCGCCGGCAGCGAACAGGAAACGCGACAGCTCCGGCCAAAGGTTGCTGGACTAGGTGGTGCTGCGATGAAGGGAGGTAAGGGCCTGGTCTGGCTGCTGGAGGAAGAGGAGGTGGTCGAAGGTGGCTCTGGCAATGACGGCGATGATCGACGGCGGCTTTTCCGGCGAACTGAAGAGGGTGGTAGGGTTGCAGTTTTGGGTTCTGAATGGCGTCGGCGCACGGGAAGGAGGAGGAAAGGTGTCGAGGTCGGAAGAGGGTGAAGGGAGGAGGATTCTGGTGTCTTCGGCGATGGGAGGCGGCGGCGACGGCGAGATCTGCGGCAGTGGTGGTGTCGGGGGGTTGGGTACAGGCGCGGAAAGAGAACGGAGCAAGGAGGTAGGAGCCCGGTGAGGTTGTGGAGGCGAGAACGGCGACGGCGAGGTCGCGGGGAGGTCGACGGCGCAAGCACGAGGAGGCTAGGGTTAGGGTTCGGGGTTCGCGATGTTTTCTCGTGGTGGGTTAGGGTTCGCAGGAGTTAAATATAGAGATAGAAAGAGAGAGAGATTTGAGGCTGAGAGAGAGAGAGAGGGGGAAAGGGGGCCACGAGAGATTTAAATCTCTCGTGATTGGCCAAGAAAAAATCGTGTGTTAAAAGTTTAAAAGATTTTAAGGGATTAAACGTTGATTTAGGTAACGATAATATATATATAGTTTAATATATTTAATTAAATGGGCACTTTCGGCGCCAAATGAAACATTTCCAAATCGCGCCCGGGTTGCGCCCAAATGTTTCAAATTCAAATTATAGGATTTTAAGCGAGTTCCAAATTTTGAAAAGAGGTGTCTAATGATTAAAATGCATGCCCCCAAGTCGGACACTTGCACGCGCGCGTAGACGTCCCAACTTGCCCGTTTAGCAGAACGGGAAGAAATCTCGACACGCGGACGCTACCACGCGACTAGTGGCGACGAGTAGGCCAACATGGATATTTTTAATTTCATTTTAAGTGTTAAAATTTGTTATGTGCCAAAATGACTTAACCGGTTAAAATTTAGCAATAAGCACCAAACAATCAAAATAATTGAAATGAGTAATGTACAACACTCAACTAGTAGTAGAAATAGTATTATTGGGCTCGGGTGTTACACTCCTCGATTCAGGGAAATCAGCGTCCTTGACGAGAGCATCTCAATTCACGTCAACCAACAGAGAAATCAGCGTCTTTACAGGAATACCTCGATTCGTTTCGACTCTGAGGAAATCAGTGTCCTTGGCAAAAACCTCGATTCAGGGAAATCAGCGTCCTTGATGGGAGCATCTCGATTCGCGTCGACCCGCAAGGAAATCAGTATCTTTGCAGGAATATCTCGATTCGTCTCAACTCCGAGGAAATCAGTGTCCTTGGCAAAAACCTTGATTTAAGGAAATCAGCATCCTTGACGAGAGCATCTCGATTCGCGTCGACCCGCAGAGAAATCAATGTCTTTGCAGGAATACCTCGATTCGTTTCAACCTCCAGGGAAATCAGTGTCCTTGGTAAAAACCTTGATTCAGGGAAATCAGCGTCCTTGACGAGTGCACCTCAATTCGCATCGACCCGCAGAGAAATCAGCATCTTTGCAGGAATACCTCGATTCGTTTCAACTCCAGGGAAATCAGTGTCCTTTGCAAAACCTCGATTCAGGGAAATCAGCATCCTTGACGAGAGCACCTCGATTCGCATCGGCCTGCAGAGAAATCAGTGTCTTTGCAGGAATACCTCGATTCGTTTCGACTCTAGGGAAATCAGTGTCCTTGGCAAAAATCTCGATTCAGGGAAATCAGCGTCCTTGACGAGAACATCTAGATTCGTGCCGACCCGCAGAGAAATCAGTGTCTCTGTAGGAATATACGACGTCAGCAAAGCGGTGCCGCGGCAAAATTCCCAGCTCCATGACTCGGCGGTGCACAGACAAACCAAAGTCAACCCTCGACCTCCCTGTTGAAGCAATGCTTTAACTCGGGAGTAGGTCAACTCATCAATCACTTACAAGTCCTCTCGACTTGTAAGGAAGAAAATTCTCCTGTGAGATCCT
The DNA here is from genome assembly GCA_030015575.1 of Agapanthus africanus. Taxonomy (NCBI): domain Eukaryota; kingdom Viridiplantae; phylum Streptophyta; class Magnoliopsida; order Asparagales; family Amaryllidaceae; genus Agapanthus; species Agapanthus africanus. The sequence goes on along the minus strand of JASDDO010000028.1, from coordinate 86,473,340 downwards.
TACGACTCTCAAGAGAAAATATACTTAGGAATTCTCACGATTCCTAAGGAGAAAATACACCTACGAGATCCTCTCGACTCGTAGGGAGAAAAAATCTTTATGAGACCCTCACGGCTCATAAAGTTGAAAAGTCTTAGGCAGCAGATCTGAACCTATTTCCTAAGCCATCGCTTCTTATCTCGATTCAGGGAAAATCAACATCCTTGGCGAGAACCTCTCGATTCATTTCGACCCGCAAAGAAATCAGTGTCTTTACGAGAATCTTTCAATTCGTCTCAATTTGTGGGGAAATTAGTGTCCCTACGCATAAAGAAAATTCACTTATGGGATCCTTACGATTCTCAAGAGAAAACACACTTAGGAGTCCTCACGACTCCTAAGGAGAAAAAAAACACCTACAAGATCCTCACGACTCGTAGGGAGAAAAGCCTTTGTGAGACCCTCACGGCTCATAAAGTTGGAAACTCTTAGGCAACAGACCCTAACCCTGTTTCCTAAGCCATCACTACCTTATAAAGAGTTCAAGATGAACTGTTATCTACCATCTATGGGCCACACTTGCCGAAGCTACATGCCACTGAAATGGAGAAGTTACTCATGAGCATATAAACTACTTCACGCCAGAGTAAGATATAAAGAAATAGAAGGGTGCAGCTCATGGACCTCAGGGTTGTAGGGTTCCTAGGCACACTCAAGAGGTTCCACAAGGCATCAACCATGCTAAATTCAAAAATTTAGGTGCCGAGAAACCCTAAGATAGATCGTTAACTAGAAATTAGGCGAATCTACAAGCTACTAAACTGCTTTAGTACTAAGTGAAAGGGGCTACAACCTTTGTAGATTCGGTCCTCCACTTCTCTAGCTTCGTGTTGACGTCCCTCCGCTGCGATCATCGGAATCCCAGACTCTATTGTCGGTTTCATCGGAGAAATGGGCGGGCTAGGTCGATGACTTCGATGCCGAAAATGATCTACGTCGAGGCAACTCTAACTCAAGCTCCATCTTCACTAAATCATGAAACTTGTGAAGAAAACACCCTATACAACACGGCAAGTGGTAGAGGATGAAGAAATAGGAAGTGGGTTCACTTTGGATTTTGATTTCTCACTTGGATTCATCACTTAGAATTTTCTAGCAAGGTTTTCTTCTCTTCATGAAGAAGATGAAGAAGAAGAAAGAAGAAGAATTTTCACAAAAAGAAAATTCAAGTGATATCTATCATATTGCAACCATGGGTTAGATAAACTCATGTAGAGAATAAACTAGGGTTTAGTTAAATGGTTAGGTTAAGGAATAAAAACAAAATGGTCACTTTGTCAAAGATGCATGAAGCATCATGAACCTTCTTGCATAAAACAAAAGCAACCATTTAGTTTTTTTTTTCTTTTAAACCAAAAATAAATAAGGTAAATAAAACCCTAACCATTTACTAAACATGGTGTATAACATACACACACCCAAGTTTGCATGTATCATCAAACATGATACAATCAAGTGCACAAAAATATATCACATATACAACTTGTGCAAATCAAGTGAGAAAAACCATCTTAAGTGAACAAATACTAGTTAATGTAAAGAAATATATCAAATATATAATTATACATTAAATCACTAAATCAACACTTGATTTAATGATCCGGTCATACTGCATATAACCGACTAATATCAAGTGTATCAATGTATCGAATCAACACTTGATTCGGTAACCCGGCTATATCTCATATAACCGTCCAATGATACAAATCGCGAGAATAGAATACAGTATCACATACTGGTATTATTCTCGGTCCCGCACATATCTCATATGCGACCCTATTTCGTTTCGGTTGAGCCAGGAAACCTCTGTGTAGGACTCTAAAGACTCGTCGATACGCCGGCAGCAGGTGATGATCATATCAAACACCCACAAGCCGCAAGCGGTCTGCTAAACGTAACGGCAACCCGGGTATTGAGCGATCAGAAGATCAACGAGCAAGCCCGCTCACACTCCTGTGAATCCAACCAGTAACACTTACCGTACAGTCCGGTCTCGTCGTCTGATATGTCGCATATCTTGCCTAGGGGTGGTAAACGTCAGACCCCAACAGCTCGATAAGTCGTGTCGATATGAGGTCTATAACAGTTCGAAAAACTACTGGTAACACTTACCAGTAAATCTCAGCAACCCTGGCCAGGGATTTCCGGTTATAGCCAATCGAACACAGCGCAACATCAACTCCCTATACCGGGAGAGACGAATCCCCTCCTATCGCTCATTGCCTCCATGTGACTCGGGACTGTACCCAAAAACCACCGTTTTGCACGCCTTCTTAGACGTGGTAAGGTGGAAATCAAAGCACAGTGGGAATCACACAAGACTCTATGACGATCTCGGGTCTACAGACTAACCTGTACCAGTGTCACCAGAGAACTGCCATCTGACGTAAGGTATAATACCATCTGGGAGTTCTCGGCGAGTCCGTCCATTGTACCCAGTCTCCACTGAGCACCCGTACACCATCCTTGATGTCAAACACCGATGGATATGGGATCATCCATCGCCCATCATATGGGTCAAGATGTGTATACGCTAGTCTACTTTGGTGCATCGATGCCCTGTCTCGATACACCCACGACTAGGGACCTTGAAGGATGTACTTATGGACTACCATGTCCCCATTAGTATGATCCGCATCATAGTCCAGGTAGTCAAGTACAGATCCTAAGGGCTTTACCAACATGTAACAAAGAGACAATCAGTGTACACGTTAAGGTAAAGAGCAACCAGATAGCATACTATCATGTCGAGCAAGAAAGTCCTCCCTATATATGTCCAAGCATCCACTACAATATATCCTATGTATAGTAATGGCCTCTAGGGCATACATATAACTAACAATCTCCTACTTGCACTAGGGCCATCTGATAGCAGTGGTTGCAGTATCTCATACTCAACCATCCCATAAAAGTCTCTCTTTGGGAAAAGGCCTTTGTGAGTGGATCCGCCGTGTTGTCCTCTGAGTCTACTCTCCTAACCTCGATCACCCTGGAGATCAACTATCTCCATGATCAGGTGATGCTGCCTCAGAATATGTCTGGATCACTGATGGGACGGGCGTTCCTAGGTATAAGCCACAACACCATTGTCTCACAATGGTAGGAACGAAGTTCATCTCATGAACTAATATACACCCAGACTTCCTCTTTGGTAGCATGTTAAGTAGCGATGTATCCAGCCTTTATCGTCTAGTATGCCACGGTATCTAGCTTGGAACTCTTCCAACATACCGTCCCTTTACTGAGGGTAAAGACAATGCCTGTGACTGACATTCAGTCGTCCTTATCACCCTGGAACCTTTCCAGTGATTCTCCCTAGGATCGATTGATACCATCTCACTACAACTAGTGAGATTCCTAATATCCAAATAGATCTATCTCATAGATCCATAACCCAGGATTTAGGAGGTATCACCTTGATCCTATATGGAGAATCATTGTGATAAGCGGAGATTGACCGATCGTAGCATAGGAAACTCCTTCCCTATCAAGAGTATGTCATCCACGTACTCTACGAGGATCACCACCATACTCCCTACTACCTTTTTGTATGTACAAGGTTCATCTACCATTTTGATGAAGTCAAACTCTTTGACTACCACATCAAAACAGACGTTCCAACTCCGCGATGCCTGCTTTATCCTATAAAGTAACTTGTGCACGTTTCCGCTGCTCCCACTGTCTATGAAGCCCACTGGCCGTGTACTTATAGACGCCCTCTTCTAAAACATTATTTAGAAAAGCTGTCATGGCACCCAACCACCAGATATCGTAGTCATGGTATGTAGCCGTGGCAAGTAGGATCTGGATGGACTTAAGCATAGGCCCCAGAAAAGGTTTCATTATTAGCCACAACTGGTCTACGATGCAAACCTTTAACAAGTCTAGCTTTGAAAGTCTCAACCTTTCCATGTACACCAAGTAATCTTCTCAAGATATACTTGCTCCTGATGGGGATTTAACCCTTCAGATAAAGCAACCAAAGTCCATACTTTATTGGTGTATAAGGATTCCATCTCAGATCACTAAGCATCCAGCCATTCTTATAGAGTCTTACTCCTGATGGCCAGTTCGAAACTAGTTGGGTCATCATCTCATGATGCAATCCTTGCTCCCACTGTCATAGAGAAACCGAAGTATCTCTCAGGTGGGTGAGGAACCCTACTAGATCGGCGGAGAGGCTGAGGTTCGTTGGTAACTATTGAATTCTTTGGTTCTATCAAATCATCTGCTGTAGTTTGTATAGCTGGAACCTTTCCAGTTCTACATTACAGACCTTGCCTTGAGCTTGTCCGGATTATGCTTTTAGACATAGCCCGGACAACCCCAAATCATAACTGACTTAAGAGATGGGCTCTTCCCCTATCATATCAAATATAAAGTGGTAGGCAACTGATTTGATTTGAACCCTATTCAATAGGTATGCAGCTTCTCAAGTGCATAACTCCCAAAAGAAAATAGGTAACTCAGTAGTACTCATCATAGAGCACACCTTATCATATAGGGTGTGATTGCTCCGCCCCGATACACCGACGTGCTGTGGTGTATATGGAGGAGTAATGCTGAGAGAGAATCTCATTCTCCTTTAGAATAGTCCAGGAATTCTATGCACAAGTATTCTCCTCCTTGATCTCATCAAATGACATGATACTTATACCCGTATTGGTTCTCTACTTCTAACTTATATTCTGTGAATATCTCAAAAGGTTCGGACTTGTGTTTCAACAGGAACATATGACTGAATCTTGAGAGATCATCAGAGAATGTAATGAAGTATAAAGAACCGGTCCTGGTAAGTGTAGACGGGGGACCTTACATACATCAACATGTATCAATCCCAAGAGTTTACTAACTCTTTCTCTGTTTCCAGTAAACGGAGCTATGGTCGTCTTATCTTTGTGACATGACAGGCAAGTTTCACAAGATGTAAATTCAAACTGATTTAAATATGCATCTATATGTAACTTCAGCTAGTCGGGTCGCATTGATATGACCTAGTCTACAATACCTCAAGAAGGATCCGTTCATTTCTGAACTCTTCCTCTTGTGTTTGTTCTGTATATTAAGAACTGTAGTTTGATTTAGAACATCAATGCTTTTAGATAACGTGCCTGAACCGATCAACTTTTGATATAGGAAATGTTCAAAACATTTTCCATCAATACAAAATTATATCCTTTCTTTACTAATAAAGAGACTGATATGATTTTGCATATCAGGTTCGGTATCTAATAGCATTTGTTCAGAATCAATGTATTTGTAATACAGGGTGACAGTGACCAACAGACTTGGCTACAACACTTGCACCGTTTTCTGTCTCATGAAACTTATCACCCGTTCTCAGTTCTCTACCTTTCTGTAGCCCATGTAATAGGTTACATATGCGGGATCCTGATCCGGTATCATATACCCAGGACGTAAAGGACATTGAGAAACAGTTCTTTGTAATGAACACACCCGAAGATGATGCATCAGTATGCACTTTCTTCGTTTGGACGGCACGGGAATTCTGGTAATCCCCTATTTCCTGCTCTGTCTTATAACAATTATAAGTTGGAGCGGGACCAACGTTCCTCAGCTCAGTATAACAAGCGGGTTCGGTCAATACATCTGTATTATTATCTTGATTAAGGCGTGATATGGTCGCTACCTGGAGAGAGAGAGAAGAAAACACTCTGCGTGCGCTCTTGCAAGAATAGATTGGTTATTATTTTATCTAATCAGGATGGCTCCCACTGTTTTTATCAAATCTTCCTTCAAACCCTAAAAGGAAAGACTAGCCGGGATTAATTACACACTACAAGTTCGCCAATCTTTCAGCCAGGCCAGTGTCGGTACTTTGAGGGAGGTCCCCCGTGCTTTCGTACGAACCTAATTAATGTAAACCTCGTTTTCCCAGAGGCATAACCTCGTTAACACCTTTCTAGACACCTACTTGATCGACTAATTGTAATGTGTAAAACTCTCCCAGGAGTAACTCTTACTCGCAGCGGGTATCGGGATCCAACTATCTCATAGAAGGTATGCAATCTCATTGCAAATTTCAACACTTGAAATTCCCGATAATATTTTGCCCCTAGCGTCCTATGACCTTGACGCAGGCCAACAAATCATAGTCCGCTTGTCAAGTTCAACCCGTCATTTCTTGATTGAATTAAACCCACCCGCACGACCCTTGACGCAGGCCAACAAAGTCGCACGACTACCCTAATCCAATCTGCATCATATGCATAAACAGATAAATAATAGTTAGCTACCGCACACTACGCCTTGACGCAGGCCAACAAACGTAGCACGAATACTAAGTAGGACTTATCTGAAATGACGGAGGGCTACGACCGGTTTTTCTGAAAACCTATTGCGTAATGAACTTGATATCGTTGTAGAATCAAATGATTTTAAAATGGAGTGTTTTTTAGGCTTTTCTAGTTTTGCTAAAGGGGTCACTCCCGGTGAAGGGATCGTCGGCCCTTTCCTCGTCGAATGAAGTGCGGGATATATCATATATATCACTGTGCAAAGCAGAAACTATAGAAGCTATCAAAAGACAAACCGAGTGTGTAGCATCTGCCAGTTATTGCTAAAGGGGTCACTCCCGGTGAAGGGATCGTCGGCCCTTTCCTCATCGAATAAGGTGCGGGATATATCATATATATCACTGTGCAAAGCAAGAACTGTAGCTACCTGTTTTATTTTTGAAATTCGATTCTACAACATCTTTAGGTTTCTTTTATTTCATTAATCTCATTAATGAAGTCCCATCATTTATGTTACCTAAACATCACAGATAAATACGACGTACACTTATGCCATCCGCATTCGCCTCGATGTCCCCTCGTGCACCGTTAGGTTAGGTAACTAACGGCAGAGCAGGGCAGGGCTAGCGCGGGTGTAAAACATAAGTAACGCCTATATAATATATCATATATACTATATACAGTATTTTTCACAGAACATCACATGATCACATCACAGATATCGCAGCAGAAGAAACATATGAAATATTGGATATACTAGGACGTCCGTGTTTTCAATACGAGCCAGTATAAAACACGGATTCCACGGTCGCGATGAATAGCCAAACCCACACCCCTAGACCCCTACGAGAGCGGCAAGCAACCCTACCAATTCTAGAGTTAGGAGACCCGGACTCGACTCCTCGAGATGGTCTCCCACTGGACCCCAGAACCCGGTTACTTGTGCTCTCCTCCTTGGGTCTATCCTAGTGCGGAAAAGTAAATAATATACAAAAGGTGACATCTTCCGCAACCTGGAAGTGCCCCAATAAAAGAATATTACATTCAAGTTTTTACATGAATTAAAATGAAAAACACTCATCTCAAATAAAAAAAAAACCCTGCTATTCAAACACGACGATCCAATATAACATATCCAGCAACACATAACATCACATGTCATCAACGTAAGTAAACATGCGTATCCCAATTGTCGTTGGCATATAGCAACGAAACCGGCGATATCACATATTACACTTATGGTCACAGAAAAGAAAGTGTAAAACTACACCAGTTGGAATCCGCAACCTCCTTAGACATTGTATGCCTAACCATCTGAATTCCTTAGACATCACATGCCTAACAATTATAAACCCCGCATTTTAGTCTCATTATCGAAAACACTTTTCAATATCAAGTCGGGCACTTCAACAAGATTCCCGGCATTTTGATCGAATGCTCATCGCAAACTTTAGTAGGCAGCCGCACCCCCGATGCCGTCGACGAAGTGCACCAAGGCGGAACACCACTGCCGCGAGCACCCGAACAGATGCTTTCGGTGACGGGGTTCTCCTACAGTCACTTGGTCGGGGCTATGGGGCGTGGCTATCTATTAAGTTTTACCGGCGAGTATCCGCGTATGCTACGAGATTGCGACGGACTTTTGATCGCATCAAAATTCCGTGGCAACCGATCAAGTGAGACTAAAGTGCTATGTTTATAACATCCAAATGTTGTTGATTCCAATTATTGTATCACATTCCAGATAAATAGAAAATGTTAAACTTTCCGATCGAACAATCAAACACCCAAGTTTTCCCGAAAAGCTCAACACATGAAATTAGTTTAAAAACATCCACTTCATACCATAGTACCAACGGTCCAGCCGTAGAAGGGTCAAGCCAACGCCTCACATGTGGCACGCCGTACTGCCCCAAACCCTAAGGTTCAAAGGGCAGTTCAAGATGGTCACATAGTCGAGTTAAGGTTTGTTGTCTTCTAGAGGGACCATCGCGTTACTTGCACTACTTAGAACGTCATTAAACTACAGAAAAATCCAACACTTGGAAATTTCCCGGCAGGGGAAAAATCGGGTATTTATATCCGGTCGAACTTTTTAACATATTCTAAAATATCCGGAAAACACATAAACGAAGTTAAAGATTCCGATCGAATCATTGAGTCCCCAATACAACCCAGAAAAATCCACTGTGGAGTATAAATTAAAAATATCCAGAAGAATCAGGAATGAGAAAAGGACATTACTGTGAAATTTCAAAGAATGATGCGACTATATGGCCGCGGAACCGCCGCATTAGTCATGCTTATGCCGCGGTTCCGCGGCAGTTTCATCGACTTACGAGCATGGACTTCACAGTAACTCCTAAAATTGCCTGCTGAATTTTTTGTCTATTTTTAATTAGGAAAAATCCACAGTTCCAAAAAATGTACAGAGAAGGGTCATTTTTAGGGTTTCGGGGTTCGATCGGATTTCTAACATCGTCTACACTTCGTCTAAAGCTCTAGCTAGGCTCTGATACCACTGTAGGGTTCCTAGGCAAACTCAAGAGGTTCCACAAGGCATCAACCATGCCAAATTCAAAAATTTAGGTGCCGAGAAACCCTAAGATAGATCGTTAATTAGAAATTAGGCGAAGCTACAAGCTACTAAACTGCTTTAGTGCTAAGTGAAAGGGGCTACAACCTTTGTAGATCCGGTCCTCCACTTCTCTAGCTTCATGTTGACGTCCCTCCGCTGCAATCATCGGAATCTCGGACTCTATTGTCGGTTTCATCGGAGAAATGGGAGGGCTAGGTCGATGACTTCGATGCCGAAGATGATCTACGTCGAGGCAACTCTAACTCAAGCTCCATCTTCACTAAGTCATGAAACTTGTGAAGAAAACACCCTATACAACATGGCAAGTGGTAGAGGATGAAGAAATAGGAAGTGTGTTCACTTTGGATTTTGATTTCTCACTTGGATTCATCACTTAGAATTTTCTAGCTAGGTTTTCTTCTCTTCATGAAGAAGATGAAGAAGAAGAAAGAAAAAGAATTTTCACAAAAAGAAAATTCAAGTGATATCTACCATATTGCAACCATGGGTTAGATAAACTCATCTAGAAAATAAACTAGGGTTTAGTTAAATGGTTAGGTTAAGGAATAAAAACAAAATGGTCACTTTGTCAAAGATGCATGAAGCATCATGAACCTTCTTGCATAAAACAAAAGCAACCATTTAGTTTTTTTTTTCCTTTTTAACCAAAAATAAATAAGGTAAATAAAACCCTAACCATTTACTAAACATGGTGTATAACATACACACACCCAAGTTTGCATGTATCATCAAACATGATACAATCAAGTGCACAAAAATATATCACATATACAACTTGTACAAATCAAGTGAGAAAAACCATCTTAAGTGAACAAATACTAGTTAATGTAAAGAAATATATCAAATATATAATTATACATTAAATCACTAAACCAACACTTGATTTAATGATCCGGTCATACTGCATATAACCGACTAATATCAAGTGTATCAATGTATCGAATCAACACTTGATTCGGTAACCCGGCTATATCTCATATAACCGTCCAATGATACAAATCGCGAGAATAGAATACAGTATCACATACTGGTATTATTCTCGGTCCCGCACATATCTCATATGCGCTCCTATTTCGTTTCGGTTGAGCCAGGAAACCTCTGTGTAGGAGTCTAAAGACTCGTCAATACGCCGGCAGCAGGTGATAATCATATCAAACACCCACAAGCCGCAAGCGGTCTGCTAAACGTAACGGCAACCCGGGTATTGAGCGATCAGAAGATCAACGAGCAAGCCCGCTCACACTCCTGTGAATCCAACCAGTAACACTTACCGTACAGTCCGGTCTCGTCGTATGATATGTCGCATATCTTGTCTAGGGGTGGTAAACGTCAGACCCCAATAGGTCGATAAGTCGTGTCGATATGAGATCTATAACAGTTCGAGATACTATTGGTAACATTACCAGTAAATCTCAGCAACCCTGGCCAGGGATTTCCGGTTATAGCCAATCGAACACAGCGCAACATCAACTCCCTATACCGGGAGAGACGAATCCCCTCCTATCGCTCATTGCCTCCATGTGACTCGGGACTGTACCCAAAAACCACCGTTTTGCACACCTTCTTAGACGTGGTAAGGTGGAAATCAAAGCACAGTGGGAATCACACAAGACTCTATGACGATCTCGGGTCTACAGACTAACCTGTACCAGTGTCACCAGAGAACTGCCATCTGACGTAAGGTATAATACCATCTGGGAGTTCTCGGCGAGTCCGTCCATTGTACCCAGTCTCCACTGAGCACCCGTACACCATCCTTGATGTCAAACACCGATGGATATGGGATCATCCATCGCCCATCATATGGGTCAAGATGCGTATACGCTAGTCTACTCTGGTGCATCGATGCCCTGTCTCGATACACCCACGACTAGGGACCTTGAAGGATGTACTTATGGACTACCATGTCCCCACTAGTATGATCCGCATCATAGTCCAGGTAGTCAAGTACAGATCCTAAGGGCTTTACCAACATGTAACAAAGAGACAATCAGTGTACACGTTAAGGTAAAGAGCAACCAGATAGCATATTATCATGTCGAGCAAGAAAGTCCTCCCTATATATGTCCAAGCATCCACTACAATATACATCCTATGTATAGTAATGGCCTCTAGGGCATACATATAACTAACAAGGGTTTGGAACTATATCCCTTAAGAGTCAAGATTTGTGTCAATGATAAATGACGACGCTTGTGTCCGCTCGTTATCTTCTCAGATCAAGATACTGAAGATTATATACCAACCCAAAACCGGTCATACGCTATGAATTACTCTGCACTACTTCACCCACGTATATTCTTATGTGGGCAAAGTAGTGGGGGGCATTTGTTCCCGCCAAGAAAAAAATTTGCGCAAAAGAGCCCAAGGCATCAAATGGCAGCGATACGTTTAAGAAAATGTGAACCAGTATTTTTCGGGCTGTATTTTGACAAACTCCTGAATTTCAAACATCTAAATTCTGATGGTATCGAAAGAGTCTCGAAAAATCCTTCGATTTGATATATTATGGGCTTTATAATTCATCCGGGATCAAAAGTTATGAGCAAATATGCTATGCACGTGTAATCTAAGGAAGAAAATACGAACCAGTATTTTCCGAACTGCATTTTGACAAACTCCCGATTGAGAAACAGTCAAATTCTAATGATATCGAAAGTGTCTAAAAAATCCTTCGATTTAATATATTATGGGCCTCATAATTCATCCGGGATCAAAAGTTATGAGGCATCACGTGCTCACACGTGACCGGGCATCACGTGCCCACACGTGGCCGGGCATCACGTGCATGTTTCCCCAATTAGAACAAAGCTCTGTTCAAATTCCAAGATTTGAAATGAAGCGACGCTTCTGCTTCCCCCAATCAGAGCAAAACTCTGTTCAAATTCCAAGATTTGAAATGAAGCGACGCTTCCTTTCCCCGAATCAGAGCAAGGCTCTGTATTGAAATTCTAAAGGCAAAAATTGAAGCAACGCTTCAGGTTGTGCGCCAGACGCGCTGCGCGCCACGTGTCAAACACGGGTGCGTTAGCGCTAGGCGCGCCGCGCGCCATGTGTCAAAACACGGGTGTGCTAGCGCTGGGCGCGCCGCGCACACGTGTCAAATACGTATGCGCTAGCGCAGTTGCGCTGCGCTCTGCGCTACGCACCTCAAATTAGAGCAAAAATATGTTTCCAAGATTGGAAAGCGAAGCAATGCTTCATAAAAGGTATTAACATCAAATGCGCCTACAAAAAGAGTCAAAGACTCTGAAGCAGTGCTCACGTGCAAAGCACAGAAACGCTTCACCCTTATAAGAATTACTTACACCTTATTATAGCAAATCAAATTATGCAGCGCATAAGCATAACAAAGAATTAAAAAACAAAGGAACACTTAACGGATAATAAAATACTTAATTAAAATATTTGTTTATTATTACTTTAAGAAAAGATCACCAAACAAGGGATCAGTGGCACAAGGGTGAACAAAACAGTATACAAAATTTTCTAACTCCCTCGCCGGCTTCTCCAGCACATCAAAACGACGATTTTCACGAGGAGTGGCTCCCCACCGATTGGCGCCATGTTCATCCGCAAAAGCAGATATAATAGCCCGTCGGGCTCTTATCGGCTCAACAGGTGAACCGAGCAAACTTTCAGAGCCTGAGTAATCAAGCACGCCTCATGAAAACACTTGAGCTTGTTTTCAGCCGCATCAAGCATCGCCAGGGTCATCTCCGCTGGGTGAGTAGGGATGTCATCGAGCACGGCAAGAAGAATCATCCGGAGCCAAATGGATCCCATTGGAAGAGGGGACCCCTTACGGATCACAAGTTCATACATCATCGCATCACACTCGGCATCCGTGAGAGAAGGATCCACCAAGCGCGCAGCAAACCGAGGAACAATGTCCTCAATGGGCACTTCCCACGGTTGTCGACGGGCATGTGGGCGGTTACAAGCCATAATTGAGAGGGTTCTTTGGAGATGAGAAAAGAAAGAAGCTTTGCTTCGAGTTATAAAGACTAGGCACAAAAAATTTTGTGCACAGTGGAACTATTTCCAAGACTTGGGAAATGAAAGTTCTAGGGAATACAAATTTGACTTAAAAAGGAAGGTGAAAAGACACCTCTGTTGAAGCAACGCTTCAGCACTAGCGCAGTTGCGCTGTGCGCCACATGTCAAACACGGATGCGCTAGCACAGTTGCGCTGCGCGCCACGTGTCAAACGCGGGCGCACTAGCGCTGGAATTAAAAATTCCCACCGTTAGATCAAAGGATCTGATAATAATGATAAATCATTAATCAACCAGAATTAAATTCTGTTGAGGAAAGATTTCTCAAAATCTTTCCAAACAACAAAATTGTGTTTTAAGCACCGCTGGATCAACGATCCAATGGTAAATAATAAGTTACCAAAGACAAAATAAATTCTGCATGGAAAGATTTCTCAATCTTATTAAAACAAGAAGATTATCTTCTGCAAAGCAGAAGACCTAGGATCAAAGATCCAACGGTGGGAAATATTCCCAAATCAATCAGAGAAATATCTCTTAAACTGATTCAACAAATCGTTTAACCCTATATAAAAGCCCCTAAACTTCAAGTCTCAGGGAGACACAGAAATAGAGAGAGAGAGAAAAACCCTCTGCAAACTTTGAGAAAAATTCAAAGAGAAAGAAGAGCAAACTCTTAGAAAAAAGAAGATCATTTCTTCATCTTCATGGTAAAGAACTAGTTCTTGAACAACAGAGATGAAACCATCCCGTAAAAAGAAGAACTGTCTTCTAAAAAGATCATAGATCTACAAAAGACCAAGGTCTTTGATAGAAAGAAAAAAGATCAAAAGATCTAATCATAAAAATTTAAAAGAAGTATTGTACTTCATTTACAAATCCTTGATCTACAAAGGCAGAGCCCTTTTATAAAATAAAAACTTTTGTTCTTGAATCTTGAGGCAAAGCCTCCTTTAAAAGAAGAACATAAATTTGTTCTTTGATCTTAAAATTGATCAAATGCGCTTTGCGCTACTGAAAAGTGCCTTGCACTCATGAATTGCGCTTTTGCGCTTCTTGGACCGGCGCTCAGCGCCAAAACATGCCACGTGTCAACTATAGACACCACTTGCGCTTTACGCTTTTAAAATAGAGCACTGCGCTCATGGACTGGCGCTCAGCGCCAAGCACGCCACGTGTCACTCACTGGTGCGCCCCTAAATCAACGCAAAGCGCTCATAAATGGAAAGCGCAATGCGCTAATAAACTAGCGCTTAGCGCTAAGCGCGACACATGTCACCTTCGTGTGCGCTACCTGACAGAAGCGCAATGCGCTCTTTAATTGGCGCAAAGCACTTGATGTGCCACGTGGCGCACTGTCAGAACACACCCTGTTCTGATGAATGCTATGCATTCAATACAAAACAAAATATATCAGAGCCCAATGCTTAGCATTATTAAAAGGGCTGAGCCCAAATAAAGGCTTAATAGCCAGAGCAACTAAAATGTTAAATATTTTAATCGGACTTAGCCCAATTCTGGCCATAAGTCCTCAACTTATATTGAACTGAGCCCATCTGCTCACAAATATTCAACAGATCTTAGTCCAAAATTGGACTACAGATTTTTCAACCAATTCACACCGGTTCAAGAGTACATCTCGTTACTCCTATAATATTTGTTGTTGTAATCCTTCAACGTCTTTAGAGAGATGACAGGTCCTGATGACCACACATTTCTACGGACTGTGGGGTCCTTAAACCCATGGGCTACGATGTCCTTAAACTTTATAAACTACGATGTCTTTAAACCGGACTGTAGGGTCCTTAAACTCATAGACTACGGTGTCCTTAAAATTTATAGACTACGATGTCTTTAAACCGGATTGTGGGGTCCTTAAGCCCATGGACTACGATGTCCTTAACCTGGACTATGGGGTCCCTTTAAACCCACGGACTACGATGTCCTTAACCTGGACCGAGATGTCCTTAAACTATCGATGGACCGAAATGTCCTTAAACTACCAATGGACCATAATGTCCTTAAACTAATCGACCGCGATGTCCCTAAACTAAACAACAGAGGCCAAACATTCTCTTGTTGGATCTAAACGATCCTGTTAAGTTGATCTTAGTCTAGAAATTAGACTAACGTATCCTTAACAAATGTTTAAGTTGATCTTAGTCCCAAATGAGACTAACGTATCCTTAAACCCAAAACCCAAACACAAATCTAAGAAGATACGGATTTGGACTAATCCACGTCCTACGGGCGACAACATAAATTAGTCTCCGTATACAATCCACGGGCAACCACAAAACAAAACAAACACCCACGACACGAAGTGACCATCTGGAGAAGGAGAAAGTTGTTACCGCGATGCGGTAGCGTGATTAACTGCAGGTGCTTGCGCTTGCAGGGAAGAGCATCCCCACAATCAAAAACCCCTCACCGTGAGGAGGAATCTGACGAAATCTGCTACATCGGCCGCATCCGTTTAAACTTTCGATACACGGTGCCATAAATCAACTTGGCATCTTCGGAGAGGTGGACGGATAGCACCAATTAGTATCTGCCCTCAGATTCAGGCAAGACGTAAACCGCGTCTTCCCGGTTTCCGGCGGTAAACAGTGCAGACACGTGACCATTTACAGGCAAAGCCTGTAGGCACTAAATAAAATAAATAATTGGAAAAAATTAATCAGTGGGGTCACGTGCCAACATGTGATGGGCCTTTAAACCCACTGAAAAGAATTAAAGGTATAATAAAATAATAAGGAAAAACCCCAATGGGGCATAACGTGCCAACACATGACCAAGGGTCACGTGCTGACACGTGATAATTCCTGAGTTTTTTAAAACAACAGAATTAAATTCTGGTCAAATGCTTAATCAGGGGATCACGTGCCAACACATGATGGGTTCCTAAATATCTATGAATTAATAGAATTAAATTCAAATTAAGAGAGAATCAAAATCCCTAACTGGAAAAATATTTCTCTAAATCTTTCCAAACAAAAAAGATGGTGCTCTGTAAACTGGAGCACCGTTGAATTAAAAATCCATTGGTGATTAAAAATTACCAATTTATGGAAATATTTTATACAAAGAAAGATTTTCCTGAAATTTTCCAGGAATAACAGATAAAAGATCTTTTGGATTAAAAATCTAATGGTGAATAAAATTCACTGAGTGATCTAAAAGATCATGTTGGTTACAAAATCAATTAATATTTTTCAATGAAAGATTGACAAAACAAATTGATTCTTTTCTTTCTCCTATAAACAGGAGCCATGAAGAGAAGAGAGGAGGGTCTACTTTTTTTTGGGGGAGATAACAACAACAGAGAGAAAAAAGAGAGGAGAATTTAATTCTCAAAAGAGAAAAAAAGATCTCTTCAGAGAAAAGAAACCCTAGGTGAGAAAGGGGAAAGAGATCTAAGTTCCATAAAACAAAGAGAATTTAATTCTCAATTTAAGAGTTTAACTCTTCTGAATAAGAACTTAGTTCTTCCTTTGGTTGAAGATTTGTAGAAGCAGATCTCCCCACAAGTTGAGAATTTAATTCTCATCGGGGAGATTCTGCCATGCAGATCCAAAACTTAGAGGGAGAATTGAGTTTAAGGAATTTAATTCCCCTAAATTCATAGGAATTTAATTCCTCCAAAACAGAACTAGGGTTTAACCCTAAATGAGAATTTAATTCTCCCAAATTCATAGGAATTTAATTCCTCCAAAACAGAACTAGGGTTTAACCCTATATGAGAATTTAATTCTCCCAAATTCATAGGAATTTAATTCCTTCAAAACAGAACTAGGGTTTAACCCTGCATAAGAATTTAATTCTTCCATATACATAGGAATTTAATTCCTCTAAAACAGAACTAGGGTTTAACCCTACAGAGAATCTGATTCTTAAAACAAGAGACTTAAAGCCTTCCATGCACGTAAAGAACTTGGTCATATGGTAACACGTGACCCCTATTCTCAATGAGCAGAAAAGAGAGAACAAAACTTGGTCACGTGTTCCCACGTGACCCTTAAACAAACTCCCAAAAATGAGAAGAAAAAAAGCTTGGAGGCAATGCCTCACGTGCTCACACGTGACCCTCATAAATGAAGAGAACAAAACCAAAGGCAGTACTGATTTTGGGCGCCTTCACGTGTCCCCGCGTGACCCCTTAATAAACACTTTAATAATCAATACATGGCTACCCATCACGTGCCGACACGTGATGGCCTGAAGACTAAAAGTGTTTAACTCTTATTTGAATATTCTGATAATAAAATAAAGGAGGTCTGGCCCTATCTTCAGGCACCTCACGTGACCCCACATGACCCCTTCCTTTCTAGTGTTTAATACTATTTTGAGCATTTTGTCTCCAGTGTTTAACACTGTTTTAAATATATCACGTGAGGATATATGATTGCCGGATGTCCTCTAGTGTTTAACACTATTTTCAAATCAGCTTAGCCCAAATTGGCTATGTTTTCCAGAGGCAAATCTCCCCTTCAAATGAGCCTTAAAATCCAGAACTATAATATTTAAGTGCTCAGCCGAAGACAAAATGTTCTCAGAGCCCTCAAACTCTTGTTTAGTATTGCTAAATAATGAGGGGCTGAACCCAGACAAATGCTCAATAGGCCAACAAAGGGCCAACATTTCAAACTTAATTGGACTTAGCCAAAATTGGCCATAATTCCTCAATTCAGATTTAACTGAGCCAATGTGCTCATAACCTAATTAATTGATCTTAGTTCCAAATTGGACTACAGATCTCCCAATCAACTTTGGTTCAAGGGTACATCTCTGAACTCCTCTGATATTTGTCGTTGTAATCTTTCAACGTCTTCAGAGAGGTGACGGGTCTCGATAACTAATCATTCCATGGACTGTGAGGTCCTTAAACTAATGGACTATGATGTCCTTAACCTCGGACTGTGGGGTCCCTTTAAACCCATGGACTATGATGTCCTTAACCTCGGACTGTGGGGTCCTTTTAAACCCACGGACTATGATGTCCTTAACCTCGGACCGTGGGGTCCTTTTAAACCCACGGACTATGATATCTTTAACCTTGGACCACCATGTCCTTAAACTGGTAATTGACCGCAAAGTCCCTAAACTAAAACAATAGAGCCCATATGCTCTTTTATCGGATCTAAATGATCCTGTTAAGTAGATCTTAGTCTAAAATTAAACTAACGTATCCTTAACAAATGGTTAAGTTGACCTTAGTCTAAAATTAGACTCATGTGTCCTTAACAAACTGTTAAGTCGATCTTAGTCTAAAATTAGACTAACGTATCCTTAAAAAATGTTTAAGTTGATCTTAGTCTCAAATGAGACTAACGTATCCTTAAACCCAACCCCCAAACCCAAATCTAAGAAAATACGGATTTGGACTAATCCACGCCCTAAGGGAGACAACATAAATTAGTCTCCGTATACAATCCACGGGCAACCAAAAAACAAAACAAACAAACACGACGTGAAGTGATCATCTGGAGAAGGAGAAAGTTGTTACCGCGGCGCGGTAGCGTAATTAACTGCAGGGGCTTGCGCCTGCAGGGAAGAGCGTCCCCACAATCAAAAAGCCCTCAAATGAGGGGGAATCTGACGAAATCTGCTATATCGGCCGCATCCGTTTAAACCTTTGATACACGATGTCATAAATCAACTTGGCATCTTCGGAGAGGTGGACGGATAGCACCAATTAGCATCTGCCCTGAAATTCAGGCGAGACGGACCTGCGCGGTCGCGTCTCCATGTTTTGGCGGGGAACAAGGCCGTTTAAAATGCTTCTGGCCTCTCGGACCATTCTCGTATGCATCCTCTCACGATCGCAAGCGTCAGGGTCCACACTGATATCATCCGTCCTCTGATAAGTAGAGATTATCGTCGTCTATTGGAAAATTTGATGCAAGATATCAATGAGATTATCTCGCCGCTTCTTCGAGATCAGGCCCATCAGATGTACTGAGTGCTCCTTGTCTTCGACATCATCCCGGGGTTTAAGCGACATGGCTTCATAAAATCCAGGAAGTGCGTTCCAAATCTCTCTCACAACGAGCTTCAAAAGAGCGGAACGATGAGGAAGCAGTCGACCATTGTATTCGTTAAAGCGACTCATAATTTCAGCGCACTAGGCGTTTGTAAACTCCTAGTTTTGGCAGCGGCCTAGTGCGCGAATATCTCCATAAGAAATAATTTCGTTAAGATCATACAAATGAACGGCCATAGCGGTCTGAAAAGGAAAAATCAGTGAGAGTTTAGTGGACAGACGGATTAAGAAAATGCTTATTGAAACAGACACGGGGATTTAAACAACTCTGAATATCCCCACGGAGAAAACAAGTTCTGATTAAGACATCCAACAAATTCAAATTTGTGCAAATAAAGGAGAAATCCTAAAAAAATAAAAAGGATTCTTATTTAAATGAGAGACTTCCCGGGCTAAGGAGTTAAACTCCTCGAGAGCAACGCTCTTCAGACAGGAGTGACATCTGTCAATTCTAATTATGAGAGGAATACAATTCCCTAAAAAAAATTTAAGAGCCATGCTCTGCGAAGAAGATGGAACAAGCCATCAGAACCCTTAAAAAGGCAAAGCTTTTACAAGGGTAAAACCCCAAGATCTTAAAGATCTGAAATACAAATCTTAGAAACTCTAAGAGTTCTTCACTAATGGGTTAAGAAAACCTAAAAAAGATCTCTTTAGATCTATGATTTAAGAAAGAGCAAAGCTCTGTTAAGAAACCCTAAAAAGAATTTCTTTAGATCTACGATCTAGGAAGAGCAAAGCTCTGTTTTAATTAATGGTTTGAAGATCTGTTATCCAGAAAGAGCAAAGCTCTGTTTAATGGGGTCAAGAATGATTCTTACCAAATATTTGAACAACGAAAGTTCTTGGGGGCAGATATCTATGCCTTGAAGAGAGAATTCAATTCTCAGAAGAACAAGAAAATAAGAAGATGAACAAGCAGTCATCTCAAGGGCCAAAGGCCCTATTTATAGGCGCTGGAAATCGGTTCAACTTCCAAGTTGATCCAATGGTGGAAAAGCTGCCACCGCTGCACTCACGTGCGAGCCACGTGAGCGCAACGGTGGGGGGCATTTGTTTCCCCCAATCAGAGAGCAAAACTCTATTTAAAATTTCAAATTTTGAAATTTGAAATGAGGCAACGCCTCATAAGAGCGCTAGTGCCAAGAGCGCCAGCGTTAGGAGTTAAAGACTCTAAGGCAGCGTCTCATAAGAGCGCCGGCGCCAAGAGAGCTCGCGCCAAGAGCCAAAGACTCTGAGACAGCGCTCACGTGCAAAACACGAGAGTGCCAGCGCTAAAGACTCTGAGGTAGCGCCTCACATGCAAATCACGAGAGCGCTAGCGCTAAATGCGCTAGCGCTAAATGCGCTAGCGCCAAGAGTCAAAGACTCTAAGACAGCGCTCACATGCAAAGCACGAGAGTGCTAGCGCTAGAACTAAACTTTCTCCACCCTTGGATCAAAGATCCAACGAAGATGATTAAAAATCATCAAATTACCAGAATAAAATTCTGTTGAGAAAATACTACTCAAATCTTTCCAAACGGGAAAGATTGTGCTCTGTAAATCAGAGCACCATTGGATCAAAGATCCAATGGTGATTAAAAATCACCAAGATACAGAATAAGTTCTGTATGGGAAAATATTTTCCCAATATTGTTAAAAACAAGAAGATTGTCTTCTGTAAAACAGAAGCCCTAAGATCAAAGATCCAATGGTGGGGAAACATCCCCAAATCAATCATAGAAATATTTCCTTAACTGATTCAACAAATCAGCCTCCCTTATATAAAGGACCCAAGACTTCAAGTCTTGCACAAAGGAACCCCCCTATAAACATATGAAAAACAGAGAGAAACCTCCATATAAATTTTAAGTTTTCAGAAAAGAAAAAGAGAAGAGCGAGCCCTAAGAAGAAGAACCTTCTTCAAGGTAAATAAAAAGAAAAGAGATCATAACATCTCTTGATAAAAAAAAAGAACTTAGTTTTTTTCTAGATCACAGATCTATAAGACAAAGTCTTTCATAAAAACAGAAGAGATCATAGTATCTCTTCATAAAAGGAAGAACTTAGTTCTTAGATCCATGAGACAAAGTCTCTCATAAAGAAAAACAAAAGGGATCATAGAAGAACTTAGTTCTTAGATCCATAATACAAAGTCTCTTATAAACGAGAATTTAATTCTCAGAGCACAGAACTGACCAGAACTGCCAAAGAAGCGCTTCAGCGCTCCAAGTCTGGCGTTCAGCGCCAAGCGCACCACGTGCTCCTCACGTGTGCGCTATTTCATAAGAAGCGCTTCAGCGCTCTAAGTCTGGCGTTCAGCGCCAAGCGCACCACGTGCTCCTCACGTGTGCGCTATTTCAAAAGAAGCATTTCAGCGCTCCAAGTCTGGCGTTCAGCGCCAAGCGCACCACGTGCTCCTCACGTGTGCGCTATTTCACGAAGAAGCGCCTCAGCGCTCCAAATCTGGCGCTCAGTGCCAAGCGCACCACGTGTTTCTCACGTGTGCGCTATTTCAAAAGAAGTGCCTCAGCGCTTTAAGTCAGGCGCTCAGCGCCAAGCGCTCCACGTGCTCCTCACATGTGCGCTGAAGGAACACAAAGTGTTCTTTAAATAAAACTCAGCGCCATAAAAAGTGTTCAACACTCACTAAAAGACAAAGAAAAAGGGGTGTCAGAACCCAAATCAATACTCAGCATTGTTAAATAGAAAGGGGCTGAGCCCAAATAAATGTTCAATGTTTTATTCAAAACTGAGTGGGCTGAGCCCAAGTTGGCCACAAATCCCTAATTCAGATTAACTGATCCCATGTGCTCACAGACTTTTAATTGATCTTGGTCCCAAACTTGACTATAGATCTCCCAACCAACATTGGTTCAAGGGTACATCTCTTCATATCTCTGATACATGTCGTAATTCTTCAACGTCTTAAGAGAGATGGAGGGTCCCAATAACCAAAAACTTTTGGCGCATCCTCAAATTGTGAAACCAAAATACCAGACCATGATGTCTTTAAACCATACTATGATGTCTTTAAACCGGACTATGAGGTCCTTAAACTCATGGACTATGATGTCCTTAAACTTTAAAGACTATGAGGTCCTTAAACTCATGGACTATGATGTCCTTAAACTTCACAGACTATGAGGTCCTTAAATTCATAGACTATGATGTCTTTAAACCGGACTATGAGGTCCTTAAACTCATGGACTATGAAGTCCTTAAACTTGATGGACTATGAGGTCTTTAAACTCATAAACTATGATGTCTTTAAACCCAATGGACCGCAATGTCCCTAAACTAAAACGATAGAGTCCAAACACTTTTTCGTCGGATCTAAATGATCCCAAAATCTTGTTGAGTAGATCTTAGTCTAAAATTAGACTAATGTATCCTCAACAAACGTTTGAGTTGATCTTAGTCTAAAAAAAAGACTAACGGTCCTTAAACCAACCCAAACCCAAATCTAAAAAAATACGGATTTGGACTAATCCACGCCCTACGGGCGACAACATAAATTAGTCGCCGTATACAATCCACGTGTAACCAAACATAAAACAAACATACACAACACGAAGTGACCATCTGGTGAAGGAGAAAGTGGTTACCACGATGTGGTAGCGTAATTAACTGCAGGGGTTTGCGCCTGCAGAGAAGAGCGTCCCAACAATCAAAAACCCCTCACAATGAGGGGGATCTGACAAAGTCTACTATATCGGCTGCATCTGTCTAAACCTCCGATGCATGGCGCCATAAATCAATTTAGCATCTTCGGAGAGGTAGACAGATAAAATCAAATAGCATCTGCCCCCAAATTCAGGCGAGACGTCTGTCTTCCCGGTTTTCGGCGGTGAACAAGCTTTCTCGGGCAAGGCCTCCCCATCGTCCGCCCGCCCGGCGCCTCCGCCGGCAGCCTCACCTCCACCTGCCTGCACTGCGCCTCAGCCAGCAGCTTCGCCCCTGCTCGCCGGCTCGGTGCCGCCGCCCTGGGGCCCTTCCTCCGCAAGTGGATACCTCACACGAAGCTCCCAGTCGTTGAACCCGGGCACCATCTCCTTGATGGTGATGAGGTTGTTGTGCCACCCGACGGCCGCGGAGTTTGCAAGGTCGACGTAGAATTGGTCTGACGCCTTATAGTCTTCCACGGCCTTCTCCGCCCTAGCCTCGACCTGCTTCGCCTCTTCGTGAGCCACCCGGGCGTCACCCTTGCAAAGGTCCCTCTGCTTCCTCATGGCCTCGATAAGCTTGTTGACCTCGCCGACCCAGGCCTGAAGAGCCCGGTTAGACTCTGTCAAGGTCCGGCGAGACTCCTTCAGCCTCGTGGCCTTCAAGCCATCCGATACCAACCTAGACTCAAAGGAAGCAGCGTTTTCCTCAGCATCCTTCAGCCTGGCGAGGAGCTCTTCCTCGCGCGTGGATGACTCTCTAGCTTATTTCATCGCCGGGGCAACCTCCTCGGCCTCCATGGAAGCTAGGAGGGCGCAATGTTGGAGGACCTGCGGAAAACACGAACAACATTTGTCAGAGACTAGACGGAGGAAAAAGTACATAGAATTTTTTTACAAGATTACCAACCTGGACTGCCTCCTGGGCTACTGCCCCCACTTGGTGTAGGGTTCCTAGGCACTCTCAAGAGGTCTTACAAGGCATCAACCATGCCAATTTCAAATTTTACGGGTGCCGAGAAACCCTAATACGGATCGTTAACTAGAAATTTAGGCGAAAAACTAAACTAGTTAACAACTTAACTAAAGGAGAGAGGCTACAACCTTTGTAGATCCGGTTCTCCACTTCCTTAGCTCCACGTAGGCGTCCTCTCGCTGTCCATCTCGAATCCTAGACTCAATCGTCGGCTTCATCGGAAAAACGAGCGGACTAGGTCGTCGGCTTCGTGCCGAAGATGATCTACGTCGAGGCATCACAAGTTCAAGCTCCGACTTCACAAATTTGTGAAACTTGTGAAGAAAACACCCAAAACAACTTGGCAAGAGGTAGAGGGTGAAGAAATAGGAGGTGGGTTCACTTTAGAATTGGATTTCTCACTTTAGAACTCAAGTTGCCATTGATGGCATCAAGCTTTCTTGAAGAAGAAGATGAAGAAGAAGAAAGAATATGATAAGTTTCTTATTTAAAAATGAAACTAATATGAATACTTATCATATACTAACCATGGTCAAGTGTAGAGATTAAACTAAGGTTAGTTGGAATGGTTAGGGTTAAGGATGAGATAAGAATGGTGGACTTTGTCAAAGCTTCAAGAAGCTTCAACATAAAACAAAATAAGCCACCATTCATAATAATATCCAAAATGAATAAATAAATAAATAACTAAGTAAATAATCAAAACCCTAACCATTCATATAACCATGGTTTAATCTTTACACAAACCCAAGTGAGCAAGTATCATCAAACATGATACAAACAAGTGCACAAAAAAATATATCACATATACAATGTGCATCAAGTGAGAAAATCCTTTTAAAATGAACCAATACTAGTTAATGCAAAGCAATATATCAAATATATAATTATACATTAAATCATTAAATCAACACTTGATTTAACGATCCGGTCATATCGCATATAACCGACTAGTATCCTATGTATCAGCTTATCAAATCAATCCTTGATTCGATATCTAGGTTATATCGCATATAACCAATCGATACATTCATCGCGAGAATGAAATACGGTATCACATACACGCATTATTCTCGCTCCCGCACATATCTCATATGCGCTCCTATTTCGTTTCGCTTGAGCCAGGAAACCTCTGTGTAGGACTCTAAAGACTCGTCAATACGCCGGTAGCAGATGATGATCATATCAAGCACCCACAAGCCGCAAGCGGTCTGCTAAACGTAACGGCCATCCGGGTATTGAGCGATCAGAAGATCGACGAGCTAGCCCGCTCACACTCCTGTGAATCCAACCAGTAACACTTACCGTACAGTCCGGTCTGTTCGTCTGATATGTCGCATATCAAGTCTAGGGGTGGTAAACGTCAGACCCCAATAACCGATAAGTCGTGCTGATGTGAGGCTCATAACGGGTCGAGAAACTACTGGTAACACTTACCAGCAAATCTCTGATCAGCCCTGGCCAGGGACTTCCTTGTTACGGCCAATCGAGCACAGCGCAACATCAACCCCCAATACCGGGATAGACGAAACCCCTCCTATCGCTCATTGCCTCCATGTGACTCGGGACTGTACCCAAAGACCACCGTTTTGCACGCCCTCATGGACGTGGTAAGGTGGAGATCAAAGCACAGTGGGAATCACACAAGACTCTATGACGATCTCGGGTCTACAGACTAACCTGTACAAGTGTCACCTGAGAACTGCCATCTGACGTGAGGTATAATACCATCTGGGAGTTCTCGGCGAGTCCGTCCAGTGTACCCAGTCTCTACTGAGCACCCGTATACCATCTCTGATGTCAAACACCAATGGATATGGGATCATCCATCGCCCATCTCATGGGTCGAGAAGCGTATACGCTAGTCTATACTGGTATATCGATGCCCCGTCTCGATACACCCACGACTAGGGACCTTGAAGGATGTACCTATGGACTACCATGTCCCCACTAGTATGATCTGCATCACAGTCCAGGTAGTCAAGTACACATCCTAAAGGCTTTACCAACATGTAACTTTAAGACAGTTTAAAGAGACAAGTGTACATGTTAAGATAAAGAGTTACCAGATAGCATACTATCATATCGAGCAAGAAAGTCATCTCTATATATGTCCAAGCATCCAATATAATATACATCATCTGTACAATACTGGCCTCTAGGGCATACATACAACTAACAATCTCCCACTTGCACTAGGGCCAGCTGCTGTAGTATCGCATACCGAGCATCCCGAAGAGTCTCTCAAACTGTATCTGGGGAATGACCTTCGTGAGTGGATCCGCTGTGTTGTTCTTCGTGTCAACCCTCCTGACCTCGATCTCCCGGCGATCAACTATCTCCCGGATCAGGTGATACCGCCTCAGAATATGCCTGGATCGCTGATGGGACCTGGGTTCCTTGGCTAAAGCCACCGCTCCATTGTTATCGCAATACAGAGGTATTGGATGCTCAATGGATGGAACCACTCCAAGTTCAGTAATGAACTTCTTGATCCAGATAGCTTCTTTAGCAGCATCGTTGGCAGCGATGTATTCAGCCTCCATCGTCGAGTCTGCCACGGTTTCCTGCTTGGAACTCTTCCAGCTAACCGCCCCTCCGTAAAGGGTAAAGACAAAGCCCGACTGCGACTTAGAGTCGTCCTTATCACTCTGGAAGCTCGAATCGGTAAAGGACTCCATTTGGAGTTCTCCGTTACCATACACCAAGAGCATCTCTTTAGTCCTTCGCAAGTACTTGAGAATGCTCTTCACAGCTGTTCAGTGATTCTCTCCAGGATCAGCTTGATACCTGCTCACTACACTTAGTGAGTATGCTACATCGGGTCTGGTACATAGCATCGCGTACATAATAGAGCCTACTGCCGAAGCATAGGGTATCCCTTGCATGCGAGCTCTCTCCAAATCAGTCTTGGGAGACATCTCTTTGGAGAGAGTGACTCCAGAGATCGTGGGCAAATTCCCACGCTTGGATTCTTCCATACTAAACCTCTTTAGTATGGTGTCAATGTACCTGGATTGGGACAATCCCAGTATCCGTTTGGATCTATCTCTATAGATCCTAATTCCCAATATGCAGGAGGCATCACCAAGATCTTTCATTGAGAATCTTTGTGATAAGAAGAGCTTGACCGATTGCAGCATAGGAATATCATTTCCTATCAAGAGTATGTCGTCCACGTACAATACGAGGAAGACAACCTTACTCTCTGCCACCTTCTTGTAAATACAAGGTTCATCTGGATTTTTGACGAAATCAAACTCTTTGATAACGACATCAAAGCAGATGTTCCAACTCCGCGATGCTTGCTTTAATCCATAAATGGATTTAAGCAGCTTACACACCTTCCCGCTGCTCCCACTGTCTACGAAGCCCTCTGGCTGAGTCATGTACACGCACTCTTCTAAATCATCATTTAGAAAGGCGGTCTTAACATCCATTTGCCAGATTTCGTAATCATGATATGCAGCGATGGCAAGCATGATCCGGATGGATTTAAGCATAGCCACTGGAGAAAAGGTTTCGTCATAGTCCACACCTGGTCTTTGACGAAAACCCTTTGCTACAAGTCTAGCTTTGAAAGTCTCCACATTCCCATCTACACCAAGTTTCTTCTTGAAGATCCACTTGCTCCCAATGGGTTTTACCCCTTCAGGAGCAACTTCTAAAGTCCATACTTTGTTGGTGTACATGGATTCCATCTCGGACCGCATAGCATCCAGCCATTTCACTGAGTCCCTACTCGTGATGGCCTGCTCGAAGCTAGTTGGGTCATCATCCTCCATGATGCAATCCTCGCTCCCACCATCCATGAGAAAACCGTAGTATCTCTCAGGTGGGCGAGGAACCCTACTAGATCAGCGGAGAGGCTGAGGTTCGTCGGGAGCTACTGAATGCTCTGGTTCCACTAAATCTTCTGTTGTGTTTTGTTCAGCTGGAACTTCTTCCAGTTCTACCTCAGAGCCACTAATTTCTTTTGCAAGAAATTCCTTTTCTAAAAAGGTGGCATGTTGAGCAACAAATACTCTTTGTTCCTCACTGTGGTAGAAGATATACCCTCACGAATGTTTGGGATATCCAACAAATTTACACAAAACAGATCTTGCCTCGAGTTTGTCCGGTTTTTGTCTTTTGACATAGGCCGGGCAACCCCATATCTTTATAAAATTAAGATATGGTCTCTTCCCTTCCTATATCTCATATGGTGTGGTAGGCACAGATTTGGTGGGAACCCTGTTCAATAGGTATGCTGCTGTTTCCAGTGCATATCCCCAGAAGGAAACAGGTAACTCAGCTACACCCATCATAGAGCGCACCATATCTAATAGGGTGCGGTTTCTCCGCTCCGATACACCGTTGTGTTGTGGTGTATATGGAGGAGTTAGCTGAGAGAGAATCCCATTCTCTTTTAGGAAGTCCAGGAATTCAATGCTCAAGTATTCTCCTTCTCGATCAGATCGTAGGATTTTAATAATTTTTCCGGTTTGGTTCTCAACTTCTTGTTTATATTCTCTAAATTTCTCAAAAGCTTCTGATTTGTGTTTCATCAGGAACACATACCCGAACCTAGAGAGATCGTCAGTGAATGTAATGAAGTACGAAGAACCATCCCTGGCATGTGTAGACATGAGACCGCATACATCACTATGTATAAGTCCCAAGAGTTCGGTAACTCTTTCTCCGTGTCCCGTAAACGGAGTTTTGGTCATCTTGCCTTTGAGACATGATTGGCAAGTGTCATAAGATGAAAATTCAAACGGATTTAAATATCCATCCTTATGCAACTTAGCCAGTCGTGTCGCATTGATGTGACCCAGTCTACAATGCCACAAGAAGGATTCGTTCAGTTCTGAACTCTTCCTCTTGTGCGTGTTTGTTATGCTCAGAACTGTTGATTGATTTAGAACATAAATGCTATTGCTCAACGTGCCTGATCCAACGAACTTTTGATTACGGAAAATGTTCATAACATTGTCCTGTAATACAAAATTATATCCTTCTTTACTTAATAAAGAAACCGATATAATGTTGCATATCAGGTTCGGCATGTAATAGCATTCGTTCAGAACCAATGTATTACCAGTCAGTAATACTAGGTGATATTCCCCGACAGTCTTAGCTGCAACAATTGCACCATTTCCAACTCTAATGTCTTTATCACCTTCTCCAAGTTCTTTACCTTTCCTTAGCTCATGTAACTGATTACATATATGGGATCCTGACCCGGTATCTAATACCCAGGACGTAGAGGAAATAGAGAAACAGTTCTCTGTAACGAACACACCCGAAGAAAATGCATCAACATGTACTTTCTTCATTCGGGTGGCATGGGAATCCTGGTATTCCCCTATATCCTGTTCATTCCTATAACTTTTATAAGAAAGAACGGAACCAACGTTCCCCAGCACAGTATAACATGCGGGTTCGGTCAATATATCCATATTATTATCTTCATTAGGGCATGAAATGGTCGCTACCTGGAGAGAGAGAGAAGAAAACACTTTAGCGTATGCTCGTGCAAGATCAGATCGGTTATTATCTTATCTAATCAGGATGGCTCCCACTGGTTTTTATCAAATCTTCCTTCAAACCCTAAAAGGAAAGACTAGCCGGGATTAATTACACACTACAAGTTCGCCAATCTTTCAGCCAGGCCAGTGTCGGTACTTTGAGGGAGGTCCCCCGTGCTTTCGCACGAACCTAATTAATGTAAATCTCGTTTTCCCAGAGGCGTAACCTCGTTGACACCTTTCTAGTCACCTACTTGATCGGCTAATTGCAATGTGCAAAACTCTCCCAGGAGTAACTTTTACTCGCAGTGGGTATCGGGATCCAACTATCTCATAGAAGGTATGCAATCTCATTGCAAATTTCAACACTTGAAATTCCCGATAATATTCTGCCCCAAGCATCCTATGACCTTGACGGAGGTCAACAAACCACAGGGTGCAAGTCAAGTTCAACCCGTCATTTCTTGATTGAATCAAACCCACCCGCACGACCCTTGACGGAGGTCAACAAGGTCGTACGACTACCCTAAGCAAATCTGCATCATATGCATAAGCAGATAAATACTAGTTAGCTACCGCACACTACGTCTTGACGGAGGTCAACAAACGTAGCACGAATACTAAGTAGGATTTATCTGAAATGACGGAGGGCTACGTCAGGTTTTTCTGAAAACCTATTGCGTAATGAACTTGATATCGTTGTAGAATCAAATGAAGTTTTGAAATGGAGTGATTTTGAGGCTTTTCCAGTTTTGCTAAAGGGGTCACTCCCGGTGAAGGGATCGTCGGCCCTTTCCTCGTCGAATGAGGTGCGGGATATATCATATATATCGCTGTGCAAAGCAGAAACTATAGAAGCAATCAAAAGTCAAACCGAGTGTGTAGCATCTTCCAGTTATTGCTAAAGGAGTCACTCCCGGTGAAGGGATCTCGGTCCTTTCCTCATCGAATAAGGTGTAGGATATATCACATATACCGCTATGCAAAGCAAGAACTGTAGCTACCTGTTTTGTTTAAAATCTGATTCTACAACATCATTTGGTTTCTTTTATTTCATTAATCGCATTAATGAAGTCCCATCATTTAAGTACCTAAACATCACAGATAAATACGACGTACACTTATGCCATCCGCATTCGCCTCGATGCCCTCTCGTGCACCGTTAGGTTAGGTAACTAACGGCAGAGCGGGGCAGGGCTAGTACAGGTGTAAAACGTAAGTAACGTCTATATAATATATCATATATACTATATACTGTATCCATCACAGAAGATCACATGATCACATCACAGATATCGCAGCAGAAAAAACATATGAAATATTGGATATACTAGGACGTCCGTGTTTTCAATACGAGCCAGTACAAAACACGGATTCCACGGTCGTGATGAATAGCTAATCCCACACCCCTAGACCCCTACGAGAGCGGCAAGCAACCCTACCAATTCTAGGGTTAGGAGACCCGGACTCGACTCCTCGAGATGGTCTCCCACTGGACCCTAGAACTCGGTTACTTGTGCTCCCCTCCTTGGGTCTATCCTAGTGCAGAAAAGTAAAATAATATACAAAGGGTGACAACTTTCGTAACCTGGAAGTGCCCCAATAAAAGAATATTACATACAAGTTTTTATATGAATAAAAATGAAAAACACTCATCTCACATAAAAACCCCCGGCTATTCAATCACGACAATCCAATATAACATATCGAGCAACACATAATATCACATGTCATCAACGTAAGTAAATATGCGCATCTCAATTGTCGTTGACATATAGCAACGAAACCGGCGATATCACATATTACACTTACGGTCACAGAAAAGAAAGTGTAAAACTACAACAGTTGGAATCCGCAATCTCTTTAGACATCGCATGCCTAATCAAAATAAAATACTTAGACATCACATGCCTAACAGTTATAAACCCCGCATTTTAGTTCCATTATCGAAAACTCTTTTCAATATCAAGTGAGACTAAACCGCTAGATTTATAACATTCATTCAGTTATCTCATAACTGTTTGTGAATTCCAATTATTGTATCCCATTACGGATAAATAGAAAATATTAAACTTTCCGATCGAACATTCGAACACCCAAGTTTTCCCGAAACCGTCCAACACATGAAATAGGTTCAAAGACATTCATTTCATGCCTCAGTACCAACGGTCCAGCTGTAGAAGGGTCAAGCCAACGCCTCACATGTGGCACGCCGTACTGCCCCAAACCCGAAGGTTCAAAGGGCAGTTCAAGACGGTCACATAATCGAGTTAAGGTTTGTTGTCTTCTAGAGGGACCATCGCATTACTTGCACTACTCAGAACGTCCTTAAACCACAGAAAAATCCAACACTTGGAAATTTTCCGGCAGGGGAAAAGTTGGGTATTTATATCCGGTCGAACTTTTTAACATATTCTAAAGTTATCCGGAAAGCCACATAGACAAGATTTGATAATCCGATCGAAACGTCGATTCCCAATACAACCCCAGAACACTCAACTCTTGAGTCAAATTAAAAATTCCCAGAAAATTCAGCATAATAAAATAGTAATTACTGTGCAAAATGGGAGTGATGATGTCATCATATGGCCGCGGAACCGCCGCAGAAGCCAGGCTTCTGCCGCGGTTCCGCCGCACTCTTTACTGTTCATGGGATAATTTTTGCATCGTAATTCTTAGATTTCCCTGCTGAATTTTTTAAGCATTTTTAATATGGAAAAATCCCAGATTTTAGAAAAATTCCAGAGAGCACTTGGGTTTTAGGGTTTCGGGTTCGTTCGGGTTTCAAACGTCGTCTAGACTTCGCCTAAGGCTCTAGCTAGGCTCTGATACCACTGTAGGGTTCCTAGGCACTCTCAAGAGGTCTCACAAGGCATCAACCATGCCAATTTCAAATTTTACGGGTGCCGAGAAACCCTAATACGGATCGTTAATTAGAAATTTAGGCGAAAAATTAAACTAGTTAACAACTTAACTAAAGGAGAGAGGTTACAACCTTTGTAGATCCGGTTCTCCACTTTCTTAGCTCCACGTAGGCGTCCTCTCACTGTCCATCTCGAATCCTAGACTCAATCGTCGGTTTCATCGGAAAAAAGAGCGGACTAGGTCGTCGGCTTCGTGCCGAAGATGATCTACGTCGAGGCATCACAAGTTCAAGCTCCGACTTCACAAATTTGTGAAACTTGCGAAGAAAACACCCAAAACAACTTGGCAAGAGGTAGAGGGTGAAGAAATAGGAGGTGGGTTCACTTTAGAATTGGATTTCTCACTTTAGAACTCAAGTTGCCATTGATGGCATCAAGCTTTCTTGAAGAAGAAGATGAAGAAGAAGAAAGAATATGATAAGTTTCTTATTTAAAAATGAAACTAATATGAATACTTATCATATACTAACCATGGTCAAGTGTAGAGATTAAACTAAGGTTAGTTGGAATGGTTAGGGTTAAGGATGAGATAAGAATGGTGGACTTTGTCAAAGCTTCAAGAAGCTTCAACATAAAAACAAAATAAGCCACCATTCATAATAATATCCAAAATGAATAAATAAATAAATAACTAAGTAAATAATCAAAACCCTAACCATTCATATAACCATGGTTTAATCTTTACACAAACCCAAGTGAGCAAGTATCATCAAACATGATACAAACAAGTGCACAAAAAAATATATCACATATACAATGTGCATCAAGTGAGAAAATCCTTTTAAAATGAACCAATACTAGTTAATGCAAAGAAATATATCAAATATATAATTATACATTAAATCATTAAATCAACACTTGATTTAACGATCCGGTCATATCGCATATAACCGACTAGTATCCTATGTATCGGCTTATCGAATCAATCCTTGATTCGATATCTAGGTTATATCGCATATAACCAATCGATACATTCATCGCGAGAATGAAATACGGTATCACATACACGCATTATTCTCGCTCCCGCATATATCTCATATGCGCTCCTATTTCGTTTCGCTTGAGCCAGGAAACCTCTGTGTAGGACTCTAAAGACTCGTTAGTACGCCGGTAGCAGATGATGATCATAACAAGCACCCACAAGCCGCAAGCGGTCTGCTAAACGTAACGGCCATCCGGGTATTGAGCGATCAGAAGATCGACGAGCTAGCCCGTTCACACTCCTGTGAATCCAACCAGTAACACTTACCGTACAGTCCGGTCTGTTCGTCTGATATGTCGCATATCAAGTCTAGGGGTGGTAAACGTCAGACCCCAATAACCGATAAGTCGTGCCGATGTGAGGCTCATAACGGGTCGAGAAACTACTGGTAACACTTACCAGCAAATCTCTGATCAGCCCTGGCCAGGGACTTCCCTGTTACGGCCAATCGAGCACAGCGCAACATCAACCCCCAATACCGGGAGAGACGAAACCCCTCCTATCGCTCATTGCCTCCATGTGACTCGGGACTGTACCCAAAGACCACCGTTTTGCACGCCCTCATGGACGTGGTAAGGTGGAGATCAAAGCACAGTGGGAATCACACAAGACTCTATGACGATCTCGGGTCTACAGACTAACCTGTACAAGTGTCACCTGAGAACTGCCATCTGACGTGAGGTATAATACCATCTGGGAGTTCTCGGCGAGTCCGTCCAGTGTACCCAGTCTCCACTGAGCACCCGTATACCATCTCTGATGTCAAACACCAATGGATATGGGATCATCCATCGCCCATCTCATGGGTCGAGAAGCGTATACGCTAGTCTACACTGGTATATCGATGCCCCGTCTCGATACACCCACGACTAGGGACCTTGAAGGATGTACCTATGGACTACCATGTCCCCACTAGTATGATCTGCATCACAGTCCAGGTAGTCAAGTTCACATCCTAAGGGCTTTACCAACATGTAACTTTAAGACAGTTTAAAGAGACAAGTGTACATGTTATGATAAAGAGTAACCAGATAGCATACTATCATATCGAGCAAGAAAGTCATCTCTATATATGTCCAAGCATCCAATATAATATACATCATCTGTACAATACTGGCCTCTAGGGCATACATACAACTAACACTTAGGCCTTCATGGTGCCCCGGGAAATATTGGCCCCCGCTGCTTTCTCCATGTCCGCCAGAAAGCTGTCGGCTGTAGGGTGTTTTCATTACCCCATTGAGATGAGAACGCGCGCACTTATCATGCGTATATAGATTTCCCCTGCCTAGGGTAGGCCGGGGTTTATTGATTGTGGGGATCCGAATCTCCGGCGGCCGTGGACTAAGCTGCCGTTAATTACCCCTCGCTTTTGGAGCAAGAGAACCTTCGATTTACGGGTCAAACTGGTCATGCGAACTCAATGTGCCGTGTACGTGTGTTGTGTTTTGTAGGGTTTTGGATATATCGGGGGCCTTACAGAGGGGGTCCGCTACCCGGATAGTGGCTGGGGTCAAGGGGGCTAGTAGCTCCCTTACGGGGTGTTGTTCATATCAGATTTTTGCATTTTCATACCGCCCAATTTTTATCACATTGCATATCGGTAGATACTCTTGAGCCGTGTTTGCTAGTCAATTGCAGGATACAGGTTCTCGGTTCTAAAACGGAGAAATTCATGGAAAACACGACAAAATCCGGGTTCCTGCCAACCACAGATAAAACACGGATCTCCGCTCTTTATCCGTCTGTTGCCACACACCAGTTTAAGAGACAAAATGTCAAATCAATGTCGTTTTCATGCACAAGGCTCAATGGCAGCACAAGATCCAAGAAATCTACGCGGAGCTCGAGGAAATCATGACAAAAAGTCCACATCAAATCACCTTTCCCTCAACAGAAATTCTGGAAAAATCGTGAAGAAAATATGAGAAAATATATATACCAGAGTAAAGGGCACTACAAACTAGGGCAAGTCACCTTTTTTGGTGACCTAAGTCTCCAATATGGCCGCGGAACTGCGGCCTAAGCATGCTTAGGCCGCGGATCCGCGGCCGTACGGCCTCCTTAGAAGATAAAATTTCAGGGGTATTTTGGTCTTTTTGATGTGGTCCAGAATGTTGCCCTAGATTTTCAGTTTCCTGCCTATAAATAGTCCAGAACTTGTGAAGCCAAAGGGTCCGTAATCTTGTATTTTATTTTCTAGGTTTAGTTGTGTTTCTTCTTCCTCTTCTCATCTCTTCTCCATTAAAACTTGTAGTGAGCTTTGTGAGTGAAGAATGATGAATAAAGAAAACTCTTTTGCTATTATATCTTGTCTTGTTCTTTTATAATTGCTTGTAATTTTAATTTGTTAACTTAGTTGTTGTTATTTCTTGTTGTTTCTTTCTCTTCTCTTTTCCTTTATCATTAAAACAACCATGATGCTTACGCTTGATCCTTGCCAAGGTAAGGTCGCAAATAGCTAGTTGTTATCTTCTAATCTCCTTCTTTCTATCTTCCTCTTTTGTTTTGTTTTCTTTTTATTATGATGTGTGAGTAGTTTCATACTTGTTAGGGTAGGATAAGGGAAGTTTGAGAGAAGGAAATCTCTCTCACTCTTTCCTTGCCCAAAAACTTAATTCGACTCCCGTTAATTGAACCACAATCCGCTCCTTACGGCACCTTATCCTACATGATAGCGGTGATTCCGTAGTGAGACCGGTTGTGGTTGAATTAACCGGAGGTTATGGCTAAGAGCCAAGAACGGACGGACAAGCACCAAAAGGAAGAACTTATGCATTGGAAAGCCTAGCTTATACTCGCAAGTTCCTTCCTAGTCGTGCTAATCCCCGTTGTTGCTGATTACCGTAACACCGATATTAAGAGGGGCAACGAAAGATGTGGGAGACTCCTAACTCAAACTAACCTAATCCTAACCCTAACAAGCTCTCTTTACATATCATTTTACCACTTAATTATTCACAACAAAATCTGGAAAACTGGACTTAACTCGTTAAAGCACATAGAAAAAGATTCCCATCTCCCTGCGGACGACCCGTACTCAACCGGCTAGCTACGAGCGAAACCGTCTTGATTGCGGTATTTAACTAAAACTTGAACACGCACAATCCCTACCAATCAGGTGCGGGGCAGCGTTCCGCTATAGGACTAGACGCTGAAGGGACAGAAGCCATCACCGGAAGCTCCACAGCGGGGATAGTAGCTTCAGTAATCTCCTCTACACCCTCCGGTGAGTCATGGGAGATATTCGTAGAATTTGCAGCCATGGCTTGATCTGGGCTCAAATCCACTTCCGCTGCAGAAGTCCCAGCAATGTTTTTGTAAAGATAAGGAGACGTGAAAGTAATACAAATTACTCGCCAAAAGAAAGACATGAAAAATACGCATACCAATATGCCAGGGAGCCTGAAGTATGGCTTTTTCGAGTCGTTGTTCTTTTCTGATCAAATGCGCTCGCCGGGTTTAAATCGCAAGTAAATGACTGCCCGTCTTCAGTGCAAGCCCGTCTTCGGAAATAACCGAGATAGGCTGTTTGAGAGCCTGTTCTTCTTCCATTGATAGAGGACCCATGGATACCCTAGGTAATAATGGGTCAACGTCATAGAATACAATGGGGGGAAGGATTTCTTCGGGGGGCGCACGTTTTCAGTCTCATCTCGTGAGAGTTTTAAAGCCTCGGCCAATTGAGCAACCTCCTCTGGCAGACGAATCGGGGAAAGAAAACCGTCGTCCAACTCCTGATATTGGCTCGTCCTGGATAAGGGGCTCAAATTCAAGCAAGACATCGAGTAGGCCGGTTACTGACTTCTTTCGCCTTTTTAAGCCGGAGCTAACACTAGCGGAGGAGCACTTTCTCCCCTTCGGTGCTTTGGCACGGCGCTGCCCAACCTTACCTTCAGTATCATCCTTTGGTGACGCCAATGCTAGTGCCTTATCAGGAACTTCCACCTCGGCTCTAGTACGCATCGGCATACCAGCAGTGCGAGGGGTTGATTCTACTTCTGCGGATTTAGGGATAAGCATCGAACCGCTATCCCTTAGAGGAGGGCGAACCACCGACCGCGGCCACAATGAGGCTCTGGTGACCTGAGCGGGAATGGGAGCTTTACACTCGAAAAGTAGCCGTCTCTCCTCTCAATGATGGGGCCGACCCGATGGCGATACCAACCCTTGAAGGACGCCACAAGCCTCGGAAGATAGTTGGGCTCCGGGATCATGAAGAAGGAGCCAGTGTTTAACCGCATGAAATGGTGAATGACATCGTGAGTAACCTCCAGGGAGAGGGCATGCTCAACTAAAAATGCCTCGAGAGGAACGCCCTGGTTGTAACCTAACTGCTGGGCAAAGCGATGCGGATTATATCGCATGAAGAGAGCTGTGTCATTCTGGCGGAACACCAAATAACCCGGACTGATTGAGTATAGATGCATAATCTCCTTAGGCTTTAAAGATGGTGCTCCATCCTTCGACAAATCAAACAATTGCTGAATGGGCCCTGCTGGAGAAGAGAGGACTCAGTCTCTAAAAACCATTCCGCCTTTATTCGAGTATGGATTAAGCAGTATTCGGAGAGCCCCTAACTGGGTCGGATCGGGAGCGGAAGCATCAACCAACCTCATGATCCCCAGGAAGGTATATGAATCATAAAAATCTGGCCGCCGGTGCGCAGCAAACGCTCCTAACACGTGCATCTCGATCCACGACGTGAAGTAGTGGAGGGAGAAATTCACGGTATCCGCACCCGGGCTCGAAGTATTAGCGGCAATGCTTAACTCGTGATGTAAATGCGATAATCCAGCAACACTAATAGGTAATCACGCCCCTTCAGATATACGATGAGCAGGGTAAAAGACGGAGGCTCTCATGAAACGTCGATGCATCGGCATGGCAAACCAGCTGAGCCAAAGACTGATAAAGCCGATAAAGAAAGTTTCTTCGTCCATGCCAGGGGTCGCGATCGCATCGAAAGCTACGTCCGATGAGTTTGGAATATAAAACTGCGGCAGGTCTTCCTCTTTGGCCGGCAGTTTCTTCAACCCGAATCAAAAAGGGTTTTCAATTTTCACGAATTTTGGAGCCTTCTTGGATAAGACATCCTCGCGGAGAAAGCAAGCAATAAAAGCGTCAAAGGTGACACCTTGCCCTTCTGATGTCACAAATAGTTTTTCAAAAATACCCAGGGCCTTGATTAGACTCGGGTACTTATGACAAACGGCGTTCTCAGTCATCAGCCTATCAAGCATAGCAGGCGCCGTAGCAAAGATGTACTCACCAAGAAGCAATAACTCTTCGTAATACTCTCCCCTGATCGGCAACCCTAAAACTTCACGAAACTCCTCCAATGAGATCGAGACTTTGCGATCCCCTAGCAAGAACGTGTTTGTAGTAAGATTCCATCGGTTCAAGAAAGCCTTGACCCACCAGACGCGAGGGGCATGATAATAGAATAATAACGCATACACTGCTTGGTACAACCCAACCTTCTGCAGCTGTGTGCGTTGGGCGGAGAGAATGTATCGAGCCCAGGGAAGGTAGCCCACTGGATGGCGAAGGATAACGCCTACCTTATAAACCTGCCCCAGGGTCGAGCTTCACCCTGACATATTTGGCGCCCCAGAATATCAATAGCCACCAGGGGTTGGTTGGGTATCCCGGTCGTTGTCGAGTCGGCCCGTGGGAGTCCAATTCGTCGCCTCAACCGCATAAGCGGTCCGTGGGCGTTCCATCAATGATATTGGGCGGATGGGTTTTGTTGGCACTTCACAGGTAAAGCTACGGCGGCCCCTGATGATGTGACCGTACAAAACCCCCATAAGAAAAGACTCGTATAGTTCTTGTCATGTGCCCTAATCATCTCCATAACCTCCTCGTCCGATGGTGATTGCGGAAAGCGGCTTCTGAGCGAGCGTAAGGGAGGTAAAGAAGTGAGGCCATCGTTCCTGAAATAAGAGGGGAAAGGAAAAACCCATTTTAAAAAAATAATAATAAAATAAAATAAAAAAACATGATGTTTGTTTCACGGGACCACTGGCTGCAAAACCAATGGACCCCATAAAATCAATATGGCGGCTCACCGATGATGAGATAAGATAATCGTTGCGAGAATAAAAAAAGGTTCTCATTAAATAGATACTGGAGTTTAAACAACTCTTGGCATCCTCAAAGAAAAATGAGTTCTGTTAAAATACCCAATAAATTCAAATTTATGAAAATAAGGGTAAAACCCTATAATGAAAATATGCTCAAGAACACTAGGGAATAAATTTCCTAAAAGGCCCTCTTGATCTTTCAGAGCTAAGCTTTTTGATGATGAATCAAATTCCTTTTCAGCAATGGAATTAAATTCCAGAAACTCCCATGATGGGAAACATAGAAATGGAAATAAAATTCCAAAGATCAGAGGAGAAACGCCCGATCTTCGAAGACATTGGGGTTTACTACACAAAAGATTATGTTTTTTTGGATCTCTAAGAGATCGGTTCCAAAAGAGAGCAAAGCTCTTGCGGTGGATTTAAAATCCAGAAAAAATTAGAGAAAAGGGGTTTCTTGTTCCTAAGAGATAAATGTTGTTCAAGATCTTTACCCAAAAGAGTTTTTTTAATAGTGTTTAACTCTGAAATTTCAACGGGCAGAGAATTGAGCTCTGAAAGGAGAATTAAATTCTCAGGAGAAAGGCTAAAGAAGAAGACGAAAAAATAGTGGCCATCTCAAGAGCTAAGCCCTCGTATTTATAAGACATGATGGGAACGGTTCATCTCCCCATTCCCCTAGGCAATCCAACGGCTGTAAAAGTGGACAGCGTTGCACTCACGTGCAAGCCACGTGAGAGCAACGCTGTGGGGGCATTTGTTCCCTCATAAAAGGAAGAAGAAAATGAGCGAAAGAAATGGGGAAACTCCCCACTATTCGAGCCTCACATGTTAAACACGTGAGCGCTTATATGTAAGGTATATAGGTGCTACCATTAAAACTATAAGAAAGCTAACAAGTCTTACGTGCTAACACGTGAGCACCTATAAATAGACGCTGCAATTAAAATATAAGTAGGCTAAACAAGCCTCACGTGCTAACACGTGAGCGCCTATAAACAGGCACTGCAATTAAACTACAACTAGGCTAAACCAGCCTCACGTGCCAACACGTGAGCGTCTAAGTGCTGCAATTAAACCGCAGACCTCACGTGTTAACACGTGAGGACACCTCCTTACGTAGAATTAAATTCTACTTGATAACTTAATAAACCATTGGATCAAGGATCCAACGTTGATTAAACATAGAATTAGAATTCTATTGGAGAGAATAATTTCTGTTAAACAGAGAGTTAATAGATCAAAGATCCAAATATTTCCTATATCTTCCTATACAGAGAAAGATTATACTCCGTTAAACTGAGCACCCTTGGATTAAAAATCCAATGGTGATTAAAATGTCACCGCTCGATAGAATTTTATTCTATATATGGAAGAATATCCCCAATCTTGTTAAAAACAAGAACAATATCTACTATAAAAACAGAAGTCCTTGGATCAAAGATCCAACGGTGGGTAAAATTCTCCAAATCAATTCTGAAACCAATTAAATCAATGGGGATCTCTCAATGAGAGATTTTCTGAGAATTAAACAAACATCTCTCCACTATATAAAGAGCCAGAGACTTGAAGTCTCAAAAGGAGGAGAGGGAGACACACACAGAGAGAGGGAAGACAGAAGTAGAGACAAAAAAAGAGAATTTGATTCTCAGCAAAGATTTATTTCATTAGAACATACTAGGTAAAAAGAAGAAAAAACACAGAGATTGTTCCATTGCTTCTTTGCCTATCTAAGGGTTTAACCCTTCATGCAAGAACTTAGTTCTTCCTCTGGTTAAGATCTGCAGAAGCAGATCTCCCCACAAGTTGAGAATTTAATTCTTATTGAGGAGATTCTGTCATGAAGGTTCAAAGCCTAGGGGAAAGAACTGAGTCCAAAGAATTTAATTCTTACAAAAACATATGGGAATTTAATTCCTCTGAAAACTAGGGTTTAACCCTATATAAAGAATTTGATTCCTGCACGAACAAGAGGAAAACTTGATCCCTCAGACGATGACAACAATTTGAGACCTTCCAAACCCAAACCCTAATGACTAGAAATGTCATTAATAAGATATCAAAATCTCCAAGAACACAGAAAGATAGTATGGTGATTCGTTGGTGTTTAACACTATAACGAGATCTCACGTGTTTTCCACGTGAGTGTTTCTAATGAATAAAAAGAAGTGGCTAAGACCGCCTTACGTGTTTCCCACGTGAGTGCTTAAAAGAGGAGCAAGGAGCACTTCCTAAGGCAGTCAAGTGTTTTGCATGCGACCCCCAATCAAGTGCTTAGCACTTCTGTAAAAGGGACGGGCGATAAAACCAAAAGGCAGCGCCCATATTTGGGGCGCCTCACGTGTTTCATATGTGACCACCACGAGAACCAAGTGCTTAGCACTTATACAAAAAGGGAAATAAAACCCAAAGGACAGCGCTCAGCGCCTTACGTGCTCTTCACCTAAGCGCCATAGAAAGAAAGAGTGTTCAACACTCACTGGTCAGCGCCCAGCGCCACACGTGTTCCTCACGTGGGCTCCGCCACAGAGAAGAAAAGAGTGCTTAGCACTCTATAAACAGCTCAAAACGGCTGAGTGTTCAACACTCATTGGGCAGCTCCAAGCACCTCACGTGCTCCTCACGTGGGCGCAATACAAAGTGCTTAGCACTTCATATACAGCCACAACGGCCAAATGCTTAGCACTGTTGGGCAATTATGGAAACCCAATCTCAGCCCAAATTGGCTAAGTTTCCTGAGGTTAAACCTCTTTGGTTCAAAAACAACCGAGCCCCCTGTGCTCATGTTTTCCCAAATTGACCTTAGTCTCAAAAATGACTAGTGGTCTCCCGTTGATGATATCCCAAATGATATTCATCTTATATCTTCTAAGATTATTTTAGGCTCAAACATGACTAACATTTCTTAGGTCTACAAACAACAGCACCATCTTTTTCCTCAAATATGGGATTTGGTTTAATGGTACATCTCTCCACACCTCTAATATATGTCGTTGTAATTCTTTAATGTCTTCAGAGAGGTGGTGGGTCCCGACAACCAACAACTCATTGGTGCACTTCTAAATTGACGTGCACACCTCAAATCAGATTGTACCCCAAACTGGGTGCATCCCATATCATCGTTGTTCATCCCGTCACGTAACGAATACACGTATCCGGAAGGAGATTGACAGACCGAGACCCGTAAACTAAAATCTCACCTCCAAAACGGTGATCGATGGACCGAGACATCCTTAAACTAAAATCTTACCTCCAAAATGGTGATCGACGGACCGAGACGTCCTTAAACTAAAATCTCACCTCCAAAACGGTGATCGACGGATCGAAATGTCCTTAAACTAATATTCGCCTAGAAAATGGAGACAATGGACCGAAATGTCTCTAAACTAAGACAACAGAGCCCAAATGCTCTCTTGTTGGATCTGAGACAAAAATGATCCTAAAACCTTGTTAAGTAGATCATAGTCTCAAATTAGACTAACGTATCCTTAACAAAAAAAATAACCAAGCCCCAACTGCTCACATACATTTGAGTCGATCTTAATCTCAAACAAGATTAACAATTCTTAAATAAAATAAATCTAAATCTAAGATATACGGATTTGGACTAATCTACGCCCTACGGGCGACAACATAAATTAGTCTCTTTATACAATCCACGGGCAACCTAAACAAATAAAAACACACACGGCACTGTTGGGGTAAAAATTTACACCCCGGTTGACCAAGTCAAAATCAAAGTCAACCCCAAGCCAAGTGGGCCCAAGCCCAGATCCAGTGGGCCCATGCCCGGGTCGAGCCCGAACATGAAGCGGCCGGCCTCCCCCCATGCCAAGATAAAAATTTTGTAATAAATAATTTTGTTGTATTTCTTTTATTTATTTTATGGATAAATGTAAGAAAAATAGGCATAAAGCCAAATTTTTTTAAAGCCCGTGGCTTATGTGCAAAAAGAAATGACACATGAGCTAAGGTATAGGCAAAATGCCATTTTGTGAAGCCCAAGGGGCTATGTGTAAAGTGTATAGCCTATAAAGGCAAGGATAATGAAAATATCTAACAACTTTTTTTCTCTCTCCAAAAAAAATTTTTAGATCTGAGATCTTTTCTCCTTCCTCAAGGTTCCAAAACCTTCTTCTTTCTTTTGAATTAAATCAAAAGTTTTACTCTTCATTTTATAAAACTAAATAGTTTTTCACTACAAAACCCATAAAGGGGAACTCAGATCTTCCATTAGATCTT
This sequence comes from Agapanthus africanus, assembly GCA_030015575.1. NCBI lineage: Eukaryota > Viridiplantae > Streptophyta > Magnoliopsida > Asparagales > Amaryllidaceae > Agapanthus > Agapanthus africanus. Next base: position 86,430,034 of record JASDDO010000028.1, on the reverse strand, counting down.
AAAAAGAAGAGATTTTTAAAATCTCATATCTCTTGATCTTTAAGATTCAGCAACCAGAAGAGAAAGAAGAAGAACCCCTTTCATCAACCCTAAAACATCTTAGGAGTTTAACTCCACTCTGATTTCTCTTTCGAGAATTTCTGGGGCTAAAAGCCTCTTTTTCTCTCCAGCGCCCTGCGCTCAAGCGCAAAGCGCCCACGTGCCGACACGTGGCGTGCTTGCGCTCCAGCGCCCAGCGCTCAAGCGCAAAGCGCCCACGTGCTCAAGCGCAAAGCGCCCACGTGCCGACACGTGACGCGCTAGCTCCTAAGTGCACAGCACCTAAGCGCACAGCGCTCAAGGCGCTGACCCCACGCGTCCTTTGGGTGCTTTTTCCCTTTTTTTTATATATATACATGTATATATATGTACAGATACACACACACCCGTAAAAACTCTGCGTGGCTCCTGATATATCCAAACCCCTCCCTCCAAAACAAAACACACGTACACTGCACATTGAGTTCGCATGACCAGTTTAACCCGTTAATCGAAGGTTCCCTCGCCCCAAAGGCGAGGGGTAATTAACGGCAGCTTAGTCTGCGGTTGCCGGAGATTCGGATCCCCACAATCAATAAACCCTGGCCTACCTTAGGCAGGGGGAATCTGTAGTACGCCTGACAAGCGCATGCATATTCCCATCTCAATGGGGTGATGAAAAACACCCTACAGATTCTGGCACGCCCGGTGGGACCTATCTCTCCTCCCATATTTCGAGTTAAATGTTCATCCGAACTCAATCAATATACATATCGATTGTGTATACTGAAATGATGTTTTTTTTCTTGTGCAGCAATCAACTTTCGACGACAATGTCTCCCAAGATGAATTCAACTTCCAACGCGACCCCGATCCCGTGCGTGGTCAAGGTCAATGCTCATGTAGTTCTCCCCGCAAGCCTCAGTCGACAGTGGGAGGAACTGCCCCGCCAGGTTGGCTCCGTCATCATCTACCCTGCCGGAAGCACTCATCTGGTAGAAATCCCGGCAAAACAGGTGGCCAAGCCGGTCTCAAGGGGCAAGAGGCCGAATGTTGTGGTCGCTAAGGCACCACAACCGAAACTTAAGATGGTGTCTGAATGACTCCTTGGCGCTCCAGCGGGGGGCAAGAACTCCGGTACAAAGGGCAACATCAAATGTTGCGGACGAGCTAAGTCGATGACTCCAATAAATGCACAATTGAGCATATCTCCAAAATCCTCCATCGTCCGGTCTACGGCGTCTTCCCAAAGAGCTGAAGTCTGCCAGCTGCTTAGAACAGAAAAGTTAAGGCAGAAGCGGCTCAGGTATCGAGCCAACAAGAGAGCCAAGGCTTTAGCCAAATGGAATCTTATGAAGTTCCAAGTGCAGGGTTGCCCCGCGACGACGGCTGAGTCGGACGTGAGAATCAGAAATTCCTTCGAGCCTCTGAAGTGGGTTCAGAAAAATGCCATGAATGCCAGAATCAAGAAGACAGCGGTCCGAACAATGATACAAAGAGACGTGTCCCGGCCCCAACAGAAAAAGTATGACACTGTCTCTTCAAGAGTCTATCAGGCGCTCTGTGCCGCACGAAAGCAGCGGGGCAAATCCAGAAAAGAAGCGCCAGCACCATTCAAGAATCCGGCCAGGACATCCGCCTTCAATCGACTGCCCGCTATTGAAACAGGGGGGGTCAAGACAGCGATCTGTGAAATCAACTGCCGACAATAAAAAGAGGGCTGGATATATTATCCATACGGTCTAAATGGAGGGTGGGCGCCCCAGCGACAACCTTCGCAGCAAAAGCAAAGATGGGGCCACCATATCCCAAGTCTAATCTGGCTTGAATGTGGTTGCCGCTTCCCAAGAACAGCCGCCTCCTCTGGATGAAGAAAACCCTATCGATGAGGCTGATAGGCAGAAAGGCCCCTCGGTCCATGCAGAGTCAAGCTCGGACAGTGAGGAAGAGCCGACTTTCCGCCCCAGGACTGCGGAGCAAGAGCTGCTTCAAGAGCTTCGAAAACAGCTCAGGAGCAAAGATAAAGAGATGGCCAAGCTCTATTCGAAGATTGACGACTTAACGAACGTTGTGATGCAGCTTACGGCTCAAATTGCTCGAGCGCCTCCCAATCAAGCACAAGTCGCTACTATTCAGCCGGGTGATGACAATCCGAAGCAGCCAATGCCTGTTCCTTTGGGTCCAAGACTGGTCGAGCCGCACAAAAGCCGGCCACATTCCGCTTCTGGAGATGCCTTGGCCCCAAATGGCACTATCCCGCTAACACAAGATCGGATAATGGATTTGGTCACCAGCAAAGTTAAAACATTGGTGGCTGAAGCTGAAGCTCAGAAAGAAATTGGCAGTAGTGGGTGGCCATATCCCGCACGGTACAATCTGATCGAGTTCCCGAGCGGCTACGTCATTCCTAAGTTCGGAAGATTTGACAGAACGGGAAACGCAAATCAGCACGTCGCCCACTTCAAAGCATCATGCGGAAATACAGGGGGCAATGACGCGCTCCTTCTTCGTCAGTTTGTCAACAGCCTGACCGGTGTCGCCTTCGACTGGTACGCGAGTATACCAGACGGGTCCGTCATTACCTTTGCCCAAATGGAGTCTCTGTTCCGGCAAAGGTTCATGAGCGTCAGTGATAAAATCTCCATTGCCGACCTTATGAGGACCAAGCCGGGGAAGAATGAAAGCAATACCGACTTTATCGCTCAATGGCGTAATCTCACATTCAAGTGCGAATCGCCACTGGAGCAGGACCAGTCCGTCAGCCTTCTCATTGGGAACCTCAGCAATTGGATGGTCCCATTCTTGTGTACAGCAGGCTTCAAGACATTTCAGGAGCTAACCAAGAAAGTCCAAATGCTGGAACGCTCAAAGCAAGAGTCCCCGCCGGACTCTCAGAGAGACAAAACTTGGAAAAGCAAGCGGGACAAAAACCGTAAAAGCAGGAGTTTCAGCAGTACCAATGTCTTCAATGCATCCGACAATGAAAAAAAGCGAAGGGCGGGCGAATCCAAAACCAACCGGTCTCGAAAGCCATTGCTGGGAAGAGATGGGCCTTCCCTAGAGGAGAAGAAGAATAAGGTTTACTCTTTCAGAAGGGACAAGGTCCGTAAGATATTTAAAGATGCCTTGAACAACGGCCTACAATTGCCGGAGTCGAAAAGACCCCAAGAAGCAAAAATTACCGACAATCCTCTGTATTGCCCGTACCACCGAGTAGTGAGCCATGCGATCAAGGATTGCTATATCTTCAAGGACTGGGTCGAGAAGCAGTACAAGGCTGGAGAGATCGAGCTGTCTAAAAGCGTGTTGGTGAACAATCAAGTTGCAACCGTCAACTTTATACAGACAGAAGTTGAAGCCTTCTGAGAGCAGACAGCTAACCCGCTGCCCTGACAAACGAAACCGACTCATCGCGGCCTCCGTGGAGTACGCACATATCTAATAAGACGAAGAAAATGACAAAGCTACTTTGGAAAGAGCCCAGGACGGAATGGGAAGGGCAGAAGAAGCCTACCAGTCCAGCTGCCAATGTGGCTCCATCAGGCTCAAAATCCAAAAAGCTCAAGAAGAAGAAAAGTGCAGCTCGGCGCGAAAAGGAATTTGTAGGGAGATTGACCATTCAAAAATATATCGATTCCCTCGAAGAATATGAACAGAAAGAAAGAACTCTGATTCAATTGAAGGAGTTCTTCCCTGTACAAGCGGCTGAAATTCTGGAGGAGTTAGAAGAAGACCCCAATGAAGAGATCCCAGTAGTGACCTGCTACGCCATCCATCTTGGCAGCGACTCTGAGGAGGAGCTCTGTTTTCCCGAAGAGGACGAGGAGCTCGCCACAAAGGCCAATCAAATCCAGCTCAGAAGCGGCAGGGCTCTACCGCCAAATCAGGGCAACGCCCCAAAAGGGAAGGAAAAACAGGTGGCTAATGATGAAGATGGCAGAGAACCGGCTGATGAAAACTCATGTCCTTCCTCGGTGGACTATAATGTCTTAGCTCATCTCCGGAAACTTCCATCTCTCCTGAGCATCTACGATGCCTTGGTCCTATCTAAGGAGCTTAGAGATGTCCTCATTCACGCTCTACAAAACCCTGAGCGGTATCAGGCTCACTTTGCGGAAATTAATATGAAAGAAGCTCAGTACACTTTGCAAGCCACCACAGTCACATTTAAGGATGAAGACTTGCTACTGGGAACAGCTGAGCATAATCGGCCGCTTTACGTAACCGGGTACAGCGACGGAGATCGAATTAATCGCATATTGATTGATCCGGGGTCCTCAGTGAATATCATGAACTTGCGAACTCTGAAGAGTTTGTCAATGGATGTCCGACACCTGTCAAGGGAAAGGATTGTCATTCAAGGCTTCAACCAAAATTGCCAGCAAGTTCTGGGGTCCATAGCTCTGCCAATAATATTCGGGGATCTGCAAACTGAAGCTAAGATATACGTGATCGACGCCGACACGTCTTATAAGATTCTCTTGGGACGGCCGTGGCTCCACGATTACGGCATCATCCCGTCAACTCTCCATCAATGCATGAAGTATACTAAAAATGGCGAAGAAAGACGCATTGACGGAGACATCCAGCCGTTCGGTGTGCATGAAGTCCGATATGAAGATTCTCAGTACTTTATGAACCACCAAAATGCTAAGCCACAACTGACTGAGGATAGAGCAGCCCCAAGACTCAAAGGAAAATCTGAGCCGGCTGTCACTTTCAAAAGCAAAAAATGCCCAAGTGCACCCGCATTTCGGTAGCGACACTGATGAGTCCGACGCTGGAAGTCCGTCCTTCCGTAAAACTCGCCCTCATTTCGGTAGAGATACGGACGAATCTGTTACTGAAGCCCCATCTAGCAGCAAAGTCCGCCCTCATCTTGGCAGCGACACTGAAGAGTCGGAGGAAGAGGACCTGCCGTGCAACAGCGGTGTAGATTGGACCCCCATGCAACAAGCGAAACTACGAGAGACCTTCGAAATTGCAGAAAGGTCCCTAACTGTCATAAGGGTACCGGAGCAGATGTGCAAAGAGCTCGATGCGTTGTCAGTCTCCACCGTGGACCAACTGAAAACTTTCTACGTCCAGAGAAGGAAAAGTGGACAGAAAGGCATCCTGTTTTATGGGTCAAACCCCGTTGTACACCAGGACGATTTGTCTGTCGCGTGCCTTCCCTATGAGAGAGGCGTAAGAGCCGTCCTCAACCCCAGATACTATGCACCCGAGATGTGGGAATATTTCAAAAAGTGTGGATGCCGGTTATATCAAACGGAGTCGGAAGCAAAGTTTTATGAAGGGCTATGGCATCCACCCCAGGTCCGAGCACTCATCGATGGACGAATTCCAGACAGACGGGGAATAGGTTACATTCAACCTGATTCCAAAGCGTGCTACATGATCCATGGTTGAGAGGCCGGCGAAAGATCAAATGATGATGATGAGATAGCCGAGCCAGAAGAAGCTCCTCAAGAGCTTGAAGATGGCGGACAAGCAACCTTCGACGAGCTAGACGAGATTGACTTAGGAACGCCCGATAATCCAAGGCCGACCTACATCAGCTCACTCTTGTCGGGGGAAATGAAAGAGCAGATAATTGCCCTGCAGCATGAGTTCGTCGATTGCTTCGCGTGGACATACAAAGAAATGCCTGGCCTTTTCTCCGAAGTGGTCGTGCATAAACTGGCTATATCTCCTGATGCTAAGCCAGTCAAACAAACTCCTCGAAGAATGAGAAGGGAACTAGAAGAAAAGGTCATCAAGGAAACCAAGAAACTCATCGATGCCGGCTTCATCAGGGAAGAGAAATATGCGGACTGGATCGCATGCATAGTCCCAGTGAAGAAGAAAAATGGGCAGATCCGAGTTTGTGTCGATTTCAGGGACCTCAACAAGGCATGTCCTAAAGATGACTTCCCGCTGTAAGTCGATGTACAACACCCCACGACTTGCGGGGAGGCGGAAAAATGAAAAACGATCTTGTTCTATGCCTAAACATCGACTAACCGAGAATCTTTGCTAAACGATAACTAACATAAACATAGAAGTTGTTAACTACTATGAGAAGTGATTATACCTAATGAACCGTGTCCTTCTCCTTTTCGTTATCCACCTCCTCCTCAGCCTTCTCCACGTAATAGATGATCCACCCGAGAGCTTTACTCCAAGCTTCACCTCTAACTTGAGGTAACTAGGTTTCTTAAAGTGCTAATCTAAGCAACCTAGGTGATATAGAGTTGGGTTATAAATTAATTAGTCTATTCTAATCCTTGGTCTCAACACATGAGTGATAGGATTAGGGTTTGAAGAGAGAGTGAGCTTGAGGAGAGAGAAGGTGAGCATGAGAATGAGAAGAGATAATGATCTCATTTGAATATATATGAAGCATTATGTTTTATCAAATAAATAAATAAATGATTTAACAACCATGCTTCATTTAATTCATATGAGTGATTCATCTATATGAGTCATTAACCATTTATGATGCATTAATGACATGGATGAATCACACAAATGAATCACTAATCTCATTTAATGCTTATGCCACCTAAACCCCCAAGTCACCATCCTTCTAGAAGCTTCTCGCGAAATTACGAGAACGCCCCTCCTATCCGTGAAAACATGGAAAAACTTTAGACTATATAAATCCAATAACCCGATACTAGAATCTGGCTTAAACCAAAGCCGACCAGTAAAAACTGTCCGAATGTCGTACGTGCGTAAACACACGTATGCGTCCGAACCCTTGTCGTAAAACCATACGACCTCTATATCGTTTCGTCTGGAGCAGGGAAACTCTCTGTGTGGGACTCTAATGACTCGACTACTACGCTGGCAGTGGGTTTAATCACAGACCGCAAGCGGCACTAGCTGTACGTAACGGTCCCCAGGTAGATGTCGATAAGAAGGCCGATGAGGAAACCCATCCGAACTCCTACTGAGCCTGATGTGACAATCTCCGTACAGTCCTGTCTGTTCGTCTAAGACTATCGCATATTGGGCCTAGGGGGCGGCAAGCGTCAGTCCCCTAATAGCGGTATAAGTCATGTCGGAGTGAAGCCCATTACACCCTGAGAAACTACTGGAACCTACTAGTAAATCTCGCTTGCCCTGGCCAGGGACTTTGCGTAATGGCTCTCTGACACAGCGCGATATCAACTCCCAATACCGGGAGAGACGAATCCTGTCTAACCGCCACTGCCTCCAAGTGCTCGGGACTGCACCCAACTGCTACCTGTTTGCACGACTCCTTTGAGCCGTGGTAGGGTAGCAATCTAAGAACAGTGGGACACACTCGAGGCGAAGTAGTAGTGTCAAGTCTGCGGATTATGCTGTACTCATGTCATATGGGAACTGTTAACTGATGACTGGTATAAAACCAACCAACAGTTCCCTGCGAGTCCTGTCCGGTGTACCCGTAACCCAACGAGCACCTGTATACTATCTCCAGTACGACGTACTGACGGCTGTAGGACAGACCATCTCCCCAACTGGGATGAGAAGCGTACACACTAGTCTACTCCGGAGTATCGATAATCCTACGAGTAGGGACCTGAAAAAGGATGTGCTTGTAGACTACCCAGCCCCCACTAGTGTAACTGCCATCACAACGCTGGTAGTCAAGCAAGATCCTAAGAACTCTATCAATACGTATACTCACATATTAAGATAGAAAAACCAAGTAGCATACTACCATGTTTAGCAAGACTGTTATATGCATGTGAATATCCCAAGCTTCCAATAAGTAATATACAAACTAGTATGATACAATAATGGCCCCTAGGGCATATACACTAACAATCTCCCACTTGCACTAGGGCCATGTACTGGCATATCGAAGACCGATGATCTCGAGTAGCCTCTCGAACTGAATCTGAGGTAGGGCCTTCGTGAATGGATCAGCAATGTTCTCTTCAGTAGCAACTCTCCGAACCTCGATCTTCCGACGATCAATGATCTCCCTGATCCGGTGATACCGCCTTAAGATGTGTCTGGACTTCTGATGGGACCTTGGTTCCTTTGCTAAAGCTATAGCTCCGTTGTTGTCACAGTACAGAGGTATTGGATCAACTATGGTAGGAACCACCTGAAGTTCTGTTAGGAACTTCTTCATCCAGACCGCTTCTTTTGCGGCATCGCAAGCAGCAATATACTCCGCTTCCATCATCGAGTCAGTAACGGTGTCCTGCTTGGAACTCTTCCAGCACACCGCCTCTCCATTGAGGGTAAAAACATAACCTGACATAGACTTGGAATCGTCCTTATCACTCTGGAAGCCGGAATCAGCAAAGGCCTCCATCTTGAGATCTTTTCCGCCGTAAACCAAGAACATCTCCTTAGTCCTTCTCAGGTACTTGAGAATTTTCTTTACTGCTATCCAGTGCTTCTCCCCTGGGTCTGACTGATACCGGCTTACCATGCTCAGTGCGTAAGCTACATCTGGTCTGGTGCACAACATCGCATATCTTATAGAACCTACCGGAGAAGCGTAGGGTATAATAGATATGCGTTTCCTTTCCAAATCAGTCTTGGGAGACATCTCTTTGGAGAGGGTGATTCCGTAACAAGCCGGTAGATTACCACACTTAGAATCTTCCATACTGAATCTTTTCAGTATAGTATTGATATACCTGGACTGCGAAAGTCCTAACATCCTCTTGGATCTATCACGATAGATCCGGATTCCCAGAATGTAAGAGGCATCACCCAGGTCTTTCATGGAGAACCTGTGTGACAAAATCCTTTGACCAATTGTAGCATAGGAATGCCATTTCCTATCAATAGAATGTCATACACGTACAAGACGAGGAATACGATAGTTTGTGCTACAACTTTACTATATATACATGGTTCATCTGGATTTTTGATAAAGTCATATTCTTTGACCGTTTCATCAAAACAGATGTTTCAACTCCGCGATGCCTGCTTTAGTCCATAAATGGACTTAAGCAACCTGCATACTTTCCCGCTGCTCCCACTCTGATTGAAACCTTCTGGCTGATCCATATAGACGCACTCTTCTAAATTACCATTCAGAAAAACCGTCTTTACGTCCATTTGCCAGATTTCATAATCATGGAAGGCGGCAATAGCAAGAAGGACCCGAATGGATTTGAGCATAGCCACTGGAGAAAAAGTTTCGTCATAGTCCAAACCAGGTCTTTGACGAAAACCTTTTGCAACAAGTCTAGCCTTATAGGTTTCCACCTGTCCATCTACACCAATCTTTTTCTTGAAGATCCATTTGCATCCTATGGGTTTTACCCCATCTGGAGCAAAGTCCAAAGTCCATACTTTGTTGGTGTACATGGACTCCATTTCGGTCCGCATTGCATCTAGCCATCGTACCGAGTCGCCGCTCTGGATGGCTTGCTGGAAGCTAGTAGGTCCATCATCATCGATGATGCAATCTTCTCTATCCCCATCTATGAGAAAACCGTAGTATCTCTCAGGCGGATGAGACGGCCTACTACTCCTGCGGAGGGGTGCGGGAATGTCCTGTTCTTCTTGAACTACTGGTTCTACCAAACTTTCAGTAGTAGTTTGTGGTTCTGGAATTTCTTCCAGTTCTATTTCACTCCCACTTATTTCCTTTTCTAAAAACTGCTGTTCTAAAAAATGGGCATTACGAGAAATAAAAACCTTTTGTTCCTCTGCGTAATAGAAATAATATCCCTTGAAGTTCTTTGGATATCCCACAAACTTACACTGTACTGATCGTGCCTCGAGTTTGTCCACATGCTGCTTTTTAACAAAAGCTGGACATCCCCATATCTTCAGATGCTGAAGATGGGGTTTCTTCCCACTCCACATCTGATATGGTGTGGTAGGCACAGTCTTGGTAGGAGACCTGTTCAGAAGATATGCCGCTGATTCTAGTGCATAACCCCAGAAAGATCGCGGCAACTCAGCATTACTCATCATGGAACATACCATATCCAATAGGGTTCGATTTCGTTTCTCCAATACACCGTTATGCTGTGGAGTGTATGGAGGAGTAAGCTGAGAGAGAATTCCTTTCTCTTTTAGGTAACCTAAGAACTCGGCACTTAAGTATTCACCACCTCGATCAGATCTCGGTGTCTTGATACTTTTGCCGGTTTGGTTTTCTACTTCATTCTTATACTCCTGGAATTTCTCAAAAGCCTCGGATTTATATTTCATCAGATAAATGAATCCGTACCTTGAGTAATCATCCGTAAAAGTAATGAAATAGGAAAAACCACCTCTTGCATGTATAGACATTGGACCACATATATCGCTGTGTATGAGTCCTAAGAGCTCACTCGCTCTTACTCCATGTCCAGTGAATGGAGTCTTTGTCATCTTTCCTTTGAGACATGATTCACAAGTGGCATAAGTTTGATATTCGAACGAATCCAAATATCCTTCTTTATGTAATTTAGTTAACCTTGTCTCATTGATGTGACCTAGTCTACAATGCCATAAGACAGCCTTATTTAAATCTGGAGACTTTCTTTTTAGTGTGTTCTGGACATTGAAAATTTGGAGTTGGTTTAAGACATATATACCGTTATCCAGTGTACCGGACCCAATCAAACTATGATTAAGGTGGATGTTAACAACATCACTTACAAACGTGAAATCATAACCTTTATTTGATAACAAGGAAACTGATATGATATTACACGTTAAACTAGGTACACAAAAACAGTTATGTAAAACCAAAATATGTCCACTCGTCAATCCCAGGTGATAATCCCCGACGGACACAGCTCCCACGCTAGCTCCGTTAGCAACCTTTAGGGTCATATCACCATCCTTCAGCACTCTACGGTTTCTCAGTGCCTGCAATAAATTGCATATATGAGATCCTGATCCGGTATCCAATACCCAGAAAGTAGAGTTGATTGACAGACAATTCTCAATTACAAACACACCTGAAGTCGAAGCCACAGCTTGCTTCGATCCCTGGTTCTTGGCGTTCCACGCCTTGCAATCTTTCTTCCAGTGCCCTTTCCTATGACAATAGAAGCACTCATCCTGGGCCACTACTGGCACTGCAATCTTTTTCTTTCCCTTCACTCCCACCTTACTAACACCTCCTCTAGGTCTAGTGGCGGCCTTTTTCTTCCTTCCTTTGGCCCTATCCTTGGACCCGGAAGAAGAAGCACCGCTAACAAACATAGCGGGTGTTTCCCTTGCCTTCTGCAAGGTGCCCTCTGCACTCCTCAACATGTTAAGGAGTTCTGGAAGTTCAACTTCTTTTCTTTGAATGTTGAAATTCAGAATAAACTGGGCGTAGGTAGAAGGAAGGGACTAGAGAATAAGGTCTGTATAGAGCTCATTATCCAAAGTCGTCCCAAGGTCTGCGAGCTCTTCTATATAACCAATCATCTTTAGGACATGTTCTCCTACCGATGATCCGACGACCAACCTCGCTCGAAACAAGTTCTTTGAGGTCTCGTATCTTGCTATACGAGATTGCTCTCCATAAAGTTCCTTTGTATGGAGAAATATGGCATCTAGTTCCATATCCTCATGCCTCCTCTGATGTTCATTGTTCATCGAAGCAAGCACGATGCACTTGGCCTTCGCGCAATCATACTCCCAGGTTTTGCGGATTTCCTTATCCGCATTACTGGATTTGGGACCTGGGACTGCAGGTGCCTTAGCGGTGAGGACGTACCCCAATTTGTCATAGGTCAAAGCCATTTTGACATTCCGCAGCCAATCTTTATAGTTTGGCCCTGTCAGTATATTTTTCTCTAAAAGTAACTTAAGTCCAGTCATTTTTAGAGTCGCTGCAAGTAGGAGAGAGAGAAGAAACACTTTAGCATGATGCTCTTGCAAGTTTAGAGTGGTTTTTAATTTATCTAAACTGGATGGCTCCCGCTGTTTCTCGAATCCTTCCTCAAACCATAAAAGAAGAATTAGCCAGGACTATTCTCACTGTACAATACTTGCTTAACCGTTCAGTCAGGCCGGTGTCGGTACTTCGAGAGAGGTTTTCCAACGCTTTCGCGAAGTTCCTTAATTAAATAACCTCTTTTCTCTGGGGGCGTAACCCCGCTGACACCTTTCTCGACACCTACTTGGTTTATAGCATTGATCGTTAAGTGACGAATCTCCTGATGAGTAGCATATACTCACAGTACGATCGGGATCCATATATCATCGTCTGATAATGCTGAAGGAATCCTACCAACATTCATCAAACTCCAAATGGTATGCATCTCTTTGCAAATTTCAGTTTCTTTAGAAATTCCCGATATAAATTTTTGCCCCATGCTCTTATGACCTTGGATTTGGTCAAAATGTCATAAGTCACATGTCAAGTTCTTCCCGTCATTATCTTGTCAATTTGAACTCATCCGTACATACCCCTAACTTTGGTCAAATGATAATACGACTGTCCCAAACCAACTCATCTATCTATGCAACAAATGAATACCCAGTAGCTACCAAACAGTATGCCTTGACTTTGGCCAAAATATATAGCTTGAATACTACTGAATGCTCAAATGAAATGACGGAGGGCTACGAATGGTTTTGGCGAAACCGTGAATGTAGTGAACTTGATATAACCGAAGGAACCTGATAACTTTTAAAAGGAGTGGTTAAAGCTCCACAATTAAAAAATATCTTCTGTTATAAAAATAACTGAGTGGTTTCTTTTAAATTGTTCCAATGATTAAACTTTGGTTTATTTTCTTTGCATTAATAATAATGCGTCCCGTCATTAACCTATCATTGCAGAAAACAACGAAAATACGTCCTCTTATGCCATCCGCATTCGCCTCTGGGTCCCGTCATCACCCGTTAGGTTACTTAACTAACGGCAGAGCGGGGGCTGGGCTAGCGCGGGTGTAAAACATAAGTGACGTCTAAATAGCTATCATATATAGATATTGTACATTCGTCAGACGCAATAATAGGCATTCCAGATCACAGATGAACATTATTAGATATACAAGCAATCCGCGTTTCTTTTGAGCCTGCAACGAAACACGGATTACACAGTTGTGATAAATAGCCATACCCCACCCTAGACCCCTACGGGTACGGCAAACTACCCGCCAAGTACCCGAAGTGAAGCGGTCTCCCTCAACAACGTGAGTAGGCCACTAAACACTTCAAAGTACCCGGTAGTTTGTGCACCCCACCTTGGGTCTATCCTAGGAGCAAAAATAGTAAAATGAAATAATACAATGGTGGCAACAACCGCAAGCTGGATGTGCCCCACAAAATAATATTACAACATATTACAATTACATTGAATGAATTAAAATAATAACCTATCTCAAAACCCCGGCTAATCATCACAACAATCTAATACAGTTCATAATCACAAACAGTTAAAATCCATTACAGAAATGTGCAACCCCCTGCCAACCGACATACTAGCAGTTAGGGGAGGTTTACGAACACATTATTCAATCACAGATATAATCAAATTAGCAAACATCGTAAAATTTCGATCGAGCAAACACATCAGATTCTACTCCCAAAACTTCTCTGTGCACCTGAGACTTGAGCAGAAAATAAACAATCCAGAAAATACAAAAATATCACAGAAGAGTTACTGGAGGAAACTGGGTTGAATCGGCTTCAACTCGGCCGCGGATCCACGGCGGATCGGTGGGATCGGCCGCGGTTCCGCGGCTGTATGGCCGATTCAGGAACCCATTTTTCTCCAGTTACCTTATATTTCTCTGTAGGTTATTCTGCAGCTCCCTGAAAAATTTTTAGAGCCTGTTTTAAATTCGACAGAAACTTAGTGATATCGATGTCTTTTTCGGTTCGTTTTGCGTTCGAAATTCATACGACTTTGCTATTGAGTTAATTATTGTTTAGCGAGGCTCTGATACCACTGTAAGTCGATATACAACACCCCATGACTTGCGGGGAGGCGGAAAAATGAAAAACGATCTTATTCTATGCGTAAATATCGACTAACCGAGAATCTTTGCTAAACGATAACTAACATAAACATAGAAGTTGTTAACTACTATGAGAAGTGATTATACCTAATGAACCGTGTCCTTCTCCTTTTCGTTATCCACCTCCTCCTCTGCCTCCTCCACGTAATAGATGATCCACCTGAGAGCTTTACTCTAAGCTTCACCTCTAACTTGAGGTAACTAGGTTTCTTAAAGTGCAAATCTAAGCAACCTAGGTGATATAGAGTTGGGTTATAGATTAATTAGTCTATTCTAATTCTTGGTCTCAACACATGAGTGGTAGGATTAGGGTTTGAAGAGAGAGTGAGCTTGAGGAGAGAGAAGGTGAGCATGAGAATGAGAAGAGATAATGATCTCATTTGAATATATATGAAGCATTATGTTTTATCAAATAAATAAATAAATGATTTAACAACCATGCTTCATTTAATTCATATGAGTGATTCATCTATATGAATCATTAACCATTTATGATGCATTAATGACATGGATGAATCACACAAATGAGTCACTAATCTCATTTAATGCTTATGCCACATAAACCCCTAAGTCACCATCCTTCTAGAAGCTTCTCGCGAAATTACGAGAACGCCCCTCCTATCCGTGAAAACACGGAAAAACTTTAAACTGTATAAATCCAATAACTCGATACTAGAATCTGGCTTAAACCAAAGCCGGCTAATAAAAACTGTCCGAATGTCGTACGTGCGTAAACACACGTATGCGTCCGAACCCTTGTCGTAAAACCATACGACCTCTATATCGTTTCGTCTGGAGCAGGGAAACTCTCTGTGTGGGACTCTAATGACTCGACTACTACGCTGGCAGTGGGTTTAACCACAGACCGTAAGCGGCACTAGCTGTACGTAACGGTCCCCAGGTAGATGTCGATAAGAAGGCCGATGAGGAAACCCATCCGAACTCCTACTGAGCCTGATGTGACAATCTCCGTACAGTCTGGTCTGTTCGTCTAAGACTATCGTATATCGGGCCTAGGGGGTGGCAAGCGTCAGTCCCCTAATAGCGGTATAAGTCATGTCAGAGTGAAGCCCATTACACCCTGAGAAACTGCTGGAACCTACCAGTAAATCTCGCTTGCCCTGGCCAGGGACTTTGCGTAATGGCTCTCTGACACAGCGCGATATCAACTCCCAATACCGGGAGAGACGAATCCTGTCTAACCGCCACTGCCTCCAAGTGCCCAGGACTGCACCCAACTGCTACCTGTTTGCACGACTCCTTTGAGTCGTGGTAGGGTAGAAATCTAAGAACAGTGGGACACACTCGAGGCGAAGTAGCAGTGTCAAGTCTGCGGACTATGCTGTACTCATGTCACCTGGGAACTGTTAACTGACGACTGGTATAAAACCAACCAACAGTTCCCTGCGAGTCCTGTCCGGTGTACCCGTAACCCAACGAGCACCTGTATACTATCTCCAGTACGACGTACTGACGGCTGTGGGACAGACCATCTCCCCAACTGGGATGAGAAGCGTACACACTAGTGTACTCCGGAGTATCGATGCCCTGTCTCGATAATCCTACGACTAGGGACGTGAAAAAGGATGTGCTTGTAGACTACCCAGCCCCCACTAGTGTGACTGCCATCACAACGCTGGTAGTCAATCAAGATCCTAAGAGCTCTATCAATACGTATACTCACATATTAAGATAGAAAAACCAAGTAGCATACTACCATGTTTCGCAAGACTGTTATATACATGTGAATGTCCCAAGCTTCCATTAAGTAATATACAAACTAGTATGATACAATAATGGCCCCTATGGCATATATACTAACACCCGCTACCGGTCATGGAAATGATGGTCGATGACACCTCAAATTACGAACTGTTCACCTTTATGGATGGCTCGTCTGGGTATAATCAGATCAAAATGTCTCCTGAGGATGAGAAGCACACAGCATTCCGAACCCCGATCGGAATATACTGCTACAAGGTGATGCCGTTCGGACTGAAGAACGCAGGTGCTACGTACCAAAGGGCAATGAATAATATCTTTGATGACCTAATCCATAAAGTCATCGAATGCTATGTTAATGATCTGGTCGTCAAAACTAAAGCCAAAGCTGACCACATCCAAGATCTTAGGACCGTTCTCACCAGACTGAGGGAATATGATCTGAAGATGAATCCTTTAAAGTGCGCTTTTGGCGTGTCATCGGGAAATTCCTGGGCTTCATAGACCGACATCGAGGGATCGAAGTTGATCCATCCAAGATAAAGGTCATCATGGAGATGCCCCCTCCGAAGAGTCTGACACAGCTAAGATCTTTTCAAGGTAAGCTTGCTTATATATGAAGGTTTATCTCAAATTTATCGGGGAGATGTAGGCCCTTCTCAAAGCTCATGAAGAAAGGAGCTCCTTTCATCTGGGATGCCGAATGTCAAGCAGCGTTCAAAAGCATCAAACAGTACTTGTTGCACCCTCCAGTGCTGGCCGCTCCAATTCCAAATAAACTGATGATTCTATATACTGCCGCGCTAGATGAGTCACTCGGTGCGCTCCTTGCCCAGAACAACGAGGAGGGAAAAGAGAATGCCCTCTACTACCTCAGTCGAACTTTAGTCGGGGTAGAACACAACTATTCCCCGATCGAAAAGCAATGCCTGGCTCTGATATTTGCTGTGAAGAAGCTGAGGCACTATCTGCTGGTTCATCTGGTTATGCTGATCTCCAAGGTCGACCCGCTCAAACACTTGATGACCAAAGCAAGCCTAGCCGGCAGAATGGAAAGATGGGCTGTCATGCTACTTGAGTTTGACATAGTTTATACTCCTCAGAAAGCAGTAAAAGGGCAAGCTCTTGCAGACTTTCTCGCTGCTCATCCCATACCAGAAGGGTCGCCGCTAAATTGTGAGTTACCCGACGAACAAGTGCTGCACCTCGAGGAAGATGGGCCATGTTGGGAGCTCTACTTCGATGGAGCCCCATCAATAAGGACCTCCAGTAAATCAAGAGTCCCGGAGATAAAAGCAGGGATAGGATTGGTGTTCATCACACCATCAATGGGAATCCTACGGCGTTCTTTCGCTCTCACCGAGCCTCGAACGAACAACGCAGCTGAGTATGAAGACCTGATAGCTGGTTTGGAACTCGCCATAGAAATGGAAATCCTTCGGCTACGGGTTTACGGTGACTCCCAGCTTGTCGTCAACCAAGTAAGCGGCGACTATAAGATATACAAACCCGAGTTAGCTCGGTACAGAGGCCGAGTGGTGGAACTCATGAAACGGTTCACTCATATTGAACTAATGAGAGTCCCTAGAGCGTTGAATGGAAAGGCTGACGTACTCGCTCGCTTAGCCAAGGAGCTGGCTGATCCTGACATGGACGAAATTCTGATCACAGTCAGGAGCCGACAAATTCTACCCCCAGTCTCTCTCCGAGAAGAGGAAAGCGCGGAACAGAAGAGCAGTCCTGCCGAAGAAGCTTCGATCATCTAAGACGAGCTCGATTGGAGAGAACACTTCATAGAGTACCTCCGATACGACAAGCTGCCCGAAGGAAAATCTATGAGAATTCAGCTGAAGAAAAGAGCTCTCCGATACGTGTTTGTAAATGACACGTTATACCGCAGGTCATATGACCAACTCTGGCTCATGTGTCTGTCATTGGCCGAAGCCCAACAGGTCATAGAAGATGTTCACTCGGGCGTTTGCGGTGCTCACCAATCTGGCCCCAAGATGCGACTTCAAATCAAACGTCTTGGGTATTACTGGCCCGCCATGATACGGGATTGCGGAGAGCATGCAAAGAAATGTCAGATCTGCCAAATCCATGGTGATTTCATTCATAAGCATCCCAATCCGTTGCATCCTACGGTGGCGTCGTGGCCCTTCGAAGTCTGGGACACCGACATTGTTGGCCCAATTGATCCTCCGTCATCCAAAAGACACCGGTTCATACTGGCCGCGACAGAATACTTCTCCAGATGGGCTGAAGCTGTCCCGCTAAAAGAAGTCAAGACAAAAGATATTCTGACATTCTTCCAGCATAATATTCTATACCGCTTCGGTACAACCAAGAAGAATCATTTCTGACAACGGGCCTTCTTTCAAGAGCTTTAATGTCTCAAGGTTCGCTACTCAGCACAAGATAGACTGGAGATATTCCTCCATCTATAATCCAAGATCCAATGGGCTAGCCGAAGCCTTCAATAAGACTCTATGCAATCTCCTGAGGAAAAATGCTTCAGCCAACAAGAGAGACTGGAATCTCAAACTTCACGAGGCGTTGTGGGCATATCGTACCACACACCATACTCCAACTCAATCCACTCTATACTCATTGCTCTTCGGAGTGGAGGTGGTTCTCCCCCTCGAAGTCAAAATTCCAAGCTTAAGAATGGCCGTTCAGCACGAGTTGACGGAGGAGGAAAACGTGCTCCTTCGACTTGAAGAGCTCAATGCCCTCAAAGAAAAGAGGCTCGCGGTGCAGCAAAATCTGGAGCTATACCGAGCCCAAATGTCACGGGCCTATGACAAGATAACCCGTCTCCGCGCTTTCAAGAAAGGTGAATTGGTGTTGGTCCTCAAAAGACCGATCATCCCCAATCGACATGCCAAGGGAAAATTCGAGCCAAACTAGGAAGGACCATACGTCATCGAGAAAGTGTTCGACGAAGGATCCTACCAACTAATAAGTGCCGAGGGAGAAAGGCCCATGCCACCCATCAATGGCCGATATCTCAAGAAATACTACACGTGAATGCTCTAAGTCGCAGGCGAATTGAGCACATCAGCCCTACGGTTTGGATCATACATCCTGCAAAACCGTATACAATTCACGGGCGTAAATGACCCCTATCTCTCCCAAATCCTGCCGGTGAGACTACTTTTAAAGTCCCACCAGCGGCAATAAAAAAGAAAAAAAAAAGAAAAAAAAAAGGTATGTCCACAAGCAAAACGGGCACGGATGAAAACCCGAAAGGGCTCCGTGAGTAAAAACAGCAAGACTACCGGCGAGTTTGTGAAAACCCGAAAGGGCGCAAACTCGTGAAAAGAGATGAATACACTCGCAAAGTCCTCTCGACCTTGTGAGGAGAAAACCCCTGCGTGAGATCCTTACGACTCACAAAGGAGCAACACACTTAGGAATTCTCACGATTCCTAAGGAGAACATACACCTGCGAGATCCTCTCGACTCGTAGGGAGAAAATGCTTTTATGAGACCCTCACGGCTGATAAAATTGAAAAGCCTTAGGTGATAGGGACCCAAACCTGTCTCCTAAACCATCAATCCCCAACGGGCAACGACAAATGATGAGTCGCTCCTGGCATTTCGCTTCAGTGTTAGCGGTGTTGATGCCGACCAAAAACCCAAATCCTAAGTCCTCCCAAAGCAAATGATGAGTTGCTCCTGGCATTATTCCAGTGCAGCAATGCTGATGCCAAACAAGATCCAAATTCCAAGTCCCTAAACGGCGAATGATGAGTCGCTCCTGGTACCATATTCTAGTGTAGCGATGCAGACGCCAACCAAAATCCAATTTCTCAAAATTCTCCGGCCCTACGGCCAGTCCCCAAATTGACTGCCGTATACAATCCACGGGCTCAAATAATTCTCGGCATACCCAAGCCCCACCACAATCACCAGTTACGCGGCTGGTCTCCGCCTTTGGAATTATGCTCCATTGAGAAGACCCACTCATGTGTCCTCACGATACATGAGGAGAACAAACCTTTGTGGGATCCTTACGACTTATAAAGGAAAAACACACTTAGGAGTCCTCACGACTCTTAAGGAGAAATACACCTGCGGGATCCTTACGACTCGTAGGGAGAAAATGCTTTTATAGGACCCTCACGACCCATAAAATTGAAAAGCCTTAGGTGATAGGGACCTAAACCTGTCTCCTAAGCCATCGCTCCCCCAACAGGAATAGGCAAATGATGAATTGCTCCTAGCACGTGTGCTTCAGTGTTAGCAACGCTGATGCCTACCCTAACCCCAAAATCCCAAACTCCAATTCAATAGACCCCTAAGTCTTTAAACTAGGAACAGATGACCCCTAAGTCGTTAAACTGGGAGCAGATGATCCTTAAGTCGTTAAACTGGGAAAGAAGGAAATCTCCTCATGGCAGATAATGATTCACTCCTGGTACCATATTCCAGTGCAGCGATGCTGATGCCGAACCAAAACCAAAATCCCCAAATCCTGTCATGACAAATGATGATTCGCTCCTGGTACCATATTCCAGCGTAGCGATACTGATGTCAACCTAAATCACGTCAAGTCAGCAAAACAACCAATGACCTCCCTGGCAGAATCAAATTCCACCTCGGAAACAAGTCAACTTCATCCCTGACGCCGCAAGAAGCGGGGCAAGTCAAATCCAGAACCGACCGTCCACGTTGCTAAAATGGCAGCACCGACCGTCCACGTCGCTAAAATGGCAGCATCGACTGTCCAAGTCGTAAAAAGGGCAGAACCGATCGTCCAAGTCGCAAAAAGGGCAAAATCGACCGTCCAAGTCGCAAAAAGGGCAGAACCGACCGTCCACATCGCTAAAATGGCAAAACCGACCATCCACGTCGCTAAAATGGCAGCATCGACCGTCCAAGTCGCAAAAAGGACAGCACCGACCGTCCAAGTCGCAAAAAGGGAAGCATCGACCGTCCAAGTCGCAAAAAGGGCAGCACCGACCGTCCAAGTCGCAAAAAGGGCAGCACCGACCGTCTACGTCGCTAAAAGGGTAGCACCGACCGTCCACGTCACTAAAATGGCAGCACCGACCGTCCACGTCACTAAAATGGCAGTATCGACCGTCCAAGTCACAAAAAGGGCAGAACCGACCGTCCAAGTCGCAAAAAGGGCAGAACCGACCGTCCACATCGCTAAAATGGCAGAACCGACCGTCCACGTCGCTGAAATGGCAACATCGACCGTCTAAGTTGCAAAAAGGGCAGCACCAACCATCCACGTCGCTAAAAGGGCAGAACCGACCATCCAAGTCGCAAAAAGGGTAGAACCGACCATCCAAGTCGCAAAAAGGGCAGCATCGACCGTCCATGTCGTAAAAAGGGCAGTGCCAGCTTCCCAAAAGATGGGAACCGAATAAAGTCGCCTCCACGTGAAAGAAGATCCATCAATTTCATGCACACGACCCACATATGTGGTGTGCATTTATTGATGGGGGGCAATTTGTTGGGGTAAAAATTTACACCCCGGTTGACCAAGTCAAAATCAAAGTCAACCCCAAGCCAAGTGGGCCCAAGCCCAGATCCAGTGGGCCCATGCCCGGGTCAAGCCCGAACATTGAAGCAGCCGGCATCCCCCCATGCCAAGACAAAAATTTTGTAATAAATAATTTTGTTGTATTTCTTTTATTTATTTTATGGATAAATGTAAGAAAAATAGGCATAAAGCCAAATTTTTTTAAAGCCCATGGCTTATGTGCAAAAAGAAATGGCACATGAGCTAAGGGATAGGCAAAATATCATTTTGTGAAGTCCAAGAGGCTATGTGTAAAGTGTATAGCCTATAAAGGCAAGGATAATGAAAATATCTAACAACTTTTTTTCTCTCTCCAAAAAAAAATTTTAGATCTGAGATCTTTTATCCTTCCTCAAGGTTCCAAAACCTTCTTCTTTCTTTTGAATTAAATCAAGAGTTTTACTCTTCATTTTATAAAACTAAATAGTCTTCACCACAAAACCCATAAAGGGGAATTCAGATCTTCCATTAGATCTTAAAAAGAAGAGATTTTTAAAATCTCATATCTCTTGATCTTCAAGATCCAGCAACCAGAGGAGAAAGAAGAAGAACCCCTTTCATCAACCCTAAAACATCTTAGGAGTTTAACTCCACTCTGATTTCTCTTTCGAGAATTTCTGGGGCTAAAAGCCTCTTTTTCTCTCCAGCACCCTGCGCTCAAGCGCAAAGCGTCCACGTGCCAACACGTGGCGCGCTTGCATTCCAGCGCCCTGTGCTCCAGCGCCCTGCGCTCAAGTGCAAAGCGCCCACGTGCCGATGCGTGGTGCGCTTACGCTCCAGCGCCCAGCGCTCAAGCGCAAAGCGCCCACATGCCGACACGTGGTGCGCTTACGCTCCAGCGCCCAGCGCTCAAGCTCAAAGCGCCCACATGCCGACACGTGGCGCGCTAGCGTCAAAGCGCACAGCACCTAAGCGCACAGCACTCAAGGCGCTGACCACACCGTCCTTTGGGCGCTTTTTTCCTTTTTTTATATATATACATGTATATATATGTACAGATACACACATACTCCACAACACTGTCCCCCCTCCAAAAAAAATTTGGGCCGGGGCACTGCCCCGCACCCCGCAAGGGGGATGCTAGCCTGCTTGACCCCCAGCCCGCTATCCGGGTAGCGGGACCCCCGTAAAAACTCTGCGTGGCTCCCGATATATTCAAACCCCTCCCTCCAAAACAAAACACACGTACACTGCACATTGAGTTCGCATGACCAGTTTAACCCGTTAATCGGAGGTTCCCTCGCCCCAAAGGCGAGGGGTAATTAACGGCAGCTTAGTCCGCGGCTGCTGGAGATTCGGATTCCCACAATCAATAAACCCCGGCCTACCCTAGGCAGGGGGAATCTGTAGTACGCCTGACAAGCGCGCGCGTATTCCCATCTCAATGGGGTGACAAAAAACACCCTACAGGCACGAAGTGAACTTCTGGAGCAGGAGAAAGTGGTTTACGCGATGCGATAACGTAATTAACTCCAGGGGCTTGCGCCTGCAGGGAAGAGCATCCCCACAATCAAAAAACCCCTCGCAAATGAGGGGAAATCTGATGAAGTCTGCTACAACGGTTGCATCTGTCCAAACCTTCGAGATACGGTGCCATAAATCAACTTGGCATCTTCAGAGAGGTGGACGGATAAATCCAAATAGCATCTACGCCTAAAATTCAGGCCAGACGTCCTAACGTCCCGGTCACTGTTTTCGGCGGTGAACATCTGGTTTGCCTTTATCATTATATACATGCATTATATGGTATTACAGATCACTATTGCATGTTGATAAAGTCCATAAGATTCTTGCTTGACTACCAGCATTATGATGGCGATCATATACGTGGGAGTTGGGTGGTCTATAAGCACATTCTTAAATGTCCCTAGTCGAGAGAGTATCGAGACTGGGTATCGATACTCCGGAGTAGACTAGTGTATACTTATCGAGACCCCGACGAGGGGTGGTGGCCGGTCTCACAAGCCATTGGTGTTAGTCAGTCACCTAAGATAGTATACCGGTGCTTATTGGGTTATGAGTACACTGGACGGACTCGCCGGGAACATGCTAGTTGGTATTATACCTATTGTCAGATAGCAGTTCCCAGGCGACATGTGTACAGGTTAGTCTGTTGACCTAAGATCGTCATTTGTCTCGTGTGAGTTCCCACTGTGCTTTGATTACTACCGTACCACGGCTCAAAAGAGTCGTGCAAACAGATTTTAGTTGCGTACAGTCCCGAGCCACATGGAAGCAGTGAGCGGATCGTTGGGGATTCGTCTCTCCCGGTATTGGGGGTTAATGTCGCGCGGTGCACGGGTGGTCATCACTAGAAATCCTTGGCTAGGGTAATCGAGAATTCCTGATTTGGATCAGTAGTTTCTCAGTTGGTGATGAGCTTCATACCGACACGAAATATCGCGTTATTAGGGGTCTGACATTATGCACCCCCTAGACTCGATATGCAATACTCTTAGACGAACAGATCGGACTGTACGGATATTGTCACTGACAGGCTCAGTAGGGGTTTGGACGAGTTTGCTCGTCGGCCTTCCTTCCACTCAATACCTGAGTAGCCGTTACATACAGCTAGTGCCACTGACGTGCTTGTGGTTAAACCCACTGCCAGCGTATTGACGAGTCTTTAAAGTCCCATACAGAGGGTTGTCACAGTTCAGGCGATATGATGTAGATGACGTATGTTGGTACATACAGGTGTCCGATTAAATATGTGTACAGGTTACACAGACTTTTATCGGACGGTTGATAATACTAGCGGCTTAGGATTGAGCCGGATTAATAAATTAAGTTTTGATTTAATAATTTATATATGTATTCTATTATTATTGTTCACTATTCATTTTCTCTCTTGGCTATTCGTATTTTTATACGAATTCGCGTATATGTATTTCGATACATATACCGGGTTGTATTCCGTATTTATACGGAATATATTTTAGAAGATAGACACCTCATTATATGATTTTTCTTTTTAGAAAATCATTTTGAAAATGAGGTGGAGAGGTGAAGTAGCATGAGCATGGTTAAAGTATGTAGAGAGGTATGGCACTTATTTGTTTATTGCTAAATGAGATGAGATATTTTTCATGGTTCAAGAGACTTAGCCATTCCTTCTACATACTACACACATGCTCACTTTCATTCATACACACTCTCTTGGAGACTATAGTTTTTTCTTGAGTTGCTCATGCCCATGGCTTTCCTCACCTTCTCCATTTTCTTCTTTGATTGCTCACTTGAGCATGACACATGAGAGAAAAAGATAGTGAGATATTCCTACACACCCCACTCTCCATTGCTAGCAACCTTGGAGCGTCGGTTGCTTCGCTAGGCGAAGATGGAGCCTACATCGTCTCCCTCGGGTGGATCATCTTCGACGGAGGAAGACCGGAAGCCAAGCTTGATTGTAATGACCCCAAAATCTTTATACATTTGTATTATCCCTCTTCAATAATATACCGTATTTATTTGTACTTGGTATTTTCCTTTTTTCTAATAAATTTATTATTATTTTATTCCTCAATCTATTATGTATTTTTTTCTAGGTACAATTTCTTTTTCTTATATTTAAGTTTTTAACTTCTCATTCTTATTTTTTCCTTTCATAAATATTTAACCAAATCCATTATTCTTATTCTCCATAGCCCATCTAAAAAGCCCATTTTCTTTTTAAGCAACATCATATATTTAATTCTAGTTAAATATATGCATGAACAATCTTATAGCTCATTGGTTAAGTCCTTGCATTGTTATTCCATAAGTCACATGTTCAAATCCCTATTCTTGCAATTATTTTTTTATCATTTTTTATTCTTCCCATAACCTACAAATGAGACCTTTCATTTCCAAAATGAATGGTGACCTTTCATTTCTCTTTTAATTCTCATGTTAAATGCATATATTATTATTCACCATTACAACATCTTTATTTGTCCTCCTCTATCTTTTCCTTCCTCATATTTTTCTATCTCTCACTTCTTCCTCTTCACCAAGATGACAAGAAGAAGAACATGAAGAAGTCTTCAAGAAGGTCTCGCTAGTAACGCGAGGCTATCGGCGGATAGACAAGCCCGGTGACAATACCGGCTTGTGCATGTAAGTCCCTTCTCTTTCCTTTCCCCTCACCTCTATTTTTCCTCTTGTCATGCATCGTGAACCCCCTATTCTTTTCATATCATAATCCATAAGAGAAGACACATAAACATATACATATACATATACATAAGTTTAGATATATATGATACTATATGGTTTAATAATATCTTATTATCTCTTGTTCAAATTAAAGTATTTTTAATTCTTTCATCATGATTATGAATGTTTATTACAAGTTGTGAGAACATAGATTTCAATCCATAATATATCTACGATATCTCATGAAATCGGTTTGGTTATTAAAAGAAAGGATAAAGCTTGCATAAAAATACTAGTTAATCTTTTTGCCGATTTTAGTATACACATCAATACCTTTAGGTTTAAAATAATTTTTTAGAAATTAATTTTTACTTCTGAAAATTTCATGGAATTTACATATGATAGATTATATTATTTTATACATGCTGTAAAAATTTTAGATCGATCCGCATAACGGTTTATGAATTACATCGTATTTATTCACTGATCGTAAAACAGAAACCTGCAGTTATCGGTCAATTTCTACGACATATAACTTGGTATACCGGTATCCAAATTGAGCAAACTCATGTGTTTTTGATATCTACATCGAATGAACTAGATTTTATTAGTTTTATATTTTTACTGAAAACCGACGTAAAATATAGAAAACTGTGTTACAATATTAAGTGACGGATCTGGACAGAATCTGTTCCGATTCACACACTGTTTTTAAATTGGACATAACTCGAACACCCGATGTCCGTTTGTGACAAAATTTAGATGTGTAGATGCACCATTGATAGAACTATAATTTTCTGTATATTATATTACTTAGGAATGCATGAAACAACCTGATATAGGCTTCGCAATAGAATATATAGTTGCTGTCCAGAAATCTGAATTTCTGTTTTAAACGCTGATATTAAAATGATCATAACTAGAGCTTCAGAAATCCAAATCATGTGAATCTTGGTGTTTTGGATAAGTACATCGAAATACCTACAATTTTATAATAAGCTTCGTAACCTGAAACCCGATAGAAATTAACTCAAACTGCGTTTTAAAAATATGTGACAGGTTTTGTTGGTGGCCCATGCAGGTCAGAGCTGTGTGAATCCCTGTCATGCAGTTCTGGTCTGCATGAACAACCTAAGCAATATAACACAAGACGCAGCAACTAAAACATTCTTTACAATCATGTTCCTTGAATCTTACCATTTCATATTCCTTGAATCTTATCATTTCATATCCGTTGAATCTATCCTAACCCTATTCTTTCACTCACAATCACCAAATTGTTTTGAAACTGTTACACTTTCCTTTTACAAATTTCGAGGACGAAATTTTTTTCAGGAGGGTAGAATGTAATGACCCCAAAATCTTTATACATTTGTATTATCCCTCTTCAATAATATACCGTATTTATTTGTACTTGGTATTTTCCTTTTTTCTAATAAATTTATTATTATTTTATTCCTCAATCTATTATGTATTTTTTTCTAGGTACAATTTCTTTTTCTTATATTTAAGTTTTTAACTTCTCATTCTTATTTTTTCCTTTCATAAATATTTAACCAAATCCATTATTCTTATTCTCCATAGCCCATCTAAAAAGCCCATTTTCTTTTTAAGCAACATCATATATTTAATTCTAGTTAAATATATGCATGAACAATCTTATAGCTCATTGGTTAAGTCCTTGCATTGTTATTCCATAAGTCACATGTTCAAATCCCCATTCTTGCAATTATTTTTTTATCATTTTTTATTCTTCCCATAACCTACAAATGAGACCTTTCATTTCCAAAATGAATGGTGACCTTTCATTTCTCTTTTAATTCTCATGTTAAATGCATATATTATTATTCACCATTACAACATCTTTATTTGTCCTCCTCTATCTTTTCCTTCCTCATATTTTTCTATCTCTCACTTCTTCCTCTTCACCAAGATGACAAGAAGAAGAACATGAAGAAGTCTTCAAGAAGGTCTCGCTAGTAACGCGAGGCTATCGGCGGATAGACAAGCCCGGTGACAATACCGGCTTGTGCATGTAAGTCCCTTCTCTTTCCTTTCCCCTCACCTCTATTTTTCCTCTTGTCATGCATCGTGAACCCCCTATTCTTTTCATATCATAATCCATAAGAGAAGACACATAAACATATACATATACATATACATAAGTTTAGATATATATGATACTATATGGTTTAATAATATCTTATTATCTCTTGTTCAAATTAAAGTATTTTTAATTCTTTCATCATGATTATGAATGTTTATTACAAGTTGTGAGAACATAGATTTCAATCCATAATATATCTACGATATCTCATGGAATCGGTTTGGTTATTAAAAGAAAGGATAAAGCTTGCATAAAAATACTAGTTAATCTTTTTGCCGATTTTAGTATACACATCAATACCTTTAGGTTTAAAATAATTTTTTAGAAATTAATTTTTACTTCTGAAAATTTCATGGAATTTACATATGATAGATTATATTATTTTATACATGCTGTAAAAATTTTAGATCGATCCGCATAACGGTTTATGAATTACATCGTATTTATTCACTGATCGTAAAACAGAAACCTGCAGTTATCGGTCAATTTCTACGACATATAACTTGGTATACCGGTATCCAAATTGAGCAAACTCATGTGTTTTTGATATCTACATCGAATGAACTAGATTTTATTAGTTTTATATTTTTACTGAAAACCGACGTAAAATATAGAAAACTGTGTTACAATATTAAGTGACGGATCTGGACAGAATCTGTTCCGATTCACACACTGTTTTTAAATTGGACATAACTCGAACACCCGATGTCCGTTTGTGACAAAATTTAGATGTGTAGATGCACCATTGATAGAACTATAATTTTCTGTATATTATATTACTTAGGAATGCATGAAACAACCTGATATAGGCTTCGCAATAGAATATATAGTTGCTGTCCAGAAATCTGAATTTCTGTTTTAAACGCTGATATTAAAATGATCATAACTAGAGCTTCAGAAATCCAAATCATGTGAATCTTGGTGTTTTGGATAAGTACATCGAAATACCTACAATTTTATAATAAGCTTCGTAACCTGAAACCCGATAGAAATTAACTCAAACTGCGTTTTAAAAATATGTGACGGTGCCGAATAGATTCTGATCTGTTTTGCGCGACGATACGAAAACATATATATCTCTCAAACCGGTAGTCGTATTTAGGTGAAACTGGAACTTGCGCATGCAAAACATTTAGAGCCATATTTCTTTTTATATTTCGCATTCGTTCAACTTGATTAATTAGTCGGACATAATATTTCTTTACAGTATTGTTTATGGTAGTTACTTGAATAATATACTTGACTCATTTCATGTTATTCGAACATGTATACATATTTATCTTGATCATTAAATTATTGTATGTACATAAAGACGATAATTAAATACTTAAGTTGTATTTTGAAAAATATACAATAGTATTTTTACAATAAACCCCCTCAAGTTTTATAAATTACAATAAGGCCCTTAACAATTATTGAACTTCAACTCACTTTCTTTTAGTCTGACTCGGGTTAGAGTCTGACTATTTCTGACTTGAAAATGATTCAAGTCAATCTATATTCTTTATATTTCAACTCAAGATGAATACATGAATTCCAGAATCCAGTTAACAATCTACTTGACTGAACCGAACCATGGATATTCCTTTTACATGTTTCCCAGTATTCCATTTACATGACTCTACGGTTATAACCGTTTCCTGATATCATGGTTTCGGTCAGTCAGTTAATCAATCTTACAATCAATACAATTTTACAAGATAACAATACAAACAAGACATCGCGGGGTTTAAGGGGTAGATTGGTACGGAAGGTGTTAAAGGTGGCATGAGGTGGTCAGATTAAGACACCTAACATGAATACTGTTGCTGTTGTACCGTGGCATAACGGTTCCTTGTACTCTCCGTTTGCACTGATCTCTAGCATATAGAGATCCCCCTCGTATACACTGGCATTCTTCTGTACCAAGCTACAAACAACTGCGTTAAACAATATTCCATAATATTCTACAACATAATACTTTAGAAAATACTGTTACTCTGCCATTCTCACTCCACTTTTCTTTGGGACTTACCGAGCGACCTGTTCGCTGACGACATTCTATTTCTTTCTTCTTTGAATGTCGTCAGGTGCGTTGGACCAAGTTGAGACCGAGCCAACAACTGAAGATTTGGAGCAGTTCCAAGAAGATCCAGAGCTCTAGACTTTGTACTTGTTCTTTCCAGTATTTCCTTTTATTATTATGCCACTGTTTAGGCATTGCTTTCTTTTTTCATTCCATTTGTATTTTCATTTCATGCATTGTATAAAGAATGTTATTAATAAAAGTTGCTGTTATCTCAATCTCATTTGTCTCTTGTGATTATTTTATATTGCTTAGTTACGCTTAGCGTATGTACTTCTGAGTACATACGTAGCGGGCCTCGTCACGACCACTTCGCCGTACATTGGGAAGCGGGGCGTGACATTGATACAGGACGCCTCAAGGAGCTTATGAAGATGGTAGAAGACCGAAGGACATGAATCGTTCGGTATAACCTTCTATCACTATAGTTTAGCACTTTGTAGATTGCCAGTAAAGGTTTATGGTTCGATCTTGACGGATTCGTTAGCGCCAAAAATTTTAAACGCCCGTTTTTGTTCTGCATCGGCCACGGTAGATGGCCAGGGCGCTATCGTAACCCAACATCAGGTACCTCGAACTCATTTCCAATACGTTGCGGCCCTGCCATTATTATTTCTCGGTACTTACTTGATTGTTGGAGGGTCCTACGGAGGTTTCCTACCCCGGGACTTCCCTTGCAGGTAGCTCAGCATCAACGACAACCAACAACCTATTGAGATCCACACACTCAACCCTCATCTCAAATCTCAACCGTTCAGCCTTGCTGGCAATAAGATCGATGAAGGACAACATCTGAGGGAGATTCCGACTTCCATCACCCTCCAATTAATTCTGTCCCAACACTCCTATCCACACCTCTAATGCTTCTCCAGCATCTTGCGCCCACCAGCTACATGCAACAGCTTTATAAATGTGAGCTGCAGCATGGCATTGCCAAATAATATTATACTCGTCATGGCTCTGCTAATAGTATATACTCATCATCATCGTCGTCGTTGTCTTCTTCTTCTCCTTCTGTGCCAACCCCGAAACCTACGGCCCCAACATTATCCCATCCCCTTCTCCTTCTTAAAAAATGCAACGGTTCGACTCCGTGGGATCCATTTACGTAAATATAAATTCCCCATCAACAATATATGATGATACTCGTAAGTGGGAATTCTCCAGATCATGACAAGTAGCGGATGACGTGTTATCCGCTTAAGCCCACTAGATTCCTGGGGGCTACGAAGCTGGAATAAGTACGATACATTGGGGACATTCCTCGGCACCTCGTCTCCGAGGTTGCATCCGACCTTTTGGAGGCCTCCACGGAGTACCTTCCCTATTCGCCTAGCAACCGGCCAACAACTCGCCTCTGAGCAATCCTACAGTCGAGCTTCCATAGCCTCTTTGCTCGTCTCCGAGCTGTTACAGAGCTGAGCTTCCTTGGCCTCCTTGCTCGCCTCTGAGTTATCCACCAAGCTGAGCTTCATCAGCTTCCCTGTTCAACCGAGAGCACGGAGCCTAAGAGCCGTCGTAACGGCTCCGTGTATCTCGCCAAAACGAGATCTCCGCCGCTCCATATCCCACATCCCACGCTAGTGCGCCTCTTCATTAATGGGTGTATCCCGCCATTAATGGATGTACCTCTCCATCAACGCAAATGTGAGGCATGGGCGTAACGGACGGCGGGAATCTCGTGCCGTTTCGCTCTATGCGACTGCTATATAAACCCTCTCTACCAAACGACTCAGGTACCTCGAACTCATTTCCAATACGCCGCCACCCTACCATTATTATTCCTCGGTACTTACTTAATCGTCGGAGGGTTCTACGGTGGTTTCCCACCCCGAGACTTCCCTTGTAGGTAGCTCGGCGTCAACGACAACCAACAACCCATTAAGATCCACACGCTCAACCCTCATCTCAAATCTCAACCGTTCAATCTCGCCGGAAACAAGATCGACGGAGGATAACATCCGATGGAGATTCCGACCACCATCACCCTCCAATTAATTCTGTCCCAACACTCTTACCCACACCTCCAATGCTTCGCCAGCATCTTGCCCCCACCAGCTGCATGGAACAGCTTTATAAATACGAGCTGCAGCATGGCATTGCCAAATAATATTATACTCATCATGGCATCAGCTAATGTTAAATACTCATCATCATTATCATCTTCTTCTTCTCCTTCTGTGCCAACCCCGAAACCCATGGCCCTAACATTATCCCATCCCCTTCTTAAAAAATGCAACAGTCCGACTCTGTGGGATCCTTTTACGTAAATATAAATTCCCCATCAATATGTGATGATACTCGTAAGTGGGAATTCCCCAGGTCACGACACGAAGCGGATGACGTGTCATCCGTTTAAGCCCGTTAGATTCCTGGGGACAACGGAGCTGGAATAAGCACTGTCATGCCCTGCTTCCCAGTGGACGGAAACAGTGACGTGGTAAGCCCACAACGTATTTACTAAGAAAATACGTTAAACGTAATTAAGCAATATAACAATGTGCAAGAATAACAAGAGTAATAAAATGAAATAGCAACTTTATTTACATTCAAATTTACATACAACTGTTTGTAATAAAAGATACAATGATAAAGCAAATGCCTAAATAATGGCATACTGGAAGTAAATACAAGCAGGAGCTAACAATCAGGCTGAGAAGCGAACTGGTCCAAATCTTCCTGGCTCGGCTCTATACCCTCAAAGTCCGGTCCTTCTGACGAACATTCCAAAGAAAAGAAACAGAGAGGAATGTCGTCAGTGATCCAGCGCTCGGTAAGTCCCTAAAAGAAATAAGTAATGATGAAATCAAGTGAATATGAACATGCAAGGTTATATATAAGAGAGTATTTAAGCATGTTTATTTACCGGTATAAAATAGTTATTCTAACGTGGTTATTTGTAGTTTGATAAAGAAAGTATTCATGTATACGAGAGGAGTCTATCTTACCCCATGGACTATGGTAACATGTAGTACAAGGCCCCGTCATAACCTACGGGACAACGGCACATGAATTCATATATGTGTCTTTTAAAGTGACCTCTTGTGCCACGATATACGTCCCGTACTAATCTACCCCTTTATCCCCGCGTATTATATTGTATTGTCACGACCCGAATGTACGGAACGTGACTGGCACTTAAATTACGCAGCGTCTAGAGGCGTAACGTAATCTAAGTAAGCCAAAACCCAGAAATCTAAACCATTTAAAGAAATAGAGTGAAGAAAAACTTAACTTAAAAAGGTGATTTTAGTAAAATAAAATCACATTAAAATATTTTTAAACATCAAATTTTCCCGAAAATTTCGGCAGAGTCTCCTTTGTAAATACTGGCCCCAAACGGTACAAAACAAGAATATACATAAGTAATGAATAAAGGCATCCCCAAGCGGGAGCTAGCTCTTCGCCAATGGCGGAATCACAACCACATGCAACATATATCATCATAATATGAGACAAGCATTTGAAAACAAGAAATAAGAAAACACCACGTCGGCCCAAGTGAGCATCGACACCAGAAATAGAATACATGCAAGTCTCACCATCTAAGTCCAATATACAACTGGTGGAAAACGGTAGATAAGATAGATGGAGTATACTAGATACAATAATAATACACAAAGTGGGAAACAAATATCCTCGCAACTCACCTACGAGCAAGCCGCAAGTCAAAGCAAATGAAACAAAATGGGGAAGTGCACCCGCCGCTACTATGCTGACGGGTCAGACTTGCAAGATACTGTGGCACAACGGGGGTGAGTTGCCAACTCGTGAGTTGTAAGTAACATCTACTAAGGCTATTGTAAGCATGCACGCAATGCGTTACAACCTACATATACAATTATGATGCGATACACTAATATGAATACAACATGAATGAATAATCAAACGCGAAAACCTGGATGCATCTGGTATGAGAAAATCTGTATCCTTATCATAATAAAACTTTTGTATAATAATACTGGAGTATCATATGAGAATTCGACAGAAAATCCATGTCAAACATCGATACAATATGTGTATATCTCAATATCTCAATATCTCAATAGCCGTCTCTCAGATCGGCTCTCAAATCTGTCACATCCCATGACATCGGTCTGTATCCTACGGATAACCGCCGAGTCAATAATAACCGATAAGTAATTCTCCCCTGCCGAGTTCAACGCCTTCTCAATCGTCCATCTTGCCCCGGGATACCTCACCGGGTCCACCATGTACCCGCAGACGGTGCATCTCCCTCCTCGAATCGGGTATATAATACAGCTCAAGAACCGAGAAAACTCATGGTGGACACCACACACATCATATTATTGAGAAAACCGCAAATTTCTATATTTAAAATGAAAATAGGTTTATAAAATTCTTGCGGTTTTTCCCAAAATCCAGAAATCTCATCAATGGTGAAAATTCCAAGAAGAATCACAATATATGAGTATGTCGGTAATGATGGATGTCTATGATATCGATAATATGTGATGCGATGTATGACTAGAAAACTATGTATGAATGATGATGCAATGAAATATATATGTGACTAGAAACCCTGCATATCCATTCTGATGAAATGAATATACTACTATAAATTACATATCATATATGACAAAATGCTCAGATGCTGATTTAAGTAAGTTCTATAGTATTCGTGACATAGCAATTACCAATGGCGTGTGTGTTTACATAAGAAGTGCACGTGCGGCATGAACCAATGGTAATGATGCAAGTGTCCTAAGTAATAACATCCTATGTAAGAAGATGCAATGCCATGATATGAATGCGTTGAGACTACGCATATAGATGCAAGAACTATAAATAATCCTAACTATCGGGTGACTTGCGCCATCCAGACGATCCTCCCATAGATGTGTACATCTACTCACCGGGACGCCTCGGCTAATCCGATCCAGTCACAGCCTTTCCTTTCCGTGCCGCGTCCAACGTCTCCGCAACCGATCCTAGAATCGCATAATAAGTATACATGAGGATAGATATTTAAATAGACGCGGACACACAACGATATAAGACAACCAACACGCACAAGCAAGACGCGCGTGCACTTAGTGCACAAAATGCGCGCGACATCGTCTCAAACCACAACTAGGGGTTGCTATGCATAGCAAACACCAAACCTATAATCTAATCGAACTAATCGCACAATCACATCACACTAATATTTTAGAAAAATAGTTTGTAGATCATCACAACTTCAAACTTAATTAAAATCTATTTATTCTAAAAACCTAGTAAGCAACAATTAACCATTTTAGTGCAAAACTAGATGTTTTAGCAAATCTAATGGCCATAATTACACTTAATATCTTAATTAAGCCACACTAATATTAACTAAATTTTAATCTCACCTTTTTACACACTAAACATGAAATTAGTTTGCATGAACATAATTAAGACAATTCAAAAGTTGGGATTATCAAGTTAACAACTATATTATGTTTGAAAAACTACTATATGCTAAACTACACTTAGCTAATATAATTAAGTGATAAAAACCTTAATTTTAAACCCAAAACCTTCTCTTTAATATTCAAAACATGAAATTAAACTATATGAACACCAAATTAAAATTAGATTAAAGCAAATAATTAACAAAGTAACAATTGGATTGAGATTTTATACCTCACAATGTTTTGGAAAAGATCCAAACTTGCAACTAAAATGTAGACTTGATCCAAAGAACCATGCTTAGATTGAACAAGAAATTTTTGTAATGGATTAAACTAGAAATCAGTGTTGAGTTTGTGGATTTTTGATGATGAAATGAGGTGTTTTTGAGATGAGAAAGAGGTTGAAGAGAGGGGAGGGGGCTGCTGAATTCGGCCAGAACATGAGAGGGGGAGAGGTGAGGTGAGTGAGGGAAACAATAAACACCATACCTCAAGTCAACTAGCACCATACTTCTTTATCTCTTCATTTTTCTTTTTATTTATTTTGTTTTCTATTAAGTTTTTTTTGAATTTCTAGAACCATCTTGACCAATTTTTTTCATTTTAAAAACATGTTACATTTTGGTTTAATTGTGTCATGGTGCACAAAACTTGTATTAACCCATTCTAATTTGTAATTATCATTAATTTAGTGTATGATTAAAATAATAATTAAAAATAAATAATTAAGGAAAATATTTAAGTAAGCTAGCAATTAATAGGTGACTAATTAAATACCAATACTAGCAATTACATAGTTAAAATAGGTATATTTAAGTCTATGTGGAAAAATAATTATATCTTGGTTTTTACGGAAAACACGTATTATCAATAATTAATACGTAATTAACCTAATCGAATTTTAAAACGTTACAATCTTCCCCCCTTAAAAAATTCGGTCCCCAAATTTAAAATCTAACTACGCGTACCTTCGAAGAGATAGGGAAATTTCTTCCGCATCTCGTCCTCGGCTTTCTACGTGACCTCTTCGCTGTTCGGGCCACGCCAAAGAACCTTTACGGACGGTATGACCTTGGACCTCAATTTCTTCATCTACCGACCTAGAATGACTACCGGTTGCTCGGTGAAAGAAAGATCGCGCTCCAGCCGGATCGTCTTATACTAAATCGTGTGAGAGGGGTCATGAAGGTACTTGCAAAGCATCGATATGTGAAACACGGGGTGAACATCTGGGAAGCTGGGTGGAACAGCCAAACGATAAGCAACTGTGCCGATACGCTCGAGAATCTCAAAGTGGCCCACATATCTGGGACTAAGCTTCCCTTTCTTTCCGAATCTCAGCATGCTCTCCATTGGAGAAACTCTCACAAAAACATGATCGCCAACGACGAACTCAAGTCTGCGACGGCGTTTATCAGCATAAGATTTCTGCCTGCTCTGGGCCGCTCTCATCCTATCCTGAATCAACCGAATCTTTTCTGTCGTCTTCTATACAAATTATGGTCCTAAACACTGCTTTCACTGAGCTCTGTCCAACAAACTAGTGATCGACATCTCCTCCCATATAGAGCCTCGAAGGGTGCCATCTGAATCGTCTCCCGGAAGCTGTTATTGTAGGAGAACTCCATCAAGGGAAAATGACGATCCTAGCTGCCACCGAAATCTAAAACGCAAGCTCGGAGCATGTCCTCAAGAATCTAAATAGTCCACTCTGACTGATCGTCGGTCTGTGGATGGAAAGCTGTGCCAAAACTCAATCGAGTGCCCAACGCCTCATGAAGTTTCTGCCATAGCCGGCTGGTGAACTGGGTGCCTCTGTCGGACACAATGCAAGTTGGAACGTCGTGTAGTCGCACAATCTGATCAATCCAAATCTGAGCATAGTGAGCGAATCCGAAAGTAGTCTTCACCGACAGAAAGTGAGTTGCTTCCGTCAAT
The DNA here is from genome assembly GCA_030015575.1 of Agapanthus africanus. Classification (NCBI taxonomy): domain Eukaryota; kingdom Viridiplantae; phylum Streptophyta; class Magnoliopsida; order Asparagales; family Amaryllidaceae; genus Agapanthus; species Agapanthus africanus. The sequence goes on along the minus strand of JASDDO010000028.1, from coordinate 86,393,208 downwards.
CGATCTACGATCACCCAAATAGAGGCATGCCCTCGATTGGTCCTAGGTAGATCCACAATAAAATCCATAGAGATCTGCTCCCATTTTCACTCCGGAATGGGCAAGGGTTGTAACTCTCCCGCTGGCCTCTGATGCTCGGCCTTGACTTGCTGACAAGTCAAGCATCCCGAAACAAAACCTGTGACATCTCTCTTCATCCCTTCATACCAGTAGATATCTCTCAAGTCATGATACATCTTGGTGGAACCCGGATGAACACTATATGCCGACTGATGCGCCTCCTCTAAAATCTCGTGTCTCAGTCCCTCGGAATATGGCACTCACAGTCGAGTCTCAAATCGTAGCACTCTCTGATCATCGTCACGAACTCTGAATCTCTGCCCTGTCGAACCTGCTCCATAATCTCTGGCAAACGGGCATTGCCAGACTGTGCCTCATGAATACGGTCAAGTAACTGTGGATGTGCACGGACATGGGCAAGCTACCCCCCGGTCAAACTAAACTCGAACTGCACTCGACTGTCAAATAGTATCTGCCAATCTGCCATCGACTATCTCTGAACTGCGCTCAAACAAGACAAGCTATCTCCGGGCCTCCGACTCAAAGCATCTGCCACAACATTCGCCTTGCCCGAATGATAAAGAATCTCGCAGTTATAGTCCTTCACTAGCTCCATCCATCGGCGCTGTCTCAAACATAGATCTTGCTGCTAAAAATGAACTTTAAGCTCTTGTGATCCATGAATATCTGGCACGACTCTCCATATAAGTAGTGTCTCCAGATCTTGAGCGCAAAAATCACCGCAGCCATCTCTAAGTCATGAGTGGGATAATCCTGCTCGTGCTTCTTCAACTGCCGGGAAGCAAAAGCGACGACCCTGCCGTGCTGCATCAACACATGGCCTAGCCCCACTCGAGAAGCATCACAATAATCCACAAAATCGACCGATCCCGAAGGCAAAGATAATACTGGTGCAGTCATCAAACGAATCTTCAACTGCTGAAAGCTCTGCTCGCATGCCTCGGTCCATAGAAAAAGGAACTCTCTTCCTGGTCAACCCGGTCAACGGTGCAGCTATACGAGAAAAATCCTATACAAAACGTCGATAGTATCCGGCCAAACCCAAAAAGCTGCGAACCTCCGTCACTGATACAGTTTTAGGCCAGTACTGAACGGCCTCGATCTTCTTCGGGTCTACGTGTATGCCATCTCTCGTAACCACGCGACCCAAGAAATCAACGCTATCCAGCCAGAAGGCGCACTTGGAGAATTAGCGAACAGCTGATGCTCCCTCGAAGTCTGCAATGTGATCCTCAGATGCTGCTCATGCTCCTCTCGACTCCGGGAGTAAACTAGAATATCATTAATGAACACGATAATAAACTAATCACGAAACGGCCTGTATATACGGTTCATCAAATCCATAAACGCTGCTGGAGCATTGGTGAGCCCGAACGACATCACCAAAAACTCTTAATGCCCGTAGCGCGTGTGAAAAGTAGCCTTCGGAATGTCATACTTCCGAACCCGCAACTGATGGTAACCTGATCGCAAGTCAATCTTCGAGAAATGTCCCGCACCCTGGAGCTGATCAAACAAATCGTCAATGCGAGGTAGGGGATATCTATTCCGCACAGTCACTCGATTCAACTGACGATAGTCGATGCACAAACGCAAACTGTCGTCTTTCTTCTTAACGAATAGGACAGGAGCTCTCCAAGGTGACACACTCGGTCGAATAATCCCTTTATCCAACAAATCTTGCAACCGATCCTTCAGCTCTTTAAGCTCCGCCGGGGCCATCCGATAAGGCGGTATAGAAATAGGCCCCGTGCCGGGAATCAAGTCAATGCAGAACTCAATATCGCGCTCTGGCGGCAAACCAGGCAGCTCGTCAGGAAAGACATCTGGAAACTCCCTCACAATCAGGACCTAGTCTAACGGGACCTCTGCGGCTCTAACATCATGAACATACGCCAAAAATCCCTGACATCCTTTCCTCAAGAGCGGACTAGCGATAAGGGAAGAAATCAAACTGGGAAGGATGACGCTACGGTCTCCCTAAACAACAAGAACTGGCTCACCCGAAAAATTAAATCTGACCGCCTTCTCACGGCAGTCCACGGACGCATAGCAAGTAATTAATCAGTCCGTGCCCAAAATAACGTCGAAGTCCAACATATCGAGGAGAATCAAATCAACAAAAGAATCCCTCTCCCCGATACGAACGGAACACGATCGAAACACATATCAAGCGACAAAATACTCGCCTACTAGAGTAATCACAACAAGAAGCTGATTTAGAAAAGATGACTCTCAGCTAAACCTAGGTACAAAAAAGCGTAGATGCAAAAGAATGCATAGATACCGGGTCAAACAAAAGCACGCAACAAAAGGAAACACCGAGAGAATAATTGTCGCTACCACGTTCAACGCCTGCTCGTCCCGAGGAGTCAACACAAAAGCTATGGCCTGCCCTCTACCAGCGACCAGCTGTCGTTTGCCTCTGTCACCTCGTCCTCTCGGAATACGACTGCCACGACCACGGCCTCTATGGGCATCGATCTGGAGTGGAGCAACAACAGGCATATGTGGTAATGCGCTCGAAGGAGGTGGTGAAAGTGGTAAAGTCACATGTGGAACTGTCACTGTGTCCTGGTGCCTCATAGTACAGTCTCTGATGCAGTGATGTAGACTTGATGTAGACTCCCACACCTGAAACATCCTAACAACGGCTGCTGACCATGTGGGTGAAAATGATATAACCGGCCCATAAAGAATCCACCACGGCCTATGCGAACACGCCTAGGAGCTGATATATCAGTACGAATCCGCCTTGGTCTCGGAACAACCGTAGGTGGAGCAATGTCCGATCTCCGTGCTCGATTGATCTCTACCAAGGATCCGATCATCTGGCGCAAATCCCAAACACTAACCTCTAGCCTAGCGATACGGTCTGCAGAAGGTGAATCAACCCGCTCCTGAGGGATGGGCGTACCGTCCTGGTCAGTCCCCGTCTCAGACGGGCCTGCCCCGACCTCGTCTCTAGCGATAGCCCACTGGCCCCTCATAGTCTTCGGCAGCATAATGGCTAGAACAAGAAGCGGGATTTGATGAGAATATTGCAATCGAATCAATGATATGTGGAATCAAGGAAGGAAGTACAAGCAATTATAAAACCTAAGGTCACTTAGGCAGAGTACCGTATCGTGAGTATGCCGCGGAACATACACATGCTACGTCACTCTGCATAAGTCACCTACTCCATCTACCAAGGGTCATCCTACACTCAGAAAGGTAAAACCTAACGCTCTGATACCAACTTTGTCATGACCCGAATGTACGGAACGTGACTGGCACTTACATTACGCAACGTCTAAAGGCGTAACGTAATCTAAGTAAGCCAAAACCCAGAAATCTAAACCATTTAAAGAAATAGAGTGAAGAAAAACTTAACTTAAAAGGTGATTTTAGTAAAATAAAGTCACATTAAAACATTTTTAAATATCAAATTTTCCCGAAAATTTTGGCAGAGTCTCCTTTATAAATACTGGCCCCAAACGGGTACAGACAAGAATATATATAAGTAATGAATAAAAGCATCCCCAAGCGGGAGCCAGCTCTTCGCCAATGGCGGAATCACAACCACATGCAGCATATATCATCATAATATGAGACAAGCATCTGAAAACAAGAAATAAGAAAACACCACGTAGCTCAAGTGAGTATCAATACCAGAAATAGAATACATACAAGTCTCACCATCTAAATCCAATATACAACTGGTGGAAAACGGTAAATAAGGTAGATAGAGTATACTAGATACAATAATAATACACAAAGTGGGAAACAAATATCCTCGCAACCTACCTACGAGCAAGCCGCAAGTCAAAGCAAATGAAACAAAATGAGGAAGTGCACTCCCCGCTACTGTGCTGACGGGTCAGACCTGCAAGATACTGTGGCACAACGGAGTGAGTTGCCAACTCGTGAGTAGTAAGTAACATCTACCAAGGCTATCGTAAGTATGCACGCAATGCACCACAACCTATATATACAATTATGATGCGATGCACTAATATGAATGCAACATGAATGAATAATCAAATACAAAAACCTGGATGTATCTGGTATGAGAAAATCTGTATCTGTTTCCCCCAATCAGAGCAAAGCTCTGTTTGAATTTCAAAATTCAAAAATTGAAGCAACGCTTCAGATTCCTTGCGCTGCGCGCTGTGTGCCACGTGTCAAAAGCAGACACGCCAGCGCCAGGAGCGCTGCGCCCAAGGCAGCGCACCCCAATCAGAGCAAAGCTCTGTTTCAAAATTCAAATTTTAAAATGAAGCAACGCTTCAGATCCATTGCGCTCTGCGCTGCGCGCCACGTGTCAAACACAGGTGCGCTAGCGCAGTTGCGCTGCGCTCTGCGCTGCCCGCCACGTGTCAAACACAGGCGCGCTAGCGCAGTTGCGCTGCTCTCCGCGCTGCGTGCCACGTGTCAAACGCAGGCGCGCTAGCGCCAATTGCGCCAGCACTGGAATTTAAATAATAAATTATTAATTAATCAGAATTAAAATTCTGCTCTAGAAAAATCTTTCCAATCTTATTAAAATAAGAAGATTATCTTCTGTAAAACAGAGGCCTTAGGATCAAAGATCCAACGGTAGGGAAATATCCTTAGATCAATCAGAGAAAGATCTCTGTAACTAACTTAACAAATCAATTGTCCCTATATAAAGGCCCCAAGACTTCAAGTCTGAGATAGAAAAAACCCTCTGCAAAGTTTGAGAAAAAAACTCAAAGAGAAAGAAAGGCAAGCCTTTGAAGAAAGAAGATCATTTTCTTCATCTTTAAAGGTAAAGAATTAAAATCTTGGAAGAATAGAGATGAAATCATCTCATTAGAAAGAAGAACCATCTTCTAAAAAGATCAAAGATCTAAGAACAAGATCAAGATCTTCAATAAAAAAGAAAAAAGATCAAAAAGATCTAATTATAAAAGATTAAAAATAAGTAATTTACTTCATTCACATATCTTTTGATCAATAAAGGCACAGCCTTTTGATGAGAATAAGAACCTTGGTTCTTGGATCTTGAGGCAATGCCACTTTTGAAGAACAGAACAAAAAACTTGTTCTTTGATCTTAATTTGATCAAAATGCGCTCTGCGCTATTGGACAGTGCCTTGCACTCTTGAATTGCGCCTTTGCGCTTATTGGACTGGCGCATTGCGCCAAAACACGCCACGTGTCATTCACTGGCGCAGCGCACTGGCGCAGCGCACTGGCGCAGCGCACTCAGAAGGCGCAGTGCGCTAACAGACTTGTGCTCAGCGCTAATCGACACGTGTCACTTTTACGTGCGCCAGCGCAATGCGCTCTTTAATTGGCGCAAAGCGCCTGATGCGCCACGTGGCGCACTGTCAGAACACCATTTTGTTCCTAATAAATGCTGTGCATTATAAAAAGGGCAGAGCCCAAACAAATGCCTAACAGGCCAAATATAAATGAAAATGTTAAACATTTTTTAACTGGACTTAGCCCAATTCTGGCCATAAGTCCTCAATTTAAATTGAACTGAGCTCATCTGCTCTTCCAATCAATTTTTACCCGGTTCGAGGGTACATCTCTTTACTCCTCTAGCATCCGTCGTTGTAATCCTTCAACGTCGTCAGAGAGGTGACGGGTCCCGACAACCACACATTACTACGGACTGTGGGGTCCTTAAACTCATGGACTATGATGTCCTTAACCTTGACCGTGATGTCTTAAAACTAATACTGGACTGTGGAGTCCTTAAATCCACGGACTATGATATCATTAATCTCGACCGTGATGTCCTAAAACTAACGTCGGACTGTGGAGTCCTTAAATCCATGGACTATGATGTCCTTAACCTTGACCGTGATGTCTTAAAACTAACACCGGACTGTGAGGTCCTTAAACTCATGGACTATGATGTCCTTAACCTTGACCGCGATGTCTTAAAACTAACATTGGACCGCAATGTCCTTAAACTACTTATCGACCGCAATGTCGCTAAACTAAACAATAGAGCCCAATTGCTCTCTTGTCGGATCTAAACGATCCCGTTAAGTCGATCTTAGTCTAAAATTAGACTAACGTGTCCTTAACGAACGTTTAAGTTGATCTTAGCCTCAAATAAGGCTAACGTATCCTTAAACACAACCCCCCCAAACCCAAATCTAAGAAAGATACGGATTTGGACTAATCCACGTCCTACGGGCGACAACATAACTTAGTCTCCATATACAATCCACGGGCAACCGAACACAAAACAAACACCCACGACACGAAGTGACCATATGGAGAAGGAGAAAGTTGTTACCGTGATGCGGTAGCGTAATTAACTGCAGGGGCTTGCGCCTGCAGGGAAGAGCGTCCTCACAATCAAAAACCCCTCAAACGAGGGGGAATCTGACGAAGTCTGCTACATCAGCCTCATCCGTTTAAACCTTCGATACACGGTACCATAAATCAACTTGGTATCTTCGAAGAGGTGGACGGATAGCACCAATTAGCATCTGTCCCGAATTTCAGGCAAGACGGACCTGCGCGGTCGCGTATCCATTGTTCGGAGGGGAACAGATTCTGACACGCCCGGTAGGACCTTTTCCTCTTTCCACTCCACACTTCGTGTGTCGTGTTCGCGAACGAATCGCGATTTGTTAATGGTTGCCCTTGGGTTTCAAGTTACTAAGATTTGGTCTCTTGCTTGGCGCAGAAAGCAAAACAGCAATGGCATTCACCTGCTTGAAGTGCTCCAACTGCAGCTGCAACTCACGTCCTGTCTCAACTGGGGGCATAACCTACGGGCCCCAAGCGGCCTCTCTGTTCACGATGCCCGTGGAGCAGATTACTCAAGCCACCACGGGATTGTTTTTCGGGACCATGCTCTCGCCAACGAGCTTCACCGCTCCCGTGCCAGTACCAGAAGCTCCCAAGAAGTCGATTTTCGATCGACTTACAGCTACTGCGGCGCCTCTCAACGGGTCATCCAACACCAGCGCCTCGGTCTTCTCCAGACTGGGCCAAAATTCCTGCGGGCCCACAATGAAGCTTGCGGTCCCAGAGAAGGTTATTCCGAAGAGAGTAACCAACCCTGCTCCCGAAGTCGTTAAGGCGGCTTCTCCTGCCAAGGGGTCGGTCTTTACAAGACTGACCGTCCAAACTCCAACTCCTGCTCCTGCTACTCAAAGGACATCAGTCTTTAATAGGCTGACACCGGCAGTGGCCCCTCACCTGAACAGGGGGCAAGACAAGGCCATCCCCATCATCGAGCCAACTCCATCAGCGCGACATGCTCGACGTCGCTACTGGCGCCGAGTGAGGAAATCAGGAGGTAACTCCCCTTCTGGGCTAACTCCACCAGCCCCGACGGCGGAAATTAATGCTGCTGTTCCAACCGGGAACAGCTTTGAGCTGTTGAATAAGGTGCGTAGGAATTCTCCTACCGCCGTACTGAAAAGGTCTCCTCCTCCACTGGAGAGGGTTGCGGAAGCAAAGCCAGAACAGTCCCCTCAGCGGCTGTCCTCCAAGATCTACAAAGTCTGGCGGCAGGTCCGGAACTCGGTGGTGGATCAAGAATATTCCCGCCGGCAGAAGAAGCTGAAGGTCCGACAAGAAGAAAGCCATCCTTCCAAGCCACGAAAAGATATCTGGGTGCCCACTACAGCGGCCCCCTCAACTTCGACCGTTCATAAGAAAAGAAGGCCGGAGAAGACCCCCATGCCTGCGACAAATGTCAAAGGCACTGAGCCCAAACGCCCTAAGTCTGGGGGCATAGTGGTGCATACTATCTACATGGCATCCGGGAAGGAGGATAGCCGTGCTTCTATGGGCCACCGACCACTCACCCGATCCATCACAAGGGCCAAGGAACAACAGTAGCAGAAGCTCCAAGTGATGCTGACTGCGATGACCGCACTTACCGGGCCAAAAGAAAGCCTGGAGGCGTCATCGGAACAACGTCGCAAACACGAGACCGATGCTGAATTCCTTCGTAGAAGCTTGAAAAGAAGGACAAGGAGGCTGCGGAACAAGCGGCCAATATAAAGCAGATGGCTCTTCTGTTCCAAGACATGGTCGGGATGATGATACAGCCGGATCCTCCAACCGAAGATCCTCCGATTATCCTCGAAAACGACAGAGGAGAAACGTCAAATCCACCTCCGGCTCTTTCAACAGCCAAAGAGGAAACAATCTCTAAGGCCGCCCTGGATGATTATATTGCCCAACAAATACGAGTTCACCAGGCTAATGAAGCGGCTGGCCAGGTCGTCAAAACGGGGAGACCATATCCGAGCTGGTATGATCAGATAAAGTACCCGCCGGGCTACACAATCCCGAAATTCCATGTCTACAAGGGGACAGGCAATCCCCATCAACATGTCGCCCAGTTCATGGCTCTTTGTGGCAACACCGGCGGCGATGATAAGCTTTTGCTCCGCCAATTCGTCGGCAGCTTATCAGAAACGGCGTTTGAGTGGTACTCCGAGCTTCCAAACGACTCAGTCAAAACTTTCGCAGAGATGGAGTTGCTATTCACTCGGCGATTCGCAAGCGCCAGCGAACGCACCCCGATAACAGCGTTAATCAATGCCAGGGTGAAGCCAGGCGAAACTTGGGTTCAATATGCAATCCGATGGCGAAATCTGTGGCCGAAGTACGAACAGCGCATCGAAGAAGCACCAGCGGTGGGCATGTTCGTGGGCACCCTAGACCCTCATGCAACTATTTCACAGTTCATGATGTTCTTTAAACCGACCACGTTCCAGGCTTTGATCAATAAGCTAGCCCAGATGGATCAAATGGGTCATAGACCGTCTCCCCCGAAGCCGGAACCGCGGAACGACACAGGTAAAGGGAAGGCGACCTTCGTTGCGAACACCCAATAGCAGCCCAATGCCCCAAAGCTAGCGGATCAACTGGAGGAGAGACGACGCTATTACAATGAGAAAATGAAGCGTCCTTACTCATTCCCACGGGACAAAACGAAGAGGCTGTTCGAGCTAGTTATGCGCAACAGGCTTATCAATTTGCCGAATCCCAGGCGACCTCCGCAACCCAGCGAAGTGAATAATCCCAATTATTGCCCTTACCACCAAACGGTAAGTCATCCGATCGAGGATTGCTTCGTCTTTAAGGGATGGATCGAGGATCAATACCTGCAATGCAAGTTTGCGTTGTCTGAGAAGTGGAAAGTAAACCCACCACAACCGCACACTCCTAAGAAGACGGACACACCGGGGGCAACGTGTTCTTTTGTTGAAGAAGCTCCATGGGAGGTCGTGCTGTCAGCCAAAACCAAAAGAATGCTGAATGATCTTCATGCATGCCCGGTGATCAAGTGGAAGAACCCGCTAGAACCCCAGATAATCGAAGAAATGCTGAAGCCGCGCCCAACTCCAAAGATTGGTGGTGATGGCCCAAGCACCCACACCCAGCCGTTAAAATCCTCAAAGAAGAAGAAGAAGAGATCCAAAAAGCCCGTGAAGCCTAGTGACAAGCGCACGGACCTGCAGAAACAGATCGATGTGCTGGAGGAGTATAATCAGAAGGCGCGGACTCCCATCACGCTCCAAGAGTTCCTCAGCCACGTCCTTGAGAACGAAGATGATGGAGAAGACTCGTCGGATGGATCTGAGGATTATGTGGCAAGTTGCCATGTGATCTCTCACTCGTCGATAGATGATGAAGAAACTCCTTGCGCTGAGAAGCTGGGGGCAAATCCCGAATCAGAACTTCTGAGGCCGTCAGATGAAATGATCGACGCATTCCTAAACGAAGCTCTCCTGAAAAGTAAAGCTGATCGAGAGCGTGAGATGGCCATATTTGAAAGAGCTAAACGCCGGCGACTGGACGAAAGAGTCAAGTCACTCCCGCCAAATCAAGGAACACCCGTCGCAGATAAAAACAAGTTCAAGACGAGAAAAAACTTTGCTAAAGCCATATCAATGGGAATGAAGCTACCGCCCTCCCAAGGAAACTCTCCCGATGAAGCAAAGATGCATCCTAGCTACTGCTCATATCATCGAAAGATTTCGCACCCCACCGAGGAGTGCAATACTTTTAAAAGATGGTGGCAGGGATATGTCGCTCACCGGCAATATTTTAAGCGGATGAAACACAAAACTCGTCGGGAGCAAAGAAGTGCGGCTGATGAGCATAAAAAAGATACTGGTAACTGTCGCATGGTCAACACCGGGGGATCGCAGGTTCTCACCTTCGGAAGCGACTCTGACGAAGAGATGGCTCTTGGCCCTCTCTTTAAGGAACCCATCCTGAGGAAAGAGGAAGAATCGAAGGCCTGTGAAAAATTCAGCTACGCAACCGTACGCTTCCAGAAAAGAATCTTGGACCCACGAGTAGAAAAGATAAAGGAAAAGAAAAGGTCTCTGAGGATATCATCCTGGATGACCAATTCATGAAAGAGCTGACCGCCAAAGACCAGCCAAAGAAGAGTAAGGTGGACTACAACGTTCTGGCACACTTGAGGAAGCTACCTTCGCAGCTCAGCATCCTCGACGCCCTTTTACTATCTAAAAAAGCGAGAGATTCACTGATCAAAGCGCTACAAGAACCAGAGCAATTCCAAGCTTTTCTCTCCGAAGAAAAGATGAAGGACGGGCTGGAGGAAGTACACACAGCCGATATCACCTTCGGCGACGAAGACCTCCTCCTTGGGACGTGCGAGCACAACCGTCCCCTCTATATCTCATGGTATTGCCACGATATAAAGATAGGCAAAATCCTGGTCGACAACGGGTCTTCCGTCAATCTTCTCAACGTGCGAGTGTTGAAGGAAATCTGCATGAGCGTCCAGCATCTCGCTCGTGATAAAATCACCATCTCTGGTTTTGACTCCTAGTCATCGCGGACTCTCGGGTCTGTGATATTGACATTACGATTTGGGCTATTTGTCACGGATATTAAATTTCATGTCATTGACGCCAAGACATGCTATAACGCTTTGCTCGGCCGGCCTTGGTTACACGAGTACAACATCATCCCTTCTACACAACATCAGTGTATGAAATACTTTAAGGATAGTCTCGAGTATACCGTAACAGGAGAGCTGAATCCATTCTCCGTGAATGAAGTCCGCAAGTACGAAGATGCAAAATACTTTTTGCCAGATTTCGAGGACACAGAGAGATGTCGCAAGCCGGAGAACAAAGCTATCACCACCATTCCTGTCTTCGAGAGTGATACTGAGGAAGAGAAGAGATAGTTTATCCAGGCCAGCCCCAGTACAACAAACCAGGACCGTCCGCTCCCGTGTTGATCTTTGGCAGTGACTCGGAAGATGAGGTCCATGCTATATTTTCCGCTCGGCCTTCAATACAAACATTCGCTGATGAAGGGCAAAGTTTGCAAGTTGCCATGGTTCCGCCCAAACATCATAAAGAACTAGACGTGCTTGATACCTACAGTGTGGAAGAGCTGCAGACGTTCTATGTCCCTCCCAGGCGAGAAGGCGAAAAGGCGATCCTATTCTACCGCTCCGGGGAAACCAAAGTGGAGAAAGAAATCTGGCACAGCGTGGATGTTAATTGTATGTATGCCCTAGAGGCCAGTATTGTACAGATGATGTATATTATATTGGATGCTTGGACATATATATATAGATGACTTTCTTGCTCGATATGATAGTATGCTATCTGGTTGCTCTTTATCTTAACATGTATACTTGTCTCTTTATACTGTCTTAGAGTTACATGTTGGTAGAGCCCTTAGGATGTGTACTTGACTACCTGGGCTATGATGCGGATCATACTAGTGGGGACATGGTAGTCCATAAGTACATCCTTCAAGGTCCCTAGTCGTGGGTGTATCGAGACGGGGCATCGATATACCAGTGTAGACTAGCGTATACGCTTCTCGACCCATGAGATGGGCGATGGATGATCCCATATCCATTGGTGTTTGACATCAGAGATGGTATACGGGTGCTCAGTGGAGACTGGGTACACTGGACGGACTCGCCGAGAACTCCCAGATGGTATTATACCTCACGTCAGATGGCAGTTCTCAGGTGACACTTGTGCCGGTTAGTCTGTAGATCCGAGATCGTCATAGAATCTTGTGTGATTCCCACTGTGCTTTGATTTCCACCTTACCACGTCCATGAAGGCGTGCAAAACGGTGGTTTTTAGGTACAGTCCCGAGTCACATGGAGGCGATGAGCGATAGGAGGGGTTTCGTCTCTCCCGGTATTGGGGGTTGATGTTGCACTGTGCTCGATTGGCCATAACAGGGAAGTCCCTGGCCAGGGCTGATTGGAGATTTACTGGTAAGTGTTACCAGCAGTTTCTCGACCCGTTATAAGCCTCACATCAGCACGACTTATCGGTTATTGGGGTCTGACGTTTACCACCCCTAGACTTGATATGCAACATATCAGACGAGGAGACCGGACTGCACGGTAGTGTTGCCGGTTGGCTCGACGGGAGTTGTAGTAGGTTCGCTTGTCTTCTTCTGATCGCTCAATACCCGGGTGGCCGTTACGTTTAGCTGACCGCTTGCGGCTTGAGGGTGTTTGATATGATCACCACCCACTGCCGGCGTATTGACGAGTCTTAGAGTCCCACAAAGGAGTTACCTAGTCCAGGCGAAACTTTGTGGTGCGCGTATGCGATATGCGCATCGACCCGGTTAAAATGTGCATATAGGATACCGTATATTAATCGAGCGGCTTGCTTTTTGTGGGGTCGTATGTGATATGACCGGATTGATAAATCAAGTGTTGATTTATCATTTAACCATTAGCTTCTCACTTGAAATCCTTTCTTGTGTTTGATGGATGTATGCATGCATGTATGCTTTCTTCATAGATTCATGCACATATGGATGTGCATACATACATACATACATACATACATCAGTGGATTCTATACTTGACAGGCTCCAGCCCATCCGTCTGTCTAGATATTATACAGAAGGCTTGAAAAGGCTGTTGAAGCGCTAAGGGATACCCTTCAAACAGACCGCTCGAAAAGCTAAGTTCTATGACAGGATCTGGAACGTTCCCGGAACTCAGCGCAAGTTGCCCAACGGGAGAATAGAAGCGATCAGGCTTGGATATGTTCGGTTTAAGAAACGGGAGCTGCTCCGCGACTGCTATGTCATACATGTCTTTGATGAAGAAGGAGATGCTCAATGGGAGAATGCTAATCCTGAACCAGAAAAAGTCCCCGACATAAAAATGCCCAGTCCGTCATTCAAAGAACAAATGGACAAGCTTATAAGGGAAGCTGGTCAGAAAGTTTGAGACGACCATAATCACGAAATGGACATCTACGAGAAAGCCAGGACGCAACGCCTTCTTCAACAAGCTGCAAAAGATGAAAATGCCCCTCCCTGTCAACCTGTTGTACAAAAGGCCCGACGCAGAGGCAGAAACAAGTCAAAGAACGGAAAAGGCGTTCGACAGCGACAGAGCGGGACCAAGAAGTCACGCGATCGGGAATTGAGCGGTCCGGATTTGTCCCTTATGAAGAAGATGAGTCGAGCATACTCTTTTCCTTAAGACAAGACAAATAAGATACTTGATCTTGCCATAAGACATCAAATGCTTACGCTCCCGGAGTCCAAGCACCCCGATCAAGCTAACGAGGTCTCTCATCCAGACTATTGCTCTTATCACCGAGCAATAGGACTCCCTCTCAAAGACTGCTTCACCTTCAAGAACTGGGTCGAAGACCAATATCGGCTCGGCAAGTTCGCTCTATCCGACAATTGGAGGGTAACACCGCCGCAGAAACATGAACCCAAAGCTACGAGAGTAGAACCAGATCCATATCGGTCTTAGAAGCGAACTCGTACTTGTCATATGATAACATCATCAAAAGAAGAACCTGAGAATATGCATGACCTTCCCTGGTGCTTCGAAAACAATGATGACGAGGTGATCTCAGAGTTTCCACCGGCGCCAAAAGAGCTGGAAGATGGAATACACACTACCGCGGATAACTTCAAGAAGATTGATTTGGGAACGGCAAGTGACCCGCGGCCGACATTCGTCAGTGAGCTATTGTCTGAAGAAAGGGTGGCTACGTTGAAGGACGTGCTCCTGCAGCATAGAGATTGCTTTGCATGGAACTATTCTGAAATGCCAGGACTAGATCCAGAGATTGTTGTCTACAAACTGGCAATATCCCCGGACATTAAGCCAATCAAACAAGCACCAAGTAGAATGCGGCTTGAGCTTGAGATGAGTATCAACGCCGAGGTCAAGAAGCTAATCGACTCTGGCTTCATCCAAGAGGTTCAGTATTCTGACTGGATCGCCAACATCGTCCCAGTAATGAAGAAAAATGGTACAGTGCGCATATGTGTGGACTTTCGGGATCTCAATAAAGCCTGCCCGAAGGACGATTTCCCAGTACCGGTCACTGAGCTGATGATAGATAACACGTCCACTCACGAAGTCTTCTCCTTCATGGACGGCTCATCAGGATATAATCAGATAAAGATGCATCCCGAAGACCAGAAGCACACCGCTTTCCGGACCCTTTTAAGTATATTCTGCTACAAAGTGATGCCCTTCGGTCTAAAGAACGCCGGCGCCACCTATCAGAGGGCCATGACGAAGATCTTCGATGACCTCATACATGAAATCGTCGAATGCTATATCGACGACCTCGTGGTTAAAAGCAAATCATATGAGGAACATCTCGAATATCTGAAGATCGTATTTCAACGCCTTCGACAATACAACTTGAAGATGAACCCTCTCAAATGCGCATTCGGGGTGTCCTCAGGAAAATTCCTAGGATTCATCATCAGGCACCGAAGTATCGAGATAGATCCGTCAAAGATTAAAGCAATTATGGAGATGCCCCCGCCAAGGACTCTCAAGCAATTGCGGTCCCTCCAAGGGAAACTCGCGTATATCCGGCGATTTATAGCCAATCTCTCTGGCAAGTGCCGCCCTTACAGTCACCTGATGAAAAAGGGAACCCCGTTCGTCTGGGATCATAAATGCCAAGGCCTACTGGACGAAATCAAGAAGTATCTGCAGAACCCGCCAGTGCTGGCTGCTCCGGTCAAGGGAAAGCCTCTCGTTCTTTATACAACCGCCCTCGAAGGTTCCTTAGGCGCATTATTGGCACAAGAGAACGACCAAGGGAAAGAAATAGCTCTCTATTACTTGAGTCGAGTTCTCCTGGGGGCAGAAAGCAATTATTCTCCCATCAAAAAACACTGCCTGGCGTTGATCTTCGCGATAACGAAACTCCGGCACTATGCGTTGGCGCATGAAGTTCGTCTCATATCGAAGGTGGACCCTCTCAAATACTTGATGTCGAAGGCCATATTGACGGGGCGACTCGCTAAATGGGCCTTGCTCTTGATGGAGTTCTCAATAACCTACAGCCTCTTAAAGCAGTGAAAGGCCAAGTCATCGCCGACTTCCTCGCTGAGCATCCAATACCTGCCGATTCTCCTTTGAATTGCGAATTGCCAGACGAGCATGCATTTGATGCGATCGACGGTGGTGATACCTGATGGGAACTTTACTTTGATGGAGCGTCTTCCATGAAGAAGCGCAAACAAAGTACCCCCCATTATCAAATCAGGGATAGGCCTTATCTCCGTGACCCCACAAGGAGGGATAATGCGCTTCGCCTTCTCCTTGACAGAGTTGAGGACGAATAATGAAGCCGAATACGGAGCTTTGATAGTAGACCTCGAGATCGCCATCGACATTGGAATTGAAAACCTCCTCATATATGGAGACTCCCAGCTGGTCGTTAGTCAAATAAACGGCGACTACCAGACGTGCAAACCAGAGTTGGTGAAATACGGCCAGAGAGTGCAGCAACTGTTGACCCAGATTCCTTCCTACACCCTCGAAAACATACCGCATGCGGAAAATAGCAAAGCAGATGCATTAGCCAAGCTCACTAAAGAACTGGCCGATGAGAACTCGATGACGTGAGAATCATTGTGCAAAGCCGTCGAGTTCTCGCACCGGCGGAAATATCTCCGGAATCATCCGAGAAAAAGGAAGCGATTGAGCAGACGGCCCTGCAAATAAAAGACCAAGAAACGGTTGAGGATTGGAGAGAAGTCTTTATAGACTACTTCAAATCCCATCGAACGCCTGAAGATACGTCCTCAAAACATCAGCTCATGAAGCGAGCCCTATCTTTTGCCTTCGTCAACGATACTCTGTACAAGAGGTCATTTGATTCCCTGTGGCTGAGATGCCTGGGACCTGAAGAGGTGAAGAGAGTCGTCCAAGAAGTTCATGACGGACTCTGCGGTTCTCACCAAGCAGGCCCGAAGATGAAGTTGAAGATTAAACGGATGGGCTCTACTGGCCCACGATGATTCAGGACTGCCTCGAATATGCGAAGCAATGCCACTCATGCCAGATCCATGGGGACTTCATCCACCAGCAACCAAATCCACTACACCCAACAGTGGCTAGCTGGCCGTTCGAAATGTGGAGAACTGACATAATCGGCCCTATCGAACCTGCATCGTCCAGAGGATATCGTTTCATTTTGGCGACAACTGATTACTTCTCCAAATGGGCAGAAGCAGAGGGAAGTGAAGACAGAGAATATCCTCCATTTCTTCAAGACGGACGTTATTTATCGGTTTGGAACTCCGCGACGGATCATCTCTGATAACGGGCCAGCCTACAGAAGCCACAAGATCAGCCGCTTCGCACAACAGCACAACATAGACTGGAGATACTCATCGGTCTATAATCCCCGAGCTAATGGTCTAGCAGAGGCTTTCAACAAAACCTTGACAAAGATCGTGAAAAAGACGGTGTCCCGAAATAAAAAGGATTGGCATGAAAGACTGCAAGAAGCTCTCAGGGCATATCGAACTACGTTCAAGACGGCCACGCACACAACGCCGTACGCATTGGTATTCGGTACAGAAGCAGTACTCCCTCTCGAGATAGAGTTACCTTCTCTACGAGTGGCAGTCCATTACGAGCTGACGGACGAAGAGAACGCTCACCTTCGGCTTGAGGAACTTGATGCCCTTGATGAAACCCGGCTCCTGGCGCAGCAAAATCTGGAAGCTTATAAAGCAAAGATGACGCGCTCATATGAAAGATTGACCAGGCCAAGGACATTCCACCAAGGAGAACTCGTGCTAGTGGTCTGTTCATATCAGATTTTTGCATTTTTATACCGCCCAATTTTTATCATATTGCTTATCGGTAGGTACTCTTGAGCCGTGTTTGCTAGTCAATTGCAGGATATATGTTCTCGGCTCTAAACGGTGAAATTCATGGAAAAGCACGACAAAATCCGGATTACTGTCAACCACAGATAAAACACAGGTCTCCGCTCTCTATCCGTATGTTGCCGCACACCAGTTTAAAGAGACAAAATGGCAAATCAATGTCATTTTCATGCACAAGGCTCAATGGCAACACAAGATCCAAGAAATCTACGCGGAGCTCGAGGAAATCATGACAAAAAGATCCACATCAAATCACTTTTTGACTTGCTGAAATTCTGGACAACTTGTGGAGAGATTCTGAGAAACAAAGTGTACCAAACTGATCCAAACATCAACACTAAGAACCACAAAAAATACGAGGAGCCAATTCCTCTAAACGGTCGCGGTTCCGCGGCATAAGCGTACTTAGGCCGCGGAACCGCGGCCGTACGGACTCCTCAGTCGACGAAATTTCAGGGGCAGTTGGGTAATTTTGTAAGGAGGCAGATTGTTGCCCTATGTTTCCAGTTCCTTGCCTATAAATAGCCCAGAACTTGCCAAAACCAAGGGGTGCTTAATCTTGTATTTTAGGTTTTAGAATACTTGTTGTTCTTCTTCCTCTTCTCATCTCTTCTCCATTAAAAACTTGTAGTGAGCTTTTGTGAGTGAAGAATGATGAATAAAGAAGTTTTTTTTGTTATTATACTTGTCTTGCTCTTGTTATGTTAATTGCTTGTAATCTTCAATTGATAATTTAGTTGTTGTTATTTATTGTTGTTTCTTTCTTATTCTCTTTTCCTTTATCCTTAAACAAGCATGATACTTACGTTTGATCCTTACCAAGCTGAGGTCGCAAATAGCTAGTTGTTATCTTCTAATCTCTTTCTTTCTATCTTCCTCCTTTGTTTTATTTCTCGTTCTTCTTGTAATGGGTGAGTAGTTTCCATACTTGTTAGGGTAGGATAAGGGAAGTTTGAGAGAAGGAAATCTCTCTCACTCTTTCCTTGCCCAACATCTTAAATCGAACTCCCGTTAATTAAACCACAATCCGCTCCCTACGGCATCCTATCCTACATGATAGCGGTGATTCCGTAGTGAGACCGGTTGTGGTTGAATTAACCGGAGGTTAAGGCTAAGAGCCAAGAACGGACGGACAAGCACCAAAAGGAAGAACTTATGTGTTGGAAAGCCTAGCTTATACTCCCAAGTTCCTTCCTAGTCGTGCTAATCCCCATTGTTGTCGATTACCATAACACCGATATTAAGAGTGGCAACGAAAGAAGTGAGCGACTCCTAACTCAAACTAACCTAATCCTAACCCTAACAAGCTCTCTTTAAATATCATTTTAACACTTAGTTAATCACAAATAAATCTGGACTTTTGGACTTAACTCGTTAAAGCACATAGAAAAAGGTTCCCATCTCTCTGCGGACGACCCGTACTCAACCGGCTAGCTACAAGCGAAACCGTCTTGATTGCGGTAATTAACTAAACTTGAACACGCATAAACCCTAACAATCATGGTCAAAAGACCTATGATCCCCAATCGCTCCAAGCGGGGAAAATTCGAGCCGAATTATGAAGGCCCGTACATTATAGACAAGGTCTACCAGGGTGGAGCCTATCTACTCATGGATATGCATGGTGAAAGACCTTTCAGGCCAATAAACGGTCGCTTCCTGAAAAAGTACTACGCTTGACGAGTCACGGTCTAGGTCAATGATAGATGAAGACGACTATGTCCGCTCGCTATCTTCCTAAGCCCAAACTCTACAAGTAGTAACCAGCTTACTTTACAACGGACCGAAACGTCCTTAAACTAACAGCGGACCGAAACGTCCTTAAACTAACGATGGACCACTGCGTCCTAAAACTAGCTGTTGACCGAGACGTCGAGAAACTACGGTGGATTGCAGTATCCCAAAAGCTGATACAAAAAAAAGAATAAAAAAAAAGAAAAAAGAAAACGGTATGTCCATGAGCAAAATGGGCACGGATGAAAATCCGAAAGGGCTCCGTGAGTAAAAACAGCCGGGCTACCGGCGAGTGTTTGTGAAAACCCGAAAGGGCGCAACCTCGTTAAAAGACACTTGCAAAGTCCTCTCGACTTTGTAAGGAGAAACCACCTGCGTGAGATCCTTACGACTCACAAGGGAGCGGCACACTTAGGGATCCCCACGATTCCTAAGGAGAAATTACACTTGCGAGATCCTCACGACTCGTAAGGAGAATCATCTTATGAGACCCTCACGGCTCATAAGATTTGAAAGTCTTAAGCTATAGAGACCTAAATCTGTTCTTAAGCAACCCCCACAACCCCCGCTACTGCCCTACAAGCGGCTCAATACTGACCCTTGTACACAATCCACGGGCACGAATAAACATTTCCCTAACCAAGTCCCACCCGTGACTAGGGATATGTCTATATGGTGAACAACCCTTGTAAGTCCTTTCGACTTATAAGGAGAAAACTCTTTTGTAAGATCCTTACGACTTACAAGGGAATATGCACGGAATCCTCACGATTCCTTAGGAGAAAACGCACCTACGAGATCCTCACGACTTGTAGGGAGAAATACCTTTGTGAGACCCTTACGGCTCATGAAGTCAAAGCCTTAGTCGACAGAATCCTAACCCTGTTTACTAGGCCACCTTTGTTCGATATCGACAGAGGCAAATGATGATTCGCTCCTGATAATATCCCAGTTGTAGCGGTGCTGATGCTGAAATCGGTGTCTAATCCCAAGCTGGCGGCAAAAAACTAGCGAGCCACACATGCATACGAAATAGCCGAAATGATGGGGCAACTTGCAACAGAAGCAGCAAGTAAAAAAATGTATGCATGCGAAATAGCCGAAATGATTGGGCACCACGAAAAATAGCTGAAATGATGGGGCAATTCCGACCTTCGCGATATAAAAGCTGAAATGATAGAGCATCGCGGAAAGAAATAAAAAAAATGAATGAATGAAATTTATGCCCTACAGGTGATATTACATTAATCCATGTATACAATCCAGGGACGCAAACGAAGAAGGAATCACATTCCTCCTCCCCCAGGTTTCATCAGAAGAAGAAGCCAAATCTCGATGAGTCACAGATAGCCTGAAAATCATCTCAACATTTGTCTCAGCAGACACAATGTCAAACAAAGCGAAACAGCGGCAACTCCCAGTTCTATGACCGAGAGTCAAATCCCAACTCCGTGAAATACGGATATAACCAGCAAAATTCCTGATCATGTGGAACACGGATAACATCACTTCTGACCCCATGGAAAACGTCCAGAGCGGATCCTGATCCTCACAGAGCACGGCAGTGAACCCGTGTGAAGCATCCAGAGCGGAGCCTAGTCCTCGCCGAACACGGCAGTGAACCCGTGGGAAGCATCTAGAGCAAAATTCCTGGTCACGTGGAACACGGATAATGTCACTTCTGACCCCATGGAAAACGTCCAGAGCGGATCCTAGTCCTCACAGAGCACGGCAGTGAACCCGTATGAAGTATCCAGAGCGGAGCCTAGTCCTCGCCGAACACGGCAGTGAACCCGTGGGAAGCATCTAGTGCAAAATTCCTGGTCACGTGGAACACGGATAACGTCACTTCTGACCCCGTGGAAAACGTCCAGAGCGGATCCTGGTCCTCGCAGAGCACGGCAGTGAACCCATGTGAAGCATCCAGAGTGGAGCCTAGTCCTCACCGAACACGGCAGTGAACCCGTGGGAAGCATCTAGTGCAAATTCCTGGTCACGTGGAACACGGATAACGTCACTTCTGACCCCGTGGAAAATGTCCAGAGCGGATCCTGATCCTCGCAGAGCACGACAGTGAACCCGTGTGAAGCATCCAGAGCAGAGCCTGGTCCTTGCCAAACATGGCAATGAACCCGTGGGAAGCATCTAGAGCAAATATCGGACTGTGAGGTCCTTAAACTCACGGACTATGATGTCCTTAATCTCGATCGTGATGTCTTAAAACTAACAATCAACCCCAATGATTTTACACTAATTTTACCTTGGTTCAAGGGTACATCTCTTCACTTCTTTGATATTTATCGTTGTAATTCTTCAACGTCTTCAAAGAGGTGACGGGTCCCAACAACCACGCATTTTACGGACTGTGAGGTCCTTAAATCCACGGACTATGATGTCCTTAACCTCGACCGTGATGTCTTAAAACTAACATTGGACTGTGGAGTCCTTAAATCCACGGACTATGATGTCCTTAACCTCGACCGTGATGTCTTAAAACTAATATTGGACTGTGAGGTCCTTAAACTCATGGCCTATGATGTCCTTAACCTCGACCGTGATGTCTTAAAACTAACATTGGACTATGAGGTCTTTAAACTCATGGACCATGATGTCCTTAACCTCGACCGTAATGTCTTCAAACTAACAACGGACTGTGGAGTCCTTAAATCCATGGACTATGATGTCCTTAACCTCGACCGCGATGTCTTTAACCAAGGCCGAAGGGGTCATCAAGCTTGGAAAATTTTTCTCCCCGTTGCGATAGAATCTCCGGTCGAAGAAAGCGGGAGACGAAGTCTGCGAAACTAACTCCCCGGCCTCCCGATTCCAAGTAAAGACTTTCATACATATTCAGCACCTTTACCAGACTCGGAAACTGGTGCTGAATAGCATTCTCCGGCGTTAGGTCCATCACCAACGGCTTAGTGGCGAAGACATATTCATCAGGAGGAAGCAACTCCTTATAGTGCTCTCCCCTCACCGGCAGACCGGAAATTTCAGCAAACTCTTCCAAAGAGATGGAAACTTCCCTGTCCATTAGAAGAAAGGTATGGGTGGGGATGTTCCATTGCTCCACGAACGCCTTAATCCACCATGTTGGAGGAGCAGAGTACTCGAACAGTGAAGCGTAAACTGCGGGGTATAGACCGATCTTCAGCAGATGTGTCTTCTTCACTGAAAAAATATACCTGGCCCACTGCAAATACCCTGCCGAGTGTTGAGGGGTCAATCCGATATTGTAGGGTTGTCCCCAAGGGCGCGACTCTCCTTGGCATATGCGCATTCCCAAAATATCCACGGCTGCCGGCAGCTGTATGGGTATGGCAGCAATCGAAGGTTGAAAAAGACCCTCCGAATTCCAATTTACGACCTCCACGGCGTAGTTCACCGAGGGTACATCTGCATATGAGATCGATGAGATCGGCTCTGACGACGTCGCACAAGAGAAGTTTCGGCGACCTCTGATAATTTCGTTGTACCATCTACCCTACAGGTGAAGGTTCTTGTACTCCGGGTCGTAATCCTTAATGAGAGCAAGAACCTCCCGGTCTACCGGTGCCTCAGGGAATCCAGCCTCTGAACGGAAAAACGGGAACGAGAGATCAGAAAACATATTGCCTGCAAGAAAAAGCGAAATTCAATTATCAGTATTATAATTTAATTTTAAAATCCCGACGCTTGGTACTTTAAAATTTGTACCACACTGCAATGCAATGGAGAGGGGACCAAAAGGGGACCAACAAAATCCAGATGACAATGCATCAGTTAATAAGACAGCCTCATCATTGGATAAGACTGACAATTAATGAGGAAATCCTCAAAGAATGTTCTCATTAAATGAGAAATCTCTCGAGACAAGGAGAAAATCTCCCTTTCAGAGCAAAGCTCTATAACAGAGTGACACTTGTCAAACTCTGGTCACGAGGGAATAAAATTCCTTAAAGAGCCTAGCTCTGTAATGATGATGGAAAATCCATCAAAAGTTAATGAAAAATAATTCCTAAGAATTAAAGTTCTGGGATCTTAAAGATCCATGAAAAAACTCTTGAGAGTTCTTCATCAAAAAATCAAAAGATTTATGAGAGCAAGGCTCTGCTTATGAAATCCCAAAGGGGTTTTCTTTAGATCAAAAGATCTATGAGAGCAAGGCTCTGTTAATTAAAATTAATTTAATCTAATTTAATTTTTACCTAAAATTTTCTAGAGTTTTAACTCTTGAAGTTCTTGGAAATGAGAGCAAGGCTCTAAGATAAAAATTCTTGAAGATGATAATCATCTGAGGACCAAGGGTCCTATTTATAGGCGCCGAAGCACCTCCTCAACTTCTGAGTTGATCCAAGGGCTCAGATGTTGCCACCACTGCACTCACGTGTGCGCCACGTGAGCGCAACGGTGGGGGGCATTTGTTCCCCCCAATCAGAACAAAACTCTGTTTGAATTTCAAAATTCAAAATTTAAAGCAACGCTTCAGATTCCTTGCGCTGCGCACTGCGCGCCACGTATCAAAAGCAGACACGCCAGCGCCAGGAGCGCTGCGCCCAAGGCAGCGCACCCCCAATCAGAGCAAACCTCTGTTTCAAAATTCAAATTTTAAAATGAAGCAACGCTTCAGATCCCCTGCGCTGCGCTCTGCGCTGCGTGTCAAATATAGGTGCGCTAGCGCAGTTGCGCTGCGCTCCGCACTGCGCGCCACGTGTCAAACGCAGGTGCGCTCGCACCAATTGGGCCAGCGCTGGAATTTAAATAATAAATTATTAATTAATCAGAATTAAAATTCTGTTGCGCTGCGCGCCACGTGTCAAACGCAGGTGCGCTAGCGCCAATTGCGCCAGCGCTGGAATTTAAATAATAAATTATTAATTAATCAGAATTAAATTTTGTTCTAGAAAGATCTTTCCAATGTTACTAAAATAAGAAGATTATGTTCTGTAAAATAGAGGCCTTAGGATCAAAGATACAACGGTAGGGAAATATCCTCAGATCAATCAGAGAAAAATCTCTGTAACTAACTTAACAAATCAATTGGCCCTATATAAAGGCCCCAAGACTTCAAGTCTGAGATAAAAAAAACCTCTGCAAAGTTTGAGAAAAAAACTCAAAGAGAAAGAAAGGCAAACTTTTGAAGAAAGAAGATCATTTTCTTCATCTTTAAAGGTAAAGAATTAAAATCTTGGAAGAACAGAGATGAAATCATCTCATTAGAAAGAAGAACCATCTTCTAAAAAGATCAATGATCTAAGAATAAGATCAAGATCTTCAATAAAAAAGATCAAAAAGATATAATTATAAAAGATTAAAAAGAAGTAATTTACTTCATTCACAGATCTTTTGATCTATAAAGGCACGGCCTTTTGATGAAAATAAGAACCTTGGTTCTTGGATCTTGAGGCAATGCCTCTTTTGAAGAACAGAACAAAAAACTTGTTCTTTGATCTTAATTTGATCAAAATGCGCTCTGCGCTATTGGACAGTGCCTTGCACTCTTGAATTGCGTCTTTGCGCTTATTGGACTGGCGCATTGCGCCAAAACGCACCACGTGTCATTCACTGGCGCGGCGCACTCAGAAGGCGCAGTGCGCTAACAGACTTGCGCTCAGCGCTAATCGACACGTGTCAATTTTACGTGCGCCAGCGCAATGCGCTCTTTAATTGGCGCAAAACGCCTGATGCGCCACGTGGCGCACTGTCAGAACACCACTTTGTTCCTAATAAATATTGTACATTATAAAAAGGGCAGAGCCCAAGCAAATGCCTAACAAGCCAAATATAAATGAAAATGTTAAACATTTTTTTAACTGGACTTAGCCCAATTATGGCCATAAGTCCTCAATTTAAATTGAACTGAGCTCATCTGCTCTTCCAATCAATTTATACCCGGTTCGAGAGTACATCTCTTTACTCCTCTAGCATCCGTCGTTGTAATCCTTCAACGTCGTCAGAGAGGTGACGGGTCCCGAAAACCACACATTGCTACGGACTGTGGGGTCCTTAAACTCATGGACTATGATGTCCTTAACATTGACCGTGATGTCTTAAAACTAATACTGGACTGTGGAGTCCCTAAATCCACGAACTATGATTTCCTTAACCTCGACCGTGATATCTTAAAACTAACGTCGGACTGTTGAGTCCTTAAATCCACGGACTATGATGTCCTTAACCTTGACCGTGATGTCTTAAAACTAACACCGGACTGTGAGGTCCTTAAACTCATGAACTATGATGTCCTTAACCTTGACCGCGATGTCTTAAAACTAACATTGGACAGCAATGTCCTTAAACTACTTATCGACCGCAATGTCGTTAAACTAAACAATAGAGCCTAATTGCTCTCTTGTCGGATCTAAACGATCCCGTTAAGTCGATCTTAGTCTTAAATTTGACTAATGTGTCCTTAACGAACGTTTAAGTTGATCTTAGCCTCAAATAAGGCTAACGTATCCTTAAACACAACCCCCCAAACCCAAATCTAAGAAAGATACGGAGTTGGACTAATCCACGTCCTACAGGCGACAACATAACTTAGTCTTCGTATACAATCCACGGGCAACCGAACACAAAACAAACACCCACGACACGAAGTGACCATATGGAGAAGGAGAAAGTTGTTACCGCGATGCGGTAGCGTAATTAACTGCAGGGGCTTGCGCCTGCAGGGAAGAGCGTCCCCACAATCAAAAACCCCTCAAACGAGGGGGAATATGACGAAGTCTGCTACATCGGCCGTATCCATTTAAACCTTCGATACACGGTGCCATAAATCAACTTGGCATCTTCGGAAAGGTAGACGGATAGCACCAATTAGCATCTGCCCCGAATTTCAGGCAAGACGGACCTGCGTGGTCGCGTCTCCATTGTTCGGAGGGGAACAGTATCCTTATCTTAATAAAACTTTTGTATAATAATACTGGAGTATCATCTGAGAATTCGACAGAAAATCCATGTCAAACATCGATACAATATGTGTATATCTCAATATCTCAATGTCTCAATATCTCAATAGCCGTCTCTCAGATCGGCTCTCAAATCTGTAACATCCCATGAGTTCGGTCGGTATCCTCTGGATAACCGCCGAGTCAATAATAACCGGTAGGTAATGCTCCTTTGCCGGGCTCAACGCCTTCTCAATATATCCATCTTGCCCCGAGATACCTCACCGGGTCCACCATATACCCGCAGATTATGCATCCCCCTCTTCGAATCGGGTATGATACAGCTCAAGAATCAAGAAAACTCATGGTGGACGCCATTGTAACGCTTTGAAAATTCGTTTAGGTTAATTTCGTGTTAATTAGCGATATTTCATAAAACCTCGTTAATAATTATTTTCCACGTCGACTAGAATAAATCTATTTTAATTGTGAAAATATGTAATTACATATTTATTGTGCTTTATTAATTAGCTTTTAAATTATTGTTCACTTAATTATCTGCTTGCTAATATATTTTTTTACTAAGCTATTTTTTTAATTAATCTTGCACTAATCCAATTTTACCCTAGTTCATTATGTGCTTAGCAGCCTTGACAATCAACATTTATTTTATAGCATGCCTTTCTTTTAATTTCCCTCATCGTTCTACTATCCTTTTTAAAAAGAAAACAAAAGAAAATGGGTAAAAGAAATGAGAAATGTGAGGCATGGGACATTTATGAGGCATGGGGGTTTGACCTTCACTCACACACACCCTCACTCTCTCTCTCTCTCCCCCTCAAGCTCAGCAGCCCCCAGCAGCAGCCCCCTCCCCTTCATTTCTTCTTCTTCTCCTCTCAATCCAAGCCCCATTTCCAAATGAAAATCCACAAATTCTAGCAAAAATCATCACAACTTCCCCTTTTCCAAATCAAGCATGGTTCTTGGCAAGTCTCCATGAGTGCTAACTTGTTTGAATCACCCTCTCAACCATCTTGAGGTATAAGCCTAATCCAAAACTTAGTTTGCTAAACATTTAGTTATTTAGCTTAATGTAGTGTTTAAGTAGTATATTAGTGATAATTGTGTGGTTTAAGAGGAGATTAGGTTAAGATAGGGTTTTTATGGCTTGAATAGCTTAATTAAGTGTTGTTAGTGTTAGATAATCCAAGTCTTTTCACCGGTTTACATTAAAACACCATATTGTTTTAAATTAGTGTTTAATTAGAGTTTTAGTTAAGAATTGTGTTCTTTTGGGGATCTGCTTTTAAACCAGAAGTTGCAGACAAAAGTTGCAATTACTGGAGCATAGTTACTGGACTTGGATCGCACACCCGAAGCATGAAGCCCCCATTCCTATTTATGGCCGCAATTTTATCTGTTCTGGCCGCAAATTGCGGCCAGAGTAGGGGTCTGGGTGTCGGGTTTTGGTCGTTAAGTGTCTGCTGTATATTTAAGGTCTTTGGTATATGCAATTTTGTCTAGTTGTTCTCGTATTAAAATCTGGGACCAATTGCCTATAATTTTAGTTTTGTGACTTACGCGACACATACGTTCCGAGACTGGGTTTGGTGTTTGCTGTGTATCACAGCTAGTCGGGGTGGTTTCAGACGTTGCACACACGTTTTGGTGTTTCGAGTGCATACGCGTTTAGCTTGCGACGCTAGTTTCTCGTATGGTCTTGATATCGCGTTTTGCAGGATATTAGCCTTATGTGTGTTGCATTGTGTGATTCTAGGATCGGTCGCGGAGATATCGGACGCGGCGCGGAAAGGAAAGGCGGTGATTGGATTAGACTAGCGGAGGCGTTCCGGTGAGTAGATGTACACATCTACGGGGGAATCGTTTGGATGGAGACGCCCGATAGTTAGAATTTCGTTTAGTACTTACACTTATATGCGTAGTTCCTACTTAATCATCCCGTTGCATTGCATCATTTATCATATAGATATATATATATATATATATATACTGTGATAGCACCTCATAGGACACTCGCACTATTACCATTGGTTTATGCTGCACGGGCACTATTCATGGAGACACACACGCCTTAGTAATTTCTATGCCACGAACATTATATAGCTTGTAAAATCCGAATCTTATCAATTGCGCCAATTATGGTTAATAACCTGTATTTATGTATTCAATTCATCAGGATGGATACGCAGGATTGCTAGTCATATGCATTTATCTCATTGCATCATCGTTCATACGTAGTTTTCTAGTTCCGCATTTTATTTCATATTGTTAATATCATAGAAATTCATGTATTATGATTCTTCTCGAGGATTTCTGTATTTATGAGATTTATGGATTCGGAGAAACCGCAAGGATTTAAAAACATATTACCATTTTAAAAATGTAAGCTGTGGTTTTCTCGTGATATGATGTATGGATAACCCACGATGACATTTCTTGGTTCTTGAGCGGTATCATACACCCGATTTGAGGAGGAGAAGGAACCGCCTGTGGGTGCATGGTAGACCCGGTGCGGTACCCCGAGGCAAGATGGCCGCAGATGATGGCGTTGAGCCCGGCAAGGGAGCACTACCGACCGGTTATTTATGACACGGCGGATATCCGGAGGATACTGACGTAGTTTTGATATCAGATATATGGGCCAGTCCGGATTGCCGGAGCCCGAGATCAGATATATGGGCCAGTCCAGATTGCCAGAGCCCGGTATAATAAATTAAGATATTCATATTTGGTGTGGATGCTTGACACGGATTTATATTGATTTCATTGTTGAAACTACAGCTAAATTACAGAAGTTTAATAAGATAAGAATACAGATTTCTCATGTTAATCATATTCAAATCTCGTGTTGTTTATTGCATTCATATTGCATACATATTATTACATCGCATCATATTAGTATATGTAGGCTGTGACGAAATTGTGTGCATGCTTACGATAGCCTTATTAGATGTTACTTATTACTCACGAGTTGGCAACCTACTCCCGTCGTGCCACAGTGTTTGCAGGTCCGACCTGTCAGCACAGTAGTGGTGGGCGCACCTCCTATTTTGCTCCTTTTTGCATAGACTCGCGGTATTGTTCGTAGGTGGGTTGCGGGGTTATTTTGTTTCCTCTTGTATCAGTATTGTATCTAGTGTACTCCATCTACCGTATCTACCACTTTTACTATTGTATTAGCGACTTAGAGATGAGACAGTGAGATTTGTACTTTTATGTTGTTTCTCTGGTGTCGAGCTCACTTGAGCCGACATGATGCTTTATTACTTTATGCATTTATATGCTTATTGTGCACGGTGATGATCTATATTGCTTGTGATTTTGAGTCTGCCTTTGGTGAAGAGCAACCTCCCGCTTGGGGATGCCTTATTTAATGTCGTACATATATTCTTGTTTTGTACCTGTTTAGGGCCAGTATTTATAAAGGAGACTCTGCCGAAATTTTCGGAAAAATGGATGTTGCTTTTAAAAAACTTGGTGCGACTTATTTGGTTGAAAATTGTTTCTTGACTTGGTTTTCCTTCACTCTACTGCTTTAATTGGTTTTGATTTCTGGGTTTTGGCTTACTTAGATTACGTACGCCTTGAGACGTTTCGTAATTTAAGTGTCAGTCACGCACCGTACTTTTTGGATCGTGACAAAGTTGGTATCAAAGCGTTA
The DNA here is from genome assembly GCA_030015575.1 of Agapanthus africanus. Taxonomy (NCBI): domain Eukaryota; kingdom Viridiplantae; phylum Streptophyta; class Magnoliopsida; order Asparagales; family Amaryllidaceae; genus Agapanthus; species Agapanthus africanus. The sequence goes on along the minus strand of JASDDO010000028.1, from coordinate 86,363,685 downwards.
GGTTTTACCTTTCTGAGTATAGGATGACCCTTGGTAGATGGAGTAGGTAACTTAAGCAGAGTGACGTAGCGTGCGTATGTTCCGCGGCATACTTACGATACGGTATTCCGCCTAAATGACCTTAGGATATAATTGCTTGCAATTCCTTCTTCGATTCCTTATATCCCATGATTCTGTTGCACTATTCTTATTATCCTGTTTCCTGTACTAGCCACTATTGTTGGTTTTCCCTAGCACCTACTGTAGATATGGAAGCATCACACATGCCACTTTAAAAAGAAAATAGAGGTGCTAAGCAAACAAAGCAAGGATCTTTAACTAGAATACTAGGGTAACAACACTTGTATCTCATACAAATAACAAATAAACACTAAGTCAAAAGAATACAACCTTTGTAGTCTTCTTGTTATGACTCCTAGGATCCTTGAGAGGTTGGAAAGGCTTGCTAGTAAGCTCCCTTGTCCACGATGATCCACCCGAAGTCCACTTCGTTCGAGCTCCTAGCTCCACTTGATGCAACAAGAAGATGAAGCTAAACACTCTAAATTAATTGGCTAGATTAGAGTAGAATGATGAGGTGGTGTGTTTTCTTTTATCAAAACCCTTTCTTTTTAACTCTCTCTCTCTCTCTCTCTCTCTTTGGAAAAATCAATAGAGCTTGGAGGAAGAAGAAGATGATGGTAAAAGCTTTTGTCTAAATGAAATGATAAAGCTTGAATGAAAAATAAAAAAGATAGTATATACATTTTCTATCTCCCATTCAAACCATGGTTCTAATAATATCTAGATATTTAGTAAGTGAGTTAAAACCCAAAAGAAAAAACTAATCCAAGGTTAAAAGTTAGGTGAAGCGAGGTTCACTTTGGAAGTGTGTAGAAAAATCAACCATGGATTATCTTTTCTTTTTCCTTTGCTTAAAATCAAATACTAATATATATATATATATCTATATATATAATAGTTCCATATGAGTCTTATATTTCATCTAAGATGTATCATCAACCATGATACTTTGCATGTATGTATCTATGCACATCAACATGTGCATACATGCATGCATTCTTCCACTTTAATAAAAAGGGTTTGAATAAAGAATAAAACTAAAAGTCAATTGTTAAATCAACACTTGATTTAACAAATCGGTCATATCAAATACGACCCAACCAATAGAAAAACGCCCGACTAAAATACGGTATCACATGTACGTATTTAATCGGGTCCCCGCGCATATCTCATATGCACACCACATCGTTTCGTCTGGGCTAGGGAACTCCTGTGTGGGACTCTAAGACTCGTCAATACGCCGGCAATGGGTGATGATCACATCAAGCACCCACAAGCCGCAAGCGGTCAGCTAAACGTAACGGCCACCCGGATATTGAGCGATCAGAAGAAAACCAGCAAAGCTGTCAAAACTCCCATCGAGCCATCTGGCAACACTTCCCGTACAGTCCGGTCTCCTCGTCAGATATGTTGCATATCGAGTTTAGGGATGGTATCGTCGACCCCAATACCTCAATAAATCATGCTGGTGTGTGGCTCATAACAGATCGAGAAACTACTGATAACACTTATCAGTAAATCTCAGCAGCCCTGGCCAGGGACTTCCTGTTATAGCCAATCGAGCAATGCACAACATCAACTCCCAATACCGGGAGAGACGAAACCCCTTCTATCGCTCATCGCCTCCATGTGCCTCAGGACTGTACCCAAAGACCACCTGTTTGCACGACTCAGTAGAGCCGTGGTAGGGTGGAGACCAAAGTACAGTGGGAGGACACACAAGACTCTATGACGATCTCGGGTCTACAGACTAACATGTACCAGTGTCATCTGAGAACTGCTATCCGACGATAGATATAATACCACATAGGAGTTCTCTGTGAGTCCGTTCAGTGTACCCAGTCTCCACTGAGCACCCGCATACAATCTTTGGTGTCACCACACCAGATGGACATAGGATCATCCATCGCCCATCATATGGGACAAGAATGGTGTAACACCCTAGTTCATTTATACCAGTTCCAGTTATAGTAATTGTTTATTTTGGTATTTTCTTGATTTATCGTGTTTTGAGTACGAATGGTATTTTATATTTTACATTGCATTCGAACCGACCCGCTTGCTTGAACTTATTTGATTCATATCATATTTATGAATTATCCTGACTTGTTACATAGACACGTGCATTTTCATGAATACTGCATACTGGCATCTTATCTGACATTGCATATTTTACCAGATAACATTTTAAGTTGCATAAAATAATTTAAAATTGCATAACATGGCCAGCATGATACCCCTAACCCCATGGTAGCATCCGCGCATCTTGTTCTCGTCCCGTTCAGTGAAACGGACGTGTTTGGATGGCTACGCACACGTATGTGCATCCGTTCTTAGGGGTATGCATTTTCGTTACATGAGCATTCATTTTGAAATTTGGACGTCGCATATATTTTTCATATTTTAAATCTGAATTTTTAGACCCGACCCGGGCGTGTTTCGGAATATTTTTGTATCCCGCCAAAATTCAAATTATTTAAATATTTAATATTTCGTTTAAACAGTTCAAATTTTATTTAAAACTAACCAACTAAATTCTTTAAGTTAATATCTTAACTCTCTAACTAACGCAGATCCTTCTCTCTCTCTCTCCCTTTCTCTCTGTGTCGCTTTCTCTCTCCCCCACTAAAAAACAACTTCATCTCTCCTCCCCCTCTCTCTCTCTCTCCTCTCGCTACTCTCTATCTCTCTCTTCTCGCGTCTCTCTCTCCTCTCACGGTAGGTTTAGGTCCCATCGCCTCCCTCCACGATCCCGTCACCTCCCTTAACAACCCCATCTATTTCTTCTTCCTCTCGTTATTTAAACCCGAGCAGCCCCTCACCTTCAACCTATCTCACTACGAAACCCTAACCCTAAAACCCTCATTGCCTCCTCACCTTCACCTCAACCGAGCCCTCATCTTTTCCTCCTCCACCTTCTCCCTTCAATCCCGAGCACCCCTGCACACATACCCTGTACCCACAGAACCCTCACCCCGTCGCCGTTCCCTCACCTCCGACGACCCCAGCTTCACACCACCACCACCATCATCTCCTCCTCTCCCACTCCTCTGCATTTCTTCTCTTCATCTCTTCCCTGCACCCAAACCCCAGCTAGCAACAGAACCCTAACTCTAACTCCTCCAAAACCAAACCCTAGATCGCCGGAGCTCCGATCATCTCCTCGACACGAGCACTCGTTTCCTGACCCCTGTATACCACAAACCAGTGAGCCTCTGCCCTCTCTTATTCTTCTTCCTCTTTCTTTCTTTTCTTTTCTTTAACTTTCTTGAATCTTTAATTTAGCGTTCGCTGGAGCCGGGATCGACGCCGACGATCCAGACGACGTACCTGGACTGCGTGATCACTCTCGTGCGTTATTTGGACCCGTTCCGGGTACCGTGCGCGCGTCGTAACTTTTCGCCGACGTGGGACGTACCGTACATATCCGTTTCTTGATCCGTCGAGGCAAGTTTATCTTGCTGCATGCTACATTACTTTATATATATATATTTTAATAAATATAATACTGGTATTTCAAATTTTGCATCCCATGCTTACTTTTGAAGTTTTTCGACATCCGTCTGCATCCGTACGTTTTACTTTACATCTAGCGCATGCAAACCTATCTTGTTACATACTATATTATAATATACTGCACCCAATGAAATATTTACATCACATATTGCTTAGTTGTACATCCCACATTACCATTTTAAAGTTTTACTGTTTTCAGGATACCCGTTTGCATCCATCTCATTTAAAATATATATATAACCGCATCTATAGATCACATTAATACATAATACTGTGATATTAACACCCCATGTTTAATATAGTGCATCCTAATTGGTATTAGAACTATAAATGAAACCCTAATCGATAATTGTGCATCCATATCCTTGATTTTATATCTATTTGTATACCATGTCACATTATTTCATTTTATTATTATATTAGTATCCCATACTTGATTTTGTGCACCCATACTTATTATAGTTTGATTATGAGCACCCGCTTGATACTTGTGCACTACCTGACATGACCTGATATACTACTACTGACATGACTTGATACCTGTGCACTACTTGACATGACTTGATACATGTACACCACCCGACATGACCTGATGTACCACAGCTTGACATGTTACCAGATCTTGCTACTAATGCCGACAATCTTGACCTGTTGTCCCTACGGACATTTCCTGTTGTCTATACAGACAAACCTGTTCCTGCTTGACCCTGTGTTGGCGTTAGCTCTAGATTTATCAATACCTGACTTATACACATAACCTTGGTGGTATGGGGAAATCAAGAATGTATCCGAACGTAACTCAAAGGGCTATTATATCTTATTACCGTGGTCCCGTGGGGTTGAACGGGACATAGACTCACAGTCTATTATATCTTGTTACCGTGGTCCCGTGGGGTTGAACGGGAAATAGACCGATGGGTTACGATGAGGATTACATTGATTGATTTTGATAACTTTAGAGTAGATAACCCTATAGCACAGTCTAAATCACTCACTGCACTTCACCTGTTAGTATCCTGTTCACTGTTCTATATTCATGTTACGGTTTACTTGCTACTGATTACTTGTTACTGCTCATACTTCATGCATGCATATTTCATCACATCCTACTTGCTTAGAATTATTGATATTATGACGCACCGACATCTGTGTTTTGCATGGCCCAGATCCCTTATCCTTATCGCAGGCTGTCCAGGAGTATTTTGATCAACAGGCCGAGCAGTGAGGATCTGTTATTAGTTTAGTTTAGTTTCCTTTCAGTATTTTCATTCCTAATGTGAGCCCGCATTATGGGACGTACATTCCAGTTTATTATTGTATTGGATCTTTTTGCTTCCGCATTATTTTATTTCATGACTCGTTTATTCTAGTTTATGGACATGTGTTAGATAGTTTATTACTGTTCTTGATATCTCTACAGCCGTAATGTGACCGTGGAGGGATATTTCCTATCCACAGATAGCATGGTTGGCTCTGTCACGTGCCTATCTTAGCGCACTCTGGAAAGCGAGGCGTGACAAATGGTATACGCTAGTCTACTCTGGAATATCGATGCCCTGTCTCGATACACCTACGACTAGGAACGGTTCAAGGATATGCTTATAAACTACACGTGCCCCACCAGTATGATCCGCATCATAGTCACAGTAGTCAAGCAAATATTCTGAGGGCTTTATCAACATGTGCAAATGAATAAAAGCATGATCAAATCAACATTTCAGATAAAGTAAACCAGATAGCATACTATCATGTCGAGCAAGAAAGTAATCTATATATATACATGTCCAAGCATCCACTATACATATAATGGCTTCTAGGGCATACATATATCTAACAATCTCCCATTTGCACTAAGTCCATTTATTGGTGTATCTCATACCCAACATCTCAAAAGTCACCCATGCTGCAGCTGAGGAAGGGCCTTGGTGAGTGGATCCGCTGTGTTATTCTTTGTATCAGCTCTCCGAATCTCGATCTCTTGGCGATCTATAATCTCCCGGATCAAATGATATCGCCTTAGGATGTGTCTGGACTTTTGATGGGACCTTGGTTCTTTGGCTAATGCCATAGCCCCATTAATCACAATACAATGGTATTGGATCAACAATGGTTGGAACTACTCCTAGTTCCGCGATGAACTTCTTCATCCAGACGGCTTCCTTGGCAGCATCATTTGCAGCAATATACTCAGCTTCCATCGTGGAGTCTGTAACGGTATCCTGTTTAGAACTCTTCCAACTAACCGCCCCTCCATTAAGGGTAAATACAAATCCTGAGATAGATTTGCTGTCATCCTTATCACTTTGGAAGCTGGAATCGGTAAAGGCCTCCATTTGGAGATCCCCATTACCATACACCAAGAACAATTCTTTAGTCCTTCGCAAGTAATTAAGAATGTTCTTCACTGCTATCCAATGTTTCTCCCCTGGGTTGGATTGATACCTGCTTACTACAGCTAGTGCATAAGCTACATCAGGGCGTGTACATAACATCACATACATTATAGATCCTACGGCTGAAGCGTAGGGTCTAATGCTCATGCGAGCTCTCTCTTCATCAGTCTTCGGACAGAAGTCCTTGGAGAGAGTGATTCCATGACAAGCGGGCAAGGCACCACGCTTGGAATCTTCCATACTAAACCTTTTTAGGATGGTGTCAATGTACTTTGATTGGGACAATCCCAATAACCTCTTGGATCTATCTCTATAGATCCTTATGCCCAAAATTCACGAGGCATCACCCACGTCCTTCATGGAGAACCTTTGTGATAAGAATAGTTTAACCGATTGTAGCATAGGAATATCATTTCCTATCAAGAGAATGCCATCCACGTACAATACGAGGAATATGACAGTATTCCCTGCAATCTTCTTATAAATGCTTAGTTCATCTATATTTTTGATAAAATCAAACTCTTTGATTGTATCATCAAAGCAGATGTTCCAGCTCCGTGAGGCCTGCTTTAATTCATAAATGGATTTAAGCAATCTACATGCTTTCCCGCTGCTCCCACTGTCAATGAAGCCCTCTGGCTGATCCATATAAACCCATTCTTCTAAATCACCATTTAGAAATGCAGTTTAAACAGCCATCTGCCAGATTTCATAATCATAGTGAGCAGCAATAGCAAGTAGGATCTGAATGGATTTATGCATTACTACCGGAGAGAAAGTTTCATCATAGTCCAATCCTGGTCTTTGACGAAAACCTTTCACTACAAGCCTTGCTTTAAAGGTCTCTACCTGTCTATCTACACCAATCTTTCTCTTAAAAATCCAATTGCACCCAACGGGTTTTATCCCAGGAGGTGCAACGTCTAAAGTCCATACTTTGTTCGTGTACATAGACTCCATTTCGGATCTCATGGCTTCCAGTCACTTCACAGAGTCACCACTCGTGATAGCTTGCTGAAAACTAGTAGGGTCATCACCATCCATGATGCAATCTTCTCTACCACCATCAATGAGAAACCCATAGTATCTTTCTGGTGGGCGAGAAGTTCTACTAGATCTCCGGAGCGGATGGGGTTCTTGAAGTTCTACTGTAACATCAGTTTCAACCAATTCGTCCTGAGTAATTTGTGTCTCTAGAACCTCTTCTAGTTCTACCGCATTGCCATCAGTACTATCTGTAAAGATTTCATTTTCCAAAAATGTGGCATGCTGAGCAACAAATACCTTTTGTTCCTCCTTGTGGTAGAATAGATATCCATACGAATGTTTTGGATTTCCAACAAATTTACACATGACCGATCATGTCTCAAGTTTGTTTGGATTCTGCTTGTTAACAAAAACTAGATAACCCCAAATCCTAACTCTTTTAAGAGATGGTTTCTTTCCACTCCAAATCTCATATGGAGTGGTAGACACGGTCTTGGTTGGAACCCTATTTAACAGATACATTGTTGTCTCCAATGCATGCCCCCAAAAGGAAAGCAGTAACTCAGCGTCACACATCATGGACCGTACCATATCTAATAGGGTACGATTCCTCCATTCTGAAATACCGATGTGCTGTGGTGTGTAAGAAGGAGTGAGCTGAGAGAGAATCTCATTCTCTTTTAAGAAGTCTGAAAACCCTATACTTAAGTACTCTCCACCTCGATCTGATCGAAGTTTCTTGATACTCAAGCCTGTTTGTTTTTCTACTTTAAGTTTGTACTCCTTGAATTTCTCAAAAGCTTCGGATTTGTGCTTTATCAAAAACACGTGTCCGAATCTTGAGAAATCAACAGTAAAAGTAATGAAGTAAGAAAAACCGCCTCTAGCATGTGTAGACATTGGTCCGCATACATCACAATGTATGAGGCTTAAGAGTTCCACAGCTCTTTCTAGGTGTCCAGTAAACGGAGTTTTGGTCATTTTACCTTTGGATACAGGACTGGCAAGTCACATAAGATTTATTTTCAAAAGGATTTAAATATCCATCTTTATGTAGCTTGTTAAGTCTTGTTTCATTAATATGACCAAATCTACAATGCCAAAGAAAAGCTTCATTTATATCTAAAAAATTTCTTTTATTAGTATGTTGTATATTGAAAACTGTGTGTTGGTTCAGGACGTAAATACCGTTATTTAGTGTACCATACCCAATCAACTCTTGATTCAAGTTAATATTCATAACATTATTCTGCAACACAAAATGATATCCATCATTGTTCAACAAAGAAATAGATATTATATTACACAGCATACTGGGTACAAAATAACAAGGGTTCAAAACCAAAATACAACCCGAAGGCAACCCCGGATGATAATCTCCTACGGATACAGCATGTACATTAGAACCATTTCCAACCCGCAGAGTATGGTCTCCAGTCTTCAAAACTCTATTGTTTCTCAACCCCTGCACACAATTGCAGATGTGAGAACCAGAACCGGTATCTAATACCCAAGATGCAAAGTTAATTGAAAAACAATTCTCAGTTACAAACACACCTGAAGCGGAAGTATCAGCATGCTTCTTATTCTTGAGATCAGCAAGATACACAGCACAGTTGCGTTTCCAATGTCCCGACTTGTGGCAGTAAAAACATTTTCCTTTTCCACTTCCTACGGTCCCAGATATTTCTTTTCCCTTCGCCTTTTTAACTCCACCTTTCTGTTTGATGGGTTTCTTCTTCTTCTTCTTTCCCTTGGCCTTGGCCTTTGGGACGGAAGAGGAAGATGGCCCAGCAATCAGAGCGGGAGTCTTCGCTATTTTCAGTGTGCTCTCTGCACTTCTCAACATATTGAGAAGTTCAGGCAATGATTTCTCCAAATCGTTCATATTGAAATTCACTATGAACGGAGCAAAAGCGGGGGGGAGTGACTGTAGAACAATATATTTATATTGCTCATTATCCATAGTCCATCCCAGTTCCTCGAGTTCTTCTATAAGAACAATCATCTTCAAAACATGGTCTCCTACTGATACACCAGGGGCCATTCGCATCTGAAACAGCTTTCGAGATGCCTCGTATCTCAAAGTATGAGATTACTCTTCATACAAATCCTTTGAATGAAGAAAGATGGATTGCACATCCATCTTCTCATGCTGTTTCTGATGGATATTGTCCATAGAAGCAAGCGCGAGGCACTTGGCTGTGTTGCATTCAATATCCCATGTTTTTCGGATCTCCCTATCCGAAAGAGATGATTCAGGTCCTAGGGCGGGTGGGGCTTTGGTAGTGAGGACATATGATACATTATCATATATGAGTGGAATGTTCAAGTTCCTCAACCATTCTTTATATTCGGCCATGTCAGTTTGTTTTTTTCTAGTATAAACTTAAGTCCCATCATCGGTATCTGCCATTAGGAGAGAGGAAAGAATACACTCAACGAAATGCTCTTACAAAAAATTAGATTGGTTATTATCTTATCTAATCGATGTTTCCCATCGCTTTTATCAAATTTTCTTTCAAAACCTTAAAAAAAACTAGCCAGGATTAATTACATTCTACAGTTTCGCTAACCGGTCAGCCAGGCCAGTGTCGGTACTTTGAGGGAGGTTCTCCGTGCTTTCGCACGGACCTAATTAAAATAAACCTCGTTTTCCCAGAGGTCAAACCCCGTTGACACCTTTCTAGACACCTACTGGATTAGCTAATTGTAAAGTGCAAAACTCTCCTGCGAGTAACTTTTACTCATAGTGGGATCGAGATCCAACTATCATATAGATGGTATGCAATCTCATTGTAAATTTCAACTCTTGAAACTCCCGATATGGTTTTTACTCCTAGTTACTTATGACCTTGGCTATGGTCAACATATCATAAGTACTAGTCAAGTTCTACCCGTCATTTCGAGATTAACTAGACCCACCCATATAACCCTTGACTATGATTAACATAATCACATGAATGTCCTAACCGATCGCATCATATGCTTTGTAGGAAGACATCACTTAGCTACCGTACATTACGCCTTGACTATGATCAAAATACGCAGAACGAATACTAAGTACTCTGCTTCCTAAAATAACGGAGGGTTGCGGATGGTTTTTATGAAAACCTTTAACGCTTTGAACTTGATCTCGTTGTAGAATCAAAACAGTTTAGAAAAGGAGTGGCTTAAGCTTCGCATCTTTTGAAACTTGCATTTTTCAAAAAAAGTGCCGAGTGTGTTTCAAATCCGATTCTACAACATCTTTAGATTTCTTTTTCTCTACATTAATCTTATCAATATAGTCCCATCATTTAAGTTCCTAAACCATCACAGAAAGGAAACGAAAATAGAACGTATACTTATACCATCCGCATTTGCCACAGTGTCCCGTTATGCACCGTTAGGTTACTTAACTAACGGCATAGCGGGGCGGGACTAGCGCGGGTGTAAAATATAAGCAACGTTTATTATATATCATATATATAATAATAATCCATTCGTCTTAGATACTAAGTAATCACATTACAGAATATCAACCGCAGAAGCACATAAGAAAATAAAAAGGATATCTAGGAGATCCGTATTTTGTATTCAGCCAGCAATAGAAAATACAGATTCCACAGTCGCGATGAATAGCCAAGCCCACACCCCTAGACCCCTACGAGAGCGGCAAGTGATCCTGCCAATTCTAGAGTTTAGGAGACCCGGTCTCGACTCCTCGAGAGGCCTTCCACTGAACTCTAGAACCTGATCACTTGTGCTCCCCTCCTTAAGTATATCCTAATGCGGAAAAGTAAATAATATACAATAATGGTGACATCATCCTCACCCCGGAAGTGCCCCAAATGAAAGAACGTTACATACATTTAACTTTTACATGAATGAAAATTAAAACTCTCATCTCATATAAAAACCCCGGCTATTCGATCGCGACAATCCTGCAAATCATATCTTAGCAACACATAATATCTTATATCATCAACGTAAGTAAGTATGCGTATCCCTATTGTTATTGATTTATAGTAACGAAACCGGCGATACACCACATACTACACTTACGGACGCAGAAAAGAAAGTGAAAAACAACAATTGCAATTATCACAATCTCAAAAAATCAAGACGATGTTTAACATTTCGATCGAATTAACATACACCCACATTTTACCCAAAGAGCTCAACACTTGAGCAAAGTTATAAATACCCAAAATCGCACCACAGTGTTTATGGTCCAGCCGTAGACGGGGTTAACCAACGCCTCACCTATGACACTACGAAATTACGGTAAACCCTTAGATTCGATCGCGGTTCCGTGGGCATAAAATCGAGTTAAGGTTATCATGTTCTTCTAAAGGGCCCATAGGAACACTTGCGCGACCATTGAATACAAAGGTAACTTAGGAAAAACACAACACATGGAAATTTGAGCGGGGTCAAGATGTGGGGTTTTGAAGTTCGTTCGAACTGCTAAACATTATCAAGGTTACCAATATAGTGCTAGAATTTACTACTACGAAGCACTACGAATTAGCCCCAGGTTAAAATAAGCATCACATGAAAATTGGGCTAAGCAAACAATACTAGAAACCCTAACTTGCAAACAACAGAGCACAGGTGAAACAGGGGGTGCAAAGGGGGTAGGGGGCCGGCTAGGCCGGATTCTGTGGGGTTGTGCTCAGCGAAAATCCGAGCACAAGCCCCCGTATTTCACCTGTGTTCTTATGTTTGCCTATACTCCATTCCGTACCTGTTTAAAAAAATTTTAAAGCACTTTTTAGAAAATTTCCAGAGAGCATTTTAGGGTTCCGTAATACCGTATTTTTCAGAGTCGATTTCGTTTTCGTAATAGTTCTAATACCGTGTCCAGAATTCTAGCATGGCTCTGATACCATTGTTGGTTTTCCTTAGCACCTACTGTAGATATGGAAGAATCACACATTCCACTTTAAAAAAAAATAGAGGTGCTAAGCAAACAAAGTAAGGATCTTTAACTAGAATACTAGGGTAACAACACTTGTATCTCATACAAATAACAAATAAACACTAAGTCAAAAGAATACAACCTTTGTAGTCTTCTTGTTATGACTCCTAGGATCCTTGAGAGGTTGGAAAGGCTTGCTAGTAAGCTCCCTTGTCCACGATGATCCACCCGAAGTCCACTTCGTCCAAGCTCCTAGCTCCACTTGATGCAACAAGAAGATGAAGCTAAACACTCTAAATTAATTGGCTAGATTAGAGTAGAATAATGAGGTGGTGTGTTTTCTTTTATCAAAACCCTTTCTTTTTAACTCTCTCTCTCTCTCTCTCTCTGGAAAAATCAATAGAGCTTGGAGGAAGAAGAAGATGATGGTAAAAGCTTTTGTCTAAATGAAATGATAAAGCTTGAATGAAAAATAAAAAAGATAGTATATATATTTTCTATCTCCCATTCAAACCATGGTTCTAATAATATCTAGATATTTAGTAAGTGAGTTAAAACCCAAAAGAAAAAACTAATCCAAGATTAAAAGTTAGGTGAAGCGAGGTTCACTTTGGAAGTGTGTAGAAAAATCAACCATGGATTATCTTTTCTTTTTCCTTTGCTTAAAATCAAATACTAATATATATATCTATATATATAATAGTTTCATGTGAGTCTTATATTTCCATCTAAGATGTATCATCAACCATGATACTTTGCATGTATGTATCTATGCACATCAACATGTGCATACATGCACATCAACATGTGCATACATGCATGCGTTCTTCCACTTTAATAAAAAGGGTTTGAATAAAGAATAAAACTAAAAGTCAATTGTTAAATTAACACTTGATTTAACAAACCGGTCATATCAAATACGACCCGACCAATAGAAAAACGCCCGACTAAAATACGGTATCACATGTACGTATTTAATCGGGTCCCCGCGCATATCTCATATGCACACCACATCGTTTCATCTGGGCTAGGGAACTCCTGTGTGAGACTCTAAGACTCGTCAGTACGCCGGCAATGGGTGATGATCACATCAAGCACCCACAAGCCGCAAGCAGTCAGCTAAACGTAACGGCCACCCGGATATTGAGCGATCAGAAGAAAACCAGCAAAGCTGTCAAAACTCCCATCAAGCCATCTGGAAACACTTCCCGTACAGTCCGGTCTCCTCGTCAGATATGTTGCATATCGAGTTTAGGGATGGTATCGTCGACCCCAATAACTCAATAAGTCATGCTGGTGTATGGTTCATAACAGATCGAGAAACTACTGATAACACTTATCAGTAAATCTCAGCAGCCCTGGCCAGGGACTTCTGTTATAGCCAATCGAGCAATGCACAACATCAACTCCCAATACCGAAAGAGACGAAACCCTTTCTATCGCTCATCGCCTCCATGTGCCTCAGGACTGTACCCAAAGACCACCTGTTTGCACGACTCAATAGAGCCGTGGTAGGGTGGAGATCAAAGTACAGTGGGAGGACACACAAGACTTTATGACGATCTCGGGTCTACAGACTAACCTGTACCAGTGTCATCTGAGAACTGCTATCCGACGATAGATATAATACCACATAGGAGTTCTCTGTGAGTCCGTTCAGTGTACCCAGTCTCCACTGAGCACCCGCATACAATCTTTGGTGTCACCACACCAGATGAACATGGGATCATCCATCGCCTATCATATGGGACAAGAATGGTGTAACACCCTAATTCATTTATACCAGTTCCAGTTATCATAATTGTTTATTTTGGTATTTTCTTGATTTATCGTGTTTTGGGTACGAATGGTATTTTACATTTTACATTGCATTCGACCCGACCCGCTTGCTTGAACTTATTTGATTCATATTTATGAATTATCCTGACTTGTTACATAGACACGTGCATTTTCATGAATACTGCATACTGGCATCTTATCTGGCATTGCATATTTTACCAGATAATATTTTACGTCGCGTAAAATAATTTAAAATTGCATAACATGGCCTGCATGATACCCCTAATCCCGTGGTAGCATCCGCGCATCTTGTTCTCGTCCCGTTCAGTGAAACGGACGTGTTTGGATGGCTACGCACACGTATGCGCATCCGTTCTTGGGGGTATGCATTTTCGTTACCTGAGCATTCATTTTGAAATTTGGACGTCGCATATATTTTTCATATTTTAAATCCGAATTTTTAGACCCGACCCGGGCGTGTTTTGGAATATTTTTGTATCCCGCCAAAATTCAAATTATTTAAATATTTAGTATTTCGTTTAAATAGTTCAAATTTTATTTAAAACTAACCAACTAAATTCTTTAAGTTAATATTTTAACTCTCTATCTAATGCAGATCATTCTCTCTCTCTCTCCCTTTCTCTCTGCGTCTCTTTCTCTCTCCCCCACTAAAAAACAACTTCATCTCTCCTCCCCCCTCTCTCTCTCCTTTCGCTACTCTCTATCTCTCTCTTCTCGCGTCTCTCTCTCCTCTCGTGGTAGGTTTAGGTCCCGTCGCCTCCCTCCACGATCCCGTCACCTCCCTTAACAACCCCATCTATTTCTTCTTCCTCTCCTTATTTAAACCCGAGCAGCCCCTCACCTTCAACCCATCTCACTACGAAACCCTAACCCTAAAACCCTTATTGCCTCCTCACCTTCACCTGAACCGAGCCCTCATCTCTTCCTCCTCCACCTTCTCCCTTCAATCCCGAGCACCCCTGCACACATACCGTGCACCCACAGAACCCTCACCCCGTCGCCGTTCTCTCACCTCCGACGACCCCAGCTTCACACCACCACCACCATCATCTCCTCCTCTCCCTCTCCTCTGCATTTCTTCTCTTCATCTCTTCCCTGCACCCAAACCCCAGCAAGCAACAGAACCCTAACTCTAACTCCTCCAAAACCAAACCCTAGAACGCCGGAGCACCGATCATCTCCTCGACACCAGCACTCGTTTCCTGACCCCTGTATACCACAAACCAGTGAGCCTCTTTCCTCTCTTATTCTTCTTCCTCTTTCTTTCTTTTCTTTTCTTTAACTTTCTTGAATCTTTTTTTTTAGCGTTCGCCGGAGTCGGGATCGACGCCGATGATCCAGACGACTTACCTGGACTGCGTGATCACTCTCGTGCATTATTTGGACCCGTTCCGTATACCGTACGTGCGTCGTGACTTTATACCGACGTGGGACGTACCGTACATATCCGTTTCTTGATCTGTCGAGGCAAGTTTATCTTCCTGCATGCTACATTACTTTATATATATCTATTTTAATAAATATAATACTGGTATTTCAAATTTTGCATCCCATGCTTACTTTTACAGTTTTTCGACATCCGTCTGCATCCGTACGTGTTACTTTACATCTAGCGCATGCAAACCTATCTTGTTACATACTATATTATAATATACTGCACCCAATGGAATATTTACATCACATATTGCTTAGTTGTACATCCCACATTACCATTTTAAAGTTTTACTGTTTTCAGGATACCCATTTGCATCCATCTCATTTAAAATATATATATAACTGCATCTATAGATCACATTAATACATAATACTGTGATATTAACACCCCATGTTTAATATAGTGCATCCTAATTGGTATTAGAACTATAAATGTAACCCTAATCGATAATTGTGCATCCATATCCTTGATTTTATATCTATTTGTATACCATGTCACATTATTTCATTTTATTGTTATATTAGTATCCCATACTTGATTTTGTGCACCCATACTTATTATAGTTTGATTATGAGCACCCGCTTGATACTTGTGCACTACCTGACATGACCTGATACACTACTACTGACATGACTTGATTCATGTGCACTACTTGACATGACTTGATACATGTACACCACCCGACATGACCTGATGTACCACAGCTTGACATGTTACCTGATCTTGTTACTAATGTCGACAATCTTGACCTGTTGTCCCTACGGACATTTCCTGTTGTCTATACAAACAAACATGTTCCTGCTTGACCCTGTGTTGGCATTAGCTCTAGATTTATCAATACCTGACTTACACACATAACCTTAGGGGTATGGGGAAATCAAGAATGTATCCGAACGTAACTCAAAGGGCTATTACATCTTGTTACCGTGGTCCCGTGGGGTTGAACGGGATATAGACTCACAGTCTATTATATCTTGTTACCGTGGTCCCGTGGGGTTGAACGGGGCATAGACCGATGGGTTACGATGAGAATTACATTGATTGATTTCGATAACTTTAGAGTAGATAACCCTATAGCACGGTCTAAATCACTCACTGCACTTCAGCTGTTAGTATCCTGTTCACTATTCTATATTCATGTTACGGTTTACTTGCTACTGATGACTTGTTACTGCTCATACTTCATGCATGCATATTTCACCACATCCTACTTGCTTAGAATTATTGATATTATGACGCACCGACGTCTGGGTTTTGCATGGCCTAGATCCCTTATCCTTATCGCAGGCTGTCCAGGAGTATTTTGATCAATATGCCGAGCAGTAAGGACCTGTTATTAGTTTACTTTAGTTTCCTTTCAGTATTTTCATTCCTGATGTGAGCCCGCATTATGGGATGTACATTCCAGTTTATTATTGTATTGGATCTTTTTGCTTCCGCATTATTTTATTTCATGACTCGTTTATTCTGGCTTATGGACATGTGTTAGATAGTTTATTACTGTTCTTGATATCTCTACAGCCGTAATGTGACTGTGGAGGGATATTTCCTATCCACGGGTAGCATGATTGGCTCTGTCACGTGCCTATCTTAGCGCACTCTGGAAAGCAGGGCATGACAAATGGTATACGCTAGTCTACTCTGGAATATCGATGCCCTGTCTCGATACACCTACGACTAAGAACAGTTCAAGGATATGCTTATAAACTACACGTGCCCCACTAGTATGATCGGCATCATAGTCATAGTAGTCAAGAAAATATTCTGAGGGCTTTATCAACATGTGCAAATAAATAAAAGCATGATCAAATCAACATGTCAGATAAAGTAAACCAGATAGCATACTATCATGTCGAGCAAGAAAGTAATCTATATATATACATGTCCAAGCATCCACTATACATATAATTGCCTCTAGGGCATACATATATCTAACAATCTCCCACTTGCACTAAGTCCAATTATTGGCGTATCTCATACCCAACATCTCAAAAGTCGCTCATGCTGCGGCTGCGGAAGGGCCTTGGTGAGTGGATCCGCTGTATTATTCTTTGTATCAGCTCTCCGAATCTCGATCTCTTGGCGATCTACAATCTCCCGGATCAAATGATATCGCTTTAGGATGTGTCTGGAATTTTTATGGGACCTTGGTTCTCTGGCTAACGCCATAGCCCCATTAATCACAATACAATGGTATTGGATCAACAATGGTTGGAACTACTCCTAGTTCCGCGATGAACTTCTTCATCCAGACGGCTTCCTTGGCAGCATCATTTGCAGCAATATACTCAGCTTCCATCATGGAATCTGCAATGGTATCTTGTTTGGAACTCTTCCAACTAACCGCCCCTCCATTAAGGGTAAATACAAACCCTGAGATAGATTTGCTCTCATCCTTATCACTTTGGAAGTTGGAATCGGTAAAGACCTCCATTTGGAGATCCCCATTACCATACACCAAGAACAATTCTTTAGACCTTTGCAAGTAATTAAGAATGTTCTTCGCTGCTATCCAATGTTTCTCCCCTGGGTTGGATTGATACCTGCTTACTACAGCTAGTTCATAAGCTATATCAGGGCGTGTACATAACATCGCATACATTATAGATCCTACGGCTGAAGCGTAGGGTCTAATGCTCATGCGAGTTCTCTCTTCATCAGTTTTCGGACAGAAGTCCTTGGAGAGAGTGATTCCATAACATGCGGGCAAGGCACCACGCCTGGAATCTTCCATACTAAACCTTTTTAGGATGGTGTCAATATACTTTGATTGGGACAATCCCAATAACTTCTTGAATCTATCTCTATAGATCCTTATGCCCAAAATGCACGAGGCATCACCCAGGTCCTTCATGGAGAACCTTTGTGATAAGAATAGTTTAACCGATTGTAGCATAGGAATATCATTTCCTATCAAGAGAATGCCATCCACGTACAATACGAGGAATGTGACAGTATTCCTTACAATCTTCTTATAAATGCATAGTTCATCTATATTTTTGATAAAATCAAACTCTTTGATTGTATCATCAAAGCAGATGTTCCAGCTCCGTGAGGCCTGCTTTAATTCATAAATGGATTTAAACAATCTACATGCTTTCCCGCTGCTCCCACTGTCAATGAAGCCCTCTGGCTGATCCATATAAACGCATTCTTCTAAATAACCATTTAGAAATGCAGTTTAAACGTCCATCTGCCAGATTTCATAATCATAGTAAGCAGCAATAGCAAGTAGGATCCGAATGGATTTAAGCATTGCTACCGGAGAAAAAGTTTCATCATAGTCCAATCCTGGTCTATGACGAAAACCTTTCGCTACAAGCCTTGCTTTAAAGGTCTCTACCTGTCCATCTACACCAATCTTTCTTTTAAAAATCCATTTGCACCCAACGGGTTTTATCCCAGGAGGTGCAACGTCCAAAGTCCATACTTTGTTCGTGTACATGGACTCCATTTCAGATCTCATGGCTTCCAGCCACTTCACAGAGTCACCACTCGTGATAGCTTGCTGAAAACTAGTAGGGTCATCACCATCCATGATGCAATCTTCTCTACCACCATCAATGAGAAACCCATAGTATCTTTCTGGTGGGCGAGAAGTTCTACTAGATCTCCGGAGCGGATGGGGTTCTTGAAGTTCTACTGCAACATCAGTT
Source organism: Agapanthus africanus (assembly GCA_030015575.1). Taxonomy (NCBI): domain Eukaryota; kingdom Viridiplantae; phylum Streptophyta; class Magnoliopsida; order Asparagales; family Amaryllidaceae; genus Agapanthus; species Agapanthus africanus. Next base: position 86,344,929 of record JASDDO010000028.1, on the reverse strand, counting down.
TCAACCAATTCGTCCTGAGTAATTTGTGTCTCTAGAATCTCTTCTAGTTCTACCGCATTGCCATCAGTACTGTCTGTAAAGATTTCATTTTTCAAAAATATGGCATGCTGAGCAACAAACACCTTTTGTTCCTCCTTGTGGTAGAATAGATATCCATACGAATGTTTTGGATATCCCGCAAATTTACACATGACCGATCGTGTCTCAAGTTTGTTTGGATTTTGCTTATTAATAAAAACTGGATAACCCCAAATCCTAACTCTTTTAAGAGATGGACTCTTTCCACTCCATATCTCATAAGGAGTGGTAGGCATGGTCTTGGTTGGAACCCTGTTTAACAGATACATTGTTGTCTCCAATGCATGCCCCCAAAAGGAAAGCAGTAACTCAGTGTCACACATCATGGACCGTACCATATCTAATAGGGTACGATTCCTCCATTCTGAAACACCATTGTGCTGTGGTGTGTAAGGAGGAGTGAGCTGAGAGAGAATCCCATTCTCTTTTAAGAAGTCTGAAAACTCTGTACTTAAGTACTCTCCACCTCGATCTGATCGAAGTTTCTTGATGCTCAAGCCTGTTTGTTTTTCTACTTCAAGTTTGTACTCCTTGAATTTCTCAAAAGCTTCGAATTTGTGCTTTATCAAAAACACGTGTCCGAATCTTGAGAAATCATCAGTAAAAATAATGAAGTAAGAAAAACCGCCTCTAGCATGTGTAGACATTGGTCCGCATACATCACAATGTATGAGGCTTAAGAGTTCCACGGCTCTTTCTCCGTGTCCAGTAAACGGAGTTTTGGTCATTTTACCTTTGATACAGGACTGGCAAGTCGCATAAGATTTATATTCAAAAGGATTTAAATATCCATCTTTATGTAGCTTGTTAAGTCTTGTTTCATTAATATGACCAAATCTACAATGCCAAAAAAAAGCTTCATTTATATCTTAAAATTTTCTTTTATTAGTATGTTGTATATTGAAAACTGTGTGTTGGTTCAGGACGTAAATACCGTTATTTAGTGTACCATACCCAATCAACTCTTAATTCAAGTTAATATTCATAACATTATTCTGCAACACAAAATGATATCCATCATTGTTCAACAAAGAAATAGATATTATATTACATAGCATACTGGGTACAAAATAACAAGGGTTCAAAACCAAAATACAACCCGAAGGCAACCCCAGATGATACTCTCCTACGGATACAGCATGTACATTAGAACCATTTCCAACCCGCAGAGTATGGTCTCTAGTCTTCAAAACTCTATTGTTTCTCAACCCCTGCACACAATTGCAAATGTGAGAATCAGAACCGGTATCTAATACCCAAGATGCAGAGTTAATTAAAAAACAGTTTTCAGTTACAAACACACCTGAAGCGGAAATATCAGCATGCTTCTTCTTCTTGAGATCAGCAAGATACACAGCACAGTTGCGTTTCCAATGTCCCGACTTGTGGCAGTAAAAACATTCTCCTTTTCCACTTTCCACGGCCCCAGATATTTCTTTCCCCTTCGCCTTTTTAACTCCACCTTTCTGTTTGATGGGTTTCTTCTTCTTCTTCTTCTTTCCCTTGGCCTTGGCCTTTGGGACGAAAGAGGAAGATGGCCCAGCAATCAGAGTGGGAGTCTTCGCTGTTTTCAGCGTGCTCTCTGCACTTCTCAACATATTGAGAAGTTCAGGCAATGATTTCTTCAAATCGTTCATATTGAAATTCACTATGAACGGAGCAAAACCGGGGGGGAGTGACTGTAGAACAATATCTTTATATTGCTCATTATCCATAGTCCATCCCAGTTCCTCGAGTTCTTCTATAAGAACAATTATCTTCAAAACATGGTCTCCTACTGATACACCAGGGGCCATTCGCATCTGAAACAGCTTTCGAGATGCCTCGTATCTCAAAGTACGAAATTACTCTTCATAAAAATCCTTTGTATGAAGAAAGATGGATTGCACATCCATCTTCTCATGCTGTTTCTGATGGATATTGTCCATAGAAGCAAGCGCGAGGCACTTGGCTGTGTTGCATTCAATATCCCATGTTTTTCGGATCTCCCTATCCGAAAGAGATGATTCAGGTCCTAGGACGGGTGGGGCTTTGGTAGTGAGGACATATGATACATTATCATATATGAGTGGAATGTTCAAGTTCCTCAACCATTCTTTATAATTCGGCCATGTCAGTTTGTTTTTTCCTAGTAGAAACTTAAGTCCCGTCATCGGTATCTGCCATTAGGAGAGAGGAAAGAATACACTCAGCGAAATACTCTTGCAAAGAATTAGATTGTTTATTATCTTATCTAATCGATGTTTCCCACCGCTTTTATCAAATTTTCTTTCAAAACCTTAAAAGAAAACTAGCCAGGATTAATTACATTCTACAGTTTCGCTAACCGGTCAGCCAGGCCAGTGTCGGTACTTTGAGGGAGGTTCCCCGTGCTTTCGCACGGAACTAATTAAAATAAATCTCGTTTTCCCAGAGGTCAAACCCCGTTGACATCTTTCTACACACCTACTGGATTAGCTAATTGTAAAGTGCAAAACTCTCCTGCGAGTAACTCTTACTCACAGTGGGATCGAGATCTAACTATCATATAGATGGTATGCAATCTCATTGCAAATTTCAACTCTTGAAACTCCCGATATGGTTTTTACTCCTAGTTACTTATGATCTTGGCTATGGTCAACATATCATAAGTACTAGTCAAGTTCTACCCGTCATTTCGAGATTAACTAGACCCACCCATATGACCCTTGACTATGATCAACATAATCACATGAATGTCCTAACCGATCGCATCATATGCTTTGTAGGAAGACATCACTTAGCTACCGTACATTACGCCTTGACTATGATCAAAATACGCAGAACGAATACTAAGTACTCTGCTTCCTAAAATAACGGAGGGTTGCGGATGGTTTTTATGAAAACCTTTAACGCTTTGAACTTGATCTCGTTGTAGAATCAAAACAGTTTAGAAAAGGAGTGGCTTAAACTCCGCATCTTTTGAAACTTGCATTTTTCAAAAAAAATGCCGAGTGTGTTTCAAATCCGATTCTACAACATCTTTAGATTTCTTTTTCTTTATATTAATCTTATTAATATAGTCCCATCATTTAAGTTCCTAATCCATCACAGAAAAGAAACGAAAATAGAACGTATACTTATACCATCCGCATTCGCCACAGTGTCCCGTTATGCACCGTTAGGTTACTTAACTAACGGCATAGCGGGGCGGGACTAGCGCGGGTGTAAAATATAAGCAACGTTTATTATATATCATATATATAATAATAATCCATTCGTCTCAGATACTAAGTAATCACATTACAGAATATCAACAGTAGAAGCACATATGAAAATAAAAAGGATATCTAGGAGGTCCGTATTTTGTATTCAGCCAGCAATAGAAAATACAGATTCCAAGGTCGCGATGAATAGCCAAGCCCACACCCCTAGACCCCTACGAGAGCGGCAAATGAAACTGCCAATTCTAGAGTTTAGGAGACTCGGTATCGACTCCTCGAGAGGCCTCCCACTGAACCCTAGAACCCGTTCACTTGTGCTCCCCTCCTTAAGTCTATCCTAATGCGGAAAAGTAAATAATATACAATAATGGTGATATCATCCTCAACCCGAAAGTGCCCCAAATAAAAGAACATTACATACATTTAACTTTTACATGAATGAAAATTAAAACTCTCATCTCACATAAAATCCCCGGCTATTCGATCGCGACAATCCTGCAAATCATATCTTAGCAACACATAATATCTCATATCATCAACGTAAGCAAGTATGCGTATCTCGATTGTCATTGATTTATAGTAACGAAACCGGCGATACACCACATACTACACTTACGGCCGCAGAAAAGAAAGTAAAAAACAACAATTGCAATTATCACAATCTCAAAAAATCAAGACAATGTTTAACGTTTCGATCGAATTAACATACACCCACATTTTACCCAAAGAGCTCAACACTTGAGCAAAGTTACAAATACCCAAAATCGCGCCACAGTGTCTATGGTCCAGCCGTAGAAGGGGTTAACCAACGCCTCACCTATAACACCACGGAACTACAGTAAACCTTTAGGTTCGATCGCGGTTCCGTAGGCATAGAATCGAGTTAAGATTATTACGTTCTTCTAGAGGGCCCATAGGAACACTTGCGCGACCATTGAATACAAAGGTAACTTAGGAAAAACACAACACATTGAAATTTGAGCGGGGTCAAGATGTAGGGTTTTGACGTTCGTTCGAACTGCTAAACATTATCAAGGTTACCAATACAGTGCTAGAATTTACTACTACGAAGCACTACGAATTAGCCCCAGGTCAAAATAATCATCACATGAAAATTGGGCTAAGCAAACAATACTAGAAACCCTAACTTTCAAACAACAGAGCACAGGTGAAACAGGGGGTGCAAAGGGGGTAGGAGGCCGGCTAGGCCGGATTCTGTGGGGTTGTGCTCGGCCAAAATCCGAGCACAAGCCCCCGTATTTCACCTGTGTTCTTCTGTTTGCCTATACTCCATTCTGTACCTGTTTAAAAAAAAATTTAAAGCACTTTTTAGAAACTTTCCGGAGAGCATTTTAGGGTTCCGTAATAACGTATTTTTCAGAGTCGATTTCGTTTTCGTAATAGTTCTAATACCGTGTCCAGAATTCTAACTTAGCTCTGAAAACATTGTTGGTTTTCCCTTGCACCTACTGTAGATATGGAAGCATCACACATGCCACTTTAAAAAAAATAAAGGTGCTAAGCAAACAAAGAAAGGATCTTTAACTAGAATACTAGGGTAACAACACTTGTATCTCATACAAATAACAAATAAATACTAAGTGAAAAGAATACAACCTTTGTAGTCTTCTTGTTATGACTCCTAGGATCCTTGAGTGGTTGGAAAGGCTTGCTAGTAAACTCCCTTGTCCACGATGATCCACCCGAAGTCCACTTCATCCAAGCTCCTAGCTCCACTTGATGCAAGAAGAAAATGAAGCTAAACACTCTAAATTAATTGGCTAGATTAGAGTAGAATGGTGAGGTGGTGTGTTTTCTTTTATCAAAACCCTTTCTTTTTAACTCACTCTCTTTGGAAAAATCAATAGAGCTTGGAGGAAGAAGAAGATGATGGAAAAAGCTTTTGTCTAAATGAAATGATAAAGCTTGAATGAAAAATAAAAAAGATAGTATATATATTTTCTATCTCCCATTCAAACCATGGTTCTAATAATATCTAGATATTTAGTAAGTGAGTTAAAACCCAAAAGAAAAAACTAATCCAAGATTAAAAGTTAGGTGAAGCGAGGTTCACTTTGGAAGTGTGTAGAAAAATCAACCATGGATTATCTTTTCTTTTTCCTTTGCTTAAAATCAAATACTAATATATATATATATCTATATATATAATAGTTCCATGTGAGTCTTATATTGCCATCTAAGATGTATCATCAACCATGATACTTTGCATGTATGTATCTATGCACATCAATATGTGCATACATGCACATCAACATGTGCATACATGCATGCGTTCTTCCACTTTAATAAAAGGGGTTTGAATAAAGAATAAAACTAAAAGTCAATTGTTAAATCAACACTTGATTTAACAAACCGGTCATATAAAATACGACCCGACCAATAGAAAAACGTCCGACTAAAATACGGTATCACATGTACGTATTTAATCGGGTCCCCGCGCATATCTCATATGCACACCACATCGTTTCGTCTGGGCTAGGGAACTCCTGTGTGGGACTCTAAGACTCGTCAATACGCCGGCAATGGGTGATGATCACATCAAGCACCCACAGGCCGCAAGCGGTCAGCTAAACGTAACGGCCACCCGGATATTGAGCGATCAGAAGAAAACCAGTAAAGCTGTCAAAACTCCCATCGAGCCATCTGGCAACACTTCCCGTACAGTCCGGTCTCCTCGTCAGATATGTTGCATATCGAGTTTAGGGATGGTATCGTCGACCCCAATAACTCAATAAGTCATGCTGGTGTGTGGCTCATAACAGATCGAGAAACTACTGATAACACTTATCAGTAAATCTCAGCAGCCCTGGCCAGGGACTTCCTGTTATAGCCAATCGAGCAATGCACAACATCAACTCCCAATACCGGGAGAGACGAAACCCCTTCTATCGCTCATCGCCTCCATGTGCCTCAGGACTGTACCCAAAGACCACCTGTTTGCACGACTCAGTAGAGCCGTGGTAGGGTGCAGATCAAAGTACAGTGGGAGGACACACAAGACTCTATGACGATCTCGGGTCTACAGACTAACATGTACCAGTGTCATCTGAGAACTACTACTCGACGATAGATATAATACCACATAGGAGTTCTCTGTGAGTCCGTTCAGTGTACCCAGTCTCCACTGAGTACCCGCATACAATCTTTGGTGTCACCACACCAGATGGACATGGGATCATCCATCGCCCATCATATGGGACAAGAATGGTGTAATACCCTAGTTCATTTATACCAGTTCCAGTTATCGTAATTGTTTATTTTGGTATTTTCTTGATTTATCGTGTTTTGGGTACGAATGGTATTTTACATTTTACATTGCATTCGACCCGACCCGCTTGCTTGAACTTATTTGATTCATATTTATGAATTATCCTGACTTGTTACATAGACACGTGCATTTTCATGAATACTGCATACTGGCATCTTATCTGACATTGCATATTTTACCAGATAACATTTTAAGTCGCGTAAAATAATTTAAAATTGCATAACATGGCCAGCATGATACCCCTAACCCCGTGGTAACATCCGCGCATCTTGTTCTCGTCCCGTTCAGTGAAACGGACGTGTTTGGATGGCTACGCACACGTATGTGCATCCGTTCTTGGGGGTATGCATTTTCGTTACCTGAACATTCATTTTGAAATTTGGACGTCGCATATATTTTTCATATTTTAAATCTGAATTTTTAGACCCGACCCGGGCGTGTTTCGGAATATTTTTGTTTCCCGCCAAAATTCAAATTATTTAAATATTTAATATTTCGTCTAAACAGTTCAAATTTTATTTAAAACTAACCAACTAAATTCTTTAAGTTAATATCTTAACTCTCTAACTAACGCAGATCCTTCTCTCTCTCTCTCTCTCCCTTTCTCTCTGTGTCTCTTTCTCTCTCACCCACTAAAAAACAACTTCATCTCTCCTCCCCTCTCTCTCTCTCCTCTCGCTACTCTCTATCTATCTCTTCTCGCGTCTCTCTCTCCTCTCGCGGTAGGTTTAGGTCCCGTCGCCTCCCTCCACGATCCCGTCACCTCCCTTAAAAACCCCATCTATTTCTTCTTCTTCTCCTTATTTAAACCCGAGCATCCCCTCACCTTCAACCCATCTCACTACGAAACCCTAACCCTAAAACCCTCATTGCCTCCTCACCTTATCCTCAACCGAGCCCTCATCTCTTCCTTCTCCACCTTCTCCCTTCAATCCCGAGCACCCCTGCACACATACCCAGCACCCACAGAACCCTCACCCCGTCGCCGTTCCCTCACCTCCGACGACCCCAGCTTCACACCACCACCACCATCATCTCCTCCTCTCCCTCTCCTCTGCATTTCTTCTCTTCATCTCTTCCCTGCACCCAAACCCCAGCAAGCAACAGAACCCTAACTCTAACTCCTCCAAAACCAAACCCTAGATCGCCGGAGCTCCGATCATCTCCTCGACACCAGCACTCGTTTCCTGACCCCTGTATACCACAAACCAGTGAGCCTCTTCCCTCTCTTATTCTTCTTCCTCTTTCTTTCTTTTCTTTTCTTTAACTTTCTTGAATCTTTTTTTTAGCGTTCGCCGGAGCCGGGATCGACGCCGACGATCCACACGACATACCTGGACTGCATGATCACTCTCGTGCGTTATTTAGACTCGTTCAGTGTACCGTGCGCGCGTCGTGACTTTTCGCCGACGTGGGACGTACCGTACATATCCGTTTCTTGATCCGTCGAGGCAAGTTTATCTTCCTGCATGCTACATTACTTTATATATATTTATTTTAATAAATATAATACTGGTATTTCAAATTTTGCATCCCATACTTACTTTTACAGTTTTTCGACATCCGTCTGCATCCGTACGTGTTACTTTACATCTAGCGCATGCAAACCTATCTTGTTACATACTATATTATAATATACTGCACCCAATGGAATATTTACATCACATATTGCTTAGTTGTACATCCCACATTACCATTTTACAGTTTTACTATTTTCAGGATACCCGTTTGCATCCATCTCATTTAAAATATATATATAACTGCATCTATAGATCACAATAATACATAATACTGTGATATTAACACCCCATGTTTAATATAGTGCATCCTAATTGGTATTGGAACTATAAATGTAACCCTAATCGATAATTGTGCATCCATATCCTTAATTTTATATCTATTTGTATACCATGTCATATTATTTCATTTTATTGTTATATTAGTATCCCATACTTGATTTTGTGCACCCATACTTATTATAGTTTGATTATGAGCACCCGCTTGATACTTGTGCACTACCTGACATGACCTGATACACTACTACTGACATGACTTGATACCTGTGCACTAGTTGATATGACTTGATACATGTACACCACCCGACATGACCTGATGTACCACAGCTTGACATGTTACCTGATCTTGTTACTAATACCGACAATCTTGACCTGTTGTCCCTACGGACATTTCCTTTTGTCTATAAGACAAACCTGTTCCAGCTTGACCCTGTGTTGGTATTAGCTCTAGATTTATCAATACCTGACTTACACACATAACCTTGGGGGTATGGGGAAATCAAGAATGTATCCGAACGTAACTCAAAGGGCTATTACATTACATCTTGTTACCGTGGTCCCGTAGGGTTGAATGGGACATAGACTCACAGTCTATTATATCTTGTTACCGTGGTCCCGTGGGGTTGAACGGGACATAGACCGATGGGTTACGATGAGGATTATATTGATTGATTTCGATAACTTTAGAGTAGATAACCCTATAGCACAGTCTAAATCACTCACTGCACTTCACCTGTTAGTATCATGTTCACTGTTCTATATTCATGTTACGGTTTACTTGCTACTATGACTTGTTACTGCTCATACTTCATGCCTGCATATTTCATCACATCCTACTTGCTTAGAATTATTGATATTATGACGTACCGACGTCTGGGTTTTGCATGGCCCGGATCCCTTATCCTTATCGCAGGCTGTCCAGCAGTATTTTGATCAACAGGCCGAGCAGTGAGGACCTGTTATTAGTTTAGTTTAGTTTCCTTTCAGTATTTTCATTCCTGATGTGAGCCCGCATTATGGGATGTACATTTCAGTTTATTATTGTATTGGATCTTTTTGCTTCCGCATTATTTTATTTCATGACTCGTTTATTCTGGCTTATGGACATATGTTAGATAGTTTATTACTGTTCTTGATATCTCTACAGCCGTAATGTGACTGTGGAGGGTTATTTCCTATCCACAGGTAGCATGGTTGGCTCTGTCACGTGCCTATCTTAGCGCACTCTAGAAAGCGGGGCGCGACAAATGGTATACGCTAGTCTACTCTGGAATATCGATGCCCTGTCTCGATACACCTACGATTAGGAACAGTTCAAGGATATACTTATAAACTACACGTGCCCCACTAGTATGATCCGCATCATAGTCACAGTAGTCAAGCAAATATTCTGAGGGCTTTATCAACATGTGCAAATGAATAAAAGCATGATCAAATCAACATGTCAGATAAAGTAAACCAGATAGCATACTATCATGTCGAGCAAGAAAGTAATCTATATATATATACATGTCCAAGCATCCACTATACATATAATGGCCTCTAGGGCATACATATATCTAACAATCTCCCACTTGCACTAAGTCCAATTATTGGCGTATCTCATACCCAACATCTCAAAAGTCGCTCATGCTGCGGCTGTGGAAAGGCCTTGGTGAGTGGATCCGCTGTGTTATTCTTTGTATCAGCTCTCCGAATCTCGATCTCTTGGCGATCTACAATCTCCCGGATCAAATGATATCGCCTTAGGATATGCCTGGACTTTTGATGGGACCTTGGTTCTTTGGCTAACGCCATAGCCCCATTAATCACAATACAATGGTATTGGATCAACAATGGTTAGAACTACTCCTAGTTCCGCGATGAACTTGTTCTGCAGCCGATGGGTTACGATGAGGATTACATTGATTGATTTCGATAACTTTAGAGTAGATAACCATATAGCACAGTCTAAATCACTCACTGCACTTCACCTGTTAGTATCCTGTTCACTGTTCTATATTCATGTTACGGTTTACTTGCTACTAATGACTTGTTACTGCTCATACTCCATGCCTGCATGTTTCATCACATCCTGCTTGCTTAGAATTATTGATATTATGACGCACCGACGTCTGGGTTTTGCATGGCCCAGATCCCTTATCCTTAACGCAGGCTGTCCAGGAGTATTTTGATCAACAGGCCGAGCAGTGAGGACCTGTTATTAGTTTAGTTTAGTTTCCTTTCAGTATTTTTATTCCTGATGTGAGCCCGCATTATGGGATGTATATTCCAGTTTATTATTGTATTGGATCTTTTTGCTTCCGCATTATTTTATTTCATGACTCGTTTATTCTGGCTTATGGACATATGTTAGATAGTTTATTACTGTTCTTGATATCTCTACAGCCGTAATGTGACTGTGGAGGGATATTTCTTATCCACAGGTAGCATGGTTGGCTCTGTCACGTGCCTATCTTAGCGCACTCTGGAAAGCGGGGCGTGACAAATGGTATACGCTAGTCTACTCTGGAATATCGATGCCCTGTCTCGATACACCTACAACTAGGAACAGTTCAAGGATATGCTTATAAACTACACGTGCCCCACTAGTATGATCCGCATCATAGTCACAGTAGTCAAGCAAATATTCCGAGGGCTTTATCAACATGTGCAAATGAATAAAAGCATGATCAAATCAACATGTCAGATAAAGTAAACCAGATAGCATACTATCATGTCGAGCAAGAAAGTAATCTATATATATACATGTCCAAGTATCCACTATACATATAATGTCCTCTAGGGCATACATATATCTAAGAACTATGCCGCCGAAGGCCATGAGGGCTCATAGGGCTGCCGCCAGAGATGAGATTCGAGCGGACTCGTCTGAGATGAGGACCAATCAGGATGGTATGCCTACCTCTCAGGGACAGATTGATTCGCCTTCCCCAGGCCGCATTGACAGGTTAGATTCAGGTATGCAGGAGTTACGTCAGATGATGGGATCTTTAGTCGAGGCCAGTCGGGCACAGAGATCTGAGGATGTTCCTCCCACTGTACAGACCACGATTGTACCTGCTGCTCAAACAGTTGTTCCTACTACTACCGAGACCATTACTGTATCATTACAGGAGTTTATGAGGCCGAGGCCTCCAGTCTTTACCGGCACAGATGCAGTGGAGGATCCGCCGACATTCCTCGACAGGTTGGTTAGGATTTGCCATTCGCTGAGATGTTCTGACGACAGATGGGTGGAGCTTGCGAGTTTTCGTCCGGAGGGCCTTGCTCAGACGTGGTGCGAGTCGGTCGAGAGAGGTCGAGCTACAGGTCTACCTCCTATGACGTGGGACGAGTTCACAGCGGTGTTTCTTGCCCGTTTCCTTCTGGAGAGCGTCCGGGATCTCGAGCTCGTAGTTTTGAGGTTTTTCACAAGACTCCAGGGATGACAGTGTCCGCGTATGATATCCAGTTTACCCATCTGTCCCGATATGCTCCTTACCTGGTAGATGTTCATATCATAATTTTGCATTATTTTATTCCCCATTATTATTCATTTTACAAATAAATAGGTGTTCTGATCCATGTCTGCTACATAGTTACAGCTTACAGGTTCTCGGAACAAAACAGTGAAAATGATGAAAAGACGATATAAAAGTGAGACCTCGACCAACAAATAGAGAATCTTTATCATGCCTACAGTTTGAAGAACAAACGAAGGTCAATAAACAATTTCACAAAGTACAAAGGCAGAACAAAGATTCAATACTTCAACGCGAAGCAAACGATAAAAGTCCACAACATTATGCACTATGGAAATCTGGAAGAAACTAGAAGACATTCTGAAGAACCAAATGAAGAAAAGTCAAGGAAAATGCAACATAAAATATACCAGAAAATTCCAGCCCAAGGCCCATCTATATGGCCACGGATCCGCGGCCAAACATGGGTTTTGGCCGCGGTTCCGCGGCCATATGGAGCACGTGTCGGTGCAATTTTTGTCGGTGGGGTGGTGCGTTGACTAGGCTTCTTAGGGGTAATTTTGTAAATGCAGATAGGGATCGAATGTAACCCTAGGGTTTCTATAATCTATAAATAGAAACCCTAATGCTCTTTTTGGAGCATGCCTCTTCTTGTGCCTCATTTTATTCATCTATTTTAGAATTTTCAATTCTTGTAATGTTGAAGAGTGTATCAAATAAAGTAAGTCTTTTTCTTTATCTTGCCCTAGTTAAATTTTCTTTCCTGCCCTAGTATAGATTTTCTTTATCTTCCCTAGTTATAATTTTAATTATTTGCCTTAGTTTAGATAATTAGGTTATTGAATTAAAATCATAAAAATGTCTATTTTTATCAATTCCCTAATAAGTGAGTAGTTCCTCACTTGTTAGGGTTAGGAATAGGAAAGGTTTGAGAGATGAAAATCTCTCGCCCCTTTCTTGCCCATCACATATTTTTATAGGACTCCATGCATACATACACACAATGCTCACTACGGCACCCTATCCCACGAGGTAGCGGTGATACCGTAGTATAAAAGACCGGTTGTGCATGTTTTCCATGGAGGTTAAGGTAAGAATTAAGAAAGGAAGGACAAGGAGCTAGAAGAAGAAACGTAGTTTTTTCCCAATGGTGCTAATCCACTTTATTAATTATTACCATAACATCTAAACAGATCTTAATTAGGGCAGAGAAAGCGGTGAGACTTATTGGGTTTCCAAACTTAACCTAAACCTAACCCTAGCAAGATTTTAATCAAACTCATTTTAGTTTTAGTGATAATCGATCCAACACCAATTGGATTAACTCGTTAGAACAATTAGAAAATATACAAAATCCATGTGGACCGACCCGTACTCACCGGCTAGCTACCAAGCGACGCCGTTCTTGATTGCGGTAAACAATTCTTTGATCACAAAACAAACGTACACAAATCAAATGGCGCCGTTGCCGGGGATGGCGTTGTTATTTTCTTTTGTACTTTCGGGTTAATATAAAGTTGAAAATCATAAAAACTGAAAAATATAAAAATATAAAAAAATTTATCATCTTGTTATTTTGTGAAGGGTATTTTCGTTTGAATTGTGCAGGATCGAATAACAGATTCAGATCTGGAAAAATTCAGAGAACAAAACAGCAAACAGAAGATCTGAACAAACGGAGGAGATCCACAACAGACAAACAGAAAAAAATTTGGGGACTGAACCGAAAGGTCAACCGCGGAACCGCGGTCAAAGGCAGGGTCCGGCGGCGGAACCGCGGCGCATCGATGACGTCAGCAGCCAAATCTCCTCTGTAAGTTTTCTTTTCTTTTTCTGGACCCCCTGATATCCACTGAAATATTTTCCTGCAGGGTTCTTTGCGCAAAAATTTCTCTCCCTTCTCCAATAACTTGATCTTGTGCAGGATTCTTTGCGCCGCAATAAAAATAAAAAATTTGGCAAGTGCTTGATTGTGTTTACTGTTTTACATATTTAAAATTGACTTTAAGGGGCTTTTACACCAATCCAGATTGGGTGGGGATTTCATTACCCTTCCTAGGACCCCAAAAATCACAAAAAGCATATTGCATAAACCATCGAGTTAAATTAAAAAAAATTAGACTCGGCCTTAAGGACTGTCGCGCTCAATAGGACAAAAGAATAGTTGTAGGCATCGATCGTTTATCTAAACCAGACTTTGTGGTGCCTAGGCTAGACAAGTAGGGAAAGGTAACTTTAAAAGGCCCGTCTCATGGTGATTCGTGAGCGGCTCCCTCCTTGCTCTACTTGTGCTTACCTGGCCACAATTGGCGGTGAAGAGGCGATTTGAGGTCCTCACAACTTGCCATTTGGAACAGTTAGGAGCAGTCTAGTTGACCTAGGTGACCCTAGATCTAGACTTGATTGTGCATATTGTGATTGATTGAACGTGTGTCTAAGCTTCTTATTGAAAATCTTTTTGCAAAAAGCACCTTATATAAAAAAAAACACAAAACGGAAATTTTTTATAAAAACTTGCCACTTGTCGCTAAGAAATCCATTGCACCCCAATTGCACCCACATTCTTTTTCTTCTCCTTCTTACATCATGGGTACCCCACCTTCCAAAACTCTTGCCGAACTTTGGTACCCTCATCCAAACATTGCTTCATACGCAAATTGTTTTGGTCAAATTACGGACGACCCCTCCATGCCCCAAATTTCTTTGAAAGATCGAATAGAAACGTCTAGGAGAAACAGTTCGACTCTACAATCCACTTTGTATCAACCATTTCAACCCTCACTACCTTCTTACGTTGATATTCCTTTTTCGAGTCCTGTTGTAACTCCGAAATCCATGTTTATGGCTGAACATATTGAACAATCTCGTAACCGATCTTTCACTCCTTTCAACACTTCTAGTTCTTGGGATTAACAAGTCCATTCACCTTTTTATCCAAATGTTGATCCTACTCCTGTCCAACCATTCAATTCCTACCAGTCCTACCCAACTTTTGCACCTTCCATAGACATTGCTTCTACACAGCTATTTAGGAGTTTTCAGAATCCAAACAATTTTGAATCTTTTACTGAAACCCCTCCACAACCCATGCCTAGTCTGGAACAGTCGTTGGAAGCTTATATTGTAGCGACAAACCAACAGATGAGGAATTTGGATGCGTCCATTGCCGCCCTTATGCAACCTAGTGAACCGGTAACTAGTTTCCAACTAGCTCCAAATCTTCCAATGTATGATGAGGCGGTTAGACAGATTGAGAATTTGAGTGGAGAGAGTGAGCTGTGCACCCTTCCAAATCAAACCTACCCATCACCAATTGAATCCCACAACTCCAGTTTTCAAACAAGTGTCCCAAATGATTCACCAGTTGAAAATAAAACGTTTAATGAGTTGTGCGACTTTGTAGTGCTTGATTTGCCAGATTGTGAAGGGTCCCTTTCAAGTGAAACCATCACCAATCCTTTCGATCTCTACACCTCCAATCTAGAACCTGAATTGATAAATATCCATGCCTTTGATGAGGTGTCTAAAAAAATGGATTTTCACTTGATTGAGGATATTGAAGCAGGGAATATTTTGGATGATGAACCCGTAGATTTGACTGAAATTTTCTCTCCAATTCATCATTCCGAGTCATTAAATGCTTCTCCCGAACTTCGTATGCGTCTTGATTTTGATGATAATAGCATGGATGAGATAACTTTTGAGGAGAATTATGAGGATAGTATTGAGTAGAGTATTGATGATAGTATTGAGGATGAACCAGTTTTGTTTGATGTGTCGGATTTTTCAATTCATCCTCCTGAACCTTTAACTGTTATACTTCCTAAATCATCCCCCTCCTTTCCATCGTTCCGACCACGCAAAAGATCACACAGGAGGACTGTGAGCTTGAAATTTTTTGTTCGATCACAGCAGTTTGGACGCCACTAGTGCGTTCCTCTTTGAATCTGACACAGTTCTCACAGCCGATAACGATTACGAGTGTTTCACTTTTTCGGACGATTTTGAAGACTCACCACCCGAGTTTAAGTCCTTTGAATTTTCAGATGAGTTAGCTGAACCATCAGACTCGGTTGCTTACAGTCATTTCGAACCATTGATGGAATCCTTCGAGTTCGAGACAGTTTACTTAGGTGAGAATAAGACTATCCCTAAATCACTCCCCTTCGTCCTTTCCATCGTTTCGATCGCGCAAGAATCCGTCGCGCTTCCATTTTCAATGGATGGTTTACCAAGTTCAACGTACCCATGTTTTCTTGTGAATCTTGAGGGATTTGACCCCATTTCTCGACAGGTTGATAAATTAGCACAATCGCTTTTAACACATCGGTCATCACAATTTGTGCTAATTTATTCACTCAATTTACACCCTCAAGTTCGTACTACACTTCTTTCTCTCTTCTGCCATTCTTCTCCGAATATACCGAGACTATATTCCACCCTTCTTCCCATACGGTCTCGTGTGTTTCTCATTTCTTTTCTCTATACTCCATTCTTCCACCAACCACACTATTATAACGATAAAATTTTTGAATGGTTGGTGCTAACTTATGGCCTGTGTAAGGCCTTGTATAGTTTGATTTTTCTCCTCCCTAACTCTGAACTTTAAACGCTTAAAACAGTGGAAACACTGTCTCACTTAAGTTTGGGGGGGCCTTTTTGTATATATATTTTTGTTTTTCTTATAGCAATAAATAAAATATAAATAAATAAACAGGGGAGTGCCGACATTTTGACCCTCTTGGTGTAGCCTGACAGTGAGGACATTGTTAAGTTTAAGTTTGGGGGTGTGCTCGATAAGCCTTCTTCCTTCGCATTCATATGTATATTTTTGCATTTGCATACTTATTTTTAAAAACCCATAAAAATTGAAAATTTTGAAAACTTATAAAAATTGAAAAATTCAATTTTGGCCATAATTGACTTGAGTTTGACAAAAAGGTTAACTAGCTAGGAACAACTAGATCTTAGACTTAGTAAATTAAAAACCCTAATAATAACCTTTCTTAAAATTTAACGGTAGAAAGTATATGTATTTGTAGTTTATTTAGAAATAGGCAAATTTCAAGTTCACTTCTTGGGCTAAGTTAAAACAAGGGAAAAGTATTGATATTTTTATTAAAGTATAAGTTTGAAAAATAATTCCTAAACTTAAGTCTAAATTCTGAAAATATATACCCTACAAATTGCACAAACACGAACCTTGAAACTTGAAATAGTAGAAGAGACCTTGAAATGCTCTTCTCTAAAGTCCTTAGTACGAAGAAAAATAAAATAAAAATACAAGTGTGAATAAAGAAAAAAAAATGAAATGAACACTGGTTTTTGTAATTACTTAAGACTGCATAAATAGAAAAAAAATATTTAGCAAGGGTGCTTTATCACCTAGTGCCTTAGACCAACTGGTTTGGGAGTCACTGCTAAAAGTCTTAGGTGTTACAAGACTAGGAATTACGCTTTATATGTGCAAACATATTTTGTAATCGGTCGTTGGTACCTCAAGAAGTATTAATGGTCGTATGAAGGATGTGTGAGCAAATTTCATCTAAAAATTCACCAATTAAGAAGTACTTTGGATGATGGACAAGAGTATAATAGCTTGATTTGAATTTCCAAGTGTAGGGGGTAATATATACACATACGTAGGGGTATGTGATTGGGGTTCAGATAAGAGATAGGAATGAAAAATAGGACTTATATTTTTAATAGAAATGATAAAAATTCCTAAGTTGAGATGGAACCCTAGAAGGAAAACTTAAAAGATGCTAAAAGCTAAATAAATCTACAGAACATATGCAATCTTAAGTTAAATAATAAGGAAGCGTGAAAAATACGGGTTGATAATTTCTGAGTCAAAGATAATAGAATTTTTTGTTAGAAAACTGAATTGGAGAATAAAAGTCAATAGGCCGAATTGATAGGATTTTATAGGTAGTATCCGCTGAAAACCCTCAGGAGACAACACTCCTCCTACTAGGGACACCTAGAGGTTTAACGACTTGTTGCACGAGCTCGGTGTAATCGCGTTTCCCTGCGAAAGTGAGGTTAGGTCTTTTTCGAGAATAAAACTAGTTTTGCTCGAGGACGAGCAAAAGACAAGTTTGGGGGTATTTGTTCATATCATAATTTTGCATTATTTTATTCCCCATTTTTATTCATTTTACAAATAAATAGGTGCTTCTGATCCATGTCTGCTACATAGTTGCAGCTTACAGGTTCTCGGAACAAAACAGTGAAAATGATGAAAAGACGATATAAAAGTGAGACTTCGACCAACAAATAGAGAATCTTTATCATGCCTACAGTTTGAAGAACAAACGAAGATCAATGAACAATTTCACAAAGTACAAAGGCAGCACAAAGATTCAATACTTCAACGTGAAGCAAACGATAAAAGTCCACAACATTATGCATTGTGGAAATCTGGAAGAAACTAGAAGACATTCTGAAGAACCAAATGAAGAAAAGTCAAGGAAAATGCAACATAAAATATACCAGAAAATTCCAGCCCAAGGCCCATCTATATGGCCGCGGATCCGCGGCCAAACATGGGTTTTGACCGCGGTTCCGCGGCCATATGGAGCACGTGTCGGTGCATTTTTTGTCGGTGGGGCGGTGCGTTGACTAGGCTTCTTAGGGGTAATTTTGTAAATGCAGATAGGGATCGAATGTAACCCTAGGATTTCTATAATCTATAAATAGAAACCCTAGTGCTCTTTTTGGAGCATGCCTCTTCTTGTGCCACATTTTATTCATCTATTTCAGAATTTTCAATTCTTGTAATGTTGAAGAGTGCATCAAATAAAGTAAGTCTTTTTCTTTATCTTGCCCTAGTTAAATTTTCTTTCCTGCCCTAGTATAGATTTTCTTTATCTGCCCTAGTTATAATTTTAATTATTTACCCTAGTTTAGATAATTAGGTTATTGAATTAAAATCATAAAAATGTCTCTTTTTATCAATTCCTAATAAGTGAGTAGTTCCTCACTTGTTAGGGTTAGGAATAGGTAAGGTTTGAGAGATGAAAATATCTCGCCCCTTTCTTGTCCATCACATATTTTTATAGGACTCCATGCATACATACACACACCGCTCACTACGGTACCCTATCCCACGAGATAGCGGTGATACCGTAGTATAAAAGACCGATTGTGCATGTTTTCCATGGAGGTAAGGGTAAGAATTAAGAAAGGAAGGACAAGGACCTAGAGGAAGAAACATAGTTTCTTCCCGATGGTGCTAATTCACTTTATAAATTATTACCATAACACCTAAACAGATCTTAATTAGGGCAGAGAAAGTGGTGAGACTTATTGCGTTTCCAAACTTAAGCTAAACCTAACCCTAGCAAGATTTTAATCAAACTCATTTCAGTTTTTAGTGATAATCGATCCAACACCAATTGGAATTAACTCGTTAGAACAATTAGAAAATACACAAAATCCCTGTGGACCGACCCGTACTCACCGGCTAGCTACCAAGCGACGCCGTTCTTGATTGCGGTAAACAATTCTTTGATCACAAAATATCGTATAAAATCAGTAGACATTGAAGAGAAGCGCCTAAAGAGGTTCGTACGGGGATTAGACACGCAGTTGTTTCTTGCTATTGGCACCCAGCACTTCGACACCTATGCAGCTTCGGTGGATGCAGCCTTACTTTTGGAGGAGCGAATTTCGGAGACTTCGGTCGTTTCGGGACCGAAGAGGATTCGTACATATATACCAGCTCCGGTACAGTTTGGCAGAGGCATGGAAGGCAGAGGTCGTGACGGATTCTTTCCAGACCGTGATGGTGGTCGAGGCACGATGAGAGGCCAGTTGTTCAGTTCCTATTCACCGGGTCAGCGGCCACCGCCAGTATATTTTTGGTGCGGAAGTCTAGGTCACCTTTTCAAGAATTGTACCGTGAGGCACCAGGGTGAGCCGACAGTTCTTTATGTGACCCTTCCCCCCTCACCCCCTGCTCAGAGAGCTCTACTTCCTACCCGTGGTGGTGCTCCACGCCAGGCAGATGTTCCCAAAGGCCGTGGACATAGCGGTCCTGTTCAGAGAGGACGAGGAGGCAAAGGCTAAGGCAGAGGACAACTAGCTATTGGTGGGGGACAGGCCCGAATGTTCGCTTTGATTCCGCGGGATGCGCAGGCATCCAATGCCGTTATGACTGGTACCTTGCCAGTATGTTCTTTCGACGCACGTGTATTATTCGACCCAGGTTCCACACATTCGTATGTATCTAAACACTTTGCACCGATGTTGGGCTGAGAGTCATCGTCGTTAAATCAGCCACTTATTGTTGTTACTCCGGTAGGTGGGTCGTTTGTCGCTCGATTTGTGTTTCGATTGTGTTCTGTTCGTATTGGGGAGAGGGATTCTTCGGTTGATTTGATTCTCCTTGATATGTTGGACTTTGATGTTTTTCTGGGCATGGACTGGTTAGCCACCCGTTATGCATCCGTGGACTGCCGTAAGAAGGCTGTCAGATTTAGTTTTCCGGGTGAGCCAGTTCTTGTTATTCAGGGAGACTGTAGCGTCACCCTTCCCAGCTTGATTTCTTCTTTTCATGCTGGTCAGCTCTTGAGGAAAGGATGCCAGGGATTCTTAGCGTATGTTTGTGATACTAGAGCTGCAGAGGTCCTGTTGGACCAGGTCTCGATTGTGAGTGAGTTTCCTGATGTCTTTCATGACGAGCTGCCCGGGTTACCGCATGAGCGCGATGTTGTGTTCTACATCGACTTGATCCCCGGCACGGGGCCTATTTCCATACCGCCTTATCGAATGGCCCCGGCGGAGCTTAGAGAGCTGAAGGATCGGTTGCAGGATTTGCTAGATAAAGGGCTTATTCGACCGAGTGTATCTTCTTGGGGTGCTCCTGTTCTTTTCGTCAGGAAGAAGAACGGCAGTTTGTATTTGTGCATTGATTACCGTCAGCTGAACCGGGTGACAGTGTGGAACAGATATCCCTTACCACGTATTGATGATTTGTTCAACCAGCTCCAGGGCACGGGGCATTTCTCGAACTTTGACTTGCGATCAGGCTACCATCAGTTGCGGGTTCGACGGGACGATATTCCGAAGACCGCTTTTCGCACACGTTACGGGCACTACGAGTTTTTGGTGATGTTGTTCGGACTCACCAATGCCCCAGCAGCGTTTATGGACTTAATGAACCGTATTTTCAGGCCGTATCTTGATCAGTTCATCATCGTATTCATTGATGACATCTTAATGTATTCCCGGAGCCGAGAGGAGCATGAGCAGCACTTGAGGATCACACTGCAGACCTTGAGAGAGCACCAGTTGTTCGCGAAATTCTCCAAGTGCGCATTCTGGCTTGACAGTGTTGATTTCTTGGGTCACGTAGTTACGAGAGATGGTATGCGAGTGGACTCGAAGAAGATCGAAGCCGTTCAGCATTGGCCTAGACCGGCATCAGTTACAGAGATCCGCGGCTTTCTAGGCCTGGCCGGCTACTATCGACGTTTTGTACAGGACTTCTCCCGTATCGCTGCACCGTTGACCGGGTTGACTCGGAAGGGAGTTCCTTTTGTTTGTACCGAGGCGTGCGTGCATAGCTTTCAGCAGTTGAAGACACGTTTGACTACGGCACCAGTATTATCATTGCCTTCGGGATCGGGCGGTTTTGTGGTTTATTGTGATGCTTCTCGAGTGGGGCTAGACTGTGTGTTGATGCAACACGGTAGGGTCGTCACTTATGCTTCTCGGCAGCTGAAGAAACACGAGCAGAACTATCACACTCACGATTTAGAGATGGCTGCGGTGGTTTTTGCACTCAAGATCTGGAGACATTACCTATACGGCGAGTCGTGCCAGATATTCATGAACCATAAGAGCTTGAAGTATATATTTCAGCAGCGAGACCTGAATCTGAGACAGCGCCATTGGATGGAGCTAGTGAAAGACTACGATTGCAAGATTCGGTATTGTTCCCCTCCGAAAGACCGTAGGACAAACGTCTTGCCTAAAATTCGGGGCAGATGCTAATTGGTGGTATCCGTCCACCTCTTCGAAGATGCCAAGTTGATTTATGGCACCGTGTATCGAAGGTTTAAACGGATGCAGCCGATGTAGCAGACTTCGTCAGATTCCCCCTCGCTTGAGGGGTTTTTGATTGTAGGGACGCTCTTCCCTGCAGGCGCAAGCCCCTGCAGTTAATTAATCTACCGCATCATGGTAACAACTTTCTCCTTCTCCAGATGGTCACTTCGTGTCGTGGGTGTTTGTTTTGTGTTCGGTTGCCCGTGGATTGTATACGGAGACTAAGTTATGTTGTCGCCAGTAGGACGTGGATTAGTCCAAATCCGTATCTTTCTTAGATTTGGGTTTGGGGGGGTGTTTAAGAATACGTTAGCCTCGTTTGAGACTAAGATCAACTTAAACGTTAGTTAAGGACACGTTAGTCTAATTTTAGACTAAGATCAACTTAACGGGATCGTTTAGATCCGACAAGAGAGCAATTGGGCTCTATCATCTAGTTTAGTGACATTGCGGTCGATTACCAGTTTAAGGACTTAGTGGTCCAATGTTAGTTTTAAGGCATCGCGGTCAAGGTTAAGGACATCATAGTCCATGAGTTTAAGGACCCCACGGTCCGTTATTAGTTTTAAGACATTACGGTCAAGGTTAAGGACATCATAGTCCATGGAATTAAAGACTCCACAGTCCAATATTAGTTTTAAGACATCGCGGTCGAGGTTAAGGACATCATAGTCCATGAGTTTAAGGACCCCACAGTCCGTTGTTAGTTTTAAGACATCACGGTCAAGGTTAAAGACATCATATTCCATGGAATTAAAGACTCCATAGTCCAATGTTAGTTTTAAGACATCGTGGTCGAGGTTAAGGACATCATAGTCCATGAGTTTAAGGACCCCACAGTCCGTGACATGTATGGTTGTTGGGACCCGTCACCTCTTTGAAGACGTTGAGGGATTACAACGACAAATATCAAAGGGATGAAAAGATGTACCCTTGAACCAAGGTGGATTAAATGATCTGTAACCCAGTTTGGAACCAAGACCAATTAATTATATTATGAGCGCATTGGCTCAGTTAGGTCTGGATTAAGGATTTATGGCCAATTTGGGCTAAGTCCAATTGAGTTTGACATATTGACCCTTTGTTGGACCATTAGTCTATTTGTCTGGGTTCAAGCCCACATTATTTAGCAATGCTAAACATTTTCATCTTTGATTTCCTCAATTTTGAGATTCATTTGGAGGAGGGACTTTTGCCTCTGGAAAATTAGCCAATTTGGCTGAAAGTAGTGTTAAACACTGAAAAACAACAGTGTTAAACTTTGGAGACAGAACCCTTAAATTAGTGTTAAACACTAAAAGACCAGCGGTGTTAAACACTGGAAATATGGAATCCCAAATTAGTGTTAAACACTAGAAAATAACAGTGTTTAACACAGGAAATAGGATTTTCAAATTAGTGTTAAACACTCAAAGATAATCAGTGTTAAACACTGGGAATAAAGCTCTCGAATGAGTGTTAAACACTAAAGGAGAAGGGATCACGTGGGGACACGTGAGAGCGCCCAGAGGTGGGACCAGATTCCTTTTCCTCGTTCTGCAATTAAGTGTTAAACATTTTCTGTTTTATGTTATCACGTGCTAACACGTGATGGAGAATTATGCACTGATTATTAAAGCACTTACTAAGTGGTCACGTGGGGACACGTGAGAGGCCCAAAGCTTAGGTTTTCTTTGCTTTTTATCTCTGTGTTTTGGAGGTCACGAGGGAACACGTGAGGCATCGCCTCAAAGCTTTTTCCTTCTTATTTTTGGGGATCTTTTCAGGGGTCAAGTAGGGACACGTGACCTTAATCCTTTTTCATGCACAGAGATCTTTTAAGTCTCCTTATTTTATACTGAGAATTAAATTCTCTGTAGGGTTAAACCCTAATTATGACTTTAGAGGAATTAAATTCCTATTGTGAAAGAATTAAATTCTTATGTAAGGTTAAACCCTAATTTCTTTTAGAGGAATTAAATTCTCATATATGTAAAAGAATTAGATTCTTATATAGGGTGAAACCCTAACTTCATTTTTTAAGAGGAACTAAATTCCTGTGAATTTGACAGAATTAAATTCTCAATTAGGGTTAAACCATAATTCTGTCCATCTTGAAAGAATTAAATTCCTGTAACTTTGGGAGAATTAAATTCTCATATAGGGTTAAACCCTAGTTTTGTTTTGGGAGAATTAAATTCTCTAAACTCAATTCCCCCTCTAAGTTTTGGATCTGCATGGCAGGATCTCAACCCGATGAGAATTAAATTCTCAACTTATGGGGAGACGTGCTCTGTGCAGATCTTCAATAAGAGGAAGAACTAAGTTCTTTGCAAAAGAGTTAAACTCTTAGATTTTTTGAGAATTAAATTCTCTTTTTCTGAAGTTTTGATCCCCTTTCTTTTTCTCACCTAGGGTTTTCTTTCTGAATTTTCAAGATGCCGAAATTCTCTCCAAAGTTTTTTTTCTCCCAAAATTCTCTATATCCTTCTCTTCTCTTGGCTCCTATTTATAGGAGGAGGAAAAGAATCAATTTTATTAGCAAATCTCTCATTGAAAGATTTGATTTGTTTTTATCATTAATTTGAGCCTTTAGATTATTAGGTGAATTTTATTCACCGTTGGATTTTTAATCCAAAGATATTCGATTTGTTATTTCTGGTGAGATTTAGGGGAAATCTTTCCTTGTCTAAGATTTTTTCCATAAATTGGTGATATTTAAACACCCCTGGATTTTTAATCCAACGGTTCTCCTTACTCCTTTCCCATTTGGAAAGATTTTTAGAGAAATTCAGAATTTTAATTCTGTTAACTGTGAGGCTTTTAAAGCCAGTCACGTGCTGACACGTGACCTTCGGTCACGTGTGAGAACGTGACCCCTGGTCACGTATGAGCATGTGACCCCAGGTCACGTGTAAGCACGTGACGCCCAAATTGACTTCTTTTCCCTTCTTATTTGCGCTGCTGCTTTAACCATCACGTGTCAACACGTGACCATTGGTCACGTGTGAGCACGTGATACCTGTTTTAAAGTTTTTCCTGATTTTTTAATCAGGGAACAAATGCCCCCACAGCGTTGTTCTCATGTGTCTGCACGTGGGTGCAACGCTGTCATTTTTGTGACCGTTGGATCCATCTAGGAAATCGGGGAGATGAAACGTTTTCCATCACATCCTATAAATGCAGGGGTCTCTTCAGAAGCGCCTCCACTCTTTCATCTTCCTCCTTGCGATCTCTTTTCCTTTTGAGAATTTAATTCTCTTTCCTCAGAGCTTAGTTCTCTGCCTTGCAAATTTTTCAGAGTTTAACTCTGTTGAAGAAAGACCCATCACTTCAGGTGATGGCTTTGGACAATCGAAGAGCTTTCATACACATAAACTCCTTGGATTTTAAATCCACACCAAGGGTTTTCCCCTTTTAATAAGAACCCATTTTTAAGCTCTTTAAAATAAAGAGAAAATCATTCAATCAACAGACCCCTTAGGGTTCCTTTGATCTTCAGGGGGCTAATGGTGACGGTTGTCTTTTCCATGGAATTTAATTCCATCGTCAAGGAGCTCTGGCTCTAGAACAAAAATTTCTGGGAATTTAATTCCCTTTTTCAAAAAAGAATTTAGTTCCTATAGGGAACTGAGTTCTTCCCATGGGGACTTCTTGGGGTTTTCTTTCCCTGAATTGTCTCTTTCACATCCGAGAAGAAGAAGTTTGTAAGGTCTCTTTCTGGGAATTTAATTCCCTTGATTCTGTTTGATTTGTCACAGAGTCCAAGATGGATTCGTTTTTAGGGGAATGTGTAGGGTCATTTAAAATCCACTGCTTATTTAATGAGAATCTTCCTTTTGTCTCATTATAATTGCTTTGCCTCATCATTAGCCAGCCGCCATTTTGATTTCGTGGGACCCATGTGTTTTGTAACCAACGGTCTCACAAAAAGGAGTCCGCTGTCGCTTTTTTTATCTCTTTATATATATATATATATATTTATAATCGTATATATATACACTGTTGGCTTCGCTTTTAACAGTTTCCCCTCATTTTATTTTAGGTACAATGACTTACATTCCGTACTTTCCCTTCACTCGCTCGAAGGCCGCTTTTCCTCAGTCACCATCTGATGAGGAAGTGATGGCGATGATCAGGGCTCATGACCCGAATTGCACCAACTTGCTTTTGTGGGGGACATGGTATGGTCATATTATCCGGGGGCACCGGAGTTTCCTTTGCGAAGTGCCGACAGAGCCCACCTTTCCGTTTCTGCCAATGGATCCTCCAAGGACAGTCTTTGCCGTGGAGATGCCGAATTGGACTCCGATGGGGAGGCTCGAGCCTTCGACAACTAGTATCCCAAACCATCCGATCCCAGCTATAGATATTCTGGGACGACGTATTTGCCAGGGTGAGGCCCAACTATGGGGACAAATCTACAAGATAGGGCTCACCCCTCGACACCCTACGGGCTACCTCCTTTAGGCTCGTTACATCCTTTCTGTCCATCGCGCGCGGCTACAGAAGGTCGGGCTTTACCAGGCGATATATGCGTCGCTCTTCCACTACCAATCCCCGCATGTCTGGTGGGTTAAGGCGTTCTTGAACCAGTGGAATCTCCCCACCAACACTTTTCTTCTAGGGGACCGCGAGGTTTCGATCTCTTTGGAAGAATTTTATGAAATCTCAGGGCTGCCAATCAGGGGGGCACTTTATGAGGAGTTGCTGCCTCCCGATGAGTACGTCTTTGAGACCGAGCCCGCAATTCTCGACGGCTTGTCTAGCGAGAATGTCGTCCGTCACAAGCGTCCAAGTCTGATCAAGGCGCTGGGTATCTTTGGCCGGCTGTTCACAAAATCTGAGGAGCAAGGCATTACTTTTAAGAGCTTCATTGCTTGCTTCCTTCGTGAGGATGTCCTGTCGAAGACGACTCCGAAGTTCGCAAATATCAATGACCCCTTTTGGTTTGGTCCGAAGAAGCTGCCGACCAAGGAATCGGATTTACCGCAGTACTACATTCCTATTATGTCGCCGGTATCTTTCGAATCTATCGCAGCTCCCGGTATGGATGAGGAGACATTCTTCATGGGCTTTGTCAGTGTCTGGCTCAGCTGGTTCGTCATCCCCATGCATCACCGCTTCATGAGAGTCTCGGTTATCTATCCGGCTCATCGTATTGCTGAGGGGACATGGCTGGCCGTCGGCATCCCGGCATTGGCGCATCTCTATCACGGGTTGGGCGTTGCGGCTAATACCTCTACTCCTGGCGTGAATGTAGTAAACTTTTCTCTCCATTATTTCACATCTTGGATTGAAATGCACGTGTTGGGCACTTTTGCTATGCATCAGAGACCCGCATTTTACGACGCCTACACCTTCCCGTGACTTATGTTATTGGTGGATGCTTTTGCCTCTGACCCAACTCAATTTAGGGCCATTCGGGCGTTGATTGCTCCTTACGCTACTGCTGGCAGATTGGTATTTACCGACCGGGTTTTATCTTCTCCTTCAGGTTCAGCTCAGCAACTCTGAGACCAGTCAAAAGACAATGTGCCTTTTTTGAGGCCCCGGGAGGCCACGCACTTTATGCTATCAGACCAGGCTATCTGGTATTTCGCCAGGATAGTGCGGCCCTTTTCGTGCAGTACAACCCGCATCGCTTCGCCCGGCAGCTTGGATACGACCAGGGCATCCCTTTCGAGGCTTTCATAGTCGTGCCGGTCCCTTCACTCGAAGCCGTTCGCGATACCGCTCATCATTTCATGAGGTTGAACACCGGCTCCCACTTCATGATCCCTGAAGCTGACTATATTCCCCGGTGTGTGGGGTCGTTTACGGGCTGGTATCTTCATCGAGTCAACCCGATTATTGTTGAGGAGAGAAGGGTACTCCTTGGATATGGTGCTCCTACTCAGGTTCCGGCCATAAGAGCTACGCTGCGACCGCGCGCGCCGGTCCGCTTTCCTTTGAGGGATACCGGTGTTGCGCTTATTTCGGGAGAGTCGGGAGTAGACCTCACTCCCATAGTTGGTATGCCATTGGGCACCCGGTCGCGGGCTAATCGGGCTCCGGTAGCAGCACCACCACCCGTGGCGTCGACAATGGCTGTGTCATCCTCAGTTGTGACGCCAAGTGAGGGTGGTAGGGACGAGGGTGTTTAAGATGAAGTGGGTCAGCGTCGTGCCAAGGCTCCACGGGGAAGGAAACGGTCGTCTTCGGCGGTCGGTTCTGGCTCTAAGCGGCGGAGGAAGGTGGCTACCAACCTGCTCGACTCTTCAGTAGAGTCTGAGCCCATACTTCAGGATGAACCATTGGCCGTGCAAGAGTCGGATGCTGGCTTACTTTTTCCGGGTTCAGCTGCCGAGGAAGCCGCACAATTGGCTAAGGCTATAAGACGTTCTAAAGACGAGTCTCAGAACGTAAGGGTTCCGAAGAAGCCCTATCCTGCCGTAATCTTTTATGAAGACCCTTCGTGGATCCGGCGGCGGTTCATCGGCCCTTTGGAGGAATGGGGAGAAAGGGCCCTTAAGCAGGCTGTTTCGGAGGATGCCGCGGACGCGCTTTCATTGTGGACCGGGGGCTACGAGTCTACCTTTGAACCCCGGTGAGCACACTTCCTTGAGAAGGAGCATCGGCTTGAAGAAGCCATATTGAAGGCTTCCTTACGCATTGGTATGTTCCTATATTTCTTTGTAGTACTTCATATTGCTTGCACTTGTATATATGTATTCTTATTCTTGTGTGAATTGTGCAAAGACTTCGGCGCTGGGAGAGGTTCCTACGGGCTTACTGACGGTAAATCCCGTTGACACCCCTAATGAAACATTGCTCGATGTAGAGGGGGTTGACGATGCTGTCCCTCTCGTGATAGAGCCTCCTGCGGTGGCTCTTGTTCCAGGAGCACTCGCTCCTTTGGGAGAGGCACCCTTGGTGGTCGCCGTCCCAACGGATCTTCCTGAGGGCGGCCTGGAGGCTGGGACGGAGATAGTCGAGGCTACCCCCTTCGTTGGAACCTGCAGTGGCTGCCGCTACTCCTTCCTCCGAGGCCGTTACACCGGCTCGTGTCCTTGGTGCTGTGCCTGAGGTCGCGGCGGAGGCCGTTGAAGCCGCTACCTTCCAGCTCAGAATGGGAGGAGCGTCGAAGGTAACCTTCCACATTTTAAACTAGTGATCTTTCCGTTATCTGAACTCTTTTATCTTTTCAGAACTACGCGGACTGGCGACCTCTATTGCCGATCTGTCTCCCTAGCAATCCTTTCAGCGTTTGCTGGAGATGGCCGCTCCACAGGCGATATCTCTTCAACGCATCCTCCTCTCATCTGGGCAAGGTTAGTGCCGTTCACCATTTCATGGCATTGTTGTTATTTCGCAAAATGACATTGATGTCCTTTACAGTTCTGGAGGCCGATGACGAGGTTGAGGTCCTCGAAGGGCCAGGGGAACTTTCAGCTTCTTCTTGCATGACTGTAGGTAAGTGAAGTCTCAATATGGTCCTACTTGTTCCGTTGCTTAAAAGTTTCGCTGATTTTTTATAAATCTGAACAGCCCTGCCAGCTCTTACAGCGCTGGAGTCGCGCATCGCTATGCCGTCCGGCCCTTATGCTTTGCGAGCCTCAGAACGTTTGGCCAAGCTAAGCCTTGTCTCCCTGTCATCTTTGATCGAGGAGCTTCGCGCTGGCAGCGCAATCACAGCTGAAGCATTTGCTGTCGAAGCTAACGGTTCTCTTCCTTTTCTTGCCACCTACCACAGCAAAGCGGTGGTGCGAGTCTGGGTTAAGTTCTGTCGGCAGGTGGAGGCTTGCTTGCACATACTTGAGTGTTCCCGTCTTTCTTCGGAGGCTGTGGCTGCGAAGGCAGACTTGCGGGGTCTGATAGAGCGGTGCGCGGTGAACATGGTGTCGTGCGAAAAGAGGCTCGGCCGCAAATTCTCGGAGAGGGAGCTGGCTTCCAAGACGTTGAACGAGCTCCAAGCCAACCTTACAGCCAAAACCAACAAAGCGTATGAACTCTGGCGAGTACTTCAAGAGTCTATCAAAGAGGTGGTGGCCCTAGGGTTGAGACTCATAAGGCTACCGAGAAGGAACTCGAAGGTCGGCTTGCTTCATATCAGGCCCAGCAGGCTAAGGCGGAAGCCCGTCTTTTGGCGATATTGAACCACGAAGGCGAGGCCCAGCGGAAGAGGGATGAGCTGACCACTCTGCTAAATCGCCCGCCGTCCTGAAGACTTGTATATCTCTTTTTTTTCTTTTTGTATATACTCCTGAATGAGAGTATAGTTTTTTTTGTTCTTTCGCAAATTGTACTTTGTATCCATTTTGGTTCATGAATAAAAGACATAGTTTTCTTCTCAATGGCGTGTCCCTTTTTATTGAATGTATTCTGCGGATAGTCTATCTTGATCTCTTTGCAGGACAATGATGGCTTAGGATTCAGGGTTAAGATCTGCTTCCTAAGACTTTTCAACTTTATGAGCCGTGAGGGTCTCATAAAGAGTTTTTCTCCCTACAGGTCGAGGGGATCCCATAGGTGTAACTTCTCCTTAAGAATTGTGAGAATTCCTAAGCGTGTTTTCCCTTGAAAGTCGTAAGGATCTCACAAGAGAATTTGCTTTCTTACGGGTCGTGAGGACCCGCGAGTGCTGGGTGAAGTTGCCCTTATCCGTATTTCACGGGGTCAGGGGTTGCTCTGGATGTTTTCCATGGTACCGTAGTTTAAAGACATTGCGGTCGAGGTTAAGGACATCATAGTCCGTGGATTTAAGGACTCCACCGTCTGTTGCTAGTTTTAAGACATCACGGTCGAGGTTAAAGGACATCATAGTCCGGGATTTAAGGACTCCACAGTCCGATGTTAGTTTTAAGACATCACGGTCGAGGTTAAGGACGTCATAGTCCGTAGATTTAAGGCCTCCACAGTCCGATGTTAGTTTTAAGACATTACGGTCGAGGTTAAAGACGTCATAGCCCATGGATTTAAGGACTCCACAGTCCAATGTTAGTTTTAAGACATCACGGTCGAGGTTAAGGACGTCATAGTCCGTGGATTTAAGAACTTCACGGTCCAAGGAATGCGTGGTTGTCGGGACCCGTCACCTCTTTGAAGACGTTGAGGAATTACAACGACAAATATCAAAGGGATGACGAGATGTACCCTCAAACCAAGGTGAAATTGGTTTTAAAATCATTACGGTTGATTGTTAGTTTCAAGACATCACGGTCAAGGTTAAGGACATCATAGTCCGTGGATTGAAGGACTCCACGGTCCGATGTTAGTTTTAAGACATCACGGTCGAGGTTAAGGACATCATAGTCCGTGGATTTAAGGACTCCACAGTCTAATGTTTGCTCTGGATGCTTCACACGGGTTAACTGCTGTGCTCGGCGAGGACCAGGCTCCGCTCTGGATGCTTCACACGAGTTCACTGCCGTGCTCTGCGAGGACCAAGATCCACTCTGGACGTTTTCCACGGGGTCAGAAGTGACGTTATCCGCGTTCCACGTGACCAGGAATTTTGCTCTAGATGCTTCCCACGGGTTCACTGCCGTGCTCGGCGAGGACTAGACTCCGCTCTGGATGCTTCACACGGGTTCACTGCCGTGCTCTGCAAGGACCAGGATCCGCTCTGACGTTTTCCACGGGGCCAGAAGTGACGTTATCCGTGTTCCACGTAACCAGGAATTTTGCTCTGGATGCTTCCCACGGGTTCACTGCCGTGGTCGGCGAGGACCAGGCTCCGCTCTGGATGCTTCACACAGGTTCACTGCCATGCTCTGCGAGGACCAAGATCCGCTCTGGACGTTTTCCACGGGGTCATAAGTGACATTATCCGCGTTCCACGTAACCAGGAATTTTGCTCTAGATGCTTCCCACGGGTTCACTACCGTGTTCGGCGAGGACTAGGCGCCGCTCTGGATGCTTCACACGGGTTCACTGCCGTGCTCTACGAGGACCAGGATCCGCTCTAGACGTTTTCCACGGGGTCAGAAGTGACGTTATCCGCGTTCCACGTGACCAGGAATTTTGCTCTAGATGCTTCCTACGGGTTCACTGCCATGTTCGGCGAGGACTAGGCTCCGCTCTGGACGTTTTCCACGGGGTTAGAAGTGACGTTATCCGTGTTCCACGTAACCAGGAATTTTGCTCTAGATGCTTCCCACGGGTTCACTGCCGTGTTCAGCGAGGACTAGGCTCCGATCTGGACGTTTTCCACGGGGTCAGAAGTGACGTTATCCGCGTTCCACATAACCAGGAATTTTGCTATAGATGCTTCCCACGGGTTCACTGCCGTGTTCGGCGAGGAATAAGCTCCGCTCTGGACGTTTTCCACGGGGTCAGAAGTGACATTATCCGCGTTCCACGTAACCAGGAATTTTGCTCTAGATGCTTCCCATGGGTTCACTGCCGTGTTCGGCGAGGACTAGGCTCCGCTCTGGAAGCTTCAGACGGGTTCACTGCCGTGCTCTGCGAGGACCAAGATCCGCTCTGGACGTTTTCCACGGGGTCAGAAGTGATGTTATCCGCGTTTCACGTAACCAGGAATTTTGCTCTAGATGCTTCCTACGGGTTCACTGCCATGTTCGGCAAGGACTAGGCTCCGCTCTGGATGCTTCACACGGGTTCACTGCCGTGCTCTGTAAGGACCAGGATCCGCTCTGGACGTTTTCCATGGGGTCAGAAGTGACATAATCCGTGTTCCACGTAGCCAGGAAGGGTTGACTTTATCCGCATTTCACGAAGTCGGAATTTGACTCTCGGTCATCTGTACACCGCCGAGTCATGGAACTGGGAGTTGCCGATGTTCCACTTCGCTTGATGTTGTGTCTGTTGTAATGAGACGAATGTTGAGATGATCTCCAAGCTATCCGTGAGCCGTCGAGATTTAGCTTCTTCTTCTGATGAAACCTGGGGAGGAAAGGTGTGATTCCTTTTTCGTTTGCGCCCCTGGATTGTATACAGGGATTGACATGATATCACCTGTAGGGCATAAACTTCATTTTTATTTTTATTTTATTTCTTTCCGCGATGCTCTATCATTTCAGCTTTTATATCGCGAAGGTCGCGATTGCCCCATCATTTCGGCTATTTTTCGCGGTGCCCAATCATTTCGGCTATATATTTTTTTAACTCGCTGCTTTTTATTGCGAGTTGCCCAATCATTTCGGCTATTTCGCATGCATACATTTTTTACTTGCTGCTTCCGTTGCAAGTTGCCCCATCATTTCGGCGATTTTGTATGCATGTGTGGCTCGCTAGCTTTTTGCCGCAAGCTTGGGATTAGACACCGATTTCGGCATCAGCACCGCTACAACTGGGATATTGCCAGGAGCGAATCATCATTTGCCTCTGTCGATATCGAACAAATGTGGCTTAGCGAACAGGGTTAGGATCCTGTCGACTAAGGCTTTTGACTTCATGAGCCGTAAGGGTCTCACAAAGGTATTTCTCCCTGCGAGTCGTGAGGATCTCGTAGGTGTGTTTTCTCCTTAGGAATCGTGGGGATTCCTAAGTGTATGTTCTCTTATAAGTCGTAAGGATCTTACAAGAGTGTTTTCTCCTCATAAGTCGAGAGGACTTACAAGGGTTGTTCACCATATGGACATATCCCTAGTCAAGGATAGGACTTTGTTAGGGAAATGTTTATTCGCGCCCGTGGATTGTATACAAGGGTTAGTATTGAGCCGCTCGTAGGGCAGTATTGGAGGTTGTGGGGGTTGCTTAAGAACAGGTTCAGGTCTCTGTAACTTAAGACTTTCAAATCTTATGAGCCGTGAGGGCCCCATAAGAGAGTTCTCCTTATGAGTCGTGAGGATCTCGCAAGTGTAATTTCTCCTTAGGAATCGTGGGGATCCCTAAGTGTGTTGCTCCCTCGTGAGTCGTAAGGATCTATCGCGGGTGATTTTTCCTCACAAGGTCGAGAGGACCTTATAAGTGTCTTTTAACGAGGTTGCACCCTTTCGGATTTTCACAAACACTCGCCGGTAGCCCTGCTGTTTTTACTCACGGAGCCCTTTCAGGTTTTCATCCGTACCCATTTTGCTTATGGACATACCGTTTTCTTTTCTTTTCTGTTTTTTTTTCTAACGAGGTTGCGCTCTTTTGGGTTTTCACAAGACTCGCCGGTAGCCCTGCTGTTTTTACTCACGGAGCCCTTTCGGGTTTTCATCCGTGCCCATTTTGCTTATGGACATACCGTTTTCTTTTTTTTTATTCTTCTTTTTTTTGTATCAGCTTTGTGATGCTGCAATCCACCGTAGTTTCTCGACATCTCGGTCGACAGCTAGTTTTAGGACATAGTGGTCCGTTGTTAGTTTAAGGACGTTTCGGTCCACTGTTAGTTTAAGGACGTTTCGGTCCGTCGTTAGTTTAAGAACGTTTCAGTCTGTTGTTAGTTTAAGGACGTTTCGGTCCGTTATTAGTTTAAGGACGTTTCGGTCCATAGTAAAGAAAGCCGGTTACTACTTACAGAGTTTAAGCTCAGGAAGATAGCGAGCGGACATAGTCGTCGTCATCTATCATTAACCTAGGCCGTGACTCGTCAAGTGTAGTACTTCTTCAGGAAGCGACCGTTTATTGGCCTGAAGGGTCTTTCACCATGCATGTCTATGAGTAGATAGGCCCCACCCTGGTAGACCTTGTCTATAATGTACGGGCCTTCATAATTCGGCTCGAATTTCCCTCGTTTAGCACGATTGGGGATCATGGGTCTTTTGACTACCAGGACGAGTTCGCTCTAGCGGAATGTCCTTGGCCTGGTCAATCTTTCATAGGAGCGCGTCATCTTTGCTTTATAAGCTTCCAGATTTTGCTGTGCCAGGAGCCGGGTTTCATCAAGGGCATCGAGCTCCTCGAGCCGAAGGTGAGCATTCTCTTCGTCTGTTAGCTCGTAATGAGCTGCCACTCGTAGAGAGGGTAACTCTATCTCGAGGGGGAGTACCACTTTTGTACCGAATACCAATGCGTACGGCGTTGTGTTCGTGGCCGTATTGAACGTAGCTCGATATGCCCAGAGAGCTTCGTGCAGTCTCTCGTGCCAGTCCTTTTTATTTCGGGACACCGTCTTCTTTTTGATCTTCGTCAGGGTCTTATTGAAAGCCTCCGCCAGACCGTTCGCTCAGGGATTATAAACTGAGGAGTATCTCCAGTGTATGTTGTGCTGTTGTGCGAAGCGGCTGATCTTGTAGCTTCTATAGGCTGGCCCGTTATCGGAGATGATCCGTCGCGGAGTTCCAAACCGATAAATAACGTGCGTCTTAAAGAAGTGAAGGATATTCTCCGTCTTCACTTCCCTCAACGGTACTGCTTCTGCCCATTTGGAGAAGTAATCAGTTGTCGCCAAAATGAAACGATGTCCTCTGGATGATGCCGGTTCGATGGGGCCGATTATGTCGGCTCCCCACATGCTTACCGCCGGTGCTTCTTCGATGCGTTGTTCGCACTTCGACCACAGATTTCACCATCGGATTGCATATTGAACCCAAGTTTCACCCGGCTTCACCCTTGCATTGATCAATGCCGTTATTGGGGTGCATTCGCTGGCGCTCGCGAATCGCTGGGTGAACAGCAACTCCATCTCTGTGAAAGTTTTGACGGAGTCGTTTGGAAGCTCGGAGTACCACTCAAACGCCGTCTCCGATAAGCTGCCGATGAATTGGCGAAGAAAGAGCTTATCATCGCCGCCGGTGTTGCCACAAAGAGCCCTGAACTGGGTGACATGTTGATGGGGATTGCCTGTCCCCTTATACACATGGAATTTGGGGATTGTGTATCCCGGCGGGTATTTTATCTGGTCATACCAGCCCGGATATGGTCGCCCAGTCTTCACGACCTGGCCAGCCGCTTCGTTCGCCTGGTGAACTCGTCTTTGCTGAGCAATATAATCATCCAGGGCGGACTTGGAGATAGTTTCCTCCTTGGCTGTTGAAAGAGCCGGAGGTGGATTTGATGTTTCTCCTCTGTCGTCTTCGAGGATAATCGGAGGATCTTCGGCTGGAGGATCCGGCTGTATCATCATCCCGACCATGTCTTGGAATAGAAAAGTCGTTTGCTTTATATTGGCCGCTTGTTCCGCAGCCTCCCTGTCCTTCTTCTCGAGCATTCTTCGAAGGAATTCAGCATCAGTCTCGTGTTCGTGACGTTGTTCCGATGATGCCTCCGGGCTTTCTTTCGGCCCGGTGAGTGCGGCCATTGCAGTCAGCATCTGCTGGAGCTTCTGCTATTGCTGTTCTTGAGCCCTTGTTATTGATCGGGTGAGCGGTCGGTGGCCCGTCAAAGCGCGGCTATCTTCCTTTCCGGATGCCATGTAAATGGTATGGACCACCATGCCCCCAGACTTAGGGCGTTTGGGCTCAGTGCCTTTGACACTTGTCGCAGGCACGGGGAACTTCTCCGGTCTTCTTTTCTTATGAGCGGTCGAAGTTGAGAGAGTCGTTGCAGTGGGTACCCAGATAGCTTTCCGCGGCTTGGCAGGATGGCTTTCTTCTTGTTGAACCTTCGCCCTTTTTTGTCGGCGAGGGTAATCTTGATCAACCACTGAGTTTCGGACCTGCCGCCAGACTTTGTAGATCTTGGAGGATAGCCGCTGAGGGAACTGTTCTGGCTTTGTTTCCGCAAAATTCTCCACCGGAGGAGAAGATCTTTTCAGTTCGGCGGTAGGAGAATTCCTGCGTACCTTATTCAGCAGCTCAAAGCTGTTCCCAATTGGAACAGCAGCATTAATTTCCGTGCTCGGGGCTGGTGGAGTTAGCCCAGAAAGGAAGTTGCCTCCGGCCTTTCTCACTCGGCGCCAGTGGCGACGTCGAGCATGTCGAGCTGATGGAGTTGACTCGGTGAAGGGGATGGCTCTGTCTTTCCCCCTGTTCAGGTGAGGGGCTGTTGCTGGCGTCAGCCTGTTGAAGACTGATGCCCTTTGAGTAGCAGGAGCGGGAATGGGAGTTGGGACAGTCCGTCTTGTAAAGACCGACCCCTTGGCAGGAGAAGCCGTCTTGACGACTTCAAGAGAAGGGTTGGTTACTCTCTTCGGAATAACCTTTTCTTGATGTGCAGGCTTCATTATGGACCCACCTGAACTTTGGCCCAATCTGGAGAAGACCGAGGCGCCGGTGCTGGACGACCCATTGAGAGGGGCCGCAGTAGCTGTAAGCCGATCAAAGACCGACTTCTTGGGAGCTTCTAGTACGGGCACCAGGGTGCTGAAGCTTATCGGCGGAAGCATGGTTCCGAAAAATAATCCCGTGGTGGCTTGCGTGACCTGTTCCACGAGCATCGTGAACAGGGAAGCTGCTTGGGGCTCATAGGCTATGCCCCCAGTTGAGGCAGGATGTGGGTTGCAGTTGCATGTGGAATATTTTGAGCAGGTGAACGCCATTGATCCTTTGCTTTCTGCACCAAGCAAAATGCCAAAACTTAGTACCTCGAAGCCCAAGGGCAACCATTAGCAAACCGCGATTGGTTCGCGAACACGACACACGAAGTGTGGAGTGGAAAGAGGAAAAGGTCCCACCGGGCGTGCCAGAATCTGTTCCCCTCCGAAAGACCGCAGGACAAACGTCTTGCCTGAAATTCGGGGAAGATGCTAATTGGTGCTATCCATCCACCTCTCTGAAGATGCCAAGTTGATTTATGGCACCGTGTATCGAAGGTTTAAACAGATGCGGCCGATATAGCAGACTTCGTCAGATTCCCCCTCGCTTGAGGGATTTTTGATTGTGGGGACGCTCTTCCCTGCAGGCGCAAGCCCGTGCAGTTAATTACGCTACCGCATCGCGGTAACAATTTTCTCCTTCTACAGATGGTCACTTCATGTCGTGGGTGTTTGTTTTGTGTTCGGTTGCCCGTGGATTGTATACGGAGACTAAGTTATGTTGTCGCCCGTAGGACGTGGATTAGTCCAAATCCGTATCTTTCTTAGATTTGGGTTTGGGGGGTGTTTAAGGATACGTTAGCCTCGTTTGAGACTAAGATCAACTTAAACGTTAGTTAAGGACACGTTAGTCTAATTTTAGACTAAGATCAACTTAACGGGATCGTTTAGATCCGACAAGAAAGCAATTGGGCTCTATCATCTAGTTTAATGACATTGCGGTTGATTACCAGTATAAGGACTTGGTGGTCCAATGTTAGTTTTAAGACATCGCGGTCAAGATTAAGGACATCATAGTCCATGAGTTTAAGGACTCCACGGTCCATTGTTAATTTTAAGACATCACGGTCAAGGTTAAGGACATCATAGTCCATGGAATTAAAGACTCCACAGTCCAATGTTAGTTTTAGGACATCGCGGTCGAGGTTAAGGACATCATAGTCCATGAGTTTAAGGACCCCACAGTCCGTTGTTAGTTTTAAGACATCACGGTCAAGGTTAAGGACATCATAGTCCATGGAATTAAAGACTCCACAGTCCAATGTTAGTTTTAAGACATCGCGGTCGAGGTTAAGGACATCATAGTCCATGAGTTTAAGGACCCCACAGTCCGTGACATGTATGGTTGTTGGGACCTGTCACCTCTTCGAAGACGTTGAGGGATTACAACGACAAATATCAAAGGGATGAAAAGATGTACCCTTGAACCAAGGTGGATTAAATGATCTGTAGCCCAGTTTGGAACCAAGACCAATTAATTATATTATGAGCGCATTGGCTCAGTTAGGTCTGGATTGAGGACTTATGGCCAATTTGGGCTAAGTCCAATTGAGTTTGACATATTGACCCTTTGTTGGACCATTAGTCTATTTGTCTGGGTTCAAGCCCACATTATTTAGCAATGCTAAACATTCTCATCTTTGATTTTCTCAATTTTGAGATTCATTTGGAAGAGGGACTTTTGCCTCTGAAAAATTAGCCAATTTGGCTGAAAGTAGTGTTAAACACTGAAAAACAACAGTGTTAAACTTTGGAGACAGAACCCTCAAATTAGTGTTAAACACTAAAAGACCAGCAGTGTTAAACACTGGAAATATGGAATCCCAAATTAGTGTTAAACACTAGAAAATAACAGTGTTAAACACTGGAAATAGGATTTTCAAATTAGTGTTAAACACTCAAAGATAATCAGTGTTAAACACTGGGAATAAAGCTCTCGAATGAGTGTTAAACACTAAAGGAGAAAGGGTCACGTGGGGACACGTGAGAGCGCCCAGAGGTGGGACCAGATTTCTTTTCCTCGTTCTGCAATTAAGTGTTAAACACTTTTTGTTTTATGTTATCACGTGCTGACACGTGATGGAGAATTATGCACTGATTATTAAATCACTTGCTAAGGGGTCACGTGGGGACACATGAGAGTGCCCAAAGCTTAGGTTTCCTTTGCTTTTTATCTCTGTGTTTTGGAGGTCACGAGGGAGCACGTGAGGCATAGCCTCAAAGCTTTTTCCTTCTCATTTTTGGGGATCTTTTCAGGGGTCATGTGAGGACACGTGACCTTAACCCTTTTTCATGCAAAGAGATCTTTTAAGTCTCCTTATTTTATTCTGAGAATTAAATTCTCTGTAGGGTTAAACCCTAATTATGACTTTGGAGGAATTAAATTTCTATTGTGAAAGAATTAAATTCTTATGTAGGGTTAAACCCTAATTTCTTTTAGAGGAATTAAATTCCCATATATGTAAAAGAATTAGATTCTTGTATAGGGTGAAACCCTAACTTCATTTTTTAAGGGGAACTAAATTCCTGTGAATTTGACAGAATTAAATTCTCAATTAGGGTTAAACCCTAATTCTGTCCATCTTAAGGAATTAAATTCCTGTAACTTTGGGAGAATTAAATTCTCATATAGGGTTAAACCCTAGTTTTGTTTTGGAAGAATTAAATTCTCTAAACTCAATTCCCCCTCTAAGTTTTGGATCTGCATGGCAGGATCACAACCCGATGAGAATTAAATTCTTAACTTATAGGGAGATGTGCTCTGTGCAGATCTTCAACAAGAGGAAGAACTAAGTTCTTTGCAAAAGAGTTAAACTCTTAGATTTTTTGAGAATTAAATTCTCTTTTTTGAAGTTTTGATCCCCTTTCTTTTTCTCACCTAGGGTTTTCTTTCTGAATTTTCAAGATGCCGAAATTCTCTCCAAAGTTTTTTTCTCCCAAAATTCTCTATATCTTTCTCTTCTCTTGGCTCCTATTTATAGGAAGAGAAAAAGAATCAATTTGATTAGCAAATCTCTCGTTGAAAGATTTGATTTGTTCTCATCATTAATTTAAGCCTTTAGATTATTAGGTGAATTTTATTCACCGCTGGATTTTTAATCCAAAGATATTCGATTTGTTATTTCTGGTGAGATTTAGGGAAAATCTTTCCTCGTCTAAGATTTTTCCATAAATTGGTGATATTTAATCACCCCTGGATTTTTAATCCAACGGTTCTCCTTACTCGTTTCCCATTTGGAAAGATTTTTAGAGAAATTCAGAATTTTAATTCTGTTAACTGTGAGGCTTTTAAAGCCAGTCACGTGCCGACACGTGACCTTTGGTCACGTGTGAGCATGTGACCCCCAAATTGACTTCTTTTCCCAGCTTATTTGCGCTGTTGCTTTAACCATCACGTGTCAACACGTGACCATTGGTCACGTGTGAGCACGTGATGCCTCTTTTGAAGTTTTTCCTGATTTTTTAATCAGGGAACAGGTATCATCCAGGCAAGGCGAATGTAGTGGCAGATGCTTTGAGTCGGAGACCCGGAGGTAGTTTAGCTTGTATGAGCGCAGTTCAGAGGCAGTCATCGGTGGATTGGCAGATTTTATGCGACAGCCGAGTGCAGTTCGAGTTTACGCCGACCGAGGGATAGATCACGCATATCTGTGCTTGTCCACAGTTGCTTGACCGTATCCATGAGGCACAGTACAGTGATGACCATTTTTCAGAGATCATGGAGCAGGTTAGACAGGGCAGAGATTCTGAGTTCGTGATAGATGATCAGGGGATACTACGATTTGGGACTCGACTGTGCGTACCAGATTCTGAGGGACTGAGGTGTGAGATTCTTGAAGAGGCACATCGATCGGTATACAGTGTTCATCCGGGTTCCACCAAGATGTATCATGAATTGAGAGACGTTTACTGGTGGGAAGGGATGAAGAGAGACGTCGCAGACTTCGTTTCGGGATACCTGACTTGTCAGCAAGTCAAGGCCGAGCACCAGAGGCCAGCGGGAGAGTTGCAGCCTTTGCCCATTCCGGAGTGAAAATGGGAGCAGATTTCTATGGACTTCATTGTGGGTCTACCCAGGACCAGTCGAGGGTATGACTCTATTTTGGTGATCGTGGATCGATTGACGAAAGCGGCTCACTTTCTGCCAGTGAAGACCACTTTTAGATTTGCTCAGTATGCCCAGATATACATCGATGAGATTGTATGATTGCATGGCGTCCCGACTTGTACTGTGTCCAACCGAGGCACCCAGTTCACCAGCCGACTATGGCAGAGAATTCACGAGGCTTTGGGCACCCGATTGAGTTTCAACACAGCTTTTCATCCGCAGACCGACGGTCAGTCAGAGCGGACTATTCAGACTCTTGAGGACATGTTCCGAGCGTGCGTTTTAGATTTCGGTGGTAGCTGGGATCATCATTTGCTC
Source organism: Agapanthus africanus (assembly GCA_030015575.1). NCBI lineage: Eukaryota > Viridiplantae > Streptophyta > Magnoliopsida > Asparagales > Amaryllidaceae > Agapanthus > Agapanthus africanus. Next base: position 86,303,535 of record JASDDO010000028.1, on the reverse strand, counting down.
TTGATAGAGTTCTCCTATAATAACAGCTTCCAAGAGACGATTCAGATGGCACCCTTTGAGGCGTTATATGGGAGGAGATGTCGATCGCCCGTATGTTGAACAGAGCTCAATGAGAGCAGTATTTTGGGGCCGCAAATTATGCAAGAGACGACCGCAAAGATCCAGTTGATTCGTGATAGGATGAGAGCGGCCCAAAGCAGGTAGAGATCTTATGCGGACAGACGTCGGCGCAGACTTGAGTTTGCTGTAGGCGATCATGTTTTCTTGAGGGTCTCTCCGATAAAGGGCGTGATGAGATTTGAGAGGAAAGGGAAGCTTAGCCCTAGATATGTGGGGCCCTTCGAGATCCTCGAGCGTGTTGGCACAGTTGCTTATCGGTTGGCTCCTTCGTCCAGATTTCCTGACGTTCACCCCGTATTCCACGTATCGATGCTCCGCAAGTACCTTCATGACCTTTCCCATGCGATTCAACACCCGACGATTCAGCTAGAGTGCGGCCTTTCTTTTACGAGGTAGCCGGTGGTCATCCTGGATCGGCAGGTGAAGCAATTGAGGTTAAAGGTTATACCGTTCGTAAAGGTTCTTTGGCGTGGCCCGAGCAGCGAAGAGGTCACCTGGGAGACCAAGGACGAAATGAGGAAGAAATATCCCCATCTCTTCGAATGTACGCGTAGCTAGATTTTTAAATTCGGGGACCGAATTTCTTTAAGGGAGAAAGATTGTAAGGCTTTGAAAATTCGTTTCGGTTAATTTCGTGTTAATTAGCGATAATGCGTGTTTTTCATAAAACCTCGTTAATAATTATTTTCCACGTCGACTAGAATAAATCTATTTTAATTGTGAAAATATGTAATTACATATTTATTGTACTTTATTAATTAGCTTTTAAATTATTGTTCACTTAATTATCTATTTGCTAATATATTTTTTTACTAAGCTAGTTTTTTAATTAATCTTGCACTAATCCAATTTTACCCTAGTTCATTATGTGCTTAGCAACCTTGACAATCAACATTTATTTTATAGCATGCCTTTCTTTTAATTTCCCTCATGGTTCTATTATCCTTGTTAAAAAGAAAACAAAAGAAAATGGGTAAAAGAAATGAGAAATGTGAGGCATGGGACATTTATGAGGCATGGGGGGTTTGACCTTCACTCACACACACCCTCACTCTATCTCTCTCTCCCCCTCAAGCTCAGCAGCCCCCAGCAACAGCCCTCTCCCCTTCATTTCTTCTTCTTCTTCTTCTTTCAATCCAAGCCCCATTTCCAAATGAAAATCCACAAATTCTAGCAAAAATCATCACAACTTCCCCTTTTCCAGATCAAGCATGGTTCTTGGTCAGTCTCCATGAGTGCTAGCTTGTTTGAATCACCCTCCCAACCATCTTGAGGTATAAGCCTAATCCAAAGCTTAGTTTTCTAAACTTTTAGTTATTTAGCTTAATGTAGTTTTTAAGTAGTATATTAGTGATAATTATGTGGTTTAAGAGGAGATTAGGTTAAGATAGGGTTTTTATGGCTTGAGTAGCTTAATTAAGTGTTGTTAGTGTTAGATAATCCAAGTCTTTTCACCGGTTTACACTAAAACACCATATTGTTTTAAATTAGTGTTTAATTAGAGTTTTAGTTAAGAATTGTGTTCTTTTTGGGATCTGCTTTTAAACCAGAAGTTGCAGACAAAAGTTGCAATTACTGGAGCATAGTTACTGGGCTTGGATCGCACACCCAATGCACGATGCCCCCATTCCCATTTGTGGCCGCAATTTTATCTGTTCTGGCCGCAAATTGCGGCCAGAGTAGGGGTCTGGGTGTCGGGGTTTGGTCGTTAAGTGTCTGCTGTATATTTAAGGTCTTTGGTATATGCAATTTTGTCTAGTTGTTCTCGTATTAAAATCTGGGACCAATTTCCTATAATTTTAGTTTTGTGACTTGCACGACATGTACGTTCCGAGTCTGGGTTTAGTGTTTGTTGTGTATCACAGCCAGTCGGGGTGGTTTCAGACGTTGCACACACGTTTTAGTGTTTCGAGTGCACACGCTTTTAGCTTGCGACGCTAGTTTCTCGTATGGTCTTGATATCACGTTTTGCAGGATATTAGCCTTATGTGTGTTGCATTGTGTGATTTTAGGATCGGTCGCGGAGACATCGGACGCGGCGCGGAAAGGAAAGACGGTGATTGGATCAGATTAGCGGAGGCGTTCCGGTGAGTAGATGTACACATCTATGGGAGAATCGTTTGGATGGCACAAGACGCCCGATAGTTAGAATTTCGTTTAGTACTTATACTTATATGGGTTGTTCCTAGTTAATCATCCCGTTGCATTGCATCATTTATCATATATATATATATATATATACTGTGATAGCACCTCATAGGACACTCGCACTATTACCATTGGTTTATGCTGCACGGGCACTATTCATGGGGACACACACGCCTTGGTAATTGCTATGCCACAAACACTATATAGCTTGTTAAATCAAAATCTTATCAATTGCGCCAATTATGGTTAATAACCTGTATTTATGTATTCAATTCATCAGGATGGATACGTAGGATTGCTAGTCATGTGCATTTATCTCATTGCATCGTCGTTCATGCGTAGTTTTCTAGTTCCACATCGCATTTCATATTGTTAATATCATAGACATTCATGTATTATGATTCTTCTCGAGAATTTCTGTATTTATGAGATTTATGGATTTGGAGAAACCGCAAGGATTTAAAAACGTATTACCATTTTAAAAATGTAAGCTGCGGTTTTCTCGTGATATGATGTATGGATAGTCCACCATGAGATTTCTCAGTTCTTGAGCAGTATCATACACCCGATTCGAGGAGGAGGAGGAACCGTCTATGGGTGCATGGTGGACCCGGTGCGGTCCCCCGGGGAAAGATGGTCGCAGATGATGGTGTTGAGTCCGGCAGGAGAGCACTACCGATCGGTTATTTGGGACACGGTGGATATCCGGAGGATACCGACGTAGTTTTGAGATCAGATATATGGGCCAGTCCGGATTGCCGGAGCCCGAGATCAGATATATGGGCCAGTCCGGATTGCCAGAGCCCGGTATAATAAAATAAGATATTCATATTTGGTGTCGATGCTTGACACGGATTTATATGATTTCATTGATGAAACTACAGCTAAATTACAGAAGTTTAATAAGATAAGAATATAGATTTCCCATGTTAATCATATTCAAATCTCGTGTTGTTTATTGCATTCATGTTGCATACATATTATTACATCGCATCATATTAGTATATGTAGGCTGTGACGAAATTGTGTGCATGCTTACGATAGCCTTATTAGATGTTACTTATTACTCACGAGTTAGCAACTCACACCCGTCGTGCCACAGTGTTTGCAGGTCCGACCCGTCAGCACAGTAGCGGCGGACGCACCTCCTCTTTTGCTCCTTTTTGCTTAGACTCGCAGTATTGTTCGTAGGTGGGTTGCGGGGTTATTTTGTTTCCCCCTTGTATCAGTATTGTATCTAGTGTACTCCATCTATCGTATCTACCACTTTTACTATTGTATTAGCGACTTAGAGATGAGACAGTGAGATTTATACTTTTATATTGTTTCTCTGGGGTCGAGCTCACTTGAGCCGACATGATGCTTTATTACTTTGTGCCTTTATTTGCTTATTGTGCACGGTGATTATCTATATTGCGTGTGATTTTGAGTCCGCCTTTGGCGAAGAGCTAGCTCCCGCTTGGGGATGCCTTATTTAATTTCGTACATATATTCTTATTTTGTACCCATTTGGGGCCAGTATTTACAAAGGAGACTCTGCTGAAATTTTCGGAAAAATGGATGTTGCTTTTAAAAAGCTTGGTGCGGCTTATTTGGTTGAAAATTGTTTCTTGACTTGGTTTTCCTTCACTCTACTGCTTTAATTGGTTTTGATTTCTGGATTTTGACTTACTTAAATTACGTATGCCTTGAGACGTTTCGTAATTTAAGTGCCAGTCACACTCCATATTTTTAGGTTGTGACAGCCACACACATCATATTATTAAGAAAACCGTAAATTTCTATATTTAAAATGATAATAGGTTTATAAAATTCTTGCGGTTTTTCCCAAAATCCAGAAATCTCATCAATACTGAAATCTCCAAGAAAAATCACAATATATGAGCATGTCGGTAATGATGGATGTCTGTCACGCCCCGCTTCCCAGTATACGGGCAGAGGACGTGATTGGCCACTACGTATTTACTCTAAAATAAATACGCTAAGCGTATCTAAGCAATATAAATAAAAATGCACAAGAGATAAAGACAATAGATATAATTGAACGGCAACTTTATGGATTAACATTCTTTTACGGTACATAGAAAAGTAAATACATCAGAATGAAAGCAATGCCTAAACAGTGGCATAACAGAAAAGTAAAGTATTGAAATGAAATGTGTACAATGAATCTAAAGCTCTGGGTCGTAGGCAAGCAATCCAAGTCCTCACTGGTGGGCTCGATCTCCTAAAGATCTGAATCACCTGACAACATTCCAAAGAAGAAAGAGAAGGAATGTCGTCAGTGAGCAATCGCTCAATAAGTCCCAAAGATAAGGGAAGAAATAGAATAGACAGAGAGAGTAATTTTTAAAGTTGTATTATATTGTTAACGCTGTTGTTTGTAGCTAGGTATAAAAGAGGCCAGTGTATACGAGAGGAGTCTCTATATGCCAGAGACTAACGACAAATGGAATACAAGCAACCGTTTATGCCACGGTACAACAGCAAATGAATTCAGGTTAGGTGTCTTAAATCTTGCAGTCTCGTGCCACTTCTAACACCTTCCGTACCAATCTACCCCTTAAAACCCCGCGATGTCTTGATTGTATTGTTGTATTATATTGTAAATTGTATTGTATTGTATAGATGGATGACTTACCGAAACCATAATATCAGTAAATATATGTAACTAGAGAATCATGTAGATGGAAGGTATATCCATGGTTCGGTTCGGTCAATACAGATTGAATATATTGAATATATGGATTCATGGATTCATATTGAATTGTAGTTTGTACTTGAATCATATTCAAGTCAGATTATTATAATGAGACTCAGTCTGAGTCAGAACAATTAGAAAAGAAGTTGATGTCCTGAATTAGGTTTTGCTGTTATCGGTAACCGCTGCATATGGGCGGCAGGATTTGTGTCTTTTTCAAAGACGATTACCGTGTTGATAACACCGTTTGTAAGTTGTCTATCTTAAATAGGCAAGCACCCATATCTCCGGCTCCCTGAGGCTCAAGAGACTGGTCCCGCTTAAACCTATATTTACTAGGGTCCTTATTGTAATTTATAAAACTTGAGGGGGTTTTGTATAAAAATAATTTTGTATAATTTTCAAAATACACCTCAAGTATTTAATTATCATCTTTAGAGTTTTCATAGATGTAGATTTTATATATGTGACATTTCTAGTGAATGAAACCTATTTTTCATAATATATGGTATTTATTTGTAATGTATTGAACTTGTATGGAAATGCATGGTATTTTCATGTAAAGTGATTCTTTTTTATTTAGAAAAGTTGGAATATTTATACTATATCAAAATAGATATTTTGATAATATATGTGTGTGTGTGTGTGTATAAAATAATTTTAATTTATTATTTTTCTAGAAATCACATTTTCTTAAAATATTTGTATTTTAAATTTTTCGAGACCGAATGCTCCTTGCAAAGGTCTGCATCTCGCACTACTAAGCCCGAAGATGTGCGATAATCTGCACCATCCCGAACGGGTTCCCCAAATGGGTTGTAGCGGCACTTTACAAAAATTTGTTTTAAAATACGTAATCTTGTAGAAAATGATTTTTATAAGTTAAAAGTCCCGTATTCTATGTTCCCGAAAAGTATCGTGCTATGTTGCATATGAGTGTTGTGAAGAGGCAGGTCATTACCTCGTGATCTATCTAAAGGTATAGCAAGGAAATATGACGTTTTAATGTCGAAACTAAACTACATGGTATTTTACTGAAAAAGCACGATAAAAATTACAATATGAAATATTTTCTTATGAAACTTGTTCATGATGTTTTGTTAGTGTTTAATAGTCAATTTGTGAAGGTTTGATATGTTTGTATTTAAGAAAAGATGGAATTTTTAAGAAAAACCGAATCGAAAGTCGGATTAACTCCGCTTCCGTCGGGTTTTAGAAAGAGAACTTTGTAGAGATCAAGAGGGAAAAGAAGAATGGGACATACTTGCTTTTAGGTTAGAGAAGAGGAAGAGGGTGTGGAAGGAGGTGCATGTGCGTCGTTTCGTCGCCGGGAGCTCCTAGGGTCGTCGTCGGAAGTTCGCCGGAGTTTCGGCCTTCGCTAGCTCCACTTGTACACAAAATTTCTTAAGAGTTTTCTTGAGAATTTGGGCAGAGTTTCTGAGTGAGGGGTGTGTGTTTAGGTGTGGTATTTATATGGAAATTCTAAGGTTGGGGTTTGATAGAAAAATGAATTAAAAGATTGTATTAAAATGGTTTAAATTGATTTTATTAGGTTCTATTAATGTGCAGGGGATTTAAAGTGTACAGGGGTTATGGGGATACCAAGAGGCACACGAGTCATGAAAGCCAACTCGGGTTTGGAGCCAAGTTAGCCGGCCTCGCCGGCCGATCCAGCCTCCCCGCCGGCTGAGTCACAGCGAGTCGGGTGCCGTCTTGTCGCCACGTGTCCTATGCCGTTTGGTCTACCCCCCTGGGCTCGTTTGTTTTATATGTGACTTTTAGTTTTACATGTTTATCACGTGTAGACTATTGGGCTTCTATAAATTTAAAAGAAAACTAATTAAAAAATAATGTGGCTAATGGGATTTGAACTCTGGTGCTTTGTAACAGCAGTGCAAGGTCTTACCAATGAGCTACAAGCTCCTTCTTACTATTAAAAAGCAAAACAAATACTTATAGTACTCACAGGAAATGCAAATACCCCAAGTATATATTAACTTTTAAACAAATTTCTGTACACAAGAATTGGAGTTGTTACAGTCTACCCTCTTTACAAAAATTTCGTCCTCGAAATTTACAATTTTATTTTAAGGACTAGTTTACAAATAAGTGAGGATATCTTGCACGCATCTCATCTTCCCTTTCCCATGTCAATTCTCCTGAAGTGTATTTTCTCCACATCACTCGAACCAAGTTGACTTCCTTATTCCGAAGTGACTTCACTTTCCTGTCCAGGATCTCCACAGGTTGTTGCTCACAAGATAAGTCGGGCTGTACAGTGAGCTCGGAATGATCGAGAATATGGCTGGGGTCACTCACATACCTTCTGAGTTGGGATATGTGGAACACATTATGCACTCCTTCCAATGAAGGTGGAAGTGCCAAGCGGTATGCCACTTCACCGACTCGTTCGAATATGTCGAACGGTCCAATGTATCTCGGACTTAGCTTATCTCGTCTTCCAAATCGAACCACTCCGCGGTTCGGAGATATCTTTAAGAATACGTGATCTCCCGGCCGGAACTCCAAGTGACGTCGCTTTGCATCAGCCATGTGCTTCTGTCGATCTTGGGCTATGCGCATTCTTTCCCTGATAGTATGAACCACATCAACAGTTGCTACTATCATCTCAGGTCCAAGGAGTTCTCTATCTCTGACGTCGTCCCAACTTAATGGCGATCGACACTTCCTTCCATAAAGTATTGCAAAAGGTGTCATTCCTATACTTGCTTGGTAGCTGTTGTTGTACGAAAACTTCACAAGATGTAGGTGATTTTCCCACGATCCTCCGAAGTCTAACATACATGCTCTGAGCATATCCTCCAAGAGAATAATTCGCTTATACTGACCATCTGTTTGTAAATGATAAGCCGTGCTGAAGTTCAGACTTGTTCCCAAGCTCGCTTGCAGACTCTGCCAAAATTGCGATCGGAACCTGGTGTCACGATCGAAGACAATGCAGACCGGTACTTCATGAAGTCGCACAATTTCCTGTATGAGTTCATAGGTATCAGAGATAGTACATATTTGAAGAGTTTAAATTTTACTTAGATTCTTACCTCCATGTACTTCTTTGCTAATGTTTCAGTTGATTGGCCAACTCGAAATGGGATGAAATGAACCGACTTTGTGAGTCGATCCACAATGACCCATACCGCATCGTTACCCTTTGTGCTGCGAGGGAGTGCAGTCACAAAATCCATCATGATGTGTTGCCACCTCTATTCCGGGATATGTAACGGTTGAAGTAATCCAGCTGTCCTGTGATGTTCAGCCTTTACTTGCTGACACACCAAACATTTAGCGACACTTTTGGCTACTTCACGTTTCATTCCATGCCATCAGTAATTCTGACGTAGATCTTTGTACATCTTTGTACCTCCAGGATATACTGAGTAGGGAGAGCTGTGAGCTTCTTTCATTAACTCTTCCCAGATAGAACCTTTTGGTACACACAATCTACTGCCGTATCTCAAAGATCCGTCTTCATGAATGATGAAGTCTGTTCTAAGTCCATTCTCTACTTGTTCTCTGATCTTTTGCAACTTAGCATCACTTGCTTGAGCTGCTTTGATCTGATTGACAATGGTAGATTGAACTTGTAAATTCATCAAACTTGAAGCGTTACCTGGCATGACAATTTCAATCTCCATCTGATGCAAGTCATGTTGAAGCTTCCATTGAGCGGTAAGATTCATTGCTAATAGTTGGCGACTAAGGGCATCAGGTACCACATTCACCTTTCCCGGGTGATGTTGCAGGTTGATGTCAAAGTACGCCATGAGTTCTAACCATCATCTCTGCCGCATATTAAGCTCCTTCTGAGTAAACACATATTTCAGACTCTTGTGATCTGTGTATATGTTCACTCGCTCACTAAGAAGATAATGGCGCCAAATCTTAAGAGCAAAGATAACGGCTGCCAATTCCAAATCATGCGTCGGATAATTGCGCTCATGAGTCTTCAGCTGTCTTGAAGCATAAGCCACAACCTTACCGTGCTGATGTAGAACACATCCTAACCCCTTACCGGATGCATCATAATGCACTTCGAAACCTCCAGATTGATCCGGTATAACGAGAATAGGCGATGATGTCAACCTTAACTTGAGTTCTACGAAAACTTGTTCATATGCTTCTGACCACACAAATTCTTCATCTTTATGTGTGAGCTTGGTCAGGGGTGTTGCTATCTTAGAAAAACCTTCAATGAACCTTCGGTAATATCCAGCTAAACCCAAAAAACTTCGAATGTCCTTCACTGACATTGGTGTCGGCCATTCGCTTACTGCTGAAACTTTCGCTGGATCCATAGAGATTCCTTCGCTCGATACGATATGTCCAAGAAAACCAACTTGATCTAGCCAAAACTCGCACTTGTTGTACTTGGCGTAGAGTTGATATTGTCGTAGAGTTTCCAGGACAATTCGCAGGTGCTCGGCATGTTCTTTCCGACTCATGGAATATATCAGGATGTCGTCAATGAAGATGACAATGAACATGTCTAAGTACTCCCGGAAAACTTGATTCATTAGGTTCATGAATATTGCTGGTGCGTTGGTCGTTCCATATGGTATCACAAGAAATTCGTAATGACCATAGCGAGTTCTGAAAGCCGTTTTATGAATATCAGCTTCCTTGACCTTCACTTGATGATAACCTGAACGAAAATCTAATTTAGAGAAAACACAAGGTCCACTTAGCTGATCTAATAAATCATCGATACGCGGTAGCGGATACTTGTTCTTTATCATTACTCCGTTCAAGGCTCTATAATCAATGTACATTCTGTATGAACCTTCCTTCTTCTTCACAAGTAATACTAGTGATCCCCAACTTGAAGTGCTGGGGCGAATCCATCCTTTCGCCAATAATTCGTCCAACTGAGTTCGGACTTCCTTCAAACCTTCCGGACTTAATCGATAAGGTGCTTTGATCACCGGTTGTGCTCCTGGTACTAAATCAATGTTGAATTAAAGAGCTCGATCGGGAGGCAAACCTGATATATCGTCAGGAAACACATCGTCGAACTCTCGAACCACTTCTGGCTTTGATCCTTCCTCTGCTTGAGTTGCTGTAATTACTGCCTTCTTTGGTTTCACCTTGTAAGTACTTGGCTCCAGGGTACGGTCTCCACTTTTGAAATAGAAGACCGGATGGTCTGGAATCTCGAATACTACCATCCTTTGACGACAGTCAATGGTAGCATAGAAAGTTCCAAGCCAATCCATACCTAGAACCACATCGAAGTTCGGTATGTCTAGCACCTTGAAGTCAGCATAGAATTCTCTATTGCAGACGACTACTGGACACAAGCTGTATTCCATTGTTGCCTTTAGAACGCTGTTTCCTGAACTGATATTCTAACTGGTTACAAGCGGTGTAACTGGAATCGCATGAGTTCGAACGAACCGTTGCGACATAAAGCAATGAGATGCTCCAGTATCGAAGAGTGCTAATGCAGAAAGTGAGGCTACTAAGATTGTACCTAAGGTATGTGGGATATGTTTTAAGTATAAAGAAAATATGTGGATAGGTATTAAGACTGAAAGAAAAGTTTGAGAAGAAAGGGTTACCAGTGATAAATTGGCCAGTGGCCTCAGCTTTTTCCACGGTCATCGTGAAAGCCTGTCGCCGTGGTACATTCCTCCTGGCCTGAGAAGCATTCCTCGGAACGTTCCGTTGAGCTTGATGGAACTGGCGAGGAGGAGGTGCAGTCAGTGGTCCTCTAGGTGGTGGAGCAGGTAATGCAAGTCTCGGAGCAAGTGCTTGGATGACTGGGCGCTGCGGGTAAGTGATTGCTGGCCTGGGTGCAGCATATGAGTTAGGACAAGACACAATATTGTGAGTAGCTGAGCCGCAGACTAAGCAAAGGCGGTTTGCACGCCGGCAGTCTTTCATCAGATGCCTATCTCTCTTGCAGTAGTTACAAAAGGCTGGGCTGGAACGGTTGTTCGGTACTCCCGATCTCTTTGGCACAAATGGTGACCTTGACGAGGCTCCTCTTGCCATCTGGTTGACAGGTCGCTTAACTCCTGCAGATTGAGGTCTACCCCTCGTCTTTACCACTGCCTCATAACGGCGGGCAGCTTTCATAGCCGATTCATGAGTCGGAAAATCTCCTGTGGCCAGTGCAGCTTAGATCTCCGAATCTAAACCTTGTTGAAATCGACGGGCTCTGATCTTATCCATCGGTATCAGGTGTGCCGCAAATCTATTAAACTATTGTGTTAGTTGTGTAATATGTGATATATTGAAAATTGAATTATTGAGACATGTCTTACCGACTGAGCTTGGTGAACTCAGTGTCATATTCATCTACTGACTTGGTCCACATTGAACATTGTTGCAGATGGATGAATTAATGTTCCATGTCGAACCTGGCAGTCTCAGGGAAGTACTTTGCGTCGAACATGTCACGGAAAGTCTTCCATTCGATGGGTTGATCAAGACGGCTTTCTTTCGCCTTTCACCAGACCCATGCATTGTCCGTGAGCAGCAATTTCGCAACACGGACCCAAGCTATCTCTGGCAATTGTGCCGCTGCCAGATCATCTTCGATGCTCTGAGCCCATTTCTCAGCTTCTAGAGGGCTCTCCTTTCCTGCAAACTGTTTGGGGTGCAAAGCCCTGAACTGCTTCACCCCAGGTGCTTCTGCCTTGGGAGAGTTCATGAAAAGAGCACTCTGCTGCTGCTGTCCTTCTAGGAGGCTGCGGATTGCCTTAAGTAGAACAGTCTGCTCGTTGATCGGAGCACGGACGGCAGGTGTAATCGGTAGTGGAGGTGGAGTGTTGTTGAAGTTGGTGCTGGTGTTGGTGTTGTTCGGGGCCATAACCTTGGAAGAAAGATTTGGGTTAAGACAGATTTAAAGTATATGAAATGATAAGATTCAAGAAGTATGAATTGTAAAGAATGTTTTCAGTTGCTGGTTCTTGTGTTATATTGCTTAGGTTGTCCACGCAGAACAGAACTGCATGGTAGTGTTCCATACAGCTCTGACCTGCATGGGCCACCAACAAAACCTGTCACGCCCCGCTTCCCAGTATACGGGCAGAGGACGCGACTGGCCGCTATGTATTTACTCTGAAGTAAATACGCTAAGCGTATCTAAGCAATATAAATAAAAATGCACAAGAGACAAAGACAATAGGTATAATTGAACAGCAACTTTATGTATTAACATTCTTTTACAGTACATGGAAAAGTAAATACATCTGAATGAAAGCAATGCCTAAACAATGGCATAACAGGAAAGTAAAGTACTGAAATGAAATGTGTACAATGCATCTAAAGCTCTGGGTCGTAGGCTAGCTGATCCAAGTCCTCACTGGTGGACTCGATCTCCTAAAGATCCGAATCACCTGACAACATTCCAAAGAAGAAAGAGAAGGAATGTCGTCAGCGAACAATCGCTTGGTAAGTCCCAAAGATAAAGGAGAAAATAGAATAGACAGAGAGAGAGAGAGAGAGAGAGAGAGTAATTTTTAAAGTTGTATTATATTGTTAACGCTGTTGTTTGTAGCTTGGTACAGAAGAGGCCAGTGTATACGAGAGGAGTCTCTATAAGCCAGAGACTAACGGCAAATGGAATATAAGGAACCGTTTATGCCACGGTACAACAACAAATGAATTCAGGTTAGGTGTCTTAAATCTTGCAGTATCGTGCCACTTCTAACACCTTCCGTACCAATCTACCCCTTAAAACCCCGCGATATCTTGATTGTATTGTTGTATTATATTGCAAATTGTATTGTCTTGTATAGATGGATGACTTGCCGAAACCATGATATCAGTAAATGTATGTAACTGGAGAATCATGTAGATGGAAGGTATATCCATGGTTCGGTTCAGTCAATACAGATTGAATATATGGATTCATGGATTCATATTGAATTGTAGTTTGTACTTGAATCATATTCAAGTCAAATTATTATAATGAGACTCAGTCTGAATTAGAACAATTAGAAAAGAAGTTGAAGTCCTGAATTAGTTTTTGGTGTTATCGGAAACCGCTGCACATGGACGGCAGGATTTGCGTCTTTTTCAAAGACGATTACCGTGTTGATAACACCGTTTGTTAAGTTATCAACCTTAAATAGGCAAGCACCCATATCTCCGGCTCCCTGAGGCTCAAGAGACTGGTCCCGCTTAAACCTATATTTACTAGGGTCCTTATTGTAATTTATAAAACTTGAGGGGGTTTTGTGTAAAAATAATTTTGTATAATTTTCAAAATACACCTCAAATATTTAATTATCGTCTTTAGAGTTTTCATAGATGTAGATTTTATATATGTGATATTTCTAGTGAATGAAACCTATTTTTCATAATATATGGTATTTATTTGTAATGTATTGAACTTGTATGGAAATGCATGGTATTTTCATATAAAGTGATTCTTTTTATTTAGAAAAGTTGGAATATTTATACTATATCAAAATAGATATTTTTATAATACATATATATATATATATATATGTATATATATGTATATAAAATAATTTTAATTTATTATTTTTCTAGAAATCATATTTTCTTAAGATATTTGTATTTTAAATCTTTCGAGACCGAATGCTCCTTACAGAGTTCTGCATCTCGCACTACTAAATCCGAGGATGTGCGATAACCCGCACCATCCCGAACGGGTTCCCCAAATGGGTTGTAGCGGCGCTTTGCAAAGATTTGTTTTAAAATACGTAATTTTGTAGAAAATTGTTTTTATAAGTTAAAGGTATTTAATTGTAAATTCGTATTCCTGTATTCTATGTTTCCGAAAAGTATCGTGCTATGTTACATATGAGTGTTGTGAAGAGGCAGGTCATTACCTCGTGATCTATCTAAAGGTATAGCAAGGAAATATGATGTCATGATGTCGAAACTAAACTACATGGTATTTTACTGAAAAAGTAAGATAAAAATTACAATATGAAATATTTTCTTATGAAACTTGTTCATGATATTTTGTTAATGTTTAATAGTCAAGTTGTGAAGGTTTGGTATGTTTGTATTTAAGAAAAGATGGAATTTTTAAGAAGAACCGAATCGGAAGTCGAATTAACTCCGATTCCTTCGGGTTTTAGAAAGAGAACTTTGTAGAGATCAAGAGGGAAAAGAAGAATAGGACATACTTGCTTTTAGGTTAGAGAAGAGGAAGAGGGTGTGGAAGGAGGTGCCTGTGCGTCGTTTCGTCGCCGGGGGCTCCTAGGGTCGTCGTCGGAAGTTCGCCGGAATTTCGCCATTCGCTAGTTCCACTTGTACACAAAATTTCTTAAGAGTTTTCTTGAGAATTTGGGCAGAGTTTCTGAGTGAGGGGTGTGTGTTTAGGTGTGGTATTTATAGGGAAATTCTAGGGTTAGGGTTTGATAGAAAAATGAATTAAAAGATTGCATTTAAATGGTTTAAATTGATTTTATTAGGTTCTGTTAATGTGCAGGAGATTTAAAGCGTACAGGGGTTATGGGGATACCAAGAGGCACACGAGTCATGAAAGCCAACTCGGGTTTGGAGCCGAGTCGGCCGGCCTCGCCGGCCGATCCAGACTCCCCGCCGGCCGAGTCACGGCGAGTCGGGTGCCGTCTTGTCGCCACGTGTCCTATGCCGTTTGGTCTACCCCCTGGGCTTTTTTTTTATATGTGACTTTTGATTTTACGTGTTTAGAACGTGTAGACTCTTGGGCTTCTAAAAATTTAAAAGAAAACTAATTAAAAAATAATGTGGCCAATGGGATTTGAACTCCGGTGCTTTGTAACAGCAGTGCAAGGTCTTACCAATGAGCTACAAGCTCCTTCTTGCTATTAAAAAGTAAAACAAATATTTATAGTACTCACAGGAAATGCAAATACCCCAAGTATACATTAACTTTTAAACAAATTTTTGTACACAAGAATTGGAGTTGTTACAATGTCTATGATATCGATAATATGTGATGCGATGTATGGCTAGAAAACTATGTATGAATGATGATGCAATGAAGTATATATGTGATTAAAAATCCTACATATCCATCCTGATGAAATAAATATACAACTACAAGTTACATATCATATATGAAGAAATGCTCAGATGCTGATTTAAGCAAGTTCTATAGTGTTCGTGACATAGAAATTGCCAATGGCGTGTGTGTTTGCATAAGTAGTGCAGGTGCGGCATGAACCAATGGTAATGGTGCAAGTGTCCTGGGTAATAACATCCTATGTAAGAAGATGCAATGCCGTGTTATGAATGCGTTGAGACTACGCATATAGATGCAAGAACTACAAATAATCCTAACTATCGGGCGCCTTGCGTCATCCAGACGATCCCCCCATAGATGTGTACATCTACTCACCGGGATGACTCGGCTAGTCCGATCCAGTCACAGCTTTTCCTTTCTATGCCGCGTCCGACGTCTCCGTAACCGATTCTAGAATCGCACAATAAGTATACATGAGGATAGATATTTAAATAGACATGGACACACAACGATATAAGACAACCAACGCACACAAGCAAGACGCGCGTGCACTCAGTGCACAAAACGCGCACGACATCGTCTCAAACCACAACTAGGGGTTGCTATGTGTAACAAACACCAAACTTATAATCTAATCGAACTAATCGCACAATCACATCACACTAATATTTTGGAAAAATAATTTGTAGATCATCACAACATCAAACTTAATTAAAATCTATTTATTCTAAAAATCTAGTAAGCAACAATTAACCATTTTAGTGCAAAACTAGATGTTTTAGCAAATCTATTGGCCACAATTACACTTAATATCTTAATTAAGCCACACTAATATTAACTAAATTTTAATCTCACCTTTTTACACACTTAACATGAAATTAGTTTGCATGAACATAATTAAGACAATTCAAAAGTTGGGATCATCAAGTTAACAACTATATTATGTTTGAAAAACTACTAGATGCTAAACCACACTTAGCTAACATAATTAAGTGATAAAAACCTTAATTTTAAACCCAAAACCTTCTCTTTAATATTCAAAATATGAAATTAAACTATATTAACACCTAATTAAAATTAGATTAAAGCAAATAATTAACAAAGTAACAATTGGATTAAGTTTTTATATCTCACAATGTTTTGGAAAAGATCCAAACTTCCAACCAAAATGTAGACTTGATCCAAAGAACCATGCTTAGATTGAACAAGGAATTTTTGTAATGGATTAAACTACAAATTAGTGTTGAGTTTGTGGATTTTTGATGATGAAATAAGGTGTTTTTGAGATGAGAAAGAGGTTAAAGAGAGGGGAGGGGGCTGCTGAATTCGGCCAGAACATGAGAAGGGGAGAGGTGAGGTGAGTGAAGGAAACAATAAACACCATACCTCAAGTCAACTGGCACCATACTTCTTTATCTCTGCATTTTTCTTTTTATTTATTTGTTTTCTATTAAGTTTTTCTTTGAATTTCTAGAACCATCTGTAGGGTGTTTTTCGTCACCCCATTGAGATGGGAATACGCGCGCGCTTGTCAGGCGTACTACAGATTCCCCCTGCCTGGAGTAGGCGGGGGTTTATTGATTGTGGGGATCCGAATCTCCGGCAGCCGCGGACTAAGCTGCCGTTAATTACCCCTCGCCTTTGGGGCGAGAGAACCTCCGATTAACGGGTTAAACCGGTCATGCGAACTCAATGTGCAGTGTACCTATGTTGTGTTTTGAAACGGGGGTTTGGATATATCAGGAGCCACGCAGAGTTTTTTACGGGGGTCCCGCTACCCGGATAACGGGCTGGGGGTCAAGGGGGCTAGCAGCCCCCTTGCGGGGTGCGGGGCAGCGCCCCGTTAGAAATTTTTTTCTAACAGGGACAGTGTCGTGGAGCACGTGTGTGTGCAAATATGTATACATATGTATATATATATATATGTATATATGTATATATGTATATATGTATATATATAAAAGAAAGAGGGGGGAAAGGCATCCAAAGGATGTGTGGGGGCAGCACCTTGGGCGCTGTGCGCCTAGGTGCTGTGCGCTCAGGCGCTAGAGGGCCACGTGTCGGCACGTGGGCGCTCTGCGCTCGAGCGCCTGCGCTCGAGCGCAAGCGCGCCACGTGTCGGCACGGGGGAGACTTGCGCTCGAGCGCTTGCGCTCGGGCGCTTGCGCTTGAGCGCAAGCGCGCCACGTGTCGGCACGGGGGCGACTTGCGCTCGGGCGCTTGCGCTTGAGCGCAAGCGCGCCACGTGTCGGCACGTAGGCGACTTGCGCTCGGGCGCTTGCGCTTGAGCGCAAGCGCGCCACGTGTCGGCACGCGGGCGCTCTGCGCTTGAGCGCCGGCGAGAAAAAGTGGCTTTTAGCCTAAGAAACAGAAGCTGTGCTTCAGAAAGAAAATATTTGTTATGTATATATGTATGGAGTTAAACTCCTGGGATGTTCTGAAGCTGATGAAGGGGGTTCTTCTTCTTCCTTCTGTTGTTTGGCTGGATCTTGAAGATCAAGAAGTAGGAGATTTTAAAAATCACTCCTTTTTGAGATCTGATGGGAGATCTGAGTTCCCCTTTGTGGGTTTTGTGGTGGAAAACTACTTAGTTTTGGAAAAGAAAGAGTAAAACTCTTGATTTAATTCAAAAGAAATGAGAAGATTTAGAACCTTGGAGAAGGAGCAAGAGGCACAAAGAACCCTAGGTTTTGGGGGAATGAAAAGTGTATGTTTTTTATTCATCATGTTGCCTTATATAGGCTTACATATTTACATATAGCCCCTTGGGCTTTACAAAAATGGCATTTTAGCCATCCCATGGCTCATGTGCTATTTCATTTTTGCACATAAGCCATGGGCTTACAAAATATTGGCTTTATGCCCATTTTGTTTTCATTCATGCATAAACAATTACATAAAAATTATTTATTACATGATTTTGTTGTTGGCACGGAGAGGCTGGCAGCAGGCTCGACTTGGGCATGGGCCCGCTTGACCTGGGCTTGGGCCCACCTGGTTTGGGGTTGACTTTGATTTTGACTTGGTCAACCGGGGTGTAAATTTTTACCCCAACAAATTGCCCCCATCAATAAATGCACACAGCATATGTAGGTCGTGTGCATGAAATTGATGGATCTTCTTTTGCGTGGAGGCGACTTGCTTTGGTTCCCACTTTTTGGGATGCACTGCCATTTTTACGACATGGACGGTCGGTTCTGCCCTTTTTGCGACTTGGACGGTCGGCGCTCTGATCCGGAGTGATTTGGTAGACGTGTCCCCGTCACGGAGTGTCGCTGGTCGACGTTTCCCCGAGGCGGAGTGTCGTTGTTGGACGTTTCCCTGATGCGGAGTGTCTGTGTTGGACGTTTCCCCGATGCAGAGTGTCGCTTGCTGACGTTTCCCCGGCACGGAGTGTCTGCTAGACGTTTCCCCGGCACGGAGTGTCTGCTTGACGTTTCACCGGCACGGAGTGTCGCTGATCGAATTTTCCCCGGCACGGAGTGTCGGGTGGACTTTTCCCCGGCACGGAGTGTCGCTGATGGACTTTTCCCCGGCGCGGAGTGTCGCGGGTTGCCTTTTCCCCGGCAAGGAGTGTCGCTGATCGACTTTTCCCCGGCGCGGAGTGTCGGGTTGACTTTTCCCCGGCACGGAGTGTCGCTGATCGACTTTTCCCCGGCGCGGAGTGTCGGGTTGACTTTTCCCCGGCACGGAGTGTCGCTGATGGACTTTTCCCCGGCGCGGAGTGTCTCGGGTTGACTTTTCCCCGGCACGGAGTGTCGCTGATCGACTTTTTCCCGGCGCGGAGTGTCGGGTTGACTTTTCCCCGGCACGGAGTGTCGCTGATCGACTTTTTCCCGGCACGGAGTGTCTCGGGTTGACTTTTCCCCGGCACGGAGTGTCGCTGATCGACTTTTCCTCGGCGCGGAGTGTCGGGTTGACTTTCCCCGGCACGGAGTGTCGCTGATCGACTTTTTCCCGGCACGGAGTGTCGGGTTGACTTTTCCCCGACACGGAGTGTCGCTGATGGACTTTTCCCCGGCGCGGAGTGTCGGGTTGACTTTTCCCCGGCACGGAGTGTCGCTGATTGACTTTTCCCCGGCGCGGAGTGTCGCGGGTTGACTTTTCCCCGGCACGGAGTGTCGCTGATCGACTTTTCCCCGGCGCGGAGTGTCGCGGGTTGACTTTTCCCCGGCACGGAGTGTCGCTGATCGACTTTTCCCCGGCGCGGAGTGTCGCGGGTTGACTTTTCCCCGGCACGGAGTGTCGCTGATCGACTTTTCCCCGGCGCGGAGTGTCGGGTTGACTTTTCCCCGACACGGAGTGTCGCTGATCGACTTTTCCCCGGCGCGGAGTGTCGCTGGTTGACTTTTCCCCGGCGCGGAGTGTCGGGTTGACTTTTCCCCGGTACGGAGTGTCGGGTTGACTTTTTCCCGGCACGGAGTGTCGCTGATCGACTTTTCCTCGGCACGGAGTGTCGGGTTGATTTGAGTCCGAGGAGGAGCATAATTCCGGCAGGGAAGGTAGATATCCCAAGGCGAAGCATGATTTCGACATGGGGTAAATTCTGGGACGGAGCATGATTCCGCCATAGAGGTTGTTGGTTTGATTTGATTTGGGTTGACATCAGCATCGCTACACTAGAATATGGTACAAGGAGCGAATCATCATCTGTCTTGAGAGGATGTGGGAATTGTTTTTTTTGTTTGGCATCTGCATTGCTGCACTGGAATAATGCCAGGAGCAACTCATCATTTACCCCGAGAGGATTTGGGGATTTTTTTTGTCGGCATCTGCATTGCTGCACTGGAATGATGCCAGGAGCAACTCATCATTTGCCCCGGGAGGATTTGGATTTGGTTGGTTTGGCATCTGCATTGCTGCACTGGAATAATGCCAGGAGCAACTCATCATTTGCCCCGAGAGGATTTGGGAATTGGTGGCTTAGGAGACAGGTTTAGATCCCTATCACCTAAGCCTTTTCCATTTTGTGAGCCATAAGGGTCTCACAAAGCATTTTCTCCCTACGGGTCGTGAGGATCCCGCAGGTGTATTTTCTCCTTAGGAGCCGTGGGGACTCCTAAGTGTATTGCTCCTTTGTGAGTCGTAGGGATCTCACGCGGGAATTTTCTCCTCACAAAGTCGAGAGGACTTTGCGAGTGCATTTCATTTCATTTCTTTTTTTTTTACGAGTTTGCGCCCTTTCGGGTTTTCACAAACTCGCCGGCAGTCCTGCTGTTTTTACTCACGGAGCCCTTTCGGGTTTTCATCCATGCCCGTTTTGCTTGTGGACATACCGTTCTTCTTTTTTTTCTTTTTTTTTGGAGAGATCGGGATTGTTTTACGCCCGTGGATTGTATACAGTTTTGCAGGATGTATGATCCAGACCGTAGGGCCGGAAAAATTTCAGGACTTCGTTGGCGTCTGCATCGCTGCACTGGAATGTGGTACCAGGAGCGACTCATCATTCGCCGCATGGGGATTGGGGAGCGATGGCGTAGGAGACGGGTTTAGATCCCTGTCACCTAAGGCTATTCAATTTTATGGGCCGTGAGGGTCCCATAAAAGCATTTTCTCCCTGCGAGTCGTAAGGATCCCGCGGGTGTATTTTCTCCTTAGGAGTCGTGAGGACTCCTAAGTGTGTTTTTTCCTTTGTGACTCGTAAGGATCCCACAAAGGTTTGTTCTCCTCATGTATCGTGAGAACACATGAGTGGATTTCCTTTCGTCCCTAGTTTAATGACTTAGGGGTCAACTGTTTCCAGTTTAATGACTTAGAGGTCAACTGTTTCCAGTTTAAAGACTTAGGGGTCTGTGGTGCCCAGTTTAACGACTTAGCGGTCATCTGTTTCCAGTTTTAAAGACGTGGAGGTCATCTGTTTCCAGTTTAACGACTTAGCGGTCATCTGTTTCCAGTTTAAAGACTTCGAGGTCTGTCGTTTCCAGTTTAACGACTTAGAGGTCTGCTGTTTCCAGTTTAAAGACTTAGAGGTCATCTGTTTCCGGTTTAACGACGTAGAGGTCGTCTGATTCCAGTTTAACGACTTGGTGGTCATCTGTTTCCAGTTTAACGACTTGGTGGTCATCTGTTTCCAGTTTAAAGACTTAGGGGTCTACTGTTTCCAGTTTAAAGACTTAGGGGTCTACTGTTTCCAGTTTAATGACTTTGTGGTCATCTGTTTCCAGTTTAAAGACGTAGAGGTCATCTGTTTCCAGTTTAAAGACGTAGAGGTCATCTGTCTCCAGTTTAACGACGTAGAGGTCGTCTGTTTCCAGTTTAAAGACTTAGAGGTCTATCTATTTCCAGTTTAACGACTTAGAGGTCATCTGTTTCCAGTTTAACGACTTAGAGGTCTGCTGTTTCCAGTTTAAAGACTTAGAGGTCTGCTGTTTCCAGTTTTAAAGACTTAGAGGTCGTCTGTTTCCAGTTTAAAGACTTAGGGGTCGTCTGTTTCCAGTTTAAAGACTTAGGGGTCGTCTGCTTCCAGTTTTAAAGACGTGGAGGTCGTTTGTCTCCAGTTTAACGACGTAGAGGTCGTCTGTTTCCAGTTTAAAGACTTAGAGGTCTATTTCCAGTTTAACAACGTAGAGGTCATCTGATTCCAGTTTAACGACTTGGTGGTCATCTGTTTCCAGTTTAACGACTTGGTGGTCATCTGATGGCGAGCTTGGAATTTTGGGGTAGGGGCCGGCATCAGCGTTGCTAACACTGAAGCACATGTGCCAGGACACATAAGTGGGTCTTCCCAATGGAGCATAATTCCGAGGGCGGAGACCAACCGCTGGACTGGTGATTGCGGTGGGATATGGGTATGATGAGAATTATTTGAGCCCGTGGATTGTATACGGTAGTCAAGTTGGGGACTAACCGTAGGGCCGGAAGAATTTTGGAAATTTGAATTTTTGTTTGTTTTTTTTTTGTTTTTATTTTACCGCGATTGCCCTATCATTTCGGCTTTTATTCGCAGTTGCCCCATCATTTCGGCTTTATTTCATTTTTATTTTTACTCGCTAATTTTTATTGCGAGTTACCCCATCATTTCGGCTTTTCTCTATTTTTCTTTTATTTACACATTTTTTTTATTTACATATATATATATATGTATATTTTTACATTCCCAGTTTAACGACTTAGAGGTCGATTGTTCCCAGTTTAATGACGTGGTGGTCATTAGGTGTTCCCAGTTTAACGACGTGGTGGTCCTTTTTGCTTATCCCAGCTCCTTGAACTTTGATCTTGGCGGAGCTGTGTTGATGACCTATCTCTGTGGCTTGCCGATACATCCGAGGATTGTGAGGTCTTTCCAAGCTTATATTGGTCATCTGCCCAATCTTTGAAAATATAGCAATCTTCGATGGTATGGCCCACCACTCTATGATATGGGCAGTATATGGGATTGCCGGTCATGTTCATTTCCTGTGGCCTCTTTGGAACAGGCAGTTGCAGACCGTTGTTCAAGGCATCCATGAACATTTTGCGGACTTCATCCCTCCTGAAGGAGTATACCTTCTTCTTTCTCTCCATTGGAGTAGGTGCCTTTACTGATGCTGGTCCTCGAGGCACATGTCTGGGAGGATTAGGTTCCCGAAAGGCTTCGGTTTCCATTTGCATGAAATCGGCGATCGTAGCTTGACAATTTGCTAACACGCCTTTAGACAGTTCTATCTCTCCCATCTTGTATTGCCTTTCGACCCAATCTTTGAAGACGAAGCAGCCCTCAATGGCATGACCTATCACCCTGTGATAGGGGCAATATTTTGGGTCGTCAGTCATATTCTCTTCTTGCGGTCTCTTTGATTCTGGCAGTTGTAGACCGTTTCTTAGGGCGTCCCTGAATATCTTGTAGACCTTTTCCCTCTTGAAGGAATAGACCTTTTCCAGCTTCTCTTTCAGAGGTGATTCCCTCCCGGCATATGTATCGGAGGGACTGGAGGCTGATTGCGACCGCTTTTCGCGAAGGCGCTCCGCTTTTAGGTTGAAAGGGATATCAGTTGGCTGCCCCCGGGTATCAATCCCTGGCTCATGAGCCAAAATTTGATTCTGCTGTAATTGCAATCGGGCGACTTGGGTCGCGAGATCTGCCACGACGTTTGCCAGCTCGTCGACTTTGGAATAGACCTCGGCCATCTTCTCATCCCTGTCCTGAAATTGCCTTTGAAGCCATTGGAATAATGCTTGTTCTATAGTTCCGGCTATGACAACCGGGTAATCTTTATTGCCTGAGCTCAATTCCGTAGGAACCACGGGCTCCTCTGGCTTATCGGCCTGAGCGGGCTCTTCATCATTTAGATCGAGCCGATGCTGGGTAGTGTCAACCATGTCATCACCATGGCTGTGAAGAAGGGGAGGGTTCGTTTCTTCATGTCCGGCCATGTAGACAGTGTGGATAACACACTCAGCCATTCTTTCATCACTGGCAGCTGGTTTCGCGGAGCAGTCCGGACTTTGGAAATTCATAAATTCTAACATGGCCGGAGCCCTAGCCCTTTTGTTGGCTCTGTGTCTGAGCCGCTTCTTCCTCAGTTTCTCTGCCTTGAGCGCTTGGCAAGCTTCTTCTCTCCGGGAAGCCGCCATAGGCTGAGTGATGGGGAGCTTAAAGAAGATACCCGATCGAGCAGTTTTCAAGGGCACCGCCGGAGCTTGCTCGAGAGGCCTTGTTGCTTTGTCGGTGTTGATGGCCTTGCCCCCAGCTGGGGCCAAGGAAAGTCGTTCAGACACCGACTTGCGTTTGGGTTGGGGCGCCCTCGAGATCACCACATTTGTTCTCCTGCCTTTCGAGACCGGTTTGTCTATTGCTGGAGCTTGAGGAGCTGGGATGGCGCCAATTGGTATGAACATAATAGAGCCGAATGGTAGCAGCGGCTCCTCCCATTGTCGCCCGAGACTGGTCGGGAGGACCGTCCTAGAGTCTATCCTCATCGTGTAGGAGACAGGAGCCGTGCTGAGAGCGGAGATCGTCCTCGGAGACATTGTTGAGAGGTGATTGCTTGAAAACCTGCATGAAAGAGCATTATTTTAGTATAAATACGGACAGGTATATTGATTGAGTTCGCATGAACGTTTAACCCGAAATATGGGAGGAGAGATTGGTCCCACCGGGCGTGCCAGAATCTGTAGGGTGTTTTTCGTCACCCCATTGAGATGGGAATACGCGCGCGCTTGTCAGGCGTACTACAGATTCCCCCTGCTTGGAGTAGGCCGGGGTTTATTGATTGTGGGGATCCGAATCTCCGGCAGCCGCGGACTAAGCTGCCGTTAATTACCCCTCGCCTTTGGGGCGAGGGAACTTCCGATTAACGGGTTAAACTGGTCATGCGAACTCAATGTGCAGTGTACCTGTGTTGTGTTTTGAAAGGGAGGGTTTGGATATATCGGGAGCCACGCAGAGTTTTTTACGGGGGTCCTGCTACCCGGATAGCGGGCTGGGGGTCAAGGGGGCTAGCAGCCCCCTTGTGGGGTGCGGGGCAGCGCCCCGTTAGAAATTTTTTTCTAACAGGGACAGTGTCGTGGAGCACGTGTGTGTGCAAATATGTATACATATGTATATATATATGTATATATGTATATATATAAAAGAAAGAGGGGGAAAAGGCATCCAAAGGATGTGTGGGGGCAGCACCTTGGGCGCTGTGCGCCTAGGTGCTGTGCGCTCAGGTGCTAGAGTGCCACGTGTCGGCACGTGGGCGCTCTGCGCTCGAGCGCAAGCGCGCCACGTGTCGGCACGTAGGCGCTTTGCGCTCGGGCGCCTGCGCTCGAGCGCAAGCGCGCCACGTGTCGGCACGGGGGAGACTTGCGCTTGGGCGCCTGCGCTCGAGCGCAAGCGCGCCACGTGTCTGCACCGGGGAGACTTGCGCTCGGGCGCCTGTGCTTGAACGCAAGCGCGCCACGTGTCGGCACCGGGGCGACTTGCGCTCGGGCGCCTGCGCTTGAGCGCAAGCGCGCCACATGTCGGCACGTAGGCGACTTGCGCTCGGGCGCTTGCGCTTGAGCGCAAGCGCGCCACGTGTCGGCACGCGGGCGCTCTGCGCTTGAGCGCCGACGAGAAAAAGTGGCTTTTACCCTAAGAAACAGAAGCTGTGCTTCAGAAAGGAAATATTTGTTATGTATATATGTATGGAGTTAAACTCCTGGGATGTTTTGAAGCTGATGAAGGGGGTTCTTCTTCTTCCTTCTGTTGTTTGGCCGGATCTTGAAGATCAAGAAGTAGGAGATTTTAAAAATCACTCCTTTTTGAGATCTGATGGGAGATCTGAGTTCCCCTTTGTGGGTTTTGTGGTGGAAAACTACTTAGTTTTGGAAAAGAAAGAGTAAAACTCTTGATTTAATTCAAATGAAATGAGAAGATTTAGAACCTTGGAGAAGGAGCAAGAGGCATAAAGAACCCTAGGTTTTGGGGGAATGAAAAGTGTATGTTTTTTTATTCATCATGTTGCCTTATATAGGCTTACATATTTACATATAGCCCCTTGGGCTTTACAAAAATGGCATTTTAGCCATCCCATGGCTCATGTGCTATTTCATTTTTGCACATAAGCCATGAGCTTACAAAATATTGGTTTTATGGCCATTTTGTTTTCATTCATGCATAAACAATTACATAAATATTATTTATTACATGATTTTGTTGTTGGCACGGAGAGGCTGGCCGCAGGCTCGACTTGGACATGGGCCCGCTTGACCTGGGCTTGGGCCCACCTGGCTTGGGGTTGACTTTGATTTTGACTTGGTCAACCGGGGTGTAAATTTTTACCCCAACACCATCTTGACCGATTTTTTCATTTTAAAAACAACATGTTACATTTTGGTTTAATTGTGTTATGGTGCACAAAACTTGTATTAACCCATTCTAATTTGTAATTATCACTAATTTAGTGTATAATTAAAATAATATTTAAAAATAAATAATTAAGGAAAATATTTAAGTAAACTAGTAATTAATAGGTGACTAATTAAATACCAATACTAGCAATTACATAGTTAAAATAGGTATATTTAAGTTTATGTGTAAAAATAATTATATTTTGGTTTTTACGGAAAACACGTATTATCAATAATTAATACATAATTAACCTAATCGAATTTTAAAACGTTACATGTATAGATTAAGATTACAGGTCTTTGCCAAAACTATAGATATAAAATGTACATGCTCATGTTCAAGATGTAATCGTGTGTTCAGGTATTCATGTCAAGTTCATATCAAGTTATAACTATGGTCCGGTCAAGTCGAGTCAAGTATTCAAGTTTGAGTTTGATATTTGAATTCGAGTGTTCAGGTTCATAATCAAGTATTCAAGTTCGTGTTTGATATTAGATTCTGGTTTGAGTTTGCATTCAGATTGAAGTCAGAATTTTATGAAATGATTTAGTTCTTGAAATTCTTAGATTCGGGAGTAATCGGCAACTGCTATACATGGACGGCAGGATTTGTGTTTTTTCCCAATACAATAGCCATTTGATAACTCAGTTAAGTTGTATAATCTGAATAGGAAAGCACTCACTTTCTCCGGCTCCCCGAGGCTCAAGAGAAATGATACCGCTTAAGCCTACGTTAGTCTATAGTTCTTAAATATTGTTTGCATATCTCGAGGGGGTTTTATGAAAAATTATTTAATATAGTTTTAAAAATAACTCTTGAGGGTGATTTATAATATTTAGGGTTTTCATGAACATATATTTTAATTGTTGGGGTGTTTTAGTGATAAAAACCTAACTTTTAAAAGTTTATGGTATTTTTATGAAAACTGGCTCTTTTGGAAACTTGATGGTATTTTATTAAAATTTCAATCTTTCATTTAAAAAAAATATAGTTTCATAATATACTTTTGTTGAAAATACGAATTCATAGCTTTATATAATTTCTAAAGTTTGGTTTTTATTTAGAGAAGTCGTATTTCTTAAAAACCCGTATTTTTATTTCCTTTTGAGACCTAATACTCCGTGAGGAGTTCTGCATCTCACTCTACTGTCCCAAAGATGTGCGATAATTCGCACCATCCATTAGCGGGTCCCTTGACGAGGGTTGTAGAGGTGTATTTGCCAAGGATTTAAAGTATCGATTTAAAGAAACCCGTTTTGAAAAAATATGGTATTTTAATGAAAGGCTTTTTCTTTGAATTACCCGTATATCTAGAATATCGTGCTATGAAATCATAGTGTGCGTGTGGGGTAGGTAGTTACCTCGTGAAGTTTTTCTAAAAATAGATAAACTGGTTATCGAGAAAGGTTATACTAAAATTCATGGTATTTTAATGAAAAGTTCGTTATTTGATTATTTCTCATGAAAACTTTATTGAACTAAAATATAAATAATTGCAAAAGGTTACGAATAGTGTGAGAAAGTTTGTTTGACCTATCTTACTTAATGAAGGGAGTACAAGAGGTTAAAATTACACATATCGGAGTTAACTCCACTTTACCGATATGTTTTTAGAAGATAATTTGAGATGAAAGAAAAAGAGAGAAGAGCGACTCACTCGTTGTGTAGCGTTAGGAAGAGGTTAAAGAAGTGAGAGGGGGTTCCGTGGTGTCGCGGAAACTCCGAAAACGATTTCGATCTTCATCGAAAAAAGCTTGGTTGCTAATTCCACTTGACTCCACTTGTACTTAGAAACTTTTGGAAGAATTTTGATAGAAATTTTCAGAATAGGGAGGAACTAAGGCATGGGGCGGTATTTATATTGAAGAATTTAGGGTTTGGGAATTAAAAATTGGATTAAAAGAATTAAAATAGGTGTTAAATGGTGAATTGAATAGTCTTCGTTTGATTGCATGAAAATCGAACAGTGCAGAGGAGTTGAGGGGAGCTGAAGGGACGAGTGTGCAAAGCACGAAGGGGATTGGGCACATCGGGACCGTCGACGGCGGCCATATTGGCAAAACGGGCTGTCGGATCTGGCCTAACTGCCTCGAGATTCGTGCCACCAGTTTTATCACTGTTTACTCATTTTTGCGCATGTTTGATTTTTCTGAAACTTTTCGTTTCTCCGTGATTTGCACGTGCAACTCTTGGGCTTTCGAAAAATTAAAAAGAAAAATCTAAAAATAATTGGATTTGATAGGATTCGAATACACATGCTATGTCGCAGCAGTGTAGAGGTTTTACCAGCGAGCTACAAATTGTTTCTTGTTTTTATTAAACAAAAATAACTTATAACTTCTATACGGGCTAAAATACCCTTTTCTATACATTTAAATAAATAATTCTGTATAGGGGTTTCAGAGTCGTTACAAGTAGGATGCATTGGGGACATTTCTCGGCACCTCGTCTCCGAGGTTGCATCCGACCTTTTGGAGACCTCCCCGGAGCACCTTCCCTTTTCATCTAGCAACCAGCTAACAGCTCGCATCCGAGCAATCTTACAACCGAGCTTCCACAGCCTCCTTGCTCATCTATGAACTGTTACAGAGCTGAACTTCCTCAGCCTCCGAGCTCGTCTCCGAGCTATCCACCGAGCCGAGCTTCCTCGGCTTCCCTGTTCAATCGAGAGTACGGAGCCCAAGCGCCCCCGTAACGGCTCCGTGTATTTCGCCCAAACGAGATCTCTGCTGCTCTGCATCTCGCATCCCACGCTAGCGCGTCTCTCCATTAATGGGCGTATCCCGTCATTAATGGATGTACCCTGCCACTAACGCGAACGTGAGGCAGGGGCGTAACGGACGATGAGAATCTCACGCCGGTTCGCTCCTTGCGACTGCTATATAAACTCTCTCTTCTAGACCACTCAGGTATCTCGAACTCATTTCTAATACGTCACTACCCTGCCATTATTATTTCTCGATACTTACTTGATCGTCGGAGGGTGCTACGGTGGTTTCCCACCCGGGACTTCCCTTGCAGGTAGCTCGTCGTCAACGACAATCAACAACCCATTGAGATCCACACGCTCAACCCTCAACTCAAATCTCAACTGTTCAGCCTCGCTAACAATAAGATCGACGGAGGAGATTCCGACCTCCATCAACATGGATCCCTTTTTGTCAATATAAATTCCCAGCCCCACTCATCATCCAAGACATTTTCATAAAATCGGTACGGTCGTTATATTCATGACCATACCGAGAGGGGTAGCCGTCCTCATCATCGTCAAGATCATCATTTGGTTTGTCAACAAGAAGTACGTTGAGAAGAAGATGGAGGCGGAGGAGGAGGATGAGGGGAAAGAAATGCTACCGACGACCAAGGACCCCTAAATCAGCAGCAACCATCGGAAAGGATAAAAACTATCTATATGTTTGATAAAAATCGGATACAGATAAGGGGTCAGCTCAAATTGTCCTCGTTAATCACAATTATTTATCGCAAAAAACTTGATAGTTGGGGTATTTTAATGCAATTTAGCCATTATTTTAACAGCTGGATTTAAACAGATTAATTAGAAGAAGATGTTGGAGTCTCCTACAATAACTGAATTATGTTAGAAATATGAAATTTCGGGGGGGCACATGCAAAATTTATCACAGCTCCTTGAACATCGCGATCCCCAACCTCTCCCTCTCTAATCATTCACTTGCAATGAAAATTTCAAACAAATCCTCTCCCATTCTCTCTCTAAACCATAACAATGGCGGCGACCGCTGCAACGGGGAGGAAAACGATGCTGGTAGGAATCGACGACGGCGAGCACAGCTACTACGCTCTCCAATGGACCCTCCGCCACTTCTTCTCATCCCCAAACCCTAACCCTACCCCTCTCTTTCAATTGGTCCTCGTTCATGTCAAGCGATCCGCCTCGTCTGTCATTGGCTGCGTCGATGATGGTAACTTTGAGATACTACTTCTAATTCTAGTATTTTCTTTAAAAAAAAAATCCTTTTGAAAGATCATTGAGGTAAAAAAAGTGATTTTGATACAATTTGCTTATTGTAGAGTCGTATTCGGTGTTTGAGAAGGCCAGGGAGCTTTGCGCGGCGAATCAGGTATTGTTATGTTTGCTCATTTGTTTCCTGATTGTTGAATGTTTTTCTTTAATCCGCGCATAATGTACCTTACTATGTTGTATTGACGAGTTATGTGCCAATGTCATATTGAAATCTGTGTCATGAAAGTCCAGTCCTTGGTTTGGATCCTTGAGGACGTTGTAGAATATAGTTCGTTAGGAATAACACTTTTTGTTACTGTCTTTGGCCTATGAACATCCCTTCGTGTGAAGGGCCTGTTTGTTTGTTAGGAACTGAAAGGTGGGAATAAGAAATGTTTAGGGAATTTCATGTTTGTTTGCGAGGAGTAAAATTACCTTTTTGAGCAGGAAAAAAAGAGAGCAGGAGTAGGAAGTTTGTGTTTGTCGAACGCACCAGAAAAATAGCATTAGCATGATACACAACAGTATGATGCAAATACGATCCCTTACCACCAAACAAGACAAGGAACTGAATGCAATTTTCTCTTTCCCCAAGTATTTAATTTATTAAATTTGCTTACGTGGCAAAGTAACTAAAAAACTTGTAGTTCATATTTTTGCTTTTTGGGTGTGCCCAAAAGTAGGATTAGAAACTCCAAGTGAAATCCTTGCAAACAAACATGAAAGTAACATTCCCAGCCTACTTCGAGCAAACAAATAACCCCAGAAAGATAAGAAGACAGATCTCATACAAATTCTACTTTTGCGCCATGTATGAAATTGGACATCAAAACAAATAGTAGTTTAGATGCATAGGGAAATTACAAAGGTTATAGAATTTTCCAAATAAACTGAGAAATATGTTATATATGACCACGATCTTTTTGTCTTTACAAAGTTGATAATTTTATTTTCACCACAACTGATTAATTAAATATAAAATAAGTTTTGGTTTAACATTCTAGTAAGTTTACCAAAACACAATTCCTCATCCGGATAAACTTTTCAAATCAGCAAAATAAAATTCAGCAGAAGTTATTAATAAGTAGAATAGAACGACTGTTTTCCTTCTAATAATAAGATATTACTAATAAATTGCTTGAAGGGGTCTAAGTGCTATACGAGATAACCACAGGGGTGACTATGTAAAGTAGGAACTAGGAAGTGAGTATTTTTATAGGGTTTTGTTTTTAATTATCTTGTAACGGAAAGGGGTAAAAAAGCAGTTGTTGTGCGTTTGTTAGTAGCCATCGTCATTGGAGCCTGTTTGCTGCGCTTGGAATTATTCGGAATTAGTAAAGCAATCTCCATTCAAAAGTAATACATATACAAGCATCTTTATGTACTTGCAGGTGGTAAATGTTATGTATGAGATATTGGAAGGGGATCCAAGTACTGTGCTTTGTGAGATGGTGGAAAAATATCCGGCGGATGTTTTGGTCGTGGGCAGCCATGGCTATGGAACGATTAAAAGGTGCGAAACCTTTTCCCTTGAGAATGATAAATTTTCCGATTAGTTATTTGGAAATTCTCAGTTAGCAGTTACCGACATGGTTAATGACAAGTAATCGAGATGGACATCATTGTTTGAAATCGAGGCTGTTCTGACTTTACAGTTTGTTGAGAAATCTCGTCCAAACCCATCCGAGATGGCTTATTCTGATTCCAAAAATGACAAATCGATTTCCGATACAGATACCAAGTAACATCCGGCTTACCATTTTATCAGTGGGTCTTTACTCTTTAGTATTTAGTTTATTAATGGGGTAATAATTACAATTAATAATAGGTGAGCTATTCCGGTTTATTTGAAATGATCAATGACTAAAACTATATTAAAAAATAGTATTTTTACTAGATATTGAAACAACTTCTCTAGATATTATTAATTACAAAAAAATTGTCAAATTTTGTTGTTGTTGTTAGTTTTACTATTTAATTAGGGGTTTGGGTAATTTTTAAGAACTTGGTTTGCCACACGATATAAAATACAATATTCCACTGCCAAAAGTGACAGTCCGATACCGATCCCGAGATTTTAAACCTTGTTATAATTAGTTGTTTGATTGCGTATAATAATTGTGACCTTTACTGATGATATACATCATTTTAATATAAAAATATATTTTCTGACTAGGGAGAAGATCGAAGGAACAAGTCATGAACAGAAAATATACTCAAAGATAAAAATTTTTGGGAACTGAATTTGATTTAATGCCGAGAATGCTAACAGTAAGAGTAGTAGCTTGGATAATGGTAGATTGAAACCTCGTATCAGAAAGATTGTGTAGCTTGTAGATATTAGGCGCTTAAGAAGAATGCTGTAGAGTATAAAGTAAGTTCTTAGTCAATTGAGTTGACAATATATGGAGGGACAAAATTCTAAGGATAAAAAATGATATCATGTTGGTTACATGAATTTAACATTACCCTCATGCTTGGTTACATGAATTTAACATTACACTCAAGCTGTGCATTCCTGTGTGATTTCTAGAATTAGAAATTGCCATGTTGTAATCATTGGGTTTTCTATTTTGCATCTTGATATGATCAGAATATGTAGTGATTCTCTGCAGGGCGGTTTTGGGCAGCGTGAGTGATTACTGCGCACACCATGCACGCTGCACCGTGATGATAGTGAAGAAGCCCAAGGCAAAGCATTGAATAATTTCGTTAGCAATAGAGCCCTGATCCTATATCATATTTGTCTACTGATAAGTACATAGACAAACATGAGAAGCTATTGAGAGGCATAGCACCGGGGATGGTTTGGGATAAAAGGCTTGTTAATGACGACTGTTGTCCCTGTCATCATTATCAATTCTATTTGTAGTATTTTGTGCTTCAGCCATAATGGTGTGCCGGAAACACTTTTCTTGCCTGTTTTGTTAAGATATGAAGCTAGGTTGTGAAGAAACCATTTTGTCTTTGGTAAAGGAGAATTTTATGGTAAGCTATGAGATGAAATATTGAAGGCGATTTTATCGTACATTCTTATTTGAGAAAGTAAATCAAGGTATTCTTGTCTGACACAGTCTTCTTCTTTATTTAGTGAGAAGTTTGAGGTTGGAGAAGAACAGTTCCAATAGGTGCTTTTGTTCTTTTCATATATTGAACATTTGTTTAATTATTTGAAATTGAAGGATGACTCCTTCGGTGATAAATTGCAAATGAGAGAGGAAGAACGAAAAGGGAAGACAAACATGTGATTATACATTTGCAAACAAAGCAGTAGACAAATTTAACATAACGTTTTTGATAGACAATATATATTTTATCCATGAGATTTAAATAAAAGCGTGTAGAGATTTTATTTAAAAAGACAAAAAATTTGATTTCCTTAAAATGTTATATATATTTTGAGAATTTTCTATATAAAAGGTAGATTTTTAAAATATATATATGAAAAATACGAATTTTTATTTGGGAGAAAAATGATTGCCACGTTTTATTAGTATTCAGCCAACAAACAATGATATAAAAGATCCAGTGGTCTTATATGAAAATATCCATCAAAATTATTGCGCTTCTGACAAATTCAAAATGGCATCGAATTCTCTAGCGCCTTCCTATCGCTACCCCAATCTCCATTTTAAATTCCCTCGTTTTCGCATCTCTTCACTTCGGCTGAAAATTTCCACAGAATTCTCTCACATTCTCTCTCCAAAACCCTAACAATGGTCGAGACCGCCGCCATAGAGAAGCAAACGATGATTGTCGGCCTCGACGACAGCGAGCACAGCCGCTACGCTCTCCAATGGATCCTCCGCCACTTCTTCCCCTCCCCAAACCCTAACCCTAGCCCTCTCTTCCGATTGGTCCTCGTTCACGCCAGGCGATGCGCCGCTTCTGTTGTCGGCCTTGCCGGTCCTGGTAATTTTCGAGATAGCAATTAATTTGATTTCTAGGGTTTTATTTTTCTGAAAGTTGTTAACTTTTGGTACAGGAAGCATTGATGTGTTGCCGATTGTGGAGGCAGATTTGAGGAGGATTGCTGCTCGAGTGATTGAGAAAGCCAAGGAGCTTTGTGTTGCGAATGGGGTATTGTTCTGAGCTTGCTAAATTACTAGAAAGCTTGCTGCTTTTTAATTGATTGCACAAACTAATCAAATAGATTATGACAGTCTATTAATGTAATGACATCATAATGTTCGTGTTATACGAATCCGGTCTTTGCTGATTAGTCATAGTAGCTAGGTGGTAAGAACTTTGTGTTTCATGTTTGAGTTGGATCTTTGTTTTATATCAACAGACAAGAAGAAAAATCCTATACAATTTAATATATATGAGAAACGTACATTTGTTTGCAGTTGCCGAGTCAATTATCTGATACACAATTTGAAAAAGAAAACTTGATTTGCGTTAAACCTGTAGTAGCTATGCAAAAATATAGAAACTCGTCATAATATACTTTTCAAGCCAGAAAACTTAAAACTACTGCTACGAGAAATGTAATGAGTATTTTTTAATAAATGGAAGACCGTTACGTCTTAGAAAAGGCTATCTATTAACTAAGAGAGGCGATGAAATGCTTTTAATGTTTGAAAATCTTGTTCGTTTTTTTAATCAAAATGTGAACTGTTTAAGGGTAGCTGGCTCGGATTCGCGGATAAAAGGAAAATCGCTAGTGCTTATTGAAAGTTCCTAGTGTCCTCTCCGCGACCGATGCGGAATCGAAAAACGAAATTTTTTAAGATAACACTAGAAATTAATCCCCAGCGATCGTTCCAAACACTAAACTAGTAAACGAAGCATGCAAGGTTTAGAGATTACAACCTTCGATACGTGTCCACTCAATTGTGGAAGACCCCTCCAAGCTCCTCTTGGGCTGTCGGAAAAAAGTTTGAGAGACGACCGCCATTACCGAAGTTGATCCATTCGAGGGAACTGATTCAAGTTCCAGCTTCACCTAGTGAAGCAACCGACGCTTCAAACTTGCTAGAAATGGAGAGTGGAGATATAAGAATTTTCCATTATCATTTTCTCTCTAATCTTTAAACTCAAGAGAGACAATCAAGAAGGAGGAGGAGGTGAAGAAGAGGTAGCCATGCAACAAAAGAAAATGAGCTCAGTGTAGAATGGAATGAGGGAATGGTTTCATATCCTTTTTCCAACAACAAACGAAAATATCTAATGACATTTTACTAATAAACAAATGAAGCCTATTCCTCTATACATTCGCACAATCATGCTCAAAGCCACCTCACCCAGGCATCTCATTACCATGAATGTTTATAAATGAATATTCATAAATGAGCTGTCTTCCTTCTAGAACATATTCCGTATAAATACGGAATACAAATAGGTGTACGTATCAATATATATATATATATATATATATATACATACATACATACACGTGTATCTGTATAAAAATACAAATAACTAAGAGAGAGAAAATGAATAGTGAACAATAATACTAGAATATATATATATATATTAAATATATATATATAAATTATTAAATCAAAATTATTTTGATTTAATAATCCGACTTAATCCTAAGCCGCTAGTATTATCAACCGTTTGATTAAAGTCTGTTTAGCTTGTACACGTATTTAATCGAACCCTGTATGTATCAACATACGTCATTTACATCATATCGCCTGAATCGAGAAAATCCTATGTGCGGGGTTCAAAAGACTCGACAATATGCTGGCAGTGATTACTGGATAAATTTATAAGCACAAATATGTCAGCGGCACTAGCTGTATGTAATGGCTACCCAGGTATATGCCGAAAGGGAGGTCGACAATCAAGTTCGTCCGTATCCTACTGAGCCTGAATGCGACAATCTCCGTACAATCCGGTCTTTTCGTTTAAGAGTCGCATATCGGGTCTAGGGGTGGATAACGTCAGACATTAATAATCCGATAAGTCGTGATGGATTCAAGCTCATCACCAACTGAAAAACTATTGAACTCATATCAGTAAATCTCATCCATCGTGGCCACGAATTTAGGGTGATGGCTAACTAAACACAGCACGGTATCGACTCTTAATATCAGAAGAGACGGATCCCTGACAATCGCTCACTGCCTTCATGTGGTTCAGGTTTGTACCCAACTAAAACCTATTTGCACGACAATTTTGAGCCGTGGTAGGATAGTAATTTAAGTACAGTAGGAACTCACACGAGATAAATGACGATCTCAGGTCAAAACACTAACATGTACTCATGCCACTAGAAAACTTCTATCTGACGATATATATAATATTATCTAGAAGTTCTTGGCGAGTCTGTCTAGTGTACTCATCTCTAGTGAGCACCTGTATACCATCTTAGGTGACATAACACCAATGGCTTGTGAGACAGACCACCGTCCCTTGTCGGGATCTCAAAACGTATACACCAGTTTACTCCGGAATATCGATGCCCAGTCTCGATACTCTTACGATTACGGACATTTAAGGATGTGCTTATGGATTATCTAGTTTTCACGTATATAATCGCCATCATAATGCTGGTAGTCAAGCAAAAATCCTACGGATTTTATCATTATGTATTAACGACACGTAATAACAAGTAAAACATACACACTTGAATGATAAAGACAATCCATATAACATACTATCATCTCGAGTAAAACTGTTCTACCTGTATAGGTCCTCTCTCAATTATCATAATCGTCTACCAGCAATTGCAATAATTGTCTTGAGGGCATTATATTCAACAATCTCCACTTGCATTTAAGGCTAATTATTGCGGTATCGTATATCCACATTCCGTGTGCTACCGAATACCCAATTCCTCTACTAATCAGTTTCGCAAAGCTCGTTTGAGAAACATCTGTGTTAGAGAAATAGCTTCAGTGAGTGGTTCTGCTACAATGTTCCAACTTCATCTCTCTATATCTCAGCTTCGCAGAGATCAACAATCTCCCGAACTAAGCGATACCCCGTCTCAAGAATTTTTCTGGATACTTGATGGGACCAAGTTCATAAATGAACAAGTTTATCCAACAAACTTCTTGAGCCGTATCCTCTGTTGAGTCATAAACAGTAACTTGCACCATGTCTACCTCAGTATCCTTATTGAAACCCTATCCAATATACTGCTTTTCATAAGATGGTAAACTCAAAACTCTGACAGCATCTTTGTCATCCATGTCATCTTGGAAGCCAGTGTTGGATATGTGCCATAGATGCCATTATTGTATATGTATATATAGTGGATGCTTGGTTGGTCATGTGGAGGAGAAGATGCGGGAAAACCGGCTAAGATGGTTTGGTCATGTGCGACGCAGACCTATGGAAGCACCGGTTCGACGAATAGATACTCTAGATATGGGCAATGGCAAAAAGGCAAAAGGAAGACTGAAGAAAATATGGATGGAGGTGATACGAAACGATATGGGTGCCAAAGGACTCGATGAAAGTATATTGTTCGATAGGAGTGAGTGGAGGCGGAGGATTCATGTGCTGGACCCGGCGTGATTCTTATGTTGGTTCATGTAGCCTACCCCATATGGTTGGGATAAAAGGCTCAGTTGTTGTTGTTGTATATATAGTGGATGCTTGGACATATATATGTACAAGACAATTTTGCTTGATATGATAGTATACTATTTGGTTTGTCTTTATCTTAACATGTGTATATGTTATACTTGTTATTACGTATTGTTAATACATGTTGATAAAACCTGTAGGATTATTGCTTGACTACCAGCGTTATAATGGCGATCATATATGTGGGGGCTGGATAGTCCATAAGCATATCCTTAAATGTCTCCAGTCGTGGGAGTATCGAGACTGGGTATCGATATTCCGGAGTAGACTGGTGTATACGTTTCTAGACCTCGACGATGGGTGATGGTTGGTCCCACAGCCATTGGTCTTTCGTACTTAAGATCATATACGGGTGCTCACTGGACAGACTCGCCGAGAACTTCTAGATGGTACTATACCTATTGTTAGACAGCAGTTCTCAGGTAACATAGTACATGTTAGTCTTTAAACCTGAGAACGTCATTTGTCTCGTATGAGTTTTCACTACACTTAGATTACTATCTTTACCACGGCTTTACTGAGTCGTGCAAACATGTTTTAGTTGGGTATAGTCCCGAATCACATGGAGATAGTAAGCGATTGTTGGGGATTCGTCTCTTCCGGTATAGGGAGTCAATATCGCACTGTGTTCAGTTGGCCAGCACTATAAGACCTTGGCCAAGGCAGTTGGGATTTACTGATAGTTAGATCAGTAGTTTTTCGGATTGGTCCTGAACCACATCGGCATAAATTATCGGGTTATTAGGGTCTGGCGTTTACCATCCCTTAAACTCGGTATACGATACTCTTAGACGAAGAGACCGGACTGTACGGAGATTGTCACAGATATGCTCAGTAGGGGTTTGGATGAGCTTCCTCGTCGGCATTTCTTTTTGACAGGTATTCGGGTAGCCGTTATGTATGGCTAGTGTCGCTGACGTATTTGTGGTTATGGATTTATCCAGTAACTCACTGCCGGCGTACTATCGAGTCATAGAGTCCCACATAGAGAGTTTTCCTGGTTTAGGCGAAATGATGCAGTGACTGTATTTTGATACGTGTAGGGTTCCTATCAAATGAGTGTACTAACTATCTGGACTTTTGATCGGACAGTTGATAATACTAGCCGGTTTAGGACTAAGCCGGATTATTAAATCACGCATTGATTTAATAATTTAAATATATATTTCGATATGTATATTATAGTATTATGTTCATTATATTATTTTATCTCTTTGGGTATTCGTATTTTGATACGAATACGGGTATGTATATACGGTAGAGTGTATTCCGTATTTATACGGAAAGACATTCTAGAAGGAGTACATCTCATTTCCTTATTTTTCTATTTTTCTTTTCTAGAAATTAGAAATGAGATGGAGTGAGGTGGTATGAGAATGGTGTGAGGCATGGTCGAATAGGGTAGACAAATGAATTGTGTTAATTCATTTGTCTATACTATTCAAGTATGGTTGGTTTTTATATTGCAAAAATCATTTAATCAAAACCATGCTTGCATTATTATTGTGATGAGTAATTTTCATTTCACCATTCTCTTTCTCTCTCCCTTTCTTGAGCTCCTCCTCCTTTCCTATACTCTCATGTGTTGAGAATCAAGGATAAGGTAGAAAAATACTAGAACAACACTACTACATCTCTAGATATCCTAGTGTAGCAAGTTAGGATCTTTAGTTGCTTCACTTGATTTTTAGTGTGGAGCTAAAACCATGATCTACATCTCTCGGGTGGATTATCTTCGACGGAGGAAGGCCAGCGGTCAAGCTCGATCAAGGAGACCCAAAGAAGCTAAGAAATAGGAGATGAAGACCGAAAGACTCGATCTCTTGTTATAACCCTCTTCTATAGTAGCTAAGAACTCTATGATATTTTCTAGTTCATGTGTTTGGTTTAGATTCTAGGGTTTGTAGTTTTTAGCGCATCTAAAATTTTTGTTATTTATTTTACATAGGCCGTGGTTGTGGCGGTTAGGGCGCTAGGAACCCCAACAGCCAATCTGAGCTATCCAAACACATTAACTAGTTAGTTACGACATTTAAATTCCGCCGTTTTTACAACTGAGCCTTTTATCCCAAGCATATGGGGTAAGCTACATGAACCAACATGAGAATCATGCCGGGTCCAGCACATGAATCCTCCGCCTCCACTCACTTCTATCAAACAATATACTTTCATTGAGGCCTTTGGCAACCATATCTTTTCGTATCATTTCCATCCATGTTTTCTTCGGTCTTTTGCCCTTTTGACATTGCATATATCAAGGGTATCCATTCGTCGAACCGGTGCTTGCATAGGTCCGCGTTGCACATGACCAAACCATCTTAGCCGGTTTTCCCGCATCTTCTCCTCTAGATGTGCTACACTAACTTTTGCACGAATATCTTCATTTCGCACCTTAAATTCCGCCGTTTTTGTCGCGCAAAAATTGTCGACAAAAACAGTCCCAAAAATCTAAGTTTTAGCATGTTTGCACTCCCCACGGGATTACGGTTTGGACTGAGAAGCCGTGGGGAGCTGCGTGGATATCCCGGGGTCGCCTCGGAGGGACGAAGGTTGGGCCTACCCCTCGAGACCACCACGAGGTGGCCTTGGGGGGTAAGGACCCGAGCACTACTCCATAGGGGTAGTCTCGGGTCTGCTCTCCTCCTTAGGCATCTCATAGTGGCCTCGGGGGTTGGTACCCTGTAGCCCTCCCCGAGCGACAGTTAATTTTGGGTATTTCGACGCCGCGAAGTATCGGGCGAGTTTTGAGTTCGTTTTGATTTCCGGATTGGCTTAAAACGATGGATTTTTGGGACTTGGTAATAACTTTTTTTCGGTTTTGGGAAAACTTGTTTTGTTTGCTGTTTGTGCACGGAATTTTATTGTCTTAGTTTTCGTTACTCACTTATGTGATGCGTTATTTGTTGTTTAACGTTTCCTAATCGCTATGCGTCGATTAGAAGGGGTTACACACATTTTGTTTATCTGTGATGATGCTTGTGATATCTTTGTGATGATTTCGATGGATTGTCGTGATGGATAGCCTTTAGTGCAATGTTTGTTGTACATCTTGAGTCATTTGTATATTTATTATTACGGGGCGAGCGTTCGACATGTGGACTGTCGTTTCTGCCAGTTTGTATATTCTTTTATTAGGGCACGGCCGGATTGAGGTCGATGTTACCGTTGTATATATTATTTCTTTTCTGTACTACGATTACCCTGCGGCGGAGTGCTCGAGTAGCTGTGTTCTAGAGAGCAACAAGCCTCCATCTCATGGCGTTTAGACCGAGATGTCTTACTCTAGAATTGGCGGGCTATTCGCCGCACTCGTAGGGGTATAGGATGACCCACGGTGGAGTGTTCAAGTTACTGGATTCCGTGAAGTGCTGGGTGGCCCATTCACTTTGTTGATTGGGGTTGCCTCGCTTCCGGGATTGGCGGGTAACTTGCCGCACTCGTAGGGGCTTTGGTTATACATTGTACATGCTATCCACACGACCGGCGAACGTCGAGTTTCATTTGCAGCTCAAATGAAATTCGGGGCTCCTAAATTATTCGCTTTTCCATATTGCTTATCGCTTTTCTGTGATGTTGCTTATATCATACCTGAGATGTGATAAATAAATGTTGTATATGTTTTGCATCCGTGCTGGTTGATTGATTTGAAAAAGTGTTTATAGTAACCGCAATCAATAACGGTGTCGCGTGTAGCTAGCCGAGATGAGTACGGGTCGTCCGCAGGGATGCGTGGAACTTTTAATCTTGCTTTAGACAAGTTGATTAGAAATAGGGGAGAGTGATTCTAGATCTATATTGAACACGGATGTAAACTATATAAGAAGAGGGCTTGTAGGGTTCGTTAGAATTTAGTAGTAATGGATAATTAAATAAAGATGACTCCTTTTATCTTTTAATAGATTTAAAACTAGGTCGATAATGATGAATGGAGATTATGGTTTTTGGAGGGAATATGGTTTCCACTCTTAACCCTTATCTTTTCACTGACCTCTATTCATGTCTAGTCTTTACCAAAACAATTGTTAATCTGATCTCAAATCGTGGTCGAGACTATCAATAAATTGATAGCGCGTCCGATTAGGATGTTAACGATTCTTTTGATAAAATTTATAAAGTTTATAAGATATAAAAGAAGTTAAGGGATTTTATCATCTATTGATCTATCCTAATTCTACGAACCATATCAAGCGGAGAATTACTCACGCATGGTTGAGATAGAAGAAGAAATGATAGAGAAGGAAATCATAATGCAGAAAATAAATGCGAAATAATTAAGCAAATGATCTACTTTTATTAATCAACATTACAAGTACACATCCTTCGAATTTAGATTATAAGAAGAAGTTGCTCTTGATCTCTGCCTCGTAGGAAGTAATAGATGTTCCGTTGATATTCACGTCGTTCTATCACGTCGAATCGCGGACCTGTCGTGGATCTTTTGTTCTTTGACGCTGATTTGCTTCATGTTAAAGGTGATACCTTCTAATTTTAGCCCTCGGTTCTTTATACAACAACTGAGCCTTTTATCCCAAGCATATGAGGTAGGCTACATGAACCAACATGAGAATCACGCCGGGTCCAGCACATGAATCCTCCGCCTTTACTCACTCCTATCGAACAATATACTTTCATTGAGGCCTTTAGCAACCATATCGTTTCGTATCATCTCCATCCATGTTTTCTTCGGTCTCCCTTTTGCCCTTTCGCCATTGTCCATATCGAGAGTATCTATTCGTCGAACCGGTGCTCCCATAGGTCTGCATTGCACATGACCAACCATTTTAGCTGTTTTTCCCGCATCTTCTCCTTTACAGGTGCTACACTAACTTTTGCACGAACATCCTCATTTCACACCTTATCTTTTCTAGTGTTACTGCACATCCAACAAGCATGCGCATCTCCGCTACGTGCATCTTTTGTGTATGATGCTTCTTAGGAGCCCAGCATTCTCTACCATATGATAAGGTAGGCCGAATAGCGCCCCGATAAAACTTCTCTTTCAATTTTAACGGAAAGTTACGATCACACAAAATCACTGTTGCACTCCTCCATTTCAACCAACCAGCTTGGATCCTTTGATTAACATCACTATCGATCTCCTTATCCTTTTGGATGATGGAACCTAGATATCTAAATTGATCGTTCGGTGATATATCTTGCCCTTCCAATGTTATACCAATATGGTTTTGACTTCTCGGTTTACTAAATTTGCAATGCATATATGCTGTCTTGGATCTGCTCAATCCGAACCCCCGAGATTCCAATGTTTGCCTCCATAATTCCAATTTGGCATTAACCCCTGCTTTCGTCTCATTTACTAGAACAATATCATCAGCGAATAACATACACCAAGGTACCTCATCTTAGATAGTTCTAGTAAGCTTATCCATCACGATGGTAAACAGGAATGGACTTAATGCAGATCCTTGATGTAAACCAATTGTAATCGGAAAATCCCTCGTTAGGCCGCCGCAAGTTCTGACATTTGCCACTACTCCATCGTACATATCCTTGATTATGTCAATATACTTGACGGGGAACCCCTTCTTCATCATTGTCCCCCATAATACCTCTCTAGGTATCTTGTCGTACGCTTTCTTTAAATCAATAAATATCATATGCAAATCTCTTCTCCTCTCTCGAAAATGCTTGACAAGTTGACGAAGCAAATGAATAGCCTCTGTCGTCGATCGTCCAGGCATGAACCCAAACTGGTTCTCTGTTATCTTAATATCCTTTCTTAGCCTGTGTTCAATCACTCTCTCCCAAAGTTTCATGGTGTGATACATAAGTTTTATTCCACGGTTGTTTGAGCAACTTTGAATGTCACCCTTGTTCTTGTAGATAGGTACAATGATACTTTTCCTCCATTCATTAGGCATCTTTTTTGTCTTCTAAATCTTATTAAACAGAT
Source organism: Agapanthus africanus (assembly GCA_030015575.1). Classification (NCBI taxonomy): domain Eukaryota; kingdom Viridiplantae; phylum Streptophyta; class Magnoliopsida; order Asparagales; family Amaryllidaceae; genus Agapanthus; species Agapanthus africanus. The sequence goes on along the minus strand of JASDDO010000028.1, from coordinate 86,260,372 downwards.
CTGTCAGCTATTGAACGTCTATTTCTCCTAAGTATCTCCAAACCTCGATAGGAATCCCGTCAGGATCAACCGCTTTTCTTAAACTCATTATGTTTAAAATTTCTTTAACCTCAGGTAGTCTTATTTTACGCATGAAATCACGGTTTGTATCTTGAGATTGAATGATAAGTCTATCTAAATTTTTAGTAAAGCTCTCATTGAACAATTTGTCAAAATAATCTTCTCACCTTTTCTTGATATTCTCATCTCGAACTAAAACCTTCTGATTTTCATTTTTGACACACTTCACCGCACATAAGTCTCTGGTCTTTCTTTCCCGCATTCGAACAATCCGGTATATATCATTTTCAACCTCTTTAGTTTCTAATTTCTCGTACATCTATTTGTAGACCTTAGATTTAGCTTCCCGAACAGCTTTCTTAACTTCTTTTTTAGCCATTTTATACTTCTCAAATCTCTTCATATCTCTACTTTTCTTTAAATATTTATAAGAATCCCTTTTAATTTTAATAGCAGTTTTTACTTCTTCATTCCACCATGATGTGTTCTTAGATGGTGGAGCACCAGCCCTCGACTCACCAAGTAGATCTCTAGCTACCTTTTTGATACAACTAATCATTTTGTTCCATGTTCTGTCTGAATCATCTTCCTACTGCTAATCCGCTTCCTGGACTATATGATCTATAAAAGTCTTTTGGTTATCTTCTTTCAATCGCCACCATTTAATTCTAGGCTCTAACTTTACGTCTAATCTTTCTAGGTTCTTTTCTAAATCGAAAATCTAGAACTAAAAGTCTATGTTGAGCGGTTACACTCTCAGCTGGCACTACCTTACAGTCGATACAACAACCTTTATCTATTCTTCTCGTCAGAAAAAAGTCTATTTGACTAGCATTTGATCCGCTCCTAAAAGTGATAAGGTGGGACTTTCTTTTTCTAAACCAGGTGTTTGTTAAGATCAAGTCATAAGATAAGGCAAAATCTAGAATCGAGCCACATACTTCATTCATTTGTCCAAAACCAAAACCTCCATGGATAGTATCAAACCCACTACGACTGGTACCTACATGTCCATTGAGATCACTACCAATAAATAACTTCTCTCCACTAGATATACTTTGCACCATCTCGTCTAAATCCTCTCAGAATAGACGTTTACTAGCGTCATCAAGACCTATCTGTGATGCATACACACTAATAACATTAAGGATCTCTCCACCTAGAATAAGCTTAACCAGTAAAATTTTATTATCTTTTCTCCTAATCTCAACTACATCCTCAAGCAACCGTCTATCTATGATTATGCCTATCCCATTACGATTTTTATCTCTACCCGTATACCAAAACTTATAACCCAAGGCTCTATGACTCTACTCTTTTCACCTACCCATTTAGTTTCTTGCAACCACATAATACCAACTATCCTCCTAATTATCACCTCCACTAATTCTATTAGTCTACTCGTAAGGGAACCTATGTTCCAGGAAGCTAGACGGATCCTATGAAATCCTTGTTTATTTGTCACTACACCCGGGGTCCGATGTATCGCGCCGTTTCTGGACGACGACCTAGAAGCCCTTGCATACTTAACACTCCATCCGGAATCCGATGTAGCGCGTCGCTGAGTAGGGGACGTCCCAACGATATTCTTATTATGGTTCATGTCATAGAATGTGTGTCATAAGCCTACCACAAGTCTCACCTTTTCTCATCCGGACTTGGGACAGGCAACGGTGGGTTTCCCTCGGTTCTTTATATAGCTCCTAAATCAGAAACCCTAGATCCCCAGTATGGTGATTTCCTATTGCAATCACTCTGGAAAAATCTCAAATCCCAACTCCCCAACAGTGCCGTGGATCCGTTGCAATTAGCAGGGTTTGGCCGCGCTACCGCCGCGGTTTAGTGAAGTTAGGGTTTTGGTTTTCTGCTGTGGCCTCATCTTGACACTTGGAGATTCTCTAAATATCTGGATTTTGGAAATATTTCCTTAGTCTCTGCCAGTATTGATTTTACGATTTTATTGGCAGTTTTTTGATCCTGACATCTTGAAAATCTCGATTTCTTGACCTGAGCTAAATCTGCACAATATTTCCATGAATAATGTTACTAATATTTGTTATATTAGAGATATAATCTTAATCATTTTATATGGTAATAAATTTTTTAAGAAATTTGATTAAGAGTATTTGATATGATATACATATTTAAATTATCAAAATATTATATAAATATAATATGCATATATTTTCCTTCGTAATGTTAATTATAATATATAAATATATGGTAAAAAGTATTTTGCAGATAAACTCAAATATATTCCATATTTATAATACAACAACAACTGCGCCTTTTATCCCAAGCATATGGGGTAGGCTACATGAACCAACATGAGAATCACGCCGGGTCCAGCACATGAATCCTCCGCCAACACTCACTCCTATCGAACAATATACTTTCATTGAGTCCTTTGGCAACCATATCGTTTCGTATCACCTTCATCCATGTTTTATTCGGTCTCCCTTTTGCCCTTTTGCCATTGCCCATATCGAGAGTATCTATTCGTCGAACCGGTGCTTCCATAGGTCTGTGTCGCACATGACCAAACCATCTTAGCCGGTTTTCCCGCATCTTTTCCTCCACAGGCGCTACACCAACTTTTGCACGAATATCCTCATTTCGCACCTTATCTTTTCTAGTGTTACTGCACATCCAACGAAGCATGCGCATCTCCGCTACGTGCATCTTCTGTGTATGATACTTCTTAGGATCCCAGCATTTTGTACCATATAATAAGGCAGGCCGAATAGCGCTCCGATAAAACTTCCCTTTCAATTTTTACGGAAAGTTACGATCACACAAAATCCCTGTTGCACTCCTCCATTTCAACCAATCAGCTTGGATCTTTTGATTAACATCACTATCGATTTCCACATTCTTTTGGATGATGGAACCTAGATATCTAAACTGGTCGCTCGGTGATATCTCTTGCCCTCCAATGTTATACCAATATGGTTTTGACTTCTCTGGTTACTAAATTTGCAATGCATATATGCTGTCTTGGACCTGCTCAATCTGAATCCCCGAGATTCCAATGTTTGCCTCCATAATTCCAATTTGGCATTAACCCCTGCTTTCGTCTCATTTACTAGAACGATATCATCAGCGAATAGCATACACCAAGGTACCTCATCTTGGATAGTTCTAGTAAGCTCATCCATCACGATGGTAAATAGGAATGGACTTAATGCAGATCTTTGATGTAAACCAATTGTAATCGGAAAATCACTCGTTAAGCCGCCGCAAGTTCTGACATTTGCCACTACTCCATCGTACATATCCTTGATTATGTCAATATACTTGACGGGGACCCCCTTCTTCATCATTGTCCTTCATAATACCTTTCTAGGTACCTTGTCGTACGCTTTTTCTAAATCAATAAATATCATATGTAAATCTCTTCTCCTCTCTCGAAAACGCTCGACAAGTTGACGAGGCAAATGAATAGCCTCTGTCGTCGATCGTCCAGGCATGAACCCAAACTGGTTCTCTGTTATCTTAATATCCTTCCTTAGCCTGTGTTCAATCACTCTCTCTCGAAGTTTCATGGTGTGACACATAAGTTTTATTCCACGGTAGTTTGAGCAACTTTGAATGTCACCCTTGTTCTTGTAGATAGGTACAAGAATACTTTTCTTCCATTCATTTGGCATCTTTTTTGTCTGCCAAATCTTATTAAACAGATCTGTCAGCCATTTAACGTCTATTTCTTCTAAGCATCTTCAAATCTCGATAGGAATCCCGCCAGGACCAACCGCTTTTCTTAAACTCATTCTGTTCAAAGCTTCTTTAACCTCAGGTAGTTTTATTTTACGTATGAAATCACGGTTTATATTTTAAGATTGAATGACAAGTCCATCCAAATTCTTAGTAAAGCATATTCAATATTTATAATAAATACCTTTAAATATTTAAAAAAAGTAAGAAAAATGTTATATCAAATGTGCAATATTTTCGATTGAACAAATACTCCTAAACTTAACTTTGATCGTCCCGAGCAAACTGGTTATTCAAGAGAGGGAGAAAAAAGAAAAAGAAAAACCTAGCACACTTTCGTAGGTAACACGATTGCACCGAGCACGTGCAACAAGTCTTTAAATCTCTAGGTGTCCCTAGTAGGAGGAGTGTTGTCTCCTGAGGGTTTTCAGCGGATTACATCCATAAAATCCCATAATAAAAGAAAGATGGTGAAAGCTACATACAAAGATAAGGATTTATAAAAGAAAGAATTTGAAAATAAGAGTTTCTAACTACACCTGTTTTTCAGTTATTACGAGCCATATCTTAATGGTCGTGAAAAGATATTAGTAATCACATCTTCTCTCAATAAAACATCGCCTTTAGTCTCCTTATCTTTCTTCCAAATATCGATCATATACCCCTACGTGTATGTAAAAGACATATATACACTTAAAGAATAAAATTCAAGCCATCATACTCTTGTCCATATTCCTTAGTACTTTTTAGTCGGTGAATATTTTAGATGGAATTGCTAACACATTCTTCATACGACCGTTAATACTTCTTGAGCTACTAACCGACCGATTACTAAACGTGCCCACTCATTTAGGCGTAATTAGCAATTTTCTCTTCTTGCAACACTTGAGGCTTAGCAGTGGCTCCCAAACCAGTTGGTCTAAGGCACTAAGTGATAAAGCACTCTCGCTATATTTTTTTATGATGCCTTAAGCAATTACAAAATCAGTGTTCATTTTTCTTTCACCATATTTTCTTTATATCTTTATTTTTCTTTATACCAAGGTTTTTAGACAAGAGCATTTCAAGGTATCCTCTACTATCCTAAGTTTCAAGATGTGTGCAAGTGCGTATAGTAGGGTATCAATGTTCAAATGTTTGGACTTAAGAATAAAGACTATTTTTCAGACTTATTTTTATCCTCAGATTAGTAATTTCTTTTATCTTACTAACCCTTGGGACAACGGCCCATAACTACTTATTAATAGTTTCGTTTAAAATAACATTTAACTTTCTTGCTTTTCTTAAGCTTTTCTAATCTTGTCGTATGTAATTTTTCACTTTCAAACTTTCATTATCAAAATTTTTTGTGCTTATATTTATGATAATGTAAAATAATGCGTGAATAAGCAGAAACCTCCCCCAAACCTGTTTGCAGCAGTGTCCTCACTGATATCATCTGTTAAGCATAAAAAACCTGTAGACTTGGAAGGAAAAGTTAGTAACGGGGACGGACATGCATAAATAACAGTGAAATTCTCTCCCAAACTTATTTTTGGCTCACAATTTTGTAAAAAATCACTTTCTTTCAAGAGCCAAAATATTTGGCCCCCTCAAACTTGAAATAGTATTAAGCGTTTAAAATTATGAGGGGGTTAAAGTTATTGATCTATGTAAAGCTTTACAAAGACCATAAGTCAACACCAACCATTCAACTATTTTATCAATGTAGCACCAAGAGTGGTAGCAGAACATGTCACCTATCGACGTGAATAAGTGGGGAGTAGATAAGAGGCATAATAGAACGGGTTTACGTCTCGGTTTATAGAGACGAAACAGTGATGGTGGATTACTCGCAATCTCGTTCTGGATATGAAGAAAGGGTGGCGGTTCAACTTCTTTGAGTGGGGGTTGATTCATCACAACGCCCATGTCTTATAAGAATGCGAGTTCTTCAGCGAAAATTTCTTCAAAGTTTTCATCGATATCCCGAATAATAATCTCATCGGAAAGAACGGGATGATACTCGGACTCCATAAAAGCTTCATATTTAGCGTTAGATGTTGACCCGGACAACTCAATAGAAGGGTCCGCATGTGTATACTAAATAGTAGGGTCAAACAACAACGTACTAGCGGAGTCAAGATCAATATCGTGAAGCTGTTCAAATTCGCTACTATCGGATTCCATTCTTTCGACAAAACATACTTGAGCATAGGGTTCGGAGGGTTCACTTTCCAACCTGTAAATATTTAAGCTCAATTGACATCTTCCCGAAAGATAGGTTCATAGAGCCGTTACGACAATTGATTACAGCGTTGAAAGTCGCTAGAAAAGGCCGACCTAGAATCACCGGGATTTGGTTTCGGGGGTTTGCTACAGGCTGTGTATCAATAACTTTGAAGTCCACAGGAAATATAAATTCCCCGACTTTGATTAACACGTCCTCTAGCTCATCCCTAGGTTAGGCGATAGATCGATCGGCCATTCGAAGAGTGCAGTGTGTTGGTTTCAACTCTCCGATTCCTAATTGCTCATAGACAGAATATGGAAGCAAGTTAACACGAGCACCTAAATCGAGTAGAACATGATTGATATTTTTACCCCCAATAGAAATAGATATGGTAGGACTTCCGGGGTCCTTCCGTTTCTTGGATATTTGTTGTGTAAAAGCGGTGGTTACATTACTCACAAGAAAAACTTTTTTAGGTACTTGAATTTTCCTTTTCCTAGTGCACAAGTTCTTTAGAATTTTCGCGTAGGACGGAACTTGTTGGACAACATCTAGAAAGGGAATATTTATGTTAACCTGCTTAAAAATTTCCACAATCTTCTCCATTTAGGGACTTGGTCTGGTGCCCTTAACCTGTTTGGATAAGGAGTTTTATCAATAAGGGTTTGGTCCACCATTTGTGGAGAAGTTTGTAGGGATGGAATCGATCTCAGAATTGGAGTTGGGATCGTTTTAGGTTGACTCAAGGAAGTGGGCGGAGGGTTCGAGCCTAGTGGAAAACGAAGAATAGGCTCGGAAGAAGGTGGTGGACTAGACGAAGTAGGAGAAGAAGTAGAAGCCGGGGTATCATTAATATCACCAACGTCATCAACATGTTCACCCACTTGGTTGTTCGGCACTCTTCCCGATCTCAACGTGGTTACAACACACACATTATGACTTTGTGAGTGGCCAGGATTCGGTAGAGATTGAGATGGAAGTTTCCCTTTCTCTCTCGCACTCATTGTGGCATTTAACTGTGCAAGTTGTGCTTTTATCGATCTTATGGTTTCACCGTGGGAAGCATTGTTTTGCACTAACGTTTGGATAGAAGACGTCAGATTAGCCGTCGTTTGTGTAGATTGGTTAATGAACGTTTCTAAGTTATGTTCGAGGGCAGCGGTTTTATCGGTATCGGCTGTTTGGAAAGAATTATTATAAGGTGCAGAATTGTTGGTTGGATTTTGAAAAGTTTGCGGTTGAAAGGGGTACTGATTTTGTTGTGGTGGTTGATATTGCTGTGGAGGAGGTCTTTGATAATTGCTTGAGAACTGGTTTTGATCTTGAGTTTAGTTTTGGTTCCAAGCAAAATTAGGATGCGTCCTCCATTCCTGATTGTATGTGGAAGAATAAGGATCGTTTTTAGGTCGTTGCTGAAAAGTAACATTAATATGATCTTGACCTTGAAACGGAGGATTCAAAGGATATTCTTCCGTCAGATGTGATGGAAACAGCAACCACACGGTTTTGGGGAGCGTAACCTGGTTTAGGGAGGCTGAAGAGACTTTGTTTTCTATGCCTTCGAGTTTCCTTTGTATCGCGGCCATTTCGGTCTTCACTGCAATGGAAATATCGAGCTGATGGATACCTCTCCTAGATGATGTTGATGGTGGTCTAACGCTTTCCCACTATAAAATTTGTTCAGCGAGATCTTCCAGGAATAGCCACGCTTCACCATCATCTTTGGACATGAAATGGCAATGGTCTCAAGCATCTGTTTTGTCGCTGGATTAATACCCTCATATATAATTCGGTCTATTAATTCCGTAATGAGAGCATTGGACTAGCAGATTTTTAAACCGTTCAAAGCATTTCCAAAATGGTTCGTTGGGAAGTTCGGTAAAGTGGTTAATCTCGCTTTGAACACGGACGGTTTTATGATTGGGATAAAATTTCTTAAGGAATGCTACAACGAATTCATCCGAATTGGCAATAGAGTATGCAACGGTGTTATAAAGCCATTTTTCTGCTAGGTCGCACAACGTAAAAAGAAGAAGACGTAATCTCATAGCATCCACAGAAAGTTGTGAAGTGCCCATCATTGCATATACGTTTTTGAATTTGGTTATAAAATCGTATACGTCCTCAGACTCGGCCCGTGAAATTTGGGCAACAGGTTGATGAAGTGGGGTTTAATTTCAAAATTATCACCATTGGCTGTTGGAATAGATAGACAAGTAGGAAGATGACCGCGTATCGGGTAGCATCTCTTTTGGAGAGATATGCGCGGTGGATTCTGCGCACCTACGGGTGGTGGCAGGAGTGTGTTGGTAAAATATGATGGAGAACCGTCCATCTTGGTCGAAGTGGTGGGTGGAGGGGAAAAAAGATGAAGACGTACCGACTTCGGAGTCGATAGCAGAAACGCGGACAAGACGGGTACTAGAATTCCGTGTCCAGCCGATCATGCACTAAGCGGGTTTAGCGCACGTGGCAGCGTGTGTGAGAACAAGTTAAATGGTTTGTTTTGAAAAGTGCCGGACGTGAGACAAATCACATAAAAAATGCACAATCAACCCTAGAACCAAGGTCATCTAGGTCAAGTCACTAGACCGCTTCTAGACTTCCAAAGAAGAAGCCATAGGATCAATCCTCAACCACTTCTTTATCACTCTTGTGGTCATGTAAGTTCCAGGTAAGTGGGAGGTATCCGCTATACGAATCACCGAAATAGCGGGCCTAATTAAGTAACCATTTGCCTTAGTCACACTTACCTTAGACACCACGAGAGAGATTTGGATAAGCGATAGATTACTCACGACCCTCTTCTGTCCTAATTGAGCGCGACGCTCCTTAGGGTCTTGGTCTAGATATTTTTTAATTAATGTAGGGTGATGTGGATGCTCGGTTTGTGATTTGTGAGGCCTAGGAAGGGTGATGAAATCCCCACCTAATCTGAATTTTGGTTTTGCCTCTTAAAGTCCGTATTAAAATATGCACAAACAAACCAATTTCAAAACACGCAAAAAGATTTTTGAGCGGCGATATTTTACAAAGAATCCTGCAGAAAATCAAATTATTGGATTTCTAGTGGAAAGAGAAAGATGTGAGGAAGATACCATAGGAGTTTGGGGACGAAACTCTACCAAGCCGCTGCCCTTCCGCCGCCAAATCCACCTTGTTGCCGCGGTTCCGCCGCAGAAGGGAGGGGTCTTCTTTCAAATTTTTCTACAGTGCCTCTTTTGCTTTTCTGGTCCTTTTTGAAAGTCTCTGAATCTCAAATTCCTCGTTCCAGTGACTCCAGATACTCTTGCAAAATTCGCACAATAATCGTTAAATATGCAAGTTGCGGTTTTGAAATTTATTTTATGGATCGGATAAGAATTCAAATCGAATAACAAGAAAAAAATTACGCACGTATCCTTGGCAACGACACCATTTGATTGATTTGAAAAAGTGTTTGTAGTAACCATGATCAATAACGGTGTCGCGTGTAGCTAGCCGAGATGAGTATGAGTCGTCCGCAGGGATGCGTGGAATTTTTAATCTTGGTTTAGACGAGTTGATTAGGAATAAAGGAGAGTGATTCTAGATCTATGTTGAACACGGATGTAGAATATATAAGAAGAGGGCTTGTAGGGTTCGTTAGATTTTAGTAGTAATGGATGATTAAATAAAGATGACTCCTTTTATCTTTTAATAGATTTAAAACTAGATCGATAGTGATGAGTGAAGATTAGGGTTTTTGGAGGGAATATGGTTCCCACTCTTAACCCTTATCTTTTCACCGACCTCTATTCATGTTTAGCCTCTACCAAAACAATTGTTAATCTGAACTCAAATCGTGGTCGAGACTATCAATAAATTGATAGTGCGCCCGATTAGGATGTTAACGATTCTTTTGATAAAGCTTATAAACTTTTTAAAAGGTAAAAGAAGTTGAGGGATTTTATCATCCATTGATCTACCCTAATCCTGTGAACCCTATCAAGTGGAGAATTACTCACGCATGGTTGAGATAGAAGAAGAAATGATAGAGAAGGAAATCATAATGCAAAAATTTAAATGTGGAAAGTAAATGCGAAATAATTAAGCAAATGATCTACCTTTATTAATCAACATTACAAATACACATCCTTCGAATTTAGATTATAAGAAGAAGTTGCTCTCGATCTCTGCCTCGTAGGAAGTAAATGTTCCGTCGATATTCACGTCGCTCTATCACGTTGAATCGCGGACCTGTCGTGAATCTCTTGTTCTTTGACGGTGATTTGCTTCGTGTTAAAGGTGATACCTTCTAATTTTAGCCCTCGGTCCTTTATATACCCCATAAATCAGAAACCCTAGATCCCTAATATGGTGATTTCCTATTGCAATCATCCTGGAAAAATCTCAAATCCCAACTCCCCAACAGTGCCGCGGATCCGCTGCAATTAGCAGGGTTTGGCCGCGCAACCGCCGCGGTTTGGTGTAGTTAGGGTTTTGGTTTTCTGCTGTGGCCTCAAGTTGACACTTGGAGATCCTCTAGATATCTGTATTTTGGAAATATTTTCTGAATCTCTGCCAGTATCGATTCTACGATTTTATTGGCAGATTTTTTATTCTGACATCTTGAAAATCTCGATTTCTTGACCTGAGCTAAATCTGCATAATATCTCCATGAATAATGTTAGTAATATTTGTTATATTAGAGATATAATCTTAATCATTTTATATGGTAATAAATCTTTTAAGAAATTTGATTAAGATTATTTGATATGATATGTATATTTAAATTATCAAAATATTATATAAATATAATATGCATATATTGTCCTTCATAATGTTAATTATAATATATAAACATATAGTAAAGAGTATTTTGCAGATAAACCTAAATATGTTCTATATTTATAATAAACAACTTTAAATATTTAAGAAAAGTAAGGAAAACGTAATATCAAATGTGCAATATTTTCGACTGAATACTGGTCCAACCCCTGCTCTGCCGTTAGTTAAGTAACATAACAGTGCATGACGGGGCCCGTGGCGAATGCGGATTGCATATACATACATTTTATTTTTGTTCTTTTCTGGTGTGATAGGTTTTAATTGATGGGACCATGTTAATTTTGATTAATGCAAGGAAAACAAACCTAAAAGACGGCGAAACAAATTTTGAAAAACTATAGTCGTATTCTTTTGCTTTGCATAGAGGTATTCGGTCATGAATATCCCCCACCTCATTCGAGGGGGCAAGAGTCTAGATCCCTTTACAGAGAGTGATCTCTTGAGCAAAGTTTATGTTACTATAGATTACTCGGTTTTCTTCAAAACCACCGGTTTTCAAAAGCGGGACATAAACCACTGCTTTTCAAAACTATTCGGTTCTTTCAACGATATCAAGTTCATTACGTTAAAGATTTTCTGCCAAAAAGCAGCCGTAGCCCTCCGTCATTTCCTTTGAGTAATACTTAGTATTCGTGCTGCGTTTGTTGACTGTGTCAAGACGTAGTTTGCGGTAGCTAAGTACTGCTTGTTTGTAGCATAGGATGCGATTGGTTAGGACGGTCGTGTAACCTTGTTGACTGTGTCAAGAGTTATGTGAGCGAGTTTAATGCAATCAAGATAATGACGGGTTGAACTTGATTAGGACCTTTTGATTTATTGACCGTGTCAAGGTTACTAGGGTTCTAGCGGCAAAAACCATATCGAGAGTTTCAAATATACAGGAAACTTGCTAGTGTTGCATACCTTCTAAAGTGTGGTGACTATAGTGGCTTCCATCAAGATTATCACACGATGATAGTTGGGACCCGATTCCACTGATAAGTATGATTACTCTTGGGAGATACTTTTCACTTCACAATTAACTAACCTATTAGGTGTCTAGAAAGGTGTTAACAGGGCTACACCTCTGCGGAAACAAGGTTTATTCTAATTAGGTCTAGAGCATGGGAAAGCTCGCTCGGAGTACCAACACCCACATGGCTGAACGGTTAGTGAACTTGGTGTTAATGATCCCGACTGGTTCTCTTTTTAAGGTTTGAAGGAGAATTCGAGGAAACAGTGGGAGCCATCCTGTTTAGATAAAATAATAACCAATCTAAATTTGCAAGAGCGCACGATGAGTGTTTCTTTTCTCTCTCTCCAGGTTGTAACCATGTCACGCCTTAATCAAGATAATAAAATGTATGACTTGACCGACCCAGATTCTTATTCGGGACCGGAGAACGTCGGTTCGACTTTAATTTATGACAACTGTCACGAGTATGAGCAAGGGAAAAATGATTACATAAATTCCTTGATGACCCTAATGAAGAAGAAGTGTTCTTATGCATCTTTTTCGGGTGTTCTTGTTATTGAGAACTGTTTTTCAGCCAGTCTTACCTTCTGGGTACTAGATACCGGATCAGAATTTTATATCTGTAATTTATTACAGGGACTGAGAAAAAGTAGAATGGTTGGACCTGGTGATATGTCCCTCAGAGTAGCGAACAGAGCATAAATTGATGCTGCTGCCGTCGGTGAATATCATCTAGTTTTGTTAAGCGGCAATACCATGATTTTGAACAACTGCTACTATATACCTTCCATGCTTTGCAACATCATATCGGTTTCATTACTTGATAACAATGGATATAACTTTGTTCTAGATAGAAATATCATGAACATTTACCTTAATCAGGTATTGGTTGCAGAAAGTACATTGTGTAATGGTATCTACGTTCTAAATCAAAACACAGTTTTCAATATACAAAACACACGCAAAAGGAAGAGTTCAGATATGAGCGAAGCTTACTTGTAGCATTGTAGACTTGGTCATATCAATGAGAAAAGACTATCTAAGTTATATAAAGATGGATATTTGAATCCATTCGAATTTTCATCTTATGAAACTTGTCAGTCCTGTCTCAAAGGGAAGATGATTAAATCTCCGTTCACGGGACACGGAGAAAGAGCAACAGAGCTTTTGGGACTCATACACAATAATGTATGTGGTCTAATGTCTATACATGCAAGAGGTGGGTTCTCATACTTTATCACATTCACTGACGATCTCTCTAGGTTCGGATATATGTATTTTTTGAAACACAAATCTGAAGTTTTTGAGAAATTCAAAGAATACAGAATAGAAGTAGAGAACCAGACTGGCAAAAGTATCAAGATCCTCCGATCTGATAGAGGAGGAGAATACTTAAGCATGGAATTCCTAGAATACCTAAAAGAAAATGGTATTCTCTCTCAGCTTACTCCTCTATATACACCATAACACAACGGTGTATCAGAGTGGAGGAACCGTACTCTATTGGACATGGTTCGCTCTATGATGAGTAGTGCTGATTTGCCTCTTTCATTTTGGGTTATGCGTTTGAGACAGCAGCATATCTATTGAATCAAGTTCCATTTAAATCCGTGCCTAAAGCTACATATGAAATATGGAGTGGTAAGAGTATGCATCTTTAACGTGTTAAGAGATGGGGTTGCCCTGTTTATGTCAAAAAGCAGAATCCAGACAAACTCGAGACACGATCAGTTTTGTGTAAGTTTGGGGATATCCAAAGCATTCAAATGGATATCTATTTTACCACGCAGAGAAACAAATGATTATTGTTTCTCGAAACGCCACATTTTTAGAAAAAGAATTTCTTGCAAAAAATATTAGTGGGAGTGTGGTAAAACTGGATGAAGTTCCAGAAACACAAAATATAACTGAAGATTTGGTGGAACCGCTAGATTCAGTAGTACCCGACGAACCTCAACCACTCCGCAGATCTAGTGGGATTTCTCATCCGTCCGAGAGATATTACGGGTTTCTCATAGAAGGAGTCGAGAGGATTGCATCTTAGAAGATCCTATTAGTTTCAAGCAAGCCATTACCCGTAGGGACTCTGATAAATAGCTGGATGCTATGCGATCCGAAATGGAGTCCATGTACACTAATAAAGTTTGGACCTTGGATATTGCTCCTCCTGGGGTAGAATCCGTTGGATGCAAATGGATCTTCAAAAGAAAAATTGGTGTAGATGGATAGGTGGAGACCTATAAGGCTAAACTTGTTGCAAAAGTTTTTCGTTAAAGACCCGGTGTGGACTATGACGAAACCTTTTCTCAAGTAGCTATCCTGAAATCCATCTGGATCCTACTTTTCATTGCTGCTTTCCATGACTATGAAATCTGGCAGATGGACGTAAAAACGGGTTTTCTGAACGGAAGTTTGGAATAGTGCATTTATATGGATCAGCCGGAGTGATTCGTGAACAGTGAGAGCAGTGGGAAGGTGTGGAAGTTGCTTAAATCCATTTATGAATTAAAACAGGCATTGCAGAAATGTAACATCTGTTTTGATTAGACAATCAAGGAATTTGACTTCATCAAAAAAGATGATGCGCCCTGTATTTATTAGAAGATTGTAGGAAGAACTATCGTATTCCTAATTTTGTACGCAGACGACATTCTCTTGATAGTAAATGACATTCTTATGCTACAATCAGTCAAGCTGTTTTTGTCATAAAGGTTCTCCATGAAAGACTTGGGTGATGCCTCTTACATTCTGAGGATTAAGATCTACAGATATAGATCTAAGAGATTGTCGGGACTTTCATAGTCTAGGTACATAGAGGTCATATAAAAGAGATTTAGTATGGAAGATTCCAAACGCTGTAATATACCCGTTTTGTATGGAATTATCCTCTCCAAAAAGATGTCTCTCAAGACTGATGAGGAGAGGGCTCGCATAAGCATTATACCTTACGTTTTGGTGTAGGATTTATAATGTATGCAATGCTATACCAGATCAGATGTTGCTTACGCGCTTTAGCGCGGTGAGCCGGTAGCAGTTAAACCCAGGTGAGAACCACTGGACAACAGTAAAGAACATTCTTAAGTATCTGAAAAGGACTAAGGAATTGTTCTTGGTGTACGGTAATGGGGACCTTCAGATGGAGTCTTTTACCGACTCGAGCTTCTAAAATGGCAAGGATGACATCAAGTCTGTCTTGGGTTTTGTGTTTACTCTCAACGGATGGGTAGTCTGTTGGAAGTGCTTCAAACAAGACATCGTCGCAGACTCGACGATAGAGGCTGAATACATTGCTGCCAACGATGTCGCAAAAGATGCGGTCTGGATGAAGAAGTTCATTACTGAACTTGAGGTGGTTCCGTCCATTGTTGATCAAAATACCTTGTATTGCAACAACAATGGGCTATGATATTAGCGAAAGATCCACGGTCCCATCAGAAATTCAGACACATCTTGAGACGGTATCACCTGATTAGGTAGATCGTTGATCGCCCAAAGATCGAGGTGCGGAGAGTAGATACAAAAGAGAACACGACGGATCTATTCACCAAGGCCTTCCCTTAAATACAGTTCGAGAGACTATTTGAGATGTTGGGCATGCGATACGCCAATAACTGGTCCTAGAGCAGATGTTGGGTACTTGGTACGCCAATATATGGCCTTAGTGCAAGCGAGAGATTGTTGGATATGCATGCCCTAGAGGTCATTATTGTATATATATATATAGTGGATGCTTGGACATATGTATGTACATGACAATCTTGCTCGATATGATAGTATGTTATTTGATTTGTCTTTATCTTAACATGTGCATATGTTACACTTGTTATTACGTATCGTTAATACACATGTTGATAAATTCCGTAGGATTATTGCTTGACTACCAGCGTTATGACGGCGATCATACATGTGGGGGCTGGGTAGTCCATGAGCACATCTTTAAATGTCCTTAGTCGTTGGAGTATCAAGACTGAGTATCGATATTCTTATCAGGAGTATGTCATCCAAATCCCAGGACAGTACTCCCTAAACTCTTCTTACTCGGTTCATCTGTTGTTTTGATGAAGTCAATCATCTTGACTGTGATATCAAAACAGGTGATCCGTCTCCGCTATGCATTCTTTAGTGTACGAGTAGACATAAGCAATTTGCACATCTTCTGCTGCTCCCATCGACTACGATAAACCCTCTGGCAGAGTCATATCCACGTGTACTTCTAAATTTCCATTTAGAAATACGTTATAGTCATGCTCTTGCCAGATATTATAATCTTGAATAGCAACAGCGACAAGTCATATCCGTATGGATTTTAGCGTAAACACTGAAATAAAAGTCTCATCACAATTCACAACGGGTATGAGAATCTTTATAGCAAGTCTAGCCTTATTAGGTTAGTACATTTCCACCTGCACAGATCTCGAAAGATTTACTTGCTCCTAATGGATTTTACCCCTTTAGGAGCAACCAGCGAAGTCTAAAATTTATAATTTGCTGGAGTGCGTGGATTCCATCTTAGATATAAAGAATCCGGTCATCTGGAAATTACCACTTCTTATGACCTACTGATTACTAGTAGGGCCATCATTACAATGATGCTGACCTCTCTGTCATTGTCTACGAGAAAACCAATGTATCTCTTAGGTGGCTGAGCTCGCCTACTAAAATTTGCGGAGTGGATAATGGTTTGTCAAATCTAATTGAATTCTTAGGTTCTACTAAATTTTCAGTGACCGTTTGTGGTTCCGGAATCACTTCCAGTTCTACCATACTTCTATTAGTATCTTTTGCAAAATGATTACTTTTATCAAAATGTGGCGAGTCAAGAATAATGTAATTATTGATCTTGAAAATGGTAGAAATAAAACCCTAGCGAATGCTTGGGATAATCTACAAACTGTCATTACCGAAGTGTGCCTTGAGTTTGTTCGGATCCAGCTTTTAAACAGAAACTAGATAACTCCATATTTTAACAACCTTAAGATATGTAACCAATCTATATCCATATAGAATCAAAGGCACTGCTTTAAATGGAACCAGATTTAAATGTCATGCAGCCGTTTTCATCGCATATTATCTAAATGGAAAGTGCCAATACAACATTACTCATCAAGAAGCGCACTCACAGATGAGTACCTGTGAGAGAAACAAGTTTTCAATATTATTATAATGGAAAACCTAGCATAAGTATATTCATCTTCGATTGCCTTGAAGAATTTTGATACTTTCCAACGTATGATTCTCTATTTTATTCTTATACCTATAAACTTCTTAAAATCTTTGGAACTTGCATTACACTGAATACATGTCTAAAAACAGAGAATCATAGGTAAACTGAATGAAGTAAGATTATCAACCCGTTGTCATGAAGGACACCGAACAACATACATTACCTTGTATAAGTCTCAAGAGTACACTAACTCAAATTCCGTGTGTTGTAAGTTGAAAACTGTATTTTGGTCAAGAATGTCTTACACCGTTATTAAATGCATCTTACCTTATCATCAACTGATAAAGGTAAATGTTTGGAACATAATTTTTAAAATTTATATCCCACTTTATAAAATAAAGATACATATATTCAATCTTAAAAATTGGTGCATAATAACGGTTATTCAAAACCAAAAATTTGCCGTAAGGCCAAAAATTTGCCGTAAGGCAAAACCAGGTGATTTAATCCAATATCGCCAATTGCTACGAATTCCGATATTGAGGTCAAATCATCCATTTCCCAATATTCTACTCTCACTCAGTATCTTTAACGTCGTACAAACGTAAGATCCAAATCCGGTACATACATACCCTGAAGTCAGAATTAATTGGGAAAACAGTTCTCATTTATAAGTACACAGAATATCTGAAACATGAAAATGTTTCAAGGGGATGGTTGGGTATTCCTAGTAATGCCTTCTCCAATATCCAGATTCATGACACTAGTTGCAATTTCCTTTGCCCTCACATTGACCCCTTAGGTTTGGAAGAAGACTATCCAATAAGTGTAATAAGTATACTCTCCTAAGACAAGGAGCTCTCGCAATCTGAGATAAGGTAAAGAGAAGAGTCAACCGAATAATTCTATTCAATTTCTCCAGAACCAGTAGCCATCCTCAACTAAAGTAATTTCTTCGAGTTCATATGTAACTAAATGATGACTTTTCCAAACAATATGGATCGTCGAAATGATACGGAATGTTCTGAAAAAATGCAAAGGGAAAGTAGGAGTAACAGAGATATATGCGATTTTGTCGTGAATCATAACAATCCAAAGCCCAAGTGTGTAAGAAAGTTCGGTTAACTTGGTTAATGAGTTTCAGTTTAAGGTAAGTCATGGGTCGTTGTAAACAGAGAGAGAAAAGAAACACTCGGCGTGTACTCTATCAAGATTAGATTGGTTAATCACTTTATTTAATCAGGATGACTCCCACTGTATTCTCGAATTCTCCTTCAAAACCCTAAAAGGAGAACTAGTTGGGATCATTTACATTTTAGAAGTTCGGTATTTTCGCACGGACCCAATTAAATAACCATGTTTCCGCAGATGCATAATCTCGTTAACACTTTTTAGACAACTGATATGTTAGGTAGTTGTGAAGTGAAAATCTCCCGTAGAGTAATACCTACTCGTCAGTGGGAATCGGGACCCAGCTATCATTGTGTGATAATTTTGATGCAAGCCAACCAAAATTACCACACTCTAGAAAGTATGTGCAAACTTTGCAAGTTTTCCTTGTATTTGAAACTCGCGATATGGTTTTTGCCCCTAACGACCTATGACCTTGACGCTTGCCAACAAATCATAGACCACTAGTCAAGTTTAGCCCGCTATTATCTTGATTAACTCGAACCCACCTGCACTAGCCCTGGTGTTTGCCAACAAAGCAGTGCGATTGTCCCGATCAATCGCATCTTTATCCAACAGATAAGCATCACTCAACTACCGTACACTATGTCTTGACGTTTGCCAACAAAAATAGCACAAATACCGGGCGCTATCTATCTGAAATGAAGGAGGGCCATGGTTGGTTTTTGGCAAAAAACATTTAACGTAATGAACTTGATATCGTTGAAGGAACTCGGACCGTTTTGAAAAAGAGTGGTTTAGGCTCCGCTTTTTAAAACAATTAATATAAACTTTTGCTTAAGAGCGAACTCCCCGTGAAGGGATCAAGGCTCTTTCGTCATAGAATGCGTTGCAAGATATTCCTAACCGAATACCTCTATGCAAAGCAAAGAAATGTGAATATAGTTTTGAAGAAAACCGAGTAGTTTTAAAATTGGTTCCGACAATATCAAATATGTTTGTTTTCTTTGCATTAAAGATATAATGCCGTCCCATCAAACAAGTTTCTGCGCCACATCAGAAACAACCAAAATAGCATGCTTTTATATGCCATCCGTATTCGCCACGGGTTTTCGGGTTTTCACCGTAAGGTTACTTAACTTACGGCAGAATGGGGACAAGGTTAGCGCGGATTCAAAACATATAGAAGTATCTACTAATATATATATATATATCATTGCAGGCATGTAAAATCATCACAGGTAGATAACCACCATCACTGGCATACGAAAAACAATATGGAATAGCATATAAACTAGGAGCCCCGCGTTTCATTTGAGCCGCAAATAAAACGCGACGTTCGCCGTGTAGATAACCCGTACAAAGTCGATCCCAACCCTCTATGAGCGCGGCGAGCCATCCACCAATCTTAAAAATAGACAGCACGCCATCCACTCCATGAGATGGCCACCCTCTGAATTCTGGAATTCGGTGACTCGTAGACTCCTCCGCGGGGTAATTTTAGTACAGAAATGAAATATATATAAGGGTGACAACGACCGCATCCTGATCAAGCCCCAATAAAAGAATATACATAATACGGAAACGGCGGCCACAAGTTGGAGCTCGTTACGAACAAATGAATACAATGTATATAAGTCAAACTGTACAAGCAAACACACGAGGGGCTATCCGTCACGACAATCCGTCTAAACCATCATAGATACACACACACAATATATATATATATATATATATCACAGAAACAAGAAGCAAGTGTGCAATCCCGTCTAATTGAACATATAGCAATTAAACGACGTTCAACAACACATATATCTAGATACAAAACCTAAATGATATTAAAATTTCGACCGAAAATAGTCCCGTAATGCCCCCAAGTAAAAACTACACAAACTGAAATTTGGGGCAAAACAAACAATCCACAAATCAAGTTTCCAAGTTACTGACAAAATTTGAGGACATTTAGAAAAAAATGGGCCGACCAAATGCCAAAACCGGCGGTCAAAAACTGGTGGAAATACCTCGAATTTTGTGCCAAGTTTTACTTTCAAATAACAAGTCTTCTGCATTTGTTTAAAAAAATTTTCAAGCAAAATTTTCAAAATGGACAGCGGTTTGGAATCAGAAACTAGTTATGGGAAAAAATTCGGTCTCGAAACTAAAATATCGTCTAAACTAGATCTAGTGTTTGGCATAGCTTTAATACCATTGAAAATTCCTAGTGCCCTCACCGCGGTAACCGCTGCCGATGGGGAATTGAAAAACGAAAATTTTAAAGAAGACACTAGAAATTAATCCCTAACGATCGTTCCAAACACTAAACTAGTAAACGAAGTATGCAAGATTTAGGGATTACAACCTTTCATGTGTGTCTATCCAATCGTAGAAGACCTTTCAAAGCTCCTCGTAGACCGTCGGGAACAAGTTTGAAAGTCTACTACCCTTGTCGAAGATGATCTATTCAAGAGAGAACCGATCCAAACTTCCGCTTTACCTAGTGAAGCAACCGACGCTCCAAGCTCACTTGGAATGGAGAGTGGGGATGTATGATTTTCCATTATCATTTTCTCTCTAATCGTTAAGCTCAAGAGAGCAATCAAGAAGGAAGAGATGAAGAAAAGGTAGGCATGCAACAAAAGAAAATGAGCCAAGTGTAGAATGGAATGAGGGAATGGCTTCATATCCTTTTTCCAACAACAAAAGAATATCTAATAACATTTTACCAATAGACAATAAAGCTCATTCCTCTCTACATTCCCACAACCATGCTCAAAGCCACCTCACCTACCCATCTCATTACTATGAATATTCATAAATTAATATTCACAAATGTGGTGTCTTCCTTCTAGATTATATTTCGTATAAATATGGAATACAAACCGGTATATGTATCAAAATACATATACACGTATCCGTATAAAAATACGAGTAGCCAAGAGAGAAAATGAATAGCGATCAATAATACTAGAATATATATTAAATATATATATATATATATATAAATTATTAAATCAAAACTTGATTTAATAATCCGGTTTAATTCTAAACCGCTAGTATTTTCAACCGTCCGATTAAAGTTCGTGTAGCTTATATACGTATTTAATCGGATTCATGTATGTACCAACATACGTCATTTATATCATATCGCCTGAATCGAGAAAACCCTCTGTACGGGACTCTAAACACTCGACAATATGATGGCAGTGATTACTGGATAAATTCACAACCATAAGCACGTCAGCGACACTAGCTGTACGTAACGGCTACCCAGGTATATGCCGAAAGGGAGGTCGACAATCAAGTACGTCTGTATCCTATTGAGCTTGAATGCGACAATCTCCGTACAGTCCGGTCTTTTCGTCTAAGAGTATCGCATACCGGGTCTAGGGGATGGATAACGTCATATCCTTAATAACCCGATAAGTCGTAACGAAGTCATGCTCATCATCAACCGAGAGACTACTAAACTCATATCAGTAAATCTGATCCACCATGGCTACGAATTTAGGTTGATGGCCAACCGAATACAGCGTGATATCGACTCCTAATATCAGGAGAGACGAATCTCTGACAATCGCTCACTGTCTCCATATAGCTCGGGACTGTACCCAACTAAAATCTGTTTGCACAACAATTTTGAGCCGTGGTAGGGTAGTAATCTAAGTACTGCGGGAACTCATATGAGACAAATGACGGTCTCAGGTCAAAAGACTAAGCTGCATTTATGCCATTGGAGAGCTTCTATCAGACGATATATATAATATCATCTAAAAGTCCTCGGCGAGTCTGTCCAGTGTACCTCCAGTGAGCACTTATATGCTTAGATAACATAACACCAATGGCTTGTGAGACTGACCACCGTCCCTCGTCAGGGTCTCGAATCGTATACACTAGTTTATTCCGGAATATCGATGTCCAGTCTCGATACTCCTATGATCAGGGACATTTAAGGATGTGCTTATAGATTACCTAGCTCTCACGTATACGATCGCCGTCATAATACTGGTAGTCAAGCAAGTACGAGCTTTATCATTATGTATTAGTGATACGTAATAACAAGTAAAATATATACACATGAATGTTAAAGTCAAATCAGATAACATACTATCATCTCGAGTAAGACTGTTCTACTTGTATAGGTCCTCCATCAATTATCATAATCGCCACCTGCAATTACAATAATCGCCACTTGCAATTACAATAATTGCTTTGAGGGCACTATATCCAACAATTATACCGTCTTACAATAGACTCCTTTGAGGAATTCTTGTTTCTAGTGCTTCTGATGGCCCTTCTTTCATTGACAGAAGATTGCGGAAGCCTTGTTTTAGAGCTTTGTTTTGTTTACAGTAAGATATAGGGCAATGGATATTGAATTATAAACAATGAACTATTTTGTGACCAAAGCATATATTAATTTGAGCCGTGTGGCCAACGGGGGTTTGCACCTTAATTTTCCCACACATAACTTTGAGGGGATCTTTTCTTTTAAGCCAAAGGCATCAATGGTCATGCTTTATGATTTCTATGCTCTCAAGTCATTTACTGAAAATTTTATTAAAATGCGAGTGTTAAATTGTTGATGGCGATTGAAACCAAAATTTAATACATCTTTGAACATTGAGTTAGGTTAGGAATTAGTGGAATTTTCCATTCGTATGTTTTACTCATTCAATCAGCTTTATGTGCTTGCAGGTTAATGATGTTATATATGAGATAGTGGAAGGAGACCCAAGGATTGTGCTTTGTGAGGCAGCTGAAAAATACCATGCAGATATGTTGGTTGTTGGCAGCCATGGCTATGGAGCAATTAAAAGGTTTGAAATTTCTCTAATATGCTCATTGCTAATAGTAAGAGTTGAGGTGCATAAATTGGTTCACATAGTCGTAAAAATAAACTTAGGCAGAAATGGATAATACACAATGTGAGAACAATTTGGCTATGAAGAGTGTTTGAGAGGATTGGATAACCAGTGTAATTTGCACTTTTCATTTAGAAGGCTATTTTGATAGAGACAATGGTTAACATTCTAAATATGAGAAAGATACATTTTCCAAGTAGAAATTACAAAATTCACTCACTTAGAATGCCCGAATTAGTTGTTTTCTTGCATATGACAACAGTGACTTTATTGATGATGTTCATCATTTTCATAGAAATATGTTCTCTGACCATCCTGAAAGATATAAGGAGGAGTAATTCAAGATAAGTAGATAAGCAGATGAGCATGAAAGATGACAAAAGTTTTTAGGAGAAAATTAGAATTTAAGCCAAAAAGGCTAAAGTGTCAATGTTGCTGATTGCATAAATGATATGGAGAAACCACGTGTAACCTCATATTAAGAATTTACTAGAAAGCCCCCCCCCATCCCCCACGCGTGTATGATGTCCAAAGTCAAGAAAAATTGTATTGATTTGAAATTTTATTGTTGTATGAGTCCTAAGCTGTAATATCTCATATTTCTGAGCTTCATATGTAATTTATGAGGGATTGACTTGTAAATAGTTCAACATATTTCTTCAGGGTTTCAATATGAAATCGTGAAATTTTTAAAAATCTCAAAATTTTTATTTTCTTCGGTTTTTCAATATTCTACTTGTTATAACACATGAGAAATATTAGAATCACGAAATGTATAAAATCCCAATTTTTTTTGTTTTCTTCAAACTTTCAAAATTTTAGATGAAGCAACACGAATATGATGATATTTTAGAAATCCAAAAAATTCTATTTCTTCATTTTTTCACTATTTTGCTTGCCATAGCACAAGAAAATCATGGAATTTTCAAAAATAAAATATTTTTTGTTTTTTCGGGTTTTCAATATTTCTCATGATTGAACTTTCGAGAATAGCAAAATTTTATGTTTTATCCCTTTTAACAATATTACATAGGAAAATCATGAAAATTTCAAAAATCTTAATTTTTTTTCTGTTTTCTTTTGTATTTTAATATTTTGCATGTTATAGCACATGATAATCGCGAAATCTATAAAAAAAAATCCCAAAATTATTTGTTTGCTTCAAATTTATAATATTTTGCACGCTCCTGCATGAAAATTGCGTAATTTTCAAATATCTGGTTTTTTCCTTTTGTTTTTCAATATTTTGCTTGTTATAGCGCATAAAAATCACGAAATTTTCAAAAATCTCAATCTCATTTGCTTTTCGGTTTTTCAATATTTTGCTTGTTAGCACATGAAAATTGCGATATCTTTAAAAATCCCAATTTTAATGTTTCTTAAGTTTTCAATATTTTTCCTGCTATAACACAGAAATCGTAATTTTTTAAAAAATTATAATATTTTGTTATCTTCAAATTTTCAATATTTTTTGCATGCATAGCACATGAAAATCGTGAAATTTTTGAAAATCTTAATATTTTTTGTTTTATTCAGTTTTTCAGTATTTTGCTTGTTATTACACAATGATTGCGAACTTTTCAAAAATACCAAAATTTTCCGTTTTCTTCCATCTCTCTATATTTTGCTTCTTACAACGCATGAAAATCGCTAACTTTTAAAAAACCTCAGAAAAATTTGTTTTTCTTCCGCTTTAACAATTTTTTGCATGCTAAATTTTCAAAAATCATTTTTGTTTCTTATTATTTTGCTTGCTATATAGTGCATGATAATTGCAATGTTTTCAATAATCCCAAAATTTTATGTTTTACCCGGATTTTCAACAATTTGCATGCCATAACAAATGAAAATCGCAAATTTTCAGAAGTAAAAAATCTTAAAATTTTCAAAAATACAAAAAAAAATTGTTTTCTTTCTTTTTTCATTATTCAACATAACACATGAAACTCATAAAATTTCAAAAATCTTATAATTTTCTGGGTTTTTTTTGGTTTTTTAATATTTTACCTTGCTTTTCCTTTTGGAGAACTTTCGAGTGTCAAAAAAGAAAAAAAAGAAAAGGTCACTAATTACTATTAAGAACCTAACAAAACAAAGAATTCGTCCGTGTGACCGGGATTCCAGGTGATTGGGAATCTTTGGCGACTCATGAAAGTCATGAAAATTTAAAAAAATCCCAAAATATTTTGTTTTCTTCACATTTTCAGTATTTTTGCACGCTGTGGTACACGAAAATTGCGAAGTTTTAAAAAAATCTTGAAATTTTTGTTTTTTTGGGGTTTTAATGTTTTGCTTATTATAGTCTGTGAAAATCACAAAATCTTCAAAGATCTCAAGACTTTTTTTGTTTTTATTCAGTTTTTCAATATTTTTGGGTTGTTAAGCTTACGAAAATTGTGAAATTTTCAGGACTCTTAAATATTTTTTGTTTTCTTTCTTTTTCTATAATTTACATGTTATAGTACAAGAAATTCGTAAAATTGTAAAAAATCTCAAAATTGTATGTCTTTTTTTTTCAATATTATGCATTCTACATGAAAATCCCGAAATTTTTAAAAATCTCAAAATTTTTGTATCCTTCAAAGTTCTAACATTTTACTTGCTATAGCACATGAAAATAATGAATCTTTCAAAAATGTCAACATGTTCTGTTTTCTTTAGTTTTTCTATATTTTTTTGCTATACCAAACGAAAATTGTGCACCGTTTAACTCGAGTTTATTTTTTTTCTCAATATTTTTCATGCTATAGCATACAAAAGTCATGAAATTCGTTAATATTTTACCAGTAAAACCTTAGTTGTGAGAGAAAATAAGAAGAGATTTTAAAAAAAGAGGACAATATGAATTTTTTCACGGTATAAGCCTAGTATGTGAGAGTAATTAATATTGAGTGGGGAGCTAGTAAATTTTTTTCTATGATCCAAATTTTGTAAGAGAATTAAATGGAGGCTATATCACAACTTTTTCACTACGGTCCAAGCAAGATATGAAAATATTCTAAGAAATATTTTCTCATACATATATATGGGTAGATAGATATATGGTGTTTCTCAATTAAAAAAATCATTTTTATTTTTGGATTGAATCTAAAATGGAATGTTGAAGATTGTTGTAGGAGTTATCAATTGACTTGCTTATGTAACCTAGGAGCAAAATTTCTATACCAGTAATCAGAAAAAAAGATGTTTAGCTTGGCCATAAAAAAATTTACTTCTCAACTGAATGATTAACCTCAACTATTTTCATTAATTCATGTGATTCCTAAAAATAGAAATTGCGCTGCTCATGTCCATTTGCTTATTATTGTTTTTCTTCTATTGTGATGGCTTTCGTTATCGCTAATGATATAACATGGCCTGGTTCAATTCAGAGCTGTTCTTGGGAGCGTGAGTGATTATTGCGCTCATCATACACACTGCACCGTAATGATAGTGAAGAAGCCAAAGGCGAAGCACTGAGCGATTTCATTGGTAATGTAGCCCTGATTATACACATCGTAAATGTGTATCGACGAGTATATAAATAAACATGAGGGGCTACTGTAAAAGTTTGCAACCTCAAAGGCCCGTTGTTCGCCAGTGTGAAAAAATATTTGTAGTTATTTGTTTTTCAGTCACTGATGTACCTGAAACTCTTTTGATGTTGTCACCTATTATAATAGTGTATTGCATCCCAAAAATACTTTAATGATGTATGAAATCTAAATATATTTGTTTATTTTGTTAAAAGCATTATTCTATTAATTTTTGTGTTTCTAAGGTTGTTGCAAGTTTAGTGGTAATTAAGCAGAAAGAAAAATTAGCAAGTAAGAAGGAAGAAGATAATGATTTTCTTTCATTCATCACTTGTATATCTGCAAATAAAATGGAAGAAAACAGTTAAATCTTTCAAAATCAGCCATTTCCTCTTCCTTCTGTCAATTTAGGTCATTTTTAATGCAACCAAAAGGATTGAACCAACGAAAATCATTTTGCTGAGCATGTTCATGCTCCTTTGGTTAATTGATATTGTTGGATAGTTTTGTTCGAAGAAATTCCTGATTTTGAAATATTTTCTTCAACTCTTAACAAGATTCCCCGGAAAGGGTAGAAGGTAAATAGAATTGCATTTCCGTTTGACATCAACCAACACCAGTCCAAAATTCAAATTTTACTGAAGAATCAACTTAAACTAAGGTAATTGCTTTTATAGTTCTTGGTATAAGACATACTACCAAAGTCTAATTATCTTGCAGATGTAGTTGTCTCCTTAAAATATTTTGATGGATTTCAACCTACATGCTTTCTAGGAAAGCAAAGCATTTTTCTACGAGGAGTGGAGCATCATGCAAGGAAACGTGGATGTAGGCCCACGTCCAAGATCTTGGTGTCCCCCCCTCTACCCTTGGGATCTATGTTATGGATTACCAATTTTTGTTTAGATAAAATTTGGATTCAAGTTTACTAATTACAATTACAGTTTCATAATTATTTTTAAGATATTTTAATCTTGTTGTACTCTAAACCAAAACAAATCAAATTATGTTCTCCCCCACCTTTTTCCCATGGAAATTATTCTTAGGGTCAATAAGATGTTGAAAGTATTAACATGTTATATGGAATAAGTTAATTTTTTGAAAAATCAATGCTTAAAACAAGATTATGTCGTTTCGATGGAAATAGATAAGGTGCCATTGTGATTTTCTTGATATTAAGCTTATAACATTAGTGTTCAACCAATAAATATTGCAATCGTATAGACGAAACTTCTTCTACCGGTGACCATGATATCGACTATTGAATGCATTACTCAAACATGATGATGATAATGATGAAATAATAGAAGAATCACCGTCGGCCGTTTGGTTGAATTGATTACATAATGTTTTATTACAGGAAGCAAAGGGTCCATTTCAAAAATTCAAATGTTGGTATAAAGACCGTGCTACTTGGAATAACATTCGAGGAAAGCAATAACTACCTAATCTCCCAAAAAAGTTATAAAAAACGGGAAAGAAAAATATAATTGCGAAAAAGAAAACACAAGGGCGTTTCTGTCTTTCCCGTCACGCTCTGCTGTCTGTGAGAGGGATAATCCTCTCTCTCTCGCTCGCGACATCACCCTGCAAAGATAATCAAAATCTCTGGAACACAAATACACAAGCTCTTATTAAAATTCTGAACCTCTGCCTCCTCTTCATTCCTTAATATTTCTAGGGTCAGGGTTTCATCCTCAGATCTAGGGTTCCTCATTCTCGAATGCTGCATTCGATCCCCAATCTCGATCCCAATCTAGAATCGGCGTCCACGTAGATCGGGAAAATTGGCGCCGCAGAGGAGGTCGCAGCGCCACGGCGGCGGCGGCGGCCAGATGCAGCAGGGGAACGCGGCGCTTTACGAGAACTACGGCGCCGGCGCTTCTGCGGGAGGCGACGCCGGCGGCGATGCGGTGATGGCGCGGTGGCTGCAGTCGGCGGGGCTACAGCATCTCGCTGCCCCGAATCTATTAATGCAGGTAGTCAGTTTGAAATCGTTCACGATTTTGGTTTTGGATCTCGGATCTGTGTTTTCGTGTTGTTTTTGGCTGGATCTTTATTGCTTGGAGTTTGATTTTGTGGATCTGGATACAATTAATCAATCACAGTAGCCCCTTGAAAGTTCCATATTGGTTGTTGGTGCTCAAATTATGCTAGCATAAATACTTTTTGGTTGATTAGTGTAATATAAATTCATGTATTTTTCTATTAATATCGTCGACTATAAGAAATAGCATGGAATGATCACAAGTAGTTTACTTTCTTCTATTTTTTTCCAGCGATTAGAAATTTAGAGTAGTCTTGAATTGCTAGCATGTAGGTGGAGTATTCTTATTTAGTTATTCTTTTGTAATGTTGTTTGTAGGGGTATGGAGCGCAATCGGCTGAGGAGAAGCAAAAGGTCTTTAAACTTTTGAGGAATTTGAATTTTAATGGAGAATCTGGCTCTGAGCCGTATACTCCCACATCCCAAAGTTTTGGAGCATCTGGTGTAGATGGCTTTTACTCACCTGACCTACGAGGGGAATTTGGAGCTGGGCTTTTGGATCTTCATGCTGTGGATGATACAGAATTTCTTTCTGAGGTATTGCATTATAGAATTGTTGATGACCTACTTGAAAAGGCACCATAGAACTGTTTGCTAGTTCTTTTTGGTGGTACTTGTATAGTGATATGCCATTTATCAGATATATAAACTTATACAGAATTGCTCTGTACTGTAAGTGACCTAAATCCCCCCCCCCCCTTCTCCTGAATACCAAACTTCCCAGAATATTTCAGGGGTACTGTAGAAATTTTAAGTAGTAAAGATATGTGTTTAAAGGAATTTTTGAATCTAAGGTGATGCAAATGTTATAAAATAAAAAGGTCCATAGGGAAAGGAGTTGACCTCTCTTAAGATGATATTTTATTTTTCTTTCTATTTAGTTCTCCTACTATATTTGGGTCATGGAATTTATCTTTATTGGCTCCCTATTCAATATTTATCACTCTTTTATCCTATACAACTAGGCTGATATGGTGGAATTTTTTGATTGGCCCCTCTCTTTAAAATCTCTTTCAATTTTTCTTCCACTACTAAGGTTTTATTAGCAAAATATTGAAAATTTTCATGATATTTGTATGCTAAACATGCAAATATTGAAAAATGGAAAAAAAAAAGTAGTTTAGGAGTTAAATTTTTGTGATATTTGTTTGGTATTGCAAAAAATATATAGAAAAACCAGAAAACAGAAAATTTTGAAACCTTTTAAAAATTCGCTATTTTCCCGTGCTATGGTATGCATAATATTGAAAAAAGAAAGAAAACATACAATTTTGAGTTTTTAAAAAGTTTTACATTTACTTGTGCTATAACATATAAAATGTAGAAAAACGAAAGAAAACATGAAATATTTATTTTTGAAAATTTCATGATTTTCTTATGCTATAGCAAGCAAAATATTGGAAAACCAAAGAAATGAAATTTTGATATTTTTAAATTTCAACGTATTCGTGTGCTTCTCGTGATATCTTGAAATTTCATGATATTTTGAAATTTTGAATGTAAAATGTTGAAAATTTAAAGAAAACAAAAAAAGTTGGATTTTTTGTACATTTTGTGATTCTCGTGCGGTATAACAAGTAAAATATTGAAAAACCGAAGAAATAAGAAAATTTTGAGATTTTTAAAACTTTTGCGATTTTCACATGCTATAGCAAGGAAAATATCGAAAAGCGGAAGAAAAATACCGAAGTATTGGCTAGCTAATTCTTCATATATTTTACATACGAAGTTGATAGTACAACTTACAAATCATATAACGACAAACTTTTAAATTAATACGATTTTTCTTGACTTTGGACTTCATATCGTGCATTGTGCGGGGGCCTTTGCTACTGTAGATAAGTATACGTTATTTATGTCTAGTTTCCTTTGCTGATAGGTGAACCATACATATAGGATAAAAGACGCTGAATTCTTAAATAGTCGAGGTAGTACATCTAATATGTTTGTACTTTGGGTTGCTCATATTTACTGCTTTATATTCTCCTGCTAGCATGTCATGTCAGAGACATTTGAGCCATCGCCATTCATGCCCAACAAAGATTTTGATGATGACTTTGATACCGCGACTATACATCGAGGTCCAGTAGATGATAATTTCAGAGCACCGGTGATTGAAAAAGAGACTAGTACAAAAGAGAGCAATGTAGCCAAGATTAAAGTTGTGGTAAGTTATGTCCATACTTCAACTTCTGATATCTAACTATTTAAGGATGATAACCTTTCATTTCTTGCATGTCTTTATATACATCCATCTTTTATCTATAAAAGTTGTGGAGGTTTCATGCTGTTAGGTTTGAAAAAGTAAGTTTTTAAAAAGCTAATAATTCATTTTGGTGCTACAAAAATTGTTTCTTTTATGCGATTTACATGCTTTTCATATATATATATATATATATATATATATATATATATATATATATATATATATATATATATATATTTGATGTGTTTAACTGGAATACTTCAAGATTGACATGGCATATTGAGTTGCTAACCTTTTATACCTCAGCCGCCTGTCTGTTTATGTGCTGTTGAGCCTCTCCATCTTGCACATGCTTACATGAAAGTGCCTGGACCATGCGGCACGCGCCTGTAACTTTCATGGTACATGAAAATGTGCATTGTCTTTATTTCCTTTGATCTTAGGAGATATTATCTCCATCATCTGGATCATTTCTGCTTAAGGTTCACGTTTTTATCAGAGGCTAATAAGAAGCAATTTAATAATAGAAGGATTTACATATTGGCAATATGATTAAACCAAGAACTTGATTGACATTGTATACTCATGTATTGGCGAGTTATGCTCATCGTTGAGAGTACATTCTATTCGTAATGGCTAAGCATGTTTGAAACGAGACATTTCTACTCTTTCATTCACATTATTCAAATTTGAATGCATAATCTTAATTTTGCAAATATTCTGGTATTATTTCTGTTTGCCGATTTTTGTGCAAACAGTTTCTTATATGACTTTTGAGCAAAATTAAATGCCTCTTTTTACTGAAGCATTCTCCATTGTCTTGTAAATTGATGTTAGTGTGTTGTAGTAACTGGCATACTTACAATGAAAGAATCATTATATTAGGAATACTAATTTAAATATATGTATATTAAACCGTACAATCCCAAAGGGAAGTTTCTTATACCAAGATTGTCAACTCAACGCATTAGTCCAAAATGTATTTCTTTCCAGTATAAAGGCTGGTTAAAACCGAAATTATTGCACCATATGTAGGGATGTGGTTGATATTCTGTTGAACATTCGTTTCAGGTCCGCAAAAGGCCTTTAAACAAGAAGGAGATGTCTCGGAAAGAGGATGATATTGTAACTGTACATGATAGTACATATTTATCAGTCCATGAGCCTAAGTTAAAGGTTTCAACATTCTTCCTTCTGCCTTAAATTTATTATTTGTTATTTTTTGATTTGATATCTTTGTGTGGAAGGTGGACTTGACTGCATATGTCGAGAAACATGAGTTTTGTTTTGATGCTGTTTTGGATGAGTATGTTACAAATGATGAGGTACAATAATCTTTCAGTTTGTTTGGTTCTGTTTTCAACCAGTGGGTTACCTTATAGATTGTAGATTCATCTAGAAGATAAAAATATGCGCTGGCGTTTCAGTTTTGGTTTTAAAAGCTTTTTTTTGTTCGAAAACAGGTATATCGTCAGACTGTAGAGCCTATCATTCCAACTATATTTCAAAGAACAAAAGCTACATGTTTTGCATATGGCCAGACAGGTAAATATTGAGGCATGAAATGCCAGACATTTAAGTCTATCACAAATAGATCTATCTACTGTCATTCTATTAATATTCCATTTCACAATAAAACCCTACTACATACTATTAAGACTTTTAAGGTGCTTGCTTACGCTTAGACTTATGCAACACGTCTCTTTTTACTTTTAAATCATTAAAGAGTCTGTGGAATGTTAAATAGGGTATTTGATTTGATTTTGTTTTTTCCCTGCAACCTGTGGGGGTTGAAGAAGCCTGTTTCTAATTTGTAAAGTAAGATAGTTTTTTTTTCTTTTTTTTTTTGCTTAAGACAAAAATTGATAATTAATTGGTTGTTCAAGTGGGTTAATCTGTCACTGCCAGAAGCAGGACCGCTCAAAGGTTCATTGCAGATTGGTGTTTATAACATCGAACTGGACAAACTGGCAACACCGTTTGATATGGCCAACAAACCGCTTTAGGAAAAGTTTAATGAAAATAGTAGGCTGGGAATTTTAGGATAGTTCTCTAAGTACTTAAACCATGTTTTGTATTTATTCAAAGGATTGATGGATGCTGCTATTATTCCATGCTATTATTAGATCCTAGCCTCACATCACAGATAAAAAAACACGATCCTATGGACCCCCTGTTTTACCCTCTTATTCATCGTTGGATCTAATAGCATGGACAAAATAAGAGCATGGACCCCCCACCCCGAATCCGTACTCAAAGATAGTTCTCATTGCCAGAGGATTGGCTATGTTTGAGAGGTTAATAGCGCTCCCTCGTGCTAGAGATTTGGTTAGACCAGATATAGAACTATATAGCTGATCTACAAATGCTATGCTAATTTTTATTGAGTCAATGATGATGGGAAACAATGAGAGATACATATTATCTTTAGGGTTCAGGAGAACCAAATAATCGTTTGGTAATTTTTTTAAAATAAAAATATGTATTATATTCCATAGAAAATTGGGGGAAATGGGTTTAGGGCCTTAGGGCCCAAAAGCAATAGGATTAGATCCCTGCCCCCAAAAACATTGCTAAAAACTCCCCAATACCTTAAACTCTTGTATTCAAGTCCTTGTACTATTCATCGTTTGTATTATGTATTAAGATAGTTCAATAATACCAAATTACTCTTCCCTAACCATTTTTTCATTCTTCTTTTCTTTAAATTTTCTTCTATGGCGTCGTCTTTCCCATGGACTCAACAATTGCTAATTGTCCTTCTTTTGCTCTATACTCATATCCATTTTCACCAGCGCTATCATTCATGCCGTCTAAGACATTCTCAATTAATACTTAATAGAATATATAGCAATCGCTCATCTGAAGTTTGAAGATTACTCTAATATGGAATGGAACCCATGATGATTTTAACTCAGGACATGAGACAAAATATTATTCAGCTGCCTCAGATTTTACAACTCTTGGTCTTGAGGTTGGTGACAGAATACTTTGAAATATCACAGCAGATTTTATTTTTCCAGTTCTATTTCTTGGGAGTGATATAATGTAGCTGAACTTTTAAGTTGATTGACTGTCTGTAGGCATATTTTTTGTACAGCTTTGAATTCTGGTACTTGTGTTTCTCCGACATGCAGAATCCTAATCTTGCTTTAATAGTTAAACTGTTCATATTAGAGAATATTAAATAGTTTCCCTCTCTTGCATTGTATACACTTCAGTCTTTTGGATTTGAAAAGATTTTGGTTGATATATAACCCTGTCATGTGGTTCTCTTTTGTTTAGGCAGTGGCAAGACATATACAATGCAACCTTTACCTCTCAGAGCCGCAGAAGACATTGTTCGGTTGTTGCATCAGCCAGTCTACCGCGATCAGAAATATAAATTATGGCTTAGCTATTTTGAAATTTATGGTGGAAAACTTTTTGATCTTCTTAGTGAGAGGAGGTGATATTTTTTCTTACTTTCATACTCATTTCATTTGTGGGAATTAATATTATATGAGTTCTGGGTGGTTTTTTTCCCAATAAGAATATAATATCATGCTAAGTTTGGTTATTCTTGTCAGAATAAGCATCCTGATTAGTTTGCAACTGAAGCTATCCCCTTTTAAAATTTGTTTTGTAACCCATGTTTCTATCCAGGGATTTATTCTGTTTTCCATTTTGCTGCAATCTATGATAATGTAAGACCTTTATTTGTCTTCTGCAACTCGGATGACTTCAGTAACACATGAACCAAAAAAATTATGATTTTCTTCTCCAGTTAAGGACCGTCTTCTGGCTAATCGTGTCTTTTCTAGGGCTTGAATTAGGTTTTGTAGATTTTTTTTTAATTCTTTTGTGTGTACAGTACAACAGGCCTTAATTCATTTGGTAGGGGCAATATGTGTTCCTAATCTTATCATAATTCTCATCATCTTTCCTTATCATCTAGGCCCCTTCTAGATATTGTCTGGTTTTATGAACAGACTCTGCGCGCCAGTCATTAATTAGATTTTTTTATTTATCCACTACTCAGCCTTCTAGGTACATGGCAATTACTCGCATTTCTGATGTTGTAAATTTGTTCTCCTTATAAAATTGTTGGAGAGTAACAGTCCAGGGGTGGGGGTTGGGTTGGGAAGTGCATGGGAGTCTTTTGTAGAAGATAAATATCATAACCATTTAACTTCGTGTCTTTTTATACCACATTATATTAGACTAGAAATCTGTTTGTGATTTTACCTAGTGAACCGTTAATCTTTGTCTGATCAGGAATTTTCATTAAAATTTTGTCAGGAAGCTCTGCATGAGAGAAGATGGCAGGCAACAAGTTTGTATCGTTGGATTGCAAGAATTTGAGGTTTCAGATGTACAGGTGGTCAAAGAATTTATTGAGAAAGGGAATTCATCTAGAAGCACAGGCTCCACTGGGGCCAATGAAGAATCTTCCAGATCTCATGCTATATTACAACTCTCCATCAAGAAGCAAAAAGAGGTGAAAGACACTAGAAACAGAAGGCAAAATGACGAGAATGAATCTAAAAGTGGCAAGGTCATAGGGAAGATATCTTTCATTGACCTTGCTGGTAGCGAGCGTGGTGCTGATACCACTGATAATGATCGTCAAACACGGTTGGTATTTACTTGAAAGCTCTGTGCATATATGTTTATTGGATAATTGCATAAAACACCCCAGTATTCTACCTTGTATAGGACTTGTACCCCTGCGAGTGATTTATTACCGCAAACACCCCATATCTCAGCTATTATAATTCTAACTCCAAGGGAGTAAGATCCTCAATTGATGGTCTCTCCATTTTTTTAATAAGAAATTGAAAAAAATGATAAAATTCTTCCAATCTATTTTCCATATGAAGTTATCCACATCGTCAACCTATTATAATATTTTAATTTACTCAATTAAATTTAAATTTCGAAGGCATGAACATCCAGGCAACCTCTACAACTTAATTATCACATATGTATTTAATCCATAAAATATACTATACATCAACGTGCATCGCACATGCAAAATACTAGTGTTCATAGATCAAAGCCATAAAACAAACATGTAAAGTCTTCTAAAGTCAAATTAAACGATATTTGAGTTGTTTAGAGTTGAATTGGAGTGTTTTTAGGGATTTGATCGATGAGCAAGGAGGGTGTTCGTGCTAATTCGTTACTTGAGGGGGTCAGAAGTGGCTATATGGAGTGAAATACATGGTTGTTTTTTTTTTCGTTTTTCGCAATTAAACCTAATTTACAACATTCTTCTAATATCTCACAAGTTCATTTACCGTACTCAATACTGCGGTGATATTTGGTTGTGGCTTCATGCTTTTACAATCCTCCTTATTTTTTATGATCACAGAAATGATGTATGTGTTAATTTTTCTCACTTCAGGATCGAAGGGGCTGAGATAAACAAGAGCCTTTTGGCCCTGAAGGAGTGTATCCGTGCATTAGACAATGATCAGATACATATCCCGTTTCGAGGGAGCAAATTGACAGAGGTGCTTCGTGACTCTTTTGTTGGCAATTCAAGGACCGTTATGATCTCTTGCATTTCCCCGAGTGCAGGTTCTTGTGAGCATACCCTTAATACCTTGAGATATGCAGATAGGTAAGTTCAAGATTATTTAGATCACTCTGCATTCATTGGTAAGCTCAACGCCAAATCGCAGGAATTACCCTTCACTTTTGGCTGTATAGTATAGGATATACCCTCTTTTTTTCAAAACCTGCACTCTGCCCCCTTCGAGACTTTATTATTCTGTTATATTAAATTTGTATATCCAAAAAGTACCCCTAAACTTGTATTATTTTCTGCATTTGTTCCATTAAGATTATATATCTTACTGTGGGGTATTTGGGAATCATAATTTGACTTTCATGGGAATGGTCGTTAACATATGGGGCAATATGCATGTTTTGGAAGGAGAGGAGTATAATTTGCTATACGGACAAAAGTGAAAGGCATTTCCTGCAATTTAGCTTAAATCCAATTAATAATGGAATTTTTTATTTTGGATTACCAGGGTTAAAAGTCTTTCCAAGAGTGGCAACTCTAAAAAGGACCAATCTGCTGTTGCCAAGGAATCATCATTTCCTTTATCAGCTGAACCCGAAGATATAATTGAGCAAAATCAGGACTCGAAACCAGTAGATATTGCCAGAAGGGATGTGGAGAACTTTTCTTACAGATCTTCATCAGAACCTGATAGAAATGTATCTGGTACAATGTTGAATAGTACTTATAGTGGAAGAGAAGAAACTGTGCGGGCATTTAGTGACACTAGAAACAGTTATAGCGCATCTTCTAGCAATAAATTGCATTCGTTGGCTCAGGATGCATTTAACACTCAAGATGAAGAAAAAGTACCCAAGGTATCTCCACCTCGAAGAAAAGTTTCAAGGGAAGAGAAACCTGAAAAGCAAAGTAATTGGGTGAAAAAAGAGAGTGCATCTGAATTGCCGACTACTAGTTATAAGCACCAACAAAGTTATGACTCAAGGCAATACGAACAGGAAGCTCCATACAATGATAGAGAAATCAACGCCATACTGGAGGTCCTAAAATTCACTCATATTTTAAATTTTTTAAGAAACTGAGTTAATAGATGCCACAATCATTACATTTGGAGTTTCTTTTGTCTTTTCTTCAATTAATGTAGGAGGAAGAGGCATTGATATCAGCTCATGGAAAAGAAATTGAAAGTACAATGGAGATTGTGCGAGAGGTAAGTTTTCAATATGCATTCTTTTCATGCTAGTTGTGATTAGCTCCTCATCTTACCTTGCAAGTTTCTGATTCAGCTTCTTCTGATGCCCATGAGTTCGTCCTCGTTTTAATTGGTCATTGAATAAGCTAACACTTATATATAAGTGGCAAAAGTAAATGGACTACTGGATATCATCAGTAACCTTCTCTTTGTACTGTTTATTTGCGCATGTTTTACTAGATTTTTCGCAGGGGTGATGCACATGGAATGAGAATATAGAATATAGAATATAAAAAAATTGATGATTCTTTTTTTGGGGGGGGTCTATAACATGTGTTTTTTTGGGGGGTGGGGGGAGAAATTCTATAATATACACGAGCGCGTGTGTGTGTGTGTGAGAGAGAGATATAAAAAAGCTGGCATGGAGTTATGAGAGGATGGAAAATTCTCAACATTTTTCCTTTATTTATAACATTTTTAAAAAAGAAGGGACCGTGAGCTACAATATCAATTGTAGATTATTGGATTCCACATTTGAGTTTGCATTATAAGAGTATAGATGGCATGCTTTAGAGGCTAGCATTGTCAATAAACCATATCTTTCAGGTTCAAGTAATTGCAATACGAGGCTTTACTTTTCTTCCTTTACTAAAGTCTGGTTTTGATTAAAAGAATCATCTTTTAGTAGATTAGCTGAAACTGAAACAAGTGATCTGGAGGTGTTCTGCAACATTTTCCATACAATACCCTCTTATTTTCTAGTTTCACTGGCATTGCACATATGATACTTTTACTGAGGGGTATGTTTAGAAGGCAAAAATATTGCAGAAACATAAAAAATAATTAACATCTTTGAAATTGCGAGATCAAAATCTAGGACAAGCTGATTTTAATTGATGTTTTTTGACTAATTTTTTGGTCCAGGAAATGAATTTGTTGGCGGAGGTGGACCAACCAGGTAGCCGGATCGACAACTACATGACTCAACTAAGTTTCGTGCTCTCTCGAAAAGCTGCAGGGCTTGTGAGCCTTCAAGCACGCCTCGCGAGATTTCAGCATCGCCTCAAGGAGCAGGAGATACTCAGCCGAAAGAAACCCCCTCGATAGTCCCTGCCCTCTTGTTGCTTTTGGTTGGTGTTTTATTTGTGGGGTTTGTTTTCTTTCTTCCAAGTGTTTTGTGGCGATTTTGTGCCTATCATTGTTAATTTTGCGCTTCCGACTCCTGTATCATTGTACTTGAATTCATAAGAAAGATTTTATCCATAAGTGTGACATTTTAATTTGTTGTGATCATAGAGAGAGAGAAACAACGCTTGCATCCGTTTGTCTGATTTGTAAACAAGATGCAAGATAACTGAGCACAAAGTAAATACTTGATCAAATAGGCATTGGATTCGATTTATTTTACTAATGCCGAATTTTAGTAATGTTCTTTTGTGAGTGGTTCTGATGAATTTGTAATTTATAATTTAAGCTTATGATGTGATATGAGCAAGAACTATGTAATTCAAATCGTTTTAATGGAAACTAGTGTTGTGTGATACAAATTGCACAGTATGGTGACTTTATTTATTATTCTCTTTCATTCATGCAAGCTTTTGGGGGAGTTGAAGTCGGTTTACAATCTATAAATATGTTTTGCTCTCGTTATTTTCATGCAAATTGATTCAGATCAAGACTTGGACCGGATCGCATTAGTGGAATGGTGTAGGGATCTGCCATGAATAATATTTTGAAGTAGATATAGTAGAGAAATATGACATGAATCGTTTAGAGAAGCAGAGATTGTTTCAATTTTTTCATGCACATGTTACTCTGAATGATCAACTTGGTTCAACATTATCCTCTGTAAATTTTGTTGGAGAAATACGGGGGTCAATGGCGGTGGAGATTTTTCTCCTGGATTGGTCCAAAAATCAAGGTTAAGCCGCACAAAAATACCTCCAATTATTCGGTTTTTTACGATAATTCTTTTAAACTAATTTAATTAGAGACAGCGCTCCTAACCATACTCTTAGCGCTCAACTCTCTGAGACGTTAACATCCATTATATTTTACCCCTAATTAATTAGTTATTTTTCAGAAAAAAGAACAAAATTTCATCCCTTTCTAAATTACCATCGCTAAGCGAGTTAGGCAGAGGTGGCCGTGCTCGCCGCCGTCCTAGCGGCTGAAGATTAAGGAGAAATTTTTAATGGGTTTTCTGCGACGAGATGTGATGGGAGATGAGGTAAATGATGATGGCGAATTGCTGCTGCTGTTTTTCCACTCTGGCATAGGGACAAGGGTCTAATGGGTTTTGCCCAAACAAAAATAAGAGAAGAAAAGTTTATAAACAATATAGTTGAAGAAAGGAGGAGAGGAAAGATATTTAAAACATAAAGTAGGGGTAAAAATGGGAATGCATGTCATATATTGACGTTTGCAAACGCCGCAAAAAGCCAGGGCATTTGTTCACCACCGGGGATGATATATCAACAGAGTTTTCTCTAATTAAATTAGTTCAAGAAAATTATCAAAAAAAACTAAATAATTGAAGTTATTTTAGTGCACTTGAGCCAAAAATCAACTCTCTTTTCTTTTTCTTTTTTATAATAACCATCATCATCTAACTTGATTGTAATGACTTAAAGCACATGTATATCACTTTTCATATGATTTTGATATTCTTTGTCAGTCAGGTTGATTGTGAAAAATGTTCTATTATTGATAAACCGTCAAATTTACGATCCTTCAGAACAAGTACAAGAAATATCGAATTTACATAATGTTTTGGTTTGTATGACTTGGAATATGTGGATCAAAATGGACTAAATCAATCATTCAAAAAATTGATGGATTGTTGACTTATTAACCGAGTACAAAAATCATAGAAATTCTATCCCATTGCGTTGGCCCCTATCTATATAATATATATAACTATATGAGAGAATATTTCTTGGAATATTTCATTATCTATCTTAAACTCTATGGAAAAATTGTTATCTAGACATTTAATCCTCTTTACTATATTTTAGTCATAAATTTCTTTTATTGGCTCCCGACTCAATTCTGATTAGCCCTTTTTTTTTATTTTTTTTTTATTTTTTCTCTCACCGCTTAGATTTTAATAGAAATATTGAAGAATTTCACGATTTTTTTGTTATATAGCATGCAAAATATTGAAAGATCGGAAAAAAGAAAATTTTTGAGAGATAAAATTTAGCGATTTTCATTTGTCATTGCAATTTTTTTTTATCATTTTCGATAAATAAGGTTTTTTCATGTGCATAGAATGTAAATTGTTAAAACTTTAAAAGAGACGGAAAATTTGACATTTTTTTAAAATTTCATGATTTTCGAGTGCTATATTGTAACAACTGCAAATTTCATGTACTTTCCTTTTAATTTTCCTTTCGTTTTCTTTGAATCACTTGTATATACGTTATTTATTTTCTAAATCTATACATATTCTATTTTTGTATCTATTGGTTATCATCTTGCAATGTTATCCCATTGGCCTTGAGTTCAAAACTTAGCCTTCCAAATTATTTACTTTTTATTAAATAAAATAAAATTATTAGTATGTATAAAGAAATGAGAAATAATTTGTTTGTATATTAAAATCATTTTAGGACACCCCTCTCTAAACCGTAAGTGATGATGCTCTATATTGGCGATCTCCCAGATCAGGACACGTGGCAGATGACGTGTCCCAGAACTCAGAAGAAAGGGCCCACAGGGGCCGACCAGGCCACCCCTGTACCCGATCTGCAAGCACAAGCTGGCTCTCCTCAGGACCCTCCTGCAAATTGGCCTCCTCGGCCTCTCAGCTCGCCCTGAGCTACCACAGAACCAAGATACCTCGGGCCCCCCCACTCGTTCCCGAGCTCTCCTGCCGAGGCCTTCTTCCTCGGTCCCTCCGACCGACACCGCTCACAGACGTAACCGCCGCTCCGCAAATCTCGTCATGCGCAGATTCTCCGCCGGCAACATCCTACGTTCCACGCCATCATGATCCTCATTAATAGGCGATCCGCTCGTTACGCGGGCGTGACGTCGGGAGCGTAACTGCCGGCGAGATTCTCGCGCCTGCTGCTGCGTGCTGCCACCACTATATAAACCCCCATCACAGAGGGGTCAAGTAAGCTTTTTTCACCCCACTTAGCTGTTACTCTGCTCGGATCTCGTGCTAACTTGATCGTCGGAGTGTCCTCGGTGGTACCAAACCATCCCAGGACTTCCTTGCAGGTACTCGGCGCAAACTCCTCAAACCACCAACCTCCTCCAAACCCATTGAGACCCACGCGCAACAGGAGATCACCTTCAAAATCCACCAGGAGATCAACGGAAGACAACATCTGACGGAGACCCGAAAAGGACCTCCATCAGTTGGCGTCGTCTGTGGGAATCGAAACTCCACAAAAAACAAAGTTGGCCTTCCGATCTCCATCCACATAGCAAGTGACCACCCTGAAGATTCAGGTACCAGCCCTCGCCTCCCCCTCATCGGAGGCGCGGATGAACCTCTTCCGGCGACTGTCATCAACGCCCTCGCCGGCCGAATAGATCGGCTACAGTCCCTCGTTGAGGTGCTCGTCCGCGTCCAAACGGCCGGGCCAGGGGCCCAGATCGCCGCTCCTCCGCCTCCAGAAGGCTCTGCCCTCGTCGGCACGGCCGATCACCGGCAGGCTACGACCCATAGCCACAGATCTTACGAGCCGATACCCCCTGAGGCCCGCTGGGCGCCCCACAGCTCCACACTAAGATCCGCCGCCAAAGCGCTTCACCTCGAGCCTCCTCGCGACCCTTACCCCCCTGAGGAGATGTCGGTCACCTCGCCTGTCTTCAGGCATGATCGACACCCCCTCCCTCGACGGGGTCGCACAGAAGGGGCTCGCCACGACGGCTCGAGGGCCACCTTGCCCGGGGATCTGAGGAACCTCATCAGGAGGAACCGGGGTCGCGCCCAGACGCAGATCTCCCACAACATAGGCCAGGGATTACAAGGCGCCGAATCCTCGGGGTACCACGGCCGACTCGACGCCCTCGAAAAGAAGATCGAGGCATGCGCCGAGAAGGTCGCCTCTCGGGCGACGGGGCTAAGTACGCCGCCGACTTGCTCACCAAGCCGTTTACTGAGGGACTGCTCGCTGTCCACGTCTCCTCGCGCAACAAACCCCCGAAGGTCTCTCTGTTCGACGGGAAAACCGACCCGAAAGACCATTTGGATGCTTTCACCGTGGGGATAAGCTTCCAGGACCATTCCGACGCCGCCCAGTGCAGGGGCCTTCCCAGCCACCCTCATCCGCTCTGGTCGGGACTGGTTCCGAGGACTCGAGCCTCGCTCAATCTCGACCTTTGACGAGCTGGCTACTCAGTTCCTCGGCCACTTCGTCGGGAACCGTCGGCAGAAGCGCACGGTCAACTACCTCTTCACAATTAAGAGCGGGAACAAGGAGACGTTCAAAGCTTACGTCACCCGCTTCTACAATGCCCTCCTCGAGGTCCCCGAGCACCGGGACAAGACCGTCATCACGGCGCTCAGATCTGGTCTTAGGCACAAGGAGTGGTTGCGCTCCTTTGCGTTGGTGCAGCCTAAGACCATGGCCGAGGTCAAGGCGTGGACCGAGCGTAAGATCCAGCTCGAGTCCGAGGTGAACGTGAACCTCCCTAGAGCAGAACGGTCCAACCAGAAGAAGAGGGCTTAGGAAGAGAAGCCAGAGCGTCAGCAGCCCTATCACCCGAAGTTCCAGGAATACACCCTGCTCAACGTCTCTTTCGCAGTGTTACTAAAGGAGGCCCAGGGCGAGGGGTTATTCAAGTTCCCTCCAATCCCGCGTCAGGCCTCAAAGCGAACCCGGGGCCCCTACTGCGCCTTCCACCGGACACAGGGCCACGCCACGGAGGATTGTAAGCAACTCCGGGATTACATCGAGGAGCTCATCCGATCGGGGCACCTCGCCGCCTATTTGAGGGATAAGCGGCAGGGCGACCGCGAGAAGGAGCAGCGTCCCCTTCCCACCGAGCTGACCATCGGCCAGATCATGCTCGTTTCGGCAGATGACCAATCCAAAGCCCAGGGAGCCCCGCACCCGGTGCCTAGCACGGAGACCAACAAGCCTCCGGGGAGCTCGGTCAATCAGAGGTTCTCTCGCTCCAAAGACGAAGGATAATTAATGGTAGCTTAGTGTTGGATATAGTGCCCTCAAAGTCAATTATTGGATCGCAGGTACGTGATTGCA
Organism: Agapanthus africanus; assembly: GCA_030015575.1. NCBI lineage: Eukaryota > Viridiplantae > Streptophyta > Magnoliopsida > Asparagales > Amaryllidaceae > Agapanthus > Agapanthus africanus. Next base: position 86,216,766 of record JASDDO010000028.1, on the reverse strand, counting down.
ATGATTGAGAGAGGACCTATACCGGTAGGACAGTCTTACTCAAGATGATAGTATGCTATCTGGTTTGCCTTTATCAGTCGTGTACAGTTTTAGGTGACATGATCACTATTGCACGTTGATAGAGCCCTTAGGATCTTGCTTGACTACCAACAGTATGATGGCGATCATATACGTGAGAGTTCGGTAGTCCATAAGCACATCCTTAAAAGTGGTCCCTAGTCGTGGGAGTTTCGAGACAGGGCATCGATACTCCGGAGTAGACTAGTGTATACAGTCGAGACCCCGACAAGGGGCGGTGGCCGGTCTCACAAGCCAGTGGTGTTAGTTGGATCACCTAAGATGTATACAGGTGCTCATTGGGTTATGAATACACCGGACAGGACTCGCCGGGAATCTGCTGGTTGGTAATATACCTAGCGTCAAATAGCAGTTCCCTGGTGACATGTGTACAGGTTAGTTCATTGACCTGAGGTCGTCATTTGTCTCGTGTGAGTTCCCACTGTGCTTTGATTATTACCCTACCACGGCTCAAAGGAGTCGTGCAAACAGGTCTTAGTTGGGTACAGTCCTGAGCCAGATGGAGGCGAGTGAGCGGATCGGCAGGGGATTCGTCTCTCCCGGTATTGGGGGTGAGATCGCGCTGTGTCTAGGAAAGCCATTACACAAAGCCCTCAGCCAAGGCAGGAGATTTACTGGTAGGTACTCCAGTAGTATCTCAAGGTGTTCTGGGCTACACTCCGACACGACTTATACCGCTTTTGGGGTCTGACGTTACCAGCCCCTTAGGCCCGATATGCGATACTCATAGACGAACGGACCGGACTGTATGTATATTATCACTGATAGGCTCAGTAGGGTTCCAGGATGAGTTCGCTCATCGGCTTCCCTTGAGGTCAGTACATGGGCAGCCGTTACGCACAGCTAGTGCCGCTGACGTGCTTGTGGTTAAACCCACTGCCAGGGTACTGACGAGTCTTTAGAGTTCCCCACAGATAGTTTCCCAAGTTCGAGCGAAACGTTGTAGAGGCCGTATGGTTTTATGGCAGGGTTCGGAAAATGCACGTGCATTTATGCACGTGTCATATTTCGGGAAGATAATACTGGTGGGCTTTGGTTTAAGCCGAATCCATGTATTATATTGAGTCGGAATATTTTAGTCTCTCGTATTCGTATTCGGTCGGAATACGGATACATGTATGTATATACATGTGAGGGGTATTTTCGTAATCCGTTACGAGAATATTTTAGAAGATGCATTTCTTTTGGTTAATCATTTTGGTTTAAATGGTTAATAGGATTTTGGAAAGGGTGACTCATTCTTTGTGACTCATTACTTCTAGAATGATCACTAATGACTCATGTAAATGAGTCATCTAGTGAGTCATTAAGAATTAATGAGTTTTGTTTTGTGGATAGATATTTGAGGAGATATTTTTATTAGATATTTTTCTTTTGGGTTTAGAATATAACCTCATTTATCTATTCACATGAGAAGAACAAGTTATTATGCTTGAGTTCTTTCTCTCTCTTGAGTTTTCTTGAGTTCACCATTTCCAACTCTTTGCATCTTCTTCAACCTCCACCCTAACCCTCTCATGTGATGAGAACCCTAGGGTGTTTGAGACAAAGTATTCTACTCGTTCTCTGCTTCATCTTGGTCATCTCTTTTAGCAGACTTGATGATCGAGTTGCCTCGGTATAGAAGCGGGAGCCCGTTTAAAGATCCGTTGACGTGGTGCCATCTCGATGAGGAGACAGGAGATCGGAGTTGCCGAAAGGAGCGTGGGATGATGGCTAAAGACCGAAGGACTCGGATCGATCGGTATAGCCTTTCTACCTCTTTACAGTTTGTTAGTTTAGCGTTAATGGCAAGATCTGGGTTATAGTATGCGATAGCGCCAGTTATAAAAGTTTTTGTTCTGCGTTTGGCGTCAGAATGACCGCCGGGGCGCTACCGTATACTTACATGGTATCAGAGCCACGCCATTAACCTTTACTAACTTGTTCTAACATGTTTAAAATATCGATCGAACGAAATTTCCGAAACCGCATTTTTTTGTGTAAAGTTTCTGTCAAATTTTATTTATGGTCTAAAAATCATTTTGAGCATCTCAGAAAATCGAGCAGGCTTTTTTAAGACTCTGGAAGAAATTGGATCCACCGATTCCACTGTACTGCCGCGGAATCGCCGCACAAACCATGGTTTGGCCGCGGTTCCGCCGCCAGTTTGTGGCAACAGTGGACCATATTTCTTCTGGGGCTCTTTCATGGGGAATTGTGGTTTCTGGTATATTTTGTTTGGGCCCAGATTTTGTTTGTGTACTGCAGTTGTACGTGGGGCCCACTTCGGGAAGTTTTGTCGATCGGAATTTTAAACTTGTTAGTTTACAGTACTTACATTATATCCCCGACCGTGAATGTCATTCGAGCGGTAAATCGCGTCTAATTGCTATAGCTCTTTTAGACGGGTTTGCGAACGTGACATTCGCGTTGATGTTCTGTGTTGTGCTGTGTTATTGCGGATTTGTCGTGGTGGATAGCTGTGTGCAATGGTAGTGCAGTTTGGATTTATTTGTACATTTGATATTGCGGGGCGAGCGTCCAACATGTGGACTGCCGTCACTGCTTGTTTGTATAATATTCTTTTGGGGCACGACCGGGCTGAGGTCGATGTACCCGTTGTACATATTTTTTATTTCTATACTAGGTTTACCCCGCGACGGAGTGCACGGATAGCCTGGTTCTGGGGGGCAACGGGTCTGCATCTCACGGCTTTGAAAGGCAGAGGGGCCTCACTCTAGAATTGGCAGACTATTCGCCGCACTCGTAGAGGGTACAGGTTGACCCAAGGAGGGGTGCTCGAGTTACCGAATTCCGTGAAGTGCAGGGTGGTCCATTCACTTTGCTGTAGGGGCTACCCCGCTTCAGGTTTCAGCGGGTAACTTGCCGCACCCGTAGGGGTCTAGGTTTCATTGCACAGGCTATCCACACGACCAGAAGAACGTCGGGTTTCAGTAGCGGCTCTGTGAAACCCGGGGATCCCAGATTATCTGTATTGTTCTGTGATACTTATTACTTTTCTGTAATGTTGCATTTATCACGTCTGGAGCGATTATTGTATATTGGTATATATACTAGTAGATGTTGTATATGTTTTACACCCGCGCTAGTCCAGTCCCCGCTCTGTCGTTAGTTAAGTAACCTAACAGGTGATGACGGGACCCAGTGACGAATGCGAATGGCATATACATACATTTTATTTTCGTTCTTTTCTGGTGTGATTAATTGATGGGACTGCGTTGATTCTAATCAATGCAAAGGAAAACAAACCTATTTGGACGTTGTTGGAACAGTTTTAAAAAGTGTTATTACAAGGACGTTTTCTTTTGTTTTGCATAGTGGTATTCAGTTGGAATATCCTACACCTCATTCGATGAGGCAAAGGCCGAGATCCCTTCACCGGGAGTGACCCCTTGGGCAGAAGTTTGCGTCGGGGTAATAACTTCACTATAGTCGATTACATGTTGCTTTGCATCGCGGTATTCGGTTGGAATATCCTGCACCTCATTCCACGAGGAAAGAGCCGAGATCCCTTCACCGGGAGTGACCTCTTTAGCAAAGGTTTTCGCCACTATATTTTTATAAAAAGCTATCAGATTCCTTCAGCGATATCAAGTTCGTTACGTTAAAGGTTTTTCGCCAAAAACCAGCCGTAGCCCTCCGTCGTTTCAGATGGGTAGCACGTAGTATTCATGCTATGTTTGTTGGCCTTCGTCAAGGCATAGTGGATGGTAGCTGCTTGTTACTTTTCTGTTGCATAGATAGATGAGTTGGTTTGGGACAGTCGTATTATCTTGTTGGCCTTCGTTAAGGGTATGTACGGGTGGGTTCAAATTGAAAAGATAATGACGGGTAGAACTTGACATGTGATTTATGATTTGTTGGCCTTCGTCAAGGTCATAAGAACATGGGGTAAAAATCACATCGGGAGTTTCTAAAGAAACTGAAACTTTCCAGGCATGAGCATATCTTCTTGAGTGTGATAACGTGAGTGGATACCTTCACGTTATCATGCGATGAGAGTTGGATCCCGATTCTCACTGATGAGTTGGTTTACTCTTCGGGTGATCCCGATTGATTCTTCTTTCAGGTTTGGAGGAGAATTTGACAGTACAGTAGGAGGTTTCCTGATTAGATAAAGTGATAACTATTCTGATCTAGGTTAGAGTGCACGCAGAGTGTTTCTTTTTTCTCTCTCTCTTTGGCAGCGAACTTTGACCGACCCTAGACTATGACTCAGTGACCAAGTTGACCGAACCTTCTTAAAATACTGACTTTTGGATTGTCTGAGTTGCATAAGTCACTGCCGCTCTTTCTTTTACCCTTTGCATTTCTCAAAACACCTCGTATCACTACGAACATCCACTTCCATTGGATAGATCCATCATATGGTTATATACGAACTCGAAGGGACTTCTTCGAGGATGGATCCAGGTTCAAGAGAAATTGAATTGGTTTATTCGGTTGTCTTTTATCATCACCTTCTCTCAGGTTGCGAGGGCTCCTTAGTTTAGGAGAGTACACCTATTACGCTTGTTGGATAGTCTTCTTCCAAACCATAGGCAGGTGCCGAAAGGTAGGGAATGAAGAAAACCATTTAGCCTAAGTAGGGTGTACAGAAGGTAATAAGTAAAGACAAAATAAAGAGACTAGAAAGAGGGCAAAGTAAATTGTGACTGCTATCATTTACGACCAAACCGCGTACTTCATCGCCACTCCTACTTCACCTTTGCTTTTTTCTCCAGTTCGGGAGAAATAGAATAAGGTATTATTCAGTTGTCTTTTATCATCACCTTCTCTCAAGTTGCGAGTACTCCTTGGTTTAGGAGAGTACACGTATTATGCTTACTGGATAGTCTTCTTCCAAACCACAGGCTGGTGCCGAACGGTAGGGAAGGAAGAAAACCACTTAGCCTAAAATGGTGTACAGAAGGTAATGAATAAAGACAAATAAAGGGATTTGGAGAGATAGTAAAGAAATATACGGTTACAGTCATGATAGGATTATGGAAAAGGCATTACTAGGAATACCAGGATACTCCTACGAAACATTTTCATGTTTCAGTTTCACTGTGCATTGTTAAAAGGAAAACTGATTTCCTGATTAGATACTTACTCCAGAGTATGTATTTACCAGGTATGATTCTCACATCTGTATGATTTTACAGATGATGAGTGGGAGTAAGTTATTGGGAACTAGGTGATCATCCTCAATATATCGGAATTCGTTGTAATTGGTGATATTTGAGGAAATCGCCTGGGTTTTTGCCGGACGGCATGTATTTGGTTTTGAGTATCGTTGTTGTGCACCAATTTCAAAATGATATATCTGTACCTTTATTTTTATAAAGTAAGATATAACTTTTTGAAATTATGTCCATGACATTTACCTATATCAGTTGACGATTGGGTAAGGAGCATTGAACAGCGGAGTAGTTCTTAACCATAAGTACAGTTTTCAACTTACGATGCACAGGTTTTGAGTTATTCGACTCAGGGGACTCATACAGAGTATTGTATGTTGTTCAGTGTCCATCAGGACAAAGGGGTTGGTCCTCGTACTATATTCTGTTTACTTGTGACTTCTCTAGTTTTTAGACAAGTGTTTCGTAGAAATACAAGGTCTAAGTTTTGAGAAGTTGTGGATATAAGAATAAAGTAGAGAACCAGGTGTCGCAAGTATCGGGATTCCTCAAGGTGATCGAAGATGTAGATTCTTGTGATTGGTATTCAGTTGATAGTAATGGTTTTGAGAAACTTGTTTCTCTTTCAGGTTACTCATAATTGGATATATTCCTAAGTTGAGTAATGCTGATTAGCCTCTCTCCATTAAGTTGATATGCACTGGTAACAGCTGAATGATTTGAATCTGGTTCTAATTATATAAGTGCCAAAGTTTCTATATTGGATATAAAATGGTTCATATCTTAACGATGTTAAGGTACGGGGAGTTGTCCGGCTTATGCTTAAAACCAGACTCTGGATAACTCAAGGCACGTTTCTGTAATAGCAGTTTGCGGGTTGACCCAGGCTATGACGAGGGTTGACTTTCTACCATTTGGAAGATCAATGGTGATATTGTTCTTGACTCGCCACAGTTTTAGTAAAATGGATTTTTTCAGAAAACAGTAGTGGGGGTATGGTAGAACTGGAAGTGATTCCAGAACCGCAAACGATTACGGAAAATTTAATAGGACCTAAAGATTCAATCAGGTTTGACATTCCATTAGCCACTCCGCAGATATGGTGGGTAACCTCATACACCCGAGAGGTACTCCGGTAGCCTCAAGGACGGTGACAGGGAGGTTCTTGTTTACCCAGACTTGACACTACTGTTGTTCCAGGCTATGAGACCCGGCAGGAGGTTAAGTATAGCGTTATTCTAAACTAGTTTTAGAAGTGCACGCATATATATTATTCTGCCAGAGGGTTGTTGTGGTCAGTGGGAGCATCGAAAGCATAGTGGGCAAGTAGCTTATGTCTATTTATAGACTAGAGCAGATATAGCGGAGATAGATCATCTAATTTTGATGTGACAGTCATGGCTTTGACTTCATCAGAATAGGGGATGGATTTGTTAAGAAGATAGCAGGGTGTGATGTCCTGGTATTTGGATAACATACACAAAGTAGGAAGTAAAATTCCTATACTACGATCGGTTATACTGTGGTCGTCACACAGTTGTTTCTCCACAAAGGATATGGATATAATATCAGACATTCTGGTTACTAGATCTATGGTTTTAGATCTAGTTTTGGGTAGTTTCCCAATATAGGTACTTTGACAGTATTGTCACGCCCCGCTTCCCAAAATACAGAATACGAGGGGTTGACAAGGCCAGTCATGCTCCTATGGTCAAGGAGATATCCTGCCGTAGTCACACTTCGGCTTCTAGCATTACGTGGTAATCAGTAAACAATGCACAGGTAATGAGAAATGCAGTATATAAATCAAAACAAACACAAAGAACTAACCAGATTAGGATCAAGAGAGTATGGTTCTAGGTAGCTGATCAAGATGTCCGCGATGTCCTCGAGGTACGTCTGGTCCTGGTCCAAGCTAGGTCCACTTCTCACTCTGAGCATGCATACTCAGGTCGTCAGAGCGACACGATAGCAATATATATATATATATATATATATATATATATATATATATATATATGGTTGCTCGTACATTAATACTGAATATGTAACAGTAAATCAAGAGAGTGAAGACGTGAACATGAAGTAGCCATTGCGGGTGTCTAATAGAGCAGGTGAGTAGTAAAGCAGTAAAATAACATGTCAGGTGTTAAATCAGTAGGCGATGCATGTCAATGTCACTATCCCTATCAGTCTCTAAGTCTCACTGTACAGGTTACTAAGCCTAACGTCAGTCCAAGTGTGAGAGTCAACCACTCGTGAGTATCCCCCACCCAAGGATAGGACCCAAGGGCAAGGGACCACGGGCCCGAAAACGGACGGTAATAATCAGTGATATCCCTATATATATCTCCATATGTGCCGGCATGGGACTCCCGAGATTCTGTTGAACTCACACTCAAACTACCCCATACCCCGTGGTCTACATCAAATGCCAACCATAAACTCAAATACCGGTCGGTCCATGACAAGTCTGCGCGAGAACTGGAGACATGATCTCCATCAAGCATGTCCCGACTGATACCCAAGATAAATGGACAATATTTGGTGCCTTACCTGTGACACCCATACAAGTGCTTCCATAATTGTCCCATACCAATTATAGTCACACGTATACACTTCCCACAGACGTCGACAATGCAATAAGACAATAGGGTCTACTGATTGTGTACAAGTACGTGTCACTTTCACTTATCCATTCATGCTCGACCACTAACGTATTTGCCACAATCAGACGCTAAAACCTAACACTGGGTAATGCACATGATCACTAGGTTACCAATGCAATAACATATATGTAGTGTGATGAGAATACGATAATTTAGGCATGATTAAGATGTCATCACTCGGTGTCCTACCACTTGCATAATTTATCATAAATCCTACGTGCAAAATTTAGCGAAATAATAAAAAGGGGGTAAGCAGTATGTCTAATTATCTATCCATAAAAATTAGTTTCACGTTAATCGGGTTTCAGGATCACTAGATACGGCCATTTCATTTTAAGCGTTCACTGCTGGAAATCCGGTTCCAGAATCGGAAGTCCGTTTCGCAACGCATTTTAATCCCAGTTGGGACCAGAATTTAGCGACACTACAGCTGAATGAGATTTAGGGTTTTCAATAAGGTTTCTAACGCACTAGACGTATTCTCAATCGCGTCTCTACGTCAGAAGTTACGCACTGTTCAACACTAGGGTATCTGTGTGGGACTGCTATATGTCCCGTTCCTTTAAATTGCAGTTTAAATAGTAAACGACAATGAAAAGGGGTGAAATCACTTGTGTTATTTAGCTAACAGATTGATATTCAATAAAATGTAGGGTTCCGTAACATACAAGTTTAGGCAGCAAGATAGTAAACATTACGAGACAGAAAACAACAACCAGAGCTGCTCTGGACTGCAGTCCAGAGCCGCTCTCCGAGCCAATTCTCGTCATAATTCAAGTACAGAAACAATTAAGAACTTGCATAAGGTTACAGTTTGTCGAGTCGGCTTCGATTTGAGTCCTCGAACGCATCATTTCAATATGTATACAATTAATTGTGATTTTAACAAATCTCAGGTACGGGAAATTCTCGGTTTTTATGGGTGTATTTAGGGGTGTTCGTTTAAGCCATTAACAATTGTATTTTCCAGTAAAATTTCTACACAGTGCTCATTGCCAGACGGGCCAGAATATTCAATCGAGTTCCGTCAAATTAAATGAAGGTTTTCATTTGGATCTTGCATCGAACACTTATGTTATGTAAGTTTTCATGAATCGCAAATAGGGAATTAATACGGTTTGATTTGTAACGGAAGTAATATAGTATGTAGCAAGTAGGGTACTTGCCTGGAGATATTTTGGCGATGTACGGCAGCGGCAATGACACGAACACGCTACGAACGGCGCGGCTAGGGTTCGCGGCCTCAGCTCGCGTTCGGGTTCGTCGTCGGAGTTGTCCGGGAATGGTTCGCGATCACTGGAAGCGGAGTGGGGTGCTCTGTGGATCTCCTGGGATGTGCTGGGGTCGACGATGGTCGGCGGTGACGCTCCGGCGGTGGGCAGCAGGGGATGAGGTTGCGACAAGAAGTGCTAGGGTTCGGGTATGGAGTTCAGATATGATGAGGTCTTGGCCAAGGAAGACAATGACGGCGAGGCGATGACTGCGGCCTTGAAGACGATGGCGACGAGGTCAAGTGCTCGGCCAAGGTTAGGTTAGGTTATTGATCTAAACGTAGGCAGACGATCCATGGTGACGATGATTGATGCGGCTTCGAGGAAGAAGATCGGCGATGATGACGGAGTGAGGGGAGGAGATCGTGGCTGAGTATCTTGGGATGGAGACGAAGATAAGGGCTGCGGTTTGATCAAGGGGAGGCGATGGTGGTTCTGGGTTGGGATTTCGGTGCTGGAGGCGGTGGCTTGTCGGCAACGGCGTGCAGCAGGTGGCCGGAGCAGGGGTGTCGAGAGAGTTGGAGCTCGAGCGAGGGGTGCTCGGTTGAGGGGCCGCGGTTGTTGAGGTGAGTTCTGGAGAGAAGAGCGCGAGGGGGTCGACAAGGTGGTTGTAGTGGTTGTCCTCATCGGCGTCGGCGGCGAGTGATGGAGTTGGCGGGTGAGCGGGTGATGGGTTCGGAATTTGGAGTTGGAGGAGGTTTGAGAGCGAGGGTGTGAGGGAGAGAGGAGAAAGGGGCTTGAGGAGAGGAGAGGTCGAGGGGCTCGCGACGTGGGCGCCGGCGCGGGCGACGTGGGCGCGAGGGGAAACGTGGGTGCAACGGGAAAGAAATGGGCGGGAGAAGTTTAATACGAGGGAGAAGAGGAAGTTAAAGAGCGGGTCGGGTTTGTGGGTGCGGCCTGTTGCGTTAGGGAGCTTGGGCCGGGCCGGGTTTTTTTTATTAATTAAAAAAAGAAGAGGAAATGTGGGCCGGGGGAAATAGATTTGGGGTTTTAATTAAATTTGAATTTTTTCTTTAGGCTGAGGCAGTTAAATGGATTTTTGTTTAATGAAATTTTGTTTGTTTTGTTGGGCTTGGTTTGGAAGCTTGGGGAAAAATATGATTGATTTAATTATTCATTTGGCTTTAGGGGAAAAGGCTGGGCCAGCTTAGGGAATATAAAAAGGAAAAGAAAGGGAAAATTGGGGTTTGGCTTGGGCTGGGAAATAGAAAATAGAATGAAATAGGGTTTGGGTTTGGTGTTTAAAAGGGGTAAAAAGGAAATAAAATAATTATAAATAAAAATAAATAAATAAATTTTGTAAATAGTATATTATGAAGAATATGGTTAGTGGTGTACAAAAGAATTGGGTATTACAAGTATTCTAATAGTTTTTAGAATAGATGACTTCTGGCATGGTGGTGTACCTGCAGGTGATGGAGTCGCTCTCTCTAAAAGTGTCTTACAGACTAAAGGGGAGAGGTATGTGCATGATTGGCAGATCATTTGCTTAGGCAATTGAGTCAATCATGAGATATCAAGTACCATAGCAGATGTTGTTTTTGCACTAGATACAATAAGTTTATATTAATCCAATCCTAGAGAAACATTCGGAGGCTGTTTTTGAACATAAGTGGATGTTCTACGGATTTGATAACGGCAGCCTCTTTCGGGAGACGGTTATCATTCCAGACTTTCAAAGTGACATGGATGACAGAGTGATTGTCAGAGTTATAGTTTTCCCTCTGACAAGGGGCAGTATTATGGACAGGTGGTCCAAGAGGATACTGTGGGAGGCATGGTGCTGGACGCTGATTAGTTTCAGTTACCGATACAGTCTAAGAAGTTTGGATTTGGAGTTCATTTATGAACTAGGTCCCATCATATATCCAGACATATTCTAAGACAGGTATTACTCAATTCGGGAGATGGTTTTCTCCGCGAACTTGAGATTAAGAGAGACATAGAAAGAAACATCGGGGCGGATCCACTCATTGAGGCTGTTTCTCGAACACAAGAGTTTTACAAACGAGTTTTGTGAAACTGATTAGTAGAGGAGTTGGGTGTTCGGTATCACACGGGCTGTGAGTACGCGACATCGCAATAATTAGCCTTAAGTGCAAGTGGAAGATTGTTGGATATAGTGCCCTCAAAGTCAATTATTAGATCGCAGATACGTGATTGCAATGATTGAGAGAGGACCTATACCGGTAGGACAGTCTTACTCAAGATGATAGTATGCTATCTGGTTTGCCTTTATCAGTCGTGTATAGTTTTAGGTGACATGATCACTATTACACATTGATAGAGCCCTTAAGATCTTGCTTGACTACCAACAGTATGATGGCGATCATATACGTGAGAGTTGGGTAGTTCATAAGCACATCCTTAAAAGTGGTCTTTAGTCATGGGAGTTTCGAGAAAGGGCATCGATACTCCGGAGTAGACTAGTGTATATAGTCGAGACCTCGACAAGGGGCGGTGGCCGGTCTCACAAGCCACTGGTGTCAGTTGGATCACCTAAGATGTATACAGGTGCTCATTAGGTTATGAGTACACCGGACATGACTCGCCGGGAATCTGCTAGTTGGTAATATACCTAGCGTCAGATAGCAGTTCCCTGGTGACATGTATACAGATTAGTTCATCGACCTGAGGTCGTCATTTGTCTCGTGTAGGTTCCCACTGTGTTTTGATTATTACCCTACCACGACTCAAAAGAGTCGTGCAAACAGGTCTTAGTTGGGTACAGTCCCCAGCCACATGGAGGCAAGTGAGCGGATCGGCAGGGGATTTGTCTCTCCCGGTATTGGGGGTGAGATCGCGCTGTGTCTAGGAGAGCTATTACACAAAGCTCTCGGCCGAGGCAGAAGATTTACTGGTAGGTACTCCAGTAGTATCTCAAGGTGTTCTGGGCTACACTCCGACACGACTTATACCGCTATTGGGGGTCTCAGTCCCCTAGGCCCGATATGCGATACTCATAGACGAACGGACCGGACTGTATGTATATTGTCACTGATAGGCTCAGTAGGGTTTTAGAATGAGTTCGCTCATCGGCTTCCCTTGAGGTCAGTACATGGGCAGCTGTTACGCACAGCTAGTGCCGCTGACGTGCTTGTGGTTAAACCCACTGCCAGGGTACTGATGAGTCTTTAGATTTCCCCACAGATAGTTTCCCAAGTTCGGGCGAAACGTTGTAGAGGCCGTATGGTTTTATGGCAGGGTTCGGAAAATGCACGTGCATTTATTCACGTGTTATATTTCGGGCAGATAATACTGGTGGGCTTTGGTTTAAGCCGGATTCATATATTATATTGAGTCGGAATATTTTAGTCTCTCGTATTCGTATTCGGTCGGAATACGGATACATGTATGTATATACAGGTGAGGGGTATTTTCGTAATCCGTTACGAGAATATTTTAGAAGATGCATTTCTTTTGGTTAATCATTTTGGTTTAAATGGTTAGTAGGATTTCGGAAAGGGTGACTCATTCTTTGTGACTCATTACTTCTAGAATGATCACTAATGACTCATGTAAATGAGTCATCTAGTGAGTCATTAAGAATTAATGAGTTTTGTTTTGTGGATAGATATTTGAGGAGATATTTTTATTAGATATTTTTCTTTTGGGTTTAGAATATAACCCCCTTTATCTATTCACATGAGAAGAACAAGTTATTATGCTTGAGTTCTTTCTCTCTCTTGAGTTTTCTTGAGTTCACCATTTCCAACTCTTTACATCTTCTTCAACCTCCACCCTAACCCTCTCATGTGATGAGAACCCTAGGGTGTTTGAGACAAAGTATTCTACTCGTTCTTTACTTCATCTTGGTCATCTCTTTTAGTAGACTTGATGACCGAGTTGTCTCGGTATAGAGGCGGGAGCCCGTTTAAAGATCCGTTGACGTGGCGCCACCTCGATGAGGAGACAGGAGATCGGAGTTGCCGCGAGGAGCGTGGGATGATGGCTAAAGACCGAAGGACTCGGATCGATCGGTTTAGCCTTTCTAGCTCTTTACAGTTTGTTAGTTTAGCGTTAATGGCAAGATCCGGGTTATAGTATACGATAGCGCCAGTTATAAAAGTTTTTGTTCCGCGTTTGGCGTCAGAATGACGGCCGGGGCGCTACCGTAGACTTACACTTAGTCCGCGACTGCCGGAGATTCGGATCCCCACAATCAATAAACCCCAGCCTATCCTAGGCAAGGGGAATCTGTAGTACGCCTGACAAGCGACGCGTATTCCCATATCAATGGGGTGAAGAAAAACACCCCACATTCATGTATTCATATCAAGTTGTATTCATGGTTCGAATTAAGTCATAGTGTTCAAATATTCATGTTTTGATGGAGTCAAGTTCAAGTCTTGTATTCAGCTTTGATATTCAGGTTCAGGTTCAAGCATACATGTTAGAGTTTGTATTCATGTTTGAATTGGATTCTGGTTTGAGTGTGAATTCTAATTTGATTTAGATTCAGACTTGAGTCAGACACTAATAAACTAATTTGGATCCTAAATTAGATTCGGGAGTTATCGGTAACTGCTTCATGTTGGTGTGTAGTAGCGCCTCTAGTAAGGTTGCAACATCATAAAGTAGTAAACTTTTAAAATTCTAAAGGGCTAATACAAACGAACTACGGATTGTAACTAGAGATTAGGGTAATATCAACATAATAAGAAGTCTAAGCTAAAGGAAAAGGAAATACAACCTTTGTAGCCAACTCCTTCGGTCTTTAGGACTCCTACGGCTTTGCACGAAGCTTGGAACGATTCCGCTTAAGGTCCTTCGTCGTCTCGATGATCCACCCGGAGATTTCTAGATCAAGCTCTTAGCTTCATAAAATGAAGCAAACAATCTACACTAAAGGGCTAGGATAGTGTAAAATGGTTGTGTGGTTTGTGAACTCACTTAAAAACCCTTTCTTTTTAAGTTCCTCACTCTTTTAAAACTCAAGAGAGATTGACGAAGGAGGAGGAAGAAGATGGCAAAGCTTTTGTCAAAATATTGTGATAAAAACTTTTTAATAAAATGAAAACAAAGAATATATATGAGTGTCACGCCCCGCTTCCCAAAATACGGAAAACGAGGGATAACTAGGCCAGTCATGCTCCTACGGTCAAGGAATAATCCCGCCATAGTCACACTTCGGCTTCTAGCATTACATGGTAATCAGTAAACAAAGCACAGCAGTAAAGGAAATACATCACTAAAATATTACATCGAATTTTCATTGTTCACAATTCACAAGTAAACAGGAAAGAACTACTAACCGAGTTCGAATACAAGATCTCTAGGGAAAACAGAAACGAAGAAAATGTACTCCAGGCTAGATCTCCGTCAGCTCGAAAGGTAGATCCGACTCCTGCGCTGGTTCTTCCTCGAGGTCTGAGCATGCACACTCAGGTCGTCAAAGCGACGAAACAACAATTTTTATATTGATGACATGAAACATGCAAATATGATAATAACAGTGAAAGTAAAATGCTGATAATCGGTATGTCACTAAATGATGCAAAGTATGATCTGTGTCCCTATCAGTCTCTAGGTCATGTTTGAAATCGTATAGTGGAAAGGAGGATCATCTTTAACAGGAGTCTTATACATACCCGAGACAACGGCCCACACGCCCGGGACATAACCCTGTCAGCCGGATCGCTAGATCCTACCTAATATATATAAGAATCACTGTTCGAATGATCATCCTCTAAAACACGGTCCCGCTAAATACGATACTCTTTCCACTTCGATTTCCCCCTTTTCCCCAGGTTTACACTATTGATGATTATGATTTAGTCGTGTACAAGTATGTCAATAGCACGGTTTTGTCACTGTTCACTGTATTAATCACTGTCACGAATCATTCACTTTTCCATTGGCGTACTTGACACTCCTAAACCAATATCATTCACGCACGATAATGCAATGTCCACTGAATAATAACGTGCACTATCACTATGTATATGGCAGTTGGGTAAGGTATGTACATTTATGCGGTTAACAAGTCATGTGTGATATGAACTATTATGCACGTCATAAGCTTACAAAAATTGCAGTAATTCATATGTTCAGAATGCAATGAAACGTTACAAAAACGGTAACAAGTACACTCTATCAAAAGTTCAGCAAAATTTGTTTCAGTACAATCAGGTTTCTGGTATTCAAGTTACAGCCGTTTCAATTTAAGTGCTCGCTGCAGGAAATTCAGTTTCTGAACTGAAAGTCCGTTTCGCGGCACAATTTTCACCCAGTTGGGCTCAGAATTTAGCGACTCTACAGTCAAATGAAAATTAGGGTTTTCAGTAGGGTTTTCAACGCAATAGACGGATTCTCCATCGCATCTATACGTCATAAGTTATGCACTGTTCAACACTAGTATATCAATTCTGTTTCCGTTTGGGACTGCTATGCGCCTTGATCTTTTAAATTGCAGTTTAAATAGTAAACGATGATAAAATGGGGTGAAATCAGTTGCATTATTTATCTAACAGATTTATCTTCAATAAAATGCAGGGTTCCGCAACAAACAAGTTCAGGCAGCGAAGGGGTAAGCCTCATGAGACATAAAACAACAACCAGAGCTGCTCTGGACTGCAGTCCAGAGCCGCTCTCCGAACCAATTCTCGTCATAATTTCAGTACAGAAACAATTAAAAACTTGCATAAGGTTACAGATCGTCGAGTCAAATTTTTTTTGAGCCCTCGAACGCATCATTTCAATATGTACACAATTAATTGTGATTTAAACAAGTTTCAGGTGCGGGAAATTCCCAATTTTTATGGGTGTAATTGGGGGTGATCGTTTAAGTCGTTAACAATCATATTTTTCAGTGAAATTTCTACACAAGGTTCATTGCCAGACGGGCCAGAATATGCAATCAAGTTCCGTCAATTTAGTGGAAGGTTTTCTTTCGGGTTTTGCATCGAACAGTTATGTCATATAAGTTTTCGTGAATTGCAAACATGGAATTAATATGATTTTAGTTTGTAACGGAATTAATCTAGTATGTAGCAAGTAGGGTACTTGCCTGAACACGTTTTGGCGATGCACGGCAGCGGCAACAGCACGGACGCGCGACGAACGGCACGGTTTGGATTCGCGGCCTCGGCTCGCGTTTCGGATTCGTTGTCGGAGTTGTCCGGGGGTGGCTCGTGTTCGCTGGAAGCGGAGGGGGATGCTCTGTGGATCTCCGGGGATGTGCTGGGATCGACGATGGTCGGCGGTGTCACTCCGGCGATGGGCAGCAGTAAGGGTGTTTGGATGTGTGTTGGAGTTTGGTGTTCTTTTAGAGAGAGAGAGGCAGCAGGTAGTGGGGCTCGGGTGTGGTGACGGTGATGCGGAGGGTGCAGAGGCGTCGACGAGGTGTTTCAGGTGCAGTGGGGGCTCGCCGGCGTCGAGGTGCAGGGGTGGCCGAGGGGGGTCAAGTGAGTTGGTGCTCGGCGGTTGAAGAGGGTGGAGTAGTGTAGGGGGCTCTGTTGATGGAGAGAAGAGAACGAGGGAGTCGACGAGGCGGTTGTAGTGGTTGTCCTCGTCGGCGGCGGCGGCGGCGAGTGATGAAGTTGGCAGTGGGTTTTTTGTGGGAGTTTATGAGAGGGAGAGAGATTTGAGAAGGAGTTGGAGAGTGAGAGGGGAGAAAGGGGTTTGAGAAGAGGAGAGGGTGAGAAATCGTGATCGAGGTCGTGGGGCACGGCGGGGGCGACGTGGGCGCGAGGGGGACGTGGGTTCGCGAAAGGAAAAAAATGCGCGGGAAAGCTTTTGGACGTTGGGGGAGATGGGTGATGAAGCGGGTCGGCTCTGGGGTGCTGCGGGCGCGGGCTGCTGGGCTGGGCCGGGAAAGAAGTGAGGTTTTAATTTTTGCAGAGAAGGGGAGTGGGCCGGGGGCAAGAGCTAAGGCCGAGGAATTATTAATTAGAGATTTGGATTTTGGGCTGAGGTTTAAAAAATGGGAAATTATATATTTTGTTTTGGGCTTTGATTAATTTTGTTATGGTTTTGGATAAATTAAATATTGGAACATAAGTACTAATCTTCACACAAAATAATAATACGGGAAAAAATGAGGATACCATTTGGGGACTCGGGAACTGTAGGAAAAATTTCATAGATGGGAACGGGGATTTACAATGAGACACTCTCATATATAACCATGGTTATCTAAATATCTAGACATTTTGTGGATGAGTTAAAGAACAAAGAAAATCTAACTAGGGTTAAGTCAAAGGTCAACTAAGAATTGTGTAGAAAGAATGAGTCATTTAGCTAATTTCCTTTTTTTCTTTAATCCATAAACAAAATAGAAGACATTTATCAACCATGTAAGTCTTGTATTGCCATCTTCTATGTATCATCAACCATGATACATATGTATGTATGTATGTGTGCATGCACATCATCATGTGTATGTATAAACATATATGCATACATCCAAAAGAAAATGTTTAATTAAAAGTGAGCTAAAAGTCAATATTAAATCAACACTTGATTTAATAAATCGGTCACATCAAATGCGACCCGACCGATAATAAACGCCCGATTAAAATACGGTATCACATACTCGCATTTAGTTGAGCTCCCGCACATATCTCATATGCACTCCACATCATTTCGCCTGAGCTAGAAAAATCCTGTGTGGGACTCTAAGACTCGTCAATACGCCGGCAGTAGGTGATGATCATATCAAAACACCTACAAGCCGCAAGCGGTCAGCTAAACGTAACGGCCACCCGGGTATTGAGCGATCAGAAGAAAAACAAGCGAACCCGTCAAAACTCCTGTCGAGCCATTGGCAACACTTACCGTACAGTCCGGTCTCTTCGTCTGATATGTTGCATATCAAGTCTAGGGATGGAATCGTCGAGCCCTAATAACTCAATAAATCATGTCGATATGGTCTATGACCGGTCGAGAAGCTACTGATAACACTTATCAGTAAATCTCATCAGCCCTGGTCAGGGACTTCAAGTCAGAGCCAATCGCACATTGCACAACATCAACTCCCAATACCGGGAGAGACGAAACCCCTCCTATCACTCACTGTCTCCATGTGTCTCGGGACTATACCCAAAGGCCACCTGTTTGCACGACTCAGTAGAGCCGTGCTAGGGTGGAAATCAAAGTACAGTGGGAGAACACACAAGACTCTATGATGATCTCGGGTCTACAGACTAACCTGTACCAGTGTCACCAGAGAACTGCTATCCGACGATAGATATAATACCATATAGGAATTCTCGGTGAGTCCGTTCAGTGTACCCAGTCTCCACTGAGCACCCGTATACAATCTTCGATGTCACAACACCAATGGATATGGGATCATCCATCGCCCATCATATGGGTTAAGAAACGTACACGCTAGTCTAGTCTACTCTGGAATATCGATGCCCTGTCTCGATATACCTACAACTAGGAACATTTAAGGATATGCTTATAGACCACACATGCCCCACTAGTATTGTTACGCCCCACCCCAATACAGAGAGTATTGTCCGCTCTGGCCGAAGCCGCACGGTTTTGTCCTTCGAGACGAACCGGACCCGACCAGGGGCCACTTCCTAGGAGGTCACCCATCCTAGAACTTTCCTGGCTCGAGCACGCTTAACTACGGAGTTCTCAAGCTCCTGTAGTGCCGGTTCACTTAAAAGGCGCATCTGTATTGAAGAGTGGTATCATTCCATTTATATTACAGATCCGCCCCCTTTCGGAATGTATTTCGAAGAGTCCCCATTGTTCTACAGTGGGTCCCACGGACTCAAGAGGTGGCCCCCGCCCACTTAACATGACACTTGGCGTGGCACTTTGTTCCGTGTGGCACTTTGCTCCGTGAGCAAGAACCGGGTCCCGACATTCTCCCCACCTTTGAACAATGGTTCGTCCTCGAACCACAGACCTACTATTGAGGGACCGGCTCTGATACCATTCTGTTACGCCCTACCCCCAATACAGAGAGTATTGTCCGCTCTGACCGAAACCGCACGGTTTTGTCCTTCGAGACGAACAGGACCCGACCAGGGGCCACTTCCTAGGAGGTCACCCATCCTAGAACTTTCCTGGCTCGAGCACGCTTAACTACGGAGTTCTCAAGCTCCTGTAGTGCCGGTTCACTTAAAAGGCGCCTCTGTATTGAAGAGTGGTATCATTCCATTTATAGTACAGATCTGCCCCCTTTCGGAATGTATTCCGAAGAGTCCCCATTGTTCTACAGTGGGTCCCACGGACTCAAGAGGTGGCCCTACGGATTCAAGAGGTGGCCCCCGCCAACTTAACACGACACTTGGCGTTGCACTTTGTTCCGTGTGGCACTTTGCTCCGTGAGCAAAAACCGGGCCCCGACAAGTATGATCTTCATTATAGCCATGAAAGTTAAGCAAATATCCTCAGGGTTTTATCAATATGTATCAAATGAACAATATCAAGTAAACATGTCAGATAAAGTAAAACCAGATAGCACACTATTATGTCGAGCAAGAAAGTCATATATCAAATATACATATATACATGTCCAAGCATCCACTATACATATAATGGCCTCTAGGGCATACATATATCCAACATGCTGCACATGGACGGCAGGATTTGTATCTTTTTATAAGACAATTACCATTGATAACACCGTTAAGTTTTCTACCTTAAATAGGTAAGCACTCATTTTCTCCGGCTCCGTGAGGCTCAAGAGAATTGATCTCGCTTAAACCTATATTTACTAAAGTCCTTAACAGTGTTTTATATAGCTCGAGGGGGTTTTATGAAAATGTTTTTAACATATAGTTTCAAAATAATCTCGAGAAATTAATTATATTAATTAGGGCTTCCATGGATGTGTATTTTAAGAATTGAGATATTTTAGTGATAATTATCTTAACTTGAATCGTTCATGATATTTTACTGTAAAACTTGATTTTCGTTAGTAGTTTGATGGTATTTTGACGAAACCTGTAATTCTTTTCTTTGAAAAAAAATATAAAGTTATTATATTTAAAAGTATATGGATTTTATAATATTTATATAATTATTAAAAATTAAATTTTTAATTAAGTAGAAATTTTCATTTTTCTTAAAAACCGTATTTTAAAACCTCTCGAGACCGAATACTCCGTGAGGAGGTCTGCATCTCGCAATACTAGCCCAAAGACGTGCGATAATCCGCACCATCCAATAGCGGGTGCCCTAAAAATTGTTGTAGAGGCATATTTGTAAAGGGTTTTGAAATACAATTAAAAAACCGGTTTTTATAGTAACGGGTATTTTAGTGTAATGTTGTATTCGTATACAAAATACTTTCACAAAGTATCGTGTTGTGGAAACATGTGTGTATGTGAAGGGTAGGTCATTACCCCGTGATGTTTTCTAAAGGTATAATTAACAAAAATACTAAAAGATATGATATGGGAAGTTCATGGTGTTTTAGCATAAATATTAAGTTAAAGCTATTTTGCATGATATTCATGATTAAAATTTGATTCTAAGCATTGGTTATATGATTACAAATATAGTGTAAGAATGTGGATGAATATTAGTTAAGAAAAATTGAGTTTTCTAGGGTTTAGAAGAAAATGTCGGTACTAACTCCACTTACCGATATGTTTTGAAAAAATAATTTTTCAAAGAAGAAGAAGAGAGATTGGGAGGGGCTTACTGGTTGATTATGTTAGGAAGAGATAGAAGAAGAGGGGGAAAGCTTTGGAGTGTCGCGGAAATGCCGGAATTAGCTTCGATCTTCGCCGGAATTTGATCTCTTGCTTACTCCACATATACTCTTCTTGTACCTAGGAACTTTTAAGAGAATTTTGGCTAGAATTTTCAGAATGAGGATGGGCTAGGGCATGGGGTGGTATTTATAGTGTGGAATTAGAGTTTTGGAATTAAAAGAGTGAATTAAAATGCATTATAATGGGGTTAAATGGTGAAATGAGGGGTCTCTTTTTTATTGCAGGGAAATTAAACAGTGCAGGGGAGTTAGGGGTAGGGGAAGGGTCAAGTGTGCAAAGCACGGCCACCTTTGGTGACGGGGGGACCATCGGTGCCGGTTTTATATAGGGTTTGGCCGGTCGGTTTGTAAGGTTAGGCCGGTGGATTTGAGACACGTGTTCACACTAGTAAATACAACATTGTGCACATATTTGTTTTCTCTGTCTTTTCATTTTTATATGCACTGCACGTGTAAACTTTTGGACTTCCAAAAAGTTTAAAAGAAAAAATCAAAAAAATATAAAGTGTCTGAGGGGATTCGAACACAGGACTACGTCACAGCAGTGTAAGGGCTTTACAAGTGGCTTCTTGTTGTTCTTAAACAAGATATACTTATAACTTGTACTCAAGCTTATAAACTCCTTTCTGTACATTAAAAAGAAAAATTTTGTACAGAAAATTCAGAGTCGTTACAACTATACTTAGATTACTACCCTACCATGGCTCAAAGGAGTCGTGAAAACAGGTTTTAGTTGGGTACAATCCCGAGCCACATGGAGGCAGTGAACAATCGTCAGGGATTCGTCTCTCTCAGTATTGGGAGTCGATGCCGTGCTATGTTGTGTCAGCCATCACCAGAAATCCTTGGCAATGGTGGATGAGATTTACTGATGTGATATCAGTAGTTTCTCAGTAGATGATGAGCTTCAGACCGGCATAACTTATCAGGTTAGTAAGGGTCTGACGTTATCCACCCCCTAAACCCGATATGCGATTATCTTAAACAAAGAGACCGGACTATACGGTCACAGACAGACTCAGTAGGGGTACAGATGAGTTTGCTCATCGGCCTTCCTTTCGCTCAATGCCTGGGTAGCCGTTATATACAGCTAGTGCCGCTGACGTGCTCGTGGTTAAACCCACTGCCGGTGTATTGACGAGTCTTTAGAGTCCCACATATAGGGTTTTTCCAGTTCAGGCAAAATGATGTAGTGGCCGTATATTGATACGTGCAAAGTTCCGATTATGCATGTATGCTAGCCACACGGACTTCAATCGGGCGGATGATAATACTAGCCGGTTTAGGATTGAGCTGGATTATTAAATCAAGTTTTGATTTAATAATTTACATATATATATATATATATATATATATATATATATATATATAATTTGATTTGTATATTCTAGTATTATGTTCATTATATTTTCTATCTCTTAGGTATTCATATTTTGATACGAATACGGACATGTATTTGCGGGGACGTATTCTTGTATTTATACAAGAATACTTTTAAAAGAAGGACAACTCATTTCAAGGTTTTTCTTTTTAGGAAATTAAAAAATGATATAGAAAAGAGAAATGGTGGAGGGTGAATTTATAATTCATTTGCAAATACTATTCAAGTATGGTTGTAGTTTTAAAATGGAAAAATTCTTTTTACAAAAGTATTGAAGTATGCTTGAATTTATGAAGAAAGTTTTTTCATTCCACCATTCTTGCTCCTCTCTCTTCCATGGCTCCTCCTTTTTCTTCTTCATCTTCAACACTCTCATGAGTTGAGAATCATGAAGATAAAGAGAAAGAAAAATGCTAGAACACTCACACACATCACTACGTATTCTAGATTAGCAGCCTAGGATCTTTAGTTACTTCATTGATGAAGTTGAATCTTAAACTTAGTTCTCTCGAGTGGATCATCTTCGGTAAAGGAAGACTGGTTTGCAAGCGCGATCTGGAGCTCTTGAGAACATGCTAGAGTCCAACCCAATTGGAGTAAATGAAGACGTTATAAAGGTTGTGATTTTTATCCTCTAGTGTTTGCTAGTTTATGTGTTTGGTTTAGAATTTTGGGTTTAAGTTTCTGGTGCCATGAAAATTTTTTTTTTGGATTCCGCATTGGCCACGGGTTAGCGGCGAGGGCACTAAGAATTTTCAGCGGCTTCACCGCGGATCATCTGCGGCGAGACGGTCGACGAGAGGATGCTTCCGAGAGCTTGCGGAGTCTAGTACGAGTCCGGATTCTCCATTGGAGCATATGAAGACGCTATAAAGGTTGTAGTCTCATCTTTTTTAGTTCACTAGTTTAGATTTTTAGTCAATTGCATTATTATTTTGATTGATTCTTTTTTGGATTGGGGCTATACTTGCTACAATTTTCTGTGTTCAATTCCGCCGCGGTCGCAGGCGTCACGACCCTAGCCTCCGTCCACCAACATTATGTATATACAGTTGCAGAATCTCCAATAAATTGGAAGTCGATACTTCAGGATACCGTGGCGCTCTCAACGACAGAAGCATAATACATGGCGACAGTGAAAACATCTAAGAAAGCCTTGTGGTTAAAAGGTCTAGTTGACGAGGTTGGATTCGATAAGGGGTCGGTTTCATTATTTTATGGCTGTCAAAGCCCCATTGATCTGGCGAAGAATCAGGTATACCACGGTGGACCTAAGCACATCAACGTGCGGTATCAAAAAATAAGGGAGTGAGCCGAAAAGGAGATCGATGTGATCAAAATTGATACTAAGATAAATCCGGTGGATATACTAACGGAGGTTATTCCTACGGAAAAGTTCAAGACAGTCATGGCTTCTATTCAAGTACTCAAATGTAAGGAAGGATGACCTCGGTAGGAGGGTCGCAACAGTTTCCCGGTTCTGGTGAAAAAACTGTGACAATTACCGGTTTTACAGTTCTGGTGAAAAATTGTGACAGTTCGTGGTTTCAAGATTAAAGCTGTGCCAGTAGAGGAAACGGGGAGAACGACTAAAGCAACCCTAAAGGATACAAGACGAAGGCAACAAGTTTTCAAAGTGGCTATAAAATATACAAGCCAAGGTGGAGATTGTTGTGAAGGTGTCTTGTATATCATGACTACGAGACTAACATCCAGAGAAAGGCCAGACGTCTGGAGCAATGAGCTTCAGACGTCCGACAAAAAAGTATAAAAATCCAGAAATCTCGCAGACGTCTGAGCAATGAGATTCAGACGTCAAACAACGCTCTGGCCAGACGTGCCGAAGGGCGCAGGCGTCTGGCCCTATAAGGTCAGACGTTTGGTGACACTCTGCTTCTCGAGCAGAGGAAACGCATACGTCTACCCCTCATAGGTTCAGACGTCTATCAAAGGGATAAGTGTGAATTCAAGTTTGAGATTTATCTCGAAAAATCGGTTTCTAGATGGCGGTTTTGTAATTTTTGGGATCTTATTGTAACTCAGATTGTATGGGCTATAAAGAGAATCTTAGGATTAAAGTTTAAGGGTATTGTTTTGATCATAAAATTTAAAGAAGATAAAACAGCGGCTCCATAAAGGATCAAGACGGTCATAAGGAGAACTTGTAGAAGAAGGAGATTTTGTTGGAAATCATAAGGAGAGGGTTATTGTAATGTTTTGTAAGGTGTTTCTATTTTCTCATGTTAAGTTCTCCCCTTCCCCTCCTCATTTTTTGTGTTATTCGATTTTGCGAGTTTCTAGTTTTTTTATTCGTTTTAAATGGATCTTACGATCCATAAGGGATATTTGTCATCGCTTTCCACTGAATCATGATCCTCAACACAGGTGTTGAGGATCAGCTACCTATCGAGCCGAGCGAGGAGGATAATCAATATCTTTTTAGTAAATTTGAGCTCTAGTTTTCCTTTTTAGTTAGTGTGTTGTCACGCCCCGCTTCCCAAAAGAGCAGTAATAAACACGTGACAAGCCCGCAACGTATTTATTTCGAGAAGGTCTTTTCTCGAAACAAATACGCTAAGCGTATATAAGCAATATAAAAATGACAAGAAATGACATGATAATGAAAATCCAACATTATATATTTATATTCAAAATTTTACAGAGTTTCAAACTAATACAAGATATCTGAACAAGAAACATAAGCATAAAGAGCCTAAACAGATGGCATACAGAAAAGATAAGCTGGAGTAGAGAAACTAGTAGTTAGCCTGTAAAGCTAGCTGGGAATACTCCTGTTCAGTCGGTTTCACTTTCTCTGTCCATAAGTCATCAGATGAACATTCTAAAGATAGAAAGAAAACAAGGTGGAATGTCCGTCGGCAAACTATTGCTCAGTAAGTCCCCAAAAGAGTATAGAGGTAAAGTGTGATAAAGAATGCGTATAAATAGGACATGAAATATAATGTAATAACGGCCAATTAAAGTTATCAATTAAACCAAAGTATGTCTCTATTTAAGCATGGTTATTTATTCTAACATGGGTCTTTGCAGTTTGATAAAGAAGGTATGCCTGTATATGAAGGAGGCCCGTCAAACCCACGAACCCACAACATAAGAAGTACAAGGCCCCGTCAAACCCATGAGAAAACGGCGCAGAATATTCATGTTTGGTGTCTTTTAGTGGACTATCGTGCCACGTCATAACTTCTTTACCAATATCTCTTATCCCCGCGTATGTTAAGTTATAAATTAAGTTACAAGTCTTGCCTGAATCAATAAATATATAAGACATGTACCATTTCAAGATTCAAGTCGAGTTCATGTATTCATATCAAGTTTCAAGTATTCATGTCAAGTGTTCATGTCAAGTCATTGCGTATTCATGATTCGGGTCAAGTCTAGTCAAGTATGTAATAGGTTTGATCGAGTAAGTCATGTGGATACAATTGAGTTCATGTCAAGATCAAGTATACAAATCAAGTTGTATTTAAGGTTCATGTCAAGTTCGAGTTCGTGTTCGAGTTCGAGTTCAAGCATCGGTTCAAGTCAAGTATTCAAGTCAGGTTGAATTAACTCTATTTGATTAGGAAGATTAGGCAAACAAAAGCATTGATTCCCTTCAGCTCTTCGAGACTCGAGAAAGAATAGATCACTTAAACCCGTCTGCTACCTAAATATCTTGAAAATAGTTCTTTTATAGATTCCAGGTATTTATGTGAAAATATGACATTTAGAACTTCATGGTTTTTATGTAAAATAAGCCATTAAACTCTTGAGGGGTTGTATGTAAATTATTTTATTTTAAAAACTCGAGAATGTTTTAATAAAAATATTATTTAGAAAGTTGAGGGTGTTTTGAATAAAAGTATACTTTTGATAAATTAGGATATTTTAGTAGAAACCAAACTTTCTAGAGTTTATGGTTTTGCAGCGAGCCTTCGGCGATTGAGAACACTGATCTAAGCCCTCCCCGAAAGGTATTTTCTTGAAAACTTTAATTTGAGACTTTGTTTTCTTTAAAACTATTTATAAATTATAGTAATAAGTATTAATCAATTTAACTTAAAATATATAGTCTTTTCTTTTATTTAAATTTTAAAGCAATAGTTTTATTTTCTAAAGCAGTATTTTTTTCTTTCTGAGACCGCGCTCCGTAAAGAACTCTGTATTTCACTCCACTAAACTGAAGATATGCATTAATCCGCACCATCTTAACGAGTTCCCCTAAAGAGGGTTGCAGAGACGAAATACCAGGAAAACAAAAGCTCCAGGGCATTTTTGGTTTTGAAAATTGAGATAACTTGTAAAAATCTAATATTACCTGTTGGTCATTTTAGCATTTTAAGTACATTCTTATATTACTAAATTTTCCATGAACATATGTTATATGATAATAGTACCTTGATGTAATTAGAAACAAAAACCATGACTTAACAATAAACATCGCAATTATGTATACAGTACAACTTAGCAAGCAATTATCACACAGCAACAAAATGTTGAAACATACAATGCAACATTTAGCTAACACATGATAAAAGCTCCTGCAGGCAATAACAATTTGTGAATCATTACAAAAACTTAAAAGATATACTTTAACTATATTAAGAACACATACGAACTCTATCAAGCTCAACAACAAGAATCAAATGGACCATCACTATAAAGTTAGTAACTATACACCTAATGGATCAATAAAATTATATTCCAGACTCAAACTCAATATCACAAAAAAACCTATAAATTATTCTGCAGAATTACCAAACTAGAAATGAAATGTATAACTAATTAAATGTGTTGAAAACATTATTCTTGATGAGACTAAATTAAAATCATTATTATGTAGAACAGTGGAGAAGGTGTGAAGTATGAATGTCTTGTAATTTAACGAGACCAAAATATAATCTATGAAATACAAGAGTAGAACGGTGCTGCTCATCGAATTAGAGCCGTATGGCAGAGATGTATATTTTTCATTGGTGAGTACAGCATGATCAAAGGCAGTGTTTTCAAGGAGAAGAACACGAGAAGAGAGAAGATGCGGGGACTGACTCGCGTTTAGAATGACCATGATCCCATTGGGGGGCATTTCGTCGAACACCTCCAACACAAATTCGAAATGTCGACGGATTGAAGATCCAAAGGCATGGAAATGACCGTCGTTCTCACACGGACTAGGGCCTGGCCTTGGAGCCTTGGTTCTCGGCCCGGAACGCATCGAAGAGACCAACGAAGATCGAGAGTTGATTGGATATAGTCGATTTTGGTGTTGTTGTTCCGGCTGTTGTTGCGGTTGACGATGGCGATGGGGTGCTGTTGATGGTCGAGGGGGAGTTAAGATTCGGCAAAGGTGGCGGTGGTCGGTCATGGAGGAAGAGGTTATGGTTTGTTGTTGGAGTTGGGTTTTGTGGTGAAAAACAAAGGAGTAGAGGGGTAAGGGTTTATATTGAGAAGAGGTGAATGAGGGAGGGAGAGAATTGATGAGAGAGTGGGGGTCAGTTCATGGAGGAAGGGGAGAGGTAGAGAGAGAGAGAGAGTGAAGGTTACGGGAAAGTGAGGGAGAAGTTGAAGGGATAGTGGGTTTTGATTAAGAGATAACGGGTATGGTGTGTTTAAGGTAGAAATTTTAACCATGGAGTCAGGCTTTGGGTGTGGGTTTTATTCGAGATGGGTTTAAAGAGAGCCGGGCTATGGGCTGTTGGTTTAAAGAGAGTCGGGCTATGGGCTGTTGGTTTATTATGAAAGAAGGTTTGTTTTTGGGCTCATGAGAATGAGAAGGGATTTGGATTATAGGCTGGGCTTTTGAGTTTTATGTGAAATGGGTTAAGTTTTGATTAAAAGGAAACAGGTTTTAGAAAATAATAAGATAATGGGAGAATAATAAAATAATATATTTAACAAAATGTAGGGAAAAACAAATATGGTATTTTATTAAAGAAAGATAATAAGGAGGTATAAAAATTTTAGGGTCCTTACATGTGCATGAATGTTTAAGGCGTTTTCTTTTAACTCTTATTTATTTATTTGAAGCCGTTGGACTTTTATCAGTGAACTTGAAACTTGTAATAAATGTTGATGGATGATATATATTTATTTTAAATTCTTATTGGTTTTATAATTATTCTGGTTATTCTAAACGTTTAGCGTATTCATATCGGGAAGGGGTAATTCTCGTTATTAATACGTCGAGAATTTGTCGCTCTTATTTCGCTTTTTTTGAAAACGGGGTGCGACGTATATAGCATGTATAATATCGAAAAAGAAGAAAACAGAAAATTTTGAGATTTTTTAAAATTTTATGATTTCTCATCCTATAGCATGTAAAATATAAAAAAACGGAAGAAAACGGAAAATATTAAATCTTTTGAAACTTTCGCTATTTTCTTGTGCTATACGAAACAAAAATTATTGGAAAACCGTAAAGATAGAAAATTCTTAAGATTTTTTAGGATTTTACGATTTTCATGTGCTATAATAAGAAAAATATTGAAAAATCAAAGAAAACCGAAAATTTCAAGAATATTGAAAATTTCATGAGTTTCAAATGCTACAATATGCGAAATATTGAAAATTAGAAGAAAAAAGAAATTGGGATTATTTTAAAATTTCATGACTTTTATGTGTTGTCAGAGGATCCCAATCATCCGAGCCTCAATCACTCGAGCCATGATTCTTTGTTCTATTAGTTTTTAGTAACAATTGGCGACCTACTTTTCTTCCACTTTACAAACTTTTTTGTTTAATTAACAATTGGAAGTTCTCCAAAAGTATGTGCAGGCAAAATATATGAAAATCGAAGAAAACAGAAAGTTCTGGTAATTTTGAGGTTTCATAATTTTCGTGTGCTATGCAACATGGTAATTTTGAGGTTTCATAATTTTCGTGTGCTATACAACATGCAAATTAATTTTTTTAAAAAGATGAAAACAATTTTTCTTAGATCTTTAAAATTTTTACGATTTTTATGTGTTAGATATCTTCCAAATTATTGGAACAGCGAGAAAAAAAAATATCTGCAACGACACCAAAATTCCTATACTTTCGTATTAATAAAATACTGTATTTGTATTTTTCGTATATTTTTATTTCCATGTTATTAGTTATATTTAATCTCTTCATCTATTTTTAACATCTTAGTATTTTCTAAAATTCATTTCTTTTTTACCCAAACTTATTCCTCAACCACAATTCATTTCTTTTCTCTAAGGCCCAAGCCAAGCTTCCAATTTCTAAAATTTTTTCTTTTCTTTCCAAATTCATTTCTCTTTAAATAACACCCAAATTCAAATCCCCGAATCGTTTAGTTAACCAAACCCAAGGCCCACAAGCCCATTCCTTTTCTTTCTAAACTTCCGGTTTTCTTTAAAATTCCAACCATTTTAATTAACCCCATCTCTTTTTTAAAACACCACTATTTATTTCCCCTCACCCTAACTGATCATCCTCCCAAATTAAAACCTCAATTAAAATCTCAAATGAAGACCGCATATCCAATTAAACTCCACTCTTCACCTCTTCCTCTCCTTCCATGCAAACCGCAGACCTCTCCTCTTCCCACTCACTCTCTCTCTCTCTCTCTCTCTCTCTCTATATATATATATATATATATATCATTCTCTTTTTGTTCCCCTCTCCCTCTTCACAAAATCTTCCCCACGAGGTCCAAACCCAACCATAGCCGAGCTCCTAACCTCAACCGAGAACCCTTCTCGTAGCCGCGCCACCATCGTCGTCCATGCCGCCGACCATCACCAGTAGCTCTCCGCATCATACCCGATCCTCCAAACTCCACCAAACCGCATCATCTAAGTATCAAATCTCGACATTCAATAAGTCCGTACAACGCGGCCGAGCCGAGAACCTAAGCTCCAAGCCCAGGCCCAAGTCCGTGTGAGAATGATGGCCATTTCCACACTTCCGGATTTTCAATCCATCAACAACAATAACAATAACTGAGCCTTTTATCCCAAGCATATGGGGTAGGCTACATGAACCAACATGAGAATCACGCCGGGTCCAGCACATGATGGTTCATGTCATAAAATGTGACAAAGTTTTACGTTGGCTGTCATAAGACTACCACAACCCTCACCCTTTTCCATCCGAATTTCCAATCCATCGATGTTTCAAATTGGCATTCGGAGTTGTTCGACGAAATGCCTTAATGAAAACTTTTGTCATTTTCTTATCGTAAATCCATTCACTCTCGGCATTTATCAGATAATGGTCATTTTCTGTCCATCATTCATGAACAAACCGAGCATCCATTAACATTTAAAGCAAATTTCATTCTGATCATTATAATTCTTTTAAAAATTTTGAAAAATTCAAATAATCGTTAATGGAAATTTCATTAACATTCAAACCAATTCACAAGATATTTGGTCATGATTTGTATAGAGGACTAATAATGGAAATTTACAAGTTTTATTTAAACCTATTGATATCACAAGATGTAACTTATGATTTAGCCATATTGAAAATTCAATTTGTAGTTATGGCAGACCGGCATGATTTTTTTTTTTTTACATTAGCATGCTATATCAATTGAAAATTAACCCTATAATTGAAACTAATAATGACTGAAACCTATTGATATCTATATACACACACAGCAACAATAATCAGTTTGTAATATTATTAATTACTGTTTTTTTTACAAGTAAATGTCATTGTGTTTTCATATTATATATAATAAGTAGTTGGTATTAAATGTTTTGTTAAGTGAATTTAGTTGATAACAGATCACACTTTTATCTTTTATGTTATCTATATTTGTCTTATATAATCAGTTATAGAAGATAGTGTAGTCTAAGAATCCAGGTTATCTCATAACACTCGGATTATATGTTTTAATCATAAGATTAGTTTTGCTTAAAAATAATTCTAGTTAGTTTCACTAAAATACCAATCAATGTAAGATATATTTTTTATTAAAACCATCGATATTCTTATTAACATGTTTTTACCAAAATCACTCTCAAGATGTATTTTAAAAAGAAAATAAAACTTTTAATTACAACTTTTTCTTTGCAAATACGCCTCTACAACTCTCGTTAGGGAATCCATTATTGTATGGTGCGGATTATCGCACATCCTTGGATTAGTAGAGCGAGATGCAGACCTCCTCACGGAGTATTCGGTCTTGAAAGGTTTTAAATACGGTTTTTAAGAAAAACGATTTTTTAATTAAATAAAATTTAATTCTTAATAATTATATAAAAATTACAAATCCATATATTTTCAAAATATAATAAACTTATATTTTTTAAAATGAAAGAATTACAAGTTTCACTAAAATACCATCAAAATACCAACAAAAGACAAGTTTTACAATAAAATACCATGAACTTTCCAAAACCAATTGCTTATCACTACAATACGTCAATCCTTAAAAAAATCTAAATAATATAAATAAATTCTCGATATTTATTTTGAAACTATATTAAAATACATTTCATAAAACCCCCTCGAGTTATGTAAAAACGATATTTTAAAGACCTTAGTAAATATAGGTTTAAGCGGGATCCATTCTCTTGAGTTTTAGGGAGTCGGAGAATGTAAGTGCTTGCCTATTAAGGTTAAAAAAACTTAACGGGGCTCTCAATGGTAATTGTCTTGGAAAAAAACACAAATCCTGCCGTCTATGTGCAGCAGTTACCGATGACTCCCAAACTTAATTCAAGATCTAAATCAGTTACAAGTGTCTGACTCGGCCAGAGTCCATTTTCAATCCTGAATCCAAAATCAAACATGAATACTTGAACATGAACATGAATACTTGAATTCAAACATCAATATCAAACATGAATGATTGACTTAACTTGACCGAACCATGGTTATAACTTGACCTGACTACTTGAATACATGATTACATCCTGAACATGACTACTTGAACAAATTGTATCCATGGTTTCGGCAAAACTTATAAACATAAACCATACAATACATTACGCAGGGATAATGGGGTAGATTGGTACGGAATGTATTAACGTAGCACGAGATGGTCACTTAAAAGACACCTACATGAACTCTCGTGCCGTTGTCCTGTGGGTTTTGATAGGGCCTTGTACTATATGTGTTAGATATGCATGCCCTAGAGGCCTGTATTGTATAGGATGTTAGGCATGTATATCTACAGAAACAATTTTTGCTCGAAATGATAGTATGCTATCTGGTTTATCTTCATCTTAACGTGTGATGTGTTGTTTCTCATATCTTATATACATGTTGATGAAGCCCTTAGGATTATGCTTGATTACCGGGATTATGATGTAGATCATACTGATGGGGCCTGGGCAGTCTAAAAGCATATTCTATAATTGTTTCTAGTCGAGGGTATATCGAGACAGGGCATCAATATTACCAGAGTAGACTAGTGTGTTTGTTTCTTGACCCTGGGGGCGATGGTTGATCCCACAACCATTGGTGTTTGACATCAAAGATTGTACATAGGTGCTTATTGGAGAATGGGTACACCGAACAGGACTCGCCGAGAACTCCTAGATGGTATATATACCTATTGTTAGATAGCAGTTCTCTGGTGACAGTTGTACAGGTTAGTCTGTAGATCCGAGATAGTCATAGTGTCTTGTGTGATTCCCACTGTGCTTTGATTTCCTCTCTACCACGGCTCTACTGAGTCGTGAAAACAGGTAGTTTGGGATACGGTCCCGAATCACATGGAGGCAGTGAGCGATAGGAGGGGTTTCGTCTCTCCCGGTATAGGGAGTTGATGTCGCGCTATACTTGATCAGCCATAACAACAAATCCCTGGCCAGGGTTGTCGAGATTTACTGATTAGAGTTATCAGTAGTTTCTCGAACCGTTATGGGCCATAAATCAGCATGACTTATAAAGTTATTGGGATCTGATATTTACCACCTCTAGATTTCATATGCGACGTATCAGACGAAGAGACCGGACTGTACGGTAAGTGTTGCTTACAGGTTCGTTAGGGTTGTGATGAGTTCGCTCGTCGGCCACCTTATCGTCATGTACCTGGGTAGCCGTTACGCATATCTAGTGCCGCTGACGTGCTTGTGGTTAAACCTACTGCCAGTGTACTGTCGAGTCTTTAAAGTCCCACACAGAGGGTTCCCTGGTTTAGGCAAAAGATGTAGAGGCCGTAAGTTGTTACTGCATGGTTTCGATCATATTCGTGTACTGGCTACCGGAATAATGATCAGAAGGATAATACCGGTAGGCTTTGGTTTAAGCCGGATACCGGTATTATATTATTGGATTATTTGTATTCGTATTTCTCGGAATGCGAATACCGGTATACTTATACGGTATACGGTGAGGGGTATTCTTGTAATTGTACAAGAACACCTTCTAGAAGGAGACACCTCATAATAGGATTTTTATTTTATGAAAATAAATAAATGAGGTGGAATTAGGAGAATTGTCAAAGTATGGGTCAAGGAATGGCTTTTTGAATATTTTATTCATTTGGGATTACTATTCAAGTATGGTGCATTATTTTAGAGATAAAATAATACACAACACAATTATTTTCCATGAGTCATTTCTCTTGAAGCATGCTTGATTTTTCCTTATTCTATTTTTCACATTCTCTCTCCTAACTATCTCATTCTTCCTCCTCTTAGCTTTATCCTTTACATGAGTTGTCAATCAAAAACTTAGGGCTAAAAGTAATCCATTAGTTCATCTCTATATCATCTAAGTAGTCATTTCTAGCAAACTAGACTTCTTAGTTAACTCTTGAGAAGAGTTTGAAGCTTGTTCCATAACTCTCGGGCGGATCATCTACGTCTTGAGGTGACCGGAGATCGAAGGCATTGCAAGCATCCAAGGAGCCTAGGAGTTGCATCCAAACGAAGACCCGAAGGACCGATTCTCAAGGTATAACCCCCTATCAAAGTAGATAAGATCTCTAGATATGATTTCTAGTTATGGTTTAGCACAAGATCTAGGTTTAAAGTAGGTGTTGCATACAAGAAAATTATTGTTTGCCACTTCCGCCTCCTCACAAGTGTTGTAATGGTGTGCAATATCCACTAACATGGTATCAGAGCCTAACTAAACCATAACTAGTTGTTTAGACGACGTATAAAGCTTCGAACACGGAACAACTCCAAAACCATTAACCGAAAAACTGCTCTCTGGATATTTTTAAAAAGTGTTCTAAAATTTTTTTAAACATGTGCAAAATACTTGTTATGAGATAACTAGATAACCCTAGAAAAACAAGCCCAAACAAGAAAGTTTCGACCGGCGAAAACATGAAATTTCCCGGCGTCGCCGGATCAATTGTTGAGTTTGGGCTTGGTTTTTTTAGGGTTATATGTATTCTGGGTTTTTGGTTTTATAGTATTGTTTGATTATTTTCACATTACATGTGATGTAACCTAAGTGTTAGGGGAAATTGGAGTGCTTCGAAATCGAATTTTTAACGTCGTTTATCCACTTTTCAGTTTGATATGTGTTTGAAACGTCCACTAATTGCTATACGACGATTAGTGGGGGTTGCACATATGTATATCATGTGATTGTATGTGTATATGAATATGTTGGATCATCGTGGATCAATAGCCGGGGATGTGAGAAGAGTGTTTTTCTTTTCTTTCATTCATGTAATTTGTAAAATTGATGTAATATTATTTTGCGGGGCACATCCGGGTTGAGATTGTAGCCACCGATGTATTATTTCTTTTTACTGATTTTGCTCCTAGGATAGACCCAAGGTGGGGTGCATAAACTACCGGGTTCTCAAAGTGCCGAGTGGCCTACTCATTTTATTGAAGGAGGTTGCTTCACTTCGGGAATTTGGCGGGTAGTTTGCCGTACCCGTAGGGGTCTAGGGTGGGGTTTGGCTATTCATCACGACCGTGGAACCCGTCTTTCGTTAAGGGCTTAAATGAAATACGGAATTCCTAGTATATCCAATGTATTCATCTGTGATCTGGAATGTTTATAAATGCGTGCGACGAATGGCTATTTATATATGAGATATATAATAAATGTTGCTTATGTTTTGCACATGCGTTAGTCCATCCCCCGCTCTGCCGTTAGTTAAGTAACCTAACGTGCATGACAGGGCCCCGTGGCGAATGCGGATGGCATAAGCATACGTTCTATTTTCATTTCTTCTCTGTGATGTTTAGGAAACGTAAATGATGGGACAACATTAATGTGATTAATGTTAAGAAAAAGAAACCTAAAGATATTGTAGAATCAAACTTTTTAAAATGGGTAACTCTAGTTTTTGCTTTACATAGTGGTATTCCTTGATGAATATCCAGCATCTCATTCGATGAGAAAAAGGCCGAGATCCCTTTACCGGGAGTGATCCTTTTAGCGAAACTAGGAAATATTACAAAGCACTCGATTTGATTTTATAGTTGATCTAATTTTTGCTTTGCATCGTGGTATTCCTTGATGAATATCCAGTACCTCATTTGATGAAGAAAGAGCTGAGATCCCTTCACCGGGAGTGACCACTTTAGCAAAATTAGAAATACGCTACAAAACCATTCGATTTTTAAAATTGGAGCTTAAACCACTCATTTCACTCGATTCTATAACGATATCAAGTTCACAACGTTAAAGGTTTTCATCAAAACCATCCGTTGCCCTCCGCCATTTTAGGAAGCAGAGTACTTAGTATTCGTATCACGTTTGTTGACCATAGTTAATACATGGTGTACGGTAGCTAAGTGATGTCTGCCTACAAAGCATTTGATGCTATAGATTAGGAAATTTGTATGACTTTGTTGACCATAGTTAAGGGTCATACGTGTGGGTCTAAATCAATCACGAAATGGAGGGTAGAGCTTGACTAATGCTTATGATTTGTTGACCATAGTTAAGGTCATACGACGCTATGGGTAAAATCCATATTGGGAATTTCAAGAGTTGAAATTTGCAATGAGATTGCATACCTTCTATTTTGATAGTTGGATCCCGATCCCACCGTGAGTAAAAGTTACTCCCGGGAGAGTTTTGCATTTTACAATTAGCTAATCCAGTAGGTGTCTAGAAACGTGTCAACGGGGTCAGACTCTAGGAAAACGAGGTTTATTTTAATTAGGTACGTGCGAAAGCATGGGGAACTTCCCTCGGAGTATCGACACTGACCTGGCCGACCGGTTAACAAACTTGTAGATTGCAATTAATCCTGGCTAATTTTCTTTTTAAGATTTGAAGGAAAATTTGATAAAAGCAGTGGGAGATATCGATTAGATAAGATTAATAACCAATCTAATCATGCAAGAGCAATCACTGAGTGTCTTCTTTTCTCTCTCCTAATGGCAGATACTTATGACAGGACTTAAGCTTTTATTAGACAAGAATAAACTCACGTGACCGAATTACAAAGAATGGCTGAGAAATGTAAATATTGCCCTGACCTATGAAAAGGTCGGATACGTCCTGACTACTCCAGCCTCTCCTACCCCAGGCCCTGATTCTTCAGTTGCGGATAAAGAAACCCGCAAGACATGGGATATGGACCGTGCAACAGCCAAATGCCTCACGCTTGCTTCTATGGACAATGAACAACAGAAGCAGCATGAGAAGATGGATGTACAATCCATCTTTCTTCATACAAAGGAGCTGTATGGAGAGCAATCTCGCACTCTCCGATACGAGACATCTCGAAAGTTGTTTCAGATGCGCATGGCTGCTGACACGTCTGTAGATGACCATGTATTGAAGATGATTGGACTTATCGAAGAACTAGAGGACCTGGGATGGACAATGGAGAACGAACAGTATGTTGATATTGTTCTACAGTCTCCCCCCTGCCTTTGCTCGGTCCATAGTGAATTTCAACATGCACAACATGGAGAAGTCACTTCCTGAACTCCTCAAAATGTTGAGGAGTGCAAAGAGCACGCTAAAAGTAACGAAAACTCCCGCTCTGATTGCTGGGCCATCTTCATCTTTCGTCCCAAAAGCTAAGGCTAAGGGAAAGAAGAAGAAGAATCACATCAAACCGAAAGGCGGAGTGAAAAGACACAGGGGAAGGACAAGAAAGGGGTTGTTGTGTCAGGAAGAGGGGAATGCTTCCACTGCCACAAGACTGGGCACTGGAAGAGAAACTGTGTTGGATACATTGCCGAACTCAAGAAGAAGAAGCATGGTGATGCTTCCACTTCAGGTGTGTTTATAACAGAAAACTGTTTTTCAATTAACTCTGCTTCCTGGGTATTAGATACCGGGTCAGGATCTCACATCTGCAATTGTGTGCAGGGGCTGAGAAATAGCTGGTTTTTTAAGAAAGGTGATCACACTCTCCGAGTTGGGAATGGTTTCTCTATACATGCTGTAGCAGTGGGAGAGTATCACATTGGTTTGCCGTCAGATTGCATATTGGTTTTGAACCCATATTATTTTGTACTTTCGATGTTATGTAATATTATATCAATATCGTTGTTGGACAATGAAGGATATAATTTTGTGTTACAATATAATATTATGAACATTAACCTTAATCAATGGTTGATTTGGTCTGGTACATTAAATAACGGGATATACGTCATGAATCAACACACAGTTTTCAATATACAACACAAAAACAAAAGAAAGATTTCAGATAAAAATGAAGCTTTCATTTGGTTTTGTAGACTTGGTCATATTAATGAAACAAGACTAACCAAGCTATATAAAGATGGATATTTAAACCCATTTGAATATAAATCTTATGCGGCTTTCCAGTCTTGTATCAAAGCTAAAATGACCAAACTCCGTTTATTGGACACGGAGAGAGAGCTACTGAACTCTTAGGCCTCATACATAGTGATGTATGTGGACCAATGTCTACACATGCGAAAGGTGGTTTTTCATACTTCATAACTTTTACTGATGATTTCTTGAGATTCGGACACGTGTTCCTGTTGAAACATAAGTCCGAAACCTTCGAAAAATTCAAGGAGTATAAATTTGAAGTAGAAAAACAAACAACCTTGAGTATTAAGAAATTTCGATCAGATCAAGAATGTGAATACCTAAGCACAGAGTTTCTAGATTTCCTAAAAATTCTCTCTCAGCTCACTCCTCCGTACACACCACA
Organism: Agapanthus africanus; assembly: GCA_030015575.1. Classification (NCBI taxonomy): domain Eukaryota; kingdom Viridiplantae; phylum Streptophyta; class Magnoliopsida; order Asparagales; family Amaryllidaceae; genus Agapanthus; species Agapanthus africanus. The sequence goes on along the minus strand of JASDDO010000028.1, from coordinate 86,178,516 downwards.
GCACAACGGTGTGTCATAATGGAGAAATCGTACCCTATTAGATATGGTACGGTCAATGATGAGTGATACTGAGTTATCACTTTCATTATAGGGGCACGCATTGGAGACTGCGATATATCTATTGAACAGGGTTCCGACCAAAACTGTGTCTACCACTCTATATGAGATATGGTATGGGAAGAGATCATCTCTTAAACGAGTTAGGATATCGGATTGTCCGGCTTATGTGAAAAATCAGAATCCGGACAAACTCGAGACACGATCGGTTTTGTGTAAATTTGTGGGATATCCAAAACATTCGTATGGATATCTTTTCTACTACAAGGAAGAACAAAGGGTGTTTTTTTTCTCAGTATGCCATATTTTTAGAAAATGATTTTTTTACAAATGATACCGTTGGCAATACGGTAGAACTGGAAGAAATTCCAAAACCACAAACAAATACAAATGATTTAGTTGAACCTGAGGTTTCAATAGAACCTAGCGAACTTCAGCCACTCCGTAGATCTAGTAGGACTTCTCGCCCACCTGATAGATACTACGGTTTTCTAATTGATGGTGATAGAGAAGATCGCATCATAGATGATGATGATCCTACTAGTTTTCAGCAAGCTATCACGAGTAGTGACTCAGTGATGTGGTTGGATGCCATGAGATCCGAAATGGAATCTATGCACACCAACAAAGTATGGACTTTGGAGGTTGCACCTTCTGGAGTAAAACCCATAGGGTGCAAGTGGATCTTTAAGTGAAAAATTGGTGTGGATGGTCAGGTGGAGACCTATAAAGCTAGGCTGGTTGCAAAAGGGTTTCGTCAAAGACCAGGCTTGGACTATGATGAAACCTTTTCACCAGTCGCAATGCTTAAATCCATTCGGATCCTGATTGCTATAGCTGCTCACTATGACCTTGAAATCTAGCAGATGGATCTTAAAAACGGCATTTCTAAATGGTGATTAGAAGAATGCGTTTTTATGGCTTCATTGACAGTGGGAGCAGCGGAAAAGTATGCAGGTTGCTTAAATCCATTTATGGATTAAAGCATGCATCACGGAGTTGGAACATCTGCTTTGATGATACAATCAAAGAGTTTGGTTTTATCAAAAATGTAGATGGACCATATATTTATAAAAAGATTGTAGAGAGTACTGTTACATTCCTTGTATTGTACGTGGACGACAAGTACTGTTACATTCCTTGTATTGTACGTGGACGACATTCTCTTGATAGGAAATGATGTTCCTATGCTACAATCGGTCAAACTATTCTTATTGCAGAGGTTCTCCATGAAAGACCTGGGCGATGCCTCGTACATTCTAGGAATTAAGATCTATAGAGATAGATCTAAGAAATTGTTGGAATTGTCCCAATCGAGATATATAGACACCATACTAAAGAAGTTTAGTATGAAAGATTCCAAGTGAGGTAATTTACCCATTTATCACGGGATCACCCTCTCCAAAGAGATGTCTCCAAAGACTGATGAGGAGAGGGCTCGCATGAGCATTATACCCTACGCTTCGGTGGTGGGATCTATAATGTATGCGATGTTGTGTACTCGCCCAGATGTAGCTTATGCACTGAGTGCGGTAAGCAGCTATCAATCCAATCCAGGAGAGAAACACTGGACTGCTGTGAAGAATATTCTGAAGTACTAGCGAAGGACTAAAGAACTGTTCTTGGTGTATGGTAATGGAGACCTCCAAATGGAAGCCTTTACCGATTCTAGCTTCCAGAGCGATAAGGATGATAGTAAGTCCATCTTGGGGTTTGTATTTACCCTAAATGGAGGGATGGTATGTTGGAAGAGTTCCAAGCAAGATACCGTTGCTGACTCTACGATGGAAGCTGAGTATATTGCTGCTAATGATGCCGCAAAAGAGGCAGTCTGGATAAGAAAGTTCATTTCTGAACTTCAGGTGGTTCCATCCATTGCTAATCCAATACCTTTGTATTGCGATAACAATGGATCCATGGCTTTGGTAAAGGAACCACGGTCCCATCTGAAATCCAGACATATCTTAAGGTGGTATCACCTCATCAGGGAGATAGTGGATCGCCAGGATATCGAGATACGGAGAGTAGACACGAAAGACAATAAAGCAGATCCATTCACCAAGGCCATCCCTCAAGTCCAATTTGAGAAACTGTTCGAGATGTTGGGCATGCGGTACGCCGGCAACTGGTTCTAGTGTAGACAGTGGGTACTTATTGCACCAACTACAGGCCTTAGTGCAAGTGGGAGATTGTTAGATATGTATATCCTAGAGGCATGTATTGTATAGGATGCTAGACATGTATATGTACAGAAACAATCTTTTCTCGAAATGATAGTATGCTATCTGGTTTATCTTCATCTTAACATGTGATATGTTGTTTTTCATATATTATATACATGTTGATGAAGCCCTCAGGATTATGCTTGACTACCGGGATTATGATGTAGATCATACTAGTGGGGCCTGGGCAGTCTAAACGCATATCCTTTAATTGTTCCTAGTCGAGGGTATATCGAGACAGGGCATCAATATTACCAGAGTAGACTAGTGTGTACGTTTCTTGACCCTGGGGACGATGGTTGATCCCACAACCATTGGTGTTTGACATCAAAGATTGTACACAGGTGCTCATTGAAGAATGGGGACACCGAACATGACTCGCCGAGAACTCCTAGATGGTATATATACCTATTGTTAGATAGCAGTTCTCTGGTGACACTTGTACAGGTTAGTCTGTAGATCCGAGATCGCCATAGTGTGTTGTGTGATTCCCACTGTGCTTTGATTTCCTCGCTACCACGGCTCTACCGAGTCATGCAAACAGGTGGATTTTGGGTACAGTCCCGAATCACATGGAGGCAGTGAGTGATAAGAGGGGTTTCGTCTCTCCCGGTATAGGGAGTTGATGTCGCGCTATGCTTGATCGGCCATAGCAGCAAATCCCTGGTCAGGGTTGTCGAGATTTACTGATAAGAGATATCAGTAGTTTCTCGAACCGTTATGAGCTATAAATCAACATGACTTATAAAGTTACTGGGGTCTGACATTTACCACCCCTAAACTTCATATGCGACGTATCAGACGAAGAGACTGGACTGTACGGTAAGTGTTGCTTACAGGCTCGTTAGGATTGTGATGAGTTCGCTCGTCGGCCACCTTATCGTCATGTACCTGGGTAGCCGTTACACACAACTAGTGCCGCTGACGTGCTTGTGGTTAAACCCACTGCCAGCGTACTGTCGAGTCTTTAGAGTCCCACACAGAGGGTTTCCTGGTTCAGGCAAAAGATGTAGAGGCCGTAAGTTGTTACGGCAGGGTTTCGATTATGTTCGTGTACTAGCTACAGGAATAATGATCGGAAGGATAATACTGGTTGGCTTTGGTTTAATCCGGATACCGGTATTATATTATTGGATTATTTGTATTCGTATTTTTCGGAATGCGAATACGGGCATACTTATGCGGTATACGGTGAGAGGTGTTCTTGTAATTGTACAAGAACACCTTCTAGAAGTAGGATTTTTATTTTATGAAAATAAATATATGAGGTGGAATTAGTAGAATTGTCAAAGCATGGTTCAAGAAATGGCTTTTTGAATATTTTATTCATTTGGGATTACTATTCAAGTATGGTGCATTATTTTAGAGCTAAAATAATACACAACTCAATTATTTTCCATGAGCCATTTCTCTTGAAGCATGCTTGATTTTTCCTCATTCTATTTTTCACATTCTCTCCTCTAACTATCTCATTCTTCCTCCTCTTATCTTTATATTTCACATGAGTTATGAATCAAAAGCCTAGGGCTAAAAGTAATCCATTAGTTCATCTCTATATCATCTAAGTAGTCATTTCTAGCAAACTTGACTTCTTAGTTAACTCTTGAGAAGAGTTTGAAGATTGTTCTATAACTCTCGGGTGGATCATCTACGTCTTGAGGTGACCGGAGATCGAGGGCATTGCAAGCATCCAAGGAGCCTAGGAATCGCATCCAAACGAAGACCCGAAGGACCGATTCTCAAGGTATAACCCCCTATCATGGTAGATAAGATCTCTAGATAGGGTTTCTAGTTATGGTTTAGCACAAGATCTACGTTTAAAGTAGGTGTTGTATGCAAGAAAATTATTGTTTGCCACTTCTGCTTCCTCACAAGTATTGTAAGGGTGTGCAACATCCACTAACAATATGTTACCATAGTTCACGGGGTAAGATGGGCTCCTCTCGTATACATAAATACCTTCTGTACAAAACTATAAATAACCATGTTAGAATAACAATCATATAACTGTACAATTTATCAGTTCAATTCTCATTACTTGTTATATTCCATTCCTTCTTTTGGGACTTACCGAGCGCTAGTTCGCTGACGACATTCCTGTCTTTTCTTTCTTGGAATGTTCGTCAGGAGGACCGGACTCTCAGGAGATTGAGCCTAACCAGGAGGACTTGGACCGGCTCACCGTTTAGCCGAACTACTAGCTTTCCTTGTACTTATTTTCAGTTTGTATGCCACTGTTTAGGCACTGCTTATTTCTTTGTATCTTTCCTTTTCAAAATAGTTGTATGTAAAGATGAATGTTAATAAAAGTTGTTGTTTATTTTATATCTCTTGTCATTCTTGTGCGTTTTTTTTATATTGCTTATTTAAGCTTAACGTATTCATTTCTGAGTAAATACGTTGCGGCCTGCCACGTCTCCGTCTCCATACACTGGGAAATGGGGCGTGACAGGTTTTGTTGGCGACCCATGCAGGTCAGTTCTGCATGAAGTCTTAAGCAATATATCACAAGAATTATAAGAATCAGTAACTTTTACATTCCTTACATTTCAATTCCTTTGAATCTCATCCTATTTCTTGAATCAAACTTGAACTTCTCTTTCGACTTCCTTCAATATAACCTTTCGAATTTTGAATGCTTAATTCTAATTCACCCCTTCTACTTGTATCTCATAGGCTTATTAGCTCATTTAAGTAGAGTATCGATCGACGGAGCCCGAAGACAACGTTATCCATAGTTTTCTCCGTGTCATGTTGCGACGTACTCTTTAAGCGAATTTCGGAGACGAAATTCTTTTAAGAAGGATAGACTGAAACGGCTACATCATGATTGCATCTCCTTGAATCCTTTCTTGTTATCGTGTCTTAGCGTAAAGAAAACGAAACTGCGAACCCTCCATCCCCGTTTGATCTTATTTTGTAATCTTCTTGATTTCTTATTGTTTTCTTCAATCTCATTTCCATTGACTCTGAAAGTAGAATTTGGGTGAGTTAAATGGAGTTATGTGTTTGTAATTATGGACTGCAATATAATTACAATGGGGTACTCTACTTAAATGACTCGGAGTTTTACCTTTGATTATCTTTCCTCTTAATTTAGCTATGTTCTTCCGCATACCGTTATCCTTAATTATCGAATTCTATCTTCTTTATTAATTTATATTCTCTTATGATTTTAAATTCGATTTTTATTCTTTATCTTTATACCATTCATGACTATCTGAACCCTATTTATGTTTCTTCCATTTGAGTGCTTGCTCACGGTATTGTTGAAAACTACTCTTGACTATCCTAACAGCATTTACTCCAATTCTCGAAACACTTCGTCTTTCCTTTTTGTCATATGAAGATTTACTCCGGTTACATATTATTTTATCGACTAGAGTACCGATTGATGGACTGCGACAATGAAACACAACGACATTATCTTAATCTTGTTTTCTTGCTCTGTTGCAACATCCTTCTTGAGTAGTTTCGAGAAAGAAATTATTTTTAAGGAGGATAGGATGTAACGACACCAAAATTCATATACCTTCGTATTAATAAAATACTGTATTTGTATTTTTCGTATATTTTTATTTCCATGTTATTAGTTATATTTAATCTCTTCATCTATTTTTCGCATCTTAGTATTTTCTAAAACTCATTTCTTTTTTACCCAAACTTATTCCTTAAGCCCAATTCTTTTCTTTTCATTCTCATTCTCTACGGCCCAAGCCTCGCTTCCATTTTCTAAAAATTTTCCTTTTTTTTCCAAATTCATTTACTCAATTTTTCTTTAAATAACACTCAAATCCAAATCCCCTAATCTTTTAGTTAACCAAACCCAAGGCCTACAAGCCCAAGTCTAACCCATTCCTTTCCTTTCTAAACTCCCAGCTTCCCTTTAAAATTCCAACCATTTTAATTAACCCCATCTCTTTTTTAAAACACCACTATTCATTTCCCTTCACCTTAACTGTTCATCCTCCCAAATTAAAATCTCAATTAAAATCCCAAATGAAAACCCCATATCCAATTAAACTCCAATCTTCACCTCTTCCTCTTCTCCCATGCAAACCACACACCTCTCCTCTCCCTACTCATCCATTACCTCTCATCAATTCCCTCCCTCTCTTTCTCTCTTTGTATATATAACAACCCTAAACTTTCTGTACCTAATTTTTTCAAAAATACAGAAAGGAGTACCTAAGTCTGAGCATAAATTATAAATTTGATTTGCTTTTGAACAACAAGAAAACATTTGTAGCTCATTGGTAAAGTCTTGCACTGCTGTGACGTAGCCCCTATGTTCAAATCCCCCAGCCACATATTATTTTTATTGATTTTTCTTTTAAACTTTTAGAAGCTCAATGGTTTGCACGTGCACTGCACGTAAAATGAAAAGTCACAACAAAATCAAACATATGCACTGAGGTATATGAGACGACTAGGACACATGGCAGCAATCCAAGCACACACCCTCGGAATTGGACCGACGAGATCAAAGAATGGGCTGGCGCCGCCGGTTTGGTATATGGGAAATGCAAATTTTTTTTGTTGCCCTAACACCCCTTAGACTCCCCCATTAACCCCAGTCTATTTGATTTCCCTGTACATTAACAGAGAAATTAAAATCAGGCATTAATCCACATTATAATGCATTTTTAATTCTTTCTTCACTCACAAAACCCTAATTCTACTCTATAAATACAACCCTACACTTTGGCCCTCTTCATTCTGAAATTTAGTATCAAAACTCTCTAAAAATTTCAAGTCCAAGAAGCTGTACAAGGGAGTTAGCTTAAGGCCAAGTTCCGGCGACGTTTCGGGACAAATCCGGCGACGAAACGACTCCCCAATGATTCCATAAGCTTTCTCTATCTCTCTTCTTTCTTTCTAATCTGTAAGTCCCACTTTCCCTTTTCTCCTTCTATTAAAACGAATTCCATTTTCAAAACTAGTCGGAAGCGGAGTTAATCGGACTTTCGTTTATAATTTAACTAAAAACACATTTTATCTTAATAATAAATTTACAATCTTTTTGTATATTGTTTAGCAATTATAAACAAACACATTAGAATAAGTTTCATATCAAAATAATATATATTACAACTTTTATTTCAGTTTTACGGTAAAATATTATCATATTTACATACGACATTGCTTATTCATTTTGATCATATTACCTTGAGAAAACTCACGAGGTAATGACATACCTCATCACAACACACATTCTTGACATAGCACGATGACTTTTGGAATATTAGATTGTGGGAATTTACAAGTTTACAATAAAATACTATAAACATTCAAAAACCGTTTTCTTTAAAACTATATTATTTAATTCCTTGCAAATGCACATCTACAACCTATTTTGGGGAACCCCGATCGGGATGGTGCGGGTTATTGCATATCCTCGGACCTAGTAGAGCGAGATGCAGACCTCCTCACGGAGCATCCGATCTCGATGGAATTTTTAATGCAATTTTTAAGAAAATGTGATTTCTATTTAATAAATAAGTTCTATTTTTATAAATAAATAAATAAATATATATATATATATATAATCAAAATATCTACTTTAAATATACATTATATATATTCCATGTGTTCTAAATCAAAGAAATCACAAATTTCATGAAACTTCCATTACAAGTTAATACAATTCCAATATTACACTAAAATACAATATACAATGTAATCTAGGTTCTATTCACTAGAAAACTTCATTTTATAAAAGCTACATCTATGAAAATCCTAAACATGATAAATAAATACTTGAGATATATTTTGAAAATATATCAAAACTATTTTTCATAAAACCCTCTCAAGTTATATTAATTTACAATAAGGATCCTAGTAAACATAGCTTAAAGCGGGACCAGTTCTCTTGAGCCTCAGAGAGCTGGAGAATATGGGTGCTTGCCTATCTAAATTAGACAACCTAAAAATGGTGTTATCAATACGGTAATTGTCTTGGAAAAAGACACAAATCTTGCCGTCCTTGTGCAGCAGTTACCGATAATATCAAAACTAATTCAGGACTTCAATTCGTTGTAAAGTGTCTGACTCAGGCAGAGTCTCGGTGTAATATGAAATCAAACTATCCTTGAATATAATTCAAGATAACTCCGTTTCAACATGAATCCGTTTATACCAGAATTCAATCTATATCAACATGACTCGACTGAACCGAACCATGGATATACTCTGATTACATAACTATCCATTTATATCCATTCTGTTTACATGATATCATGGTTTCGGTAAGTCGTCCATCCATTAAACAAAACAATACAAATCAATACAAAATACATTACAGGGTTTTAAAGGGGTAGACTGGCACAAAATATGTTAAAGGTGGCATCAGATGGTCATTAAAAGACGTAACTATACATCCATAGCTGTTGTTCCGTGGTTTTATCGACGGAGCCTTATACTACGGGTTACCAAAGTCCATGGTGTAAGTTGGACTCCTCTCGTATACACTGGCATATTCTGTACCAAGCTACAATAAACTGCGTTAACATAACAAACTCACAATACACCAGTATATATTTTCATATCTGTCTATTCATCTGTCTATTCTATTCCTACTTTTGTTTGGAACTTACCGAGTGATTGTTCATTGACGAATTTCTATTTCTTTTCTTTCTTTGGAATGTTATAAGGAGGACCCGACTTTGAGGAGTTCGAGACCAGCCAAGAGCAATTGGAGCAGACCACTGAGCAGCACGACCACTAGGTTTCACTTGTATATTTCCCCAATTAGTGCAGCTCTGTTCAGAATTCAAAATTTGAATTAAAGCTGCGCTTTTATAAGAGCGCTGCGCTACAACTAGTGCACCCCGTGCAAAGCGCATAGGCGCTATCGCTAGATGCGCTGCGCTCCAAGTAGCGCACCACATGCAAAACACGTGTGCGCTAGCGCTAAGAGCGCTGCGCTCCAAAGTAGCGCACCATGAGCAGAGCGCATAAGCGCTAGCGCTGGAACTAAATATTCCTCACCGTTGGATTAAATATCCAACGGATATGATTAAATCATCAATTAACAAGAATGAAATTCTGTTGAATCTTTCCCAAACGGTGGCCGATGTGCCCTGAATTTGGAACACCGTTGGATCAATGATCCAATGGTGATTAAAAAACACTAAAATACAGAACAAATTCTGTAAAGGGGGAAGTATTTCTCAATCTTGTTAAAAACAAGAAGATTATCTTCTGGAAATCAGAAGCCCTTGGATCAAAAATCCGACGGTGGGGAAATTCCCAAATCAATTAGAGAAAAGATCTCTTTAACTGATCGAACTGATTAGCTTGCCCCATATAAAGGCCCCAAGACTTCAAGTCTTATACAGAGAACTCCCCCATAAACTTTGAGAAACTCAAAGATAAAGAGCAAGCTCTCGGAAGAAGATTCTTTTTCTTCAAGGTAAAAAGATGATGACAATGAACATAGAGATGAAATCATCTCATAATTTAAAAAGAATGATTCACTACTTTAAAAGATCATAGATCTAAAAAGACAAAAAGTCTTTCACAGAGAGATCAAAAGATCTCCTCATAAAATAAAAGAAGAATTTACTTCTTTCTCACAGATCATAGATCCATAAAGGCAAAGCCTTTCATCAACATAAGAGATTGAAGAACATTTGTTCTTAGAATCTTGAAACAAGGTCTCTTTTTAGATCACAAAATTGATCACATACGCCTTTGCGCTCTGGAACTGCGCCTTTGCGCTCTTGAACTGCGCTTCTGCGCTCTTAGACTGGCCTTAGCGCCAAGCGCGACACGTGTCGCTTTGCGCTCTTGAAATAGCGCACTGCGCTCATGGGCTGGCGCTTAGCGCCAGGCGCACCACGTGTCAATCACATGTGCGTCATTAAACTAATAGCGCTCTGAGCTCATAAACTGGCGCAATGCGCCCATCATCCGGCGCTTAGCGCCAAGCATGACACGTGTCTCTCTCGTGTGCGCTATCTGGTGTAGGGTGTTTTTCGTCACCCCATTGAGATGGGAATACGCACGCGCTTGTCAGGCATACTACAGATTCCCCCTGCCTAGGGTAGGCCGGGGTTTAATAATTGTGGGGATCCGAATCTCCGGCAGCCGCGGACTAAACTGCCGTTAATTACCCTTCGCCTTTGGAGCGAGGGAACCTCCAATTGACGGGTTAAACTGGTCATGCGAACTCAATGTGCAGTGTGCGTGTGATGTGTTTTGAAAGGGGGTTTTGGATATGTCGGGAGCCACGCAGAGTTTTTACGGGGGTCCCGCTACCCGGATAGCGGGCTGGGGGTATCGGGTCAAGGGGGCTAGCAGCCCCCTTGCGGGGTACGGGGTAGCGCCCCGTTAGACATTTTTTTCTAACAGTGACAGTGTCGTGGAGTATGTATGTGTGTACATATGTATACATATGTATGTATATATATATATGTATATATATAAAAAAAAGGGGGAAAAGGCATTCAGAGGATGCGTGGGGCCAGTGCCAGTGCTTTGAGCGCAAGAGCGCTAGCGCTTTGGGCGCTCGGGTGCTAGCGCACTGGGTGCTAGCACGCCACGTGTCAGCACGTGGGCACTAGGGCGCTAGCGCTCTTAGCGCAAGAGCGCTAGCGCACTGAACGCTAGCGCGCCACGTGTCAGAACGTGGACGCTTGGGCGCTAGCGTTTTGGGCGCTAGCGCTCTGAGCGCAAGAGCGCTAGAGCACTGAGCGCTAGCGCACCACGTGTCAGCACGTGGGTGCTCGGGCGCTAGCGCTGTAACAACTCCAATTTTTGTATACATAAATTTGATTTAAATTTGAAGTATACTTGGAGTAGTTAATATTGCTGTTATCACTTTAAGTATTTACTTTCCCACAATAATTAAAAGAAGGAGCTTGTAGCTCATTGGTAATACCTTGCACTGCTGAACCAAGCCACCAGAGTTCAAATCCTCTGCCCCACATTATTTTTAGATTATTTTTCTTTTAAATTTTTTGGAAGCCCAACAGTCCACAGGCTATAACTCCCAAAAGTTGAACTGAACCCTAAAATCTAAATATACCAGAGCCTTGACCCCGAGCCTCCCCACCCAACGGCACCCCGACTCGGCCCGACTCGGCCGAGTTGGCGGCGGACCGACCGACTCGGGCCGGCGCCGCCGGCCGGACTCGGCCGGACGGCCGAGTCGCCAACACGAAAAATGTGGCGTTTCGTCTTCTCAACTCTCCTGCATACACCATTTTATTAGATCGGTTTCCGAGTGTTAATTACACCCTATTTACTGCAAATTTTAATGTTTTTTCTTTAATTTTTACAATTTTTTAAAATAAAAACCTTTCACCTACCCTACCCTATAAATACACCCCCTACCCTCTACCCTCTCATCCCAAAACCCTAGGTTTACTCTCTCAAAATTTTTCTAAGAAGGGTGTACTTTGAAATCAAGTTCACGGCGAAGCTCTGACGGAATTCCGGCGACGTTTTTTTTGAAACAATCGGTTACGAAGCAACGCCTCGGCAACTTATCTAGTTCCTCTATACTCTTTAGTATAGATCGAAACCCGTAAGTCCCATTCTATCCCCCTTTCTATTTCTCTAAAATACGATACTACGAAACCCGACGGAATCGGAACGAATCCGATTTCCGATTCGGTTTTCTATAAAATTTCACTTCTAAACAATTCAATCTTACTTAAACATCTTTATCTTGACTATTAATCTTGTAAAAATCAATTTGAATATGTTTTCTCACATGAAATGATAACCTTTTCAATTTACCGTATTTTTTTCATTTTAATACCATCATGTTTCAATTTCACATTTAACCCCTTAACTTGCTATACATTTAAAGTAGAGCACGAGATAACGACCTACCTCTACACACACGCAAATACAACCCTAAAACGATATCATCAAAACTTAGAGTACGATAAAACGAAACTTTCATTAAAATACCATAATCTTAATAAAACCATTCTTAAAGGTTTTAGATTTGATACACTTTTAAGTAAATACTTCTTAGTAGGAAAATACGATAAGTTGTGGATATCGATCGTTTTTCTAAACCTGAATTTGTGGTGTCTAGGCTAGGCAGGTGAGCTCAGGTAACTTTAAAAGGCCCGCCTCACGATTCGTGAGCGGATCCCTCCTTCCTCACTTGTACTTACCTGGCCACAATTGGTGGTGAAAAGGCGATTTGAGGCTTCTAACGACTTATCGTTTAGACCATTTAGAAATAGGCTAGTTGGTTTAGGAAACCCTAGAATCTAAGATACGGAAAATTACACTTTGCAAATAAATACCTTTTACTTTATAAAACCGTTTTCCAAAGGATTAGTATCTTACAATCTTTGCAAAGCACCGCTACAACCCATCTTTGGGGAACCCGTTAGGGATAGTACGGTTTATCGTGCACTCTCGGGCTTAGTAGTGCGAGATTCAGACCTTCGTAAGGAGCATTCGGTCTCGAAAGGTTTAAAATACGATATCTTAAGAATTTTTTTTTGGAATATAAAATATTTATTAAAATTATTTTTGTATAAACATATGTATATTTATCATTTAAATATATATTTTATTATAATATAAATTTTCCACCTTTTCCTAAAAAAAATCACAATGCTTAATTTTACACTAAAATACCATGAAGTTCAAATAAATCAATATTACAGATAAATACCCTTATTTATAAAACTAGGATATTTTCACTAGAAATGTCACAACATAAAATCCACTCTCATTACAACTCTAAAGACGAACAATAAATACTTGAGGCGTATTTTGAAAAGAATATAAAAGTATTTTTACATAAAACCCTCTCAAGTTTTATAAATTACCCTAAGGACCCTAGCAATTATGAGACTTCGATTCACATTTCTGATTGTCTGACTCGGGTTTGACTCTAATTAATCTGACTTGAATATGATTCAAGTCAATTTATAAACTACAATATTCCAATTCAAAATGAACACATGAATTCATGAATACAATTATCAATTTATACAACTTGACCGAACCGAACCATGGATATATATTCGTTTTACATGATTCTAAGTATATCATTTACATGACTCTACGGTTATAACCGTTTTCTGATATCATGGTTTCAGTCAGTCAGTCAATCAATCATACAATCAATATAATTTTACAAGATAACAATATAAATAAGACATCTCGGGGTTTAAGGGGTAGATTGCTACGGAAGGTGTTAAAAGTGGCACGAGGTGGTCAGACTTAATACACCTAACATGAATCCAGTTGCTGTTGTACCGTGGCATAAACGGTTCCTTGTACTATACGTGCCTCTAGTCTCTGGCATATAGAGACTCCCCTCGTATACACTGGCATCCTTCTGTACCAAGCTACAAACAACATCGTTGACATAACATTACAACAACAGTATACACTTTAAAATGTATCTTCTTATTCTGTCTTTTTCTACTTCCCTCTTACCTTTGGGACTTAACGAGCGACCTGTTCGCTGATGACATTCTATTTCTCTCTTCTTTGAATGTCGTCAGGTGATTTGGACCCGGCAGAGGTTGAGTCATCGCAAGAAGACTTGGAGCAGTTTACTGAAGACCCTGCACTGTAGTTTCATTGTACACTTTTCCTTTATGTACCTTTCATTTCCTGTTATGCCACTGTTTAGGCATCTTTTTAATTCAGTTGTATTTCCTTTCATGTATTGTACAAAGAATGTTAACAAATAAAAGTTGCTGTTCTTTTTATTTCTTGTCTCTTGTGTATTTATTTTATATTGCTTAGATACGCTTAGCGTATGTACTTCTGAGTACATACGTAGCGGACCTTGTCGCGTCTCCTTCGCCGTACATGGGAAGCGGGGTATGACAGGTTTTGTTGGTGGCCCATGTAGGTCAGAGCTGTATGATACCCTATCATTTATCTGCGTGAACAACCTAAGCAATATAACACAAGAACCAGCAACTAAAACATTCTTTACAATTCATGTTCCTTGAATCTTGCAATTCCATATTCCTCGAATCTTATCATTTCATGTACATGAATCTGTCATAACCCAAATTTTTTCTTCACGGTTATGGATTCCCCGAACAACACCAGAACCAACGTCAACAACACACCTCCAGCATTACCCCTCACACCAGCTGTTCCTGCGCCACCTACCGAGCAAACAGTGCTACTTGAGGCAATCCGCAGCCTTCTCGAGGGACAGCAACAACTCTTGAACCGTCCCGAGACTGACGCTCCGGGGGTAAAGCAATTCAGGGCTTTACATCCGAAGCAATTCTCAGGAAATAGGATCCCACTGGAAGCTGAGAAATAGGCTCAAAGTATCGAGGATGATCTGGCCGCAGCACAAGTGCCAGACATAGCTTGGGTCCGTGTGGCTAAACTACAGCTCACGGACAATGCTCGTAATTGGTGGAAGGCGGAAGAAAGCCGTCTTGCACAGCCTATTGTATGGAAAACTTTTCGCGAGAAGTTCGACGCGAAATACTTCCCTGTGACTGCCAGGTTTGCCATGGAGCAGCAGTTTATTCATCTACAGCAAGGATCGATGTGGGACAAATAGGTAGATGAATACGACGCTGAATTCACCATGTTAAGCCGGTAAGATATGCCGCAATAGTTCAGTTTTAAGTATCACATACCACACAGCTAACACTATCCTTGAACAGATTCGCGGCATATTTGATACCGATGGATGAGATCAGACTCCGTCGCTTTCAACAAGGACTGGACACGGAGATTCAGGCTGCTCTAGCCACAGGAAAATTTTTGACTCATGAGGATGCTCTGGAAGCTGCCTGCAGTTATGAGGCGGTGATAAAAGCAAGGGGCATATCTCAGTCTGTAGGAGTCAAGCGCCCTGCCAACCAGATGGCAGGTGGAGCCTCGTCCAGACCACCTTTTGTTCCAAGACGTCCTGGAGCACCAACCAACAGGCCCAGCCCAGCCTTTTGTAACTACTGCAAGAGAAATGGGCATCTGGTGAGAGATTGCCGTCGTGCGAACAACGTTTGCTTGATCTGCGGCTCAGCTGCTCATAGTATTGGGGCTTGTCCTCATAAACAAAACCCAGTTGCTGCACCCAGGCCAGTAAACAATTATCCACAGCGTCCATCCATCCAAGCCCCTGCTCCAAGACTTGCATTACCTGCACCACCCAGAGGACCACAAGCTGTACCACCTCCTCGTCAGTTCCATCAAGCTCAAAGGAACATTCCGAGGAATGCTCCTCAGACCAGGAGGAATGTGCCAAAGCGCCAGGCTTTCACGATGTCTGTGGAAGAAGCTGAGGCCACTGGCCAAGTCATTACTGGTAAACTTTCCTTCTCAAACTTATCTTTTAGTCTTGGTTATCTACACACTTTCGCTATACCTAAAACATATCCCATATACCTTAGGTACAATCCTAGTCGCTTCACTACCTGCACTTGCACTGTTTGATACTGGAGCATCCCACTGCTTTATGTCGCAACGGTTCGTCCGAACCCATGCGATTCCAGTCTCACCGCTTGTATCCAGCTGGAATATCAGTTCCGGAAATGGCGTTCTAAAGGCAACTATGGGATACAGCTTGTGTCCAGTCGTAGTCTGCAGCCGAGAGTTTTATGCTGATTTCAAAGTACTGGACATACCGAACTTCGATGTGGTTCTAGGAATGGATTGGCTTGGAACTTTTTATGCTACCATCGACTGTCGTCAAAGGAGGGTAGTATTCGAGATTCCAGACCATCCGGTCTTTTATTTCAAGAGCGGAGACCGTACCCTGGAGCCAAGTACCTACAAAGTGAAGCCAAGGGAAGCAGTAGTTGCAGCAGCTCAAGCAGAAGAAGAATTAAGACCAGAGGTAGTTCGAGAGTTCGACGATGTATTTCCTGACGATATATCAGGTTTGCCTCTCGATCGAGCTCTTGAATTCAGTATTGATTTAGTACCAGAAGCACAACCGGTGATCAAAGCACCTTATAGACTAAGTCCGAAAGGAGTGAAGGAAGTCCGAACACAGTTGGACGAATTATTGGCAAAGGGATGGATTTGTCCCAGCACTTCAAGTTGGGGAGCACCCGTACTACTGGTGAAGAAGAAGGAAGGTTCATACAGAATGTGTATCGATTATAGGACCTTGAATGAAGTCACTATAAAGAACAAGTATCCACTCCCGCGCATCGATGATTTATTCGATCAGCTAAGTGGATCTTGTGTTTTCTCTAAATTGGATTTTCGTTCAGGTTATCATCAAGTGAAGGTCAAGGAAGCTGATATTCACAAAACAGCTTTCAGAACTCACTATGGACATTACGAATTCTTAGTGATGCCATTTGGAGTGACCAATGCACCAGCAATATTCATGAACCCAATGAATCAAGTTTTCCGGGAGTATTTAGACAGGTTTGTTGTCATCTTCATCGACGACATCCTGGTTTATTCTAAGAATCGGAAAGAGCATGCAGAGCATCTACGAATTGTCCTGGAAACTCTTCGACAACATAAGCTTTATGCCAAGTACAGCAAGTGCGAGTTTTGGCTAAATCAAGTTGGTTTTCTTGGACATATCGTATCAGGAGAAGGAATTTAGGTGGATCCAGCAAAAGTTTCAGCAGTTAGCGAATGGCCTACACCAAAGTCAGTGAAGGACATTCGGAGTTTCCTGGGTTTAGCTGGATATTACAGAAGGTTCATTGAAGGATTCTCAAAGATAGTAACACCCCTGACCAAGCTCACACGAAAAGATGAAGAATTTGTGTGGTCAGAAGCATGCGAACAAGCTTTCGTAGAACTTAAGTCAAGATTGACATCTGCACCTATTCTCGTAATACCGGATCAATCTGGAGGATTCGAAGTACATTGTGATGCATCCGGTAAGGGATTAGGATGTGTTCTACATCAGCACGGTAAAGTTGTGGCTTATGCTTCAAGACAACTGAAGACTCATGAGCGCAATTATCCGACGCATGATCTGGAGTTGGCAGCTGTCATCTTCGCTCTCAAGATTTAGCACCACTATTTACTTGATGAATGAGTGAACATCTACACAGATCATAAAAGTCTGAAGTACGTATTTACTCAGAAAGAGTTGAATATGCGGCAGAGAAGATGGTTAGAACTCATGGCGGACTTTGACATCAACTTGCAATATCACCCAGGGAAGGTGAACGTAGTACCTGATGCTCTTAGTCACCAACCATTATCAATAAATCTCACCGCTCAGTGGAAGCTTCAGCAAGACTTGCATCAGATGGAGATTGAAGTAGTCATGCCAGGTAATGCTTCAAGTTTGATGAATCTACAAGTTCAATCAACCATTGTCAATCAGATCAAAGCACTCAAGCAAGTGATGCTAAGTTGCAAAGGATCAGAGAACAAGTGGAGAATGGACTCAGAACAGACTCCATCATCCATGAAGACGGATCTTTGAGATACGGCAGCAGATTGTGTGTACCAAAAAGTCCTGTTCGGGAGGAGTTAATGAAAGAAGCTCACAGCTCTCCCTACTCAGTACATCCTGGAGGTACCAAAATGTACAAAGATCTATGTCAGAATTATTGGTGGCATGGAATGAAGCGTGAAGTAGCCAGAAGCGTCGCAAAATGCTTGGTGTGTCAGCAAGTAAAGGCTGAACATCACAGGACAGCTGGACTACTTCAACCGTTACCAATCCCAGAATGGAAGTGGCAGCATATCACGATGGATTTTGTGACTGCTCTTCCTCCCAGCACAAAGGGTAACGATGCTATATGGGTCATTATGGATCGACTCACAAAGTCGGCTCACTTCATCCCATTTCAAGTTGGCCAATCAACTGAGACACTAGCAAAGAAGTACATGGAGGAAATTGTGAGAATTCATGGAGTACCGGTCTGCATTGTCTCCGATCGTGACACCAGGTTCCGATCGCAATTTTGGCAGAGTCTGCAAGCTAGCTTGGGAACAAGTCTGAACTTCAGCACGGCTTATCATCCACAAACAGATGGTCAGTCGGAACGAACTATTCAGATCTTGGAGGATATGCTCAGAGCGTGTATGCTAGACTTCAAAGGATCGTGGGAAGATCACCTGCATCTTGTGGAGTTCGCGTACAATAACAGCTACCAAGCAAACATAGGAATGGCACCTTTTGCAGCATTGTAAGGAAGGAAATGTCGATCACCATTAAGTTGGGACGATATCGGAGATAGGGAACTTCTTGGACCAGAGATGATAGTAGCGACCGTTGATGTGGTTCATACTATCAGGGAAAGAATGCGCATAGCCCAAGATCGACAGAAACACCGGGCTAATGCAAAGAGACGACACTTGGAGTTCCAGCCAGGAGACCATGTATTCCTGAAGATATTTCCAAACCGCGGAGTGATCCGATTTGGAAGACGGGGTAAATTGAGTCCGAGATATATCGGACCGTTCGACATACTCGAACGAGTCGGTGAAGTGGTATACCGCTTAGCGCTTCCACCATCATTGGAAGGAGTGCATAACGTGTTCCACATATCCCAACTCGAAAAGTATGTGAGTGACCCCGGCCATGTACTTGATCATTCCGAGCTCACCATACAACCCGACTTGTCTTGTGAGCAACAGCCTGTGGAGATCCTGAACAGGAAAGTGAAGACACTTCGGAACAAAGAAGTTAACTTGGTCCGGGTAATGTGGAGAAAAGACACTCCAGGAGAATCCACTTGGGAAAGGGAAGATGAAATGCGTGCAAGATATCCTCACCTCTTTGTAAACTAGTCCTCAAATAAAAGATGTAAATTTCGAGGACGAAATTTTTGTAAGGAGGGTAGATTGTAACAACTCCAATTTTTGTATACATAAATTTGATTTAAATTTGAAGTATACTTGGAGTATTTAATATTGCTGTTATCACTTTAAGTATTTATTTTCCCACAATAATTACAAGAAGGAGTTTGTCGCTCATTGGTAATACCTTGCACTGCTGAACCAAGCCACCAGATTTCAAATCCGCTGCCCCACATTATTTTTAGATTATTTTTCTTTTAAATTTCTTGGAAGCCCAACAGTCCACAGGCCATAACTCCCAAAAGTTGAACTGAACCCTAAAATCTAAATATACCAGAGCCTTGACCCCGAGCCTCCCCACCCAACGGCACCCCGACTCGGGCCGGTGCCGCCGGCCGGACTCGGCCGGACGACCGAGTCGCCAACACGAAAAATGTGGCGTTTCGTCTTCTCAACTCTCCTGCATACACAATTTTATTAGATCGGTTTCCGAGTGTAAATTACACCCTATTTACTGCAAATTTTAATGTTTTTTCTTTAATTTTTACAATTTTTTAAAATAAAAACCTTTCACCTACCCTACCTTAGCCTACCCTATAAATACACCCCCTACCCTCTACCCTCTCATCCCAAAACCCTTGGTTTACTCTCTCAAAATTTTTCCAAGAAGGGTGTACTTTGAAATCAAGTTCACGGCGAAGCTCTGACGGAATTCCGGCGACGTTTTTTTTTGAAATAACCGGCGACGAAGCAACGCCTCGGCAACTCATCTAGTTCCCCTATACTCTTTAGTATAGATCGAAACCCGTAAGTCCCATTCTATCCCCCTTTCTATTTCTCTAAAATACGAAACTACGAAACCCGACGGAATCGGAACAAATCTGATTTCCGATTCGGTTTTCTATAAAATTTCACTTCTAAACAATTCAATCATACTTAAACATCTTTATCTTGACTATTAAACTTGTAAAAATCAATTTGAATAAGTTTTCTCACATGAAATGATAACCTTTTCAATTTACCGTATTTTTTTCACTTTAATACCATCATGTTTCAATTTCACATTTAACCCCTTAACTTGCTATACATTTAAAGTAGAGCACGAGGTAACGACCTACCTCCACACACACGCAAACACAACCCTAAAACGATATCATCAAAACTTAGAATACGATAAAACGAAACTTTCATTAAAATACCATAATCTTAATAAAACCATTCTTAAAGGTTTTAGATTTGATACACTTTTAAGTAAATACTCCTTAGTAGGAAAATACGATAAGTTGTGGACATCGATCGTTTATCTAAACCTGAATTTGTGGTGTCTAGGCTAGGCAGGTGAGCTTAGGTAACTTTAAAAGGCCCGCCTCACGATTCGTGAGCGGATCCCTCCTTCCTCACTTTTACTTACCTGGCCACAATTGGTGGTGAAAAGACGATTTGAGGCTTCTAACGACTTGTCGTTTAGACCATTTAGAAATAGGCTAGTTGGTTTAGCAAACCCTAGAATCTAAGATACGGAAAATTGCACTTTGCAAATAAATACATTTTACTTTATAAAACCGTTTTCCAAAGGATTAGTATCTTACAATCTTTGTAAAGCGCCGCTACAACCCACCTTTGGGGAACCCGTTAGGGATAGTACGGTTTATCGTGCACCCTCGGGCTTAGTAGTGCGAGATTCAGACCTCCGCAAGCAGCATTCGGTCTCGAAAGGTTTACAATACGACATTTTAAGAATTTTTTTTTGGAATATAAAATATTTATTAAAATTATTTTTGTATAAACATATGTATATTTATTATTTAAATATCTATTTTATTATAATATAAATTTTCCACCTTTTCCTAAAAAAATCACAATGCTTAATTTTACACTAAAATACCATGAACTTCAAATAAATCAATATTACAGATAAATACCCTTATTTATAAAACTAGGATATTTTCACTAGAAATGTCACAACATAAAATCCACCCTCATTACAACTCTAAAGACGAACAATAAATACTTGAGGCGTATTTTGAAAAGAATATAAAAGTATTTTTACATAAAACCCCTTCAAGTTTTATAAATTACCTTAAGGACCCTAGCAATTATAAGACTTCGATTCACATTTCTGATTGTCTGACTCGGGTTTGAGTCGGATTAATCTGACTTGAATATGATTCAAGTCAATTTATAAACTACAATATTCCAATTCAAAATGAACACATGAATCCATGAATACAATTATCAATTTATACAACTTGACTGAACCGAGCCATGGATATATATTCGTTTTACATGATTCTCGGTATTCCATTTACATGACTCTACGGTTATAACCGTTTCCTGATATCATGGTTTCGGTCAGTCAGTCAATCAATCATACAATCAATACAATTTTACAAGATAACAATACAAACAAGACATCGCGGGGTTTAAGGGGTAGATTGGTACGGAAGGTGTTAAAGGTGGCACGAGGTGGTCAGACTTAATACACCTAACATGAATCCAGTTGCTGTTGTACCGTGGCATAAACGGTTTCTTGTACTATACGTGCCTCTAGTCTCTGGCATATAGAGACTCCCCTCGTATACACTGGCATCCTTCTGTACCAAGCTACAAACAACAGCGTTGACATAACATTACAACAATAGTATACACTTTAAAATGTATCTTCTTATTCTGTCTTTTTCTACTTCCCTCGTACCTTTGGGACTTACCGAGCGACCTGTTCGCTGACGACATTCTGTTTCTCTCTTCTTTGAATGTCGTCAGGTGATTTGGACCCGGCAGAGGTTGTGCCATCGCAAGAAGACTTGGAGCAGTTTACTGAAGACCCTGCACTGTAGTTTCATTGTACACTTTTCCTTTCTGTACTTTTCATTTCCTGTTATGCCACTGTTTAGGCATCTTTTTAATTCAGTTGTATTTCCTTTCATGTATTGTACAAAGAATGTTAACAAATAAAAGTTGCTGTTCTTTTTATTTCTTGTCTCTTGTGTATTTATTTTATATTGCTTAGATACACTTAGCGTATGTACTTCTGAGTATATACGTAGCGGACCTTGTCGCGTCTCCTTCGCCGTACACTGGGAAGCGGGGCGTAACAAGTGCTTTGGGCGCTAGCGCTCTGAGCGTAAGAGCGCTAGCACACTGAGCGCTAGCGTGCCACGTGTCAGCACGTGGGCGCTCGAGTGCTAGCGCTCTGAGCGCAAGCGCTTTGAACGCTAGCGCGCCACGTGTCGATACGTGGGCGCTCGAGCGCTAGCGCTTTGGGTGCTAGTGCTCTGGACGCAAGAGTGCTAGCGTACCACGTGTCAGCACGTGGCGCTCGAGCAGCAAAAGGGACTTGGTCCCTGCAATGGGAGTTGTACTCCCAGAAAGGAGCACTTATTATTCTCTCTCTGTGTGTGTGTGTGTGTGTGTGTGTGTGTGAAGAGTTAAACTCCTAAGATGTTTTGAAGCTGATGAAGGGCTTCTCCCTTTGAGCCCTAGTTCTTCCCCAAAGTGGGGTTTTTGGAGATAGTTCTCCTTCTTCCTCCTGTTGTTTGGCCGGATCTTGAAGATCAAGAGATGTGAGATTTTAAAAATCTCTTCTTTTTGAGATCTAATGACAGATCCAAGTTCCCCTTTGTGGGTTTTATGGTGAAAAACTATTTAGTTTTGGAAAAGAAAGAGTAAAACTCTTGATTTAATTTAAAAGAAATGAGAAGGTTTAGAACCTTGGAGAAGGAGCAGGAGACAAAAAGAACTCTAGTTTTTGGGGGAATGAAAAAGTATTACTTTATTCATCATCATGTTGCCTTATATAGGCTTACATATTTACATACAGCCCCTTGGGCTTTGCAAAATGGCATTTTGCCCATCCCATGGCTCATGTGCTATTTCATTTTTGCACATAAGCCATGGGCTTACAAAATATTGGCTTTATGCCCATTTTGCATACATTCATGTATAAAAAATTACATAAAAATTATTTATTGCATGATTTGGTTGTTGGCATGGGGGAGGCCGGCCGCTTCATGGTCGGGCTCACTCCGGGCATTGGCCCACTTGGCCTAGGGTTGACTTTGATTTTGACTTGGTCAACCGGGGTGTAAATTTTTACCCCAACAAATTTCCCCCCATCAATAAATGCACACAGCATATGTAGGTCGTGTGCATGAAATTGATGGATCTTCTTTCACGTAGAGGCGACTTGCTTTGGTCCCCACTTTTTGGGATGCTCTGCCCTTTTTACGACATGGACGGTCGACGCTTGACGCGTCTCCGAGATGGAGTGTCTGTGGTAGACGTTTCTCTGGCCTAGAGTAATTTGGTAGACGTGTCCCCGGCATAGAGTGTCGCTGGTCGACGTTTCCCCGAGGCAGAATGTCGCTGGTAGACGTTTCCCCGAGGTGGAGTGTCGGTTGGTTGACGTATCCCTTAGGCGGGGTGTCTGCTGGCTGACGTGTCCCCGGCACGGAGTGTCTGCGTTGGACGTTTCCCCGGCACGGAGTGTTGCTGGTCGACGTTTCCCCGAGGCGGAGTGTCGGCTGATTGACGTATCCCCGAGACGGAGTGTCTGCTGGCTGACGTGTCCCCGGCACGGAGTGTCGCTGTTGGACATTTACCTGATGCGGAGTGTCTGTGTTAGACGTTTCCCCGATACAGAGTGTCGTTTGTTGACGTGTCCCCGTTACGGAGAGTCTGCTTGACGTTTCCCCGGCACGGAGTGTCGCTGGTTGACGTGTCCCCGAGACGGAGTGTCTGCTTGACGTTTCCCCATTACGGAGTGTCGCTGTTGGACGTTTCCCTGATACGGAGTGTCTGTGTTGGACGTTTCCCCGATACAGAGTGTCGCTTGTTGACGTGTTCCCGGCACGGAGTGTCTGCTTGATGTTTCCCCGGCACGGAGTGTCACTGGTTGACGTGTCCACGAGACGGAGTGTCTGCTTGACGTTTCCCCGTTACGGAGTGTCGCTGTTGGACGTTTCCCTGATGCGGAGTATCTGTGTTGGACGTTTCCGCGATGCAGAGTGTCGCTTGTTGATGTGTCCCCGGCACGGAGTGTCTGCTTGGCGTTTCCCCAGCATGGAGTGTCGCTGGTTGACGTGTCCCCGAGACGGAGTGTCTGCTTGACGTTTCCCCATTACGGAATGTCGTTGTCGGACGTTTTCTTGATGTGGAGTGTCTGTGTTGGAGGTTTCCCCGAGATGGAGTGTCGCTTGTTTGACGCAGAGGTCGATGTTGGAATTGGTTGGTTTGATTTGTTCGATTTGAGTTGGCATCAACATCGCTACACTGGAATATAGTACCAGGAGCGAATCATCATATGTCTTTGAGAGGATTTAGGGATTGGGTTTTTGTTTGGCATTTGCATTGCTGCACTGAAATAATGCCAGGAGCAACTCATCATTTGCCTCGAGAGGATTCGGGAATTTGTTTTTGCTTGGCATCAGTATCGCTACACTGGAATATGGTACCAGGAGCGAATCATCATTTGCGCTTGTTTATCAGGAAGCGTTGGCTTAGGAGATAGGTTTTAGGTCCCTATCACCTAAGACTTTTCAATTTTGTGAGCCGTAAGGGTCTCACAAAGCATTTTCTTCCTACATGTCGTAAGGATCCTGTTGGTGTATTTTCTCCTTAGGAGTCGTGGGGGCTCCTAAGTGTGTTGCTCCTTTGTGAGTCGTAAGGATCTCACGCGGGGATTTTCTCCTCACAAAGTCGAGAGAACTTTGTGAGTGTATTTCATCTCTTTTTCACGAGTTTGCGCCCTTTCGGATTTTCACAAACTCGCCGGCAGTCTTGCTGTTTTTACTCACGGAGCCCTTTCGGGTTTTCATCCGTGCCCATTTTGCTTGTGGACATACCATTTTTTTAATTTTTTATCTATTTTTTCTTTATTTTTAGTGGGACTTTGAATGTGGTCTCACCGGTAGGACTTGGGAGAGATTGGGGTTGTTTTACGCCCGTGGATTGTATACGGTTTTGCAGGATGTATGATCCAGACCGTAGGGCCGGAAACATTTCGGGACTTTGTTGGCGTCTGCATCGCTGCACTGGAATATTGTGCCAGGAGTGACTCATCATTCGCCATTTTGGGATTTGGAATTTGGTTGGCGTCTGCATCGCTGCACTGGAATATGGTACCAGGAGCGACTCATCATTCGCCACTTGGGGATTGGGGAGCGATGGCTTAGGAAACAGGTTTGGATCCCTATTGTTGGAGATAGTGCCCTCAGAGTCAATTATTGGATCACAGGCACGTGATTGCAATGATTGAGGGAGGACCTATCCCGGTAGGACAGTCTTACTCAAGATGATAGTATGCTATCTGGTTTATCTTTATCATCGTGTACTGCTTTAGGTGACCTTAC
Organism: Agapanthus africanus; assembly: GCA_030015575.1. Classification (NCBI taxonomy): domain Eukaryota; kingdom Viridiplantae; phylum Streptophyta; class Magnoliopsida; order Asparagales; family Amaryllidaceae; genus Agapanthus; species Agapanthus africanus. The sequence continues at coordinate 86,153,192 of JASDDO010000028.1, read as the reverse complement.
GAGTCGCTATTACACGTTGATAGAGCCCCTAGGATTCTTGCTTGACTTCCAGCAGTATGAGGGCGATCATATACGTGAGAGCTGGAGTCCATAAGCACATCCTTAAAAGGTCCCTAGTCGTGGGAGTTTCGAGACAGGGCATCGATACTCCGGAGTAGACTAGTGTATACAGTCGAGACCCCAACGAGGGGCGGTGGCCGGTCTCACAAGCCACCGGTGTCAGTTGGTTCACCTAAGATGTATACAGGTGCTCATTGGGTTATGGGTACACCGGACAGGACTTGCCGGGAACCTGCTAGTTGGGATTATACCATACGTCAGATAGCAGTTCCCAGATGACATGTGTACAGGTTAGTTCATCGACCTGAGATCGTCATTTGTCTCGTGTGAGTTCCCACTGTGCTTTGATTACTACCCTACCACGGCTCAAAGGAGTCGTGCAAACAGGTTTTAGTTGGGTACAGTCCCGAGCCACATGGAGGCAGTGAGCGGATCTGCAGGGGTTCGTCTCTCCCGGTATTGGGGGTGAGGTCGTGCTGTGTCTAGGAGAGCCAGAACATGGAAAGTCCTTGGCCAAGGCAGGAGATTTGCTGGTAGACATTCCAGTAGTATCTCAGGGTGTTCTGGGCTACACTCCGACACGACTTGTACCGCTATTGGGGGTCTGACTTTTACCAACTCCCCAGGCCCGCCACGCGATACTCATAGACGAACGGACCGGACTGTACGGATATTGTCACTGACAGGCTCAGTAGGGTGTCAGGATGAGTTCGCTCATCGACGTCCCTTTTGGTCAATACCTGGTAGCCCGTCACGTATTGGCTTATACCTCTGACGTGCTAGTGGTTAAATCCACAGCCATAGTATTGACGAGTCTTTAGAGTCCACCACACACAGTTACTCAAGTTTCGGGCGAAACGCTGTAGAGGCCGTATGGAGATATGGCAGGGTTCGATCAGATACGTGCGGTATTACACGGATCGTGATCGGACGGATTTTACTAGCCGGCTTTGGCTTAAGCCGGATCCTAGTATTAGATAGTGAAGATTTTGTCTCTTTGCATTTGTGTTCAGTGGGAATACAAATGTGGGCATGTATTTGCAGTAGCGGGGTTTTCCTGTAATTTATTACGGGATCAGTTTTCTGAAGTTGCCAGTTTGCATTCCGTTCCGGCCGGTTTTCTTTTATTCCTTCATGGCCGGACTTTCCGTAGGAGGGTGTTATTTGCGGTTTGCAAATAACATTTTGTGGAGGGGTTTCTTGCATAATTGTGGCCTTTTCATCATGAGATTCTTTTATGGTCTTTTTCTTTGCTTTTTTGAGATTGGATTTGATAAGTTGAGAAGTGAAATGGGTGTGACCATTTTCATATTAGATTATTCATTTTCTTCTCTTGATTGGGGATTTTCTTTTTCCCCACCATTCTTTGTAGGGGGCCGGCCACAAAAAAGAGAAAGAGAGAGAGGTTCATGTGGGTGGTGATTTTTCTCATCTCATTCCTTAAAAAATTGAGAGCTCCATTTCTTTCTCTCAAGTTCATTCTTTTCCTCCACATACCATGGCAACTTCATATACCCCAAAAGAGACAACCTACTACTCTAGTCTACAGCAAATCTTGGACGCGTCGGCTAGCCAACTTCGCGCCCGAGTTGCCTCGGTCCAGAGGTGGGAGCCCGTAAAAGATTCCGGCTACGTGGTGCCCTTTTCGACGAGGACGTGACGGACGGAGATTCCGCAGGAGATTGGAGTGGAGACGAAGACCGAAGGACATGGATCGCTTGGTATACTTCTCTACTCGTATTTTAGTTTGCTAGTAGCTAGGTTAATGGCCCGATCCGGGTGAAAAGTGCGCGGTGGTGCCGGTTTGCTAGTTTGCAAAATTTTTGTTTCCGCGTTTCCGGCGTCGGATCGACGGCCGGGGCGCCGCCGCGGACTTACATTGGTATCAGAGCCACGCCATTAACCTACCTAGCTTGCTCTAGTATGTTTAAAACCCGATCGAACAAAAATCGCAAAAACCGTATTTCTAGTGCATGTGTTCTCTGTTGAAATTTTTCCAGCTCCAAAATTTTTTCAGGTCATTGCAGAAAGACATGTAAGAAATTCTAAGAATTCTGGGAAAATACGATTCACTGATTCCTTACTATGACCGCGGAAACGCGGCCAAACCCCTGGTTTGGCCGCGGTTCCGCGGTGGTTAAGTGGAATCACTGAACCAAATTTTTCCAGTGGGCTTTTGAATAGAAAATAGGGGTTTTGGGATATTCTTTTTGGGCCCATATTTTCTGTGAGTGCTACAGTACTGCTTGGGGTACACTTTGATAAATTTGTTCGATCGGATATTTTAAACATGCTAGTTCACAGTATTTACATTATATCTGCGACCGTGAATGTCACTCGATCGGTAAATCCAGTCTATCTGCTATAGCCCTTTTAGACGGATTTGCGAACGTGACATTCACGTTGATACTCTGTGTTGTGTTGTGATGTTGCGGATCGGTCATGGGGGATAGCCTGGTTGCAATGTTAGTACAGTTTTGTTTTATATGTACATTTCATATTGCGGGGCAAGCGTCCGACATGTGGATTGCCGTCACTGCCAGTTTGTATTATTCTTTTGGGGCACGACCAGGTTGCTGTCGATGTACCCGTTGTATGTATATTTTACTTTCTGTACTAGGATTACCCCGCGGAGGGGTGCACAGATAGCCGGGTTCTAGAGGGCAACGAGCCCGCATCTTATGGCGTTGAGACGGAGGGGGCTTCACTCTAGAATTGGCGGGCTGTTCGCCGCACTCGTAGGGGGTACAGGTTGACCTAGGAGGGGTGCCCAAGTTACCGGATTCCGTGAAAGTGCTGGGTGGTCCATTCACGTTGCTGAAGGGGGCTGCCCCTCTTCAGGTTTTGGCGGGTAACTTGCCGCGCCCGTAGGGGTCTAGGATTTTCATTGCACAGGCTATCCACACGACCAGGGGAACGTCGGGTTTCAGTAGCGGCTCTGTGAAACCCGGGGATCCCAGATATCTGTATTGTTCTGTGATGCTGCTGTACATTTCTGTGATGCTGCATTTTTATCACGCCTTGAGCGAAAATTATATATTACATATATACTAGTAAATGTTGTATATGTTTTGCATCCGCGCTAGTCCAGTCCCCGCTCTGTCGTTAGTTAGCTAACCTAACGGGTGATGACGGGACCCAGTGGCGAATGCGGATGGCATATACGTACGTCATTATTTTCGTTCTTTTGTGGTGTGATCAATTGATGGGACTGCGTTGATTTGGATCAATGCAAGATAAACAAACCTATTTGATGTTGTTGGAACATTTTTCAAAAAGCTGTTATTGCAAGGGCATTCTCTTTTGTTTTGCACAGTGGTATTCAGTTGGAATATCCTGCTCCTCAGTCGACGAGGCAAGGGCCGAGATCCCTTCACCGGGAGTGACCCCTTGGACAAAAGTTTGCGTCAGGGCAATAATTTCACTATAGCCGATTACTTTTGCTTTGCATCGTGGTATTCAGTTGGAATATCCTGCACCTCATCCTACGGGGAAAGAGCCGAGATCCCTTCACCGGGAGTGACCTCTTTAGCAAAGGTTTTCGTTACTATATTTTTATAAAGCTATCAGTTCCTTCAACGATATCAAGTTCATTACGTTAAAGGTTTTCGCCAGAAACCATTCGTAGCCCTCCGTCGTTTCAGACGGGTAGCACGTAATATTCATGCTATGTTTGTTGGCCTTCGTCAAGGCATAGTGTATGGTAGCTGCTTGTTACCTTTCTGCTGCATAGATAGATACGTTGGTTTGGGACAGTCGTATAGCCTTGTTGGCCTTTGTCAAGGGCTTGTACGGGTGGGTTCAAATCAACCTGGACAATGACGGGTAGAACTTGACACGTGACTTATGATTTGTTGGCCTTCGTCAAGGTCATAAGAGCATGGGGCAAAAATCCACATCGGGAGTTTCAAAAGAACTGAAACTTGCCAGATATGCGCATACCTTCTGGAGTGTGATAGCGTGAGCAGATTCCGTCACGTTATCATGCGATGAGAGTTGGATCCCGATTCCCACTGATGAGTTGGTTTACTCCTCGGGTGATCCCGGCTAATTCTTCTTTCAGGTTTGGGGAAGAATTTGACGTTACAGTGGGAGGTTTCCAGATTAGATAAAGTGATAACCATTCTGATCTAGGTTAGAGTGCACGCTGAGTGTTTCTTTTCTCTCTCTCTTTGGCAGCAACCATTGACCCGACCCTAGACTATCACTCAGTGACCAAGTTGACCGAACCTTCTTAATACTGGCTTTTGGATTGTCAGAGTTGCAGACCTCATTGCCACTCCTACTTTTACCATTTTCTCCAGGACACCCCGTATTACTACGAACGTCCACTTCCATTGGACAAAACCATTGTATGGTTATATACGAACTCGAAGGAATTCGAGGATGGTTTTCGGTTCTGGAGAAAACGAATAGGACTATTCAGTTGTCTTTCCCTTTTACCTTCTCTCTAAGATTGCGAGTACTCCTTGGCTTAGGAGATAGTACACCTATTACGCAAATTGGATAGTCTTCTTCCAAACCATAGGCAGGTGCCGACCGGTAGGGAATGAAGAAAACCAATTAGCCTAAACGGTGGTATTAAGTAAAGACAAAGAAAGGGATTAGTAAGAGGGCAAAGTAAATTGCGACTGCTATTCACGACCAAACCAAGTATTCTTCGCCAATCCTAAATCACCTTTGTATTTCTCTACGACACTCCGTATCACTACGAAGATCCCAGGTTTATTGGATAATCCATCGTATGGTTATATACGAACTCGAAAGGAACTTGTTCCAGTTCGGGGATGGATTCTGGTTCAGGAGAAATAAGAATAAGGTTTATTCGGTTGTCTTTTATCTTCACCTTCTCTCGCATTGCGAGTGCTCCTAGGATTAGGACAGTACACCCATTATGCTTATTGGATAGTCTTCTTCCAAACCATAGGCTGATGCCGAACGGTAGGGAAGGAAGAAAACCATTTGGCCTAAAGGGGTGTGCAGAAGGTAATGACTAAAAACATATAAAGGGATTTGGAGAGGTGGCAAAGAATTATACGGTTACAGTTGTGAATCTGGATAATGGAAGAGGCATTACTAGGAATACCAGGATACCCCATCGAAACATTTTAATGTTTCAGTTTCACTGTGTACTGTTAAAAGAAAACCGATTTCCCAATTAGACACTTGCTCCAGGGTATGTATTTACCAGGTTTGATTCTCACATCTGTATGGTTTTACAGATGATGAGTGGGAGTAAGTTATTGGGAATTAGGTGATCATCCTTATTATATCGGGATTCGTTGTAATTGGTGATATTTGAGGAAGTCACCTGGGTTGTTTGCCGGACGGCAAATTTTTGGTTTTGAATATCCGTTGTTATACACCAATTTCAAATTGATATATCTGTACGTCTATTTTTATAGAGTGAGATATACCTTTTTGAAATTATGTCTATGACATTTACCTATATCAGTGGATGGTTAAGTAAGGAGCATTGAACAGCGGTGTAATTCTTCTTAACCATAAGTACAGTTTTCAACCTACGACACACAGTGAATGAGTTATTAGACTCAGGGGACTTATACAGAGTATTGTATATTGTCCAGTGTCCATTAGGACAGAGGGGTAGGTACTCGTACTATATTCTGTTTACTTGTGACTTCTCTAGTTCTTAGACAGGTGTTTCGTAGAAACACAGGGTCTGAGTTTTGAGAAGTTATAGGTATAAGAATAGAGTAGAGAACCAGGTATTGCAAGTATCGGGATTCTTCAAAGTGATCGAAGATGTAGATACTTGTGAATGGTATTCAGTTGATAGTAATGATTAAGAGAACTTACTTCTCTTTCAGGTTACTCATAATTGGAAGCACTCCTAAGTTGAGTAACGTTGATCGGCCTCTTTCCATTTAGTTGACATGCACTGGAGACAGCTGCATGATTTGAATCTGGTTCAATTAAATCAGTGCCTCTGTTTCTATATTGGATATAGAACAGTTCATATCTTGACATTGTTAAGATATGGGGAGTTGTCCGGCTTATGCTTAAAACCAGACTCCGGATAACTCAAGGCACATTTCTGTAATGGCTGTTTATGGGTTGACCCGGGCTATGACGAGGGTTGACTTTCTACCATCTGGAAGATCAATAGTGATATTGTTCTTGACTCGCCACAGTTTTAATAAAAATGGATTTTTTCAGAAAACAGTAGTGGGAGTATGGTAGAACTGGAAGTGATTCCAGAACCGCAAACGATTACTGAAGATTTGATAAGAACCTAAAGATTCAATCTGGTTTGACATTCCATTAGCCACTCTGCAGATATGGTGGGTAACCTCAGGCACTCGAGAGGTACTTCGGTATGCTCAAAGACGGTGGCAGGGAGGTTCTTATTTACCCAGACTTTTCATTGCTGTTGTTCCGGACTGTGAGACCCGGCAGGAGAATGAGTATAGCGTCGTTCTGAACTAGCTTCAGAAGCGTACGTGTATATGACTCTGCCAGAGGGTTGTCGTAGTCAGTGGGAGCAGCAGAAGCATTGGTGGACATCAGGCTTATGTCTATTTATAGACTAAAGCAGATATAGCGGAGATAGATCATCTATTTCTGATATGACAGTCATAGGTTTGACTTCATCATAATATGGGATGGATCTGTTGAGAAGGTAGTAGGGTGTGATGTCCTGGTATTTGATGACATGCACAGAGTAGGAAGTGATATTCCTATACTACGATCGTTATACTTTGATCGTCACACAGTAGTTTTTCCACACAGGACTTGGATATTATATCAGACATTCTGGTTATTAGATCTATGGTTTTAGATCTAGATTTGGGTGGTTTCCCAATCTGGGTACTTTGACAACATTGTATGAGTATTTAGAATGGACGACTCCTGGCACGGTAGTATACCTGCAGGTGATGGGGTCACCCTCTCTAAAGGTGTCTTACAGACTAAAGGGGAGAGGGGATAAGCATGATTGGCAGATCACTTGCTTAGGCAATTGAGTTGATCATGAGATGTCAAGTACCACACCAGATGTTGTTCTTGCAGTAGATACAATAAGTTGATATTAATCCAATCCTAGAGAAACAGTCGGAAGCAGTTTTAGAACATAAGTGGATGTTCTAGGGATTTGATAACGGCAGCCTCTTTTAGGAGACGGTTATCATTCCAGGCTTCCAAGGTGACCTGGATGACAGAGTGGCTGTCAGAGTTATAGTTTTCCCTCTGACGAGGGGCAGTATTTTGGACAGGTGGTCCAAGGGGATACTGAGGAAGGTATGGCGCAGGACACTGATTAAGTTTAGTTGTCGATACAGTCTAAGAAGTTTGGATTTAGAGTTCATTTCTGAGCCAGGTCCCATCAGACATCCAGACATTCTAAGACAGGTATTGCTCATTTCGGGAGATGGCTTTCTCCGCGAACTTGAGATATAGAGAGACATAGAAAGAAACACCAGAGCGGATCCACTCAATGAGGCTATTCCTCGAACGCAATAGTTTTGCAAACGAGCTTTGTGAGACTGACTAGTAGAGGAGTTGGGTGTTCGGTATCACACGGGCTGTGAGTATGCGACATCGCAATAATTAGCCTTGAGTGCAAGTGGGAGATTGTTGGAGATAGTGCCCTCAGAGTCAATTATTGGATCATAGGCACGTGATTGCAATGATTGAGGGAGGACCTATCCCGGTAGGACAGTCTTACTCAAGATGATAGTATGCTATCTGGTTTATCTTTATCATCGTGTACTGCTTTAGGTGACCTTACGAGTCGCTATTACACGTTGATAGAGCCCCTAGGATTCTTGCTTGACTTCCAGCAGTATGAGGGCGATCATATACGTGAGAGCTGGAGTCCATAAGCACATCCTTAAAAGGTCCCTAGTCGTGGGAGTTTCGAGACAGGGCATCGATACTCCGGAGTAGACTAGTGTATACAGTCGAGACCCCGACGAGGGGCGGTGGCCGGTCTCACAAGCCACCGGTGTCAGTTGGTTCATCTAAGATGTATACAGATGCTCATTGGGTTATGAGTACACCGGACAGGACTCGCCGGGAACCTGCTAGTTGGGATTATACCAGACGTCAGATAGCAGTTCCCAGGTGACATGTGTACAGGTTAGTTCATCGACCTGAGATCGTCATTTGTCTCGTGTGAGTTCCCACTGTGCTTTGATTACTACCCTACTACGGCTCAAAAGAGTCGTGCAAACAGGTTTTAGTTGGGTACAGTCCCGAGCCACATGGAGGCAGTGAGCGGATCTGCAGGGGTTCGTCTCTCCCGGTATTGGGGGTGAGGTCGCGCTGTGTCTAGGAGAGCCAGAACATGGAAATTCCTTGGCCAAGGCAGGAGATTTGCTGGTAGGTATTCCAGTAGTATCTCAGGGTGTTCTGGGCTACACTCCGACACGACTTGTACCGCTATTGGGTGTCTGACTTTTACCAACCCCCTAGGCCCGCCATGCGATACTCATAGACGAACGGACCGGACTGTACGGATATTGTCACTGACAGGCTCAGTGGGGTGTCAGGATGAGTTCGCTCATCGACGTCCCTTTTGGTCAATAGCTGGTAGCCCGTCACGTATTGGCTTATACCTCTGACGTGCTAGTGGTTAAATCCACAGCCATAGTATTGACGAGTCTTTAGAGTCCACCACACACAGTTACTCAAGTTTCGGGTGAAACGCTGTAGAGGCCGTATGGAGATATGGCAGGGTTCGATCAGATACGTGCGGTATTGCACGGATCGTGATCGGACGGATTTTACTAGCCGGCTTTGGCTTAAGCCGGATCCTAGTATTAGATAGTGTAGATTTTGTCTCTTTGCATTTGTGTTCAGTGGGAATACAAATGCGGGCATGTATTTGCAGTAGCGGGGTTTTCCTGTAATTTATTACGGGATCAGTTTTCTGAAGTTGCCAGTTTGCATTCCGTTCCGGCCGGTTTTCTTTTATTCCTTCACGGCCGGACTTTCCGTAGGAGGGTGTTATTTGCGGTTTGCAAATAACATTTTGTGGAGGGGTTTCTTGCATAATTGTGGCCTCTTCATCATGAGATTCTTTTATGGTCTTTTCCTTTGCTTTTTTGAGATTGGATTTGATAAGTTGAGAAGTGAAATGGGTGTGACCATTTTCATATTAGATTATTCATTTTCTTCTCTTGATTGGGGATTTTCTTTTTCCCCACCATTTTTTGTAGGGGGCCGGCCATAAAAAAGAGAAAGAGAGAGAGGTTCATGTGGATGGTGATTTTTCTCATCTCATTCCTTAAAAAATTGAGAGCTCCATTTCTTTCTCTCAAGTTCATTCTTTTCCTCCACATACCATGGCAACTTCATATACCCCAAAAGAGACAACCTACTACTCTAGTCTACAGCAAATCTTGGACGCGTCGGCTAGCCAACTTCGTGCCTGAGTTGCCTCGGTCCAGAGGTGGGAGCCCGTAAAAGATTCCGGCTACGTGGTGCCCTTTCCGACGAGGACGTGACGGACGGAGATTCCGCAGGAGATCGGAGTGGAGACGAAGACCGAAGGACACGGATCGCTTGGTATACTTCTCTACTCGTATTTTAGTTTGCTAGTAGCTAGGTTAATGGCCCGATCCGGGTGAAAAGTGCGCGGTGGTGCCGGTTTGCTAGTTTACAAAATTTTTGTTTCCGCGTTTCCGGCGTCGGATCGACGGCCGGGGCGCCGCCGCGGACTTACACCTATCACCTAAGGCTTTTCAATTTTATGGGCCGTGAGGGTCCCATAAAAGTATTTTCTCCCTACGAGTCGTAAGGATCCCGCAGGTGTATTTTCTCTTTAGCAGTCGTGAGGACTCCTAAGTGTGTTTTCCTTTATGAGTCGTAAGGATCCAACAAAGTTTTGTTCTCCTCATGTATCGTGAGGACACATGAGTGGGTCTTCTTAATGGAGCATAATTCCAAAGGCGGAGACCGGCCTCGTAACCGGTGGTTGCGGTGGGGCATGGACGTGATGAGAATTATTTGAGCCCGTGGATTGTATACGGCAGTCAATTTGGGGACTGGCCGTAGGGCTGAGAATTTTGGAAATTTGAATATTTGTTGGCGTCTGGATTGCTGCACTGGAATATGGTACCAGGAGTGACTCATCATTCGACTTTGTTTTGTTTTTTTTTGTTTTTGTTTTTGTTTTACCGCGATTGCTTTATCATTTCAGCTTTTCTTATCGCGAAGGTCGCGATTGCCCTATCATTTCGGCTATTTATTCGCGGTTGCCCCATCATTTCGGCTTTATTTCATTTTTATTTTTATTTACACATTTTTTGTTTATTTACATATATATATATATATATATTTTTACATTCCCAGTTTAACGACTTAGAGGTTGATTGTTTCCAGTTTAATGACGTGGTGGTCGATTGTTTCCAGTTTAATGACTTAGAGGTCATCTGTTTCCAGTTTAACGATTTGGAGGTCATCTGTTCCAGTGTAACGATATAGAGGTCATCTGTTTCCAGTTTAACGACTTGGTGGTCATCTGTTTCCAGTTTAACGACGTGGTGGTCATCTGTTTCTAGTTTAACGACTTAGAGGTCATCTGTTTCCAGTTTAAATACTTAGAGGTCATCTGTTTCCAGTTTAACGGCGTGGTGGTCAGTTGTTTCCAGTTTAACGACATAGAGGTCATCTGTTTCCAGTTTAACGACTTAGAGGTCATCTGTTTCCAGTTTAACGACGTGGTGGTCAGCTGTTTCCAGTTTAACGACTTAGAGGTCATCTGTTTCCAGTTTAACGACTTAGAGGTCATCTGTTTCCAGTTTAACGACGTGGTGGTCAGCTGTTTCCAGTTTAATGACGTGGTGGTCAGCTGTTTCCAGTTTAACGACTTAGAGGTCATCTGTTTCCAGTTTAACGACTTAGAGGTCATCTGTTTCCAGTTTAACGACGTGGTGGTCAGCTGTTTCCAGTTTAACGACGTGGTGGTCAGCTGTTTCCAGTTTAGCGACTTAGAGGTCATCTGTTTCCAGTTTAACGACGTGGTGGTCAGCGGTTTGCTTATCCCAGCTCCTCGAACTTTGATCTTGGCGGGGCTGTGTTGCTGACCGTAGCTCTGTGGCTTGTCGGTACATTTGGCGACTGTGAGGCTTTCCCAAGTTTGTATTGGTTCTCCACCCAGTCTTTAAAAATATAGCAGTTTTCAATGGTATGACCCACCATTCTATGGTATGGGCAGTATAGGGGATTGCCAGTCATGTTCATCTCCTGTGGCCTCTTTGGAGTAGGCAGTCGAAGACCGTTGTTCAAGGCGTCCACGAATATTTCGCGGACTTTATCCCTCCTGGAGGAGTATACTTTCTTCTTGCTCTCTATTGGAGTAGGTGCCTTTACTGATGCCGGACCCCGAGGACGATAAGTCTTTAGTTCGCCTAATGTCCGCTTACCACGTTCAGTGTACGTATTGGAAGGACTGGAGGCTGATCGCGTCCGTTTTTCACAAAGGTGTTCCGCTCTCGGGCTGGAGGGAGCATCGGTCGGCTGCTTCCGGATATTAATCCCCAGCTCACGAACCAAAATTTGATTTTGCTGTAATTGCAATCGGGCGACTTGGGTCGTGAGGTCCGCCACGACATTTGCCTGCTTGTCGACTTTAGAATGGACCTTGACCATCTTCTCATCCCTGTCTTGAAGCTGCCTTTGAAGCCATTGGAATAATGCTTGTTCTATAGTTCCGGATATGACAACGGGGTCATCCCTACCGCTTGAACTTGATTCAGCATGAGCCACGGGTTCCTTTGCCTCAATGGCCTGAGCGAGCTCTTCATCATTTGGATCGGGCCGATGTTGGATGGCAACAACCGTGTCATTATCATGGTTATAAGGCGTAGGAGGACTTGCTCCTCTGAGCTCCATCATATAGACCGTATGGGTTGTGTACCCGTCTATTGCTTCTTCATTGGCAATGTGGCTCGCTTGGCTCTTAGCTTGTTGCCTTGGTCCGCTCTTTTTAGAGAAAGGCAGGTGTCTAAGAGAATCAGGTCCCCGAAGGACTTCGGTCTCCGTTTGTATAAAATTGGCGGTCGCAGCTTGATTGTTTGTTAACTCGCCAGGGGACAATGATATTTCTCCCGCCTTGTATTGTTCCTCGACCCAATCCTTGAAGATGCATCAGTCTTCAATAGTGTGTCCCAGCACTCGGTGGTATGGGCAAAAGTTGGGATGATCAGTCATGTTCGCTTCATTTAGCCTTTTTGGTTCTGGTAGCCGCAGGCCATTCTTCAGAGCATCTTTAAAAATTTTGTGGACCTTGTCCCTTCGGAATGAGTAGACCTTATTTCTTCTTTCCTCCAGAGTTGGCTCTCGAGATTTGTTAGTTTTTGCTCTGCCCGCTCTCTGCTTATTTAGAGAATCGGTGTTGTTAGAACTTCCGCCTTTTCGGTTGTCATCCCTCCAAGGTTTCGGTCTGTTTGTGAACTGAAGATCCTGAGCGGACTCGGGCTTTGAGCGTTCCAACGGTTGGACCTTTTTGGTCAGCTCTTGGAATGTTTTAAGGCCTGCGGTGCACAGGAAAGATTTCATCCAGTCCTTCAGATTTTCTATAAGAAGACTGACGGATTGGTCTTGCTCCAACGACGGTTCGCATTTGACAGAGAGATTGCGCCATCGGACTATAAAATCCATGTTGCTTTCGTTGTTCTTTGGCTGTCCTTACGAGGTCGACAATGGTGATTTTATCGCTGACACTCATGAACCTTTGCTTGAATATGGATTCTATTTGAGCGAACGTCGTGATCAAGTCATCTGGTATGCTTGCATACCAATCGAAAGCAACATCCGTCAAGCTATTAACAAACTGACGGAGAAGGAGCGCATCATTGCCCCCAGTATTTGCGCATGATGCTTTAAATTGGGCAATGTGCTGGTTCGCATTTCCCGTCCCATCGAACCTTTCAAATTTGGGGACGACATAGCCAGTGGGAAACTCCACAAGATCGTACCGAGCAGGATATGGTCTCCCGCTACTGCTGACATCTTTTTGCGCTTCGGCTTCGGCTACTAAGGTTTTGAATTTGTCGGCAACCAAATCCATGATTTGATCTTGAGTTAGCGGGTTGCTGTCATCGGCCGTCAAGACATTTCCCGAGATAGGATGCAACTGGTCTTCATGCGGTCCGTCCACCTTTGGATTTGAGGGAATAGACGTCGGCTGTCTCGGGACACCGTTTCCTGGTCTATGAGTAGAGCCGTGTGCTTGATTGGGCGGCTGAGAGGCAAGTTGGGCCGTGAGCCGTAAGACGACGTTTGTCAAGTCGTCAATTTTTTAGTAGAGCTTGGCCGTCTCCTTGTCTTTGTTTCGGAGCTGCTTTCGGAGCTCCTGGAGAAGTTGCTGCTCTGCGGTCTTAGGATGGAAAGTTGGCTCATCTTGCTTTCCGAGCCCGACTCCTCATGGACAGAAGGGTTTTCCGCCTATCATCCTCATCGAGGGGGTTTTCATCCCCCAGCGGAGGCGGCTGTTCCTGGGAAGCGGCAATCACATTCAAGCCAGATTGGATTTGAGATGTGGTGGCCCCGTCCTTACTCTTGCTGCGCGTGCCCACCATGTAGACAGTGTGGACCACATACCCGACCATTTCCTCATCTTCGGCGGGGTAACCCTGTTCTTCAAATCTCATGAGGTTCAGCCTAGCAGGAGCCCTAGCCCTTTTGTTAGCTCTATACCTGAGCCTTTTCTGCCTTAGCTTCTCAATTTTAAGGGCTTGGCAGGCATCCATTTCCTGGGAAGCCACCGTGAGTCGATTAGCGGGGAGTTTAGAGAAGACACCCGATCGAGCAGTTGTCAGGGGCACTGCCGGAGCTCGCTCGAGAGGCCTTGTTACTTTGTTGGTGTTGATGGCCTTGCCCCCGGCTGGGGCCAAGGAGAGTCGTTCAAACACTGACTTGCGTTTGAGTTGGGGCGCCTTCGAGACCACCACATTTGGCCTCTTGCCTTTCGAGACCGGTTTGTCTATCACCGGGGCTTGAGGAGCTGGGATGGCGTTAGCTGACACGAACAGGATAGAGCCGAATGGTAGCGGCGGCTCTTTCCATTGTCGCCCGAGACTGGCCGGAAGGACCGTCCTGGCGCCCATCTTCATCGTGTAGGAGATGGGAGCTGTGTTGAGAGCTGAGCTTGTCCTTGGAGACATTGTTGAGAAGTGATTGCTTGAAAACCTGCATGAAAGAGCATTATTTTAGTATAAATATAGATATGTATATTGATTGAGTTCGCATGAACGTTTAACCCAAAATATGGGAGGAGAGATGGTCCCACCGGGCGTGCCAGAATCTGTAGGGTGTTTTTCGTCACCCCATTGAGATGGGAATACGCGCGCGCTTGTCAGGCGTACTACAGATTCCCTATGCCTAGGGTAGGCCAGGGTTTAATGATTGTGGGGATCCGAATCTCCGGCAGACGCGGACTAAACTGCCGTTAATTACCCCTCGCCTTTGGAGCGAGGGAACCTCCGATTGACGGGTTACACTGGTCATGCGAACTCAATGTGCAGTGTGCGTGTGATGTGTTTTGAAAGGGGGTTTTGGATATGTCGGGAGCCACGCAGAGTTTTTACGGGGGTCCCGCTACCCGGATAGCGGGCTGGGGGTATCAGGTCAAGAGGGCTAGCAGCCCCTTATGGGGTGCAGGGCAGTGCCCCGTTAGAAATTTTTTTCTAACAGGGACGGTGTCGTGGAGTATGTGTGTGTACATATGTATACATATGTATATATATAAAAAAAAGGGGGGGAAAAGGCATCGAGAGGATGCGTGGGGCCAGCGCCAGCGCTTTGAGCGCAAGAGCACTAGCGCACCACATATCAGCACGTGGGCGCTCGGGCACTAGCGCACTGGACGCTAGCGCGCCATGTGTCAGCACGTGGGCGCTAGGGCGCTAGCGCTTTGGGTGCTAGCGCTCTGAGCGCAAGAGCGCTAGCGCACTGAACGCTAGCGCGCCACGTGTCAGCATGTGGACGCTCGGGCGCTAGCACTTTGGGCGCTAGCGCTCTGAGCGCAAGAGCGCTAGCGCATTGAGCGCTAGCGCATTGAGCGCTAGCGCGCCACGTGTCAGCACGTGTGTGCTCGGGCGCTAGTGCTTTGGGCGCTAGCGCTCTGAGTGCAAGAGCGCTAGCGCAGTAAGCGCTAACGCGCCGCGTGTCAGCACGTGGGCGCTCGGGCGCTAACGCTCTGAGCGCAAGCGCTTTGAACGCTAGCGCGCCACGTGTCGACACGTGGGCGCTCGAGCGCTAGTGCTTTGGGCGCTAGCGCTCTGGCGCAAGAGCGCTAGCGCACCACGTGTCAGCACGTGGGCGCTCGAGCAGCAAAAGGGACTTGGTCCCTGCAATGGGAGTTGTACTCCCAGAAAGGAGCACTTATTATTCTGTGTGTGTGTGTGTGTGTGTGTGTGTGTGTGTGTGTGAGGAGTTAAACTCCTAAGATATTTTGAAACTGATGAAGGGCTTCTCCTTTTGAGCCCTAGTTCTTCCCTAAAGTGGGGTTTCTGGAGATGGGTCTCCTTCTTTCTCCTGTTGTTTGACCGGATCTTAAAGATCAAGAGATGTGAGATTTTAAAAATCTCTTCTTTTTGAGATCTAATGATAGATCCAAGTTCCTCTTTGTGGGTTTTGTAGTGAAAAACTATTTAGTTTTGGAAAAGAAAGAGTAAAACTCTTGATTTATTTCAAAGAAATGAAAAGGTTTAGAACCTTGGAGAAGGAGCAGGAGACACAAAGAACCCTAGTTTTTGGGGGAATGAAAAAGTATTACTTTATTCATCATCATGTTGCCTTATATAGACTTACATATTTACATATAACCCCTTGAGCTTTGCAAAATGGCATTTTGCCCATCCCATGGCTCATGCGCCATTTCATTTTTGCACATAAGCCATGAGCTTACAAAATATTAGCTTTATGCCCATTTTGCATACATTCATGTATAAAAAATTACATAAAAATTATTTATTGCATGATTTGGTTGTTGGCATGGGGGAGGCCGGCCGCTTCATGGTCGGGCTCGCTCCGGGCATTGGCCCACTTGGACTGGGGTTGACTTTGATTTTGACTTAGTCAACCGGAGTGTAAATTTTTACCCCAACACCAGGCAATAGCGCACTGCGCTCTTTGACTGGCGCAAAGCGCCAAGCCCGCCACGTGTCGCACTGATAGAACATAAATTGTTCTTTAATAAGCCACAGAGGTATGATGAATGCTCAACATTCAATAAAAGACAAAACATTGTCAAGATATAAATTAATGCTCAGCATTGTTAAAAGGGCCAAGCCCAAATAAAGGCTCAACAACTCAAAATAAAATGTTAAACATTTTAACTTGATTGGATTTAGCCCAAGATTGGCCATAAGTACTCAATTCATGTTAATTGAGCACATCTGCTCATAAATATTTTAACATATCTTAGCCCCAAATCGGACTACAGATCTTTCAACCAACTCACATCGGTTCAAGGGTACATCTCTGAACTCCTCTGATAATTGTCGTTGTAATCCTTCAACGTCTTCAGAGAGGTGACGGGTCCCGACAACCATATATTTCATGGACTATGATGTCCTTAACCTGGACTGTGGGGTCCTTAAGCCCATGGACTATGATGTCCTTAACCTTGGCTGTGAGGTCTTTAAACTCACGGACTATGATGTCCTTAACCTGGATTGTGGGGTCCTTAAGCCCATGGACTATGATGTCCTTAACCTTGACTGTGAGGTCTTTAAACTCACGGACTATGATGTCCTTAACCTTGACTATGAGGACTTTAAACTCATGGACTATAATGTCCTTAACCTTGACTGTGAGGTCTTTAAACTCACGGACTATGATGTCCTTAACCTTGACTGTAATGTCCCTAAACTAAATAATAGAGTTCAAATGCTTTTTTGTTGGATCTAAACGATCCCGTTAAGTTGATCTTAGTCTAAATTAGACTAACGTATCCTTAACATACGTTTAAGTTGATCTTAGTCTCAAATGAGACTAACGCATTCTTAAACCCAACCCCAAAACCAAATCTAAGAAAATACGGATTTGGACTAATCCACGCCCTACGGGTGACAACATAAATTAGTCTTCGTATACAATCCACGGGCAACCAAAAACAAAACAAACACCCACGACACGAAGTGACCATCTGGAGAAGGAGAAAGTGGTTACCCCAATGCGGTAGCATAATTAATTGCAGGGGATTGCACCTGCAGGGAAGAGCGCCCCTACAATCAAAAACCCCTCACCATGAGGGGGAATCTGACGAAGTCTGCTACATCGGCCGCATCCGTTTAAACCTTCGATATACGGCACCATAAATCAACTTGGTATCTTCGGAGAGGTGGATGGATAGCACCAAATAGCATCTGCCCTGAAATTCAGGCAAGACGAACACGCGCGGTCGCGTCTCCGTGTTTCGGTGGGGAACAGATTCTGGCATGCCCGGTGGGACCTTTTCCTCTTTCCACTCCACACTTCGTGTGTCATGTTTCGCGAATAAGTCGCGGTTTGACATGGTTACCCTGGATTTGAGGTACTAAGATTTGGTGTCTTACTCCGTGCAGAAAACAGAAGATCAATGTCTTCAAACTGCACTATCTGCAACTGCAACTCTCATTCCGTCCTGTCCGGAGGAGTGACTTACGGGCCCCAAGCGGCCTCCTCTTTCACAATGCCGGTGGAACAGGTGACTCAAGCCACCACTGGGCTATTCTTCGGGACCATAATCCCACCAACGAGCTTCAGCGCTCCTATGCCATCTCAAGAAGCTCCAAAAAAGTCGGTCTTCGATCGGCTTACCACTACCATGACCCCTCTCAACGGGTCGTCTAATTCCAAGTCTACCGCATTAGTCTTCGACAGGCTGAGCCTGAGCTCAAGTGGGCCCGTGAAGAAGCCTGTGATAGCTGAAGCGGCCATCCCAAAACGGATAGCCATCCCTACTCCATTGAAAGAAGTCGTCAAAGCGGCTTCTCATGCTAAAAGATCAGTCTTTGAAAGACGGGCTGCTCCAACTCCCGTTCCAGGCGAAATCGCCAAGGCTACTCCTCCTGTCCGAAAGTCTGCCTTCGATAAATTGGCCATCCCCACTCAACAGATGTCATTCTTTGATAGGCTGGCGCCAATAACAGCTCTCCTCAAAGCAGGGGGCAGGACGAAGCTCATCCAACAGCGGAGGTGATCCTGGCCACACGATATGCTCGACGTTGCCACTGGCGCCGAGTGAGGAAAGCTGGGGGTAAATCCCCATCTGGACTTACCCCGTTAGCTCCAACGGTGGAAATCGATGTTGCTGTTCCAACTGGGAACAGCTTTGAACTACTTAACAAGGTGCGCTAGAACTCGCCAACTGCCGTGCTGAAAAAATCTCCTCCACCTATGGAGAATGCCCCAAAGACAAAGCTGGAACAACCCCCTCAACGGATGTCCTCTAAAATTTACAAGGTCTGGCGTCAAGTCCAAGACTCGGTGATTGACCCAAATTACTCCCGCCGACAGAAAAAGATAAAGATTCGTCAAGAAGAGAACCACCCTGTCAAGCCACAGAAGGCGAAAGCTACTTGGGTGCCCACTGCAACGGCCCCCTCAACTTCGACCTCCCATAAAAGGAGAAGGCCGAAGAAAATCCCTGAGTCTACGATGAATCGCAAGACTACTGAGCCTAAACGCCCTAAGTCTGGGGGCATGGTGGTGCATACCGTTTATATGGCATCCGGAAAGAGGATAGTCGTATCTTCACAGGTCATCGACCGCTTACGCGATCAGTTACTAAGGCTCAGGAGCAACAACAACAAAAGCTCCAAGAGATGTTAACAGTTATGGCTGCACTCACTGGGCCAAAAGAAATCCCGGAAATGTCATCAGAGCAATGTCAAGAACAAGAAACTTATGCTGAGTTCCTTTGCAGAATCCTCGAAAAGAAGGACAAAGAGGCAGTGGAACAAGCTGCCAACATAAAATGAATAGCGTTCTTATTCCAAGACATGGTCGGGATGATATTACAGCCGGATCCTCCAGCTGAAGATCCCCCGATTATCCTCGAAGACGACCAAGAGGAAACGTCAAACCCTCTTCCGGCTTGTTCAGCAGCCAAAGAGGAGACCATCTCAAAAGCCGCCCTGGATGACTACATCGCTCAGTAGATACGAGTCCATCAGGCGAATGAAGCGGCTGGGAAAATTGTTAAAACTGGACGACCCTATCCGGGTTGGTACGACCAGATAGAGTACCCACCGGGATACACGATCCCCAAATTCCATATATATAAGGGGACGGGGAATCCACACCAGCATGTTGCTCAATTCAGGGCTCTTTGCGGCAATACCGGAGGTGACGACAAATTGTTACTTCGTCGGCAGCTTGGCGGAAACGGCCTTCAAATGGTATTCAGAGCTTCCCAACGATTCCGTCAGAACTTTTGCAGAGATGGAGCTACTATTCACCCAGCGTTTCGCGAGTGCTAGTGAACGCACCCCAATAACGGCATTGATCAATGCCAGGGTGAAGCCTGGAGAAACATGGGTCCAATATGCAATATGATGGCGAAATTTGTGGTCGACATGCGAGCAGCGCATCGAAGAAGCGCTTGCGGTAGGCATGTTCGTGGGTACTCTTGACCCTCAAGCAACTATTTCCCACTTCATGATTTTCTTCAAGCCGACCATGTTCCAGGCCTTGATTGACAAGTTGGCCCAAATGGACCAGATGGGTCATAGACCATCCCCTTCAAAGACGGATCCTCAGAATGAAAAGGGGAAAGGAAAAGCAACTTTCGTTGCCAATACTCAACAACAGCCGAGCAATTTAAAGCCGGTTGTTCGCTAAAACAACGTGCATCCATGCCCATCCCTCGAGGAGAGACTGGAACGTCCTTACTCGTTTCCCCAGGATAAAACGAGGAGACTGTTCGAGCTGGCAGTGCGCAACAGACTCATCAATCTGCCGGATCCAAAACCTCCGTTGCAGCCAGGCGATATCAATAATCCTAATTACTGCCCTTACCACCAAGCAGTAAGCCATCCAATCGAAGATTACTTCATTTTCAAAGGCTGGATTGAAGACCAATACCAACGAGGCAAGTTCGCATTATCCGAAAACTGGAAGGTGAGCCCGCCACAACCTCACGCCCCTAAAAAGGTGGGCATGCCGGGGGCATCGTGCTCTTTTATAGAAGACGCCCCATAGGAGGTCGCTCTTTCAACCAAGACGAAAAGAATGCTGAAGGATCTTCACACATGCCCGGCAATCATGTGGAAAGATCCACTGGAACCCGAGATCCTCAAGGGAATGCTGAAACCGTGCCCAACTCTAAAAATTGGTAGCAATAATCAAAACGCTCAGGCCCAGCCGTCAAAGTCTTCGAAGAAGAAGAAGAAAGCCAAGAAGCCCATGAAGCCTGGTGACAAGCGTACGGACCTGCAAAAATATATCGACACGTTGGAAGAATATAATCAGAAGGCACGAACCCCGGTCACACTTCAAGAATTTCTCAACAATATCCTTGAGAATGGAGATAACGACAATAACGACGGGGATGACTCGTCAGAAGAATCTGAGGACTATGTGGCAAGTTGCCACATGATCTCTCATTCGGCATTAACTAATGAAGAAACTCACTTGGCGATAGAAGACGTCATAAAAGAGCTGGGGGTAAGATCAAAGCCAAAACCCTTGGAACCGTCTGACGAGATGATCGACTTGCTACTAAACGAAGCCAGTCAGAAAAGCAAAGCCAATCGAGAGCGCGAACTGGCTATATTCGAAAAAGCCAAACGCCAACAACTGGATAAAAAGGTCGAGACACCCTAACCGGAGCAAAGCATCCCTATCGCCAGCAAAAGTAAGCTTAAAGTAAAGAAATGATTCGCTAGGGCCCTGGCAATAGGAATGAAGTTGCCCTCTTTCAAGGAAATTCCCCTGGCAATATACGTCTTGATGAAGCGGACATATATCCTAACTTCTGCCTATACCATCAGAGGATTGCACACCCTACCGAGGAGTGCATAGCCTTTAAAAACTGGTGGTAGGGATATGTTGCCCATCGAAAACACATTCAACAAGTGAAGTACAAGGCTCGTCGGGAACAGAAAAGCACGAAAGATGAGCGCAAAAGAGCCGCTGACAACTGTCACTTAGTCGACACCAAGGGATCGCAAGTTATCACCTTTGGAAGCGACTCTGACGAAGAAATCGCCCTTAGCCCTCTCTTCAAGGAACCACCTCCAACATAAAACATGCAAAGATTTGCGGCAAAATCTAGCTGCGTAATCGTACGTTGACTTATGACCGAAATGTCGTTAAACTACTACCAACCCGCGGCATTCTCAGGCTGACGTGGTAAAAAAAACGGTACGTCCACAAGCGAGATGGGCACTGATGAAAACCTGAAAGGGCTCCGTGAGTAAAACAGCAGAGCTACCGGCGAGTTTGTGAAAACCCGAAAGAGCGCAATCTCGTTAAAAGACACTTGCAAGGTCCTCTCGACCTTATGAGGAGAAACCACCTGCGTGAGATTCTTACGATTCACAAGGGAGCAACACACTTAGGGATCCCCACGATTCCTAAGGAGAAACACACTTACGAGATCCTCACGACTCGTAAGGAGAATTCCCCCTTTGAGACCCTCACGGCTCATAGGATTCAAAAGCCTTAAGCTATAGGGATCTGAACATGTTCTTAAGCCATCACAACCTCAAGCACTGCCCTACAAGCGGTTCAATATTGACCCTTGTATACAATCCATGGGCGCGAACAAACATTTCCCTATAAAAGTCCCATCCGTGACTAGGGATATGCTCGTACAGCAAACAACACTTGTAAGTTCTCTCGACTTATAAGGAGAAAATACTCTTGTAAGATCCTTACGACACACAAGTGAACATACACTTAGGAATCCTCATGATTCCTGAGGAGAAAGTGCACCTACAAGATCCTCACGACTCGTAGGGAGAAATGCCTTTATGAAACCCTTACGGCTCGTAAAGTTAAAAGTCTTAGTCGACAGAATCCTAACCATGTTCGCTAAGCCATCTTTGTTCGACATCGACAGAAGCAAATGATGATTCGCTCATGGTAATATCCCAGTTGTAGCGGTGCTGATGCAGAAATCGGTGTCTAATTCCAGACTCGCAGCGAAAAGTCAGCGAGCCACAAATGCATATGAAATAGCCGAAATGATTGGGCAACTTGCAAATCAGCAAGTAAAAATGTATGTATGCAAAATAGCCGAAATGATTGGGCAACTCGCAATAAAAAGCAGCGAGTAAATAAAACAAATAGCCGAAATGATTGGGTACTGCGAAAAATAGCCGAAATGATTGGGCAATCGCAACTTTCGCGATATAAAAGCTGAAATGATAGAGCATCGCGGGAAGAAATAAAAAAAATGAAATGAAACTCTTGCCCTACAGGTGAGATCATATCGATCCCTATATACAATCCAAGGGCGCAGACAAAGAGGGAACCATATAATCCCACCAGGCTCCATCAGAAAGGGAGCCAAGACTCAACGGTCATATCTACATCCCAGAAGGCCAACAACAACGTTCCTCCTTATGCCAGCAAGGCACGGAAGCGACACAACGAAACGGAGCCACGACATAGTCCCTAGTTCCAAACCTTAACGGCGATATTTACAGCCTGAGAATCAGCAACGGTGATCTTCCTCATTCCAGCAGGACTCGGACGCAACATCACCAAGCGGAGTGATGGCAAAATCCCGGCTCTACC
The DNA here is from genome assembly GCA_030015575.1 of Agapanthus africanus. Classification (NCBI taxonomy): domain Eukaryota; kingdom Viridiplantae; phylum Streptophyta; class Magnoliopsida; order Asparagales; family Amaryllidaceae; genus Agapanthus; species Agapanthus africanus. The sequence continues at coordinate 86,130,431 of JASDDO010000028.1, read as the reverse complement.
TCAGCATTCGTCTCGTTACAGCAGCGCAATGTCACCACGACGTTCCTTCGCAGTCCAGTAGGATGCAGATGCAACGTCAACAACAGACCTCATGGTCGAATCAAAGCGGAGTGACGGAAAAATCCCAACTCCTCCTCAGCATTCGTCTCGCTACACCAGACGCGATGTCAACAACGGCGTTCCTTCGTAGTCCAGAAGCATGCAGATGCAACGTCAACAAAATACCTCACGGTCGAAACAAAGTGGAGTGATGGCAAAATCCCAGCTCCACCTCAGCATTCGTCTCGTTACAGCAGACGCAATGTCACTCCAGGGTCAAAACAACGGAGCCATGGCAAAGTCCCTACTTTCAAATCTCGGCGAGTCACCAACAACCTAGAGACTACCGGAGATCATCCCACATCAGTGCGGAGTGGTCACCACCTCGACGTTCGTCTCGATACAGCATACGAGATGTCACCACAGCGTCCTTCCTCCAGCAGGATTCAGACGCGCCAAAGCAAACGAAGCGAAGGTCAAATTCCTAGCTTCAAGGTCTTGACGGTAACTCATATAAAACCTGAAAGACTACCAGGGATCATCCCATATAGAATGGTTACCACCTTGACGTTCTTCTCGATACAGCAGACGAGATGTCACTACAGCGTCCTTCCTCCAACAGGATTCGAACACGCCAAAGCAAACGAAGCGAAGGCCAAATTCCTAGCTTCAGGGTCTTGACGACAACTCATATAAAGCCTGAAAGACAATCGGAGATCATCCCAGATCGGCGCGGAGTGGTCACCACCTCGACGTTCGTCTCGATACAGCAGGCGAGATGTCACCACAGCGTCCTTCCTCCAGCAGGATTCGGACACGCCAAAGCAAACGAAGTGAAGGCCAAATTCCTAGCTTCAGGGTCTTGACGGCAGCTCATATAAAGCCTGAAAGACAATCGGAGATCATCCCACATCAGCGCGGAGTGGTCACCACCTCGACGTTCGTCTCGATACAGCAGACGAGATATCACCACAGCGTCCTTCCTTCAGCAGGATTCAGACGCGCCAAAACAAACGAAGCGAAGGCCAAATTCCTAGCTTCAGGGTCTTGACGACAACTCATATAAATCCTGAAAGACAATCGGAGATCATCCAATATCAAGGAGGAGTGGTCACCACCTCGACGTTCGTCTCGATATAGAAGACGAGATGTCACCACAGCGTCCTTCCTCCAAAAGGATTCGGACACGCCAAAGCAAACGAAGCGAAGGCCAAATTCCTAGCTTCAGGGTCTTGACGGCAACTCATATAAAGCTTGAAAGACAATCGGAGATCATCCCACATCAGCAAGGAGTGGTCACCACCTCGACGTTCGTCTCGATACAGCAGACGAGATGTCACCACAGCGTCCTTCCTCCAGAAAGATTCAGACGCGCGAAAACAAACGAAGCGCAGGCCAAATTCCTAGCTTCAGGGTCTTGACGACAACTCATATAAAGCTTGAAAGACAATCGGAGATCATCCCACATCAGCGTGGAGTGGTCTCCACCTCGACGTTCGTCTCGATACAGCAGACGGGATGTCACCACAGTGTCCTTCCTCCAACAGGATTCGGACACGCTAAAACAAACGAAGCGAAGGCCAAATTCCTAGCTTCAAGGTCTTGACGACAACTCATATAAAATCTGAAAGACTATCGGAGATCATCCCACACCGGCGCGGAGCGGTCACCACCTCGACGTTCGTCTCGATACAGTAGACGAGATGTCATTACAGCGTCCTTCCTCCAACAGGATTCGGACACACCAAAGCAAACGAAGCGAAGGCCAAATTCCTAGCTTCAGGGTCTTGACGGTAACTCATATAAAACCTGAAAGACTACCGGAGATCATCCCGCATGAAGTGGTCACCACCTCAACGTTCGTCTCGATACAGCAGACGAGATATCACCACAGCATTCTTCCTCCAGCAGGATTCAGACGCAACAATCAAACAATGGAGCCACGGCAAAATCCCTAGTTCCAAAGCTTGACGGTTCACCAACAACCTAGAGACAACCGCGACATTCGTCTCGATACAGCAGACTCAATGCCAGCAAACGAAGCGAAGGCCAAATTCCTAGCTTCAGGGTCTTGACGGAAACTCATATAAAACCTGAAAGACTATCGGAGATCATCCCACACCAGCGCGGAGTAGTTATGACTCATCGAGGCTCTCCAAAATAAACCTAACCTCAAGTAAAAAGCGGCATGGCAAAACTCCTAACGCTTGCTTTTCCGACGGTCAAACTGCCTAGGTGGATTGCTTGAAGACGTCTTGTCCAGCCTCCGAAGGGATCAGAGACACGACAGTCGCAAGGCTACTCGAACAGCAAGATTGCCTATCGAGGAATACATTAGCCAACGCGACGGTATGATGGACAAAACCCTAGTACCACAGACCCTAACGGACCTCTGCTGTAAAGAGCAGAGATTAACTGTGACGTTAAGGCATTCTTGCGAAAAACTGCTCGATTTGTCTCGACTCGTGAGGAAATTAGTGTCTTTGCGAGAACTTCTCGAATCGTCTCGACTCATAAGGAAAAGCCTTAGGCAACAGGAATTAAAAAACCTGTTTCCTAAACACTGGGGCCCTACAAGTCGGTCCAAAATGGACTCTTGCATACTATTCACGGGCCACACTCTCCAAAGTCGAATCTCGACAAGTAGGGAAACAACCACTTATGAGTCCTCTCGACTTATAAGAGGGAAAATTCTCTTGTGAGATCCTTACGACTCTCAAGAGAAAGCACACTTAGGAATCCTCACGATTCCTAGGGAGAAAATACACCTATGAGATCCTCTCGACCCGTAGGGAGAAAAGTCTTTATGAGACCCTCATGGCTCATAAAGTTGAAAACCCTTAGGCAGCAGATCTGAACCTGCTTCCTAAGCCGTCACTACCTCTCGAAGAGTCCAAGATGGAATTCTCTCTATCATTTACAGGCTATGCTTACCGAAGTAACATGCCGGCAATAAAGAAAAGAGAAGAAAGCGGCAGTAAGGAGAACATTTGATTCGCATTCGGTTAAATGTTCAAAACATACCCATTCATGCATGTGCGAAAAGGTTCAGTGCATAAAATAAACACATAGAAATGGAAAAGCTTGCTATTCATACTTCAGAAAATTCATACATTAAGGAAAACAGTAAACAAAAACATAATTCGAATGTTTATAAAGGCACGACATCAAATCCAGGACATGGATTGAGAAATTCAAAGGTGATGCCGTACAAAATTTTTCGGGCCTCTCGGACCATCTTTGTGTGCATCCTTTCACGATCACAAGCGTCGGGATCCCCACTGATGTCCTCCACCCTTCGATAGGCAGCAAGTATCCCTGCTAGCTGAAAAGCTTGATGCAGTATGTCAATAAGGTTGTCTCGCCTTTTCTTTGAGATTAAGCTCATCAGATACACCGAGCACCTTATCTTCGGCGCCGTCCAATGCCTTAAGAGGCATGCCGGCATAAAATAGAGGAAGTGCTCCTCAGATCGCTCCCATTATAAGCTTCAAGAGAGAAGAACGACGAGGAAGCAGTCGACCATTGTACGCATCGAAGTGGCCCATAATTTCAGCACACTGGGCGTTTGTGAATTCTTGGTTTTGGGAACGGCCGAGTGCGCAAATGTCTCCATAAGAAATAATCTCGTCGAGATCATATATATGAGCGTCCATAATGTTTGAAAAGGAAAATCAGTGGGAGTTAGTGGACAGACTGATTAAGAAAAAGCTTACTGAAACAGACACGAGATTTAAACAACTCTTGATATCCCCAAGGAGGAAATAAGTGCTAATTAAATCACCCAATGAATTTAATTTTGTGTAATTAAGAAAGGGAACCTAAGAGGATTTCACATTTAATAAAAAGGTGCCTCGAGCCAACGAGTTGAACTCCTTGAGAGCAATGCTCTGTGACAGAATGACACATGTCAGGTTCTAATGATGAAGGAATAAAATTCCTCAGGAAAATCCTAAAGAGCTTTGCTTAGAGAAGATGATGGAATAATCCATCGAATATAAAACTTCAATTTGATCTTCAAGATCCATGAACAAACTCTTAAGAGTTCTTCTATATGATCTGAAAGGAGTAAAGCTCCATTAATGGATTAAGAAATCATAAGTAAGATCCTTTTAGATTTGTGATTCCAAGAGAGCAAAGCTCTGTTAATAAAACCCTAAAAAGGATTTTCTTTAGATCAAAAATCTATGAAGAGCAAGGCTCTGTTAATAGGTGAAACCCTAAAAGATGTTTCAAAAAGATTTAATCTTTTACCTAAAAAAAAATCTGACAGAGTTCTGTCTCAAGAGGAAGAGTTGTGCTCTGAAGGAGAAAATAAATTTTCAAGAAGGATTGAAGATGAACAGAAGTCATCTCAAGGGCCAAGGGTTCTATTTATAGGCACTAAGCGCCGTTTCTGTTGGATGTATATGCCCTAGAGACCAGTATTGTATATGTATACATATGGATATTAGGGATATGTATGTACAAAACAATCTTGCTCAGTTTTATAGTATATTATTCGACTTGTCTTTGTCAGGATATGTGTATTTATTTCTGTTGTTGTTATATCTAGCTTGCATATATTGATGAAGACTCGATACGGTAGTATACTATTATGGTTTGTCTTTATCTTAACATGGCATATGTTATACTCGTTATTACATATTGCGGTTATATGTTGATAAAGCCCCTAGGATCTTGCTTGACTACCTGCGTTGTGATGGCGATCATATTTGTAGGAGCAGGGTAGTCCACAAGCACATCCTTAAATAGTCCCTAGTCGCGTGAGTATCGAGACTGGGCATTGATACTCCGGAGTAGACTAGTGTATACGTTTCTACCCCCATCGGGGGATGGTTGGTCCCGCAGCCATTGGTCTGATGTACCCAAGATCGTATACAGGTGCTCACTGGGGTGAGTACACTGGACGGACTCGCCGAGAAATTCCATATGGTACTATACCTATCGTCAGATGGAAGTTCTCAGGTGATATGTGTACAGGTTAGTCTTTGGACCCGAGATCGGCATTTGTCTCGTGTGAGTTCCCACTGAACTTTGATCACTACCCTACCACGGTTCTACTGAGTCGTGGAAACAGGTTTTGGTTGGGTTCAGTCCCGAGCCACATGGAGGCAGTGAGCGATTGTCGGGGATTCGTCTCTCCCGGTATAGCGAGTTGATATTGCACTGTGATTCGATTGGTCAGGACCATAAGATCTTGGCCAAGGCAGCTGGGATTTATTGATAGGTTGATCAGTAGTTTCTCGGATTGGTCCTGAGCCACATCGGCACGACTTATTAGGTTATTAGGGTCTGACGTTCACCATCCCCTAGACCCGGTATGCGATACTTCTTGACGAAGAGACCGGACTGTACGGATATTGTCACGGATAGGCTCAGTAGCAGATCCGGATGAGTTTGCTCATCGGCCTTCCTTTCGACAGGTACCTGGGTAGCCGTTACGTACAGCTAGTGCCGCTGACGTGCTTGTGGTTAAACCCACTGCCAGAGTACTGTCGAGTCTTTAGAGTCCCACACAGAGGGTTTCCCTGATTCAGGCGAAATGATGTAGTAGCCGTATTGGATACGTGCAGGGTTTGATCGATTGATGTACTTTGTACTCAGATTTTCGATCGGACAGTTGGTAATACTAGCCGGCTCGGGTTTGAGCCGGATTGTTAAATCAGGTATTGATTTAATAATTTATGTATATGTATTTCGATATATATATTCTAGTATTACATTCTTCGTGTTATTCTATCTCTTTGGGCGTTCGGATTTTTATCTGATTGCCGGTATATGTGTACAGTAGACTGAAATCCGTATTTATTACAGATTTCTTTCTAGAAGATGGCCACTTCATTTTGGATTTTCCATTTATTTGATAAATGGAAATGAGGTGTAAAGTGAGAGGTGAGGGAGGTATAGAGTTGACCATGTTTCAATAGTTTACAAATGAATTTATAATTCATTTTGAGTTTACTATTGAAGCATGGTAGCTATTGTTTAATGAAAGAAATGAACATACAAAACTCTTGTGTGTGAATTTCTCTCTCATGCTTGATCATTATTTTCTTGAGCTCCATTTTCTCTCCAAGCTCCTCCCTCCTCTTGCTTTCCTCCATTTTCATCTTTTTCCTCTTCACTAACATTCTCATGTGTTGAGAAAAGTGTGAAGAGGTTAGAAAAGAGATAACAAACACTTAGACATCCAAACTACATCCTAAATTACTTGGACTAGCATCCCAAGTTCTTTAGTTGATCTTTTGACACTTAGCAAAGAGCTAGAGCCATGGATCATATTCCTCGGGTGGACCATCAAGGACCAAGGAAGGCCGGAGAACAAGTTCGATCCCGGAGGACCGACGGAGCAAGGAAAGAAGATCAAGCAAGTTCAAGGTGGCTAGTAGGAGCTAAGGATGAAGAACGAAGACCGAAGGACTTGGTTCGTTTGGAAAGAATTTCTCATCATAGTAGATAGCTCTCCTTGTATAGCTAGTTAGTTTTATGGAAAGATCCGGGTTTAGAGTTAAACTAGTGCCAAGTTTTTGTTCGTTAGAAAATTTTTGTTCCGCATTTGGCCACGGAAGTTGGCCGGGGCACTAGGGTAACCCTTCATGGTATCAGAGCCATCCCATAAAACCTATACTAGCTAGTTCAAACGTGTTTAGAATAACGATCGACCGAAAATTCCAAAAACCACATTTCATTTCATGCAGTTTCTGTCGATTTCTAAACGTGCTCGAAAAATCAATTTTATGGTCCCAGAAAATCATGCAGGCTTTTTTTAGGCTACAGAAGAAGATTGGTCACGTGATCCCTCTAAACCGCAGAGGAACCGCCGCACAAACCCCCTTTTGACGGCGGCTCCGCGGCCGTTTTGGGGCCACGTGAACAAAATTTCTTCTGGGCCTCTTATTTTTGAAATTGTGGTTTCTGAAATAATTATTTTTTGGGCCCAGATTTGTTACAGTATTGGTTTAATACTTGGGGCCCACTTGGAAAGTTTAGTCAATCGTAATTTTAAATACGTATTTTGTTATCAGTACATTCACTTTTATCTGCGACCGGGAATGTCACTCGATCGGTAAAACTCGTCCAATTGCTATATGTTCCTTTAGACGGGTTTTGCAAACGTGACATTCGCATTGATGTTGTGTGCTTGTGCTGTGATTGTGGTTGGATTGTTGTGGTGGATAGCATGTGGTGCAATGTTAGAATACAGTTTAAATTCATTTGTACATTTGTTATTGCGAGGCGAGCGTCCGACATGTGGACTGCCGTCTTTGCTGGGTTGTATATTTTTTGGGGCACGACCGGGCTGAGGTCGATGTCACCGGTTGTATATGTTATTTTACTTTTCTGTACTAGGATTACCCCACGGCGGAGTGCACGGATAGCCGGGTTCTAGAAGGCAACAAGCTCGCATCTCATGGCGTCGAGACGGAGGAGGCTTCATTCTCATGGCGTTGAGACGGAGGGGGCTTCATCCTAGGATTGGCGGGCTATTCGCTGCACTCATAGGGGGTACAGGTTATCATTGCACAGGCTATCCACACGACTGGGAACGTCGGGTTTTATTTGCGGCTCAAATGAAACTCGGGGCTCCAAGACTATCCACCATTCTGTAATATTATCTGTGATGTTGTTTATTATCATGCCTGGGACGAATGTTATATATACTTATATATATATTAGTAGATGTTGTATATGTTTTGCACCCGTGCTAGTCCAGCCCCCGCTCTGTCGTTAGTTAAGTAACATAACGGGTGATGACGAGGCCCAGTGGCGAATGCGGATGGCATATACGTACATCGTATTTTCGTTCTTTTCTGTTGTGATAGGTTACAAATTTGATGGGGCCGTATTAATTTTAATTAATGCAAGATAAAAAACCTAAAAGATGTTGTTGGAACCAGATTTTAAAAACTGACATTACAGATGTTCCCTTTTACTTTGCATAGTGATATTCAGTTTGGAATATCCAGCACCTCATTCGACGAGGCAAGGGCCGAGATCCCTTCACCGGGAGTGACCCCTTGAGTAAAAGTTTGCGTCAGGGTAATAACTTCACTATAGTCGATTATTTTTGTTTTGCATCGCGGTATTCAGTTTGGAATATCCTGCACCTCATTCGACAAGGAAAGAGCCGAGATTCCCTCACAGGGAGTGACCTCTTTAGTAAAGGTTTTCGCCACTATATACTTACAAAACCACTCAGGTTCCTTCAATGATATCAAGTTCATTACGTTAACGGGTTTTTCGCCAAAAACCCAGCCGTAGCCCTCCGTCATTTCGGATTAGTATTGCTTAGTATTCATGCTACGCATTTCGATCTTTAGTTGAGGCATAGTGTTCGGTAGCTATGTAATGCTTTTCCGTTGCTTATGCGATTGGTTAGGACAGTCGTGCGATCATTTTGATCTTTATTTAAGGCTCGTACGGGTGGGTCTAATGCAATCCAGATAATGACGGGTAGAACTAGACTAGGGCTCTTTGACATTTTGATCTTTAGTCAAGGTCACTTGGGTCCTAGGGGCAGAAACCACATCGGGAGTTTCAAATATACAGGAAACTTGCAGATTTAGCATACCTCCTGGAGTGTGGTGACTAGAGTGGATTCCATCTAGTGCATCATACAATGATAGTTGGATCCCGATCCCACTGATGAGTAGGATTATTCTCGGGAGATTTTCACACTTAACAATTAATGCTATAAACCAAGTATGTTTCCCTAATTAGGGCAAAGCTCTGTTCAGAATTCAAAATTTGAATTAAAGCTGCGCTTTTAAAAGAGCGTTGCGCTACAACTAGCGCATCCCGTGCAAAGTGCATAGGCGCTAGCGCTAGATGCGCTGCGCTCCAAGTAGCGCACCACGTGCAAAGCACGTGTGCGCTAGTGCTAAGAGCGCTGCGCTCCAAAGTAGCACACCATGGGCAGAGCGCATAAGCGCTAGCGTTGGAACTAAATATTCCTCACCGTTGGATTAAATATCCAACGGATATGATTAAATCATCATTTAACAAGAATGAAATTCTGTTGAATCTTTCCCAAATGGTGTCCGATGTGCCATGAATTTGGAACACCGTTGGATCAATGATCCAATGGTGATTAAAAATCACTAAAATACAAAACAAATTCTGTAAAGGGGGAAAGATTTCTCAATCTTGTTAAAAATAAGAAGATTATCTTCTGAAAATCAGAAGCCCTTGGATTAAAGATCCGACGGTGGGGAAATTCCCAAATCAATTAGAGAAAAGATCTCTTTAACTGATCGAACTGATTAGCTTGCCCTATATAAAGGCCCCAAGACTTCAAGTCTTATACAGAGAAACCCCCCATAAACTTTGAGAAACTCAAAGATAAAGAGCAAGCTCTCGGAAGAAGATTCTTTTTCTTCAAGGTAAAAAGATGATGACAATGAACATAGAGATGAAATCATCTCATAATTTAAAAAGAAGGATTCACTTCTTTAAAAGATCATAGATCTAAAAAGACAAAAAGTCTTTCACAGAGAGATCAAAAGATCTCCTCATAAAATAAAAGAAGAATTTACTTCTTTCTCACAGATCATAGATCCATAAAGGCAACGCTTTTCATCAACATAAGAGATTGAAGAACTTTTGTTCTTAGAATCTTGAGACAAAGTCTCTTTTTAGATCATAAAATTGATCACATGCGCCTTTACGCTCTGGAACTGCGCTTCTGCGCTCTGGAACTGCGCTTCTGTGCTCTTAGACTGGCGCTCAGCGCCAAGCGTGCCACGGGTCGCTTTGCGCTCTTGAAATAGCGCACTGCGCTTATGGGCTGGCGCTTAGCGCCAGGCGCACCACGTGTCAATCACATGTGCGTCATTAAACTAATAGCGCTCTACGCTCATAAACTGGCGCAATGCGCCCATCATCCGGCGCTTAGCGCCAAGCGTGACACGTGTCTCTCTCATGTGCGCTACTTGGCAATAGCGCACTGCGCTCTTTGACTGGTGCAAAGCGCCAAGCGCGCCACGTGTCGCACTGATAGAACATAAATTGTTCTTTAATAAGCCACAGAGCTATAATAAATGCTCAGCATTCAATAAAAGATAAAACATTGTCAAGATATAAATCAATGCTCAGCATTGTTAAAAGGGCCAAGCCCAAATAAAGGCTCAACAACTCAAAATAAAATGTTAAACATTTTAACCTGATTGGACTTAGCCCAAGATTGGCCATAAGTACTCAATTCATGTTAATTGAGCACATCTGCTCATAAATATTTTAACAGATCTTAGCCCCAAATCGGACTACAGATCTTTCAACCAACTCACATCGGTTCAAGGGTATATCTCTGAACTCCTCTGATAAATGTCGTTGTAATTCTTCAACGTCTTCAAAGAGGTGACAGGTCCCGACAACCATACATTTCATGGACTATGATGTCCTTAACCTGGACTGTGGGGTCCTTAAGCCCATGGACTATGATGTCCTTAACCTTGGCTGTGAGGTCTTTAAACTCACGGACTATGATGTCCTTAACCTGGACTGTGGGGTCCTTAAGCCCATGGACTATGATGTCTTTAACCTTGACTGTGAGGTCTTTAAACTCACGGACTATGATGTCCTTAACCTTGACTGTGAGGTCTTTAAACCCATTGACTATGATGTCCTTAACCTTGACTGTGAGGTATTTAAACTCACGGACTATGATATCCTTAACCTGGACTGTGGGGTCCTTAAACTCACGGACTATGATGTCCTTAACCTGGACCACCATGTCTTTAAACTTGTAATGGACCACCATATGCTTAAACTGGTAATGGACCACCGTGTCCTTAAATTGGTAATTGACCGCAATGTCCCTAAACTAAACAATAGAGTCCAAATGCTCTTTTATTGGATCTAAACGATCCCGTTAAGTTGATCTTAGTCTAAAATTAGACTAACGTATCCTTAACTAACGTTTAAGTTGATCTTAGTCTCAAATGAGACTAACGTATCCTTAAACCCAAACCCCAAACCCAAATCTAAGAAGATACGGATTTGGGCTAATCCACGCCCTACGGGCGACAACATAAATTAGTCTCCGTATACAATCCACGGGCAACCAAAAACAAAACAAACACCCACGACACGAAGTGACCATCTGAAGAAGGAGAAAGTGGTTACAACAACGTGGTAGTGTAATTAACTGCAGGAGCTTGCGCCTGCAGGGAAGAGCGTCCCCACAATCAAAAACCCCTCACCATGAGGGGGAATCTGACGAAATCTGCTATATCGGCCGCATCCGTTTAAACCTTCGATATACGGTGTCATATATCAACTTGGCGTCTTCGGAGAGGTGGACAAATAGCACCAAATAGCATCTGCCCCGAAATTCAGGCAAGACGGACCTTCGCGGTCGCGTCTCCGTGGTTTCGGCGGAGAACATTGTACTCATTTTTACTTTCAGTACATGCCATTATTTAGGCATTGTTTTCATCATTGTATTTACTTTTCAGTTATATTGTAAAGAAATGTTCAATAAATAAGAGTTGCTGTTCATTTACATTTTATGTCTTCTTGTGTATATTTACATTATATTACTTAGTTACGCTTAGCGTGTTTACTTCTGAGTAAATACGTAGCGGGCCTCATCGCATCTCCTTACCCGTACACTGGGTAGCGGGGTGTGACAGGTTTTGTTGGCGGCCCATGCAGGTCAGTGCTGCATGGAATCCTACCATGCAGGTCGGTTCTGCATGGACATGCAGGTCAATTCTGCATGAAGTTATAAGCAATATAACACAAAAATCAGCAACTAAAAACATTCTTTACATTTCATATTCTTTGAATCTTACAATTTCATATTTTTTGAATCTATCCTAATCCTATTTTTCTTTTAAGGTTATGGATTCTCCAAACAATACCAGCACAAAATTCAACAACACACCACCACCTTTTCCACTAACGCCTACCGTTGTAGATCCGATGAACGAGCAAACGGTATTGCTTGAGGCAATCCGAAACCTTTTGGAAGGACAGCAGCAACATATTGCTATATTATTGAACCGCCCAGAAGCGGAAGCACCCGGAGTGAAGCAATTCTGGGCATTGCACCCGAAGCAATTTTCTGGGAAAGAAAGCCCTTTAGAAGCTAAAGAATGGGCTCAAAGCATTGAGGACGATCTGGCAGCAGCACAAGTGCCAGACATCGCTTAGGTACGGGTTGCGAAGCTGCAACTCACCGACAACGCCCGAGTTTGGTGGAAGGTGGAAGAAAGCCGTCTTGACCCGCCGATCGAATGGAAAACTTTTCGCGACATGTTCGACATGAAGTATTTCCCCTAGACTGCCCAATTTGACATGGAATATCAATTCATCCATCTACAATAAGGTTCGATGTGGACCAAATCTGTGGATAAGTATGATGCTGAGTTTACTATGCTCAGTAGATAAGATATGTCTCAAATATTTGATTTTCTTATATCACATACTACATAGCTAACACAAGACCGTAACAGGTTTGCGGCACACCTCATTCCGACTGTTGAGATCAGATCCAGACGATTTCAGTAAGGGTTAGATCCGGAGATCCAATCTGCCTTAGCTACAGGGGATTTCCCAACCCACGACCTAGCTCTGAAAGCTGCCTGTTGATACGAGACAGTAGTGAAGAAGAAGGGCATACCTCAATCTGCAGGTGTGAAGCGCTCTGCCACCAAGATGGCAGGAGGAGTCTCTTCAATACCAACTCATGAACCCTGGAGGACGGAAGTAACAAATAACCGTCCAAGTCCAGATTTTTGCTGCTACTGCAAGAGGGATGAACACCTGTAGAAAGACTGTAGGCACGCAAAAGGCCTGTGCTTAGTTTGTGGCGCATCCACTCATGGAATTGGAACACGTCCTTATAGACACACCCCAGTTCCAACTCACAACACTTATTCGCAGTGGCCAGTTATCCAGGCTCCTGCACCTCGTCTTGTTTCCCAGCTCCACCTCCACGTGGACCTCCTGCATAGCCTAATCGCCAATTCCATCAGGCACTGAGGAACATGCCTCGAGGGCAAAGAAACATACCCTAAGGACAGAGGAATGTGCATCCAGCGAGGAGGAATGTACCCCGACGTTAGGCTTTCACATTAGCGGCCATAGAAGCCGAGACTGTAGACCAAAATAACCCTGGTAATTTCCTTACATCTTTTTCAATCTTTAAAAAACTTTTGCATTCTTTCGTTTTTCCAAATATTTTTCATGCACTATCAATAGTTCTAATACCAAACTTTTCTTGAATTTGTTACACTTTCCTTCTATAAATTTCGAGGACGAAATTTTTATATGGAGGTTAGAATGTAACAACCCTAAGCTTTCTGTACATATTTTTTTCAAAAATACAGAAAAGAGTACCTAAGCCTGAGCACAAGTTATAAATTTGATTTGCTTTTGAATAGCAAGAAAACACTTATAGCTCATTAGTAAAGCCTTGCACTGCTATGATGTATCCCCTGTATTCAAATCCCCCCCGCCACATATTATTTTTATTGATTTTTTTTAAACTTTTAGAAGCTCAAAGGTTTGCTCGTGCACTGCACGTAAAATGAAAAGTCACAAAAAATTAAACATGTGCACTGAAGTATATGAGACGACTAGGACAGGTGGCAGCAATCCAAGCACACACCCTCGGAATTGGACCAACGAGATCAAAGAATGGGCCGGCGCCGCCGATTTGGTATGTGGGAAATGCAAATATTTTTGTTGCCCTAACACCCCTTGGACTCCCCCATTAACCCCAGCCTGTTTAATTTCCCTGCACATTAACAGAGAAATTAAAATGAGGTATTAATCCACATTATAATGCATTTTTAATTCTTTCTTCACTCACAAAAGTCCATGTGCAGCAGTTACCGATAAATCAAAACTAATTCAGAGCTTCAATTCGTTGTAAAGTGTCTGACTCAAGCAGAGTCTTAGTTTAATATGAAATCAATCTATCCTTGAATATGATTCAAGATAACTCCATTTCAACACGAATCCATTTATACCAGAATTCAATCTATATCAACATGACTCGACCGAACGGAACCATGGATATACTCTGATTACATGACTACCCATTTATATCCATTCTGTTTACATGATATCATGGTTTCGGCAAGTCGTGCATCCATTAAACAAAACAATACAAATCAATACAAAATATATTATGGGGTTTTAAAGGGGTAGACTGGCACAGGATGTGTTAAAGGTGGAACGAGATGGTTATTAAAAGACGTAACTATACATTCATTGCCGTTGTTCCGTAGTTTTATCGACGGAGCCTTGTACTACGGATTACCAAAGTACAAGGTGTAAGTTGGACTCCTCTCATATATGTTAGGTTCAAAAATTACATCCGGTTGACCAAATCAAAGTCAAAGTCAACCCCAAGTAAACGGGCTCAAGCCCAGATCAAGTGGGCCCATTCCCAAGTCGAGCCCCGCGGCCGGCCTCCCCCATGCCTAAATGAAATCATGTAATAAATAATTTTGATGTAATTTTTTATGCATGAATGTAAGAAAAATGGGCATAAAGCCAAATTTTTGTAAAGCCCATGGCTCGTATGCAAAAGAAATGATCACATGAGGTATGGGATGAGCAAAATGCCATTTTGTAAAGCCCAAGGGGCTATATGTAAATTTGTAAGCCTATATAAGGCAACATGATAATGAAATAAAGGATATTTTTCATTTCTCTCAAATTCTAGAGTTTGTGCCTCCTTCCTCAAGGTTCTAAATCTTCTTTCTTTTGAATTTAAATCAAGAGTTCAATCCCTCTTTTTCCAAAAAGAAGCTGTTTTTCACCATAAAACCATTAAAGGGGAACTCGGATCTTTCATCAAATCTCCAAAAGGGAGATTTTTGAGTTTCACCCCTCTTCTTCTTCAAGATCCAGCCGACGGAGAGGAGGAAGAAGGAGACCCTTTTCTAAAAATCCCATTTCGGGAAGATCCAAGGCTCTAAAGAAGATGTAGGGCTAAAGGGGAGGAGAAAGGAGGTTCCCTCTTATCATCTTCAAAGATTTCTAGGAGTTTAACTCCATTTAAGATCTGTTGGAGTTTAACTTCATAAACAAAACCCTTTTTGGAGTTTAACTCTAAATATATACATAATCCCTGTTAAGAGTTCAACTCCAAAAATCCTTGGGAGTTCAACTCCCAGCCCAGCGGCTAAGCCCCTTTTCCGCTGGTGTTTCCAGCGGTTGCGTGCTGCGCACGTGACCCGTGGGCATCCAACGGTCGCGTGCAGGGCACGTGACCCATTGGCGCTCAGCGCTCATGTAACCCGTGGGCGCCCAACGCTCGGCGGTCCCGTGCAGGGCACGTGACCCGTGGGCGCCAACCGCCCACGCGCCTGGCACGTGACCCATGGGCGCCAAGAGCCAGGCACGTGACCCACGGGCGCCAAGCGTCCATGCGCCTGGCACGTGACCCGCGGGCGCCAAGCACCCACGCGCTAGGTACGTGACCCGTGGACGTCTAGCGTCCACGTGCCATGCACGCGTCTTTAAGACGCTCTTCACCCCTCATTTTCCATGCACTCCACTCCCGTAAAATTCTGCGGGGCCCCCGATATATCCAAAACCCTTTCAAAACATACGTACACTGCACATCGAGTTCACATGACCAGTTTGATCCGTCAATCGAAGGTTCCCTCGCTCCAAAGGCAAGGGGTAATTAACGACAGCTTAGTTCGCGGCTGCCGGAGATTCGGATCCCCACAATCAATAAACCCCCGTCTACCATAGGCAGGGAGAATCTGTAGTATGTCTGACATGCGTGCGCATATTCCCATCTCAATGGGATGATGAAAAACACCCTACAATATGCATTGGCATATTCCGTACCAAGCTACAATCAACTCCATTAACATAACAAACTCACAATACACCAGTATATATTCTCATATCTGTCTATTCATCTGTCTATTTTATTCCTACTTTTCTTTGGGACTTACCGAGCGATTGGTCGCTGACGACATTTCTATTTCTCTTCTTTCTTTGGAATGTTGTCAGAAGGACCCTACTCTGAGGAGTTCGAGACCAGTTAGGAGCAATTGGAGCAGACCACTGAGCAGCACGGCCACTAGTCTTCACTTGTACTCACTTTTACTTTCAATACATGCCATTGTTTATGTATTGTTTTCATCATTGTATTTACTTCTCAGTTATATTGTAAAGAAATGTTCAATAAATAAAGGTTACTGTTCATTTACATTTCATGTCTTCTGGTGTATGTTTAGATTATATTATTTAGTTACGTTTAGCGTGTTTACTTCTGAGTAAATACGTAGTGGGTCTCGTTACGTCTTCTTACCCGTACACTAAGAAATAGGGCGTGACAATATATATATCATTCTCTCTTTGTTCCTCTCTCCCTCCTCACAAAATCTTCACCACGAGATCCAAATCCAACCATAGCCGAGCCCCTAACCTCAACCGAGAACCCTTCTCGTAGCCGCGCCACCATTATTTTCCATGCCTTCGACCATCACCAGTAGCTCACTGCATCATATTCGAGCCTCCAAACTCCTCCAAACCGTATCATCCAAGTATCAAACCTCGACATTCAATAAGTCCATACAACGCGACCGAGCCGAGAACCTAGGCTCAAAGCCCAGGCCCAAGTCCGTGTGAGAATGACGGTCATTTCCACACTTTCGCATTTCCAATCCATCGATGTTTCAAATTGGAATCCGGAGGTGTTTGACGAAATGCCTCAATGAAAACTTCTGTCATTTTCTTACGTTTCAATCACACGTAAGTCCATTCACTCTGGGCATTTATCAGATAATGGTCATTTTCTGTCCATTATTCATGAACAAACCGAACATCCATTAACATTTAAAGGAAATTTCATTCTGATCATTATAACTCTTTTTAAAATTCTGAAAAATTCAAATAATCATTAATGGAAATTTCATTAACATTTAAACCAATTCACAAGATATTCCTGAATTTAGTCATGATTTGTATAGAGGACTAATAATGGAAATTTACAAGTTTTATTTGAACCTGTTGATATCACAAGATGTAACTCATGATTTAGCCAAATTGAAAATTCAATTTGTAGTTATGGCAGACTCGCATGAATTGTTTTTTTTACATTAGCATGCTACATCAATTGAAAATTAACCCTATAATTGAAACTAATAATGACTGAAACCTGTTGATATCTATACACACACAGCAACAATAATCGGTTGTAATATTATTAATTACTGTTTTTTTACAAGTAAATATCATTGTGTTTTCATATTATAACAAGTAGTTGGTATTAAATGTTTTGTTAAGTGAATTTAGTTGACAACAGATCACACTTTATCTTTTATGTTATCTATACTTGTCTTATATAGTCAGTTATAGAAGATAGTGTAGTCAAAGAATCTAGGTTTTCTCATAACACTCGGATTATATGTTTTAATCAGAAGATTAGTTTCGCTTAAAAGTAATTCAAGTTAGTTTCACTAAAATACTAATCAATGTAAGATATATTTTTTATTAAAACCATCGATATTCTTATTAACATGTTTTTACCAAAAACGAGGTGTATTTTAAAAAGAAAATAAAACTTTTAATTACGACTTTTCTTTTGAAAATACGCCTCTACAACAATCATTAAGGGACCCACTATTGGATGATGTGGATTATCAAACATTCTTGGGCTAGTAGAGCGAGATGGAGACCTCCTCATGAAGTATTCGGTCTCGAAAGTTTTTAAATACGATTTTTAAGAAAAATGAACTTTTCTAATTAAATAAAATTTAATTTTTAATAATTATATAAAAATTACAAATCCATATATTTTCAAATTATAATAAACTTACATTTTTTAAAATGAAAGAATTACAAGTTTCACTAAAATACCATCAACATACCAACAAAAGACAAGTTTTATAATAAAATACCATGAACTTTCCAAAACTAATTGCTTATCACTACGATACGTCAATCCTTAAAATTCATATCCATGAAAACCCTAAATAATATAAATAAATTCTCGAGATTTATTTTGAAACTATATTAAAATACATTTCATAAAACCCCATTGAGTTATGTAAAAACAATATTTTAAGGACCTTAGTAAATATAGGTTTAAGCGTGATCCATTGTCACGCCACGCTTCCCAGTGTACGGCGAAGCGGACGCGACGAGGTCCGCTACGTATATACTCAGAAGTACATACGCTAAGCTTATCTAAGCAATATAAAATAAATACACAAGAGACAAGATATAAAAGGAACAACAATTTTTATTTATTAACATTTTTTGTACAATGCATGAAAAGGAAATACAACTGAAATAAAAAGATACCTAAACAGTGGCATAACAGGAAATAAAAAGTACAAAAAGGAAAAGTGTACAATGAAACTAAAGTGCAGGGTTTTCGACAAACTGCTCTAAGTCTTCTTGAGATGGCTCGATCTCTGCCGGGTCCAAATCATCTGACGACATTCAAAAGAGAAAGAAATAAAATATCGTCAGCGAACATGTCGCTCGGTAAGTCCCAAAGGTAAGACGAGAATAGACAAAGAGTAAGATAGAGAGAGAGAGTAGTTTTTACAGTTGTATTATATTGTTTTAGCGTTAAGCTGTTGTTATCGTAAGTTCAAGGGTGAATGTCAACTAATCTCAAGAGTGTTCTCAAACCCAACAGCCCACAGTCCAAGGGTAGGGAACCACGGGCCCAAATTATATGTTAGTAGCGGGACTTCGACCGTCGCCGAAGTATTCCAAACTCAACAGGCCACAGTCCAGGAGCATGAAAACACGGGCCCTCATGATTGCTCGCTTGTGTTAGTAGACATGGATTCATGATCTAGGAGGACTCTTGAGATTATATTGGATTCACGAATGAACTACCCCAATACCCCGTGTAGTTATGTTATTATTAGTACTGTATTGCATTGTATTGTCTTGTAAATTGAATTGTGTAATAGGATGACTGACCAAAACCATGATATCAGTAAACGGATGTAACTGCATAATCATGTAAATGGAATAACTGGAGAACCATGTAAGTGGAATGTATATCCATGGTTCGGTTCGGTTCGGTCAAATTGTATAGTTTGATAATTGGATTCATGGATTCATGTTGAAGATTGTAGATTGTACATTGACTTGAATCATATTCAAGTCAGATTGATTAAACTCAAACCCGAGTCAGACAATCAGAAATGTGAATCGAAGTCTTATAATTGCTAAGGTCCTTAGGGTAATTTATAAAACTTGATGGGGTTTTATGTAAAAATACTTTTATATACTTTTCAAAATACACCTCAAGTATTTATTGTTTGTCTTTAGAGTTATAATGAGGGTGGATTTTATGTTGTGACATTTCTAGTGAAAATATCCTAGTTTTATAAATAAGGGTATTTATCTGTAATATTGATTTATTTGAAGTTCATGGTATTTTAGTGTAACATTTATTCTTGTGATTTTTTAGAAAAAGGTGGAATATTTATATCATAATAAAATAGATATTTAAATGATAAATATACATATATTTATACAAAAATAATTTTAATAAATATTTTATATTCCAAAAAAAATCTCATTTTCTTAAGATGTCGTATTTTAAACATTTCGAGTTCGAATGCTCCTTGCGGAGGTCTGAATCTCGCACTACTAAGCCCGAGGGTGCGCGATAAACCGCACAATCCCAAACGGGTTCCCAAAAAACGGGTTGTAGCGGCGCTTTGCAAAGATTGTAAAATACTAATCCTTTAGAAAACGGTTTTATAAAGTAAAAGGTATTTATTTGCAAAGGTGTAAATTTTCCGTATTTTAGATTCTAGGGTTTCCTAAGTCAACTAGCCTATTTCTAAATGGTCTAAACGACAAGTCGTTAGAATCCTCAAATCGTCTCTTCACCGCCAATTGTGGCCAGGTAAGTACAAATGAGGAAATGAGGGATCCGTTCACGAATCGTGAGACATGCCTTTTAAAGTTACCTTTGCTCACTTGCCTAGCCTAGACACCACAAAGTCAGGTTTAGATAAACGATCGATATCCACAACTTATCGTGTTTTCCTAATAAGAGGTATTTATTTAAAAGTGTATCAAAACTAAAACTTTTAGAAATGATTTTATTAAGAACATGGTATTTAAATGAAAGTATTGTTTTATCGTATTCTAAGTTTTTGATGATGTCGTTTAGGTTGTATTTGCGTGTGTGTGGAGAAAGGTTATTATCTCGTGCTCTACTTTAAATGTATAGCAAAGTTAAGGGGTTAAATGTGAAATCGAAACATTATGGTATTTAAGTGAAAAATACGATAAATTGGAAAGGCTATCATTTCATATGATGAAACTTATTCAAATTGATTGTTAAATGTTTAATAGTCAACTTAAAGATGTTTAAGCATGAATGTATTGGTGAGAAGTGAAATTTTATAGAAAACCGAATCGGAAATCGGATTTGTTCCGATTCTGTCGGGTTTTGTAATTTCGTATTTTAAAGAATGAGAAAGAGAGATAGAATGGGACTTACGGGTTTCGATTAAGCAAAGGAGTGAAAGGGGGACTAGAGGGGTTGCCGAGGCATTGTTTCGTCACCGGTTGTTCCTAAAAACGTCGCCGGAATTTCCGCCGGAATTTCGTCGGAGCTTCGCCGCGAACTTGTTTTCAAAGTACACAACTCTTGAGAAGGTTTTGAGAGAGTGAGTTTAGGGTTTTGGGATGAGAGGGTAGAGGGTAGGGGTGTATTTATAGGGTAGGCTAGGATAGGGTGGGTGAAGGGTTTTTTTTGATTAAAAAATGTAAAAATATATGAAAATGTATTAAAAATTGTAGTAAATGGGGTATATTAAACTCTCGGGAACCGATCCAATAATTTAGAGTATACAGAGGGGTAGGGTAGGTGAAGAGCCAACTTTTTCTAGTTGACAACTCGGCGGTCCGGCCGGTCCGCCGGCCGACTCGGCCGATCCCGGCCGAGTCGAGGTGTCGGGAGATGGGGGGTCGCCTGATTAATCCTCTGGTGCCTTAACATTTTCAGGTACAGTTCAACTTTTAGAAGTTACGGTGTGTGGACTGTTGGGCTTCCAAAGGATTTAAAACAAAAACAATATAAAAATAATGTTGGGCAAGGGATTTGAACTCTGGTGGCTTGGTTTAGCAGTACAAGGTGTTACCAATGAGCTACAAGCTCCTTCTTGTAATTATGGTGTGAAATAATTATTTAAAGTGGTAACAGCAAAATTAAATACCCCGAGTATACTTTAATTTTAAAACAATTTTATGTACACTAAAAATGGAGTTATTTAAAAACAAAATAATTACTTATATATTGTGCTCAGGTTAAAATAGTCTTTTATGGATTTTGAAAAAAAATTGTATAGAAAAATGTATAGAAAAATTAGGGTTGTTACATTCTACCCTCCTTATAAAAATTTTGTTCTCGAAATTTGTAAAAGGAAAGCGTAACAGATTCAAGGAAAGTTTGGTGAAGAATGACAAAGTGATGTAAGGGTGTGAAAAAGGTTGAAGAGAATTACCAGGGTTATCCTGACCAACCGTATTAGCTTCTACGGCCGCCAAATTGTAAGCCTGGCATCTCGGCACGTTTCTTCGTGCAAGCTGGTACAATGCTGATTGTCGAGGTAAATGTGGTCCACGTAGAGGTGGTGCAGGAAGAGTTAACCGGGTAGGTGGGGCTTGGAAAACTGGTCTAACTGCAGAATTAGGATTAGTTCGGTTGTGGACAAGTTCCTATGATATGAGAGGATGATCCACATATCAGGCAAAGACCGTTTGCTCGTCGGCAAACTTCCATCAGATGACCAGTTCTCTTGCAGTAGGTACAAAAGGTTGGGTTGGGCCTGTAGATTGGTACTCCCAGTCTCCTTGGTACAAATGGTAGTCCTGATGCGGCTTCTCCTGCCATCTGGTTGGCAGGGCGTTTAACTCCTGCAGACTGAGATCTGCCCCTCGCTTTTATCACTGCCTCATAACTGCAGGCAGCTTCCAGAGCATCTTCATGAGTCGGAAATTTTCCTGTGGCTAGTGCAGCCTGGATTTCCGTGTCCAAACCTTATTGAAATCGACGGGCTCTGATCTCATCCGTCGGTATCAGGTGTGCCGCAAATCTGTTACGGTCTTGTGTTAGCTGTGTGGTATGTGATATTAATAATTTAAAATATTGTGACATATCTTACCGACCGAGCATGGTGAATTCAACGTCATACTCATCTACTGACTTGTCCCACAACGAACCTTGTTATGGATGAATGAACTGCTGTTCCATGGCAAACCTGGCAGTCACAGGGAAGTACTTCGCGTCGAACTTATCGCGAAAAGTCTTCCATTCAATGGGCTGATTAAGACGGCTTTCTTCCTCCTTCCACCAGTTCCGTGCATTGTCCGTGAGTTGCAGCTTCGCATCTCGGACCCAGGTTATTTCCGGCACTTGTGCTGCTGCTAGATCATCCTCGATACTTTGAGTCCATTCCTCAGCTTCCAGTGGGCTTCCCTTTCTTGAGAACTGTTTGGGGTGTAAAGCTCTGAATTGCTTTACTCCATGTGCGTCAGTCTCGGGAAGGTTCAGGAGTTGTTGTTGTCCCTCTAGGAGGCTGCGGATTGCCTCAAGCAGAACCGTTTGCTCGTTGAGTGGAGCAGGAACGGCAGGTGTGAGTGGTAGTGGTGGATGTGTGTTATTGACATTGGTGCTGGTGTTGTTCGGGGGATCCATAACCTTGAAGAAAAATTTAGGTTAGGACAGATTCAAGGTACATGAAATGATAAGATTCAAGGAATATGAAATTGTAAGATTCAAGGAACATGAATTGTAAAGAATGTTTTAGTTGCTGGTTCTTGTGTTTTATATTGCTTAGGGTTCCATACAGCTCTGACCTACATGGGCCACCAACAAAACCTGTCACGCCCCGCTTCCCAGTGTACGGCGAATGGGACGCGACGAGGTCCGCTACGTATATACTCAGAAGTACATACGCTAAGCGTATCTAAGCAATATAAATAAATACACATGAAACAAGATATAAAAGGAACACCAACTTTTATTTATTAACATTCTTTGTACAATACATGAAAAGGAAATACAACTGAAATAAAAAGATGCCTAAACAGTGGCATAACAGGAAATGAAAAGTACAGAAAGGAAAAGTGTACAATGAAACTAAAGTGAAGGGTCTTCGACAAACTGCTCCAAGTATTCTTGAGATGGCTCGATCTCTGCCGGGTCCAAATCACCTGACGACAATCAAAGAAGAAAGAAATAGAATGTCATCAGCGAACATGTCGCTCGGTAAGTCCCAAAGATAAGAGGAGAATAGACAGAGAGTAAGATAGAGAGAGAGTAGTTTTTACAGTTGTATTATATTGTTTTAGCGTTAAGCTGTTGTTATCGTAAGTTCAAGGGTGAAAGTCAACTAATCTCAAGAGTGTTCTCAAACCCAACAGGCCACAGTCCAGGGGTAGGGAACCACGGGCCCAAATGATATGTTAGTAGCGGGATTTCGACCGTCGCCGAAGTATTCCAAACTCAACAGGCCACAGTCCAGGAGCATGGAAACACGGGCCCTCATGATTGCTTGCTTGTATTAGTAGACATGGATTCATGATCTAGGAGGACTCTTGAGATTATGTTGGATTCACGAATGAACTACCCCAATACCCCGTGTAGTTATGTTATTATTAGTACTGTATTGCATTGTATTGTCTTGTAAATTGAATTGTGTAATAGGATGACTGACCAAAACCATGATATCAGTAAACGGATGTAATTGCATAATCATGTAAATGGAATAACTGGAGAACCATGTAAGTAGAATGTATATCCATGGTTCGGTTCAGTCAAATTGTATAATTTGATAATTGGATTCAGTGATTCATATTGAAGATTGTAGATTGACTTGAATCATATTCAAGTCAGATTGATTAAACTCAAACCCGAGTCAGACAATCAGAAATGTGAATCGAAGTCTTATAATTGCTAGGGTCCTTAGGGTAATTTATAAAACTTGAGGAGGGTTTTATGTAAAAATACTTTTATATACTTTTCAAAATACATCTCAAGTATTTATTGTTCGTCTTTAGAGTTGTAATGAGGGTGGATTTTATGTTGTGATATTTCTAGTGAAAATATCATAGTTTTATAAATAAGGGTATTTATCTGTAATATTGATTTATTTGAAGTTCATGGTATTTTAGTGTAACATTTATTCTTGTGATTTTTTAGAAAAAGGTGGAATATTTATATCATAATAAAATAGATATTTAAATGATAAATATACATATATTTATACAAAAATAATTTTAATAAATATTTTATATTCCAAAAAAATCTCATTTTCTTAAAATGTCGTATTTTAAACCTTTCGAGTTCGAATGCTCCTTGCGAAGGTCTGAATCTCGCACTACTAAGCCCGAGGGTGCGTGATAAACCGTACAATCCCAAACGGGTTCCCCAAAAACGGGTTGTAGCGGCGCTTTGCAAAGATTGTAAAATACTAATCCTTTAGAAAACGGTTTTATAAATTAAAAGGTATTTATTTGCAAAGGTGTAAATTTTCCGTATTTTAGATTATAGGGTTTCCTAAGTCAACTAGCCTATTTCTAAATGGTCCAAACGACAAGTCGTTAGAATCCTCAAATCGCCTCTTCACCGCCAATTGTGGCCAGGTAAGTACAAATGAGGAAAGGATGGATCCGCTCACGAATCGTGAGACGGGCCTTTTAAAGTTACCTTTGCTCACTTGCCTAGCCTAGACACCACAAAGTCAGGATTAGATAAATGATCGATGTCCGCAACTTATCGTGTTTTCCTAATAAGAGCTATTGTCACGCCCCGCTTCCCAGTGTACGGTGAAGAGGACGCGACGAGGTCCGCTACGTATATACTTAGAAGTACATACGCTAAGCGTATCTAAGCAATATAAAGTAAATCACAAGAGGTAAGAGATATAGAAATAACAGCAACTTTATTAATAACATTCTTTTGTACAATGCATGAAAAGTAAATACAACTGAAATGAAAAGCGATGCCTAAACAATGGCATAACAGGAAATGAAAATACTGAATAGAACAAGGTACAATGTCTAGAGCTCAGGGTCTTCGTGAAACTGCTCCAAGTCTTCACCAGTGGGCTCGATCTCTGCTGGGTCTAAAGTACCTGACGACATTCAAAGAAGAAAGAAATAGAATATCGTCAGCGAACAGATCGCTCGGTAAGTCCCAAGGATAATGAAGAATTAGAAAAGACAGAATAAGAGGTATTTTCTAAAGAGATTGTAAAATATTGTAGAATATTGTGTTAACGCTGTTGTATGTAGTTTGGTACAGAAGGATGCCAGTGTATACGAGAGGGGTCTCTATATGCTAGAGACCAGGGCAAACAGAATGTACAAGGAACCGTTAAGCCACGGTACAACAGCAATGGAATATAGGTTAGGTGTCTTAATCTGACCACCTCGTGCCACCTTTAACACCTTCCGTACCAATCTACCCCTTAAACACCGTAGTGTTTTGACAGAATTGTTGTATTGTATTATATAAGTTGGATGATTGTCCAAAACCATGATATCAGTAGACAGATTGTAACTGCATAATCAGGTAAATGGAATAACGGGATAAAGGATGTATATCCATGGCTTGATTCAGTCAAGCTGTATAGTTTGTTAACTGGATTCTGGGATTCATGTATTCATATTGAGTTGGAATATTAAAGAATATAGATTGACTTGAATCATATTCAAGTCATAAATAATCAGACTAAAACCCGAGTCAGACTAAAAGAAATGTAATTTGAAGTTCTATAATTGTTAGGGTCCTTATTGTAAATTATAAAACTTGAGGGGGTTTTATGTAAAAAACACTTTTGTATAGTTTTCAAGATACACCTCAAGTATTTACTATTCGTCTTTATAGTTATAATGAGTGTGATTTTATTTGTGTTATTTCTAGTGATAATATCATAATTACATAAATAAAGGTATTAATTTGTAATATTGATTTAATTGAAATTCATAGTATTTTAATGTAACCTTTAAACTTGTAATTTTTAGGAAAAGGTGGAAACTTTATCTTATAATAAAATAGGTGTTTAAATGATAAATATACATATGTTTATACAATAATAATTTTTAATAAATATTTTATTTTCCAAAAATCTCATTTTTCTTAAATGTCGTATTTTAAACCTTTCGAGACCGAATGCTCCTTGCGGAGGTCTGAATTTTACACTACTAAGCCCGAAGGTGCACGATAAACCGTACTATCCCTAACGGGTTCCCCAAAGGTGGGTTGTAGTGGCGCTTTGCAAAGATTTAATAAATACTAATCATTTAGAAAACGGTTTTATAAAGATAAGGTATTTATTTGTAAAAGGGTGTAAATTTCCGTATTTTAGATTCTAGGGTTTCCTAAACCAACTAGCCTATTTCTAAATGGTCTAAACGACAAGTCATTAGAAGCCTCAAATCGCCTCTTCACCGCCAATTGTGGCCAGGTAAGTACAAGTGAGGAAGGAGGGATCCGCTCACGAATCGTGAGACGGGCCTTTTAAAGTTACCTAAGCTCACTTGCCTAGCCTAGACACCACAAAGTCAGGTTTAGATAAACGATCGATGTCCATGACATATCGTATTTTCCTATTAAAAGATTTTATTTTAAAATTGTATACAACTTAGAACTTTCAGAAAAGGTTTATAAAGAAAATGGTATTTTAATATAAAGTCTTGTATTATCGTATTCTAAGTTTTGATGATATCAATTAGGGTTGTATTTGCGTGTGTGTGGAGGTAGGTCATTACCTCGTGATCTATTTTAAGGTATAGCAAAATTTAAGGGTTAAATGAGATAAACTAAACATGGCGGTATTTAAGTGCAAAAATACGGTATATTGCAAAAGTTATCATTTCATATGAGAAATTTTATCCAAATTGATTTTTAAGTGATTAGTAGTCAACATGAATATGTTTAAGTATTATGGAATTAGTGACAAGTGAGTTTTGATAGAAAAACCGAATCGGAAATCGGTTTGTTCCGATTTCCGTCGGGTTTTAAAAAGTCGTATTTTTATGAAAGAATAGAAAGGTAGAAAAGAGGGACTTACGGATTTGGACAAGCTAGAGAGTGCTAGGAAGGTAGTGGGTTTGTCGGTGCGTTGAAACGTCGTGAAGAGTTCTAGTACGATCGCCGGGATTCGCCGTCGATTTCGGCAGCGCTTCGCCTTTCGCTCATTTTCTAACGTACCGAGTTCTCTTGAAATTTTTAGACAGTAGACTTAGGAATATAGGGTGAGAGGGTAGAGGGTATGGGGGTTAGGCTAGGGTTAGGGTTTTAATTAAAAAAAATATAAAAAATATATAAAAATTCATTAAAACTCATTAAACCTGGGATTAAAAGGGATTTATTGGCCAAATGATAACCGATCCAAGCATTTAGAGTATGCAGGAGGGTGGACCAGGTCAAGACCCAACTTTTCTCTGTTGGTGACTCGGCCGTCCGGCCAAGTCCGGCCGGCGGCGCCAGACCGAGTCGGCCGAGTCGCCGGCCGGCGGCGCCGAGTCAGGCCGAGTCAAGGGTCCAATGGCCGGGGATTTTTTGGGGGTACAATGTGGTATATTTACGTTTTGTTGTCCAGTACATATTTTGGGAGTTATGGCCTTTTTACTGTTGACTTCCAAAAGAAATTAAAATAAAATAAATACAAAAATAATGCGGGGCATGGGATTTGAACTCCGGTGGCTTGGTTCAGCAGTGCAAGGTATTACCAATGAGCTACAAGCTCCTTCTTGTAATTATGGAGTGAAATAAATACTTAAAGAGATATTAGTCGCAATAAATACTCCAAGTATACATTGAATTTAAATCAATTCTTTGTACATTAAAAATGAAGTTGTTACAGTCTACCCTCCTTACAAAAATTTCGTCCTCGAAATTTACAACTTTTATTTGAGGACTAGTTTACAAAGAGGTGTGGATATCTAGTACGCATTTCATCCTCCCTTTCCTAAGTGGACTCTCCTGGAGTATCTTTCCTCCACATCACTCGAAACAAGTTTACTTCCTTATTCCGAAGTGTCTTCACTTTCCTGTCCAGGATTTCCACAGGCTGTTGCTCACAAGACAAGTCGGGCTGTATAGTGAGCTCGGAATGATCGAGAACATGGATGGGGTCACTTACATACTTTCTGAGTTGGGATATATGGAACACATTATGCACTCCTTCCAATGAAGGTGGAAGCGCTAAGCGGTATGCCACTTCACCGACTCGTTCGAGTATGTCGAACGGTCCAATATATCTCGGACTCAACTTACCCCGTCTTCCAAATCGGATCACTCCGCGGTTTGGAGATATCTTCAGGAATACGTGATCTCCTGGCTGGAACTCCAAGTGTCGCCTCTTTGTATCAGCCCAGTGCTTCTGTCGATCTTGGGCTATGCGCATCTTTTCCCTGATAGTACGAACCACATCAACAGTTGCTACTATCATCTCTGGTCCAAGAAGTTCCCTATCTCCGATGTCGTCCCAACTTAATGGCGATCGACACTTCCTTCCATACAGTGCTGCAAAAGGTTCCATTCCTATGCTTACTTGGTACCTGTTGTTGTACGAAAACTCCACAAGATGTAGGTGATCTTCCCACGATCCTTTGAAGTCTAGCATACATGCTCTGAGCATATCCTCCAAGATATGAATAGTTCGTTCCGACTGACCATCTGTTTGTGGATGATAAGCCGTGCTAAAGTTCAGACTTGTTCCCAAGCTTGGTTGCAAACTCTGCCAAAATTGCGATAGGAACCTGGTGTCACGATCGGAGACAATGCAGACCGGTACTCCATGGAGTCTCATAATTTCCTGTATGAGTTCATGGGTATCAGAGATAGTACATTATGAAGAGTTTTAAATCTAAATTAGATTATTACCTCCATGTACTTCTTTTCTAGTGTCTCAATTGATTGGCCAACTCGAAATGGGATGAAGTGAGCCGACTTTGTGAGTCGATCCACAATGACCCATATAGCATCGTTACCCTTTGTGCTGCGAGGAAGAGCAGTCACAAAGTCCATCGTGATGTGTTGCCACTTCCATTCTGGAATTGGTAACGGTTGAAGTAATCCAGCAGTCCTGTGATGTTCAGCCTTTACTTGCTGACACACCAAGCATTTTGCGACGCTTCTGGCTACTTCACGCTTCATTCCATGCCACCAATAATTCTGACGTAGATCTTTGTACATTTTGGTACCTCCAGGGTGTACTGAATAGGGAGAGCTGTGAGCTTCTTTCATTAACTCTTCCCGAACAGGACCTTTTGGTACACACAATCCGTTGCCGTATCTCAAAGATCCGTCATCATGGATGATGAAGTCTGTTCTGAGTCCATTCTCCACTTGTTCTCCGATCTTTTGCAATTTAGCATCACTTACTTGAGCTGCTTTGATCTGATTGACAATGGTTGATTAAACTTGTAAATTCATCAAACTTGAAGCATTACCTGGCATGACTACTTCAATCTCCATCTGATGCAAGTCTTGTTGAAGCTTCCACTGAGCGGTGAGATTCATTGCTAATGGTTGGCGACTAAGAGTATCAGGTACTACATTCACCTTCCCTGGGTGATATTGCAAATTGAGGTCAAAATCTGCCATGAGTTCTAACCATCTTCTCTGCCGCATATTCAACTCCTTCTGAGTAAACACGTACTTCAGGCTCTTATGATCTGTGTAGATGTTCACTCGTTCACCAAGTAGATAATAACGCCAAATCTTGAGAGAAAAGATGACGGCTGCCAACTCCAAATCATGCGTCGGATAATTGCGCTCATGGATCTTCAGCTGTCTTGAAGCATAAGCCACAACCTTACTGTGCTGATGTAGAACACATCCTAATCTCTTACCGGATGCATCGCAATGCACTTCGAATCCTCCAGATTGATCCGGTATGACGAGAATAGGTGCTGATGTCAACCTTGACTTGAGTTCTACGAAAGCTTGTTCGCATGCTTCTGACCACATAAATTCTTCATCTTTACGTGTGAGCTTGGTCAGGGGCGTTGCTATCTTCGAAAAGCCTTCAATAAACCTTCTGTAATATCCAGCTATTCCCAAGAAACTTCGAATATCCTTCACTGACTTTGGTGTAGGCCATTCGCTAACTGCCGAAACTTTCGCTGGATCCACAGAGATTTCTTCTCTTGATACGATATGTCCAAAAAAACCAACTTGATTTAGCCAAAACTCGCACTTGCTGTACTTGGTATAAAGCTGATGTTGTCGAAGAGTTTCCAAGACAATTTGTAGATGTTCTGCATGTTCTTTCCGACTCTTAGAATATACCAGGATGTCATCGATGAAGATGATAACAAACCTGTCTAAGTACTCTCGAAAAACTTGATTCATAAGGTTCATGAATATTGCAGGTGTGTTGGTCACTCCAAATGGCATCACTAGAAATTCGTAATGTCCATAGCGAGTTCTGAAAGCTGTTTTGTGAATATCAGCTTCCTTGACCTTCACTTGATGATAACCTGAGCGAAGATCTAATTTAGAGAAAACACAAGATCCACTTAGCTGATCGAATAAATCATCGATGCGAGGGAGTGGATACTTGTTCTTTATAGTGACTTCGTTCAAGGCTCTGTAATCGATGCACATTCTGTATGAACCTTCCTTCTTCTTCACAAGTAGTACAGGTGATCCCCAACTTGAAGTGCTGGGACGAATCCATCCTTTCGCCAGTAATTCGTCCAACTGTGTTCGGACTTCCTTCAAACCTTCCGGACTTAAACGATAGGATGCTTTGATCACCGGTTGTGCTCCTGGTACTAAATCAATACTGAATTCAAGAGCTCGATCGGGAGGCAAACCTGATATATCGTCAGGAAATACATCGTCGAACTCTCGAATCACATCTGGTCTTGATTCTTCCTCTGCTTGAGCTGCTGCAACTACTGCTTCTCTTGGCTTCGCTTTGTAGGTACTTGGCTCCAATGTACGGTCTCCGCTTTTGAAATAGAAGACCGGATGGTCTGGGATCTCAAATACTACCCTCCTTTTACGACAATCGATGGTAGCATAAAATGTTCCAAGCCAATCCATTCCTAGAACCACATCGAAGTTCGGTATGTCCAGCACTTTGAAGTCAGCATAAAACTCTCGACTGCAGACGACGACTGGACACATGTTGTATTCCATAGTTGCCTTTAGAACGCCATTTCCTGAACTGACATTCCAGCTGGATACAAGCGGTGAGACTGGAATCGCATGGGTTCGGACAAACCGTTGCGACATAAAGCAGTCTGATGCTCCAGTATCAAACAGTGCAAGTGCAGGGATTGAGGATACTAAGATTGCACCTAAGGTGTGTGGGATTTGTTTTAGGTATAGAAAATATGTAACTAAGTAGTAGAATAGAAAAGCAAAGTTTGAAAAGAAAAATTTACCAGTGATGACTTGGCCAGTGGCCTCAGCTTCTTCCACGGACATCGTGAAAGCCTGGCGTCTTGGTACATTCCTCCTGGCCTGAGGAGCATTCCTCGGAACATTCCTTTGAGCTTGATGGAACTGACAAGGAGGTGGTGCAGCTTGTGGTCCTCTGGGTGGTGCAGGTAGTGCAGGTTTGGGAGCAGGTGCCTGAAGAGCTGGTCGCTGTGGATAAGTAATTGCTGGCCTGGGTGCAGTAACTGGGTTCTGTCTTTGGGGACAAGACCCAATATCGTGAGTAGCTGAGCCGCAAACTAAGCAAAGGCGGTTGGCTCGACGGCAGTCCTTCATCATATGTCCAGTTCTCTTGCAGTAGGTGCAAAAGGCTGGGCCGGGACGATGGGTTGGTACTCCGGCTCGCCTTGGCATGAAAGATGGCCTGGACGAGGCTCCACCTGCCATCTGGTTGGCAGGGCGTTTGACTCCTGCGGACTGAGGTCTGCCCCTTGCTTTTATCACTGCCTCATAACTGCGGGCAGCTTCCAGAGCATCCTCACGAGTCAGAAATTTTCCCGTGGCTAGAGCAGCCTGAATCTCCGTGTCCAGTCCTTGTTGAAAGCGACGGGCTCTGATCTCGTCCGTAGGTATCAAGTGTGCCGCGAATCTGTTTAAAAATTGTGTTAGCTGTGTAGTATGTGATATTTAAAAATCGAACTATTGTGACATATCTTACCGGCTTAACATGGTGAATTCAGCGTCGTATTCATCTACTGATTTGTCCCACATTGAACCCTGTTGTAGATGAATGAACTGCTGCTCCATTGCAAACCTAGCAGTCACAGGGAAGTATTTCGCGTCGAACTTCTCGCGAAAAGTCTTCCATTCAATCGGATGTACCAGACGGCTTTCTTCCGCCTTCCACCAGTTGCGAGCATTATCCGTGAGCTGTAGCTTCGCCACACGGACCCAAGCGATGTCTGGCACTTGAGCTGGTGCCAGATCATCTTCGATGCTTTGTGCCCATTCTTCCGCTTCAAGAGGGCTTCTTTTTCCAGAGAACTGTTTGGGATGTAAAGCCATGAATTGCTTTACTCCCGGTGCGTCGGTCTCAGGACGGTTCAGGAGTTGTTGTTGTCCCTCGAGAAGGCTGCGAATCGCCTCAAGTAGCACTGTTTGCTCAGTGGGTGGTGCAGGAACAGCTGGTGCGAGAGGTAGTGCTGGAGGTGTGTTGTTGACATTGGTGCTGGTGTTGTTCGGGGAATCCATAACCTTGAAGAAAAATTTGAGTTAGGACAGATTCAAATACATGAAATGATAAGATTCAAGGAATAGAAATTTATAAGATTCAAGAATCATGAATTGTAAAGAATGTTTTAGTTGCTGGTTCTTGTGTTATATTGCTTAGGTTGTTCACGCAGACCAGAACTGCATGATAGCGATTCATACAGCTCTGACCTGCATGGGCCACCAATAAAACCTGTCACGCCCCTCTTCCCAGTGTACGGCGAAGAGGACGCGACGAGGTCCGCTACGTATATACTTAGAAATACATACGCTAAGCGTATCTAAGCAATATAAAGTAAATCACAAGAGATAAGAGATATAAAAATAACAGCAACTTTATTAATAACATTCTTTTGTACAATGCATGAAAAGTAAATACAACTGAAATGAAAAGCGATGCCTAAACAATGGCATAACAGGAAATGAAAATACTGAATAGAACAAGGTACAATGTCTAGAGCTCAGGGTCTTCGTGAAACTGCTCCAAGTCTTCACCAGTGGGCTCGATCTCTGCTGGGTCCAAAGTACCTGACGACATTCAAAGAAGAAAAAAATAGAATGTCGTCAGCGAACAGATCGCTCGGTAAGTCCCAAGGATAATGAAGAATTAGAAAAGACAGAATAAGAGGTATTTTCTAAAGAGATTGTAAAATATTGTAGAATATTGTGTTAACGCTGTTGTTTGTAATTTGGTACAGAAGGATGCCAGTGTATACGAGAGGGGTCTCTATATGCTAGAGACCAGGGCAAACGGAATGTACAAGGAACCGTTAAGCCACGGTACAACAACAACGGAATATAGGTTAGGTGTCTTAATCTGACCACCTCGTGCCACCTTTAACACCTTCCATACCAATCTACTCCTTAAACCCCGTAGTGTTTTGACAGTATTGTTGTATTGTATTATATAAGTTGGATGATTGTCCAAAACCATGATATCAGTAGACAGATTGTAACTGCATAATCAGGTAAATGGAATAACGGGATAAAGGATGTATATCCATGGCTTGATTCAGTCAAGCTGTATAGTTTGTTAACTGGATTCTGGGATTTATGTATTCATATTGAGTTGGAATATTAAAGAATATAGATTGACTTGAATCATATTTAAGTCATAAATAATCAGACTCAAACCCGAGTCAGACTAAAAGAAATGTAATTTGAAGTTCTATAATTGTTAGGGTCCTTATTGTAAATTATAAAACTTGAGGGGGTTTTTATGTAAAAAGTACTTTTGTATAGTTTTCAAGATACACCTCAAGTATTTACTATTCGTCTTTATAGTTATAATGAGTGTGATTTTATTTGTGTTATTTCTAGTGACAATATCCTAATTACATAAATAAAGGTATTAATTTGTAATATTGATTTAATTGAAATTCATGGTATTTTAATGTAACCTTTAATCTTGTAATTTTTAGGAAAAGGTGGAAACTTTATCTTATAATAAAATAGGTGTTTAAATGATAAATATACATATGTTTATACAATAATAATTTTTAATAAATATTTTATTTTCCAAAAATCTCATTTTTCTTAAATGTCGTATTTTAAACCTTTCGAGACCGAATGCTCCTTGCGGAGGTCTGAATCTCGCACTACTAAGTCCGAGGGTGCACGATAAACCGTACTATCCCTAACGGGTTCCCCAAAGGTGGGTTGTAGTGGCGCTTTGCAAAGATTTAATAAATACTAATCATTTAGAAAACTGTTTTATAAAGATAAGGTATTTATTTGTAAAAGGGTGTAAATTTCCGTATTTTAGATTCTAGGGTTTCCTAAACCAACTAGCCTATTTCTAAATGGTCTAAACGACAATTCATTAGAATTCTCAAATCGCCTCTTCACCGCCAATTGTGGCCAGGTAAGTACAAGTGAGGAAGGAGGGATCCGCTCACGAATCGTGAGACGGGCCTTTTAAAATTACCTAAGCTCACTTGCCTAGCCTAGGCACCACAAAGTCAGGTTTAGATAAACGATCGATGTCCATGACATATCGTATTTTCCTATTAAAAGATTTTGTTTTAAAATTGTATACAACTTAGAACTTGCAGAAAATGTTTATAAAGAAAATGGTATTTTAATGTAAAGTCTTGTATTATCGTATTCTAAGTTTTGATGATATCAATTAGGATTGTATTTGCGTATGTGTGGAGGTAGGTCATTACCTCGTGATCTATTTTAAGGTATAGCAAAGTTTAAGGGTTAAATGAGATAAACTAAACATGGTGGTATTTAAGTGCAAAAATACGGTATATTGCAAAACTTATCATTTCACGTGAGAAACTTTATCCAAATTGATTTTTAAGTGATTAGTAGTCAACATGAATATGTTTAAGTATTATGGAATTAGTGACAAGTGAGTTTTGATAGAAAAACCGAATCGGAAATCGGTTTGTTCCGATTTCCGTCGGGTTTTAAAAAGTTGTATTTTATGAAAGAATAGAAAGGTAGAAAAGAGGGACTTACGGGTTTGGACAAGCTAGAGAGTGCTAGGAAGGTAGTGGGTTTTTCGGTGGGTGGAAACGTCGTGAAGAGTCCTAGTACGATCGCCGGATTCACCGTCGATTTCGGCAGCGCTTCGCCTTTCGCTCGTTTTCTAACGTACCGAGTTCTCTTGAAATTTTTAGAGAGTGGACTTAGGAATGTAGGGTGATAGGGTAGAGGGTATGGGGGGTTATATAGGGTTAGGCTAGGGTTAGGGTTTTAATTAAAAAAAATATATAAAATATATAAAAATTCATTAAAACTCATTAAACCTAGGATTAAAAGGGATTTAATGGCCAAATGATAACCGATCCAAGCATTTAGAGTATGCAGGAGGGTGGACCAGGTCAAGACCCAACTTTTCTCTGTTGGTGACTCGGTCGTCCGGCCAAGTCCGGCCGGCGGCGCCGGATCGAGTCGGCCGAGTCGCCGGCTGGAGGTGCCGAGTCGGGCTGAGTCAAGGGTCCAATGGCCGGGGATTCTTCGGGGGTACAATGTGGTATATTTACTTTTTGTTGTCCAGTACATATTTTGGGAGTTATGGCCTTTTTACTGTTGACTTCCAAAAGAAATTAAAATAAAATAAATACAAAAATAATGTGGGGCATGGGATTTGAACTCCGGTGGCTTGGTTCAGCAGTGCAAGGTATTACCAATGAGCTACAAGCTCCTTCTTGTAATTATGGAATGAAATAAATACTTAAAGAGATATCAGTCGCAATAAATACTCCAAGTATACATTGAATTTAAATCAATTCTTTGTACATTAAAAACGGAGTTGTTACAGCTATTTATTTAAAAGTGTATCAAAGCTAAAACTTTTAGAAATGATTTTATTAAGAACATGGTATTTAAATGAAAGTATTGTTTTATCGTATTCTAAGTTTTTGATGATGTCGTTTAGGTTGTATTTGCGTGTGTGTGGAGGTAGGTCATTACCTCGTGCTCTACTTTGAATGTATAGCAAAGTTAAGGGGTTAAATGTGAAATCGAAATATTGTGGTATTTAAGTGAAAAATACGATAAATTGGAAAGGCTACCATTTCATGTGATGAAACTTATTCAAATTGATTGTTAAATGTTTAATAGTCAACATAAAGATGTTTAAGCATGAATGTATTGGTGAGAAGTGAAATTTTATAGAAAACCGAATCGGAAATCGGATTTGTTCCGATTCCGTCGGGTTTTGTAATTTCGTATTTTAGAGAATGAGAAAGAGAGATAGAATGGGACTTACGGGTTTCGATTAAGCAAAGGAGTGAAGGGGGGACTAGAGGGGTTGCCGAGGCGTTATTTCGTCGCCAGTTGTTCCTAAAAACGTCGCCGGAATTTCCGCCGGAATTTCGTCGGAGCTTCGCCGCGAACTTGTTTTCAAAATACACAACTCTTGAGAAGATTTTGAGAGAGTGAGCTTAGGGTTTTGGGATGAGAGGGTAGAGGGTAGGGGTATATTTATAGGGTAGGCTAGGGTAGGGTAGGTGAAGGGTTTTTTTTGATTAAAAAATGTAAAAATATATGAAAATGTATTAAAAATTGTAGTAAATGGGGTATATTAAACTTTCGGGAACCGATCTATTAATTTAGAGTATACAGGGGGGTAGGGTAGGTGAAGAGCCAACTTTTTCAAGTTGACAACTCGGCGGTCCGGCCGAGTCCGGCCGGCGGCGCCGGCCCGAGTCGGCCGACTCTGCCAATCCCGGTCGAGTCGAGGTGTTGGGAGATGGGGGGTCGCCTGATTAAGCCTCTGGTGCCTTAACATTTTCAGGTACAGTTCAACTTTTAGAAGTTACGGTGTGTGGACTGTTGGGCTTCCAAAGGATTTAAAACAAAAACAATATAAAAATAATGTGGGGCAGGGGATTTGAACTCTGATGACTTGGTTCAGCAGTGCAAGGTATTACCAATGAGCTACAAGCCCCTTCTTGTAATTATGGTGTGAAATAATTACTTAAAGTGGTAACAGCAACATTAAATACCCCAAGTATACTTTAATTTTAAAACAATTTTATGTACACTAAAAATGGAGTTATTTAAAAACAAAATAATTACTTATATATTGTGCTCTGGTTAAAATACTCTTTTATGGATTTTGAAAAAAAATTGTATAGAAAAGTGTATAGAAAAATTAGGGTTGTTACATCCATTCTTTTGAGCCCTAGGGAGCCGGAGAATGTGAGTGCTTGCCTATTCAGATTCGAAAACTTAACGGAGTTATCAATGGTAATTGTCTTAGAAAAAGATACAAATCATGCTGACCATGTGAAACTGTTACCGATGACTCCCGAAGCTAATTCGGGATCTAAATCAGTTACAAGTGTCTGACTTGGTCAGAGTCCATTTTCAATCCTGAATCCAAAGTCAAACATGAATACTTGAACATGAACATGAATACTTGAATTCAAACATCAATATCAAATATGAATACTTGAACCTGACCTAACCATGGTTATAACTTGCCCTGACTACTTCAATACATGATTATATCCTGAACATGACTACTTGAATAAATTGTATCCGGCAAGACTTGTAAACATAACTGTAACACCCGAGCCCATGCTACTAATTTCAGTTACTGTTTGAGCGTAGTGTGGTACTCATTTCACTTATCTTACCTGATTGTTATTTACTGTAAATTTTACCCGGCAAATTCATTTCAGCATATAACAATTTATGGCATCTAAAATAAAATTAAAAATATTCATCTTGGCCTACTTGGCACCCCTAACCCTATTGTAGCGTCCGTGCATCGTGTTCTCGTCCCGTTCAGTGAAACGGGCGAGTTTGGACCGCTAGGTGCACGTACGTGTGTCCGTTTTCGGGGTATACTTTTTGATTGTAAAACACTTCGTTTTCACTTTTGGATCCCGCTTAAAATTCTATTATTTCAATTTCAAATTTTTGGACCCGACCCGGGCGCGATTTGGAAATGTTTTAGTTTGCGCCAAAATCCCAAATTTTAATATATTTAAACCATCAAATATTTTCTTAACCTTATAATATTTTACTGTTCCCTATTATCTTAAAAATCATTTCCTTAACAAATCAGTATCCCTCTCAACCAATCGCAAACATTCATTTGCTCCCGCGGGCCCCACACCTCACACCTCTCTCTCTCTCTTTCCCCCATATCTCTTTCTCTCTCTCGTATCTCCTCATATCTCTCTCCCTTCCCATCTCTCTCTCTCATCTCTCTCTCTCTCTCATCTATATATATATATTCTATCTTCTTCCCTCATCCTTTTTCTTTTTAAACGAACGCTGAAACCCAAACCCCTTGGAACCTTAGCCGGCTAGCCTTCGTTGCCGGCAACCCTCACGTCGCCGACGACTTCTCATCACCATCTCACCACCCTCGGCACCACTACCTCCTCCCCTCTTCTTCCTCTCTCTTCCTTCACCCCGACGACCCAAACCCATCGACCTCAACCTACACCCTACCGCCGCCTTGCCCTAGCTGCCGCAGCCCAACGCCGACGACACCCTCTTCGACCTCGTTGCCTCCTGCACCTCCTAGCCGCAGCCTTGCCTCGTTTATAGTGATCGATCCATCGCCATGGAAGAGATCTCTAAGCTCTTGGATCTCTTCGACGAGAACAGGCCTCCTCGCGATCTCGCCTATCGTCTCCGCTCCGATTCGATCAAGCCTGGTCTCCAACGATTCCTCGCCATCCTCGATTCTGGAATCGGAGTTGCCGACGACGGACGCCTGGGATTCGAGTCGTGGAGCCGATCTCAGATCGATGGAGCTGTATCCATCGCCAAGTTGCTCACTTCTGTCATCGTATCAGCTTCAAGGCGTGGAGAGCAGGTAATGGTGGCGATACTTGAGAAGTCGTTGGGTTGTTGCCTCACTCTTTTGAAGAAACCGGAGTTCGATGGCGTCGATTTCAGCTTGCAGTATAGCTTGGCTCAACTCTTGGAACTATCTTTCTCTGATGGATCTCTTAAGGACCATGAAGCAGAACATTGTGACCCTGTAAGTGCTTATGCAGAGCCATTATCCGTAATCCCAGTTAAGGCTGATAGTATAGATTTGCATGACAATCCTATGTATTATCTGCAAAGTAATAATTGCTTTGAGGATGGAAATTCAGTAGACGTGATTTTGAAGACTTTGTCTTCAGAGTGTTTGAATCCGGATATTCTTGCCATACAGTTAGTAAATCTCCATCCTCCTTCCCTTTCTTCTTTATTCTTCCTTTCTGTTCTTGTTGCAATTTCTTGATCGTTCGCTGTTTTGCATCTCGCCGGAATCCGGCCGTGCCAGCGACGTATCCCGACATTCCAGCGTGGTACCTCGACCTGTGTGGTCCCACCGTTCGTCGTTTGGGTTCATTCCGTGAACCGTGCGACCGTCGCGAGTTTCCCCGCCGACGTTTATCGTTCCGTATTCCCGGTTCACGACCCGTCGAGGCAAGTACTCCTTGCTACATGCTAAACAATATTTACATATATATTAATGACACCTTAAACCGATAAATTTAACTTTGGTACGATCATTTCTCTTTTCATGTTCAATATTGTTATATAACATTTTTATCTTCGAACTTGGAACCTATATATGTAGATATCATTGCATCCATGAAATCTTAACTTGATAACATTCCTGTTTTGTGCCTAGCGGCATGTCTCTGCTGCAGCCGAGAATATTGTGGACGTGGTCCCGGGTATGTACGGGATACTATTGAGTTACATCGATGATTCATCAATTTGGTTTCAAAGACTTTAGAACAGAAAATCTGATAGAACAATTTAGTTTACCCACTGCACATTACCCTGCACTGCTCTGACTTATATTATTGTTACTCTTGCTTTATTCATGTTTATATTCGCATTGCCTGTTTATTATGTTATTACTTGATGACTTGACGCGCTGACGTCTGTGTTTTGCATGGCCCAGATTCTTCTACCCTGTTGCAGACTGATTAGGAGTTTTGCCGCTGTTAGACGAGCGGTGAGGTTCCTGTCGGTATGTAGTTTCATCCCAGGTGTTTCATTTATTGTATCTTTGGCTTCCGCATATTATTATCTCTTGACTCTTTTACTCTGGCTTATGGACATGTACTAGATAGTTAGTTTACTTTTCTGTTCTTGATATCTCCACAGCCGTAATGTGACTGTGGAAGGATTTTTCCTATCCACAGGTAGCATGGTTGGCTATGTCACGTGCCCACTTTAGTGTACTTTAGGAAGCGGGGCGTGACATGGTTCTTTTGGTATCAGAGCCATAGGATAGTCGGGTTGATTCTTTTGTAGTTGGGTATTGTACCCAATACACGAGTCAGAATACCCGTGTTTAGGAAACATGTCCTGCCACCTTGACCGTTTTACCATTCTTGAATCACATTCTTCCTGATTATATCTTTTACGATGTGCAAACTTCCTTTGCATGTCGACTGGAAACCTGATTCCTTATTATCTCTAGGACTTAGGCGACTTGGGTGGAGTTATGTAATTGTGGCTATGATACCGCGGCATAGTTACAATGCGGCACTCTATTTAAGTATCTTGGAGTTCTAGCCTTGATCTATATTTCGAATCTATCATCATGCAAATGTTGGGTGTTTGTTATGGCCGGTAAGAATTTGAAGACGTACCAAAGACGTGTGGACGAAGCCGCCATGCTTGGAGTAACCAGGGGAATACTGGAGAATCAAAAGAAACAGACCGAGCTGATCCAGGAGCAAGCGGACTCGTTTCAGGAAGGTTTGCAGATCGTTCAGCAGTCTGTGAACGATGTTGGAGCTAAGCCAGTTGACCGAGTAGGGACAGTAGCAGATTTCAGACGTTTGGGTCCGTCTACATTTACTGGTTTGGAGGAGCCGTTGCCAGCGGAGTAGTGGCTAGTTGACACTGAGAATTTGCTTGTTGCGGCACAGATTCCAGATGAGAAAAGAGTTGATGTGGTACGCATTCAGTTAGTGGACTGCGCCCGAGAATGGTGGCTTGTGGAGGAGAACCGTTTGCCCAAGCCGATCAAGTGAGCGGATTTTTCCAAGAGTTTCCTGGAGAAGTTCTTCCCGCGGACTGCACGGGAGGAAATGGAAGAGAAATTCATCGGGCTGAAGCAGAATGGAGCACCCGTAGATGTGCATGCCGCAGAAGGGACAAGACTCAGTAGTTTCGCTGGACTTTTAGTTGCCAACGATGCAGACAGGGCACAGAGGTTCATGCGCAGCTTGGGCATGGACATCCAGAGGTAGATTGTCTCCCTGGGTTTGACCACTTTCTCACAAGTACTTGCGGCAGCCGAGAGCAGCAGAGTTTATCTGGGATGAAGGGGAGTTTGCAGCAGACATCAGTTGCGGTAAGGAAGCAGTTCTGTCGGGCCAGTCGAGTTTAGGGCTAAGCCGACAAACAATATTCTTGCATCAATGGAAGTGATGAAAGTGAAGAGCCGGCTGTTGTTCATGATTTTATGGACGTATTTGAAGATATATCGGGTTTACCGCCGAAGCAAGACGTTGAGTTCGCAATTGATCTTATTCCTGGTGCAGCACCAGTATCCAAGGCGTATTATCCAATGGCACCAGTAGAGTTGGGAGAAATCAAGAAACAAGTTGCTGAATTGCTTGAAAAGGGTTGGATTCGGAGCAGTAACTCGCCTTGGGGAGCTCCAGTTCTTCTAGTAAAGAAGAAGGATGGCACAAGAAAGATGTGCATCGACTATCGAGAATTAAACTGGGTGACTATTAAGAACGAGTACCCTATCCCTCGCATGGGAGAACTTTTGAGCAGCTTAGTGGCGCGAGGGTATTCTCGAAGCTGGATTTGCGATCCGGATATCATCAGGTTCGAGTGAAAGCAGAAGATATCTGCAAGACGGCGTTTCGAACTCGGTATGAACATTACGAATACTTAGTGATGCCCTTCGGAGTAACGAATGCGCCGGCAGTATTCATGGACTTGATGAACCGAATCTTTTCACCGTTCTTGGACCAGTTTATTGTGGTATTCAGTGACGATATTCTGGTTTACTCGAAGAGTTTTGAAGAGCATACTGAGCATTTGAAGATCGCACTGCAAACGTTGAGACATGAGAAGTTGTATGCGAAGATGAGTAAGTGCAAATTTTGGCTGCAGGAAGTAAAGTTTTTGGGGCATGTTGTGCCGGGCGATGGAATTGCCGTCGATCCCGAAAAGATTGTAGCAGTTCAAGATTGGCCGATTTCAAAGAATGTTGCTGAGATAAGAAGTTTCATTGGATTGGCCGGATACTACAGAGGATTTATGGAGAACTTTGCTCGTCTGGCGGAGCCGTTGACCAACCTTACGCGCAAGGAGGTACCTTTTGTATGGACGGATAAGTGTGCGTTAGCTTTTGAGACGTTGAAGCAGAAGTTGATAACCGCCCCTATTCTGACCGTGCCAGACAATTCCGGAGGATTGGTGTTTCACAGCGACGCAACTGGGAAAGGATTGGGATGTGTCTTGATGCAGCAGGGGAAGGTTGTAGCGTACGCATCGGGACAATTGAAGACCCATGAGAAGAATTACCCAACTCATGACTTGGAACTTGCGGCTGTGATTTTCGCTTTGAAGATTTGGAGACACTACCTTTTAGGCGAAAGGGTCGAAGTTTTTACTGGTCATAAGAGCTTGAAGTATGTGTTCACACAGAAGGAGCTTAATATGAGGCAGCGTAGATGGTTGGAGCTGATGGCTGACTACGATCTTGATCTTAAGTACTATCCGAGGAAGGTTAACGTAGTGCCGGATGCGCTTAGTCGGTTACCAGCAATTCAGGTGTTAACTACGCAGAAGGAGATCGTTGCAGATTTTGGAAGATTTGACTTGGAGGTTGTGCTACCGTATTCTACGGGACAGTTGATGCAGCTGCAAGTACAATTATCATTGATCGAGAACATTAAAGCAGCACAATCGCAGGACCCTAGACTGCAAAGGTTTCAAGAACAGGTCGAAGCCGGACTACGAACAGATTTATTGATCCACGAAGATGGTTCATTGAGGTATGGCAGTCGTTTGTGTGTGCCAAGGGAGATATTCGTGAAAAGCTTATGAAGGAGGCACACAGTTCAGCTTATTCTGTACATCCTGGAGGCACAAAGATGTACCGAGATATTCGACAGCATTTCTGGTGGGAAGGCATGAAGCGGGAGATTGCTCGCTTTGTGGCAAAGTGCTTGGTGGGTCAGCAAGTTAAGGCTGAACATCAAAGGGTTGATGGTTTATTGCAACCACTTCCGATTCCTCAATGGAGGTGGGAACATATAACCATGGATTTCGTGACGGCTTTACCGCGGAGTCCAAAAGGCAACAATGCAGTATGGGTGATTGTTGATTGATTGACCAAGGCAGCTCACTTCATTCCTTTCCGGGTTGGTCAATCAGCAGAGACTTTGGCAGAGCGGTACATGCAGGAGATTGTAAGATTACATGGAGTACCGATGGGCTTTGTGTCCGATTGGGACACTCGGTTCTTATCACACTTCTGGAAAAGTTTACAGGAAAGTTTGGGGACTCGATTGAAGTTTAGCACAGCTTATCATCCTCAAACCAATGGTCAGTCGGAGAGAACGATCCAAACTCTTGAGGATACGTTGAGAGCATGCATGTAGGACTTCAAGGGTTCTTAGGAGGATCATCTACATTTGGTGGAGTTTTCTTACAACAACAGTTTCAGGCAGCTATCCAGATGGCGCCATTTGAAGCTTTGTATGGTCGTAAATGCCGTTCACCTGTTCGTTGGGACGATGTCGGTGAACGAAGGTTATTGGGACCAGATTTGGTCGTGCAGACAGTTGAGAAGGTTAACACTATCAGAAATCATATGAAGTCAGCACAAGACCGACAGAAGAGCTGGGCAGACACGTCAAGAAGACCTCTAGAGTTCGCCATGGGTGATTTGGTGTTTTTGAAGATATCACCGACTAGAGGGGTGATTCGTTTTGGGAGTCGAGGAAAGCTTAGTCCTCGATTCGTTGGACTCTTTGAGATCTTGGAGCGTGTTGGTGAGGTAGCGTATCGCTTGGCATTACCGCGGTCCTTGGCGAGTGTGTACGATGTGGTTCACGAACCTCAACTCCGTAAATATGTTCGAGA
This sequence comes from Agapanthus africanus, assembly GCA_030015575.1. Classification (NCBI taxonomy): domain Eukaryota; kingdom Viridiplantae; phylum Streptophyta; class Magnoliopsida; order Asparagales; family Amaryllidaceae; genus Agapanthus; species Agapanthus africanus. The sequence goes on along the minus strand of JASDDO010000028.1, from coordinate 86,086,198 downwards.
TGAAACGCACGTATTGGATCATTCGGAGCTAACAGTACGAGAAGACTTGACTTTTGAGGAGCGACCGATTGAAATCGTGGATCGAAGGGAAAAGGTTCGTAAGAATAAAGGTGATCCCTCTTGTGCTTGATTCTTGGGGTAATCGCTCGCATGGAGAGTCCACTAGGGAACGAGAAGATGAAATCCGGCAGAAGTTTCCTCATCTTTTCTTGTGGTTATCTATCTCTGTGTTCTTGGAATTTCGAGGACGAAATTCTTTTGTAGTTGGGTATAATGTAACACCCGAGCCCATGCTACTAATTTCAGTTACTGTTTGAGCGTAGTGTGGTACTCATTTCACTTATCTTGCTTGATTGTTATTTACTGTAAATTTTACCCGGCAAATTCATTTCTGCATATAACAATTTATGGCATCTAAAATAAAATTAAAAATATTCATCTTGGCCTACTTGGCACCCCTAACCCTATTGTAGCGTCCGTGCATCGTGTTCTCGTCCCGTTCAGTGAAACGGGCGAGTTTGGACGGCTAGGTGCACGTACGTGTGTCCGTTTTGGGGGTATGCTTTTTGATTGTAAAACACTTCGTTTTCACTTTTGGATCCCGCTTAAAATTCTATTATTTCAATTTCAAATTTTTGGACCCGACCCGGACGCGATTTGGAAATGTTTTACTTTGCGCCAAAGTCCCAAATTTTAATATATTTAAACCATCAAATATTTTCTTAACCTTATAATATTTTACTGTTCCCTATTATCTTAAAAAACATTTCCTTAACAAATCAGTATCCCTCTCAACCAATCGCAAACATTCATTTGCTCCCGCGGGCCCGACACCTCACACCTCTCTCTCTCTCTCCCCCATATCTCTTTCTCTCTCTCGTATCTCCTCATATCTCTCTCTCTTCCCGTCTCTCTCTCTTCCTTCCCGTCTCTCTCTCATCTCTCTTCTATATATATATATATATATTCTATCTTCTTCCCTCATCCTTTTTCTTTGTAAACGAACGCTGAAACCCAAACCCCTTGGAACCCTAGCCGGCTAGCCTTCGTTGTCAGCAACCCTCACGTCGCCGACGACTTCTCATCACCATCTCACCACCCTCAGCACCACTACCTCCTCCCCTCTTCTTCCTCTCTCTTCCTTCACCCCGACGACCCAAACCCATCGACCTCAACCTACACCCTACCGCCGCCTTGCCCTAGCTGCCGTAGCCCAACGCCGACGACACCCTCGTCGACCTCGTTGCCTCCCGCACCTCCTAGCCGGAGCCTTGCCTCGTTTATAGTGATCGATCCATTGCCATGGAAGAGATCTCTAAGCTCTTGGATCTCTTCGACGAGAACAGGCCTCCTTGCGATCTCGCCTATCGTCTCCGCTCCGATTCGATCAAGCCTGGTCTCCAACGATTCCTCGCCATCCTCGATTCTGGAATCGGAGTTGCCGACGACGGACGCCTGGGGTTCGAGTCGTGGAGCCGATCTCAGATCGATGGAGCTGTATCCGTCGCTAAGTTGCTCACTTCTGTCACCGTATCAGCTTCAGGGCGTGGAGAGCAGGTAATGGTGGCGATACTTGAGAAGCCGTTGGGTTTTTGCCTCACTCTTTTGAAGAAACCGGAGTTCGATGGCGTCGATTTCAGCTTGCAGTATAGCTTGGCTCAACTCTTGGAACTATCTTTCTCTGATGGATCTCTTAAGGACCATGAAGCAGAACATTGTGACCCTGTAAGTGCTTATGCAGAGCCATTATCCGTAATCCCAGTTAAGGCTGATAGTATAGATTTTCATGACAATCCTATGTATTATCTGCAAGGTAATAATTGCTTTGAGGATGGAAATTCAGTGGACGTGATTTTGAAGACTTTGTCTTCAGAGTGTTTGAATCCGGATATTCTTGCCACACAGTTAGTAAATCTCCATCCTCCTTCCCTTTCTTCTTTATTCTTCCTTTCTGTTCTTGTTGCAATTTCTTGATCGTTCGCTGTTTTGCATCTCGCCGGAATCCGGTCGTGCCGGCGACGTATCCCGACATTCCAGCGTGGTACCTCGACCTGTGTGGTCCCACCGTTCGTCGTTTGGGTTCATTCCGTGAACCGTGCGACCGTCGCGAGTTTCCCCGCCGACGTTTATCGTTCCGTATTCCCGGTTCACGACCCGTCGAGGCAAGTACTCCTTGCTACATGCTAAACAATATTTACATATATATTAATGACACCCTAAACCGATAAATTTAACTTTGGTACGATCATTTCTCTTTTCATGTTCAATATTGTTATATAACATTTTTATCTTCGAACTTGGAACCTATATATGTAGATATCATTGCATCCATGAAATCTTAACTTGATAACATGATTAAACGGCTATAATTGTCTTACTGCACTCTTGTAATGTTGAAATCATCCCTGTGACACAATTGATAACTGTATTGCAAATCGAATGAATCTGCCTATTGCTTAATTCATTACTTATATCATGTTGTTGATAACCATGCTTGATTATATAACCGATTGTGAGCACACCTATGTATCGTTTACATCTTGACCTGACTTGCTACATGCATATTGATTGACCCGATATGGTACCGTACAGTGCTTGACTTGACCTGATGTACCATGACCTGACCCGTTACCTGATCCTGTGTCTAATGCCAACAAACCTGACATGTAGTCCTCATGGACCGTTCCTGTTGTCTATCCAGACAAACCTATTTACCTGATCCTGTGTTGGCATTAGTTTCTTGATTTCGGAATACCTGACTTGACATACACAGATAACTTGGGGGTATGGGGAAATCAAAGGTGAAACCTGACTTGTAACTCGACAGTTCACTACCTGTTCTGAGTGTACACATTCCTGTTTTGTGCCTAGCGGCATGTCTCGGCTTCGGCCGAGAATATTGTGGCCGTGGTCCCGGGTATGTACGGGATACTATCGAGTGTACACATTCCTGTTTTGTGCCCAGCGGCATGTTTCGGCTGCAGCCGAGAATATTATGGCCGTGGTCCCGGGTATGTACGGGATACTATTGAGTTACATCGATGATTCATCAATTTGGTTTCAAAGACTTTAGAACAGAAAACTTGATAGAACAGTTTAGTTTACCCACTGCACATTACCCTGCACTGCTCTGACTTATATTATTGTTACTCTTGCTTTATTCATGTTTATATTCGCATTGCCTGTTTATTATGTTATTACTTGATGACTTGACGCGCTGACGTCTGGGTTTTGCATGGCCCAGATTCTTCTACCCTGTTGCAGACTGATTAGGAGTTTTGCCGCTGTTAGACGAGCGGTGAGGTTCCTGTCGGTATGTAGTTTCATCCCAGGTGTTTCATTTATTGTATATTTGGCTTCCGCATATTGTTATCTCTTGACTCTTTTACTCTGGCTTATGGACATGTACTAGATAGTTAGTTTACTTTTCTGTTCTTGATATCTCCACAGCCGTAATGTGACTGTGGAAGGATTTTTCCTATCCACAGGTAGCATGGTTGGCTATGTCACGTGCCCACTTTAGCGTACTTTGGGAAGCGGGGCGTGACAATAACCCATATAATACATTACACGTGGATAACGAGGTAGATTGGTACAGAATGTATTAACGTGGCACGAGATGGTCACTTAAAAGACGCCTACATGAACTCTCGTGCCGTTATCCCTTGGGTTTTGACGGGGCCTTATACTACATGTTGCCGTAGTCCACGGGGTAAGATGGACTCCTTTCGTATACACAAATACCTTTTGTATCATGCTACAAACAATTACGTTAGAATAACAATCATATAACTGTACAACTTACCAGTTCAATTCTCATTACTTGTTATATTCCATTCTTTCTTTTGGGACTTACCGAGCGTTAGTTCACTGACGGCATTCCTGTCTTTTCTTTCTTGGAATGTTTATCAGGAGGACCGGACTCTCAGGAGATCAAGCCTAGCCTGGAAGACTTGGACCAGCTCACCGCTCAGCCGGACTACTAGCTTTCCTTATACTTACTTTCAGTTTATATGCCACTATTTAGGCATTACTTATTTCATTGTATCTTTCCTTTTCAAAACAGTTGTATGTAAAGATGAATGTTAATAAAAGTTGTTTGTTTTTTATCTCTTGTCATTTTTGTGCATTTTTTATATATTACTTATTAACGCTTAACGTACTTAATTCTGAGTAAATATGTTGCGACCTGCCACGTCACCGTCTCCGTATACTGCGAAGTGGGACATGACAATATCAAACTAACTTGGGCCTGTCCCTGCATAAGCCAAGAAAATAGAAAATTTTGAGGTTTATGATAATTTTGCAATTTTCGTTTCTGTAAAAAAATCGAAGAAAATAGAAAAATTTGAGATTTTTGATGATATAGCAATTTTTATGCTCTATATAACAAGCGGAATAATTTAAAATATAAAAAACTAAAAAATTCACGATTTCTATGTGCTATATATATAGCATACAAAAAATTATAAAACCAAAGGAAACAAATTTTTTTGAGATTTTTAAAATTTAGCTATTTCCGTGCAAAAAATTAATGTTTTCGAAAAGTTCACCATCTTTATGTAATATAGCAAGCAAAATATTGAAGAACTGAATAAAATAGAAAATATTTAGATTTTTGAAAATTTCATAATTTTCCTATGCTACATACAAAATATTTAAAATTTAATGAAACCAAATTTCTTATAAAGTTTTGTTAGTGTATATGCCCTAGAGGCCATTACTGTATCATACTAGTTTGTATATTACTTAATGGAAGCTTGGGATATTCACCTTGTATAAACAATCTTGCTCAATATAGTAGTATGCTACTTGGTTTGTTTCTACTTCAATGTGTACATGTGTTTATTTTAGTATATCACCTATACACATTAGTGGAGCCCTTAGGATCTTTGCTTGATTACCAGCGTTGTGATGGCAGTCACACTAGTGGGGGCTGGGTAATCTATAAGCACATCCTTATGCAGGTCCCTAGTCGCAGGACTATCGAGACAGGGCATCGATACTCCGGAGTAGACTAGCGTATGCGCTTCTCATCCCAGAGTGGGAGGTGGTCTGTCCCACAGCCATCAGTACGTCGTACTGGAGATAGTATACGAGTGCTCGTTAGGTTACGAGTACACTGGACAGACTTGTCGGGAACTGACCGGTTGGTATTATACCTATCGTCAGTTATCAGTTCCCAGGTGACATGAGTACAGCTTAGTCCGCTTACTTGACACTGTCACTTCGCCTCGAGTGTGTTCCTACTGTACTTTGATTACTACCCTACCACGGCTCAAAGGAGTCGTGCAAACAGGTAGTAGTTGGGTGCAGTCCCGAAGCACTTGGAGGCAGTGACGGTTAGACAGGATTCGTCTCTCCCGGTATTGGGGGTTGACATCGCGCTGTGTCTAGGAGAGCCATTACACGAGTAGTCCCTGGCCAGGGCAAACGAGATATACTGGTAGGCTTCCAGTGTTATCTCAGGGTGTTTTGGGCTTCACTCCGACACGACTTGTACCGCTATTAGGGGACTGACGTTTACCGCCCCCTAGGCCCGCCATGCGATGTATCAGACGAACAGACCGGACTGTACGGAGACTGTCACATTCAGACTCAGTAGGAGTTCAGATGGGTTTCACCTCGTCAGTCTTCTTGTCGGCATCTACCTGGGGACCGTTACGCACAGCTAGTGCCGCTTGCGGTCTGTGGTTAAACCCACTGCCAGCGTAGTGTCGAGTCTTTAGAGTCCCACACAGAAAGCTATTCGCCTTTAGGCAAAAGAGTAGAGGTCGCATGGTTTTGCGACAGGTCGCATGGTTTTGCGACAGGGTTCGGTCACATCCGTGCACTTGTGCACGTTTAGTTTCCGGACAGTTAACACTAGCGGGCTTTGGTTTAAGCCAGATCCTAGTGTACGTTTTGGGATTGGTTTTATCTCGTATGTATTCGTGTTCCTCGGAACGCGGATGCGGGTGTGTATGCACAGTTGACAGAGAGACAGAGGCAGAGGATTCTCATTAGGATTGTTGACCGTTGACCGTTGACTATTGACTTTTTGCTCAACCCTAATGAGAATATGATATGTAATTAACAATAATATTAATTAAGTATTATAATGACATGGTTGCTGAGGGGTTGACTTTGTTGACTTGTTGACTTTGTTGACCGGTTGACTAGGTTGGACTAGTTGACATCATGATGACAATGGCTATCATTTCATGGCAAAGACTTTTGCTTGCTTGTTCTCTTGTGCAAAATGAGTGCATGAAATGATATGGCTATTGTAGCTTAAACCATCACTAATACTTGATTGCTATTATTGGTTATGATGGCTTTGGATTATGAGAGCCAAGAGAGAAAAGTCTTGCTCAATTTTTCATTTCCTTTCTCTCTCTTGTGTTCTTGAGCTCTCATCCTCTTCCTCTTGCTCTCCCTCTCTTTAGTCTATGGTTCACTTGTCTCATGTGTTGAGAACCAAGAACCATAGAGAAAAATCCCAACACACTCTCCTCTACTCACTCTAGTTCACAAGGTTTAGCAAACCGAGTGAACTAGTTTCTTCAAAGTACGAAGAAGAAGCCAAAGGTAGAAGCTTTCAGGTGGATCGATCTTCGGCGCAAGGAGACGACGGGGTGAAGCCGATCCGTACACCATCGAGGTTTGAAGACGAAGGAGTTCAAGAAAGAAAGGTATAACCCCGTAACCGAGTAGTTAACAACTCCTAGTTAGGTTGTTAGTTAGATGTTTAACAAAGATCCGGTTTTAAGTCCATGTTACCGCCTCTAGAAAATTGTTTTTCATCAAATTTCGCATGCCCGAAAGTACCGGGAGAGATAGCATGGACTTACAGTGGTATCAGAGCCTAGTTAAACTCTATCTAACATGTTAGCATAGTAGCTAGAAATTCTATCGGAGAAAAAGTCCCGAAATGAACCCGGAATTCATGCTTGCTGTCGAATTTTTCCTCTGTTCCAAAAAATGATAAATCATACTTTAAAATTCGGCTCAGGGTTTTTATAGCAAACTGCAAAAATTTCATCCACTGATCCGATCAAAGCGCCGCGGAAACGCGGCGGGAGCGTGCTCCCGCCGCGGTTCCGCGGCCGAGTTGATTCGGCCGTGGGAAATTTTGGTTGCAGTTTGTTCAGTGGGGTATTTTGGGAATTTTGGTATATGTTTTTTCAGCCCAGATTTTCCAGAAAGAAAATTTTGTTTTTGGGGCTTTAAAAACCGTATTTTGATCGAGTTTCTAAAGATTTAAGCTGACGGGTTTTTATCTGTAATGTGATATTTGTATTGAACGTCTGCTAATCGCTATATGTCGATTAGTGGGGGTTATACAAATCTGTGATCTGTAATGTCATTGGAATGTGTATATGAATTCATTGGATTGTCGCGGGTGAATAGCCGGGGGTTGTGAGACGAGAGTTTTCTTTTCTTTCAATTCATGTAAATTTATAAATTGATGTAATAATTATTTGTATGGACGCACAACCGGGTCGGGGTTGTAGCCGTCATTGTATAATTTCTTTTTTACTGTTTTTGCTCCTAGGATAGACCCATGGAGGGGGTGCACAAACTACCGGGTATCCCGAAGTGCCGAGTGGCCTACTCACGGAGTTGAGGGAGGTTGTTTCGCTTCAGGTACTTCGCGGGTAGTTTGCCGCACCCGTAGGGGTCTTGGGTGGGGTATTGGCTATTCACCGCGACCGTGTAATCTGCTTTTCGTTACAGGCTCGTACGAATTGCTGGTTCCTAGTATATCCAATGTGTTCATCTATGATCTGAAATGGCTATCATTGCAATATATCTATATATGATATTATTTAGGCGTTGCTTATGTTTTACAGCCGCGCTAGCCCAGCCCCCGCTCTGTCGTTAGTTAAGTAACCTAACGGGTAATGACGGGGCCCCGTGGCGAATGCGAATGGCATCAGCGTACGTCATATTTTGGTTGTTTTCTGCAATGGTAGGATTAAATGATGGGACGCATTAAAAGAACTAATGCAAGAATATCACGTATTAAAAGAACTAATGCAAGAAAATAAACCAAGTAAAAGTCGTTGGAACACTTTTGAAAAACCACTCGGTTCTTTTCAAAACCAACTTTTAAAATGTGGAGTTTGAGCCACTCCTTTTAAAAGCTATCTCGTTCCATCGATTATATCAAGTTCACTACGTTCACGGTTTCGCCAAAACCATTCGTAGCCCTCCGTCGTTTCACATGGATAGTCAATAGTATTCAAGCTATGTATGTTGGCCAAAGTCAAGGCATAGTGATTGGTAGTTATTGGGTATTCATGTGTAGCATAGATAGATGCATTGGTTTGGGACAGTCGTACTGCCATTTTGGCCAAAGTCAAGGGTAGGTACGGGTGGATCCAAATTAACCTGGAGAATGATGGGTAGAACTTGACATGTGACTTATGATATTTTGGCCAAAGTCAAGGTCATAAGAGCATGAGGTAAAAATCCACATCGGGAGTTTCAAAAGAACTGAAACTTGCTAGTGTTGCATACCATTTGGAGTGTGATGATTCTGGTAGGATTCCTTCAGTTTCGTCACGCGATGATATTTGGATCCCGATCCTACTGTGAGTATATGCTACTCCTCGGGAAATTTCTCACTTAACGATCAATGCTATAAACCAAGTAGGTGTCTAGAAAGGTGTTAGCGGAGCTACGCCCCCAGGGAAAAGAGGTTCTTAAATTAAGGAACTTCGCGAAAGTGTTGGAAAACCTCCCTCAAAGTACCGACACTGGCCTGGCTGAACGGTTAAGCAATAATTGTACGGTGAGATTGATCCTGACTAATTCTTCCTTTTTGGTTTGAGGAGGGATTCAAGAGACAGTGGGAGCCATCCTGTTTAGACAAACTAAAAACCACTCTAAACTTGCAAGAGCATCATGCTGAGTGTTTCTTCTCTCTCTCCTAATTGCAGCGACCAATCGACATGACTGGACTTAAGTTACTTCTAGATAAAAACATACTGACAGGGCCAAACTACAAAGATTGGCTCAGGAATGTCAAGATGGCAATCATTTACGACAAGCTGGGGTATCTTCTTACCACCAAAGCTCCCCCTGTCCCATGTCCCAAAACCAGCGTCGCGGATAAGGAAATCCGTAAGACCTGGGAAATCGATTGCGCGAAGGCCAAGTGCCTCGTGCTTGCCTCTATGGACAACGAACATCAGAGGAGGCACGAGAATATGGACCTCGAATCCATATTTCTCCATACAAAAGAACTGTATGGAGAGCAGTCTCGTATCGCAAAATACGAAGTGTCGAAGAAGTTATTTTCGGCAAGGTTGGCCGTCGGATCATCGGTAGCGGAACACGTGCTTAAGATGATTGGCTACATAGAAGAGCTCGCGGACCTTGGGATCACGTTGGAGAATGAGCTCTATACGGACTTGATTCTCCAGTCCCTTCCTTCCACTTACGCCCAGTTTATCCTGAACTTCAACTTACAAGAAAAGCAAGTTGAACTTTCAGAACTCCTCAACATGCTGAGGAGCGCAGAGGGCACCCTATAGAAAGGTAGGGAAACATCCACTTTGTTTGACGGAGAATCTTCCTCTTCTAGGTCCAAGGCGAAAGCCAAGGGAAAGAAGAAGAAAGCCCCCGCCAAACCAAGGGGCGGTGTTAGTAAAGTGGATACGAAAGGAAAAGCAAAAGCAACAAAGAAAGCGGGGCAGCTTGTGGATAAGAAGAATGCTTCTATTGTCATAAGAAGGGACACTGGAAGAATGATTGCAGGGCTTGGAAGGCCAGAACACAGGAACTGAAGCAGGTTGCGGCTTCAGCTTCAGGTGTGTATGTTATTGATAACTGTCTTTCAATAAACTCTACTTCCTGGGTATTGGATACCGGATCAGGATCTCATATCTGTAATTCTTTGCAGGCGTTGAGAAACCGTAGGTTTTTGAAGGCAGGTGACATGACCCTCAAAGTTGCAAACGGAGCTAGCATGGATGCTAAGGCCGTGGGGGACTATCACCTGGGAATGTCAGATGGACATATTTTGGTTTTGCGTAATTGCTTTTTTGTACCCAACGCAACTTGTAATATCATTTCTGTATCTTTGACTTCCAAAGAAGGTTATGAATTTGCGTTTGTAAGTAATATTGTAAACATTCACCTTAATCAAGTTTTGATTGGGTCAGGTACATTAAGCAATGGTATATACGTATTAAACCAACTACAGATTTTCAATGTCCAGAATACACACAAAAGAAAGTCTCCGGAAATAAATCAGACTTTCTTATGGCATTGTAGACTGGGTCACATCAATGAGAGAAGTTTGACGAAGTTACATACAGAAGGATATTTGAATCCGTTCGAATATCAATCGTATACCACTTGTCAATCCTGTCTCAAAGGAAAGATGACAAAGACTCCGTTCACTGGACACGGAGTAAGAGCGAGCGAGCTCTTGGGACTCGTACACAGCGACGTGTGCGGTCCAATATCTACGCATGCACGAAGCGGTTATTCTTACTTAATTACTTTTACGGATGACTTTTCAAGGTACGGTTATATCTTCTTAATGAAACATAAGTCCGAAGCCTTTGGAAAATTCCAGGAATATAAGAATGAAGTAGAAAAACAAACCGGCAAAAGTATCAAGATTCTAAGATCGGATCGAGGTGGTGAATACTTGAGTGCCGAGTTCCTGGACTATTTAAAAGAGAACGGAATTCTCTCTCAGCTTACTCCTCCATACACTCCGCAACATAACGGTGTATCGGAGAGACGGAACCGAACCCTATTGGATATGGTACGGTCCATGATGAGTAACGCTGAGTTACCGCGATCATTCTGGGGGTATGCGCTAGAATCAGCTGCATACCTTTTGAACCGAGTTCCCACTAAGACTGTGCCTACTACACCATATGAGATGTGGTATGGGAAGAGACCCTATCTTAATCACATTAAGACATGGGGAAGTCCAGCTTTTGTCTAAAAGCAGTATGCGGACAAGCTCGAGGCACGCTCGGTACAGTGCAAGTTCGTGGGATATCCAAAGAACTCTAAGGGATATTTCTTTTACTGCGAAGAGGAACAAAAGGTTTTTGTTTCTCATCATGCCCACTTTCTAGAACACCAGTTCTTAGAAAAGGAAATTAGTGGGAGCGCAGTAGAACTGGAAGAAATTCCAGAATCACAGACTATTACTGAAAGCTTAGTGGAACCAGAGGGTTCAAAAGAACAGGACATTCCTACGCCGCTCCACAGGAGTAGTAGGCAGTCTCATCCGCCCGAGAGATACTACGGTTTTCTCATAGACGGGGATAGAGAGGATTGCATCATAGATTATGATGAGCCTACTAGCTTCCAGCAGGCCGTTCAGAGCGTTGACCCGGTAAAATGGCTGGATGCAATGCGGACCGAAATGGAGTCCATGTACACCAACAAAGTATGGACGTTGGACGTTGCTCCAAACGGAGTAAAACCCGTAGGATGCAAGTGAATCTTCAAAAGGAAGATTGGTGTAGATGTGTTAGTGTATATGCCCTAGAGGCCATTACTGTATCATACTAGTATGTATATTACTTGATGGAAGCTTGGGATATTCACAGTTGTACAGACAATCTTGCTCAATATAGTAGTATGCTACTTGGTTTGTCTCTGCTTTAATGTGTACATGTGTGTTTATTTATCATATCACCTATACGCATTAGTAGAGCCCTTAGGATCTTTGCTTGATTACCGGCGTTGTGATGGCGATCACACTTGTGGGGGCTGGGTAATCTACAAGCACATCCTTATACACGTCCCTAGTCGTGGGAGTATCGAGATAGGGCATCGATACTCCAGAGTAGACTAGCGTATGCGCTTCTCATCCCAGCACGGGAGACGGTCTGTCCCACAGCTGTCAGTACGTCGTACTTGAGATAGTATGCGGGTGCTCGTTAGGTTACGGGTACACTGGACAGGACTCGTCGGGAACTGATGGTTGGTATTATACCTATCGTCAGTTATCAGTTCCCAGGTGACATGAGTACAGCTTAGTCCGCTGACTTGACACTGTCACTTCGCCTCGAGTGTGTTCCCACTGTTCTTTGATTACTACCCTACCACGGCTCTACTGAGTCGTGCAAACAGGTAGTAGTTGGGAGCAGTCCCGAAGCACTTGGAGGCAGTGACGGTTAGACAGGATTCGTCTCTCCCGGTATTGGGGGTTGACATCGCGCTGTGTCTAGGAGAGCCATTACACGAGTAGTCCCTGGCCAGGGCAAGCGAGATATACTGGTAGGTTTCCAGTGTTATCTCAGGGTGTATTGGGCTTCACTCCGACACGACTTGTACCGCTATTAGGGGACTGACGTTTACCGCCCCCCTAGGCCCGCCATGCGATGTATCAGACGAACAGACCGGACTGTACGGAGATTGTCACATACAGACTCAGTAGGAGTTCGGATGGGTGTACCTCATCGGCCTTCTTATCGACATCTACCTGGAGACCGTTACGTACAGCTAGTGCCGCTTGCGGTCTGTGGTTAAACCCACTGCCAGCGCAGTGTCGAGTCTTTAGAGTCCCACACAGAGAGTTTCCCTGCACTGAGCGAAACGTGTAGAGGCCGTATGGTTTTACGGCAGGGCTGCAATCACTTACGTACACTTGTGTGCGTATGGTGTTCGGGCAGGCAGTACTAGTAGGCTTTGGTTTAAGCCAGATCCTAGTATTGCACGGATGGATTTGTTTTGTCTTCTGTGTATCCGCATTCTACGGAATACGAATGCAGGTGTGTATGCACAGTTTTTCGGAGTGATGAAGGAGGAGGTGCCTCATTAGGGTTTTGGCAATTGGTTCGGCCAAAACCATTATGTGGCAGACTCATTAGGGTTTTGACAGTTCGTTTGGTCAAAACCATTATGAGCCGCGAACGTCATTTACTAATCCTATTAGTGATAATCTTATGATGGCTAATTGCATTGACCATTTGACCCCGTTGACCTCTCTTGACTTTGTTGACCGGTTGACCGGGTTGACCATTGACTTTCAAGAGGGTTCTACACTTTTCTTTTCTTTTCCTTTTTCTTTTGGATTATGATAATGGTCATTTCAAAGTAGCCATCAACTTTATCTTGATGGAATTAGTAATGATGTTGTTTTGCATTATTTGCAACCATGGTTCTTTTCTTTTGTATCATAATATTATTCTCATTCTCTCTCTTGAAATGAGAAGCTCCATGGTTGCAAGAAAACTTCCTTCTTCTTCCTCCTCTTGATTTCTCCTTTGATCTCATGTGTTGAGAGAAAAAGGATTCCACTTGACAAACACATCCATACATCTTCTCTACACATCCTAGGGCTTCTAGATTAGCAATCTCCTTGCCCTAGTCACCTCGGCTTGAGCTGGAGCTCGGTGTACATCTCTCGGGTGGATCGTCTTCGACTCAAGGAGGCCGCGGAGGTGACCGAAGTCCGGATCAACCATTGAGCAAGCAAAGAGAAGAACAACAAGAAGAGAAGAACAACAAGAAGAGAAGAACAACAAGAAGAAGAACAACAAGAAGAGAAGGAGTTCAAGTTGAGGTATAACCCCTAACCGAGTAGATACATCTCTTGTTAGGTTGCTAGTATATTGTTTAGCAAAGATCCGGCTTTTACGGTCCATGTTACAAAGATTAGAAAAAATTTTGTTTTACCGTTTCCGCAACCCCGAAAGTACCGGGAGAGGTAACGTGGACCTAACAAGATGGACAGGTTGAGACCTATAAAGCTAGACTGGTTGCAAAGGGTTTTCGTCAAAGACCTGGTTTGGACTATGACGAGACCTTTTCTCTAGTAGCTATGCTGAAATCCATTCGGATCCTTCTTGCCATTGCTGCCTTCCACGATTATGAGATCTGGCAGATGGACGTAAAGACCGCTTTTCTAAATGGAAATTTAGAGGAGTGTGTCTATATGGACCGGCCAGAGGGTTTCATTCAGAGTGGGAGCAGCGGAAAGGTGTGCAAGTTGCTTAAGTCCATCTATGGACTAAAGCAGGCATCGCGGAGTTGGAACATCTGTTTTGATGAGACGGTCAAGGAATTTGGCTTTATCAAAAATTCAGATGAACCATGCATCTATAGTAGATTTGTAGCGAGAACTGTAGTATTCCTCGTTTTATACGTGGATGACATTCTCTTAATAGGAAATGACATTCCTATGCTACAATCTGTCAAGGGGTTCTTGTCACACAGGTTCTCCATGAAAGACCTGGGTGATGCCTCATACATCCTAGGGATCCGGATCCATCGTGATAGATCCAAGAGGATATTAGGACTTTCACAGTCCAGGTACATCGACACCATACTGAAGAGATTCGGTATGGAAGATTCCAAGCGCGGTAACCTACCGGCTTGTCACGGGATCACCCTCTCTAAAGAGATGTCTCCCAAGACTGATTTGGAGAGGGATCGCATGTCTATTATACCCTACGCTTCTGCGGTAGGCTCTATAATGTATGCGATGTTGTGTACCAGACCGGATGTAGCTTATGCACTGAGTGTGGTAAGCCGATATCAGTCAAACCCTGGGGAGAAACACTGGATAGCGGTAAAGCACATTCTCAAGTACTTGAGAAGGACTAAGGAGATGTTCTTGGTGTATGGCGGAAAAGACCTCCAGATCGAGGCCTTTGCTGACTCCAGCTTCCAGAGTGACAAGGACGATTCCAAGTCCATGTCGGGTTTTATCTTTACCCTCAATGGAGGGGAGGTGTGTTGGAAGAGTTCCAAACAGGAAACCGTTGCAGACTCGACGATGGAAGCGGAATACATCGCTGCATCTGATGCCGCAAAAGAAGCTGTCTGGATGAGGAAGTTCTTGAAAGAACTTCAGGTGGTTCCGTCCATTGTTGATCCAATACCTCTGTATTGCGACAACAACAGGGCTATAGCTTTAGCGAAGGAACCCAGGTCCCATCAGAGATCCAGACACATCTTGAGGCGGTATCACCTGATCAGGGAGATCGTGGATCGCCAGGAGATCGAGGTTCGGAGGGTCGCTTCAGAAGATAACACTGCAGATCCATTCACCAAGGCCTTGCCCCAGACTCAGTTCGAGCGGCTGATCGAGATGATAGGTCTTCGATACGCCAGTACATGGCCTTAGTGCAAGTGGGAGATTGTTAGTGTATATGCCCTAGAGGCCATTACTGTATCATACTAGTTTGTATATTACTTAATGGAAGTTTGGGATATTCACCTTGTATAAACAATCTTGCTCAATATAGTAGTATGCTACTTGGTTTGTTTCTACTTCAATGTGTACATGTGTTTATTTTAGTATATCACCTATACACATTAGTGGAGCCCTTAGGATCTTTGCTTGATTACCAGCGTTGTGATGGCAGTCACACTAGTGAGGGCTGGGTAATCTATAAGCACATCCTTATGTAGGTCCCTAGTCGCAGGACTATCGAGACAGGGCATCGATACTCCGGAGTAGACTAGCGTATGCGCTTCTCATCCCAGAGTGGGAGGTGGTCTGTCCCACAGCCATCAGTACGTCGTACTGGAGATAGTATACGGGTGCTCGTTAGGTTACGAGTACACTGGACAGGACTCGTCGGGAACTGACCGGTTGGTATTATACCTATCGTCAGTTATCAGTTCCCAGGTGACATGAGTACAGCTTAGTCCGATGACTTGACACTGTCACTTCGCCTCGAGTGTGTTCCCACTGTACTTTGATTACTATCCTACCACGGCTCAAAGGAGTCGTGCAAACAGGTAGTAGTTGGGTGCATTCCCGAAGCACTTGGAGGCAGTGATGGTTAGACAGGATTCGTCTCTCCCGGTATTGGGGGTTGACATCGCGCTGTGTCTAAGAGATCCATTACACGAGTAGTCCCTGGCCAGGGCAAGCGAGATATACTGGTAGGCTTCCAGTGTTATCTCAGGGTGTTTTGGGCTTCACTCCGACACGACTTGTACCGCTATTAGGGGACTGACGTTTACCGCCTCCCTAGGCCCGCCATGCAATGTATTAGACGAACAGACCGGACTGTTCGGAGACTGTCACATTCAGACGTAGTAGGAGTTCAGATGGGTTTCACCTCGTCAGTCTTCTTGTCGGCATCTACCTGGAGACCGTTACGCACAGCTAGTGCCACTTGCGGTCTGTGGTTAAACCCACTGCCAGCGTAGTGTCGAGTCTTTAGAGTCCCACACAGAAAGCTATTCGCCTTTAGGCAAAAGAGTAGAGGTCGCATGGTTTTGCGACAGGTCGCATGGTTTTGCGACAGGGTTCGGTCACATCCGTGCACTTGTGCACGTTTAGTTTCCGGACAGTTAACACTAGCGGGCTTTGGTTTAAACCAGATCCCAGTATACGTTTTGGGATTGGTTTTATCTCGTATGTATTCGTGTTCCTCGGAACGCGGATGCGGGTGTGTATGCACAGTTGACAGAGAGACAGAGACAGAGGATTCTCATTAGGGTTGTTGACTGTTGACCATTGACTATTGACTTTTTGCTCAACCCTAATAAGAATATGATATGTAATTAACAATAATATTAATTAAGTATTATAGTGACATGGTTGTTGAGGGGTTGACTTTGTTGACTTGTTGACTTTGTTGACCGGTTGACTAGGTTGGACTAGTTGACCATCATGATGACAATGGCTATCATTTCATGGCAAAGACTTTTGCTTGCTTGTTCTCTTGTGCAAAATGAGTGCATGAAATGATATGGCTATTGTAGCTTAAACCATCACTAATACTTGATTGCTATTATTGGTTATGATGGCTTTGGATTATGAGAGCCAAGAGAGAAAAGTCTTGCTCAATTTTTCATTTCCTTTCTCTCTCTTGTGTTCTTGAGCTCTCATCCTCTTCCTCTTGCTCTCCCTCTCATTAGTCTATGGTTCACTTGTCTCATGTGTTGAGAACCAAGAACCATAGAGAAAAATCCCAACACACTCTCCTCTACTCACTCTAGTTCACAAGGTTTAGCAAACCGAGTGAACTAGTTTCTTCAAAGTTCGAAGAAGAAACCAAAGGTAGAAGCTTTCAGGTGGATCGATCTTCGGCGCAAGGAGACGACGGGGTGAAGCCGATCCGTACACCATCGAGGTTTGAAGACGAAGGAGTTCAAGAAAGAAAGGTATAACCCCCTAACTGAGTAGTTAACAACTCTTAGTTAGGTTGTTAGTTAGATATTTAACAAAGATCCGGTTTTGAGTCCATGTTACAGCCTCTAGAAAATTGTTTTTCATCAAATTCCGCATGCCCGAAAGTACCGGGAGAGGTAGCATGGACTTACAAGTTTTTAAGAATCCATGATTTTCATGTGATGTGTGCAATATTGAAATCTGAAAGGAACAAAAAAAATTGGAATTTTTGAATATTGCGATTGATAATGCTCAATATTGACGTCCCTTAAGATCAGGACACGTGGCGGATGGCACGTCCCAGAACTCGGAAGAAAGGGCCCACAAAGGCCGACCATGCTACCCCTATACCCGACCGGCCAGCACAAGCTAGCCCCCGTCGGGGCTCCCTGCAGGTTGGCCTCCTCGGCCCCTCAGCTCGCCCTGAGCTGCCACAGGACCAAGTCTCCTCGGCCTTCTCGCTAGTCCCCGAGCCCCTTGGCCGAGGCCGTCTTCCTCGGTCCTCCGACTAGTCCCGCCACTCACAGGCATAACCGCTGCTCCGCGAATCTCGCCATGTGCGGATTCTCTGCCAGCAACATCCCACGTTCCACGCCTTCACGATCCACATTCTTTGGGCGATCCGCTCTCTACGCGGGCGTGACGTCGGGAGCATAACTGCCGGCGAGATTCTCGCGCCTGCTGCTGCGTGCCTCCACCACCATATAAACCCCCATCACAGAAGGGTCAAGTAAGCCATTTTTACTCCACTTAGGCACTACGCTGGTCTGATCTAGTACTAACTTGATCGTCGGAGGGTCCTCGGTGGTATCAAACCATCCCGGGACTTCTTTGCAGGTAGTTGGCGTCAAACTCCTCCAATCACCAAATCTCCTCAAAACCTATTGAGACCCACACACAACAGGTGTAACGACCATGTTTTCTAATACTTAATAAAATATATTTTATTTATATTTCTACTATCAAATAATTATTTACGTATTTCTTTTATATAATAATAATTTTTAAAGTAGTGTTAATAATTTTCAAAGCAGTAAATATGATTTTTATAGTCTTAAAATGTTTTAGAAAGATTTTATAATACCTTAAAATAATCTACATATTTTTATTATCAATAAAAGTAGTTAATTCGTAATTAAATTTTTTTTAAGATAAACTAGATATTCTATAATTTTAGTAACTAGCTAAAACCATAGGAACGGTTATATTACTTAGTTTTATCCCAAAACTATTTTTATATTAAAGATAATAATAAAATATATTTTCTGGAATTTTTCCATAATTTTCCCGTATTTTAAACTATTTTTAACAAAATTTTCAAAGCCAAATCAATTTTTTAAATAATCTGCTGTTTTATTTATTTTTATTAATTTTATTTTAAATTTTTAAAATCCTTTTAACCTGGACCGTTGGATCACGAGATCCAACGGCCCAGAACCGTTGACCGCGCCCACGTGGTGGGGACCACGCGAAAGCGCGTAATCCTCACACACGGCTGTGGACGAATCAGCGGGCGACGCGACGGTGTGCTGCGAGTCGTTGGATGCAGATCCAACAGCTACAAAGCGTTGGCGGCTGACGTAATCATCACCTGATGATTGGGGCGGCGCGATCTCAGCCGTTGATCTCAATCCAACGGCTGAGGATTTAGGCGGCGGGCGCAAATCATGAGGGAATGATTCGACAATGATTTGGGCGCAGATTTTTGTATATCTTTTAACTGAAATTTTGGATTTTTATGGTTGGTGAAAACGCTATAAATAGGCACCTTCAAACACTGATTTCTCACACCACCGAACTCTAAAAATTCTGAAAAAAATACCGGTGCCTTCATATCGACGCCGCCGACGCTACGGCTCCATCCAATCGCAGAGGAAAAATCAGGACGCGGAGCTATTGAGGATTTAGTACGAGACTACGTTTCCAACCCTTCGGCATCCGACTCAAACAAAAGGTAGGATCCGCCTCTCTCCTTTTCCTGTTACATTCTTCTATCTCAATAATCTAGTTTCAACTTCTAATCATCAACCCCTATTTAAAATGGTATTATAATATTTGTGCATACCCTTTTTCCTTATACCCTTAATCATAATAATGTTAACCCATATTTTTAAAACGGTGTTTAAATTTCCTCTGTACACAAAATTATATTGCGCACCCATAATACCTGGAATCTGATGTAACCCATGAATTGTCATTTCACCTCTGACATACCCATACTATAAAATGATCTCGAAATAGGTTACTTCCACAAGATACCCTCGTTTAATTAAAATATTATATTTGTTTAAAATATCTATAAGAAATAAAGATATGTGAAATAAATATTTTAGATACAGCATATGTATATTTTACTTACAAATATTTTAAAACCCCCTCAACTTTTTAAGAAAGAAAATATTAAATTTAAATAACGATATCTTTTCAAAAGGGAATATTTAGTATCTTATAAAAAGGTAATTTTAAAATAACACCAATCTAGAACAAAGGAAAGGTTGTAGGCATCGATCGTTTATCTAAACCAGACTTTGTGGTGCCTAGGCTAGACAAGTGAGAAAGGTAACTTTAAAAGGCCCGTCTCACGGTGATTCATGAGCGGATCCCTCCTTTCCTTACTTGTGCTTACCTGGCCACAATTGGCGGTGAAGAGGCGATTTGAGGATCTCATAACTTGTCCTTTTGGAATATTAGGAGCAGTCTAGTTTTTCAAATAAAACCTTTTGTAAAAGATTTTTAAATAAACACCACAACCTTTTATCAAAAGGATATTTTCTGTAAAACATTATGCTTTTCCAAAATAATAAATATCCCAAATATCATGGTTTTTCTTAGAAGTAATAAAAGATATTTAAACCTTATTATTTTAACTAAGTTTTCTCTAAAGGACACGAAGTATTTTACGAACTCTAGAAAATAAAACGAGTGGTTGTGGAAGGCCATATTAAACGAGATCAATACTTTTTAAATTTCCAGTTTATGACAACATGACATATACAAAACATGATACGGTTAGGGTTAGAATGCGCGGACCTAGGTATGGAATATTTTATGAAGATCTCTGCAGGCAGGGTGACCAGTCCACTACATGGGCGACTATAAATATGAAGATCCCGATATTCCGGGTGACCAGTCCAAAGTGTGGACGACTATACAAATATAAAGATCCCGATATTCCGGATGACCAGTCCAAAGTGTGGACGACTATACAATATGGAAATTCTATGCCTAGAAGTATACGCACTAACTCTAATTCGTCCGAACCCTTATACTGAACCACGGGGATGGGTAGTTTGATTAGGCAAGGATAATTCGGAACTCGGATTCCCCTACTACTCGATCATGATCCTGGGAAGTGAAACGGTACATTTCATTTCCCCAGTTGTTGTTCCGTGGCCACAACGGAATAATTACGAGTATCCGGACCCTTGTTTAACAAACTAATACAAACTAATACCTTCATCTACATATAACTTACAACATGCACATGCTCATATATATACCTCTCCTCAAAACGTCTTAAATTTATGCATTTCAAACATTTACACCCCTACTTTACGTTGCATACATCATATACACCTGTTCTTTTCTTTACCTTTACTATCTTATGAGGCAATCCTACCCGAGTACAACTCGCTGACGGACCTTCCTTTTCTTTCTCTATCTTTGGAATGTCCGTCAGATAAGAATGAGTATTACAGTGAAGATCAAGGTGTGAAGTCAACTTATGAAGATTATGCAGACAGGACAATGGAAGATTAGATAGTTTTAATTTTCGTTATTGCCCATATGTTTAGGGCTTTTGTTTCTCCTTCGATGTAATCAAACTACTTAGTTTATTTTACTATTTCTTTTGGGATGTAATAAAGTTTGGTTAATAGAAATAAAATGCCTTTCTCTTTTATTATTTTTGTTTTGGTACACATCCTGCATATTAAATATTTATACGCTTAACGTAACTGTATTGAATAGACCACTTTCAATACAGTTAGGTTGCGGACCTTGCCACGTCTTCCTTCTTCTTCTTTTGGGAAGCGGGGAGTGACAACAGAGGATCCCCTTTAATATCCACCGGGAGATTGACGGAAGACAACATCTGAAGAAGATCTGAAAAGGACCTCCATCAGTTGGCGCCGTCTGTGGGAAACGCAAACTCCACAAAGACAAAGTTGTCCTTCCGATCTCCGTCCACATGGCAAGCGACCACCCTGAAGATTCGGGTACCAGCCGCCACCTCCCCCTCACCGGAGGCGCGGATGAACCCCCTCCGGCGACCATCATCCACGCCCTCGCCAGCTGAATAGATCGGCTACAGTCCTTTGTGGAGGCGCTCATCGGCGCCCAAACGGCCAGGCCTAGGCCCCAGATCGCCGCTCCTCCGCTTCCGGAACACTCTGCCCCCATCGGCACAGCCGACCACCGGCAGGCTGCGACTCCTGACCACGGATCTCACGGACCGATACTCCTTGAGGCCTGATGGGCGCCTCGCGGCTCCACCCCAAGGTCCGCCGCCGGAGCACCATGCCTCGAACCTCCTCGCGACCCTTGCCTCCCGAGGAGATGTCGGTCACCTCGCCTGCCCATAGGCATGACCGACACCCTCTCCCCCGACGGGGTCGCACAGAAGGGGCTCACCACGACGGCTTGAGAGCCACTGCCCCGGGGATCTGAGGAACCTCATCGAGAGAAACCAGAGCCGTGCCCAGACGCAGATCTCCTACAGTAGAGGCCAGGGATCACGAGGTGCCGAGTCCTCAGGGTACTACGGCCGACTCAACGCCCTCGAGAAGAAGATCGAGGGCATGCGCCGGGAAGGTCACCTTTCGGCCGACGGGGCTGAGTACGCCGCCGACTCGCTCACCAAACCGTTTACCGAGGAACTACTCGCTGTCCACGTCTCCTCACGCAACAAACCCCCAAAGGTCTTCCTGTTCGATGGGAAAACTGACCCCAAAGACCATTTGGATGCTTTCACCACGGGAATGAGCTTCCAGGACCATTCCAATACCGCCCAGTGCAGGGCCTTCCCGGCCACCCTCATCCGTTCTGGTTAGGACTGGTTCCGAGGACTTGAGCCTCGCTCAATCTCGACCTTCGACGAGCTGGCTACTCAGTTCCTTGACCACTTCGTTAGGAACCGTCGGCAGAAGCGCACGGTCGACTACCTCTTCACAATTAAGAGCGGAGACAAGGAGACGTTCAAGGCTTACATAACCCGCTTTTACAACGCCCTCCTTGAGGTTCCCGAGCACCGGGACGAGACCGTCATCATAGCTCTCAGATCTGGTTTAAGACATAAGGAGTGGCTGCGCTCCTTTGCGTTGGCACAGCCTAAGACCATGGCCAAAGTCAAGGCGTGGACCGAGCGTGAGGTTCAGCTAGAGTCCGAGGTGAACGCGAACCTCCCCCAGGCAGAACGATCCGACCAGAAGAAAAGGGCTCGGGAGGAGAGGCCGGAGCGTCGGCAGCCCTATCACCCGAAGTTTCAGGAGTACACCCCGCTCAACGTCTCCCTCGCAGTGTTACTAGAGGAGGCCCAAGGCGAAGGGTTCTTTAAGTTCCCTCCAATCCCGCGTCAGGCCTCAAAGCGGACCCGGGGCCCTTACTGCACCTTCCACCGGACGCTGGGCCACGCCACCGAGGACTGCAAGCAACTCCGGGACTACATCGAGGAGCTCATCCGATCGGGGCACCTCGCCGCCTACTTAAGGGATAAACGGCAGGCCGACCGCGAGCAGGAGCATCGCCCTCCTCCCGCCGAGCTGACCATCGGCCAGATCATGCTTGCCTCCGCGGATGACCAGTCCAGCGCCCGGAATGCCCCGCACCCGGCGCCAAGCACGGAGACCAGCAGACCCCCAGGAAGCTCAGGCCACGTGTTGGGGTAAAAATTTACACCCCGGTTGACCGAGTCAAAGTCAAGGTCAACCTCAAGCTAGGTGGGCCTAAGCCCAGGTCAAGTGGGCCCATGCCCAGGTCGAGTCCGAAACATGAAGCGGCCGACCCTCCCCATGCCAAAAATGAAATCATGTAATAAATAATTTTTATGTAATTTTTTATACATGAATGTATGCAAAATGGGCATAAAGCCAAATTTTTGTAAGCTCATGGCTTATGTGCAAAAACAAATGACACATAAGCCATGGGATAGGCAAAAAGCCATTTTGAAAAGCCCAAGGGGCTATATGTAAATGTGTAAGCCTATATAAGGCAACATGATGATGAATAATAGAAAGACTTTTTTTCATTCCCTCAAAAACTAGGGTTTGTTCCTCCACTCTCTCCTTTTCAAGTTCTTCCTCTTCCTTTTCATTTCCCAAATAAATCAAGAGCTTAGCTCTCTTTTTTTTTAAAAACTAAATAAAGTAAAACGATACCAATCTCTCCCAAGTCCTACCGGCGAGACCATATTCAAAGTCCTACCGGGCGTGCCAGAATCTGTAGGGTGTTTTTCGTCACCCCATTGAGATGGGAATACGCGCGCGCTTGTCAGGCGCATTACAGATTCCCCCTGCGTAGGGTAAGCCGGGGTTTATTGATTGTGGGGATCCGAATCTCCGGCAGCCGCGGACTAAGCTGCCGTTAATTACCCCTCGCATTTAGAGCGAAGGAACCTCCGATTGACGGGTTAAACTGGTCATGCGAACTCAATATGCGGTGCGTTGGTGTGTGTGTATTTTTTTTGGTTTTATTCTACTTGTAAAAAGAGATATATATACATATATATATTTTCTATATATAAAAACAAAAATTAATAAGTAAATAAATATTTAGAGATTTTTTATAAATAATATTTAAAAATTAAAAAAAAAACATAATTATTTTCTTTTCTTGATGCTCCGATCCCTGGAATTATGCTCCGCCCTTCGGAAAGATGCTCCGAACTCTGGAATCATGCTCCGCCCTTCGGAACGATGCTCCGAATCCTGGAATCATGCTCCGATCATCGGAACGATGCTCCGATCTCTGGAATCATGCTCCGCCCTTCGGAATGATGCTTCGAATCCTGGAATTATGCTCCGCTCTTCAGAATGATGCTCCGATCCCCGGGAATCATGCTCCCCGGGATGATGCTCCGCCCTCGGAATGATGTTCCATCTCGAACTTCAGCTTCAAGATCCATCAATTTCATGCACACAACTCAAATGTGCGGTGTGCATTTATTGATGTGGGGCACTTTGTTGGGGTAAAAATTTACACCCCGGTTGACCGAGTCAAAGTCAAGGTCAAGCTCAAGCTAGGTGGGCCTAAGCCCAGGTCAAGTGGGCCCATGCCCAGGTCGAGTCCGAAACATGAAGCGGCCGACCCTCCCCATGCCAAAAATGAAATCATGTAATAAATAATTTTTATGTAATTTTTTATACATGAATGTATGCAAAATGGGCATAAAGCCAAATTTTTGTAAGCTCATGGCTTATGTGCAAAAACAAATGACACATAAGCCATGGGATAGGCAAAAAGCCATTTTGAAAAGCCCAAGGGGCTATATGTAAATGTGTAAGCCTATATAAGGCAACATGATGATGAATAATAGAAAGACTTTTTTTCATTCCCTCAAAAACTAGGGTTTGTTCCTCCACTCTCTCTTTTTCAAGTTCTTCCTCTTCCTTTTCATTTCCCAAATAAATCAAGAGCTTAGCTCTCTTTTTTTTTAAAACTAAATAAAGTTTTACCATAAACTCATCTCCAAAAACTCCATCAAGAGAAGAAAAAGGGTCTTTTTTTTTATCATCCAAGATCTAGATCTTGGAGTTTCAAGAGAACCCATTTTGGGTTTCTTCTCAAAGGAGAAAGGAGAAAATCTTTTGGAGTTCAACTCCACAAATAAAATTCTTTTGGAGTTCAACTCCACCACCAAGAAAATTATTTTGGAGTTCAACTCTACTACAAAAATTCTTTTGGAGTTTAACTCCACAGTAAAAATCTTTTGGAGTTCAACTCCACAAATAAAGTTCCTTTGGAGTTCAACTCCACAAATAAAATTCTTTTGGAGTTTAACTCCACTGCAGAAATACTTTTGGAGTTTAACTCCACAAAAAAATAACTTTTTTGGGGAGTTTAACTCCACATTATAATTTTTTTTGGCCATGTAAAACTCTTTTGGAGTTGAACTCCACGTTAAAAAAATAAAAAATAAAAATAAAAATAAAAAAAAAAGGCAGTCACATGCTATGCATGTGACGGGGTCACATGCAAAGCATGTGACCCCATCACATGGTTAACATGTGAGGGGTCACATGCTAGCATGTGACCCCCCCTCACATGAGGGGTCACATGCTAACATGTGACCCTCCATGTCACATGTTAACATATGACCCCCCTCATATGAGGGGTCACATGCTAACATGTGACCCCACTTAAAAAAAAAATTTCTCTTTTCTTCTTTTTTCCTCTTTTTTTTCATTTAAAATAAAAATAAATAAATTATAAATAATATTTTTAAAAAAAAACATAATTGTTTTCTTTTCTTCTTTTCTTTATTCAATCCTTTTTTTATATATAATAAATATTAAATAAATTATAAATAATATTTTAAAATTAAAAAATAATAATAATAAATTTTTTTAAAATAAAAAAAAATCTCTAAATATTTATTTACTTATTTATTTTTGTTTTTATATATAGAAAATATATATATATGTATATATCTCTTTTTACAAGTGGAATAAAACAAAAAAAATACACACACACACCAACACACTGCATATTGAGTTCGCATGACCAGTTTAACCCGTCAATCGGAGGTTCCTTCGCTCCAAATGCGAGGGGTAATTAACGGCAGCTTAGTCCACGGCTGCCGGAGATTCGGATCCCCACAATCATTAAACCCCGGCCTACCCTAGGCCGGGGGAATCTGTAATGCGCCTGACAAGCGCGCGAGTATTCCCATCTCAATGGGGTGACGAAAAACACCCTACACCACGCTGATAGGGTCATCTATAAGCGTGTACTTTTCTTTTGGGGCAATGTAAACTCTCCTTAGGGCTATTGTCAATTTAATAAAGATCAACATAACATTGCGAGGAAACTAGAAAAGATCTCATTTATTCGAAAAAAAGGGGGGTATTATGGGCTCCTCAGCCATACATGTGCGAAAGAAAGAAAAAAAAAATTACTACAACAGCGGGGGAAAGGGGTGCAGAGAGCACTGCTCGTGATACTCGGTAAAGATCTCAGCCAGCCGAGGCTTCACGAGATCCAACCTCTCCCCTCGGTTACTCCCGCGTGCGTTAATCCCAAGCCTCAACTCGTAGCACTCGCGGACGAGCGCCTCTGAGCGAGCCAGCCGGTTCATGGAAATTGGGCCGAAGCGCCTCAGGGACCGCTGCTTGCCCACGGCCTCGTCATAGAGCTGCTCGGACAAGGGATTATAAAGCCCCGGCGACGCCCTCCAGATGGAGTACATCAGCAGCTGCAGCAGGGAGGAACGTCGAGGGAGCAGCCGGCCGAAGTGGTCCTCGATGCTCCCGTACACCAACTGCACCGTGTCCTCGGTGCAGTTCTGGTCATAGAGGTACACATCCTTGAAATTGATGATCTCGGGGATGGTAAAAGGGAAGTCTTGCATTCTCAACAGTCTGTTTGCAAGGGAAGGAAGGACCGGTACTCCTTCAGCCTTATATAGCCCGCTGCACCCCCAGAGGAACTCAACGATCACCCGCTCTCGCCCAAGGAGTCGCTGCCACGCGGCGATCATTAAGCCTCCTCCGACGGAATCGAAGCGACGCGACCCTGGCGCTTCACCTCCCCCCCCACATTCAATGCGCAGGCTAACCGTTCCTGTTCCCTATATCCGCAAATGTACGGTCGGGCGAAACCTCATGAAGATTCGGCCGAGCAGCTACTCTTCCCGTTGGACCTTAGTCAGCCTCCTCAGGCCCCTTAGCGATAAAGGTCAAAGCCCTCACCAAGAGGCAACCTAGCAGCTGCCCTGCTCGGTCATCCCCGGCGGGTAGCTTCCCTACCGCAGCACCGGGGATCAAAGACCTCACCAAGAGGCAACCCAGCAGCTGCCCTGCTCGGTTATCCCTGGCGGGTAGCTTCCCTACCGCAACACCAGGGATCGAAGCCTTCACAAAGAGGCAACCCAGCAGCTGCCCTGCTCGGTTATCCCTGGCGAGTAGCTCCCCTACCGCAACGCCTGGGATCAGGAAGTCATCCCAGAGGCAGTCGGGCCCAACCATCGCTCGGCTATCCCTGGCGGATAGCTTCTCTACCGCAACGCCATGGATCAGAAAGTCCTCTCAGAGGCAGTCGAGTCCAACCATCGCTCGACTATCCCTGGCGGGTAGCTTCCCTACCTCAACGCCAAGGATCAGAAAGCCCCCCAGAGGCAGTTGAGCCCGAGGATCCCTCGCTCGGCTATCCTTCAGGACAAAAGCCCTCGCCAAGAGGCACCGTGCAGTAACCCTGTCCGGCCAAGGGTCCTTGGTAGGCTCCTACAGCCCCTCCCGCGCCAAGGACCAAAGTCCTCCCAGAGGCAGTCGAGTCCTTGCTCGGCTATCCCCGGCTGGTAGCATCCTATCACAACCGACAGGGATCAAAGTCCTCGGCAAGAGGCACTGGGCAGTAACCCTGCTCGGTCCCCGTCCTGAAGGATCAATGACCTCGCAAGGGGCAACCGGACAGCTACCCTGCTCGATCAACTTCGGCCGGTAGCTCCCTACCAATGACACCAAGGATCGGAGCCCTTGCGAGAGGCATCCGAGCGGCTACCCCGCTCGGCCGTCCCAGGCTGGTAGTTACCTACCCACGACATCAGAAATTAGAAGCCCTCGCCGAAGGGCAACAGAGCAGCTTCTATCCATCTTCGGCGCAAATAAGGCGGACAACCCTCTACCCACCACATGCAAAGGATCTAAACTGCCAACTAGGGGCATCAGGTCTATCCAGGTCTCGAGCGATCTCCCCTCGACTTTGGGGCTATGAAGGCGCCTTCTCCTCGGCAGCGCTTGAATCAACTCGACGAACGATCGCTAGGTAAATAACCGACCTGACATGGAAGCCCAACAACTCGAGAAGAAAAACGAGGAGAAAAATTTTTACAAGCAAGCCAATGAAACCAAAGAAAAAGTTTTATTACTAAAAGGCGGTCTTTACGGAGGGTGTTTCTGGCTCTCCAGCCTAACAAAATGTCCGGAGGCTTACAAAATTCCAGACGCAGCAAAATTAAAAGGAGGAGGAAGACGGGGGCTTTAGGCCTCAGGGCCAGGAGCGACCTCGGGGCCCTCGACATCCACCACGAGGCGAGCTGGGTCCTTAGCGACTTCTTCGCCATTAATCTCCTGCCCCTGCCTGCTGGTGTCCGCGAGGGGGTACTCGGCCCGGAGCTCTTCGTCGGCGAACCCCGGCACCCGGGCCTTAACAGCGTCGAGGGACTCGTGCCAGATGAGGGTCGTGGTGACGGCCAGGTCATCATAGTAGTCTTTCGACTTCTTGTAGCTCTCCACCGCCTTCGCCGCCGAGAGGTCGGCCAACTTGGCCGCCCTCAGGTCGGACGACTTCGCCCACTCGGCCGACTTCGCCTACTTCGCCCACGCGGGCGTAACGTCGAGAGCGTAACTGCCGGCGAGATTCTCGCTCCTGCTGCTGCATGCCTCCACCACCATATAAACCCCCATCACAGAAGGGTCAAGTAAGCCATTTTTAGTCCACTTAGCCGCTACGCTGCTCGGATCTAGTACTAACTTGATCGTCGGAGGGTCCTCGGTGGTATCAAACCACCCCGGGACTTCTTTGCAGGTAGTTGGCATCAAACTCCTTCAATCACCAAATCTCCTCAAAACCCATTGAGACCCACACACAACAGGGGATCCCCTTCAGTATCCACCGGGAGATCGACGGAAGACAACATCTGAAAGAGATCTGAAAAGGACCTCCATCAGCGATTTTCATTTTCTAGCATGCAAAATATTGAAAAACCAAAGAAAACAATTTTTTTGGAGATTCTAGTTTACTATAGCATACAGAATATTGAAAATTCTAAGAAAACAAATTTTTTGAGAATTTTAAAATTTCTCCATATTCGTCTAAGCATGCAAAATGCTGAAAATTCGAAAAAGACAAACTTTTTGGATTTTTTTAAAATTTCGTGATTCTTATGTACTGTAATAAATAAAATATCTAAAAACCAAGAGCGGAGAATTTTTTTTAAATTTTAAAAAAAAATCGTGAGTTTCGTATGCTATATAGAAAGTTGAAGAAAAACCGCCAAAGCTCATAATTATGAGATATTAAAACTTACAAATAGTAATAACAATAAACTCTTAAATTAATATGTTTTTTCTTAAGTTTGGGCTGCTTATCAGGTAATCTTTGCTGGTATGCACATAAAATGATCTTATGTTGGAATATCTTTCTCGGGTAAAATAAAATCATGTCCCACCCTCCCAAATTATAGCAATCTATGATAATTATATAATATTACGCTATTTTAAGATATAATTTTTAGTAACAGAATTTATTTTTGATTTTTTTTAAAAACAAAATATTATTTTTCCTTTAAGAAAAATTCAAGTTTTTAAGCTTCCTCCACAAGAAATTCTGCAAACCTTATCCAAAAGATAATAAAAGAAATAAAGAAAAAAGCGACCTTGACAAAAAAAAATTACCACGAAACGCTATTGCTTTCTCTCCTCCTACCTTTTTGGCGGGGAATCCTGGAATCCACCACTAGCATCCATCAATGAACCCCAAGGTGTCGCCTTTTTCTCTCTCCTCCTCCTCCTCCTCTTCTCCGCGGGCCCCACTCCTTATTCGCGCGCCTCTCTCGTTCGAAGACAGCAGCAGCAGCAGCGAACTCGAACTCGAACTCGACGATGACGCGGATTACCTTAACGGATCCGAACCCGAAGAGGTCGCACCCGCGCCGGCTCTGGCGCGGTCGGCGTCGATGCCGGTGGCGAGGCTGACGCAGGATGAGGACGGCGATGAGGAGGCGGAGGCGGTTTCTGATGATGACGTCAGGGTTAGGGTTTCTGTCCTTGATGATGACGGTGGCTGTAACCCTAGTTCGGATGTGGATTTGGATAGTGAAGGGGTTTTGGGGGGGAATCCTGTCAGGGTTTCTGTTGATAACGAGGACGACGACGATGCTTCTGATGATGATGAATGCGAGGTTCGTGGTGATCAAAATCCTAGTTTGGAGGAGAATTTGGATGAAGGTAGGATTTTGGGTGAGAATTCTAATTCAGCAAAGTATTTTGAGGGTTTGATTGAAGTCGGAGGCCCCGGGGCAGGCCCGAATCCTAGTTCTGATGAGGTGGATGATGATCAAAACCCTAATTTGGGCGAGAAGAGCTTGGCTGAAGGTAGGGTTTTGGGTGAAAACTCTTATGATGAGAATGGTGTTAATGGGCTCTCTGATGATGGTAGCCCTAATAGTAGTCCTAATCCTAGCTTGTTGGTTGTTTTCGATGATGAGAGCAAAGGGAGCAAAGGCCCTAATGGCGAACTAGGGGAGAAATCGGTTGAATCTGATGTGGGCTGCGGAACCTGTGATGCTAATGGATATCTTGATGCGCTGAATGAAGACGATGAGATATTGGGAAGTGAATCGAGAGGATATAGCTCTACTATTGAAGAAGTGGAGGATTTAGAACCAATGGAACCGAAGTTCGGCAAAACTGAAACTAATGTTTCTGAGCTTAAGGACATTAGCGATGTGCCTGGTTTGGAGAAAGATGGAGTTTTGGGTGATGCAGAGGAGAATGCCGAGAAAGATCAGGTTTTGAGTAATAACTCAAATCATGAGAATCTTTTGAAGGATAAAATTTCGAGCGTGTCTCTTGATGTTCGAGATGAACAAGATGAGATTTTGGGTAGTGGGTATGTAGAGATGAACTCTATTGATACAGAAGCGGCTCCAGATCTAACGGAACTGAAGTCTGCTACCATTGGAAAAGAAAAGGATGAATCCGAGGAGGACATTGAGACCGAATCTGCTGAGATTGGAGGAATTGACAATGCTAAAGCCCATTCTAACCAAAAAGACAAACTGGTATGGCATATGTTCGAATGCATGTTTAAGTCAAATCATTTGAATTTTTTCGTTTTAAATTTTTATAACTGGTACTTTTGCAGGAGGAAGGTGGTTCTGTTAGTTATGATGATGAAGGCAAGATACATGAGAATCCAAATACTAATATAGGGCCGAGTTTCGATGAAGATGTCAATTTGAGAAGTGGGTGTGAAGAGACGAACACAAGTGATACGGAAATGGCTTCAAAGCCATTGAAAATAAAGTATATTACTGCTGAAATAGAGTTGAATGAAACCGAGGAGGATTTTAGGCGCAAGGAATCGGAACATGTAGCTACTGAGACCCAAGAAATTGACAATTCCATTGCCGATTCTACTCAGAACGGCATACTTGTAAGCATATATTAAATCGATGCCTATGCCAAACATTTGACTTGTATTCTTTCGAATCATATAACTTGGTATTTTGCAGGATGATGAAGATGGTTCTGTAAATGTAGGAGTAAATGGGGGTTCCAGTTCTCTTGTTCTGTATGATATTCCTGAGACTTCCTCTGATAACCGTGATACCGTAAATGCCACTCAAGCTACGTTGCTCAAGGATGAAAAGGAAGTGAACAAATCAGAAGAAGCTTTAATCAATTCTGAGTCAAAACCTCAGTCTGTAGCAAACGGTGAATTGTTCGAGAAAGGCAATGGAGAGATCAAGGACAATCATGCAGTCAAAGGTGTTGCAAACTTGGATTCTGCATTTGATAATCTTGATGCTGTAAACACGACTCAAACTTTGATTGCTTCGGAGTCGAAACCACAAGCTGCAGTAAATGACGATATGCTCAAAAAGGGCTCTAGAATCCAAGGCACTGAAGGCAGGATCAAGGAGAATCATGCAGCCAGAGGCATTGAACACTTGGATTCTGGTTCCATTCTTAGGCTTCTCATAGCTACGGCCTCTTCTACCAATAGCCCAATTACTGCCGCTGAGCTTATAAGAATTCTCTCTGCTGATTTTCCCGCTGGTTTGGGTACCGAAAACACAATGACCGATGAAGAGAAGAAGTTACATGAGAAGATTGAGTCAATTCGGGTCAAATTCCTTCGAATTATTCATAGATTGGGTTATTCTCCTGAAGACAACATGGCTTCGTCAATCCTCTACCAACTTGCCCAAACTGAGGACATCAAATATTGGAAGTTTAGCTTGCAAAGCGCGATGAAGAAGGCACTCGAGCTCGAAACCGACAAGAAAGATGGACTTAACTTCTCTTGTAATTTTCTAGTCCTCGGTAAATCTGGAGTTGGGAAGAGCGCCACGATAAATTCAATCTTCGAGGAAGAGAAGTCCCTTACAAATCCTTTCGAACATGAAACCACTAAAGTTAGAAAGATTGAGGGGGTTGTGAACGGTATCAAGATGAGGGTGTTGGATACTCCAGGCCTCAGATCTTCCGTATTTGATCAAGCATCGAATAAAAAGATTCTTTCTTCAGTAAAGAAGCAAATCAAGCGTTGCCCACCGGATATTGTGTTATATGTCGATCGTTTCGACAACCAAACTCGAGATTTGAATGATTTGCCCGTTTTGAAATTAATTACTAATACTTTAGGCCCGTCGATTTGGTCTAAAACCATCCTTGCTCTCACTAATGCTTCTGTAGCTCCACCTGAGGGGCCAAATGGCTTAGCATTATCCTATGAATCATGTAGAGCTCTAAGGTCTCAGGTGATTCAAAACTTGGTTAGGCGAGGGTCCGGAGATATGAATTTGTATAATCCAGTTGTTTTAGTTGAGAACCATCCATCTTGTAGAAGGAATAGAGAAGGGCAAAGAGTGCTCCCAAATGGGTCGAAATGGAGATCCGAGTTGTTGCTCTTGTGTTTCTCTACAATGATTTTAGCCGAAGCTAGTTCCATTTCAGAGGTTCAAGACTCTTCTGAGCGAAAAATGTTATTTTGGTCCCCCTTCCGATCTCCAAGAATGCAGTTCTATTTGTCTTCACTTCTTAAGTCGAAACCGCACCCAAAGTTCTCTTATTCAGATATCGACTTGGACGAGTTTTCAGATAATGAAGATAATGAAGAAGGAGATGAATATGATCAGTTGCCACCATTCTATCCTTTAACCAAATCTCAAGTCGCTAATATCAGCAAAGAGCATAAGAAGGCCTATTTCAAAGAATATGACCACAGAATAAAACTCTTACAGAAGAAGCAATTGAAGCAAGAGCTTAGGAGATTGAAAGAAATAAAGAAGGAGAAAAATGCTGCTCACGTGGATGATTTTTCTGAAGATTTTGATGGTGGGCCCACTACTCTACCGACTCTGATGCCAGATAAGCCTTTGCAGCCTTCATTTGACAGTGATGACCCAATTTATCGTTACCGCTCTTTCGAGCCAAAATCGAATTTTTTTACTGGGTATGTAATCGACAATAAAGGTTGGGATCATGATAGTGGTTATGAAGGGGTTCGAATTGAAAATCTCATAGAAATTGCCCGAAAATTTCCAGCTTCGGTTTCTGCCAAACTCAGAAAGGACAAAAACCATTTCATTATCAATCTCGACTCCTCAATCTCGAATGGATCATCGCTTGTGTATTTCGAAGTCCAAACTGTTGGGTCCCAGCTTGTGTACACTTTCAGGGGTGAGACTAAAGCTCTCATGAACTTTAAGAAGAACAAAACGAATACAGGAGTTTGGGCAACTTTGTTGGAAGATACTTTGGCTACTGGAGTTAAGTTAGAGGATGAAATTTCTATTGGGAAGAGACTTAAGCTTTGTGCACGCACGGGTGCAGTGCATGCTGATGGTGATATGGGATATGCAGCGAATATGGAAGTAACAATTAAAAAGAAGGATGATTCTATTAATGGTGAAGCGCTTGCTTTGTTGGGATTGTCTTTGACGAGGTATCATGGAGATTTGAATTATGGGGGGACTTTCCAATCTGATGTCTCGATTGGGAAAAATTCGAAGATGGTGGTTTGTGTTGGGCTTGATAAGAATAAAAGTGGGGGGTTATCGATCAAGACAGCTAGTTCTCAACATTTTCAGATTGTGATTTTGGGGGTTATAATAACGATCGCGAGGTCTTTCTTTAGGAGGATTTGGCCTGGCGAGTCTTTAGTTGGGAGTTAAACTTATTTTGTAATTTTCTTTCCACATTTAAGCTCGCTGATTATTTAAATTTTGAATTTTAGTAGTTTTGGTATATATGGTTAATTCCAACGAGTAGCATTTAGGACCGAGTCCTATTCAAGTTGAAGTTGGTATGGTTCATTTTCTTATGGAATGTTGTTATGATCTAAACTTGCACTTGTCTAAGTTGTCTTTTGATTTGAAACTCTTTTGTGTGTTCGTCTCTTAATTTCTGTTGCTGACTGGATTTTTTCCAGTGTCCGACTAATTTATGCATCTTATTCTTCATTTTTCTTCAAGTAGTGTAGGGTTAATCCTTTGATCTGGTAATTTATACTTGCGGTTATTAGACATCACAAACCAAGTGTTGATTGATTTATTTTAGTCTATGAAAGCTTTAAAGAGAAAATTCCTAATTTTGGTTGAAATTTGCCACAATATGAGGTAGCATATATTGGTTTATATTGTAATTGAAATAGAAGAAGGATGTGATTTTAGAATGTGCTCTTGGTAAATGTGAATGGTTTAGAGAAGCTTGCTTCAGTATGTACCTTTTGTTCTTTAAGAAAAAGCCTTTGATCCTTGTTTTTGCTGTTCAAGGATCTAACCAATATAACAACCAAAGCAGTACTTGCCTTTCATATATTTGATAGAACATTGGAGAAGAGGGGAACTTTGACAACGAAGGGGATATAGGGAAGAAGGGGACCTGTGAGAAACATCGCAGTCAATAATCTTTTTGTTAGGGGTTAGGGATTGTTGGAGAGATTCATGCTCTAATCCATTGGCGTTCAAGGCCAGCTAGTTATATAGCTGAGGTTAACTTGGTCGCAGTCGCTGCCCCCAATTTCGGCATTTTTGAAGTATTGAATCTGATATTCGACCTAGGTTTCAGTTTGCATTGTAATTGTGGTTGCTCTCTGGACATAGTGGACGACAAGTGACTTTTGTCGGTTAAATGCAGTCCAACCTATAAGCTTCCACTCGATCGCTCTTCGGGCTTCTAGGCTTATTTCTGAGCCTCTAATCTTATTGCCAGGAATCAGTGAACTTGTCCGATAGCATGGGGGAGGAAAAGATTAGCTTGTTCGATAGTAGTTAAAGTTCAAGGCGAAGTCGAATAGGATGGAGTCGATTTTATCTTTTATTTTATATGGTTTAAGAAATGGACTTCCAAGATCATTTGGCTTTCATTTTTACCCCCTGCAGAACCATAATTAAGCTAGATAATAACCCTTTCAGCAACGTGATCAACGAGCTTTTGTGATCAAGAACAAGGAAGTATATCATGCAAGAGAACGCCAGGTTCGGTTCTGGCATTTATGTTCGATTGAATTGTCCACTGTTTCAAGTTTTCTCAGTGAATTATCATTACTAAATTGGAATATACTCCAAATCCGATGAAATTATGATGTAAATGCGGGTCTATATGATGAAACTGTTGTGGATATGAACAAGCACGATAGTGGAGACGGTCGATATACGGAACAATACAACGACTAGCAATCACGCAACAACGCGAAAGTGATGAAAGACAAATAATAAAGTGCGAGAACAAATAGAATCACACAAATCAGAGACGAGGGATTTGTAAATGAGGTTCACTCATCGTATGGCCAGTCCGTGTCAGAGCGGAATCTGCAATAGTCTACTAGATTTTAGAATTAAGTTACACTCATAAGCAACCCATGAGATTTCTCTCAAATCTCTCTAGATCTTAGCTATCACCCTCTTTTTATATAATAATCTTTCAAATTAACAGTACATTACTCATATGGAAGATCCCTATAAATAGGCAAATCCTAATCCTACCCAAAATAAGAGATGAACACAAATTACAATAATTCGGTTCGCACAGAAATCCCGACGACAGATGTCTACACCAGATTTGGTCAGACGTCTGCCTCTTCTCTGCTTCTCTTCGGCTCCTTGGGCAGACGTCTGTTGTTGCTCTGAATTGGGTTTCAGCTTCTCCAGACGTCTGCTTACGCTCTGTTTTTTTACTAAGGTTCTCTGCAGACGCCTGCACTCTGGCCTTCAGACGTCTGCCATTGCTCTGTTCCTTTGATATGTTCTTAGTGCACGTCCAGACGTTTGCACCTCTCGCATTAGACGTCTGCCGGAAGTTTCTCAACATTTCAACATTCTCCCACTTTGAGATACTTCCGCCTTGATTCCTATCTTAATAGACTTCACATGATTTCGCTTCTGTTTTCTTCTCGTCAAATTTTCATGGAGAGCTCCACCAACTTACAACAGAATTCCAACTTATCTCTGTCTTTGACTTTTAGTGAACATATCTGCATGATTCTTTTCTCTCGCGATCTTCTGCGGTATCAACTCATCATCTTTTAACACATGCGTATGAAATGGTACCGCACCTTGATGTGTTTCATTCGAGAGTGATATGTCGTGTTTTTGGCCAAGTGTATCGCACTTTGGCCGTCGCTCCATAAGGTGTTGAAATCTTATTTCTTACCCAACTCTTTGAGTAACCCTTGCAACCATATCATCTCCTTATTGGCTACCGTAATGGTCACATATTCGGCCTCTGTCGTTGACAATATCACAACTTTTTGCAACTGAGAGACCCAACTAACCGCTGTTCCCCCAACTGTGAATATGTATCCCGTTGTGCTCTTCCTATTATCTCGATCACCCGAATAGTCCGCATCAACATATCCTTACACTTTTAGGGAGTCACCCTGAAACATAAGCAATGACTGGACGTTCCTCTGAGATATCTCAATATCCACTTCACCGCATTCTAATATTCCTTTTCTAGGTTTTGCATGTACCTGCTCCTAACTCCCACTGCATGTGCAATATTTGGTCTCGTACTCACTATTGCATATGTTGGAGTCAAAAATTACACTCCACGGTCGAAATCAACAAGTTAAAGTCAAGACCCGAAAAGTGGGTCTGGGCCCAAGCCCGAATCCAAATCAAGCAAGTGGGCACATTATCACGCCCCGCTTCTCAGTATACGGCGAAGGGGACGCAACTGGTCTGCTACGTATATACTCAGAAGTACATATACTAAGCGTATCTAAGTAATATAAAAGTAAATACACAAGAGACAAGATATAATAAAAACATCAACTTTTATTTATTAACATTCTTTTGTACAATGCATGAAAAGAAAATACAACTGAAATAAAACGATGCCTAAACAATGGCATAACAGGAAATGAAAAGTACTGAATGGAAAATGTACAATGAAACTTGAGCTCTGATTCTTCAGCAAACTGCTCCAAGTCTTTTGCAGATGGCTCGATCTCTGCCGGGTCCAAACCACCTGACGACATTCAAACAAGAAAGAAATAGAATGTCGTCAGCGAACAGGTCGCTTGGTAAGTCCCAAATATAAGAGGAAAGTATAGTAGATAGAATAAGAAGGTATATTTTAAAGTTGTATTATCTTGTTGTAATGTTGTGTTACCGCTGTTGTTTGTAGTTTGGTACAGAAGGATGCCAGTGTATACGAGAGGGGTCTCTATATGCTAGAGACCAGGGCAAACAGAATGTACAAGGAACCATTAAACCTCGGTACAACAGCAACGGAATATAGGTTAGGTGTCTTAATCTTACCACCTCGTGCCACTTTTAACACCTTCCGTACCAGTCTACCCCTTAAACCCCGTAGTGTTTTATTTGTATTGTTTTGTACTGTAAATTGAATTGAGTGTATAATTAAAAGACTGACCGAAATTATGATATCAGTAAACGGATGTAACCGTAGAATCATGTAAGTGGAATAACTGGAGAACCATGTAAATGGAATGTATATCTATGGTTCGTTTCAGTCAAGTCGTATAGATTGATAATTGGATTTATGGATTCATGTTGAAGATTGTAGATTGTAGATTGACTTGAATCATATTCAAATCAGATTAATCAGACTCAAACCCGAGTCAGACAATTAGAAATCTAAATCGAAGTCTTGATTATTTCTTAAACCTATAATTGCTAGGGTTCTTAGGGTAATTTATAAAACTTGAGGGGGTTTTATGTAAAAATACTTTTTATATACTTTTCAAAATACACCTCAAGTATTCGTTATTCGTCTTTAGAGTTGTAATGAAGGTGCATTTTATATTGGGATATTTCTAGTCAAAAAATCCTAATTTCATAAATAAAGCTATTTATTTGTAATATTGATTTGGTATTTTAATGTAAAATTGATTCTTGTGATTTTTAGAAAAATGTGGAATATTTATATCTTAACAAAATAGATATTTTAATGATAAATATACATATATTTATACAAAAATAATTTTAATAAATATTTTATATTCTAGAAATCTCATTTTCTTAAGATGACGTATTTTAAATCTTTCGAGACCGAATGCTCCTTGCAGAGGTCTGAATCTCGCACTACTAAGCCCGAGGATGTGCGATAAACTGCATCATCCCGAACGGGTTCCCCAAAGTGGGTTGTAGCGGCGCTTTGCAAAGATTGTAAATACTAAATCCTTTAGAAAACGGTTTTATGAAGTAAATGGTATTTATTTGTAAAGATGTATATTTTCCGTATTGTATGTTCTAGATTCTCCTAAGTCAACTAGTCCATTCCTAACTGGTCCAGACGACAAGTTGTGAGATGTCTCAAATCGCCTCTTCACCGCCAATCGTGGCCAGGCAAGTACAAGTGAGGAAAGGAGGGATCCACTCAAGAATCACCGTGAGTCGGGCCTTTTAAAGTTACCTTTCTCACTTGCCTAGCCTAGACACCACAAAGTCAGGTTTAGATAAACGACCGATGTCCACAACTTATCGTATTTTCATAATAAGTGGTACTTCTTTAAAAAGTGTATCAAAACTAAATCTTTTAGAAATGGTTTTATTAAATATATGGTATTTAAATGAAAATGTTTATTTTCTCGTATTCTAGATTCTCGGGGGTGTTGCATATGAGTGTGTGAGGAGGTAGGTCGTTATCTCGTGATCTACTTTAAATGTATAGCAAGTTTGATGGGGTTAAATGAAGGAT
The DNA here is from genome assembly GCA_030015575.1 of Agapanthus africanus. NCBI lineage: Eukaryota > Viridiplantae > Streptophyta > Magnoliopsida > Asparagales > Amaryllidaceae > Agapanthus > Agapanthus africanus. The sequence continues at coordinate 86,046,988 of JASDDO010000028.1, read as the reverse complement.
TGAAATAATGCGGTATTTAAGTGAAAAATACGATAAATTGAAAAGGCTATCATTTCATGTGACGAAACTTGATCAAATTGTTTGATTAATGTTTAATAGTCAACATGAGAAAGTTTAGGTATGATTGTATTAGTGAGAAGTGAAATTTTATAGAAAACCGAATCGGAAATCGGATTTGTTCCGATTCCGTCGGGTTTTGTAATTTCGTATTTTGAGAATGGAAAAAAGAGATAGAAAGGGACTTACGGGTTTTAGATTAAACAAGGGAGTAAGAGGGAACTAGAGAGATAGCCGATGTATTACGTCGTCGCCGGTAGTTCTTTAAAACGGTCGCCGGAAGTTCCGCCGGGAATTCGTCGGAGCTTCGCCTCGAGCTTGTTTTCAAAGTACACGACTCTTGGAAAATTTTTAAGAGAGTGGGCTCAGAATTTTGGGGTGAGAAGGTAGAGGGTAGGGGGTGTATTTATAGGGTAGGCTAGGGTTAGGGTAGATGAAAGGTTAAAATGAAAAATATTAAAAATGTATTAAAAATGTATTAAAAGTGGAGTAATTGGGGTTTTAAAAGAGCTCTGGAAGTGGTCTGGGGCTGAAATTTTGCAGGTGCATAGGGAATATGAAAAGACACAACTTTCATGTTGGGGCCGTCGCCGGAATCGGCCGACTCTGCCGTGACTCGGTCTGAGTACTGAGTCATACCGAGTCAAGGCCGATTTGGTCGATTCCCGGGCGAGTCAGGTGGCCGGGATCCCCCCCGACGGTTCATCTAACTCCTGAAAATGTTATATCTTTGGGTGTAGTGGGGTTTTTGTGAGATATGCACGTGTAAACTCTTGGTATTCTAAAGGTTTTTAAAAAATCAATATTAAAAATAATGTGGGGTATGGGATTTGAACTCTGGTGGCTTGGTTCAGCAGTGCAAGATATTACCAATGAGCCACAAGCTCCTTCTTGTAATATTGTGTGAAACAAATACTTAAAGTGGTAACAGCAATATTAAATACTCCAAGTATACTTCAAATTTAAATCAAATTTATGTACATTAAAAATGGAGTTGTTACACACATGCCCAAGTCGAGCTCAAGTATGAAGAGGCCGGCCCCAATACCGAAGGAATAATTGTTAAAGCAATAAATAGGGTTAATATAATTTTTATGAATAATTGTAATAAAAATGGGCAAAAAACCCAAATTATATAAAAGTCCATGGTGTGCAAAAGAAAGAAAACATATGGCATGGAAAAGTCATATGTGCCATTTTGAAAAGCCTAAGGGGGCATATGTAAAATGTAAAGCCTATATATGACATCATGATGAATGATAACAGACAAGATTCTTCCCATATCAATTTAGGGTTCTGTGTCTCCTTCTTCAAAAAAACCTCCTCCTTTCTCTTTTGGAATTAAATCAAGAGTTTTAACTCTTCTTTTCTCAAAAAGAAATAGTTTTTCACCATAAAACCCTTGAAGGGGAGTTCAAATCTCCTATCTAATTTCTAAAAGGAGAGATTTTGAATCTCGCCATCCTTTTTTCCAAGATCTAAGAAAAAGAGAGGAGGAAGGAGAAGACCCATCTTCAAAAGTTACATTTTTTGGAGGATTTAAGGCTCAAAAGAGAAGAAAGGGGTCTCTTTCATCATTCAAGATCCAAGATTTAGATCTTGAAGAGAGCTTTCTTTGGTTTTCTCCTCAAAAATTTCTTAGGAGTTTAACTCCAAACAAAAAAAATCTTTTGGAAGTTTAATTTCAAACAAAAAAAATTCTTTTTTTGGGAGTTTAACTCCAAATAAAATTCCTCTTTTTCTAGGAGTTTTAACTCCAAAGTCTCTCGGAAGTTCTACTCCCAGCGCAGGGGCTAAGCCTCCTTCTTCCACTGGTGTGTCCAGCGGTCGCGTGCCGTGTACGTGACCCGCTGGCGTCCAGCGGCCACATGCCATCTCACGCGTCCTTAAGACGCTCCTTATCCCTCTTTTTCCCACACGTTGCATACTCAAAATGCTTCCCTCGTCAGAATTTTTTTCTATTGGGGCGCTCCTCGCATCCCGCAAGGCGGCTGCTAGCCCTTTTGACCCCCAGCCCACTATCCGGATAACGGGACTCTCGTAAACTCTGCAAAGCCCCCGATATGTCCAAAACACCTCCAAAACACAACATGTGCATACTGCACGTTGAGTTCACATGATCTGTTTGATCTGTTAATTGGAGGTTCTCTCACTCCCAAGAGCGAGTGGTAATTAATGGCAGCTTAGTGTAGGGTGTTTTTCGTCAGCTCATTGAGATAGGAAATACGCGCCGCTTGTCAGGCGTACTACAGACTCCCCCTGTCTAAGGTAGGCCAGGATTTATTGATTGTGGGTATCCGAATCTCCAACAGCCATGGACTAAGCTGCTGTTAATTACCCCTCGCCTTTGAAGCGAAGGAACTTCCGACTAACGGGTCAACTATTCATGCGAACTCAATGTGCGGTGCTTGCGTGTATGTTTTTGGATGTATCGGGGGCTCCGCAGAATTTACGGGGATCCCGCTACCTGAATAGTGGGCTGCGAGTCAAGGGGGCTAGCAGCCCCCTTGCAGAGTGCGGGGCAGCGTCCCGTTAGAAATTTTTTTCTAACATGGAAGGTATTTTTAGTGTGGAGCATGTGGAAAAAGAGGGGTGAGAAGCGCATGGGCGCTGGGAGCCAGCGCCTCACGCACCCGACACGTGGGCGCTGGGTGCCGACTCCTCACGTGCCCGGCACGTGATCAGGAGTTAAACTCCTACAGAAAAAAGGGCTTAGCCCCGGGATTAGGAGTTAAACTCCCGAAAGGATCTTGAGTGGAGTTAAACTCCCAAAAGAGTTTTATTTATGGAGTTAAACTCCAAAAGATTTTGAATGGAGTTAAACTCCTAAAAGAATTTTATTTATGGAGTTAAACTCCTAAAGATTTTGACAAATGGAGTTGAACTACCAGAAATCTTTGAAGATGATTAAAGGGGACTCCTTGCTTCTCCCCGGAGCCCTGAATCCTCTCCTAAGCCTCAGATCTTCCATAAAGTGGGATTTTTGGAGATGGGTCTCTTTCTTCCTCCTCTCTATTGGCTGGATCTTGAAGAAAATGGGATGAGACTTAAAATCTTCCATTTTAGAGATTTGATGGGAGATCTGAGCTCTCCTTCATGGGTTTTATGGTGAAAAACAATTTCTTTTTAGAAAAGAAAGAGTTAAACTTTTGGTTTAATTCAGAAAAGCGAAGGAGGTTTAGAACCTTGAGGAATGAGAAGGAGGCACAAACCCTAGTTTTTTTTAGGGGAATCAATTATTGTCTTTATTTCATTATCATGTTGCTTTATATAGGCTTACAAATTTATACATAGCCCCTTGGGCTTTACAAAATGGCATTTTGCCCATACCATGTCTCATGTGCTCATTTCTTTTGCACATAAACCATGGGCTTTACAAAAATTTGGCTTTATACCCATTTTTCTTACATTTATTCATAAAAATTATATCAAAATTATTTATTACATAATTTTCATTTTGGCATGGGAGAGGCCGGCCGCGGGGATCGACTTGGGCATGGGCCCACTTGACCTGGGTTTGGGCCTGCTTACTTGGGGTTGACATTGATTTGGTCAAACGGGGTGTAATTTTTGACACCAACACTTAGTCCGCGGCTGCATGAGATTTGGATCCTCATAATCAATAAACCTCGGCCTGCCCTAGACATGGGGAATCTGTATACGTCTGACAAGTAAGCGCATTCCTATCTTAATAAGGTGACGAAAAACACTCTATATGTAACACCTTAGAATGCGATTAGTGTTAATTAAGCGTTAATGCGGGTTTTTATGGAAAAGTTTACCAAATCGGTTTTCTTACATTTTATAACAATTAATTAATATTTTATTATTATTTGTTATGGCTTGTGCACACTTGTGCATGTTAGTGTGGGGATTAGTTGGTGTTAATCTTGTTAAGTGACCAAGACACCTTAAGCTAATCCATATCCTAAATTAACCTTACCTTAGATATTTTGTGTGAGAAATATCTTTGTTTTGGATTGAGAGAGAGGTGGGTAGGTGAGTCATGAGGCATTAATGGTTGCATTAATGAGGTGAGGGAGAGAGTGAGTGTAAGGCTAAGACTCACCCTACACTCACCTCTCATCATTATCTTTCCCTCACTCTCTCATTCTCAATTATTGTTCATCCCCTCAACTCTAAACTGAACCCTCACTACCCCATCACCAAATCCTTGCAAAACTTCATTAAACACCATGGAAAAACACTTCACATGTCATGTTTAGCCACTAGGTTGTCTTGGAGATTGGAAAGAGTGGATTTTTGAGCAAGAGTGGCTAGGTAATGACCTCTAACTGATAATTAGGTGTTTATATGTTGTGTTGCCTTGTAGTTATGGTTTAGAACACTAAAAGTAGTGTTTTGTGAAAATACCGTATTTTTAGTGTCATGTTGAAGTCTCTGTGAATCTGCTGTTGATCCAGGTTGTTGTTTTAGAAGTTGTCATCACAGTGACCTAGTGTTGAGGTATGGAACCCACCATAAAAACCTGAAACCATCCCTTCATTTCTCGGCCGCAAATTTATTACTTCTGGCCGCAAATTGCGGCCAGAGTGGGGACTGGGGTGTTGAGTTTTGGGAGTAGGGTCTCTGGGGTTGTATGTGGTCTCATGGAAATTGCAATTTTCACTAATTATCTGTGTATCAAAATCTGGGATCACTTTGCTATAATCTAGTGTTTTGACTACACGCGTTACGTTATCCGACACGGTTCGTGATCTTGTGTAGCTGCTGCACCTGGGTTAGTTTTGGGATGTCGCCACACACGTTAACCACTAGACGGACACTTGAGAATTGGTTTGGAGTTGGTGCGTCGGTCAAACGTAGTTTGTACGTGATATTGGTCGATTTCTGAGATTTGCACTTGTTATGTTTGTGTTAATAGGATTGCAGGCGGACTTCGAACGCTGTAAAGAAAGGAAAGCGGGTGATTGGATCTACCTAGCTTGAGATAGTCGGTGAGTAGATTTAACATCTATGGGGAAATCTCCCTTATGGCGTTAAGCGTCAGGGCTAGATATGATATGATATTAGCTGCATATTATATGCACATATAGAGATTGTGCATAGACATCATTGCATATTATTACTTGTTGTGCCTGAACTTGTACCTTGTGGACACTGCACTTTTATTGACAGTTCATGTCGCATGAGCACTAATTGCATGCTACACATACACTGTCGGTAATTGCCATGATACGCACAACACATATACATATATGATATTGTATTGATTAGTGACATTGAGGCTTTGATTCTTGTGCGATGGCGTATAAGAAATATAGCATACACACATACCTACATGCTTACACATATATCTTGCTATAGCTACATGTTCACTTTATATGATGTTGCGTTGGATTTGGATAATTGGGAACCACGTGATATATTTAATAACTTGATACATTTAAATAGCGGATTTTCCCTTGATATGCTCATATTGTTGTTCTATGTTGCATACATCATATTACATGGATTTACGCATTGAGATATGGATTTCATGTGATAATCTGGAAATTGAGAACCGCGGGGTTATTTCAAGAAATGTGTATTGTTTTGAAAACCCGGTTTCTCTCGATATGATACGTGGATTGCGAGTTTCGAGATTGGACACTCAGGTTCTGTGAGACGTATGGATACGTGGATTGCGAGTGTTGAGATGGGACACTCAGGTTCCGTGAGACGTATGATATGTGGATTGCGAGTGTCGGAATTGGACACTCAGGTTCCGTGGATTGCGAGTGTCGATATTGGACACTCAGGTTCCGTGAGATGTACAGATACGATATATGGATTTACGTGTCGATATTGGACATGAGTATTTCATGATGTTTTCGAGTGCCGATATTGGGCACTCAGGTTCCATGAGATTTACAGGATATGAGGGCCAGTCCCGGTAACGGCGCATGAGGATTTTGGGATTTGAGGTGTCATTAATGGACACCAGGTTTTTCCATGCTGATGATTTGCGCATGAGGTTTATTATTTATCCCACACTCAGGATTTATTTAATATGCATTTGATTCATATAGATATAGTACCTTGGTGGTGTACCTTGATCATGATAGTTGCATATTCATATTGCCATACTTATGCTATCAGATTACATATGATAGATTTATCGCTGTTATCGCATACTTGCGATTACAACATGATATTATTTACTATTCACGAGTTGGCAACTTACCCCCGTTGTGCAACAGTGTTTTGCAGGTCTGACCCTCAGAGTAGTCGTGACAGGGCGCCTTATTATCTCTACTTTCGCGGATACCGCTACGGTTGGCTGTGAGGCCTTTTGCTATAGGTGGGTTGCGGTTATCCGATGATGTACATTGTATATCTTTTGTATCTAGTACTCTCCATCTACCACCTTCATGTATTGACTTAGAGACGAGTTGTGAGGATCGATGTTGTATATTCTTATGACTCTGGTTGTCGTGCTCGTGTGAGCCGGCCTTTATTTATGTTGATTATCTCATTTCTTCGCTACGGCATCGTATATCTGTTGTGGTGGTTGCGCCTTTGGGTGAGATTTGCTCCCGTTTTGGGATGCTTTACTTATATCTTATGTTTGTACCCATTTCGAGGCTGGCTTTTACAAAGGAGATACTGCCGAAATTTTTATGAAAAACCAACTTAAGCTTTAAGTTCTTACTTGAGATTTTAAAGTATTTCTATCCTTTACTTCTTGTAATGGTTTAGATTGCTGGGTTTTCGGATTACTTAAATTGCGTTACGCCTGTTGACGTTACGTTGTTTAAGTGCCGGTCATGTGTCAAATTTTGGGTCGTGACAAAGTTGGTATCAGAGCGCTAGGTTTTACCTTTTGGAGTGTAGCATGACCTTGGTATAATAGAGTAGGTAGCTTAAGCAGAGTGACGTAGCGTGTGTATGTTCCGCGGCATACTTACGACACGGTACTCCGTCGAAGTGACCTTAAGACTTATTGCTTGAAATTCCTTCCGTGATTATATACATCCTTGTGATTCGATTTCTGTGTTCTTATCGAATCCTGTTTCCATTTCCAGCCTTTATGCCGCCGAAGAATACGAGGGCGCAGAGAGCTGCCGTGAGGGCCGAGGTCAGAGTTGACTCGTCCGAGATGAGGACTGACCCTGGCGGTACGTCCGTTATGCAGGAGCAGATTGATCCACCTTCGATGAACCGTATTGCTAGGCTCGAGGCCGGTATGCAGGATATGCGCCAGATGATGGGGACGTTGGTTGAGGCTTGTCGAGCGCAGAGACAGGAGGTTGTTCCACCTATTGCGGGGAATGTGTTGGTGCCTACTGTTTAGGCAGTTGTACCTGCAGCTACAGAGGTGATCACCGTATCGCTATCGAAGTTTATGAGGCTGAGGCCTCCGGTTTTCACTGGTACTGATGCAGCTGAGGATCCCCAGTCGTTTATCGATCGGATGGCCAGGTTATGTCGTTCGCTGAGATGCTCCGATGCGAGATGGATAGAGTCCGCGAGCTTTCGTCTGGAGGGTCTAGCCCAGAAGTGGTGCGAGTCCTTAGAGAAGGGCAGAGCCGCATGTCTTTCTTCTATGACTTGGGCTGAGTTCGTGACGGTGTTCCTTTCCCGTTTTCTTCCGCAGAGCGTCAGGGATGCTCGAGCGCGCAATTTCGAGTCGTTACACCAAACTCAGGGTATGACGGTAGCCGAGTACGATGTGCAGTTTACCGAGCTGTCTGTGTATGCTCCGTATTTGGTAGCTACTGAGGAGATGTGGGTCAAAAGGTTTGTTCGAGGCCTGCTTACCCAGTTATTCCTCGCTATCAGCGTACAGCATTGTGACATGTATGCAGCAGCGGTGGACGCAGCCCTATTGGTTGAGGAGCGTCTTTCTGAGACGTCGGTTGTTCCGGAACCGAAGAAGGTTCGTACTGGTGTATCAACATGGAGGCAGACGTTTACACGCCGTGACAGTTCCTGTTCAGATACTGGGGGTAGTGGAGGTTCGGGACGAGGCTAGCATTTTAGCTCTTATCCCCAGGAGAGTCGGCAGTTTTCTTCTGGATGTTTCCGGTGCGGGAGTTTGTGTCATCGCGTTCGAGATTGTACTGAGCCACGTGAGGGTGAGGCAGCTGTACCATATGTTACTCTACCACCTTCTCCACCTCAGAGGGCGTTGCCTCTTATGCCTGTTGTTGCTCCGCGTCAGACTCATGTTCAGAGAGGTCGTGGTCGCGGCGGTTTTGTTCCGAGGGGACGGGATGGCAGAGGCGGAGGACATCCAGTCACCGGTAGAGGGCAGGCTCGGGTGTTTGCCTTGATTCATCAGGACGCGCAGGCGTAAAATGCTGTGGTTTCAGGTACTCTTTTTGTATGTTATTTTGATGCACATGTTTTATTTGATCCAGGATCTACGCATTCGTATGTTTCTACACACTTCGTGCCGAGGTTGGGCCGAGAGTCGTGTTTGCTAGATCAGCCGCTTGTTGTGATTACTCCTGTTAGCGATCCTTTTGTTGCGCGACATGTGTTTCGGTCGTGTGCCGTTCAGATTGGAAATAGAGATTCGTCCGTCGATTTGATCCTTCTAGATATGTTGGACTTCGACGTTCTCCTTGTCATGGACTGGTTAGCATCTTGTTATGCGTCGGTGGACTTCCGTGAGAAGACAGTCAGTTTTAGTTTTCCAGGCGAGTCTGTTCGGGTTGTGCATGGGGGCCGTGGTTCCGCCCCTCACAGTTTGATATCAGCCCTTTGCGCTAGTCGGCTTTTGAGGAGGGGATGTCGGGGATTCTTGGCTTTCATTTGTGATACTGGAGCCATAGTAGAGTCGTTGGACCGGGTTCCTATCGTGCAAGAGTTTCCCGACTTTTTTCCTGATGAGTTACCTGGTTTGCCGCTAGAGCGCGATATTGAGTTTTGCATTGATCTGATTCCTGGCACGGGGCCTATTTTTATACCGTCTTATCGGATGGCTCCGGCAGAGCTTAGAGAGCTTAAAAATCAATTGCAAGAGTTGCTTGATAAGGGACTTGTGCGTCCAAGTGTTTCTCCTTGGGGAGCTCCTGTGCTGTTCGTCAAGAAGAAGGACGGCAGTTTGAGGTTGTGTATTGATTATCGTCAATTGAACCGAGTTACGTTGCGGAATAGGTATCCTTTACCTCGCATTGACGATTTGTTTGATCGGCTCCAGGGTGCGAAACATTTTTCTAAGATTGATTTGCGTTCGGGTTATCATCAGTTGCGGGTTCGGAATGATGACATTCCGAAGACTGCTTTTGGTACATGCTACGGGCATTATGAGTTTCTGGTGATGTCGTTCGGACTCACCAATGCCCCAGCAGCGTTCATGGATCTGATGAACCGAATTTTCAGGCCGTTCCTCGACCAGTTTATTATTGTGTTTATTGATGACATTCTGATCTACTCTAGGAGTCGAGAAGAGCATGAGCAACACTTGAGGATTTCTTTGCAGACATTGAAAGAGCACCAGCTGTATGCTAAATTCTCAAAGTGCGCATTTAAGCTTGATAGAGTTGACTTCCTGGGTCATCTGGTGACGGGAGACGGTATTCTTGTGGACCCGGGGAAGATCGAGGCTGTACAGCTTTGGCCCAGACCTGTATCCGTGACAGAGGTCCGTAGCTTTTTGGGATTAGCTGGTTATTACCGCCGCTTCATGCAGGATTTCTCGAGTATCGCTGCACCGCTGACTGGATTGACCCGGAAGGGAGTTCCTTTTCTTTGGACTGATGCGTGCGAGCAGAGTTTTCAGCAGTTGAAGACTCGGTTGACGATTGCACCAGTTCTATCCTTGCCTTCTGGATCGGGTGGCTTTGTAGTTTACTGTGATGCTTCTCGAGTGGGGATCGGTTGTGCTCTGATGCAGTATGATAGGGTGATTGCTTATGCTTCTAGGCAGCTGAAGAAACACGAGCAGAATTATCCCACCCACGATCTTGAGATGGCTGATTAATATGTGCTTATGTGTAGTAGTTAACCGCAATCAATAACGATGTCGCGTGTAGCTAGACCAAGATGAGTACGAGTCGTCCTCTGGGAAACGTTGAATATTTTATTCTTACTTTAGGCGTGTTGAGAAAGAAAGGAGGAAGAATAAAGAATGGTTATAGGATCTAGATCTACGTTAAACACGGATGCAAAATATAGATCTAGATTAATTACGGATGTAGGTTTTATAGTAGAAGAGGGCTTGTAGGGTTCATTAGGATTTAGTAGTTATGGATGATTAATGAAAGATTACTCTTTTTATCCTTTAATAGGTTTAAAACTAGATCGACAGTGATGCATGTAGATTAGGGTTTCTGGAGGGAAAAGGGTTTCTACTCTTAACCCCTATCTCGACATGGAACTCCGTTCATATCTAGCCTTTACCAAAATAATTGTTAATCAAATCTCTAATCGTGGTCGCGATTATTAATGAATTGATAGCGCGCTCGATTAGGATATTAACTATTCTTTTGATAGAGTTTATAAACTTTATAGGACTTAAAAAGAGTTTAAGGATCTTCATCATCCATTAACCTACCCTAATCCCATGAACCCTAACAAGCGAAGAATTACTCGCACATGTTGGGAGAAGAAGAGATGAAGAGGGAAATCATATTAAAACTACAAAGAAATAGAATAAGAAAAACAACTATCTTTATTAATCAACAAAATTCATTTACACTTTGTTCCCTTAGAAAATGATTAAAAAATGCTAGTTTGCTTCTCGATCTCTTCTAAGGAGGTAGATGAACCGTTGATGATCAGCCTGATGCGTGAGCCTGTCGTGGACTTCGTGATCTTTTCAGCTTGATGATTTTTCCAAGAGACTCTCGGTCCTTATTTATAGTCCCAAAGTCAGAACCCTAGTCTCCTAATTTGGAAACCAGAGGTTAAGATCCTAACAGAGAAATCTCAACTCCCAACTCATCTAAACCGCGGAGGATCCGCGGCCAATAGGTGGGTTTGGCCACGGATCTACGGCCTAATGATGTGATCATTGCTTTACTTCTCTGGGGCTTGTTTATCTGACACGTGGTGATCTTTTATCATCTTTGGAAACTAAAAATCTTCTCTTCGTTACTGCCAGCCTTGATTTCTTTAGTTTAATTTCTTAATTAGGCAGGTTTGTTCTAACAACTTTGATTTCCTTGATTTCAGCTCTGAAAATTCTGTACAACAAACTCAACAAATAATAATTAGTAGCGTTTGTTTTATTGAGATATTAACTTAACCATTAAGTATTGGTCAAAGGTATAATATGGTAAGCATATTTAAATGGGCCAAATGTTACATGGATATTATATGCTTACTTTTTCCTACCAAATGTTAATTATAATATATAAACACATGAAAATAGTATTTTTACAGATAAACCCTCATATGTATCATATATTATAATAAACACCTTTTATTATATAGAAAGAGTAGGAAAAATGTCATATTAAATGTGCAGTTTTATCAACTGAACAAATACCCCTAAACTTATCTTTGATCGTCCCGAGCAAACTAGTTTATTCAAGAGAAGGAGAAAAAGAAAGGAGAAAACTAAGCACAATTTCATAGGCAACACGATTGCACTAAGCACGTGCAACAAGCCGTTAAACCTCTAGGTGTCCCTAGTAGGAGGAGTGTTGTCTACTGAGGGTTTTCAGCGGATTACACCCACAAAATCCTATAATAAAAGAGAGATGGTGAAAGTTACATATAAAGATAAGAACTATAAAAGAAAGACTTCGAAAATTTAGAGTTTCCAACTACACTAGCTTTTCAGTTGTCATGAGCCCTATCTTAATAGTCATGAAAAGATGTTAGAAATCACACCATCTCTCAATAAAATATCGTCTTTATTCTTCATTCCTATCTTTCATCCAAACATCGATCATATACCCCTATGTGTGTGTATAGAACATCCCTACACTCGGAGAATTCAATTCAAGCTATCATACTCTTGTCCATCTACCTCAGTACTTTTTAATTTGATGAATATTTGGATGGATTTGCTCGCACATTTTTTATGCGACCGTTAATACTTCTTGAGGTACTAACCGACCGATTACTCATGTGCTTGCTGATTAGGTGTATTAGTATTTTCCTCGTCTTGCACCACCTAAGACTTAGCAGTGACTCCCAGACCAGTTGGTCTAAGGCACTAGGTGATGAAGCACCATCGCTATATTTTTTTATTGCTGCCTTGGTGATAACAAAACCAGTGTTCATTTTTCTTCACCATTTTATATTTTATTCATTTATAATTTCCTTCATACTTTGGCTTTTAGACGAGCATTTCAAGGTATCCTCTACTATCCCGAGTTTCAAGACGTGTGTAAGTGCGTATAGTAGGGTATCAACGTTCAAATGTTTGGCTTCCAGAATAGGAACTATTTTTCAGATTTATTTTCATCCTCAGATTAGTGATTTCTTTCATCTTACTAACCCTTGGGACAACGGATCATAACTACTTATTACTAGTTCGTTTAAAAAAACTTCTAATTTTCTTGGTTTTCTTAAACTATTCCTATCTTTCATATATAAATTTTCACTTTCAAACTTTCATTATCAAATTTTTTTTTGTGCTTATGCAAAGTGTAATGCAAAGTAACACGTAAATAAGCACAAACCTCCCCAAACCTGTTTACAGCAGTGTCCTCACTGATGTCATCCGTTAAGCTCAAAAACCTGTAGACTTGGTAGGAAAAAGGGGACAAGAAATAATGAAAGTGAAATCCTCCCCCAAACTTATTTTTGGCTCACAATCTTATAAAAAATTTCTTTCAAGAGCCAAAATACCCCCCTCCCCTAAACTTAAGTAAAATCGTATTAAGCATTTAAAATTATTAGGGGGGTTAAAATTATTGGTCAAAATAAAGCCTTACAAAGACCAAAAGTCAACACCAACCATTCAAAAATTTTATCAACGAAGCACCAAGGTTGGTGGAAGAACATGTCGTCTATTGATGTGAAGAAGTGGGGAGGAGATAAGAGGTGTAATGGAAAAGGTTTACGTCTCGGTTTGTAGAGACAAAACAATGATGATGGATTACTCGCATTCTTGTTATCGATAAGAAGAAGTGGTGATGGTTCAACTTCTTTGTGTTGAGGTTGATTCATCTCACCACCCGTATTTTCTAAGAATGCGAGTTCTTTAGCAAAAATTTCTTCAAACCTTTCATCGATATCCCGAATAATAATCTCATCAGAAAGAACGGGATGATACTCTGACTCCATAAAAGGTTCACATTTAGCGTTAGCTGTTGGCCCGGACAACAACGTAATAGTGGAGTTGAGATCAGTATCGTGAAGCTCTTCAATTTTGCTGCTGTCGGAATCTATTGTTTCAACAGAACACACATGAGCATAGGGTTCGGAGGGTTCACTTCCCAACTTGTAAATGTGAAGCTCAATTGAAATCTTCCCGAAAGATAGGTTCATAGAGCCAATACGGCAATTGATTACAGCGTTGGAAGTTGCAAGAAAAGGTCGACCTAAAATCACCGGAATTTGGTTTCGTGGGTTCGCTACAAGTTGTGTATCTATAACGATAAAGCCCACAGGAAATATAAATTCCCCGACTTTGATTAACACATCCTCTAGCTCACCCCTAGGTTGGGTGATAGATCGATCGGCCATCTGAAGAGTGCAATGCGCCGGTTTTAACTCTCCGATCCCTAATTGCTCATAAACAGAATACGGAAGCAAGTTAACACTAGCACCTAAATCGAGTAGAGCACGATTGATATTTTTACCCCCAATAGAAATAGAAATTGTAGGACTTCTGGGGTCCTTTCGTTTCTTGGGTAGTTGTTGTGTAAAAGCAGTTCTCATATTACTCACAAGGAAATTTTTTTTTAGGTACTTGAACTTTTCTTTTCCTAGTGCACAAGTCCTTTAGGATTTTCACATAAGACGGAACTTGTTGAATAGCATCTAGGAGAGGAATGTTTATGTTAACTTGCTTAAAAATTTCCACAATCTTCTCCATTTATGGACTTGGTCTGTTGCCCCTTAACCTGTTTGGATAAGGTGCTTTATCAATAAGGTTTGGGTCCAAAATTGGAGAGGATTGTGGGGATGGAATGGATCCCAGAATTGGAGTGGGGATCGTTTTAGATAGATTTGTGGAAGTGGGCTGAGAGTTCGAGCCTTGTGGGAAGCGTAGAATAGGCTCGGAAGTAGGTGGGAGATTAGACGAATTAGAGGAAGAAGTAGAAGCCGGGGTATCATTGGTATCACTAACATCATCAACTTGTTCACCCACTCGGTTATTCAGCACTTTTCCCGATCTCAACGTAGTAACGGCACTCACGTTATGATTTTGTGAGTGGTCAGGATTCGATAGGGGTTGAGATGGGAGTTTCCCTTTCTCTCTCGCACTCAATGCGGCGTTCAATTGTGCAATTTGGTTTTCTATTGATTTAATACTCTCACCGTGGGAGGCGGAGTCTTTCTTTATGGTATCAATAGAAAACTTCATATCAGCCGACATTTGAATGGAATGTTTCATAAACAAATCCAAAGTTTGTGCGAGTGAAGAGTTATCAGTACCGGCCAATTGCGGTGCAGAAGTGTTGGCCGGATTTTGAAAATTTTGTGACTGAAAGGGGTGCTGACTTTGTGTTTGTGATTGCTGTGGATGAGATCTTTGATAATTGCTTTGGAACTGATTTTGATTTTGGGGTTAGTTTTTGTTCCAAGAAAAATTAGGATGATCCCTCCATCCTTGATTGTACGTGGAAGAATAAGGATCGTTTCTAGGTCGTTGCTGAAAAGCAGCATTAGTTTGCTCGTGACCTTGAAACGGTGCATTCATAGGACATTCTTCCGTCAAGTGTGAAGGATCTGAACAGCAACCACACACGGTCTTGGGAAGCGTTACCTGATTTAGGGAGACTGATGAGAATTTGTTCTTAATAGCGTCGAGTTTCTTCTGCATCGCTGCCATTTCGGCTTTTACTGTGATGGAAATATCGAGCTGATGAATACCTCTCCTAGATGAAGGTGGTCTTACGCTTTCCCACTGCAAAGTGTTTTCAGCGAGGTCTTCCAGATATTTCCAAACTTCACCATCGTCTTTAGACATGAAATTGCATTGACACATTGTTTCAAGCATCTGCTTTGTCGCTGGATTAATGCCCTCATATATAATTCGGCACAAATCCCATCTTTGTATTCCATGATGAGGACATTGGACAAGCAGATCCTTAAAACGTTCAAAACACTTCCAAAATGGTTCATTGGGAAGCTGGGTGAACTGGTTGATCTCGCTCCTAATATGGACGGTCTTATGGTTTGGGTAAAACTTTTTAAGAAATGCTATTACGAATTCATCCCAATTAGTGATAGAGTGTGCGATAGTATTATAAAGCCATTTTTCTGCGAAGTCGCACAGAGTGAATGGGAGAAGACGCAAGCGCATAGCATCCACAGTCAGTTGTGAAGTACCCATCATTGCGCATACGTTTTCGAATTTAGTGATGAAAACGTACGCGTCTTCAGATTCAAGCCCGTGAAATTGGGCAACAGATTGATGTAGTGGGGTTTAATTTCAAAATTATCCCCGTTAGCTGGTGGAATAGATAAGCAAGTGGGAAGTGGACCACGGATAGGATAGCATCTCTCTTGGAGAGAGATGCGCGGTGGATTCTGCTCACCTACGGGCGGTGGCAGCGTGGTGTTATAATTTGATGGAGTGCCGTCCATCTCAGTTGATGTGGTGTGTTGTGGGGAAAAAGAAGATGAAGAAGCACCGACTTCGGAGTCGATAGCAGGAACGCGGACAAGACGGGCACTAGAATCCCGTGTCCAGCTAAGCATGCACTAAGCGGATTTAGCGCAAGTGGCAGCGTGTGTACTTTTAAAAATGGTTTGTTTTGAAAAGTGTGTCGGACTTAGACAAATCATACAAAAATGCACAAACAACCCTAGAACTAAGGTTACCTAGGTCAAGTCTCTAGACCGCTCCTAGACTTCCAAAGGACAAGCCGCATGATCAATTCTCTACCACCTCTTTACTACTCTTGTGGCCAGGTAAGTGCCAGTAAGTGGGAGGTATCCACTACGTAACTAGTGGACCTAATTAAGTAACCACTTGCCTTAGACACATTTGCCTAGACATCACAAAAGTAATGCGGATAAGCGATAGATTACCCACGACCTTCCTCTGTCCTTATTGAGCGCGACAATCCTTAGAGTCTTGTCTAGATATTTTTAAAATTAATGTAGGGTTAATGCAGATGCTCGTTTTGAGATTTGTGGGCCTTAGGAAGGGTGATAAAATCCCCACCTAATCTGAATTTTGGTCTTGCCTCTTAAAAATCCGTATTAAAATATGAAATAACAAACCAATAACAAAACTTTGCAAAAAGATTTTTGAGCGGCGATATTTTGCAAAGAATCCTGCAGAAAAGATATTTTATTGGATTTCAGAGGAGAGAGAATGAGTTGAAAATTTCACCAGAGAAGTTTGGAACCCTAGATCTCCAATTCCGCCGCGCTTCTGCTGCGAATGTGGCTTATTTGCCGCGGATCCGCCACGAGTAGGAAGAATCAGTTGATGAAATTTTTCTCTGTGGCCTTCTTTACTCCTCCGGATCTCGATGAATGTCTCTGTCTTTCTGTTTCCTCAAGTCTGTGACTCCAGATCTCCTTGCAAAATTCACACAATTCGTTAAGTATACAATTTGCAGTTTTGTTTTAATTATGATATAGATCGAATAAGAATTCAACACAAATAGTAAGAATAAAAAATTACGCACGTATCCCCGGCAACGGCGCCATTTAATTGATATGTGTTTATGTATAGTAGTTAACCGCAATCAATAACGGTGTCGCGTGTAGCTAGACCGAGATGAGTACGGGTCGTCCTCTGGGAAACGTTGAATATTTTATTCTTACTTTAGGCGTGTTGAGAAAGAAAGGAGGAAGAATAAAGAATGGTGAAGAATGGTTGTAGGATCTAGATCTACGTTAAACACGGATACAAAATATAGATCTAGATTAACTACGGATGTAGGTTTTATAGTAGAAGGGGGCTTAAGGGTTCATTAGGATTTAGTAGTTATGGATGATTAATGAAAGATTACTCTTTTTATCCTTTAATAGATTTAAAACTAGATCGACAGTGATGCATGTAGATTAGGATTTCTGGAGGGAAAAGGGTTCCCACTCTTAACCCCTATCTCGATATGGAACTCCGTTCATATCTAGCCTTTACCAAAACAATTGTTAATCTAATCTCTAATCGTGGTCGCGATTATCAATGATTTAATAGCGCGCACGATTAGGATGTTAACTATTCTTTTGATAGAGTTTATAAAATTTATAGGACTTAAAAAGAGTTTAAGGATCTTCATCATCCATTAACCTACCCTAATCCCATGAACCCTAACAAGCGAAGAATTACTCGCGCATGTTGGGAGAAGAAGAGATGAAGAGGGAAATCATATTAAAACTACAAAGAAATAGAATAAGAAAAACAACTACCTTTATTAATCAACAAAATTCATTTACACTTTGTTCCCTTAGAAAATGATTAAAAAATGCTAGTTTGCTTCTCGATCTCTTCTAAAGAGGTAGATGAACCGTTGATGATCAGCCTGGATGTGTGAGCCTGTCGTGGACTTTGTGATCTCTTCAGCTTGATGATTTTTCCAAGAGACTCTCGGTCCTTATTTATAGTCCCAAAGTCAGAACCCTAGTCTCCTAATTTGGAAACCAGAGGTTAAGATCCTAACAGAGAAATCTCAACTCCCAACTCATCTAAACCGCGGCAGATCCGCGGCCAATAGGTGGGTTTGGCCGCGGATCCACGGCCTAATGATGTGATCATTGCTTTATTTCTCTGGGGCTTGTTTATCTGACACGTGGTGATCTTTTAACATCTTTGGAAACTGAAAATCTTCTCTTCGTCACTGCCAGCCTTGATTTCTTTAGTTTAATTTCTTAATTAGGAGGTTTGTTCTAACAACTTTGATTTCCTTGATTTCAGCCCTGAAAATCCTGCACAACAAACTCAACAAATAATATTTAGTAGCGTTTGTTTTATTGAGATATTAACTTAACCATTAAGTATTGGTCAAGGGTATAATATGGTAAGCATATTTAAATGGGCCAAATGTTTCATGGATATTATATGCTTACTTTTTCCTACCAAATGTTAATTATAATATATAAACACATGAAAATAGTATTTTTACAGATAAACCCTCATATGTATCATATATTATAATAAACACCTTTTATTATATAGAAAGAGTAGGAAAAATTTCATATTAAATGTGCAGTTTTATCAACTGAACAATGGCCGCGGTAGTCTTTGCGCTGAAGATCTGGAGACATTACTTGTACGGGGAGTCGTGTCAGATTTTCACAGACCACAAGAGCTTGAAGTATATCTTCCAGCAACGGGACCTGAATCCGAGACAGCGCCGGTGGATGGATCTTGTGAAGGATTATGATTGCGAGATCTTTTATCACCCGGGCAAGGCGAATGTGGTAGCTGATGCTTTGAGTCGTAGGTCCGGGGGTAGCTTGTCCCAGTTGAGCACAGTTCAGAGGTAGTCTTCTGTAGATTGGCAGATCTTGTGCGATGGTAGAGTACAGTTTGAGTTCACTTCCACTGGGGCACAGCTTGCTCACGTCCGCGCCCGTCCATTTCTACTTGATTGTATCCGTGAGGCGCAGCCCAGTGATGCCCGTTTGTCTGAGATTCTTGAGCTTGTTCGACAGGGTACAAATTCGGAGTTCTTGATTGATGACTAGGGTATGCTACATTACGGGAATCGCTTGTGTGTACCAGATATTGATGGGTTGAGACGCGAGATCCTAGAGCAGGCACATCAGACAGCCTTTAGCATTCATCCAGTTTCCACCAAGATGTACCGTGACTTGAGAGATATTTACTGGTGGGAAGGGATGAAGAGCGATGTTTCGGACTTCGTTTCGAGGTGCCTAACTTGTCAGCAAGTCAAGGATGAGCATCAGAGACCGGCTGGAGAGTTGCAGCCTTTACCCGTTCCTGAGTGGAAACGGGAGTAGATTTCCATGGACTTTATTGCGGGTCTACCCAGGACCAGTCGGGGGTATGACTCCATTTAGGTGATCGTTGACCGGTTGACGAAAGCATCTCACTTCCTTCCAGTGAAGACCACTTTCGGTTTTGCTCAGTATGCTCAGTTGTATATAGATGAGATTGTGCATTTGCACGGCGTTCCCACTTGCATCGTATCCGACAGAGGCAACCCAGTTTACTAGCCGTCTTTGGCAGAAGCTTCAGGAAGGTTTGGGTACCCGGTTGAGTTTTAGCACTGCTTTCCATCCGTAGACCGATGGTCAGTCAAAGCAGACTATACAGACTCTGGAGGATATGCTTCGTATGTGTGTGCTTGATTTTGGTGGCAGTTGGGATCGTCACTTGCCGTTAATTGAGTCTCCTACAACAATAACTTTCAGGAGACCATTCAGATGGCACCTTTTGAGGCATTGAATGGTAGGAAGTGTCGATCGCCAGTCTGTGGGACCGAACTTTGTGAGAGTAGGGTTTTGGGACCCCAGCTAGTTCAGGAGACTATGGAGAAGATCCAGCTGATTCAAGACAGGATGAGAGCAGCCCAGTGCATACAGAAGTCTTATGCCGACCGTCATCGTCGCAGACTTGAGTTCGCAGTGGGGGATCATGTATTCCTACAGATTTCTCTGGTGAAGGGCGTTATGAGATTTGGGAGAAAGGGGAAGCTTAGTCCCAGATTTGTAGGTCCTTTCGAGATCCTTGAGCGAGTTGGTACTGTTGCTTATCGTTTGGCGCTCCCGCCCAGCTTTCCGGATGTTCACCCCGTGTTCCATGTGTCGATACTTCATAGATACATTCATGATCCTTCTCACATGATTCAGCACCAGACCGTTCAGCTTGAGCGCGATCTTTCGTTCACCGAGTAGCCGGTAGTTATTGGATCGGCAGGTGAAAAAACTTCGATCAAAGGTCTTGCCATCTATGAAGGTTCTTTGGCGTAGCCCGACTAGTGAGGAGATCACTTGGGAGGCCGAGAACGAGATGCGGAAGAAATTCCCTCATCTCTTTGAAGGTACGCTTAGTAAGAATTTTTAATTCGGGGACGAATTTCTTTAAGGGGGGAGATTGTAACACCTTAGAATGCGATTAGTGTTAATTAAGCGTTAATGCGGGTTTTTAGGGAAAAGTTTACCAAATCGGTTTCCTCACATTTTATAACAATTAATTAATATTTTATTATTATTTGTTATGGCTTGCACACACTTGTGCATGTTAGTGTGAGGGTTAGTTGGTGTTAATCTTGTTAAGTGACCATGACACCTTAAGCTAATCTATGTCCTAAATTAACCTTGCCTTAAATATTTTGTGTGAGAAATATATTTGTTTTGGATTGAGAGAGAGATGGGTAGGTGAGTCATGAGGCATTAATGGTTGCATTAATGAGGTGAGGGAGAGAGTAAGTGTAAGGCTAAGACTCACCTTACACTCACCTCTCATCATTATCTTTCCCTCACTCTCTCACTCTTCTCCTATTCTCAAGTATTGTTCATCCCCTCAACTCTAAACTGAACCCTCACTACCCCATCACTAAATCCTTGCAAAACTTCATTAAACACCATGGAAAAACACTTCACATGTCATGTTTAGCCACTAGGTTGTCTTGGAGCTTGGAAAGAATGGATTTTTGAGCAAGAGTGGCTAGGTAATGACTTCTAACTGATAATTAGGTGTTTATATGTTGTGTTGCCTTGTTAGAACACTAAAGGTAGTGTTTTGTGAAAATATCGTATTTTTAGTGTCATGTTGAAGTCTCTGTGAATCTGCTGTTGATCCAGGTTGTTGTTTTAGAAGTTGCCATAACAGTGACCTTGTGTTGAGGTATGGAACCCACCATAAAAACCTGAGACCATCCCTTCATTTCTCGGCCGCAAATTGCAGCCAGAGTGGGGACTGGGGTGTTGAGTTTTGGGAGTAGGGTCTCTGGGGTTGTATGTGGTCTCGTGAAACTTGCAACTTTCACTAATTATCTATGTATCAAAATCTGGGATCACTTTGCTATAATCTAGTGTTTCGACACGCGCGTTACATTATCCAACACAGTTCGTGATCTTGTGTAGCTGCTGCACCTGGGTTGGTTTTGGCGTGTCGCCGCACACGTTAACCACTAGACGGACACTTGAGAATTGGTTTGGAGTTGGTGCGTCGGTCAAACGTAGTTTGTACGTGATATTGGTCGATTTCTGAGATTTGCACTTGTTATGTTTGTGTTAATAGGATCGCAGGCGGGGACTTCGAACGCTGCGAAGAAAGGGAAGCGGGTGATTGGATCTACCTAGCTTGAGATAGTCGGTGAGTAGATTTAACATCTACGGGGAAATCGCCCGTATGGCGTTAAGCGTCAGGGCTAGATATGATTTAACATCTACTGAGATTTTAAATTGTTCCTATCCTTTACTTCTTTTAATGGTTTAGATTGCTGGGTTTTCGGCTTACTTAAACTGCGTTACGCCTGTTGACGTTACGTAGTCTAAGTGTCGGTCATGTGCCAAATTTTGGGTCGTGACACTACAACATATATCAAACTCCCCACCGCAAATGCATCAGGAACTCTTGCCATCTTATCTTTCTGCTCTTGAGTTGTCGGGCACAACTCCTTACCGAGTTTGAAGTGCTTCATTAAAGGCATACCCATCGGTTTTGATTTGTTCATGTTGAACCGCTTCAAAATCTTTTCCACATTGTGCTTTTGCGATAATCACAGCTTTCGCTGTTTCATATCTCTTATGATCTTCATACCCAGAATTTGCTTGACTACTCCCAAATCCTTCATCGAGAATTTTTCAGTCATCATCTTCTTCAAATTTTGAATTTTCTTGAAATTCGGACCCGCTACCAACATGCTATCCACGTAAAGTGACAAAATAATATAGTCGCTATTCTTAAATGTCTGAATGTACACGCAGTGATCTGAATTAAAACGAACAAATTCTGTCTCTAACATGAACTGGTCGAATTTGAAATATCACTGCCTTAGAGCTTGCTCGAGGCCATACAAGCTTTTTCGCAGTCTACATATGTCATGACCCAGAAATGGCACGTGACTGGAACTTGGATCACGTGAAATCTATAAGATCCCATATTAACTCAAGTAAGACAAAAACCAGGAATCTAAACCATTTTACAAGAAATAGCGGATGTGAAGTTTTGAAAAGGTTTTTCTAACTTAAAATCAAGTTTGGTTAGAAATCATTACTATTGTTTAAAAATCGGACAGCACCTCCATTGTAAATTTAACATAATAATAAATCATCCCTAACACGGGAACAAAATCAACGCCTAATGGCGGATCAACAACCATGCAATATATATACGACGTCTCGGCGAAGGATCAAATGCGGAAAGTAAAATAGAATAGATATACATCAAGTCGACTCCAAATGAGTCCGGCAACAACAACATACAACTCTAAGGTCTCGACAAATAACTAGACTTGGTTTTTGATGAAGTACATCTAGATACGAAAAGGTACAAGGCAAATGCCGATACAAAAAAAAAATAACCCACCACTCAAAATACGCAATCACGCCCTAAGACAAAAAATGTACCAAACTAGTCGCTACTAATCCTGGGAGTCAAACCTATACAAAACTACGGCACAACGGGGGTGGGTTGCCAACTTGTGAATAGTATTATATAACAAGCTAGAAATCGCATGAATAAGCAGTGAAACATCCAAACAATATAACTGTGTACATCAAAGAGGGTAAAATAGTATGCATCGAAACCAGAGTTCGAGCAATGAAATATTGATAATAAGCCCTCATGTACAACTCATGTGCCGCTATCCTATATGTGAATCTGTGTGTGGTTAACAAGTCAATATCAACTAAACAACATCAAGCTCGGTACGAGCATAACATAACCACAAGCATCTGAAAGCATGTGAGTCACGGAAATAAACGCAATACGATGCAATGTAACGATGATATATTATTAATAAATTGTTACACCGCGTATCAAATATACCGGTGTCAAATCACTATCATCGTAACCGTGGTGTAATATCTATAGCACACGACTGTTCCCGCCAAAATTTTCGGCCAAAAGCTACTTGTTCCCTTACAAAAAAAGGGGAGAATCATCAAAAAACGGGCATCACGTGCTCACACGTGACTGGGCCTCACGTGCAAACACGTGACCTTTTTATG
Organism: Agapanthus africanus; assembly: GCA_030015575.1. NCBI lineage: Eukaryota > Viridiplantae > Streptophyta > Magnoliopsida > Asparagales > Amaryllidaceae > Agapanthus > Agapanthus africanus. Next base: position 86,023,750 of record JASDDO010000028.1, on the reverse strand, counting down.
GGCAGATTCTATCTACGCCTGAATGTCTAATTGACAAAGCCACGTGCCCACACGTAATGGGCTCTTGAACCCACTGAATTAATAGAATTAAATTCTAATTAAAAGGAATTAAAAACATTTGTTCCCTCATGGAAACTGAACAAAATACAAATAAAACAGTAAGGAAAACCCCAAAGGGGGATCACGTGCCCACACGTGACCTAGTCTTACGTGCAGACACGTGACCTTTTACAGGCAAAGCCTATAGGCGCTGAAAAAAATAAACAATTAGAAATGCTTAATCAGTGGGGTCACGTGCCAACACGTGATGGGTTTCTAAGCCCTCTGAACTAATAGAATTAAATTCTAATTAAATGCTTAATCAGTGGGGTCACGTGCCAACACGTGATAGGTTCCTGATCCCTCTGAAGTCTGAACCAATGGAATTAAATTCTAATTAAATGCTTAATTGGTAAGGTCACGTGCTAACACGTGATGGACTCTTAAACACTCTGAACTAATAGAATTAAATTCTAATTAAAAGGAAATCAAAAGCCCTAATTGGAAAAATATTTCCCTAGATCTTTTCAAACAGAAAAAATTGCACTCTGTTAAGTGGAGCACCGTTTGATTAAAAATCCAATGGTGATTAAAAATCACCAATTTATAGAAAGATTCTATACAAGGAAATATTTTCCTAAAATTTGCCAGGAACAACAAATAAAATATCTTTTGGATTAAAAAATCCAATGGTGAATAAAATTCACTGAATGATCTAAAAGATAATGTTGGTTATAAAATCAATCAAAAATCTTTCAATGAAAGATTATGTCACGCCCCGCTTCCCAGAGTGTGCTAAGATCGTCACGTGACAGAGCCAACCATGCTACCTGTGGCTAGGAAACATCCCTCCACAGTCACATTACGGCTGTCTAGAAGATATCAAGAACAGGAGAATCTAGTAAACTATCTAGTACATGTCCATATGCCAAAATAAACGAGTCAAGAAATAATATGCGGAAGAAATAAATTCATGTAACAATAACATCTGGAAAGTAAAACATAACTAAACTGGATACTAACTGGATCCTCACTGCTCGGCCTAACGGCGGAAGTACTCCAGATCAGCCTGCGACAAAGGTAGAGGATCTGGGCGATGCAAAACCCAGACGTCAATTCATCATAATATCAACAATAATATAATCAGGGGGTAGCAGGATATGCATGTAGGGTTCCTAGGCACTCTTGTGAAGGTTCATAAGGCATCAAACATGCCCGGATAAAAATTTAGACGTGCCGAACAACCCAAAGCCGGGATCTTTGCTAGATTATTAGGGTTTAACATGCAAGAAGATAACTTTTATCTAAATGTGAGGGATTACAATCTTTGTAGTCCGCTCCTTCGCTTCACAAGCTCCGAGTAGAAGTCCCTTTGCCGCGATCCACGATCTCCCGGACTCATGAGAGGCTCCACGACTCGAACGATCCATGCTAGCTCGAAGTATTCCAAATCTCCGATGATCTACCTCGAAGTTGCAAAGACTCAAGCTATCTCACTCTAAAGAGATGAACACACTAATCTCATGGGCTAGATGAGATGAGGATGAGAGAGTAGTATTTTTGCTTTCTTTTTAAATCATTTTCTCATATTATTTCATCACATAAAGAAAATCTAGTAAGCTTTCTTCAAGAGAGAAGAAGATGATAATGGAAAAGATAATGAATTGTTTTTCTTTTGTGATGAATAGAAAGAAAGACTATATGATTGATTATAAACCATGGTCAAGGATGAGTGGCTAGAATTTAGTAGAGAATAAACTAGAGTTAGGGTTTGGTTGGGTTAAAGAATGTGTCATCCTAAAATATCTTAAGAATGACAAAACAAAAAGCTTCTAGAAGGTGAATGAAGCATCTAACCCAACTCAAACCCTAACCTCAATTAATCATCCTTAAACATGTTTAACAATTAATCATATCATGTCACAATAATATATATCACATATATATTATATATTTGCAACAAAAGAAAATAATACAATTAACATATATCGCATATATATCAATGTATCATCCAGTGAGAAAATGAAATAATAAAGCGAGCCAATATTAGATAATGTAATACAATATATCATATATATTATTATACATTAAATCATCGAATCAACACTTGATTCGATGATCCGGCCATATCGAATATTACCGACTAATATATCATGTACCGATTCATCGAATCAACACTTGATCCGACGACCCGGTTCATATCTAAATATCGCGAGAATATAATACGGTATCTCATATCGCATTATTCTCGGTCCTGCACATATCACATATGTGCCTCTACTCCGTTTCGCCTGAGCCAAGAAACCTCTGTGTAGGACTCTAAAGAATCGTCAATACGCCGGTAGCAGGTGATGATCATATCAAACACCCACAAGCTGCAAGCGGTCAGCTAAACGTAACAGCCACCCAGGTATTGAGCGATCAGAAGATCAACAAGCTAGCCTGTGCGTTCTCCTGTGAATCCAATCAGTAACACTCCCGTACAGTCCGGTCTGTTCGTCTGATATGTCGCATATCAAGTCTAGAGGTGGTATACGTCAGACCCCAGTAACCGATAAGTCGTGTCGATGTGTGGCTCATAACGGGTCGAGAAACTACTAGTAACACTTACCAGTAAATCTCTATATCAGCCCTGGCCAGGGACTTCCAGTTATAGCCAATCGAACACAGCACAACATCAACTCCCTATACCGGGAGAGACGAATCCCCTCCTATCGCTCATTGCCTCCATGTGATTCGGGACTGTACCCAAAAGCCACCGTTTTGCACGCCCTCTTGGACGTGGTAAGGTGGAAATCAAAGCACAGTGGGAATCACACAAGACTCTATGACGATCTCGGGTCTACAGACTACCCTGTACCAGTGTCACCGGAGAACTGCCATCTGACGTGTGGTATATCACCATCTGGGAGTTCTCGGCGAGTCCGTCCAGTGTACCCAGTCTCCACTGAGCACCCGTACACCATCTCTGATGTCAAACACCAATGGATATGGGATCATCCATCACCCATCATATGGGTCAAGATGCGTATACGCTAGTCTACTCTGGTGTATCGATACCCTGTCTCGATATACCCTCGACTAGGAACAGTTATAGGATGTACTCATCGACTACCGTGGCCCCACTAGTATGATCTCATCATAGTCCCAGTAGTCGAGTACAGATCCTAAGGGCTTTATCAACATGTGAGAGTAAAACAGTAAACCAATACAAGTCAACATATTAAGATAAAGTGAAACCAAATAGCATACTATCATGACGAGCAAGAAAGTCATCTCTATATATATCCAAGAATCCATTATAATATACATCATATGTACAACAATGGCCTCTAGGGCATATACATAACTAACAATCTCCCACTTGCACTAAGGTCAGCTGCTGTAGTATCGCATACCTAGCATCCCGAATAATCTCTCAAACTGTATCTGGGGAATAGCCTTCGTGAATGGATCCGCAGTGTTGTCCTTCGTATCTACTCTCCTGACCTCGATCTCCCGGCGATCAACTATCTCCCTGATCAGGTGATACCGCCTCAGAATATGTCTGGACTTTTGATGGGACCTGGGTTCCTTGGCTAAAGCCACAGCTCCATTGTTATCACAATACAGAGGTATTGGATGCTCAATGAATGGAACCACACCAAGTTCACTAATGAACTTCTTTATCCAGACAGCCTCCTTGGCAGCATCGTTGGCAGCGATGTATTCAGCCTCCATCGTCGAGTCTGCAACGGTATCCTGTTTGGAACTCTTCCAACATACCGCCCCTCCATTGAGGGTAAAGACAAAACCCGAATGCGACTTAGAGTCGTCCTTATCACTTTGGAAGCTGGAATGGGTAAAGGACTCCACCTGGAGTTCTCCATTACCATATACCAAGAACATCTCTTTAGTCCTTCGTAAGTACTTGAGAATGTTCTTCACAGCCGTCCAATGACTCTCTCCAGGATCTGCTTGATACCGACTCACTACACTTATTGAGTATGCTACGTCAGGTCTGGTACATAGCATCGCATACATGATAGAGCCTACTGCCGAAGCATAGGGTATCCCTTGCATGCGAGCTCTCTCCAAATCAGTCTTGGGAGACATCTCTTTGGAGAGAGTGAGTCCAGAGATTGTGGGTTGGTTCCCACGCTTGGATTCTTCCATACTAAACCTCTTTAGTATGGTGTCAATGTACCTGGATTGGGACAATCCCAGTATCCGTTTAGATCTATCTCTATAGATCATGATTCCCAATACGCAGGAGACATTACCTAGATCTTTCATTGAGAATCTCTGTGATAAGAAGAGCTTGACTGATTGCAGCATAGGAATATCATTTCCTATCAAGAGTATGTCATCCACGTACAATACGAGGAAGACAACCTTACTCTCTGCTACCTTCTTATAGATACAAGGTTCATCTATATTTTTGATGAAGTTAAACTCTTTGACTACAACATCAAAACAGATGTTCCAACTTTGCGATACTTGTTTTAACCCATAAATGGATTTAAGCAGCTTGCACACCTTTCCGCTGCTCCCACTATCTACGAAGCCCTCTGGCTGAGTCATGTACACGCTCTCTTCTAAATCACCGTTTAGAAAGGCGGTCTTAACATCCATTTGCCAGATTTCGTAGTCATGGTATGCAGCAATGGCAAGTAAGATCCGGATGGACTTAAGCATAGCCACTGGAGAAAAGGTTTCGTCATAATCCACACCTGGTCGTTGACGAAAACCCTTTGCTACAAGTCTAGCTTTGAAAGTCTCAACTTTTCCATCCACACCAAATTTCTTTTTAAAAATCCACTTGCTCCCAATGGGTTTTACCCCTTCAGGAGCATTTTCCAAAATCCATACTTTATTGGTGTACATGGATTCCATCTCAGATCGCATTGCATCCAGCCATTTCACAGAGTCACCACTCGTGATGGCCTGCTCGAAACTAGTGGGGTCATCATCATCCATGATGCAATCCTCGCTTCCACCATCAATGAGAAAACCGTAGTATCTCTCAGGCGGACGAGAAACCCTACTAGATCGTCGGAGAGGCTGGGGTTCATCGGGTACTACTGAATCCTCTGGTTCCACTAAATCATCTGTTGTAGTTTGTTCTGCTGGAACCTCTTCCAGTTCTACTTCAATGCCACTAATCTGTTTCATAAGAAAACCTTTTTCTAAGAAAGTGGCATGTCGAGAAACAAACACCTTTTGTTCCTCGGGGTGGTAGAAGATATACCCTTGTGAATTTTTGGGATATCCTACAAACTTACATAAGACTGATCTTGCCTCGAGTTTGTCCGGATTTTGTCTTTTGACATAGGCTGGACAACCCCATATCTTAACATACTTAAGAGATGGTCTCTTCCCTTTCCATATCTCATACAGAGTGGTAGGCACTGATTTGGTAGGAACCATATTCAATAGGTGTATGGCTGTCTCAAGCGCATACCCCCAGAAGGAAATAGGTAACTCAGCTGTACTCATCATTGAACGCACCATATCTAATAGGGTGCGATTCCTTCGTTCCGATACACCGTTGTGCTGTGGTGTATAAGGCGGAGTAAGCTGAGAGAGAATCCCATTCTCTTTTAGATAATCTTGGAACTCATTGCTCAAGTATTCTCCTCCTCGATCAGATCGAAGGATCTTAATACTTTTGCCCGTTTGGTTCTCTACTTCGTGCTTATATTCTCTGAATTTCTCAAAAGCTTCAGACTTGTGTTTCAACAGGAATACATGTCCGTATCTAGAGAGATCGTCAGTGAATGTAATGAAGTAGGAAGAACCGTTCCTGGCATGTGTAGACATGGGACCGCATACATCACTATGTATCAGTCCTAAGAGTTCAGTAACTCTTTCTCCGTGTCCACTAAACGGAGCTTTGGTCATTTTTCCTTTGAGACATGAATGGCAAGTATCATAAGATGATAATTCGAACGGATTCAAATAACCATCTTTATGTAACTTAGCCAGTCGTGTCGCATTGATATGACCAAGTCTACAATGCCACAAGTAGGATTCGTTCACATCTGAACTTTTTCTCTTGTGTGTGTTTTGTATATTCAGGACTGTATTCTGATTTAGAATGAATATGCCATTATGTAACGAGCCTGATGCAATCAACTTTTGATCTAGGAATATGTTCATAACATTATCCTGTACTACAAAATTATATCCTTCTTTACTTAATAAAGAGACTGATATAATGTTGCACATCATGTTCGGTATATAATAGCACTCATTTAGAATCAGTGTATTACGACTTGGTAATACAAGGTGATATTCGCCAACTGCTTTGGCTACAATACTTGCACCGTTCCCTACTTGAACGGAATGATCACCTTTTCCTAGTTCTCTACCTTTTCGTAGCCCATGTAACTGTTTACATATGTGGGATCCTGATCCGGTATCTAATACCCAGGACGTAGGGTGAACTGAGAAACAGTTCTCAATAACTAACACACCCGAAGAAAATGCATCAACATGTATGTTCTTTTGGGCGGCATGAGAATCCAGATATTCTCCTGTTTCCTGTTCAGTCTTATAACTCTTATAAGAAAGAACGGGTCTAACGTTCTCTTGCTCAGTACAATAATTAGGTTTAGTCAATACATCCATTTTATTATCTTGATTATGGCATGACATGGTCGCTACCTGGAGAGAGAGAGAAGAAAACATTTTAGCGTATGCTCTTGCAGGATTAGATTGGTTATTATCTTATCTAATCAGGATGCCTCCCACTGTTTTTATCAAATCTACCTTAAAACCCTAAAAGGTAAGATTAGCCGGGATTAATTACACCTTACAATTTCGTCAATCTTTCAGCCAGATCAGTGTCGGTACTTTGAGGGAGGTTCCCCGTGCTTTCGCACGGACCTAATTAAAGTAAACCTCGTTTTCCCAGAGGCGTAACCCCGTTAACACTTTTCTAGACACCTACTTGATCGGCTAATTGTCCTGTGTAAAACTCTCCCAGGAGTAACTCTTACTCGCAGTGGGTATCGGGATCCATCTATCTCATAGGAGGTATGCAATCTCATTGCAAATTTCAACGCTTGAAATTCCCGATAATATTTTTACCTCTAGTGTTCTATGACCTTGACGAATGCCAAACAACCCATAGTCCACTAGTCAAGTTCAACCCGTACATTTCTTGATTGAATTAAACCCACCCGCACGACCCTTGACGAATGCCAAACAACGCCGTTCGAATACCCTAATCCAATCTACATCATATGCATAAGCAGATAAATACTAGTTAGCTACCGTACACTACGCCTTGACGAATGCCAAACTACCGTAGCACGAATACTAAGTAGTACTTATCTGAAATGACGGAGGGCTACGCAGGTTTTTCAGAAAACCATAAGCGTAATGAACTTGATATCGTTGTAGAATCGAGTGGAGTTTTGAAAAGGAGTGTTTTTTAGGCTTTTCTTAGTTTCGCTAAAGGGGTCACTCCCGGTGAAGGGATCGTCGGTCCTTTCCTCATCGAATAAGGTGCAGGATATATCATATATACCGCTGTGCAAAGCAAAACACTAAAAGCAATCAAAAGACAAACCGCGTTTTGTAGCATCTGCCAGTTTTGCTAAAGGGGTCACTCCCGGTGAAGGGATCGTCGGCCCTTTCCCCATCGAATAAGGTGCAGGATATATCATATATATCACTGTGCAAAGCAAAACTGTAGCTACCCCTTTTTATAAAGTTTTTTGATTCTACAACATCTTTAGGTTTCTTTTCTTTTTATTAATCTCATTAATAAATATCCCATCAGCTTATGCTTCCTAAGCATCACAGAAGAAACGAAAGCAGTAATATTTATATATCTGCATATATATATAGTATAAGCATTCGTCTCAGGCAGTAATATGATCTCATCACAGAACATTGCAGCAGAAGAACATATATGAAATATTGTATATACTAGGACGTCCGTGTTTTCAATACGAGCCTGTATAAAACACGGATTCCACGGTCGCGACGAATAGCCAAACCCACATCCCAAGACCCCTACGAGAGCGGCAAGTAACACTGCCAATTCAAGGGTTAGGAGACCCGGTCTCGACTCCTCGAGATGGCCTCCCACTGGACCCTAGAATCCGGTTACTTGTGCTCCCCACCTTGGGTCTACCTAATGCGGAAAAGTAAATAATATACACTGGTGACAGCAACCGCAACCTGGAAGTGCCCCAAATAAAAGAATATTACATTACAAATGAATTTTACATGAATGAAAATAAAAACCCTCATCTCACATAAAACCCCCGGCTATTCTGAATGCGACGATCCAATATAACATATCACAGTAACACATAATATCACATATCATCAACATAAGTAAATATGCGCATCCCAATTATCGTTGACATATAGCAACGAAACCGGCGATATCACATATTACACTTACGGTCACAGAAAAGAAAGTGTAAAACTACAATATTTGGAATCCACAATCACTTTAGACATCGTAAATTCGAAATATCACATACTTCGCATTTCATGCCTAACTCTATGAATTCCATATATTGTATCACATTCCAGATAAATAGACAGTATTAAACTTTCCGAACAGATAATCAAATACCCAAAGTTTCCCAAAGTGCTTAACTCTTGAGCGGAGTTCAAATAATCCCAGAATATGTCACAGTACCAGTGATCCAGCCGTAGAAGGGTCAAGCCAACGCCTCACATGTGGCACGCCGTACTGCCCCAAACTCGAAGGTTCAAAGGGCAGTTCAAGACGGTCACATAATCGAGTTAAGGTTTGTTGTCTTCTAGAGGGTCTACCGCTTTACAATTTTTCCGAAAGATTTAAACCCGATAAAATTTTCAACACTTGAAAGTTTGCCGTACCGGGAAACATTGAGTTAATGATATCCGTTCAAATAGTTTAACAGTTTCTAAATATCCGGAAAGAAATACGAATTTAAATATTCCGATCGAATCTACGATTACAAAATAAACCCCAGATTTAAACAACACTGGAATCACTTTTAAAAATATCCAGAAGCATCAACAAGCACCTACGGATATTACCAGAAAAGCCATGTGTCGCCAATCGATGAATCCGCCGCGGAATCGCCGCGCAAGCAAGCTTGCGCCGCGGTTCTGCCGCCGTTTGGTCGAATTGGGGGCTCGGGTTTTATGGTAATTCTTAGAATTCCCTGCTGATTTTTTAAAATATTTTTAATTCAGAAAAATCCCAAAATTTAAAAAATTTCCAGAGAGGGGTCTAATTTTGTCGTTTCGGGTTCGATCGGAGTTTTAACTTCGTAAACACATCGCCTAATGCTCTAGCTAGGCTCTGATACCACTGTAGGGTTCCTAGGCACTCTTGTGAAGGTTCATAAGGCATCAAACATGCCCGGATAAAAATTTAGACGTGTCGAACAACCCAAAGCCGGGATCTTTGCTAGATTATTAGGGTTTAACATGCAAGATGATAACTTTTATCTAAGTGTGAGGGATTACAACCTTTGTAGTCCGCTCTTTCGCTTCACAAGCTCCGAGTAGAAGTCCCTTTGCCGCGATCCACGATCTCCCGGACTCATGAGAGGCTCCACGATTCGAACGATCCATGCTAGCTCGAAGTATTCCAAATCTCCGATGATCTACCTCGAAGTTGCAAAGACTCAAGCTATCTCACTCTAAAGAGATGAACACACTAATCTCATGGGCTAGATGAGATGAGGATGAGAGAGTAGTATTTTTGCTTTCTTTTTAAATCATTTTCTCATATTATTTCATCACATAAAGAAAATCTAGTAAGCTTTCTTCAAGAGAGAAGAAGATGATAATGGAAAAGATAATGAATTGTTTTTCTTTTGTGATGAATAGAAAGAAAGACTATATGATTGATTATAAACCATGGTCAAGGATGAGTGGCTAGGATTTAGTAGAGAATAAACTAGAGTTAGGGTTTGGTTGGGTTAAAGAATGTGTCATCCTAAAATATCTTAAGAATGACAAAACAAAAAGCTTCTAGAAGGTGCATGAAGCATCTAACCCAAATCAAACCCTAACCTCAATTAATCATCCTTAAACATGTTTAACAATTAATCATATCATGTCACAATAATATATATTACATATATATTATATATTTGCAACAAAAGAAAATAATACAATTAACATATATCGCATATATATCAATGTATCATCCAGTGAGAAAATGAAATAATAAAGCGAGCCAATATTAGATAATGTAATACAATATATCATATATATTATTATACATTAAATCATCGAATCAACACTTGATTCGATGATCCGGCCATATCGAATATTACCGACTAATATATCATGTACCGATTCATCGAATCAACACTTGATCCGACGACCCGGTTCATATCTAAATATCGCGAGAATATAATACGGTATCTCATATCGCATTATTCTCGGTCCTGCACATATCACATATGTGCCTCTACTCCGTTTCGCCTGAGCCAAGAAACCTCTGTGTAGGACTCTAAAGAATCGTCAATACGCCGGTAGCAGGTGATGATCATATCAAACACCCACAAGCTGCAAGCGGTCAGCTAAACGTAACAGCCACCCAGGTATTGAGCGATCAGAAGATCAACAAGCTAGCCTGTGCGTTCTCCTGTGAATCCAATCAGTAACACTCCCGTACAGTCCGGTCTGTTCGTCTGATATGTCGCATATCAAGTCTAGGGGTGGTATACGTCAGACCCCAGTAACCGATAAGTCGTGTCGATGTGTGGCTCATAACGGGTCGAGAAACTACTAGTAACACTTACCAGTAAATCTCTATATCAGCCCTGGCCAGGGACTTCCAGTTATAGCCAATCGAACACAGCACAACATCAACTCCCTATACCGGGAGAGACGAATCCCCTCCTATCGCTCATTGCCTCCATGTGATTCGGGACTGTACCCAAAAGCCACCGTTTTGCACGCCCTCTTGGACGTGGTAAGGTGGAAATCAAAGCACAGTGGGAATTACACAAGACTCTATGACGATCTCGGGTCTACAGACTACCCTGTACCAGTGTCACCGAAGAACTGCCATCTGACGTGTGGTATATCACCATCTGGGAGTTCTCGGCGAGTCCGTCCAGTGTACCCAGTCTCCACTGAGCACCCGTACACCATCTCTGATGTCAAACACCGATGGATATGGGATCATCCATCACCCATCATATGGGTCAAGATGCGTATACGCTAGTCTACTCTGGTGTATCGATGCCCTGTCTCGATATACCCTCGACTAGGAACAGTTATAGGATGTACTTATCGACTACCGCGGCCCCACTAGTATGATCTCATCATAGTCCCAGTAGTCGAGTACAGATCCTAAGGGCTTTATCAACATGTGAGAGTAAAACAGTAAACTAATACAAGTCAACATGTTAAGATAAAGTGAAACCAAATAGCATACTATCATGACGAGCAAGAAAGTCATCTCTATATATATCCAAGCATCCATTATAATATACATCATATGTACAACAATGGCCTCTAGGGCATATACATAACTAACAATGCAAGCATGAACTATAAAATGGTAACATGAATGTAATCAGTGAGCAGGGATATTGAACAGTGAAGTGTAACAGTATATGTGAAGTGCGGCGATAAAACTAAACTGTGCTACTGGGTTAACTACTCTCAAGTTTGTGAAATCAATTTAATGAATCGTCGATGTAACTCAATAGTATCCCGTGCATGTCCGGGACCACGGTCAAGACTCTCGGGCTGAATCCGAGATGTCCCGCTAGGCAATAAACAGGTAACAATTACAGACGGATGATGTCAGCAGCATCATCTCGGGGCTGGCCTAGCCCGTAAAACTGACCGGTATAAGTATCGAACTGTCGAGTTATAAGTCAGATTTCATCATTGATTTCCCCATACCCCCAAGTTATGTGTTCAAGTCAGGTATTGATAAATCTGAGACTAATGCCAACACAGGATCAAGCAGGAACATGTTTGTCTATACAGACAACAGGATATGTCCATCAGGACAATATGTCAGGATTGTCGGCATTAGAAATAGGATCGGGTAATCATGTCAAGCAGTGGTATATCAGTTCATGTCAGGTAGTGTACACGTATCAAGTGGGTGTCCAACAGTAAAATGTAGCAAGTATTGAATCACGACAAAAGTACAAATGTACAGTAAAAGCATGGATGGACAAATATTTATCAGGGGTTACATCATGACTATGTAGGATGCACATTATTAAGCATGGGTGTTACTACAACAATAACATGAATTAATATGATCTATGGCATGCAACTAGATATAAAGAATTAATGGTATGAGTACACAATAAAACATGGATGCTCAATTATCTAACATGGGTTACAAGATGCACAATTATCTAGCAGGGGTTACAATTACAGCTCTAGGACTATATAGGATGTTAATGTATAAAGTAATGTGATCTGTAGATGCAGTTACGCCTATAATAAATGATATGGATGCATACGGGTATCCTAAAAATTGTAAAACATTATTCATGGATGCATATTGTCATAAACATGTAACATTTTATTCATATGGATGCATAATAGGATACATATCATGTAGCAAGATGAACTTGCATCCGACTAGATATGTAAATAATGATATGGATGCATATGGATATATGCGAAAACAGTAAAACTGTAAAATGGTAATATGGGATGCAAAACTAACATTATGTGATGTTATTATTCAAATGGGTGCAGTATATTGTAGTATAGCATGTAGCAAGATTAACTTGAATGCAACTAGATATGAAATAAATTGTACGGACGCAAACAGACGTCGTAAAACAGTAAAATGATAACAGGGGATGTACAATACACTAAACATTAAATATTATTATTAATATGGATGTAAAATATATCATAGCATGTAGAAAGATAAACTTGCCTGGAGACGACGACCACGTAAACAACATGACGACACGTGAACCCAAAGCGATACAAGATCGAGACTTGAACTACAACCAGAACTCGGGCTCAGTTTTTGAATCCCAATGGTGCTCGGCTGTGGTAGCAAGGGCATCGAATTAGGTGCAGCAGCAATGGTGTACTCGGTGATGAAGACAAGGTGGCGATAGAGATTTTGTGCTCAAGGTTTGAATTCGGTGCAGGCAAGATGAGGACATCAGCAGTAGGGGGATTGGTGGCTGCAATGAATGATGCGATGGTCTAAGGTGCAGTTCTAGGAAGCCGGCGGTGGAGTGAATGAAGACGAAGACGAGGGTGATGGGTAAAGGCTAGGGTGAGTGTTGTTCAGGTCGAGGGTTGAGGGATGATGGTTACTTGGTGTTGGCTTGGGAGATGGGTGCTCGGTTGATGAAGAGAGATGATGGCAATGGGTTGAGTATGGGCTCGGTGAAGGACTATAGGTGAAGGAATAACTGGGTCGGCTAAGTTAAAGAGGTGTCGATGATGATGATGATAGGGTTTGGTCGATGGCGAGGTGAGATGAAGAGGGTGCAGGTGATGGGGTTCGAAGGTGGTTGGAGGCTAGGAGTCGGCTACGAGGAAGATGGAGGTTTGGTGATGGTGATAGAGTTGGGGATCAGGGCAGTGGCGATGAGGAAGAGGCGAAGGGAAGATGAGAGGGAAGGCGAGGTCGAAGAGATGGAGGCGGTTAGGGTCAGGCGAGGGTTCGCGAGAGGGGGTGCAGTGGGTTTCTCGTAGGAAAATAAATAGGAAGGAGGGAGGTGAGCTTAATGGATGAAGGAAGGTGAGGGGATTTGAGAAGGAACAGTAGATGCGAAGGGAGAGAGAAAGGAAGAGAGAGAGAGAAAGATAGAGAGAGGCAAATAGAGAATGATCAAGAGGAGAGATAAATTTGTTTGGATTAGGATTTAAATTTGAAAATCTTTTTCGTTTATTAAGTTTTAAACTGTTAATAATATTTATAAAATTTGATATTCTGGTAAATACAAACTCACTCCAAAATATGTTCAGGCCGGGTCTAAAAATTCAGTTTCAAAATATGAAAAATATACATGTTGATCAAAATTAAAATTGGATACCCGGGTAACGAAAATGCATACCCCCAAGAACGGATGCACGTACGTACGTGTAGCCATCCAAACAAGTCCGTTTCACTGAACGGGACGAGAACAAGATGCGCGGATGCTACGACAGGGTTAGGGGTATCAAGCAGGCCATGCAATATATTTTTAAAATATTTTATGTGACTTTAAATGTTATATTTAAAAATACAGATGCCAGATAAATGCCAATATGTAGTATGTAAATATGAAAGTGCACGAGTCCACGTATCAAGTCAGGATAGATCATCAACATGAATCAAGACAGGTTTCAAGCAAGCGGGTCGGGTCGGATGCAGATACAGATGTCAAAACACTATTCGCACCCAAAACACAGTAAATCAGGAAAATAACATAAATAAAGAAATACTTGAACTTGAACTGGTATAAATGAACTAGGGTGTTAGATTATACCCAACTACAAAAAGAATTTCGTCCTCGAAATTCCCAAGACAAGAAAAGGTAAACAACATGAATCTACAAGAATAGGTATGGAAACTGCTGTCGAATCTCGTCTTCTCATTCCCAAGTCAATTTTCCGAGTGAGCGATTTCCCCAAGAAATAAGTACGGGAGGGATAACCTTGTTCTTAAGGACCTTTTTCTCTTCGATCAACAATCGATATCGGTCGTTCCTCAAAGGTCAAATCCTCTCATACAGTCATCTCCGAATGATTCAGCACATGTGTTTCATCTCGAACATACTTACGGATTTGAGATACATGAAACACGTCATGAACATTCGCCAAAGATTGTGGTAACGCCAATCGATAAGCCACTTCTCCAACACGCTCCAAAATTTCAAAAGGCCCTACGAATCGATGACTAAGCTTGCCTCGACTCCTAAAACGAATCACTCCTCTAGTAGGTGATATCTTCAAGAACACAAGATCACCAACAGTGAACTCTAGAGGTCTTCTCGATATATCGGCCTAACTCTTCTGCCGAGCTTGTGTCGCCTTCATGTGATTCCGGATCGTATTGACTTTCTCCACGGTTTGCACGATAAGATCCGGTCCCAACAATCTTCATTCTTCAATATCGTACCAACAAACAGGTGAGCGACATTTGCGACCATACAATGCTTCGAATGGAGCCATCCGAAAAGTCGCCTGAAAGCTGTTATTGTAAGAAAACTCCACCAAGTGTAGATGATCCTCCCACGAACCCTTGAAGTCCAACATGCAAGCTCTCAACATATCTTCAAGAGTTTGGATCGTTCTCTCCGACTGGCCATCTATCTGGGGATGATAAACAGTGCTAAACTTCAATCGCGTCCCCAAGCTTTCCTGTAAACTCCTCCAGAAGTGCGATAAGAATCGGGTGTCACGGTCGGACGCGATGCTCACAGGTACTCCATGCAATCTCACAATCTCCTGCATGTACCGTTCTGCCAACGCTTCCGTTGATTGACCAACTCGAAATGGTATGAAATGAGCTGCCTTGGTCAATCGATCAACAATCACCCAAACTGCATTGTTGCCCTTTGGACTCCGTGGTAAAGCTGTCACGAAATCCATGGTTATATGTTCCCACTTCCATTGAGGAATCGGAAGTGGTTGCAATAAACCAGCAACCCTTTGATGTTCAGCCTTAACTTGCTGACACACCAAGGACTTCGCTACAAAGCGAGCAATCTCCCTTTTCATGACTTCCCACCAGAAATGCTGTCTTAGATCGCGGTACATCTTCGTGCCTCCTGGATGTACAGAATACGCGGAACTGTGTGCCTCCTTCATAACTTCTTCGTGAATGTCTCCCTTCGGCACACACAAACGGCTACCATATCTCAACGAACTGTTTTCATGAATCAACAGGTCCGTTCGAAGTCCAGCTTCAACCTGTTCTCGAAACCTCTGCAATCTTAGGTCTTTTGACCGTGCTGCTTTAATACTCTCGATCACTGACGATTGTACTTGCAGCTGCATCAACTGTCCCGAAGAATGCGGTAGCACGATCTCCAACTTGAATCTCTGAAAATCTTCGATAAGTTCCTTCTGTACAGTCAACATCCGAATTGCTGGCAACCGACTAAGCGCATCCGGCACAACATTAAATTTCCCCGGATGGTACTTAAGATCAAGATTGTAATCAGCCATCAGCTCCAACCATCTACGCTGCCTCATGTTAAGCTCTTTCTATGTGAACACATACTTTAGGCTTTTGTGATCGGTGAATACTTCGACCCTTTCGCCCAATAAGTAGTGTCACCAAATCTTCAAAGCGAAAATTACTGCTGCAAGCTCTAAATCATGAATTGAGTAATTCTTCTCATGGGTCTTCAACTGTCTCGATGCGTAAACTATAACCTTCACATGCTGCATCAAAACACATCCCAAACCTTTCCCAGATGCGTCGCTGTGAATCACCAATCCTCCGGAACCGTATGGTTCGGTCAAAATAGGAGCGGTTATCAACCTTTGCTTCAACTCCTCAAAAGCTGACGCACACCTATCCGTCCAAAAAAACGGTACTTCCTTACGCGTAAGCTTGGTCAAAGGCTCAGCCAAAGGAGCAAAATTCTTTACGAACCATCTGTAATATCCGGCAAGTCCAAGAAAACTTCTGATCTCCGCTACGTTCTTCGGAATCGGCCAATCTTGAACTGCTGCAATCTTCTCAGGGTAAACGGCGATTCCATCTCCAGATACGACATGCCCCAAAAACTTCACTTCTTCAAGCCAAAACTCGCACTTGCTCATCTTCGCATATAATCTTTCTTGCCTCAACGTCTTCAGTGAGATCTTCGAGTGTTCAGCATGCTCTTTAATGCTCCTCGAGTAGACCAGAATATCATCGATGAACACCATTATAAACTGGTCCAAGAATGGTGAAAAGATTCGGTTCATCAAGTCCATAAATATCGCCAGTGCATTCGTGACTCCAAATGGCATCACTAAATACTCGTAATGTCCATATCGAGTTCGGAACGCAGTCTTGCAAATATCCTCTGATTTAACTCGAACCTGATGATATCTGGATCGCAAATCTAGCTTCGAGAATACCCTCGAGCCACTAAGTTGCTCGAACAATTCACCAATGCGAGGGATCGGGTACTTGTTCTTAATATTCACCCGGTTTAATTCTCGATAATCGATGCATATCCTCCTTGTACCATCTTTCTTCTTTACTAGAAGAACTGGAGCTCCCCAAGGTGAATTGCTGCTGCGAATCCAACCCTTCTCAAGCAATTCGGTAACCTGCTTCTTGACTTCTTCCAACTCCACTGGTGCCATTAGATAGTACGCCTTTGAGATTGGCGCTGCACCAGGAACAAGATCGATCGTGAACTCCACATCTCGTTTTGGTGGTAAACCCGAGATGTACTCGAACACGTCCATGAACTCTCGAACTATAGCTGGCGCTTCCTTCTTATCAACTTCCATCGACGCAAGAACGGTGCTTGTCGGCCTAGCCCTAAACTCGACTGGCCCGACAGAACTGCTTCCTCCAGCGAAAACAAACTCCGGATGTCCGGGAATCTGGAAAATCACTTTCTTTGCCCAACAGTCAATATGGGCGTGGAAAGTGCCGAGAAAATCCATTCCCAAGACAACATCAAACAAAGGGATGCACCAGAATTGAATAATTCTAATGCGGGGAAAACATGAACAAGTAGGATACCTGAAACGACTTCACCTGAAACCAAACACCGAAGAAGATAAGCACGGTAAACAGGATTCAAGCTTGCTATAAAACATGAACTGGAAAGCAAGAGAAGCAAGGCAATATAATGACCATGAAATAAGGAAGTGAATCAAGACTAGGACTCCAAGTTACTTTAATAGAGTACCCCATTGTAACCATTCTGCAGTTCATAATTACAATCACAACTCCACTCAAGTCGCCCAAATCCTAGTATCGGAATCAAAGGAACAGGGAGAAACAATAGGGAACCAAAGGTTCCAAGCCGAGATGCAAAGTTGCTTGCATATCGTCAAGATAAAGGGTCAAGAGAAAGATATGATTCAAGAATCACGATAACAATGTGGCAGGACAAGTTCCTAATTACAGGTTTTCTGATTCGTGTACTGGGTCCAATATCCAACTACAAAGAATCAAACCCGATTAACCTAAATTCTATGGCTCTGATACCAAACAAACCCTGTCACGCCCCGCTTCCCAGAGTGCGCTAAGATCGGCACGTGACAAAGCCAACCATGCTAGCTATGGATAGGAAACATCCATCCACAGTCACATTACGGCTATCTAGAAGATATCAAGAATAGGAGAATCTAGTAAACTATCTAGTACATGTCCATATGCCAAAATAAACGAGTTAAGAAATAATATGCGGAAGCAATAAATCCATGTAACAATAACATCTGGAAAGTAAAACATAACTAAACTGGATACCAACTGGATCCTCAATGCTCGGCCTAACGGCGGAAGTACTCCTGATCAGCTTGCGACAAAGGTAGAGGATCTGGGCCATGCAAAACCCAGACGTCAGTGCATCATAATATCAACAATAATATAATCAGAGGGTAACAGGATATGCAGGCATGAACTATAAAATGGTAACATGAATGTAATCAGTGAGCAGGGATATCGAACAGTGAAGTGTAACAGTATATGTGAAGTGCGGCGATATAACTAAACTGTGCTACTGGGTTAACTACTCTCAAGTTTGTGAAATCAATTTAATGAATCGTCGATGTAACTCAATAGTATCTCGTGCATGCCCGGGACCATGGTCAAGACTCTCGAGCTGAATCCGAGATGTGCCGCTAGGCAGTAAACAGGTAACAAGTACAAACGGATGATGTCAGCAGCATCATCCCGGGGCTGGCCTAGCCCGTAAGACTGATCAGTATAAGTATCGAACTATTGAGTTACAAGTCAGGTTTCATTATTGATTTCCCCATACCCCCAAGTTATGTGTTTAAGTCAGGTATTGATAAATCTGAGACTAATGCCAACACAGAATCAAGGAGGAACAGGTTTGTCTATACAGACAACATGATATGTCCATCGAGACAACATGTCAGGATTGTCGGCATTAGAAACAGGATCGGGTAATCATGTCAAGCAGTGGTATATCAGGTCATGTCAGCTAGTGTACATGTATCAAGTGGGTGTCCAACAGTAAAATGTAGCAAGTATCGAATCACGGCAAAAGTACAGATGTACAGTAAAAGCATGGATGCACAAATATTTATCAGGGGTTACATCATGACTATGTAGGATGCACATTATTAAGCATGGGTGTTACTACAACAATAACATGAATTAATATGATCTATGGCATGCAACTAGATATAAAGAATTAATGGTATGGGTACACAATAAAACATGGATGCTCAATTATCTAACATGGGTTACAAGATGCACAATTATCTAGCAGGGGTTACAATTACAGCTCTAGGACTATGTAGGATGTTAATGTATAAAGTAATGTAATCTGTAGATGCAGTTACGCCTATAATAAATGATATGGATGCATACGTGTATCCTAAAAACTGTAAAACATTATTCATGGATGCATATTGTCATAAACATGTAACATTTTATTCATATGGATGCATAATAGGATACATAGCATGTAGCAAGATGAACTTGCATGCGACTGGATATGTAAATAATGATATGGATATATATAGATATCCAAAAACAGTAAAACTGTAAAATGGTAATATGGGATGCAAAACTAACATTATGTGATGTTATTATTCAAATGGGAGCAGTATATTGTTGTATAGCATGTTACAAGATTAATTTGCATGCAACTAGATATGAAATAAATTGTACGGACGCAAACGGACGTAGTAAAACAGTAAAATGATAACAGGGATGTACAATACACTAAACATTAAATATTATTATTAATATGGATGTAAAATATATCATAGCATGTAGCAAGATAAACTTGCCTGGAGACGACGGCCACGTAAACAACATGACGACACGTGAACCCAAAGCAATACAAGATCGAGACTTGAACTACAACCAGAACTCGGGCCCAGTTTTTGAATCCCAATGGTGCTCGGCTGTAGTAGCAAGGGCATTGACTTAGGTGCTGCAGCAATGGTGTACTCGGTGATGAAGACAAGGTGGCGATAGAGATTTTGTGCTCAAGGTTTGAATTCGGTGCAGGCAAGGTGAGGACATCAGGAGTAGGGGGATTTGTGGCTGCAGCGAATGATGCGGTGGTCTAAGGTGCAGTTCTAGGAAGTCGGCGGTGGAGTGAATGAAGACGAAGACGAGGGCGATGGGTAAAGGCTAGGGTGAGTGTTGTTCAGGTCGAAGGTTGAGGGATGATGGTTACTTGGTGTTGGCTTGGGAGATGGGTGCTCGGTTGATGAGGAGAGATGATGGCAATGGGTTGAGTATGGGCTCGGTGAAGGACTGTAGGAGAGGGAATAACTGGGTCGGCTAAGTTGAAGAGGTGTCGATGATGAGGATGATAGGGTTTGGTCGATGGCGAGGTGAGATGAAGAGGGTGCAGGTGATAGGGTTCGAAGGTGGTTGGAGGCTAGGCGTCGGCTACGAGGAAGATGGAGGTTTGGTGATGGTGATGGAGTTGGGGATTAGGGCAGTGGCGATGAGGAAGAGGCGAAGGGAAGATGAGAGGGAAGGCGAGGTCGAAGAGATGGAGGCGGCTAGGGTCAGGCGAAGGTTCGTGAGAGGGGGTGCAGTGGGTTTCTCGTGGGAAAATAAATAGGAAGGAGGGAGGTGAGCTTAATGGATGAAGGAAGGTGAGGGGATTCGAGAAGGAACAGTAAATGCGAGGGGGGAGAGAAAGGAAGAGAGAGAGAAAGATAGAGAGAGGCAGATAAAGAAAGATCGAGAGGAGAGATAAATTTGTTTGGATTAGGATTTAAATTTGAAAATCTTTTTCGTTTATTATGTTTTAAACTGTTAATAATATTTATAAAATTTGATATTCTAGTAAATACAAACCTACTCCAAAATATGTCCGGGTCGGGTCTAAAAATTCAGTTTCAAAATATGAAAAATATATATGTTGACCAAACTTAAAATTGGATACCCGGGTAACAAAAATGCATACCCCCAAGAACGGATGCACGTACGTGCGCGTAGCCATCCAAACAAGTACGTTTCACTGAACGGGACGAGAACAAGATGCACGGATGCTACGACAGGGTTAGGGGTATCAAGCAGGCCATGCAATATATTTTTTAAATATTTTATGTGACTTTAAATGTTATATTTAAAAATGCAGATGCCAGATAAATGCCAATATGTAGTATGTAAATATGGAAGTGCACGAGTCCACGTATCAAGTCAGGATAGATCATCAACATGAATCAAGACAGGTTTCAAGCAAGCGGGTCGGGTCGGATGCAGATACAGATGTCAAAACACTATTCGCACCTAAAACACAGTAAATCAAGAAAATAACATAAATAAAGAAATACTTGAACTTGAACTGGTATAAATAAACTAGGGTGTTAAATTATTCCCAACTACAAAAAGAATTTCGTCCTCGAAATTCCCAAGACAAGAAAAGGTAAACAACATGAATCTACAAGAATAGGTGTGGAAACTTCTGTCAAATCTCGTCTTCTCGTTCCCAAGTCAATTCTCCGTGTGAGCGATTTCCCCAAGAAACAAGAACGAGAGGGATAACCTTGTTTTTAAGGACCTTTTCTCTTCGATCAACAATCGATATCGGTCGTTCCTCAAAAGTCAAATCCTCTCTTACAGTCATCTCTGAATGATCCAGCACGTGTTTTTCATCTCGAACATACTTACGGAGTTGAGATACATGAAACATGTCATGAACATTCGCCAAAGATTGTGTTAACGCCAATCGATAAGCCACTTCTCCAACACGCTCCAAAATTTTAAAAGGCCCTACGAATCGAGGATTAAGCTTGCCTCGACTCCCAAAATGAATCACTCCTCTAATAGGTGATATCTTCAAGAACACAAGATCACCAACAGCGAACTCTAGAGGTCTTCTCGATGTATCGGCCCAACTCTTCTGCCGATCTTGTGCCGCCTTCATGTGATTCCGGATCGTATTGACTTTCTCCAAGGTTTGCACGATAAGATCCAGTCCCAACAATTTTCGTTCTCCAACATCGTCCCAACAAACAGGTGAGCGACATTTGCGACCATACAATGCTTCGAATGGAGCCATCTGAAAAGTCGCCTGAAAGCTGTTATTGTAAGAAAACTCCACCAAGTGTAAATGATCCTCCCACGAACCCTTGAAGTCCAACATGCAAGCTCTCAATATATCTTCAAGAGTTTGGATCGTTCTCTCCGACTGGCCATCTGTCTGGGGATGATAAACAGTGCTAAACTTCAATCGCGTCCCCAAGCTTTCCTGTAAACTCCTCCAGAAGTGCGATAAGAATCGGGTGTCACGGTCGGACACGATGCTCACAGGTACTCCATGCAATCTCACAATCTCCTGCATGTACCGTTCTGCCAACGCTTCCATTGATTGACCAACTCGAAATGGTATGAAATGAGCTGCCTTGGTCAATCGATCAACAATCACCCAAACTGCATTGTTGCCCTTTGGACTCCGCGGTAAAGCTGTCACGAAATCCATGGTTATATGTTCCCACTTCCATTGAGGAATCAGAAGTGGTTGCAATAAACCAGCAACCCTTTGATGTTCAGCCTTAACTTGCTGATACACCAAGCACTTCGCTACAAAGCGAGCAATCTCCCTTTTCATGACTTCCTACCAGAAATGCTGTCTTAGATCGCGGTACATCTTCGTGCCTCCTGGATGTACAGAATACGTGGAACTGTGTGCCTCCTTCATAGCTTCTTCGCGAATGTCTCCCTTCAGCACACATAAACGGCTACCATATCTCAACGAACCGTCTTCATGAATCAGCAGGTCCGTTCGAAGTCCAGTTTCAACCTGTTCTCGAAACCTCTGCAATCTTGGGTCTTGTGACCGTGCTGCTTTAATACTCTCGATCACTGACGACTGTACTTGCAGCTGCATTAACTGTCCCGAAGAATGCGGTAGCACGATCTCCAACTTGAATCTCTGAAAATCTTCGATAAGTTCCTTCTGTGCAGTCAACATCCGAATTGCTGGCAACCGACTAAGCGCATCCGGCACAACATTAAATTTCCCCGGATGGTACTTAAGATCAAGATTGTAATCAGCCATCAGCTCCAACCATCTACGCTGCCTCATGTTAAGCTCTTTCTGTGTGAACACATACTTTAGGCTTTTGTGATCGGTGAATACTTCGACCCTTTCGCCTAATAGGTAGTGTCACCAAATCTTCAAAGCGAAAATTACCGCTGCAAGCTCCAAATCATGAATTGGGTAATTCTTCTCATGGGTCTTCAACTGTCTCGATGCGTAAGCTATATCCTTCACATGCTGCATCAAAACACATCCCAAACCTTTTCCAGATGCGTCGCTGTGAATCACCAATCCTCCGGAACCGTATGGTTCGGTCAAAATAGGAGCGGTTATCAACCTTTGTTTCAACTCCTCAAAAGCTGACGTACACCTATCCGTCCAAAAAAAGGTACTTCCTTACGCGTAAGCTTGGTCAAAGGCTCAGCCAAAGGAGCAAAATTCTTTACGAACCATCTGTAATATCCGGCAAGTCCAAGAAAACTTCTGATCTCCGCTACGTTCTTCAGAATCGGCCAATCTTGAACTGCTGCAATCTTCTCAGGGTAAACGGCGATTCCATCTCCAGATACGACATGCCCCAAAAACTTCACTTCTTCAAGCCAAAACTCGCACTTGCTCATCTTCGCATATAATCTTTCTTTCCTCAACGTCTTCAGTGCGATCTTTGAGTGTTCAGCATGCTCTTTAATGCTCCTCGAGTAGACCAGAATATCATCGATGAACACTACTATAAACTGGTCCAATAATGGTGAAAAGATTCGGTTCATCAAGTCCATAAATATCGCCGGTGCATTCGTGACTCCAAATGGCATCACTAAATACTCGTAATGTCCATATCGAGTTTGGAACGCAGTCTTGCAAATATCCTCTGATTTAACTCGAACCTGATGATATCCGGATCGCAAATCTAGCTTCGAGAATACCCTCGCGCCACTAAATTGCTCGAACAATTCACCAATGCGAGGGATCGGGTACTTGTTCTTAATATTCACCCGGTTTAATTCTCGATAATCGATGCATATCCTCCTTGTGCCATCTTTCTTCTTTACTAGAAGAACTGGAGCTCCCTAAGGTGAATTGCTGCTGCGAATCCAACCCTTCTCAAGCAATTCGGTAACCTGCTTCTTGACTTCTTCCAACTCCACTGGTGCCATTAGATAGTACGCCTTTGAGATTGGCGCTGCACCAGGAACAAGATCGATCGCAAACTCCACATCTTGTTTTGGTGGTAAACCCGAGATGTCATCGAACATGTCCATGAACTCTCGAACTATAGCTGGCGCTTCCTTCTTATCAACATCTATCGACGCAAGAACGGTGCTTGTCGGCCTAACCCTAAACTCGACTGGCCCGACAGAACTGCTTCCTCCAGCGAAAACAAACTCCGGATGTCCGGGAATCTGGAAAATCACTTTCTTTGCCCTACAGTCAATGTGAGCGTGGAAAGTGCCGAGAAAATCCATTCCCATGACAACATCAAACAAAGGGATGCACCAGAATTGAATAATTCTAATGCGGGGAAAACATGAACAAGTAGGATACCTGAAACGACTTCACCTGAAACCAAACACTGAAGAAGATAAGCACGGTAAACAGGATTCAAGCTTGCGATAAAACATAAACTGGAAAGCAAGGGAAGCAAAGCAATATAATGACCATGAAATAAGGAAGTGAATCAAGACTAGGACTCCAAGTTACTTAAATAGAGTACCGTATTGTAACCATTCTGCAGTTCATAATTACACTCACAACACTCCACTCAAGTCGCCCAAATGCTAGTATCAGAATCAAAGGAACATGGAGAAACAATAGGGAACCAAAGGTTCCAAGCCGAGATGCAAAGTTGCTTGCATATCGTCAAGACAAAGGGTCAAGAGAAAGATATGATTCAAGAATCACGATAATAATGTGGCAGGACATGTTCCTAATTACAGGTTTTCTGATTCGTGTACTAGGTCCAATACCCAACTACAAAGAATCAAACCCGATTAACCTAAATCTTATGGCTCTGATACCAAACAAACCCTGTCACGCCCCGCTTCCCAGAGTGCGCTAAGATCGGCACGTGACAAAGCCAACCATGCTACCTGTGGCAAGGAAACATCCCTCCACAGTCACATTACGGCTGTCTAGAAGATATCAAGAACAGGAGAATCTACTAAACTATCTAGTACATGTCCATATGCCAAAATAAACGAGTTAAGAAATAATATGCGGAAGCAATAAATCCATGTAACAATAACATCTGGAAAGTAAAACATAACTAAACTGGATACCAACTGGATCCTCACTGCTCGGCTTAACGGTGGAAGTAATCCTGATCAGCTTGCGACAAAGGTGGAGGATCTGGGCCATGCAAAACCCAGACGTCAGTGCGTCATAATATCAACAATAATATAATCAGAGGGTAACAGGATATGCAGGCATGAACTATAAAATGGTAACATGAATGTAATCAGTGAGCAGGGATATCAAACAGTGAAGTGTAACAGAATATGTGAAGTGCGGCGATAAAACTAAACTGTGCTACTGGGTTAACTACTCTCAAGTTTGTGAAATTAATTTAATGAATCGTCGATGTAACTCAATAGTATCCCGTGTATGCCCGGGACCACGGTCAAGACTCTCGGGCTGAATCCGAGACGTGCCGCTAGACAGTAAACAGGTAACAAGTACATATAGATGATGTCAGTAGCAGCATCCCGGGGCTGGCCTAGCCCGTAAGACTGATCGGTATAAGCATCGAACTGTCGAGTTACAAGTCAGGTTTCATCATTGATTTCCCCATACCCCCAAGTTATGTGTTCAAATCAGGTATTGATAAATCTGAGACTAATGCCAACACAGGATCAAGCAGGAATAGGTTTGTCTATACAGACAACAGGATATGTCCATCGGGACAACATGTTAGCATTGTCGGCATTAGAAACAGGATCAGGTAATCATGTCAAGCAGTGGTATATCAGGTCATGTCAGCTAGTGTACATGTATCAAGTGGGTGTCCAACAGTAAAATGTAGCAAGTATCGAATCACGGCAAAAGTATAGATGTACAGTAAAAGCATGGATGCACAAATATTTATCAGGGGTTACATCATGACTATATAGGATGCACATTATTAAGCATGGGTGTTACTACAACTATAACATGAATTAATATGATTTATGGCATGCAACTAGATATAAAGAATTAATGGTATGGGTACACAATAAAACATGGATGCTCAATTATCTAACATGGGTTACAAGATGCACAATTATCTAGCAGGGGTTAGAATTACAGCTCTAGGACTATGTAGGATGTTAATGTATAAAGTAATGTGATCTGTAGATGCAGTTACGCCTATAATAAATGATATGGATGCCTACTGGTATCCTAAAAACTGTAAAACATTATTTATGGATGCATATTGTCATAAACATGTAACATTTTATTCATATGGATGCATAATAGGATACATAGCATGTAGCAAGATGAACTTGCATGCGACTAGATATGTAAATAATGTATGGATGCATATGGATATCCGAAAACAGTAAAACTGTAAAATGGTAATATGAGATACAAAACTAACATTATCTGATGTTATTATTCAAATGGGTGCAGTATATTGTAGTACAGCTTGTAGCAACATTAACTTGCATGCAACTAGATATGAAATAAATTGTACGGACGCAAACGGACGTTGTAAAACAGTAAAATGATAACAGGGGATGTACAATACACTAAACATTAAATATTATTATTAATATGGATGTAAAATATATCATAACATGTAGCAAGATAATCTTGCCTGGAGACGACGGCCACAAAAACAACATGACGACACTTGAACCCAAAGCGATACAAGATCGAGACTTGAACTACAACCAGAACTCGGGCTCAGTTTTTGAATCCCAATGGTGCTCGGCTGTGGTAGCAAGGGCATCGACTTAGATGCTGCAGCAATGGTGTACTCGGTGATGAAGACAAGGTGGTGATAGAGATTTTGTGCTCAAGGTTTGAATTCGGTGCAGGCAAGGTGAGGACGTCGGCAGTAAGGGGATTGGTGGCTGCAGTGAATGATGCGGTGGTCTAAGGTGCAGTTCTAGGAAGCTGGCAGTGGAGTGAATGAAGACGAAGACAAGGGCAATGGGTAAAGGCTAGGGTGAGTGCTGTTCAGGTCGAGGGTTGAGGGATGATGGTTACTTGGTGTTGGCTTGGGAGATGGGTGCTCGGTTGATGAGGAGAGATGATGGTAATGGGTTGAGTATGGGCTCGGTGAAGGACTATAGGCGAGGGAATAACTGGGTCGGCTAAGTTGAAGAGGTGTCGATGATGATAATGATAGGGTTTGGTCGATGGCGAGGTGAGATGAAGAGGGTGCAGGTGATGGGGTTCGAAGGTGGTTGGAGGCTAGGCGTCGGCTACGAGGAAGATGGAGGTTTAGTGATGGTGACGGAGTCGGGGATCAGGGCAGTGGCGATGAGGAAGAGGCGAAGGGAAGATGAGAGGGAAGGCGAGGTCGAAGAGATGGAGGCGGCTAGGGTCAGGCGAGGATTCGCGAGAGGGGGTGCAGTGGGTTTCTCGTAGGAAAATAAATAGGAAGGAGGGAGGTGAGCTTAAAGGATGAAGGAAGATGAGGGGATTCGAGAAGGAACAGTAGATGCGAGGGGAGAGAGAAAGGAAGAGAGAGAGAAAGATAGAGAGAGATAGAGAGGCAGAGAGAGAAAGACCGAGAGGAGAGATAAATTTGTTTGGATTAGGATTTAAATTTGAAAATCTTTTTCATTTATTAAGTTTTAAACTGTTAATAATATTTATAAAATTTGATATTCTGGTAAATATAAACCTACTCCAAAATATGTCCAGGTCGGGTCTAAAAATTCAGTTTCAAAATATGAAAAATATACTTGTTGACCAAAATTAAAATTGGATACCCGGGTAACGAAAATGCGTACCCCCAAGAACGGATGCACGTACGTGTGCGTAGCCATCCAAACAAGTCTGTTTCACTGAACGGGACGAGAATAAGATGCGCGGATGCTACGACAGGGTTAGGGGTATCAAGAAGGCCATGCAATATATTTTTAAAATATTTTTTGTGAGTTTAAATTTTATATTTAAAAATGGAGATGCTGGATAAATGCCAATATGTAGTATGTAAATATGGAGTGCACGAGTCCACGTATCAAGTCAGGATAGATCATCAACATGAATCAAGACAGGTTTCAAGCAAGCGGGTCAGGTCGGATGCAAATACAGATGTCAAAACACTATTTGCACCCAAAACACAGTAAATCAGGAAAATAACATAAATAAAGAAATACTTGAACTTGAACTGGTATAAATGAATTAGGGTGTTACAGATTGACTAAACAAACTGATTTTTTTCTTTCACCTATAAATAGGAGCCAAGCAGAGAAGAAGAGGACAGAGAATATACAACAACAGAGAGAATTTTATTCTCTAGAGAGAAAAGAAGATCTTTTCAGAAAAGAAAGAAACCCTAGATAAGAGAGGGAAAGAGATCATTCTATAAGCTCCCATAAAACAAAAGAGAATTTAATTCTCAAATTAAGAGTTTAACTCTTCTAAATAAGAACTTAGTTCTTCTTCTGGTTGAAAATCCGCAGAAGAAGATATCCCCATAAGTTAAGAATTTAATTCTTATCGGGGAGATTTTGTCATGCAGATCTAAAATCTGAAGGAGAACCTAAGTTCAGAGAATTCTTTTCTCCCACAAAGCATATAGGAATTTAATTCCTCCAACAAAGATAGGGTTTAATCCTTAATACAAGAACTTAGTTCTTCTTCATGTTAATAGGTCTGCAGAAGCAGATCTCCCCATAAGTTGAGAATTTAATTCTCATCAGAGAGATTCTGCCATACAGATTTAAAGCTCAGAGGGAGAATTGGGTTTAAAGAATTTAATTCTTTTAAACACATAGGAATTTAATTCCTCTAAATAAATTAGGGTTTAACCCTATAAAAGAATTTAATTCTTAAAAAAGGGAAATTACGAGTATTTAGTGTCCAACATGATCACGTGTGTCCACGTGACTCCCCTCCCTCAACGATCAAAAGAGAATGAATGAAATTGGGAGCACGTGACCCATGAACAAACTTCTCAAAATAAAAGAGAGTAAAGCCAAGGCAGAACAGATTTTGGGCGTCTCACGTATTCCCACGTGACCCCTAGCAATTATTAACCAAAAGAAGATTCTATCCACGGGCAATGCCCACCTAAAGGAGGCCTCACGTGTCTCCACGTGCCCCCTGACAGACACTATTTTAAAGATGGGGTAAAACTGAAGGATTAATATCCAACACATGGGCGCCCTCACGTGTCCTTACGTGACCCCTAACAAATACTTTTAATATCCAATGCATGGATACCCATCACGTGCCTACACGTGATGGCCATAAAAGATCAGGTGTTTAACACTTACATATGCTGGGAGTAAAATAAAAGAAGCAAGACCCAACCCCCAGGCGCCTCATGTGAACCCACGTGAGCACTTCAATTTTAGTGTTTAACACTACTTTAAGCGCATCACGTGGGAACCCATGATCGTCAAATATATTCTAGTGTTTAACACTATATTCAGACTAATCTTAGCCCAAATTAGCTAAGTCTTCCAGAGGCAAGACCCCCCCTCTTTTAACTGAACTCAGTTACACTCCTGTCTTCCAAAACTAATCATCTCATGTGGCATTCAAAGTGATCCCCAGAGTCTTCTAACCGACATTGGTTCAAGGGTACATCTCTTCATAGCTCTGATATATATCGTTGTAATTCTTCAACGTCTTCAGAGAGCTGGAGGGTCCCAATAACCGATAACTTTTGGTGCATCCCCAAACGGTTGAGCTAAAATCACACAGACTATGATGTCTTTAAACTACTATGGACTGTGAGGTCCTTAAACTCATGGACTATGATGTCCTTAAACTTTACAGACTATGATGTCTCTAAACTACTATGGACTGTGGGGTTCTTAAACTCATGGACTATGATGTCCTTAAACTTTACAGACTATGACGTCCTTAAACTGGACCGTAAAGTCCCTAAACTAAAATAATAGAGCCCAAATGCTCTTTTGTTGGATCTAAATGATCCTGTTAAGTAGATCTTAGTCTAAATGAGACTAACGTATCCTTAACAACCACTTAAGTTGATCTTAATCTCAAACGAGATTAATGATCCTTAAATCAATCCAACTACAAATCCATCAACTGACATTGGTTCAAGAGTACATCTCATCACACCTCTGATATATATCGTTGTAACTCTTCAACGTCTTCAGAGAGGTGGTGGGTCCCGACAATCAATAAACCCAATGAAAACAATAGAGTCCAAATACTCTTTTGCTGGATCTAAATGATCCTGTTGAGTAGATCTTAGTCTAAAATTAGACTAACGTATCCCCAGTAAACGTTTGAGTTGATCTTAGTCTAAAATAAGACTAACGATCCTTAAATTCAATCCAAACCCAAATCTAAGAAAATACGGATTTGGACTAATCCACGCCCTACGGGCGATAATATAAATTAGTCTCCGTATACAATCCACGGGCAACCAAAAACAAAAACAATCACACACAATATGAAGTGACAATCTGGAGATGGAGAAAGTGGTTGCCGCAATGCGGTAGCGTAATTAACTGCAGGGGCTTGCGCTTGCAGGGAAGAGCGTCCCCACAATCAAAACCCCCTCAAACGAGGGAGGATCTGACGAAGTCTGCTACAACGGCCGCATCCGTCTAAACCTTCGATACATGGTGCCATAAATCAACTTTATATCTTTGGAGAGGTGGACGGATAAAACCAAATAGCACATGCCCCTAAATTCAGGCAAGACGTCTGTCTTCCGGTTTTCGGTGGAGAACAGATTCTGGCACGCCCGGTGGGACCTTTTCCCTTTTCCAATCCACACTTCGTGTGTCGTGTTCGCGAACGAATCACGGTCTAATATGGTTGCCTTTGAGTTCCAGGTACTAAGATTTGGTTTTGCTCCCGTGCAGAAAAAAGAACATCAATGGCCTTTAACTGCTCCAGCTGCAACAACAACTCCCGTTCCGCATCATCTGGAGGAGTAACCTACGGGCCCCAAACGGCCTCCCTTTTCACAATGCCGGTGGAACAAGTGACCCAAGCCATTACTGGGCTATTCTTCGGGACTATAATCCCACCAACGAGCTTCAACGTTTAGATGTCGTCACAGGAAGCTGCGAAGAAGTCGGTCTTTCATCGGCTTGCAACCACCACGGCCCTTTTCAACGGGTCGTCTAGCTCCAATGCATCAGTCTTCAACAATCTGGGTCAAAACTTAAGTGGGCCCGCAAAGAGGCTCGCGATACCAGAGAAGGACACTCCAACCCTGCTACAGTTGAGGTCTCCCAGGCTGCTCTCCCTACTCGAAGGTCGGCTT
Source organism: Agapanthus africanus (assembly GCA_030015575.1). Classification (NCBI taxonomy): domain Eukaryota; kingdom Viridiplantae; phylum Streptophyta; class Magnoliopsida; order Asparagales; family Amaryllidaceae; genus Agapanthus; species Agapanthus africanus. The sequence goes on along the minus strand of JASDDO010000028.1, from coordinate 85,992,190 downwards.
TCGACAGGTTGACCATTCCCTCTCAGGGGACGTCTGTCTTTAACAGGCTGGTGCCAACAACAGACTCTCATCATAACAGGGAGCATAGAAAAGCTGATTCAACAATAGAGGTGGTCCCGGCTGCTCGCCATGCTCGACGTCGCCACTGGTGCCGAGTGAGGAAGGTTGGGGGCAGCTCTCCTTCTGGACTGACTCCGCCAGCTCCGATGGTGGAAATTGATGCTGCTGTCCCAACTGGGAACAACTTTGAACCACTCAGGAGGGTGCGCAAGAACTCTCTGAATGCCGTGCTGAAAAGATCTCCTCCAGATATGGAGAACGCTATAAAGGTGAAGCCAGAGCAACCCCCTCAGCAGCTGTCCTCTAAAATTCACAAGGTTTGGCAACAGGTCTAAAACTCGGTGATCAACCAAGACTACTCTCGCCAACCGAAGAAGATGAAAGTTCTGCGAGAGAAGGACCACCCTGTCATGCCGCAGAAGGTGTCGTCTAATTGGGTGTCCGCTGCAACGGTTCCCTCAACTTCGACTGCTCACAAAAGGGGAATGCCAGAGAAAGTCCCCGTGTCCGTGACGAATTCCAAGGGCACTGAATCTAAGCACCCCAAGTCTGGGGGCATGGTGGTGCACACTATTTATATGGCATCTGGGAAAGAGAATAGCCGTATCTCTACGGGTCATCGATCACTCACCAGATCCATAATAAAGGCCCAGGAGCAACAACAGAAGCTCCAGGAAATGGTAACACAGATCTCAATCACTGGGCCAAAAGAAAGCCCGGAAACGTCATCAGAGCAGCGTCATGAACAAGAAACCGATGCTGAGTTCCTCCACAGAATCCTCGAAAAGAAAGACAAAGAGGCAGCGGAACAAGCTGTCAACATAAAACGAATGGCACTTTTATTCCAAGACATGGTCGGGATGATGTTACAGCCGGATCCTTCAGCTGAAGACCCTCCGATTATCCTTAAAGACGATAGGGGAGAGACATCAAACCCTCTTCCGGCTTATTCAGCAGCCAAAGAGGAGACCATTTCTAAAGCCGCCCTGGATGACTATATCGCTCAATAGATACGAGCTCATCAGGCGAACGAAGCAGCCGGCCAAATTGTTAAGACTGGACGACCCTATCCAGGTTGGTACAATCAAATAAAGTACCCGCCAGGATATACGATCCCTAAATTTCATGTATATAAGGGGACGGGAAATCCACACCAACACGTGGCTCAATTCAGGGCTCTGTGCGGAAACACCGGAGGTGACGATAAGCTACTGTTTCGCCAGTTTGTTGGCAGTTTGTCGGAAACAGCGTTTGAATGGTACTCTGAGCTCCCGAATGACCCCGTTAAGACATTTGCAGAAATGGAGCTACTGTTTACGCAGCGAGCGCACTCTGATTACCGCACTAATTAATGACAGGGTAAAGCCAGGCGAAACATGGGTTCAGTACGCGATACGGTGGCGAAACCTATGGTCGAAATACGAACAACGCATAGAAGAGGCTCTTGCAGTAGGCATATTTATGGGAACTCTCGATCCGCAGGCGACCATATCCCAATTTATGATGTTTTTCAAGCCGACTACCTTTCAGACCTTGATTGATAAGCTGGCCCAAATGGATCAGATGGGTCATAAGCTTTCCTTTTCAAAGACAGAACCGCTGAATGAAAAGGGCAAAGGGAAAGCCACCTTTATCGCCAATGCTCAAAAACAACCGAGCGATTTAAAACCTGTTGTTCACCAAATCAACGTGCGTCCACGCCAATCCCTCGAGGAGTGACTGGGACATCCTTACTCGTTTCCCCGGGATAAAAAAAAGGAGACTGTTCGAGCTGGCAGTGCGCAATGGACTCATCAATCTGCCAGAGCCAAGACGTCCGCTGCAGCCAGGCGATGCCAACAATCCTAATTACTGCCCTTACCACCGAGCAGTAAGCCATCCAATCGAAGATTGCTTCGTTTTTAAAGGCTGGATTGAGGACCAATACCAACAAGGCACATTCGTGTTATCCAAAAACTGGATGGTGAACCCACCACAACCTCACGCTCTTAAAAAGGTGGACACGCCGGGGGCATCATGCTCACTTATAGAGGAAGCTCCATGGGAGATGGCCCTTTTAGCTAAGACGAAAAGAATGCTAAAGGATCTCCAAACATGCCCGGCAATTAGGTGGAAAAGTCCGCTGGAACCCGAGATCATTGAGGGAATACTGAAGCCACGCCTGACTTCAAGAATGGGTAGCGATAATCAAAACGCTCAGGCCTAGCCGTCAAAGTCTTCGAAGAAGAAGAAGAAGGTCACGAAGCCCGCACAGCCTAATGACAATCGCACAGACCTACAAAAGCATATTGATGCGCTGGAGGAATATAACCAGAAGGCGCGAACCCCGGTCACACTCCAAGAGTTTCTCAACAACATCCTTGAAGATAGAGATGGCGATGAAGATGAGGGAGAAGACTCGTTAGACAAACCTGAAGATTATGTGGTAAGCTGCCACGTGATCTCTCACTCATCAGTAGATGGTGAAGAAGCTCCTGATACGGAGAAACTGGGGGCAGATCCCGAACCGGAACTCATAGGACCGTCAGACGAGATGATTGACGTATTCCTGAACGAAGCTCTTCTGAAAAGCAAAGCTGATCAGGAGCGTGAAATCGCCGTATACGAAAAAGCCAAACATCAGCGACTGAGCAAAAGGATTGAAATACCCCAACCGGATAGGAGCACTTCAGTCGCCAGCAAAAGCAGGTTCAAGACAAGGAAATGATTCACTAGAGCCCTGTCAATGGGAATGAAGTTGCCCTCTTTCAGAGGAAATTCTCCTAGCGGTATACATCTTGATGAAGCAGACGTCCATCCTAACTTTTGTTTATACCATCAGAGGATTGCACACTCTACCGAAGAGTGCATAACCTTTAAAAATTGGTGGCAGGGATATGTTGCCCACTGACAACACGTTCAGTGAATGAAGCGCAAGGCTCGTCGGGAACAGAGAAGCTCGACGGATGAGCATAAAAGAACTGCCGGTGAATGTCACATGGTTGATTCCGATGGATCGCAAGTTCTCACCTTCGGGAGTGATTCTGATGAAGAAATAGCCCTTGGCCCTCTCTTCAAGGAATCCATCTCTGAAACAGAAGAGACGAAGACCTGCAAGAATATTCAGTTGCGCAATCGCATGCTACCTGAAAAGAATCTCGGACCCGTAAACAAGTGATCGAACAAAAAGGATAAGGAGAAAGAAAAGGTCCCTGAGGATATCACCCTCGATGACCGAGTCGTCGAAGAGCTGGCAGCCAAGGACTCGCCCAAGAAAAACAAGGTGGATTGCAACGTTCTGGCACACCTGAGGAAAATACCCTCGCAGCTAAGCATTCTCGACGCCTTTCTGCTATCCAAAGAGGTGAGAGATTCTCTGATCAAACCATTAAAAGAGCCTGACCAGTTTCAAGCTTTCCTTGCCGAAGAAAAGATGAAGGACGAGCTGGAAGAAATTCACACAGCTGACATCACTTTCGGCGATGAAGATCTCCTCCTCGGAACATGCAAGAACAACCGTCCCCTATATGTCTCCGGGTATTGCCATGACATTAAGATAGGGAAGATCCTAGTTAACAATGGGTCCTCTTTCAATCTCCTAAATGTGAGGGTGTTAAAAGAAATCTGCATGAGCGTTCAACACCTCGCTCGGGATAAAATCACTATCTCCGGATTCGACTCCCAGTCATCACGGACGCTCGGGTCTGTAATTATGACATTACGCTTTGGGATGCTCATCACTGACATCAAATTCCATGTCATTGACGCCAAGACTTGCTACAACGCTTTGCTCGGCCGGCCTTGGTTACACAAGTACAACACCATCCCTTCTACACAGCATCAGTGTATGAAGTACTTCAAAGATGGGCTTGAATACACTGTGACAGGGAAGATGAACCCATTCTCCATGAATGAAGTCCGAAAATACGAGGATGCGAAGTATTTCCTGTCAGACTTTGAAGACACGGAAAGGTGCCATAAGCCGGAGAATAAGCAAAAAGCTATCACCACCATTCCAGTCTTCAGGAGCGATACCGAGGAGGAAGAAGAGATAGTCTATTCAGGACCTCCCCGATACAACAAACCGGGACCGTCTACCTCTATTCTGGTCTTTGGCAGTGACTCTGAAGACGAGGTCAACGCAGTATTCTCGGCTCGTCCATCAGTGCAAGCCTTCATTGGAGATGATCAGAGTTTGCAGATCGCCATGGTACCGTAAGAGCATTACAAAGAGCTCGACGCACTTGATACCTACAGTGTGCAAGAACTGCAGACGTTCTATATCCCTCCCAGGCGAAAAGATGAAAAGACGATCCTCTTTTATCGATCCACGGAAATCAAAGTGGAGAAAGAGATCTGGCATGGTGCCGATTCTACGCTTGACAGGCTCCAGCCCATCCCTTTACCCAGATACTACACAGAAGGACTAAAAAGGCTGTTGAGGCGCCAAGGCGTACCCTTGAAGCAGACCGCGCGACAAGCCCAGGTTTACAACAGGATCTGGAACGTCCCTGGAACTCAGCAAAAATTGCCCAACGGGAGAATGGAAACGATCGGGCTTGTATATGTTCAATCCAAGAAATGGGAGCGATTCCATGGCTGCTACGTTATACATGATTTCGAGGAAGAAGGAGATGCTCTGTTAAAAGACACTGCAGTTGAACCAAAACGAGGTCCCTCCATGAAAGTGCTAAGTCCGTCATTCGAAGAACAGATGGACAGGTTAATAAGGGAAGCGGGTCAAAAGCTCTGGGATGACCATAGCCGCGAAATGGCTATTTACGAGAAAGCCAGGACGCAGCGCTTCCTTCAGCAGGCTATGGAGAATGACGATACCCTTCGTCGCCAGCCCGTCATACAAAAGACCCGACGCAGAGGTAGAAACAAAATGAAGAATGGAAAATACGTTCGACAGCAGCAAAGCAGGTCCAAGAAACCTCGCGATCAAAAATTAAGCAGCCGGGATCTGTCTCTTATAAAGAAGATGGGTCGAGCATATTCTTTTGCACAAGACAAGAAAGATATTCAGTCTCATCATTAAACATCAGATGATTACCCTCCCGGATTCCAAACACCCCGAGCAAGCAAACGAGGTTCATCACCCGGATTATTGCTCCTATCACCGAGCGATAGGACATCCTCTCGAAGACTGCTTCACATTCAAAAACTGGGTAGAAGACCAGTATCAGCAAGGCAGGTTCGCTCTATCCAGTAGTTGGAGGGTAACCCCGCCACAGACACATGAACCGAAAACCACGTATGCAGCGAGAGTAGAAACAGATCAACATCGGTCTTGGAAATGATCTCATACCTTTTACATAATAACGTTGACAAAAGAAAGAGGGCGCGAGGATATGGACGACCTCCCCTGGTGCTTCAAAAATGAGAATGAAGAGGAATTGATCTCAGAATTTCCACCTGCGCCAAAAGAGTTGGAAGACGGGATACACACCACTGCGGACAACCTGAGAAAAATCGACTTGGGGACGACAAATGGCCCACAGCCAACGTTCGCCAGCGAGCTGATGTCTAAAGAACAGGTGGCTACACTCAAAGACGTGCTTATGCGGTATAAAGACTGGTTCACATGGAACTATTCCGAAATTCCAGGACTAGATCCAGAAGTAGCTGTGCACAAATTGGCGATATCTCCGGACATTAAGCCAATCAAACAAGCACCGAGAAGAATGCGGCTCAAACTTGAAATGAGCATCAATGCTGAGGTTAAGAAGCTAATCGACTCCGGTTTCATCCAAGAGGTTCAGTATCCTGACTGGATCGCCAACATCTTCCCAGTGATGAAGAAAAATGGGACAGTACGCATCTGCGTAGACTTTCGGGACCTCAACAAAGCATGTCCGAAGGATGACTTTCCCGTACCGGTCACCGAGCTGATTGTTCCCCTCTGAACAACGGGGACGCGACCGCTCGGGTCCGTCTTGCTTGAGATTTGGGGCAGATACTAATTGGTGCTATCCGTCCACCTCTTCGAAGATACCAAGTTGATTTATGGCACCATGTATCGAAGGTTTAAACGGATGCGGCCGATGTAGCAGACTTCATCAGATTCCCCCTCATCTGAGGGGTTTTTGATTGTGGGGACGCTCTTCCCTGCAGGCGCAAGCCCCTGCAGTTAATTATGCTACCGCATCGCGGTAACAACTTTCTCCTTCTCCATATGGTCACTTCGTGTCGTGTGTGTTTGTTTTGTGTTCGGTTGCCCGTGGATTGTATACGGAGACTAATTTGTGTTGTCACCCGTAGGACGTGGATTAGTCCAAATCCGTATCTTTCTTAGATTTGGGTTTTGGGGGGGTGTTTAAGGATACGTTAGCCTTATTTGAGGCTAAGATCGACTTAAACATTCGTTAAGGACGCGTTAGTCTAATTTTAGACTAAGATCGACTTAACGGGATCGTTTAGATCCGACAAGAGAGCAATTAGGGGCTCTATTATTTAGTTTAGTGACGTTGCGGTCGATAAGTAGTTTAAGGACATTGCGGTCCAATGTTAGTTTTAAGACGTTGCGGTCAAGGTTAAGGACATCATAGTCCGTGAGCTTAAGGACCTCATAGTCCGGTGTTAGTTTTAAGACATCACGGTCAAGGTTAAGGACATCATAGTCCGGGATTAGTTTTAAGACATTACGGTCAAGGTTAAGGACATCATAGTCATGAGTTTAAGGACCTCACAGTCCGATGTTAGTTTTAAGACATTACGGTCAAGGTTAAGGACATCATAGTCCAAAAGTTTAAGGACCCCATAGTCCATAGCAGTGTGTGGTCGTCGGGACCCGTCACCTCTTTGACGACGTCGAGGGATTACAACGACAGATATCAGAGGAGTAAAGAGATGTACTCTCGAACCGGGTGTAAATTGATTGGGAGAGCAGTTGTGCTCAGTTCAATTTATATTGAGGACTTATGGCCAGAATTGGGCTAAGTCCATTTGAAATGTTCAACATTTTATTCATGTTCTGCCTATTAGGCTTTTAGTTGGGCTCTGCCCTTTTAAATAATGCATAGCATTGGGCTTTTTAGTTAAATGCATAGCATTTATATTTGGCATGTTTAGGCCTTTACTTGGGCTCTGCCCTTTTTAAATAATGCACAGCATCTAAATTGGTCTGATAGACTTTACTTGGGCTCTGCCCTTTTTTAATAATGCATAGCATTTAAATGGTCTGACAGTGCGCCACGTGGCTTATCAGGCGCTTTGCGCCAATTAAAGAGCGCAAGGCGCCAGCGCATGTGGAGGTGACACGTGTCACACAAGTCTGTTAGCGCAGTGCGCTGCGCCAGCATGCTGCGCTAGTGCGCTGCTGACACGTGGCACACTCTGGTGCAGTGCACCACGCCAAGAGCGCGGTACTCTTTTTTAAGGAGCGCAAAGCGCAGATTTTTCGATGATTGACACGTGGCGCTCTCTGGCGCAGTGCGCCAATCCAAGGAGCGCAAAGGCGCATTTCAAAAGTGCAAGGCACTGTCCAATAGCGCAGAGCGCATCTTGATCAAATTTAGATCAAAAAGAAAGTTTTTCTTGTTCTAAAGAGGTTTTACCTCAAGATTCAAGAACCAATGGTTCATCAAAAGGCTGTGCCTTTATATAGATCAAATGATCTAGGGATGAAGTAAATTACTTCTTTAATCTTTTATGATTGGATCTTTTTTGATCTTTTTTCTTTTTTATATTGAAGATCTTGATCTTGTTCTTAGATCTTTGATCTTTTTAGAAGAAATTCTTCTTTTTGTGAGGTGTTTTCATCTCTGTTCTTCAAGAATCAAGTTCTTTACCTTCAAAGATGAAGAAGATGATCTTCATTCTTCAAAAGCTTGCCTTTCAAATTTTTCAGAGAGGTTTCTCTTTTCTGTATGTCTGTATATGTGAGAATTGCAGTCTAGGGGCCTTTATATAGGGCCAATTGGTTTGTTAGGTTAGTTATAGAGATCTTTCTATGATTAATCTGGGGATATTTCCCCACCGTTGGATCTTTGATCCTAAGGCTTCTGTTTTACAGAAGATAATCTTCTTATTTTAATAAGATTGGAAAGATCTTTTTAGAATTTTAATTCTGATTAATTAAATAATTTATTATTTAAATTCCAGTGCTGGCGCAGTTGGCGCTAGCGCGCCTGTGCTTAACATGTGTCGCGCAACACAGAGCGCAGCGCAACTGCGCTAGCGCGCCTGCGCTTGACACGTGTCGCTCAGCGCAACTGCGCTAGCGCACCTGCCCTTGACACGTGGCACGCAGCGCAGAGCGCAAGTTATCTGAAGCGTTGCTTTCTTTAATTTGAATTTTAAAACAGAGCCTTGCTCTGATTGGGGGTGCTGCCTTGGGCGCAGCGCTTCTTGCGCTGGCGTGTCTGCTTTTAACACGTGGCGCTCTGCGTGCAGCGCAAGGGATCTGAAGCGTTGCTTCACCTTTTGAATTTTGAAATTCAAACAGAGCTTTGCTCTGATTGGGGAAATAAATGCCTCCCCACCGTTGCGCTCACGTGGCGCACACGTGAGTGCAGCGGTGGCAACATCTGATCCATTGGATCGATTCAGGAGTTGAAGAGGCGCTTGAGCGCCTATAAATAGGACCCTTGGTCCTCAGCAGATGATTATCATCTTCAAGAATTTTATTTTCAGAGCCTTTCTCTTATTTTCAAAAACTTCAGAGTTAGAACTCTAGAAAATTTTTAGGTAAAAATTAACTTAACTTAATTAAATTAGTTTTAATTAATAGAGCCTTGTTCTTATAGATCTTTTGATCTAAAGAAATCCCCTTTGGGGTTTCATAAACAGAGCTTTGCTATCAAGAACTTGTTTCAGGGTTTCTTAACCCATGAACAGAGTTTTGCTCATTGACAAAATATAGATCTTTTGATCTTTTTGATGATGAACTCTTAAGAGTTTTTCATGGATCTTTATGATCCCAGAACTTTAATTTTTATTAATCTTTGATGGATTTTCCATCATTATTACAGAGCTAGGCTCTTTAAGGAATCTTATTCCTTTGTGACCAGAGTTTGACAAGTGTCACTCTGTGACAGAGCTTTGCTCCGAAAAGGGAGCTTTTCTCCTTGTCTCAGGGGATTTCTCATTTAATGAGAATATTCTTTTGAGGATCTCCTCATTAATTGACAGTCTCATCCAATGATGAGGCTGTCTTATTAACTGATGCATTGTCATCTGGATTTTGTGGGTCCCCTTTTGGTCCCCTCTCCACTGCGTTGCAGTGTGGTATGAATTTTAAAGTACCATGCGTTGGAATTTTTAAAATTAACTTATGATACAGATAACTGAATTTCGCTTTTTCTTGTAGACAACATGTCTGCTGATCTTTCATTCCCATTTTTCCGCTCAGAGGAAGGATTCCCTGAGGCGCCGGTGGACCGGGAGGTTCTCGCTCTCATTAAGGATTTCGACCCGGAGTATAAGAACCTTCATCTGTGGGGCAGATGGTACAGTGAAATCATCAAGGGTCACCGAAGCTTTTCTTGTGCGACGCCATCAGAGCCGATCTCATCGATCCCATATGCAGATGCACCCCCGGTGAACTATACCGTGGAGGTCGTAAATTGGAACTCGGAGGATCTTCTTCAGCCTTCGATTGCTGCTATTCCCGTGCAGCCGCCGGCAGCCGTGGATATTCTGGGGTGGCGCATATGCTAGGGTGAGTTGCGCCCTTGGGGACAACCTTATAACATTGGATTGACCCCTCAACAATCGGCCAGGTATTTGCAGTGGGCTAGGTATATCTTGTCAGTGAAGAGGACGCATTTGATGAAGATTGGTCTGTACCCCGCAGTCTACGCCTCATTGTTCGAGTACCCTGCTCCTCCGACGTGGTGGGTTAAGGCGTTCGTGGAACAATGGAGCATCCCCACCCATACCTTTCTTCTGTCGGACAGGGAAGTTGATTGATACGAAAAAGTGTGTTTGTAGAATAACCGCAATCAATAACGGTGTCGCGTGTAGCTAGACCGAGATGTGTACGAGTCGTCCTCAGGGAAATGTGGAACCTTTTACTCTTACTTTAGATGTGTTGAAAAAGAGAGGAGGGATAAAGAATATTGTAAAATGGTTTCTAGATCTACGTTAAGCACTAATGAAAAATATAGATCTAGATTATTTATGGATGTAGTTAATATAAGAAGGGGCTTGTAGGGTTCGTTAGTATTTAGTAGTTATGGATGATTAATTAAAAATTACTCTTTTTATCCTTTAATAGATTTAAAACTAGAACGGCAGTGATGCGTGTAGATTAGGGTTTCTGGAGGGAAAAGGAATCCCACTCTTAACCCCTATCTCGACACGGAACTCCATTCATATCTAGTCTTTACCAGAACAATCATTAATCTAATCTCTAATCGCGGTCGCGGCTAACAATGAATTGGTAGCGCGCCCGATTAGGATGTTAATGATTGTTTTGATAAAGTTTATAAACTTTATAGGACTTAAAAAGAGTTTAGGGATTTTTATCATCCATTAGCCTACCCTAATCCTACGAACCCTAACAAGCGGAGAATTACTCGCGCATGTTGGGAGAAAAAGATTTGGAGAGAAAATGCATAATTAAACTACGAAGAAATAGAATAAGAAAAAGAAAGCTACCTTTATTAATCAACAATATTCATTACACTTTTATTCCTTAGAAAATGATTACAAATCTAGTTGCTTCTCGATCTCTTCTAAGGAGGTAGATGAACCGTTGATGATCAGCCTGGATACGTGAGCCGTCTTAGATTTCGTGATCGCGTCGACTTGATAACTTTTCCAAGAGGCTCTCGGTGCTCTTTTATAGTGCAAAGCCAGAATCTTCTTGTTGAAAACTTGGTAAAATTCATCATAGATTTATGACAAAAAATCTTGGCTCCCAATTCTCTAGAAGTGCGGCGGATCCGCGGCCCAAAGGGGGGTTTGGCCACGGATCCGCGCTCAATGGTGGAGATCTCTTGATTATTTTTCTTGGGCTTGCATCTTGTGACATGTGGCAATCCTAGGCACCTTCAGAATTCATAAATCTTCTCTCGGTTTCTTCCAGACCTGGTCTCCAAGTTTTGCTTCTTAGTTTGGCAAGTTTTCTTCAACAACTTGATTTGTTTGATAAATTCTGCATAACAACTTGGAAATTCTGCACAATAATCTCAAATAATATTTAGTAGACTTAGTTCTACTAGGATTTGGTCAATAGATTTATTTGCATACATTTTTCTACCAAATACTAATTAAAATATATTAACACATGGAAAATAATGTTTTTACACATAAACCCTCATATGTATAATATATCATAATAAAGTCCTTTTTTAATATGAAAATGGTAGGAAAAATGTAATACAAATGTGCATTTTTATCAACTGAACAAATACCCTCAAACTTATCTTTGATCGTCCCGAGCAAACTAGTTTATTCAAGAGGAGAAAAAGAAAGGAGAAAACTAAGCACACTTTCGTAGGCAGACACGATTGCACTGAGCACGTGCAACAAGCCGTTGAACCTCTAGGTGTCCCTAGTAGGAGGAGTGTTGTCTCCTGAGGGTTTTCAGCGGATTACACCCACAAAATCCTATAACAAAAGAAAGATGGTGAAATTTACATATAAAGATAAGAACTATAAAAGAAAGACTTTGAAAAGAAGAGTTTCCAACTACACTAGCTTTTCAGTTGTTATGAGCCCTATCTTAATAGTCATGAAAAGATGTTAGAAATCACATTATCCTTCAATAAAACATCGTCTTTATTCTTCATTCCTATCTTTCAACCAAACATCGATCATATAACCCTACGTGTGTGAATAGAACATCCCTACACTCGGAGAATTCAATTCAAGCTATCATACTCTTGTCCATCTACCTTAGTACTTTTTAACTTGATGAATATTTAGATTTGCTCACACATTTTCATGCGACCGTTAATACTTCTTGAAGTACTAACCGACCGATTACTCATGTGCTTGCTGATTCGGTGATAATATTTTCCTCGTCTTGCACCACCTAAGACTTAACAGTGACTCGCAGACCAGTTGGCCTTAGGGCACTAGGTGAAGAGGCACCCTCGCTATATTTTTTTATTGCTACCTTGGCGATAACAAAACCAGTGTTTATTTTTTTTCTTTTCACCATTTTTATATTTTCTTCATTTTTTATTCATTTCCTTCATACTTTGGCTTTTAGACAAGAGCATTTCAAGGTATCCTCTACTATCCCAAGTTTCAAGACGTGTGTAAGTGCATATAGTAGGGTATCAACATTCAAATGTTTGGCTTCCAGAATAGAAACTATTTTTCAGACTAATTTTTATCCTCAGATTAGTGACTTCCTTCATTTTACTAACCCTTGGGACAACAGCTCATAACTACTTATTACTAGTTCGTTTAAGAAAACTTCTAATTTTCTTGGTTTTCTTAAACTATTCCTATCTTTTGGATGTAATTTTTCACTTTCTACTCGTTTGTTATAAAAAAAAAATTAAAATTTTGAAAATATTGTGCTTATGCAAAATATGATGCAAATTGATGTGTAAATAAGCACAAACCTCCCCCAAACCTGTTTACAGCAGTGTCCTCACTGATGTCATCCGTTAAGCTCAAAAACCTGTAGACTTGGGAAGGAAATTATTAATGGGGGTAAGAATATATGAAAGTGAAAATCCTCCCCCAAACTTATTTTAGGCTCACAAATTTGTAAAAATCATTTTCTTTTCAAGAGCCAAAATATACCACACCCCCCCAAACTTGAGTTAAACAATTTTAATCTTTTAAAATCACACGAGGGGGTCAAGGTTATTGGTCAATGCCAAGCTTTGCAAAGACCGAAGGTCAACACCAACCATTCAAAAATTTTATCGATGAAGCGCCAAGGTTGGTGGAAGAACATGTAACCTTTCGACAAGAAGAAATAGGGAGGTGATAAGAGGTGTAATGGAAAAGGATTGCGTCTCAATTTGGAGAGACGACACAGTGATAGTAATGATGGATTACTCGTATTGTCATGATTGTCCAAAAGAAGGGGTGGAGGTCCAATTTCTTCATCTTGGAGTTGATTCATCTCAACACCCGTGTCTTGTAAAAATGCAAGTTCATCAGCGAAAATTTCCTCAAAGCTTTCATCGATACCCCGAAAAATAATGTCATCGGAAAAAATGGGGTGATCGTCAGACTCTATAAAAAGTTCCTTATCAGCGTTAGATGTTGACCCGGACAACTCGGTGGAAGAGTCCGTATCAAACAACATATGAAAAGAGTCTGAATTATGAGGTTGATCAAATTCGCTGTTGTCGACATCCATTAATTCGACAGAACACACATGAGCATAGGGTTCGGAGGGTTCACTTCCCAACTTGTAAATGTTAAGCTCAATTGACTTCTTTCCAAAAGATAGGGTCATAGAGCCGTTTCTACAATTGATTACTGCGTTGGAAGTGGCCAAAAAGGGTCGACCGAGTATCACCGGGATTTGATTGCGTGGGTCTGCCACAGGTTGTGTATCAATAACAATAAAGTCCACAGGAAATATGAATTCCCCGACTTTGATTAATACATCCTCTAGCTCACCCGTAGGTTTGGTGATAGATCGATCGGCCATCTGAAGAGTGCAATGCGCAGGTTTTAACTCTCCGATCCCTAATTGCTCATAAACAGAATACGGAAGCAAGTTAACACTAGCACCTAGATCGAGTAGAGCACGATTGATATTTTTACCCCCAATAGAAATAGAAATTGTAGGACTTCCGGGGTCCTTTCGTTTCTTGGGCAGTTGTTGTGTAAAAGCAGTGCTCACATTACTCGCAAGGAAAACTTTTTTAGGCACTTGAACTTTTCTCTTCCTAGTGCACTAGTCCTTTAAGATTTTTGCATATGACGGAACTTGTTGAATAGCATCTAGGAGAGGAATGTTTATGTTAACTTGCTTCAAAATTTCCACAATCTTCTCCATTTGTGGACTTAGTCTGTTGCCTCTTAACCTGTTTGGATAAGATGCTTTATCAATAATGGTTTGGTCCAACATTGGAGAGGATTGTGGGGACGGATTCGATCCCAAAACTGGAGTGGGAATCGACTTAGATAGATTTGGTGAAATGGGCGAAGGGTTTGAGCCTTGGGGAAAACGGAGAATAGGCTCGGGTGGAGGTGGGAGACTAGACGAATTAGGGGAAGAAGAAGAAGCTGGGGTATCATTGGTGTCACTATCATCACACTGCTCAGCACTTTTCCCGATCTCAACATGGTAACAGCACTCACATTATAACTTTGTGAATGGCCAGGATTCGGTAGGGGTTGAGATGGGAGTTTCCCTTTCTCTCTCGCACTCATTGCGGCGTTTAACTGTGCGATTTGGTTTTCTATTGATTTAATACTATCACCATGGGAGGAGGAGTTTTTCGTTAGGGCATCAATAGAAGACCTCATCTCAGCCGAATTTTGCATGGATTGTTTCATGAACATATCCAAAGTTTGTGCAAGTGAGTTGTCAGTACCGGCCACTTGTGGTGTAGAAATGTTGGCCGGATTTTGGAAATTCTATGACTGAAAGGGGGGCTGATTCTGTGGTTGTGGTTGCTGTGGAGGAGGTCTTTGATAATTGCTTTGTTGGTTTTGGTTCCAAGCAAAGCTAGGATGATTCCTCCATCCTTGATTGTACGTGGAAGAATAAGGGTCGTTTCTAGGTCGCTGCTGAAAAGCAGCATTAGCTTGAAACGAAGCATTCATAGGACATTCTTCCGTTAAGTGTGAAGGATCCGAACAGCAACCACAGACGGTCTTAGGAAGCGTGACCTGATTTAGGGAGAATGATGAGAACTTGTTTTCGATAGCGTCGAGTTTCTTCTGTATCGCTGCAATTTCGGCTTTTACTGCGATAGAAATATCGAGCTGGTGAATACCTCCCTTAGTTGAAGGTGGTCTTACGCTTTCCTACTGCAAAGTGCTCTCTGCGAGATCTTCCAGATATTTCCATGCTTCACTGTCATCTTTAGATATGAAATTGCATTGACACATTGTTTCAAGCATCTGCTTTGTCGCTGGATTAATGCCCTCATATATAATCCGACATAAATCCCATCTTTGTATTCCGTGATGGGGGCATTGGACAAGCAGATCTTTGAAACGTTCAAAGCACTTCCAAAATGGTTCATTGGGAAGCTGGGTGAACTGGTTGATCTCGCTCCTAATGTGGGCAGTCTTATGATTTGGGTAAAACTTCATAAGAAATGCTACGACGAATTCATCCCAATTAGTGATAGAGTGTGCGGCAGTATTATAAAGCCATTTTTCTGCCAAGTCGTACAGTGTGAATGGGAGAAGACGTAAGCGCATAGCATCTAAAGTCAATTGTGAAGTACCCATCATTGCGCATACGTTTTCGAATTTGGTGATGAAAACGCACGCATCTTCAGACTCAAGCCCGTGAAATTTGGGCAGCAGATTGATGTAGTGGGGTTTAATTTCGAAATTATCCCCGTTAGGTGGTGGAAGAGATAGACAAGTGGGAAAAGGACCACGGATAGGATAGCATCTCTCTTGGAGAGAGATGCGTGGTGGATTCTGCGCACCTACGAGCGGTGGCAGCGTGGTGTTATAATCTGATGGAGTGCCGTCTATCTCGGTCGTGTGTGGTGGAGGAAAAGAAGATGAAGAAGTACCGACTTCGGCGTCGATAGAAGGAACGCGGACAAGACGGGCACTAGGATCCCGTGTCCAGCCGAGCATGCACTAAGCGGGTTTAGTCCAAGTGGCAGTGTGTGTGTGATTTTAAAATTGGCTTGTTTTGAAAAAGTGGGACTCAAGACAAATCACCCTAAGATGCACAAGCAACCCTAGAACTAAGGTCACCTAGGTCCAGTCTCTAGACCGATCCTAGACATCCAAAGGACAAGCTGCAGGATAAATCCTCTACCGCCTCCGTACTACCCTTGTAGCCAGGTAAGTGCCAGGTAAGTGGGAAGGAACCACGTCATGGGCCTAATTAAAAACCACTAGCCTTTGACACACTTGCCTAGGCACTACAAAAGTAATGCGGATAAACGATAGATTACCCACGACCTTCCTCTGTCCTTATTGAGCGCGACAGTCCTTAGAGTCTGGTCTAGATATTTTTTTTAAATTAATGAAGGGTTGATGCTATATGCTCAGTTTGTGATTTGTGGGGCTTAGGAAGGGTGATGAAATCCACACCTAATCTTGATTTGGTCTTTACCCCTTAAAGTCCGTATTAAAATATGCAAAACAAAACCAATCACAAAACTTTTGCAAAAAGATTTTTGAGCGGCGCAATTTTGCAAAGAATCCTGCAGAAGATAGATTTTATTGGATTTGAGGGGATAGAGAAAGAGTTGAGAAAGATACCAGTGGAGTTTGAACCCTAGATCCCCTTAACCTGCCGCGATTCCGCCGCAGATGCTTCTTTGTGCCGCGGTTCCGCCGCGAGGTGGAGAGAACAGTCGATGAAAATTTTTCTGTGGCCTCCTTTGCTCCTCTGGATCTCGATGAATGTCTCTGTCTTCTGTTTTCCTCAATTCTGTGACTCCAGATTTCCTCGCAAAATTCACGCACAAATCGTTAAATATGCAATTTGCAGTTTTGTGTTAATAATGATATGAATCGTCTAAGAATTCAACACAAATAGTAAAAATAAAAAATTACGCACGTATCCCCGGCAACGGCGCCATTTGATTGATACGAAAAAGTGTGTTTGTAGAATAACCGCAATCAATAACGGTGTCGCGTGTAGCTAGACCGAGATGAGTACTAGTCGTCCTCAGGGAAACGTGGAACCTTTTACTCTTACTTTAGATGTGTTGAAAAAGAGAGGAGGGATAAAGAATATTGTAGAATGGTTTCTAGATCTACGTTAAGCACTAATGCAAAATATAGATCTAGATTATTTATGGATGTAGTTAATATAAGAAGGGGCTTGTAGGGTTCGTTAGTATTTAGTAGTTATGGATGATTAATTAAAAATTACTCTTTTTATCCTTTAATAGATTTAAAACTAGAACGGCAGTGATGCGTGTAGATTAGGGTTTCTGGAGGGAAAAGGAATCCCACTCTTAACCCCTATCTCGACACGGAACTCCATTCATATCTAGCCTTTACCAAAACAATCATTAATCTAATCTCTAATCGCGGTCGCGGCTAACAATGAATTGGTAGCGCGCCCGATTAGGATGTTAATGATTGTTTTGGTAAAGGCTAGATATGAATGGAGTTCCGTGCCATCGCAGCTTCTGAGCGATTGGCTAGGCGCGACGCGTGGTTGGCTAAACTCGCGCAGTCAGGTAATCACCAGTTGTATTCTTCGTCATTTCATCATACTTTTATCATTGTTTTTGACTAACGCTTTTCCTTTTTTAAACAGGCAT
The DNA here is from genome assembly GCA_030015575.1 of Agapanthus africanus. Taxonomy (NCBI): domain Eukaryota; kingdom Viridiplantae; phylum Streptophyta; class Magnoliopsida; order Asparagales; family Amaryllidaceae; genus Agapanthus; species Agapanthus africanus. The sequence continues at coordinate 85,974,800 of JASDDO010000028.1, read as the reverse complement.
TTCTATCGAAGAAGTCATCGCTGCTTCTCTCAAAACCTTCGAGGAGGAGGAAAGTAAACGCGCTTTATCGGGCGTTGGTACGTCTCGGCTCATTGAGTCTTTATTCTCCTTTTTATGGCCAATCTAACCTTTTCTTTGTCTCATTGCAGGGACCGCGGGATCTACTTCGCAAGCCGATGCGGGGATTCTCCCCGGGCCAACTATCGAAATCCCGGCCTCTTCGGGACTGCCGCGAGAGACCCAACTCAAAAAGCCGATGATGGATGCCTTGAAGGCTCTGGAGGCAACTCTGAATGCGGACGACGACGCCTTGCTGAGGGAGGCTTCAAAAAGGTCCGTCGTGACGGCCCGGGAGGAGAGGAAACGCTTGAGGCACGTAGCGAAGGAGCGTAACGCTGCTTTGGCCGTGGGAGAGGGCTCAAGCACCGTTACTCCCGCTGCTACTCCTTCAGAGGAGCCCCCGGTCGTCTTGTCTATTGCTCATAGACGGGCGGCGCATGCAGCTCGGGAAGCTAACGATCAATCCACCTCAGGTAATGCGTTTTTCGAGGCTTTGTTGTAAATGTTGTAAAACTATCGGTTCTTATACATCTTGTCCTGCATGGCCGAGTCCAACTGAAGGAGCGGCGGCGACCGTCGAGCCTGAAGGGACGGTGGAGAAGGCAGCAGCCGAAACTGAGGCGACGGTAGGTGGTGCAGCCGTAGTTGCCGGGCCCGAGCTAGTGGCTGACGAGATAGTCATGCCTATTATGCCCGAGAAGGTTGCCGATGCCGAGCCCGAGGGGGCGGCAGGTGAGACGGCTGCTACAACCGAGCCTGGGGCAGCAGCGGATGGAGCGGCTGCGACCGATCAACCTATGGCAGCGGTGGACGAGACGGTCGCGACCGCTGAGCCCGAGGGGGTAGCGGATGAGACGGGCATGATTGCCAAGGACGAGACGGCCGCTCTTTCTCAAGAGTCGGGCACCACTCCGATCATTGCTCTCCCAGTTTATGGTCCTTCATCGTCTCCTGGCCTTGCGAGCACGACGATGGCTCCCGTAGAGTCTGGCGATGAGGTAACGGGAGGTGAACCCATGCCAATGGAGGAGGGAGACGCCGCCGTTTCGGCTGGCGACTCATCAGGTAAATTTTGGGTTACCGTCCTTCTTATTTTTATTCTGCAATCCTCCCTGACAGGGTTTATCTTGTTTTCCAATGCAGGTGCGGCTAGTGCTGATGCCACTTTACCTGAGGGAGCGTCGTCAGTTACCGTCCTGACGGTGGCCACCTCTCTACCCTCCTTCGTACCGTCGCAGATGTTGGAAGGTATGGATTTGCGACCCATCAGTCTTATCTTGGATGCATAATTTATGTACTGATGTTGTACTATTTCGTCTTTGCAGGAGTGCTTTTTGATCACCTGTATCAGGTGCTGCACCCACACTTCTCCTTCCCGTCGGAGCTTGCTTCCTCCAGTGGCGCTGGTGAGTATAGTTTTCAAATAATGCTCTTTCTTTTTTTCAATAATGAAATTGTTTCTGATTTTTTTCTTGTCCTGATTGCAGTGCTACAAATCGAAGGAGGAGATAAAAGATCGGTTGCGCCACCGGTCCTCCCAGCTTTGCCGCCTGCTGCAGCTGGTATAGTAAACCCATTGTTCATGAGTCTCCTATATTTTTAGGTCTGTCATTTGATTATGATTTGTTTTGCAGCTATCGCTCTGGTTCCAGTTCCTTTCGGCAGGCCCATTCTCCAGACGTCCCTCCTCAAAAGGTGCTGTGATGAGTTTGAGTATGCTGAGCGGATGCGTCGAGGAGCTTGACGCAGAAGCTCCTGTATCTGCCGCAGATTTCGCTACTGAGGTTAATCCGATGCTGGAGACGCATGTAAATTTCCACAACGAAGGCATCGTCGAGTCTTGGGTTAACCACTGCAGGGAGATTGAGGCCCGCTTGTATCAGCTGGAACTTATGCGTCCTGCCCCCGAGATTTTGGCTACGAGTACTCAACGGGCGGCATGGATCGAGCAGAGCGTTTCTTACTTCCGCCATCTTGAACAAGAAGCGGTTTTAAGGCCGAGGGAATGCAAAGAGACCTCAAGCGAGTCTACTCGACTGCGTGCTGAGGTCGACGCGAACGCTGCTCGGGTGAAAGTTATCTTCGAGGGCCTCCTGCAAAGTATCTCCGACGGGTTAACATTGAAGCAGAAGCTCGATACCGTTGAGCATGATGCCCAAGGTCGTGAAGCAGCTCAGCGAGCCGTCGAAGAACAACTTTCATCCTACTTGCAGCAGCGGGCCCAGGTGGAAGCAGAGTTGGCTGCGGCAGCTGATCAGGAGAAGGTGCTGAAGGAAGTGCGAGAGCAACTTGCGGATTTGTTGAAGACGCTTCCTTCTCCATGAACATTTTGTATCATTTGTAATTGTAAATAAAATGTATTTGTTTCTTTTATTCTTTAACACGATGTAACTTGTACTCAATTGAATTCATGAATAAAAGATATACATTATTCATAATGTCTTGTGTCATTTCTCCGCTTTCTTCTTTCTTGCTGTGTTGTTTGCCCTGCGATTTTAGCAAATACGGTCTGTAAATAGCGTATAGCTGTCAGTCTTAGGCTTTTTGTAGAGTGGCGATGGCTTAGAAAACAGGGTTAGGATCTGTCACCTAAGACCTTTCAACTTTATGAGCCGTGAGGGTCTCATAAAGTATTTTCTCCCTACGGGTCGAGAGGATCCTGTAGGTGCGTTTTCTCCTTAGGAATCGTGGGGATTCCTAAGTGTGTTTTCTCTTGAGAGTCGTAAGGATCTCACAAGAGAATTTACTCCCTTACGAGTCGTGAGGACCCGCAAGTGATGGGTGAAGTTGCCTTTTTCCGCATTCTACGGAGTTAAGGGTTGCTCTGGATACTTTCCGGGGTACTGTAGTTTAAAGATGTCGCGGTCAAGGTTAAGGAAATCATAGTCCGTGGATTTAAGGACTCCACAGTCCGTTGTTAGTTTTAAGACATCACGGTCGAGGTTAAGGACATCATAGTCCATGGATTTAAGGACTCCACAGTCCGACGTTAGTTTTAAGACATCACGGTCGAGGTTAAGGACGTCATAGTCCATAAGTTTAAGGACCTTACAGTCCGATGTTAGTTTTAAGACATCACGGTCGAGATTAAGGACATCATAGTCCGTGGATTTAAGGACTCCACAGTCCGTGAAATGCGTGGTTACTGGGACCCGTCACCTCTTTGAATACGTTGAGGAATTTCAATGACAAATATCAAAGAAGTGAAGAGATGTACCCTTAAACCAAGGTAAAATCAGTTTGAAGTCGTTATGTTTGATTGTTTAGTTTTAAGACATCACGGTCGAGATTAAGGACATCATAGTCCGTGAGTTTAAGGACCTCACAGTCCGGTGTTTGCTCTGGATGCTTCCTACGGGTTCACTGCCGTGTTTGGCGAGGACTAGGCTCCGCTCTGGGCATTTTCCACGGGGTCAGAAGTGACGTTATCCATGTTTCACGTGACCAGGAATTTGCACTAGATGCTTTACACGGGTTCACTGCCGTGTTCGGTGAGGACTAGGCTCCGCTATAGATGCTTCATACTGGTTCACTGCCGTGCTCTGCGAGGACCAGGATCCGCTCTGGATGTTTTCCATGGGGTCAAACAGTGACATTATCCGTGTTCCACGTAACCAGGAATTTGCACTAGATACTTCCCACGGGTTCACTGCCGTGTTTGGCGAGGACTAGGCTCCGCTCTGGATGCTTCACACGGGTTCACTGCCGTGCTCTGCGAGGACCAGGATCCGCTCTGGACGTTTTGCACGGGGTCAGAAGTGACGTTATCCGTGTTCCACGTAACCAGGAATTTTGCTGATTATATCCGCATTTCACGGAGTTGGGATTTGACTCTCGGTCATCTGTATACCGCCGAGTCATGGAACTGGGAGTTGCCGCTGTTCCGCTTTACTTGATATTGTGTCTGCTGTAATGAGACGAACGTCGAGATGATCTCTAGGCTATCTGTGAACCGTCGAGATTTGGCTTCTTCTTATGATGAAATCTGGGGAGGAGTGTGACTCCCTCTTTGTTTGCGCCCCTGGATTGTATACAGGGATTGATGTAATATCACCTGTAGGGCGTAAATTTCATTTTTATTTTTATTTCTTTCAGCGATGCCCTATCATTTCAGCTTTTATATCGCGAAGGTCGTGATTGCCCCATCATTTCGGCTATTTTTTGCGGTGCCCAATCATTTCGGCTATTTATTTTATTTTTACTCGTCGTTTTTTATTGCGAGTTGCCCAATCATTTCGGCTGTTTTGCATGCATAAATTTTTACTTGCTGATTTTGTCGCAAGTTGCCCCACCATTTCGGCTATTTCGTATGCATGTGTGGCTTGCTAGCTTTTCATTGCAAGTTTGGGATTAGACACCTATTTCGGCATCAGCACCGCTACAGCTGGGACATTGCCAGTAGCGAATCATCATTTTCCTCTGTTGATGTCGAACAAAGGTGGCTTAGTAAACAGGGTTAGGGTCCTGTCGACTAAGGCTTTTGACTTCATGAGCCGTAAGGGTCTCACAAAGGTATTTCTCCCTACAAGTCGTGAGGATCTCGTAGGTGTGTTTTCTCCTTAGGAATCGTGAGGATTCCTAAGTGCATATTCCCCTGTAAGTCGTAAGGATCTTACAAAATGGTTTTCTCCTTATAAGTCGAGAGGACTTACAAGGGCTGTTCACTGTGCGAACATATCCCTAGTCGCGGGTGGGACTTGGTTAGGGAAATGTTTATTCGCGTCCGTGGATTGTATACAAAGGTCAGTATTGAGCCGCTTGTAGGGCAATATTGGAAGTTGTGGGGGTTTCTTAAGAACAGGTTCAGGTCTCTATAACTTAAGACTTTCAAATCTTATGAGCCGTGAGGGTCTCATAAGAGAATTCTCCTTACAAGTCGTGAGGATCTTGCAAGTGCAATTTCTCCTTAAGAATCGTGAGGATTCCTAAGTGTATTGCTCCTTTGTGAGTCGTAAGGATCTCACACAGGTGGTTTCTCCTTACAAGGTCGAGAGGACCCTGTAAGTGTCTTTTTAACGAGGTTGCGCCCTTTCGGGTTTTCACAAACACTCGCCGGTGGCCCTGCTGTTTTTACTTACGGAGCCCTTTCGGGTTTTCATCCGTGCCCATTTTGCTTATGGACGTACCGTTTTCTCTTTTTTTTATTCTTTTCTTTTTCTCTTTTCTTTTTAACGAGGTTGCGCCCTTTTGGGTTTTCACAAACACTCGCCGGTAGCCCTGCTGTTTTTACTCACGGAACCTTTTCGGGTTTTCATCCGTGCCCATTTTGCTTATGGACATACCGTTTTTTTATTTATTTATTTTTTATCAGCTTCGGGATGCTGCAATCTGTCATAGCTTCTTGACATCTCGGTCAACAACTAGTTTTTAGGACATAGTGGTCCGTTGTTAGTTTAAGAACGTTTCGGTCTGTTGTTAGTTTAAGGACGTTTCGGTCCGTTATTAGTTTAAGGACGTTTTGGTCCGTTGTAAAGTAAGCCGGTTACTACTTATAGAGTTTGGGCTTAGGAAGATAGCGAGCGGACATAGTCGTCGTTATCTATCATTGACCTAGGCCGTAACTCGTTAGGCGTATTATTTCTTCAGGAAGCGGCCGTTTATCGGTCTGAAAGGTCTTTCGCCATGCATGTCCATGAGTAGATAAGCTCCACCCTGGTAGACCTTGTCTATGAAGTACGGGCCTTCATAGTTCGGATCGAATTTTCCTCGCTTGGCGCGATTAGGGATCATAGGTCTTTTGACCACTAGCACGAGTTCGCCTGGGCGGAATGTCCTCGGCCTGGTCAATCTTTCATGTGAGCGCGTCATCTTTGCTTTATAAGCTTCCAGATTTTGTTGCGCTATGAGCCGGGTTTCATCAAGGGCATCAAGCTCCTCAAGCCGAAGGTGAGCATTTTCTTCGTATGTCAGCTCGTAATGGATTGCCACTCGTAGAGAAGGTAATTCTATCTCGAGGGGGAGTGCTGCTTCTGTACCGAATACCAATGCGTACGGCGTTGTGTTCGTGGCTATCTTGAACGTAGTTCGATACGCCCAGAGAGCTTCTTGCAGCCTCTCGTGCCAGTCCTTCTTATTTCGGGACACCTTCTTCTTCACGATCTTTGTTAAGGTTTTGTTGAAAGCCTCAGCTAGACCGTTAGCTCGGGGGTTATAAACTGAGGAATATCTCCATTCTATGTTGTGCTGTTGTGTGAAGCGGCTAATCTTGTGGCTTCTGTAGGCTGGCCCGTTATCGGAGATGATCCGTCTCGGAGTTCCAAACCGATAAATGATATGCGGCTTGAAGAAATGGAGGATATTCATCGTCTTCACTTCCCTCAACGGTACTGCTTCTGCCCATTTGGAGAAGTAGTCAGTCGTCGCCAAAATGAATCGATGTCCCCTGGACGATGCTGGTTCGATAGGGCCGATTATGTCAGTTCCCCACATTTCGAACGGCCAGCTAGCCACCGTCGGGTGTAATGGATTCGGGTGTAAATGGATAAAGTCCCCATGGATCTGGCATGAGTGGCATTGCTTCGCATATTCGAGGCAGTCCTGGATCATCGTGGGCCAGTAGTAGCCCATTCGCTTGATTTTCAACTTCATCTTCGGGCCTGCTTGATGAGAACCGCAGAGTCTGTCGTGAACTTCTTGGACGACTCTCTTCGCCTCTTCAGGTCCCAGACATCTCAACCACAGAGAATCAAATGACCTCTTGTACAGAGTATCATTGACGAAGGCGAAAGACAGAGCTCGTTTCATAAGCTGATGTCTTGAGGACGCATCTTCAGGCGTTCGACGGGATTTGAAGTAGTCTATAAAGACTTCTCTTCAATCCTCAGCCTTCTCTTGGTCATTTATTTGCAGGGCCGTCTGCTCGGTCGCTTCATTTTCCTCGGATGATTCTGGAGATATTTTTGCCGGTGCGAGGACCCGACGGCTTTGTATCACGATCCTTACGTCATCGAGGTTCTCATCAGCCAGTTCTTTAGCGAGTTTGGCTAACGCATCCGCTTTGCTATTTTCCGCACATGGTATGCTTTCCAGCATGTAGAAGGGAATTTGAGTCAGCAGTTGCTGTACTCTCTCGCCATACTTTACCAGTTCTGGTTTGCACGTTTGGTAGTCGCCATTTACTTGACTGACGACCAGTTGAGAATCTCCATATATGAAGAGGTTTTCGATCCCCATGTCAATGGCGATCTTGAGACCTGCTATCAAAGCTTCGTATTCAGCTTCATTGTTCGTCCTCGGCTCTGTCAAGGAGAAGGCGAAGCGCATTATCCCTCCTTGTGGGGTCATGAAGATAAGGCCTACTCCTGATTTGATTATAGGCGTGTTCTGTCTGCGTTTCTTCATGGAAGACACTCCATCAAAATAAAGTTCCCACCGATTACCACCACCGTCGATCGCATCGAACGTGTGTTCATCTGGCAGTTCGCAATTCAAGGGAGAATCGGCCGGTATCGGATGTTCAGCGAGGAAATCGGCGATGGCTTGGCCTTTCACTGCCTTAAGAGGTTGATAAGTTATCGAGAATTCCATCAAGAGCAGGGCCTATTTAGCGAGTCGCCCCATCAATATGGCCTTCGACATCAAGTATTTGAGAGGGTCCACCTTCGATATGAGGCGAACTTCATGTGCCAACGCATAGTGCCGGAGTTTCGTTATCGCAAAGATCAACGCCAGGCAGTGTTTTTCGATGGGAGAATAATTGCTTTCTGCCTCCAGAAGAACTCGACTCAAGTAATAGAGAGCTCTCTCCTTCCCTTGGTCGTTCTCTTGTGCCCACAGCGCGCCTAAAGAACCTTCGAGGGCTGTTGTATAAAGAATAAGAGGCTTTCCCTTGACTGGAGCAGCCAGCACTGGCGGGTTCTGCAGATACTGCTTGATTTCGTCCAGTGCGCTTTGGCACTTGTGAGCCCAGACGAACGGGGTTCCCTTCTTCATCAAGTGACTATAAGGACGACACTTGCCAGAGAGATTGGCTATAAATCGCCGGATATACGCGAGCTTCCCTTGGAAAGATCGCAATTGTTTGAGAGTCCTTGGCGGGGGCATTTCTATGATCGCCCTGATCTTCGATGGATCTATCTCGATACCTCGGTGTCGGAAGATGAATTCTAGGAATTTTCCTGAAGACACCCCAAATGCGCATTTGAGAGGGTTCATCTTCAAGTTATATTGCCGAAGGCGTTGAAATACGATCTTCCGATGTTCGAGATGTTCCTCGTATGATTTGCTTTTCACCACGAGGTCGTCAATATAGCATTCAACGATTTCATGTATAAGGTCATCAAAGATCTTCGTCATAGCCCTCTGATAGGTGGCACCGGCGTTCTTTAGACCGAAAGGCATCACCTTGTAACAGAATATACCCAAAGGGGTTCGGAAAGCGGTGTGCTTCTGGTCTTCTGGATGCATCTTTATCTAATTATATCCTGATGAGCCATCCATGAAGGAGAAAACTTCGTGAGTGGACGTGTTATCTATCATCAGCTCAGTGACCGGTACTGGGAAGTCATCCTTCGGGCAGGCTTTATTGAGATCCCGAAAGTCTATGCAGATGCGCACTGTCCCATTTTTCTTCATCACCGGGACGATGTTGGCGATCCAGTCAGGATACTGAACTTCTTGGATGAAGCCAGAGTCAATCAGCTTCTTGACCTCGGCGTTGATGCTCATCTCAAGCTCGAGCCGCATTCTTCTCGGTGCTTGTTTGATTGGTTTGATGTCCTGGGATATCGCCAATTTGTGGACGGCAATCTCTTCCTGGCATCTCGGAATAGTTCCATGCGAAGCAATCTCTATGCTGCATAAGCACGTCTTTTAACGTAGCCACCCTTTCTTCAGGTAGCAGCTCACTGACGAATGTAGGTCGTGGGACACTTGCCGTTCCCAAATCAATCTTCATGAGGTTATCTGCAGTAGTGTGTATTCCATCTTCCAGCTCTTTTGGCGCCGGTGGAAACTCCGAGATCACCTCGTCATCATTGTTTTTGAAGCACTAGGTATTCTCAGGTTCTTCTTTTGATGATGTTATCATATGACAAGTACGAGCTCGCTTCCCGAACCGATGTTGATCTGATTCCAGTCTCACGGATTTGGGTTCATGCTTCTGCGGCGGAGTTATCCTCCATCTGTCGGATAGAGCAAACTTGCCGAGCTGATACTGATCTTCGACCCAGTTCTTGAAGGTGAAGCAATCTTCGAGAGGATGTCCTATTGCTCGGTGATAAGAGCAATAGTCTGGGTGAGAGACCTCGCCTGCTTGCTCAGGGTGTTTAGACTCCGGCAGTGTAATCATTTGATGTCTTATAGCGAGGTCAAGTATCTTCTTTGTCTTGTCTTGAGGAAAAGAGTATGCTCGACTCATCTTCTTCATTAGGGACAAATCTGGACCGCTTGATTCCCACTCGCGTGATTTCTTGGTCCCGCTTTGTCGTTGCTGAATGCCTTTTCCGCTTTTTGATTTGTTTCTGCCTCTGCGTCGGGCCTTTTTTACAACAGGTTGACAGGGAGCGGCATTTTCATATTTCGCAGTCTGTTGGAGAAGGCGTTGCGTCCTGGCTTTTTCGTAGATGAACATTTCGTGGTTATGGTCGTCTCGAACTTTTTGACCAGCTTCCCTTATAAGCTTGTCCATTTGTTCTTCGAATGACGGACTGGGCATTTTTACGTCGGGGATTTTTTCTGGTTCAGGATTAGCATTCTCCCATTGAGCATCTCCTTCTTCGTCAAAATCATGTATGACATGGCAGTCGCGGAGTAGCTCCCGTTTCTTGGACCGAACGTATCCAAGCCCGATTGCTTCCATTCTCCCATTGGGCAACTTGCGCTGAGTTCCAGGAACGTTCCAGACCCTGTCATAGAACTTAGCTTTTCGATCGGTCTGTTTGAAGGGTATCCTTTGGCGCTTCAATAGCCTTTTCAAGTCTTCTGTATAATATCTAGGCAGACGGATGAGCTGAAGCCTGTCAAGTGTGGGATCTGCGCCATGCCAGATTTCTTTCTCCACTTTAGTTTCCCCGTCGCGGTAGAATATGATCGTCTTTTCACCTTCTCGCCTGGGACGGACATAGAACGTCTGCAGCTCTTCCACACTGTAGGTAACAAGCGCGTCCAGTTCTTTATGATGTTTGGGCGGAACCATGGCAACTTCCAAATTTTGCTCTTCATCAGCGAATGTTCGTATTGGAGGCCGAGCGGAGAATATAGCATGGACCTCATCTTCAGAGTCGCTGCCAAAAATCAACATAGGAGCGGACGGTCCTGGCTTGTTGTACTGGGCTGGGCCTGAATAAACCATCTCTTCCTCTTCCTCAGTATCACTCCCGAAGACAGGAACGGTGGCAATAGCTTTGTTCTCCGGTTTATGACATCTCTCCGTGTCTTCGAAATCTGGCAAGAAGTATTTTGCATCTTCATATTTGCAGACTTCGTTCACAGAGAATGGGTTCAACTCTCCTGTTACGGTATACTCGAGACCATTCTTAAAGTATTTCATACACTGATGTTGTGTAGAAGGGATGATGTTGTACTCGTGTAACCAAGGCCGGCCGAGCAAAGCATTATAGCATGTCTTGGCTTCAATGACGTGGAACTTAACATCTGTGACAAGTAATCCGAATCGCAGCGTCAATATCACAGACCCGAGAGTCCGTGATGATTGGGAGTCAAAACCAGAAATGGTGATTTTATCACAAGCGAGATGCTGGACACTCATGCAGATTTCCTTCAACACTCGCACGTTGAGAAGATTGACGGAAGACCCATTGTCGACCAGGATTTTGTCTATCTTTATATCGTGGCAGTATCCCGAGACATAGAGGGGACGATTGTGCTCGCACGTCCCAAGGAGAAGGTCTTCATCGCCGAAGGTGATATCAGCCGTGTGTACCTCCTCTAGCTCGTCCTTCATCTTTTCCTCGGAGAGAAAAGCTTGGAATTGCTCTGGTTCATCTAGCGCCTTGATCAATGAATCTCTCGCTTCTTTGGATAGTAGAAGGGCGTCGAGAATACTGAGCTGCAAGGGTAACTTCCTCAAGTGTGCCAGAACATTGTAGTCCACCTTTCTCTTCTTTGGCGGGTCCTTGGCAGTCAGCTCTTTCATGACTTGGTCGTCCAGGGCGATATCCTCGGAGACCTTTTCTTTTCCCTTATCTTTTTTGCTCGTAGATCCGAGATTATTTTCTGGGAGCGTGTGATTGTGCAGCTGAATGTTTTCACAGGTCTTCAGTTCTTCCTCTTCTCCCAATGCGGATTCTTTAAAGAGGGGGTCCAGAGCCATTTCTTCGTCAGAGTCGCTTCCGAAGGTGAGAATTTGCGATCCGCCAGTGTTGACCATGCGACAGTTACCGGTGTCTCTTTTATGCTCTTCAGCCGCACTCCTTTGCTCCCACTGAACTTTGCGTTTCATCCGCTTAAAATGTTGCCGGTGAGAACCATATCTCTGCCATCATCTTTCAAAAGCATTGCACTCTTCGGTAGGGTGCGAAATCTTTCGATGATATGAGCAGTAGCTAGGATGCATCTTTGCTTCATCGGGAGTATTTCCTTCGGAGGGTGGTAGCTTCATTCCCATTGATATGGCTTTAGCAAACCTTTTCCTCGTCTTGAATTTTTTTTTGTCCACAACGGATGTCTTTTGATTTGGCGGGAGTGTCTTGACTTTTTCATCTAATCGCCGGCGTTTGGCTCTTTCAAATATGGTTGTCTCGCGTTCCCGATCAGCTTTACTTTTCAAAAGAGCCTTGTTGAGAAATGTGTCGATCACTTCATCTGATGGCCCCAGAAGTTCTGGTTCAGGTTTTGCCCCCAGCTTCTCGGTGCAAGGAGTTCCTTCATCATCTGTAAACGAGTGAGAGATCACATGACAACTTGCTACGCAGCCCTCAGATTCATCCGACGAGCTTTCTCCATCATCTTCGTCTTTAAGGACGTGGCTGAGGAACTCTTGGAGCATGATGGGAGTCCGCGCCTTCTGATTATACTCCTTCAATGCGTCGATCGGGTGACTTACCGTTTGGTGGTAAGGGCAGTAATTGGGATTATTCACTTCGCTGGGTTGCGGCGGTCTCCTGGGATTCGGCAAACTGATAAGCCTGTTGCGCATAGCCAGTTCGAACAGCCTCTTCGTCTTGTCCCGTGGGAATGAGTAAGGACGCTTCATTTTCTCATTGTAATAGCGCCGTCTCTCTTCCAGTTGATCTGCTAGCTTTGGGGCACTGGACTGTTGCTGAGTGTTCGCAACGAAGGTCGCCTTCCCTTTACCCTTGTTGTTCCAAGGTTCCGGCTTCGGGGGCGACGGTCTGTGACCCATTTGATCCATTTGTGCTAGCTTATCGATTAAAGCCTGGAATGTGGTCGGTTTAAAGAACATCATGAACTGTGAAATAGTTGCATGAGGATCTAGAGTGCCCACGAACATGCCCACCACTGGTGCTTCTTCGATGCACTGCTCGCACTTCGACCACAGGTTCCGCCATCGGATTGCATATTGAACCCAAGTTTCGCCCGGCTTCACCCTTGCATTGATCAAAGCTGTTATCGGGGTACGTTCGCTGGCGCTCGCGAATCGCTGAGTGAATAGCAACTCCATCTCTGCGAAAGTTTTGACGGAGTCGTTCGGAAGCTCGGAGTACCATTCAAACGCCGTCTCCGATAAGCTGCTGACGAATTGGTGAAGCAAGAGCTTATCATCACCCCTGGTGTTGCCACAAAGAGCCCTGAACTGAGCGACATGTTGATGGGGATTGCCTGTCCCCGTGTAGACATGGAATTTCGGGATCGTGTAACCCGACGGGTATTTGATCTGATCGTACCAGCTCGGATATGGTCACCCTGTTTTGACAACTTGGCCGGCTGCTTCATTTGCCTGATGAACTCTTATTTGCTGAGCAATATAGTCATCCAAGGCAGCTTTGGAGATTGTTTCCTCCTTGGCTGTTGAAAGAGCCGGAGGTGGATTTGACGTTTCTCCTCTATCATCTTCAAGGATAATCGGAGGATCTTCGGCTGGAGGATCCGACTGTATCATCATCCCGACCATGTCTTGGAACATGAGAGCCATTTGCTTTATATTGGCCACTTGTTCCGCAGCCTCCTTGTCCTTCTTTTCAAGCATTCTATGAAGGAATTCAGTATCGGTCTCGTGTTCACGCCGTTGTTCCGATGACGCCTCCGGGCTTTCTTTTCGTCCGGTGAGTGCGGCCATTGCAGTTAACATCTCCTGGAGATTCTGCTGCTGCTGTTCCTAGGCTCTTGTGATGGATCGGGTGAGTGGTCGGTGGCCCGTTGAAGCACGGCTATCTTCCTTCCCGGATGCCATGTATACGGTGTGGACCACCATGCCCCCAGACTTTGGGCGTTTGGGTTCGGTGCCTTTGACTTTTCCCGCAGACAAGGGGATCTTATCCGGCCTTCTCTTTTTATGAGCGGTCGAAGTTGAGGGGGCCGTCGAGGTGGGCACCCAGATAGCTTTTCGTGGCTTGGCAAGATGGCTTACTTCCTGTTGGACCTTCAGCTTCTTGTGCTGGCGAGAGAAATTTGGATCGATCACCGAGTCTCGGGCCTGCCGTCAGACTTTATAGATCTTGGAGGATAGCCGCTGCGGGGACCGTTCTGGCTTTGCTTCCGCAACCTTCTCTAGTGGAAGAGGGGATCTTTTCAGTATGGCGGTAGGAGAATTCCTACGCACCTTATTTAGCAGCTCAAAGCTGTTCTCGGTTGGAACAGCAGCATTAATTTCCGCCGTCGGGGCTGGTGGAGTTAGCCCAGAAGGGGAGTTGCCTCCTGACTTCCTCACTCGGCGCCAGTGGCGACGTCGAGCATGTCGAGCTGTGGGAATTGGCTCGGTGATGGGGATGGCCTTGTCTTGCCCCCTTGTTCAGGTGAGGGGCTGTTGCCGGTGTCAGCCTATTAAAGACTGATGTCTTTTGAGCAGCAGGAGTGGGAGTGGGAGTTGGGACGGTCAGCCTTGTAAAGACTGACTCCTTGGCAGGAGAAGCCGCCTTGACGACTTCAGGAGCAGGTTTGGTTACTCTTTTCGGAATAACCTTCTCTGGGACCGCAAGCTTCATTGTGGGCCCGCAGGAGTTTTGGCCCAATCTGGAGAAGACCGAGGCACTGGTGTTGGGCGACCCGTTGAGAGGGGCCGCAGCAGCTGTAAGTCGATCGAAGACCGACTTCTTAGGAGCTTCTGGTACGGGCACGGGAGCAGTGAAGCTCATTGGCGGGAGCATGGTCCCGAAAAATAATCCAGTAGTAGCCTGGGTGACTTGTTTTATCGGCATCGTGAACAGGGACGCCGCTTGAGGTCCATAAGCCACACCTCCAGGTGAGGCGGAGCGTGGGTTGCAGCTGCAGTTGGAGCACTTCGAGCAGGTGAATGCCATTGCTGTTTGCTTTCTGCGCCAAGCAAGAGACCAAATCTTAGTAACTTGAAACTCAAGGGCAACCATTAACAAACCGCGATTCGTTCGCGAATACGACACACGAAGTGTGGAGTGGAAAGAGGAAAAGGTCCCACCGGGCGTGCCAGAATCTGTTCCCCTCCGAACAATGGGGACGCGACTGCGCGGGTCCGTCTTGCCTTAGATTCGGGGCAGATGCTAATTGGTGCTATCCGTCCACTTCTCCGAAGATGTCAAGTTGATTTATGGCACCATGTATCGAAGGTTTAAACGGATGCGGCCGATGTAGCAGACTTCGTCAGATTCCCCCTCATCTGAGGGGTTTTTGATTGTGGGGACGCTCTTCCCTGCAGGCGCAAGCCCCTACAGTTAATTACGCTACCGCATCGCGGAAACAACTTTATCCTTCTCCATATGGTCACTGTTTCCTGATTTAAAATCAGGAAAGCTTCTGGGAAAAGCTTCAAAAAGGGGTCACGTGTTGGCACGTGACACCTAAAAGGCATCATCAAGTCAAGTGCAGTCTCCTGACTACGCTGAAGAAAATGGGCTTCAGAAAGAGTCACGTGCTCCCACGTGACCAGGGTCACGTGGCGACACGTGACATTTAAACGCAAGCGTCAAAGGCACACAAGTTCTCTGATCAAGTCAAGAAAAGGCTTCAGAAGAGGTCACGTGTTCCCACGTGACCAGGGTCACGTGTTGGCACGTGACGTTCAAGACAGCAGACTCGTTCTCCAGAAGAACCGAAGACAGAGAGTTCAAACAAGGGTCACGTGCTCACACGTGACCAGGGGTCACGTGGTAGCACGTGACGCTTAGGCAGCGATCAGAAGACAGAGCGCAAAAGAAAGGAAAAGGCTCATTCCAAAGGGGGTCACGTGCCCACACGTGACCATGGGTCACGTGGTCACACGTGATCAGCTTTCAAAGCCCATTTTGTCAAACAGAATTAAATTCTGAAGGAGAATCAAATCTTTCCAAAGGAAAGCGGCTATCTGGAACCGATCGAATTAAAGATTCAGAGGTGATGAAATATCATCTATCTATGGGAAAATCTCGGGTTTGGAAAGATTTCCCCTTTAAATCTAACCAAAATAACAAGGGAGAATCTCTGGATTTAAAATCCAATGGTGAATAAAATTCACCTAATAATCCAAAGGTCCAAAATGAATGATGAATGCAAATCAAATCTCAATGAAGATTCGTCAAAAAACTGATTGATTCGGCTGCTTCTCCTATAAATAGGAGCCAAGAGACATACATACATATAGATGCGCAGAGAAGAAAAAAGAAAAAAGGAGAAGAGCTTTGATACTTTGAAAAAGACTCGGATCTTCTGCAAAAAACCCTAGGTAAGAAAGGGAAGGCCTTTTGAAAGAAAGAGAATTTAATTCTCAACAGAGTTTAACTCTGATAATGTAAAAACAGAAGAACATATTTCTTCTCTCTTTGATGGAGGATCTGCAAAGTGCACATCTCCCCTTAAGGTTGAGAATTTAATTCTCAATGGGTTGAGATCCTGCCATGCAGATCCAAAACATGGAGAAGGAATGCAAGCACGAGAATTTAATTCTTACAGAACTATAGGAATTTAATTCCTTTAAAATAAAAGGAGGGCTTGACCCTATATTATGGGAATTTAATTCCTCCAGAACAAAAAAAGAAACAGGGTTTAACCCTAATTAAGAACCCAGTTCTGTTGAAACAGCAGGAATTTAATTCCCTTAATCATACAGAGGATGGAAGTTTAAACTCCTTAAAAACTTTTATTAGGGTTTAACCCTATTCAGCCCTTCACGTATATGAGGAATTTAATTCCTACAGAAAATTCAGAGTTAAACTCTATCCCAGAATATAAGTCTTCGAAAGGAAGTAGGAATTTAATTCCTCTGAAATTTATAGTTCGAGGAATTTAATTCCTAAGAAGATTAACAAAGCCTCTAAACAAAATACCTAGAGGCAGGGTCACGTGTCATCACGTGAACCCCCCCCAAGAAAGCTACAGAAAGCCCCTTTGAGGCAGCACCCCACGTGACCCACGTGACCCTCAGCAGAAGCTCTAATCCATAGGCATTTGAATGCCCATCACGTGATGGCACGTGATGCTCTGGAAGACGCGATAATCTCAGCAGAACAGAGGAAGGGAGGGCGCTCTCACGTGCTGCCACGTGACCCCTCTTACCTTAGTGTTTAAACACTAAACTAAAACTCTCGAACCCAGTGTTAAAACACTGTTGGGCCTTAGTGTTCAACACTAATTAAAAAGCTTTATTTGCAGTGTTCAACACTGATTACCTTAGTGTTTAAACACTAATCTGAGATCTTCATTTGCAGTGTTCAACACTGATTACCTTAGTGTTTAACACTAACCTGAAAAAACATTGTTGCTGGTGTTCAACACCAAATATTCTCTTAGTGTTAAACACTAACTTGCCAACCCCATTCCCAGTGTTCAACACTGACTGCTCTGTAGTGTTTAACACTAGACTTCGGCCCAATTGGCTTAAATGGATGGAGGCAAAGCCTCTCCTGATTGGACTTAGCCCAAGATGGCCATAAGTCCTCAATTTGTGATTAACTGGTCCGATAGACTCATAACATAATTAATTCGTCTTGACCCCAAATTGGGCCAAGGGTTATTTAATCCACTCCGGTTCTAGGGTACATCTCTTCACTCCTTTGATACTTGGCATTGTAATCCCTCAATGCCGTCAAAGAGGTGACGGGTCCCGACGACCACACATTGATATGGACTGTGGGGTCCTTAAACTCATGTCTAATGCAAATTCCTGGTTACGTGGAACACGGATAATGTCACTCTTTGACCCCGTGGGAAACGTCCAGAGCGGAGCCTGGTCCTCGCCAAGCACGGCAGTGAACCCGTGTGAAGCATCCAGAGCACATACCGGACTGTGGGGTCCTTAAACCCATGGACTACGACGTCCTTAACCTTGACCGAGATGTCTTAAAACTAACAATGGACTGCGGGGTCCTTAAACCCATGGACTACGACGTCCTTA
This sequence comes from Agapanthus africanus, assembly GCA_030015575.1. Taxonomy (NCBI): domain Eukaryota; kingdom Viridiplantae; phylum Streptophyta; class Magnoliopsida; order Asparagales; family Amaryllidaceae; genus Agapanthus; species Agapanthus africanus. Next base: position 85,957,321 of record JASDDO010000028.1, on the reverse strand, counting down.
ACCTTGACCGAGATGTCTTAAAACTAACAATGGACCGCAATGTCCTTAAACTACCCACGGACCGCAATGTCCTTAAACTACCCATGGACCGTAATGTCCTTAAACTAGGACAATAGAGCCCCACATGCTCTTTTGTCGGATCTAAACGATCCCGTTTAAGTTGATCTTAGCCTCAAAGATGGCTAACGTATCCTTAAACCTTCAAAACAAAGTGGACTATAAATCCCCCCAATTGACTCCGGCTTGAGGGTACATCCTTGAACTCCTCTGACATCCGTCGTTGTAATCCTTCAACGTCGTCAGAGAGGTGACGGGTCCCGACGGCCACACATTCATGGACCACTATGTCCCTAAACTGGAACATTAGAGTCCCAACGCTCTTGTGTCGGATCTAAACGATCCCGTTAAGTTGATCTTAGTCACAAAGTTAGACTAACGTATCCTTAACAAATGTTTGAGTTGATCTTAGCCTCGAGTAGGGCTGACGTATCCTCAAACCAAAACCCCCCCAAACCCAAATCTAAGATAATACGGATTTGGACTAGTCCACGCCCTACGGGCGACGACATAACTCAGTCCCCATAAACAATCCACGGGCAACGAAATACAAAACAGACACCCACGACACGAAGTGACCATCTGGAGAAGGAGAAAGTTGTTACCGCAATGCGGTAGCGTAATTAACTGCAGGGGCTTGCGCCTGCAGGGAAGAGCGTCTCCACAATCAAAAACCCCTCAAACGAGGGGGAATCTGACGAAGTCTGCTACATCGGACGCATCCGTCTAAACCTTCGATACGTGGTGCCATAAATCAACTTGGCATCTTCGGAGAGGTGGACGGATAGCACCTATTAGCATCTGCCCCGAATCTCAGGCAAGACGCGGTGTCGCGCCGTCTTTCGGAGGGGAACAGATTCTGGCACGCCCGGTTGGACCTTTTCCTCTTTCCACTCCACACTTCGTGTGTCGTGACTCGCGAACCAATCGCGGTTCGCTAATGGTTGCCCTTGGGTTTCAAGATACTAAGAATTGGCGTCTGGCTTATTGCAGAAAGAAAAGGATCGATGGCTTCTACTTCCGTGAAAGTGTCCAACTGCTCAGACTGCAATTGCAACCAACGCTCTGCCTCGCCAGGAGGTATAGCCTACGGACCCCAAGCTGCCTCGCTATTCACAATGCCCGTGGAACAGGTCACTCGCGCCACCACAGGATTGTTCTTTGGGACCATGGTCCCGCCGATAAACTTTGCCGCTCCAGTGCTGACAACGGAGGCTCCCAAGAATTCGGTCTTTGATCGTCTTACCCCTGCCACGGCTCCTCTCAACGAGTCGCCCAACGTCAACGCCTCGGTCTTCTCTAGACTGGGCCAGAAATCCTGCAGACCCATCGTGGGACCTACAATCTCAGAGAAGGTTGCTTCTAAGAAAGTGGCCGCTCCCGTCCCAGAAGTCGTCAAGGCAGCCTCTCCGGCCAAAAGGTCGGTCTTTACAAGATTAACGGCTTCAGCTCCCGCTCCTACTACCCAAAGGACATCGGTCTTTGACAGGCTAATACCAACTGCGACCCCACGCCCAGACAGAGGGCAAAACGAAACCGTTCTTACCGCTGACCCTACACCGTCCGCTCGACACGCTCGACGTCGCCATTGGCGCCGAGTGAGGAAGGCTGGGGGCAACTCCCCATCTGGGTTGACTCCATCAGTCCCGATGGCAGAAATTAATGCTGCTGTTCCAACTGGGAACAGCTTCGAAATGCTAAATAAAGTGCGAAGAAATTCTCCTACTGCAGTACTGAAGAGGTCTCCTCCCCCGTTAAAGAAGGTTCTGGAAATGGAGTCAGAACGGCCCCAATCTCCTCAACGGCTATCTTCCAAAATCTATAAGGTTTGGCGGCAGGCACGGGACTCGATCATCGATCCGAACTTCTCCCGCCGACACAAAAAGCTGAAAACCCAACCGGAAGCTGGTCACCAGGCCAAACCCCAGAAGGCTGTGGAACAATTGACTCATAAAAGAAGGAGGCCGGAGAAGACCCCACGGCACGCAACGACGGCTAAAAGCACTGAGCCCAGACACCCTAAGTCTGGGGGCATGGTGGTGCACACTGTTTACATGGCCTTTGGAAAAGAGGAAAGCCGCACTTCTACGGGCCACCGACCGTTAACCCGATCCGTGACGAAAGCCCAAGAACAGCAACAGAAGCTGCAAGAAATGATGAATGCTATGGCCGCGCTCACCGGGCCAAAAGAAAACCCAGAAACGTCCTCAGACGCACGCCGAGAGGAAGAAACCGATGCTGAATTCCTTCGCCGGACACTGGAGAAAAGGGACAAAGAGGCTGCTGAACAAGCGGCCAACATACAACGGATGGGCCTTCTCTTCCAAGATGTGATAGGAATGATGATCCAGCAGGACTTACCCGCCGAGGATCCCCCGATCGTTCTTGAAGACGACCGAGGAGAAACGTCAAATCCACCACCAGCCCTCTCAACGGCCAAGGAGGATGCAATCTCCAAGGCTGACTTGGCTGACTACATAGCCCAGCAAATCCGGGTTCACCACGCGACTGAGGCAGCTGGTCAAGTCGTGAAAACGGGGCGGCCGTATCCGAGCTGGTACGACCAAATCAAATACCCGCAAGGCTATACGATACCAAAATTCCACGTGTATAAGGGGACCGGCAATCCCCATCAACATGTCGCCCAGTTTCGGGCCCTCTGCGGTAACACCGGCGGTGATGATAAGTTGTTGCTCCGCCAGTTTGTGGGCAGCTTATCAGAAACAGCGTTCGAATGGTACTCGGAACTCCCGAACGATTCCATCAAAACGTTCGCTGAAATGGAGTTGTTGTTCACTCAGCGATTTGCAAGTGCCAGCGAACGCACTCCAATAACTGCACTTATTAACGCCAGGGTAAAACCGGGCGAAACCTGGGTCCAGTACGCTATACGCTGGCGGAACTTGTGGTCGAGATGTGAGCAACGCATTGAGGAAGCACCTGCGGTGGGCATGTTCGTGGGAACTTTAGACCCCCATGCAACTATTTCCCAGTTTATGATGCTCTTTAAGCCAACCACATTCCAGGCCCTGATCGACAAGTTGGCTCAGATGGACCAGATGGGTCATAGACCGCCTACACCGAAGTCGGAACCTCGGAATGACAAGGGTAAAGGAAGAGCAACACTTGTCGCAAATGCCCAAGAGCAACCTAACGCCCCGAAACCGACAGATCAACTGGAGGAGAGACGTCGGTATTATAATGAGAAGATGAAGCGTCCCTACTCGTTCCCACGGGACAAGACGAAACGGCTATTCGAGCTGGCAATACGCAACAGACTTATAAACCTGCCAAATCCAAGGCGACCGCCGCAACCCACCGAGGTGAATAACCCTAACTATTGCCCTTACCATCAAACGGTAAGCCATCCGATTGAAGATTGCTTCGTCTTCAAAGGATGGATTGAAGACCAATACCTCCAGGGGAAGTTTGTACTGTCCGAAAAGTGGAAGGTGAACCCACCACAGCCGCATGCTCCGAGGAAAGCGGATACACCGGGGGCAACATGTTCTTTTATTGAAGAAGCTCCATGGGAGGTCGTGCTATCAACTAAAACCAAAAGAATGCTGAGAGACCTTCATGCGTGCCCTGCGATCGAATGGAAGGACCCTCTTGAACCTCAAATTATCAAAGGAATGTTGAAGCCCCGCCCAACTACGAGGACTCGCGATAATGGCCCAAATACTCACGCCCAATCGTCAAAATCTTCGAAGAAAAAGAAGAAGAAATCCAAGAAGTCCGTGAAGCCTGGAAAAGAGCACACGAACTTGCAGAAGCGAATCGACGCCCTGGAAGAGTACAATCAAAAGGCGCGAACTCCTGTCACACTGCAAGAGTTCCTCAACCACATCTTTCAAGAGGAAGATGATGGAGAAAGCTCGTCGGATGAATCCGAAGGATATGTGGCGAGTTGTAACGTAATCTCCCACTCGTTCACCGATGATGGGAAAACTCCTGGCACTAAAAAGCTGGAGGCAGAGCCTGTACCAGAGCGCGCATGGCCAACAGACGAAATGATCGACGCTTTTCTAGACGAGATTCGTCTAAAATGTAAAGCAGACCAGGAGCGTGAGATGACCACGTCGGAAGGAGCCAAATGCGGGCAACTGAACGAAAGAGTTGAACTACCTCTGCCAGAACAAAAGGCATCCGAAGTAGACAAGAAGATATTCAAGACGAGGAAAAGGTTTGCCAAAGCCATGTCAATGGGAATGAAGCTACCACCCTCGGAAGAAAACACACACGATGGGGTGGAGAGGCACCCTGACTATTGCACATATCATCGGAGAATATCACATCCCACGGAGGAGTGCGACGCCTTTAAGATATGGTGGCAAGGATATGTCGCTCGTCGGCAACATGTTAAGCGCATGAAACGCAAAAGCCGTCGGGAGCGAAGAAGTACCGTCGATGGGCACAACAGAACGACTGGCAACTGTTACATGGTTAACGCCAGGGGGTCACAAGTTCTCACCTTCGGGAGCGACTCTGACGAAGAAATGGCTCTGGGCCCTCTCTTCAAAGAATCTGTTTTAGGGAAAGAGGAGGAATCGGAGATCTGCGAGAACATTCAGCTGCGCAACCGCACACTCCCAGAAAAGAATCTCGGGCCCGGGAATAGAAAAGATAAGGGAAAGGAAAAAGTCACTGAAGATATCACTTTAGATGACCAAGTCATGAGAGAGCTGGCTGCCAAAGACCCTCCTAGGAAGGGTAACGTGGACTATAACATCCTCTCGCACCTAAGGAAGCTACCTTCTCAGCTTAGCATTCTCGATGCCCTCCTATTATCAAAAGAAGCGCGAGACTCACTAATTAAGGCGTTACAAGAACCTGAGCAATTCCAAGCCTTCCTCGCCACTGAAAAGATGAAGGATGAACTGGAGGAAGTGCATACGGCCGACATCACTTTCGGTGATGAAGACCTTCTTCTCGGGACGTGCGACCACAACCGGCCCCTATATGTCTCCGGATACTGCCATGATATCAAGATAGGCAAGATCCTGGTGGATAATGGATCCTCCGTCAACCTCCTTAATGTTCGGGTGTTGAAGGAAATCTGCATGAGTGTGCAACACCTTGCTCGTGACAAAATCACTATCTCCGGTTTCGATTCACAATCGTCACGGACTCTCGGATCCGTGATACTAACATTACGCTTCGGACTTCTCGTCACAGACATCAAATTCCATGTCATTGACGCCAAGACCTGTTACAACGCCTTGCTCGGCCGCCCTTGGCTACACGAGTACAATATCATCCCTTCTACACAACATCAGTGTATGAAGTATTTCAAGGATGGTTTCGAGTATACCGTAACAGGTGAGTTAAACCCATTTTCCGTGAACGAAGTCCTCAAATACGAAGATGCGAAATACTTTTTGCCAGATTTCGAGGATACAGAAAAGTGTCGCAATCCGGAAAACAAAACCGCCGCCACCATCCCTATTTTCGGGAGCGATACCGAAGAAGAGGAAGAGATAGTTTATGCAGGGCCATCTCAACGCAACAACCGGAGGACACCCGCCTCCGTATTAGTCTTCGGAAGTGATTCAGAAGATGAAGTTAATGCTGTGTTCTCCAATCGGCTGTCAATACAAGCACCCCTTGGCGATGACCATAGTTTGCAAATCACCATGGTACCGCGAGAACACTACAAGGATCTCGACGCGCTTCAGGCTCACGATGTGCAGGACCTGCAAACATTTTACGTCCCTCCCAGGCGAAGGGGCGAGAAGGTGATCCTATTTTACCGATCCTCAGAGTCGAAAATAGAGAAAGAGATCTGGCACGGCGCAGATACTACGCTCGACAGGCTCCAACCCATCCGTCTGCCTAGATACTATACAAATGGGTTAAAGAAGTTATTGAAGCGCCAAGGAGTACCCTTAGAACAGACCGTTCGGCAGGCGCGGTTCTACAACAAGATTTGGGATGTCCCCGGGACTCAACGCAAATTGCCCAACGGGAAGATGGAAACACTCGGGCTCGGATACGCAAGAGCTGGAAAACGGGAACGGACTCACAGCAGCTATCCTATATATACCTTTGATGAAGAGGAGGACGCCCTGTCAGGAGATGCCAACCCTTCATTAAAACTAGACCCTGCGATTGAAACATCGAGTCCGTCGTTTGAAGAGCGAACGAACAAGCCTATCAGGAAAACGGGTCAGAGAGCTCAGGAAGACCACAACCGCGAGATGGCCATCTACAAGAAGGCCAGGACGCAACGTCTATCTCAACATGCTGCAAAAGACAAAGACGCTTATCCTCGTCAATCCGTTATACGAAAGACCCGACGCAGAGACGGAGATAGATCAAGAAGCGGCTCGGGTTTGCCCCTCGTGAAGAAGATGAGTCGAGCGTATTCCTTCCCCCGAGACAAGACGGAGAGGTTACTCAACCTCGCTATAAAACATCAAATGATCACGCTTCCAGAGTCTAGACATCCTGAGCAAGCTAACAGGGCTTCTCATCCGAGTTATTGCTCTTATCACCAAGCCATAGGACATCCTACCGAGAACTGCTTCACCTTCAAGAACTGGGTCGAGGACCAGTACCGACGGGGCAGATTCGCTTTATCCGACGGCTGGAAGGTAACGCCGCCGCGAAAGCACGAGCCCAAGGCCGCAAGAGCAGAACCGGGTCCACCTCAGTCCGGGGAGCGGGTTCGCACTTGTTATACGATTATGATATTAGGAGAAGAGCCCGAGAACGTAGATGACCTTTACCGGTGCTTTGAGAATAGCAATGATGAGGTAATCTCAGAATTTCCGCCCGCTCCGAAAGAACTGGAAGATGGTATACATACTACCGCAGATAACCTCAAGAAGATTGAGTTGGGATCGGCAGACGACCCGCGACCGACATTTGTCAGCGAGCTATTATCCGAAGAAAAGGTGGCTGCGTTAAAGAACGTGCTTCTACGGCATAAAGACTGCTTCGCGTGGAACTACTCCGAGATGCCAGGATTGGACCCGGAGATTGCTGTGCATAGATTAGCAATATCCCCAGATATCAAGCCAGTCAAGCAGGCGCCAAGGAGGATGCGACTCGAGCTTGAAATGAGCATCAACGCCGAAGTCAAGAAGTTGATCGATTCAGGATTTATCCAAGAAGTCCAATATCCCGACTGGATTGCCAATATCGTCCCGGTAATGAAGAAGAATGGGACGGTACGCATATGCGTGGATTTCAGGGATCTCAATAAAGCCTGTCCAAAGGACGATTTCCCGGTGCCGGTAACCGAGCTAATGATAGATAACACGTCCACTCACGAGGTTTTCTCCTTTATGGACGGTTCATCAGGATACAATCAGATAAAGATGCATCCCGAAGACCAGAAGCATACCGCTTTCCGCACCCCTTTAGGTATATTTTGTTACAGGGTTATGCCCTTTGGCCTAAAGAACGCTGGCGCTACCTATCAAAGGGCCATGACAAAGATCTTTGATGACCTCATACACGACGTCGTCGAGTGCTATATCGACGACCTCGTAGTAAAGAGCATGTCATACGAAGATCATTTAAAGCATCTGGAGACTGTATTTCGACGCCTTCGGCAATATAATTTGAAAATGAATCCCCTCAAATGCGCGTTTGGAGTCTCCTCGGGCAAATTTCTGGGATTCATCGTTCGACACCGAGGTATTGAAATAGATCCGTCAAAGATTAAGGCGATCATGGAAATGCCTCCGCCAAGAACCCTCAAGCAGTTGCGGTCTCTCCAAGGGAAGCTCGCATACATCCGGCGGTTTATCGCTAATCTTTCGGGCAAATGCCGTCCTTACAGCCACCTGATGAAAAAGGGAACTCCATTCGTTTGGGATTACAAATGTCAAGGTGCACTAGACGAGATCAAGCAGTACCTGCAGAACCCTCCAGTGTTGGCTGCTCCAGTGAAGGGAAAGCCTCTCATTCTTTACACGGCCGCCCTTGAAGGTTCTTTGGGCGCATTATGGGCACAAGAGAACGATCAGGGGAAAGAAAGAGCACTTTACTACTTAAGTCGAGTGCTGCTGGGGGCAGAAAGCAACTATTCCCCCATTGAAAAGCACTGCCTGGCGTTGATCTTCGCAATAACAAAGCTTAGACATTACGCATTAGCACATGAAGTCCGTCTTATTTCAAAGGTGGACCCTCTCAAATATTTGATGTCGAAAGCCATACTGACGGGACGACTTGCTAAGTGGGCCCTGCTCTTGATGGAGTTCTCAATAACGTATCAACCTCTCAAGGCAGTGAAAGGCCAGGCCATTGCCGACTTCCTCGCCGAACACCCGATACCGGCCAATTCTCCTCTGAATTGCGATTTGCCGGACGAGCATGCATTTGATGCGATTAACGGCGGAACCACCCAATGGGAACTCTATTTCGATGGAGCGTCCTCCATAAAGAAACAGAAACAAGGTATCCCAATGATCAAATCAGGGATAGGCCTCATCTTTGCAACTCCACAAGGAGGGATAATGCGCTTCGCCTTCTCCTTAACAATGAAGCTGAATATGAAGCTCTGATAGCAGGCCTCGAGATCGCCATCGACATGGGAATTGAAGACCTCCTTATATACGGGGATTCTCAGCTGGTCGTTAGTCAAGTAAATGGTGACTACCAAACGTGCAAGCCGGAGTTGGTGAAGTACGGCGAAAGGGTGCAACAACTATTGACCCAAATTCCCTCCTATACTTTGGAGAACATACCGCGTGCGGAAAACAGCAAAGCAGACGCGTTGGCTAAACTTGCTAAGGAACTGGCTGACGAGAACCTCGATGACGTCAGAATCGTGGTACAAAGCCGTCGAGTGCTCGCCCCGGCAGAAATATCTCCGGAATCATGCGGAGAAAAGGGAGCGACCGAGCAGATGACCCTACAAATAAAAGACCATGAGAAGGCCGAAGACTGGAGGGAAGTCTTCATAGACTACTTTAAGTCCCACCGAATGCCCGAAGAAGCGTCCTCAAGACATCGGCTCATGAAACGAGCCTTATCTTTCGCTTTCGTCAACGATATTCTATACAAGAGATCGTTCGATTCTCTATGGCTGAGATGCTTGGGACCTGACGAAGCAGAAAGAGTCGTTCAGGAAGTTCATGACGGACTTTGCGGTTCTCACCAAGCAGGCCCAAAGATGAAGTTAAAAATTAAACGGATGGGTTATTACTGGCCCACGATGATCCAGGACTGCCTCGAGTATGCGAAGCAATGCCACTCATGCCAGATCCATGGAGACTTCATCCACCAACATCCGAATCCACTGCACCCGACATTGGCTAGTTGGCCATTCGAAATGTGGGGGACTGACATAGTCGGCCCCATTGAGCCAGCATCATCCCGGGGACACCGTTTTATCCTGGCGACCACTGATTACTTCTCCAAATGGGCAGAAGCAGTACCGCTGAGGGAAGTGAAGACGGAGAATATCCTCCACTTCTTTAAGACGCACGTCATCTATCGGTTTGGAACTCCGCGGCGGATTATCTCTGATAACGGGCCGGCCTACTGAAGCAATAAGATTAGCCGCTTCGCACAGCAGCACAATATAGACTGGAGATATTCTTCAGTTTACAATCCACGAGCTAACGGTCTGGCCGAGGCTTTCAATAAGACCTTGACGAAGATCATAAAAAAGACCGTTTCCAGGAATAAGAGAGACTGGCACGAAAAACTGCAAGAAGCCCTTTGGGCCTATCGAACTACGTTCAAGACGGCCACAAACACAACGCCGTACGCGTTGGTGTTTGGGACGGAAGCAGTGCTCCCCCTCGAGATAGAGTTACCCTCTCTACGAGTAGCAGTCCACCACGAGCTGACGAACGAAGAAAATGCTCACCTTCGGCTTGAGGAGCTTGATGCCCTCGACGAAACCCGGCTCATAGCGCAACAACATCTAGAAGCCTACAAAGCAAAGATGACGCGCTCGTACGAACGATTGACCAAGCCGAGGACATTCCGCCAAGGCGAACTCGTACTAGTGGTCAAAAGACCTATGATCCCCAATCGTGCCAAGCGGGGAAAATTTGAGCCAAACTATGAAGGCCCGTACATCATAGACAAGGTCTACCAGGGTGGAGCCTACCTACTCATAGACATGCAAGGTGAAAGGCCTTTCAGGCCAATAAACGGCCGCTTCTTAAAGAAGTACTATGCTTAATGAGCCACAGCCGGGGTCAATGATAAATGACGACGACTATGTCCGCTCACTGTCTTCCTAGGCTCAGACTTTACAAGCAGCAGCCGGCCTTCCCATAACGACGGACCGAAACGTCCTTAAACTAACGGCGGACCGAAACGTCCTTAAACTAACGGCGGACCGAAACGTCCTTAAACTATCGACGGACCGAAACGTCCTTAAACTAACGACGGACCGAAACGTCCCTAAAACTACTACCGCAGCGTCTTTAGGCTGACGAGATAAATAAAAATAAAAATAAAAAAATATATGAAAAAGAAAAAAAAACGGTACGTCCATAAGCAAAATGGGCACGGATGAAAACCCGAAAGGGCTCCGTGAGTAAAAACAGCAGGGCTGCCGGCAAGCGTTCGTGAAAACCTGAGAGGGCGCGACCTTGTAAAAAAAAAAAGTGAAAAGAATAAAAAAAAACGGTATGTCTATAAGCAAAACGGGCACGGATGAAAACCCGAAAGGGCTCCGTGAGTAAAAACAGCAAGACTACCGGCGAGTGTTTGTGAAAACCCGAAAGGGCGCAACCTCGTTAAAGGACACTTACAGAGTCCTCTCGACCTTGTAAGGAGAAACCACCTGCGTGAGATCCTTACGACTCACGAGGGAGCAACACACTTAGGGATCCTCACGATTCCTAAGGAGAAAATACACTTACGAGATCCTCACGACTCGTAAGGAGAATTCTCTTATGGGACCCTCACGGCTCATGAGATTTGAAAGTCTTAAGTTACAGAAACCTGAACCTGTTCTTAAGCAAATCCTCCACAACCTCCGATATTGCCCTACAAGAGGCTCAATACTGACCCTTGTATACAATCCACGGGCGCGAATAAACATATCCCCAGCAAAGTCCAACCCTTGTAGGTCCCCTCGACCCATAAGGAGAAAACCCTCTTGTAGGATCCTTACGACTTACAGAGGAACATACACTTAGGAATCCTCACGATCCCTAAGGAGAAGATACACCTGCAAGATCCTCACGACTTGTAGGGAGAAATACCTTTGTGAGACCCTTACGGCTCATGAAGTCAAAAGCCTTAGTCGACAGGACCTTAACCCTGTTTGCTAAGCCACCTTTGTTCAACATCGACAAAGGCAAATGATGATTCGCTCCTGGCAACATCCCAGTTGCAGCGATGCTGATGCCGAAATCGGTGTCCAAAATCCGAGCTTGCGGCGAAAAAGCTAGCAGGCCACACATGCCTACGAAATAGCCGAAATGATGGGGCAACTTGCAATAAAAAGCAGCAAGTAAAAATGTATGCATGAAAAATAGCCGAAATGATGGGGCAACTCGCAATAAAAAGCAGCGAGTAAAAATAAAACAAATAGCCGAAATGATTGGGCACCGCGAAAAATAGCCGAAATGATTGGGCAATCGCGACCTTCGCGATATAAAAAGCTGAAATGATAGAGCATCGCGGAAAGAATAAAAGAAATGATGGAAAAATGAAACCTTTTTGCCCTACAGGTGATACTACAACAATCCCTGTATACAATCCAGGGGCGCAAACAAAGAAGGGATCATACTCCTCCCCCCAGGTTTCATCATGAGAGGAAGCCAAATCTCGACGGTTCACAAATAACCTGGAGATCGTCTCGTAACAACGGACACAACTTCAAGCTAAGCGGAACAGCGGCCACTCCCAGTTCCATGGCTCGGTGGTATACATATCGCCAACAGTCAAACCTTCACCCCGTGAAATGCGGATATATTCAGCAAAAATTCCTGGTCACGTGGAACGCGGATAATGTCACTCTTTGACCCCGTGGAAAACATCCAGAGCGGATCCTGGTCCTCGCAGAGCATGGCAGTGAACCCGTGCGAAGCATCCAGAGCGGAGCCTAGTCCTCGCCTAACGCGGCAGTGAACCCGTGTGAAGCATCTAGTGCAAAATTCCTGGTCACGTGGAACGCGGATAATGTCACTCTTTGACCCCGTGGAAAGCGTCCAGAGCGGATCCTGGTCCTCGCAGAGCATGGCAGTGAACCCGTGCGAAGCATCCAGAGCGGAGCCTAGTCCTCGCCTAACGCGGCAGTGAACCCGTATGAAGCATCTAGTGCAAAATTCCTGGTCACGTGGAACGCGGATAATGTCACTCTTTGACCCCGTGGAAAGCGTCCAGAGCGGATCCTGGTCCTCGCAGAGCATGGCAATGAACCCGTGCGAAGCATCCAGAGCGGAGCCTAGTCCTCGCCTAACGCGGCAGTGAACCCGTGTGAAGCATCTAGTGCAAAATTCCTGGTCACGTGGAACGCGGATAATGTCACTCTTTGACCCCGTGGAAAGCGTCCAGAGTAGATCCTGGTCCTCGCAGAGCATGGCAGTGAACCCGTGCGAAGCATCCAGAGCGGAGCCTAGTCCTCGCCTAACGCGGCAGTGAACCCGTGTGAAGCATCTAGTGCAAAATTCCTGGTCACGTGGAACGCGGATAATGTCACTCTTTGACCCCGTGGAAAACGTCCAGAGCGGATCCTGGTCCTCGCAGAGCATGGCAATGAACCCGTGCGAAGCATCCAGAGCGGAGCCTAGTCCTCGCCTAACGCGGCAGTGAACCCGTGTGAAGCATCTAGTGCAAAATTCCTGGTCACGTGGAACACGGATAATGTCACTCTTTGACCCCGTGGAAAACGTCCAGAGCGGATCCTGGTCCTCGCAGAGCATGGCAGTGAACCCGTGCGAAGCATCCAGAGCGGAGCCTAGTCCTCGCCTAACGCGGCAGTGAACCCGTGTGAAGCATCTAGCGCAAAATTCCTGGTTACGTGGAACGCGGATAATGTCACTCTTTGACCCCGTGGAAAACGTCCAGAGCGGAGCCTGGTCCTCGCCAAGCACGGCAGTGAACCCGTGTGAAGCATCCAGAGCAAATACCGGACTGTAGAGTCCTTAAAATCCACGGACTATGACGTCCTTAACCTCGACCGTGATGTCTTAAAACTAACGATCAACCACCCCGATTCCCTACAGACTTTGCCTTGGTTTAAGGGTACATCTCTTCACTCCTTTGATGCCCGGCGTTGTAATTCCTCAACGTCTTCAAAGAGGTGACGGGTCCCTGCAACCAAACACCGGACTGTGGAGTCCTTAAATCCACGGACTATGAGGTCCTTAACCTTGACCGTGATGTCTTAAAACTAACAGCGGACTGTGGAGTCCTTAAATCCACGGACTATGAGGTCCTTAACCTTGACCGTGACGTCTTTAAACTACGATACCTTGAGAAACTCCCGACTCCATGAAATACGGACAAGGGTGATCACATCCGGCACTTGCAGGCCCTCACGACCTGTAAGGAAGAAAAACTCTCTTGTGAGGTCCTTACGACTCTCAAGGGAAAACCCGCTTAAGGATCCTCACGATCTTTAAGAAGAACTCACACCTATGGGATCCTCTCGACCTGTAGGGAGAAAAAACTCTTTATGAGACCCTCGTGGCTCATAAGATGCAAAAGCCTTAGGAAGCAGATCTTAACCCTGAGTCCTGAGCCATTGCTGTCCTGCAAGTAGATCAAGATAAATTGTCCACGAATACATTCAATGAAAAGGAGACACACCATTTAGAAGAAAAATGTATCTTTTATTCATAAACCAAAACGGGTATAAAGTACAATTTATGGAAGAAACAAAAAGAAAATACTCTCATCCATGAGTATGTACAAAAAGGAAGAAAAAGATACAAATGTTTCAGGCCGGCGGGCGATTCAGCAACTTGGTCAGCTCATCCTGCTTTTGCTGAGCCACGGCTTCATGACGCAAGATCTCCAGAAGACGAGCCTCCGCTTGAGCTTGCTGAGCCTGATATGAAGCAAGCCGGGCTTCAAGCTCTTTCTCAGTGGCCTTATGAGCCTCGACCCTCTCACGGGTGAACATGGCAGCTTTATCGAGAGCCACCACCTCTTTGATGGACTCCTGAAGCACCCGCCAGAGTTCATACGCTTTGTTGGCCCTGGCTGTGAGATTGGCTTGAAGCTCGCTCAGCGCCTTGGAGGCTAGCTCCCTTTCCGAGAACTTGCGACCGAGCCTCTTCTCACATGACGTCATGTTGGCCGCGCACCGTACTATCAGCCCTCGTAACTCCGCCTTTGCAGCCACGGCCTCCGGGGAAAGGCGAGAACACTCGAGAGTGTGCAGGCAAGCCTCCACTCGCCGGCAGAACTCCACCCAGACTCGCACCACCTCTTCGCTGTGGTAGGTGGCAAGAAAAGGAAGAGAACCGTTAGCCTCGGCAGCGAACGCTTCAGCCGTGGTCGTGCTGCCAGCACGAAGCTCCTCGATCAGAGACGACAAGGAGACGAGGCTTAATTGGGCCAAGCGTTCTGAAGCCCGCAAGGCATAAGGGCCGGGTGGCATCACGATGCGCGACTCCAACGCCGTGGAGACTGGCAGAGCTGTTTAAATTTAAAAGACGTCAACAAAATTCTTAAGCAAGGAACGAGTAAGAGTGCAATGAAATGGCACTCACCGACAGTTGTACAAGCAGGAGCTGAAGGCTCCCCTGGCCCTTCGAGAATCTCGACCTCGTCATCGGCTTCCAGAACTGCAAGAAACGTCAATGTCAGTATGCAAAAATAACGACGATGCTATGAGAAGGGATGGGCGACACCAACCTTGCCCAGACGAAAGGACAATGCGCTGAGGGGGGATCGCTTGCGGAGCTGCCATCTCCAATAAACGCTGAAATGACTGTCGAGGCGACAGATCCGCGATCGTGGCCGCCAAACCGCGCAATTCTGGGAAAGATAAAAGAGTTCAGACTATGAAGGGGTTGCTAAATTAAAACACAGAGGAATACCTTCAACAGTCCTCCTATTCTGAGCCGGGGGGATAGCAGCCTCAACGTTCTCCGCCATGACCTCAGGCTCCAACAAAGGGAGAGTAATCCCGACTACCTCGCTCCCAGCCTTTGGGCCGCTCGCAGTAGGAGTCATTGGGGCGTCGGCCTCCAAAGGAGCCTCCTCCAAAGGGGCAAGCACGCCCTGGCCAAGAACCGCCGCTGGAAGTTCCACCATGAGAGGAGCAGCCTCGTCAGCCCCCTCCACATCCAGCAATGCCTCATTGAGAATTTTGGCGGGCTTTAGCTTTAGTGGGCCCGTGGGGAGCTCCCCCAGCGTCGAAGACTCTGCATGATGCAAATAAGAATAATGATATATATATGCACGGGCATAAAAGATCGGAAAAACTATAAAAGAAACACAACATACCTATACGCAAAGAAGCCCTCAATATGGCTTCTTCAAGCCGCTGCTCCTTCTCAAGGAGGTGGGCTCGCCGGGGTTCGAGCGTAGACTCATGACCGCCAGTCCATAAAGAAAGTGCATCAGCTGCGTCTTCTGAAGCGGCCTGCTTCAGAGCCCTCTCCCCCCATTCCTCCAAAGGGCCGATAAATCGCCGCCGAATCCACGAAGGGTCTTCGTAGAAAATTACAGCGGGGTAAGACTTCTTCGGAACCTTGGAGTTGTGAGACGCGTCTTTTGAGCGCCGTATGGCCTCGGCCAACTGCGCAGCCTCCTCATCCACTGAACTCGGGAAGAGAAGTCCAGCGTCCGACTCTTGCACGGCCAATGGTTCGTCCTCAAGGATAGGCTCAGACTCCATCACAGAATCAAGCGGGGCAGTAGCCGCTTTCTTCCGCCGTTTAGACCCGGAGCCGGTCGCCGAGGATGACCGCTTCCTCCCTCGCGAAGCCTTAGGGCGGCGCTGGCCCACATCGCCCTCAGCGCCCTCATCCTTGTTTCTATCGCTCGGTGCCACAACCGAGGACGATACCGCCATCATCGACACCACGGGGGTTGGCGCCGCCACCGGCGGGGGTACTACTACCGGAGCCCGCTTACCCCGTGAGCGAGAACCCAAAGGCATACCAACTATCGGAGTAAGGTCTACCCCGGACTCCCCTGGAATGAGCGCGGTGCCAATCTCCCTCAAAGGAAAGCGGACTGGAACCCTCGGTCGTAACTCAGCCCCAGGAGCCAGAGGAGGGGCATCGTGGCCAAGAAGCACCCTCCTTTCCTCGAGAATGATTGGGTTGACCCGATGAAGATACCAGCCCGTAAACGCGCCCACGCATCGAGGCATGTACTCAGCTTCAGGGACCATGAAATAAGAGCCGGTGTTCAGCCTCATAAAATGATGAGCAGCATCGCGAACAGCATCAAGCGAAGGGATCGGGGCGACCATAAAAGCCTCGAAAGGAACACCCTGGTCGTATCCGAACTGCCGGGCAAATCGATGCGGATTGTACCGCATGAAAAGAGACGCATTGTCCTGGCGAAACACCAAGTAACCCGGTCTGATTGCATACAAATGCGTGGCCTCCCGGGGCTTCAGAGAAGGTGCGTTGTCTTTCGACTGGTCCCAGAGTTGTTGGACGGGACCCGAAGGAGTAGACAAGACCCGATCAGTAAAAACCAACCCGCCAGCGGTGGCATGAGGAGAAATTAGCACCCGAATGGCCCCGAATTGAGTCGGGTCGGCGGCAGAAGCATCCACTAGCCGCATAAGTCGTGGAAAGGGGTAGGCATCGTAAAATGAAGGCCTCTGATGCATGGCGAACGCCCCCAATACATGCATTTCGATCCAGGACGTGAAATAATGAAGCGAAAAGTTCACCACATCCACGCCAGGCGTAGAAGTATTAGCTGCGGTGCCCAATCCATTATAGAGGTGTGCCAAGGCCGGGATGCCGATGGCCAACCGCGTCCCCTCAGCAATACGATGAGCCGGGTAGATGACCGAGGCTCTCATGAAGCGGCGATGCATCGGGATAACAAACCAGCTAAGCCAAACACTGACAAACCCCACAAAGAATGTTTCTTCATCCATACCGGGTGCTGCAACGGACTCAAAAGACATCGGCGACACGATGGGAATATAATATTGTGGCAGGTCCGATTCAGCAGTCGGTAGCTTCTTCGGACCAAACCCAAAGGGGTCCCTGATGTTAGCAAACTTCGGAGCAGTCTTCGATATGATATCCTCACGAAGGAAACAGGAAATGAAGCTTTTAAAAGTAACACCCTGCTCCTCAGACTCAGTGAACAATTGATCAAAAATACCCAGCGCCTTGATCAAGCTGGGGCGCTTATGGCGAACAGCATTCTCAGCGGACAGGCCGTCAATCGGTGCAGACTCGGGCTCGAAGACATATTCGTCAGAAGGCAACAACTCCTCATACAGTGCGCCCCTGATTGGCAATCCTGAGATTTCATAAAATTCTGCAAGAGAGATCGAGACCTCGCGATCCCCCAGAAGAAAAGTATTAGTGGGAAGATTCCACTGGTTCAAAAACGCCTTGACCCACCAGGCATGCGGGGACTTGTAATGGAACAGTGACGCATATATGGCCTGATAAAGCCCAACTTTCTGCAACCGCGCCCGATGGGCGGAAAGGATGTAGCGAGCCCAGAGAAGGTAGCCCGTAGGATGCCTGGGAGTGAGCCCTATCTTATAAATTTGCCCCCATGGGTGGGCCTCACCCTGGCAGATACGCCGCCCTAAGATGTCTATGGCCGGAATCGGATGGTTCGGAATACCGGTCGTCGAAGGCTCAAGCCTCCCCGTTGGAGTCCAGTTGGGCATTTCCACAGCAAAAGCTGTCCTTGGAGGATCCATCGGTAAAAAGGGGAAAGTGGGCTCCGTTGGCACCGCGCAGAGAAAACTCCGACGACCCTTAATAATCTGACTATACCAAGACCCCCACTGAAGAAGGTCGGTGCAGTTCGGGTCATGAGCCCGAATCATCGCCATCACTTCCTCATCAGACGGTGACTGAGGAAAAGCCGCCTCCGAGCGAGAAAAGGGAAAGCGTGGAGCGGAAGCCATCGCACCTGAAATCCAATAAAAGAAAACCGTTAAAAGGAAAGTCAGCGATATATATTCATGCATGAACATGAAGACTAGTGGGAGAAAGCAACAGCAAAGTTTCCTGGGACCATTGGCTACAAAACACATGGGCCCCACAGAATCCGGATGACGGCTCATTAATAATGAGACCAAACAGTTACAATAAAACAAAAGGGAATATCCTCATTTAATAAAAAATGATGGCCATGCACATTCCCCCAACGGGATCTGTCTCGGGCTCTACAGTGGATCCAGTAAAATCAAAGGAATTAAATTCACACAAAAAGACATCATTACAAAGCCCCCATTGCATTAATTGCAGAAGAACAACCTCGGGCCAAGAGACCCCAGGAAGCCTCTGTGTGAAGAAATCGAGTTCTTCGTTGGAATTAAATTCCTTATTGAGAAAAGGGAATTAAATTCCCAGAAGCATTTTGGATGGAATTAAATTCCATGGATTTGAACCGTCATCATCATCTCCCCAAAGATCATCTAAACCCTAAGAGATCTTTAGTTGAAAGATTAAACAGTTTCATGTTCTTATGGAAAATATGAAGAAAAAAGGGTAAAAACCCTTGTTTTGGATTTAAAATCCAGAGAAATGTGAAGGTCCATCGTTGTCCAAGAACATTACCTGAGGAAAAAGGATTCCTTTCGAACAGAGTTAAACTCTGAAGATTGTTTCGAGACAGAGAACTAAGCTCTGAAAGCGAGAATTAAATTCTCAAAGAAGAAGTTCTCAGAAGAAGAAGATGAACAAAGTGAAGGCTCCTATGAAGAGACAGAGGTATTTATAGAAGACAATGGAAACGCTTCGTCTCCCCAGATCCCTAGAGGAATCCAACGGTCACGAGAGGTGACAGCGTTGCACTCACGTGCAGACACGTGAGAACAACGCTGTGGGGGCATTTGTTTCCTGATTTAAAATCAGGAAAGCTTCTGGGAAAAGCTTCAAAAAGGGGTCACGTGTTGGCACGTGACACCTAAAAGGCATCATCAAGTCAAGTGCAGTCTCCTGACTACGCTGAAGAAAATGGGCTTCAGAAAGAGTCACGTGCTCCCACGTGACCAGGGTCACGTGGCGACACGTGACATTTAAACGCAAGCGTCAAAGGCACACAAGTTCTCTGATCAAGTCAAGAAAAGGCTTCAGAAGAGGTCACGTGTTCCCACGTGACCAGGGTCACGTGTTGGCACGTGACGTTCAAGACAGCAGACTCGTTCTCCAGAAGAACCGAAGACAGAGAGTTCAAACAAGGGTCACGGGCTCACACGTGACCAGGGGTCACGTGGTAGCACGTGACGCTTAGGCAGCGATCAGAAGACAGAGCGCAAAAGAAAGGAAAAGGCTCATTCCAAAGGGGGTCACGTGCCCACACGTGACCATGGGTCACGTGGTCACACGTGATCAGCTTTCAAAGCCCATTTTGTCAAACAGAATTAAATTCTGAAGGAGAATCAAATCTTTCCAAAGGAAAGCGGCTATCTGGAACCGATCGAATTAAAGATTCAGAGGTGATGAAATATCATCTATCTATGGGAAAATCTCGGGTTTGGAAAGATTTCCCCTTTAAATCTAACCAAAATAACAAGGGAGAATCTCTGGATTTAAAATCCAATGGTGAATAAAATTCACCTAATAATCCAAAGGTCCAAAATGAATGATGAATGCAAATCAAATCTCAATGAAGATTCGTCAAAAAACTGATTGATTCGGCTGCTTCTCCTATAAATAGGAGCCAAGAGACATACATACATATAGATGCGCAGAGAAGAAAAAAGAAAAAAGGAGAAGAGCTTTGATACTTTGAAAAAGACTCGGATCTTCTGCAAAAAACCCTAGGTAAGAAAGGGAAGGCCTTTTGAAAGAAAGAGAATTTAATTCTCAACAGAGTTTAACTCTGATAATGTAAAAACAGAAGAACATATTTCTTCTCTCTTTGATGGAGGATCTGCAAAGTGCACATCTCCCCTTAAGGTTGAGAATTTAATTCTCAATGGGTTGAGATCCTGCCATGCAGATCCAAAACATGGAGAAGGAATGCAAGCACGAGAATTTAATTCTCACAGAACTATAGGAATTTAATTCCTTTAAAATAAAAGGAGGGCTTGACCCTATATTATGGGAATTTAATTCCTCCAGAACAAAAAAAGAAACAGGGTTTAACCCTAATTAAGAACCCAGTTCTGTTGAAACAGCAGGAATTTAATTCCCTTAATCATACAGAGGATGGAAGTTTAAACTCCTTAAAAACTTTTATTAGGGTTTAACCCTATTCAGCCCTTCACGTATATGAGGAATTTAATTCCTACAGAAAATTCAGAGTTAAACTCTATCCCAGAATATAAGTCTTCGAAAGGAAGTAGGAATTTAATTCCTCTGAAATTTATAGTTCGAGGAATTTAATTCCTAAGAAGATTAACAAAGCCTCTAAACAAAATACCTAGAGGCAGGGTCACGTGTCATCACGTGACCCCCCCCCAAGAGAGCTACAGAAAGCCCCTTTGAGGCAGCACCCCACGTGACCCACGTGACCCTCAGCAGAAGCTCTAATCCATAGGCATTTGAATGCCCATCACGTGATGGCACGTGATGCTCTGGAAGACGCGATAATCTCAGCAGAACAGAGGAAGGGAGGGCGCTCTCACGTGCTGCCACGTGACCCCTCTTACCTTAGTGTTTAAACACTAAACTAAAACTCTCGAACCCAGTGTTAAAACACTGTTGGCCTTAGTGTTCAACACTAATTAAAAAGCTTTATTTGCAGTGTTCAACACTGATTACCTTAGTGTTTAAACACTAATCTGAGATCTTCATTTGCAGTGTTCAACACTGATTACCTTAGTGTTTAACACTAACCTGAAAAAACATTGTTGCTGGTGTTCAACACCAAATATTCTCTTAGTGTTAAACACTAACTTGCCAACCCCATTCCCAGTGTTCAACACTGACTGCTCTGTAGTGTTTAACACTAGACTTCGGCCCAATTGGCTTAAATGGATGGAGGCAAAACCTCTCCTGATTGGACTTAGCCCAAGATGGCCATAAGTCCTCAATTTGTGATTAACTGGTCCGATGGACTCATAACATAATTAATTCGTCTTGACCCCAAATTGGGCCAAGGGTTATTTAATCCACTCCGGTTCTAGGGTACATCTCTTCACTCCTTTGATACTTGGCATTGTAATCCCTCAATGCCGTCAAAGAGGTGACGGGTCCCGACGACCACACATTGATATGGACTGTGGGGTCCTTAAACTCATGTCTAATGCAAATTCCTGGTTACGTGGAACGCGGATAATGTCACTCTTTGACCCCATGGGAAACGTCCAGAGCGGAGCCTGGTCCTCGCCAAGCACGGCAGTGAACCCGTGTGAAGCATCCAGAGCACATACCGGACTGTGGGGTCCTTAAACCCATGGACTACGACGTCCTTAACCTTGACCGAGATGTCTTAAAACTAACAATGGACTGTAGGGTCCTTAAACCCATGGACTACGACGTCCTTAACCTTGACCGAGATGTCTTAAAACTAACAATGGACCGCAATGTCCTTAAACTACCCACGGACCGCAATGTCCTTAAACTACCCATGGACCGTAATGTCCTTAAACTAGGACAATAGAGCCCCACATGCTCTTTTGTCGGATCTAAACGGTCCCGTTTAAGTTGATCTTAGCCTCAAAGATGGCTAACGTATCCTTAAACCTTCAAAACAAAGTGGACTATAAATCCCCCCAATTGACTCCGGCTTGAGGGTACATCCTTGAACTCCTCTGACATCCATCGTTGTAATCCTTCAACGTCGTCAGAGAGGTGACGGGTCCCGACGGCCACACATTCATGGACCACTATGTCCCTAAACTGGAACATTAGAGTCCCAACGCTCTTGTGTCGGATCTAAACGATCCCGTTAAGTTGATCTTAGTCACAAAGTTAGACTAACGTATCCTTAACAAACGTTTGAGTTGATCTTAGCCTCGAGTAGGGCTGACGTATCCTCAAACCAAAACCCCCATAAACCCAAATCTAAGATAATACGGATTTGGACTAGTCCACGCCCTACGGGCGACGACATAACTCAGTCCCCGTAAACAATCCACGGGCAACGAAATACAAAACAGACACCCACGACACGAAGTGACCATCTGGAGAAGGAGAAAGTTGTTACCGCAATGCGGTAGCGTAATTAACTGCAGGGGCTTGCGCCTGCAGGGAAGAGCGTCCCCACAATCAAAAACCCCTCAAACGAGGGGGAATCTGACGAAGTCTGCTACATCAGACGCATCCATCTAAACCTTCGATACGTGGTGCCATAAATCAACTTGGCATCTTCGGAGAGGTGGACGGATAGCACCTATTAGCATCTGCCCCGAATCTCAGGCAAGACGCGGTGTCGCGCCGTCTTTCGGAGGGGAACAGTCACTTCGTGTCGTGTGTGTTTGTTTTGTGTTCGGTTGCCTGTGGATTGTATACGGAGACTAATTTGTGTTGTCGCCCGTAGGACGTGGATTAGTCCAAATCCGTATCTTTCTTAGATTTGGATTTGGGGGGTGTGTTTAAGAATACGTTAGCCTTATTTGAGGCTAAGATCGACTTAAACGTTCGTTAAGAACGCGTTAGTCTAATTTTAGACTAAGATCGAACCAGGCCCGGGCGACTGTTTACCAAAAACACTTAACGGGATCGTTTAGATCCAACAAGAGAGCAATTAGGGGCTCTATTGTTTAGTTTAGTGACGTTGCGGTCGATAACTAGTTTAAGGACATTGCGGTCCAATGTTAGTTTTAAGACGTTGCGGTCAAGGTTAAGGACATCATAGTCCATGAGCTTAAAGATCTCACAGTCCGGTGTTAGTTTTAAGACATCACGGTCAAGGTTAAGGACATCATAGTCCGGTATTAGTTTTAAGACATTATGGTCAAGGTTACGAACATCATAGTCCATGAGTTTAAGGACCTCACAGTCCGATGTTAGTTTTAAGACATTACGGTCAAGGTTAAGGACATCATAGTCCATGAGTTTAAGGACCCCACAGTCCGTAGCAGTGTGTGGTCATCGGGACCCGTCACCTCTCTGACGACGTTGAGGGATTACAACGACAGATATCAGAGGAGTAAAGAGATGTACCCTCGAACTGGGTGTAAATTGATTGGGAGAGCAGTTGTGCTCAGTTCAATTTATATTGAGGACTTATGGCCAGAATTGGGCTAAGTCCATTTGAAATGTTCAACATTTTATTCATGTTCTGCCTATTAGGCTTTTAGTTGGGCTCTGCCCTTTTAAATAATGCATAGCATTGGACTTTTTAATTAAATGCATAGCATTTATATTTGGCCAGTTTAGGCCTTTACTTGGGCTCTGCCCTTTTTAAATAATGCACAGCATCTAAATTGGTCTGATAGACTTTACTTGGGCTCTGCCCTTTTTTAATAATGCATAGCATTTAAATGGTCTGATAGTGCGCCACGTGGCTTGTCAGGCGCTTTGCGCCAATTAAAGAGCGCAAGGCGCCAGCGCATATAGAGGTGACACGTGTCACGCAAGTCTGTTAGCGCAGTGCGCTGCGCCAGTGCGCTGCTGACACGTGACGCGCTCTAGTGCAGTGCACCATGCCAAGAGCGCAGTGCTCTGTTTTTAGGAGCGCAAAGTGCAGATTGTTCTGTGATTGACACGTGGCGCTCTCTGGCGCAGTGAGCCAATCCAAGGAGCGCAAAGGCGCATTTCAAAAGTGCAAGGCACTGTCCAATAGCGCAGAGCGCATCTTGATAAAATTTAGATCAAAGAAAAATGTTTTTCTTGTTTAAAGAGGTTCTACCTCAAGATTCAAGAACCAATGGTTCATCAAAAGGCTGTGCCTTTATATAGATCAAATGATCTAGGGATGAAGTAAATTACTTCTTTAATCTTTTATGATTGGATCTTTTTTGATCTTTTTTCTTTTTTATACCGAAGATCTTGATCTTGATCTTAGATCTTTGATCTTTTTAGAAGAAATTCTTCTTTTTGTGAGGTGTTTTCATCTCTGTTCTTCAAGAATCAAGTTCTTTACCTTCAAAGATGAAGAAGATGATCTTCTTTCTTTAAAGGCTTGCCTTTTAAATTTTTCAGAGAGTTTTCTCATTTCTGTATGTCTGTATATGTGAGACTTGGAGTCTAGGGGCCTTTATATAGAGCCAATTGGTTTGTTAGGTTAGTTACAGAGATCTTTCTCTGATTAATCTGGGGATATTTCCCCACCGTTGGATCTTTGATCCTAAGGCTTCTGTTTTACAGAAGACAATCTTCTTATTTTAATAAAATTGGAAAGATCTTTCTAGAATTTTAATTCTGATTAATTAAATAATTTATTATTTAAATTCCAGTGCTGGCGCAGTTGGCGCTAGCGCGCCTGCGCTTGACACGTGTCGCGCAGCGCAATTGCGCTAGCGCGCCTGCACTTGACACGTGGCGCGCAGCACAGAGCGCAAGTTATCTGAAGCGTTACTTCCTTTAATTTGAATTTTAAAACAGAGCCTTGCTCTGATTAGAGGTGCGCTGCCTTGGGCGCAACGCTCCTTGCACTGGCGTGTCTGCTTTTGACACGTGGCGCTCTGCGCGCAGCACAAGGGATCTGAAGCGTTGCTTCACCTTTTGAATTTTAAAATTCAAACAGAGTTTTGCTCTGATTGGGGAAATACTGATGATAGACAATATGTCCACCTACGAAGTCTTCTCCTTTATGGACGGCTCATCAGGGTACAATCAAATAAAGATGCATCCTGAGGACCAGAAGCATACTGCTTTCCGGACTCTTCTGGGCATATTCTGCTACAAAGTGATGCTTTTCGGTCTGAATAACGCCGACGCTACCTATCAGAGGGACATGACAAAGATTTTTGATGACCTCATACATGAAGTCGTCGAATGCTATATCGACGACCTTGTAGTGAAAAGCAAATCGCACGAGGAGCATTAGGAGCATCTAAAAATAGTGTTCCAACGTCTTTAGAAATACAACTTGAAGATGAACCCTCCGAAATGCACGTTTGGAGTTTTCTCGGGCAAATTCTTAGGATTCATCGTACGACATCGAGGCGTCGAAATAGATTTGTCGAAGATCAAAGCGATCATGGAAATGCCCCCGCCAAGAACTCTCAAGCAACTGTTGTTTCTCCAAGGGAAGCTCGCGTATATTCGGCGGTTCATAGCTAATCTTTCTGGCAAATGCCGTTCCTACAGTCACTTGATGAAGAAGGGAACCCCATTCATTTGGGATCACAAATGCCAAAGCGCACTGGACGAAATCAAGCAATACCTGCAAAATCCGCCAGTACTAACCGCTCCAATCAAAAGAAAGTCTCTCATCCTGTACACAACAGCCCTTGAAGGTTCCTTAGGCGCGCTATGGGCATAAGAAAACGACCAAGGGAAGGAGAGAGCCCTCTACTATTTGAGTCGAGTGCTCCTGGGGGCAGAAAATAATTATCCCCCATTGAAAAACACTGCCTGGCGTTGATCTTCGCGATAACGAAGCTCAGGCACTATGCGTTGGCGCATGAGGTCCATCTCATATCAAAGGTGGATCCTCTCAAATATTTGATGTCAAGAGCCATACTAATAGGGCGGCTCGCTAAATGGACCCTACTCTTAATGGAATTCTCAATAACATATCGACCGCTCAAGGCAGTGAAAGGACAAGCCATCGCCGACTTCCTCGCTGAGCATCCTATACCTGCTGATTCACCCCTAAATTGCGAATTTCCAGACGAGCACGCGTTTGACACGATCGACGGGGGGAAAGGAGAGAGTAACACCCGGTGGAAACTCTACTTCGACGGGGCATCTTCCATGAAGAAGCGAAAGCACAGCTCCCCCATAATCAAGTCTGGGGTAGGCCTTATCTTCGTGACTCCACAAGGAGGGATAATGCGCTTTTCCTTTTCCTTAAAAGAGCCGAGGACAAACAATGAAGCCGAATATGAAGCTTTGATAGCAAGATTTGAAATCGCTGTCGACATGGGGATCGAAAACCTCCTCATATACGGAGACTCCCAGCTGGTCGTTAGCCAAGTAAACGATGATTATCAAACGTGCAAACCAGAGTTGGTGAAGTACGGCGAGAGAGTGCAACAATTGCTGATTCAAATCCTTGCCTACGCCCTGGAAAGCATACCGCATGCGGAAAATAGCAAAGCAGATGCGTTATCCAAACTCACTAAAGAACTGGCCGACGAGAACCTCGACGATGTAAGGATCGTTGTGAAAAGCCGTCGAGTTCTTGCACCGGCAGAAATATCTCCGGAGTCATCCGAAGAAAAGGGAGCGACCGAGCAAACGTCCCTACAAATAAAAGGCTAAGGATTGGAGAGAAGTCTTTATAAACTACTTCAAATCCCGTCGAACACTTGAAGATGTGTCCTCAAGACATCAGCTCATGAAACGAGCTCTGTCTTTTGTCTTCGTTAATGACACTCTATATAAGAGATCATTTGATTCTCTATAGCTAAGATGCCTGGGACCTGAAGAAGCAAGGAGAGTCGTCCAAGAAACTCACGACGGAATCTGCGGTTCTCACCAAGCCGGGCTGAAGATGAAGCTGAAGATCAAAAGGATGGGCTACTATTGGCCCACAATGATCCAAGACTATCTCGAAGACGCGAAGCAGTGCCACTCGTGCCAGATTCACGGGGACTTTATCCACCAACATCCAAATCCGCTACATCCCACGGTGGCTAACTGGCCGTTCGAAATGTGGGGAACTGACATAATCGGGCCCATTGAACTAGCATCGTCCAGAGGACATCGGTTCATACTGGCGACAACTGATTACTTCTCCAAGTGGGCAGAAGCAGTACCACTAAAAGAAGTGAAGACGGAGAATATCCTCCATTTCTTTAAGACACACGTCATCTATCGGTTCGGCACTCCGCGACGGATTATCTCCGATAACGGACCTGCCTACTGAAGCCATAAGATCAGCTGCTTCGCACAGCAACATAATATAGATTGGACATACTCTTCGGTCTATAATCCCCGAGCTAACGGTCTAGCTGAGGCTTTCAACAAGACCTTGACGAAGATCATAAAGAAGACGGTGTCTCGAAATAGGAAGGACTGGCATGAGAGACTACATGAAGCTCTCTGGGCGTATCGAAATACGTTCAAAACGACCACAAACACAACGCCGTATGCATTGGTATTCAGCGTTGAAGCAGTACTCCCCTTGGAGATAGAGCTACCCTCCTTACGAGTGGCAGTTCATTATGAGCTAATGGACGAAGAGAATGCTCATCTCCGGCTTGAGGATCTTGATGCCCTTGACGAAACCCGGCTCATGGCGCAGCAAAACTTGGAAGCTTATAAAGCAAAAATGACACGCTCATACGAGAGATTGACTAGGCCGAGAACATTTCGCCAAGGTGAACTCGTGCTAGTGGTCAAGAGACCTATGATCCCTAATTGTGCCAAACGGGGGAAATTCGAGCCGAACTATGAAGGCCCGTATATCATAGACAAACTCTACCAGGATGGGGCTTACTTTCTCATGGATATGCATGGCGAATGACCCTTCAGGCCAATAAACGGCCATTTCTTGAAGAAATACTACGCCTGACCGAGACGTCTATAAACTACTACGGACCACAGCATCCCAAGGCTGATAAAAAAAGGAGTACGTCCATAAGCAAGATGGGCATGGATGAAAACCCGAAAGGGCTGCGTGAGTAAAAACAGCAGGACTACCGGCGAGTTTGTGAAAACCCGAAAGGGCGCAATCTCGTTAAAAGACACTTGCAAGGTCCTCTCAACCATGTAAAGAAAAAATACCTGCGTGAGATCCTTACGACTCACAAGGGAGCAACACACTTAGGAATCCCCACGATTCCTAAGGAGAAAACACACTTACGAGATCATCACGACTCGTAAGGAGAATTATCCTTTGAGGCCCTCACGGCTCATGGATTCAAAAGCCTTAAACTACAAGGATCTGAACCTGTTCTTAAGCCGTCATACACCCCGCTTTTGCCCTACAAGTGTTTCAACATTGACCCTTATATACAATCCACGGACACGAATAAACATTTCCCTAACAAAGTCCCACCAGCGACTAGGGATATGCTCACACGGTGAACGACCCTTGTAAGTCCTCTCGACTTATAAGGAGAAAACACTCTTGCAAGATCCTTACGACTTACAAGAGAACATACACTTAGGAATCCTCACGATTCCTAAGGAGAAAATGCACTTACGAGATCCCCATGACTCGTAGGGAGAAACACCTTTATGAGACCCTTACGGCTCATGAAGTCAAAAGCCTTAGTCGACAAGATCTTAACCCTGTTTTCTAAGCCACCTTTGTTCAAACCGACGAAGGCAGATGATGATTCGCTCCTGGCAATATCCCAGTTGTAGCGATGCTGATGCCTAAATCGGTATCAAATCCCAAGTCCTTTCACGGCAAATGATGATTCGCTCCTGACAATATTCCAGTCGCAGCTATGTTGATGCTAAGATTGGCACCATATTCCAAGTTCCACACTCGCGAGAAAAATCAGCGAGCCAAAAGTGCATATGAAATAGCCGAAATGATGGGGCAACTTGCAACAAAATCAGCAAGTAAAATATATGTATACAAAAACAGCCAAAATGATTGGGCAACTCGCAATAAAAAAACAGCGAGTAAAAAAAAAAGAAAAAAATAGCCGAAATGATTGGGCAATCGCGACTTTCGCGATATAAAAAGCTGAAATGATAGAGCCTCGCGGAAAGAAATAAAAAAAATGAAAATGAAAGAATGAAACTTTTGCCCTACAGGCAGTCCATACTAACCCCTGTATACAATCCATGAGCATAAACGAAAAGCGAACCACATGACCCCACCAGATCCTGTCAAAAGGGAAAGTCAGCTCTCAACAGTAATATCTGCATCCCAGAAGATCAACAACGGCATTCCTTCTTATACCAGCAGGGCACGGAAGCGACACAACGAAACAGAGCCATGGCAAAGTCCCTAGTTCCAAATCTTAACGGCAACATCTACATCCTAAAAAATCAGCAACGGTGATCCTCCTCATTCTAACAGGATTCAGATGCAACATCACCAAACGAAGCCACGGCAAAGTCCCTAGTTCCAAGACTCTACGGTCCACCGACAACCTAGAGTCAACCAATGACCTCCCCGCCGGATCAATGCTCCGTCTCGGAAACAAGTCAACCAACCCCAGGGAAATCAGCGTCCTTGGCAAAATACCTCGATTTAGGGAAATCAGCGTCCTTGACGAGAGCATCTCGATTCGCGTCGACCCGTAAGGAAATCAGTGTCTTTGCAGGAATCTCTCGATTCGTCTCAACTCCGAGGAAATCAATGTCCTTGGCAAAAACCTCGATTCAGGGAAATCAACATCCTTGGCGAGAGCATCTCGATTCGCGTCGACCTGCAAGGAAATCAGTGTCTTTGCAGGAATACCTTGATTCGTCTCAACTCCGAGGAAATCAGTATCCTTGGCAAATACATCGATTCAGGGAAATCGGTGTCCTTGGCGAGAGCATCTCGATTCGCGTCGACCCGCAAGAAAATCAGTGTCTTTGCAGGAATACCTCGATTTGTCTCAACTCCGAGGAAATCAGTGTCCTTTGCAAATACCTCAATTTAGGGAAATCAGCGTCCTTAGCGAGAGCATCTCGATTCACATCGACCCACAAGGAAATCAGTGTCTTTGCAGGAATCTCTCGATTCGTCTCAACTCCGAGGAAATCGGTGTCCTTGGCAAAAACCTCGATTCAGGGAAATCAGCGTCCTTGACGAGAGCATCTCAATCCGCGTCGACCCGCAAGGAAATCAGTGTCTCTGTAGGAATATACGACATCAGCAAAATGGAGCCATGGCAGAGTCCCTAGTTCCAAGTCTTGACGGTCACATCTATAGCCTGGAGACCCACAACAGCGTTCCTTCTTATGCCAGCAGGGCACGGAAGCGACACAACGAAACGGAGCCATGGCAAAGTCCATAGTTCCAAATCTTAACGGACACATCTACAGCCTAGAGACCCACAACAGCGTTCCTCCTCATTCCAGTAGGATTCGGACGCAACAATCAATCTTAGAGCCACGGTAGAGTCCTTAGTTCCAAGTCTCGATGGCCACATCTACAGCCTGGAGACCCACAACAGCGTTCCTCCTCATTCCAGCAGGATTCGGATACGGCAATCAATCTCGGAGCCATGGCATACCCCTAGTTCCAAATCTCGACAGTTCACAGACAACCTAGAGACCACCTCGACATTCGTCTCGTTACAGCAGACGCAACGTCAACAAACAGAGCCACGGCAAAGTCCCTAGTTCCAAATCTCGACGGTTCACAGACAACCTAGAGACCACCTTGACATTCGTCTCGATACAGCAGACGCAACATCAACAAACGGAGCCACGGCATACCCCTAATTCCAAATCTCGACGGTTCATAGACAACCTAGAGACCACTTCGACATTTATCTCGTTACAGCAGACGCAACGTCAGCAAAGCGGAGCCACGGCATACCCCTAGTTCCAAATCTCGACGGTTCACAAACAGCCTAAAGACCACCTCGACATTCATCTCGTTACAGCAGATGCAACGTCAACAAACGGAGCCGGCAAAGTCTCTAGTTCCAAATCTCTACGGTTCACAGACAACTTAGAGACCACCTCGACATTCGTCTCGTTACAGCAGACGCAACGTCAGCAAAGCGGAGCCATGGCAAAGTCCCTAGTTCCAAATCTCAATGGTTCACAGACAACCTAGAGACCGCCTCAACATTCGTCTCGTTACAATAGACGCAACGTCAGCAGGGCGGAGCCGCGGCAAAGTCCCCAGTTCCAAGATTCTACGGTTCACAGACAACCTAAAGTAAGCAAATGACCCCGTCACGGAAATACGTCATCCAATGACCCCGTCGCAGAAATACGTCAGCACATGACCCCGTCGCGGAAATACGTCAGCCAATGACCCTATCGCGGAAACACGTCAGCCAATGACCCCATCGCGGAAACACGTCATCCAATGACCCCGTCTCGGAAATACGTCAGCACATGACCCCGTCGCGGAAATACGTCAGCCAATGACCCCGTCGCGGAAACACGTCATCCAATGACCCCATCTCGGAAACACGTCATCCAATGACCCCGTCTCGGAAATACGTCAGCAAAAGACCCCATCGCGGAAATACGTCATCCAATGACCCTGTCGCGGAAACACGTCAGTAAATGACCCCGTCGCGGAAATACGTCATCCAATGACCCCGTTGCGGAAACACGTCAGCCAAACGCCCCGTCTCGGAAATACGTCAGCAAATGACCCCATCGCGGAAATACGTCATCCAATGACCCCGTCGCGGAAATACGTCATCAAATGACCCCATCACGGAAATACGTCAGCAAATGACCCCGTCTCGAAAATACGTCATCCAATGACCCCGTCGCGGAAACACGTCATCAAATGACCCCGTCTCGGAAATACGTCAGCAAATGACTCCGTCTCGGAAATACGTCATCAAATGATCCCGTCGCGGAAATACGTCATCCAATGACCCCGTCTTGGAAATACGTCATCCAATGACCCCGTCTCAGAAATACGTCATCCAATGACCCCGTCGCGGAAACACATCATCGAATGACCCCGTCTCGGAAATACGCCATCCAATGACCTCGTCGCGGAAATACGTCAGCAAATGACCCCGTCTCGGAAATACGTCAGCAAATGACCCCGCCGCGGAAATACGTCATCCAATGACCCCGTCACGGAAACGCGTCAGCAAATGACCCTGTCTCGGAAATACGTCAGCAAATGACCCCGTTTTGGAAATACGTCAGCCAATGACCCGTCGCGGAAATACATCATCCAATGACCCCGTCGCGGAAAAAAGTCAATCTTGACCCCATATGGCTAAAGTCAATCCTGACCCCATATGGCCAAAGTCAACCCCTGACCCTATGGAACACGGCTAAAGTCAATCCTGACCCCGTGGAAAACGGCCAAAGTCAACCCTCGACCTCCCCGTCAAAGCAATGCTTTGATTCGGGAGCAGGTCAACTCATCAATCACTTACGAGTCCTCTCGACTTGTAAGGAAGAAAATTCTCTTGGAAGATCCTTACGACCCTCTAGAGAAAAACACACTTAGGAATCCTCACAATTCTTAAGGAGAAAATACACCTACGGGATCCTCTTGACTCATAGGGAGAAAAATCTTTATGAGACCCTCACGGCTCATAAAGTTGGAAAGCCTTAGGAGGCAGATCTGAACCTGTTTCCTAAGCCATTGCTGCTTTACAAGGATGTCAAGATGGACCATCTGCGGGCCACATTTGCTAAAGCCACATTCGCCAATGAAATAAAGAAGCTACTTACGGGTCCTCACGACTCGTAAGGAAAAATACCCGAGTGAGATCCTTACGACTTACGGAGACGATGAACACTTAGAGATCCTCACGATTTTTAGGGAGAATTTACACCTACAAGATCCTCTCAACTTGTGGGGAGAAAATACCTTCTTGAGACCCTTACGGCTCATGAAGATGAAAAAAGTCTTAGGCTACAAGGACTCTAAATTTGTCCCTTAAGCCGTCAATTCTATTGCCATGCATAACTCTGCACTACTTCACCCGCGTACATGCTTACATGGGCAAAGTAGTGGGGGGCATTTGTTCCCGCCAAAATTTTTGGCCAAGAGCTACTTGTTCCCTTACAAAAAGGGGGAGAATCATCAAAAAACGGGCATCACGTGCTCATACGTGACCAGGACTCACGTGAAAACACGTGACCTTTTTATGGGCAGATTCTATCTACGCCTGAATGCCTAATTGACAAATTCACGTGCCCACACATGATGGGCTCTTGAACCCACTGAATTAATAGAATTAAATTCTAATTAAAAGGAATTAAAAGCATTTGTTCCCTCATGGAAATTGAATAAAATACAAATAAAGCAGTAAGGAAAACCCCAAAAGGGGGATCACGTGCCCACACGTGACCTGGTCTCACGTGCAGACACGTGACCTTTTACAGGCAAAACCTATAGGCGCTGAATAAAATAAACAATTGGAAATGCTTAATCAGTGGGGTCACGTGCCAACACGTGAAGGGTTTCTGAGCCCTCTGAACTAATAGAATTAAATTCTAATTAAATGCTTAATCAGTGGGATCACGTGCCAACACGTGATGGGTTCCTGATCTCTCTGAAGTCTGAACCAATGGAATTAAATTCTAATTAAATGCTTAATTAGTAAGGTCACATGCTAACACGTGATGGACTCTTAAACCCTCTGAACTAATAGAATTAAATTCTAATTAAAAGGAAATCAAAAGCCCTAATTGGAAAAATATTTCCCTAAATCTTTCCAGACAGAAAAGATTGCACTCTGTAAAGTAGAGTACAGTTAGATTAAAAATCCAATGGTAATTAAAAATCACCAATTTATAGAAAGATTCTATACAAGGAAATATTTTCCTAAAATTTGCCAGGAACAACAAATAAAATATCTTTTGGATTAAAAAATCCAATGGTGAATAAAATTCACCGAATGATCTAAAAGATCATGTTGGTTATAAAATCAATCAAAAATCTTTCAATGAAAGATTGACTAAACAAACTGATTCTTTTATTTCTCCTATAAATAGGAGCCAAGCAGAGAAGAAGAGGACAGAGAATATACAACAACAGAGAGAATTTAATTCTCCAGAGAGAAAAGAAGATCTCTTCAGAAAAGAAAGAACCCCTAGGTAAAAGAGGGAAAGAGATCATTCTATAAGCCCCCACAAAACAAAAGAGAATTTAATTCTCAAATTAAGAGTTTAACTCTTCTAAATAAGAACTTAGTTCTTTCTCTGGTTGAAGATCTGCAGAAACAGATCTCCCCATAAGTTGAGAATTTAATCCTCATCGGGGAGATTCTGTCATGCAGATCTAAAATCTGAGGGATGACCTAAGTTCAGAGAATTCTATTCTCCCACAAAGCATATAGGAATTTAATTCCTCCAACAAAGATAAGGTTTAACCCTTAATACAAGAACTTAGTTCTTCTTCATGGTAATAGGTCTGCAGAAGCATATCTCCCCATAAGTTGAGAATTTAATTCTCATCAGGGAGATTCTGCCATGCAGATTTAAAGCTTAGAGGGAGAATTGGGTTTAAAGAATTTAATTCTTTTAAACACATAGGAATTTAATTCCTCTAAATAAATTAGGGTTTAATCCTATAAAAGAATTTAATTCTTAAACAAGAGATTTAACTCTCTATGCACGTACAAGAGATTAGTGTCTAACATGATCACGTGTGTCCACGTGACTCCCCTCCCTCAACGATCAAAAGAGAACGAATGAAATTAGGTCACGTGCTCTCACGTGACCCGTGAACAAACTTCTCAAAATAAAAGGGAGTAAAGCCAAGACATAACAGATTTTGGGCGTCTCACGTGTTCCCACGTGACCCCTAGCAATTATCAAACAGAAGAAGATTTTACCCAAGGGCAATGCCCACCTAAAGGAGGCCTCGCGTGTCTCCACGTGTCCCCTGACAGACACTATTTTAAAGATGGGGTAAAACTGAAGGATTAATATCCAACGCATAGGCGTCCTCACGTGTCCCCACGTGACCCCTAACAAATACTTTTAATATCCAATGCATGGATACCCATCACGTGCCTACACGTGATGGCCATAAAAGATCAAGTGTTTAACACTTACATATGCTGGGAGTAAAATAGAAGAAGCAAGGCCCAACCCTCAGGCGCCTCACGTGACCCCACGTGAGCGCTTCAGTTTTAGTGTTTAACACTACTTTAAGCACATCATGTGGGTCAAATATATTCTAGTGTTTAACACTATATTCAGACTAATCTTAGCCCAAATTAGCTAAGTCTTCCAGAGGCAAGACCCCCCCTCTTTTAACTGAACTCAGTTACACTCCTGTCTTCCAAAACTAATCATCTCATGTGGCATTCAAAGTGATCCCCAGAGTCTTCTAACCGACATTGGTTCAAGGGTACATCTATTCATACCTCTGATATATGTCGTTGTAAATTTTCAACGTCTTCAGAGAGCTGAAGGGTCCTAATAACCGATAACTTTTGGTGCATCCCCAAACGGTTGAGCCAAAATCACACAGACTATGATGTCTCTAAACTACCATGGACTGTGAGATCCTTAAACTCATGGACTATGATGTCCTTAAATTTTACAGACTATGATGTCTATAAACTACCATGGACAGTGGGGTCCTAAAACTCATGGACTATGATGTCCTTAAACTTTACAGACTATGACGTCTTTAAACTGGACCGCAAAGTCTCTAAACTAAAACAATAGAGCCCAAATGCTCTTTTGTTGGATCTAAATGATCATGTTAAGTAGATCTTAGTCTAAATGAGACTAACGTATCCTTAACAACCACTTAAGTTGATCTTAATCTCAAACGAGATTAACAATCCTTAAATCAATCCAACTACAAATCCCTCAACTGACATTGGTTCAAGGGTACATCTCATCACACCTCTGATATATGTCGTTGTAACTCTTCAACGTCTTCAGAGAGGTGGCGGGTCCCAACAATCAATAAACCCAATAAAAATAATATAGGCCAAATACTCTTTTGCTGGATCTAAATGATCCTGTTGAATAGATCTTAGTCTAAAATTAGACTAACGTATACTCAACAAACGTTTGAGTTGATCTTAGTCTAAAACAAGACTAACGATCTTTAAATTCAACCCAAACCCAAATCTAAGAAAATATGGATTTTGACTAATCCACGCCCTACGGGCAACAATATAAATTAGTCTCCGTATACAATCCACGGGCAACCAAAAACAAAAACAAATACACACGACACGAAGTGACCATCTGGAGAAGGAGAAAGTGATTACCGCGATGCGGTAGCCTAATTAACTGCAGGGGCTTGCGCCTGCAGGGAAGAGCGTCCCCACAATCAAAAACCCCTCAAACGAGGGGGAATCTGACGAAGTTTGCTATAATGGCCGCATTCGTCTAAAGCTTCGATACATGGTGCCATAAATCAACTTGACATCTTCGGAGAGGTGGACGAATAAAACCAAATAGCATCTGCCCCCCAAATTCAGGCAAGACGTCTGTCTTCCCGGTCTTTTGGCGGAGAACAACCACCAAACCGAAATAGAATCAAAGGTATAATACGTATAGCACACATCCTTATGCAATCCAATAAAAGTAGCCAGAAGATTTATATATGTTAAATCTTTTCAAAATATCCATATGATGTCTATGTCATGGCACTAGCAGCGGACGTTAATGTGTAAAGAAAATATGTGTTTCATTTAAATATACGTCCCGCTCTGTTTATTTGAAAATAGTTTAGAAGGGGTTTTCTTTTGAAAGTATCTGTACTGATCTTAGGCACGTGAAAAATATGAGACTATAGCTCTGTTGAAACCCTCTTTGATATATATCGATATATGAAAATAATGTTCAGGTACTGTCTTGTGGACCAGTCCTATCCGATTACTATATATAAAGCATAATATATCTTATCAGTGCAGGGTATCCATCTCGATCCTTCACATATATAATATATCCATTTCAATGCAGAGCATCTATATCGATCCCTCACCTATATAACATATCCATCTCAGTGCAGGGCATCCATATCGATCCCTCACCTATATAACATATCCGTAAAGACATCTTCTATCAACTACTCTCAATCCCTCATGGATTGATCATAAATATATCCGTAGAGATATCTTGTGTCAATCACCATCAATCCCTCATGGATTGATCACACATACACACACACACACACATATATATATATATCATGACACACACACACACACACACACACACACACACACACACACATATATATCATGGATCCCCGGCTATATCCACCGTGTCCGAATTATAATTCTCTTTCTCACATTCTTTTCATATATATAATATATATGCTCAATCTTTTAAGATTGATATCACACCACATCATATTCTCGTACCCTTTAGTCTGTGTGAACTAGTCATAACACAGATGGGTAATACATAACAGCATCAACGAATATAATAATAGCAACACGAACGGTAATGTAGACGTAGCATATCGAATAAAATGAATAACGCGTAAGCGAATAACATGTACGGTAAACGTAACGCAAACGAACAGTAATTGAATATATATTGCAAATAACCCCTTATATACATTTTGTAAAATATAACGAAACGTTTGTTGTAAATAAGGAGGCTGCGGTATTTTAAAATATGCAAATACCCTTTTTAAATCCAACGACACATCCTTGTTATCTCTTTTGAATATATGAAACGAAACGTTATTGTGAAATTAGGGGTTACAATCCGCCTATCATAATCTCATCATCAGGATAAAATAAGACTCCACAAGTCAAAATCAGTAAAGGCATATTCAGCAAATCTTCATCATCATATCATCCAATACGGAAATCTCGCATCGTACGATAACCACTAGATATACCATTATATAATAATAATGATCGGTACAGATATCTAATCTACGTACCCAACACACAACAATAGTAGTGCGGACCTCAAGTCTACGCACACCTTGCAACTTGTACGGATCTCAAGTCTACGTACGCACACAACGACCGATGAGGACATCTCATCAATGCATATGCATAACGATTGGTACGGACATCTTGTGTCATGTACACACACGGCGACCAGTACGGACCTCCCGTCGCATACTCGCCCAATAATAAGTACGAACATCTAGTCTCGTACGCGCACACAATATAAATTGAATAATAACATAATCTTACAATAACGTCAATCCTGCTGTAATAACTAAGCATAGCAGTTCTACATGGCATGACAGTACTAATGATGTGTAGTGTAACATGTGAGTCTGTGATTGTGCAACATGGCAATCATTAGTATTTGTTCTTGTGTTCCTCCAAGTGTATCTACAATAAGTCTACTAAACGATACTAACGAAATATGATACATATCGGACAAGTTAAAACATGCACGGCATATATCCTAAACACATTCAATGATATAATAAACAGTATGTTTCACGGGGGTGCTATACGCCATCCACCCGATTCCCCACTCGTAGATATAATCTACTCACAGTATGCAATCGTGCTCGTCGTATCCAACAATCGTCTTGTGCATCGTTTCCGCCTAGGAAGTTTCCGCAACAAAACCTAACATTCATATAATACGTAACGCACATAAATAAGAAACCGTATCGGAACCAATATATCAAACAAAAGTCCATAAGTTAGAACCTATGACCAACAAAAAATAGGGGAATGCTAATAACAAGGAATTACCCTCCCGGCATCACTACTCAACCAAATCCACCAAAACCATAATTATAAATATGGATACGCAAGTTTAAAAACCGCAAAATATCGCTAAAACCACACTAAAACACTCCCAGATTTTGCTTTAGGCATCTTGGGAAAAACGGAGCATACCAGAGGTTTAAATCTCCCCATAAAACAAACCCAAACCAAGACCCATACCTTAATTCTAAAACCTGGCCGCAAATTTATACCAATTTCCCGCAATTTGTGGTTCAAACATGATGGTTTTGCTTTGTGTTTCCGTGGGTGTCATCTGGTGATCCTACTAGGTCAATTCTATACTCGGAATATTTTATAAATGTCCCCATTCATCCCAGAATCCATTTGAACACCAAAAACTTTACAAAAACATCATTTTTCTGACATCTAACTAAAAACCTGAAACTGAAATACTTGGAAACTTTGAAAAAGATGAAATTTTACCTATATGGATGGATATTAAAGAAAGTCCAAGCTCATGAGATGTCTACTTGAGGTTTCATAAGGTTGTATGGGTTTGGTTTGAGCTCTTGAACAATCTAGACGAAGATATCATTTAAAATTCTTATGAATTTATGAAGGGTGGCCATGGTTTGAGGTGAGGGTTAAGGAGAAGGATGAGTTTAGTTTGGAAATGATAGTAACTATAAAGATTATGAGAGAAGAGGAGGTGTAAAGGGTGCAAGGAGGAGGTGTAAGCATGAAGGTGTAGGGTATGGTGTGATGTTTGTGAAGGTATAATGCAACCCTAACATATACCATACCCTCTCTCATTTAAAACAAAATACATTTTGCAAATAAATACCTTCTACACATAAATACCTTATACAAATAACTACTTTTACAAATAAATTCCAAAATCTTAATAAAAGTCTTTTATCATTATTCAAAAATTCTAAAATAACATTTAAGATTTTTCTGAAATATTACAACATACCATGTTTTCTTTCCTCTGCACCTCGTATCACGGTGGCTGCATCATATAGATCTACTCCTCCAAATCTCCATGAAGGAATGTGTCACGCGCCGCTTCCCAGAAGAAGGAAACATGCACGTGATAAGCCCGCGGCGTATTTGTTCAGAGGTCATTTCCCGGAGTAAATACGCTAAGCGTAAAATACGCAATATAAAATGATAAGAAATTAACATGAAATTTAAACTTCAATAACTTTATTTACATTCAAACTTGATACATTTACAATACATGAGTTCAACTGAAAAGGAAATACGAGAACAGAAATATCTAAACAGGTGGCATGCATAAACTGAAAGAAAAGATAAGTTAAGCTAAACTTGAGTAGTGATCTGATCGTAATCCCTTGCAGTCTCTTCTATCTCCTCAGTCTCTTGACCACCTGACGAACATCCAAAAGAAGAAAGAGATGGGAGGATGCCCGTCAGCGAACTTTCGCTCGATAAGTCCCCAAGGAAAGGTGTGAAGTATAAAAATATAACGACAAGTTGGAAATGGATATTATGAAGCAATGGATTGGGAGATATGGTGTTTAAATATGTCATTTAATATAAGCATGACAATTCTATGAAACATGCAGTTCTAGATATCATGTCAAAGTAACACGAGCATAGTATAGCATGGTCGTGTAGTGTAGGTATAGTGAGTATGAAGTGCATGTAAATGTCCTAAAATGTCTCTACAAGGGTAAACTAATCTAATGTAAGTTCAAGAGCGAATGTGAAC
Source organism: Agapanthus africanus (assembly GCA_030015575.1). Lineage (NCBI taxonomy): Eukaryota > Viridiplantae > Streptophyta > Magnoliopsida > Asparagales > Amaryllidaceae > Agapanthus > Agapanthus africanus. Next base: position 85,917,233 of record JASDDO010000028.1, on the reverse strand, counting down.
CAATCTCAAGAGAATTCTCGAATCCAACAGGCTGTAATTCAGGGGTAAGGAACCACAGGCCCGAATCAAGTGTTAGTAACAGGATTTCAACCTAGTGTTGAATTATTCCAAACTCAACAGGTTATAATCTAGAAGTAAGGAAACACGGGCCCCTATGAAGGATTGCTTGTGTTAGTAGATATGGATTCATGATCTAGGGGAACTCCTAAGATTTCGTTTGGTTCGCACTTGAAATACCCCAACACCCCGTGTATTCTAGATTATATTTAAAATTACTAGTCTTGCTCGAATCCATGAATATATCAAGTTGCAAGATTGAGTTCATGTCAAGATCAAGTATTCGTGTAAAGTGTTCATGCATTCATATCAAGTTGTATTCATGGTTCGAGTCTATCAAGTTGTATTCATGGTTCGAGATTGGGTTCAGGTATTCATGTTAAGTTCAAGTGTCAAGTTCAGATTCATATTTAATTTATAGTTTAAGTTCGAGCTCGAATTTAAATTCAAATTTAGGCTTGAGTTTGGATTTGAGTTATAGTCATTTCATATAACTATATTTAAATGTTTTGAATAGCTTCAATCTTGTAAATTCTTAAGTTCGGGAATAATCGGACAACCGCTACACATGAACGACAGGATTTGTGTTTTTTTCCAAGACGATTGACATTGATAACTCCGTTAATTTGCAGTGTTGTCTAACCTGAATAGGCAAGCACTCACTTTCTCCGGCTCCCTGGGGATCAAGAGAAATGATACCGCTTAAACCTATATTAAATCTAGGGTCCTTAAAGATTTATTTTTGTTATTTACATTGTGTTTACAGTGTATGCATTTCTCGAGGGGGTTTTATGAAAATGTTTTAATATCGTTTAAAAAATAAAGCTCGAGGGTGATTTATGATATTAAGAGTTTTTATAAAAATATATTTTAGCTTCAATGGTATTTTATTGATAAAACCTAGCTTTTTTAAAGTTTATAGTATTTTAATGAAAACTATACTTTTGGAAACTTGATGGTATTTTCTTGAAACTTTAATCTTTAATTTAAAAATTAGTTTTCATAAACTATTTTATTTAGAAATACGAGTTTATGACTCGAGGGTTTTATCCAATTATTTAACTTGTTTTTAAAAAAGTCGTATTTGCTTTTATAACCGTGTTTTATTTCTTTCGAAACCGAATTCCCTGTGAGGAGTTCTGTATCTCACTCTACTATCCCAAGGATGTGCGATAACCCGCACCATCCACAAAAAGGTCCCCTAACGAGGGTTGTGGATGCGTAATTGCAAAGGATTTGGATTGTCGTTAATTTACCGTATCTTGAACGTGAGGATATTTTAGCGAAATGCTTTCCTTTGTGACAAACAATGACCGTGTTATGTTTTCCATATGTGTGTGTGGGGTAGGTCGGTACCCCGTGTGATCTAAATGATCATGTCGCAAGATCTAGTATTTTAACTATAACTAATTAAATAAGGTATTTTTACGTTACATGCCTTCTAGCGTGGTTTAATAATAGCAAATATATTTTACATTCATATAATATGTAGGTGAAGCATGACATGTAATGATGATATGATGGTAATTGACAATTCTTTGTTAACATTAGCATGAAATTATAATAGATAAGTCAAAGTTTTACAACATTTAGTTTAAATGTGAAATTAACCACTAAAACCCGTATTTTGATGGTGATGTAAGAAGAGGCAAAAAGAATGAGTAAAGAGGGTTGGGACTTACGAATCTAAATGTATGAGAAGAAAGAGAAAGGAGATAGGGATGGATACTAACTCGACAACAGCTCGTACTCGTACGAGCGATGGAATGGAGAGAAGTAGCCTCGGTTTGCAGAACCGAGGCCGTGAATGCGACTAGAGGATGAGCTCAATCTACTGACGTCACTTGGACGAGTTGTGGAGCAACGGAGAGGGAGTAAAGAGCTTGAGGGAATGACGGCGCGAGATGAAAGAAACGTGCTCGACTCCTTAAGAGAATTTGAGATAAAATATAGATTTGAGAGAGTGGTATGTGTTGGGGTCAAAGTTACACCCCCGATTGACCAAGTCAAAGTTTATCAACCTCCAAGCCAAGTGGGCCCAAGCCCAAGCCAGGACCAAGCATGGAAGGGGCCGGCTCCATGCCAAGAATGAAGCAATAAATTAGTTTAATGCAATTTTTTTAGAAATAAATGTATGAAAAATAGGCAGAAAACCAAAATTTTGTAAACCTCATGGGTTATGTGCAAAAAGAAATAAGCACACAAGGCATGGAGTGGCACAAATGCCATTTGGCAAAGCCCAAAGGGCTATATGTAAAGTGTGTAGCCTATAAAGGCAACATGATGATGAAATAAAAAAGAACTTTTTCACTCTCTCAAAAATTAGGGTTCTGTTCCTCCTTCTCCTTCCTCAAGATTCTAAACCTTTTTTTTCTTTTTTTAAATTAAATCAAGAGTTTAACTTTTCTTTTTCCAAAAAGAAACAGTTTTTCACTGTAAAACCATTGAAGGGGAGCTCGGATCTTCCATCAAATCCCCAAAATGGGAGATTTTTAAGTCTCGCCCCCTTTTCTCCAAAATCCAGCTAACAGAGAAGAGGAAAAAGGAGACTCATCTTCAAAAACCCCACTTCGAGAAGATCCAAGACTCAAAAGAAGATCTAAGGCCAGATAGGAGAAGAAAGATGACCCCTTTGATCATCTCCAAAGATTTCTGAGAGTTCAACTCCATCTATCAAGATCTTTTGGAGTCTAACTCCACAAATAAAACCTTTTTTTGGGAGTTTAACTCCATTAAAAAAATTGGAGTTTAACTCCACAAATAAAACCCTTTTAGAAGTTTAACTCCATTCAAAATCTTTTGGAGTTTAACTCCATAAATAAAAATCCTTTTTGGGAGTTTAACTCCACTCAAAACCTTTTGGAGTTTAACTCCATAAATAAAAATCCTTTTCGGGAATTCAACTTCTCGTTTCGGGGCTAATCCCCTTCTTTCTGCAGGCGCCCGGTGCCAAAGTGCCAGGCGCGTGAGGCGCGGGCGCCCATGTGTCGACCCACGTGCTGGGCGCGCGGGTGCCCGGCGCCCACATGTCGGGCGCGTGGGCGCCCGGCGCCCACGTGCCGGGCGCGCCGATGCCCACGTGCCACACACGTGAGGTGCTGACACCCAGTGCTTAGAGTCCAGCGCTACACGTCCTTAAGACGTTACTCACCGTTTTTTTCCTTTTCTTCTTTCTTTTTTCATACACTCCACACTCAAAACACGTCCCATACTAGAAATAATTTCTAACGAGGCGCTGCCCCGCACCCCGCAAGGAGGCTACTAGCCTCCTTGACCCCCAGCCCGCTATCCAGATAGCGGGACCCCAGTAAATTCTTCGAAGCCCCCGATATACCCAAACCCCTCAAGCACACACATACGCACACTGCACATTGAGTTTGCATGACTAGTTTGACCCATCAATCAGAGGTTCCTTCGTTTCAAAGACGAGGGGTAATTACCGGCATCTTAGTTCGCGGCTGCCAGAGATTCGGATCCCCACAATCAATAAACCCCAGCCTAGCCTAGGCAGGAGAAATCTGTATACGCCCGACAAGCGACGCATATTTCCCATCTCAATGGGGTGATGAAAAACACCCTACAGTATGCTTGAAGGAAGAGCTTGGACTGGTCTAGGAATATATATGAGAAAAGGTGAGGAGTATGGTGAATTAAAATGAGATATTAAAATGATATAAAAGATTGTTAATAGGGTATATGAAAGGTTGAGAATTCTCTATTTAATCCCCGGCCCGCTATATGTCCTCGCGAAAAAGGAATATCCCGAAATAGAGGAAAAAACAGGGTAAAGAACGTAAACAACGTTCGATAATAACAAAGCGGATCTAAGGAGCTGTGCAATCGAGAAAAGGTCGATTAGAACCCGTCCTTTATAAAGAAGATGGGTTGGGAATACTTTTTCCCCCGAGACAAGACAAGGAAAATCTCAACCTTGTCATGAAGCACCAAATGATGACACCACCGGAGTCTCGGCACCCCGAACAAATGAACGAGATCCATCATCCAGATTATTGCTCCTATCACCGAGTAATAGGTCATCCCCTTGAAAATTGCTTCACCTTCAAAGACTGGGTAGAAGACCAATATCAACAAGGCAGGTTCGCTTTATCCGACAGCTGGAGGGTAACTCCGCCGCAAAAGCACAAGCTAAAAAGGACCTATACCGTGAGCATAGGACCAGCTCAATATCAAGAATGGAAATGAACTCGCACATGCCATATGATAACACTCTCAAAAGAGGGAGGGCACAAGAATATGGATGACCTCCACATGTGCTTCGCAAATGAAGATGAGGACGAGATGATCTCCGAGTTTTCACCAGTACCAAAGAAATTGAAAGATGGGATACACACCACGGCGGACAACCTAAGAAAAATTAACTTAGGGACAGAAAATGATCCGAGGCCGACATTCGTCAGTGAGCTCCTATCTGAAAAACAGGTAGCCACGTTAAAGGACGTGCTCATGCAATATAAAGATTGCTTCGCGTGGAACTATTCCAAAATGCCAGGTCTAGATCCAAAGGTGGCAGTACGTAAACTAGCCATATCGCCGGAGATAAAGCTAGTCAAACAGGCGCCAAGAAGAATACAGCTTGAACTTGAGATGAGTGTCAACGCTGAAGGCAAGAAACTAATCGACTCCGGTTTCATCCAAGAAATTCAATATCCTGACTAGATTGCTAACATCATTCCGGTGATGAAGAAAAATGGGACGGTGTGCATCTGCGTGGACTTTCGGGACCTTAACAAAGCTTGCCCGAAGGATAATTTCCCAGTACTTGTTACCGAGGTAATGATCGATAACACATCTACCGATGAGGTCTTCTCCTTCATGGATGGATCTTCAGGATACAATCAAATAAAAATGCATTCTGAAAACCAAAAGCATACCGCCTTCCGAACCCCGCTGGGCATATTTTGCTATAAGGTGATACACTTCGGTTTAAAGTGTAAGTCTACGGTAGCGCCCCGGCCGTCAGTCCGAGGCCAAAATGCGGAAACAAAAACTTTTCTATAACTAGAAACCGGCGCTACCGCGGACTATAAACCCAGATCGGACCATTAACCTACTACTAGCTAACTGGAGAAAGGGTAGAGAGCTATACCGAGCGATCCGTGTCCTTCGGTCTTTGGTCACCATCCCGATCTCCCCGCGGCATCTATGGTCTCGATCTCCTCGTCGGAAAGGGCACCACATCACCGAGTCTTTTTATAGGCTCCCACCTCTGAACCGAGGCAACTCGGACACGAAGTTGGCTAGCCGACGTGTCCAAGATTGCTGTAAACTGAGTGTAGAATGGTTTGTCTCAAGGGGTTGATGAAGTTGCTACAATGGCGGTGGAGGAAAAACCTTTTAGATGAACTTTGAAATGGAGCTCATGAATTTTGTGTGAGCCAAATGAGATGAAAATCCTCACACTCACACACACTTGTGTGCTGCCCAAATAGTGGTCGGCCAATATAGAGAGGGAGAGGCAAACAAGGAAGGTGAGTGTAGGAAAAAGGCAAGAGGTGACCATAAGCCAAAAGCAAACCTCACTTCATAATCATAACCAATCCAATCTCCATCAATTCAAATAGCAAGTAATGATGGACCAAAAAGTAATCATAAGAGGCTAGAACCATCATGAACCCTCCACCACAAAAAAACACCCTCCATTTTGCTAATTTGCACATTTGCAAATAAGCCTCCATGGAAAATTCAGCCAAGGAAAGAAGGAAAGGAAAATGGCCGAAAAGGGAAAGCAAGCTGGCAACTTTAAAAAGCGATCCCGTAATAAATTACAGGAAAACCCCGTGACTGTATATACATACCCGCATTTGTATTCCGACCGAATACAAATGCAATGAGACAAAATCTACACTGTATAATACTAGGATCCGGCTTAACCAAAGACCGCTAGTATTATCCGTCCGAACCATAACACGTGCACAAGTGCACGCGTACTTTCGAACGCTGCCATAAATCCATACGGCCTCTACAACATTTCGCCCGAAACTTGAGAAACTGTTTATGGGGGACTCTAAAGACTCGTCAATACTTTGGCTGTGGATTTAACCACTAGCACGTCAGAGGTATTACCCGTACGTAACGAGCTACTAGGTATTGACCAAAAGGGAGGTCGATGAGCGAACTCATCCTGACACCCTACTGAGCCTGTCAGTGACAATATCCATACAGTCCAGTCCGTTCGTCTATGAGCATCGCATGTCGGGCCTAGGGGGTTGGTAAAAGTCAGACCCCCAAAATCGGTACAAGTCGTGTCGGAATGTAGCCCAGAACACCCTGAGATACTACTGGAATACCTACCAGTAAATCTCCTGCCTTGGCCAAGGACTTCGTGTAATGGCTCTCCTAGACACAGCGCGACCTCACCCCCAATACCGGGAGAGACGAACCCCTGCCGATCCGCTCACTGCCTCCATGTGGCTCGGGACTGTACCCAACTAAAAACCTGTTTGCACGACTCCTTTGAGCCGTGGTAGGGTAGTAATCAAAGTACAGTGGGAACTCACACGAGACAAATGACGATCTCAGGTCGATGAACTAACCTGTACACATGTCACCAGAGAACTGCTATCTGACGTCAGGTATATACCAACTAGCATGTTCCCGGCGAGTCCTGTCCGGTGTACTCATAACCCAATGAGCACTTGTATACATCTTAGGTGATCTAACTGACATCAATGGCTTGTGAGACCGGCCACCGCCCCTCGTCGAGGTCTCGACTGTATACACTAGTCTACTCTGGAGTATCGATGCCCTGTCTCGAAAACTCCCACGACTAGGGACCTTTTAGGATGTGCTTATAGACCCCAGCTCCCACGTATATGATCGCCATCATACTGCTGGCCGTCAAGCAAGAATCCTAAGGGCTCTATCAACGCGCAATAGTGACCTGTAAGGTCACCTAAAGAAGTACACGATGATAAAGATAAACCAGATAGCATACTATCATCTTGAGTAAGACTGTTCTACCGGCATAGGTCCTCCCTCAATCATTGCAATCACGTGCCTGTGATCCAATAATTGACTCTGAGGGCACTATATGCAACAATCTCCCACTTGCACTCAAAGCTAATTATTGCGATGTCGCATACTCACAGCCTGTGTGATACCGAACACCCAACTCCTCTACTAATCAGTCTCACAAAACCCAGTTTGCGAAACTAATGCGTTCGAGGATTAGCCTCAGTGAGTGGATCCGCTCTGATGTTTCTTTCTATGTCTCTCTTTATCTCAAGTTCGCCGAGAAAACCATCTCCCGAAATGAGCAATACCTGTCTTAGAATATGTCTGGATATATGATTGGACCTAGCTCATAATTGAACTCCAAATCCAAACTTCTTAGACTGTATCGTCAACTGAACTTAATCGGTATCCTGCGTAATGCCTCCCTCAGTGTCCGCTTGGATCACCTGTCCAAAACACCGCCTCTCGTCAGAGGGAAAAACTATAACTCTGACAGTCACTCTGTCATCCAGGTCACCTTGGAAGCCTGGAATGATAACTGTCTCCCGAAGGAGGATGTCGTTTATCATTTCCCCAGAACATCATCTTATGTTCTAAAACTGCTTCCGAATGCTTCTCCAGGATTGGATCAATATCAACTTATTGCATCTGGTGCAAAAACATCCGGTGTGGTACTTGACATCTCATGATTAACTCAATTGCCTAAGCAAGTGATCTGCCAATCATGCGCATCCCTCTCCCCTTTAGTCTGTAAGACACCTTTAGAGAGGGTGACTCCATCACCTGCAGGTACACCACCATGCCAGGGGTCGTCCATCCTAAAACACCTTTAGAATGCTGTCTAAGTAGCCAGATTGGGATACTACCCAAATCTAGATCTAAAACCATAGATCTAGTAACCAGAATGTCTGATATAATATCCATATCCTTTGTGGAGAAACCACTGTGTGACAACCAAAGTATAACCGATCGTAGTGCAGGAATATCACTTCCTACTATGTGTATGTCATCTAAATACCAGGACACCACACCCTACTATCTTCTTAACAGATCCATCCCCTATTCTGATGAAGTCAACCCTATGACTGTCATATCAGAAATAGATGATCTATCTCCGCTATATCTGCTTTAGACAGATCCATCCCCTATTCTGATGAAGTCAAACCTATGACTGTCATATCAGAAATAGATGATCTGTCTCCGCTATATCTGCTTTAGTTTATAAATAGACATAAGCCACTTGTCCACTATGCTTCCGTTGCTCCCACTGACTACGACAACCCTCTGGCAGAATCATATACACGTGCACTTCTAAAGCTAGTTCAGAACGACGCAATACTCATCCTCCTGCCGGGTCTCATAGTCTGGAACAACAGTAGTGTCAAGTCTGGGTAAACAAGAACCTCCCTGTCACCGTCTTTGAGCATACCGAAGTACCTCTCGAGTGCCTGAGGTTACACACCTTATATGCGGAGTGGCTAATGGAATGTCAAACCAGAACGAATCTTTAGGTTCTTATCAAATTTTCAGTAATCGTTTGCGGTTCTGGAATCACTTCCAGTTCTACCATACTCCCAGTACTGTTTTTTGAAAAAAATCCAATTTTTTTTATTAAAACTGTGGCGAGTCAAGAACAATATCACTATTGATTTTCCAGATGGTAGAAAGTCAACCCTCGTCATAGCGGGGGTCAACCCACAAACAGCCATTGCAGAAACGTGTCTTGAGTTATCCAGAGTCTGGTTTTAAGCATAAACCGGAAAACTCCCCGTACCTTAACATCGTTAAGATATGAATCGCTCTATATCCAATATAGAAACAGAGGCACTAATTTAATTGGAACCAGATTCAAATCATGCAACTATCTCCAATGCATATCAACTAAATGGAACGAGGCCGATCAGCGTTACTCAACTTAGGAATCCATCCAGATATGAGTAACCTGAAGGAGAAACAAGTTTCTCAAAATCATTACAATCAACTGAATACCATACACAAGTATCTACATCTTCGATCACCTTGAAGAATCCTGATACTTGCAATACCTGGTTCTCTACTTTATTCATATACCTATAACTTCTCAAAACTTGGACCTTGTGTTTCTACGAAACACTTGTCAAAAAACTAGAGAAGTCATAAGTAAACCGAATATAGTACGAGGACCAACCCCTCTGACCTAATGGACACTGGACAACATACAATACTCTGTATAAGTCCCTTGAGTCTTATAACTCATTCCCTGTGTTTCGTGGGTTGAAAACTGTACTTATGGTTAAGAAGAATTACACCGCAGTTTAATACTCCTTACCTAACCATCCACTGATATAGGTAAATGTCATAGACATAATTTCAAAAAGTTATATCTCACTCTATAAAAATAGACGTACAGATATGTCAATTTGAAATTGGTGCATAACAACGGATATTCAAAACCAAATATTTGCCGTCCGGCAAACAACCCAGGTGATTTCCTCAAATATCACCAATTACAACGAATCCCGATATAATGAGGACAATCACCTAATTCCCAATAACTTACTCCCACTCATCATCTGTAAAACTATACAGATATGAGAATCAGACCTGCTAAATACATACCCTGGAGCAAGTGTCTAATTAGGAAATCAGCTTTCTATTAACAATGCACAGTGAAACCGAAACATGAATATGTTTCGAAAGGCTATCCGGGTATTCCTATTAATGCCTCTTCCATTATCCAGATTCACAACTGTAACCGTATATTTCTTTGCCATCTCTCCAAACCCCTTTATATGTCTTTAGTCATTTCCTTCTGTACACCCTCTTAGGCTAAATGGTTTTCTTCCTTCCCTACCGTTCGGCACCAGCCTATGGTTTGGAAGAAGACTATCCAACAAGCATAATGGGTGTGTTGTCCTAATCCTAGGAGCACTCGCAACCCGAGAGAAGGTAAAGATAAAAGACAACTGAATAAACCTTATTCCTATTTCTCCTGAAGCAGAATCCATCCCCGAACTGGAACAAGTTCCTTCGAGTTCGTATATAACCATACGATGGAGTATCCAAAAAACTGTGGATCTTCGTAGTGATACGGAGTGTTCTGGAGAAATACAAAGGTGAAGTAGGAGTGATAATGAAATACTTGGTTTGGTCATGAATAGCAGTCGTAATTTACTTTGCCTTCTTTCTAATCCCTTTGTTTGTCTTTACTTAATACCTTCTGTACACCACACTTAGGCTAATCGGCTTTCTTCATTCCCTACCGTTCGGCACCAGCCTAAGGTTTGGAAGAAGACTATCCAATAAGCGTAACGTGTGTACTATCTCCTAATCCAAGGAGCACTCGCAACCTGAGAGAAGGTAAAAGGGAAAGACGACTGAATAGTCCTATTCGTTTTCTCCAGAACCGGAAACCATCCTCGAATCTGGAACAAGTTCCTTCGAGTTCGTATATAACCATACAATGGTTTTATCCAATGGAAGTGGACGTTCGTAGTAGTACGGGGTGTTCTGGAGAAAAGAGTAAAAGAATGAGTGGCAATGAGGTATGCAACTCAGACAATCCAAAAGCCAGTGTTTTAAGAAGGTTCGGTTAACTTGGTCACTGAGTCATAGCCAAGGGTCGGGCCATGGTCGATGCCAAAGAGAGAGAAAAGAAACACTCAGCGTGCACTCTAACCTAGATCAGAATGGTTACCAATTTATCTAATCAGGAAACCTCCTATGGTATCCTCAAATTCTCCTCCAAACCTAAAAGAAGAATTAGTCGGGATCACCCGAAGAGTAAACCAAATCATCAGTGGGAATCGGGATCCAACTATCATCGTATGATAACGTGATGGAATCCACTCACGTTATCACACTCCAGATGGTATGCGCATGCCTGGCAAGTTTCAGTTTCTTTAGAAACTTCCGATGTGATTTTTACCCCTAGGACCCAAGTGACCTTGACACAGTCAACAAATCAAAGAGTCCTAGTCAAGTTCAACCCGTCATTATCCTGGATTGCATTAAACCCACCCGTACAAACCCTTGACACAGTCAACAAGGCCGCACAACTATCCTAACCAATCCCATTAATATGCCACAAACGAACACTACTTAGCTACCGTACACTACGCTTTGACACAGTCAACAAACGCAGCACGAATACTAAGTAATATTTATAAGAAATGACGGAGGGCTACGTCTAGTTTTTGGCGAAAAACTTTTAACGTAATGAACTTGATATCGTTGAAGGAACTGCATAGCTTTTTATAAAAATATAGTGGCGAAAACCTTTGCTAAAGAGGTCACTCCCGGTGAAGGGATCTCGGCTCTTTCCCCGTAGAATGAGGTGCAGGATATTCCAACTGAATACCACGATGCAAAGCAAAAGGCAATTGGCTATAGTGAAGTTATTGCCCTGACGCAAAATTCTGTCCAAGGGGTCACTCCCGGTGGAGGGATCTCGGCCCTTGCCTCGTCGACTGAGGTGCTGGATATTCATAACCGAATACCACTGTGCAAAACAAAAGAGAACGTCCTTACAATAACAGCTTTTTGAAAATTGTTCCAACAACATCAGAATATGTTTGTTTAGCTTGCATTGATCCGAATCAACGCAGTCCCATCAATTGATCACACCAATAAAGAACGAAAATACGATGTACGTATATGCCACCCTCATTCGCCACCGGGTCCCGTCATCACCCGTTAGGTTACTTAACTAACGACAGAGCGGGGACTGGACTAGCGCGGGTGTAAAACATATACAACATCTAATAGTATATATATCAATATATAATAATCACTTAAGGCGTGATAAAATGCAACATCACAGAAATGTAATAAGCATCACAGAACAATACAGATAATCTGGGATCCCCAGGTTTCATAGAGCCGCTACTGAAACCCGACGTTCCCATGGTCGTGTGGATAGCCTGTGCAATGAAATCCTAGACCCCTACGGGCGTGGCAAGTTACCCGCCAAAACCTGAAGCGAGGCAGCCCCCTTCAACAACGTGAATGGACCACCCAGTACTTCACGGAATACGGTAACTTGAGCACCCCTCCTTGGGTCAACCTGTACCCCCTACGAGTGCGGCGAATAGCCCGCCAATTCTAGAGTAAAGCCCCTCCGTCTCAAAGCCATGAGATGCGGGCCCGTTGCCCTCTAGAACCCGGCTATCCGTGCATCCCACCGCGGGGTAATTCTAGTACAGAAAATAAAATATATATACAACGGGTACATCGACCTCAGCCCGGTCGTGCCCCAAAAGAATAATATACAAACAGGCAGTAACGGCAGTCCACATGTCGGACGCTCGTCCCGCAATATCAAATGTACATATACAACCAAACTGTACTACCATTGCATCCAGGCTATCCACCACGACAAATCCGCAACATCATAGCACAACACAGAACATCAACGTGAATGTCACGTTCGCAAATCCGTCTAAAAGGGCTATAGCAATTAGATAGGATTTACCGATCAAATGACATTCACGGTCGCAGATATAATGTAAATACTGTGAACTAACATGTTTAAAATTTTCGATCGACTAAATTTCCTAAAGTGGGCCCCAAGCACAATTGTAGCACTCAAAATAAATCTGGGCCCAAACAGAATATACCAAAAAACCCAATTCCAAGTCAGGGACAAATCTGGAAATTTTGGTGCACTGTTGTTTCAATGCGGCGGCGGAACCGCGGCCAGAACGTGGGTTTGGCCGCAGTTCCGCGGTGATACAGGGATGGCAGTGAACCAAAATTTCCCAGAACTCTTAAAAAACCCTGCACGTATTTCTGCAATACACCAAATAATTTTTTGAGCATAAAACAGAATCGACAGAAACTATGTTTTTGAAATTGTGGTTTTGGAATTTTTGTTCGATCGAAGTTCTAAACACGTTAGAGCAAGCTAGAAATGGTTAATGGCGTGGCTCTGATACCATGTAAGTCTACGGTAGCGCCCCGACAGTCAGTCCGAGGCCAAAATGCGGAAACAAAAACTTTTCTATAACTAGAAACCGGCGCTACTGCGGATTATAAATCCAGATCGGACCATTAACCTACTACTAGCTAACTGGAGAAAGGGTAGAGAGTTATACCGAGCGATCCATGTCATTCGGTCTTTGGTCACCATCCCGATCTCCCGCGGTATCTCCGGTCTCGATCTCCTTGTCGGAAAGGGCACCATATCACCGAGTCTTTTTATGGGCTCCCACCTCTGAACCAAGGCAACTCGGACATGAAGTTGGCTAGCCGACGTGTCCAAGATTGCTGTAGACTGAGTGTAGAATGGTTTGTCTCAAGGGGTTGATGAAGTTGCCACAATGGAGGTGGAGGAAAAACCTTTTAGATGAACTTTGAAATGGAGCTCATGAATTTTGTGTGAGCCAAATGAGATGAAAATCCTCTCACACACACACACTTGTGGGCTGCCCAAATAGTGGCCGGCCAATATAGAGAGGGAGAGGCAAACAAGGAAGGTGAGTGTAGGAAAAAGGCAAGAGGTGGCCATAAGCCAAAAGCAAACCTCACTTCATAATCATAACCAATCCAATCTCCATCAATTCAAATAGCAAGTAATGATGGACCAAAAAGTAATCATAAGAGGCTAGAACCATCATGAACCCTCCACCACAAAAAAACACCCTCCATTTTGCTAATTTGCACATTTTCAAATAAGCCCCTCCATGGAAAATTCAGCCAAGGAAAGAAAGAAAGGAAAATGGCCGAAAAGGGAAAGCAAGCTGGCAACTTCAAAAAGCGATCCCGTAATAAATTACAGGAAAACCCCGTGACTGTATATACATACCCGCATTTGTATTCCGACCGAATACAAATGCAATGAGACAAAATCTACACTGTACAATACTAGGATCCGGCTTAATCCAAAGCCCACTAGTATTATCCGTCCGATCATGATCCGTGCAATACCGCACGTATATGATCGAACCCTGCCATATATCCATACGGCCTCTACAACGTTTCGCCCGAAACTTGAGAAACTGTCTGTGGGGGACTCTAAAGACTCGTCAATACTTTGGCTGTGGATTTAACCACTAGCACGTCAGAGGTATTAGCCGTACGTAACGAGCTACCAGGTATTGACCAAAAGGGAGGTCGATGAGCGAACTCATCCTGACACCTTACTGAGCCTGTCAGTAACAATATCCGTACAGTCCGGTCCGTTCGTCTATGAGTATCGGATGTCGGGCTTAGGGGGTTGGTAAAAGTCAGACCTCTAAAAGCGGTACAAGTCGTGTCGGAGTGCAGCCCAGAACACCCTGAGATACTACTGGAATACCTACCAGTAAATCTCTTGCCTTGGCCAATGACTTCGTGTAATGGCTCTCCTAGACACAGCACGACCTCACCCCCAATACCGGGAGAGACGAACCTCTGCCGATCATCTCACTGCCTCCATGTGGCTCGGGACTGTACCCAACTAAAACCTGTTTGCACGACTCCTTTGAGCCGTGGTAGGGTAGTTATCAAAGTACAGTGGGAACTCACACGAGACAAATGACGATCTCAGGCCGATGAACTAACCTGTACACATGTCACCAGGGAACTGCTATCTGACATCAGGTATAATACCAACTAGCATGTTCCCGGCGAGTCCTGTCCGGCGTACTCATAACCCAATAAGCACTTGTATACATCTTAGTTGATCCAACTGACACCAATGGCTTATGAGACCGGCCACCGCCCCTTGTCGGGGTCTTGACTGTATACACTAGTCTACTCTGGAGTATCGATGCCCTGTCTCGAAAACTCCCACGACTAGGGACCTTTTAAGGATGTGCTTATAGACCCCAGCTCAAAACGTATATGATCACCATCATACCGCTGGCCGTCAAGCAAGAATCCTAAGGGCTCTATCAACGCGCAATAGTGACCTGTAAGGTCACCTAAAGAAGTACACGATGATAAAGATAAACTAGATAGCATACTATCATCTTGAGTAAGACTGTTCTACCGGCATAGGTCCTCCCTCAATCATTGCAATCGTGTGCCTGTGATCCAATAATTGACTCTGAGGGCACTATATCCAACATAAAGAACGTCCGCGCAACCTACCAAAGGGCCATGACAAAGATCTTCGATGACTTCATACACAAGATCATCGAATGCTATATCGACGACCTTGTGGTAAAAAGCAAATCTTACGAGGAACATTAGGAACATCTAAAAATAGTGTTCCGACGTTTTTGGAAGTATAATCTGAAGATGAATCCTCTAAAATGCGCGTTTGGAGTTTCCTCAGGCAAATTCCTAGGATTCATCATACGTCACCGGGGTATTGAAATCGACCCTTCAAAGATCAAGGCGATTATGGAAATGCCCACGCCAAGAACTTTCAAACAATTGCGATCTTTTCAAGGAAAGCTCGCATATATCCGTCGGTTCATAACCATCTCTCCAGAAAATATCGTCCCTACATTCATCTGATGAGAAGCGGACCCCGTTCGTCTGGGATCAAAAGTGCCAAAATGCACTAGATGAAATCAAGCAATGCCTGCAAAATCCGCTGGTATTGACCGCTCCGGTTAACGGAAACCCCTTATCTTATATAAAACAGCCCTTGAGGGTTCTCTAGGCGCACTATGGGCACAGGAGAACAATCAGGAAAAAGGAGAGAGATTTGTACTATCTAAGTCGAGTTCTCCTAGTGGCAGAAAACAACTACACTCCCATCGAAAAGCATTGCCTAGCTCTGATCTTCGCAATAACGAAACTCAGACATTACGCCTTGGCACATGAGGTTCATCTCATATCAAAGGTGGATACTCTCAAATATCTGATGTCAAGGGCTATACTAACATGAAAGCTTTCCAAATGGGCCCTCCTTCTGATGGAGTTCTCGGCAACGTATCGACCCCTCAAAGTAGTGAAAGGCCATGCCATTTCCGACTTTCTCGCTGAGCATCCGACACCAGCCGACTCCCCCTTAAATTTCGAGTTGCTAGATGAACATGCATTCGACACAATCGAAGAATAGAAGGGAGAAAATGATTCCCAATGGGAACTCTACTTCGATGGAGCATCTTCCATGAAGAGGTGAAAGCAAAACATCCCCATAATCAAAGCCGTGGTGGGCCTTATCTTCGTGACTCCACAAGGAGGAATAATGCGCTTCGCCCTTTCCTTAACGGAGCCAAGAACAAACAACGAAGCTGAACACGAAGTTTTGATAGCGGGTCTAGAGATCGCTATTGACATGGGAATCAAAAACCTTCTCATATATGGAGACTCCCAGTTGATCGTTTACCAAGTAAATGGTGACTATCAAACATGCAAGCGAGAGCTGATAAAGTATGGTGAAAGAGTGCAGCAAATGCTGACACAAATCCCCTCCTACACCCTGGAGAGTATACCGCGTGCAGAAAATAGCAAGACGGATGCGTTGGCCAAGCTGGCTAAGGAACTGGCTGATGAAGACCTCGATGACATAAAGATCATTGTGCAAAGCCGCAGGGTTCTTACGCCATCAGATATTGTAACAACCCTGAATTTTCTGTACAATTTTTTTTCTTAAAATACAGAAAGGAGTTTGCTAGCCTGAGCACAAGTTATAAATTTAATTTGTTTAAGAACAGCAAGAAATAGCTTGTTGCTCATTGGTAAAGCCTTGCACTGCTGTGACATAACCCCTGTGTTCGAATCCCATCAGCTACACATATTTTTAATGATTTTTCTTTTAAACTTTTTGGAAGTCCAAAAGTTTACACGTGCAATACACGTAAAATAAAAAGTCACAGAAAATCAAACATGTGCTGAATGTTATATGAACCGACCTAGACACGTGGCACGAATCCCAGCACCAAAAGCCTACAGTGGACCGGCGAGATCGGTTGGGGAGCCGGCGCCGACGGGTGGACCGAGGGGAAAAGTCCCCATGCTGTGCACACAATACCTCTTGGCCTACCCACCACCCCAGTACTGTTTGATTTTTCTGTAAATTAACAGAAAGATTAAAATCACCCATTAATCCAAACTTTAATACATTTTAATTCTCTCTTCAATTCTCAAAACCCTAATTTTACCTTATAAATACATCATACCCTAGCCCTCCTCATTCTAAAATCTATTGTAAAATATCCTCAAAATTTCTCCAAGTCAAAGAAGAGTACAAGTGGAGTTAGCACTAGGTAAACTTTCCGGAGAGAATTCGAAGCGATTCCGGCAACCCCGCGACTCCACGAATCCACCAACCTTTTCCTAAACCTCCACTCTCTTCTCCTCTTCTCCTAATTTAAAATGTTCTTTTTTCAAAACTCATCGGAAGTGGAGTTATTCCGACATCCGTTTCTAAACTCGTTAAAAATACCATCTTTCTTAATAACCAATCATTCATATCATTATACCTTGCTTAGTACTCATGAAACAAACACTGAGAACAAGTTTCATCTTAAAAGACCATGTTATGTAATTTCCACTTGCATTTTTCATTTAAATGCCATAAACTTTACATATAACATATTTTAATTACTTTTGCTTAGCATACATTTAGAAAACCTTATGAGGTAATGACCTACCTCTCACATACACACATCTTGACATAGCACATTCACTTGAAAACAATATCTTGTGGCAAATACGACTTTTCAAATAAATACTTTAAACTATTAAAAACCGTATTTCTTTAAATTGTGTGATTACATTCCTTGCGATTATGCCTCTACAACCCATTTTGGGGAACCCGATCGGGATGGTGCAGATTATCGCACATCCTCGGGAGTAGAGTGAGATGCAGACCTCCTCACGGAGCATACGATCTCGATGGAATTTTTATATAATTTTTAAGAAAAACGAGGATTTCTATTTAATAATAAAAAGTTATTTTTTAATAAAAATATAAATATTATCAAAACACATATTTTTAAGATATTATTAAATTCCACGTTTTCCAAACAAAATGATAGATTTGCAAGTTTCATGAAAATACCATCAAGAATCCATACAAGTCAAATTTACACTAAAATACCATGTATTATTCAAGTTAGGTATTTATTCACTAGAATACCTCACCTTTTTAAAAGTTACATCCATTAAAACCCTAACTACAATAAATAAATACTTGAGGTTTATTTTGAAAGAATACTAAAAATATTTTTCCTAAAACCCCATCAAGTCATATTAAATTTACATTAAGAACCTGGTAAATATAGGTTTGAGCGGGACTAATTCTCTTGAGCCTCAGGGAGCCAAAGAAAGTGGGTGCTTACCTATTTAAGGTAGAAAACTAAAACGGGGTTATCAATTGTCTTGGAAAAAGACACAAATCCTGCCGTCCATGTGCAGCAGTTACCGATAACTCCTAAACCTAATTCAAGATCCAAATCTGTTTAAGTGTCTAACTCAATCTGAGTCTCGGTCTAATCTGAATACCATCCAAACATGAATCCAACCATATATCTAATTCAACATGAATCTAATGTATCAAACATGAACACTCGAACTTGAATACTGAACAATACGAACATGCAACATGATTTGACTTGAGCGATCCATGGCTATATCTTGAACTTGACTGCATGACTATCCGTTTACATCCGAACCGTTTATATGAACAACTTATACCATGGTTTCGGTAAGTCTTATACTAAAACTCATTACAATCAATATAATACTCATGTATTGTATTAGAAGTGGAATGAGACGATCACTATAATACACCTAACCTGAATATCCATGCCGTTGTCCCATGGGTTTAACGGGGCCTTGTACTCCATATGTCTTAGTCCACGGAGCAAGTTAGACTCCTCTCATATACATTGATGCATTCTGTAATAAGCTACAAACAACTACGTTAGTATAACAAAAACAGATATATTACCAGACCTATTCGTTTTACTTGATCTATCTATCTTTTTGGACTTACCGAGCAATTGTTCGGTGACGACATTCTTATCTCTTCTCTCTTTGGAATATTGTCAGGAGGATCCGACTCTCAGGAGATCGAGCACAGCCAGGAAGATTTGGAGCAGTTTGCTGAGGAGCCAAAGTTCTAGTTCCTACTTGTACGTACTTTACTTTCAGTTCATATGCTATTGTTTAAACATCGCTTTCCATCATTGTATTTTACTTTCCAGTTGTATGTAAAGAATGAATATAAATAAAAAGTTGCTGTTTCATTACATTTCTTATTATTCTTGTGTTATTCGTTTATATTGCTTATTTACGCTTAACATGTTTACTTCTGAGTAAATACGTCGCGGCCTTGCCGCGTCTCCTTACCCGTATATTGGGAAGCGGGACGTGACAGATATATCTTCGGAAGACTTAATAGATCCATCCGAAAGAAAAGAAGCGACCGAACAAGTAACCCTTCAAATAGAGGACGAAGGCAAAGTCAAAGATTGGAGGGAAGTCTTCATAGACTACATCAAATCCCAACGAACGCCGAAAAACGCGTTGTCTAGACATCAGCTCATGAAACGAGCTTTGTCTTTCGTCTTCGTCAATGATACTCTATATAAGAGAACGTTCGACTGTCTATGGCTAAGATTCTTGGGACCAGAAGAAGTGAAGAGAGTCGTCCAAGAAACTCCTGATGGACTCTGCGATTCTCATCAAGCTGGACCAAAGATGAAGATGAAGATAAAAAGAATGGGTTACTATTGGCCTACGATGATTCAGGACTGCCTCGAATATGCGAAGCAGTGTCGCTCATGCCAAATTCATGGGGACTTTATCCATCAGCATCCAAATCTGCTACACCCAACATTGGCTAGGTGGCCATTCGAAATGTGGGGAACCGACATAATTGGCCCCATTGAACCGGCATCGTCCAGAGGACATCGGTTCATACTGGCAACAACCGACTACTTTTCTAAGTGGGCAGAAGTAGTACCACTAAGGGAGTTGAAGACGGAGAATATCCTCCATTTCTTCAGAACACATGTTATCTATCGGTTCGGCACTCCGCGACGAATCATCTCGAATAATGGGCCAGCCTACAGAAGCCATAAAATCAGCAGTTTCGCACAACAACATAAAATAGATTGGAGATACTCTTCGATCTATAATTCTCGTGCCAACGGTCTAGCTGAAGTTTTCAACAAGACCTTGACAAAGATTATAAAGAAAACAGTGTCCAGAAACAAAAAAGACTGGCACGAAAGGCTACATAAAGCGCTTTGGGCGTACCGAATAACGTTCAAAACGGCTATGAATACAGCACCATACATGTTGGTATTCGTCACGGAATCAGTGCTTCCCCTGGAAGTGGAATTCTCCTCTCTACGAGTAGCGGTTCAGTACGAGCTGACAGGTGAAGAAAATGCTCATCTTCGGCTTGAAGAGCTCGACGCCCTCGACGAAATTCACCTTATAGCACAGCAAAATCTGGAGGCTTATAAGGCAAGGATGACATGGTCATACGAAAAACTGACCAGGTCGAGAATATTCCGCCAAGGCGAACTCGTGCTAGTCGTCAAAAGACCCATGATCCTCAATCGTGCAAAATGAGGGAAATTCGAGCCGAACTATGAAGGCCCGTACATCATAGACAAAGTCTACCAAGGTGAAGCCTACCTGCTCATGGATATGTATGGCAAAAGACCCTTCCGGCTAATAAACGGCCGATTCCTCAAAAAATACTACGCTTGACGAGTCACGACTTAGATCAATGATAGATGACGACGCTCGTGTCCTCTCGCTATCTTCCTGTAGCGCCTTGAAAAGTCGTTTTGGTGTTTTCCTGAAAATCGGTAAAAATTCGGTATTTTTCCGAAAACCGTCCTTTTTGTTATTTTGCAGTTTAGGGCTAATTATACCTAAAATGGATAGGTAATTGCTTGTTTTTAGTAACTAATGAGTTACTTATTAAATTTTGGGCATTTAAAATTTTTTCCCTATTTTTCAATTTTTTAATATTATTTTAAGCCAGTAAGAAAATACATTAAATTAGCGATAAATACAAATTTAAATAGGCTAAATTTAAGCTTTAAAATCTTGTTAATTAAAATCTAGTTGTAATATAAATTTTTAGTATTTTATTTTGATTTTTAACTAATTTTTATTATAGAAAACGAAATTTATTGAATTTAAGCTTAAACTTGCAATTTTGGACTTGTAGGGGGTCTTTTTGCATAGAATTTTTTTGTAAAGTCTCTCACACTCACCCTCACTCCCCTTGGCCAGCCCCACACTATTGTATCAGCCCAAGAATTTTCTTTCCCTCTTTTTGACCTTAAATCATGTGAGAAATGGGTTAAAAATGGTTATATATATATATTTAAAGGGTAAGGGTATTATGGTAATATGAGAGGGTTGACTTGGACTTTTTTTCCCCACTTCCCCACACTTCTCCCCACTCCCTCACTGCTGAATTCCTGCAGAAAAAACAGCCCCAAATCTCCACTCTTCTTCCATCAAAGTTCATCCAAAATTTGCTCCAAAAATCCACAATTTATTCAAAATTCAAACCAAATCCTTCATCCATTCTTCATAACCTTTCTTACATGGATCTTGGATGCTAGAAGACCATCTTTGGAGGCAATTTGTTCTTGCTAGATCTCTAGTTGAGGTATAAATTCTTCCTAATTAAATTCTTTTGGTTAAGTTTCTTAGATTAGATTGTTGTAGTGTTAATTTAGTGTTAGTTTCATTCTAGATTTTTAAAAGTTCATGGTTGAAATTAAACTAGGGTTTTAGAAACCATTATTTAGTTAATTAAAGCTAATTAGCTATCTAGTTGTTTACTAAACCAATCTTTGAGGTTACTTTATTTGTGTGGGATTCAATTTAGTGCTAATTTGGTATTGTCATGTTTAGTTTTGGATTGAAATTGCTAATGATGAAAATCAAGAAAGGTTTTGTTTATGGAAATTAGGTTTTTAAGCATTGCTAATGGTTTAAAACTAATGTAATGGCTATCTAGTGGGTTAGTTGGATGTTGTGTTGGATTGTGAGCACTTTATCGCATAACGGCGATGTTGCGTCGTTTTTTTTTAGAATATTTGTGCTTACTAGTTTTGTGATAAAAGTATGTGATAAATTAGTTTTGATATCTTGATGATTGTATTGGTTTATCCTATGACGTTTAGGATGCGTGTGTGCGGATTTTTGAGTAGTCGGGTCTTAGTTTTGCCGGGCGACCAAATCGGCGATTTTTGGCAGTTTTTGCGATTTTCGCGTGTGTTCCGCGCACCTTGTGCACGTTGTACCTAGCTAGTGAACATTAGTATTTTCGTTTGGGTTTTGCGTCGTTCTTGATTTGTAACCTTATGTTTGTATTGATGTTAATTCCAGGTTCGGTCGCGGAGACGTCAGACGCGGCTCGAAAAGGGAAAGCGGTGATTGGACGCAGCTAGCTAGGGATTCCAGTGAGTAGATGTAACATCTACGGGGGACTATCGTTGGATGGCGCAAGCCGCCCGATAGTTTTAGTAACTTAAAAGATTCTTAGTAATGTTAGTAATTAGGGGTGTAATACTTGTATGCTTATTTGTTACATTCATGCCCTATATTGACATACCTATACGAAACCATTCTATAGGACACCTGCACCATTGCCAGGGTTTTTATATGCAGCACGAGCACTATTCATGCTTACACACACATCCTGGTAATTGCCATGCCACCACACTAGATAACCTTTTAAATTGAAACCTTTTACTAATTGATGCTTAAACATGTGCTATTGCCTTTAATTCCTTAAAATGAAATCGTAGGATTGCTATTCATGTGCATGTACCTCATCATATTATTTGTTCATACCTAGTCTATTAATCATACATCGTAGCTTAATTATTGATACCATATGCATTCATCACCATTGACATATACACTTATGAGGATTTCTTGAGATTTTATGATATTTCTGGATTTCGGGGGAAAGCCGCAAAATTTCTAAACTATTATATTTTTTAAAATATGTAAATTGCGGTTTTCTAGTGATGTAAGTGTCGTCCACGATGAGTTTGCTGTGGTTTTCGAGATCCGTGTCGAGGAGTGGAGGAACCGTCACGGGTACATGGTAGGCCCGGTAAGGTACCCCGGGGCAAGAGGAATGTGGTGTTGACGTTGAGCCTGGCAGGGGACGGATTACCTACCGGTGACTGTTTGGGACGGCGGATATCCAGAGGATACCGACCGTGGCCGCTAGATGATGAGATATTGATATTTGAGATGGGTCAGCCGGACGGCTGAGGCCAGAGATACATTGATATGAGATTTGAGACAGTTTTGAGGTGTCGATGCTGGACACAGGTTCTTGTTGATTCTATTGGTATTGTGCTGGTATTTCAAAAGACATTCTTAAAGGGAAAAACATGATTTCTTATACGTACACATTCAGATCACGAGTTGATTCGCATTGCATTCATACCTGCTAGTATATCCATATTGCATACATACTTGCCATTATGTCCTGCCTTACCTGTATTTAGATGCTAGGATGCTTGTGTGCATGCATTCGATAGCCTGTGTAGATGTTATTTATTACTCACGAGTTGGCAACTCACCCCCGTTGTGCCATAGCCTTTTGCAGGTCCGCTCCGTCAGTACAGTAGCGGCGGGTGCGCTTGCTTCTTTTGCCTCTTTTGCCTGGACTCGAGGTTTTGCTCATAGGTGGGTTATATCATTATTTTTGTACCACCTTATATATTCTTTGTATCTAGTGCACTCCATCTACTGTATCTACCAGCATTATTGTATATTGACCTAGAGATGAGACTGTGAGGTTTGTGGACTTTTATGCTGTATTTTGGGGTCGAGCTCACTTGAGTCGACATGCTGTTTTTCTTATGCTTCATTATGATTATTTCGCATGTTGTTGCTTTATATTGCGTGGGATTTATGACCGCCTTGTGGCGAAGAGCTAGCTCCCGCTTGGGGATGCCTTATTTGTTGGATTCATATATATTCTTGTTGTACCCATTTTGGGGGCCAGTATTTACAAAAGAGACTCTGCCGAAATTTTCGGAAAAATTGATATTGTTTTTAAAGAGGTTTTATATGACTTATTTGATAACTCGTTTTCAATTGATTGGGTTCTCTTCACTCTTTTGCTTATTTGGTTTTGGTTTCTGGGCTTTGGCTTACTTATTTTACGGACGTCTTGAGACGTTTCGTAACCTAAGTGCCAGTCACGTTCCGTACCCTGCGGGTCGTGACACTTCCTGAGTCAGAACTCTGAGAATAGTATATAAAAAAAACTCCGTCGCCCCAAAAATGACGACAACGGACCGAGAAGTCCTTAAACTAACAATCTGCCTCAAAAATGGCGACAACGGACCGAGAAGTCCTTAAACTAACAATCCACCTAAAAAATGGCGACAACGGACCGAGAAGTCCTTAAACTAACAATCCGCCTCAAAAACGGCGACAACGGACCGAAAAGTCCCTAAACTAAATCCGCCTCAAACATGGCGATAACGGACCGAAAAGTTTCTAAACTAAAATTCGCCTCAAATATGGCGATAATGGATCGGAACGTCCCTAAACTAGCGTGTCGCCTCAAATACGGCGATATGTTTTCTTGAGAGTTATATTGCAATCAAAGTCTTAGTAGCAAAGATTGCAACTCAAGTCCCACTGGTTACACAGCTACTCCAGCGATGAAGCCACCCCTAAGTCCCACCGACAAATTGATGGGCACCTGCGGCGAAACTACTCTTGGGTATTCCATCGTTAAAAAGAGAGGTATGTCCACAAGCGAAATGGGCACAGATGAAAACCCGCACCGTGAGTAAAAACGGCAGGACTGTCGGCGAGCTTGTGAAAACCCGGAATGGCGCATATCTCGTAAAAAAAATACCCTTACAAGATCCTGATGACTCGTAAGAAAAATTGCCCCCTATGAGACCCTCACGGCTCGTAGGATCCAAAAGCCTTAAGATACAGGGATCTGAGCCTGTTCTTAAGCCGTCATATCCCCCAAGTTCCATTACAGGCGGTCCAATATTGACCCTTGTATACAATACATGGGCACGAATAAATATTCCCTCACCAAGTTCTACCAATGGCAAGAAATGTCCCCATACGGCAAGCGACACATGTAATTCCTCACGACTTATAAGGAAAAAACACCCTTATAAGATCCTTATGACTTACAAGAGAAAACGCACTTATAAATCCTCACGACTCATAAGGAGAAAATACACTTATGAGATCCTCACGACTCGTAAGGAGAAATACCTTTATGAGACCCTTACGGCTCATAAAGTCAAAAAGCCTTAGTCGACAGGATTCTAAACCTGTTTGCTAAGCCACCTTTGTTCAGATCGACAAAGGTAAATGATGATTCGCTCCTGGCAATATTCCAGTGGTAGCGATGCTGATACCTAAACATGTGTCAAACTCCAAGTCCTCTCACGACAAATGATGATTCGCTCCTGGTAATATTCCAGTGGTAGCGATGCTGATACAAAGATTGGTATCAGATTTTAAATCTTAAAAAAAAGCCGAAATGTTTGGGCAACTCGCAATAAACAGCAGCGAGTAAAAAATAAAAAAATAACCAAAATGATTGGACGATCGCGATTTTCGCGACATAAAAACTAAAAAGATAAAGCATCGCGGAAAGAAATAAAAAAATTTAAATGAAATTTTTATGCCCTGCAAGTATATCCATATTGACTCTTGTATACAATCCATGGGAACAAACTAAAGAAAATGAACCATATTTTTCCACTAGGCTCCGTCAAAGGGAGGGCCAGATCTCGACGGCAACATCTACAGCTTAGAGATCATCCCGACGTCCTTCTCATTCCGACAGAATGCAGATGCAATGTCAATAATGCTCCGAGGAGCCAAAACAAAAACGGAGTAATAACAAAATCCTAACTCCAAGTCTTGACAGTTCCTATATAACCTAGAGACTATCCATGTGTTCCCTCCTCATTCCAGCAGGGACAGACACAACAATCAAATAAAAATGAAGTGACGGCAAAATCCTAACTTCAGATCTTAATGGCAACATCTACAGCCTAGAGATCAGCACGACGCACTTCTCATGCCAGCAGGATGCAGATGCAACGTCAATATAGACCCGAGGGTCAAAGCAAAAATGGAGTAACGGTAAATCCTAACTCCAAGTCTCGACGGCACATATACAATCTAGAGACTATCACAGCATTCACTCTCTTTTCATCAGGATGCGGACGCGACTATCAAATGAAATTAGAACCATGGCATATTCCTAGCTCCGGACTTCAATTGCAATACATACAGCATAGAGGTCCTACAGATGTCTACCCTACTTCAGCAAAGGAACGGCACGGCATCATCAAAGCAAAAATGAAGTGATGGCATATTCACAGCTTCGGGTCTCGACGGCAACTCATATAAAGCCAAAAGACCATCGGAGATCATCCCACACCAGAGCGGAGTGGTTATGACTCATCTGGGCTCCAATTTGAGCCTAACTTCAAGTAAAAAGCGTCATGGAAAATTCCTAACGTTTGCTCTTCCGACGGTAATATGGCCTAAGGAGATTACTTGAAAACGTCTTATCCAGCCCCCGAAGGGATCAGAGACACGACAGTCGCGGGGCTAGTCGAACAGCGGCTTAAAGACTGCATATCGAGAAATACATCAGCCAACGCAACGGTACCACGGACTAAAACCCTAGTACCACAAACCTAACGGACCCCTGTCATAAAAAATGGGGGTTATCTACATATAACGTTAGGACAAGTTTGCCTGTAAACCCAAGGAGGTAAACTACAAACTCCGAAATAAGTACATAAAACTAGAAACTCTGAAACAAGTGAATAAAGTACAAACTCCGAAATGGGTATATAAACTAGAAACTCCAAAACGAGTGAATAAACTACAAACTCCGAAATGAGTACATAAACTAGAAACTCCGAAACGGGTGAATAAACTACAAACTCCGAAATGAGTAAATAAACTAATGGGTGCTAAATTAAGACATTAGACACAGAGGAGCGCATGCAAAAAAAAATGTGAATTCTTTATTCATAAATCGAAATGTTTAAAAGATACAATTTAAATTTATGTAAAGAAAAGTGGGAAATACAATTCTAGCCGTTAAAAAGGCAGGGCTTTCAGTAAACTGGCAACCCACTCACTCTCTTCCCACAGCGCCTCCTCGTGTGCCACTATTGTAGCCAGCATTACTTCAACTTAAGCCCGTTGTTGCAAGCACGATGAAAGCTTCTCAGCAATCTCCTGCTTAGCAACATCGCAATCTCGCATGTCTCGCTCGATAAAATCGAGGTTTTGCCTCAGCGTCATTCCTTTATACAAGCATTGCTGAAGACTTTCAAAGATAACTTGCAGCTGCGCGGCATTCGCTTCAACCTGGGCGCACAATTGGCTGATTCGCCAGAAGTTGTCTCATGCTCCTTTCGCTTTAGGGCCAACTTTTGCTCAAAGTAATTAATGGAAGCGGCATTTTGTTCGATCCATACGATCAGTTGAGCCTTCAAAATTAACGCTTCAGATACAAGACATTTGTGCTCAATCTCATAGAGACAAGCCTCAATCCGCTTACAATAGTCAGCCCAAATGACGACGAAATCTTCATTGTGGAAACTCACAAGCGTCGCCAGCATAGGGTTGACCTCGTCAGCAAAATCCGCTGCAAAGGTGAGAGCTTCAACATTAAGATCTTCGATGAACTCACTTAGAATCCGCCTGCTATTCGCGGCACCCATGGAAGATTGGCACTTAGCAAAGGGCCCTGCGGGCATGGAAATGCGAGACTCAAGAGGAGCCAAAGCCGGTGTAGCTGCTGCAGAATAAAGCACACACAAAGAAGGGTTAGATTTCAACCTGGAAAATAAAGAAGAATGATGATGAACGAGATTTGCCATACGAGTGCTCAAAAGTAGCAAGTTAGGAAGCATAGGAGGCTCGGCTATTCCTTCGTTCTCTCCCTCGAGCCGTAATACTGCGGTCAATACGAGAAAAGCTTAGCAATAGAAAGTTTACTCGTGGAAAGATGTAATAAAAGGTGAAGAATATACTAACCAACGCCTGAAAGGGGAACGAATTCTGATTGGAAGGCGAAGTGCGAGCTTAACATTTGGTGTAAGCGGTCAAAAAGCACTCCTGCAGGATTGCGGCAATATATAGTAAAGAAATTAATCCAAGAAAATAATATCTATGCTGAAATAAAGAAATGAGAAATCTTTACCTTCTGTCATTAAACCCGAGGGAACTTGGGGGGACACAAAAGAGAGGGCTGGAACCGTGATAGTCGTGGCAACGGCTGGCAGTAATTCTTCAGTCAGCACAGCAGCCGGGGTTTACCACGCTTGTATTCGTAATAAGGAAGATATCAGTAGAGACGTCTAGCGGGGTTAAGAGCTCAAAAGTAATAGCTCGAGGAATACCTGACAGGGCAGAAACCATAACAGTGTCTGGAGCATCACCGGCTATAACGGCTTCCTCGGTTTCCACCATCACCAGGAGGGTAGATTCAACATCCACACCTTCTTCCCATGAATCAATAGGGCCGTCGTAATGCTCGCATCACCCGCCGATACCGGGAATCCACAAGGAAAGGAAGCGGCAGTCGGGACAGTCCCAGATTCGAAAAGAAGGTCTGCCACCTCAAGCTTTTCAAGTGCCGGCACTTCGCTCGCCACATCACTACTTAAACATGGACCTGTTTAAAAAAAGGTGTTATAATTCAAGAAAAAGGCTGCTAATAGGTTTCAATAAGGGACCGTGCACTGTTTTACCTTGAAATAACCGCTCGGCCTCTTCGCAAGACGCACGCGCAACCTGCCTATGAGCGGTGGACAGGGCAGAAGGAACGTCCTCCATGCGAACGTCAGAGAGTTGAGCATCACTCGAACCTGTGCCCGCGGCCAGATTAGCCTGCCGCTCCCTTACTGCATGCTTTCTGCACTTCCTCGCTGCTTTGGCTGTATGAATGGATCTCCTCAGGACCTCCAACAGAGGAACGTTTTTGTCCAAATCAGGCTCGGCCTCTGGATCTACTGCAACATTCACCATCGGCTGCTTCAGCAACGCCTCCCGTATCGGCCATGGCGTAACCTCAACTGTAGCCGGTGGCTCTGAAGGCTCCTCCGCACCACCACCTGAGGTTGGTATTGCACTCGGAACAACATGAGTTGTGGTGGTTCCTGTAACAGAAAGAAGAAGGGAGTTAGGGTGTGAACGAAATGAACTAAATATGTAAAGGTGTCGCGAAACGAATTATACCGAGACCCATGGAAGCGTGAAGTCTCTCCTCTTCCTCAAATGTTTTGAGGGATGCCACGAGAACCTCTTCAGTGTAGATTCCTGTTAAGAAAAGAGCGTTAATAAAGCATAGTAAATTCATTAAAAAATGCATATACAAAAGAGTGTAAATGGAATATACCGGACGCCGCCAGAGAAGCTAACGCTGCTTCGTCACTAGACAGTCTTTCGGAAGCTTCGATGGCGGCTTGAAGATCAGTCGCAGCACTCTCATCGATGGAGGGTTCGAACAAACCATCATTGGTTCCGTATTCGGATAGGCCTTCACCATAAAGAGCATAAGGATCCTGACCGAATACAACATCAGCTGAGAATAAAGATTGTTTCTTCTTCGAAGACCTGACAGCGACACCCGACGACAAAAGTTTTCACCTAACGGGCTGCTTAAGATGGCGGGTCCTAATCTCTGAACCAATGCCTGACTCCGGGGACGCCGCAGCTACCACAGTTGCAGGAGCATTTACATGCGGTTGAGGCTTATCCAGAAAAGATCGCGGAACTACGACCGCACTGCTCTCTCTCCAGGAAGGACGGTCAACTGCCCGTTGCCTCAGCAGGACCGCAAGATTGCTGGCTAGGACAGAATCCTTATGGTCAAGAAGCATCCGCCTTTCCTCCTTGACGACGGCACTCGTTGCATGCTGATACCAAGCAACGTAAGCATTCAAGGCCCTTGGGATATGACTCGGCTCGCTGATCAGGAAATGGGACCCCGTACTCAGACGCATAAAATGATACACTGCGTTGCGCACACTCTCCTTAGTAGCGATCGGATCAATGATAAACGCCTCGAGGGGAACACCTTGGTTGTAACCCGATTGCTAGACAAAACGATGAGGGTTATATCTCATAAACAATACCGAGACGTTCTGTCTGAATACCAGGAAACCCGGTCTGATAGAGTACAAATGGACGATCTCCCAGGCCTTCAGTATAAAAGCTCCATCCTTGAAGACATCGTGGTGTGGCTAGACCACTTTGGAAGGCTCCTTACCGATGGTCAAATCTTTATCTACAAAGGTCATGATGTCCCCAACCATGCGTGGGCGAAGAAGCAATCGCCGAGCCTCTCGCTAGGTTGGGTCTGGAGAAGAAGTATCGACCAAATGCATAACCCGAGGAAAATTGTATCCTTCGTAAAATCGGGTCCGTTTATGCACACCAAAAGCACCCAGCACATGCATCTCAATCTATGAGGTGAACTAGTGCAATGGGAGGTTTATGGGATTTACACCATGTTCCCTCATAGGAACTGAATAAAACATATGAATAAAGCAATGAGGAAAGCCCCCAAGTGGAGCATCACGTGCCCACACGTGATCGGGCCTCACATGCAGACACGTGACTTTTTATAAGCAAAATCTATAGGCGCTGAATGAAATAAACAATTGGAGATGTTTAATTGGTGAGGTCACATACCAACACGTGATGGGTTCCTGAGCCCTCTGAACTAATAGAATTAAATTCTAATTAGAAGCTTTATGCTTAATTGATGAGGTCACGTGCCGACACGTGATGGGCTTCTGAGCCCTCTGACTAATAGAATTAAATTCTAATTAAGAAGTTTTATGCTTAATTGGTGAGGTCACGTGCCAACACGTGATGGGCTCCTAAGCCTTCTGAACTAATAAAATTAAATTCTAATTAAAAGGAATCAAAAGCCCTAATTGGAAAAATATTTTCCTAGATCTTTCCAAACAAGAAAGATTGCGCTCTGTAAAATAGAATGCCGTTGGATTAACAATCCAATGGTGATTAAAAGATCACCAATTTACAGAAAAATTCTGTACAGGGAAATATCTTTATAATCTTGGTAAGAACAACAAACAAGATATCTTCTGTAAAAAAGAAGTATTTAGATTAAAAATCCAATGGTGAATAAAATTCACCGAGTGATCTAAAAGATCATGTTGGTTATAAAATCAATTAAAATCTCTCAATGAGAGATTGGCTGAACAAACTGATTTTTTTCTTTCTCCTATAAAT
The DNA here is from genome assembly GCA_030015575.1 of Agapanthus africanus. Classification (NCBI taxonomy): domain Eukaryota; kingdom Viridiplantae; phylum Streptophyta; class Magnoliopsida; order Asparagales; family Amaryllidaceae; genus Agapanthus; species Agapanthus africanus. Next base: position 85,886,051 of record JASDDO010000028.1, on the reverse strand, counting down.
AGGAGCCAAGAAGGAAAAAAAGGAGGTGACATAGAAGGAAGGAGAGAGAAGAACCCTTGAAAGCAAAAAAAGAGAGAGAAAAGAGAATTTAATTCTCCAGAGAGAAAAAGGTCTCTTCAAAGGAGAAAGAAACTTTAGGTAAGAGAAGTAAAGAGATCACCCCATAAGCTCCCACAAAACAAAAGAGAATTTAATTCTCAAACCAAGAATTTAACTTTTCTGAAAAGAACTTAGTTCTTCCTCTAGTTAAGATCTGCAGAAGCAGATCTCCCCATAAGTTGAGAATTTAATTCTCATCGGGGAGATTCTGTTATGTAGATTCAAACCCAGGGGAAAGAACTAAGTTCAAAGAATTTAATTCTTATCAGAATATATAGGAATTTAATCCCTCTAATAAAATTAGGGTTTAACCCTATAGAAGAATTTAATTCTTATAAAACAAAAGGGGCCCGAACGTCTCAAAACTCAAGATCTCTATGCACGTAAGGAAAAGATTAGTGCTTAAACAAAAAGAGAACAACCTAAGATCGGCTCACGCGATCCCACGTGACCCCCTAAGCAGTGCTTAAAGCAGAAAGGGAATAGATCAAAGGATAGCGCCAAATTTCGAGCGCCTCAAATTCTTAGTGTTTAACACTACTTCAAGCTCCTCACATGACCCCACGTGAGCGCCAAATCCTTAGTGTTTAACACTACTTCAAGCGCCTCACGTGACCCCACGTGAGCACCTCAAATTCTTAGTGTTTAACACTATTTCAAGCGTCTCACATCACCCCACGTGAGTGCCTCAAATCCTTAGTGTTTAACACTACTTCAAGTGCCTCACGTGACCCCACGTGAGCGCCTCAAATTCTTAGTGTTTAACACTATTTCAAGCGCCTCACATGACCCCACGTGAGCGCCTCAAATTCTTAGTGTTTAACACTACTTCAAGCGCCTCACGTGACCCCACGTGAGCGCCTCAAATTCTTAGTGTTTAACACTATTTCAAACGCCTCACATGACCCTACGTGAACGCCTCAAATCCTTAGTGTTTAACACTATTTCAAGCGCCTCACGTGACCTCACATGAGCGCCTTAAATTCTTAGTGTTTAACACTACTTCAAGCACTTCACGTGACCTCACGTGAGCGCCTCAGACTCTCAGCGTTTAATGATACTTCATGCGCCTCACGTGACCCCACGTGAGCGCTCCAGATCTTCCGTATTTAAACAATACTTTAAGACCTCATGTGGGAGCACGTGAGCGCCCAACATATGCTAGTGTTTTAGGCCAACCTTAGCCCAAGTTAGCTAAGTCTCCCAAAGCCAAAACTCTTTTTCAACCGAGCCTCAATTATACTCAGGTCTTTCAAAATTGATCTCAGATGGCATTCAAAGTAATGTTATCCCATTCCTTCTCAATCTGACATTTGGTTCAAGGGTACATCTCTCCACACCTTTGATACATGTCGTTGTAATTATTCAACGTCCTCAGAGAGGTGGCGGGTCCCGACAACCAACAACTTTTTTTTGGTACATTTCCAAACCCATGGATACACCCCATTAGACCGTAACGTCTTTAAACTAACTACGGACCGCAACGTCCCTAAACTAAACTCTATGGACTATGAGGTCCTTAAGCTCATGGACTATGATGTCCTTAAACTTATGGACCGCAACGTCCCTAAACTAAACCCTACAGACTATGATGTCTTTAAACTAGACTATAATGTCTCTAAACTATGGACTATGATGTCCTTAAACTCCACGGACTATGATGTCCTTAAACTTATGGACCGTAACGTCCTTAAACTAAAACGATAGAGCCCAAATGCTCTTTCGCTGGATCTAAATGATCCTAAAACCCTGTTAAGTAGATCTTAGTCTAAAATTAGACTAACGTATCCTTAACAACCATTTAAGTTGATCTTAATCTCAAACGAGATTAACGATCCTTAAATCAATCCAACTACGGATCCCTCAACTGAAATTGGTTCAAGGGTACATCTCCTCACACCTCTGATATGTGTCGTTGTAACTCTTCAACGCCTTCAGGGAGGTGGCGGGTCCCGACAATCAATAAACCCAATGGACCGCAATGTCCCTAAACTAAAACAATAGAGTCCAAATGCTCTTTTGTTGGATCTAAATAATCCTGTTAACTAGATCTTAGTCTAAAATTAGACTAACGTATCCTTAACAACGTTTAAGTTGATCTTAGTCTCAAATGAGATTAACGATCCTTAAACCCAACCCAAAACCAAATCTAAGAAAATAAGAATTTTGACTAATTCACACCCTACGGGCGACAACATAAATCAGTCTCCGTATACAATCCACAGGCAACCAAAAATAAAACAAACACACACGACACGAAGTGACCATCTGGAGAAGAAGAAAGTTGTTGCTGCGATGCGGTAGCGTAATTAACTGCAGGGGCTTGCGCCTGCAGGGAAGAGCGTCCTCAAAATCAAAATCCCCTCAAACGAGAGGGAATCTGACGAAGTCTGCTACAGCGGCCGTATCCGTCTAAACCTCCGATATACGGTGTCATAAATCAACTTGGCATCTTCGGAGAGTTGGATGGATAAAACCAAATAGTATCTGCCCCCAAATTCAGGCAAGACGGACCTACGCGGTTTCGTCTCTGTTTTCGGCGGAGAACACACCAGGCTGAGTGGTGTCGGCTGCTAGACTCGGACCTTGATATAAGTGAGCCAGTCCTGCAACTCTAACAACCATGCATGTCCCCGCTGCAATGCGGTGAGCTGGATAAAAGAAAAACGGTCTCATATGACGGGGGTGCATTGGGAGCGCAAACCAGCTCAACCACAAGCCGATGAACCCTATGAAGAATGTCTCTTCATCAATGTCCGGAGCAGCGACCTCTGCGAAAGGGACAATTAGGGTATCCGGGATAAAGAATTGCTTTAAATCCGCCTCCGCGGTCGTTAGTTTGTCCAATCCAAATCTGAATGGATTGTTGAGCTTGGCGAACTTCACAGCTTTCTTCGATAAAGCCTCTGGACGAAGGAAGCGGGTAACGAAGTCCGTGAAGCTAACTCCGTGCCCCCAGACTCTAAAAATAAGCTTTCATATATGTTCAACACTTTGATCAAGCTCGGAAATTTGTGTCGAACGTCATTCTCTGGGGTAAGACCCATAACCACTGATTCGGTAGCAAAGACATACTTGTCGGGAGGAAGTATCTCCTCATAATGCTCTCCTCTGACGGGTAATCCCGATATCTTCGCGAATTCCTCTAGCGAGATTGAGACCTCCCGATCTGATAGGAGAAATGTGTGGGTCGGGATATTCCATTGCTCCAGAAAGGATTTAACCCACCATACATGAGGAGTTCGGTAATAAAAAAAGGGATGCGTAGATCGCTGGATATAGCCCGGTTTTTAGCAGCAAGGACTACTTGGCCGACAGAATGTAACGAGCCCACAGTAGATAGCCAGCCGGATGACGGGGGGACACTCCTATCGAATAAACCCGGCCCTAAGGACGCGCCTCTCCTTGGCATATGCGATGCCCCAGAATGTCTAGGACCATCGGCGGATGCACCGGTATCGACGCCATGGAAAGTTGGAGACGACCTTCCAAAGTCCAGTTGATCTCTTCCACTGCATATGCGACCTACGGAGGGTCGGCATAATGAACCGATTGGTTCGGCTCTAACGGCACCACACAAGTAAAACTGCGCCGATCCTGGATAATGTAACTGTACCATGACCCCCATAAATGAAGAGACTTCTGCTTTGGGTCATAGTCCCGAATTAGTGCAAAGACTTCCCGATTTGTAGGTGCATCGGCGAAAACGCTCTCCGAGCCGATGTAGGGGAAGGAGGAATCGGAAGCCATAGTACCTATATATATATATATATATATATATATATAGAGAGAGAGAGGGTTAGTTATCAACACAATGTAATCAACTACAATTAAAGGCCTTAGCGTTTTCAGTACATCCAAATTTGTACTACATTCTGGCATATTAAAGTCGCCACAGTCTAATGGAAGAGGACAATGGGCCCCACAAAATCAAGATAATGCCCCATCAATGATGAGGTAGGCACTCATTGTAAGAATCCAAAAGGATTCTCATTTAATGAAAATTTTCATTGAATAGTGAAGTTCAAGACTCCCAATGGCCTCAAAGAACGTGTTCTATAACATATTCAAATCTGCAAAAGGAACCCTAAATTGAAAATAAGAAAAGGGAATAAAATTCCCAAAAGAATTTTCAAAAGAAAATTTCTCAGAGCTAAGCTCTGTAGAACAAACAGGAATTGAATTCCTCTGTTAGTGGGATTAAATCTCAGAAATCCCCATGGGAAAAATATTGGAATTAAATTCCAGAGAAACTTTCAGAGATCAAAGTTGCCAACAAGGTAAAACCCTAAGATCTCTAAGACCTATGGTCTACCTAAATAAAGTTCTTTTTTAAGATCTCTAAGAGATCATTCCAAGAAAAGAGCAAAGCTCTGTTAAGGGGTAAAAATCCAAAACAAAAAGGAAGTTTTTTTATGGGTTGAAATTTGGTCATGATTCTTACCAAGTTTTTTTGACAGAGTTCAACTCTAAGAGTTTCTTGGGCAGAGATTTAAGCTCTGTAAAGAGAATTAAATTCTCAAGGAAGAAGAAAGAAGATGATGGAACGGCAGTCATCTCAAGGGCCAAAGGCCCTATTTATAAAATATGAAGGGACGGTTCAACTCCCTAGAAGATCAAACGGTGAAAAAGGAGACATCGTTGCACTCATGTGTGAACCACGTGAGAACAACGGTGGAGCATTTGTTTCCCCAATAAAAGAGCAAAGCTCTGTTGGATTTAATAAGACAGCGCCTCACGTGATCTCCACGAGGACGCCAGCGCCAGAGCCAATCTTTTTGGATTAAATCCTATGGTGGTGATGCATGTGTTCCTGACGTGGGCGCCAATGTGCAAAGAACAGGAGGGCTTATTATATAAGAGTTAGACTCTTATATGGCCCGCACGTGCTCCTCACCCGGGCGCCAATGTGCAAAGCATATAAGTACCTATCATAAGAATTAAATTCTTAAAGTGGCGCCCACGTACACAACACATGAGCGCCGGCGTCCAAGTCAAGATCAGTAGAATTAAATTATTTCCTTAAAGTCTGGAATATTCTCTATTAAATAGAGCCGTTGGATCAAAAATCCAATGGTGATGATAATATGATTAAATTCTATTAGGAGAAAATATCTCCCAAATCTTTCTAAATGAGAAAGATATTCTCGGTTGGATTAAAAATCCAATGATAGAATTAAATTCTATTTTTGGGAATATACATCCCCGATCTTTCTAAACAAAGAAAGATTATGCTCTGTTAAATAGAGCACTCTTGGATCAAAAATTCAACGGTGATTATAAAACTACCAATTAAATCATCTGATAGAATAAAATTCTATCTTAGGAAAATATTTTCTAATCTTGTTAAACAAACAAGAAATATTCTCTGTAAAATAGAGAACCCTTGGATTAAAAATCCAATGGTGACTAAAAATGACTATTTTAATAGAATAAAATTCTATATATGGGAAAATATTCCTCCAATCTTGTTAAAATAAGAAAACATATTCTGTAAAACAGAACTCCTTGGATCAAAAATCCAACGGTGGGTAAAATTCCCCAAACCAATTAAATCAATTGGAATCTCTCAATGAGAGATTTTCTCAAAACTAGTTAATAATGTGCCTCCACTATATAATGGACTCGAGACTTCAAGTCTCAAAAAAGGGGGACACACATACAGAGAGAGAAAGAGACCACAGATAGAAAGAACAGAGATTTGAATTCTCAAAGAAGAAGATCAAAACCCTAGATAAAGAAAAGAGATCAAAATATCTCCTCTACATGTGATATCACATCTAAGGGTTTAACCCTTTTAAAAAGAACTTACTTCTTTCTTTGGATCTGAGATCCACAAGACAAGTCTCCCACAAGTTGAGAATTTAATTCTCATCGAGAAGAAGAAGAACATGAAAAAGATGGAATCCATAATACTCCGGGAACTTAGTTCCTTCAAAACAAAACTTTAGTTCTTTAAAGAACCCGATCCAAGATCCTCAAAATAGTGATCTTAGTGATCCTTAATGGTCAAAACACTATTAAAAGAGAAAAACATGGAGTTCATAATACTCCAGGAACTTAGTTCTTTCAAATCAAGAACTTAGCTCTTAAAGAACATGATCCCAGATGCTCAAAATAATGATCTTGAAGATCGTTAATGGTCAAAATACCATTAACGGAGATTTAAGTTCTCTAAAAATATCAACAGAGATTAAATCTCCAAATAAAAAAACCTACGCCTCACGTGCTTCCCACATGGGTGCCCTTTTAACAGCGCCTAGCGCCTCACGTGAAAAACACACGTGCGCCCAAAACAGAAGGCCAGCGCCTCACGTGAAACACACGTGGGCGCTGAATAAAAGTGCTCAGCACTCCACATATAGCCGAAGACAGCTAAGTGCTTAGCACTGATTGGGCAGCGCCCAGCGCATCGTGTTCTCCTCACGCGGGCGCCAAAAAAATTATAATAGTGCTTAGCACTCTATAAACAGCCAAAACGGCTGAGTGCTTAGCACTGATTGGGCAGCGCCCAGCGCTTCACATGCTTCCCACGTGAGCGCCATAAAAATAATCAGAGTGTTCAGCATTCCATAAATAGCCAAAATGGTTGAGTGCTCAGCACTGATTGGACGGTGTCCATAATTAAATGCTTCACATGATACCTATGTGAATGTCAGAGCGTCCAATAAGTACTTAGCACTTTTGCATAAAAAAGGGGGGCTGAACAAACAGAGCCCAAATAAGTGCTTAGCACTTTTGAACAAAAAAAAGGACTGAGTAGACTAAACCCAAATTGGCTAAGTCTCTTGCAACTGAGCCCAAATATTCTGAATCTTAATAAAATTTAAGGATCCTTAAAATATTGCTAAGTTGATATTAGTCTCAAATAAGACTAATGTATCCTTAGTTAAAATTAAATTGGGCCCAAATGCTCATATGTTTGAGTTGATCTTAATCTCAAACTAGATTAATGGTCCTTAAACCAAACAAAATATTTCTGAACTATAGGAATATACAACCTAAGTTCAAAACCCCGTCAAGCAAATCCTTGACCCAAACCCAAATCTAAAATATACGAATTTGGACTAACCCGCGCCCTACAGGCAACGACATAAACTAGTCTCCGTATACAATCCACGGGCAACCTAAAAAAACAAACACGACACAACACGAAGTGAACTTCCGGAGCAAGAGAAAGTGGTTATCGCAATGTTGTAATGTAATTAACTGCAGGGGCTTGCGCCTGCAGGGAAGAGCGTCCCCACAATCAAAACCCCTCACAAACGAGGGAAAATCTGATAAAGTCCGCTACAACGGTCGTGTCTATCCAAACTTCCGATATACTGTGCCATAAATCAACTTGGCATTTTTGGAGAGGTGGATAAATAAGTCCAAATAGTATCTTCCCCCAAATTCAGGCAAGACGATCCATCACAGTTCGTCTCTATTTTCGGTGGTAAACAGGAACATATCACTCGATCCAACCATTCTACTTTTTCTCAGTCTTTATAATAAATTACATATATGAGATCCTGATCTGGTATCTAGTATTCAGGAGGTAGGGTTGACCGAAAAATAGTTTTCAATAACAAATACACCCGAAGAAAATACATTAGAATGCTTCTCCTTCAATAGGGTTATCTGGAATTCCTTACAGTTCTCTTTCCTTTGCCCATACTCGTGACAGTTGTCATAAGTTTGAGCCGAACCGATGTTCCCAAGCCCAATGTAATAAGCCGGTTCGGTCAAGTCAAACATTTTATTATCTTGATTAGGACGTGACAAGATTGCTACCTGGAGAGAGAGAAAAGAAACACTCAGCGTGCGCTCTTATAAGATTAAATTGGTTATTAGTTTATCTAATCAGGATGGCTCACACCGTTTTCTCGAATTTTCCTTCAAAACTTAAAAGGAAAACTAGTCGGGATCATTCGCACCTCACAAGTTCGCTAACCGGTCAGCCTGATGGGTATTGGTACTTCGAGGGAGGTTCCCCGTGCTCTCGCACGGACCTAATTAAAATAAAGCTCGTTTCCCCATAAGCGTAGCCCCGTTAATATTTTTCTAAACACCTAATAAGTTAGCTAATTGTGAAGTGAAAAATATCTCCCAAGAGTAATCCTACTCATCGGTGGGATCGAGATCCAACTATCATCGCGTGATAATCTAAATGGAAGCCACTCTAGTTACAACACTCCAAAAAGTATGCAACACTAGCAAGTTTTCTGTATATTTGAAACTCCCGATGTCGTTTTTGCTCCGAGCGTCTTATGACCTTGACGGATGCTAACAAATCATAAAGCGCAAATCAAGTTCTACCCGTCATTGTCCTGACTAATTTAGACCCACCCATACTCGTCCTCGACGGATGCCAATAAGGTTGTATGACTGTCCTAGATTAATGCATCTCTATACTGCAGATAATCATTATTTAGCTACCATATACTATGCCTTGACGGATACCAACAAACACAGCATGAATACTAAATGCTACTTATCTGAAAATACAGAGGGCTACGGCTGGGTTTTTGGCGAAAAACCCTTTAACTTAATGAACTTAATATCTTCGAAGGAACCGTGTGGTTTTTGAAAAGGAGTGGTTTAGGCCCTGCTTTTGAAAACTAGTGGTTTTGAAGAAAACCGAGTAATCTATAGTAACGTATACTTTCGCTCAAGAAGTCACTTCCCGTGAAGGGATCTAGGCTCTTGCCTCCTCAAATGAGGTGTTGGATATTCCTAACTGAATACCACTATGCAAAGCAAAAGAATACGGCTATAGTTTTTCGAAAATTTGTTCCAACAACATCATTTAGATTTCTTTTTCCTTGTATTAATCAAAATTAATGCGGTCCCAGCAATTAAATCCTATCACACCAGAAAAGAACGAAAATAAAATATACGTATATGCCATCCGCATTCGCCACGGGCCCCGTCATGCACCGTTAGGTTACTTAACTACCGGCAGAGCGGGGGCTGGACTAGCGCGGATGCAAAACATATACAACATCTACTAGTATATATAAATATATATAACCATTCTTCCCAGGCATGATATATAAGCAACATCACAGAACAGCAATAAGCAACATGGGATAACAGATAATCTAGGAGCCCCGGGTTTCATTTGAACCACAAATGAAACTCGACGTTTCTCGATCGTATAGATAGCCCGTGCAATGAAGAACCTAGACCCCTACAAGTGCGGCAAGTTACCCGCCAATTCCGGAAGTGAGGCAACCCCAATCAACAAAGTGAATGGGTCACCCAGCACTTCCCGAAATCCGGTAACTTAAGCACCCCTCCATGGGTCATCCTATACCCCCTACAATTGCGGCGAATAACCAGCCAATTCTAAAGTAAGACCCCCTCTGTCTCAACGCCATGAGATGTGGGCCCGTTGCCCTCTAGAACTCGGCTATTCGAGCACTCCTCCGCGGGGTAATCTTAGTATAGAAAAGAAAAATATATATACAAATGGTGACATCGACCTCAAGCCGGCCGTGCCCCAATAAAAGAATATACAAACTAGCAGAGACAGCAGTCCACATGTCGAGCGCTCGCCCCACAATAGTGAATATATAAATGAATCTAAACTGTACAACTACCATTGCACTAGGGGCTATCCAACATGACAATCCGAATAAACCATCATATATATAAACATCACATCAGCATAAGCAAGTATGTGCAACCCCGTCTAAATGACATATAGAAAATAGACGATGTTTGAAAAACACATACACCACATCACAGAGATAAACGATGCAAAAGTTTCAAGTTCTAAATTTTCCGAGTTGCCCCAAAGCAAAGATGACACCAAGTGAAATATGGGGAAAATCAAACAAGACCAAAAATACCAATTTACAAAACCCAAGACACTAGATGAAAATAAGTACTGGGAGTGAACAGTAAACCAACAGAATCGGGCTTTTGGAAAAAATGGACGGTTTTCTTATAATCAAATATCCTCGTTTTCATCGTGTGTCACTATCATATCAAGAGTAAACCTCTAGACTTGTTTAAAAAAAATTCAGAAACCAAATAATTTCTTGGACAGATAGTGGGTTTTGAAACTCGAAATTTTACAGTTTTGAAACTAAAATATCGTCTACTACTAGTTTCTAATGTTTGGGTAGCTTTAATACTATGTTGGGATTCCTAGCACCCTGGTCGCTGATCACAGCCTTTGCGAAACGAAAAACTTTGACTTTAAAAAACTGGCACTAGAAAACACATCTTAGAATCTAACCAAATATCGAAACTAGAAAACTAGAGGGGTCTAGCTACTGTGAAAGAGTGTTATACATAACGACACGTGTCCTTCGGGTCTTCACTCCTCTTCTTAAGCTCCTAGAGATCTCCTAGATCAACCTTGATGGCCGGCCTCTTCGGTCCTAGATGATCCATATAAAGGTTCTTGATTCAAGCTCCTACTTCAAAAAGAAGCAAGCTAAGAAAACTAGTTTGCCAATCTAGTTTTCTTAGATTATGTGGTGACGTTTAGTAGTAGTTTTCTATCTCAAATCCCTTTGGTTCTCAACACATGAGAACGATAAGGGTTTGAATAAGAGAGTGAACTCAAGAAGAAGAGAGAGAGAGGCAAATCAAGAATAATGAGAAGAAAAATGGCTAAAGTTTTTTCTATGAAGTATTTTTCTTTTATTTAAAAAACACAACCATACTCCAATAGTATTTGCAATAAATACCAAAACTATGCTTTATGTCATCTCACCCTTTTCCACCTCATTTTCTATTTTCAACAAAATAGAAAAATACATGATGAGGTGTCATCTTCTAGAAGATATTTTGTATAAATACAAAATACTTTCTACCGTATATACATATTCTTATTCGTACCAAAATATAAATACCCAAGAGATAGAATAATACTATTAATATAATACCAACATTAAATCAATATCTGATTTAACAAACCGGCCTAATCCTAAGCCCGCTAGTATTATCAACCGCCCGATCGAAAATCTGGATAACACTAGAATATACATATTGAAATATGTATATGTAAATTATTAAATCAATACCTGGTTTAATAATCCGGCTTAATCCTTAGCCAGCTAGTATTATCATTCGATCGGAACCATGCTCGATCGAAAACCTGGATGACATTAGAATATGCATATCGAAATATATATATCTAAATTATTAAATCAATACCTGATTTAATAATCCGGCTTAATCCTAAGCCGGCTCGAAACCTTGCACGTATAAACAAACGGCCACCGCATCGTTTCACTTGAATCAGAGAAACCCTCTATGTGGGACTCTAAAGACTCGACGGTACGCTGCCAGTGCGTTTAACCACAAGTACGTCAGCGGCACTATCTGTACGTAACGTCTACCTAAGTACATATCGAAAAGAAGGCCGACGAGCAAGCTCATCTGAACCCCTACTGAGTCTATCCGTGACAATCTTCGTACAATCCGGTCTCTTCGTCTAAGATTATCGCATACCGGGTCTAGGGGTGGTAAACGTCAGACCCCTACTGACCCAATAAGTCGTGTTGATATGGCTCAGGACCAATCCGAGAAACTACTGATCTAATATCAGTAAATCTCAACTGTCTTGGCTAAGTTCTTATGGTTCTGGCCAACCGAACACAGTGCAATATCGACCCCCAATACGAGGAGAGACAAATCCCTGACAATCACACACTGCCTCCATGTGGCTCGGAACTGTACCCAACTAAAACCTGTTTGCACGACTTAGTAGAGTTGTGGTAGGGTAGTGATCAAAGCACAGTAGGAACTCACACGAGACAAATAATGATCTCGGGTCTAAAAACTAACTTGTACTCATGTCACCTGAGAACCACTATCTGATGATAGGTATAATACCATCTAGAGATTCTCGACAAGTCCGTCCAATATACTCACCCCCAATGAGCACATGTATACAATCTTAGGTGATCACACCAATGGCTATGGGACCAACCACTACCCATCGTCGGGATCTAGAAACGTATGCACAAGTTTTCTCTGGAATATCGATACCCGGTCTCGATACATATGCGACTTGGGACCTTTAAGGATGTCCTTATGGACTACCCAGCTCCCACAAGTATGATCGCCATCATAACGCTAGTAGTCAAACGAAATCCTAAGGGTTTTATCAACATGTATCAGCCATATATGATATCAAGTATAACATATGCACGTGTTAAGATAAAGTCAAACCATAATAGTATACTACTGTATAGAGTTTTTATCAATATATGTATGCAATATAAAGCAACAAGAGAAAGAAATACACATATTAAGACAAAGACAATTCAAATAATATACTATACAATTGAGCAAAATTGTCCTGTATATACATATCCCTAATATCCTATACAATACAGACCTCTGGGGCATACATATCCAATAGAAGTAGCCTCGGTTTGCAGAACCAAGGCCGTGAATGCGACTAGAGGGTGAGCCCGATCTACTGACGTCACTTGGACGAGTTATGGAGCAACGGAGAGGGAGGAAAGAGCTTGAGGGAATGACGACGCGGGATGGAAAAAACGTGCTCGGCTCCTTGAGGGAATTTGAGTTCTTGAGAATTTGAGAGAAAATATAGATTTGAGATAGTGGTATGCCTAAAAGAAAAGGTAGGACTGGTCTAGGTATTTATAGGAGAAAAGGTGAGGAGTATGGTGAATTAAAATGAGACATTAAAATGATATAAAAGAGTGTTAATAGGGTATATGAAAAGTTGAGAGGTCCCTGTTTAATTTCAGGAAAATCAAATAGAAAAAAGGAGTAGAGGGGAGCTGTGGGGGTGCACGGGCGAAGCACGGAGTTGATTGGGGAAAATCCAACCGCCGATAGCAGCCATATAGGAAAAACTGGCGGCCAAGATGAAGAATTGGGTCTCGATGTTCGTTCAATGCATTCATCTGGGATTTTATGTATCATTTTTCTTGTTTGATTTATTTGCAACTGTTCACTTCTCCATGTAATGCACATACAACTCTTAGGCTTCCGATAAATTAAAAAGAAAAATATTAAAAATAATTGGAACTGATGGGATTCGAACTTGCAGGCTAAAGATTAGCAATGGAGGGGCTTAACCAATGGGTTACAAGTTGTTTCTTATACATAAGTTATCAATAATAACTTATAACTCGAAACCAGAATAGAAATACGCTCTTTTATTAATATTGGATCAATAAAAGTGTATAGAAATTTTAGGGTCGTTACAGAATGTCATTTTCACATCCAGCTGTTTTAAGTGAAAATGCTCCACCATCACGATACTGAGTATCATCCGAATTGAAGTCATTTTCACAACTGGGGAAAATATCTCTTGATAGTCTATACCATACTGTTGCGCTTAACCCTTGATTACCAAGCGAGCCTTATACCTCTTCATGCCATCAGTCTCATCCTCTATCCTGTACACCCACCTGTTTGGCAATACCTTTCGACCCTTAGGTAGGTTCACTAAATCTCACATACGGTTCTTCAAAGAATCCATCTCCCCGTTCATAGCTTGCTCTCATTGCTTTCTAGCACCATCTTGTGTTGCCTCTGTAAAGGATTCAGGCTCTCCCGAATTTATGTACAATATGAAGTAGGTAACAAGTCTTTTAGGCAGCCTCCTCTCTCGTGTAGATCTTCTCAGAATTGGTACATCTCGGTACTGAACATGGTTTTCAATCTGTTCTTGAACCTGATCCTGCACTGCCGTGCTCGTCTCCTCCATACTCTAACTTCCACTTGTAGGTACCTGATTGCTCTCTTGAGTTCCATCTAGCTCGACGAACTCTGATAGTGCACCATCCTTTGCTTGCTTTTCTTCTTTGTACAAATGTTGCTCATAAAAAACGGTGTTCCGGTTTCATATTACCTTCTTGCTTGTGTAATCCTACAGCCTATATTTGAACCCATCTCCATCATACCCTATGAAAGCACACTTTCTAGACTTGGAGTCAAGTTTACTCCTTTCCGTCTTATCAATCAAAAAATACGCAATGCAATCAAATATTTTAAGATGCGAGTAATTAACCGGTTTACCTGACCAAATTTCTTCCGGAATTCCATCATCAAGCGCACTTGCCGGGCTTCTGTTAATCAGATACACAGCAGCACCGACAGCTGCTGTCCATAGGAATTTCGACACATCCACATTCAAGGTCATACTCCGCACCCGCTCTAGAATTGTCATGTTCATCCTTTCAGCGATGTCGTTCTATTGCGGCGTCCCCGGTACCGTTGTCAACCAACGAATACCTTTCTGCAAGCAAAACGCCTCGAACTCTTGTGTGCAATATTCTCCACCACTGTCGGACATCAGGCACTTAACCTTCGTCCCCGTCTGATTCTCCACCTGCACAATCTAGTGTTTAAAGAGACCAAATATATCGGACTTCTTCTTCATCATATAAACCCAGGTCTTCCTGCTTGCGTCATCTATGAAAATTAAGAAGTACCGATTTCCTCCATAATACTCCACCGAGGCCGGACCCCATACATCCGTATGAATCATCTCTAGCTTCTTGGTCTTCTTAGCAACGCCTCCAATATGAAATCTGAGTGCACTTTGCTTCTCAAAAATGCAACTCTCGCAAAATCCCAGCTCCGCCTTTTTTAACCCAGAAAGAAGCCCTCTACCCTTAAGAATCTTCATATTCTTCTTGCTGAGGTGCCCCAATCGCTTATGCCACAACGAAGTCTCCGAACATGTCGCCAATGCAACCGAACCTTCACTGCTCCTACTGAATGGGTACAATGAACCATTCAAACTTGCCCCTTGCGACCACCAACGATCTTTTGGAAATTTTCCACTGAGAATTCCTGAACACCGTCATATGACCTTCGTTGTCCAGCCGACTTGTAGAAATTAAGATTTTCTACAGATCTAGAATGTGTCCCGCGTTATTCAGCTTTATTTGACCTCCTCCTGACGGTTATAGTATGATCGTTCATTTTCCTACGATCTTGCACGACTGACCGTTTCCCACCGTCACATGTCCAAGATCCCCATAAATATACTCGCTAAAATGATGTCGTCCTGAAGTGCAATGAAAGGATCCCCCGAATTTAGGAACCATGTATCCGCATTTATGCTCTCATTCACCGATAGACAAAGTCTATGTTCCACTTGTTCATGTGTAAACACCACATTGGCTTCTTTCATCTGCCTTCCCATCTGAGTTTTTCTTCAAAAGTCTACATTCGTTTTTTCTGTGACCTTTCTTTCCGCAGTTCTAACAGTCGCTTTGGATCGTCCCTTTTGATTTTTCTCGGCTCTCAGACTTTCCCTTCTTCCCTTTTCCTCTTTCCATAGTCCTGCCGCGATTCTCCACTGAAAATGCAAAAGTTCCTAAACTCCCACTCACAGCTTTTCTACTGATCTCATCATTTAATATGCAACTCACCACATCATTAAACGCAAGAGTCCCTGAGATCGAATTGCTTACCGCCATAACTAGGTTCTCCCAACTCCCCGGCAACGATCATAGGAATAAAATGGCTCGAATCTCATCTTCAAACACAATTGAAACCGATTAGAGTTGGCTCGTAACGCTATTGAATTCGTTCAGGTGCTCTGTCACCAAACCGTTCTCTTCCATCTTCATGTTGAAAAGTTTCTTCATCAGAACTATCTTATTTGATGTCGAAAGCTTCTCATACAACTTCGATAATGTCGTCATTAGCCCTATGGTTGTTTTCTCCTTTAAGATATTAAAGGCCACTTGCAAAGTCAACGATAGTCAACGATAATCACCCAACAACGGAAGATGCAAATCATTTTGGTATAGATGGTCATCCATCTGCATGTGCCACCAATCATAATTGTGACAATTGAATTTTCTCGATTCTTATTTTGTCACGCCCCACTTCCCAGAGTACGCAAACTACGGCACGTGACAGAGCCAACCATGCTACTTTTGGCTAGGAAACATCCCTACACTGTCACATTACGGCTGTCTATACGATATCAAGAACAGTAAAATATAAAATCTATCTAATATATGTCCAATTGCTAGAATAAAAGAGTCAAGAAATATATAAGCGGAAACGAAAAATCCAATAAACAACATCTGGAAGTATGTCCCAATATGGGCTCACATCAAGAAATAAAAACTGCGGAAAAAAACTAACTAAACTATCACTAACAAGATCCTCACTACTCGGCTTGACGGCTAAAATACTCCTGGTCAACCTGCGATAGAGATAGTGGAACTTGGCCATGCAAAACCCAGACGTCAATGCGTTATAATATCAACAATAGAGATAACTAGGATGCAACGAGATATGCAAGCATGAATATAAACGATAACATGAATATAACAAGTAAACATAGATATGAAACAGTGATGTGTATATGTGTACGTGAAGTCCGGTGAGTAATTTAAACTGTGCTACTGGGTTATCCATTCTAAAGGTATTTAAAACCAATGAATGTACTTCTCCATGTAACTCAAAAGTATATGCCTCGTTACCCTCCGGGACCACGGATCAAGATGTATGAATCAAGAACGATTCTGTCCCGTTACCCCCGGGACCACGAATCAAGTAGTAAGAATCACGAATGATTCTGTCCCGTTACCCCCCGGGACCACGGATTAAGTAATATCATTTTAAGTGAACTAGCACTATAGAAGATTGAGAACTTCGTAGTTAAGCATGCTCAAGCCAGGGAAGTTCTGGGATGGGTGACCTCCTGGGAAGTGGCCCCTGATCGGGTCCGGTTCGCCCCAAAGAACAAAACCGTGTGGTTTCGGCCAGAGCGGACAATACTCTCTGTATTGGGGGTGGGGCGTGACATATTTTATCCTCCGCTATCTTTCGTCTACTGTCGTAGCAAACTCAACTTCTCTTTCGATCTGAACCAACGCCTTCAAAACTACAATCTAAGAAGATGGAGAAGAAGACACAACTATCGTTAACTTAGATCGTAGAATTGAAGAACACTAGGTCCCTGTCAAGCCCTAGGCTCTGATACCAGTTGTTGTGGATATGAACAACCATGATAGCGAAGACAGTCGATATACGGAACAATACGACGACTAATAATCGCACAGCAACAACGCGAAACTAACGAAAGACAAATAATAAAGTATGATAACAAATAGAATCACACAAAGCAGATACGAGAGATTTCGTATGGTTAGGCCCCGACAGAGCGGAATCTGCAATAGTCTACTAGATCTTATAATCAAGTTACACTGAACAATCCTAAGAGATTTCTCTCAAATCACTTAGATCTTAGTCGTCACCCTCTCTCTATACAATAGTCTCTCAAATTGGCAGTATATTAATTATATGAGAGATCCCTATAAACAGGCAAACCCTAATTCTACACAAAATAAAAGAAAATCCCAAATTACAATAATTCGGTTCACACAGAAACCCCGACGACAGACGTCTGGACCAGACTTGGTCAGACCACTGCCTCTTCTCTGCTTCTCTTTAACTTCTTAGGCAGACGTCTCCATCCTTGCCATCAAATGTATGCCATTACTCTAGATTGGGCTTCAGATTCTCCAGGCGTTTGGCTATGCTATGTTTTTTGGTTAACGCTCTTTGCAGACGTCTGCACTCTCGCATTCAGACGTCTGTCATTGCTCTGTTCTTTTGACACGTTCTTGGTGTACGTCCAGACGTATGTACCTTTCGCATCAAACGTCTACCGGAAGTTTCTCCACATTTCAACAGAAACAATGAGCTAAATTTAACCATGCCGTTGATGATATTTTATGCCAAACTACTTCAGCAGTTTTAGATGATGGGAGTATATCAATATGTGCAGATTTTCGGTGGTTAACAGTAATATCGATCCAGTGGAAATCATTAGCAAAATCAATAAACTCGATTCAACCGATAACACTAAGGCCCAGTGGTATTGGTAAAGCCTCATGCAGCTAAGCAAGAGGTTTAAGATTCAATTTCCATTTGCATCAGGATAGGCCTAAATATTCTCAAAATATAATTCATAAAGGAAAGGAAAAACTGGATTCAGACGTAACAATTCAAAATTGGCTCGACTTTTGACTGGCCTCTCAAGCTATTTTGCCAATTTTTCTTTCCAATTGAAATAGAACAAACAAGAAAGAAAAGCTTGATTTTCACGAATCAAGCAGTATCTAGAACTATGGGGAAAAAATTCTTGTCCCTTAACGACCCGTCCTATTTTCTTGTAATGTCACTACCAACATACAGAGTTTGAACCCACATCCCTCACTGATGAGTTAATTTAAGGGTTATCAGAGGACTTAATTAAGGAAAACAACACGATGACAACCAAACTCTGGAGATTGTTCGAGAATAAGAAAATTCATTTGAACCACAAACCTGAAAAGAGAGAAAATGACAGCAGCATGAAACAAAGAGGATGCTTAAGGATTAAAAAAATATACACAATGATAAGCCTTGCTGCTAATAATATCCAGGGAGTGGAACAGGAAAGTTGCAGTTACAAAGAGAGTATTTAACATCCCATCTTCAACCCCCTAGCAACAAACACTGCCCCCACACAAAACAAAAAAACCAGTTAGGAAAAAAATCAAAGAAAAAGAAAGCGAAAACCAGCAAACAAACAAACCTCGAAGCACTTGCAGAGCACACTACTGGGCTGCAGCTGTAGTGGCATTAGCCTCCTCTTGATCCCCCCTAAACACCTTGGCAATCCTCTCCACCGGCACCACTGGCAAGTAGGCAGCAACTCCGTACCCCCTCTCCACCCCGCATTGGACAGCTCTGTTGTATTTATCAGTCCAGTAGGCAGCGGTGGGGAGCACCACCTGTGCCACCTGAGGGAACACCGGCAGCTTATTCAGAGACTTCCAGGCCGAGACGGCGTAGTGTTCAGCCACAGGCTCGTACTTTGTGTAGAGTGTCTTGGCGGTCGGTTCTGCTTTAGAGTAGGTGGCCTTGGCGAGGGTGGTAGCGGTGGGGATGACTCCAGCACGTTGGACCTCACGGGCCATCTCTGGAGCCTTTTGTGCAGCGGTGTAGGCTTGGGTGGAGGCCTCTTTCACGAGAGAGGGGACATGGCGCTCGACTTCCTCAACTGCGTCTCCAACCTGTCACATGATCAAACATCAAAATATTGTATACAAATTGTATCCGAACTTTACATATATGTCGAAACCGGTATGCTACAATAAAATTGACATGGCAACACCACATTGGACGATCTTTCTTTAGAGTGACGTGACATGACATAAAATAAATCGAACATTTCTTATGGGAGAGACGCCATTTAATCCAATTGGATATTGGTACATTGCCAACACTGCAGAGCAAGACCCACAAATATGGCCCCAATGCCTGATATCATAATGCATAAAACATGGGTGACAAAAAAATACATAACGAATATAACAGGCCGATGCTGCTCATCTCATCTAAAAAAGGGATGTATACTTGGACTTTTTACTGTAGTTCAACTTTTTACGATGTCTCCTAAACATTCCTGAATAGGTTCAAATTCAAAAGATTAGATTGTTTTAACAAATATAAACACAATGGTGTGTGTGTGTTGTGTGTATTTTCCAGAACAAAACACTAGTAGTTTTTTTTTTAGTTATGCAAAGCACAATTCCTGGGATGATTTTATTCAACTCCTGGGATAAACTTTAAATTACATAAAGGATGTTCAAATTGCTGCTATAGTTCTAAACCTCTTTGGATGTTGCCAAATTTATTGCGGGTATCTCAAGTCTAAAAGCATATAAGTATGTATACACTGCACTATACTACAAAACCATAGCCTAATAGTTGGAGGATGGAGACCTCACCTTGCGATCGACGAACTTGAGGATGTCGAAGGGGACGTCGTGGAACTTGTCGTAGACTGGGCCCACCACGGCCTTGACGGTGCCCTCCACCGTCTGCACCCCCGCCTTCAACGGCCCAGAGTTCTCCTTGGCGAAGTCGTACAGCCTCGACAGGCAAACCAGCGCCTGGATCGCCGCCACGTGGACGAAGTCCAGGTACCTGAGCCTCTCCTGCTCCTTCGTCTGCTCCACCTCCACGTTCTGCAAATCACAACAGCAATCGATATGAGACCAAAACCCTAACCCTAATTTAAACATGAAGAAAGGCCTAATTTTCAACGAAAGCCCTAATTTTGAACCAGAAAACTACGATCTTGATTTCTTGTCATCAATAATCAAACGAAATCCCTAAATTCGAAGCTTTTCCACGGAAAACATTTAAAGATCCAACTAAGATCAAACACGAAACTCTTGTGAATTAATCGCAGAAACTATAAAAAGATACAAATTTAATCAAATCGAAGCGCAAAATCAAAGGTAAAGAAACATACGATCTGATCGGAATCAACGTTAGAATCAGCCATCGTTGAATCCGTGAACGAATCTCACCAAGAAACCGAGATCGAGATTTAAACGCTTTAAAAACCTAAAAAAGAGAAGCAGTTTTAATTTTGGAAATAATATGAGAGAAAGGGCAAGGGCGACCCTTGATATTTATAGACTTGTATCGATTCTCCACCGTCGGATCTTGGCTTTTAATAGGACGGTCCAGTTGCGACGATGTGCGAGAAGTGGTTCTCGTTTAGCTTAGGGCCTGTTTTGGGTGTAGGATTTAGAAATTTGAGTTCCAAAATAGTACTATTGAAAATCTCTGGATTTGGTAATTTATTATTTGGTTGGTTTTGGATTTCTAGTATTAGATTTGTGAACCTTGTAATCTTTATTTGGTAGGGGAAAAAGATAGGATTTGGCTTTGAGGATTTTAGAGAGAGAGAGAGAGAAGATTATTGTCACGCCCCGCTTCCCAAAATACGGAATACGAGGGTTGACAAAGCCAGCCATGCTTCTACGGTCGAGAAAATATCCTGCCGTAATCACACTTCGGTTTCTATCATTACGTGGTAATCAGTAATCAACGCACAGGTAATGAGAAATGCAATCATTAATCTATCAAAAGTATATAAGATATACCAGATAGAGATCGGGAGGAAGATAGCGCTGGCGTCGCTGATCTAAATGTCTGCAATATTTTCGAGGTACATCAGGTCCTGATCCAAGCTAAATCCACTTCTCACTCTGAACATACATACTCAGGTCGTCAGAGCAACACAATAGCAATATATATAAATACAAATGTAAACACGTGCAATGATGATGAACATGAAACAATAAATATGGAGTGATGACATCAGCATGAAGTAACCGATGCACGTATACAGTAAATCAAGTATATCGAATCAGTAATCAATGCATGTCCATATCACTAAACCTATCAGTCTCTAAGTCTCACTGTTCAGGTCGCTAAACCTATCGGCAGTCCAAGTGTGAGTCAACCACGCATGAGTATCCCCAACCCAAGGATAGGACCCCAAGGGTAAGAAACACGGGCCCGAATCACGCACGATAATAATCAGTAACACCATCCATACAACTCCCAAAATCACGGTATATGTCGGCAATGGGACTTCCGAGATTCCGTTGAACTCACACTCAAACTACCTCACACCGGCCTACATCAAACACCGACTATAGACCCAAATACTAGTCGGTCCATGACAAGTCTATGCGAGAACTGGAGATAGAGTCTCCATCAAGCATGTCTCAACTGGTGCCCAAGATAAAAGGACTGTATTTGACGCCTTACCTATGAAACTAATATAAGTGCTCCATAACCGTCCCATTTCAGTTATAGTTACACTTATATATGTCCCATAAACGTCGACAATACAATAAATTAGCTGGGTTCGCTGATTGTGTACAAGTACGTATCACTTTCACTACTCAGTCACGGATTAACACTAACGTACTTGCCACAATCCAAACAATAATATCTATCACGGGGTAATGTACACGATCAATAGGTTACCACTGTATATGACCTCCACATGATATGATGAGAATGCAATAATTACGATATGAATAAAAGCATCGGCAGCCAGTATTGTACAACTTGCAAAATTTACTATAAATCGTACGTGCAGAATTAAACAAAACAATATAAAAGGGGTAAGCAGTAAGTTTGATTATCTGTCCATCAAAATTGGTTTCGCGTCAATCGGGTTTCAGGTTTGCTAGTTATGGTCATTTCATTTTAAGTGTTTACTGCTGGAAATCCGATTTCTGAATTGGAAGCCTGTTTCATAACACGCTTTAATCCCAGTTGGAATCGTAATTAGGCGACGCTACAGTTGGATAATATTTAGGTTTAACAGTCAGGTTTCCAACGTATCATATGGATCGATGATATCCGCTGTATACGAGAGGATATGTTCAGTTTAATATCAATATGTATAAATTGTCACTGCAGAAAACTGCAGGACACAACGGTATTCTAAAATACGAATTAAATATCAAGAGACGGTGAAACGACACGGGACTATATTTATGGGTTAGACAATCAAATTATCTACGTGATCATATGGGGCTCCGTGCATTTTCAGTTTAAATAAGAGGTATACAGGTATTCCAAAACCAAGTATCCAAAACGAACGCTGCCCCGGACCGCAGTTCAGGACCGTGATTCGCCTCAGTATTCAACATCATAACAAAACAATATTCAGTAAGAATCATCAAGGGTTTACAGATTATCCAGTCTGCTTCGTAACGATCCCGAGCAAGTCACGAAACGAATTATATCTAATTTGCTATTAATTTTACAACGTGATATGCACGGCGATTTCCAAATTTAACGTCGCTCTTTTTGGGCAACATTACAAAGGTATAATCTAGCTATGTTTAACTCAATTCTCTACACGACATTCATTATCAGAAAAGAGATTTATTGGTCACAAATTCTGTCAACTAGGGTTTTCGTTTAGGGTTTCGTGTCGGACACTTGATTAATTAGAGTAATGAAAATAAATGTGTATCAGTACATAGCACATTAGCATGTAAAGCAAGTGAGGGGTTCACTTGCCTTCGGTCGCTTGATATAGAAGCGACGCCGCTTGCGGATTTCGTCTCGACACACGAGACAATGCGATACTGGACACGGTGCATGGTGCGGGCGCGATGCGTGGAGATCCGGTACTGGACGCGGCGGCGACGCCGGCGCGACACGACACTGGGCACGGTCTGGACTCGGTGTGTGGTCCGGGAGCGGCATGGCGCGTGCACTGGATCGAGCACGGTGTGGCACAGGGGATGGCACGACGTGGCACGTGGAGTGGGTACGGGACGCGACACGTCTGGGTATGCGGTGACACAGAAGCGGGCACTGGACCAGGCACAGTAGTGGGCACGATGTGGCACGGTGCCTGGTACCGAGTGGGTGCTGTCGTGGCATACAGGTGGGCACGACGCGACGCTGGAGTGGGTCCGATGGTCGCACGGTGGTCCTGGGAGAGGGCACGGCCTGGCACAGGCAGCGGCAATGGCAGCGAGCTCGGGTGGCGGCTGGAGGCAGTGGGCTCTGGCTCTGGCGAGGTTGGCTGAGGTAGGCGGCTGGGGTCCGAGCTCAGTTGAGGGTGTAGGGAATGAGGGTGTCGGGTTTGGTGTTGGGTGGTGGTGTTGATGGAAGAGCGGTGCTCCAGAAGGCTACTGACGGCGAGAGCTGGTCGGTGGCGATGGGTGGCAGAGGTGGTGCAAGGGGTGCAGTGAGGAAAAGAGGTGATGGTTGTAGTGGAGAGGATGGTCGATGGTGGCAGTTGTTGGAGAAGCTGGAGGCGTTTGGTGTCAGTCGTGAGGGTGCGCCAGCGAGATAGCAGTGAAGGTGACTGGGGAAGCACAGTTGTTGGCAATGGGTTCAGCGGTGCTGGTCGTGTTTGGTACGGTGTTAGGTTAGTGGAGGAAGGGAGTCGACGGTAGAGATGGTAGCGATGGGAGTGGGAGGAGCTCGAGGTGGGCACAGTAGAAGCGGTCGTATGGCCGGCGGCGGTGAGCAGAAGGTTGACAGAGAGATAGAGAGTTAGAGGGAGAGAGAGAGATGGAGATTGAGCTTGGTGGTGGGACGAGGTGCTGGGGAAGATGACGATGGCGAGGTGGCAGTGGGTGTTGTGGGGTTGAGTTGTGAGGAGAGAGAGAGTGAGGCGTGGGGTAGCGCGAGGGGGATGGGGGGGTCGGCGAGAGGGTCATGGGGTAGCTGTTGAGAAGAGCGGGTCGTGGGGAAGTGGGTGTTAGTGTATATGCCCTAGAGGCCATTACTGTATCATACTAGTTTGTATATTACTTGATGGAAGCTTGGGATATTCACAGTTGTATATACAATCTTGCTCGAAATGGTAGTATGCTACTTGGTTTGTCTCTGCTTTAATATGTGCATGTGTTTCTTTTAGCATATTGCTGATATACATATTAGTAGAGCCCTTAGGATCTTTGCTTGATTACCAGCGTTGTGATGGCGCTCACACTCGTGGGAGCTGGGTGATCTATAAGCACATCCTTATACAGCTCCCTAGTCGTTGGACTATCGAGACAGGGCATCGATACTCCGGAGTAGACTAGCGTATGCGCTTCTCATCCCAGCGTGGGAGACGGTCTGTCCCACAGCAGTCAGTACGTCGTACTTGAGATAGTATGCGGGTGCTCGTTAGGTTACGAGTACACTGGACAGGACTCGTCGGGGACTGTTGGTTGGTATTATACCTATCGTCAGTTATCAGTTCCCAGGTGACATGAGTACAGCTTAGTCCGCTGACTTGACACTATCACTTCGCCTCGAGTGTGTTCCCACTGCACTTTGATTGCTACCCTACCACGGCTCAAAGGAGTCGTGCAAATAGGTAGTTTTTGGGTGCAGTCCCGAAGCACTTGGAGGCAGTGACGGTTAGACAGGATTCGTCTCTTCCGGTATTGGGGGTTGACATCGCGCTGTGTCCAGGAGAGCCATTACACGAGTAGTCCCTGGCCAGGGCAAGCGAGATATACTGGTAGGTTTCCAGTGTTATCTCAGGGTGTTCTGGGCTACACTCCGACACGACTTGTACCGCTATTAGGGGACTGACGTTCACCGCCCCCTAGGCCCGCCATGCGATGTATCAGACGAACAGACCGGACTGTACAGAGATTGTCACATACAGGCTCAGTAGGAGTTTGGATGGGGTTCACCTCGTCAGTCTTCTTATCGACATCTACCTGGGGACCGTTACGTACAGCTAGTGCCGCTTGCGGTCTGTGGTTAAACTCACTGCCAGCGTAGTGTCGAGTCTTTAGAGTCCCACACAGAGAGCTATTCGCCTTTAGGCAAAATGAGTAGAGGTCGCATGGTTTTGCGACAGGGTTCGTTCACATTCGCGCACTTGTGCACGTTTGCTGTCCGGACAGTTTATACTAGCGGGCTTTGGTTTAAGCCGGATCCTAGTATATGATTTGGGATTGGTTTTTCTCATTGTATTCGTGTTCCTCGGATCACGAATGCGGGTGCGTATGCACAGTTGCTTGAGATTGAGGGAGAGGACCTTGATTAGGGTTAATGGCTATTGTCATTTTATTAACCCTAATGCTTATGTGTGTGTTATAGTTAATTGATAATTAGTTTAATAATTGTGCATGGTTATGGTTGTTGACCATTTGACCTCCTTGACTTGTTGACCTAGGTTGACACTTTGACCATCATCATTTCTTTTGGAAGATGCTTTTTGATCCTTGCAAATTGAAATGATAATGGTCATGTCATGATTAACCATGACAATTATCTAGCTAATTATTTAATTAAAATAATATACACATATTAGTGAGAATGGTTCATATTATTCTCATTCTATCATATCTTTTCTCTCTCTTGTTCTTCCTCTCCCTCAAGCTCTCTCCCTCTCATGTGTTGAGAAACACTTGAGCTTGAGAAAACCCCTCTCTTGATCATCTTTACTCTCATCTAGGGTTCAAGGACTAGCACTTCTTGCACCCTAGTTACTTCTAACTTGGAGTTGAAGCCAAAGGTTGAGGCTTTCGGGTGGATCTTTCTTCGACGTGAGGAGACGACCAAGGTGACCTCCTTCCACAACTCCTAGGAGCAAGGAGAGAAGGACTTAAAGCCCAAGGTATAACCTTTCTAGCACTTAGCTAGTTGCTAGTTAGCTTTAGCAAGTTTTTGTTTAGCAAAAATCCTTCTAGCTCTAGTCCATGTTGCCTAAGCTCATAAAAATCCGATTTTTATTCCGTTTTCCGCCTCCCCGCAAGCACCGGGATGGGCAATGTGGACTTACAGTGGGCACGGGTCTCGTGGCATGAGCGCGAGGAGCGGGGGAAGTGGTGGACGTTGGAGAAAGTTGCGAGG
This sequence comes from Agapanthus africanus, assembly GCA_030015575.1. NCBI lineage: Eukaryota > Viridiplantae > Streptophyta > Magnoliopsida > Asparagales > Amaryllidaceae > Agapanthus > Agapanthus africanus. The sequence goes on along the minus strand of JASDDO010000028.1, from coordinate 85,859,804 downwards.
GAGGGACGCGAGGAGCGGGGAGTTGGCAAGAGGAAACGAAACGAGCGGGAAGGGAGCGAAGAGAGGAAGAAGAAGAGGGGAAAAAGCGGGTCGGGTCGGGTCGGCATGGGTTCAGATCGGGTAGGTTAAGGATTTGGGCTGAGGAAGTTGGGCTTTTGGCTGGGCTTGAGGAAAAGAAGAGAAAAAGAAGAAAGAAAAGAAATGAGAGAGAGAAGGGATTGGGTTGGGTTTGGGTAGTGTTAGGAAAAATATAAATATTTAAATAGGGAAAATATAAGAAATATTTAAATAAGGAAAAATATAGGAAATGTTTATTTATAAATACGAAAATTACTTTTAACGAAACTGGGTATTACAATTATTAAATAAATAAAGTACACGGGTCCCATCTAAAAGTACAATGAATAGTGTCAAATCCTTTAAAAAAATACGATTCAAAAATCCTTATTTTGTGGTGGGCCCCCCATAAAAAACAAAGAAATCCTATAAATCTAAATCTATCGACCAAACACAAAATTATGGAATCCTTGGATTCCACGATCGAAATCCACCATTAGGGCCTGTTTGGTTGCAAGATTATGAAATTTGGATTTGAAAATAGTACGGTTGAAATTTCTGGATTTGATAATTTGTTGTTTGGTTGAATTTGGATTTCTAGTATTGGATTTGTAGATTCTTGTAATTTTTGTTTGGTTGATGAAAATAAAGTGGGATTTGGATTCGAGGATTTTAGAGAGAGATATATAGATAGAGGATTATTAAATAAATAAAGTACACGGGTCTCATCTAAAAGTACAATGAATAGTGCCAAATCCTTGAAAATCCTTAAAAAATTTTAGGATTCAAGAATTCTTGTTTTGTGGTGGCCCTCCATAAAAAATAAAGGAATTCTAAAAATCCAAATCTATCAACCAAACACAAAATTATGAAATTATAGGATTCCACAATCCAAATCCATACAAATCTTGCAGCCAAAGATGCCTTTATAATCCTGCAGCCAAACAGCCCTTCGTCTTGGACTTTGACAACTTCGAGGCTAGCGCAGAGACCACCGTTTTGGTTGATTGACACGTATCATGCGTTAACACACATGTCAGGCTGATGCTGTCGGGGATTTGCTGAGACGCCGAACAACGATGGTTTGGATGGGTGCCACTACGATGAAGACACGAGGAGAGAAGTTTGCGGTTGACTGTTTGGCGGAAGGTTCTGGACGGGTGGAGATTTTTTAAAGAAATGAAAAGTTTTGGAAACTGCATATTGTTGCCTTCTGGGTAACAGATTGTAATTTTAGAAGTTGCATATATATATACACAAAATTTGTATTTTTTGGTCCCTCAAAAATTTAGAACTTTTCTCTTTATAACATAAGAAAACTAATTTGGAAATTTTTAAGCAAGAAAGTCAAAAAAATAATTTAAAAGAGTGTAGGGTATACAGCAGGACACACGATAACACATTATTCCCTAATTCATGTCTCTTTAATTAAAGAAACTTTTATATCTGCGAAATATAATTGCATGTTGATCAATGAATAATATGATGTTATGTTTTGTTTTCTTTTCCTTTTCTTTCGGAATTGGCTTGTAAGCCTCATCCAAGCACACCCCACACTTATACACATGCATCCAAAGGACCCCAAAAGAAAAAAGAAAAAGAATGTCATGTGTTCCGCCAATATAGTAAATACCGAGAGTGACGGCGACACTCCGTTTTTCTCAATAACAAAGTTTTAATGTAATATTTTTTCTTATAATAACAAGAGTTTTATTGTAATATTTTTTCCTTCGGCCAATTTAATAAATACCTATATTTTTTTCTTATTTAAAATACCTGTAGTAATATTTTTTGCTCTTATTGTAGGAAGAGAACAACGATAACAAAACCCTCAAGGTGTGCCCGGCCCGGCCGAACGCCACATGGCGGGCTCGGGCCGGCCCGGCCAAGGCCAAGGCATGGCCCGGCCCGGCCAGTCGTTGGCGGCCCGACAATCCAGCTCGGCCAAATTCAAATTTGAATCTGGCCTTGGTGGTGGGGGGGAGCGTTGCCAAATTCAAATTTGAATTTGGCCTGGGAGGTTTGGGGTGGAGACCGGTCAAATTCTTGGGATTGGTTTTTTTTAATAGGGTGGGTTTTTTAATAAATGGGGGAAATTTGAATTAAAGTAGGGTTTGTAAAATTATCTAAAACCCCTTAACTCAAAATTATACATTTCTATACTCCTAATCCAAAACTCTATAAACACCTATCTATACTTCTCATTCTTTTCACAATTCACAACAACAAAATTTTCAATCTCCCAATCACTTTCTTTAATTTCCGAGAAGTTTACTGTTAAAATTGGAATCGCGCAATCTTCATTTCCACAGTCTTAATTTTCACTTCAGTTTCACTAATTTGATTCTGCTATTTGGAATCAGGTTTTATTTATTTATTATATATTTTTCTTGTATATTTTTTATCGTCTCTCTTTTTCTGTCGCTAATATTTTTAATTAAGAATGGCAGTCTCATCTTCACAAGGTAACATGGGTGTTTTATCTTCGCGGAGACGTTCATTTCAAATCGATATGGATTCACAAGATAGACAGAGATTAACCAATATACTGCAAACTAATTTTGATTCTTATTCTCCTAACTATGAATTTTATAATTATGAGATCCTTACTGCTTCACAAAGTAGTGTTCCTGAATAAGTTCCTGCTCCTGCCGTTCTAGAAGCAAGAGCTTCTGTCTCTAAGATAAAAGAGCTAAAACTTCTAATATTTGGAAATATTTTACAGTATAAACAGTTGCAAGTAAAGGCGAGCGAGCGGTTTGCACTCATTGCCCAGCAGATTTTACTTGTGCCACTTCATGTGGAACTACCCATCTAAAAAGATATTTAATTAAACACGAAAAAGCCGATTCTCGGCAGACGACTTTAAGTATATTGTCTAAAATTTTAACTAGTTTTTCTTATTCGCAAGATGCTACTAGAAGAGAACTTGCAAGATATGTCATATATGCTGAAACAACCATTTGGTTTTGCAGAAAATGAAAATTTTGATATATTAATATAAAAATGCATATAATCCAGCATTTCAAAGAGTACCCAGAACAAACCTAGAAGTGATGTTTTAAAAAGAATTCATAATGGTAAAGCCAATTTGATTGATATTTTTGCAAATCTTAAGAGTAAAATTGCATTAATTTCTGATCTTTGGACTACAAAATGGGATATGAGTTATATTTGTGTTACTACACGTTTCATGATAATGATTGGATTTTACATAAAAAAATTATTGGTGTTTCAAAAATGGAGCATCCACATAGTGGAAATAATATAAGTAATTGTATTTTGACTACTGTACGTGCATATAATTGTCACGCCCCGCTTCCCGGTGTACGGTGAAGGGGACGGGACGAGACCGTTACGTATTTACTCTGAAATAAATACGCTGAGCATATCTAAGCAATATAAATAAAAATACATAAGAGACAAAGACAGTAGGTATAACTGAACAACAACTTTAATTATTAACATTCTTTTATACAATACATGAAAAAGTAAATACATGGAATGAAAAGCAATGCCTAAATAATGGCATAACAGGAATGGAAAATACAGAATGTAAACGAAATGTACAAGTGTAATTACAGCTCGGGATCTTCAATAAACTGGTCCAAGTCTTCGGTGCTGGGCTCGATCTTTGGAAGGTCCGAAACACCTGACAACATTCCAAAGAAAAAAGAGAAGGAATGTCATCAGCAAACAATCGCTCGGTAAGTCCCAAAGATAATGGAGAAATAGAATAGGCAGAGAGAGTGTGTAACTTTTAAAGTGGTATTATATTTTATAATGTTGTATTTAGTGTTAACGCTGTTGTTTGTAGCTTGGTACAGAAGGATGCCAGTCTATACGAGAGGAGTCTCACTTGCCCCGGAGACTAAGGTATCAGGAACTCAAGGAACCGTTCATGCTACGGTACAACAACAAAGGAATACAGGTTAGGTGTCTTATAGTTGCAGTCTCGTGCCACTTCTAACACCTTCCGTACCAATCTACCCCATAAACCCCGCGATGTCTTGATTGTATTGTTGTATTGTATTGCAACTTGTATTGTCTTATAATATAAATTGTATAATTGGATGACTTGCCGAAACCATGATATCAGTAAATGGATATAACTGAAAAATCATAGATGTAACCGGAGAATCATGTAAATGGAAATATATGTCACGCCTCGCTTCTCAGTATACGGGCAGAGAACGCGACGAGGCCGCTACGTATTTACTATGAAGTAAATACGCTAAGCGTATCTAAGCAATATAAATATAAATGCACAAGAGACAAGATATAATAAAACGACAACTTTATTTATTCACATTCTTTTGTACAATACTTGGGAAATAAATACATCTGATGAAAGCAATGCCTAAACAGTGGCATAACAGAAAAGAAAAGTACTGAAATAAAAGTGTACAATGTAGCTAGAGCTCTAGATCGTAGGCAAGCTGGTCCAAGTCCTCGCTGGCATGCTCGATCTCTGGAAGGTCCGAATCACCTGACGACATTCAAAGAAGAAAGAGAAGGAATGTCGTCAGCGAACAATCGCTCGGTAAGTCCCAAAGATAAGGGAGAAGTAGAAAAGACAAAAAGAGAGAGAGTGTGTAGTTTTTAAAGTTGTATTATATTGTTATACTATTGTATTCATTAACATTGTTGTTTGTAGCTTGGTACAGAAAACTACCAGTGTATACGAAAGGAGTCTCTATATGCTAGAGACTAGGGCAAATGGAAGTACAAGGCTCCGTCGATAATACCACGGAACAACGGCATGGATGTAATTACGTCTTAATCTTGCAGTCTCGTACCACTTTTAACACCTTCCGTACCAATCTACCCCTTAAACCCCGCGATAACTTATTTGTATTGTTTGTATTGTATTGCAACTTGTATTATCTTGTAATATAGATTGTATAATTAGATGACTTGCCGAAACCATGATATCAGTAAATGGATGTAACTGAAGAATCATGTAAATGAAAGTATATCCATGGTTCGGTTCAGTCAATATAAATTGAATAGATTGAATATATGTATTCCAGGATTCATGTTGAATTGTAAATTGTAGATTGTACTTGAATCCTATTCAAGTCGGATTATTAACGAGACTCGGTCTGAGTCAGACAATTAGAATAGAAATTGAAGTCCTGATTGTTTTGATGTTATCGGTAACCGCTGCACATGGGCAGCAGAATTTATATCTTTTTCAAAGACGATTACCGTGTTCATAACATCATTGTTAAGTTGTCTACCTTAAATAGGCAAGCACCCACTTCTCCGGCTCCCTGAGGCTCAAGAGATTGGTCCCGCTTAAACCTATATTTACTAGGGTCCTTATGGTAATTTATAGAACTTGAGGGTGTTTTATGTAAAAATACTTTTGTATAATTTTCAAAATACACCCCAAGTATTTAATTATCGTCTTTAGAGTTGTCATAAATGTAGATTTTATATTTGTGATATTTCAAGTGAAGATAACCTAATTTCATAATATAGAGTATTTAATTGTAATATTGAACTTGTATGGAATTCATGGTATTTTAATATAAAGTGATTCTTGTGATTTTAGAAAAAGTTGGAATATTTATATTATCACAAAAATAGATATTTTAATGATATATATTTATATATTTATATAAAAATAATTTTAATATATATTATATTTCTAGTCTTAAGATATTTGTATTTTAAATATCTCGAGATCGAATGCTCCTTGCGGAGGTCTGCATATCGCACTACTAAACCCAGAGATGTGCGATAATCTGCACCATCCCAGTCGGGTTCCCCAAAATGGGTTGTAGCGGCGCTTTGCAAAGATTTATAAAAAAAATACTTAATCTTATAGAAAACGGTTTTAATAGTTAGTGGTATTTATATGTAAAGTTTCGTTTTCCCGTATTCTATATTCCCGAAAGGTATTGTGCTATGTTGCATATGAGTATTGTGAGGAGGTAAGTCATTACTTCGTGATCGAATTAAAGGTATAGCAAGATTAAGGTTGTTTTAATGTCGAAATAAAACTACATGGTATTATACTGAAAAAGAGCGATAAAATTGAAATAGAAATTCTTTTGATGTGAAACTTGTTCAATATAATTCGTTAATATTTAATAGTCAACATATAATGGTTTGGTATGATTTGTATTTAAGAAAAGGTTGAATTTTTAGAAAGAATCGAATCGGAAATCGGATTAACTCCGATTCCGTCGGGTTTTGAAATTTCGTATTTTTAGAAAAGAAAAGAGAATAGGGAGGTGGGACTTACGGGTTTGAAGTATAGAGAAGAGGGAGAGGAAGCGGTAGGAGGCGCCGGTGCTTCGTTTCATCGCCGGAAGCTCCTAGGATTGTCGTCGGAAGTTCGACGGAGTTTCGCCCTTTGCTAACTCCACTTGTACACAAAAGTTCTTGGGATTTTTCTTGAGAGTTTGGACAGAGTTTATGAGTGAGGTGTGTGTGAAATGGAGTGGTATTTATAGGAAAAGATTAGGGTTATGGTAGATGAAAGTTTGCATTGAAATTTGCATTAAAAAATGAGATTAAATGGGTGATTTAATCCTCTCTGGTTGAATGCTGAATAAACAAACAACATGGGGTTAGTGGGGTAGCTGAAGAGGTGCAGGTGGTGAATTTTGGAGGCATTTGGAACGGTTTGACCCGAGCTAGCCGGTTTTTCCAAGCTTGTCGCCGGTTTTGTACCGTCGGATAGGGCTAGGGTTTTGGCCATGTGTCGGGGTCGCTTCATTTTCCCTCGTGTTTATGTTTATTTATTCTGTAACTTACCCCATTACGTGTAGTGCACGTGTAGACTCTTGAACTTCTAAAAGATTAAAAGAAAATTTAATTAAAAAGAATGTGTGGTTGATGGGATTTGAACTCTGGTGCTTTGGTTCAACGGTGCAAGGTCCTACCAATGTGCTACAAGCTCTTTCTTGCTATTAAAAAGCAAAACAAATTTATAACTTGTGCTCAGGTAAAAATACCCCTTTCTGTATTTTTTGAAAAATTGTACAGAAAGTTGTATGAAAATTTTAGGGTTGTTACATTCTACCCTCCTTATAAAAATTTCGTTCTCGAAATTTGTAGAAGGAAAGTGTAACAGATTTAAGAAAAGTTTGGTGACTGAAGTTCTGATTATGTATGAAAAATAACAAAGTGATACAAGGGTTTTAAAAATGTGAAAGAGACTTACTAGTATTATCTTGGTCAACTGTCTCGGCTTCTGCGGCTGCTAAGGTATAAGCCTATCGCCGTGGCACGTTCCTCCTAGCTGGAGGCACATTCCTCTGTCCTCGAGGTATGTTCCTCGGTGCTTGATGGAATTGGCGATTTGGCTGTGCAGAAAATCCACGTAGAGGTGGTGCTGGGAGTGCAGGACGAGTTGCAGGAGCCTGGATAGCTGGCCGCTGCGGGTAGTTGGTGTGTGTGTGAGCTTGTTGAGTATATAAGGACAGCTTCCAATTCCGTGATTGGATGCGCCACAAACCAAGCATAGGCCATTTGCGCGCCTACAGTCCTTCCATAAGTGTCCTTCCCTCTTGCAATAAAAGCAAAAATCGGGACTTGGCTGATCATTGGTTTCCTCCAGTCTTCTGAGTTCAACAGCTGGCCATGAAGAGGCTCCTCCTGCCATCTAATTGGCAGGGCGCTTCACTCCGGCAGATTGAGGTCTGCCCTTCTTCTTTACCATTGCCTCGTATCTTCGGGCAGCTTTCATAGCCAATTCATGAGTCGAAAAATCTCCTGTGGCCAGTGCAGCCTGGATTTCCGAATCCAAACCTTGTTGAAATCGACGGGCTCTGATCTCATCCTGTAAGTGCACGGCAGCGCCGCGGCCGTCATTCCGAGGCCAAAATGCGGAAACGAAACTTTTCTTTAAACTTTAAAACCGGCGCTACCGCGTACTTTAAACCCGGATCGGGCCATTAACCTAATGCTAGCAAACAAGAGAATGGGTAGAATGCTATACCGAGCGATCCGTGTCCTTCGGTCTTCGGCCTTCATCTCGATCTCCTCGCGGAATCTCCGGTCTTCATCTCCTCGTCGGAAAGGGCACCACACCGCCTATTCTTTTTACGGGCTCCCACCTCTAGACCGAGGTAACTCGGACACGAATTTGGTAAGCCGACGTGTCCAAGAATGCTGTAGGCTAAGTGTAGAATCATTTGTCTCAACGGGATATGAAGTTGCCATGTTTAGATGTGGAGGAGAAAAAGAACTTTGGAGAGTGGTTAAAGGATTTTGTTGCAAGCAAGGAAAAATGAGATGAATCAATTTCACACCAAAATGAATCGCCCCCCACCATTCTCTGTGGCCGGCCATAATGAAAGGGAGAAGGAAAAATACAAGAATAAAGCAAGTGGGAAAATGTATGATAAAGAGGAAATTATGTCACCCTCATATCCAAATCAACTCTCATCTCATTTAATGCAAGCCATGATGAGAACAAGAAAAGCATCAAAAGATGCTAGAATAATCAAGAACCCTCATGTCACAAAAAAAACCCTCCACAATTGCTAATTTGCACATTTGCAAATAAGCCCCTCCCTCCCATCATAAAAATCCGGCCATGAAGGAACAAAGGAAAACTGGCCGAAACGGAATGCAAACTAGCAACTTCAAAAAACTGATCCCGTAATAAATTACAGGAAAACCCCGCAACTGTATATACATATCCGCATTTATATTCCGACCGAATACAAATACAAAGAGACAAAATCTACACTGTACAATACTAGGATCCGGCTTAATCCAAAGCCCGCTAGTATTATCTGTCCGATCATGATCCATGCAATACCGCACGTATATGATCGAACCCTGCCATATATCCATACGGCCTCTACAGCGTTTCATCCGAAACTTGAGAAACTGTCTGTGGGGGACTCTAAAGACTCGTCAATACTTTGGCTGTGGATTTAACCACTAGCACGTCAGAGGTATTAGCCATACGTAATGGGCTACCAGGTATTGACCAAAAGGGACGTCGATGAGTGAATTCATCCTGACACCCTACTGAGCCTGTCAGTGACAATATCCGTACAGTCCGGTCCGTTCGTCTATGAGCATCGCATGGCGGGCCTAGGGGGTTGGTAAAAGTCAGACCCCTAAAAGCGGTACAAGTCGTGTCGGAGTGTAGCTCAGAACACCCTGAGATACTACTGGAATACCTACCAGTAAATCTTCTGCCTTGGCCAAGGACTTCGTGTAATGGCTTTCCTAGACACAGCGCGACCTTACCCCCAATACCGGGAGAGACGAACCCCTGCAGATCCGCTCACTGCCTCCATGTGGCTCGGGACTGTACCCAACTAAAACCTGTATGCACGACTCCTTTGAGCCGTGGTAGGGTAGTAATCAAAGCACAGTGGGAACTCACACGAGACAAATGACGATCTCAGGTCGATGAACTAACCGTACACATGTCACCAGGGAACTGCTATCTGACGCTAGGTATAATACCAACTAGCATGTTCCCGGCGAGTCCTGTCCGGTGTACTCATAATCCAATGAGCACCTGTATACATCTTATATGAACCAACTGACACCAGTGGCTTGTGAGACCGGCCACCGCCCCTCGTCGGGGTCTCGATCGTATACACTAGTCTACTCTGGAGTATCGATGCCCTGTCTCGAAACTCCCACGATTAGGGACCTTTTAAGGATGTGCTTATAGACCCCAGCTCCCACGTATATGATCGCCATCATACTGCTGGTAGTCAAGCAAGAATCCTAGGGGCTCTATCAACGTGCAACAGTGATCAGTAATGTCACCTAAAGCAGTACACGATGATAAAGATAAACCAGATAGCATACTATCATCTTGAGTAAGACTGTCCTACCGGCATGGGTCCTCCTTCAATCATTGCAATCACGTGCCTGTGATCCAATAATTGACTCTGAGGGCACTAGATCCAACAATCTCCCACTTGCACTTAAGGCTAATTATTGCGATGTCGCATACTCACAGCCCGTGTAATACCGAACACCCAACTCCTCTACTAATCAGTCTCATAAAGCCCGTTTGCGAAACTATTGCGTTCGAGGAATAGCCTCAGTGAGTGGATCCGCCCTGATGTTTCTTTCTATGTCTCTCTTTATCTCAAGTTCACGGAGAAAGCCAACTCCCGAAATGAGCAATACCTGTCTTAGAATATGTCTGGATATCTGATGGGACCTAGTTCGCAAATGAACTCCAAATCTAAACTTCTTAGACTGTATCGTCAACTGAATTTAATCAGTATCCTGCGCCATGCCTCCCTCAGTATCCGCTTGGACCACCTGTCCAAAATACTGCCCCTCGTCAGAGGGAAAACTATAACTCTGACAGCCACTCTGTCATCCAGGTCACCTTGGAAGCCTGAAATGATAACTGTCTCCCGAATGAGGCTATCATTATCATATCCCTATAACATCCACTTATGTTCTAAAACTGCTTCCGAACGTTTCTCCAGGATTGGATCGATATCACCTTATTGCATCTAGTGCAAAAACATCTGGTGTGGTACTTGACATCTTATGATTGACTCAATTGCCTAAGCAAGTGATCTGCCAATCATGCACATCCTTCTCCCCTTTAGTCTGTAAGACACCTTTAGAGAGGGTGACTCCATCACCTGCAGGTATACTACCGTGCCAGGAGTCGTCCGTTCTAAATAATCTTAGAATGCCGTCTAAGTACCCTGATTGGGACACTTCCCAAATCTAGATCTAAAACCATAGATCTAGTAACCAGAATGTCTGATATTATATCTATATCCTATGTAGAGAAACCACTGTGTGACAACCAAAGTATAACCGATCGTAGTATAGGAACTTCACTTCATACTCTGTGTATGTCATCCAAATACCAGGACATTACACCCTACTACCTTCTTAACAGATCCATCCCCTATTCTGATGAAGTCAAACCTATGACTGTCACATCAGAAATAGATGATCTATCTCCGCTATATCTGCTTTAGTCTATAAATAGACATAAGCCACTTGTTCACTATACTTCCGCTGCTCCCACTGACTACGACAACCCTCTGATAGAGTCATATAGACGTACACTTCTAAAACTAGTTTAGAACGACGCTATACTCATCCTCCTGCCGGGTCTCACGGTCTGGAACAACAGCAATGGAAAGTCTGGGTAAACAAGAACCTCCTTGTCACCGTCTTTGAGCATACCGAAGTACCTCTCGAGTGCCTGAGGTTACCCACCATATCTGAGGAGTGGCCAATGGAATGTCAAATCAGATCGAATCTTTAGGTTCTTATTAAATTTTCAGTAATCGTTTGCGGTTCTGGAATCACTTCCAGTTCTACCATACTCTCACTACTGTTTTCTGAAAAAATCCATTTTTATTAAAACTGTGGCGAGTCAAGAACAATATCACTATTGATCTTCCAGATGGTAGAAAGTTAACTCTCGTCATAGCCCGGGTCAACCCACAAACAGCCATTATGGAAACGTGCCTTGAGTTACCCGGAGTCTGGTTTTAAGCATAAGCCTGAAAATTCCCCGTACCATAACAATGTTAAGATATGAACTGTTCTATATCCAATACAGAAACAAAGGCACTGATTTAATTGAACCAGATTCAAATCATGCAGCTGCCTCCAGTGCATGTCAGCTAAATGGAGAGAGGCCGATCAGCATTACTCAACTTAGGAATGCTTCCACTTATGAGTAACCTGAAAGAGAAACATGTTCTCTTAATCATTACCATCAACTGAATACCATACACAAGTATCCACATCTTCGATCACCTTGAAGAATCCCGATACTTGCAATACCTGGTTCTCTACTTTATTCATATACCTATAACTTCTCAAAACTTTGGACCCTGCGTTTCTCCGAAACACATGTCTAAGAACTAAAGAAGTCATAAGTGAACATAATAATGTATGAGTACCAACCCCTCTGTCCTCATGGACATTGGACAATATACAATACTCTGTATAAGTCCCTTGAGTCTAATAACTCATTCCCTGTGTGTCATAGGTTGAAAACTGTACTTATGGCTAAGAAGAATTATACCGCTGTTTAATACTCCTTACCTAACCATCCACTGATATAGGTAAATGTCATGGACATAATTTCAAAAAGGTATATCTCACTCTATAAAAATAGACGTACAGATATATCAATTTGAAATTGGTGCATAACAGCGGATATTCAAAACCAAATATTTGTCGTCCGGCAAACTACCCAGATGATTTCCTCAAATATCACCAATTACAACGAATTCCGATATAATGAGGATGATCACCTAATTCCCAATAACTTACTCCTACTCATCATCTGTAAAACCATACAGATGAGAGAATCATACCTGGTAAATACATACCCTGGAGTAAGGACTAATTGGGAAATCAGTTTTCTTTTAACAGTACACAGTGAAACTGAAACATTGAAATATTTCGATGGGGTATCCGGGTATTCCTAGTAATACCTCTTCCATTATCAGATTCACAACTGAAACCGTATATTTCTTTGCCATCTCTCCAAATCCCTTTATATGTCTTTTAGTCATTACCTTCTGCACACCCCTTTAGGCCAAATGGTTTTCTTCCTTCCCTACCGTTCGGCACCAGCCTATGGTTTGGAAGAAGACTATCCAATAAGCATAATGGGTGTACTGTCCTAATCCTAAGAGCACTCGCAATCCGAGAGAAGGTAAAGATAAAAGACACCTGAATAAACTTTATTCCTATTTCTCCTGAACCAGAATCCATCTCCGAACTGGAACAAGTTTCTTCGATTTCGTATATAACCATACGATGGAGTATCCAAATAACTGTGGATCTTCGTAGTGATACGGAGTGTCCTGGAGAAATACAAAGGTGAAGTGGGAGTGGTAATGAAATACTTAGTTTGGTCGTGAATAGCAGTCGCAGTTTACTTTGCCCTCTTACTAATCCCTTTATTTGTCTTAACTTAATACTTTCTGTACACCACACTTAGGCTAATCAGCTTTCTTTATTCCCTACCGTTCGGCACCAGCCTAAGGTTTGGAAGAAGACTATCCAATAGGCATAATGGGTGTACTGTCCTAATCCAAGGAGCACTCGTAACCTGAGAGAAGGTAAAAGGAAAAGACAACTGAATAGTCCTATTCGTTTTCTCCAGAACCGGAAACCATTCTCGAATAAATTCCTTCGAGTTCGTATATAACCATACGATGGTTTTATACACTGGAAGTGGACGTTCGTAGTAATACGGGGTGTCCTGGAGAAAAGGGTAAAAGTAGGAGTGGCAATGAGGTATGCAACTCAGACAATCCAAACGCCAGTGTTTTAAGAAGGTTCGGTTAACTTGGTCACTGAGTCATGGTCACGGGTCGGGTCATGGTCGCTGCCAAAGAGAGAGAGAAAAGAAATACTCAGCGTGCACTCTAACCTAGATCAGAATGGTTATCAATTTATCTAATCAGGAAACCTCCCACTGTAACGTCAAATTCTCCTCCAAACCTTAAAAAAGAATTAGTCGGGATCACCCGAGGAGTAAACCAACTCATCAGTGGGAATTGGGATCCAACTATCATCGCATGATAACGTGATGAAATCTACTCACGTTATCACACTCCAGAAGGTATGCGCATATCTGGCAAGTTTCAGTTTCTTTAGAAATTCCCGATGTGATTTTTGCCCCATGCTCTTATGACCTTGACGAAGGCCAACATATCATAAGTCACATGTCAAGTTCTACCCGTCATTATCTAGGTTAATTTGAACCCACCCGTACATACCCTTGACGAAAGCCAAAATAGTAGTACGACTGTCCCAAATCAACGCATCTATCTATGCTGCAGAAAAGCAACAAATAGCTACCATACACTATGCCTTGACGAAGGCCAACATACATAGCATGAATACTATGTGCTACCTTTCTGAAATGACGGAGGGTTACGAATGGTTTTTGGCGAAAAACCTTTAACGTAATGAACTTGATATCGTTGAAGGAACCGGATAGCTTTTTATAAAAATATAGTGGCGAAAACCTTTGCTAAAGAGGTCACTCCCGGTGAAGGGATCTCGGCTCTTTCCCCGTACAATGAGGTGCAGAATATTCCAACTGAATACCACGATGCAAAGCAAAAATAATCGACTATAGTGAAGTTATTGCCCTGACGCAAACTTCTGTCTAAGGGGTCACTCCCGGTGAAGGGATCTCGGCCCTTGCCTCGTCGACTGAGGTGCTGGATATTCATAACCGAATACCACTGTGCAAAACAAAAGAGAACGTCCTTGCAATAACAGCTTTTTTTGAAAAATGTTCCAACAACATCAGAATAGGTTTGTTTAGCTTGCATTGATCCGAATCAATGCAGTCCCATCATTTGATCACACCAATAAAGAACGAAAATAATGATGTACGTATATGCCATCCGCATTCGCCACTGGGTCCCGTCATCACCCGTTAGGTTACTTAACTAACGACAGAGCGGGGACAGGACTAGCGCGGATGCAAAACATATACAACATCTACTAGTATATATATCAATATATAATATTCGCTCAAGGCGTGATAAAATGCAACATCACAGAAATGTAATAAGTATCACAGAACAATACAGATATCTGGGATCCCCGGGTTTCATAGAGCCGCTACTGAAACCCGACGTTCCCCTGGTCGTATGGATAGCCTGCGCAATGTAATCCTAGACCCCTACGGGCGCGGCAAGTTACCCGCCAAAACCTGAAGCGAGGCAGCCCCCTTCAACAAAGTGAATGGACCACCCAGCACTTCACGGAATCCGGTAACTTGGGCACCCCTCCTTGGGTCAACCTATACCCCCTACGAGTGCGGCGAATAGCCCGCCAATTCTAGAGTAAAGCCCCCTCCATCTCAACGCCATGAGATGCGGGCCCGTTGCCTTTTAGAACCCGGCTACCCTTGCACCCCTCCACGGGGTAATCCTAGTACAGAAAGTAAAATATACAACGGGTACATCGACCTCAGCCCGGTCGTGCCCCAAAAGAATAATATACAAACAGGCCGTGATGGCAGTCCACATGTCGGACGCTTGTTCAGTTGAAAATATTGCATTTTGGTATAAGTATTTTCCTTACATTTCTTAAATAATAAAAGGTGTTTATTATAAATATTAAACATATTTGGATTTATCTGCAAAATACTATTTGACATATGTTTATATATTATAATTAATATTATGAAGGAAAATATAGGCATTTTATATTTATATAATATTTTGGTAATTGAAAATATGCATATCATATCAAATATTCTAATCACAATTCTTAAAAGATATAATATCATACAAATGGTTAGAATAATATTTCAAAATATATGCATAATATTTTAGTAATTAAAAGATGTATAGCATATCAAATATTCTTAATCATGTTTCTTAAAGATTTATTACCATATAAAGTGCATAGCATATTAAATATTCTTAATCAAGTTTCTTAAAAATTTATTACCATATATAGTGATTAAGATACTCTCTCTAATTTAATAAATAAACTAACATTATTCATAGAGATATTGTGCAAGATTTAGCTCAGGTTAAGAGATCAAGATGTTCAAGATGTCAGGATCAAAAATCTGCCAAAATCATAAAATCAATACTGACAAGGACTCAGAATCCAGACATGGAAAGTCACCATATTAGGAAGTCACCATATATGGTAACTAGTTTTTCTTCTTTGAGGGCTATAGAAAGGACCAATGGCTAAAGTTAAAAGGCATCAAGCCGACGAGATCACGAAGTCCAAGACGGCTCATGCATCCAGGCTGATCATCAACTGTTCGTCTACCTCCTTGGAATAGATCGAGAAGCAAACTAGTCTTTGTAATCATTTTCTAAGGAATCAAAGTGTAGATTGTTCAAGTTGATTAATAAAGGTAGTTGTTTTATTTAATTCTTTTGTATTTTACATTATGTTTTCCCTCTCTATCTTTTCATCTTCTTCTCCCAACATGCGCGAGTAATTCTCCGCTTGTTAGGGTTCGTAGGATTAGGGTAGGCTAATGGATGATGAAAATAACTAAACCTTTTTTAAGTCCTATAAAGTTTAGGAACTTTATCAAAAGAATCATTAACATCCTAATCGGGCGCGCTAGCAATTCTTTACTAATTCCGACCGCGATTAGAGATTAGATTAATGATTGTTTTGGTAAAGGCTAGATATGAACGGAGTTCCGTGTCGAGGTAAGGGTTAAGAGTGAGATTCCTTTTCCCTCCAGAAACCCTAATCTACACGCATCACCGTCGTTCTAGTTTTAAATGTATTAATGGATAAAAGGGTAAGTTTTAATTAATCGTCCATAACTACTAAATCCTAACGAACCCTACAAGCCCCCTTATTATATTGACTACATCTTTAAAATAATCTAGATCTATATTTTACATTCTTGTTTAACGTAGATCTAGAAAACATTCTATAAAATTCTTTATCCCTCCTCTCTTTCTCAACATATCTAAAGTAAAAGTAAAAAGTTCAACGTTTCCCTGAGGACGACCCGTACTCACCTCGATCCCCGGCAACGGCGCCATTTCACCAGTGACCTAGAAACGACCCTTATTCTTCCACGTACAATCAAGGATGGAGGAATTATCCTAACTTTGCTTGGAATCAAAACCAACAAAGTAATTATCAAAGACCTCCTCCACAGCAACCACAACCACAAAATCAGCCCCCCTTTCAGTCACAGAATTTCCAAAATCCGGCCAACATTTCTACACCACAAGTGGCCGGTACTGACAACTCACTCGCACAAACTTTGGATATGTTCATGAAACAATCCATGCAATTTTCGGCTGAGATGAAGTCTTCTATTGATACCCTAACGAAAAACTCCTCCTCCCATGGTGAGAGTATTAAATCAATAGAAAACCAAATCGCACAGTTAAACGCCGCAATGAGTGCGAGAGAGAAAGGGAAACTCCCATCTCAACCCCTACCGAATCCTGGCCATTCACAAAGTCATAATGTGAATGCCATTACTACGTTGAGATCAGGGAGAGTGCTGAATAACCGAGTGGGTAAGCAATTTGATGATAGTGACACATTTGATACCCCAGCTTCTTCTTCTTCTTCCCCTAATTCGTCTAGTCCCCCACCTTCATCCGAGCCTATTCTCCGTTTTCCCCAAGGCTCGAACCCTTCGCCCATTTCGCCAAATCTATCTAAGTCGATACCCACTCCAGTTTTGGGATCGAATCCGTCCCCACAATCCTCTCCAATGTTGGACCAAACCCTTATTGATAAAGCACCTTATCCAAACAGGTTAAGGAGCAACAGACCAAGTCCACAAATGGAGATGATTGTGGAAATTTTTAAGCAAGTTAACATAAACATTTCTCTCCTAGATGCTATTCAACAAGTTCCGTCATATGCGAAAATCCTAAAGGACTTGTGCACTAGGATGAGAAAAGTTCAAGTACCTAAAAAAGTTTTCCTTGCGAGTAATGCGAGCACAGATTTTACACAACAACTACCCAAGAAACGAAAGGACCCCGGAAGTCCTACAATTTCTATTTCCATTGGGGATAAAAATATCAATCGTGCTCTACTCGATCTAGGTGCTAGTGTTAACTTGCTTCCTTATTCTGTTTATGAGCAATTAGGGATCGGAGAGTTAAAACCTGCGCATTGCACTCTTCAGATGGCCGATCGATCTATCACCCAACCTAGAGATGAGCTAGAGGATGTGTTAATCAAAGTCGGGGAATTCATATTCCCTGTGGACTTTATCGTTATAGATACACAACCTGTAGCAAACTCATGCAATCAAATCCCGGTGATACTTGGTCGACCCTTTTTGGCCACTTCCAACGCAGTAATCAATTGTAGAAACGGCTCTATGACCCTATCCTTTGGAAAAAAGTCAATTGAGCTTAACATTTACAAGTTGGGAAGTGAACCCTCCGAACCCTATGCTCATGTGTGTTCTGTCGAATTAATGGATGTTGACAGCAGCAAATTTGATCAACCTCATAATTCTGACTCTTTTCATATGTCGTTGTTTGACACGGACTCTTCCACCGAGTTGTCCGGGTCAACATCTAACGCTGATGAGGAAATTTTTATAGAGTCGGACGATCACCCCATTTTTTCTGATGACATTATTCTTCAGGGTATCGACGAAAGCTTTTAGGAAATTTTCGCTGATGAACTCGCATTTTTACAAGACACGGGTGTTGAGATGAATCAACTCCAAGATGAAGAAATTGAACCTCCACCCCCTCTTTTGGACAATCATGATAATGCGAGTAATCCATCATTACTATCACTGTGTCGTTTCTCCAAATTGAGACGCAATCCTTTTCCATTACACCTCTTATCACCTCCCCACTTCTTCACGTCGAAAGGTGACATGTTCTTCCACCAACCTTGGTGCTTTATCGATAAATTTTTTGAATGGTTGGTGTTGACCTTCGGTCTTTGCAAAGCTTGGCATTGACCAATAACCTTGACCCCCTCGTGTGATTTTAAAAGATTAAAATTGTTTAACTCAAGTTTGGGGGGGGGGGGTATATTTTGGCTCTTAAAAGAAAATGATTTTTACAAAATTGTGAGCCTAAAATAAGTTTGGGGGAGGATTTTCACTTTCATATATTCTTGCCCCCATTAATAATTTCCTCCCAAGTCTACAGGTTTTTGAGCTTAACGGATGACATTAGTGAGGACACTGCTGTAAATAGGTTTGGGGGAGGTTTGTGCTTATACTTTGCATTATACTATATTAAAGCACAACATTTTCAAAAAATTAAAATTTTTTTTTATAACAAAAGAATAGAAAGTGAAAAAATATATATAAAAGATAGGAATAGTTTAAGAAAACCAAGAAAATTAGAAGTTTTTCTAAACGGACTAGTAATAAGTAGTTATGAGCTGTTGTCCCAAGGGTTAGTAAGATGAAGGAAGTCACTAATCTGAGAATAAAAATAAGTCTGAAAAATAGTTTCTATTCTGGAAGCCAAACATTTAAATGTTGATACCCTACTATACACACTTACACACGTCTTGAAACTCGGGATAGTAGAGGATACCTTGAAATGCTCTTGTCTAAAAGCCAAAGTATGAAGGAAATAAAAAATGAATAAAATATAAAATGGTGAAGGAAAAAAAAATGAACACTGATTTTGTTATCGCCAAGGCAGCAATAAAAAAATATAGCGAGGGTGCCTCTTCACCTAGTGTCCTAAGGCCAACTGGTCTGGGAGTCACTGCTAAGCCTTAGGTGGTGCAAGACGAGGAAAATATTATCGTCTAATCAGCAAGCACATGAGTAATCGGTCGGTTAGTACCTCAAGAAGTATTAACGGTCGCATGAAAATGTGTGAGCAAATCTAAATATTCATCAAATTAAAAAGTACTACGGCAGATGGACAAGAGTATGATAGCTTGAATTGAATTCTCCGAGTGTAGAGATGTTCTATTCACACACGTAGGGGTATATGATCGATGTTTGGATGAAAGGTAGGAATGAAGAATAAAGACGATGTTTTATTGAGGGATGATGTGATTTTTAACATTTTTTCATGACTATTAAGATAGGGCTCATGACAACCGAAAAGCTAGTGTAGTTGGAAACTCTAAATTTTCAAAGTATTTCTTTTATAGTTCTTATCTTTATATGTAAATTTCACCATCTCTCTTTTATTATAGGATTTTGTGGGTGTAATCCGCTGAAAACTCTCAGAAGACAACACTCCTCCTACTAGGGACACCTAGAGGTTTAACGGCTTGTTGCACGTGCTCAGTGCAATCGTGTTTGCCTACGAAAGTGTGCTATTTAGGTTTTTCTTTTTCTTTTTCTTTTTATTTTTCTCTTTCTCTTGAATAACTAGTTTGCTCGGGACGATCAAAGTTAAGTTTGGGGGTATTTGTTCAGTTGAAAATATTGCATTTTGGTATAAGTATTTTCCTTACATTTCTTAAATAATAAAAGGTGTTTATTATAAATATTAAACATATTTGGATTTATCTGCAAAATACTATTTGACATATGTTTATATATTATA
The DNA here is from genome assembly GCA_030015575.1 of Agapanthus africanus. NCBI lineage: Eukaryota > Viridiplantae > Streptophyta > Magnoliopsida > Asparagales > Amaryllidaceae > Agapanthus > Agapanthus africanus. The sequence continues at coordinate 85,839,777 of JASDDO010000028.1, read as the reverse complement.
ATTAATATTATGAAGGAAAATATAGGCATTTTATATTTATATAATATTTTGGTAATTGAAAATATGCATATCATATCAAATATTCTAATCACAATTCTTAAAAGATATAATATCATACAAATGGTTAGAATAATATTTCAAAATATATGCATAATATTTTAGTAATTAAAAGATGTATAGCATATCAAATATTCTTAATCATGTTTCTTAAAGATTTATTACCATATAAAGTGCATAGCATATTAAATATTCTTAATCAAGTTTCTTAAAGATTTATTACCATATATAGTGATTAAGATACTCTCTCTAATTTAATAAATAAACTAACATTATTCATAGAGATATCGTGCAAGATTTAGCTCAGGTTAAGAGATCAAGATGTTCAAGATGTCAGGATAAAAAATCTGCCAAAATCATAAAATCAATACTGACAAGGACTCAGAATCCAGGCATGGAAAGTCACCATATTAGGAAGTCACCATATATGGTAACTAGTTTTTCTTCTTTGAGGGCTATAGAAAGGACCAATGGCTAAAGTTAAAAGGCATCAAGCCGACGAGATCACGAAGTCCAAGACGGCTCACGCATCCATGCTGATCATCAACTGTTTGTCTACCTCCTTGGAAGAGATCGAGAAGCAAACTAGTCTTTGTAATCATTTTCTAAGGAATCAAAGTGTAGATTGTTCAAGTTGATTAATAAAGGTAGTTGTTTTATTTAATTCTTTTGTATTTTACATTATGTTTTCCCTCTCTATCTTTTCATCTTCTTCTCCCAACATGCGCGAGTAATTCTCCGTTTGTTAGGGTTCGTAGGATTAGGGTAGGCTAATGGATGATGAAAATAACTAAACCCTTTTTAAATCCTATAAAGTTTAGGAACTTTATCAAAAGAATCATTAACATCCTAATCGGGCGCGTTAGCAATTCTTTGCTAGTTCCGACCGCGATTAGAGATTAGATTAATGATTGTTTTGGTAAAGGCTAGATATGAACGGAGTTTCGTGTCGAGATAAGGGTTAAGAGTGGGATTCCTTTTCCCTCCAGAAACTCTAATCTACACGCATCACCGCCGTTCTAGTTTTAAATCTATTAATGGATAAAAAGGGTAAATTTTAATTAATCGTCCATAACTACTAAATCCTAACGAACCCTACAAGCCCCCTTATTATATTGACTACATCTTTAAAATAATCTAGATCTATATTTTACATTCTTGTTTAACGTAGATCTAGAAAACATTCTATAAAATCTTTATCCCTCCTCTCTTTCTCAACACATCTAAAGTAAAAGTAAAAAGTTTAACGTTTCCCTGAGGACGACCCGTACTCACCTCGGTCTAGCTACGCGCGACACCGTTCTGATTGCGGTTAAACTACAAACACACAACACTTTTTCGTACCAATCAACGCTCGCCCCGCAATATCAAATATACATAAACAACCAAACTGTACTAACATTGCATCCAGGCTATCCACCACGACAAATCCGCAACATCACAGCACAACACAGAACAACAACGTGAATGTCACGTTCGCAAATCCGTCTAAAAGAACTATAGCAGTTAGACAGGATTTACCGATCAAGTGACATTCACGGTCGCAGATATAATGTAAATACTGTGAACTAACATGTTTAAAATTTTCGATCGACTAAATTTCCCGAAGTGCGCCCCAAGCACAACTGTAGCACTCAAAATAAATCTGGGCCCAAAAAGAATATACCAAAAACCCTATTTCCATGTCAGAAACCCACTGTAGAAATTTGGTGCAGTTTGGCCACAGTACGGCTGTGGATCCGCGGCCAAAACGTGGTTTTGGCCGCTGATATGCCGCGCTACAGTAATTTCAGCCAACCAAATTTTCACAGAATTCTTATAAAACCCTGCACGTATTTTTGCAATATACCAAATAATTTTTTTAAGCACAGCAAAAATTCGACAGAAACCTGGACATGAAAATGGGGTTTTTGGAAAATCCGTTCGATCGAACTTGTAAACACGTTAGAGCAAGCTAGACTAGCTTAATGACGTGGCTCTGATAACAATGTAAGTGCACGGCAGCGCCCCGGCCGTCATTCCGAGGCCAAAATGCGGAAATGAAACTTTTCTTTAAACTTTAAAACCGGCGCTACCGCGTACTTTAAACCCGGATCGGGCCATTAACCTAATGCTAGCAAACAAGAGAATGGGTAGAATGCTATACCGAGCGATCCGTGTCCTTCGGTCTTCGGCCTTCATCCCGATCTCCTCGCGGAATCTCCGGTCTTCATCTCCTCGTCGGAAAGGGCACCACACCGCCGATTCTTTTTACGGGCTCCTACCTCTGGACCGAGGCAACTCGGACACGAAGTTGGCAAGCCGACGTGTCCAAGAATGCTGTAGGCTAAGTGTAGAATCATTTGTCTCAAGGGGGTATGAAGTTGCCATGTTTAGATGTGGAGGAGAAAAAGAACTTTTGAGAGAGGTTAAAGGATTTTGTTGCAAGCAAGGAAAAATGAGATGAATCAATTTCACACCAAAATGAATTGCCCCCCACCATTCTCTGTGGCCGGCCATAATGAAAGGGAGAAGGAAAAATACAAGAATAAAGCAAGTGGGAAAATATATGATAAAGAGGAAATTATGTCACCCTCATATCCAAATCAACTCTCATCTCATTTAATGCAAGCCATGATGAGAACAAGAAAAGCATCAAAAGATGCTAGAATAATCAAGAACCCTCATGTCACAAAAAAAACCCTCCACAATTGCTAATTTGCACATTTGCAAATAAGCCCCTCCCTTCCATCATAAAAATCCGGCCATGAAGGAACAAAGGAAAACTGGCCGAAACGGAATGCAAACTGGCAACTTCAAAAAACTGATCCCGTAATAAATTACAGGAAAACCCCGCGACTGTATATACATACCCGCATTTGTATTCCGACCGAATACAAATGCAAAGAGACAAAATCTACACTGTACAATACTAGGATCCGGCTTAATCCAAAGCCCGCTAGTATTATCCGTCCGATCATGATCCGTGCAATACCGCACGTATATGATCGAACCCTGCCATATATCCATACGACCTCTACAGCGTTTCGCCCGAAACTTGAGAAACTGTCTGTGGGGGACTCTAAAGACTCGTCAATACTTTGGCTGTGGATTTAACCACTAGCACGTCAGAGGTATTAGCCATACGTAACGGGCTACCAGGTATTGACCAAAAGGGACGTCGATGAGTGAACTCATCCTGACACCCTACTGAGCTTGTCAGTGACAATATCCGTACAGTCCGGTCCGTTCGTCTATGAGCATCGCACAGCGGGCCTAGAGGGTTGGTAAAAGTCAGACCCCTAAAAGCGGTACAAGTCGTGTCGGAGTGTAGCCCAGAACACCCTGAGATACTACTGGAATACCTACCAGTAAATCTCCTGCCTTGGCCAAGGACTTCGTGTAATGGCTCTCCTAGACACAGCGCGACCTCACCCCCAATACCGGGAGAGACGAACCCCTGCAGACCCGCTCACTGCCTCCATGTGGCTCGGGAGTGTACCCAACTAAAACTTGTTTGCATGACTCCTTTGAGCCGTGGTAGGGTAGTAATCAAAGCACAGTGGGAACTCACACGAGACAAATGATGATCTCAGGTCGATGAACTAACCTGTACACATGTCACCAGGGAACTGCTATCTGACGCTAGGTATAATACCAACTAGCATGTTCCCGGCGAGTCCTGTCCGGTGTACTCATAACCCAATGAGCACATGTATACATCTTAGATGAACCAACTGACACCAGTGGCTTGTGAGACCGGCCACCGCCCCTCGTCGGGGTCTCGACTGTATACACTAGTCTACTATGGAGTATCGATGCCCTGTCTCAAAACTCCCACGACTAGGGACCTTTTAAGGATGTGCTTATAGACCCCAGCTCCCACGTATATGATCGCCATCATACTGCTGGTAGTCAAGCAAGAATCCTAGGGGCTCTATTAACGTGCAATAGTGATCAGTAATGTCACCTAAAGCAGTACACGATAATAAAGATAAACCAGATAGCATACTATCATCTTGAGTAAGATTGTCCTACCGGCATAGGTCCTCCCTCAATCATTGCAATCACGTGCCTGTGATCCAATAATTGATTCTGAGGGCACTATATCCAACACATCCGTCGGTATCAGGTGTGCCGTAAATCGACTGAGCATGGTGAACTCAGCGTCATACTCATCTACTGACTTGGTCTGCATCGAACCTTGTTGCAGATGGATGAACCGATGTTCCATGTCGAACCTGGCAGTCTCAGTGAAGTACTTACCATCGAACATGCCGTGGAAAGTCTTCCATTCGATGGGTTGTTCAAGACGGCTTTCTTCCGCTTTCAACCAATTCCGTGCATTGTCCGTGAGCTGCAGTTTCGCAACACGGACCCAAGCTCCCTCTGGCATTTGTGCCGCTGCCAAATTATCTTCGATACTCTGAGCCCATTCCTCAGCTTCCAGTGGGCTTTCCTTTCCTGAGAACTGTTTGGGGTGTAAAGCCCTGAATTGCTTCACCCCAGGTGCTTCTGCCTCTGGACGGTTCATTAAAAGAGCAGTCTGCTGCTGTTGTCCCTCTTGCAGGCTGCGGATTGCCTCAAGCAGAACCGTTTGCTCGTTGAGCGGAGCAGGGACGGCAGGTGTGAGTGGTAGTGGTGGAGGTGTGTTGTTGACATTGGTGCTGGTGTTGTTTCGGGAATCCATAACCTTGAATGAAAAATTTAGGTTAGGACAGATTCAAAGAATATGATTCAAAAAATATGAAATTGTAAGATTTAAGGAATATGAATTGTAAAGAATATTTTAGTTGCTGGTTCTTATGTTATATTGCTTAGGTTGTTCACACAGAACAGAACTGCATGATAGTATTCTATACAGCTCTGACCTGTATGGGCCACCAACAAAACCTGTCACGCCCCACTTTCTATTATACGGGCAGAGGGTGCGACGAGGCCGCTACGTATTTACTCTGAAGTAAATACGCTAAGCGTATCTAAGCAATATAAATATAAATGCACAAGAGACATGATATAATAAAACGACAACTTTATTTATTCACATTCTTTTGTACAATATATGAAAAGTAAATACATCTGATGAAAGCAATGCCTAAACAGTGGCATAACAGAAAAGAAAAGTACTGAAATAAAAGTGTACAATGTAGCTAGAGCTCTAGATCGTAGGCAAGCTGGTCCAAGTCCTCGCTGGCAGGCTCGATCTCTGGAAGGTCCGAATCACCTGACGACATTCAAAGAAGAAAGAGAAGGAATGTCGTCAGCGAACAATCGCTCGGTAAGTCCTAAAGATAAGGTAGAAGTAGAAAAGACAGAAAGAGAGAGAGTGTAGCTTTTAAAGTTGTATTATATTGTTATACTGTTGTATTCATTAACGCTGTTGTTTGTAACTTGGTATAGAAGAATGCCAGTGTATACGAGAGGAGTCTCTATATGCTAGAGATTAGGGCAAATGGAAGTACAAGGCTCCGTCGATAATACCACGGAATAACGGCATGGATGTAATTACGCCTTAATCTTGCAGTCTCGGGCCACTTTTAACACCTTCCGTACCAATCTACCCCTTAAACCCCGCGATATCTTGTTTGTATTGTCTGTATTGTATTTGTATTGTCTTGTAATATAGATTGTATAATTGGATGACTTGCCAAAACCATGATATCAGTAAATGGATGTAACTGGAGAATCATGTAAATGAAAGTATATCCATGGTTCGATTCAGTCAATATAGATTGAATAGATTGAATATATGTATTTCAGGATTCATGTTGAATTGTAGATTGTAGATTTTACTTGAATCCTATTCAAGTCGGATTATTAATGAGACTCAGTTTGAGTCAGACAATTAGAAAAGAAATTGAAGTCCTGATTGTTTTGATGTTATCGGTAACCGCTGCACATGGGTGGCAGGATTTGTGTTTTTTCCAAAAACGATTACCGTGTTGATAACACCGTTGTTAAGTTGTCTACCTTAAATAGGCAAGCACCCACTTCTCCGGCTCCCTGAGGCTCAAGAGATTGGTCCCGCTTAAACCTATATTTACTAGGGTCCTTATGGTAATTTATAGAACTTGAGGGGGTTTTATGTAAAAATATTTTTGTATAATTTTTAAAATACACCCCAAGTATTTAATTATCGTTTTTAGAGTTGTCATATATGTAGATTTTATATTTGTGATATTTCTAGTGAAAATAACTTAATTTCATAATATAGGGTATTTAATTGTAATATTGAACTTGTATGGAATTCATAGTATTTTAATGTAAATTGATTCTTGTGATTTTAGAAAAAATTGGAATATTTATATTATCACAAAAATAGATTTTTTAATGATATATATTTATATATTTATATAAAAATAATTTTAATATATATTATATTTCTAGAAATCTTATTTTCTTAAGATATTTGTATTTTAAATCGTTCGAAACTGAATGCTCCTTGCGGAGGTCTGCATCTCACACTACTAAGCCCAGGGATGTGCGATAATCCGCACCATCCCAGTCGGGTTCCCCAAAATGGGTTGTAGCGGCGCTTTGCAAAGATTTATAAAAAAAATACTTAATCTTATAGAAAACGGTTTTAATAGTTAATGGTATTTATATGTAAAATTTCGTTTTCCCGTATTCTATGTTCCCGAAAGGTATTGTGCTGTGTTTCATATGAGTATTGTGAGGAGGTAGATCATTACCTCGTGATCTAATTAAAGGTATAGAAAGATTAAGGTTGTTTTAATGTCGAAATGAAACTACATGGTATTATACTGAAAAAGAGCGATAAAAATTGAATAGAAATCCTTTTGATATGGAACTTATTCAATATGATTCGTTAATATTTAATAGTCAACAAGTAATGGTTTGGTATGATTTGTATTTAAGAAAAGGTTGAATTTTTAGAAAGAACCGAATTGGAAATCGAATTAACTCCGATTCCGTCGGGTTTTGGAATTTCGTATTTTTAGAAAAGAAAAGAGAATAGGGAGGTGGGACTTACGGGTTTGTAGTATAGAGAAGAGGGAGAGGAAGCGGTAGGAGGCGCCGGTGCGTCATTTCGTCGCCGGAAGCTCCTAGGATTGTCGTCGGAAGTTCGCCGGAGTTTCGCCCTTTGCTAACTCCACTTGTAAACAAAAGTTCTTGGGATTTTTCTTGATAGTTTGGACAGAGTTTGTGAGTGAGGAGGGTGTGAAATAGAGTGGTATTTATAGGAAAAGATTAGGGTTAGGCTAGATAAAAGTTTGCATTGAAATTTGCATTAAAAAGTGAGATTAAATAGGTGATTTAATCCTCTCTGGTTGAATTCAGAATAAACAAACAATATGGGATTAGTGGGGTAGCAGAATAGGTGCAGGGGGTGATGTTTGGAGGCATTTGGAATGGTTTGACCCGAGCTCGCCGGTTTTTCCAAGCTTGTCGCCGGTTTTGTACCGTCGGATGGGGCTAGGGTTTTTGCCACGTGTCGGGGGCACTTCATTTTCCCTCGTGTTTATATTTATTTATTCTGTAACTTACCCCATTACGTATAGTGCACATGTGGACTCTTGGACTTGTAAAAGATTAAAAGAAAATTTAATTAAACAGAATCTGTGGCTGATGGGATTTGAACTCTGGTGCTTTGGTTCAACAGTGCAAGGTCCTACCAATGGGCTACAAGCTCCTTCTTGCTATTAAAAAGCAAAACAAATTTATAACTTGTGCTCAGGCAAAAATACCCCTTTCTGTATTTTTTGAAAAATTGTATAGAAAGTTGTACAAAATTTTTAGGGTTGTTACAGTATATCCATGGTTCGGTTCGGTCAATACAGATTGAATAGATTGAATATATAAATTCATATTGAATTGTAGTATTGTAGATTGTACTTGAATCATATTCAAGTCAGATTATTTATAATGAGACTCAGTCTGAGTCAGACAATTATAAAGAAATTGAAATCCTAAATTAGGTTTTGGTGTTATCGGTAACCGCTGCACATGGGCGGCAGGATTTGTGTCTTTTTTAAAGACGATTACCGTGTTGATAACACCGTTGTTAAGTTGTCTATCTTAAAATAGGCAAGCACCCACTTCTCCGGCTCCCTGAGGCTTAATAGATTGGTTCCACTTAAACATATATTTACTAGGGTCCTTATTGTAATTTATAAAACTTGAGGGGGGTTTATGTAAAAATAATTTTATAAAATTTTTAAAATACACCTCAAGTATTTAATTATCATCTTTAGAGTTTTCATAGTTGTGGATTTTTTATTTGTGACATCTCTAGTGAATAAACCTATTTTTCATAATATAGGGTATTTAATTGTAATATTGAACTTGTATGGAATTCATGGTATTTTAATATAAAGTGATTCTTTTGATTTAGAAAGGTTGGAATATTTATATCATATCAAAAATAGGTATTTTGATAATACATACATACATACATACATACATACATATATATATATATATAAATATATAAATATATATATATATATTATATAAAATAATTTTAATTTATTATTTTCTAGAATTCTCATTTTCTTAAGATATTCGTATCTTAAATCTCCCGAGACCGGATGCTCCTTGTGGAGGTCTGCATCTCGCACTACTAAGCCCAGGGATATGCGATAATCCGCACCATTCCAGTCGGGTTTCCCAAAATGGGTTGTAGCGGCGTTTTGCAAAGATTTATAAAAATACGTAATATTGTAGAAAACGGTTTTAATAGTTAGTGGTATTTATATGTAAAGTTTCGTTTTTCCGTATTCTATGTTACCGAAAGGTATTGTGCTATATTGCATATGAGTGTTGTAGTAGGTAGGTCATTACCTTATGATCTAATTAAAGGTATAGCAAGATTAATGATATTTTAAAATCGAAACTAAAATACATAATATTTTACTGAAAAAGAGCGGTAAAAGTTACAAAATGAAATGTTTTGCTATGAAACTTGTGCAACATGTTTTGTTAATGATTAATAGTCAAGATGTAAGAGTTTAGTATGGTTGTGTTAAGGCAAATTGAACTTTATAAAGAAAACCGAATCGGAAGTCGGATTTAACTCCGCTTCCGTCGGGTTTTAGAAAAAGAAGTTTTAAGAATAGATTAAAGAAGAGGAAGGTGGGACTTACTGGCTTGTAGCGTAGAGAAAAGGAAAAGGAGGAAGTAGGAGTTGCCGGTGTGTCGTTTCGTCGTCGGAAGCTCCTAGAGTTGTCGTCGGAAAATTGCCGGAGTTTCGCCCTTCGCTAACTTCACTTGTACACAAAATTCTAGAGAGTTTTCTTGAGAGTTTGGACAGAATTGTGAGTGAGGAGTGTGTGCTTAGGGGTGGTATTTATAGGGTAAAACTAGGGTTAGGGTAGGTGACGTTGTATTGAAAATGTAATAAAAATTGTATTAAAAATAGAGTAATTAGGTGTTTTTATTGGCTCTGTTAAATTACAGGGAAATTAAAGTGTACAGGGGGTTAGAGGAGGTCAAAAGGCATAAATACCCAGAAGACACCACTCGGATTCACCCGAGTTCAGCCGGCGGCGGCGGCCGAGTCGGCCGATCCGCCGGCCGAGTCGGCCCGAGTTGGACTGGGGAAAGGGTGCGCGTGTCCTTTGTTGGTTGGGTATTCTCCTGGGACAGTTATTTTATATGTGTATTAGGGTTTTTACGAGTTATGCACATGTAAACCCTTGGGATTCTAAAACTTTAAAAGAAAACAATATTAAAAATAATGTGGGTGATGGGATTTGAACTCTGGTGCTTTGGATCGGTAGTGCAAGGTCTTACCAATGAGCTACAAGCTCTTTCTTGCTATTAAAAAGAAAAACAAACTTATAACTTGTGCTTAGGCATAAATACCCCTTTCTGTATTTTTTGAAAAATTTGTACAGAAAGTTGTACAGGAAGTTTAGTGTTGTTACATTCCACCCTCCTTATAAAAATTTCATCCTCGAAATTTGTAAAAGAAAAGTGTAACAGATTCAATGATAGTTTAGTGACTGAAGTACTGACAGTGTATGAAAAATAACAAGGTGGTGCAAGGGTTTTAAAAATGTGAAAGAGACTTACTAGTGTTTCCTTGGTCAACTATCTCGGCTTCTACGACTGCTAAGGTGTAAGACTGTCGCCTTGGCATGTTCCTCCTAGCTGGAGGCACATTCCTCTGGCCTTGAGGCATGTTCCTCAGTGCCTGATGGAATTGGCGATTTGGCTGTGCAGAAAATCTACGTGGAGGTGGTGCTGGGAGTGCAGGACGAGTTGCAGGAGCCTGGATAGCTGGCCGCTGCGGGTAGTTAGTGGGTGTGTGAGCTGAGTTGTATCTATATGAATAGGTCTCAATTCTGTGATTGGACGTGCCACAAACTAGGCACAGGTCTTTTGCGCACCTACAGTCCCTTATCAAATGTCCATCTCTCTTGCAATGGAAACAGAAATCTGGTCTTGGCTAGTTATTGGGTTCTTCAGTTCTCCAGGGTTCGAACGATGGCCTGGAAGAGGCTCCTCCTGCCATTTGAGTGGCAGGGCGTTTCAAACCGGCAGATTGAGGTCTGCCCTTCCTCTTTACTACTGCCTCATATCTTCGGGCAGCTTTCAAAGACAAATCATAGGTAGGGAAATCCCCTGTAGCTAGAGTGTTCTCCTCCGAATACAGAGACGGAACCGTGTAGGTTCGTCTTGCCTGAATTTGGGGGCAGATGCTAATTGGTGCTATCCGTCCACCTCTCCGAAGATGCCAAGTTGATTTATGACGCCATATATCGAAGGTTTAAACGGATGCAGCCGATGTAGCAGACTTCGTCAGATTCCCCCTCGTTGAGGGGTTTTTGATAGTGGGGACGCTCTTCCCTGCAGGAGCAAGCCCCTGCAGTTAATTACACTACCGCATCGCGGTAACCACTTTCTCCTTCTCCAGATGGTCACTTCGTGTCGTGTGTGTTTGTTTTGTTTTTGGTTGCCCGTGGATTGTATACGGAGACTAATTTATGTTATCGCCTGTAAGGCGTGGATTAGTCCAAATCTGTATTTTCTTAGTTTTGGGTTTGGGGTTGGGTTTAAGGATACGTTAGTCTCATTTGAGACTAAGATCAACTTAAACGTATGTGAAGGATACATTAGTCTAATTTCAGACTAAGATCAACTTAACGGGATCATTTAGATCCAACAAAAGAGCATTCGGGCTCTATTATTTAGTTTAGGGACATTGCGGTCGATTACCAGTTTAAGGACATGGTGGTCCAGTTTAAAGACATCATAGTCTGTAAAGGTTAACGACATCATAGTCTGTGGGCTTAAGGACCCCACAGTCCGAGGTTAAGGGCATCATAGTCCATGGGCTTAAAAACCCCACAATCCGTAGTTTAAAGACGTCATAGTCTATAAAGTTTAAGGACATCATAGTCCATGAGTTTAAGGACTCCACAGTCCATGTAATGATTGGTTATTGGGATCCGTCACCTCTCTGAAGACGTTGAAGGATTACAACGACAAATATCAAAAGAGTGAAGAGATGTACACTTGAACCAATGTTGATTGGGAAATCTGTAGTCCAATTTGGGACTAAGATCAATTAATTAGATTATAAGCACATAAGCTCGGTTAAATCTGAATTGAGGACTTATGACCAACTTGGGCTAAGTCAAATTAGGTTTGAAATGTTGGACCTTTGTTTGGACTGTTGAACATTTGTCTAGGCTCAGCCCCCTATTATTTAGCAATGCTAAGCATGGGTGTCACGCCCCGCTTCCCAAAATACGGAATACGAGGGGTTGACAAGGCCAGCCATGCTCCTACAGTCAAGGAAATGCCCTGCCGTAGTCACACTTCGGTTTCTAGCTTTACGTGGCAAACAGTAAATAATGCGCAGGTAATGAGAAATGCAGTAACTGAAACAAAACAATATAAAGAACTGACCTGATGGGAAACAAAAGGGTATAACTCTAGATGACAAATCAAGATGTCCGTGATGTACGTCTAGTCCTGGTCCAGGCTAAATCCTCTCTTCACACTGAGCATGCATATTCAGGTCGTCAGAGCGACACAATAGCAATATAATATATAAATACAAGTGACAGCTCGAACAGTGATAATAAATATATATGACAGTAAATCAAGACGGTATAGGCATGAACATGCAGTGACCAATGAAGTGTCTAATAGATCAGGTGAACAGTAAAACAGTATTATAATATGCCAGGTATGTCAACAACGATAAGTAATGTATATCAATGCCATTATCCCTATCAGTCTCTAAGTCTCACTGTACAGGTCACTAAGCCTATCGTCAGTCCGAGTGTGAGAGTCAACCACTCGCGAGTGTCCTCCACCCAAAGATAGGACCCAAGGGCAAGGGACCGCGAGCCCAATATGTAACCCACGGTAATAATCATGTACCCTGTAAATCTCCATATATCTCCATATATATATAAGCCGGCATGGGACTCCCGAGATTCTGTTGAACTCACACTCAAACTACCCCACACCCCGTGGTCTACATCAAACGCTAACCATAACCTCAAATATCAGTCGGTCTGTGACAAGTCTGCACGAGAACTGGAGACAGGATCTCCATCAAGCACGTCCCGACTAATACTTAAGATAAATGGCAGTGTCTGGTGTCTTATCTGTGACACCCATGCAAGAGCTTCCATAAGTGTCCCATACCACTTATAGTCACACGTACACGCGTCCCATAGACGTCGACAATGCAATAGAATAAAAGGGTTCACTGATTGTGTACAAGTACGTATCACTTTCACTTATCTACTCATGCACGAACACTAACGTACTTGTCACAATCATCACTAATACCTAACACTGGGTAATGCACATGATCACTAGGTTATCAATGCAGTGACATAAGTATGATATGATGAGGAGACAGTATGTAAATCATGATTAAGATGTCATAAAACAGTATTCTACCACTTGCACAATTTATCATAAATCATACGGGTATAGTTTAACAAAACAAATAATGGGGAATAAATAGGATGTTCAATTATCTATCCAGCGAATTTAGTTTCACGTCAATCGGGTTCCAGGATCACTAGTTATGGCCATTTCATTTTAAGCGTTCACGGCTGGAAATCCGGTTTCAGAATCGGAAGTCCGTTTCGCAACGCATTTTAATCTCAGTTGGGATCAGATTTTAGCGACGCAACAGTTGAATGAAATTTAGGGTTTTTAGTAAGGTTTTCAAAGCAGTAGACTGATTCTCAATCGCACCTGTACGTCAGGAGATATACACTGTTCAATACTAGTATGTCAATTCTGATTCTGTTGGGACTGTTATACGTCCCCATCTTTTAAATTACAGATAAAATAGCAAACGATGACGAAACAGAATGAAACCACTTGTGTTATCTATCTAACAGTTTCACCTTTTATAAACAATGGGGTTCCGCAACCTACGAGGTAAGGAAACAAGGTGGTACATATTATGGAACAGCATACAGTATGCAGAGTCGCTCTGGACTGCAGTCCAGAGTCGCACTCCGATCCAAATATTGTCATCGTTTAAGTACAGAAACTAATAGAAAATTGTATAAAGTTATATTTCGTCGAGTCGTCTTCGATTTGAGCCCTCGAACGCATCATTTAAGTATGTACATAATTTATGGTGATTTTAACGGTTTTCAGGTACAAGAAATTTCCAGTTTTACAGGTATACTTGGGGGGTAGTCTTTTTAGTCGTTAATAGTCGTATTTTCCAGCGAAATTTGTACAAGGTAATCATCACTACACCGGCCAATATAAACAATCCAGTTCCGTCAAATTAGGTGAGTATTTTCATTGGGATCATGTATCGAACAGGTACGTCATATAATTTATCGGGAAAAGCAACTATGGAATCTATACGATTTTAGTTTGCAACAAACATAATTTAGCATGTAGCAAGTAGAGAACTTGCCTGGAGACGTTTTGGGGCACACGGCAGCGGCAACGACACATGCGCGGCACGGCAACGACACACGCGCGGCAACAACGACAAGATTTGGCCTCGGCTTGAACTTGGTGGCACAGGCTCGGTTTTGGCACTGGTGTTTGTGGTGTTGGCCGGTTGATAGGAGAGTGAGAGAGAAAGAGATGGAGTTGTAGAGAGATAGAGAGATTGAGAGGGAGCAGAAAGAGAGAGAGTGATATAGAGAGAGAAAGAGTGAGAAAGAGAGATAGAGAGAGCTAGAGTGAGAGTGAGAGAGAACTGGAGAGGGAGAGAAAGAGAGAGAGAGAGAGATCAAGAGAGAGAGAGAGAGAACACAGCGGGAGAGAGAGCAGAGAGTATGAGGGAGATCAGAGAGAGTGAGGGAGAGCAGAAGGGGAGAGAGAGAGAGAAGTTGCAGAGAGAGGGAGGGAGATTGCCGTGAGAGGGAGGAAGAGGAGTCGCGGTGGGGCGACACCGGCGATGGTGGCGGAGGTGATGGGACGAGCGCGGTCGTGGGCTCGAGGGTGAGGCTCGGTGGCGGAGGCGTGCAGGGGCTCGAGCTCGACTGTGGGTTGGGTATGCAGGCGAGGGGTGGAGTATAGGAAGGAGGGTGAGAAAGAGGTACGTGGAGGCTTAAGTGGTAGTCGTCGGCGGTGATGAAGGGAGGAGATGGTCGGCTGGCGGCAATGGGGACCCGAGGGGGTGCTGTGGGTTGGGTGAGGGAGTAGGAGGAGGAGAGAGGAGATGAGAATGAGATGGGGGAGACGAGGGTGCGCGTTGAGTGGACCGTGAGGGGCGTGTCGTGGGGGTAACGGCGCGCGAGCGTTGGCGACGGAAGCGGCGGAGATCGCGGATCGCGAGCGGGGGAAAAGGAGGTTGCCGTTGGCGGAAGATGGGCACTGTAGGTGGCGGGTCGGGTAGGAGGTGCGGGTGTGGGTTGAAGGAAGTTGGGCCGGGCCGCGATTAAAATAAAAGAATTGTAATGAATTGGGAAAGAGGGCCGGGCCAGAGAAAGAATCAAAAGAATTTGGTGAGAAAGGAGGGAGTGGGCCGCAGGGAATTAATAAAATGAGGGAAAGAAAGGGCCGGGCCAGAGAAATAAAAATCAAAGAATGAATAAGAAAAAGGAAGGGGGCCGAGGCTTAAAGAAACAAAATGGGGGAAGAATGGGCTGGGGTTTTTTGGAAAGGAAATAAGTTTATAAAAGAAGATGGGCTGAGGGAATTAGTTGAAAAATAAGATATAATAGGGTTTGGGTTTTAGGGTTTTATTGATAAAAGGAAAATGGGGTTTTAAATTATTTAAAATGGTTTATAACCATAAATAAATAAATTTGTAATTAACCCTTCTTATAAAAATATGAATATTGGTGTATAAAAGAACCGGGTATTATATCATACCTCCCTAACAAAAATTTCGTCCTCGAAATTTAAAAGAACGACAAGCTATAAAATAATAAGCGAAAAGTTACCACATCGAACGCTAATACATAACGATTTACTTAAAACAGGTGGATAACATTTTGAAGATATATATATATATATATAAGAATAACATACAAAAGATAGGTCTAAATAGGTATAAGGCAGGAACAACAATAAGGGCAACTGCATGTATACAAGAACGTAGATAACAATAGCGAACAATAATAATCAAGGCGTGTTCGATAAAAATCGAAACCCAAATATGTGCACATATAAGTATATCAAAAGCAGTAAAGCAGAAATAATAAGTATAAAGCACAACCATTTATAATAGTAACCATAGGTACAATACCCGAAAATAAAGTAACGACAATAAAATAGTGAAAGATTTGTCGGTAGGTTAAAACATTTTTAGAATAACGTATCAATCAAACCATTTTAACATAGCTTAGAAAACTACATGGTGAAAATAAGAAGCATGGAATGAAAATATGCGCGATATATGGTTGCGCTACCGAAAATGAGAATAATAGTAGTGTACTTAAAATACATAAAACGGAGTAATCAATAACACGTACTCTTAGATAAATGCAAAATATTGAAAACTAAATTTGAATAACGATGTCCCTAAATATAGTTAGGGTAATAGGAAGGGCACAAAATGTATAGAGCTAGCTAGGGTAAGGTTTACAATGGAGTGTGGCCCATACAAAAGGTCAGAGTGTGACGGCTTTAGACCGAGGGTCAAAAAGTTTGAGGTCGGGTCAGCACAGGAAGTAAGGGTGAGCAGCAAAGGGCTACAAGGAACAAATGTATGGGGAGGATAACGGTCGATACATCATATGAATCAAAATCCGAGGGATCAGCTGACTCGGAAAATTTACTATCAATTTCCCCTCTCAGAAGGATCTCAAACGAGGCATAGACGAAGGATGAAGGGTGGCCCATTCCAAAGATCGGGGTGTGGTACTGGTTAGTCTTAGTGAGGGTCGAATCAGCACAAGGTATAGGTGTGGACAGTCAGGGGTCTTAGGAGGAAAAACGGTAAAAGGAAAAATCAAAGCATCGCGTGAACCAGTAAACAAAAGATTTGCGAACTCAGAAGATTTATTTCATTCAAGAAAATTCAAAACAAAGCACTCTCGAAAAACGAAGGTGGCCCTAAACTATACATAGAATTATTTGGCCAGAGAAGACAACATCTAAAAATTCCATCAGTCGCGGTTATGGAGATTCAGCAGATTGCGGTAGGCTCGCGCGCTCAGGTAAGGGCGTCCATTCCCATATCGCCTCGCAGGGATCGCCATTGGGAGTTCTTCCACAGCACGGTCTTGTTCTTCTGGTCTTTTTTTTTCTTGGCTGGAGCTTCTTCATCGAGATCTGCTTCCATATGATTCTCTTCTTCTGGATTCTCTTCCATGGGATTTTCCTCCACTGGATTTTCTTCTATCGGGTCTTCCTCGGGATCTTCCTCTATCGGGTTTCCTTCAGGGTCTCCTTCCTCTTCGTCGGAATCGCCTATCATGTCAAACTCTGGGGCGGCTGCTCCTTCGTCCTGGAATCGCTGTTTCCGAAAATGACCTGGGGACCGTTGATCTCATCGTCAGAACTCATCAGCGTGCGGTCTATGGAAACACATGACTGTGCATCCTCATCTAAATGCGGCGCTGCTCCAGGGTGGGCCATGGCCTGAAAAGAAAGAGTCATGATTAGACAGTGGAACACATCAAGAAAATAGCTAAGGGTTCGGAGTATAGGAAAATATGCGGTGGGCAGGGACTGAAAAATCAGAATTAAATTGTTGTGGTAATGAATAGTATAAATAAGGGGAAAGCAAGAGAATGATACATATATTATGATTCAAAGTTTTTATTGCATTCAACTAAAAGTTCGACGGATACAAGATTTCAAATGAAAGGAAATTTTACAAAAGGGGTAACAACATTATTATTGAAAGCAGAAAACATAATAATTCTTCTTCGATCACTAAGCCGCTGCATTCTCGTCATGCGAGTTGAATCCTGCGCTGGGTCCGCCTTATCCTTGAAGTTCGAACTACGCAATAATCATCACTTGGCAGAAGTGGAGAGTGTGGACGGGTCTCCTCCTTGTAGCTCTTTCCTTTTTGGGCAACCGTTGATGAGATGTTCGCTGGATCCGCAAATCAGACATTTCCCTTGGGCGCGGCGACAATCCCTCTGAAGATGTCATGGCCTCCTACAGTACCCACAACATTGGGTCTTCTGCTGCTTCTGTCGCGGGGAAAAAAAGGGCGCTTCATCTTCTTCTCTTTTCCTCGTCTAATAGAGATCCCTTTACGATGGGAGACTCCCGCTGGTGCTTGATTCACCTGCCTTCTCAGTCCTTCAGTTAACAAGTCGTTCGTTCGCTACTGGGCTTCCTTCAGATCTTGCAGTACACTCAGAATCTCAATGGTCTGATTCTGGGGAGTGGAGATAGAGGAAGAGTCGTTGGAAGACATGATCCTGAAACAATAATTTTGAGGATGATATAAGGCACAAGCTCTAAGAATCAAAATATAATATGGACTGGACAAAGATTTAAGAATATCAGATGTGATGAAATTCATTACAAGTGGAAAAATCAACTGTATGACTCTAAGTCACTTAAACAGAGTATGGTAGTGTAACCGTGATGTAGTTCACAATTACAACCACGAGACTTTGCCAAGTCACCTGAAACCCTAGCGAATGGATAGCAGAATATTCGATGTGAATATGGATCAAGAATGACTAGTTTACAACCTAGACCGAGGGATGTCTTAGATTGTCAAGCTAAACACGGAAAACTGCAATTCCAATCGAAGCAAAACCTGGCTCTGATACCAACAAAACCATTTCACGCCCTGCTTCCCAAAATACGGAATACGAGGGGTTGATAAGGCCAGCCATGCTCCTACGGTCAAGGAAATGCCCTGCCGTAGTCACACTTCGGCTTCTAGCTTTACGTGGCAAACAGTAAATAATGCGCAGGTAATGAGAAATGCAGTAACTGAAACAAAACAATATAAAGAACTGACCTGATGGGAAACAAAAGGGTGTAATTCTGGATAACAAATCAAGATGTCTGTGATGTACGTCTCGTCCTGGTCCAGGCTAAATCCTCTCCTCACACTGAGTATGCATATTCAGGTCGTCAGAGCGACACAATAGCAATAGAATATATAAATACAAGTGACAGCTCGAACAGTGATAATAAATATATATGACAGTAAATCAAGACGGTATATGCATGGACATGCAGTGACCAATGAAGTGTCTAATAGATCAGGTGAACAGTAAAACAGTATTATAATATGCCTGGTATGTCAACAACGGTAAGTAATGTATATCAATGCCATTATCCCTATCAGTCTCTAAGTCCCACTGTACAGGTCACTAAGCCTATCGTCAGTCCGAGTGTGAGAGTCAACCACTCACGAGTGTCCTCCACCCAAAGGTAGGATCCAAGGGCAAGGGACCACGGGCCCAACATGTAACTCACGGTAATAATCATGTACCCTGTAAATCTCCATATATCTCTATATATATATAAGCCGGCATGGGACTCCCGAGATTCTGTTGAACTCACACTCAAACTACCCCACACCCCGTGGTCTACATCAAACGCTAACCATAACCTCAAATACCAGTCGGTCTGTGACAAGTCTGTACGAGAACTGGAGACAGGATCTTCATCAAGCACGTCCCGACTAATACTTAAGATAAATGGCAGTGTCTGGTGTCTTATCTGTGACACCCATGCAAGAGCTTCCATAAGTGTCCCATACCACTTATAGTCACACGTACACGTGTCCCACAGACGTCGACAATGCAATAGAATAAAAGGGTTCACTGATTGTGTACAAGTACGTGTCACTTTCACTTATCTACTCATGCACGAACACTAACGTACTTGTCACAATCATCACTAATACCTAACACTGGGTAATGCACATGATCACTAGGTTATCAATGCAGTGACATAAGTATGATATGATGAGGAGACAGTATGTAAAGCATGATTAAGATGTCATAAAACAGTATTCTACCACTTGCACAATTTATCATAAATCATACGGGTACAGTTTAGCGAAACAAAGAATGGGGAATAAATAGGATGTTCAATTATCTATCCAGCGAATTTAGTTTCACGTCAATCGGGTTCCAGGATCACTAGTTATGGCCATTTCATTTTAAGCGTTCATGGCTGGAAATCCGGTTTCAGAATCGGAAGTCCGTTTCGCAACGCATTTTAATCCGAGTTGGGATCATATTTTAGCAACGCTACAGTTGAATGAAATCTAGGGTTTTCAGTAAGGTTTTCAACGCAATAGAATGATTCTCAATCGCGCCTGTACATCAGGAGATATACACTGTTCAATACTAGTATGTCAATTCTGATTCTGTTGGGACTGTTATACGTCCCCATCTTTTAAATTACAGATTAAATAGGAAACGATGACGAAACAGAATGAAACCACTTGTGTTATATAGCTAACAGTTTCCCCTTTTATAAACAGTGGGGTTCCGCAACCTTCGAGGTAAGGAAACAAGGTGGTACATATTATGGAACAGCACACAGTATGCAGAGTCGCTCTGGGCTGCAGTCCAGAGTCGCACTCCGATCCAAATATTGTCATTGTTTAAGTACAGAAACTAATAGAAACTTGCATAAGGTTATAGTTCGTCGAGTCGGCTTCGATTTGACCCATCGAACGCATCATTTCAGTATGTACATAATTTATGGTGATTTTAACGGTTTTCAGGTACAAGAAATTTCCAGTTTTACAGGTATACTTGGGGGTAGTCGTTTTAGTCGTTAATAGTCGTATTTTCCAGCGAAATTTGTACAAGGTAGTCATCACTACACGGGCCAATATAAACAATCCAGTTCTGTCAAATTAGTTGAGTATTTTCATTGGGATCATGTATCGAACAGGTACGTCATATAATTTATCGGGAAAAGTAACTACGGAATCTATACGATTTTAGTTTGTAACAAACATAATTTAGCATGTAGCAAGTAGAGAACTTGCCTGGAGACGTTTTGAGGCACACGACAGCGGCAACGATACACGCGCGGCACGGCAACGACACACGCGCGGCAACAACGACAAGATTTGGCCTCGGCTTGGACTTGATGGCACAGGCTCGGTTTTGGCACTGGTGTTTGTGGTGTTGGCCGGTTGATAGGAGAGTGAGAGAGAAAGAGATGGAGTTGTAGAGAGATAGAGAGATAGAGAGGGAGCAGAGAGAGAGTGATATAGAGAGAGAGAGAGTGAGAAAGAGAGAGAGAGAGAGAGCTAGAGTGAGAGTGAGAGAGAACTGGAGAGGGAGAGAAAGAGAGAGAGAGAGAGATCAAGAGAGAGAGAGAGAGAGAACACAGAGGGAGAGAGAGCAGAGAGTGTGAGGAAGATCAGAGAGAGTGAGGGAGAGCAGAGGGAGAGAGAGAGAGCGAAGTTGCAGAGAGAGGGAAGGAGATTGCAGTGAGAGGGAGGAAGAGGAGTCGCGGTGGGGCGACACCGGCGATGGTGGTGGAGGTGATGGGACGAGCGCGGTCGTGGGCTCGAGGGTGAGGCTCGGTGGCGAAGGTGTGCAGGGGCTCGAGCTCGACTGTGGGTTGGGTATGCAGGCGAGGGGTGGAGTAGAGGAAGGAGGGTGAGAAAGAGGTACGTGGAGGCTTAAGGGGTAGTCGTCGGCGGTGATGAAGGGAGGAGATGGTCGGCTGGCGGCAATGGGGACCCGAGGGGGTGCTTGTGGGTTGGGTGAGGGAGTAGGAGGAGGAGAGAGGAGATGAGAATGAGATGGGGAGACGAGGGTGCGCGTTGAGTGGACCGTGAGGGGTGCGTCGTGGGGGTAACGGCGTGCGAGCGTTGGCGACGGAAGTGGCGGAGATCGCGGATCGTGAGCGGGGGAAAAGGAGGTAGCCGTTGGGGGAAGATGGGCACTGTAGGTGGCGGGTCGGGTAGGAGGCGCGGTTGTGGGTTGAAGGAAGTTGGGCCGGGCCGTGATTAAAATAAAAGAATTGTAATGAATTGGGAAAGAGGGCCGGGCCAGAGAAAGAATTAAAAGAATTTGGTGAGAAAGGAAGGAGTGGGCCGCAGGGAATTAATAAAATGAGGGAAAGAAAGGGCCGGGCCAGAGAAATAAAAATCAAAGAATGAATAAGAAAAAGGAAGGGGGCCGGGGCTTAAAGAAACAAAATGGGGGAAGAATGGGCTGGGTTTTTTTGGAAAGGAAATAAGTTTATAAAAGAAGATGGGCTGAGGGAATTAGTTGAAAAATATGATATAATAGGGTTCGGGTTTTAGGGTTTTATTGATAAAAGGAAAATGTGGTTTTAAAATATTTAAAATGGTTTATAACCATAAATAAATAAAATTGTAATTAACCCTTTTTATAAAAATATGAATATTGGTGTATAAAAGAACCGGGTATTACAATTGGTCTGGGTTCTGACCATATTTTGTCTTTTATTGAGTGCTGAGCACTCATATACCATATGGGATGATCAATCTTGAAGACAAGGGTGTACTTGAGGCTCAGTCAAAAGGGGAGTCTTGCCTCTGGAAGATTTAGCCAATTTAGGCTAAGACTGGTTTGAAAATAGTGTTAAACACTAGCACATATCCGGCGGTCACGTGTTCTCACGTGATGCATTTAAAATAGTGTTAAACACTAGGGATGAAATGCTCAAAATAGTGTTAAACACTAGAAAAATGAGGCGCTCATGTGAGGACACGTGAGGCGCCCTAGGATTGGGCCAAGATTCCTTTATTTTATTCTCAGAATATTCAAATAAGTGTTATACACTTTTTAGTCTTCATGGCCATCATGTGTGGGTACGTGATGGGCACCCATGCACTGGATATTAATAAGATTTGTTAGGGGACATGTGAGGGCGCCAAAAGTCTGTTCTGCCTTTGCTTTGTTCTCTCTATTTTGAGGAATTTATCCAAGGGTCACGTGGGAGCACGTGACCCAATTTCATTCATTCTCTTTTGATCACTGAGGAGGGGAGTCATGTGGACACACGTGATCAGGTTGGATACTGATGCTTTTTCGTGCATGAAAAGTTTAAGTCCCTTGTTTAAGAATTAAATTCTTTTGTAGGGTTGAACCCTAATTTATTTAGAGGAATTAAATTCCTATATATTTGGAAGAATTAAATTCTTTTACAGGGTTAAACCCTAATTTTATTTAGAGGAATTAAATTCCTATATATTTGGAAGAATTAAATTCTTTAAACTCAATTCTCCCTCTAAATTTTGGATCTGCATGGCAAAATCTCCGGGATGAGAATTAAATTCTCAACTTTTGGGGAGATCTATTTTTGCAGATCTTCAACTATAGGAAGAACTAAGTTCTTATTCAGAAGAGTTAAACTCTTAGGTTGAGAATTAAATTCTCTTTTTTGTTTTGTGGGAGCTTATAGAATGATCTCTTTCCCTTTCTTACCTAGGGTTTCTTTCTTTTCTCAAGAAATCTTCTTTTCTCTCTGGAGAATTAAATTCTCTCTTTTTTTTCTCTGTTGTTGTCTCTCTCCTTTCTCTCTTCTCTTCTTGGCTCCTATTTATAGGAGGAAGAAAAAAATCAGTTTGTTTAGTCAATGTTTCATTGAAAGATTTTAATTGATTTTGTAACCAACATGATCTTTTAGATCACTCAGTGAATTTTATTTACCATTGGATTTTTAACCCAAAAGATATTTTGTCTGTTATTCCTGGCAAATTTCAGGGAAATCTTTCCTTGTATAGAATCTTTCTATAAATTGGTGATTTTTAATCACCATTGGATTTTTAATCCAACGGTGCTCCGCTTTACAGAGCGCAATCTTTTTGTTTGGAAAGATCTAGGGAAATATTTTTCAAACTAGGGTTTTTGATTTCCCTTAATTAGAATTTAAATCTATTAGTTCAGAAGATTTAAGAGCCTATCACGTGTTAGCACGTGACCCCACTGATTGACCATTCTATTAGTTCAGAAATCTTTAGGAACCCATCACGTGTTGGCATGTGACCCCCTGTCACAAGTGGGCACGTGATGCCCTATTTAGGGTTTTCTTTCCTTTATCTCAGAGGGTTTTTAAGACCCTATCACGTGGTGGCACGTGACCCACGGATTAAGCTTTTAACCAGAATTTAATTCCGTTATTTTTAAAGAACTCAGGAATTTATCACGTGTCAGCACGTGACCCTTGGTCACGTGTGAGCACATGATGCCCCATTAGGGTTTTTCCTTGCTGTTTTATTATACTCCAGTAGGCTTAAAGGCCTATCACGTGCGGGTACGTGACCCCATTTGATTAGGATTCAATTCTTGTCATTTCAGAACTTTCAGGAAGCCATCACGTGTCGGCACGTGACCCTCGATCACGTATGCGTATGTGACGCCCCATTAGGGTTTTCCTTTGTATTTTATGAGGAAACAAATGCCCCCACAGCGTTGTTCTCACGTGTTTGCACGTGAGTGCAACGCTGTAACTTTTGTGGCCGTTGGATCTGCCTAGAGAAGGGGGTAGATGAACCGTTTCCCATCACATCCTATAAATGCAGGGGTCTCTTCAGAAGCGCCTCCACACTTTCATCTTCTTCCTTGTTCATTTTCCTTTGAGAATTTAATTCTCTTTCTCAGAGCTCAGTTCTCTGTTCCAAAAATTTTCAGAGTTTAACTCTGTCAACACAAGATTTCTTTTTTAAGGTAAGGATCTTGAACGGCCGAGGAACTTCTTGTAGAAATTTTCTTTGGATTTTAAATCCACACCAAGGGTTTTCCCCTTTAACAAAAACCCATCTTTCCAAGTTTTTTAAAAATGTCCAATCTTTAAATAATAAACCCCTTTTGCTAGGGTTTCTCTGATCTTAGGGATCGATGATGATACTTGTCTTCCCTCTGGAATTTAATTCTATTCCAAAGAGCTTAGCTCTGAAAAAATTTCTGGGAATTCAATTCCTCTGTTCAAAAGGAATTTAATTCCTCTAAAGAACTTAGTTCTTAAAAGAAGATTTCTTGGGATTTTTCATCCTGAGTTGTTCTTGCAGAGATCCTTCTCGATTTGCACAGAGTTTCTGTAATGCATTTTCTCCTTGGGGGAATGTGCAGAGTCATTTGAATTTATTGAGAATCTTCCTTTTTGTTCTCATGATGATTACTCAGCCTCATTATCAGTGAGCCGCCATACTGATTTTGTGGGGCCCATGTGTTTTGTAACCAATGGTCCCATAAAATAAGTTGTTTGTCGCTTTCTTCCACTGTCTTCTTACATATATAAATACACACACGCGCGCGTATGGGCTTCACTAATAGTTTCCTTTCCTTTGTTTCAGGAATAATGGCTTCTGTTCCATACTTCCCTTTCACCCGCTCGGAGGTTGCATTTCCTCAGTCACCATCTGACGAAGAGGTGATGGCGATGATTAGAGCTCACGACCCTGATTGCACCAATTTACTTTTATGGGGGACCTGGTATGGTCATATCATCCACGGTCGTCGAAGCTTTCTTTGCGAGGTACCAACAGAGCCTATCTGCCCATTCTTGCCGATGGACCGTCCGCGGACTGCTTTTGCTATAAAGGCGGCAAATTGGACCCCTATCGATCGGCTCGAACCGTCGACAACTGGGATACCAAATCAGCCTGTGCCGGCCATAGACATCTTGGGGCGTCGTATCTGCAAGGTTGAACCCCAGTCTTGGGAACAAGTTTACAAGATAGGGCTTACCCCTCGCCACCCCACGGGCTACCTTCTTTGGGCTCATTACATCTTGTTCGCTCATTGTGCGCGACTGCAGAAGGTCGGGCTTTATCAGGCGGTGTACGCGTCTCTCTTCTATTATCAGTCTCCTCATGTATGGTGGGTTAAAACTTTCCTTAATCAATAGAATCTTCCCACCAATACTTTCTTATTAGGGGACCGCGAAGTTTCGATCTCTTTGGAAGAGTTTCACGAGATCTCAGGTTTACCGATTAGGGAAGCGCCTTACGAAGAATTGTTGCCCTCTGACGAGTATGCCTTCGAGACGGTGCCCGCTACGCTTGACGGCTTGTCAACTGAAAATGCCGTCCGCCATAAGTACCCGAGTCTAATCAAGACTCTGGGGATTTTTGAGATGCTGTTCACGGAGTCAGAAGAGCAGGGCGTCACTTTTAAAAGCTTTATTGCCTGCTTCCTTCGTGGAGACGTTCTATCAAAGGCGGCTTCGAAGTTCGCGAATATCAACGACCCATTCAGGTTTGGTTTAAATAGGCTACCGGCTAGAGAAGAGGATTTGCCCCAGTTCTACATTCCAGTCTTGTCAGCTGTACTTTTTGAGTCGATCCCAGCTCCTGGCATGGATGAAGAAACTTTCTTCATCGGCTTTATCAGCATTTGGCTCAGCTGGTTTGTCATTCCAACGCACCGTCGATTCTTGAGAGCCTCGGTCATTTACCCTGCTCATCGCATCGCCGAAAGGACGCGACTAGCCGTGGGTATTGCAAGGCTGTCGCATCTGTACCATGGTCTAAGCACTGTAGCTAATACCTTAACCCCAGGCGTGAACGTCATGAGTTTCTCTCTTCATTACTTTACGTCATGGATTGAGATGCACGTGCTAGGGGAATTTGCCGTGCATCAGAGACCCAGCTTTTATGATGCCTATACCTTTCCGCGGCTCATGAGGTTGGTGGACGCTTCTGCTCCGGACCCGACTCAATTAAGGGCTCTTCGAGTGCTGCTCAATCCGTATGCCAACGAAGGTGGAATGGTATTTAATGATCGAATCCTCTCTGCTCCCTCAGGACCTGTTCAACAGTTGTTTGATTTATCGAAATTGGGAGCACCCTCCTTGAAGCCCAAGGAAGCCATGCACTTGTATTCGATTAGACCCGATTATCTGGTGTTCTATCGAAATGATGCTCTTTTCATGCGGTACAATCCACACCGCTTCGCCTGGAAACTGGGATATGACCAGGGTGTCCCCTTCGAGACATTCACAGTGGAGCCCAGCCCTTCTTTGGAAACTGTTCGTGACGCCACCCACCATTTCATGAGGCTGAACACCGGTTCTCATTTCATGATCCCCGAGGCCGATTACATTCCGAGGTGTGTGGGGGCTTTCACGGGTTGGTATCGCCACCAGGTTAGTCCAATCATTGCTGAGGAGAGGAGGATACTTTTTGGGCTTAGAGCCCCCGCCCCGCTCTAGGCTACGGGAGTCCTACCGCAACCGCGGACGATGGATCGCCCTCCCTTGAGGGATATCGGTATCGTGCTTATTCCTGAGGCGACGGATGTGGATTTGACTCCGACAGTCGGTATGCCGATGCGCACTAGAGCTCAAGAAAGAGCTTCTGTAACAACTCCAATCTTTTTATACATAAAATTGATTTAAATTTGAGATATACTTGGGGTATTCAATGTTGTTGTTTCCACTTTAAGTATTTATTTTCCCACAATAATTATAAGAAGGAGCTTGTAGCTCATTGGTAATACCTTGCACTGCTGAACCAAGCCACCAGAGTTCAAATCCCCTGCCCCACATTATTTTTATATTGTTTTTGTTTTAAATCCTTTGGAAGCCCAACAGTCCACACACCATAACTCCCAAATCTTGAACTTTACCTGAAAATCTAAAAGCACCAGTGCCTACCCCACTAGACCCCCTACCTCCCGACCATCCGACTCGGCCGAGTCGGCCGGCGCCGCCGGACGGCCGAGTCGACAACTGAAAAGTTATGACTTTTCAATTGCCCAACTCCCCTGCACACACCATTTAATGGGATCGGTTCCCGAGACTTCAATATACCCTATTTTCTTCAATTTTTAATGAATTTTTTTTTATTTTTACAATTTTTTTTATTAAAAACCCTTCACCTATCCTACCCCTAGCCTACCCTATAAATACACCCCCTACCCTCTACCCTCTTATCCCAAAATCCTGAGCCCACTCTCTCAAAAAGTCCTCAAGAGTTGTGTACTTTGAAAGCAAGTTCGCGGCGAAGCTCCGACGAAATTCCGGCGGAAATTCCGGCGACGTTTTTAGGAACAACCGGCGAAGAAGCAACGCCTCGGCAACCCCTTTAGTTTCCCCCTCACTCCCTTACTTAATCGAAACCCGTAAGTCCCATTCTATCCCTCTTTCTTATTCTCTAAAATACGAAATTACAAAACCCGACGGAATCAGAACAAATCCGATTTCCGATTCGGTTTTCTATAAAATTTCACTTCTCACCAATACATTCATGCTTAAACATCTTTATATTGACTATTAAACATTCAACAAACAATTTGAATAAGTTTCATCACATGAAATGATAGTGTTCTCAAACTAGCGTATTTTCATTTAAATACCACAATATTTCGATTTCATATGTAATCCCTTAACTTTACTATACATTTAAAGTAGAGCACGAAGTAATGACCTACCTCCACACACACGCATATACAACCTAAAACGATATCATCAAAAAACTTGGAATACGATAAAACAATACTAAAAGTTTTAGCTCTGATACACTTTTAAATAAATATCTCTTATTAGGAAAACACGATAAGTTGTGGACATTGATCGTTTATCTAAACCTGACTTTGTGGTGTCTAGGCTAGGCAAGTGAGAAAGGTAACTTTAAAAGGCCCGTCTCACGGTGATTCATGAGCGGATCCCTCCTTTCCTCATTTGTACTTACCTGGCTACAATTGGCGGTGAAAAGGCGATTTGAGGCATCTAACGACTTGTCGTTTAGACCATTTAGAAATAGGCTAGTTGACTTAGAAAACCCTAGAATCTAAAATACGGACACTTTTACAAATAAATATCTTTTACTTTATAAAACCGTTTTCTAAAATATTAGTATTTTACAATCTTTGCAAAGCGCCGCTACAACCCATTTTTGGGGAACCCGTTCGGGATGGTGCAGATTATCGCACATCCTCGGGCTTAGTAGTGTGAGATTCAGACCTCCGTAAGGAGCATTCGGTCTCGAAAGGTTTAAAATACGACATCTTAAGAAAATGAGATTTTTGGAATATAAAATATTTATTAAAATTATCTTTGTATAAATATATGTATTTTTATCATTTAAATATCTATTTTATTATGATATAAATATTTCACCTTTTTTTAAAAATCACAAGAATAAATTTTACACTAAAATACCATGAATTTCAAATAAATCAATATTATAGATAAATACCTTTATTTATAAAACTAGGATATTTTCACTAGAAATGTCACAATATAAAATCCACCCTCATTACAACTCTAAAGACGAATAATGAATACTTGAGGTGTATTTTGAAAAGTATATAAAAGTATTTTTACATAAAACCCCTCAAGTTTTATAAATTACCCTAAGGACCCTAGCAATTATAAGACTTCGATTTACACTTCTGATAGTCTGACTCGGGTTTGAGTCTGATTAATCTGACTTGAATATGATTCAAGATCTACAATATTCCAATTCAATATGAACACATGAATCCATGAATTCAATAATCAATTTATACCACTTGACCGAACCGAACCATGGATATATTCCTTTTACATGATTCTCAGTTATTCCATTTACATGACCCTACGGTTACAACATTTTCCTGATATCATGGTTTTGGTCAGTCAGTCAATCAATCTTACAATCAATACAATTTACAAGATAACAATACAAACAAGACATCGTGGAGTTTAAGGGGTAGATTGGTACGGAAGGTGTTAAAGGTGACACGTGGTTGTCAGATTAAGACACCTAACCTATATTCCGTTGCTGTTGTACCGTGGCTTAACGGTTCCTTGTACATTCCGTTTGCCCTGGTCTCTAGCATATAGAGACCCCACTCGTATACACTGGCATCCTTCTGTACCAAGCTACAAACAACAGCGTTAACACAACATTACAACAATAGTATATAATTTTAAAAGATATCTTCTTATTCTGTCTATTCTATTTTCCTCTTATCTTTGGGACTTACCGAGCGACCTGTTCGCCGACGACATTCTATTTCTTTCTTCTTTGAATGTCGTCAGGAGATTTGGACTTGGCAGAGATCGAGCCATCTGTAGAAGACTTGGAGTAGTTTGCCGAAGACCCTGCACTTTAGTTTCACTGTACACTTTTCTTTCAGTACTTTTCATTTCTTGTTATGCCACTGTTTAAGCATCTTTTATTTCAGTTATATTTCCTTTTTATGCATTGTACCAAAGAATGTTAATAAATAAAAGTTGCTGTTTTTATTATCTCTTGTCTCTTATGTATTTATTTTATATTGCTTAGATACGCTTAGCGTATGTACTTCTGAGTATATACGTAGCGGACCTCATCGCGTCCCCTTCGCCGTACACTGGGAAGCGGGGCGTGACAGGTTTTGTTGGTGGCCCATGTAGGTCAGAGCTGTATGAATCCCTATCATGCAGTTCTGTTCTGCGTGAACAACCTAAGCAATATAACACAAGAACCAGCAACTAAAACATTCTTTACAATTCATGTTCCTTGAATCATACAATTTCATATTCCTTGAATCTTATCATTTCATGTACTTGAATCTGTCCTAACCCAAAATTTTTCTTCAGGGTTATGGATTTCCGAACAACACCAGCACCAATGTCAATAACACACCTCCAACTCCAGCACTACCTCTCATACCAGTTGTTCCTGCGCCACCCACCGAGCAAACAGTGCTACTTGAGGCGATCCCCAGCCTTCTTGAGGGACAGCAACAACTCCTGAACCGTCCCGAGACTGACGCACCGGGGGTAAAGCAATTCAGGGCTTTACATCCCAAGCAGTTCTCCGGAAAGGGAAGCCCACTTGAAGCTGAGGAATGGGCACAGAGCATAGAAGATGATCTGGCAGCAGCTCAAGTGCCAGACATAGCTTGGGTCCGTGTGGTGAAACTGCAGCTCACGGACAATGCTCGCAACTGGTAGAAGGCGGAAGAAAGCCGTCTTGTACAGCCTATTGAATGGAAGGATTTTCGCGAGAAGTTCGACGCGAAATACTTCCCTGTGACTGCCAGGTTTGCCATGGAGCAGCAGTTCATTCATCTACAACAAGGATCGATGTGGGAAAAATCAGTAGATGAGTACGACGCTGAATTCACCATGCTAAGCCGATTCGCGGCACATTTGATACCGACGGACGAGATCAGAGCCCGTCGCTTTCAACAAAGTTTGGACATGGAAATTCAGGCTGCTCTAGCCACAGGAAAATTTCTAACTCATGAGGATGCTCTGGAAGTTGCCCGCAGTTATAAGGCAGTGATAAAAGCAAGGGGCAGACCTCAGTCTGCAGGAGTTAAGCACCCTGCCAACCAGATGGCAGGTGGAGCCTCGTCCAGGCCACCTTTTGTGCCAAGGCGACCCGGAGTACCGAACCATCGTCCCAGCTCAGCCTTTTGTACCTACTGCAAGAGAGCTGGACATATAATGAAAGACTGCCGGCGAGCCAACCGCCTTTGCTTAGTATGCGGCTCAGCTACTCATGATATCGGGTCTTGTCCCTAAAGGCAAAACCCAGTTGCTGCACCCAGGCCAGCAAACAATTACCCACAGCGCCCAGCCATCCAAGCACCTGCTCCAAGACTTGCACTACCTGCACCACCCAGAGGACCACAAGCTGCACCACCTCCTCGTCAGTTCCATCAAGCTCAAAGGAACGTTCCGAGGAATGCTCCTCAGGCCAGGAGGAATGTACCAAAGCGCCAGGCTTTCACGATGTCCGTGGAAGAAGCCGAGGCCACTGGCCAAGTCATCACTGGTAAACTTTCCTTCTGAAACTTATCTTTTAGTCTTGGTTATCTACACACTTTTCCTATACCTAAAACATATCCCACATACCTTAGGTACAATCCTAGTAGCCTCACTACCTGCACTTGCACTGTTTGATACTGGAGCATCCCACTGCTTTATGTCGCAACGGTTCATCCGAACCTATGCGATTCCAGTCTCACCGCTTGTATCTAGCCGGAATGTCAGTTCCGGAAATGGCGTTCTAAAGGCAACTGTGGGATACAGCTTGTGTCCAGTCGTCGTCTGCAGCAGAGAGTTTTATGCTGACTTCAAAGTACTGGACATACCGAACTTCGATGTGGTTCTAGGAATGGATTGGCTTGGAACTTTTTATGCTACTATCGACTGTCGTCAAAGGAGGATAGTATTCGAGATTCCAGACCATCCGGTCTTCTATTTCAAGAGTGGAGACCGTACCTTGGAGCCAAGTACCTACAAGGTGAAGCCAAGAGAAGCAGTAGTTGCAGCAGCTCAAGAGGAAGAAGAATTAAGACCAGAGGTAGTTCGAGAGTTCGACGATGTATTTCCTGACGATATATCAGGTTTGCCTCCCGATCGAGCTCTTGAATTCAGTATTGATTTAGTACCAGGAGCACAACCGGTGATCAAAGCACCATATAGATTTAGTCCGGAAGGTTTGAAGGAAGTCCGGACACAGTTGGACGAATTATTGGCGAAAGGATGGATTCGTCCTAGCACTTCAAGTTGGGGAGCACCTGTACTACTGGTGAAGAAGAAGGAAGGTTCATATAGAATGTGCATCGATTATAGAGCCTTGAACGAAGTCACTATAAAGAACAAGTATCCACTCCCGCGCATCGATGATTTATTCGATCATCTAAGTGGATTTTGTGTTTTCTCTAAATTGGATCTTCGTTCAGGTTATCATCAAGTGAAGGTCAAGGAAGCTGATATTCACAAAACAGCTTTCAGAACTCGCTATGGACATTACAAATTTCTAGTGATGCCATTTGGAGTGACCAATGCACCAGCAATATTCATGAACCTAATAAATCAAGTTTTCCGGGAGTACTTAGACAGGTTTGTTGTCATCTTCATCGACGGCATCCTGGTGTATTCTAAGATTCGGAAAGAGCATGCAGAACACCTACGAATTATCCTGGAAACTCTTCGACAACACAAGCTCTATGCCAAGTACAGCAAGTGCGAGTTTTGGCTAAAGCAAGTTGGTTTTCTTAGACATATCGTATCAGAAGAAGGAATTTCTATGGATCCAGCCAAAGTTTCAGCAGTTAGTGAATGGCCTACACCAAAGTCAGTGAAGGACATTCGGAGTTTCTTGGGCTTAGCTGGATATTACAGAATGTTCATTGAGGGATTTTCAAAGATAGCAACACCCCTGACCAAACTCACACGTAAAGATGAAGAATTTGTGTGGTCAGAAGCATGCGAACAAGATTTCGTAGAACTCACGTCAAGGCTGACATCTGCACCTATTCTCGTAATACCGGATCAATCTGGAGGATTCGAAGTGTATTGTGATGCATCCGGTAAGGGATTAGGATGTGTTCTACATCAGCACGGTAAGGTTGTGGCTTATGCTTCAAGACAACTGAAGACTCATGAGCGCAATTATCCGATGCATGACTTGGAGTTGGCAGCCGTCATCTTTGCTCTCAAGATTTGGCGCCATTATCTACTTGGTGAACGAGTGAACATCTACACAGATCATAAAAGTCTGAAGTACGTATTTACTCAGAAGGAGTTGAATATGCGGCAGAGAAGATGGTTAGAACTCATGGCGGACTTTGACATCAACTTGCAATATCACCCAGGGAAGGTAAATGTAGTACCTGATGCTCTTATTCGCCAACCATTATCGATGAATCTCACCGCTCAGTGGAAGCTTCAACAAGGATTGCATCAGATGGAGATTGAGGTAGTCATGCCAGGTAATACTTCAAGTTTGATGAATCTATAAGTTCAATCAACCATTGCACGACTCCTTTGAGCCGTGGTAGGGTAGTAATCAAAGTACAGTGGGAACTCACACGAGACAAATGACGATCTCAGGTCGATGAACTAACCTGTACACATGTCACCAGGGAACTGCTATCTGACGTCAGGTATAATACCAACTAGCATGTTCCCGGCGAGTTCTGTCCGGTGTACTCATAACCCAATGAGCACCTGTATACATCTTAGGTGATCCAACTGACATCAGTGGCTTGTGAGACCGGCCACCGCCCCTCGTCGGGGTCTCGACTGTATACACTGGTCTACTCTGGAGTATCGATGCCTTGTCTCGAAAACTCCCACGACTAAGGACTTTTTAAGGATGTGCTTATAGACCCCAGCTCCCACGTATATGATCGCCATCATACTGCTGGCCGTCAAGCAAGAATCCTAAGGGCTCTATCAATGCGCAATAGTGACCTGTAAGGTCACCTAAAGCAGTACACGATGATAAAGATAAACCAGATAGCATACTATCATCTTGAGTAAGACTGTCCTACCGATATAGATCCTCCCTCAATCATTGCAATCACGTGCCTGTGATCCAATAATTGACTCTGAGGGCACTATATCCAATAATCTCCCACTTGCACTCAAGGCTAATTATTGCGATGTCGCATACTCACAGCCCGTGTGATACCGAACATCCAACTCCTCTACTAATCAGTCTCACAAAACCCGTTTGCGAAAATAATGCATTCGAGGAATAGCCTCAGTGAGTGGATCCGCCCTGATGTTTCTTTCTATGTCTCTCTTTATCTCAAGTTCGCGGAGAAAGCCATCTCCCGAAATGAGCAATACTTGTCTTAGAATATGTATGGATGTCTGATGGGACCTAGTTCATAAATGAACTCCAAATCTAAACTTCTTAGACTGTATCGTCAACTAAACTTAATCAGTATCCTACGTAATGCCTCCCTCAGTGTCCGCTTGGATCACCTGTCCAAAACACTGCCCCTCGTCAGAGGGAAAACTATAACTCTGATAGTCACTCTGTCATCCAGGTCACCTTGGAAGTCTGGAATGATAACTGTCTCCTGAATGAGGCTGTCGTTATCATATCCCTAGAACATTCACTTATGTTCTAAAACTGCTTCTGAATGTTTCTCCAGGACAGGATCAATATCATCCTATTGCATCTACTGCAAAAATAACGTCTGGTGTGGTACTTGATATCTTGTGATTGACTCAATTGCCTAGGCAAGTGATCTGCCAATCATGCACATCCCTCTCCCCTTTAGTCTGTAAGACACCTTTAGAGAGGATGACTCCATCACCTGTAGGTACACTACCGTGCCAGGAGTCGTCCATTCTAAAACACCTTTAGAATGCTGTCAAAGTACCCAGATTAGAAAACTACCCAAATCTAGATCTAAAACCATAGATCTAGTGACCAGAATATCTGATATAATATCCATGTCCTATGTGTAGAAACCACTGTGTGACAACCAAAGTATAACCGATCGTAGTATAGGAATTTCGCTTCCTACTCTGTGTATGTCATCCAAATAGTAGGACATCACACGCTACTACCTTCTTAACAGATCCATCCCCTATTCTGATGAAGTCAAACCTGTTTCCCCCAATCAGAGCAAAGCTCTGCTGGAAATTCAAAATTCAAATTTTGAAGCAACGCTTCAAATCCCGGACGCAACGCGCCACGTGTCAGGCGCAGACGCATCAGCGCAGCGCCCAAGAAGGCGCGCCCAATCAGAGCAAAGCTCTATTTTAAGAAAAATTAAAGGAAGCAACGCTTCAGTTGCGCAAGCACTGCGCTGCATGACACGTGTCAGCGCAGATGCGCTAGCGCAGTTGCGCTGCGCTGTACGCTGCGCGACACGTGTCAGCGCAGATGCGTTTACGCCAAACAGAATAAAGATTTTAAGAAATCTTTCTGTTCTTGTTAAAACAAGAAGATTTTCTTCTGTAAAACAGAAGCCCTTGGATCAAAGATTCAACGGTGGGGAAAATTCCCCAAATCACTCAGAAAAAGACCTCTTTAACAAATTTAACTAATTTATGGGCACTATAAAAAGGACCCTAGGCCTCAATTCAAAGGCATCAACAATTTCTTAAAAAAAAAAAGAAGAAGGGAAAGAGAACTCTGAAGAATTCCTCAAGAACAAAAAGGTAAAAACCTTTAGAAAAAAGAGAAAGTTCTCTCATGAACAGATCATAGATCTAAAAACAAGATCAATGATATTTAATAATAAAAAAATAATAATAAAATAGTGCTTTGCACTTTTATGAACCTTTGGTTCTTTGAGATAAGAAAAACAAGAAAAACTTATCTTTTCTTTGATCTAAATTAGATCAAGAAATCAAATAGTGCTTTGCACTTCTGTTCTTGAATCTAAAAAATTCTTAGTGCTTTGCACTTCCAAACTGCGCTGTTGCGCTCTTGGGAGAGCGCCATGTGTCAGCTACAGAACAACTTGCGCTACGCGCTCTTGAAATAGAGCTTTGCTCTTTGGAATTGGCGCAACTCACCAGAGCGCGCCACGTGTCAGCAGCGCAACATCGCAGCGCACTAGCGCAGCGCACTGTGCTGTTGCGCTTGCACTCACCAGAGCATGACACGTGTCCTCACCACAAGCGCTTGCGCTCAGTAATTGGCGCAAAGCGCCTGACAAATGCAATTCATTTCTTTTACTGAAGGGCCAGGCCCAAATCAGAGGGGCCTAGTAGGCCAAATTAAATTGCAATACAATGAAAAGGGGCAGAGCCCAAACAATATTGATGCTCTGCATCATTTATAAAAGGGCAGAGCCCAAACAAAAATTGAAAATGCAATAAACAAGGCAGAGCCCAAACAAGACTGATGCTCTGCATCATCTATAAATGGGCACAACCCTGACAAAATAAATAATGCTATGCATTATTAAAAAGAGGCCAAGCCCTAGCACAAGCCTATTAGGCCAAAAACAAATAAAAATGTTGAACATTTTCAACTGGACTTAGCCCAATTCTGGCCGTAAGTCCTTTAATTAAATTGAACTGAGCACAAATTCTCTCTCAAATCAATTTACCTCCGGTTCGAGGGTACATCTCTGAACTCCTCTGACACCCATCGTTGTAATCCTTCAACGACGTCAGAGAGGTGACGGGTCCCGACGACCATACATCGATACGGACTGCGGGGTCCTTAAACTCGTGGACCGAAACGTCCTTAAACTAACATTGGACCGAAACGTCCTTAAACTAAGGATGGACCACTACGTCCTTAAACTGGCGATGGACCGAAACGTCCTTAAACTAATGTTGGACCGAAACGTCCTTAAACTAATAGCGGATCACCACGTCCCTAAACTGGAATATAGACCACCACGTCCCTAAACTGGAGTGCGGACCACCACGTCCCTAAACTGGAATGCGTACCACCACGTCCCTAAACTGGAATGCGGACCACCATGTCCCTAAATTGGAATATGGACCGCAATGTCCCTAAACTACCTATGGACCACTACGTCCCTAAACTGGAACAATAGAGCCTCCAAATGCTCTTTTGCAGGATCTAAACGATCCCGTTTAAGTTGATCTTAGCCCACAAACACGGCTAACGTATCCTTAAACATTCAAACGGACTATAAAACTGTTAGTTGTATGTATGCCCTAGAGGCCAGTATTGTACAGATGTTGTATATTATATTAGATGCTTGGACATATATAGAGATGACTTTCTTGCTCGATATGATAGTATGCTATCTGGTTACTCTTTATCTTAACATGTACACTAGTCTCTTTAAACTGTCTTATGGTTACATGTTGGTAAAGCCCTTAGGATGTGTACTTGACTACCTGGACTATGATGCAGATCATACTAGTGGGGACATGGTAGTCCATAAGTACATCCTTCAAGGTCCCTAGTCGTGGGTGTATCGAGACGGGGCATCGATATACCAGAGTAGACTAGCATATACGCTTCTCGACCCATGAGATGGGCGATGGATGATCCCATATCCATTGGTGTTTGACATCAGAGATGGTGTACGGGTGCTCAGTGGAGACTGGGTACACTGGACGGACTCGCCGAGAACTCCC
This sequence comes from Agapanthus africanus, assembly GCA_030015575.1. NCBI lineage: Eukaryota > Viridiplantae > Streptophyta > Magnoliopsida > Asparagales > Amaryllidaceae > Agapanthus > Agapanthus africanus. Next base: position 85,802,646 of record JASDDO010000028.1, on the reverse strand, counting down.
AGATGGTATTATACCTCACGTCAGATGGCAGTTCTCAGGTGACACTTGTACAGGTTAGTCTGTAGACCCGAGATCGTCATAGAGCCTTGTGTGATTCCCACTGTGCTTTGATCTCCACCTTACCACGTCCATGAGGGCGTGCAAAACGGTGGTCTTTGGGTACAGTCCCGAGTCACATGGAGGCAATGAGCGATAGGAGGGGTTTCGTCTCTCCCGGTATTGGGGGTTGATGTTGCGCTGTGCTCGATTGGCCGTAACAGGGAAGTCCCTGGCCAGGGCTGATCAGAGATTTGCTGGTAATTGTTACCAGTAGTTTCTCGACCCGTTATGAGCCTCACATCGGCACGACTTATCGGTTATTGGGGTCTGACGTTCATCACCCCTAGACTTGATATGCGACGTATCAGACGAACAGACCGGACTGTACGGTAAGTGTTACTGGTTGGATTCACAGGAGTATGAGCGGGCTAGCTCGTCGATCTTCTGATCGCTCAATACCCGGATGGCCGTTACGTTTAGCAGACCGCTTGCGGCTTGTGGGTGCTTGATGTGATCATCATCTGCTACCGGCGTATTGACGAGTCTTTAGAGTCCTACACAGAGGTTTCCTGGCTCAAGCGAAACGAAATAGGAGCGCATATGAGATATGTGCGGGAGCGAGAATAATGCGTGTATGTGATACCGCATTTCATTCTCGCAATAAATGTTTCGATTGGTTATATTCGATATGACCTAGTTATCGAATCATTGATTCGATAAATCGATACATAGGATACTAGTCGGTTATATGCGATATGACCGGATCGTTAAATCAAGTGTTGATTTAATGATTTTATGTATAATTATATATTTGATATATTACTTTGCATTAACTAGTATTGGTTCACTTTATATGGATTTTCTCACTTGATGTGCAAGAAGTATATGTGATATACTTTTGTGCACATATTTGTATCATGTTTGATGATACTTGATTATTTTGTTAAGTGTAAAGAATTAAAACCATGGTTAAGTGATAATTAGGGTTTTGCATATTCATTTATTTATTTATTTGTTCATTTATTTATTTGGAAATGATTTGATAAGAATGGTGGCTTTCTTTGTCTTTTAGTTGAAGCTTCATGAAGCTTTGACTTCTTAACCATTCTTGTCATCATGCTTAACCCTAACCCATCCATTAACCATGGTCTATTCTCTACACTTAACCCAAGTTAGAATTATGATAAGTATTCTTTTTCTTTTGATTTTAAAAGGACTTATCAAAAACTAGCTTCTTCTTCTTCTTCATCTTGAAGATAGAAACCTTGATGCCATTAATGGCAACTTGAGTTCTAGTGAGAGAAATCCAATTCTAAAGTGAACCCGCCTCCTATTTCTTCACCCTCTACCTCTTTCCAAGTTGTTTTGGGTGTTTTCTTCACAAGTTTCACAAGTTTGTGAAGTCGGAGCTTGAACTTGCGATGCCTCGAGGTAGATCGTCTTTGACACAAAGCCGACGACCTAGCTTGCCCGTTTCTCCGATGAAGCCAACGTTCGAGTTTGGGAATCGAGATGGACAGCGAGAGGATGCCTTCGTGGAGCCAAGGAAGAGGGTAACCGGATCTACAAAGGTTGTAGCATCTAACCTTTAGTTAATATGTTAACTAGTTTAGTTTTTCGCCTAGAATTCTAGTCTAAGATCCGTGTTAGGGTTTCTCGGCACCATAATTTTTGTAAAATGGCATGTTCGATGCCTTGTGAGACCTCTATAGGATGCCTAGGAACTCTACAGTGGTATCAGAGCCTAGCTAGAGCCTTAGGCGAAGTCTAGACGGAGTTTGAAATCCGGACGAACCGAAAACCCAACCCCAAAATAGCTCTCTGGAAATTTTTCAAATTTGTGGTTTTTTGTCAATTAAAAATGCTTAAAAAATTCAGCAATAAAATCTAAGAATTACTGTGCAAAACGTTTCCAGTGAACAGTACAAAGTGCGGCGGAACCGCGGCAGAAGCTAGGCTTCTGCGGCGGTTCCGCGGCTAAATAGTGACGTCAGCCCTTGGTTTTTGCACAGTAATTCCTGATTAATTGTTCTGAGTTTTCTGGGAATTTTAATTTGACTCCAGAGTTGAGTATTCTGGGGTTGTATAGGGAATCGACGATTCGATCGGATTATCGAACTTTGTCTATGTGTTTTCCGGATAATTTTTTGAATATGTTAAAAAGTTCGACCGGATATAAATACCCATTCTTTCCCCTGCCAAAAATATCCAAGTGTTGGATTATTGTGTGGTTTAAGGACGTTCTGAGTAGTGCAAGTAACGCGATGGTCCCTCTAGAAGACAACAAACCTTAACTCGATTATGTGACCGTCTTGAACTGCCCTCTGAACCTTCGGGTTTGGGGCAGTACGGCGTGCCACATGTGAGGCGTTGGCTTGACCCTTCTACGGCTGGACCGTTGGTACTGAGGCATGAAACGAATGTCTTTGAACCTATTTCATGTGTTGGATGGTTTCGGGAAAACTTGGGTGTTCGAATGTTCGATCGGAAAGTTTAATATATTCTATTTATCTGGAATGGGATACAATAATTGGAATTCACAAACAGTTATGTGATAACTGAATGAATGATATAAATCTAGCGGTTTAGTTTCATTTGATATTGAAAAGAGTTTTCGATAATGAGACTAAAATGCGGGATTTATATCTGTTAGGCATGTGATGTCTAAGTATTTCATTTGATTAGGCATGCAATGTCTAAAGAAGTTGCGGATTCCAATTGTTGTAGTTTTACACTTTCTTTTCTGTGACCGTAAGTGTAATATGTGATATCGCCGGTTTCGTTGCTATATGTCAACGACAATTGGGATGCGCATATTTACTTACGTTGATGACATGTGATGTTATGTGTTGCTGGATATGTTATATTGGATCGTCGTGTTCGAATAGCCGGGGGTTTTTATGTGAGATGAGTGTTTTTCATTTTCATTCATGTAAAAACTTGTATGTAATATTCTTTCATTTGGGGCACTTCCAGGTAGCGGAAGTTGTCACCCTTTGTATATTATTTACTTTTCAGCATTAGGATAGACCCAAGGAGGGGAGCACAAGTAACCGGGTTATGGGGTCCAGTGGGAGACCAACTCGAGGAGTCGAGTCCGGGTCTCCTAACCCTAGAATTGGCAGGGTTGCTTGCCGCTCTCGTAGGGGTCTAGGGGTGTGGGATTGGCTATTCATCACGACCGTGGAATCCGTGTTTTATACTGGCTCGTATTGAAAACACGGACGTCCTAGTATATCCAATATTTCATATGTTGATTCTGCTGCGATATCTGTGTTGTGATTCTGTGATGGATATAGTATATAGTATATATGATATATTATATAGACGTTACTTATGTTTTACACCCGCGCTAGCCCTGCCCTGCTCTATCGTTAGTTACCTAACCTAACGGTGCACGAGGGGACATCGAAGCGAATGCGGATGGCATAAGTGTACGTCATATCTATCTGTGATGTTTAGGTATTTAAATGATGGGACTTCATTAATGTGATTAATGAAAGATAAGAAACCTAAGATGTTGTGGAATCGAATTTTAAAATAAAACAGGTAGCTACAGTTCTTGCTTTGCACAGCGGTGTATATGATATACCCTGAACCTTATTCGATGAGGAAAGGACCGAGATCCCTTCACCGGGAGTGACTCCTTTAGCAATAACTGGCAGATGCTACACACTCGGTTTGCTTTTGACTGCTTTTGGGTTTTTGCTTTGCACAGCGATATATATGATATATCCCGCACCTCATTCGACGAGGAAAGGACCGAGATCCCTTCACCGGGAGTGACTCCTTTAGCAAAACTAGAAGAGCCTCAAAATCACTCCATTTCAAAACTTCATTTGATTCTACAACGATATCAAGTTCATTACGCTCATGGTTTTCAGAAAAACCTGGCGTAGCCCTCCGTCATTTCAGATGAGTAGTAGTTAGTATTCGTGCTACGTTTGTTGGCCTGCGTCAAGGCGTAGTGTGCGGTAGCTAACTAGTATTTATCTGCTTATGCATATGATGCAGATTGGATTAGGGTAGTCGTGCGACTTTGTTGGCCTGCGTCAAGGGTCGTACGGGTGGGTTTAATTCGATCAGGAAATGACGGGTTGAACTTGACTAGCGCACTATGGTTTGTTGGCCTGCGTCAAGGTCATAGCACGCTAGGGGCAAAATATTATCGGGAATTTCAAATGTTGAAATTTGCAATGAGATTGCATACCTTCTATGAGATAGTTGGATCCCGATACCCACTGCGAGTAAGAGTTACTCCTGGGAGAGTTTTACACATTGCAATTAGCTGATCAAGTAGGTGTCTAGAAAGGTGTCAACGGGGTTACGCCTCTGGAAAAACGAGGTTTACATTAATTAGGTTCGTGCGAAAGCACGGGGGACCTCCCTCAAAGTACCGACACTGGCCTGGCTGAAAGATTGGCGAACTTGTAGTATGTAATTAATCCCGGCTAGTCTTTCCTTTTAGGGTTTGGAGGAAGATTTGATAAAAAGCAGTGGGAGCCATCCTGATTAGATAAGATAATAACCAATCTGATCTTGCACGAGCATACGCTAAAGTGTTTTCTTCTCTCTCTCTCCAGGTAGCGACCATTTCATGCCCTAATAAAGATAATAATATGGATGTATTGACCGAACCCGCATGTTATACTGTGCTGGGGAACGTTGGTTCCGTTCTTTCTTATAAGAGTTATAGGAATGAACAGGACATAGAGGAATACCAGGATTCCCATGCCACCCGACTGAAGAAAGTACATGTTGATGCATTTTCTTCGGGTGTGTTCGTTACTGAGAACTGTTTCTCCATTTGCTCTACGTCCTGGGTATTAGATACCGGGTCAGGATCCCATATATGTAATCAGTTACATGGGCTCAAGAAAGGTAGAGAACTTGGAGAAGGTGATAAAGACATTAGAGTTGGAAATGGTGTAATTGTTGCAGCTAAGACTGTCGGGGAATATCACCTTGTATTACCAACTGGTAATACATTGGTTCTGAACGAATGCTATTACATGCCGAACCTGATATGCAACATTATATCGGTTTCTTTATTAAGTAAAGAGGGATATAATTTTGTATTACAGGACAATGTTATGAACATTTTCCGTAACCAAAAGTTGGTTGGATCAGGCACGTTGTGCAATGGCATTTATGTTCTAAATCAATCAACAGTTCTGAGCATAACAAACACACACAAGAAGAAGAGTTCAGAACTGAACGAATCCTTCTTGTGGCATTGTAGACTGGGTCACATCAATGTGACACGACTAGCTAAGTTGCATAAAGATGGATATTTAAATCCGTTTGAATTTTCATCTTATGACACTTGCCAGTCATGTCTCAAAGGCAAGATGACCAAAACTCCGTTTACGGGACACGGAGAAAGAGTTACCGAACTCTTGGGACTGATACATAGTGATGTATGCGGTCCCATGTCTACACATGCCAGGGATGGTTCTTCATACTTCATTACATTCACTGACGATCTCTCTAGGTTCGGGTATGTGTTCCTGATGAAACACAAATCAGAAGCTTTTGAGAAATTTAGGGAATATAAGCAAGAAGTTGAGAACCAAACCGGAAAAAGTATTAAAATCCTACGATCTGATCGAGGAGGAGAATACTTAAGCAATGAATTCCTGGACTTCCTAAAAGAGAATGGGATTCTCTCTCAGCTGACTCCTCCATATACACCACAGCACAATGGTGTATCAGAACGGAGGAACCGCACCCTATTAGATATGGTGCGCTCTATGATGAGCACAGCTGAGTTACCTATTTCCTTCTGGGGATATGCACTGGAAACAGCTGCAGACCTATTGAATATGGTTCCCACCAAAACTGTGCCGACCACTCCATATGAGATATGGAAAGGAAAGAGACCATGTCTTAATTATGTTAAGATATGGGGTTGTCCGGCCTATGTAAAAACGCAAAATCCGGACAAACTCGCGGCAAGGTCCATTCTGTGTAAGTTTATTTGATATCCCAAACATTCGCGAGGGTATATCTTCTACCACCCTGAGGAACAAAGTGTGTTTGTTTCTCGGCATGCCACCTTTTTAGAAAAGGAATTTCTTGAAAAAGAGATTAGTGGTCATGAGGTAGAACTGGAAGAAGTTCCAGCTGCAGAAGCTACAACAGAAGATCTGGTGGAACCAGAGGATTCCGTAGTTCCCGATGAACCCCAGCCACTCCGCCGATCTAGTAGGGTTCCTCGCCAACCTGAGAGATACTACGGTTTTCTCATGGACGGTGGGAGCGAGGATTGCATCATGGAGGATGATGACCCAACTAGCTTCGAGCAGGCCATCACGAGTGGGGACTCAGTGAAATGGCTGGATGCTATGCGGTCCGAGATGGAATCCATGTACACCAACAAAGTATGGACTTTGGACGTTGCTCCTGAAAGGGTAAAACCCATTGGGAGCAAGTGGATCTTCAAGAAGAAACTTGGTGTAGATGGGAAAGTGGAGACTTTCAAAGCTAGACTTGTAGCAAAGGGTTTTCGTCAAAGACCAGGTGTGGACTATGACGAGACCTTTTCTCCAGTGGCTATGCTTAAATCCATCCGGATCATGCTTGCCATCGCTGCATATCATGATTACGAAATCTGGCAAATGGATGTTAAGACCGCCTTTCTAAACGGTGATTTAGAAGAGTGCGTGTACATGACTCAGCCAGAGGGCTTCGTAAACAGTGGGAGCAGCGGGAAGGTGTGCAAGCTGCTTAAATCCATTTATGGATTAAAGCAAGCATCGCGGAGTTGGAACATCTGTTTTGACGTCGTTATCAAAGAGTTTGATTTCGTCAAAAATCCAGATGAACCTTGTATCTACAAGAAGGTGGCAGAGAGTAAGGTTGTCTTCCTCGTATTGTACGTGGACGACATACTCTTGATAGGAAATGATATTCCTATGCTGCAATCGGTCAAGCTCTTCTTATCACAAAGATTCTCAATGAAAGATCTTGGTGATGCCTCCTGCATATTGGGAATTAGGATCTATAGAGATAGATCCAAAAGGATTTTGGGATTGTCCCAATCCAGGTACATTGACACCATACTAAAGCGGTTTAGTATGGAAGAGTCCAAGCGTGGGAACTTGCCCACGATCTCTGGAGTCACTCTCTCCAAAGAGATGTCTCCCAAGACTGATTTGGAGAGAGCTCGCATGCAAGGGATACCCTATGCTTCGGCAGTAGGCTCTATCATGTATGCGATGCTATGTACCAGACCCGATGTAGCATACTCACTAAGTATAGTGAGCAGGTATCAAGCTGATCCTGGAGAGAGTCACTGGACAGCTGTGAAGAGCATTCTCAAGTACTTACGAAAGACTAGAGATATGTTCTTGGTGTATGGTAACGGAGAGCTCCAAGTGGAGTCCTTTACCGATTCGAGCTTCCAGAGTGATAAGGACGACTCTAAGTCGCAGTCGGGCTTTGTCTTTACCCTTTACGGAGGGGCGGTTAGCTGGAAGAGTTCCAAGCAGGAAACCGTGGCAGACTCGACGATGGAGGCTGAATACATCGCTGCCAACGATGCTGCCAAAGAGGCTGTCTGGATCAAGAAGTTCATTACTGAACTTGGAGTGGTTCCATCCATTGAGCATCCAATACCTTTGTATTGCGATAACAATGGAGCGGTGGCTTTGGCCAAGGAACCCAGGTCCCATCAGCGATCCAGGCATATTCTGAGGCGGTATCACCTGATCCGGGAGATAGTTGATCGCCGGGAGATCGAGGTCAGGAGGGTTGACACGAAGAACAACACGGCGGATCCACTCACGAAGGCCATTCCCCAGACACAGTTTGAGAGACTCTTCGGGATGCTCGGTATGCGATACTACAGCAGCTGGCCCTAGTGCAAGTGGGAGATTGTTAGTTGTATGTATGCCCTAGAGGCCAGTATTGTACAGATGTTGTATATTATATTGGATGCTTGGACATATATAGAGATGGCTTTCTTGCTCGATATGATAGTATGCTATCTGGTTACTCTTTATCTTAACATGTACACTAGTCTCTTTAAACTGTCTTATGGTTACATGTTGGTAAAGCCCTTAGGATGTGTACTTGACTACCTGGACTATGATGCAGATCATACTAGTGGGGACATGGTAGTCCATAAGTACATCCTTCAAGGTCCCTAGTCGTGAGTGTATCGAGACGGGGCATCGATATACCAGAGTAGACTAGCGTATACGCTTCTCGACCCATGAGATGGGCGATGGATGATCCCATATCCATTGGTGTTTGACATCAGAGATGGTGTACGGGTGCTCAGTGGAGACTGGGTACACTGGACGGACTCGCCGAGAACTCCCAGATGGTATTATACCTCACGTCAGATGGCAGTTCTCAGGTGACACTTGTACAGGTTAGTCTGTAGACCCGAGATCGTCATAGAGCCTTGTGTGATTCCCACTGTGCTTTGATCTCCACCTTACCACGTCCATGAGGGCGTGCAAAACGGTGGTCTTTGGGTACAGTCCCGAGTCACATGGAGGCAATGAGCGATAGGAGGGGTTTCGTCTCTCCCGGTATTGGGGGTTGATGTTGCGCTGTGCTCGATTGGTCGTAACAGGGAAGTCCCTGGCCAGGGCTGATCAGAGATTTGCTGGTAAGTGTTACCAGTAGTTTCTCGACCCGTTATGAGCCTCACATCGGCACGACTTATCGGTTATTGGGGTCTGACGTTCACCACCCCTAGACTTGATATGCGACGTATCAGATGAACAGACCGGACTGTACGGTAAGTGTTACTGGTTGGATTCACAGGAGTATGAGCGGGCTAGCTCGTCGATCTTCTGATCGCTCAATACCCGGATGGCCGTTACGTTTAGCAGACCGCTTGCGGCTTGTGGGTGCTTGATGTGATCATCATCTGCTACCGGCGTATTGACGAGTCTTTAGAGTCCTATACAGAGGTTTCCTGGCTCAAGCGAAACGAAATAGGAGCGCATATGAGATATGTGCGGGAGCGAGAATAATGCCTGTATGTGATACCGCATTTCATTCTCGCAATAAATGTTTCGATTGTTTATATTCGATATGACCTAGTTATCGAATCATTGATTCGATAAATCGATACATTGGATACTAGTCGGTTATATACGATATGACCGGATCGTTAAATCAAGTGTTGATTTAATGATTTAATGTATAATTATATATTTGATATATTACTTTGCATTAACTAGTATTGGTTCACTTTATATGGATTTTCTCACTTGATGTGCAAGAAGTATATGTGATATACTTTTGTGCACATATTTGTATCATGTTTGATGATACTTGATTATTTTGTTAAGTGTAAAGAATTAAAACCATGGTTAAGTGATAATTAGGGTTTTGCATATTCATTTATTTATTTATTTGTTCATTTATTTATTTGGAAATGATTTGATAAGAATGGTGGCTTTCTTTGTCTTTTAGTTGAAGCTTCATGAAGCTTTGACTTCTTAACCATTCTTGTCATCATGCTTAACCCTAACCCATCCATTAACCATGGTCTATTCTCTACACTTAACCCAAGTTAGAATTATGATAAGTATTCTTTTTCTTTTGATTTTAAAAGGACTTATCAAAAACTAGCTTCTTCTTCTTCTTCATCTTGAAGATAGAAACCTTGATGCCATTAATGGCAACTTGAGTTCTAGTGAGAGAAATCCAATTCTAAAGTGAACCCACCTCCTATTTCTTCACCCTCTACCTCTTGCCAAGTTGTTTTGGGTGTTTTCTTCACAAGTTTCATAAGTTTGTGAAGTCGGAGCTTGAACTTGCGATGCCTCGAGGTAGATCGTCTTTGACACAAAGCCGACGACCTAGCTTGCCCGTTTCTCCGATGAAGCCAACGTTCGAGTTTGGGAATCGAGATGGACAGCGAGAGGATGCCTTCGTGGAGCCAAGGAAGAGGGTAACCGGATCTACAAAGGTTGTAGCATCTAACCTTTAGTTAATATGTTAACTAGTTTAGTTTTTCGCCTAGAATTCTAGTCTAAGATCCGTGTTAGGGTTTCTCGGCACCATAATTTTTGTAAAATGGCATGTTCGATGCCTTGTGAGACCTCTATAGGGTGCCTAGGAACCCTACAAAAACTCCAAATCAACCTTGGTTCAAGGGTACATCTCTGAACTCCTCTGACATCTGCCGTTGTAATCCTTCAACGACGTTAGAGAGGTGACGAGTCCCGATGGCCAGATATTAAATGGATTATCACGTTAAGTTGATCTTAGTCTCAAACAGGACTATCGTATCCTTAACGAACGTTTAAGTTGATCTTAGCCGCAACGCGGCTAACGTATCCTTAAACTAAAAACACCAAACCCAAATCTAAGTAAATACGGATTTGGAGTAATCCACGTCCTACGGGCGACGGCATTACTCAGTCTCCGTATACAATCCACGGGCAACCACAAACAAAACAAACACCCACGACACGAAGTGAAATTCTAGAGAAGGAGAAAGTTGTTACCGCGATGCGGTAGCGTAATTAACTACAGGGGCTTGTGCCTGCAGGGAAGAGCGTCCCCACAATCAAAAACCCCTCAAGCGAGGGGAAATCTGACGAAGTTTGCTACATCGGCAGCATCCGTTCGAATCTCCGATACACGGTGCCATAAATCAACTTGGCATCTTCGGAGAGGTGGACGGATAAAACCAAATAGCATCTGCCCCGAATCTCAGACAAGACGTTCAGTCTCGGCCGTCTTTCGGAGAGGAACAGATTCTGGCACGCCTAGTGGGACCTTTTCCTCTTTCCACTCCACACTGCGTGTGTCGTCTTTGCGAACCAATCGCGGTTTGTTAACGGTTGCCTTTGGATTTCAAGTTACTAAGATTTGGTCTTTTGCCTGGTGCAGAACTCAAGATTCAATGGCATTTAACTGCACCAACTGCTCGAAATGCTACTGCAACGGACGCTCCACCTCACCAGGAGGTGTAGTATATGGGCCCCAAGCGGCTTCCTTCCTCGCTCTGCCGGTAGACCAGGTGACCCAAGCCACCACTGGCCTGTTCTTCGGGACCATGATCCCACCTACAAGCTTCTCTGCGCCAATACCTGCACCGGAAGTGAACAAGAAGTCGGTCTTCGACCGGCTCACTGCTACGACGACCCCTGTCAACGGGTCCTCCACTACCAAACCGACAGCCTCTGTTTTCACCAGGCTAAATCAGAACTCTAAATTGGCTGTCCCAAGGAAGGCAATAACTGCTGCTCCAGAAGTCATCAAGGCGACTTCCCCTGTCAAAGAGTCAATCTTTTCAAGACTGACGATTCCTGCTCCTGCCCCTGCCCGAGGATCTGTCTTCGACAGGTTAAATATCATCCCTCAAAGGACAACCTCAGTCTTTAAGAGGTTAACACCAGCCGCGTCTCATTCAGACAGGGGGAAAAAAGAAGCAACCTCTATCTCCGAGCCAGTCCCAACGGCTCGTCGTGCTCGACGTCGCCATTGGCAATGAGTAAGGAAGGCAGGGGGCAACTCCCCCTCAGGGCTAACTCCACCGGCTCCAGTGGTGGAAGTCAACGCTGCTGTTCCAACTAGGAACAGCTTTGAACTGCTGAGGAGGGTACGTAAGAACTCTCCAACCGCTACATTAAAAAGATCTCCTCCACCCGCGGGGAAAGTTCCGGAAACGAAGCAGGAACAACCCCCTCAACGGCTGTCCTAAAAAATATACAAGGTTTGGCGGAGGGTCCAAGACTCCGTGATTGACCCAGGTCACTATCGTCAACAGAAAAAGGCGAAAGTGCAAGAAGAAAAGGATCGTCCTCTTAAACAGCAAAGGACGACAATCGCTAGGGTGCCCACTGCAACGGCCCCTTTAACTTCAACGGTCCATAAGAGAAGGAGGCCAGAGAAAGTCCCTACACCTGCAGTAAATACCAAAGGAGGTGAACCCAAACGCCCTAAGTCAGGGGGCATTGTAGTTCATACCGTCTATGTGGTGTCTGGTAAAGAGGACGGCCGCATATCAACAGGTCATAGACCGCACACGAGGTCAGTGACCAAGGCTCAGGAGCAGCAGCAGAAGCTCCAAGAGATGATGAACGCTATGGCCGTACTTACAGGGCCAAAAGAAACCCCTGAAACGTTCTCGGACGAGCGTCAAGAACAAGAAACTGACGCTGAGTTCCTTCGCCGTGTACTGGAGAAGAAAGATAAGAAGCTACGGAACAGGCAGCCAACATAAAGAAAATGGCCCTCCTGTTCCAGGATATGGTGGGTATGATGATTCAACAAGATCCACCTGCTGAAGATTCCCCGATCATCCTTGAAGACGATAGGGGAGAGACGTCGAATCCTCCGCCAGCTCTGTCGGCAGCTAAAGAAGAGACAATCTCCAAAGCCGATCTGGACGAATACATAGCTCAGCAGATCCGGGTCCATCAAGCGACGGAAGCAGCGGGTCAGGTCGTAAAAACGGGGCGGCCATATCCAAGTTGGTACGACCAAATCAAGTACCCACCCGGTTACACAATTCCTAAGTTTCATGTCTACAAGGGGACAGGCAATCCTCACCAGCACGTTGCCCAGTTCACGGCACTCTGCGGCAACACCGGCGGTGACGACAAGCTGTTGCTTCGCCAGTTTGTTGGAAGTTTATCAGATACGGCGTTTGAGTGGTACTCTGAGCTCCCGAACGACTCGATCAAGACCTTCGCGGAGATGGAGCTGTTGTTTACTCAGCGTTTTGCAAGCGCCAGTGAACGTACCCCGATGATGGCACTGATTAACGCCAGGGTAAAACCAGGCGAGACATGGGTTCAGTACGCTATACGGTGGCGGAACTTATGGTCGAAGTGCGAGCAGCGCATTGAAGAAGCTCCCGCAGTGGGTATGTTTGTAGGAACCCTCGATCCACAAGCAACCATCTCGTAGTTTATGATGTTTTTCAAGCCGACTACCTTCCAGGCCTTGATTGACAAGCTAGCACAGATGGATCAGATGGGCCATAAACCTCCTCTCCCAAAGCCGGACTCCCGAAATGACAAGGGGAAGGGAAAAGCGATCGTTGTCGCTAATGCTCAACAACAACCGAGCGACTCGAAGCCGGTTGCTCGTCAAAATAATGTGCGTCCGTACTTAGCCCTTGAGGAGAGACTAGGACGTTCTTACTCGTTTCCCCGCGATAAAACGAGAAGGTTATTCGAGCCGGTATTACGCAACAGACTCGTAAATCTGCCGGATCCAAAACGTCCGTTGCAACCAAGTGACGTCAACGAGCCCAACTACTGTCCTTATCATCGAGTACTGGGTCATCCGATCGAAGATTGCTATGTTTTCAAAAATTGGCTTGAAAACCAGTACCGACAGGGCAAGTTCGTTTTATCTGACAAATGGAAGGTGAATCCCCCGCAGCCCCACACCTCTAAGGGGACGAATATGCCGGGGGCAACATGCTCCGTCGTTGAAGAAACTCCTTGGGAGGTTGTATTATCAGCCAAGACAAAGAGGATGCTAAACGATCTTCAGACATGTCCAACGATCAAGTGGAAGAACCCGTTGGAACCGCAGGTCATTGAAGAGATGTTGAAGCCACGTCCAACTCCAAAGACCGATGGTGGTGGCTCAAGCACTCGCAACCAGCCGTCAAAATCCTCGAAGAAGAAGAAAAAGAAGTCAAAGAAGCTCGTGAAGCCTGGCGACGAGCGCACGGACCTGCAAAAACAAATTGACGCGCTGGAGGAATACAACCAGAAGGCACGGACTCCCATTACATTCCAAGAGTTTCTCAACCACGTCTTTCAAAAGGAAGGTGAGGGAGAAAGTTCGTCAGATGAATCTGAAGAATGCGTGGCGAGCTGTCATCTGATTTCCCATTCGTTCACGAACGATGAAGATACTTCTTGTACTGAAACGCTGGGGGCAGATCCTGAATCAAAAATTCTGGGGCCATCAGATGAGGAAATTGACGCATTCCTCAACGAAGCTCGATTAAAAAGCAGAGCTGATCGGGAGCGCGAGGAGGTTATATTCGAAAGGGCCAAACGCCAGCGCCTTGACGAAAGAATTGAGATACTCCCGCTGGAGCGAAGTACACCCACTGCGGACAAAAGCCAATTCAAGATGAGGAAAAAGTTTGCTAAGGCCATATCAATGGGCATGAAGCTACCATCCTCTGAAGGAAACATCACCGGTGAAGTGGAAATGCACCCCTCTTATTGCTTATATCATCAGAAGGTTTCACACCCCACTCAAGAGTGCAAAGCTTTTGATAGATGGTGGCAAGGATATGTTGCTCATCGACAACACTTTAAGCGAGAAAAACACAAAACTCGTCGAGAAGAAAGAAATACGACCGAAGGGCTTAAAAGAACTGCTGGCGATTGTTGCATGGTTAACACCGGTAGATCACAAGTGCTTACATTCGGGAGCGATTCTGATGAGGAGCTGGAACTTGCCCCTCTCTTTAAAGAATCCACTTCGGGAAAAGAAGAAGAGCCGAAGGTCTGCGAAAATATCCGGCTACGTAATCACACGCTGCCGAAAAGAACCTCGGACCCTCGAACAGAAAAGATAAAGGGAAAGAAAAGGCCCCTGAAGATATCGTCTTAGATGACCAAGTGGTGGAAGAGCTAGCTGCCAAAGACCCGCCAAAGAAGAATAAGGTGGATTACAACGTCTTAGCACATCTGAGGAAGCTGCCCTCACAGCTCAGCATTCTTGATGCCCTTTTGCTATCAAAAGAGGTGAGAGATTCGTTGATTACGGCACTCCAAGATCCAGAACAATTCCAAGCATGCCTGGCCGAGGAAAAGATGAAGGATGAATTGGAGGAAGTGCACACGGCCGATGTCACTTTCGGCGACGAGGACCTTCTCCTTGGGACGTGCGAACACAATCGCCCCCTCTATATCTCAGGATACTGCCACGATATCAAGATAGGCAAAATCCTGATCGACAATGGATCCTCCGTTAATCTCCTCAACCTGCGGGTGTTAAAAGAAATCTGCATGAGCGTCCAGCACCTTGCTCGTGACAAGATCACCATCTCCGGGTTCGACTCCCAGTCATCAAGAACTCTTGGGTCTGTGATACTGACGCTACGCTTCGGGCTGCTCGTCACGGATATTAAGTTCCACGTCATAGACGCCAAGACATGCTACAACGCTTTGCTCGGCCGACCATGGTTACACGAGTACAACATCATCCCTTCTACACAACATCAGTGTATGAAGTATTTTAAGGATGGTTTCGAGTATACCGTGACGGGAGAACTGAACCCGTTATCTGTGAACGAGGTCCGCAAATACGAAGATGCCAAATACTTCTTACCGGATTTCGAAGATACGGAGAAGTGTCACAAGCCGGAAAATAAAGCTAACACCACCATCCCTGTCTTCGGCAGTGATACCGAGGAGGAAGAGGAGATAGTGTGTTCGGGTCCGCCCCAACACAACAAGCCAGGACCGTCCGCTCCTACGTTGATCTTTGGTAGCGACTCGGAAGATGAGATCCATGCTGTATTCTCTGCTCGACCTTGAATACGAACGTCCGCTGACGAAGGGCAAAGTCTACAAGTCGCCATAGTGCCGCTTAAACACCATAAAGAGCTGGATGCACTTGATATCTACAGTGTAGAGGAGCTTCAAACGTTCTATATCCCTCCCAGGCGAGAAAGCGAAAAAGCAATTCTATTCTACCGCTCTGAAGAAACCAGAGTGGAGAAAGAAATCTGGCATGGCGCGGACCCTACGCTTGATAGGCTTCAGCCCATCCGTCTCCCCAGATATTATACGGAGGGTTTGAAAAAGCTGCTGAAACGCCAGGGGATATCCTTCAAGCTGACCGTTCGAAAAGCCAAGTTCTATGACAAAGTCTGGAACGTTCCCGGGACTCAACGCAAACTGCCTAATGGGAAAATGGAGACAAAAGGATTTGGATATATCCGATCAAAGAAACGAGAGCTACTAAACAGCTGCTATGTCATGTATGACTTCGATGAAGAAGCGGATGCTCAATGGGAGGACGTTAATCCTGAGACAGTGAAAGTTCCAAATGCAAAAGAGCCCAGTCCGTCGTTCGAAGAACAAATGGACAAGCTCATAAGGGAAGCAGGTCAAAAAGTCCGGGACGACCATAACCGCGAAATGGCCATCTACGAGAAAGCCAGAACGCAACGCCTCCTTCAACAGGCCGTGAAAGATGAAAATGCCGCTCCTTGTCAACCTGTTATAAAGAAGGCTCGGTGCAAAAGCAGAAATAAGTCGAAAGGCCAAAAAAGCGCTCAACAGCAACAAAGCAGGGCTAAGAAGCCACGCGAGCTGGAGTCGAGCGTTATTGATCTATCCCTCATGAAGAAAATGGGTCGAGCATACTCGTTTCCTCGGGACAAGACGAAGAAGATACTCGATCTTGCTCTAAAACATCAAATGCTTACACTGCCGGAGTCCAAAAACCCCGAACGAGCAGGTGAAGTCTCTGACCCAAATTATTTCTCTTACCATCGAGTAATAGGGCACCCTCTCGAAGACTGCTTCACCTTCAAGAATTGGGTTGAAGATCAGTATCAGCTCGGCAAATTCGCTCTGTCCGACAACTGGAGGGTAGCGCCGCCACAGAAGCATGAACCCAAAGCCACAAGAACAGAACCAACTCCACATTGGGATTGGAAGCGGATTCGCACTTGTCACATGATAACAATATTAAAAGAAGAGCCCGAGGACATGGACGACCTTCCCTGGTGCTTCGAAAACAGCAACGACGAGGTAATCTCAGAATTTCCACCAGCGCCAAAAGAGCTGGAAGATGGAATTCATACCACTGCAGATAACCTTAAGAAAATTGAGTTGGGAACAGCGAATGACCCGCGACCGACATTCATCAGCGAGCTGCTATCTGAAGAGAATGTGGCTTTATTAAAAGTCCTGCTTATGCAGCACAGAGATTGCTTCGCATGGAACTATTCCGAAATGCCGGGACTAGATCCAGAAATTGCCGTGCATAAATTGGTGATATCCCCGGACGTCAAGACAGTCAAACAGGCGCCGAGAAAAATGCGGCTCGAGCTTGAGATGAGCATCAACGCCGAGGTCAAGAAGCTGATCGACTCTGGCTTTATTCAGGAGGTTCAATATCCGGAATGGATCGCCAACATTGTCCCAGTGATGAAGAAAAATGGGACAGTGCGTATATGCGTGAACTTCCGGGATCTCAATAAAGCCTGCCCAAAAGACGATTTCCCAGTGCCAGTCACCGAACTGATGATAGACAACACGTCCACTCATGAGGTTTTCTCCTTCATGGACGGCTCGTCAGGTTATAATCAGATAAAAATGCATCCCGAAGACCAGAAGCACACAGCCTTCAGGACCCCTTTAGGAATATTCTGTTATAAAGTGATGCCCTTCGGATTAAAGAATGCCGGTGCCACTTACTAAAGGGCCATGACGAAGATCTTCGATGACCTTATACATGAAATCGTCGAGTGCTATATCGAAGACCTCGTGGTTAAGAGCAAATCATACGAGGAACATCTCGAGCATCTAAAGACTGTATTTCAACGCCTTCGACAATACAGCTTGAAGATGAACCCTCTTAAGTGTGCATTCGGAGTTTCCTCGGGCAAATTCTTAGGATTCATCGTCCGACACCGGGGTATCGAAATAGATCCGTCCAAGATCAAGACGATCATGGAAATGCCTCCGCCAAGGACTCTCAAACAGTTGCGGTCTCTCCAAGGAAAGCTCGCATATATTCGGCGATTTATAGCCAACCTCTCTGGCAAGTGCCGCCCTTACAGTCACCTGATGAAGAAGGGAACTCCATTCATCTGGGATCAAAAATGCCAAGACGCGCTGGACGAAATTAAACAGTACCTGCAGAACCCGCCGGTGTTGG
Organism: Agapanthus africanus; assembly: GCA_030015575.1. Taxonomy (NCBI): domain Eukaryota; kingdom Viridiplantae; phylum Streptophyta; class Magnoliopsida; order Asparagales; family Amaryllidaceae; genus Agapanthus; species Agapanthus africanus. The sequence goes on along the minus strand of JASDDO010000028.1, from coordinate 85,784,754 downwards.
CTGCTTCGGTCAAGGGAAAACCCCTCATTCTTTATACAACCGCCCTCGAAGGTTCCTTAGGCGCATTATGGGCACAAGAGAACGATCAAGGGAAAGAAAGAGCACTCTACTACTTAAGTCGAGTTCTGCTGGGGCAGAAAGCGACTACTCCCCCATTGAAAAACACTGCCTGGCGTTGATCTTCGCGATAACAAAGCTCAGGCACTATGCGTTGGCGCATGAGGTCCGTCTCATTTCGAAGGTGGACCCTCTTAAGTATTTAATGTCAAAGGCCATACTAACAGGTTGACTCGCTAAATGGGCTCTGCTCTTAATGGAGTTCTCGATAACGTATCAACCTCTCAAGGCAGTGAAAGGCCAGGCCATCACCGACTTCCTTGCTGAGCATCCGATACCCGCCGATTCTCCTCTGAGCTGCGATCTACCAGACGAGCATGCGTTCGACGCAATCGACGGTGGTGATACCCGATGGGAGCTCTTTTTCGATGGAGCGTCTTCCATGAAGAAGCGCAAACAAAGTACCCCTATAATCAAATCGGGGGTAGGCCTCATCTTCGTGACTCCACAAGGAGGGATAATGCGTTTCGCTTTCTCCTTAACAGAGCCGAGGATGAATAACGAAGCCGAATATGAAGCCTTGATAGCAGGCCTCGACATCTCCATCGACAAGGGAATTGAAAACATCCTCATATACGGAGATTCTTAACTCGTCGTTAGTCAAGTAAACGGCAACTACCAAACGTGCAAACCGGAATTGGTAAAATACGGTGAAAAGGTGCAACAACCGTTGACCCAAATTCCCTCCTATACTTTGGAAAGCATATCGCGCGCGGAAAATAGCAAAGCAGACGCGTTGGCCAAACTTGCTAAAGAACTGGCTGACGAGAACCTCGATGACGTTAGAATCGTGGTACAAAGCCGTCGGGTGCTTGCCCCAACAGAAATATCTCCGGAATCATCCGAAGAAAAAGGAGCGAGCGAGCAGACGACCCTGCAAGTAAAAGATTGGGAAAATACCGAGGATTGGAGAGAAGTTTTCATAGACTACTTTAAATTCCACCGAATGCCTGAAGAAGCATCCACAAGACATCAGCTCACGAAATGAGCTCTGTCTTTTGCTTTCGTCAACGATACTCTGTACAAGAGGTCGTTTGATTCTCTGTGGCTGAGATGCTTAGGACCCGACGAAGCGAAAAGAGTCGTCCAGGAAGTTCACGACGGACTCTGCGGTTCTCACCAAGCGGGCCCAAAGATGAAGTTGAAGATCAAACGGATGGGCTACTATTGGCCCACAATGATCCAGGATTGCCTCGAATATGCGAAGCAATGCCATTCATGCCAAATTCATGGGGACTTCATCCACCAGCATCCAAATCCACTGCATCCGACGGAGGCTAGCTGGCCGTTCGAGATGTGGGAACTGACATGGTCGGCCCCATCGAACCAGCATCGTCTAGGGGACATCGTTTCATCCTGGCGACGACTGACTACTTCTCTAAATGGGCAGAAGCAGTACCGTTAAGAGAAGTTAAGACGGAGAATATCCTCCATTTCTTCAAGACGCATGTCATATATCGATTTAGAACTCCGCGACGAATCATCTCCGATAACGAGCCAGCCTACAGAAGTCACAAGATCAGCCGCTTTGCGCAACAGCATAATATAGACTGGAGGTATTCCTCGGTTTATAATTCGCGAGCCAACGGTCTCGCCGAGGCCTTCAGCAAGACCTTGACGAAAATCATAAAGAAAACGGTGTCCCGAAATAAGAAAGACTGGCACGAGAGACTGCAAGAGGCTCTTTGGGCGTATCGAACTACGTTCAAGACGGCCACGAACGCAACGCCATATGCGTTGGTATTCGGTACAGAAGCAGTACTCCCTCTCGAGATAGAATTACCCTCTCTACGAGTGGCAGTCCACTACGAGCTGACGGAAGAGGAAAACGCTCACCTTCGGCTCAAGGAGCTTGACGCCCTTGATGAAACACGGCTCATAGTGCAACAAAATCTGGAAGCTTATAAAGCAAAGATGACGCGCTCATATGAAAGATTAACCTGACCGAGGACATTCCGCCAAGGCGAACTTGTGCTGGTGGTCAAAAGGCCTATGATCCCCAATCGCGCCAAGCGGGGAAAATTCGAGCCAAACTACGAAGGCCCGTACATCGTAGATAAGGTCTACCAGGGTGGGGCCTATCTACTCATGGACATGCACGGTGAAAGGCCTTTCAGGCCAATAAACGGTCGCTTCCTAAAGAGATACTACGCTTAATGAGCCACAGCCTAGGTCAATGATAGATGACGACGACAATGTCCGCTCACTATCTTCCTAAGCTCAAACTCTATCAGCAGTAACCAGCCTTCTCAAAGTCGGACCGAAATGTCCTTAAACTAATAGCAGACCGAAACGTCTTTAAACTACTACCGCAACATCTTTTAGGCTGACGAGATATATAAAAAAAAACATATAAAAATAAAATAAAATAAAAAACGGTATGTCCATAAGCAAAAAGGGCACGGATGAAAACCCGAAAGGGCTCCGTGAGTAAAAACAGCAGGGCTACCGGCGAGTGTTCGTGAAAAACCGAAAGGGCGCGACCTCGTAAAAAATATATAAAAATAAAAAGAATAAAAAAAAAGCGGTACGTCCATAAGGAAAATGGGTACGGATGAAAACCCGAAAGGGCTCCGTGAGTAAAAACAGCAGGGCTACCGGCGAGTGTTTGTGAAAACCTGAAAGGGCACAACCTCGTTAAAGGACACTTATAGGGTCCTCTCGACCTTGTAAGGAGAAACCACCCGCGTGAGATCCTTACGACTCACAAGGGAGCAACACACTTAGGGATCCCCACGATTCCTTAGGAGAAAATACACTTGCGAGATCTTCACGAGTCGTAAGGAGAACTCTCTTATGGGACCCTCACGGCCCATAAGATTTGAAAGTCTTAAGCTACAGAGAACCTAAACCTGTGCTTAAGCAACTCCCACAACTCCCGATATTGCCCTACAAGTGGTTCAATACTGACCCTTGTATACAATCCACGGGTGCGAATAAACATTTCCCTGACCAAGTCCCATCCGTGACTGGGGATATGTTCGCATGACGAACAAACCCTTATAAGTCCTCTCGACTTACAAGGAGAAAATCTCCTGTAGGATCCTTACGACTTACAGAGGAACAAACACTTAGGAATCCTCACGATTCCTAAGGAGAAAATACACCTACAAGATCCTCACGACTTGTAGGAAGAAATACCTTTGTGGGACCCTTACGGCTCATGAAGTCAAAAGCTTTAGTCAGCGGGACCTTAACCCTGTTCGCTAAGCCACCTTTGTTCGACACCGACGGAGGCAAATGATGATTCGCTCCTGGCAATATCCCAGTTGTAGCGGTGCTGATGCCAAAATCGACGTCTAATTGCAGGTTTACGGCGAAAAGCCAATAGGCCGCACATGCATACGAAATAGCCGAAATGATTGGGCAACTTGCAATAAAAAGCAGCAAGTAAAAATGTATGCACACGAAATAGCCGAAATGATTGGGCAACTCGCGATAAAAAGCAGCGAGTAAAAATAAAATAAATAGCCGAAATGATTGGGCAACTCGCAATAAAAAGCAGCGAGTAAAAATAAAATAAATAGCCGAAATGATTGGGCACCGCGAAAAATAGCCGAAATGATTGGGCAATCGCGACCTTCGCGATATAAAAGATGAAATGATAGAGCATCGCGGAGATGAAACAAAAAAAAATGATGATAAAACTTTGGCCCTACAGTTAAGATCACATCGATCCCTGTATACAATCCAAGGGCGTAAACAAAGAGGGAACCATACTTTCCCAACAGGCTCCGCCAGAAGACGGGACCAAATCTCGACGGTTCAGTCCAACTCCGAAGAAACCAGTGTCTTCAGCAAATTCCTCGACTCACGGATACAAACACTCCTTGACGAGAGCCTCCTGATCCGCGTCGACTCGCAGAGCAACCAGTGCCTCCGTGGGAAATTCTCGACTCGTTTCAAACCCCAAGGAAACAAATAATCCTTGGTGCTTGGGAAACAAATAATCCCTAGCAAACTCTTCGACTCACGGATACAAACACTCCTTGACGAGAGCCTCCTGATCCGTGTCGACTCGCAGAGCCACCAGTGCCTCCGTGGGAAATCCTCGACTCGTTTCAAACCCCAAGGAAACAAATAATTCTTGGCGCTTGGGAAACAAATAATCCCTAGCAAACTCCTCGACTCACGGATACAAACACTTCTTGACAAGAGCCTCCTGATCCGCGTCGACTCGCAGAGCCACCAGTGCCTCCGTGGGAAATCCTCGACTCATTTCAAACCCCAAGGAAACAAATAATCCTTGGCGCTTGTGAAACAAATAATCCCTAGCAAACTCCTCGACTCACGGATACAAACACTCCTTGACGAGAGCCTCCTGATCCGCGTCGACTCGCAGAGCCACCAGTGCCTCCGTGGGAAATCCTCGACTCGTTTCAAACCCCAAGGAAACAAATAATTCTTGGCGCTAGGGAAACAAATAATCCCTAGCAAATTCCTCGACTCACGGATACAAACACTCCTTGACGAGAGCCTCCTGATTCGCGTCGGCTCGCAGAGAAACCAGTGTCTCCACGGGAAAAATCCCGATTCGTCTCAAATTGCAAGATGAAGCCTCAGGAAGCAGGGATTAAAAAACTTGCTTCCTGAACAATGGGACCCTGCCAATCGATCTAGACGGTCTCTTGCATACTATTCACGGGTCTCACTCTTCAAAGTCGAATTTCGACGAGGAGGGAAACAACCGCTTACGAGTCCTCTCGACTCGTAAGAGGGAAAAATTCTCTTATAGGATCCTTACGACTTATAACAGAAAATCACACTTAGGAATCCTCATGATTCCTAAGGAGAAAAACCCACCTACGAGATCTTCCCGATCCGTAGGGAGAAAAATCTCTACGAGACCCTCACGGCTCATAGAGTAGAAAAGTCTTAGGCAGCAGATCTGAACCTACGGCCTAAGCCATCGCTATTTCTTAAGAATGTCAAGATGCGTGCTCTATTATCTGTTGACCATGTTTACTCAGGTGGCGTGCTGATAATAAAAGAAAGAAAAGGCGGAGAAATGACACAAGACATTACAGAAAATGTGTATCTTTTATTCATAAACTCGATTGGGTACAGAATACATTGTGTTAAAGAATAAAAAAAATATATATATACGCATTCTTTTATCTACAAGCACAAACGATACAAAGAAGGATAGCTACTGAGGAGGAAGTGTCTTTAGTAAATCCACAAGTTGCTCTCGCACTTCCTTCAGCGCCTCCTCCTGAGCGGCTGCCGCGGCCACCTCCGCTTCCACCTGGGTCCGCTGCTGTAAAAAGGATGAAAGTTGCTCCTCGGCCGCCTTCTGGGCTGCTTCTTGGCTGGGTAAATCCCGCTCGACAACGTCAAGCTGTTGCCTCAAGGATAACCCTTCAGAAATACATTGCAGAAGACCCTCAAAAGCAGCCTTCAGCCGTACAGCATTGGCCTCTACCCGAACACGCAGCTGGGCAGACTTGCTCGAGGTCTCGCCGCGCTCCTTACGCCTTGAAATAACTTCTTGTTCGAGATGGCGGAAGTAAGAAGCGCTCCACTCAATCCACGCTGCTCTTTGATTGCTGGCAGCCAAGGTCTCAGGAGCGGGACGCAACGACTCCACCTGATGAAGGCGAGCCTCAATCTCCTGACAGCGATTAACCCAGGAGGCGACGATGCCCTCGTCATGGAAGTTGGCAAATATTACCAAAATCTGGTTAACCGTCGTAGCAAAGTCCGCAGCAGACGTAGGAGTCTCGACGTCGAGTTCCTCGATGTAGTCACTCAATATGCGCAGGCTATTCACCGCACCTTTTAAGGACAGACGTCTCTGAGAAGGGCCGGCCGTCATTGTAATATAGGACTCAAAAGGCGCCAAGACCGGAATGACGGCTGAAAAGAAGCAAGATGTGATCAGATAACAGTTCAGGAAATAAAAGAGGGAGAAGTCATTAATGTGATAGTTGCCATACCAGCCGAGACAGGTGGCAAGGCCGGAAGGACCGGTGGCGCAGCCGATCTTGTATCCCCTCCTTCAATCTGTAGCGCTGCAGTCGGGAGGAGAAAAAGGGTTAGAAGTAATTCCATCAATAAAAAAGAAAGATATCAATGGAAATCATACTCACCAGCGCCACCAGAGGAAGAAGCGAGTTCGGATGGAAAGGAGAAGTGTGGGAGCAACATCTGATATATATGATCAAAGAGCACTCCTGAAAAGACACAACAATATGACTTTAGTACACAAATTATACGTCTGAAAAGTGAGATTAATAAGTTGCGAACCCATACCTTCCAACATCTTAGATGGTATGAGAGAGGGTTGAGAGGTGACCACCGCCAAGGCAGTCGTTGAAGGCGCTCCCTCAAGCAGTGGGGCATCGGCGCTGGCTGCACCTGCGTTACAAGAAAGGTAAACTTGTCAGAAAGGATTGTAAAGTAAAGAAAAACAGCAACTCGGGGTTTACCTGAGGAGCTCCCGGCTGAAACGGAGGCGACTCCCTCCTCTATCGACATGAGACCACCGCCCGTGGCCTCATCACCCGATTCGATGGGGACCGTCGTCGTGCTCGCGCGGCCAGGAGATGGCAGAAGATCGTACACAGGGAGGGCAATGATTGGAGTGTTGCCGGACTCTTGAGAGAGAGCGGCTGACTCTTCCCCAAGAGTCGTGCCCATCTCACCCGCTACTTCCTCGGGCTCCGCAATCTCCATCGGCTTATCCGCCGCCACCACAAGGTCGCTGGCCTCAAGCGCCTTGTCTGCCACCACCCTGGGCTCAGTTATAATGATCATTTCATCTGCCTCCACTTCAAGCGCGGCATCAATGACCTTCTCGGCTACGGACCCCCCAACCTCCATCTCAGGCTCTGAAGCCTCAGCGACATTGCCCACCGCCGGCTCAGGTTCGACAGGCGTCGCCTCCTCTGTTTCCCTGGGTTCAACGGTCTCCGCATCCCCCTCGGTCGGACTTGGCCCTGCAAGATAAAGTATATAAGAACCGACAGCTTTATGAGTCTTATAATGAAATTCTGAAAGAAGTGCTACCTGAGGTAGACTTGCCGTTAGCCTCTCTATTGGCGCGGATCGCCTGTCTATGAGCGGTAGACAAAGCGACCGGGGACTCTTCTGACGGAGTGTCGGCACGAGGGATGGTGCTTGGGCCCGCTCCCGTAGCCAAAGCAGCCCGGCGCGCCTTCGCCTCACGCCTCAGCCGCTTCCTTTCCTCCCGGGCCGTCGAAATTGACCTTACCAGAGCCTCTTTCATTGAGGCGTCCTCGTCTGTATGCGGGGATGCCTCCAAATTCTTCAAGGCATCCCTCTTCAACTTGTCAGGTCGAGGCTCCTGCAGCAGTCCTGACGAGACCGGAACTCCAATAACAGGTTCAGAGAGGATCCCTTCATCGACTGGTATAACCCCTATAAAGAAACAAAAGAAGAAAGTTAGGTTAACCATCGAAAAAGATAACAAAATTTGTTTTAAAAAAAAAGGGGGGTGGGACATACCGGCGCCCGCTAAAGCGCGTTTCTCCTCCTCCTTTTGGAAAGTTTTCAAAGAGGCAGCAATAGCTTCTTCGGTAGAGACACCTGTTGAAAATGGGGAAAAGTATTAGTCAAGAATAATGATGGAAAATGCGATGAAATGATGAAGAGAGCAGCTAATAATTACCTGACTCAGTGAGTTTACTCAACCACGCTTCAAGCCTCGCTGATCGCTCAGAAGCCGTAATGGCGGCCGCCAGGTCGGTGTCTGCGGGGTCTACCGTGAAGCCCTTATTGTTGCCATATTCACTTATTCCTTCGGTAAGAGGGGCCTCAGGCTCTAAGCCAAGAATCGCGTCAAGGGAAAGGAGCGACTCCTTCTTCTTTTGCCCGCCAGCTCTGGATGCACCCGGGACTGATTTGCGCTTGGCGGACGCCTTGGGGCGGCGGGTCCCGATATCCGCGCCTACACCAGACTCCGGCGATACCACAGTTACCGTCTCCACTGGACCACGGGGGGCTGGTGGCGCATCCACAATATCACGAGGCGGCAATCCGCGCGGAGGACTCAACACGCGCGGAGGTCCGCCTCCAGCACCTTTCAATGGAGAAATAACCGGGGTCCTCGGCTTCAAGGGAGCCTTGCGATCGCCGCCGGGAGGCGCACCCTTGCGGTCAACCAGCATGCGTTTTTCCATTTGGATAACTGGACCCATAGCGTGCGCATACCAAGCCACGTACGCGTTGAGGACTTTGGGGACGCAGATCGGCTCGCTGATAAAGAAATAAGAACCCGTGTTAAGCCGCATAAAGTGGTGCATTGCATTCTTTATCCCCTCTCGACTAACCACGGGCTTTTCCAAGAAGGCTTCCATCGGGATCCCTTGGTTGTAGCTCGATTGCTGAGCAAACCGGTAGGGGTTATACCTCATGAAGAGTGCTGTCTCATTCTGCCTGAACACCAGGTAGCCCGGCCGAATGGAGTAGATATGGTGGATTTCCCGAGCCTTCAGTATGGAAGCCCCGTCTTTAAAATCATCGCGTAGCGACACTACCGACTTGGTGGTCTCTGAGCCTATTGTTATGACCTTATCCAAGAAGGAAACCTTCGCCCCGACCAGGTGTGGTCGAAGGAGCAGGCCCCTAGCCTCCCACGGAGGTGCAACTACGATCGAAGCCCCGACCAACCGTATGACCCTTGGGAGCCTGCATCTCTCAAAAAAGGGAGGAATCCTATGGGCGCCGAACACCCCGTGCATGTGCATTTCCATCCAAGAAGTAAAGTAGTGCATCGGGAAGTTGGCGGGTTGCACCCAGGCTCACTAGCGTCCGCCGCTATGCTAAGTCCATTATAAAGATAAGCCAGCCCGGCGATTCCTACTGACAACTGCAAACCAGCCACCATCCGATGCGCTGGGTAGAAAACAGTCGGCCGCATATGGCGTGGATGCATAGGAAGAGCAAAATTGCACAACCACAACCCAAGAACCCTACAAAGAAGGTCTCTTTATCCATGTCGGGGACGGCAATTACTGAAAAAGGGACGACAGCGGCACCGGGAAGATAAAAGTCTTTGTGGTCATCCTCCGATGTGGGTCGGCGATCAAAACCGAACCCAAAAGGGTCATCGAGCTGGGCGAACTTCTCGCTCTGCTCTGATAAGAACTCCAGTCGAATGAAGCGAGCAATGAAATCTGCAAAACTGACTCCCCGGTCGCCCGATTCCAGATAGAGTCCTTCATAAATCTCCAATACCTTCACCAAGCCCGGGTACTGGTGCTGAATAGCGTTCTCCGGCGTCATATCAAACACCAGCGGCTTGGTGGCAAAGACGTATTCATCGGGAGGAAGCAGCTCCTCGTAAGGCTCTCCTCTCATTGGCAGACCCGAGATTTCAGCAAACTCCTCCAAGGAGATAGAGACTTCCCGGTCCGTCATCAGGAAGGTGTGTGTGGGGATATTCCATTGTTCGATAAAAGCCTTAACCCACCACGTTGGAGGAGAAGGATACTCAAAGTGCGAGACGTAAATGGCCGAGTACAAACCAATCCTCATCAGATGAGTCCTCTTCGCTGATAGGATGTACCGGGCCCATTGTAAATATCCGGCAGGCGGTCGTGGGATCAATCCAATGTTATAAGCCTGTCCCCAAGGGCGTGCTTCACCCTGACAAATTCTCCTCCCTAAAATATCTATTGCTAGCGGCGGCTGCACGGGGATAGCACCAATCGCAGGCTGGAGGAGGTCATCTGAATTCCAATTTTTGACCTCCACGGCATACTTCACCGGGGGTTCATCTGCGTAGGGGAGTGAAGATGTTGGCTAAGACGGCGTGGCGAAACCGAAACTTCGGCGATCCTGGATGATCTCATTGTACCACCTACCCCACAAGTGAAGATTCTTGTGCTCAGGGTCATGATCCTTGATGAGAGCGAACACCACATGGTCCACCGGTGCCTGGGGAAACCCTCCCTCCGAACGAACAAACGGAAAAGACAAATTGGCAGACATGTTTCCTGCAAAGAGACAAAAATTAGCCGTCAGTATTATAATTCCAACGCTCAACATTTTAAAATTTTTATACCATACCGCAATGCAGTGGATAGGGGGACCAAATGGGGGCCCACGAAATCTGGACGACAATACATCATTTAATAAGACAGCCCCACCATTGGATGAGACTGTCAATTAATGAAAAGATCCCCAAAAGAATATCCTCATTGATGGGAAATCCTTAGAGACAAGGAGAAAATATCCTCTTTCAGAGCAAAGCTCTGTCACAGAGTGACACTTTTCAAACTCTGGTCTCAGGGGAATAAAATTCCTTAAAAGAGCCTAACTCTGTGATAATGATGAGAAAATCTATTAAAAGAAATTTTTTCTTTAAACTCCTAAAGATTAAAAATTTTGGGATCTTAAAGATCCATGAAAACTCTTAGGAGTTCTTCATTTTCAGATCAAAAAGATCTACATTTGATCCAAGAGCAAAGCTCTGTTCATGGGTTAAAATCCATGAAACAAGATCTCTGTAGATCTATGAACTCTTGAGAGCAAGGCTCTGTTGGTGAAACCCCAAAAGGGTTTTCTTTAGATCAAAGATCTATAAGAGCAAGGCTCTGTTGATTAAAGTTAATTTAATTTAATTTAAGTTAAGTTAAATTTTACCTAAGATGATCTAAAATCTGAACTCTGGAGTTCTTGAAAAGAAGCAAGAGCAAAGTTCTGAAATTCTCAAGCAAGAGCAAAGCTCTGGTAATTAAAATCTTGAAGATGGTGAAGATTTTTCTAAGGGCCATAGGTCCTATTTATAAGGCGCTTGCGCCCCTTGAGCTCACCCCTTATCCAACGATCAGGAGTTTGCCACCGCTGCACTCACGTGTGCGCCACGTGAGCGCAACCGCGGCGGGGGAGGGGGGGCATTTGTTTCCCCCAATCAGAGCAAAGCTCTGTTGAAATTCAAAATTCAAAATTTTGAAGCAACGCTTCAAAGCCCGGGCGCAACGCGCCACGTGTCAGACGCAGACGCATCAGCGCAGCGCCCAAGAAGGCGCGCCCAATCAGAGTAAAGCTCTATTTTAAGAAAAATTAAAGGAAGCAACGCTTCAGTTGCGCAAGCACTGCGCTGCACGACACGTGTCAGCGCAGATGCGCTAGCGCAGTTGCGCCGCGCAGAGCGCTGCGCGACACGTGTCAGCGCAGATGCGCTAGAGCAGTTGCGCTGCGCTGTGCGCTGCGCGACACGTGTCAGCGCAGATGCGTTTGCGCCAAACAGAATAAAGATTTTAAGAAATCTTTCTGTTCTTATTAAAACAAGAAGATTTTCTTCTGTAAAACAGAAGCCCTTGGATCAAAAATCCAACGGTGAGGAAAATTCCCCAAATCACTCAGAAAAAGATCTCTTTAAGAAATTTAACTAATTTATGGGCACTATAAAAAGGACCCTAGGCCTCAATTCAAAGGCATCAACATTTTCTAAAAAAAAAAAAGAAGAAGGGAAATAGAACTCTGAAGAATTCCTCAAAAACAAAAAGGTAAAAACCTTTAGAAAAAAGAGAAAGTTCTCTCATAAACAGATCATAGATCTAAAAACAAGATCAATGATCTTTAATAAAAAAATAATAATAATAAAATAGTGCTTTGTACTTTTATGAACCTTTGGTTCTTTGAGATAAGAAAAACAAGAAAAACTTATCTTTTCTTTGATCTAAATTAGATCAAGAAATCAAATAGTGCTTTGCACTTCTGTTCTTGAATCTAAAAGATTCTTAGTGCTTTGCACTTCCAAACTGCGCTGTTGCGCTCTTAGGAGAGCGCCACGTGTCAGCTACAGAACAACTTGCGCTACGCGCTCTTGAAATAGAGTTTTGCTCTCTGAAATTGGCGCAACTCACCAGAGCGCGCCACGTGTCAGCAGCGCAGCGCACTAGCGCAGCGCACTGCGCTGTTGCGCTTGCGCTCACCAGAGCATGACACGTGTCCTCACCACAAGCTCTTGCGCTCAGTGATTAGCGCAAAGCGCCTGACAAATGCAATGCATTTCTTTTACTGAAGGGCCAGGCCCAAATCAGAAGGGCCTAGTAGGCCAAATTAAATTGCAATACAATGAAAAGGGGCAGAGCCCAAACAATATTGATGCTCTGCATCATTTATAAAAGGGCAGAGCCCAAACAAAAATTGAAAATGCAATAAACAAGGCAGAGCCCAAACAAGACTGATGCTCTGCATCATCTATAAATAGGCATAGCCCTGACAAAATAAATAATGCTATGCATTATTAAAAAGAGGCCAAGCCCTAGCACAAGCCTATTAGGCCAAAAACAAATAAAAATGTTGAACATTTTCAACTTGACTTAGCCCAATTCTGGCCGTAAGTCCTTAAATTAAATTGAACTGAGCACAAATGCTCTCTCAAATCAATTTACCTCTGGTTCGAGGGTACATCTCTGAACTCCTCTGACACCCATCATTGTAATCCTTCAACGACGTCAGAGAGGTGGCGGGTCCCGACGACCACACATCGATACGGACTGCGGGGTCCTTAAACTCGTAGACCGAAACGTCCTTAAACTAACATTGGACCGAAACGTCCTTAAACTAATGATGGACCACTACGTCCTTAAACTGGCGATGGACCGAAACGTCCTTAAACTAATGTTGGACCGAAACGTCCTTAAACTAATAGCGGACCACCACGTCCCTAAACTGGAATATAGACCACCACGTCCCTAAACTGGAGTACGGACCACCACTTCCCTAAACTGGAATGCGGACCACCACGTCCCTAAACTGGAATGCGGACCACCATGTCCCTAAATTGGAATATGGACCGCAATGTCCCTAAACTACCTATGGACCACTACATCCTTAAACTGGAACAATAGAGCCTCCAAATGCTCTTTTGCTGGATCTAAACGATCCCGTTTAAATTGATCTTAGCCCACAAACACGGCTAACGTATCCTTAAACATTCAAACGGACTATAAAACTCCAAATCAACATTGGTTCAAGGGTACATCTCTGAACTCCTCTGACATCTGCCGTTGTAATCCTTCAACGACGTTAGAGAGGTGACGAGTCCCGATGGCCAGATATTAAATGGATTATCACGTTAAGTTGATTTTAGTCTCAAACAGGACTATCGTATCCTTAATGAACGTTTAAATTGATCTTAGCCGCAACGCGGCTAACGTATCCTTAAACTAAAAACACCAAACCCAAATCTAAGTAAATACGGATTTGGACTAATCCACGTCCTACGGGCGACGGCATTACTCAGTCTCCGTATACAATCCATGGGCAACCACAAACAAAACAAACACCCACGACACGAAGTGAAATTCTGGAGAAGGAGAAAGTTGTTACCGCGATGCGGTAGCGTAATTAACTGCAGGGGCTTGCGCCTGCAGGGAAGAGCGTCCCCACAATCAAAAACCCCTCAAGCGAGGGGGAATCTGACGAAGTTTGCTACATCGGCCGCATCCGTCCAAACCTCCGATATACGGTGCCATAAATCAACTTGGCATCTTCGGAGAGGTGGACGGATAAAACCAAATAGCATCTGCCCCGAATCTCAGGCAGGACGTTCAGTCTCGGCCGTCTTTCGGAGGGGAACAAAACCTATGACTGTTACGTCAGAAATAGATGATCTATCTCCGCTATATCTGCTTTAGTCCATGAATAGACATAAGCTATTTGTCCACCAATGCTTCCGCTGCTCCTACTGACTACGGCAACCCTCTGGCAGAATCATATACACGTGCACTTCTAAAGCTAGTTTAGAAAGACGCTATACTTATCCTCCTGCCGGGTCTCACAGTCTGGAACAACAGCAATGGCAAGTCTGGGTAAACAAGAACCTCCCTGTCACTGTCCTTGAGACTACCGGAGTACCTCTCGGGTGCCTGAGGTTACCCACCATATCTGCGGAGTGGCTAATGGGATGTCAAATCAGATTGAATCTTTAGGTTCTTATCAAATTTTCAGTAATCGTTTGCGGTTCTGGAATCACTTCCAGTTCTACCATACTCCCACTTCTGTTTTCTGAAAAAATCCATTTTTATTAAAACTGTGGCGAGTCAAGAACAATATCACTATTGATCTTCCAGATGGTAGAAAATCAACCCTCGTCATAGCCCGGGTCAACCCACAAACAGCCATTACGGAAACGTGCCTTGAGTTATCCAGAGTCTGGTTTTAAGCATAAGCCAGAAAACTCCCCGTACCTTAACATCGTTAAGATATGAACCGTTCTATATCCAATATAGAAACAGAGACACTGATTTAATTGGAACCAGATTCAAATCATGCAGCTGTCTCCAGTGCATGTCAACTAAATGGAAGGAGGCCGATCAGCGTTACTCAATTTAGGAGTGCTTCCAATTATGAGTAATCTGAAAGAGAATCAAGTTCTCAAAACCATTACTACCAACTGAATACAATACACAAGTATCTACATCTTCGATTACCTTGAAGAATCCCGATACTTGCAACACCTGGTTCTCTACTTTATTCATATACCTATAACTTCTTAAAACTTGGATCTTGTGTTTCTACGAAACACTTGTCTAAAAACTAGAGAAGTTATAAGTAAACCGAATATAGTACGAGGACCAACCCTCTGTCCTAATGGACACTGGACAACATACAATACTCTGTATAAGTCCCCTGAGTAGAATAACTCAAACCCTGTGCGTCGTAGGTTGAAAACTGTACTATGGTTATGAAGAATTACACCGCTGTTTAATACTCCTTACCTAACCATCTACTGATATAGGTAAATGTTATAAACATAATTTCAAAAAGTTATATCTCACTTTATAAAAATAAACGTACAGATATATCAATTTGAAATTGGTGCATATCAACGGATATTCAAAACCAAATATTTGTCGTCCGGCAAACAGCCCAGGCGATTTCCTCAAATATCACCAATTACAACGAATCCCGATATAATGAGGATGATCACCTAATTCCAAATAACTTACTCCCACTCATCATATGCAAAACCGTACAGATGTGAGAATCATATCTGGTAAATACATACCCTGGAGCAAGTGTCTAATTGGAAAATCAGTTTTCTATTAACAATGCACAGTGAAACTGAAACATGTAAATGTTTCGAAGGGGTATCCGGGTATTCCTAATAATGTCTCTTCCATTATCCAGATTCACAACTGTAACCGTATATTTCTTTGCCATCTCTCCAAATCCCTTCATATGTCTTTAGTCATTACCTTCTGTACGCCCTCTTAAGCTAAATGGTTTTCTTCCTTCCCTACCGTTCGGCACCAGCCTATGGTTTGGAAGAAGACTATCCAATAAGCATAATGGGTGTACTGTCCTAATCCTAGGAGCACTCGTAAACCGAGAGAAGGTAAAGATAAAAGACAACTGAATAAAGCTTATTCCTATTTCTCCTGAACCAGAATCCATCCCCGAACTGGAACAAGTCCCTTCGAGTTCGTATATAACCATACGATGGAATATCCAATAAACTGTGGATCTTCGTAGTGATACAGAGTGTTCTGGAGAAATACAAAGGTGATGTAGGATTGGCGAAGAAATACTTGGTTTGGTCGTGAATAGCAGTCGCAATTTACTTTACCCTCTTACTAATCCCTTTATTTGTTTTTACTTAATACCTTCTGTACACTACACTTAGGCTAATCGGCTTTCTTCATTCCCTACCGTTCGGCCCCAGCCTAAGGTTTGGAAGAAGACTATCCAATAAGCGTAACGGGTGTACTATCCCCTAATCCAAGGAGCACTCGCAACCTGAGAGAAGGTAAAAGGAAAAGACAACTGAATAGTCCTATTCGTTTTCTACAGAACCAGAAACCATCCTCGAATCTGGAAGAAGTTCCTTCGAGTTCGTATATAACCATACGATGGTTTTATCCAATGGAAGTGGACGTTCGTAGTAATACGGGGTGTTCTGGAGAAAAGGGTAAGAGTAGGAGTGGCAATGAGGTATGCAACTCGGACAATCCAAAAGCCAGTATTTAAGAAGGTTCGGTTAATCTTGGTCACTGAGTCATAGTCAAGGGTCAGGCCATGGTCGCTGCTAAAGAGAGAGAGAAAAGAAACACTCAGCGTGCACTCTAACCTAGATCAGAATGGTTATCACTTTATCTAATCAGGAAACCTCACACTGTAACGACAAATTCTCCTCCAAACCTGAAAGAAGAATTAGTCGGGATCACCCGAGGAGTAAACCAACTCATCAGTGGGAATCGGGATCCAACTATCATCGCATGATAACGTGATGGAATCCACTCACGTTATCACACTCCAGAAGGTATGCGCATATCTGGCAAGTTTCAGTTTCTTTAGAAACCCCCGATGTGATTTTTACCCCATGCTCTTATGACCTTGACGAAGGTCAACAAATCATAAGTCACATGTCAAGTTCTATCCGTCATTGTCCAGGTTAATTTGAACCCACCCGTACAAGCCCTTGACGAAGGCCAATAAGGCTATACGACTGTCCCAAACCAACGCATCTATCTATGCAGCAGAAAGGTCACAAGCAGCTACCATTCACTATGCCTTGACGAAGGCCAACAAACATAGCATGAATACTACGTGCTACCCGTCTGAAATGACGGAGGGCTACGAATGGTTTTTGGTGAAAAACCTTTAACGTAATGAACTTGATATCGTTGAAGGAACCGGTTAGCTTTTTATAAAAATATAGTGGCGAAAACCTTTGCTAAAGAGGTCACTCCCGGTGAAGGGATCTCGGCTCTTTCCCCGTAGAATGAGGTGCAGGATATTCTAACTGAATACCACGATGCAAAGCAAAAGTAATCGGATATAGTGAAATTATTGGCCTGACGCAAACTTCTGTCCAAAGGGTCACTCCCGGTGAAGGGATCTCGGCCCTTGCCTCGTCGACTGAGGTGCTGGATATTCATAACTGAATACCACTGTGCAAAACAAAAGAGAACGTCCTTACAATAATAGCTTTTTGAAAAATTGTTCCAACAACATCGGAATATGTTTGTTTAGCTTGCATTGATCCGAATCAACACAGCCCCATCAATTGATCACACCAATAAAGAACGAAAATACGATGTACGTATATGCCACCCGCATTCGCCACTGGGTCCCGTCATCACCCGTTAGGTTACTTAACTAACGACAGAGCGGGGTCTGGACTAGCGCGGGTGTAAAACATATACAATATCTACTAGTATATATATCAATATATAATATTCGCTCAAGGTGTGATAAAATGCAACATCACAGAAATGCAATAAGCATCACAGAACAATACAGATATCTGGGATCCCCGGGTTTCATAGAGCCGCTACTGAAACCCGACGTTCCCCTGGTCGTGTGGATAGCCTGTGCAATGAAATCCTAGACCCCTACGGGCACGGCAAGTTACCCGCCAAAACCTGAAGCGAGGCAGCCCCCTTCAGCAACGTGAATGGACCACCCAGTACTTCACGGAATCCGGTAACTTGGGCACCCCTCCTTAGGTCAACCTGTACCCCTACGAGTGCGGCGAATAGCCCGCCAATTCTAGAGTGAAGCCCCCTCCGTCTCAAAGCCATGAGATGCGGGCCCGTTTCCCTCTAGAACCCGGCTACCCATGCACCCTTCCGTGGGGTAATCCTAGTACAGAAAGTAAAATATACAACGGGTACATCGACCTCAGCCCGGTCGTGCCCGAAAAGAATAATATACAAACAGGCAGTGACGGCAGTCCACATGTCGGACGCTCGCCCCGCAATATCAAATGTACATAAAAATACCAAAACTGTACTAACATTGCATCCAGGCTATCCACCACGACAAATCCCACAGCACAACACAGAACATCAACGTGAATGTCACGTTCGCAAATCCGTCTAAAAGGGCTATAGCAGTTAGACAGGATTTACCGATCAAGTGACATTCACGGTCGCAGAAATAATGTAAATACTGTGAACTAACATATTTAAAATTTTCGATCGACAAAAATTCCCGAAGTGGGCCCCAAGCACAACTGTAGCACTCAAAATAAATCTGGGCCCAAACAGAATATACCATAAACCCCAATTCCAAGTCAGAGACCTACTGAAGAAATTTGGTGCACTGTGGCTATAGTACGGCGGCGGATCCGCGGCCAAAACGTGGTTTTGGCCGCGGATCCGCCGCTCTACAGTAAAATCATCCAACCAAATTTCTTCAGTTCTCTTGAAAAAGCCTGCACATATTTATGCAATATACCAAATAATTTTTTGACAACAAAACAAAATCGGCAGAAACTGATGCTTTTGAAATTGTGGTTTTTGGAAATTTCGTTCGATCGAGTTCTAAACAAGTTAGAGCAAGCTAGAAAAGGTTAATGGCGTGGCTCTGATACCATGTAAGACCACGGTAGCGCCCCGGCCGTCTGTCCGAGGCCAAAATACGGAAACAAAACTTTTTCAAACGAGAAACCGGCGCTACCGCGGACTATAAACCCGAATCGCACCATTAACCTACTACTAGCTAACAAGAGAAAGGGTAAGGAGGCTATACCGAGCGATCCGTGTCCTTCGGTCTTCGGCCACCATCCCGATCTCCCCGCGGCATCTCCGGTCTCGATCTCCTCGTCGGAAAGAGCACCACATCACCGAGTCTTTTTACGGGCTCCCACCTCTGAACCGAGGCAACTCGGACACGAAGTTGGCAAGCCGACGTGTCCAAGATTGCTGTAGACTGTGTGTAGAACGGTTTGTCTCAAGGGGTTAATGAAGTTGCCACAATGAAGATGGAGGAATGAACTTTAGAGATGAGCTTTGAAATGGAGCTATGGAATTTTGTGGCAAGCCAAATGAGATCAAATATTTTCCCACCACCAAAATGAATCAACCCCTTCCAACATGTGGCCGGCCATGCAAGATAATAATAGAGAGAGGGAGGTAGTGAAGGGAGGTGAGGGTAGGAAAAAGTAAGTGGTGATCATAAGCCAAAAGCAAAGCTCACTTCATAATCATAACCAATCCAATCTCCATCAATTCAAAAAGCAAGTAACGATGCATAAAAAAGTAATCATAAGAGGCTAGAACCATCATGAACCCTCCATCACAAAAAACACCCTCCATTTTGCTAATTTGCACATTTGCAAATAATCCCCTCCATGGAAAATTCAGCCAAGGAAAGAAAGAAAGGAAAATGGCCGAAAACGGAATACAAACTGGCAACTTCAAAAAGTGATCCGGTAATAAATTACAGGAAAACCCCGCGACTGTATATACATACCCGCATTTGTATTCCGACCGAATACAAATGCAATGAGACAAAATCTACACTGTATAATACTAGGATCCGGCTTAAACCAAAGCCCGCTAGTATTATCCGTCCAATCATGATCCGTGCAATACCGCACGTATAAGATCGAACCCTGCCATATATTCATACGGCCTCTACAGCGTTTTGCCCGAAACTTGAGAAACTGTCTGTAGGAGACTCTAAAGACTCATCAACACTTTGGCTGTGGATTTAACCACTAGCACGTCAGAGGTATTAGCCGTAAGTAACGGGCTACCAGGTATTGACCAAAAGGGAAGTCGATGAGCGAACTCATCCTGACACCCTACTGAGCCTGTCAGTGACAATATCCGTACAGTCCAGTCCGTTTGTCTATGAGTATCGCATGTCGGGCCTAGGGGGTTGGTAAAAGTCAGACCCCAAAAGCGGTACAAGTCGTGTCGGAGTGTAGCCCAGAACACCCTGAAATACTACTGGAATACCTACCAGTAAATCTCCTGACTTGGCCAAGGATTTCGTGTAATGGCTCTCCTAGACACAGCGCGACCTCACCCCCAATACCGGGAGAGACGAACCCCTGCCGATCCGCTCACTGCCTCCATATGGCTCGGGACTTTACCCAACTAAAACCTGTTTGCACGACTCCTTTGAGCCATGGTAGGGTAGTAATCAAAGTACAGTGGGAACTCACACGAGACAAATGACGATCTCAGGTCGATGAACTAACCTGTACACATGTCACCAGGGAACTGCTATCTGACGTCAGGTATAATACCAACCAGCATGTTCCCGGCGAGTCCTGTCCGGTGTACTCATAACCCAATGAGCACCTGTATACATCTTAGGTGATCCAATTGACACCAGTGGCTTGTGAGACCGGCCACCGCCCCTCGTCGGGGTCTCGACTGTATACACTGGTCTACTCTGGAGTATCGATACCCTGTCTCGAAAACTCCCACGACTAGGGACCTTTTAAGGATGTGCTTATAGACCCCAGCTCCCACCTATATGATCGCCATCATACTGCTGGCCGTCAAGCAAGAATCCTAAGGGCTCTATCAACGCGCAATAGTGACCTGTAAGGTCACCTAAAGCAGTACACGATGATAAAGATAAACCAGATAGCATACTATCATCTTGAGTAAGACTGTCCTACCGGTATAGGTCCTCCCTCAATCATTGCAATCACGTGCCTGTGATCCAAATAATTGACTCTGAGGGCACTATATCCAACAAGAAGCTCACAGCTCTCCCTACTCAGTACATCCTGGAGGTACTAAAATGTACAAAGATCTACGTCAGAATTATTGGTGGCATGGAATGAAGCGTGAAGTAGCCAGAAGCGTCGCAAAATGCTTGGTGTGTCAGCAAGTAAAGGCTGAACATCACAGGACAGCTGGACTGCTTCAACCGTTACCAATCCCAGAATGGAAGTGGCAACACATCACGATGGATTTTGTGACTGCTCTTCCTCGCAGCACAAAGGGTAACGATGCTATATGGGTCATTATGGATCGACTCACAAAGTCGGCTCACTTCATCCCATTCCGAGTTGGCCAATCAACTGAGACACTAGCAAAGAAGTACATGGAGGTAATAATCTGTTTAAGATTTAAACTTTTCATAATGTACTATCTCTGATACCCATGAACTTATACAGGAAATTGTGAGACTTCATGGAGTACCAGTCTGTATTGTCTCCGATCGTGACACCAGGTTCCGATCGCAATTTTGGCAAAGTCTGCAAGCAAGCTTGGGAACAAGTCTGAATTTCAGCACGGCTTATCATCCATAAACAGATGGTCAATCGGAATGAACAATTCAGATCTTAGAGGATATGCTCAGAGCGTGTATGCCAGACTTCAAAGGATCATGGGAAGATCACCTGCATCTTGTGGAGTTCGCATACAATAACAACTACCAAGTAAGCATAGGAATGGCACCTTTTACAGCATTGTATAGAAGGAAGTGTCGATCACCATTAAGTTGGGACAACATCGGAGATAGGGAACTTTTTGGACCAGAGATGATAGTAGCGACCGTTGATGTGCTTCGTACTATCAGGGAAAGGATGCGCATAGCCCAAGATCGACAGAAACATTGGGCTGATGCAAAGAGACGACACTTGGAGTTCCAGCCAGGAGACCACGTATTCCTGAAGATATCTCCGAACCGTGGAGTGTTCCGATTTGGAAGACGGGGTAAATTGAGTCCGAGATACATTGGACCGTTCGACATACTCGAACGAGTCGGTGAAGTGGCATACCGCTTAGCACTTCCGCCCTCATTGGAAGGAGTGCATTACGTGTTCCACATATCCCAACTCAGAAAGTATGTGAGTGGCCCCAGCCACGTTCTTGATCATTCCGAGCTCACTATACAGCCCGACTTGTCTTGTGAGCAACAGCCTGTGGAGATCCTGGACAGGAAAGTAAAGACACTTCGGAACAAGAAAGTTAACTTGGTCCGGGTAATGTGGAGGAAAGACACTCCAGGAGAATCCACTTGGGAAAGAGAAGATGAAATGCGTGCAAGATACCCTCACCTCTTTGTAAACTAGTCCTCAAATAAAAGTTGTAAATTTCGAGGACGAAATTTCTGTAAGGAGGGTAGATTGTAACAACTCCAATCTTTGTATATATAAAATTGATTTAAATTTGGGGTATACTTGGGGTATTCAATGTTGCTGTTACCACTTCAAGTATTTATTTTCCCATAATAATTACAAGAAGGAGCTTGTAGCTCATTGGTAATACCTTGCACTGCTGAACCAAGCCACCAGAGTTCAAATCCCCTGCCCCACATTATTTTTATATTGTTTTTGTTTTAAATCCTTTGGAAGCCCAACAGTCCACACACCATAACTCCCAAATCTTGAACTTCACCTGAAAATCTAAAAGCACCAGTGCCTACCCCACTAGACCCCCCACCTCCCGACCATCCGACTCGGTCGAGTCGGCCGGCGGACCGGCCGACTCGGGCCGGTGCCGCCGGCCGGACTCAGCCGGACGGCCCAGTCGACAACTGAAAAGTTGTGACTTTTCAGTTGCCCAACTCCCCTGCACACACCATTTAATGGGATTGGTTCCCGAGACTTCAATATACCCTATTTACTTCAATTTTTAATGAATTTTCTTTATTTTTACAATTTTTTTTATTAAAAACCCTTCACCTATCCTATCCCTAGCCTACCCTATAAATACACCCCCTACCCTCTCATCCCAAAATTCTGAGCCCACTCTCTCAAAAAGTTCTCAAGAGTTGTGTACTTTGAAAACAAGTTCGCGGCGAAGCTCCGACGAAATTCCGGCGGAAATTTCGGCGACGTTTTTTGGAACAACCGGGGACGAAGCAACGCCTCGGCAACCCCTTTAGTTTCCCGCTCACTCCCTTGCTTAATCGAAACCCGTAAGTCCCATTCTATCCCTCTTTCTTATTCTCTAAAATACGAAATTACAAAACCCGACGGAATCGGAACAAATCCGATTTCCGATTCGGTTTTCTATAAAATTTCACTTCTCACCAATACATTCATGCTTAAACATATTTATGTTGACTATTAAACATTCAACATACAATTTGAACAAGTTTCATCACATGAAATGATAGCGTTCTCAAACTAGCGTATTTTCACTTAAATACCACAATATTTCGATTTCACATTTAATCCCTTAACCTTACTATACATTTAAAGTAGAGCACGAGATAATGACCTACCTCCACACACACACATATACAACCTAAAACGATATCATCAAAAAACTTAGAATACGATAAAACAATACTTTCATTTAAATACCATATTTTTAATAAAACCATTCTTAAAAGTTTTAGCTCTGATACACTTTTAAATAAATACCTCTTATTAGGAAAATACGATAAGTTGTGGACATCGATCGTTTATCTAAACCTGACTTTATGGTGTCTAGGCTAGGCAAGTGAGAAAGGTAACTTTAAAAGGCCCGTCTCACGGTGATTCGTGAGCGGATCCCTCCTTTCATTATTTGTACTAACCTGGCCACAATTGGCGGTGAAGAGGCGATTTGAGACATCTAACGACTTGTCGTTTAGACCATTTAGAAATAGGCTAGTTGACTTAGGAAACCCTAGAATCTAAAATACGGAAAATTGACACTTTTACAAATAAATACCTTTTACTTTATAAAACCGTTTTCTAAAAGATTAGTATTTTACAATCTTTGCAAAGCGCCGCTACAACTCATTTTTGGGGAACCCGGTCGGGATGGTGCGGATTATCGCACATCCTCGGGCTTAGTAGTGCGAGATTCAGACCTCCGCAAGGAGTATTCGGTCTCGAAAGGTTTAAAATACGACATCTTAAGAAAATGAGATTTTTGGAATATAAAATATTTATTAAAATTATCTTTGTATAAATATATGTATTTTTATCATTTAAATATCTATTTTATTATGATATAAATATTTCACCTTTTTCTAAAAATCACAAGAATAAATTTTACACTAAAATACCATGAACTTCAAATAAATCAATATTATAGATAAATACCTTTATTTATAAAACTAGGATATTTTCACTAGAAATGTCACAATATAAAATCCATCCTCATTACAACTTTAAAGACGAATAATGAATATTTGAGGTTTATTTTGAAAAGTATATAAAAGTATTTTTACATAAAACCCCCTCAAGTTTTATAAATTACCCTAAAGACCCTACCAATTATAAGACTTCGATTTACACTTCTGATTGTCTGACTCGGGTTTGAATCTGATTAATCTGACTTGAATATGATTCAAGATCTACAATATTCCAATTCAATATGAACACATGAATCCATGAATTCAATAATCAATTTATACCACTTGACTAAACCGAACCATGGATATATTCATTTTACATGATTCTCAGTTATTCCATTTACATAACCCTACGGTTACAACATTTTCCTGATATCATGGTTTCGGTTAGTCAGTCAATCAATCTTAGAATCAATACAATTTACAAGATAACAATACAAACAAGACATTACCGGGTTTAAAGGGTAGATTGGTACGGAAGGTGTTAAAGGTGGCACGAGGTGGTCAGATTAAGACACCTAACCTATATTCCGTTGCTGTTGTACCGTGGCTTAACGGTTCCTTGTACATTCCGTTTGCCCTGGTCTCTAGCATATAGTGACCCCTTCATATACACTGGCATCCTTCTGTACCAAGCTACAAACAACAACGTTAACACAACATTACAACAATAGTATACAATTTTAAAAGATGTCTTCTTATTCTGTCTATTCTATTTTCCTCTTACCTTTGGGACTTACCGAGCGACCTGTTCGCTGACGACATTCTATTTCTTTCTTCTTTGAATGTCGTCAGGTGATTTGGACCCGGCAGAGATCGAGCCATCTGTAGAAGACTTGGAGCAGTTTGCCGAAGACCCTGCACTTTAGTTTCTTTGTACACTTTTCTTTCAGTACTTTTCATTTCCTGTTATGCCACTGTTTAGGCATCTTTTTTTCAGTTGTATTTCCTTTTCATGCATTGTACAAAAGAATGTTAATAAATAAAAGTTGTTGTTTTTATTATCTCTTGTCTCTTGTGTATTTATTTTATATTGCTTAGATAAGCTTAGCGTATGTACTTCTGAGTATATACGTAGCGGACCTCGTCGCGTCCCCTTCGCCGTACACTAGGAAGCGGGGCGTGACAGCTTCTGATAAGGCGCCAGTAGCAGTATCATCAGCTGCGGCGTCAGTAATGGCAGTGTCATCATCGGTAGCACTGCCGAGAGAGGATATTGAAGGCGAAGTGGGTCAACGTCGCACTAAAGCACCGAGGGGAAAGAAGCGATCGTCTTCTGGTATTAGTTCTGGGTCGAAGAGGTGAAAGAAGACGGTCACCAATCTGCTCGACTTTTTAGTGGAATCAGAGCCTATCTTTCAAGATGAACCACTAGTTATGCAAGAGCCGGATGGTGGTCTTCTTTTTCCAGATTCATCTGCCGAGGAAGCCACATAATTGGCTGAGGCTATAAGACACTCCTAGGATGAGACTGAAAATGTAAGGTGTTCCCGCCAAAAAAATTTTGCGCAAAAGAGTCCAACGTATCAAATGGCAGCAATACGCTTAAGAAAATATGAACCAGTATTTTCCGGGCTGTATTTTGACAAACTCCCGAATGTGAAACAGCTAAATTCTGATGGTAACGAAAGCGTCTCGAAAATCCTTCGATTTGATATATTATGGGCCTCATAATTCATCCGGGATCAAAAGTTATGAGTAAATATGCTATGCACGTGTAATCTAAAGAAGAAAATGCGAACTAGTATTTTCCGGGATGTATTTTGACAAGCTCTAGAATGAGAAACAGCTAAATTCTGATGGAATCGAAAGTGTCTCCAAAAATCCTTCGATTTGATATATTATGAGCCTCATAATTCATCCGGGATCAGAAGTTATGAGCAAATGTGCTACGCACGTGTAATCTAAAGTAATGTTCTACTATATGGGGGATGCATTTTTAGTCCCACATCGGAAAAAAGAGAGATCCCTTCTCTACCACTCCCATATAAATAAGAGGGATACGTCTTAGAAAAGTATGAGTATTCCATAATACTCAAAGGAGATTATTTCTCCAAAGGAGCTTACTCCCCCCATAATGCGCATATGCGCAAGCGCTATGTGCGCCACGTGCAATGCACATGCGCCGGGCACATGCACGCCACGTGCAACGCACGTAATCCAAACACGTGCAACTCACGTGGAAGTATTCCATAATACTCAAAGAAGATTATTTCTCCATAGGAGCTTGCTCCCCCCATAATGCGCATATGCGCAAGCTCCATGTGCGCTACGTGCAAACACGTGCGCCCAACACGTGCGACGCACGTGCGCCCAACATGTGCGACGCACGCGCGCGAACGCAAAGAAACTTTTTTCAGCAGTGAGAATCTTAAGCTCCAGCCTGTTCTTTCCCCCTAATGAGTGGGACATGGTTCAAAAGTTACATCCCTCCACACGTTCGATATATGGCGCTGTAATCTCTCAGTGTCGTCAGAGAGGTGGTGGGTCCCAACGACCAATGACCCTTCTTTTCAAAAAAAAGGAAAATAAGAAAAAAAAAGAGAGATAAGAAGCATAGAGAGGAACCCCCATAAGCTTTGAGAGATCTCATAAAGAAGAGCTAAGCTCTTAGAGAAAAAAGATTTTTCTTCAAGGTAAAAAAAGAATGATGATGAACACAGAGATGAAATCATCTCGTAATTAATTTAAAAAGAAGGATTCACTTCTTTAAAAGATCATAGATCTACAAGACAAAAGTCTTTCACAAAGAGATCAAAGGATCTCATCATAAAAGAAGAAGAACATAATTCTTCTCGCAGATCATAGATCTATGAGACTAAGGTCTTTTCACAAAGAGATCATGAACATCTCATTATAAGAGGGGGGAGAATAATTCAATTCTCTTAAAGATCACAGATCTATAAAGGCAGAGCCTTTCATCAACATAAGAGATTGGAAACATCTCCTACAAAATAAGAACTGTTGTTCTTAGATCTTGAGACAAAGTCTCTTTTAAAAGAACATAAATTTATTTCTATGATCATAAAATTGATCAGATGCGCTTTGCGCTCTTGAACTGCGCTTCTGCGCTCTTAGACTGGCGCTCAGCGCCAAGCGCGACACGCGTCCCTCACGTATGCGCCGCTTAACAGTTAGCGCTTTGCGCTCTTGAAATAGCGCACTGCTCTCATGGGCTGGCGCTCAGCACCAGGCGCACTACGTGTCACTCACGTGGGCGCCACTGAACTAATAGCGCAATGCGCTCATAAACTAGCACTTTGCGCTTATAAACTGGTGCAATGCGCTTAGCGCCAAGCGCGACACGTGTCCCTCACGTGTGCGCTACTCGGCAGAAGCGCACTGAGCTCTTTGACTGGCGCAAAGCGCCAAGCGCACCATGTGTTGCGCTGATAGAACATAAATTGTTCTTTAATAAGCCCAGAGCTTTGATGAATGCTCAACATTCAATAAAAGACAAAATATTGTCAGAATGCAAGCCAATGCTCAGCATTATTAAAAGGGCCAAGCCCAAACAAATACTCAACAGCCCAAAATAAATGTTAAACATTTTAACTCGACTGGACTTAACCCAAGATTGGCCATAAGTCCTCAAATTCAGATTAACTTAAGCCATATGCTCATAAATCTTTGATCTTAGTCCCAAATTGGACTACAGATCTCCCAACCAAAATTGGTTCGAGGGTACATCACTTTACTTGTAACAACTCCAATTTTTGTATACATAAATTTGATTTAAATTTGAAGTATACATGGAGTATTTAATGTTGCTGATAACACTTTAAGTATCTATATATTTCCCTACAATAATTACAAGAAGGAGCTTGTAGCTCATTGGTAATATCTTGCACTGCTGAACCAAGCCACCAGAGTTCGAATCCCATGCCCCACATTATTTTTAGTTTATTTTTCTTTAAAAATTCTTGGAAGCCCAACAATCCACAGGCCATAACTCCCAAATGTTGAACTGAACTCCAAAAACAGAGTATGCCAAAGTCTTAGTTAGAGAACCCCGCACCCAACCGTCGCCGATCCCGGCCGGGATCGGCCAACTCGGCCGGCCGGCCGGCCGGAGTTGGTCGGACGGCCGGGGTCCCAAAACGAAAAGTGTGGCTTTTCGTCTCCCATAACTCCCTGTTAACTCCAAATTATTATATCAGTTCCAGAATTTTTAATATACCCTAATTACTACAAAATTTTAATGATTTTCTTTAAATTTTTACAATTTTCTTTAATAAACAAAACCTTTCACCTACCCTACCCTATCTACCCTATAAATAGACCCCTACCCCTACCCTCTCATTCCAAAACCTTAGATTTACTCATTTGAAATTTCCACAAGAAAAGTGTGCTTTGAAACCTAGTTCACGGCGAAGCGCTGACGGATTTCCGGCGACGTTCTTTGAAGCAACCGGCGACGAAACAACACCTCGGCCATTTCTCTTATTCCTCTATACTCTTTAGAAGAGTTTGAAACCCGTAAGTCCAATTCTTCTCTCTTTTCTACTTCTCAAAATACGGAATTATGAAACCCGACGGAAATTGGAACAAACCGATTTCTGATTCGGTTTTTCTACAAAATTTCACTTGTCACCAATTCCATAACACCTAAACATATTCATGATGACTATTAATTACATAAAAATCAATTTGGACAAAGTTTCTCACATGAAATGATAACTTTCTTGTAATATCGTATTCTTTTCACAATAATACCATAAAGTTTATTTTTCTTCTTCTAATCAATTCCCTCATTCCTAAACATGTTCATCTTGACCACTAAACTTGTAAAATTCAATTTGAATGAGTTTTCACACATGAAATGATAACTTTTACAAATACCGTATTCTTACACTTAAATACCCTCATATTTAATTTATCATGTTTAACCCCTAAACTTCACAATACCTTAAAATAAGTCACGAGGTAATGACCTACCTCCACACACACGCAAATACAACCTTAATTGTTATCATCAAAATTTAGATTACGAAAATACAAGACTTTACATTAAAATATCATTTTCTTTATAAACCTTTTCTAGAAGTTCTAATTTGAATACAATTTTAAAACAAATCTTTTAAAAAGAAAATACGATATGTCATGGACATCGATCGTTTATCTAAACCTGAGTTTGTGGTGTCTAGGCTAGGCAAGTGAGCTTGGGTAACTTTAAAAGGCCCGCCTCACGATTCGTGAGCGGATCCCTCCCTCCTCACTTGTACTTACCTGGCCACAATTAGAGGTGAAGAGGCGATTTGAGGTTTCTAATGACTTGTCGTTTAGATCTTAGAAATAGGCTAGCTGGCGTAGGAAACCCTAGAAACTAAAATACGGAAATTTATATCCTTTTACAAATAAATACCTTATTTTTATAAAACCGTTTTCTAAATGAATAGTATTTATTAAATCTTTGCAAAGTGCCACTACAACCCACCTTTGGGGAACTCGTTAGGGATAGTATGGTTTATCGTGCACCCGCGGGCTAGTAGTACGAGATTCAGACCTCCGCAAGGAGCATTCGGTCTCGAAAGGTTTTAAATACGACATTTAAGAAAAAATAAGATTTTTGGAAAATAAAATATTTATATAAAATTATCCTTGTATTAACATATGTATATTTATCAATTAAACACCTATTTTATTATAAGATAAAGTTTCCAAATTTTCCTAAAAATTACAAGATTAAAAGTTACATTAAAATACCATGAATTTCAAATAAATTAATTAATACTTTTATTAGGATATATTCACTAGAATAACACAAATAAAACTTACACTCATTATAACTATAAAGACGAATAATAAATACTTGAGGTGTATCTTGAAAACTATATAAAAGTACTTTTTACATAAAACCCCCTCAAGTTTTATAAATTACAAAAATGACCATAACAATTATAGAACTTCAAATTACTTTTCTTTTAGTCTGACTCGGGTTTGAGTCTGACTATTTCTGACTTGAATATGATTCAAGTTAATCTATATTCTTTAATATTCCAACTCAATATGAACACATGAATTCCTGAATCCAGTTAACAATCTATTCAACTTGACTGAATCAAACCATGGATATACATCCATTATCCTGTTATTCCATTTACCTGATTATGCAGTTACAACATGTTTACTGATATCATGGTTTTGGTCAGTCATCCAACTTACACAATACAATACAACAATACTGTTAAATCACTACGGGGTTTAAGGGGTAGATTGGTACGGAAGGTGTTAAAGGTGGCACGAGGTGGTCAGATTAAGACACCTAACCTGAATCCCATTGCTGTTGTACCATGGTTTAACGGTTCCTTGTACTTTCCGTTTGCCCTGGTCTCTAGCATATAGAGACCCCCCTCGTATACACTGGTATCCTTCTGTACCAAGCTACAAACAACAGCGTTGACATAACATTACAACAATAGTTTACACTTTAAAATATATCTTCTTATTCTGTCTTCTCTACTTTCCTCTTACCTTTGGGACTTACCGAGCGATCTGTTCGCTGACGACATTCTGTTTCTCTCTTCTTTGAATGTCGTCAGGTGACTTGGACCCGACAGAAATTGAGCCATCACAAGAAGACTTGAAGCTGTTAGTTGTATGTATGCCCTAGAGGCCAGTATTGTACAGATGATGTATATTATATTAGATGCTTGGACATATATAGAGATGACTTTCTTGCTCGATATGATAGTATGCTATCTGGTTGCTCTTTATCTTAACATGTACACTTGTCTCTTTAAACTGTCTTATAGTTACATGTTGATAAAGCCCTTAGGATGTGTACTTGACTACCTGGACTATGATGCAGATCATACTAGTGGGGATATGGTAGTCGATAAGTACATCCTTTAAGGTCCCTAGTCGTGGGTGTATCGAGACAGGGCATCGATATACCAGTGTAGACTAGCGTATACGCTTCTCGACCCATGAGATGGGCGATGGATGATCCCATATCCATTGATGTTTGACATCAGAGATCATATACGGGTGCTCAGTGGAGACTGGGTACACTGGAAGGACTCGCCGAGAACTCCCAGATGGTATTATACCTCACGTCAGATGGCAGTTCTCAGGTGACACTTGTACAGGTTAGTCTGTAGACCCGAGATCGTCATAGAGTCTTGTGTGATTCCCACTGTGCTTTGATCTCCACCTTACCACGTCCATGAGGGCGTGCAAAACGGTGGTCTTTGGGTACAGTCCCGAGTCACATGGAGGCAATGAGCGATAGGAGGGGTTTCGTCTCTCCCGGTATTGGGGGTTGATGTTGCGCAGTGCTCGATTGGCCGTAACAGGGAAGTCCCTGGCCAGGGCTGATCAGAGATTTGCTGGTAAGTGTTACCAGTAGTTTCTCGACCCGTTATGAGCCTCACATCGGCACGACTTATCGGTTATTGGGGTCTGACGTTTACCACCCCTAGACTTGATATGCGACATATCAGACGAACAAACCGGACTGTACGGTAAGTGTTACTGGTTGGATTCACAGGAGTGTGAGCGGGCTAGCTCGTCGATCTTCTGATCGTTCAATACCTGGATGGCCGTTACGTTTAGCAGACCGCTTGCGGCTTGTGGGTGCTTGATATGATCATCATCTGCTACCGGCGTATTGACTAGTCTTTAGAGTCCTACACAGAGGTTTCCTGGCTCAAGCGAAACGAAATAGGAGCGCATATGAGATATGTGCGGGACCGAGAATAATGCGTGTATGTGATACCGCATTTCATTCTCGCGATGAATGTTTCGATTGGTTGTATGCGATATGACCTAGTTATCGAATCATTGATTCGATAAAACGATACATTGGATACTGGTCGGTTATATGCGATATGACCGGATCGTTAAATCAAGTGTTGATTTAATGATTTAATGTATAATTATATATTTGATATATTACTTTGCATTAACTGGTATTGGTTCACTTTAAATGGATTTTCTCACTTGATGTACATGTTGTATATGTGATATACTTTTGTGCACATCTTTGTATCATGTTTGATGATACTTGCTCATTTGGTTAAGTGTGAAGAATTAAACCATGGTTAAGAGATGATTAGGGTTTTGCCTTTTTATTTATTTATTTGTTTATTTATTTAGAAAAGGTTTAGATAAGAATGGTGGCTTTCTTTGTCTCTTATTGAAGCTTCATGAAGCTTTGACTTATGCAACCATTCTTGTCTTCATGCTTAACCCTAACTCATCCAAGTAACCATGGTATATTCTCTACACTTAACCTTAGTTAGGATATGATAAGTATTGTTTTCTTTTTCATTTTAAATACTCATCATATTCTTTCTTCTTCTTGATCATCTTCTTCTTCAAGAAAAGCTTAAGGTCCATCAATGGCAACTTGAGCTAAAGTGAGAGAAATCCAATTCTAAAGTGAACCCACCTCCTATTTTTTCACCCTCTACCTCTTGCCAAGTTGTTTTGGGTGTTTTCTTCACAAGTTTCACAAATTTGTGAAGTCGGAGCTTGAACTTGCGATGCCTCGACGTAGATCATCTTCGGCACGAAGCCGACGACCTAGTCCGCCCATTTTCCCGATGAAGTCGACGATTGAGTTCGAGATTCAAGATGGACAGCGAGAGGACGCCTACGTGGAGCTAAGGAAGTGGATATCCGGATCTACAAAGGTTGTAGCTTCTGATCTTTAGTTAAATTGTTAACTAGATTCGTATTTCGCCTAAATTTCTAGTCGACGATCCGTATTAGGGTTTCTCGGCACCCATAAAATTTAATATTGGCATGGTTGATGCCTTGTGAGACTTCATTAGCGTGCCTAGAAACCCTACAGTGGTATCAGAGCCTAGCTAGAGCCTTAGGCGAAGTCTAGACGATGTTTGAAACCCAATCGAACCCGAAAACCTAACTTTTTGACGCTCTCTAGACTTTTTCTAAAAACTGGGATTTTTCCAGATTAAAATTGCTAAAAAATTCAGCAGGGCAATCTATGAATTACGGTGCAAAAATAACTTACTGAAGAGTCTACAGTGCGGCGGAACCGCGGCAGAAGCCATGCTTCTGCGGCGGTTCCGCGGCAAATTTATTGAATTATAAAATAATTTTTGCACAGTAATTGATTGATTCTGGTGTTGGATTTTCTGGGAATTTTTAAAATTTATTCAAGAGTTGAATATTCCAGGTTGTTTTGGGGATTCGATGATTCGATCGGATTATCAGATTTTGTCTATGTGGATTCCGGATAATTTTTTGAATTTGTTAAAAAAGTTCGACCGGATATAAATACCCAACTTTTCCCCTGTCGGGAAATTTCCAAGTGTTGGATTTTTCCGTAGTTTAACGACGTTCTAAGTAGTGCAAGTAACGCGATGGACCCTCTAGAAGACAACAAACCTTAACTCGATTATGTGACCGTCTTGAACTGCCCTTTGAACCTTCGGGTTTTGGGCAGTACGGCGTGCCACATGTGAGGCGTTGGCTTGACCCTTCTACGGCTGGACCGTTGTTACTGAGGCACGAACTGAATGTTGTTAGACTTATTTCATGTGTTGAGCTGTATCGGGAAAACTTGGGTATTCGACTGTTCGATCGGAAAGTTTAACATTTTCTGTTTATCTGGAATATGATACAATAATTGGAATTCACAAACAGTTATGAGATAACTGAATGAATGTTATAAATCTAGCAGTTTAGTCCCACATGATATTGAAAAGAGTTTTCGATAATGAGACTAAAATGCGGGATTTATATCTGTTAGGCATGTGATGTCTAAGTATTTCATTTGATTAGGCATGCGATGTCTAAAGAGGTTGCGGATTCCAACTGTTGTAGTTTTACACTTTCTTTTCTGTGACCGTAAGTGTAGCATGTTCATATCGCCGGTTTCGTTGTTATACGTCAACGACAATTGGGGTATGCATACTTACTTACGTTGATGACATGTGATGTTATGTGTTGCTGGATATGTTATATTGGATCATCGTGTTTGAATAGCCGGGGGTTTTTATGTGAGATGAGTGTTTTTCATTTTCATTCATGTAAAAACTTGTATGTAATATTCTTTTTATTTGGGGCACTTCCAGGTTGCGGAAGTTGTCACCTTTTGTATATTATTTACTTTTCCGCATTAGGTTAGACCCAAGGAGGGGAGCACAAGTAACCGGGTTCTGGGGTCCAGTGGGAGACCAACTCGAGGAGTCGAGTCCGGGTCTCCTAACCCTAGAATCGGCAGGGTTGCTTGCCGCTCTCGTAGGGGTCTAGGGGTGTGGGATTGGCTATTCATCACGACCGTGGAATCCGTGTTTTATATTGGCTCGTATTGAAAACACGGACGTCCTAGTATATCCAATATTTCATATGTTTCTTCTGCTGCGATATCTGTGATGTGATCATATGATGTTCTGTGATGGATACAGTATATAGTATATATGATATATTATATAGACGTTACTTATGTTTTATACCCGCACTAGCCCTGCCCTGCTCTGTCGTTAGTTACCTAACCTAAGGTGCACGAGGGGACATCGAGGCGAATGCGGATGGCATAAGTGTACGTCGTATTTATCTGTGATGTTTAGGTATTTAAATGATGGGACTTCATTAATGTGATTAATGAAAGAAAAGAAACCTAAGATGTTGTAGAATCAAATTTTAAACAAAACAGGTAGCTACAGTTTTTGCTTTGCATAGCGGTATATATGATATACCCTGCACCTTATTCGATGAGGAAAGGACCGAGATCCCTTCACCGGGAGTGACTCCTTTAGCAATAACTGGCAGATGCTACACACTCGGTTTGACTTTTGATTGCTTCTATAGTTTCTGCTTTGCACAGTGATATATATGATATATCCCGCACCTCATTCGACGAGGAAAGGACCGACGATCCCTTCACCGGGAGTGACTCCTTTAGCAAAACTGGAAAAGCCTCAAAATCACTCCATTTCAAAACTTCATTTGATTCTACAACGATATCAAGTTCATTACGCAATAGGTTTTCAGAAAAACCCGTCGTAGCCCTCCGTCATTTCAGATAAGTCCTGTTTAGTATTCGTGCTGCGTTTGTTGACCTTGTCAAGGCGCAGTGTGCGGTAGCTAACCAGTATTTATCTGCTTATGCATATGATGCAGATTGAGTTAGGGTAGTCGTACGGCCTTGTTGACCTTGTCAAGGGTCGTGCGGGTGGGTTTAATTCAATCAAGAAATGACGGGTTGAACTTGACTTACGGTCTATGGTTTGTTGACCTTGTCAAGGTCATAGATCGTTTGGGGCAAAATATTATCGGGAATTTCAAGTGTTGAAATTTGCAATGAGATTGCATACCTTCTATGAGATAGTTGGATCCCGATACCCACTGCGAGTAAGAGTTACTCCTGGGAGAGTTTTACACATTACAATTAGCCGATCAAGTAGGTGCCTAGAAAGGTGTTAATGAGGTTACGCCTCTGGGAAAACGAGGTTTACATTAATTAGGTTCGTGCGAAAGCACGGGAGACCTCCCTCAAAATACCGACACTGGCCTAGCTGAAAGATTGGCGAACTTATAGTGTGTAATTAATCCCGGTTAGTCTTTCCTTTTAGGGTTTGAAGGAAGATTTGATAAAAACAGTGGGAGCCATCCTGATTAGATAAGATAATAACCAATCTGATCTTGCACGAGCATACGCTAAAGTGTTTTCTTCTCTCTCTCTCCAGGTAGCGACCATTTCATGCCCTAATAAAGATAATAATATGGATGTATTGACCGAACCCGCATGTTATACTGTGCTGGGGAACGCTGGTTCCATTCTTTCTTATAAGAGTTATAGGAATGAACAGGATATAGGGGAATACCAGGATTCCCATGCCACCCGGATGAAGAAAGTACATGTTGATGCATTTTCTTCGGGTGTGTTCGTTACAGAGAACTGTTTCTCCATTTGCTCCACATCCGGGGTATTAGATACCGGGTCAGGATCCCATATATGTAATCAGTTACATGAGCTTAAGAAAGGTAGAGAACTTAGAGAAGGTGATAAAGACATTAGAGTTGGAAATGGTGCAATTGTTGCAGCTAAGACTGTCGGGGAATATCACCTTGTATTACCAACTGGTAATACATTGGTTCTGAACGAATGCTATTACATGCCGAACCTGATATGCAACATTATATCGGTTTCTTTGTTAAGCAAAGAGGGATATAATTTTGTATTACAGGACAATGTTATGAACATTTTCCGTAACCAAAAGTTGGTTGGATCAGGCACGTTGTGCAATGGCATTTATGTTCTAAACCAATCAACAGTTCTGAGCATAACAAACACACACAAGAGGAAGAGTTCAGAACTGAACGAATCCTTCTTGTGGCATTGTAGACTGGGTCACATCAATGCGACACGACTAGCTAAGTTGCATAAAGATGGATATTTAAATCCATTTGAATTTTCATCTTATGACACTTGCCAGTCATGTCTCAAAGGCAAGATGACCAAAACTCCGTTTACGGGACACGGAGAAAGAGTTACCGAACTCTTGGGACTAATACATAGTGATGTATGCGGTCCCATGTCTACACATGCCAGGGATGGTTCTTCATACTTCATTACATTCACTGACGATCTCTCTAGGTTCGGGTATGTGTTCCTGATGAAACACAAATCAGAAGCTTTTGAGAAATTTAGAGAATATAAACAAGAAGTTGAGAACCAAACCGGAAAAAGTATTAAAATCCTACGATCCGATCGAGGAGGTGAATACTTAAGCAATGAATTCCTGGACTTCCTAAAAGAGAATGGGATTCTCTCTCAGCTGACTCCTCCATATACACCACAGCACAACGGTGTATCAGAACGGAGGAATCGCACCCTATTAGATATGGTGCGCTCTATGATGAGCACAGCTGAGTTACCTATTTCCTTCTGGGGATATGCACTGGAGACAGCAGCATACCTATTGAATCAAGTTCCATCTAAATCTGTACCTACCACACCATATGAGATATGGAGTGGGAAGAGGCCATATCTTAAACGAGTTAAGATATGGGGTTGTCCAGCCTATGTCAAAAGACAAAATCCGGACAAGCTCGAGGCACGGTCAGTTCTTTGCAAGTTTGTGGGATATCCAAAGAACTCCTATGGGTATTTTTTCTACCATAGTGAGGAACAAAAAGTGTTTGTTGCTCAACATGCCACCTTTTTAGAAAAGGAATTCCTTGAAAAAGAAATTAGTGGCAAAGTGGTAGAGCTGGAAGAAGTTCCAGATACACAAACCGAAACTGAAGATTTGGTGGAACCAGAAGATTCAGTAGCTCCCAATGAACCTCAGCCTCTCCGCCAATCTAGTAGGGTTCCTCGCCAACCTGAGAGATACAACGGTTTTCTCATGGATGGAGGGAGCGAGGATTGCATCATGGAGGATGATGACCCAACTAGCTTCGAGCAGGCCATCACGAGTAGGGACTCAGTGAAATGGCTGGATGCTATGCGGTCCGAGATGGAATCCATGTACACCAACAAAGTATGGACTTTGGATGTTGCTCCTGAAGGGGTAAAAGCCATCGGGAGCAAGTGGATTTTCAAGAAAAAACTTGGTGTAGATGGGAAAGTGGAGACTTTCAAAGCTAGACTTTTTGTAAAAGGTTTTCGTCAAAGACTAGGTGTGGACAATGACGAAACCTTTTCTCCAGTGGCTATGCTTAAATCCATCCGAATCATGCTTGCTATTGCTGCCTTTCATGACTACGAAATCTGGCAAATGGATGTTAAGACCGCCTTTCTAAATGGTGATTTAGAAGAGTGCGTGTACATGACTCAACCAGAGGGCTTCGTAGACAGTGGGAGCAGCGGGAAGGTGTGCAAGCTGCTTAAATCCATTTATGGATTAAAGCAAGCATCGCGGAGTTGGAACATCTGCTTTGATGTCGTTATCAAAGAGTTTGATTTTGTCAAAAACCCAGATGAACCTTGTATTTACAAGAAGGTGGCAGAGAGTAAGGTTGTCTTCCTCGTATTGTACGTGGACGGCATACTCTTGATAGGAAATGATATTCCTATGCTGCAAGCGGTCAAGCTCTTCTTATCACAAAGATTCTCAATGAAAGATCTTGGTGATGCCTCCTGCATATTGGGAATTAGGATCTATAGAGATAGATCCAAACGGATATTGGGATTGTCCCAATCCAGGTACATTGACACCATACTAAAAAGGTTTAGTATGGAAGATTCCAAGCGTGGGAACTTGCCCACGATCTCTGGAGTCACTCTCTCCAAAGAGATGTCTCCCAAGACTGATTTGGAGAGAGCTCGCATGCAAGGGATACCCTATGCTTCGGCTGTAGGCTCTATCATGTATGCGATGCTATGTACCAGACCCGATGTAGCATACTCACTAAGTGTAGTGAGCGGGTATCAAGCTGATCCTGGAGAGAATCACTTGACAGCTGTGAAGAGCATTCTCAAGTACTTGCGAAGGACTAAAGAGATGCTCTTGGTGTATGGTAACGGAGAACTCCAAGTGGAGTCCTTTACCGATTCGAGCTTCTAGAGTGATAAGGACGACTCTAAGTCGCAGTCGGGATTTGTCTTTACCCTTTACGGAGGGGCGGTTAGCTGGAAGAGTTCCAAGCAGGAAACCGTGGCAGACTCGACGATGGAGGCTGAATACATCGCTGCCAACGATGCTGCTAAAGAAGCTGTCTGGATC
The DNA here is from genome assembly GCA_030015575.1 of Agapanthus africanus. Classification (NCBI taxonomy): domain Eukaryota; kingdom Viridiplantae; phylum Streptophyta; class Magnoliopsida; order Asparagales; family Amaryllidaceae; genus Agapanthus; species Agapanthus africanus. The sequence goes on along the minus strand of JASDDO010000028.1, from coordinate 85,746,238 downwards.
AAGAAGTTCATTACTGAACTTGGAGTGGTTCCATCCATTGAGCATCCAATACCTTTGTATTGCGATAACAATGGAGCGGTGGCTTTGGCCAAGGAACCCAGGTCCCATCAGCGATCCAGGCATATTCTGAGGCGGTATCACCTGATCCGGGAGATAGTTGATCGCCGGGAGATCGAGGTCAGGAGAGTTGACATGAAGAACAACACGGCGGATCCACTCATGAAGGCCATTCCCCAGATACAGTTTGAGAGACTCTTCGGGATGCTCGGTATGCGATACTACAGCAGCTGGCCCTAGTGCAAGTGGGAGATTGTTAGTTGTATGTATGCCCTAGAGGCCAGTATTGTACAGATGATGTATATTATATTGGATGCTTGGACATATATAGAGATGACTTTCTTGCTCGATATGATAGTATGCTATCTGGTTGCTCTTTATCTTAACATGTACACTTGTCTCTTTAAACTGTCTTATAGTTACATGTTGATAAAGCCCTTAGGATGTATACTTGACTACCTGGACTATGATGCAGATCATACTAGTGGGGACATGGTAGTCGATAAGTACATCCTTTAAGGTCCCTAGTCGTGGGTGTATCGAGACAGGGCATCGATATACCAGTGTAGACTAGCGTATACGATTCTCGACCCATGAGATGGGCGATGGATGATCCCATATCCATTGATGTTTGACATCAGAGATCGTATATGGGTGCTCAGTGGAGACTGGGTACACTGGACGGACTCGCCGAGAACTCCCAGATGGTATTATACCTCACGTCAGATGGCAGTTCTCAGGTGACACTTGTATAGGTTAGTCTGTAGACCCGAGATCGTCATAGAGTCTTGTGTGATTCCCACTGTGCTTTGATCTCCACCTTACCACGTCCATGAGGGCGTGCAAAACGGTGGTCTTTGGGTACAGTCCCGAGTCACATGGAGGCAATGAGCGATAGGAGGGGTTTCGTCTCTCCCGGTATTGGGGGTTGATGTTGCGCAGTGCTCGATTGGCCGTAACAGGGAAGTCCCTGGCCAGGGCTGATCAGAGATTTGCTGGTAAGTGTTACCAGTAGTTTCTTGACCCGTTATGAGCCTCACATCGGCACGACTTATCGGTTATTGGGGTCTGACGTTTACCACCCCTAGACTTGATATGCGACATATCAGACGAACAGACCGGACTGTACGGTAAGTGTTACTGGTTGGATTCACAGGAGTGTGAGCGGGCTAGCTCGTCGATCTTCTGATCGCTCAATACCGGATGGCCGTTACGTTTAGCAGACCGCTTACGGCTTGTGGGTGCTTGATATGATCATCATCTGCTACCGACGTATTGACGAGTCTTTAGAGTCCTACACAGAGGTTTCCTGGCTCAAGCGAAACGAAATAGGAGCGCATATGAGATATGTGCGGGACCGAGAATAATGTGTGTATATGATACCGCATTTCATTCTCACGATGAATGTTTCGATTGGTTGTATGCGATATGACCTAGTTATCGAATCATTGATTCGATAAAACGATACATTGGATACTGGTCGGTTATATGCGATATGACCGGATCGTTAAATCAAGTGTTGATTTAATGATTTAATGTATAATTATATATTTGATATATTACTTTGCATTAACTGGTATTGGTTCACTTTAAATGGATTTTCTCACTTGATGTACATATTGTATATGTGATATACTTTTGTGTACATCTTTGTATCATGTTTGATGATACTTGCTCATTTGGTTAAGTGTGAAGAATTAAACCATGGTTAAGAGATGATTAGGGTTTTGCATTTTTATTTATTTATTTGTTTATTTATTTAGAAAAGGTTTAGATAAGAATGGTGGCTTTCTTTGTCTCTTATTGAAGCTTCATGAAGCTTTGACTTATGCAACCATTCTTGTCTTCATGCTTAACCCTAACTCATCCAAGTAACCATGGTATATTCTCTACACTTAACCTTAGTTAGGATATGATAAGTATTGTTTTCTTTTTCATTTTAAATACTCATCATATTCTTTCTTCTTCTTGATCATCTTCTTTTTCAAGAAAAGCTTAAGGTCCATCAATGGCAACTTGAGCTAAAGTGAGAGAAATCCAATTCTAAAGTGAACCCACCTCCTATTTCTTCACCCTCTACCTCTTGCCAAGTTGTTTTGGGTGTTTTCTTCACAAGTTTCACAAATTTGTGAAGTCGGAGCTTGAACTTGCGATGCCTCGACGTAGATCATCTTCGGCACGAAGCCGACGACCTAGTCCGCCCATTTTCCCGATGAAGCCGACGATTGAGTTCGGGATTCAAGATGGACAACGAGAGGAAGCCTACGTGGAGCTAAAGAAGTGGATATCCGGATCTACAAAGGTTGTATCTTCTGATCTTTAGTTAAATTGTTAACTAGATTCGTATTTCGCATAAATTTCTAGTCGACGATCCGTATTAGGGTTTCTCGGCACCCATAAAATTTAATATTGGCATGGTTGATGCCTTGTGAGACTTCATTAGCGTGCCTAGGAACCCTACAGAAGCAGTTTACTCAAGACCCTGCAGTATAATTTCATTGTATACTTTTCTTTCCAGTACTTTTCATTTCCTGTTATGCCACTGTTTGGGCATCTTTATTTCAGTTGTATTTCCTTTCCATGTATTGTACAAAGAATGTTAATAAATAAAAGTTGCTGTTCTTTTTATACACTTGTCTCTTGTGTATTTATTTCTATATTGCTTTGTTACGCTTAGCGTATGTACTTCTGAGTACATACGTAGTGGACCAGTCGCGTCCCCTTCGCCGTACACCGGGAAGCGGGGCGTGACGGGTTTTGTTGGTGGCCCATGCAGGTCAAAGCTGTATGAATCCCTGTCATGCAGTTCTGGTCTGCGTGAACAACCTAAGCAATATAACACATGAACCAGCAACTAAAACATTCTTTACAATTCATATTCATTGAATCTTGCAAATTTCTATTTCTTGAATCTTATCATTTCATGTATTTGAATCTGTCCTAACCCAAATTTCTCTTCAGGGTTATGGATTCCCCGAACAACACCAGCACCAACGTCAACAACACCCCTTCAGCACTACCTCTCACACCAGCTGTTCCTGCACCACCCACTGAGCAAACAATGCTATTTGAGACGATCCGCAGTCTTCTCGAGGGACAGCAACAACTTCTGAACCGTCCTGAGACCGATGCACCGGGAGTAAAGCAATTCAGGGCTTTACATCCCAAACAGTTCTCTGGTAAAGGAAGCCCTCTTGAAGTGGAAGAGTGGGCACAAAGCATTGAAGACGATCTGGCAGCAGCTCAAGTGCCAGACAACGCTTGGGTCCGTGTAGCAAAACTACAGCTCACGGATAATGCTCGCAACTGGTGGAAGGCGGAAGAAAGCCGTCTGGTACAGCCGATTGAATGGAAAACGTTTCGCGAGAAGTTCGACACGAAATATTTCCCTGTGACTGCCAAGTTTGCAATGGAGCAGCAGTTTATTCATCTACAACAGGGTTCAATGTGGGATAAATCAGTAGATGAATACGATGCTGAATTCACCATGTTAAGCCGGTAAGATATGTCACAATAGTTCAATTTTTAATTATCACATATTACACAGCTAACACAATCTTTAAACAGATTCGCGGCACACTTGATACCGACGGACGATATCAGAGCCCGTCGCTTTCAACAAGGTTTGGACACAGAGATTAAGGCTGCTCTAGCCACAGGAAAGTTCTTGACTCATGAGGATGCTCTGGAAGCTGCCCGCAGTTATGAGGCAGTAATAAAAGAGAGGGGCAGACCCCAGTCTGCAGGAGTCAAACGCCCTGCCAACCAGATGGCAGGTGGAGCCTCGTCCAGACCATCTTTCGTGCCAAGGTGACCCGGAGTACCAACCCATCGTCCTAGCCCAGCCTTTTGCACCTACTGTAAGAGAACTGGACATATGATGAAGGACTGCCGTCGAGCCAACCACCTTTGCTTAGTCTGCGGTTCAGCTACTCACGGTATTGGGTCTTGTCCCCAAAGACAGAACCCAGTTGCTGCACCCAGGCCAGTAAATACCTATCCGCAGCGACCAGCTCTTCAGGCACCTGCTCCAAGACTTGCACTGCCTGCACCACCCAGGGGACCACAAGCTGCAACACCTCCTTGACAGTTCCATCAAGCTCAAAGGAACGTTCCGAGGAATGCTCCTCAGGCCAGGAGAAATGTGCCTAAGAGCCAGGCTTTCATGATGTCTGTGGAAGAAGCTGAGGCCACTGGCCAAGTCATTACTGGTAAACTTCCTTCTCAAACTTATCTTTTAGTCTTGTTTACCTACACACTTTCCCTATACCTAAAACCTATCCCATATACCTTAGGTACAATCCTAGTAGCTTCACTACCTGCACTTGCACTGTTTGATACTGGAGCATCCCACTGCTTTATGTCGCAACGGTTTGTCCGAACCCATGCGATTCCAGTCTCACCGCTTGTATCCAGCTGGAACGTCAGTTCCGGAAATGGTGTTCTAAAGGCAACTATGGGATACATCATGTGTCCAGTCATCGTCTGCCGTCGAGAGTTTTATGCTGACTTCAAGGTACTGGACATACCAAACTTCGATGTGGTTCTAGGAATGGACTGGCTTGGAACCTTTTATGCTACCATCGACTGTCGTCAAAGGAGGGTAGTATTCGAGATTCCAGAGCATCCGGTCTTCTATTTCAAGAGTGGAGATCGTACCCTGGAGCCAAGTACCTACAAAGCGAAGCCAAGGGAAGCAGTAGTTGCGGCAGCTCAAGCAGAGGAAGAATCAAGACCGGAGGTAGTTCGAGAGTTCGACGATGTATTCCCTGACGATATATCAGGTTTGCCTCCCGATCGAGCTCTTGAATTCAATATTGACTTAGTACCAGGAGCACAACCGGTGATCAAAGCACCTTATAGACTAAGTCCGGAAGGTTTGAAGGAAGTCCGAACACAGTTGGACGAATTACTGGCGAAAGGATGGATTCGTCCCAGCACTTCAAGTTGGGGAGCACCTGTACTATTGGTCAAGAAGAAGGAAGGTTCATACAGAATGTGCATCAATTATAGGGCCTTGAACGAAGTCACTATAAAGAACAAGTATCCACTCCAGCGCATCGACGATTTATTCGATCAGCTAAGTGGATCTTGTATCTTCTCTAAACTAGATCTTCGTTCAGGTTATCATCAAGTGAAGGTCAAGGAAGCTGATATTCACAAAACAGCTTTTAGAACTCACTATGGACATTACGAATTTCTAGTAATGCCATTTGGAATGACCAATGCACCAGCAATCTTCATGAACCTAATGAACCAAGTTTTCCGAGAGTATTTAGACAGGTTTGTTGTCATCTTCATTGACGACATCCTGGTATATTCTAAGAGTCGGAAAGAGCATGCGGAACACCTACGAATTGTCCTGGAAACTCTTCGACAACATAAGCATTATGCCAAGTACAGCAAGTGCGAGTTTTGGCTAAATCAAGTTGGTTTTCTTGGACACATCGTATCAGGAGAAGGAATTTCTGTGGATCCAGCAAAAGTTTCGGCAGTTAGCGAATGGCCTACACCAAAGTCAGTGAAGGATATTCGAAGTTTCTTGGGCTTAGCTGGATATTACAGAAGGTTTATTGAAGGCTTTTCGAAGATAGCAACACCCCTGACCAAGCTCACACGAAAAGATGAAGAATTTGTGTGGTCAGAAGCATGCGAGCAAGATTTCGTAGAACTCAAGTCAAGATTAACATCTGCACCTATTCTCGTAATACCGGATCAATCTGGAGGATTCGAAGTGCATTGTGATGCATCCGGTAAGGGATTAGGCTGTGTTCTACATCAGCACGGTAAGGTTGTGGCTTATGCTTCAAGACAACTAAAGACCCATGAGCGCAATTATCCGACGCATGATCTGGAGTTGGCAGCCGTTATCTTTGCTCTCAAAATTTGGCGTCATTACCTACTTGGTGAACGAGTGAACATCTACACAGATCATAAAAGTCTTAAGTACGTGTTTACTCAGAAGGAGTTGAATATGCGGCAGAGAAGATGGTTAGAACTCATGGCGGACTTTGACATCAAATTGCAATATCACCCAGGAAAGGTGAACGTAGTACCTGATGCTCTTAGTCGCCAACCATTATCAATGAATCTCACCGCTCAGTGGAAGCTTCAACAAGACTTGCATCAGATGGAGATTGAAGTAGTCATGCCAGGTGATGCTTCAAGTTTGATGAATCTACAAGTTCAATCAACCATTGTCAATCAGATCAAAGCAGCTCAAGCCAGCGATGCTAAGTTGCAAAAGATTAGAGAACAAGTGGAGAATGGACTCAGAACAGATTTTATCATCCATGAAGACGGATCTTTGAGATACGGCAGCAGATTGTGTGTACCAAAAGGTCCTGTTCGGGAAGAGTTGATGAAAGAAGCTCACAGGTCTCCCTATTCAGTACATCCTGGAGGTACCAAAATGTACAAAGATCTACGTCAGAATTATTAGTGGCATGGAATGAAGCGTGAAGTAGCCAGAAGTGTCGCAAAATACTTGGTGTGTCAGCAAGTAAAGGCTGAACATCACAGGACAGCTGGACTACTTCAACCGTTACCAATTCCAGAATGGAAGTGGCAGCATATCACGATGGACTTTGTAACTGCTCTTCCTCGCAGCACAAAGGGTAACGATGCGATATGGGTCATTGTGGATCGACTCACAAAGTCGGCTCACTTCATCCCATTTCGAGTTGGGCAATCAACTGAGACACTCGTGAAGAAGCACATGGAGGTAATAATTTAATTTAGATTTAAAACTCTTCATAATGTACTATCTCTGATACCCATGAACTCATACAGGAAATTGTGAGACTTCATGGAGTACCGGTCTGCATTGTCTCCGATCGTGACACCAGGTTCCGATCGCAATTTTGGCAGAGTCTGCAAGCTAGCTTGGGAACAAGTCTGAACTTCAGCATGGCTTATCATCCACAAACAGATGGTCAGTCGGAACGAACTATTCAGATCTTGGAGGATATGCTCAGAGCATGTATGCTCGACTTCAAAGGATCGTGGGAAGATCACCTGCATCTTGTGGAGTTCGCGTACAACAACAGCTACCAAGCAAGTATAGGAATGGCACCTTTTGCAGTATTATATGGAAGGAAGTGTCGATCGCCATTAAGTTGGGACGACATCGGAGATAGGGAACTTCTTGGACCAGAGATGATAGTAGCGACCGTTGATGTGGTTCGTACTATCAGGGAAAGAATGCGCATAGCCCAAGATAGACAGAAACACTGGGCTGATGCAAAGAGATGACACTTGGAGTTCCAGCCAGGAAACCATGTATTCTTGAAGATATCTCCGAACCGCGGAGTGATCCGGTTTGGGAGACGGGGTAAATTGAGTCCGAGATATATTGGACCGTTCGACATACTCGAACGAGTCGGAGAAGTGGCATACCGATTAGCGCTTCCACGCTCATTGGAAGGAGTGCATAACGTGTTCCACATATCCCAACTCAGAAGGTATGTGAGTGACCCCAGCCATGTACTTGATCATTCCGAGTTCACTATACAGCCCGATTTGTCTTGTGAGCAACAACCTGTGGAAATCCTGGACAGGAAAGTAAAGACACTTCGGAACAAGGAAGTTAACCTAGTCCGGGTAATGTGGAGAAAAGACACTCCAGGAGAATCCACGTGGGAAAGGGAAGATGAAATGCGTGCAAAATATCCGCACCTTTTTGTAAACTAGTCCTCAAATAAAAGTTGTAAATTTCGAGGACGAAATTTTTGTAAGGAGGGTAGATTGTAACAACTCCAATTTTTGTATACATAAATTTGATTTAAATTTGAAGTATACATGGAGTATTTAATGTTGCTGATAACACTTTAAATATCTATTTCCCTACAATAATTACAAGAAGGAGCTTGTAGCTCATTGGTAATATCTTGCACTGCTGAACCAAGCCATCAGAGTTCGAATCCCATGCCCCACATTATTTTTAGTTTATTTTTCTTTAAAAATTCTTGGAAGCCCAACAATCCACAGGCCATAACTCCCAAATGTTGAACTGAACCCCAAAAACGGAGTATGCCAAAGTCTTAGTAAGAGAACCCCGCACCCAACCGTCGCCGATCCCGGCCGGGATCGGCCAACTCGGCCGGCGCCGCCGGCCGGAGTTGGTCGGACGGCCGGGGTCCCAAAATGAAAAGTGTGGCTTTTTGTCTCCCATAACTCCCTGTTAACTCCAAATTATTATATCAGTTCCAGAATTTTTAATACACCCTAATTACTACAAAATTTTAATGATTTTCTTTAAATTTTTACAATTTTTTTTAATAAACAAAACCTTTCACCTACCCTACCCTAGCTACCCTATAAATAGACTCCTACCCCCTACCCTCTCATTCCAAAACCTTAGATTTACTCTCTTGAAATTTCCATAAGAAAAGTGTGCTTTGAAACCGAGTTCACGGCGAAGCGCTGACGGATTTCCGGCGACGTTCTTTGAAACAACCGGTGACGAAATAACACCTCGGCCATTTCTCTTGTTCCTCTATACTCTGTAGAAGAGTTTGAAACCCGTAAGTCCCATTCTTCTCTCTTTTCTACTTCTCAAAATACGGAATTATGAAACCCGACGGAAATTGGAACAAACCGATTTCCGATTCGGTTTTTCTACAAAATTTCACTTGTCACCAATTTCATAACACCTAAACATATTCATGATGACTATTAATCACATAAAAATCAATTTGGATAAAGTTTCTCACATGAAATGATAACTTTCTTGTAATATCGTATTCTTTTCACAATAATACCATAAAGTTTATTTTTCTTCTTCTAATCAATTCCCTCATTCCTAAACATGTTCATCTTGACCACTAAATTTGTAAAAATCAATTTGAATGAGTTTTCACACATGAAATGATAACTTTTACAAATACCGTATTCTTACACTTAAATACCCTCATGTTTAATTTATCATGTTTAACCCCTAAACTTCACAATACCTTAAAATAAGTCACGAGGTAATGACCTACCTCCACACACACGCAAATACAACCTTAATTGTTATCATCAAAATTTAGAATACGAAAATACAAGACTTTACATTAAAATACCATTTTCTTTATAAACATTTTCTAGAATTTCTAATTTGAATACAATTTTAAAACAAATCTTTTAAAAAGAAAATACGATATGTCATGGACATCGATCGTTTATCTAAACCTGAGTTTGTGGTGTCTAGGCTAGGCAAGTGAGCTTGGGTAACTTTAAAAGGCCCGCCTCACGATTCGTGAGGGGATCCCTCCCTCCTCACTTGTACTTACCTGGCCACAATTGGCGGTGAAGAGGCGATTTGAGACTTCTAATGACTTGTCGTTTAAACCTTAGAAATAGGCTAGCTGGCGTAGGAAACCCTAGAAACTAAAATACGGAAATTTACATCCTTTTACAAATAAATACCTTATTTTTATAAAACCGTTTTCTAAATGAATAGTATTTATTAAATCTTTGCAAAGTGCCACTACAACCCACCTTTGGGGAACTCGTTAGGGATAGTACGGTTTATCGTGCACCCGCGGGCTAGTAGTGCGAGATTCAGACCTCCGCAAGGAGCATTCGGTCTCGAAAGGTTTAAAATACAACATTTAAGAAAAAATTAGATTTTTGGAAAATAAAATATTTATATAAAATTATCCTTGTATTAACATATGTATATTTATCAATTAAACACCTATTTTATTATAAGATAAAGTTTCCACCTTTTCCTAAAAATTACAAGATTAAAAGTTACATTAAAATACCATGAATTTCAAATAAATAAATTAATTCTTTTATTAGGATATATTCACTAGAATAACACAAATAAAACTTACACTCATTATAACTATAAAGACGAATAATAAATACTTGAGGTGTATCTTGAAAACTATATAAAAGTACTTTTTACATAAAACCCCCTCAAGTTTTATAAATTACAAAAATGACCCTGACAATTATAGAACTTCAAATTACTTTTCTTTTAGTCTGACTCGAGTTTGAGTCTGACTATTTCTGACTTGAATATGATTCAAGTCAATCTATATTCTTTAATATTCCAACTCAATATGAACACATGAATTCCTGAATCCAGTTAACAATCTATTCAACTTGACTGAATCAAACCATGGATATACATCCATTATCCTGTTATTCCATTTACCTGATTATGTGGTTACAACATGTTTACTGATATCATGGTTTTGGTCAGTCATCCAACTTACACAATACAATACAACAATACTGTTAAATCACTACGGGGTTTAAGGGGTAGATTGGTACGGAAGGTGTTAAAGGTGGCACGAGGTGGTCAGATTAAGACACCTAACCTGAATCCCATTGCTGTTGTACCGTGGCTTAACGGTTCCTTGTACTTTCCGTTTGCCTTGCTCTCTAGCATATAGAGACCCCCCTCGTATACACTGGCATCCTTCTGTACCAAGTTACAAACAACAGCGTTGACATAACATTACAACAATAGTTTACACTTTAAAATGTATCTTCTTATTCTGTCTTCTCTACTTCCCTCTTACCTTTGGGACTTACCGAGCGATCTGTTCGCTGACGACATTCTGTTTCTCTCTTCTTTGAATGTCGTCAGATGACTTGGACCCGATAGAAGTTGAGCCATCACAAGAAGACTTGGAGCAGTTTACTCAAGATCCTGCAGTATAATTTCATTGTATACTTTTCTTTCCAGTACTTTTCATTTCCTGTTATGCCACTGTTTAGGCATCTTTATTTCAGTTGTATTTCCTTTCCATGTATTGTACAAAGAATGTTAATAAATAAAAGTTGCTGTTCTTTTTATACTCTTGTTTTTTGTGTATTTATTTTTATATTGCTTAGTTACGCTTAGCGTATGTACTTCTGAGTACATACGTAGCGGACCAGTCGCGTCCCCTTCGCCGTACACCGGGGAGCGGGGCGTGACATTACTCCTCTGATATTTGTCGTTGTAATCCTTCAACATCTTCAGAGAGGTGACGGGTCCCGACAACCATACATTTTATGGAGTATGATGTCCTTAACCTCGGACTGTGGGATCCTTAAACCCATGGACTATGATGTCCTTAACCTTGGACCGAGATGTCCTTAAACTAACACTGGACCACCATGTCCTTAAACTGGTAATCGACCGCAATGTCCCTAAACTAAGCAATAGAGCACAAATGCTTTCTTGTTAGATCTAAATGATCCCGTTAAGTTGATCGTAGTCTGAAATTAGACTAACGTATCCTAAACAAACGTTTAAGTTGATCTTAGTCTCAAATGAGACTAACGTATCCTTAAACCCAACCCCTAAACCCAAATCTAAGAAAATACGGATTTGGACTAATCCACGCCCTACGGGAGACAACATAAATTAGTCTCTGTATACAATCCACGGGCAACCAAAAACAAAAACAAACACACACGACACGAAGTGACCATCTGGAGAAGGAGAGAGTGGTTACCGCGATGCGGTAGCGTAATTAAATGCGGGGGCTTGCGCCTGCAGGGAAGAGCGTCCCCACAATAAAAAAAACCCTCAACGAGGGGGAATCTGACGAAGTCTGCTACATCGGCTGCCTCCGTTTAAACCTTCGATACATGGTGTCATAAATCAACTTGCTATCTTCGGAGAGGTGGACGGATAGCACCAATTAGCATCTGTCCCGAATTCGGGCAAGACGGATCTGCACGGTCGCGTCTCTGTTTTCAGAGGGGAACAGATTCTGGAACGCCCGGTGGGACCTCTTCCTCTTTCCACTCCAGGCTTCGTGTGTCGTGTTCGCGAACGTATCGCGGTTTGATAATGGTTGCCCTTAGGTTCGAGGTACTAAGATTTGGTTTTGCTCTCAAGCAGAAAACAAAAAGAAATGGCCTCTAACTGCTCCAGCTGCAACTCCAACCCCTGTTCCGCCTCATCTGGAGGTGTAACCTACGGGCCCCAAGCGGCCTCCCTGTTCACGATGCCGTTGGACCAAGTAATTCAGGCCACCACTAGGCTGTTCTTTGGGACAATGATCCCATCCATGAGCTTCAATGCCCCGATGTTGTCGCAAGAAGCCCCAAAGAAGTCGACCTTTGATTGACTTACCACTACTGCGACCCCTCTCAACGGGTCATCCAGCTCCAACGCCTCAGTCTTTGACAGACTGGGCCAAAGCTTATTTAGGCCCATGAAGAAGCCCGCGATACCGGAAAGAGTTATCCCTAAGCGGATAGCCATTCCTGCTCATGAAGTCGTCAAGGAGGCTTCTCCTGCCAAAGGGTCGGTCTTCACAAGACTGACTGTCCCGGCTCCCACTCCAGGTGAAGTCCTCAAAGCTGCTTCCCCTGCCCAGAGGTCTGTCTTTGACAGATTGGATATTACTTCTCAACGGACATCGGTCTTTAAGAGGCTGACAACGACAACTTTTGACCAATACAGGGGGCATGAGGAAGTCACCCCTATAGCTGAACCAACTCCATCCGCACGACATGCTCACCGTTGTTACTGGTGCCGAGTAAGGAAGGCTGGGGGCAACTCCCCTTCTGGACTGATTCCGCCAGCTCCCATGGTGGAAATCGATACTGTTGTTCTGACTGGGAATAGCTTCAAACCGCTTAGGAGGGTTCGCAAGAACTCTCCAACTGCCGTGCTGAAGAGATCTCCTCCATTTATGGAGAATGCTACGGAAAAGAAGCCGGAGCAGCCCCCTCAGCGGCTGTCCTCCAAAATTTACAAAGTTTGGCAACAGGTCCGGGAATCGGTGATTGACCAGGACTACTCTTGCCGACCAAAGAAGATTAAAGCTCGGCAAGAAAAAAGCCATCTCATGGTACCACAGAAGATGTCATTCGTGCCCGCTGCAACGGCTCTCTCAACTTCAACCGCTCACAAGAGAAGGAGGCCGGAGAAAGCCCCTATGACCGTGGCAAACCGCAAGGATGCTGAATCTAAACGCCCCAAGTCTGGGGGCATGACAACACATCATTTATATGGCTTCCGGAAAAGAGGAAAGCCATGCTTCTATAGATCATCGACCGCTTACCCGATCGATAACAAAGGCTCAGGAGCAACAGCAGCAAAAACTTCAAGAGATACTGACTGCAATGGCCGCACTCACTGGGCCGAAAGAAAATCCGGAGACCTCAGAGCAGCGTCAGAAACAAGAAACTGATGCTAATTTCCTCCGAAGAATGCTCGAGAGGAAAGAAAAAGAGGCCGCGGAACAGGCAGCCAATATAAAACGAATGGCTCTTTTGTTCCAAGACATGGCCGGGATGATGTTACAGCCGAAACCTCCAGCTGAAGACCCCCCGATTATCATTGAAGACGACAAAGGGGAGACATCGAACCCTCCTCCGGCTCTTTCAGCAGCCAAGGAAGAGACCATCTCCAAGGCCGCTCTGGATGATTATATCGCTCAGCAAATACGAGCTCATCATGCGAGCGAAATGGCCGGGCAGATCGTTAAGACTGGACGACCCTATCCAGGCTGGTATGACCAAATAAGATACCCACCGGGATATACGATTCCTAAATTTCATGTATATAAAGGGACGGGCAATCCGCATCAGCACGTCGCTCAGTTCTTGTGCGGCAACACTGGAGGCGACGACAAACTGTTGCTTCGCCAATTTATTGGTAGCTTGTCAGAGACAGCATCTGAGTGGTATTCGAAGCTTCCCAACGACTCCGTCAAAACTTTTGCAGAGATGGAGCTACTATTCACCCAGCGATTCATGATTGCTAGTGAACGCACCCCAATAACGGCATTGATCAATGCCAGGGTGAAACCTGGAGAAACATGGGTCCAGTATGCAATACGGTAGCGAAATTTATGGTCGAAATGCGAGCAGCGCATCGAAGAAGCGCCCGCGGTGAGCATGTTCGTGGGTACTCTTGATCCGCAGGCGACCATCTCCCAATTTATGATGTTTTTCAAGCCCACCACCTTCCAAGCCCTGATTGACAAACTAGCTCAAATGGACCAGATGGGCGACAGACCTTCCTCTTCGAAGCCAGAGCCACGGAATGAAAAAAGGGAAAGGGAAAGCGACCTTCGTCGCTAATGCTCAACAGCAGCCTAGTGGTCCAAAATTAACTGATCACTTAGACGAGAGACGATGCTTTTATAATGAGAAAATGAAACGCCCTTATTCATTTCCCCGGGACAAAACGAGGAGATTGTTTGAGCTAGCGGTGCGCAACAGGCTCATTAATTTGCCGAATCCAAAACGCCCATTGCAACCCGGTGAGGCTAATAATCCCAATTATTTCCCCTACCATCAAGCGGTAAGCCATCCAATTGAAGATTGCTTCGTCTTTAAAGGCTGGATCAAAGATCAATACCAACAGGGCAAATTCGCCATGTCCGAGAAGTGGAAAGTAAACCCGCCTCAGCCACACGCTCCTAAAAGGACGGACACACCGGGGGAATCATGCTCTTTTGTCGAAGAAGTTCCATGGGAGATCGCTATTTCAGCCAAAACAAAAAGAATGCAGAAGGATCTCCAAACATGCCCGGCAATCAGGTGGAAGAATCCACTGGAACCCGAGATCATCGAGGGAATGCTGAAGCCGCGCCCAACTCCAAAAATTGGTGGTGATAGTTAAAGCGCTCACACCCAGCCGTCAAAGTCTTCGAAGAAAAAGAAGAAGACCAAAAAGCCCGTGAATCTTAATAACGAGCGCACGGACCTGCAAAAACAGATTGACGCGCTGTAAGAATATAACCAGAAGGCGCGAACTCCAGTCACACTTCAGGAATTTCTCAGCCGCGTCCTTGAGGACGGAGAGGATGACGATGGAGAAGACTGGTCGGATGAGTCTGAAGATTATGTAGCAAGCTGCCATGTGATCTCTCACTCATTAATAGATGATGGGGGAGCTCCTGACGCGGAGAAACCTGGGGCAAATCCTAAGCCGAAACTTCTAGGGCCATCAGACGAAATGATTGATGCGTTTCTAAACGAAGCTCTTTTGAAAAGCAAAGCTGATCGAGAGCACAAGATGGCCATATTTGAGAAGGCCAAACGCCGGCGACTGGACGAAAAAATTAAAACGCTCCCACCAGATCAAAGTACATCGGCCGAAAATAAAAGCAGATTCAAGATGAGGAAAAGGTTCGTCAAAGCCATCTCGATGGGAATGAAGCTGCTACCCTCCGAAGGAAATACTCCTGATGAAGCGGATATACATCCTAGCTACTGCTTATATCATCGAAAGATTGCGCACCCCACCGAAGAGTGCAACGCTTTTAAAAGCTGGTGGCAGGGATATGTTGCTCACCGACAACATTTCAAGCGGATGAAACGCAAAACTCATAGGGAGCAAAGAAATACGACCAAGGAGCGTAAAATAACTACCGACAACTGTCACATGATCGACGCTAGGGGATCGCAAGTTCTCACCTTTGGGAGTGACTCTGATGAAGAAATGACTCTTGACCCTCTCTTTACAGAATCCACCTCGGGAAAAGAGGAAGAACCGAAGAGCTACAAGAACATTCAGCTGCGCAATCGCATATTACCTGAAAAGAATCTCGGGCCTGCGAACAAGGGATCGAATAAAAAGAATAAGGGAAAAAAAAGATCCCTGAAGATATCGCCCTTGATGATCGAGTCGTCGAAGAACTGGCAGCCAGGGACCCGCCCAAGAAAATTAAGGTGGATTACAACGTTCTGGCACACCTGAGGAAGATACCCTCGCAGCTCAGCATTCTCGATGCCCTTATGCTATCCAAATGTAACACTCGAGTTCATTTATACCAATTCCAGTTTCTGTATTTACTTATCCATGGTCTATTCTTGATTTAGCGTGTTTGGGTGCGAATGGTATTTTATATATTACTTTGCTTTCGACCCGACCCGCTTGCTTGAACCTGTTTAACTCTTATTTATAGATTACCTTGACTTGTTGCATGGACTAGTGCATCTCATAATTTAGTATATACTGGTATTTTATCTTGTATCTTATCTCTTGCATATAACAATTTAAATCACGTAAAATAAATTAAAATTGTATGACATGGCCTGCATGATACCCCTAACCCTGTGGTAGCGTCCTTGCATCGTGTTCTCGTTCCGTTCAGTGAAACGGACGGGTTTGGACGGCTACGCGCACGTACGTGCGTCCGTTCTTGGGGGTATGCATTTCTATTACATAATCCTTTATTTTAAGTTTTGGAACTTGCCAATAAATTCCATATTTCAAATCCAAAATTTTGGACCCGAGCCGGGCGCGTTTTGGAATATTTTGCATCCCGCCTAAATTCAAATTTTATTAATATTTTATTTTAACCGTACCTTTAAAATCTTGGTAACCTTTTTCGTTAAACAATAAAATCTTTTTCTATTTTTTAAAAATCTTTCTTAACCCCCTCTCTCTCTCTCCTTCTCAACCAATTAACTTCTTCCCTTTATTTCGACGCCGGCCCCACTCCCTCTTCTCTCTATCTCTCTCCCCCACTAAACAACAAGTTTATCTCTCCTCCCACTCTCTCTCTCCTCTCTATCTCTCTCATCCTCTCTATATCTCTCCTTTCTCTCTCCTCTCTTTTCTTTACTTCTCTCTCTCTTCTATATATATTACGTCTTTCTCTCTCCTCCCTCCTTCGTCTTCCTCGATCGCGAGAAACCCACGATTCCCAAACCCTAGCCTAGCCATCACCACTTCCACCGTCGTCGGCGTCCCTATCACCTCGCCTGGCACACCCCAACTACCATCTCTACCACTTCCTCCGCTCATATCTCTCATCTAATATAAACCCAAGAACCCGACCCCGCGACGAACCCTAGCCACTTCAGCCTTCGTCGTCGCCGACCACCAAAACCCCCGTCGTCATCACCTCCACCTCCTCAACTCTTCCTCCTCGCTACCCTGCACTAGCATCCCTGAGAAGCCTGCAACCCATGAACCCACTAACCTGCACACCCGAAACCCTTTGCCGGCACCCTCACCGTCGACCGCCCTCGTCGGCCTCCCCTCATCATCTGCATCCCAGACTCCTCCTCGACCACCTCCTCTTCACCTCCCTCTATCTCCCTCACTGCAACCTTAGAAGCCTCACTGCAGAACCCGCGCACACCCAATCCTTGGTGATCAGGAAACCCTCTGCCACCGCCGGAAAACTCGCCGTCGTCGTCGTCGTCACCCCTCCGCCACCTCCTCTGACCCCGGGACGACCCCAGAGCACCAGCCTCTTCTCCCTTCTTCTTCTTTCTCTTCTTCTTCTCTTGCTTACTTGATTCGTGACTTCCGGTCATCGCCTGTACCGTGGCCGTCACCGACGATCCGAACGACCCAGAGGAAGTGCCTTGCTTGCGTGATCATCTCGTACGTTGTTTGGACTCGTTCCGTGTACCGTGCGCGCGTCGCGGCATTTACCGACATTGAGGCGTTGCCGTACGCATCCGTCGCATGATCCATCGAGGCAAGTTAATCTTGCTACATGCTATTTTAAATCATTATATACCTATTCTAATATATAACATACCTGTAGTTTAATTCTAGTACCCCATGTATCATTTTATAACATTTCGATGTTCCGTTTGCATCCATTTCATTTAGAATATATATCATTGTATCCATAGATCACTTGAATATATAACACTGAAATATCGACACCCTATGTTTAATAAATTGCACCCTATTTAGTTGAGAACTATAAACGTAACCACATTTATATTTAAATCACATAATAACTGTTTGCATAGTCTATGGTACCTGTTCCCCTCCGAAAGACGGCGCACAAGACTGCGATGTCCTGACGCTGAGGTTCGGGGCAGATGCTATATGGTTTTATCCGTCCACCTCTCCGAAGATGCCAAGTTGATTTATGGCACCGTGTATCGGAGGTTTAGACGGATGCGGCCGATGTAGCAGACTTCGTCAGATTCCCCCTCGCTTGAGGGATTTTTGATTGTGGGGACGCTCTTCCCTGCAGGCGCAAGCCCCTGCAGTTAATTACGCTACCACATCGCGGTAACAACTTTCTCCTTCTCCAGAATTTCACTTCGTGTCGTGTGTGTTTGTTTTGTTTGTGGTTGCCCATGGATTGTATACGGAGACTAAGTGATGCCGTCGCCCGTAGGACATGGATTAGTCCAAATCCGTATTTACTTAGATTTGGGTTTGGTGTTTTAGTTTAAGAATACGTTAGCCGTGTTGAGGCTAAAATCAACTTAAACGTTCGTTAAGGATACGTTGGTCCTGTTTGAGACTAAGATCAACTTAACGTGGTGATCCATTTAATATATGGCCGTCAGGACTCATCACCTCTCTGACGTCGTTGAAGGATTACAACGATAGGTGTCAGAGGAGTTCAGAGATGTACCCTTGAACCAAAGTTGATTTGGAGTTTTATAGTCCATTTGAATGTTTAAGGATACGTTAGCCGTGTTTGGAGGCTAAGATCAACTTAAACGGGATCGTTTAGATCCGGCAAAAGAGCATTTGGAGGCTCTATTGTTCTAGTTTAGGGACGTAGTGGTCCATAGGTAGTTTAGGGACGTTGCGGTCCATGCTCCAGTTTAGGGACGTGGTGATCCATATTCCAGTTTAGGGACGTAGTGGTCCGACATTAGTTTAAGTACGTTCCGGTCCAATATTAGTTTAAGTACGTTTCGGTCCAATATTAGTTTAGGGACGTTTCGGTCCAATATTAGTTTAGGGACGTTTCGGTCCACGAGTTTAAGGACCCCGCAGTCCATATTGATGTGTGGTCGTCGGGACCCGTCACCTCTCTGACGTCGTTGAAGGATTACAACGATGGGTGTCAGAGGAGTTCGGAGATGTACCCTCGAACCGGGTATAAATTAATTTAAGAGAACAGTTGTGCTCAGTCAATTTAATTTGAGGGCTTACGGCCAAAATTGGGCTAAGTCCAGTTGAAAATGTTCAACACCCTTATTTATTTTTGGTCTATTAGACCTGTGCTAGGGTTTTGCCCACACTTAAATAATGCATTGCATTACTTCTATCTTTTTTTTGTTTGGGCTCTGCCCATAAAAGATGCAGAGCATCAATTTCGCTTGGGCTCTGGCCCCTTTTTATTGCTTTGCAATTTATTTAAGCCTACCAGGCCCCTCTGATTTAGGCCTGGCCCTTTAGTAAAAGAAATGCATTGCATTTGTCAGGCGCTTTGCGCCAATCACTGAGCGCAAGCGCTTGTGGTGAGAACACGTGTCATGCTCTGGTGAGCGCAAGCGCAACAGCGCAGTGCGCAACAGCGCAGTGCGCTGCGCTGTTACGCTGCTGACACGTGGCGCGCTCTGGTGAGTTGCGCCAATTACAGAGAGCAAAGCTCTATTTCAAAAGCACGTAGCGCAAGTTTTTCTGTAGCTGACACGTGGCGCTCTCCTAAGAGCGCAACAGCGCAGTTTGCAAGTGCAAAGCACTAAGAATTTTTTTTTAGATTCCAGAACCAACGGTTCATAAGTGCAAAGCACTATTTGGTTTCTTGATCTAATTTAGATCAAAGAAAACAAGTGTTTCTTATTTTTCTTGATTTTGGAGAACCAATGGTTCATAAGTGCAAAGCACTATTTTTATTTTGTTTTTTATTAAAGATCATTGATCTTGTTCTTAGATCAATGATCTATCAGAAGAAATTCTTCTATCTAAAAGGTCTTTTTACCTTTCTTCTTGAAATTTCTTCAGAGTTCTCTTCTTTTTTAGAAAAAAAATGTTCCCTCCCTTTTGAATTGAGGCTTGGGGTCCTTTTTATAGTGCCCATGAATTAGTTAAAGAGATCTTTCTCTAAGTGATTTGGGGAATTTTCCCCACCGTTGGATCTTTAATCCAAGGGGTTCTGTTTTACAGAAGAGAATCTTCTTGTTTTAACAAGAGCAGAAAGATTTCACTAAAATCTTTATTCTGTTTTGGCGCAAATGCTCCAGCGCGTGACACGTGTCGCGCAGCGCACAGCGCAGCGCAACTGCGCTAGCGCATCTGCTCTGACACGTGTCGCGCAGCGCAAAGCGTAGCGCAACTGCGCTAGCGCATCTGTGCTGACACGTGTCGCGCAGCGCAACTGCGCTAGCGCATCTGCGCTGACACGTGTCGCGCAGCGCAGCGCCTGCGCAATTGAAGCGTGCTTCCTTTAATTTTGCTTAAAATAGTGTTTTGCTCTGATTGGGCGCGCCTTCTTGGGCGCTGCGCTGACGTATCAGCGCCTGACATGTGGCGCGTTGCGCCTGAGATTTGAAGCGTTGCTTCAAAATTTTGAATTTTGAATTTCAACAGAGCTTTGCTCTGATTGGGCGAAACAAATGCCCCCCCACCGTTGCGCTCACGTGGCGCACACGTGAGTGCAGCGGTGGCAAACTCCTGATCGTTGGATCAAGGGGTGAGCTCAAGGGGCGCAAGCGCCTTATAAATAGGACCTCTGGCCCTTAGAAAAATCTTACGGTTTTAAGATTTTTGATTTCAACAGAGCTTTGCTCTTGCTTAAGAACTTCAGAGTTTTGCTCATTCCCAAAGTTAGAAACTTTAGGTAAAAATTAATTTAAATCAAATTAATTTAAATTAATCTTAACCAAAGAGCTTTGCTCTCACAGATCTTTTGATCTAAAGAGATCCCCATTGGGCTTTCATAAACAGAGCTTTGCTCTCAAAACTTATAGATCTACAGGGATCTTGTTCATGGGTTTTAACCCATGAACAGAGCTTTGCTCATAGATCTAAAAATAGCTCTTTTAGATTTGAAAAATGAAGAGTCTTTTTATAAATTTTTCATGAATCTTTCAAGATTCCAAAATTTTTAATTCTTTTAAGTGTAAAAAAATTTTCTGATGGACCTTTTCCATTATTGCCACAGAGCCATGCTTCTTTAAGGAATTTTATTTCCCTGAGACCAGAGTTTGACAAGTGTCACTCTGTGACAGAGTTTTGCTCTGAAAGAGAAGATTTTCTCCTTGTCTCTAAGGATTCTCCCCCCTTTTTTTTAAATGGGAATGTTTTCCTGAGGACCAACTGACAATCTCATCCAATTATGAGGTTGTCTTATTAACTGACGTATTGTCATCCAGATTTTGTGGGTCCCCCTTTGGTCTCCTACTCACTGTACTGCTGTGTGGTGTAATTAATTAATTTAAATTTAATTAATGCATTTTCTTTTTTAGACGCCAAACGTTGGAATTACAACACTAACGGCTAAATCGTTCTTTTTGCAGCGATCATGTCTCTAGACACTTCATTCCCGTTCGTCCGCTTGGAGGAGGGATTTCCCGAGGCGCCCTCGGACCGTGAAGTCCTGACCATGATTAGAGAATATGACCCGGAGTACAAGAATCTTCACCTTTGGGGGTCCTGATATAACCAGATCATTATGGGTCGACGCAGCTTCACATGCGCAGTGCCGTCTGAGCCCATCACGGCGATTCATTATGCTACCCCACCCTCGGTGCAGTATGCCGTGGAGTTGGTGGATTGGACATCGAAGGGCTTTCTACATCCCGCCATAGATGCGATATCGGTTCAGCGTCCTATGGTTTTGGACATCCTAGGACGCCGTATCTGTCAGGGTGAAGCACGACCTTGGGGGCAATCGTATAACCTTGGTCTGATTCCCCGCCACCCGATTGGCTATCTGCCGTGGGCCCGGTACATCCTGTCGATGAAGAAGTCGCAGTTGATAAGATTAGGACTGTACACCGCGGTCTACGTCTCTCTTTTCCAGTATCCCACGCTCCCCACCTGGTGGTTCAAAGCTTTCTTGGAGCAATGGAATATTCCTACCCACACTTTCCTTGCCATGGATCGGGAAGTGTCAATCTCCTTGGAGGAGTTCGTGGAGGTATCCGGTTTACCAGTGATGGGGGAACATTATGAGGAGCTGCTCCCGACAGATGTGTACGTTTTTGGTGCTAGGCCGATGGTAAGGGGGTCACACCGGAGAATGCCGTTCAACATCAATTCCCAAGCTTGATTAAAGTGTTGAACATATATGAGTCCCTCTTCGTCGGACATGGGAGTCGGGGAGTTAACTTTGAGGACTTCATTGCTCGTTTCCTTCGTCCAAGCGTCATCTCATCGGAAGCTGCCAAGTTTGCCACCCTGGATGACCCTTTCGGTCTAGGTGTGGACAACCTACCGGAGAAGGATATAGATCAAAAGGGTTTTTTCCTTCCGGACTTCCCTACTATGTCATTTGCAGAAATTGCGGCCCCTGGAATGCATGAGGAGGCCTTTTTCTTAGGATTTCTTGGATTGTGGCTGAGCTGGTTTGCGATCCCAATGCACTCTCATCGGATGCGACCCTCTGTCTTTTACCCAGCCCACCGGATGGTCACCGGGGTAAAGGTAGCTGTTGGGATCGCTGGCTTGGCGCACTTATACCATGGTCTCAGTCGAGCAGCGGATGCTAATGAGCCCGGGGTACTGCATGTGGTCTTCCCGATGCATTACTTTGCATCGTGGCTCGAGCTACACACAACGGGTGTCTTCGGCATGCATAAAAGGCCCTCGTTCTTTGACAAGTGCGGTTTTCCTCGCATTATACAGCTGATCGGCGCATCAATTGTAACCCCATCACCGCGGAACGCCAGGGGCTTACTCCTTCGCCCTCATACCATTGGAGCCGGTATGTCCTTTGTTGATAAGGTATTGACCATTGGAAAGGTGCCTACCACTGTGACGCGGCCATTACAAGATGTCTTTAAGGATGGAGCCTCAGTTTTGAAGGCTCGGGAGACCCTTCACTTATATTCCATTAGACCGGGTTTCTTAGTTTTTAGGCAGAATGGTGTGGCAATTTTTATGAGGTACAACCCACATCGTTTTGCTCAACAATTGGGCTACGATCAAGGGGTCCCCTTGGAAGCCTTCTTGCTGGAACCCACTGCCACTAAAGAAGGGATGGAGAACGCACTGCACCATTTCATGCGCCTGAATACGAGCTCTCATTTTTTTATCAATGCGCCGGCTTACGCTCCGAGACTCCTCAATGTGTACAAAGACTGGTACAATCATGCAACAGGAGCAGTTATAAAGGAGGAAAAGCGACTGTTGGTCGATCGTAAGGGTGTGCCTCCAGGTACCGATCGCAACGCTCCTTTAGTCCTGAGGACTCCAGTAGTTGCCCCACTAAAAGAGGTCAGAACTGGACCATCGCGTGCGCAAAGTCCTCCACGTGGCTTGTCGCTCCCTGATGTCACAGATGCACCTGCAGCGCCTCGTGCTCCAGTGGAGACAGTGGTTGTATTCTCGCCGGAGTCTGGCGTGGGTGCGGACATCGGGACCCGTCGTCCTAAGGTGGCTGCTAAGCGGAAGTCGATTTCACGTGTGCCTAGGGGCGGAGGGCAGAAAAAAAAGAAATCGCTCTTCACTGCAGATGTCGTGTTCGGCCAGGAACCCCATGCTCCCTACGCCGAGGGCCTAATCGAATATGGGACTAACGAGGGATTAATCATGCCGCCGCCGGACGACACAGACTTGAAAGCCGCTCTCGAAACCTCAGCGTGGTTGGCAAAGCGTGGCGCATGGCTGGCTAAGCTTGCGCAATCAGGTAACTACTAGTCATATTTTCTTTATTGTAACATATCTTCCTTATTGCTTTTGAGTAACGCTTTTCTTTCCTTTCTTCCAACAGGCATCACTGATGAGGAAGCCATTGCCGCTTCACTTAAGACCTTCCAGGAGGAAGAACGCCTTAGAGCGTCTTTAGGCCTTAGTAAGTCTCTATTCATCAAGTTTTCATCTCCCTCGTATTATGGTCGATCTAACCTCTCCCTTTTTATTGTAGAAACCTCAATGCCGTTCCCACGAAACGACGCAAATGTTCCGCCAGCCGCCGATATTCCCGCTTCCTCTGGGCCACCGCAGGAGGTTCGTCTTGAAGAGCCGATGAAAGATGCCCTAAAGGCTCTGGAGGCATCCCTGAACGAGGATGATGACGCCTTGAAAGAAGCGTCACGAAGGTCCATCGTGACAGCCCGGGAGGAAAGGAAGCGGCTGAGGCGTGAGGCGAAGGCGCGCAGAGATGCCTTGGCTGTGGGAGCGGGCCCCAGCACCGTCCCTCGCGCTGACACTCCATCCGAAGAGCCCCCTGTCGCCCTATCCACTGCCCGCAGAGAGGTGGCGCGCGCAGTTCGGAGCGCAAACGGTAAATCTGCTTCAGGTAATATTTCTCTCAGAGTTTTTGTTATAAGGATTTTAATGCCATTGGTCCTTATATTTCTTATCTTGCAGGGCCAAGTCCGATCGAGGGGGAGACGGAAACCGTTGATCCCAAGGAGACAGAGGAGGCAGCTCCTACCGAGCCTGAGCCGACGGTGGCCAACGTCGCCGAAGCTTCGGGGCCCGAGATGGAGGTTGAGGGGTCTGCAGCTGAGAGGGTCATTGATGCCCAGCCTTAAGTGGCGGCAGATGAAATGATCATTACAACTGAACCGAGGGTGTTGGCGGACGAGGCGCTTGAGGCCGGCGACCTCGTGGTGACGGTGGATGAGTCGATGGAGATGGCGGAGCCCGAAGAAGTAGCGGGTGAGATGGGTACGACTCTTGGGGAAGAGTCAGCCGCTTCCTTCCAAGAATCCGGCAACGCTCCAATCATTTCCCTCCCTGCTTACGATCTCCTGCCGTCTCCTGGTCGCGCTAGCACGACGACGGCCCCCATTGAGTCAGGCGATGAGGCCACGGGCGGTGGTCTCATGTCGATAGAGGAGGGAATCGCCTCCGTTTCAGCTGGGAGCTCCTCAGGTAAACCCCAAGTTGCTGTTTTTCGTTACTTTGCTTTACAATCATTCTGAAAAATTTACCTTTTTTTTTGGAACGCAGGTGCAGCCAGCGCCGATGCCCCACTGCTCGAGGGAGCGCCTTCAACGACTGCCTTGGCGGTGGTCACCTCTCAACCCTCTCTCATACCCTCGAAGATGTTGGAAGGTATGGATTTGCAATTTATTAATCTTATCTTCCAGACGCATAATTTGTGTACTAAAGTCATACTATTGTGTCTTTCAGGAGTGCTTTTTGACCATCTTTACCAGATGTTGCTTCCACACTTCTCCTTCCCATCCGAACTCGCTTCTTCCTCTGGTGGCGTTGGTGAGTATGATTTCCATTGATATCCTTCTTTCTTCATTGATGGAATTACTTCTAAACCCTTTTTTCTCATTTCGACTATAGTGTTACAAATCGAAGGAGGGGATGAAAGATCGGCTGCGCTGCCTCCCCTTCCGGCCCTGCCACCTGCCTCAGCTGGTACAGCGACTATCACTTTGATAAATCTCCCCTTTTTTATTTTCTGAGCTGTTATCTGATCACATCTTGTTTTTTTTCAGCTGTCGTTCCGGTCTCGGCGCCCTTCGAATCTCGCATCATAATGCCAGCAGGTCCTTACCTGAGACATCCATCTTCGAAAGGCGCCGCAAACAGCTTGCGCATGTTGAGCGATTACATTGAGGAGCTCGACGTCGAGACCCCTACTTCTGCTGCGGATTTTGCTACAGCGGTTAACCCGATGCTGGTGATACTCATGAACTTTCATGACGAGGGTATCATCGCATCTTGGGTTAACCATTGCGGGGAGATCGAGGCCCGCCTACATCAGTTGGAGTCGCTGTGTCCCGCTCCGGAGACCTTGGCCGCTAGTAATCAAAAAGCAGCGTGGATTGAGCAGAGCGCTTCTTACTTCCGCCATCTCGAACAAGAAGTCATTTCAAGGCGTAAGGAGCGCGGTGAGACTTTGAGCAAGTCTGCCCAACAGCATGCTCGGGTGGAGGCCAATGCTGTACGGCTGAAGGTTGTTTTTGAGGGCCTTCTGCAATGTCTTTCCGAAGGGTTATCATTGAGGCAACAGCTTGACGTCGTCGAGCGAGATGCGCCTAGCCAGGAAGCAGCCCAAAAGGCGGCGGAGGAGCAACTTTCATCCTTTTTACAGCAGCGGACCCAGGTGGAAGCGGAGGTGGCCGCGGCAGCCGCTCAGGAGGAGGCGCTGAAGGAAGTGCGAGAGAAACTTGTGGATTTACTAAAGACACTTCCTCCTCAGTAGCTATCCTTCTTTGTATCGTTTGTGCTTGTAGATAAAAGAATGTGTATATATTATTTTTTTTATTCTTTAACACAATGTATTCTGTATCCAATCAAGTTTATGAATAAGAGATACACATTTTCTGTAATGTCTTGTGTCATTTCTCCTCCTTTTCTTTCTTTTATTATCAGCACGCCACATGAGTAAACATGGTCAACAGATAATAGAGCACGCGTCTTGACTTTCTTAAGAAATAGCGATGGCTTAAGCCGCAGGTTCAGATCTGTTGCCTAAGACTTTTCAACTCTATGAGCCGTGAGGGTCTCGTAGAGATTTTTCTCCCTACAGATCGAGAGGATCTCGTAGGTGGGTTTTTCTCCTTAGGAATCATGAGGATTCCTAAGTGTGATTTTCTCTTGTAAGTCGTAAGGATCCTATAAGAGAATTTTTCCCTCTTACGAGTCGAGAGGACCCGTAAGCGGTTGTTTCCCCCCTTGTCGAGATTCGATTTTGGAGAGTGAGACCCGTGAATAGTATGCAAGAGACCTTTTTGGATCGACTTGCAGGGTCCCATTGTTCAGGGAGCAAGTTTTTTTTAGTCCTTGCTGCCTAAGACTTCATTTGCAGTTTGAGACAAATCGGGAATTTTCCCACGGAGACACTGGTGGCTCTGCGAGCCGACGCGAATCAGGAGGCTCTCGTCAAGGAGTGTTTGTATCCGTGAGTCAAGGAATTTGCTAGGGATTATTTGTTTCCCAAGCACCAAGGATTATTTGTTTTCTTGGGGTTTGAAACGAGTCAAGAATTTCCCACGGAGGCACTGGTGGCTCTGCGAGTCGACGCGGATCAAGAGGCTCTCGTCAAGGAGTGTTTGTATCCGTGAGTCGAGCAATTTGCTAGGGATTATTTGTTTCCCAAGCGCCAAGGATTATTTGTTTCCTTGGGGTTTGAAACGAGTCGAGAATTTCCCACAGAGGCACTGGTTGCTCTGCGAGTCGACGCGGATCAGGAGACTCTCATCAAGGAGTGTTTGTATCCGTGAGTCGAGGAGTTTGCTAGGGATTATTTGTTTCCCAAGCGCCAAGGATTATTTGTTTCCTTAGGGTTTGAAACGAGTCGAGGATTTCCCACGGAGTCACTGGTTGCTCTGCGAGTCGACGCGGATCAGGAGGCTCTCGTCAAGGAGTGTTTGTATCCGTGAGTCGAGGAGTTTGCTAGGGATTATTTGTTTCCCAAGCGCCAAGGATTATTTGTTTCCTTAGGGTTTGAAACGAGTCGAGAATTTCCCACGGAGGCACTGGTTGCTCTGCGAGTCGACGCGGATCAGGAGGCTCTCGTCAAGGAGTGTTTGTATCCGTGAGTCGAGGAGTTTGCTAGGGATTATTTGTTTCCGAAGCGCCAAGGATTATTTGTTTTCTTGGGGTTTGAAACGAGTCGAGGATTTCCCACGGAGGCACTGGTGGCTCTGCGAATCGACGCGGATCAGGAGGCTCTAGTCAAGGAGTGTTTGTATCCGTGAGTCGAGGAGTTTGCTAGGGTCTATTTGTTTCCCAAGCACCAAGGATTATTTGTTTCCTTGGGGTTTGAAACGAGTCGAGAATTTCCCACGGAGGCACTGGTGGCTCTGCGAGTCGACGCGGATCAGGAGGCTCTCGTCAAGGAGTGTTTGTATCCGTGAGTCGAGGAGTTTGCTGAAGACACTGGTTTCTTCAGAGTTGGACTGAACCGTCGAGATTTGGCTTCGTCTTCTGGCGGAGCCTGTTGGGAAAGTATGGTTCCCTCTTTGTTTACGCCTTTGGATTGTATACAGGGATCGATGTGATCTTAACTGTAGGGCCAAAGTTTTATCATCATTTTCTTTTTGTTTTATCTCCGCGATGCTCTATCATTTCTGCTTTTATATCGCGAAGGTCGCGATTGCCCAATCATTTCGGCTATTTTTCGCGGTGCCCAATCATTTCGGCTATTTATTTTATTTTTACTCGCTTCTTTTTATTGCGAGTTACCCAATCATTTCGTCTATTTTGCATGCATACATTTTTACTTGCTACTTTTTATTGCAAGTTACCCAATCATTTCGGCTATTTCGTATGCATGTGCGGCCTACTGGCTTTCCGCCGTAAACCTGGAATTAGACACCGATTTCGGCATCAGCACCGCTACAACTGGGATATTGCCAGGAGCAAATCATCATCTGCCTCTGTCGATGTTGAACAAAGGTGGCTTAGCGACCAGGGTTAGGGTCCTGTCGTCTAAGGCTTTTAATTTCATGAGCCGTAAGGGTCTCACAAAGGTATTTCTCCCTACAAGTCGTGAGGATCTTGTAGGTGTATTTTCTCCTTAGGAATCGTGAGGATTCCTAAGTGTATGTTCCTCTGTAAGTCGTAAGGATCCTACAAGAGGGTTTTCTCCTCATAAATCGAGAGGATTTACAAGGGTTGTTTACCATGCGAACATATCCCCAGTCTCGGATGAGACTTGATTAGGGAAATGTTTATTCGCGCCCGTGGATTGTATACAAGAGTCAGTATTGAACCACTTGTAGGGCAATATCGGAAGTTGTGGGGGTTGCTTAAGCACAGGTTTAGGTCTCTGTAACTTAAGACTTTCAAATCTTATGAGCCGTGAGGGTCGCATAAGAGAGTTCTCCTCACGAGTCGTGAGGATCTCGCGAGTGTATTTTCTCCCTAGGAATCGTGAGGATCCCTAAGTGTGTTGCTCCCTCGTGAGTCGTAAGGATCTCACGCGGGTGGTTTCTCCTTACAAGGTCGAGAGGACCCTATAAGTGTCTTTTGACGAGGTTGCGCCCTTTTGGGTTTTCACAAACACTCGCCGGTAGCCCTGCTGTTTTTACTCACGAAGCCCTCTCGGGTTTTCATCCGTGCCCTTTTTGCTTATGGACATACCGTTTTTATTTTATTTTATTTTCATATGTTTTTTTTTATCTCGTCAGCCTAAAAGATGCTGCGGTAGTAGTTTAAAGACGTTTCGGTCTGCTATTAGTTTAAGGACATTTCGGTCCGATTTTGAGAAGGCTGGCTACAGCTGATAGAGTTTGAGCTTAGGAAGATAGCGAGCGGACATAGTCGTCGTCATCCACCATTGACCTAGGCTGTGGCTCATTAAGCATAGTATTTCTTTAGGAAGCGACCGTTTATTGGCCTGAAAGGCCTTTCACCGTGCATGTCCATGAGTAGATAGGCCCCACCCTAGTAGACCTTATCTATGATGTATGGACCTTTATAGTTTGGTTCGAATTTTCCTCGCTTGGCGCGATTGGGAATCATAGGCCTTTTGACCATTAGCACAAGTTCGCCTTGGCGGAATGTCCTCGGTCGGGCCAATCTTTCATATGAGCGCGTCATTGCTTCCAGATTTTGCTGTGCTATGAGCCGGGTTTCATCAAGGGCGTCAAGCTCCTCAAGCCGAAGGTGAGCATTTTCTTCGTCAGTCAGCTCGTAGTGGACTGCCACTCGTAGGGAGGGTAATTCTATCTCGAGAGGGAGTACTGCTTCTGTACCGAATACCAACGCATATGGCGTTGCGTTCGTGGCTGTTTTAAACGCAGTTCGGTACGCCCAGAGAGCTTCTTGCAGTCTTTCGTGCCAGTCTTTCTTATTTCGGGACACCGTTTTCTTTATAATTTTCGTCAAGGTCTTGTTGAAGGCCTCGGCGAGACCGTTAGCTCGCGGATTATAGACCGAGGAATATCTCCAGTCTATATTGTGCTGCTGCGCAAAGCGACTGATCTTGTGGCTTCTGTAAGCTGGCCCGTTATCGGAGATGATCTGTCGCGGAGTTCCAAACCGATATATGACATGCGTCTTGAAGAAATGGAGGATATTCTCTGTCTTAACCTCTCTTAACGGTACTGCTTCTGCCCATTTAGAGAAGTAGTCAGTCGTCGCCAGGATGAAACGATGTCCCCTAGATGATGCTGGTTCTATAGGGCCGACTATGTCAGTCCCCCACATTTCGAATGGCCAGCTAGCCACCGTTGGATGTAGTGGATTTGGATGCTGGTGGATGAAGTCCCCATGGATTTGGCATGAGTGGCATTGCTTCGCATATTCAAGGCAGTCCTGAATCATCGTGGGCCAATAGTAGCCCATCCGTTTGATCTTCAACTTCATCTTTGGGCCTGCTTAGTGAGAACCGCAGAGTCCGTCGTGAACTTCCTGGACGACTTTTTTCGCTTCGTCAGGTCCTAAACATCTCAGCCACAGAGAATCAAACGACCTCTTGTACAGAGTATCATTGACAAAGGCGAAAGACAGAGCTCGTTTCATAAGCTGATGTCTTGTGGACGCTTCTTCGGGCATTCGGTGGGACCTAAAGTAGTCTATGAAGACTTCTCTCCAATCCTCAGCCTTTTCCTGGTCTTTTATTTGCAGGATCGTTTGCTCAGTCCTCCCTTCCCTTCGGATGATTCCGGAGATATTTCTGCTGGGGCAAGCACTTGACGGCTTTGTACCACGATTCTAACGTCATCGAGATTCTCGTCAGCCAGTTCTTTAGCAAGTTTGGCCAATGCGTCTGCTTTGCTGTTTTCTGTGCGCGGTATGTTCTCCAAAGTATAAGAGGGAATTTGGGTTAACAATTGTTGCACTTTTTCGCCGTATTTCACCAACTCCGGTTTGCACGTTTGGTAGTCACCGTTTACTTGACTAACGACCAGCTGGGAGTCTCCGTATATGAGGAGGTTTTCAATTCCCATGTCGATGGCGATCTCGAGGCCTACTATCAAGGCTTCATATTTGGCTTCGTTATTCGTCCTCGGCTCTGTTAAGGAGAAGGCGAAGCGCATAATCCCTCCTTGTGGAGTCACGAAGATGAGGCATACCCCCGATTTGATTATAGGGGTACTTTGTTTGCGCTTTTTCACAGAAGATGCTCCATCGAAATAAAGTTCCCATTGGGTATCACCACCGTCGATCGTGTCAAACGCATGTTCGTCTGGTAAATCGCAGCTCAGAGGATAATCGGCGGGTATCGGATGCTCAGCAAGGAAGTCGGCGATGGCCTGGCCTTTCACTGCCTTGAGAGGTTGATACGTTATCGAGAATTCCATCAAGAGCAGAACCCATTTAGCGAGTCGATCTGTCAGTATGGCCTTTGACATTAAATACTTAAGAGGGTCCACCTTCGAAATGAGACGGACCTCATGTGCCAACGCATAGTGCCTGAGCTTTGTTATCGCGAAGATCAACACTAGGCAGTGTTTTTCAATGGAGGAGTAGTTGCTTTCTGCCCCCAGTAGAACTCGACTTAAGTAGTAGAGTGCTATTTCTTTCCCTTGATCGTTCTCTTATGCCCATAATGCGCCTAAGGAACCTTCGAGGGCTGTGGTATAAAGAATGAGAGGCTTTCTCTTGACCGGAGCAGCCAATACTGGCGGATTCTGCAGGTACTGCTTGATTTCGTCCAGCGCGTCCTGGCATTTTTGATCCCAGGAGAATGGAGTTCCCTTCTTCATCAGGTGACTGTAAGGACGGCACTTTCCTGAAAGGTTGGCTATAAATCGCCGTATATACGCGAGCTTCCCTTGGAGAGACCGCAGCTGTTTGAGATTCCTTGGCGGAGGCATTTCCATGATCGCCTTGATCTTAGACGGATCTATTTCAATACCTCGGTGTCGAACGATGAATCCCAGGAATTTGCCTGAGGAAACTCCGAATGCACACTTGAGCGGGTTCATTTTCCAGTTGTATTTTCGAAGGCGTTGAAATACGGTCTTCAAATGCTCGAGGTGTTCCTCGTATGATTTGCTTTTAACCACGAGATCGTCGATATAGCATTCGACGATTTCGTGTATAAGGTCATCGAAGATCTTTGTCATGGCCCTTTGATAAGTGGCACCGGCATTCTTTAAACCGAAGGGCATCACTTTACAACAGAATATACCTAGAGGGGTCCTGAAGGCTGTGTGCTTCTGGTCTTCGGGATGCATTTTTATCTGATTATAACCTGACGAGCCGTCCATGAAGGAGAAAACCTCATGAGTGGACGTATTGTCTATCATCAGTTCGGTGACTGGCACTGGAAAATCGTCCTTCGGGCAAGCTTTATTAAGATCCCGGAAGTCTACGCATATGCGCACCGTCCCATTTTTCTTCATCACCAGGACGATGTTAGCGATCCATTCAGGATATTGAACCTCCTGAATAAAGCCAGAGTCGATTAACTTTTTGACCTCAGCGTTGATGCTCATCTCAAGCTCGAGTCGCATTCTTCTCGGCGCCTGTTTTACCGGTTTGACGTCCGGAGATATTGCCAACCTATGCACAGCAATTTCTGGATCTAGTCCCGGCATTTCGGAATAGTTCCATGCGCAGCAATCTTTGTGATGTACAAGGACGTCTTTTAACACAGTCACCCTTTCTTCAGATAGCAGCTCACTGACAAACGTCGGCCGTGGGTCATCAGCTGTCCCCAACTCGATTTTCTTGAGGTTATCTGCGGTGGTATGTATTCCATCCTCCAATTCTTTCGGAGCTGGCGGAAATTCTGAGATCATCTCCTCATTGTTGTTTTCGAAGCACCAGGGAAGGCTGTCCATGTTCTCGGGCTCTTCTTTTGATATTGTTATCATGTGACAAGTGCGAATCCGCTTCCAATCCCAATGTGGAGTTGGTTCTGTTTTTGTAGCTTTGGGTTCGTGCTTTTGCGGCGGCGTTACCTTCCAGTTGTCAGACAGAGCGAACTTGCCGAGCTGGTACTGATCTTCGACCCAATTCTTAAAGGTGAAGCAGTCCTCGAGAGGGTGCCCTATTACTCGATGGTAAGAGCAATAGTTTGGGTCAGAGACTTCGCCTGCTTGTTCGGGGTGCTTGGATTTCGGCAGTGTGAGCATCTGATGTTTTAGAGCAAGCTCAAGTATCTTCTTCGTCTTGTCCCGAGGAAACGAGTATGCTTGACCCATTTTCTTCATGAGAGACAGATCAATAACGCTCGACTCCCGTTTGCGTGGCTTCTTAGCCCCGCTTTGTTGCTATTGAGCGTCTTTCTGGCCTTTCGATTTGTTTCCGCCTCTGCGTCGAGCCTTTTTTATAACAGGTTGGCAAGGGGCGGCACTTTCATCTTTGACGGCCTGTTGAAGGAGGCGTTGCGTTTTGGCCCTCTCGTAGATGGTCATCTCGCGGTTGTGATCATCTCGGACTTTTTGACCAGCTTCCCTTATAAGCCTGTCCATTTGTTCTTCAAACGACGGACCGGGCACTTTTGCATCTGGAACTTTTACTGGTTCAGGATTGGCGTCCTCCCATTGAGCACCCGCTTCTTCATTGAAGTTGTGCACGACGTAACAGTCACGGAGCAGCTCTCGTTTCTTGGAGCGAATGTATCCGAGCCCGATTGTCTCCATCCTACCACTAGGCAGCTTGTGCTGAGTTCCAGGGACGTTCCAGACCCTGTCATAGAATTTGGCCTTTCTAACGGTCTGTTTGAAGGGTATCCCTTGGCGCTTCAACAACTTCTTTAAGCCTTCTGTATAATATCTGGGTAGACGGATGGGTTGAAGTCTGTCCAGCGTAGGATCTGTCCCGTGCCAGATTTCTTTCTCCACTTTTTTTTCTTCAGAGCGGTAGAATAGAATTGGCTTCTCGCCTTCTCGCCTGGGAGGGATATAGAACATTTGCAGCTCTTCTACATTGTAAATATCGAGTACATCCAGTTCTTTACGGTGTTTAAGCGGCACCATGGTGACTTGTAGACTTTGCTCTTCGTCAGCGGACGTCTGTATTGAAGGTCGAGCAGAGAATACAGCATGGACTTCATCTTCTGAATCACTACCTAAGATCAATGCAGGAGCCGATGGTCCTGGCTTGGTGTATTGGGGAGGACCCGAATAAACTCTCTCCTCTTCCTCCTCGGTATCACTGCCGAAGACAGGGATGGTGGCATTAGCTTTATTCTCCGGCTTGTGACACTTCTCCGTATCTTTGAAATCCGGTAAGAAGTATTTGGCGTCTTCATATTTGCGGACCTCGTTTACAGAGAACGGGTTCAGTTCTCCCGTCACGGTATACTCGAAACCATCCTTAAAATACTTCATACACTGATGTTGTGTAAAAGGGATGATGTTGTACTCGTGTAACCATGGTCGGCCGAGTAAAGCGTTGTAGCATGTCTTGGCGTCTATGACGTAGAACTTAATGTCCGTGACGAGTAGCCCGAAGCGTAGTGTCAGTATCACAGATCCAAGAGTTTTTGACGATTGGGAGTCGAACCCGGAGATGGTGATCTTGTCCCGAGCAAGGTGCTGGACGCTCATGCAGATTTCCTTCAACACTCGCACGTTGAGTAGGTTAACAGAAGACCCGTTATCGATCAGGATTTTGCCTATCTTTATATCATGGCAGTATCCCGAGACATAGAGAGGGCGATTGTGTTCGCACGTCCCAAGTAGAAGGTCTTCATCGCCAAAAGTGACATCGGCCGTGTGCACTTCCTCCAATTCATCCTTCATCTCTTCCTCGGCCAAGCATGCTTGGAATTGTTCTGGGTCTTGGAGCGCCGTAATCAACGAATCTCTCGCCTCTTTTGATAGCAAAAGGGCATCAAGAATGTTGAGCTGTGAGGGCAGCTTCCTCAGATGTGCTAAGACGTTGTAATCCACCTTATTCTTCTTTGGTGGGTCTTTGGCAGCTAGCTCTTCCACCACCTGGTCATCTAAGATGATATCTTCAGTGGCCTTTTCTTTCCCTTTATCTTTTTTGTTCGAGGGTCCGAGGTTCTTTTCGGGCAGCGTGCGATTACGTAGCCGGATATTTTCGCAAACTTTCGGTTCTTCTTCTTTTCTCGAAGCGGGCTCTTTAAAGAGAGGGGCAAGTTCTAGTTCTTCATCAGAATCACTCCCGAATGTGGGCACTTGTGATCTACCGGTGTTAACCATGCAACAATCGCCAGCAGTTATTTTAAGCCCTTCGGTCATATTTCTTTGCTCTCGACGAGTTTTACGCTTTTCCCGCTTAAAGTGTTGTCGATGAGCAACATATCCTTGCCACCATTTATCGAAAGCTTTGCACTCTTGAGTGGGGTGCGAAATCTTTTGATGATATAAGCAATAGGAGGGATGCGTTTCCATTTCACCAGTGATGTTTCCTTCAGAGGATGGTAGCTTCATGCCCATTGATATGGCCTTAGCAAACTTTTTCCTCATCTTGAATTGGCTTTTGTTGGCAGCGGGAGTGTTTTGCTCTAGCGGGATCGTCTCAGCTCTTTCATCAAGTCGCTGACGCTTGGTCCTTTCCAATATAGCCGTCTCGCGTTCTCGATCAGTTTTACTTTTCAACCGAGCTTCATTAAGGAATGCGTCAATTACTTCATCTGATGGCCCCAGAACTTTTGGTTCAAGATCTGCCCCCAGCTTTTCGGTGCAAGGAGTCTCCTCATCGTTTGTGATCGAATGGGAAATCATATGACAGCTCGCCACATATTCCTCGGATTCATCCGATGAACTTTCTCCCTCATCTTCTTCTTGAAAGACGTGATTGAGGAATTCTTGGAGCGTAATGGGAGTCCGTGCCTTCTGGTTGTATTCCTCCAGCGCATCAATTTGTTTTTGCAGGTCCGTGCGCTTGTCGCCAGGCTTCACGGGCTTCTTTGACTTCTTTTTCTTCTTTTTCGAAGATTTTGACGACTGGTTGCGAGTGCTTGAGCCACCACCATCGGTCTTTGGAGTTGGACGTGGCTTCAGCATCCCTTCAATGACCTGCGGTTCCAACGGGTTCTTCCACTTGATCGCTGGACATGTTTGAAGATCGCTTAGTATCCTCTTTGTCTTGGCTGATAATACAACCTCCCAAGGAGCTTCTTCAACGACGGAGCATGTTGCCCCTGGCGTATTCGTCCCCTTAGAGGTGTGGGGCTGCGGGGGATTCACCTTCCATTTGTCAGATAACGCGAACTTGCCCTGTCGGTACTGGTTTTCAAGCTAATTCTTGAAAACGTAGCAATCTTCGATCGGATGGCCTAGTACTCGATGATAAGGACAGTAGTTGGGCTCGTTGACATCATTTGGTTGCAATGGACGTTTTGGATCCGGCAGATTTATGAGTCTGTTGCGCAACGCCAGCTCGAATAACCTCCTCGTTTTATCGCGGGGAAAGGAATAAGGACATCCCATCCTATCCTCAAGGGGCACGTAGGGGCATATATTACTTTGACGAGCAACCAGCTTCGAGTCGCTCGGTTGTTGTTGAACATTAGCGACGACGATTGCTTTTCCTTTCCCTTTGTCATTTCGGGAGTCCGGCCTTGGAAGAGGGGTTTATGGCCCATTTGATCCATTTGCGCTAATTTGTCAATCAAGGCCTGGAAGGTAGTTGGCTTGAAAAACATCATGAATCGTGAGATGGTTGCTTGCGGATCAAGGGTTCCCACAAACATACCCACCGCGGGAGCTTCTTCAATGCGCTGCTCACACTTCGACCATAAGTTCTGCCATCTTATAGCGTACTGAACCCATGTCTCACCGGGTTTTACCCTGGCGTTAATCAGTGCCGTCATTGGGGTACGTTCACTGGCGCTTGCAAAACGCTGAGTAAATAGTAGCTCCATTTCCGCGAAGGTTTTAATAGAGTCGTTCGGGAGCTCAGAGTACCATTCAAACGCCGTATCTGATAAGCTTCCAACAAACTGGCGAAGCAACCGTTTGTCATCACCGCCGGTGTTGCCGCAGAGTGCCCTGAACTGGGCAACATGCTGGTGCGGATTGCCCGTCCCCTTGTAGACATGGAACTTGGGAATTGTGTAACCGGGTGGGTACTTGATTTGATCGTACCAACTTGGATATGGCCGCCCCGTTTTTACGACCTGACCGGCCGCTTCGGTCGCATGATGAACCCGTATTTGTTGGGCAATGTACTCATCCAAATCAGCTTTGGAGATTGTATCCTCCTTAGCCATCGACAGAGCTGGTGAAGGATTTGATGTTTGTCCTCTATCGTCTCCAAGGACGATTGGGGGCTCTTCAGCCGGAGGATCTTGTTGTATCATCATCCCTATCATATCTTGGAAGAGGAGGCCCATACGCTGTATGTTGGCTGCTTGTTCAGCAGCCTCTTTGTCCTTCTTCTCCAATATCCGACGAAGGAATTCGGCGTTGGTTTCTTCCTCTTGGCGTTCATCCGAGGACGTTTCAAGGTTTTCTTTTAGCCCTGTAAGTGCGGCCATAGCGTTCATCATTTCTTGGAGCTTCTGCTGCTGCTCCTGAGCCTTGGTCACCGACCTCGTGTGCGGTCTATGACCTGTTGATATGCGGCTATCCTCCTTTCCCGATGCCACATAAACTGTATGAACTATCATGCCCCCGGACTTAGGGCGTTTAGGCTCACCACCTCTGGCATTTGCCGCGGGCGCGGGGGTTTTCTCCGGCCTTCTTCTTTTGTGGGCCGTTGAAGTTGAAGGGGCCATTGCAGTGGGCATCTTGGTGATCGTTGTCCTCTGCTGTTTAATAGGACGGTCCTTTTCTTTTTGCACCTTCATCTTCTTTCGTTGACGGGAGTGATCCGTGTCGATCACGGAATCTTGAACCCTCCTCCAAACTTTATAAATTCTTGAGGACAGCCGTTGAGGGGGCCGTTCTTGCTTTGTTTCTGGGACTCTCTCCGTAGGCGGAGGAGATCTTTTCAGTGTAGCGGTTGGAGAATTCTTCCGTACCCTCCTCAGTAGTTCAAAGCTGTTCCCAGTTGGAACAGCAGCATTGACTTCCACCACTGGAGCCGGTGGAGTTAGCCCTGAGGGGGAGTTGCCCCCTGCCTTTCTCACTCGTTGCCAATTGCGACGTCGAGCACAACGAGCCGTTGGGACTGGCTCGGAGATAGAGGTAGCTTCTTTTTGCCCCCTGTCTGAATGAGGCGCCGCCGGTGTTAACTTCTTAAAGACTGAGGTTGTCTTTTGGGGGGTGATATTTAACCTATCGAAGGCAGATCCTCGGGCAAGGGCAGGAGCAGGAATCGTCAGTCTTGAAAAGACTGACTCTTTGACAGGGGAAGCCGCCTTGACGACTT
The DNA here is from genome assembly GCA_030015575.1 of Agapanthus africanus. NCBI lineage: Eukaryota > Viridiplantae > Streptophyta > Magnoliopsida > Asparagales > Amaryllidaceae > Agapanthus > Agapanthus africanus. The sequence goes on along the minus strand of JASDDO010000028.1, from coordinate 85,708,239 downwards.
TTGGAGCAGCAGTTATTGCTTTCCTTGAGACAGCTAATTTAGATTTCAGATTTAGCGTGGTGAAAATAGAGGCTGTCGGTTTGGTAGCGGGCGACCCGTTGACAGGGGCCGTCGTAACAGTGAGCCGGTCGAAGACCGACTTTTTGTTCACTTCCGGTGCAGGTATTGGCGCAGGGAAGCTTATAGGTGGGATCATGGTCCCGAAGAACAGGCCAGTGGTGGCTTGGGTCACCTGGTCTACCGGCAGAGCGAGGAAGGAAGCCGCTTGGGGCCCATATACAACACCTCCTGGTGAGGTGGAGCGTTTGTTGCAGTGGCACTTCGAACAGTTGGTGCAATTAGAGGCCATTGAATCTTGAGTTCTGCGCCAGGCAAGAGACCAAATCTTAGTAACTTGAAATCCGAAGGCAACCATTTAATAAACCGCGATTGGTTCGCGAGGACGACACACGAAGTGTGGAGTGGAAAGAGGAAGAGGTCCCACCGGGCGTGCCAGAATCTGTTCCCCTCCGAAAGACGGCGCACAAGACTGCGATGTCCTGACGCTGAGGTTCGGGGCAGATGCTATATGGTTTTATCCGTCCACCTCTCCGAAGATGCCAAGTTGATTTATGGCACCGTGTATCGGAGGTTTAGACGGATGCGGCCGATGTAGCAGACTTCGTCAGATTCCCCCTCGCTTGAGGGGTTTTTGATTGTGGGGACGCTCTTCCCTGCAGGCGCAAGCCCCTGCAGTTAATTACGCTACCGCATCGCGGTAACAACTTTCTCCTTCTCCAGAATTTCACTTCGTGTCGTGTGTGTTTGTTTTGTTTGTGGTTGCCCGTGGATTGTATACGGAGACTAAGTGATGCCGTCGCCCGTAGGACGTGGATTAGTCCAAATCCGTATTTACTTAGATTTGGGTTTGGTGTTTTAGTTTAAGGATACGTTAGCCGTGTTGAGGCTAAAATCAACTTAAACGTTCGTTAAGGATACGTTAGTCCTGTTTGAGACTAAGATCAACTTAACGTGGTGATCCATTTAATATATGGCCGTCAGGACTCATCACCTCTCTGACGTCGTTGAAGGATTACAACGATAGGTGTCAGAGGAGTTCAGAGATGTACCCTTGAACCAAAGTTGATTTGGAGTTTTATAGTCCATTTGAATGTTTAAGGATACGTTAGCCGTGTTTGGGGGCTAAGATCAACTTAAACGGGATCGTTTAGATCCGGCAAAAGAGCATTTGGAGGCTCTATTGTTCTAGTTTAGGGACGTAGTGGTCCATAGGTAGTTTAGGGACGTTGCGGTCCATGCTCCAGTTTAGGGACGTGGTGGTCCATATTCCAGTTTAGGGACGTAGTGGTCCGACATTAGTTTAAGGACGTTCCGGTCCAATATTAGTTTAGGGACGTTTCGGTCCAATATTAGTTTAGGGACGTTTCGGTCCACGAGTTTAAGGACCCCGCAGTCCATATTGATGTGTGGTCGTCGGGACCCGTCACCTCTTTGAAGTCGTTGAAGGATTACAACGATGGGTGTCAGAGGAGTTCGGAGATGTACCCTCGAACCGGGTATAAATTAATTTAAGAGAACTGTGCTCAGTCAATTTAATTTGAGGGCTTACGGCCAAAATTGGGCTAAGTCCAGTTGAAAATGTTCAACACCTTTATTTATTTTTGGTCTATTAGACCTGTGCTAGGGTTTTGCCCACACTTAAATAATGCATTGCATTACTTCTATCTTTTTTTTGTTTGGGCTCTGCCCATAAAAGATGCAGAGCATCAATTTCGCTTGGGCTCTGCCCCCTTTTTATTGCTTTGCAATTTATTTAGGCCTACCAGGCCCCTCTGATTTGGGCCTGGCCCTTTAGTAAAAGAAATGCATTGCATTTGTCAGGCGCTTTGCGCCAATCACTGAGCGCAAGCGCTTGTGGTGAGGACACGTGTCATGCTCTGGTGAGCGCAAGCGCAACAGCGCAGTGCGCTGCGCTAGTGCGCTGCGCTGTTACGCTGCTGACACGTGGCGCGCTCTGGTGAGTTGCGTTAATTACAGAGAGCAAAGCTCTATTTCAAAAGCACGTAGCGCAAGTTGTTCTGTAGCTGACACGTGGCGCTCTCCTAAGAGTGCAACAGCGCAGTTTGCAAGTGCAAAGCACTAAGAATTTTTTTTTAGATTCCAGAACCAACGGTTCATAAGTGCAAAGCACTATTTAGTTTCTTGATCTAATTTAGATCAAAGAAAACAAGTGTTTCTTATTTTTCTTGATCTTAGAGAACCAATGGTTCATAAGTGCAAAGCACTATTTTTATTTTGTTTTTTATTAAAGATCATTGATCTTGTTCTTAGATCAATGATCTATCAGAAGAAATTTTTCTATCTAAAAAGTCTTTTACCTTTCTTCTTGAAATTTCTTCAGAGTTCTCTTCTTTTTTAGAAAAAAAATGTTCCCTCCCTTTTGAATTGAGGCTTAGGGTCCTTTTTATAGTGCCCATAAATTAGTTAAAGAGATCTTTCTCTGAGTGATTTGGGGAATTTTCCCCACCGTTGGATCTTTAATCCAAGGGCTTCTGTTTTACAGAAGAGAATCTTCTTGTTTTAACAAGAACAGAAAGATTTCATTAAAATCTTTATTCTGTTTTGGCGCAAATGCTCCATCGCGTGACACGTGTCGCGCAGCGCAAAGCGCAGCGCAACTGCGCTAGCGCATCTGCGCTGACACGTGTCGCGCAGCGCAGCGCCTGCGCAACTGAAGCGTTGCTTCCTTTAATTTTGCTTAAAATAGAGCTTTGCTCTGATTGGGCGCGCCTTCTTGGGCGCTGCGCTGACGTATCAGCGCCTGACTTGTGGCGCGTTGTGCCCGAGATTTGAAGCGTTGCTTCAAAATTTTGAATTTTGAATTTCAACAGAGCTTTGCTCTGATTGGGCGAAACAGTACCCTTTTCAGTTTTACCCTATTGGACACCCGTGTGCATCTAACATGTTTTACGTATAAGACTGCATCCTTAGGCCATTTAATACCTGTTAATGAGATTGTAGGATTCCATCTTCATTTAAGTATATAATACTAATGTTGAAGCTATAACTCTAACCCTAATCGATAACCATACATCTTTATAGTTAGTCGATACCTGTGTGCATATCATCTCACATGTTCCAGTTTATTGTGCTATTAATACCCATGCTTGTTTAGTTGTAATCATGTTTATGCTAGTTGATTATGAGCACCCACATGATATCTTGAACACCCTGCATGACTTGTTACACCTATTACTTGACATGACATGGTACCGTGCGACTCTTGATATGACATGACACTTATATACACTACTTGACTTGACCTGATGTACCATTGCTTTACCTGTTACCCGATCTTGCGTCTAATGCCAACAAACCTGTCCTGTAGTCCTCACGGACCGTTCCTGTTGTCTATCCAGACAAACCTGTACCTGCCTGATCATGTGTTGGCATTAGTGCTAGATTATTTAATACTTGACTTGAACGTATATAACCTGGGGGTATGGGGAAATCAGTATTGTAACCGAACGTAACTCAAAGGGCCACCCTATTGTTTGCCGTTTTTCCGGGCGTTACGGAATACCCATTGTTTGCCGTTTTTCCGGGCGTTACGGAATACCCATTGTTTGCCATTTTTCCGGGCGTTACGGAATACCCATTGTTTGCCGTCTTTCCGGGCGTTACGGAATAATCACCGACGAGTTACGATGAGGATTACATTACTTGGTTTCGAAGGCTTCAAAATAGATAACCCCGTAGCACAGTTTAGATATCTCTACACGTCACTTTTACTGACACATTTATCGTGATATATTCTCATTATATTCTTGCTCATACTCATACTTGCATGTATTGCTACCCCTGTTTATTTATTGCTTAATGTTATGACGCGCTGACGTCTGGGTTTTGTATGGCCCAGATCCTCTGCCTTTGTTGCAGACTGATCATGAGTAGTGCCGCTGTTAGACCGAGCGGTGAAGATCCTGTTGGTATGCAGTTTTACTTTCCATGTGTTTCATTTATTGTATCATGTGCTTCCGCATATTATCATAATTTCTTGACTCATTCATTCTGGCTCATGGACATGTACTAGATAGGTTAGTTTACTTTCCTGTTCTTGATATCTCTACAGCCGTAATGCGACTGTGGAAGTATTTTTTCCTATCCACATGTAGCATGGTTGGCTATGTCACGTGCCTACCTTAGCGTACTCTGGGAAGCGGGGCGTGACACCAAAGAAGCGAGAGATTCACTGATCAAGGAGCTACAAGAGCCCGAACATTTCCAAGCCTTCCTCGCCGAAGAAAATATGAAAGACGGGCTGGAAGAGGTACACACGGCCGATATCACCTTCGGCAATGAAGATCTCCTTCTCGGGACGTGCGAGCATAACCGCCCCCTTATGTCTCCGGATACTGTCATGATATCAAGATAGGCAAGATCCTGATCGACAATGGGTCCTCCGTCAATCTCCTCAATGTAAGCGTGTTGAAGGAAATCTGCATGAGCGTTCAACACCTTGCTTATGATAAAATCACCATCTCCGGGTTCGACTCCCAGTCATCACGGATGCTCAGGTCTGTGATATTGACGTTACGCTTTGGGTTGCTCATCACGGACATTAAATTTCACGTCATTGACGCTAAGACCTGCTATAACGCTTTGCTCGGCCGGCCTTGGTTACACGAGTACAACATTATCCCTTATACACAACATCGGTGTATGAAGTACTTCAAAGATGGTCTCGAGTACACTGTGACAGGGGAACTAAATCCATTCTCCGTGAATGAAGTCCGCAAATATGAGGATGCCAAGTACTTCCTGCCAGATTTCGAAGACGCAGAAAGATGTCGCAAACCGGAGGACAAGAACAAAGCTATCATTACTATTCCGGTCTTCAGGAGTAATACCGAGGAGGAAGAAGAAATAGTTTATTCAGGGTCGTCCCAATGCAACAAGCCGGGACCGTCCACCCCTATTCTGGTCTTCAGCAGTGATTGATTGATACTTTTGCGTATACTTTTTTTAAAATTAAGAATATACCGCAATCAAGACGGTGTCGCTTGGTCGCTAGCCGGTTGAGTACGGGTCGGTCCACAGGGAGATGAATTCCTTTTCTTTATGTTTTAACGAGTTAAGCCCAAAAAGTTGGTGGGTTTTGTTTTTAGATCTAAGAATGAGATTAAATTGATTTAAAGGCTTGCTAGGGTTAGGATTAGGTTAGTTTGGAATAGGGATTCTACTCACTGCTTTTAATGCCCTAGTTAAGAATATAGGTGTTAGGGTAATAGTCAACAAAGGGGATTAGCATGACTAGGAAGAAACTTAGTTTCTTTCTTTTGGTCCTTGTCCGTCCTTCCTTGGCTCTTAGCCCTAACCTCTAGTTAATTTAACCATAACCGGTCTAACTAGGGAATCACTGCTATCTTATAGGATAGGGTGCCGTAGTGAGCGGTGTGTGGTTAATTTAAATAGAGTCCTAATTAACTAAAGTTATATGGGAAAGGAAAGGAGCGAGAGAGATTTCCTTCTCTCAAACCTTCTCTATCCTAACCCTAACAAGTGATGAATTATTCACTCATTAGGGAAGTGACAAAAAAATTCATTTTTATAATTTTTATTTTAAAAGACTATCTAAGTTGCAGATAAAAAAAGACAGATAAAAAAATTGCACGAATTAAATTCAGATAAAAAATGCAAGATAGAAAGGAAACTTACTTTATTGATACCTCTTCAACGATTACAAGGAAATTAAAAATTTTAAATCTACGAATTAAAAAGAGGCCTGCCCCAAAAGAGGCACCCTAAAAGAGGCATGCCAAATTAGGCTTTCAGCTTTCCTATTTATAGATAGGAGAAATCCTAGGTTTACATCTGATCCACATTTGAATTTACAGAACTACCCTAAGAAAGCCGGGTCAATGCACCGACACATGCACCGACACGTGCATTGCACAGCCGCTGTTCCGCGGCAGAAATCCCTGTTTGGCCGCGGTTCCGCGGCCGTTTGGTGGGCTCTTGGGCTCAATTCTTCAGTGATGCTTCATGTTGCTTTTTCCTTCTTTTTTCTTCACTTGGTTCCTCAGAATCTTTTCTACTTTCTTCCATATTTCCAACAGTGCAGAATTATGTGGACTTTTACCGTGAGCTTCGTGTTGAAGTCTTAAATCTTGTGCTATCCTTGTACTTTGTGCATTGAACTGTCTACTGATCTTCATTTAATCCTTGATTTGGTAGTCGGCATCATACGGATTCATCTATTGTTGGTCGTAGTCTCATATTTGTAGCGTATTTTCATGAATTTCACTGTAACGATCTGAGAACCTGTAACCTGCAACTATTTAGCAGACATGGATCAAAAGCACCTATTTATATGTAATATGATTAAGAATGGGGGATATAATAATGCAAAATTCTGATATGAACAAATACCCCTAAACTTATCTTTTGCTCGTCCCGAGCAAAGCCAATTTTATTCACGAAAAATCCTAACCTCACTTTCGCAGGGAATCGCGATTGCACTGAGCTCGTGCAACAAGCCGTTAAACCTCTAGGTGTCCCTAGTAAGTGGAGTGTTGTCTCTTGAGGGTTTTCAGCGGATACTATCCACAAAATTCGATCAATTTGGCATGTTGACTCTAATTCTTCAATTCAGTATTCTAGCAAGAAATTCTATTATTTTCAACTTAGAAATCATCAACCCATATTTTTCACACTCACTTTTCATTTAACTTAAGATCGTATATGTTTTGCAAATTTATTAAGCTTTCAGCATCTTTTGAATTTTCCTTCTAAGGTGCAGTCTCAACTCAGGAATTTTTATCATCTTTACTGAAAATATAAGGCCTATCTTTCATTCCTATCTCTCATCCAAACCCTAATTATATACCCCTACGTGTGTGTAATTACTACCCATACACTTGGAAATTCAATTCAAGCTATCATACTCTTGTCCATCGTCCAAAGTACTTTTTAGCTGGTGATAAAAATTGCTCACACATTCTTCATGCGACCGTTAATACTTCTTGAGGTACTAAACGACCGATTACAAAACGTGCTTGCGCATTTAGGCGTAATTCCTCGTCTTGTAATACCTAAGGCTTAGCAGTGACTTCCAAACCAGTTGGTCTAAGGCACTAGGTGATAAAGCACCCTCGCTATATTTTTTATTTATGATGCCTTAAGTAATTACAAATCCAGTGTTCATTTTTTTTATCTCTTTAATCACCACTTATACTTTTATTTTATTTTTCTTCATACTAAGGATTTTAGACAAGAGCATTTCAAGGTATGCTCTACTATCCCAAGTTTCAAGATGTATGTGAATGCGTAAAGTAGGGTATATATTTTCAGAATTTAGACTTAAGCTTCAGAATTATTTTTCAGACTTACACTTCAAATAAAAATTTCAATACTTTTCCCTTATTTTGACTTAGCCTAAGAACTGAACTCAAAATTTGCCTATTTCTAAATAAACTGCAAGGACATATATTTTTTATAATTAAACTTTAAGAAAAATTATTTTTAGGGTTTTTAATTTACCAAGTTTAGGATCTAGTTTTTCCTAACTAGTCAACCGTCATGTTGAACTTAAGTCAAATATGGCCAAAATTGAACTTTTCAATTTTTATAATTTTTAAATTTTTTTATTTTAATGGATTTTAAAATAATTATGCAAATGCAAAAATATACACATGAATGCGAAGGAAGAAAGCTTACCGAGCACACCCCCAAACTTAAACTTGACAGTTCCCTCACTGTCAGGCTACACCAAAAGGGTCAAAATTGTCGGCACTCCCTTTTTTTTTATTATTAACAGAAAAAGAAAACAAAATACATATACACAAAAAGGTTCCTCCCAAATTTAAGTGAAACATTGTTTTTACTGTTGCCATTTTTTTTAAATCTCATAAACTTGTAAACTTGGGAGGAAAAATTTATTAACGGGGACATGAAATATGATCGTGAAAATCTCCCCCAAACTTATTTTTGGCTCACCACTTTGAGTTAGAAAAAATTATTTTCGAGAGCCAAATTATACCCCCCAAACTTGAGTTAAACAGTGTCAAACTTTTAAAGAGGGGGTTCAAAGTTATTGGTCAATACCAAGTTTTGAAGAATTTATCAATGTAACGTATAAGTCGGTGGAAGAACATGTTATATAGAGGCAAGAAGAAGTGGGGAAGAGATAAGTGGTGGTATGGAAAGGGTTTGCGTGAGCGTGAGTGTGAGGAGATAAGAGGTGATGATAAATAAAAACGAGAATGTGAATGATCAGAAATGAGTGGAATATTGGCATTCTCTTATTTTATAAGAAGAAAGGGTGGTGGTTCAAGTTTTATAGGTGGAGGTTGATTAATCACAAAATTCTTGTTGTTTAGGAATGCAAGTTCGTCAGCGAAAAGTTCTTCAAAACTCTCATCGATGTAATTGAACATTTTACTGTCGGTAAGTTTTGTGCCAGAATTTATCATACTTGATTTGTCAAAAATTATGGAGGTAGGAGACTCGAAAAACTCATCTATCTCATTTTCAAAAGTATCCAAATCAAGTTGGCTTTCTGGAATGATCAAACTTGAATTATCGGATTATGATTCATCAACACTCACTGAAATTATAGGAAGAATAGAAGAAGAACCTGAGAAAGTAGGAGAAAGAAGTTGAATACGAACTTGAGGGTGGAGATTGAGTGTATAAATTAGCACAATTTGTAATGACCAATGTGTAAAAAGCGATTGTGCTAATCTATCAACCCACTGAGAAATGTGGTCAAATCCCTCAAGATTCGTGAGAAAATATGGGTACGTCGAACTTGGTAAACCAGACATACAAAATGAAAGTGATACGGTTTCTTGCAAGGTCGGAATGAGGATGGAGGGAAGTGATTGAGGAAGGGTATCGGTTAAAGATTCAGGAGGGTGTGCACAGTCAATGAAAGGGATAGAATGAATTGGAAAATCCGACTCCTCAAGTAAAACTGCTTCATCCTCAATAATTTCCTCAATACTCTCCTCAAAATTTAGCTTATTCATGCAATTCTCATCAAAATCAAGATGCATATGAAGTTCAGGAAAAACAGTTAATGACTCGGGATGATGAATTAGAGAGAAAAACTCATCCAAATCTGTAGGTTCATCGTTCAAAATATTCCCAGCGTCTATATCCTCAATCAAGTGAAAATTAATTTTTTCAGACACCTCACCAAAAGCATGGATATTAATCAATTCAGGTTCTAGAGTGGAGGTGTAGAGGTCAAAAGGATTGGTGATAGTTTCACTCAAAAGGGACCCTTCACAATCAGGTAAATCAAACACTACAAAGTCGCTCAACTCATTAAACGTTTTATTTTCAACTGGTGAATCATTTGGAACACTTGATAGACATTCAAAACCGGAATTGTGGGATTCAGTTGGGGATGGGTAGGTTCGATTTGGAAGGGTGCACAGCTCACTCTCTCCACTCAAATTATCAATCTTTCCAACCGCCTCATCATACATTGGAAAATTTGGAGCTAGTTGGAAACTAGCTACTGGGTCACTAGGTTGTATAAAGGCGGCCATGGACGTATTCAAATCCCTCATCTGTTGGCATGACGCTACCATAAAGTCTTCCAACGACTGTTCCAGACTAGACATGGGTTGTGACGGGGTTTCAGTAAAAAATTCAAAGTTGTTTGGATACGTTAAACCCCCAAATGGCTGTGTAGAAGCAATGTCTAGGGAAGGTGCAAAAGTCGGGTAGAACTGGTAGGAAATGAATGCTTGGACAGGAATAGGATAAATATTTGGATAAGAAGGTGAATGGAATTGTTGATCCAAAGAATTCGCAGTGGTGAAAGGAGTGAAAGATCGGTTACGAGATTGTTCAATATGTTCAGCAATAGACATGAGTTTTGGAGTTACAACAGGACTCGAAAAAGGGGTATCAACGTAAGAAGATGGTGAAGGTTGAAATGGTTGATATAAGGTGGATTGAGGAGTCCAACTAGTTGTCCTAGACGCGTCTATTCGATCTTTCAAAGATATTTTGGGTATGGAGGGGTCGTTCGAAATTCGACCAAAACAAGAAGCGTAGGAAGTAATGTGTGGTTGAGGGTACCAAAGTTCGGCAAGAGTTTTGCGATGTGGGGTACCCATGATGTGATGAGAGAAAGGAGAAGAAAAAGAATGTGATTTTATTTTATTTTATTTTATTTTATTTTATTTTTTGTTTTGTTTTTTTTAAAAATTGTTTGTTTTTGGAGTTTTGAAATTTTTGAAAGTGTGTTCTTTTTAGAAAGAGTTTTTGCAAAATTTGTACGGAACTACGGCATAATTTCAAACAACCACAGTTTAAATATGCATAATCAAATCTAGAGCTAGGGTCTCCTAAGTCAACTAGACTGCTCCTAACTGTTCCAAAGCGACAAGTTGTGAGATATCCCTCAAATCGCCTCTTCACCGCCAATTGTGGCCAGGTAAGCACAAATGAAGAAAGGAGGGATCCGCTCACGAATCACCGTGAGACGGGCCTTTTAAAGTTACCTTTATCACTTTTCTAGCCTAGGCACCACAAAATCAGGTTTAGATAAACGACTGAATGCCCACGACCTTTCTTTGTCCTAATGAGCACGACAATCCTTAATTGGCCGAGTTTAGATTTTTTTTAATTAACTCAAGAAGAGGTTTTTCTCAAGCTCAAGTGTTTCTCAACACATGAGAGGGGTGAGCTTGAGGGAGAGGAAGAACAAGAGAGAGAAAGAAAAAATAATAGAATGAGAATAATATGAACCATTCTCACATATATGTGTGAATTATTGTAATTAGATAATTAGCTAGATAATTGTCATGGTTAATCAAGACATGACCATTATCATTTCATTTTTAATGCAAATTGCAAGGATCAAAGAGCATCTTCCAAATGAAATGATGATGGTCAAAGTGTCAACCTAGGTCAACAAGTCAAGGAGGTCAAATGGTCAACAACCATAACCATGCACAATTATTTAAACTAATATCAATTAACCATAATACACACATAAGCATTAGGGTTAATAAAATGACAATAGTCATTAACCATAATCAAGGTCCTCTCCCTCTGTCTCAAGCAACTGTGCATACGCACCCGTATTCGTGATCCGAGGAACATGAATACAATGAGATAAAACCAATCCCAAATCTATACTAGGATCTGGCTTAAACCAAAGCCCGCTAGTATAAGCTGTCCGGACAGCAAACGTGCACAAGTGCGCGGATGTGAACGAACCCTGTCGCAAAACCATGCGACCTCTACTCATTTTGCCTAAAGGCGAATAGCTCTCTGTGTGGGACTCTAAAGACTCGACACTACGCTGGCAGTGGGTTTAACCACAGACCGCAAGCGGCACTAGCTGTACGTAACGGTCCCCAGGTAGATGTCGATAAGAAGACTGACGAGGTGAACCCCATCTGAACTCCTACTGAGCCTGTATGTGACAGTCTCCGTACAGTCCGGTTTGTTCGTCTGATACATCGCATGGCGGGCCTAGGGGGCGGTGAACGTCAGTCCCCTAATAGGGTACAAGTCGTGTCGGAGTGTAGCCCAGAACACCCTGAGATAACACTGGAAACCTACCAGTATATCTCGCTTGCCATGGCCAGGGACTACTCGTGTAATGGCTCTCCTAGACACAGCGCGATGTCAACCCCCAATACCGGGAGAGACGAATCCTGTCTAACCGTCACTGCCTCCAAGTGCTTCGGGACTGCACCCAAAAACTACCTGTTTGCATGACTCCTTTGAGCCGTGGTAGGGTAGTAATCAAAGTGCAGTGGGAACACACTCGAGGCGAAGTGACAGTGTCAAGTCAGCGGACTAAGCTGTACTCATGTCACCTGGGAACTGATAACTGACGATAGGTATAATACCAACCAACAGTTCCCGACGAGTCCTGTCCAGCGTACTCGTAACCTAACGAGCACCCGCATACTATCTCAAGTACGTCGTACTGACGGCTGTGGGACAGACCGTCTCCCACACTGGGATGAGAAGCGCATACGCTAGTCTACTCTGGAGTATCGATGCCCTGTCTCGATAGTCCAACGACTAGGGACCTGTATAAGGATGTGCTTATAGATCACCCAGCTCCCACGAGTGTGAGCGCCATCACAACGCTGGTAATCAAGCAAAGATCCTAAGGGCTCTACTAATATGTATATCAGCGATATGCTAAAAGAAACACATGCACATATTAAAGCAGAGACAAACCAAGTAGCATACTACCATTTCGAGCAAGATTGTATATACAACTGTGAATATCCCAAGCTTCCATCAAGTAATATACAAGCTAGTATGATACAGTAATGGCCTCTAGGGTATATACACTAACAAGTCTCACATACACAGAGATACAGAAGAGAGAGAACCCTCTGCAAAATTTGAGAGAAAAACTCAAAAAGAAGAAAGGCAAGCCTTTGAAGAAAGAAGATCATCTTCTTCATCTTTAAAGGTAAAGAATTTGATTCTTAAAGAACAGAGATGAAATCATCTCATTAAAAAAGAAGAATCTCTTCTAAAAAGATCAAAGATCTAAGAACAAGATCAAGATCTTCAATAAAAAGAAAAAGATCAGAAAGATCTAATCATAAAAAAATTTAAAAAAGTAATTCACTTCATTCTTAGATCTTTTGATCTATATAAATGCACAACCTTTTGATAAGAGTAAGAACCATTGGTTCTTGAATCTTGAGGTAGAACCTCTTTGGAACAAGAAAAACTTGTTTCTTTGATCTGAATTGGATCAAGATGCGCTCTGCGCTGTTGGATAGTGCCTTGCACTTTTAAAATGCGCCTTTGCGCTTATTGGATTGGCGCACTGCGCCAGAGCGCGCCACGTGTCAACCACAAAACAATATGCGCTTTGCGCTTCTAAAACAGAGCGCTGCGCTCTTGGAAGGCGCACTGCACCAGAGCGTGCCATGTGTCGCTCACTGGCGCAGTGCACTGCACTAACAGACTTGCGCTCTGCGCTGCGTGACACGTGTCACCTTCGCATGCGCTAGCGCATTGCGCTCTTTAATTGGCGCAAAGCGCCTGACAAGCCACGTGGCTCACTATCAGACCATTAAAATGCTATGCATTATTAAAGAAGGTCAGAGCCCAAATAAAGGTCTAACAGGCCAAATATAAATGCTATACATTATAAAAGGGGCAGAGCCCAACTAAAAGCCTAATAGGAAAAACATGAACAAAATGTTAAACATTTTCAACTGGATTTAGCCCAATTCTGGCCATAAATCCTCAATATAAATTGAACTGAGCCCAATCGCTCTCCCAATCAATTTACATCCGGTTCGAGGGTACTTCTCTTTACTCCTCTGATATCTGTCGTTGTAATCCCTCAACGTCGTCAGAGAGGTGACGGGTCCCAACAACCACACACTGCTATGGACTGTGGAGTCCTTAAACTCATGGACTATGACGTCCTTAACCTCGACCGTGATGTCTTAAAACTAATACCGGACTATGATGTCCTTAACCTTGACCGTGATGTCTTAAAACTAATATCGGACTGTGAGGTCCTTAAGCTCATGGACTATGATGTCCTTAACCTCGACCGTGATGTCTTAAAACTAACACTGGACTGTGAGGTCCTTAAACTCACGGACTATGATGTCCTTAACCTTGACCGCAACGTCTTAAAACTAATATTGGACCGCAATGTCCTTAAACTACCTATCGACCGCAATGTCACTAAACTAAACAATAGAGCCCCCAATTGCTCTCTTGTCGGATCTAAACGATCCCGTCAAGTCGATCTTAATCTAAAATTAGACTAACGTGTCCTTAACGAACGTTTAAGTTGATCTTAGCCTCAAATAAGGCTAACGTATCCTTAAACACACCCCCCAAACCTAAATCTAAGAAAGATACGGATTTGGACTAATCCACGTCCTACGAGTGACAGCATAACTTAGTCTCCGTATACAATCCATGGGCAACCGAACACAAAAACAAACACACACGACACGAAGTGACCATCTGGAGAAGGAGAAAGTTGTTACCGCGATGCGGTAGCGTAATTAACTGCAGGGGCTTGCGTCTGCAGGGAAGAGCATACCCACAATCAAAAACCCCTCAAACGAGAGAGAATCTGACGAAGTCTACTACATCGGACGCATCCGTTTAAACTTTCGATACACGGAGCCATAAATCAACTTGGCATTCTCGGAGAGGTGGACGGATAGCACCAATTAGCATCTGCCCTGAATTTCAGGCAAAGACATTCGCGGCGTCTCTGCCGCGTCTTTCGGAGAGGAACAGATTCTGGCATGCCTGGTGGGACCTTTTCCACTTTCCACTCCACACTTCGTGTGTCGTATTCGCGACCGAATCGTGGTTTGTTAATGGTTGCACTTTGGTTTCAAGTTACTAAGATTTGGCCTCTTGCTTTGCGCAGAAAGCAAAATAGCAATGGCATTCACCTGCTCGAAATGCTCCAACTGCAGCTGCAACTCGCGTCCTGCCTCAACTGGGGGCATAACCTACGGGCCCCAAACGGCCTCTCTGTTCACGATGCCCTTGGAACAGATTACTCAAGCCACCACAGGGCTGTTTTTCGGAACCGTGCTTCCGCCGAAAAGCTTCACCACCCCAGTGCCCGTACCAGAAGCTCCTAAGAAGTCGGTCTTCGATCGACTTACAGTCACTGTGGCCCCTCTCAGCGGGTCGTCCAGCACCAGCACCTCGGTCTTCTCCAGATTGGGCCAAAATTCCTGCGGGCCTATGATGAAGCTTGCAGTCCCAGAGAAGGTTATTCCGAAGATAGTAACCAAACCTGCTCCTGAAGTCGTCAAGATGGCTTCTCCTGCCAAACAGTCGGTCTTTACAAGCCTGATTATCCCAACTCCTACTCCCGCTCCTGCTACTCAAAGGACATCAGTCTTTAACAGGCTGACACCAGCAACGGCCCCTCACCCGAACAAGGGGCAAGAGAAGGCCATCCCCGTCACCGAGCCAACTCCATTAGCACGACATGCTCGACGTCGTCAATGGCGCCGAGTGAGGAAATCAGAAGGCAACTCCCCTTCTGGGCTAACTCCACCAGCACCGACGGCGGAAATTAATGCTGCTGTTCCAACCGGGAACAGCTTTGAGCTGTTGAATAAAGTGCGTAGGAATTCTCCTACCGCTGTGCTGAAAAGGTCTCCCCTTCCACTAGAAAAGGTTGAGGAAGCAAAGCCAGAACAACCCCAATCCCCTCAACGGCTGTCCTCCAAGATCTATGAAGTCTGGCGGCAGGTCTGAGATTCGGTAATTGATCCAAATTTCTCCCGCCAGCACAAGAAGCTGAAGGTCCAACAGGAAGTAAGCCATCCTGCGAAGCCGCGAAATGCTATCTGGGTGCCCACCATGACGGCCCCCTCAACTTCGACCGCTCCTAAGAAAAGAAGGCCGGAAAAGACCCCCATGCCTGCAACAAATGTTAGAGGCACTGAGCCCAAACGCTCTAAGTCTGGGGGCATAACGGTCCATACCGTTTACATGGCATCCGGAAAGGAGGATAGCCGCGCTTCTACGGGCCACCGACCACTCACCCGATCCATTACAAGAGCCCAGGAACAACAGCAGCAAAAGCTCCAGGAGATACTGACTGCGATGGCCGCGCTCACCGGACCAAAAGAAAGCCCGGAGGCGTCATCGAAACAATGCCGCGAACACGAGACCGATGCTGAATTCCTTCGTAGAATGCTTAAAAAGAAGGACAAGGAGGCTGCGGAGCAAGCGGCCAATATAAAGCAAATGGCTTTTCTGTTCCAGGACATGGTGGGTATGATGATCCAGCCGGATCCCCCAGCAGAAGATCCTCCGATTATCCTCGAAGACGACAAAGGAGAAACGTCAAATCCACCGCCGGCTCTGTCAACAGCCAAAGAGGAAACAATCTCTAAGGCCGCCCTGCATGATTATATTGCTCAACAAATACGAGTTCACCAGGCAAATGAAGTGGCCGGCCACGTCGTCAGAACGGGGCGACCATATCCGAGCTGGTATGATCAGATAAAATACCCGCCGGGCTACACAATCCCGAAATTCCATGTCTACAAGGGGACAGGCAATCCCTATCAACATGTTGCTCAGTTCAGGGCTCTTTGTGGTAACACCGGCGGCGATGATAAGCTCTTGCTTCGCCAATTCGTCGGCAGCTTATCGGAGACGGCGTTTGAGTGGTACTCCGAGCTTCCAAACGACTCCGTTAAAACTTTTGCAGAGATGGAGTTGCTATTCACTCAGCGATTCGCGAGCGCCAGCGAACGTACCGCGATAACGGCGTTGATTAATGCAAGGGTGAAGCCGGGCGAAACTTGGGTTCAATATGCAATCCGATGGCGGAACCTGTAGTCGAAGTGCGAACAGCGCATCGAAGAAGCACCGGCGGTGGGCATGTTCGTGGGCACCCTAAACTCTCATGCAACTATTTCACAGTTCATGATGTTCTTTAAACCGACCATGTTTCAGGCTTTAATTGATAAGCTAGCCCAGATGGATCAAATGGGTCACAGACCGTCTCCCCCGAAGCCGGAACCTCGAAACGACAAGGGTAAAGGGAAGGAGACCTTCGTTGTGAACACCCAACAGCAGCCCAGTGCCCCAAAGCTAACGGATCAACTGGAGGAGAGACGACGCTATTACAATGAGAAAATGAAGCGTCCTTACTCATTCCCACGGGACAAGACGAAGAAGCTGTTCGAGCTGGCTATGCACAACAGGCTTATCAGTTTGCCGAATCCCAGGCGACCGCCGCAACCCAGTGAAGTGAATAATCCCAATTACTGCCCTTACCACCAAACGGTAAGTCACCCGATCGAGGATTGCTTCGTCTTTAAGGGATGGATCGAGGATCAGTACCTACAAGGCAAGTTTGAGTTGTCTGAGAAGTGGAAGGTAAACCCACCACAACCGCACACTCCTAAGAAGACGGACACACCGGGGGCAACGTGTTCTTCTGTTGAAGAAGCTCTGTGGGAGGTCGTGCTTTCAGCCAAAACCAAAAGGATGCTGAATGATCTTCAGACATGCCCGGCGATCAGATGGAAGAACCCGCTAGAACCCCAGATCATCGAAGGGATGCTGAAGCCGCGCCCAACTCCAAAGATTGGTGGTGATGGCCCAAGCGCTCACACCCAGCCGTCAAAATCTTCAAAGAAGAAGAAGAAGAAATCCAAAAAGCCCGTGAAGCCTGGCGACAAGCGCATGGACATGCAGAAACAGATCGACGCGTTGGAGGAGTATAATCAGAAGGCGCGGACTCCCATCACGCTCCAAGAATTCCTCAGCCACGTCCTTCAGGAAGAAGATGATGGAGAAGGATTGTCGGATGGATCTGAGGATTACGTAGCAAGTTGTCATGTGATCTCTCACTCATTTGCAGACGATGAAAAGGCTTCTTGCACAAAGAAACTGGGGGCAGAGTCTGAACCGGAACTTCTGGGGCCGTCAGATGAAATGATCGACACATTCCTCAACGAAGCTCTCCTGAAAAATAAAGCTGATCGGGAACGTGAGAGGCCATATTTGAAAGAGCCAAACGCCGGCGACTAGACGAAAAAGTCAAGACACTCCCGCCAAATCAAGAGACATCCGTTGCGGATAAAAACAAATTCAAGACGAGGAAAAGGTTTGCTAAAGCCATATCAATGGGAATGAAGCTACCACCCTCCGAAGGAAACTCTCCCGATGAAGCAAAGATGCATCCTAGCTACTGCTCATATCATCGAAAGATTTCGCACCCCACCGAGGAGTGCAATGCTTTCAAAAGATGGTGGTAAGGATATGTTGCTCACCGGCAACATTTTATGTGGATAAAACGCAAAACTCGATGGGAACAAAGAAGTGCGACTGAGGAGCATAAAAGAGACACCGGTAACTGCCGCATGGTCAACACCGGGGGATCGTAAATTCTCACTTTCGGAAGAGACTCTGACGAAGAAATGGCTCTTGGCCCCCTCTTTAAAGAATCCGCATTGGGAAAGGAGGAAGAACCGAAGGCCTGTGAAAATATTCAACTGCACAATCGCACGCTTCCAGAAAAGAATCTCGGATCCACGAGTAAAAAAGATAAGGGAAAAGAAAAGGTCTCCGAGGATATCGCCCTGGAAGACCAAGTCATGAAAGAACTGACCGCCAAAGAACCCGCCAAAGAAGAATAAGGTGGACTATAACGTTCTGGCGCACTTGAGGAAATTGCCCTCACGACTCAGCATTCTCGACGCCCTTTTACTATCCAAAGAAGCGAGAGATTCACTGATCAAGGCGCTACAAGAGCCAGAACAATTCCAAGCTTTTCTCGCCGAGGAAAAAATGAAGGACGGGCTGGAGGAAGTACACACAGCCGATATCACCTTCGGCGATGAAGACCTCCTCCTTGGGACGTGCGAGCACAACCGTCCCCTCTATGTCTCGGGATACTGCCACGATATAAAGATAAGCAAAATCCTGGTCGACAATGGGACTTCCGTCAATCTTCTCAACGTGCGAGTGTTGAAGGAAATCTGCATGAGCGTTCAACACCTCGCTCGTGATAAAATCACCATCTCTGGTTTTGACTCCCAGTCATCGCGGACTCTCGGGTCTGTGATATTGACATTACTATTCGGTCTACTTGTCATGGATATTAAATTTCATGCCATAGACGCCAAGACATGCTATAACGCTTTGCTCGGCCGGCCCTGGTTACACGAGTACAACATCATCCCTTCTACACAACATCAGTGTATGAAATACTTTAAGGATGGTCTTGAGTATACTGTAACAGGAGAGCTGAATCCATTCTCCGTGAACGAAGACCGCAAGTACGAAGACGCAAAATACTTCTTACCTAATTTCGAGGACACAGAAAGATGTCACAAACCGGAGAACAAAGCTATCACCACCATTCCTGTCTTCGGGAGTGATACTGAGGAAGAGGAAGAGATGGTTTATTCAGGCCCACCCCAGTACAACAAGCCAGGACCGTCCGTTCCTATGTTGATCTTTGGCAGCGATTCGGAAGACGAGGTCCATGCTATATTTTCCGCTCGGCCTTCAATACGAACATTCGCTGATGAAGAGCAAAGTTTGCAGATTGCCATGGTTCCGCCCAAACATCATAAAGAACTAGACGCACTTGATACTTATAGTATAGAAGAGCCGTAGATGTTATATGTCCCTCCCAGGCGAGAAGGCGAAAAGGCGATCCTATTCTACCGCTCCGGGGAAACTAAAGTGGAGAAGGAAATCTGGCACGGCGCGGATTCTATACTTGACAGGCTACAGCCCATCCGTCTGCCTAGGTATTACACAGAAGGCTTGAAAAGGCTATTGAAGCGCCAAGGGATACCCTTCAAACAGACCGCTCGGAAAGCTAAATTCTATGACAGGATCTGGAACGTTCCCGAAACTCAGCGCAAGTTGCCCAATGGGAGAATAGAAGCAATCGAGCTTGGATACGTTCGATCCAAGAAGCGGGAGCTACTCAGCGACTGCTATGTTTTATATGACTTTGATGAAGAAGGAGATGCTCAATGAGAGAGTGCTAATCCTGAACCAGAAAAAGTCCCCGAAGTAAAAATGCCCAGTTCGTCGTTCGATGAACAAATGGACAAGCTTATAAGGGAAGCTGGTCAAAAAGTTCGAGACGACCACAACCGCGAAATGGCCATCTACGAGAAAGCCAGGATGTAACGCCTTCTCCAACAGGCTGCGAAAGACGAAAATGCCGCTCCCTGTCAACCTGTTGTAAAAAAGGCCCGACGCCGAGGCAGAAACAAGTCAAAAAGCGGAAGAGGCATTCAGCAACGACAAAGCGGGACCAAGAAGTCACGTGAGCGGGAATCGAGCGGTCCGGATTTGTCCCTTATGAAGAAGATGAGTCGAGCATACTCTTTTCCTCAAGACAAGACAAAGAAGATACTTGACCTAGCTATAAAACACTAAATGATTACACTTCCGGAGTCTAAACACCCCGAACAAGCAGGCGAAGTATCTCACCCAGACTATTGCTCTTATCACCGAGCAATAGGGCATCCTCTCGAAGACTGCTTCACCTTCAAGAACTGGGTCGAAGACCAATATCAACAGGGCAGGTTCGCTCTATCTGACAATTGGAGGGTAACACCGCCGCAAAAGCATGAACCCAAAGCCACGAAAGTAGAACCAGACCCACATCGGTCTTGGAAGCGAGCTCGTACTTGTCATATGATAACATCATCAGAAGAAGAACCTGAGAATATGCATGACCTTCCCTGGTGCTTCGAAAACAATGATGATGAGGTGATCTCAGAGTTTCCACCAGCACCGAAAGAGCTGGAAGATGGAATACACACTACTGCAGATAACCTCAAGAAAATTGATTTGGGGACGGCAAATGACCCGCGACGTGCATTCGTCAGTGAGCTGTTATCTGAAGAAAGGGTGGCTGCACTAAAAGACGTGCTTATGCAGCATAGAGATTGCTTCGCATGGAACTATTCCGAAATGCAAGGATTAGATCCAGAGGTTGCGGTCCACAAATTGGCAATATCCCCAGACATCAAGCCAATCAAACAAGCACCGAGAAGAATGCGGCTCGAGCTTGAGATGTGCATCAACGCTGAGGTCAAGAAGCTGATCGACTCTGGCTTCATCCAAGAAGTTCAGTATCCCGACTGGATCGCCAACATCGTCCCGGTGATGAAGAAAAATGGGACAGTGCGTATATGCGTGGACTTCCGGGATCTCAACAAAGCCTGCCCAAAGGACGATTTTCCAGTACCGGTCACTGAGCTGATGATAGATAACACGTCCACTCACGAAGTCTTCTCCTTCATGGACGGCTCATCAGGATATAATCAGATAAAGATGCATCCCGAAGACCAGAAGCGCACCGCTTTCCGGACCCCTTTGGGTATATTCTGCTACCAGGTAATGCCCTTCGGTCTAAAGAACGCCGGTGCCACCTATCAGAGGGCCATGACGAAGATCTTCGATGACCTTATACATGAAATCGTCGAATGTTATATCGACGACCTCGTGGTTAAAAGCAAATCATACGAGGAACATCTCGAACATCTGAAGATCGTATTTCAACGCCTTTGGCAATATAACTTGAAGATGAACGCACTCAAATGCGCGTTCGGGGTGTCCTCAGGTAAATTCCTAGGATTCATCGTCCGACACCGAGGTATCGAGATAAATCCGTCAAAGATCAAGGCGATCATGGAAATGCCTCCGCCAAGGACTCTTAAGCAGCCGCGGTCTCTCTAAGGAAAGCTCGCATATATCCGGCGATTTATAGCCAATCTCTCAGGCAAGTGCCGTCCTTACAGTCACCTGATGAAGAAGGGAACCCCGTTCGTCTGGGATCACAAATGCCAAGGCGCACTGGACGAAATCAAGCAGTATCTGCAGAACCCGCCAGTGCTGGCCGCTCCGGTCAAAGGAAAGCCCCTTATTCTTTATACAACAGCCCTCGAAGGTTCCTTAGGCGCATTATGGGCACAAGAGAATGACCAAGGGAAAGAAAGAGCTCTCTATTACTTGAGTCGAGTTCTCCTAGGGGCAGAAAGCAATTACTTTCCCATCGAAAAATACTGCCTGGCGTTGATCTTCGCGATAACGAAACTCCGGCACTATGCATTGGCGCATGAAGTCCGTCTCATATCGAAGGTGGACCCTCTCAAATATTTGATGTCAAAGGCCATATTGACAGGTCGGCTCGCTAAATGGGCCTTACTCTTGATGGAGTTCTCAATTAACTATCAGCCTCTTAAGGCAGTGAAAGGCCAGGCCATCGCCGATTTTCTCGCTGAACATCCGATACCGGCCAATTCTCCCTTGAATTGTGAACTTCCAGACGAACATGCATTTGACACGATCGACGGAAGTGGTACCCGGTGGGAACTTTATTTCGATGGAGCATCTTCCATGAAGAAGCGCAAACAAAACACGCCTATAATCAAATCAGGGGTAGGCCTTATCTTCGTGACTCCACAAGGAGAGATAATGCGCTTTGCTTTCTCCTTAATAGAGCCGAGGACGAACAATGAAGCCGAATACGAAGCTTTGATAGCAGGCCTCGAGATCGCCATCGACATGGAAATTGAAAACCTCCTGATATATGGAGATTCTCAACTGGTCGTCAGTCAAGTAAATGGCGACTACCAAACGTGCAAACCAGAACTGCTGAAATATGGAGAGAGAGTACAGCAACTGCTGACTCAAATCCCCTCCTACATGTTGGAAAGCATACCGCGGGCAGAAAATAGCAAAGCGGACGCATTAGCCAAGCTCACTAAAGAACTGGCTGATAAGAACCTCGATGACGTCAGAATTGTGGTACAAAGCCGTCGGGTCCTCGCACCGGCGGAAATATCTCCGGAATCATCCGAGGAAAAGGAAGCGATCGAACAGACGGCCCTGCAAATAAAAGACCAGGAAAAGGCCGAAGATTGGAGAGAAGTCTTTATAGACTACTTCAAATCCCGTCGAACGCCTGAGGATGCGTCCTCAAGACATCAGCTTATGAAATAAGCTCTATCTTTCGCCTTCGTCAATGATACTCTGTACAAGAGGTCGTTTGATTCTCTGTGGTTGAGATGTCTGGGACCTGAAGAGGTGAAAAGAGTCATTCAGGAAGTTCATGACGGACTATGCGGTTCTCACCAAGCAGGCCCGAAGATGAAATTAAAGATTAAAAGGATGGGTTATTATTGGCCCACGATGATCCAAGACTGCCTCGAGTACGCAAAGCAATACCACTCATGCCAGATCCATGGAGACTTTATCCACTAGCATCCAAATCCAATACATCCAACGGTGGCTAGCTGGTCATTCGAAATGTGGGGAACTGACATAATCGGCCCCATCGAACCAGCATCGTCGAGAGGACATCGATTCATTTTGGAGACAACTGATTACTTCTCCAAATGGGCAGAAGCAGTACCACTAAGGGAAGTGAAGACAGAAAATATCCTCCACTTCTTCAAGACGCACGTTATTTATCAGTTTGGAACTCCGCGACGGATCATCTCCGATAACGGGCCAGCCTACAGAAGCCATAAGATCGGCCGCTTCGCACAACAGCACAACATAGACTGGAGACACTCCTCAGTTTATAATCCCCGAGCCAACGGTCTAGCTGAGGCTTTCAACAAAACCTTGACAAAGATCGTGAAAAAGACGGTGTCCCGAAATAAGAAAGACTGGCACGAGAGACTGCATGAAGCTCTCTAGGCATATCGAACTATGTTCAAGACGGCCACGAACACAACGCCGTACACGTTGGCATTCGGTACAGAAGCAGTACTCCCCCTCGAGATAGAGTTACCCTCTATACGAGTGGCAGTTCATTACGAGCTAACGGACGAAGAGAACGCTCACCTTCGGCTCGAGGAGCTCGACGCCCTTGATGAAACCCGGCTCATAGCGCAACAAAATCTGGAGGCTTATAAAGTGAAGATGACGCGCTCATATGAAAGATTGACCAGGCCGAGGACATTCCGCCAAGGCGAACTCGTGCTAGTGGTCAAAAGACCTATGATCCCCAATCGCGCCAAGCGAGGGAAATTCGAGCCGAACTATGAAGGCCCGTACATCATAGACAAGGTCTACCAGGGTGGAGCCTATCTACTCATAGACATGCATGGCGAAAGACCTTTCAGACCGATAAACGGCCGCTTCCTGAAGAAATACTACGCCTAACGAGTTACGGCCTAGGTCAATGATAGATGATGACGACTATGTCTGCTCGCTATCTTCCTAAGCCCAAAACTCTATAAGTAGTAGCTGGTTAACGGACCGAAACGTTCTTAAACTAACAACGGACCGAAACGTCCTTAAACTAACACCGGACCGCTATGTCCTAAAACTAGCTGTTGACCGAGATGTCAAGAAGCTACAACGGATCGCAGCATCCCGAAGCTGATAAAAAGAATAAAAAATAAATAAAAATAAAAACGGTATGTCCGTAAGCAAAATGGGCACGGATGAAAACCCGAAAGGGCTCCGTGAGTAAAAACAGTAGGGCTACCAGCGAGTGTTTGTGAAAACCCAAAAGGGCGTAACCTCGTTATATAAAAAAAAAGAATAAAAATAAAAATAAAAACTGTATGTCCATAAGCAAAATGGGTACGGATGAAAACCAGAAAGGGCTCCGTGAGTAAAAACAGCAGGGCTACCGGCGAGTGTTTGTGAAAACCCGAAAAGGCGCAACCTCGTTAAAAGACACTTACATGGTCCTCTCGACCTTGTGAGGAGAAACCACCCACGTGAGATCCTTACGACTCACAAGGGAGCAATACACTTAGGAATCCTCATGATTCCTAAGGAGAAATTACACTTGCGAGATCCTCACGATTCGTAAGGAAAACTCTCTTATGGGACCCTCACGGCTCATAAGATTTGAAAGTCTTAACTTACAGAGACCTGAACCTGTGCTTAAGCAACCCCCACAACCTCCGATACTGCCCTACAAGAGGCTCAATGCTGACCCTTGTATACAATCCACGAGCGCGAATAAACATTTCCCTAACAAAGTCCCATCCGTGACTAGGGATATATTCGCATGGTGAACAGCCCTTATAAGTTCTCTCGACTTATAAGGAGAAAACTCTCTTGTAAGATCCTTACGACTTACGAGAAGCCATACACTTAGGAGTCCTCACGATTCCTAAGGAGAAAACGCACCTACGAGATCCTCACGACTCGCAGGGAGAAATACCTTTGTAAGACCCTTACGGCTCATGAAGTCAAAAGCCTTAGTCGACAGGACCCTAACCCTGTTTGCTAAGCCATCTTTGTTCGATATCGACGGAGGCAAATGATGATTCGCTCCTGGCAATATCCCAGTTGTAGCGGTGCTGATACCGAAATCGGTGTCTAATCCAAAGCTTGCAGCGAAAAGACAGCAAGCCATACATGCATACGAAATAGCCGAAATGATGGGGCAACTTGCGACAAGATCAGCAAGTAAAAATGTATGCATACAAAATAGCCGAAATGATTGGGCAAATCACAATAAAAAGCAGCGAGTAAAAATAAAAAAATATAGCCGAAATGATTGGGCACCGCGAAAAATAGCCGAAATGATTGGGCAATCGCGACCTTCGCAATATAAAAGCTGAAATGATAGAGCATCGCGGAAAGAATTGAAAAATAAAAAATGAAATTTATGCCCTACAGGCGATGTTACATCAATCCCTATATACAATCCAGGGGCACGAACAAAGAAGGGATCACACTCCTCCTCCCCCAGGTTTCATCAGAAGAAGAAGCCAAATCTCGATGAGTCACAGATAGCCTGGAAATCATCTCAATATTTGTCCCAGTAGACACAACATCAAGCAAAGCGGAAAAGCGGCAACTCCCAGTTCCATGACTCGGTGGTGTACAGATAACCGAGAGCCAAATCCCAACTCCATGAAATGCGGATATAATCAGCAAAATTCCTGGTTACGTGGAATACGGATAACGTCACTTCTGACCTCGTAGAAAACATCCAGAGCGGATCCTGGTCTTCGCAGAGCACGGCAGTGAACCCGTGTGAAGCATCCAGAGCGGAGCCTAGTCCTCGCCGAACACGGCAGTGAACCCATGGGAAGCATCTAGAGCAAAATTCCTGGTTACGTGGAACGTGGATAACGTCACTTCTGATCCCGTGGAAAACGTCCAGAGCGGATCCTAGTCCTTGCAGAGCACGGCAGTGAACCCGTGTGAAGCATCCAGGGCGGAGCCTAGTCCTCGCCGAACACGGCAGTGAACCCGTGGGAAGCATCTAGAGCAAAATTCCTGGTTACGTGGAACACGGATAACATCATTTCTGACCCCGTGGGAAACGTCCAGAGCGGATCCTAGTCCTCGCAGAGCACGGCAGTGAACCCGTGTGAAGTATCCAGAGCGGAGCCTAGTCCTCGCCGAACACGGCAGTGAACCCGTGGGAAGCATCTAGTGCAAATTCCTGGTCACGTGGAACGCGGATAACGTCACTTCTGACCCCGTGGAAAACGTCCAGAGCGGATCCTGGTCCTCGCAGAGCACGGCAGTGAAACCGTATGAAGCATCCAGAGCGGAGCCTAGTCCTCGCCAAACACGGCAATGAACCCGTGTGAAGCATCTAGTGCAAATTCCTGGTCACGTGGAACGTGGATAACGTCACTTCTGACCCCGTGGAAAACGTCCAGAGCAGATCCTGGTCCCCGCAGAGCACGGCAGTGAACCCGTTTGAAGCATCCAAAGTGGAGCCTAGTCCTCACCAAACATGGCAATGAACCCGTGTGAAGCATCTAGTGCAAATTCCTGGTCATGTGGAACACGGATAACGTCACTTCTGACCCCGTAGAAAACGTCCAGAGAGGATCCTGGTCCTCGCAGAGCACGGCAGTGAACCCGTGTGAAGCATCCAGAGCGGAGCCTAGTCCTTGCCGAACACGGCAGTGAACCTGTGGGAAGCATCTAGTGAAAATTCCTGGTTACGTGGAATGCGGATAACGTCACTTCTGATCCCGTGGAAAACGTCCAGAGCAGAGCCTGGTCCTCGCCAAACACGGCAGTGAACCCGTGGGAAGCATCCAGAGCAAACATCGGACCGTGAGGTCCTTAAACTCACGGACTATGATCTCCTTAACCTTGACCGTGATGTCTTAAAACTAACAATCAAACAAAATGATTTTAAGCTGATTTTACCTTGGTTCAAGGGTACATCTCGTCACTCCTTTGATATTTGTCGTTGTAATTCCTCAACGTCTTCAAAGAGGTGACGGGTCCCAGTAACCACACATTTCGCGGACTGTGGGGTCCTTAAATCCACGGACTATGACGTCTTTAATCTCGACCATGATATCTTAAAACTAACATTGGACTGTGAGGTCCTTAAACTCACGGACTATGATGTCTTTAACCTCGACCGTGATGTCTTAAAACTAACACTGGACTGTGAGGTCCTTAAACTCATGGACTATGATTTCCTTAACCTCGACCGTGATATCTTAAAACTAACAACGGACTGTGGAGTCTTTAAATCCATGAACTATGATGTCCTTAACCTCGACCGTAATGTCTTAAAACTAATAACGGACAAGGGTAACTTCATCCATCATCTTGCAGGTCCGCACGACTCGTAAGGGAGTAAATTCTCTTGTGAGATCCTTACGACTCTCAGGAGAAAACACACTTAGGAATCCTCACGATTCTTAAGGAGAAAATTACACCTAGGGAACCCTCCCGGCCGGTAGGGAGAAAATCCTTTATGAGACACTCACGTCTCATAAAGTTGAAAAGTCTTAGGTGACAGATCCTAACCCTGTTTTCTAAGCCATCGCCACTCTACAAAAAGCATAAGATTGACAGTTATATACTATCTACGGACCACACCTGCTAAAATCGCATGGCAAACAACACAGCAAGAAAGAAGAAAGCAGAGAAATGACACAAGACATTATGAAAAACATATATCTTTTATTCATGAATTCGATTGAGTACAAAATACATCGGGTTAAAGAATAAAAGAAACAAATACATTTTATTCACAATTACAAACGATACAAATTTTCATGGAGAAGGAAGCGTCTTCAACAAATCCGCAAGTTGCTCTCGCACTTCCTTCAGCGCCTTCTCATGATCGAATGCCGCGGCTAACTCTGCTTCCACCTGGGCTCGCTGCTGCAAGTAGGATGAAAGTTGTTCTTCGACGGCTCGCTGAGCTGCTTCATGACCTTGGGCATCGCACTCAACGGCATCGAGCTTCTTCTTCAATTTTAACCTATCAGAGATACTTTGCAGAAGGCCCTCGAAGATAACTTTCACCCGGGCAGCGTTCGCGTCAACCTCAGCACGCAGTCGAGCAGACTCGCTTGAAGTTTCTTTGCATTCCCTCCGCTTTAAAGCCACTTCTTGTTCAAGATGGCGGAGGTAAGAAGCGCTCTTCTCGATCCATGCCGCCCGTTGAGTGCTCGTGGCCAAAATCTCAGGTGCCGTACGCATAAGTTCAAGCTGATGCAAACGGGCCTCGATCTCCCTGCAGTGATTAACCCAAGACTCGACGACGCCTTCATTATGGAAGTTTACAAGCGTCGCCAGCATCGGATTAACCTCAGCAGCGAAATCTGCGGCAGATGTGGAACTTCTGCGTCAAGCTCCTCGACGCATCCGCCCAGCATACTCAGACTCATCGTAGCACCCTTTGAGGATGGACGTCTGGAGAATGGGCCTGCCGGCATCATAATGCGAGACTCAAAAGGAACCGGAGTCGGAGTGACAGCTGCAAAACAAATCACAATCAGATGACGGATCTAGGAATATAAGAGATTCGTGAATAATGGAATTTATTATACCAGCTGCAGCAGGTGGCAAAGCCGGGAGGACCAGTGGCGCAACTGATCTCTTATCTCCTCCTTCAATCTGTAGCACTGCAATCAAAGCAAAAGAAGAATCAGGAATAATTTCATTATCGGAAAAAGGAAGAGCATTCATTGAAAGCTATATTCACCAGCGCCACTGGATGAAGCAAGCTCCGACGGGAAGGAGAAGTGGGGATGCAGCACCTGGTACAGGTGGTCAAAAAGAACTCCTGCAAAGACGCAATAGGACAACGTCAGTACATAAATTATGCAGCCTAAAGATGAAACTGATAAGTCACAAATCCATACCTTCCAGCATCTGCGACGGTACGAAAGAGGGTGGAGATGTGGCCACCGTCAGGGCGGTAACTGACGGCGCTCCCTCGGGTAAAGCGGCATCAGCACTAGCCACACCTGCGTTAGAAACAAAATAATCCCTGTCAGGAAGGATTGCAGTATAAAAAGAAGGACGGTAACCCAAAATTTACCTGATGAGTTGCCAGCCGAAACGGTGGCGTATCCCTCCTCCATTGGCATGGTTTCACCGCCCGTTGCCTCATCGCCCGACTCTACAGGAGCCGTCGTCATGCTCGTGAGGCCAGGAGACGACAAAGGACCGTAGGCAGGGAGAGCGATGATCGGAGCGGTGCCCGACTCTTGAGAAAGAGCGGCCATCTCGTCCTCAGCGATCATGCCCGTCTCACTCGCTACCACCTCGGGCTCAGCGGTCGCAGTCGTCTCGTCCACCGATGCCAGAGGTTCGTCCGTAGCAGCCATCTTATCCGCTGCAGCCTCAGGCTCAATTATAGAAGCCGTCTCATCTGCCGCCGAGTCGCGCTCGGCAGTGGTGGCCGTCTCGGGCATAGTAGTTATGACTGTCTCGTCAGCCACTAGCTCGGGCCCGGCAACTACGGCTGCACCGCCTACCGTCGCCTCGGGTTCAGCTGCTACCTTCTCCACTGTCCCCTCAGACTCAACGGTCGCCGCCGCTCCTTCAGTAGGACTCGGCCCCGCAGGACAAGATATATAAGAACCGACGGTTTTAAACTTTGATAACAAAGCCTCGGAAGCACATTACCTGAGACAGATTTACCGTTGGCTTCCCGAGCCACACGCGCCGCCCGTCTATGAGCAGTAGACAAGGCGACCGGGAGCTCCTCCGAAGGAGTAGCAGCAGGGGTAACGGCACTTGAGCCCGCCCTCAGGGCCAAAGCAGCGCTACGCTCCCTTGCTGCGCGCCTCAGGCGCTTCCTTTCCTCCCGGGCCGTCATGACAGACCTTTTGGAAGCCTCCTTCAGCAAGGCGTCGTCGTCAGCGTTCAAAGTTGCCTCCAGAGCCTTCAAGGCATCCATCATCGGCTTTTTAAGTAGGGCCTCTTGCGGCAACTCCGAAGAGGCTGGGACATCGGTAGCTGGCCCGGGGATAATTCCTGTGTCAGCTTGCGAGGTAGGTCTTGTGGCCCCTGCAATGAGATAAGGAAAGGGTTAGATTGGCCGTAAAAAGGAGAATGAAGACTCAATGAGCCGAGACGTACCAACGCCCGATAGAGCGCGTTTCCTCTCTTCCTCCTCGAAAGTTTTGAGAGAAGCAACGATGGCTTCTTCGGTAGAAATGCCTGTTTAGAAAGGAAAAGCATTAGTCAAAAACAATGATAAAAATACGATGAAATGACGAAGAATACAACTGGTGATTACCTGATTGCGTGAGTTTAACCAACCACGCATCGCGCCTTGCCAATCGCTCAGAAGCTGCGATAGCAGCCGCCAGATCAGTGTCTTCTGGCTCCACGAAGAAACCCTCGTTGGTTCCATACTCACTTAGGCCTTCGGTAAGAGGGGCCTGAGGCTCTAAGCCGAGTACGGCATCAAGAGAAAGAACCGACTTCTTCTTCCTCTTCTGCGCGCGAACCCCGGTCGCACCCAAAATCAGCTTACGCTTCGTGGGCACCTTGGGACGGCGGGTCCCGATGTCCGAGCCCACGCCGGATTCAGGCGAAACCACATTCACCGTCTCCACCGGAGCACGGGGCACTGAGGGCACGTCCACAGAATCATGGGGCAATCCACGCGGAGGGCTCAGTACGCGTGGGGGCTCAGCTCCGGCATCTCCTCTTAGTGGAGGAACGACAGGGGTCCTTTGCCTTAGGAGGACTTTGCGGTCGCTGGCAGGGGGTGCACCCTTGCGGTCAATCAGCAGCCGCTTCTCTTCCCGGATGACAGCACCCATCGCGTGCTGATACCAAGCCCCGTACACGTTGAGGGCCCTTGGAATGCAACTCGGCTCGCTAATGAAGAAGTGAGAGCCCGTGTTTAACCGCATAAAGTGGTGCAGCGCGCTCCATATTCCCTCCATGGTGGCCGCAGGCTCTTCCAAAAACGCCTCCAGTGGGACCCCCTGGTTATAGCTTAGTTGTTGGGCGAACTGATGGGGGTTGTACCTCATAAAAAGCGCCAACTCATTCTGCCTAAACACCAGGAAGCCCGGCCGGATGGAGTATAAGTGAAGAATCTCCCGGGCTTTCAATACGGAGGCCCCGTCCTTGAAGTTATCACGCAACGCCAATACCGCCTTGGAGGTCTCCGGGCCGATGGTCATGACCTTGTCCATAAAAGAAATGCCTGTCCGACCATGCGCGGACGAAAAAGCAACCCCCTAGCCTCCCGCGGAGGCGGATTCACAATAGAAGCGCCGACCAGCCGCATAACTCTCAGGAGTCTGCACTTCTCGTAAAACGAGGGTCTCTTATGAATACCGAATACCCCGAGCACATGCATTTCCATCCATGAAGTAAAATAGTGCAACGGGAAATTGGCAGGTTGCAACCCCCGGTTCATTTGCGTCCGCCGCCACGCTAAGACCATGGTACAGGTGGCTAATCCGGCGATTCCAATCGACAATTGTATGCCAGCCACCATCCGATGTGCTGGGTAGAAGACGGACGACCTCATGTAGCGCGGGTGCATGGGGAGCGCGAACCAGCATAGCCATAGCCCCAGAAACTCGAGAAAGAAGGTCTCCTCGTCGATGCCCGGAGCAGCGATTTCCGATAAGGGGATGATTGCAGCATTGGGGAGGTAAAAACCCTTTTGATCTTCTTCCAGTGCCGGTCGACGATCTAAGCCAAGGCCGAAGGGGTCGTCAAGCTTGGCAAATTTTTTGCCCCGCTGTGATAGAATCTCCGGTCGAAGAAAGCGGGCTATGAAGTCTGCAAAACTAACTCCCCAGCCTCCCGATTCCAAGTAAAGACTTTCATACATATTCGGCACCTTTACCAGACTCGGAAACTGGTGCTAAATAGCATTCTCCGGCGTCAGGTCCATCACCAACGACTTAGTGGCTAAGACATACTCATCAGGAGGAAGCAGCTCCTCATAGTGCTCCCCCCTCACCGGCAAACCAGAAATCTCAGCAAATTCTTCTAGCGGGATGGAGACTTCTCTGTCCGTCGGAAGAAAGGTATGGGTGGGGATGTTCCATTGTTCCACGAACGCCTTAACCCACCATGTCGGAGGAGCGGGATACTCGAACAGCGAGGCGTAGACTGCGGGATGCAGACCAATCTTCAGCAAATGCGCCTTCTTCGCTGACAAAATATATCTGGCCCACTGCAAATACTCGGCCGAATGTCGTGGGGTCAATCCAATATTATAGGGTTGTCCCCAAGGGCGCGACTCACCCTGGCATATGCGCCGCCCCAGAATATCCACGACTGCCGGCGGCTGCACGGGTATGGCAGCAATCGAAGGTTGAAGAAGATCCTCCGAATTCCAATTTACAACCTCCACGGCATAGTTCACTGGGGGTATATCCGCGTAAGAGATCGACGAGATCGGATCAGACGGCGTCGCGCAAGAGAAATTTCGGCGACCCTTGATAATTTCGCTATACCACCTACCCCACAGATGAAGGTTCTTGTACTCCGGGTCGTAATCTTTAATGAGCGCAAGAACCTCCCGGTCCACCGACGCCTCACGGAACCCTCCCTCTGAGCAGAAAAACGGGAACGAAAGATCAGCAGACATGTTGCCTGCAAGAAAAAGCGAAATTCAATTATCAGTATCATAATTTAATTTTAAAAGCCCAACGCTTGGTACTTTAAAATTTTTACCACACTGCAATGCAGTGGAGAGGAGACCAAAGGGGGACCCATAAAATCCAGATGACAATGCATCAGTTAATAAGACAGTCTCATCATTGGATGAAACTGTCAATTAATGAGGAAATCCTCAAAGAATATTCTCATTAAATGAGAAATCCCTGGAGACAAGGAAAGAATCTCCCTTTCAGAGCAAAGCTCTGTCACAGAGTGACACTTGTCATACTCTGGTCTCAAGGGAATAAAATTCCTTAAAGAGCCTAGCTCTGTAATAATGATGGAAAAATCCATCAAAGAAAAATTAATTCCTAAAAATTAAAGTTCTGGGATCTTAAAAATCTATGAAAAAACTCTTAAGAGTTCTTCATCAAAAGATCAAAAGATCTATATTTTTTCAAGGAGCAAAGCTCTGTTCATGGGTTAAGAAACCCTGAAACAAGATCTATTTAGATCTATGGGTTCTTGAGAGCAAAGCTCTGTTTATGAAACCCCAAAGGGGATTTGTTTAGATCAAAAGATCTATAAGAGCAAGGCTCTGGTAATTAAAAAATTGATTTAATTAAGTTTAAATTTTTACCTAAATTTTTTTAGAGTTTAACTCTTGAAGTTCTTGAAAATGAGAGCAAGGCTCTGAAAATAAAAATCTTGAGAAGATGATAATCATCTGAGGAGGACCAAGGGTCCTATTTATAGGCGTTGAAGCGCCTCCTCAACTTCTGAGTCGATCCAATGGATCAGATGTTGCCACCGCTGCACTCACGTGTGCGCCACGTGAGCGCAACAGTGGGGGGGTCATTTGTTTCCCCCAATCAGAGCAAATCTCTGTTTGAATTTTAAAATTCAAAAATTGAAGCAACGCTTCAGATTTCTTGCGCTGCGCGCTGTGCGCCACGTGTCAAAAGCAGACACGCCAGCGCAAGGAGCGCTACGCCCAAGGCAGCGCGCCCCAATCAGAGCAAGGCTCTGTTTTAAAATTCAAATTTTAAAGTAAATGAAGTAACGCTTCAGATCACTTGCGCTCTGCGCTGCGCGCCACGTATCAAACAGTGGTGCGCTAGCGCAGTTGTGCTGCGCTCTGCGCTGCGTATCAAACACAGGCGCGCTAGCGCAGTTGCGCTGCGCTCTGCGCTGCGCGACACGTGTCAAGCGCAGACGCGCTAGCGCCAATTGCGCCACACTAGAATTTAAATAATAAATTATTTAATTAATCAGAATTAAAATTCTAGAAAGATCTTTCCAATCTTATTAAAATAAGAAGATTATCTTCTGTAAAACAGAAGCCTTAAGATCAAAGATCCAACGGTGGGGAAATATCCCCAGATCAATCAGAGAAAGATCTCTGTAACTAACTTAACAAACCAATTGGCCCTATATAAAGGCCCCTAGACTCCAAGTCTCACATACACAGAGATACAGAAGAGAGAGAACCCTCTGCAAAATTTGAGAGAAAAACTCAAAAGAAGAAAGGCAAGTCTTTGAAGAAAGAAAATCATTTTCTTCATCTTTAAAGGTAAAGAATTTGATTCTTGAAGAACAGAGATGAAACCATCTCATTAAAAAAGAAGAATCTCTTCTAAAATGATCAAAGATCTAAGAACAAGATTAAGATCTTCAATAAAAAGAAAAAGATCAGAAAGATCTAATCATAAAAAAATTTAAAGAAGTAATTCACTTCATTCTTAGATCTTTTGATCTAGATAAAGGCACAGCTTTTTGATAAGGGTAAGAACCATTGGTTCTTGAATCTTGAGGTAGAACCTCTTTGGAACAAGAAAAACTTGTTTCTTTGATCTGAATTGGATCAAGATGCGCTCTGCGCTGTTGGATAGTGTCTTGCACTTTTAAAATGCGCCTTTGCGCTTATTGGATTGGCGCACTGCGCCAGAGCGCGCCACGTGTCAACCATAGAACAATCTGCGCTTTGCGCTTCTAAAACAGAGCACTGCGCTCTTGGAATGGCGCATTGCACCAGAGCGC
This sequence comes from Agapanthus africanus, assembly GCA_030015575.1. NCBI lineage: Eukaryota > Viridiplantae > Streptophyta > Magnoliopsida > Asparagales > Amaryllidaceae > Agapanthus > Agapanthus africanus. The sequence goes on along the minus strand of JASDDO010000028.1, from coordinate 85,673,859 downwards.
ACCACGTGTCGTTCATTGGCGCAGCGCACTGGCGCGGCGCACTGCGCTAACGACTTGCGCTCTGCGCTGCGTGACACGTGTCTCCTTCGCATGCGCTAGCGCATTGCGCTCTTTAATTGGCGCAAAGCGCCTGACAAGCCACGTGGCTCACTATCAGACCATTAAAATGCTATGCATTATTAAAGAAGGGCAGAGCCCAAATAAAGGTCTAACAGGACAAATATAAATGATATACATTATAAAAGGGGCAGAGCCCAACTAAAAGCCTAATAGGCAGAACATGAACAAAATGTTAAACATTTTCAACTGGATTTAGCCCAATTCTGGCTATAAGTCCTCAATATAAATTGAACTGAGCGCAATCGCTCTCCCAATCAATTTACATCCGGTTCGAGGGTACATCTCTTTACTCTTCTGATATCTGTCGTTGTAATCCCTCAACGTCGTCAGAGAGGTGACGGGTCCCGACAACCACACACTGCTATAGACTGTGGGGTCCTTAAACTCATGGACTATGACGTCCTTAACCTCGACCGTGATGTCTTAAAACTAATACCGGACTATGATGTCCTTAACCTTGACCGTGATGTCTTAAAACTAACATCGGACTGTGAGGTCCTTAAGCCCATGGACTATGATGTCCTTAACCTCGACCGTGATATTTTAAAACTAACATCGGACTGTGAGGTCCTTAAACTCACGGACTATGATGTCCTTAACCTTGACCGCAACATCTTAAAACTAACATTGGACCGCAATGTCCTTAAACTACCTATCGACCGCAATGTCACTAAACTAAACAATAGAGCCCCTAATTGCTCTTTTGTCGGATCTAAACGATCCCGTTAAGTCGATCTTAGTCTAATATTAGACTAACGTGTCCTTCACGAACGTTTAAGTTGATCTTAGCCTCAAATAAGGCTAACGTATCCTTCAACACACCCCCAAACCCAAATCTAAGAAAGATACGGATTTGGACTAATCCACGTCCTACGAACGACAGCATAACTTAGTCTCCGTATACAATCCACGGGCAACCGAACACAAAAACAAACACACACGACACGAAGTGACCATCTGGAGAAGGAGAAACTTGTTACCGCGATGCGGTAGCGTAATTAACTGCAGGGGCTTGCGCCTGCAGGGAAGAGCGTCCCCACAATCAAAAACCCCTCAAACGAAGGGGAATCTGACGAAGTCTGCTACATCGGACGCATCCGTTTAAACCTTCGAAACACGGTGTCATAAATCAACTTGGCATTCTCGGAGAGGTGGACGGATAGCACCAATTAGCATCTGCCCTGAATTTCAGGCAAAGACGTTCGCCGCGTCTCTGCCGCGTCTTTCGGAGGGGAACAGTGCTACCCTTGTGCTTTGTGCATTGAACTGTCTACTGATCTTCATTTGTTCCTTGATTTGGTAGGCGGCATCATACGGATTCATCTATTGTTGGTCGTAGTCTCACATTTGTAGCGTATTTTCATGAATTTCACTGTAACGATCTGAGAACCTGTAACCTGCAACTATTTAGCAAACATGGATCAAAAGCACCTATTTATATGTAATATGATTAAGAATGAGGGATATAATATTGCAAAATTCTGATATGAACAGGCATCGACTCTGAAGACGAGGTCAATACCGTATTTTCCGTTTGGCCATCAATACAAGCCTTCGCTGGAGATGATCGGAGTCTGCAAATTGCCATGGTTCCGCAAGAGCATCAAAAAGAGCTTGACGCGCTTGATACCTACAGTGTGCAAGAACTGCAGACATTCTACGTCCCTCCCAGACGAAAAGATGAAAAGGCGATCCTCTTTTATCAATCCACGGAAACCAAAGTGGAGAAAAAAATTTGACATGGTGCCGATTCTACACTTGACAGGCTCCAGCCAATCCGTCTGCCCAGATATTACACAGAAGGATTAAAAAAGCTATTGAGGCGCCAAGGCGTACCTTTCAAACAAACTGCTAAAGCTCAATTCTACAACAGGATCTGAGACGTCCCCGGAACTCAGCGAAAATTGCCCAACGGGAGAATGGGAACGATCGGGCTCGGATATGTTCAATCCAAGAAACGGGAACGATTCCACGGCTGCTACGTCATACATGACTTTGACGAAGAAGGAGATGACCTGTTAAAAGACGCTGACCCTGAACCAAAACGAGGTCCCGCCATCAAAATTCCAAGTCCGTCGTTTGAAGAACAAATGGATAAGCTAATAAGGGAAGCGAGTCAAAAGGTACGGGATGACCATAGCCGCGAAATGGCCATTTACGAGAAAGCCAGGACGCAGCGCCTCCTTCAGCAGGCTGTAGAAAGTGACGATGCCCTTCGTCGCCAGCCCGTCATACAAAAAACCCGACGCAGAGGCAGAAATAAATCAAAGAACAAAAAAAGCGCTCGACAGCGGCAAAGCGGGTCCAAGAAACCACGCGATCGAGAATCGAGCAACCAAGATTCGTCTCTTATAAAGAAGATGGGTCGAGCTTTTTCTTTTTCCCAAGACAAGACAAGGAAGATACTTGATCTTGTCATAAAATATCAGATGATTACCCTCCAGGAGTCCAAGCACCCCGAGCAAGCAGGCGAGGTCTCTCACCCGGATTATTGCTCTTATCACCAAGCGATGGGACATCCTCTCGAAGACTGCTTCATATTCAAAGACTGGGTAGAAGACAAGTATCAGCAAGGCAAGTTCGCTTTATCCAGCAGTTGGAGGGTAACCCCGCCACAGAAGCATGAACCAAAAGCCACGAGAGTAGAGCCGGATCAACATCGGTCTTGGAAGCGATCTCGCACCTGTCACGTGATAACGATGTCAGAAGAAGGATCCGAGAATATGGATGACCTCCCCTGGTGCTTCGAAAACAATGATGACGAGGTGATCTCAGAGTTTCCACCGGCGCCAAAAGAGCTGGAAGATGGAATACATACTACTGCAGATAACCTCAAGAAAATTGACTTGGGGACGGCAAGTGACCCGCGGCCAACATTCGTCAGTGAGCTGTTGTCTGAAGAAAGGGTGGCTATGCTAAAAGACATGCTCATACAGTATAAAGATTGCTTCACATGGAACTATTCCAACATGCCGAGACTAGATCCAGAGATTGTTGTGCACAAGTTGGCAATATCTCCGGACATCAAGCCGATCAAACAAGCACCGAGAAGAATGCAGCTCGATCTTGAGATAAGCATCAATGCCAAGGTCAAGAAGCTGATCGAATCTGGCTTCATCCAAGAAGTTCAATATCCTGACTGGATTGCCAACATCGTCCTAGTGATGAAGAAAAATAGGACGGTGCGCATATGCGTGGACTTTCGAGATCTCAACAAAGCCTGCCCAAAGGACGACTTTCCAGTACCGGTCACTGAGCTGATGATAGATAATACATCCACTCATGAAGTTTTCTCCTTCATGGACGGCTCATCGGGATACAATCAGATAAAAGTGCATCCCGAAGACCAGAAGCATACCGCTTTCCGGACCCCTTTGGGCATATTCTGCTACAAGGTGATGCCCTTCGGTCTGAAGAACGCCGGCGCCACCTATCAGAGAGCCATGACGAAGATCTTCGATGACCTTATACATGAAATCGTCGAATGCTATATCGATGACCTCGTAATTAAAAGCAAATCATATGAGGAACATTTAGAGCATCTGAAGATCGTGTTTCAGCGTCTTTGGAAATACAACTTGAAGATGAACCCTCTCAAATGCGCGTTCGGAGTTTCCTCGGGCAAGTTCCTAGGATTCGTCGTCCGACACCGAGGCATCGAGATAGACCCGTCGAAGATCAAGGCGATCATGGAAATGCCTCCGCCAAGGACTCTCAAGCAACTACGGTCACTCCAAGGAAAGCTCACGTACATCCGGCGGTTCATAGCTAACCTCTCCGGAAAATGCCGTCCCTACAGTCACCTGATGAAGAAAGGGACCCCGTTCGTCTGGGATCGCAAATGCCAAAGTACACTGGACGAAATCAAGCAATACCTACAGAATCCTCCGGTGCTAACCGCTCCAATCAAGGGGAAACCCCTCATTCTGTATACAACTGCCCTTGAAGGTTCATTAGGCGCATTATGGGCACAAGAGAATGACCAAGGGAAGGAGAGAGCCCTCTAATATTTGAGTCGAGTTCTCCTGGGAGCAGAAAGCAACTACTCCCCTATTGAAAAACACTGCCTGGCGTTAATCTTTGCGATAACGAAGCTCAGGCACTATGCTTTGGCACATGAGGTCCACCTCATATCAAAAGTGGATCCTCTCAAATACTTGATGTCGAAGGCCATATTAACGAGGCGGCTCGCTAAATGGGCCCTACTCTTAATGGAATTCTCGGTGACGTACAGACCTCTCAAGGCAGTGAAAGGCCAGGCCATCGCCGATTTCCTTGCTGAACATCCAATACCCGCCGATTCTCCTTTGAACTGCGAATTGCTAGACGAGCATGCGTTTGACACGATCGACATGGAGAAAGAAAGGAATGATACCCGATGGGAACTCTACTTCCACGGAGCATCTTCCATGAAGAAGCGAAAGCACAGCTCCCCCATAATCAAGTCTGGGGTAAGCCTCATCTTCGTGACTCCATAAGGAGGGATAATGCGCTTTTCCTTCTCCTTAACAGAGCCAAGGACAAACAATGAAGCCGAATATGAAGCTTTGATAGCAGGTCTTGAGATCGCTGTCGACATGGGAATTGAAAACCTCCTCATATACGGAGACTCCCAACTGGTCGTTAGCCAAGTAAACGGCGACTATCAAATGTACAAACTGGAGCTGGTAAAGTACAGTGAGACAGTACAGCAATTGCTGACTCAAATCCCTTCCTATGCCCTGGAAAGCATACCGCGGGCGGAAAATAGCAAAGCGGATGCATTGGCCAAGCTCGCTAAAGAATTGGCCGACGAGAACCTCGATGACGTGAGGATCGTTGTGCAAAGCCGTCGGGTTCTTGCGCCGCAGAAATATCTCCGGAGTCGTCCGAAGAAAAGGGAGCGACCGAACAAACGACTCTACAAGTAAAAGACTAGGAAAAAGCTATGGATTGGAGAGAAGTCTTTATAGACTACTTCAAATCCCGTCGAACTCCTGAAGATGCGTCTTCAAGACATCAGCTCATGAAACGAGCTCAATCTTTTGCCTTCGTCAATGATACTCTGTATAAGAGATCATTTGATTCTCTGTGGCTAAGATGCCTGGGACTTGAAGAGGCAAAGAGAGTCGTCTAAGAAAGTCATGACGGACTCTGCGGTTCTCACCAAGCCGGGCCGAAGATGAAACTGAAGATCAAAAGGATGGGCTACTGTTGGCCCACGATGATCCAAGACTGCCTCGAATACGCGAAGCAATGCCACTCGTGCCAGATTCATAGGGACTTTATCCACCATCATCCAAATCCGCTACACCCGACGGTGGCTAGCTGGCCATTCGAAATGTGGGGAACTGACATAATCGGACCCATCAAACCAGTATCCTCCAGGGGACATCAATTCATATTGGCGACAACGGACTACTTCTCCAAGTGGGCAGAAGCGATACCGCTAAGTGAAGTGAAGACGGAGAATATCCTCCATTTCTTCAAGACACGTGTCATTTATCGGTTCAGCACTCCGCGACGGATTATCTCCGATAACGGGGCGGCCTATAAAAGCCACAAGATCAGCCGCTTCGCACAACAGCATAACATAGACTGGAGATACTCTTCGGTCTATAATCCCCGAGCTAACGGTCTAGCTGAGTCTTTTAACAAGAGCTTGACAAAGATCGTGAAAAAGACGGTGTCCAAAAATAAGAAGAACTGGCACGAGAGACTGCATGAAGCTCTCTGGGTGTATCGAACTACGTTCAAGACGGCCACAAATACAACGTCGTATGCATTGGTATTTTGCACAGAAGCGGTACTCCCTCTCGAAATAGAGTTACCCTCTCTACGAGTGGCGGTTCACTTGACAGACGAAGAAAATGCTCACCTTCGGCTTGAGGAGCTCGACGCCCTTAATGAAACCCGGCTCATGGCACAACAAAACCTGGAAGCTTATAAAGCAAAGATGACGCGCTCATACGAAAGATTGACTAGGCCGAGAACATTCCGCCAAGGCAAACTCGTGCTAGTGGTCAAGAGATCTATGATCCCCAATCGTGCCAAACGAGGGAAATTCGAGCCGAACTATGAAGGCCCGTACATCATAGACAAAATTTACCAGGGTGGAGCCTATCTACTCATGGATATGCATAGTGAAAGACCTTTCAGGCCAATAAACGGTCGCTTCCTGAAAAAATACTACGCCTGACGGTCACGGCCCAGGTCAACGATACATGACGACGCCTATGTCCACTCTCTATCTTCCTAAACCCAAACTCTATAAGTAGTAGCCGGAAAACGGACCAAAATGTCCTAAAACTAACAACGGACCGAAATGTCCTAAAACTAACAACGGACCGAAACGTTCTTAAACTAACGATGGACCACTATGTCCTAAAACTGGCTTATAACCGAGACGTCGATAAACTACTACGAACCGCAGTATCTCAAGGCTGACAAAAAAAATAATAAATAAAAAAAAGAAGAAGAAAATGGTATGTCCATAAGCAAAATGGGCACGGATGAAAACCCGAAAGGGCTCCGTGGGTAAAAACAGCAGGACTACCGGCGAGTTTTGTGAAAACCCGAAAGGGCGCAATCTCGTTAAAAGACACTTGCAAAGCCCTCTCGACCTTGTAAGAAGAGACCGCCTGCGTAATATCCTTACGACTCACAAGGGAGAAACACACTTAGGGATCCCCACGATTCCTAAGGAGAAATTACGCTTGCAAGATCCTCACGACTCGTAAGGAGAATTCCCCTTTGAGACCCTCACGGCTCATATGATTCAAAAGCCTTAAGCTACAGGGATTTGAACCTGTTCTTAAGCCACCACAACCTCCAGTGTTGCCCTACAAGCGGTTCAATATTGACCCTTGTATACAATCCACGGGCGCGAATAAACATTTCCCTAACACAGTCCCACCAGAGACTAGGGATATGCTCATATGGCAAAAGACACTTGTAAGTCCTCTCGATTTATAAGGAGAAAATACTCTTGCAAGATCCTTATGACTTATAAGAGACCATACACTTGGGAATCCTCACGATTCTTAAGGAGAAAACACACTTACGAGATCCTAACGACTCGTAGGGAGAAATACCTTTATGAGACCCTTACGGCTCGTAAAGTCAAAAGCCTTAGTCGACAGGATCCTAACCCTGTTCGCTAAGCCGCCTTTGTTTGACATCGACAGAGGCAAATGATGATTCGCCCCTGGCAATATCCCAGTTGTAGCGATGCTGATGCCTAAATCGGTATCAAATCCTAAATTCGCAGGGGAAAACCAGCAATCCACAAATGCATATGAAATAGCCGAAATGATGGGGCAACTTGCAATGAAATCAGCAAGTAAAAATGTATGCATACAAAATAGCCGAAATGGTTGGGCAACTCGCAATAAGAAAGCAGCGAGTCAATAAAACAAATAGCCGAAATGATTGGGCACCGCGAAAAATAGCCGAAATGATTGGGCAATCGCGACTTTCGCGATATTAAAGCTGAAATGATAGACTATCGTGGAAAGAAAAATATATAAAATGAAACTTTTTACCCTACAGATGAGATCACATCGATCCCTGTATACAATCCAGGGGCACAAACAAAGAGGGAACCATACCTTCCAACCAGGCTCCATCAGAAAAAGAAACCAAATCTCGACGGTTTACAGACAGCCTGGAGATCATCTCAACATTCGTCTCATTACAACAGACGCAGAGCGGAACCGCGGCAATTCCCAGTTCCATGACTCGGCGGTGTACAGACAACCGAGAATCAACCCCCGACTCCTTGAAATGCGGATAAAATCAACCTCTCCTGGTCCTTGCGGAACATGGCTAATGTCAATCCTGACCCCGTGGGAAGCGTCCAGAGCAAATTCTGGTCTAGTGGAACACGGCTAATGTCAATCCTGACCCCGTGGGAAGCATCCAGAGCAAATCCTGGTGTAGTGGAACACGGCTAATGTCAATCCTGACCCCGTGGGAAGCGTCCAGAGTGGATCCTGGTCCTTGCAGAATACGGCTAATGTCAATCCTGACCCGTAGGAAGCGTCCAGAGCGGATCCTGGTCCTTCCGGAACACGGATAATGTCAATCCTGACCCCGTGGTAAGCGTCCAGAGCAAATCCTGGTCTAGTGGAACACGGCTAATGTCAATCCTGACCCTGTGGGAAGCATCCAGAGCAAATCCTGGTCTAGTGGAACACGGCTAATGTCAATCCTGACCCGTGGAAAGCGTCCAGAGCGGATCATAGTCCTTGCGGAACACGGCTAATGTCAATCATGACCCCGTGGGAAGCAACCAGAGCAAATCCTGGTCTAGTGGAACACGGCTAATGTCAATCCCGACCCTGTGGGAAGCGTCCAGAGCGGATCCTGGTCCTTGCGGAACACGGCTAATGTCAATCCTGACCCGGTGGGAAGCATCCAGAGCAAATCCTAGTCTAGTGGAACACGGCTAATGTCAACCATGACCCCGTGGGAAGCGTCCAGAGCGGATTCTGGTCCTTGCGGAACACGGCTAATGTCAATCCTGACCCCGTGGAAAGCATCCAGAGCAAATCCTGGTCTAGTGGAACACGGCTAATGTCAATCCTGACCCCGTAAGAAGCGTCCAGAGCGGATTCTGGTCCTTGCGAAACATGGCTAATGTCAATCCTGACCCCGTGGGAAGCGTCCAGAGCAAATCCTGGTCTAGTGAAACACGGCTAATGTCAATCCTGACCCCGTGGGAAACGTTCAGAGCGGATCCTGGTCCTTGCGGAACACGACTAATGTCAATCCTGACCCCGTGGGAAGCATCCAGAGAAAATCCTGGTCTAGTGGAACACGGTTAATGTCAATCCTGACCCCGTGGGAAACGTCCAGAGCGGATCCTGGTCCTTGCGGAACACGGATAATGTCAATCCTGACCCCGTGGGAAGCATCCAGAGCAAATCCTGGTCTAGTGGAACACGGCTAATGTCAATCCTGACCTCGTGGGAAGCGTCCAGAGCGGATCCTGGTCCTTACGGAACACGGCTAATGTCAATCATAACCCCGTGGGAAGCATCCAGAGTAAATCCTGGTCTAGTGGAACACGGCTAATGTCAATCCTGACCCCATGGGAAGCGTCCAGAGCGGATCCTGGTCCTTGCGGAACACGGCTAATGTCAATCCTGACCCCGTGGGAAGCATTCAGAGCAAATCCCGGTCCCGTCGACCACGGCTAAAGTCAATCCTGACCCCGTGGGAAACGCCCAGAGCAACCCCTGACTCCGTGAAATGCGGATAATGTCAACCCCATCAATCACTTACGGGTCCTCTCGACTCGTAAGGAAGAAAACTCTCTTGTAAGATCCTTACGACTTATAAGAGAACACATACTGAGGAATCCTCACGATTCCTAAGGAGAAAATACACCTACGAGATCCTTTTGACTCGTAGGGAGAAAAGTCTTTATAGGACCCTCACAGCTCATAAAGTTGGAAAGTCTTAGGCAACAGATCCTAACCCTGTTTCCTAAGCCATCGCTACCTTATAAAGAGTTCAAAATGAACTGTTATCTACCATCTATGGGCCACAGTTGCCAAAGCTACATGCCACTGAAGTGGAGAAGTTACTCATGAGCATATAAACTACTTCACACCAGAGTAAAACATAAAGAAATAGAAGGGTGCGGCTCATGGAGCTGAGGGTTTGGAACTATATCCCTTAACAGTCGAGATTTGAGTCAATGATAAATGACAACGCTTGTGTCCGCTCGTTATCTTCTCAGATCAAAATTCTGAAAATTATATACCAACCCGAAACTGGTCATACGCTATGAATTACTCTGCACTACTTCACCCACGTATATACTTACATGAGCAAAGTAGTGGGGGGCATTTGTTCCCGCCAAAAACTTTCTGTGCAAAAGAGCCCAACGTATCAAATGGCAGCGATACGCTTAAGAAAATGTGAACCAGTATTTTCCGGGCTGTATTTTGACAAACTCCCAAATGTAAAATAGCTAAAATCTGATGGTACCGAAAGCGTCTCGAAAAAGCCTTCGATTTGATATATTATGGGCCTCATAATTCATCCGGGATCAAAAGTTATGAGCAAATATGCTATGCACGTGTAATCTAAGGAAGAAAATGCGAATCAGTATTTTCCGAGCTGTATTTTGACAAACTCCCAAATGAGAAATAGCTAAATTCTAATGATATTGAAAGTGTCTCGAAAACTCCTTCGATTTGATATATTATAGGCCTCATAATTCATCCGGGATCAAAAGTTATGAGCAAATGTGCTATACACGTGTAATCTAAAGTAATGCTCTACTACATGGGGGATGCATTTTTAGTCCCACACCGGGAAAAAGAGAGATTCCTTCTCTACCACTCCCATATAAATAAGAGGGGATACCTCTTAGAAAAGTATGAGTATTCCATAATACTCAAAGGAGATCATTTCTCCATAGGAGCTTGCTCCCCCCATAATGCGTATATGCACAAACACCATGTACGCCACGTGCAATGCACGTGCGCCGGGCACATGCGTGCCACATCCAACGCATGTGAGCCAAACACGCGCAACGCACGTGGGAGTATTCCATAATACTCAAAGAATCTTATTTCTTCATAGGAGCTTACTCTCCCCCATAATGCGCATATGCGCAAGCTCCATGTGCGCTACGTGCAAACATGTGCGCCCAACACATGCGACGCACGTGCGCGAATGCAAAGAACCTTTTTTCAGCAGCGAGAAGCTTAAGCTCCAGCCTGTTCTTTCCTCCTAATGAGTGGGATATAATTCAAAGGGTATATCCATCTACACCTTCGATATATGGCGCTTAATCTTTCAGTGTCGTCGGAGAGGTGATGGTTCCCAACGACCAATGATCCTTCTTTTCAAAAAAAAAGGAAAAGAAGAAAAAAAAAAGAAAGATACAGAAGCATAGAGAGGAACCCCCATAAGGTTTGAGAGATCTCAAAAAGAAGAGCTAAGCTCTCAGAGAAAAAAGATTTTTCTTCAAGGTAAAAAAAGAATGATGATGAACAAAGAGATGAAATCATCTCGTAATTACTTTAAAAAGAAGGATTCACTTCTTTAAAAGATCATAGATCTACAAGACAAAAGTCTTTCACAAAGAGATTAAAAGATCTCATCATAAAAGAAGAAGAACATAATTCTTCTCGCAGATCATAGATCTATGAGACTAAGGTCTTTTCACAAAGAGATCATGAACATCTCATTATAAGAGGGGGGAGAATAATTCAATTCTCTTAAAGATCACAGATCCATAAAGGCAAAGCTTTTCATCAACATAAGAGATTGGAAACATCTCCTACAAAATAAGAACTGTTGTTCTTAGATCTTGAGACAAAGTCTCTTTTAAAAGAACCTAAATTTATTTCTCAGATCATAAAATTGATCAGATGCGCTTTGCGCTCTTGAACGGCGCTTCTGCGCTCTTAGACTGGCGCTCAGCGCCAAGCGCGACACGTGTCCCTCACATATGCGACACTTAACGGTTAGCGCTTTGCGCTCTTGAAATAGCGCACTGCGCTCATGGGCTGGCGCTCAGCGCTAGGCGCACCACGTGTCACTCACATGGGCGCCACTGAACTAATAGTGCAATGCGCTCATAAACTAGCGCTCTGCGCTCATAAACTGGCGCAATGCGCCCATCATCTAGTGCTTAGCGCCAAGCGTGACACGTGTCCCTCACATGTGCGCTACTCGGCAGAAGCGCACTGCGCTCTTTGACTGGCGCCAAGCGCACCATGTGTTGCGCTGATAGAACATAAATTGTTCTTTAATAAGCCCAGAGCTATGATGAATGCTCAGCATTCAATAAAAGACAAAACATTGTCAGAGTGCAACCAATGCTCAGCATTATTAAAAGGGCCAAGCCCAAACAAATGTTCAACAGCCCAAAATAAATGTTAAACATTTTAACTCGACTGGACTTAGCCTAAGATTGGCCATAAGTCCTCAAATTCAGATTAACTGAAGCCATATGCTCATAAATCTTTGATCCTAGTCCCAAATTGGATTATAGATCTCTCAACCAAAATTGGTTCGAGGGTACATCTCTTTACTCCTCTGATATTTGTCGTTGTAATCCTTCAACGTCTTCAGAGAGGTGACGGGTCCCGACAACCATACATTTCATGGACTATGATGTCCTTAACCTTAGACTGTAGGGTCCTTAAACCCATGGACTATGATGTCTTTAACCTTGGACCGAGATGTCCTTAAACTAATACTGGACCACCATGTCCTTAAACTGGTAATCGACCGCAATGTCCCTAAACTAAGCAATAGAGCCCAAATGCTCTCTTGTTGGATCTAAATGATCCCGTTAAGTTGATCTTAGTCTGAAGTTAGACTAACGTATCCTTAACAAACGTTTAAGTTGATCTTAGTCTTAAATGAGACTAACGTATCCTTAAACCCAACCCCCAAACCCAAATCTAAGAAAATACGGATTTGGACTAATCTACGCCCGACGAGCGACAACATAAATTAGTCTCCGTATACAATCCATGGGCAACCAAAAACAAAAACAAACACACACGACACGAAGTGACCATCTGGAGAAAGAGAAAGTGGTTACCGCGATACAGTAGCGTAATTAACTGCAAGGGCTTACGCCTGCGGGAAGAGCGTCCCCAAAATCAAAAAACCCCTCAACGAGGGGGAATCTGACGAAGTCTGTTACATCGGCCGCATCCGTTTAAATCTTCGATACATGGTGTCATAAATCAACTTGGCATCTTCGGAGAGGTGGACGGATAGCACCAATTAGCATCTGCCCCGAATTCAGGCAAGACGGACCTGTACGGTCGCGTCTCCATTTTCGGAGGGGAACATAAGGGTCCCGAAGAGGCCTTATCCTGCCGTTATCTTCTACGAAGATCCTCCATCAATACGGCGGATATTTATATGTCCTTTGGAAGAAGGAGGCGAGATAGCCCTTAAGCAGCCTATCTCGGCCGATGCCGAAGATGCGCTGTCGTTGTGGACTGGTGGCCACGAGTCTACCCTCGAACCCCGGCGAGCACACCTCCTCAGGAAGGAACGTCGGCTTGAAAAAGCCATACTAGAAGCTCCAATGCGTATTGGTATACTTATATATCTTTTTGTGGTATTTTGCACTGCTTTATATATATCCTTATTTTTGTGAAAACTCTGCAGGGACTTCGGCAATGGCAGAAGATCTGAGTTCAAGTCTCTCCATGACTATGGAATCTGTAAATATCCCCGATGAGACACTAGTAAGTGTGGAGGGGGTCGATACAGCTGTTCTTCCTGCCACGGAGCTCCCATTGGTGATTTCCGTTCCCCCGGTGCTTGCTCTTCCGGAGGAGGCATCTTTATTGGCCGCGGATTCAATGGATCTTTCTAGGAACGGCCCAGAGACTATGGGATAGGTAGTCGAGGCTACCTTCCTTTCATTGGAGCCTGCAGCGGTGGCTACTGCTCCTTAATTGGAAGTTGTTATACCGGCCCACGTCCCCGATGATGTGCCTGGGGGCATAGAGGAGGCCGCCGAAGCTGCTATCCCTCCAGTTCAGAGCCGGAGGAGCATCGAAGGTAGCCTTCTATATTTTATTTTAATAATCTCTATATTATTTGAACCTTTTTGTCTTTTTAGAATTGCGTGGGTTGGCGGCGTCTATCGCTGATCTGTCTCCCAGAAAATCCTTTCAGCATTTGCTAGAGATGGCCGCTCCGCAGGCGATATCCCCTCAACGCATCGTCCTCTCTTCTGGGCAAGGTTAGTCTTATTTGCCTTCTCCTCACGGCATTATTATTATTTCATATAACGATACTGATGTCTTCTGCAGTTCATGAAGCCGATGACGAATTTGAGATTCTTGATGGGCCTGGGGATCCTTCAGACCCTTCTTGCATGACTGTGAGTAAGTAAAGTTTCGACGTTGTTCCACCTACTCTTTGCTTTCAAGTTTCGCTGATTTCTTTTTATGAATCTTAACAGCTTTGCCAGTTCTTACCACACTGGAATCTCGCATAGTCATGCCGCCCGGCCCCTATGCTCTACGTGCCTCGGAACGGATGGAAAAGCTAAGCCTTCACTCTTTATCAACTCTGGTAGTTTGATCACGGCCGAAAAATTTTGCGCCGAAGCCAACAGTTCTCTCCCCTTTCTTGCTGCTTACCATAGCGAAATATTGGTGCAAGTCTGGGTTGAGTTTTGTCGTCGGGTGGAGGCTTGCTTACATAGCCTTGAGTGCTCGCGTCTTCCTTCAGAGGTTGTGGCTACAAAGGCGAGCTTGCAGGGGCTAATCGAATGGTGCGCCGCAAATATCCTGTCATGCGAGAAGAGGCTCAGCCAAAAATTTTCAGAAAGGAAACTGGCTTCAACTGCGCTGGGGGAACTTCAAGCCAATCTTACGGCCAAGACCACTCGGGCGTATGAACTTTGGCGGGTACTTCAAGAAGCTATCAGGAAGGTGGTAGCCATTGATAAAGCCATCATTTTCACTCGTGAAATGGTCGAAGCTCATAAAGTTACCGAAAAGGAGCTTGAAAGTCGGCTTGCCTCGTACCAGGCCCAACAGTCTCAAGCGGAGGCCCGTCTCTTAGCGATAATGAATCATGAAGACGAGGCCCAGCGGAAAAAGGATGAACTGGCAAATCTATTAAATCGTCCGCCGGCTTGAAGAATTGTCTATTTTTCTTTTATTCTTCTTTTGTACATACTCCTGAATGAGAGTATTTTTTTTTTTGATTATTTCATAAATTGTACTTTGTATTCATTTTGATTCATGAATAAAAGACATATTTTGCTTCATGGTGGTGTGTCCCTTTTAGTAAATGCATTTTGTGGATAATCTATTTTGATCTCCTTGTAGGACAGCGATGGCTTAGGAGTCAGGTTAAGATCTGCCTCGTAAGGCTTTCCAACTTTATGAGCCGTGAGGGTCTCATAAAGGTATTTCTCCTTACGAGTCGTGAGGATCTCGTAAGTATAATTTCTCCTTAAGAATCGTGAGGATTCCTAAGTGTATTTTCTCTTGAGAGTTGTAAGAATCTCATAAGAAAGTTTTTCTTGCTTACGAGTCGAGAGGACTCGTAAGTGATTGTTTCCTTTCTTGTTGGAGAGTGTGGTCCATAGAAAATCTACCTTGACCTCTCTGCGAGGCAATGAAGGCTTGGGAGACAGGGTTAGGATCTGCCACCTAAGACTTTTCAACCTTATGAGCCGTGAGGGTCTCATAAAGAATTTTCTCCCTACAGGTCGAGAGGATCCCGTAGGTGTATTTTCTCCTTAGGAATCGTGAGGATTTCTAAGTGCGTTTTCTCTTGAGAGTCGTAAGGATCTCACAAGAGAATTCTCTCCTTACAAATCGAAAGGACCCGTAAGTAATTGATGAGTTGACTTGCTCCCGAATCAAAGAATTGCTTTGACGGGGAAGTCGATGGTTGACTTTATCCGCATTTCACGGGGTCAGGGTTGACTTTATCCGCATTCCACGGAGTCAGGGGTTGACCTTATCCGCATTTCACGGGGTCAGGGGGTTGACTTTATCCGCATTTCATGGAGTCAGGGGGTTGACTTTATCTACATTCCACGGAGTCAGGGGTTGACTTTATCCGCATTTCACGGAGTCAAGGGGTTGCTTTGGACGTTTCCCACCGGGTCAGGATTGACATTATCCGTATTTTATGGGACCAGAAGGTGCTCTGGGCGTTTCCCACGGGGTCAGGATTGACATTAGCCGTGTTCCACGAGACCAGGTGGTGCTCTGGGCTTTTCCGACGGGGTCAGGATTGACATTAGCCGTGTTCCACGGGACCAGGATTTGCTCTGGGCGCTTCCCACGGGGCCAGGATTGACATTAGCCATGTTCCACAGGACCAGGATTTGCTCTGGGCACTTCCCACGGGGTCAGGATTGACATTAGCCGTGTTCCACGGGACCAGGAGGTGCTCTCGGCGCTTCCCACGGGGTCAGGATTGATATTAGCCGTGTTCCACGGGATCAGGAGGTGCTCTGGGCGCTTCCCATGGGGTCAGGATTGACATTAGCCGTGTTCCACGGGACCAGGATGTGCTCTGGGCGCTTACCACTGGGTCAGGATTGATATTAGCCGTGTTCCACGGGACCAGGATTTGCTCTGGGCGCTTCCCACGGGGTCAGGATTGACATTAGCCGTATTCCACGGGACCAGGAGGTGCTCTGGGCACTTCCCACTGGGTCAGGATTGACATTAGTCGTGTTTCACGGGACCAGGATTTGCTCTGGGCGCTTCCCACGGGGTCAGGATTGACATTAGCCGTGTTCCACGGGACCAGGAAGGGTTGACTCCCAGTTGTCTGTGCATCGCCGAGTCATGGAACTGGGAATTTTGTCGCGGCTCTGATTTGCTGATGTTGCGTCTGTTGTAATGAGACGAATGTTGAGATGATCTCCAGGCTGTCAGTGAACCGTCGAGATTTGGCTTCTTTTTCTGATGGAGCCTGGTGGGAAGGTATGGTTCCCTCTCTGTTTGTGCCCCTGGATTGTATACAGGGATCGATGTGATCTCACCTGTAGGGCAAAAGGTTTCATTTTATATATTTTTCTTTCCGCGATGCTCTATCATTTCAGCTTTTATATGCGAAAGTCGCGATTGACCAATCATTTCGGCTATTTTTCGCGGTGCCCAATCATTTTGGCTATTTATTTTATTTACTTGCTGCTTTTTATTGCGAGTTGCCCAACCATTTCGGCTATTTTGCATGCATACATTTTTACTTGCTGATTTTGTTGCAAGTTGCCCAATCATTTCGGCTATTTTGCATGCATAAATTTTTACTTGCTGATTTTGTTGCAAGTTGCCCAATCAATTCGGCTATTTTGCTTGCATTTGTGGCTCGCTGACTTTTCGCTGCGAGTTTAGGATTTGATATCGATTTAGGCATCAGCATCGCTACAACTGGGATATTGCCAGGAGCGAATCATCATTTGCCTTTGTCGATGTCGAACAAAGGTGGCTTAGTAAACAGGGTTAGGATCCTGTCGACTAAGGCTTTTGACTTCAGAGCCGTAAGGGTCTCATAAAAGTATTTCTCCCTACGAGTCGTGAGGATCTCATAGGTGCGTTTTCTCCTTAAGAATCGTGAGGAGTCTTAAGTGTATTGTCTCTTATAAGTCGTAAAGATCTTACAAGAGTGCTTTCCCCTTATAAGTCGAGAGGACTTACAAGTGTCTTTTGCCATATGAGCATATCCCCAGTCTCTGGTGGGACTTTGTTAGGGAAATGTTTATTCGCGCCCGTGGATTGTATACAAGGGTCAATATTGAACCGCTTGTAGGGCAACATTGGGGATTGTGATGGCTTAAGAATGGGTTCAGATCCCTGTAGCTTAAGGCTTTTGAATCCTATGAGCCGTCAAGGTCTTGTTGAAAGCCTCAGCTAGACCGTTAGCTCGGGGATTATAGACCGAAGAGTACCTACAGTCTATGTTATGCTGTTGTACGAAGCGGCTGATCTTGTGGCTTCTATAGGCTGGCCCGTTATCGGAGATAATCCGTCCCGGGGTGCCGAACCAATAAATGACGTGTGTCTTGAAGAAATGGAGGATATTCTCCGTCTTCACTTCTCTTAATGGTACTGCTTCTGCCCACTTGGAGAAGTAATCG
The DNA here is from genome assembly GCA_030015575.1 of Agapanthus africanus. Taxonomy (NCBI): domain Eukaryota; kingdom Viridiplantae; phylum Streptophyta; class Magnoliopsida; order Asparagales; family Amaryllidaceae; genus Agapanthus; species Agapanthus africanus. The sequence goes on along the minus strand of JASDDO010000028.1, from coordinate 85,656,146 downwards.
GTCGTTGCCAGTATGAACCGATGTCCTCTGGACGATACTGGTTCGACGGGGCCGATTATGTCAGTTCCCGACATTTCGAACGGCCAGCTAGCCACCGTTGGGTGTACCGGATTTGGATGCTGATGGATGAAGTCCCCGTGAATTTGACACGAGTGGCACTGCTTCGTGTATTCGAGGCAGTCCTGGATCATCGTGGGCCAATATTAGCCCATCCTTTTGATCTTTAATCTCATCTTCGTCCCGGCTTGGTGAGAACCGCAGAGTCCGTCGTGAGTTTCTTGTACGACTCTATTTGCTTCTTCAGGTCCCAAGCATCTTAACTACAGAGAATCAAATGATCTCTTATACAGAGTATCATTGACGAAGGCAAAAGATAAAGCGCGTTTCATGAGCTGATGTCTTAAGGACGCATCTTCAGGTGTTCGACGGGATTTGAAGTAGTCTATAAAGACTTCTCTCCAATCCTTAGCCTTTTCCTGGTCTTTTATCTGTAGAGCCGTTTGCTCGGTCGCTCCCTTTTCTTCGGACGACTCCGGAGATATTTCTGCCGGTGCAAGAACCCGACGGCTTTGTACCACGATCCTTACATCATCGAGGTTTTCATCAGCCGGTTCTTTAGCGAGTTTGGCTAACGCATCCGCTTTACTATTTTCCGCACGCGGTATACTTTCCAGGGCGTAGGTGGGAATTTGAGCCAGCAATTGTTGTACCCTTTCGCCGTACCTTACCAACTCCGGTTTGCACGTCTGATAGTCGTCGTTTACTTGGCTAATGACTAGTTGGGAGTCTCCGTATATGAGGAGGCTTTCAATTCCCATATCTACAGCGATCTCAAGACCTGCTATCAAGGCTTCATACTCGGCTTCATTGTTTGTCCTTGGCTCTGTCAAGGAGAAGGCAAAGCGCATTATCCCTCCTTGTAGGGTCACGAAGATGAGGCCTACCCCTGATTTGATTATGGGGGTGCTTTGTTTGCGTTTCTTCATAGAAGATGCTCCATCGAAATAAAGTTCCTACCGGGTATCATTCTCTCCTCTCTCCCGTCGATCATGTCAAACGCGTGCTCGCCGGGCAATTCGCAGTTCAAGGGAGAGTCGGCAGGTATCGGATGCTCAGCGAGGAAGTCGGCGATGGCCTGGCCTTTCACTGCCTTGAGAGGACGATAAGTTATCGAGAATTCCATTAAGAGTAGGGCCCATTTAGCGAGCCATCCCTTTAATATGGCTTTTGACATCAAGTATTTGAGAGGATCCACCTTTGATATGAGGTGGACCTTATGTGCCAACGCATAGTGTCTGAGCTTCGTTATCAAGAAGATCAACGCCAGGCAGTGTTTTTCGATGGGGGGTAATTGCTTTCTGCCCCTAGGAGAACTCGACTCAAGTAGTAGAGGGCTCTCTCCTTCCCTCGGTCGTTCTCTTGTGCCCACAGCGCGCCTAAAGAACCTTCGAGGGCTGTTGTATATAGAACGGGAGATTTTCCTTTAACGGGAGCGGCCAGTACTGGCGGATTCTGCAGGTATTGCTTGATTTCATCCAGTGCGCTTTGGCATTTGCGATCCCAGATGAACAGGGTTCTCTTCTTCATTAAGTGACTGTAAGGACGACACTTGCCTGAAAGATTGGGTACAAATCGCCAGATATACGCGTGCTTCCCTTAGAGAGACCGCAGTTGCTTGAGAGTCCTTGGCGGAGGCATTTCCATGATCACCTTGATCTTCGGCGGGTCTATCTCGATGCCTCGGTGCCGGACGACGAATCCTAGGAACTTGCCCGAGGAAACTCCGAACGCGCATTTGAGAGGGTTCATTTTCAAATTGTATTTCCGAAGCCGCTGAAACACGATCTTCAGATGCTCTAAATGTTCCTCGTATGATTTGCTTTTAACTACGAGGTCGTCGATATAGCATTCGACGATTTCATGTATGAGATCATCGAAAATCTTCGTCATGGCCCTTTGATAGGCGGCACCGGCGTTCTTTAGACCGAAAGGCATCACCTTGTAGCAGAATATGCCCAAAGGGGTCCGGAAAGCGGTATGCTTCTGGTCTTCGGGATGCATCTTTATCTGGTTGTATACTGATGAGCCGTCCATGAAGGAGAAAACATCGTGAGTGGACGTATTATCTATCATCAGCTCAGTGACCGGTACTGGAAAATCGTCCTTCGGGCAAGCTTTGTTGAGATCCCGAAAGTCCACACATATGCGCACGTCCCATTTTTCTTCATCACTGGGACGATGTTGTCAATCCAGTCAGGGTATTGAACTTCTTAGATGAAGCCGGAGTTGATTAGATTCTTAACCTCGGCGTTGATGCTCATCTCAAGCTCGAGCCTCATTCTTCTCGGTGCTTGTTTGATCGGCTTGACGTACGGAGATATCGCCAATTTGTGCACAGCAATCTCCGAATCTAGTCCTGGCATCTCGGAATAGTTCCATGCGAAGCAATCTTTATACTGCAAGAGCACGTCTTTAAGCGTAGCCTTCTTTTCTTCAGAAAACAGTTCACTGACGAACGTCGGCCGTGGGTCGTTTGCCGTTTCCAAGTCGATTTTTCTGAGGTCATCTGCAGTAGTATGTATCCCATCTTCCAGCTCTTTTGGCGCCGGTGGAAATTCTGAGATCAACTCATCTTCATTGTTTTCGAAGCACCAAGAGAGGTCATCCATATTCTCGGGTTCTTCTTCTGACAGCGTTATCGCATGACAGGTACGGGATCGTCTCCAAGACCGATATTGATTTGGTTCTACTCTCATCGCATAAGTGGCTTTTAATTCATGCTTCCGTGGCAGACTTACCCTCCAACTGTTGGATAGAGCGAATCTGCCAAGTTGATACTGGTCTTCAACCCAGTTCTTGAAGGTGAAGCAGTCTTCGAGAGGATGTCATGTTGCTCGGTGATAGGAGCAATGGTCTGGGTGAGAGACCTTGTCTGCTTGCTCGGGGTGCTTGGACTCCGGGAGTGTCATCATCTGATATTTTATGACAAGATCAAATATCTTCTTTGTCTTGTCTTGGGGAAAAGAATATGCTCGACACATCTTCTTTATAAGAGACGGATCCCGGCTGCTCGATTCTTGATCGGGTGGCTTCTTAGATCCGCTTTGCCGCTGTCGAACGTTTTTTCCGTTCTTTGGTTTATTTTTGCCTCTGTGCCGGGTCTTTTGTATGACGGGCTGGTGACGAAGAGTATTATCATTCTCCACGGCCTGTTGAAGGAGGCGCTGCGTCCTGGCTTTCTCGTAAATGGCCATTTCGCGGGTATGGTCATCCTGGACCTTCTAACCCGCTTCCCTTATTAGCCTGTCCATCTGTTCTTCAAACGACGGACTTGGCGTTTTCATGGTGGGACCTCGTTTTGGTTCAGGGTTAGCGTCTTTTAACAGAACATCTCCTTCTTCTTCAAAGTCAAGTATAACGTAGCAACCGTGGAATCGTTCCCGTTTCTTGGTTTGAACATATCCAAGCCCGATCGTTTCCATTCTCCCGTTGGGCAATTTTCGCTGAGTTCTAGGGACGTCCCAGATCCTGTTGTAGAACTGAGCTTGTCGAGCAGTCTGTTTGAAGGGTACGCCTTGGAGCCTCAACAGCCTTTTTAATCCTTCTGTGTAGTATCTGGGCAGACGGATGGGCTGGAGCTTGTTAAGTGTAGAATCGGCACTATGCCAAATTTCTTTCTCCACTTTGGTTTCCATTGATCGATAAAAGAGGATTGCCTTTTCATCTCTTTGCCTGGGAGGAACATAGAATGTTTGCAGTTCTTGCACACTATAGGTACCAAGCGCGTCGAGCTCCTTGTAATGCTCTTGCGGAACCATGGCAATTTGCAAACTCCGATCATCGCCAGCGAAGGCTTGTATCGATGGTCGTACAGAAAATATGGCATTGACCTCATCTTCTGAGTCACTGCCAAAAACCAGAATAAGGGTGGACGGTCCCAGCTTGTTGCATCGGGGCGGCCCTAAATGAACAATTTCTTCTTCGTCCTCGGTATCACTCCCGAAGACCGGAATAGTAGTGATAGCTTTATTCTTCGGTTTGTGACATCTTTCCGTGTCTTCGAAATCTGGTTAGAAGTATTTTGCATCTTCGTACTTTCGGACTTCATTCACGAAGAATGGGTTCAACTCTCCTGTCACGGTATACTCGAGACCATCCTTGAAATACTTCATACACTGATGTTGTGTAGAAGGGATGATATTATACTCGTGTAACTAAGGCCTGCCGAGCAAAGCATTGTAGCATGTCTTGGAGTCAATGACGTGAAATTTAATGTCCGTGATGAGCAGCCCAAAGCGTAACGTCAGTATCACAGACCCGAGCGTCCTTGATGATTGGGAGTCAAACCCGGAGATAGTGATCTTATCCCGAGCGAGGTGTTGAACGCTCATGCAGATTTCCTTCAATACTCTTACATTGAGGAGATTGACGGAGGACCCATTGTCAACCAGGATCTTGCCTATCTTAATATCATGACAGTATCTAAAGACATAAAGGGGACAGTTATGCTCACACGTCCCGAAGAGGAGATCTACATCGTCGAAGGTGATATTGGCTGTGTGCACTTCTTCCAGCTCGTCCTTCATCTTTTCTTCGGCGAGGAAAGCTACGAACTGCTCGGGCTCTTGTAGTGCCTTGATCAAATAATCTCTCGCCTCTTTGGATAGCAGAAGGGCGTCGAGAATGCTTAGCTGTGAGGGTATCTTCCTCAGGTGTGCCAGAACGTTGTAATCCACCTTGTTTTTCTTGGGCAGATCCTTGGCTCTCAGCTCTTCGACGGATTGGTCATCGAGAGTGATATCCTCAGGGACCTTTTCTTTTCCCTTATCCTTTTTGTTCGACCCCTTGTTTACGGGTCCGAGATTCTTTTCAGGTAATGTGTGATTGCGCAGCTGAATGTTCTCACAGCTGTTCGGTTCTTTCTCTTTTCCTGAGGTGGATTCTTTGAAGAGAGGGCCAAGAGCCATTTCTTCTTCAGAATCACTCCCAAAGGTGAGAACTTGCGATCCCCTGCTATCAACCATGTGACAGTTGCCGGCAGCTCTTCCACGTTCGTCTGTCGCATTTTTCCGCTGTCGACGAGCTTCATGCTTCATCCTCTTGAAGTGTTTCCTGTGAGCGGCATACCCTTGCCACCAATTTTTAAAGGCGTTGCACTCTTCAGTGGGGTGTGCAATCCTTCGATGATATAAATAGTAATCAGGATGCACATCCTCTTCATTAAGGTGTATCTCCTCAAAAATGTCTCCTTCGGAGGGTGGCAGCTTCATTCCCATCGATATGGCTTTAGCGAACATTTTCTTCATTTTAAGCCTGCTCTTGTCTGTCGCGGGCATGCCTCGGTCTGGTTGGGGTGCTTCAACCCTTTCATCCAGTCGCCGGTGTTTGGCCTTTTCAAATATGGCTATTTCGCGCTCTCGATCAGCCTTGCTTCTCAGAAGAGCTTCGTTCAGGAATGCATCAATCATCTCGTCTGATGGTCCTAGGAGCTCCGATTCGGGATCTGCCCCCAGTTTCTCTGCATCAGGAGCTTCTTCACCATTTATTGATGAGTGAGAGATCACATGGCAGCTTGCCATATAATCCTTAGGTTCATCAGACGAGTCTTCTCCATTGTCATCGTTTCCATCCTCAAGGACGTGGCTGAGAAACTCTTGAAGTGTGACTGAGGTCCGCGCCTTCTGGTTATATTCCTCCAGCGCGTCAATTTGCTTTTACAGGCCCGTGCGCTTGTCATCAGGCTTCACGGGCTTTTTGGTTTTCTTATTTTTCTTCGAAGACTTTGACGGCTGGGTATGAGCGTTTTGATTATCGCTGCCAATTTTTGGCGTCGAGCGCGGCTTCAACATACCCTCGATGACTTCGGGTTCCAGTGGATTTTTCCATTTGATCACCGGGCATGTTTGGAGATCCTTCAGCATTCTTTTCGTTTTGGCTCAAAGAGCGACCTCCCATGGAGCTTCTTCGACAAAAGAGCACGATGCCCCCGGTGTGTCCGCCTTTTTGAGAGCGTGTGGCTGGGGCCGGTTTACTTTCCAATTCTCGGACAGTGTGAATTTGCCCTGTTGGTATTGGTTCTCAATCCACCCTTTGAAGATGAAGCAAACTTCGATTAGATGGCCTATCGCTTGGTGATAGGGGAAATAATTGGGATTATTAGCCTCACCGGGTTGCAATGGGCGTTTTGGATCCGGTAAGTTGATGAGCCTGTTGCGCACCGCCAGCTCGAACAATTTCCTTGTTTTGTCCCGGGGAAACGAATAAGGACGCTTCATTTTCTCATTAAAGAATCGCCGTCTCTCGTCTAGGCGATCTGTTAGTTTTGGGCTACTGGGCTGCTGTTGAGCATTGGCGACGAAGGTCACTTTCCCCTTCCCTTTTTTCGTTTCGAGGCTCCGACTTCGAAGAGGAAGGCCTGTGGCCCATCTGGTCCATTTGGGCCAGTTTGTCAATCAAGGCCTGGAAAGTGGTCGGCTTGAAAAACATCATGAATTAGGAAATGGTCGCCTGAGGGTCGAGAGTACCCACGAACATGCCTACCGCAGGCGCTTCTTCGATGCGCTGCTCACATTTTGACCATAGATTCCGCCACCGTATTGCATACTGAACCCATGTTTCTCCAGGCTTCACCCTGGTATTGATCAATGCCGTGATTGGGGTGCGTTCGCTAGCGCTTGCGAAACGCTGGGTGAATAGCAACTCCATCTCTGCAAATGTCTTGACAGAGTCATTTGGGAGTTCAGAATACCACTCCAATGCTGTCTCCGACAAGCTGCCAACGAATTAGCGAAGCAGTAGCTTATCATCACCTCCAGTGTTGCCGCACAAGGCTCTGAATTGAGCGACATGCTGATGCGGATTTCCCGTCCCCTTATATACGTGAAATTTGGGGATCGTGTATCCCGGCGGGTACTTTATTTGGTCGTACCAACTCGGATAGGGTCGTCCAGTTTTAACAATTTGCCCAGCCGCTTCATTCGCCTGATGAACTCGTATCTGCTGAGCGATGTAATCCTCCAGGGCAGCTTTTGAGATGGTCTCCTCCTTGGCTGCTGACAGAGCCGGCAGAGGGTTTGATATCTCTCCTCTATCATCTTCAACTATTACTGGAGGGTCTTCGGCTGGAGTGTCCAGCTGGATCATCATGCCTACCATATCTTGGAATAGAAAGGCCATTTGTTTTATATTGGCCGCTTGTTCCGCAGCTTCTTCGTCCTTCTTCTCAAGCATTCTCCGAAGGAATTCAGCATCAGTTTCCTGCTCACGGCGCTGCTCCGAGGATGTCTCCGGGCTTGCTTTCGGTCCCGTAAGTGTGGCCATAGCTGTTAGTATTTCTTGGAGCTTTTGTTGTTGTTGCTCCTGAGCCTTAGTCACTGATCACGTAAGCGGTCGATGACCTGTGGAGATACAGCTATCCTCTTTTCCGGATGCCATATTGATGGTGTGCACCACCATACCCCCAGACTTGGGGCATTTAGATTCAGTGTTCTTACGATTCGTCGCAGACACCAGGATTTTCTCCAGCTTTCTCCTCTTGTGAGCGGTCGAGGTTGAGGGGGCCATTGCAGCGGGCACCAAAGTAGCTGTCGCTTTCTGTAGTTTGACAGGGCGGTCCTCTTCTTGCCGAACCTTCTGTTTCCCCCAATCAGAGCAAAGCTCTCTTTTGAATTTCAAAATTCAAAAATTGAAGCAACGCTTCAGATCTCTTGCGCTGCGCGCTGAGCGCCACGTGTCAAAAGCAGACACGCCAGCGCCAAGAGCGCTGCGTCCTAGGCAACGCACCCCCAATCAGAGCAAACCTCTGTTTCAAAATTCAAGTTTTAAAATGAAGCAACGCTTCAGATCCCTTACGCAGTTGCGCTGCGCGCCACGTGTCAAACACAGGCGCGCTAGCACTAAAATTTAAATAATAAATTATTAATTAATTAGAATTAAAATTCTGTTCTAGAAAGATCTTTCCAATCTTATTAAAATAAGAAGATTATCTTCTGTAAAACAGAGGCCTTAGGATCAAAGATCCAACGGTGGGGAAATATCCCCAGATCAATCAGAGAAAAATCTCTGTAACTAACTTAACAAATCAATTGGCCCTATATAAAAGCCCCAAGACTTCAAGTCTCGGATAGAGAGAACCCTCTGCAAATTTTGAGAAAAACCTCAAAGAGAAAAAAAAAGGCAAGCCTTTGAAGAAAGAAGATCATTTTCTTCATCTTTAAAGGTAAAGAATCATATTCTTAAAGAACAGAGATGAAAACATCTCATAAAAGAAGAATCCTCTTCTAAAAAGATCAAAAGATCTAAGAACAAGATCAAGATTCTTAATAAATAAAGAAAAAAAGATCAAAAAGAAATAATTTACTTCATTCACAGATCATTTGATCTATAAAGGCACAGCCTTTTGATGAGAACAAGAACTTTGGTTCTTGGATCTTGAGGCAATGCCTCTTTTGAAGAACAAAAAAACTTGTTCTTTGATCTTAATTTGATCAAAAATGCGCTCTGCGCTATTGGACAGAGCTTTGCGCTTATTGGACTGGCGCACTGCGCCAAAATGCGCCACGTGTCAACCACAGAACGGTTTGCGCTTTGCGCTTCTAAATATAGCGCATTGCGCTCTTGGACTAGCGCATAGCGCCAGAGCGCGCCACGTGTCATTCACTAGCGCAGCGCACTGGCGCAGCGCACTCAGAAAGTGCAGTGCGCTAACAGACTTGCACTTAGCGCAGAGCGTGACACATGTCACCTTCACATGCGCTAGCGCATTGTGCTCTTTGATTGACGCAAAGCGCCTGACAAGCCACGTGGCGCACTATTAGACCACTATTTTTTTCCTGATAAATGCTATGCATTTAACCACAGAGCCCGATGCTATGCATTATTAAAAGGGCAGAGCCCAGATAAAGGCCTAACAGGCCAAACATGAATAAAATGTTAAACATTTTTAACTGGACTTAGCCCAATTCTGGCCATAAGTCCTCAATATAAATTGAACTGAGCACAACTGCTCTTCCAATCAATTTACACCCGGTTCGAGGGTACATCTCTTTACTCCTCTGATATCTGTCGTTGTAATTCCTTAACGTCGTCAGAGAGGTAACGGGTCCCAACAACCACACACTGCTACGGACTGTGGAGTCCTTAAACTCATGTACTATGACGTCCTTAACCTCGACCGTGATGTCTTAAAACTAATACCGGACTATGATGTCCTTAACCTTGACCGTGATGTCTTAAAACTAACATCGGACTGTGAGGTCCTTAAGCTCACGGACTATGACGTCCTTAACCTCGACTGTGATGTCTTAAAACTAATACCGGACTGTGAGGTCCTTAAACTCACGGACTATGACGTCCTTAACCTTGACTGCAATGTCCTAAAACTAACATTGGACCGCAATGTCCTTAAACTAATTATCGACCGCAATGTCACTAAACTAAACAATAGAGCCCAATTGCTCTCTTGTCGGATCTAAACGATCCCGTTAAGTCGATCTTAATCTAAAAATTAGACTAACGTGTCCTTAACGAACGTTTAAGTTGATCTTAGCCTCAAATAAGGCTAACGTATCTTTAAACACAAACCCACAAACCCAAATCTAAGAAAGATACAGATTTGGACTAATCCGCGTCCTACGGACGACAACATAACTTAGTCTCCGTATACAATCTACGGGCAACCGAACACAAAACAAATACCCACGACACGAAATGACCATATGGAGAAGGAGAAAGTTGTTACCGCGATGCGGTAGCATAATTAACTGCAGAGGCTTGCGCCTGCAGGGAAGAGCGTCCCCACAATCAAAAAAAAACCCTCAAACGAGGGAGAATCTGACGAAATCTGCTACATCGGACGCATCCGTTTCATCCTTCGATACATGGTGCCATAAATCAACTTGGCATCTTCGGAGAGGTGGACGAATAGCACCAATTAGCATCAGCCCCCAGATTCAGGCAAGACGTCCAATCTTCCCGGCTTCCGGCGGTAAACAGATTCCGGCACGCCCGGTAGGACCTTTTCCTCTTTCCACTCCACACTTCGTGTGTCGTATTCGCGAACGAATCGCGGTTTGTTAATGGTTGCCCTTGGGTTTCAAGTTACTAAGATTTGGTCTCTTGCTTGGTGCAGAAAGCAAAACAGCAATGGCATTCACCTGCTCGAAGTGCTCCAACTGCAGCTGCAACTCGCGTCCTGCTTCAACTGGGAGCATAACCTACGGGACCCAAGCGGCTTCTTTGTTCACGATGCCCGTGGAGCAGATTACTCAAGCCACTACAGGGCTGTTTTTCGGGACCATGCTCCCGCCGGCAAGCTTCACTGCTCCCGTGCCCGTACCAGAAGCTCCCAAGAAGTCGGTCTTCGATCGACTTACACCTACTGCGGCCCCTCTAAACGGGTCGTTCAACACCAGCGCCTCGGTCTTCTCCAGATTGGGCCAAAATTCCTGCGGGCCCACAATGAAGCTTGCAGTCCCATAGAATGTTATTCCGAAAAGAGTAACCAACCCTGCTCCCAAAGTCATCAAGGCGGCTTCTCCTGCCAAGGGGTCGGTCTTTACAAGACTGACTGTCCCAATTCCCACTCCTGCTACTCAAAGGACATCAGTCTTCAACAGGCTGACGCCAGCAATGGCCCCTCACCTGAACAGGGGGCAAGACAAGGCCGTCCCTGCCACCGAGCCAACTCCATCAGCTCGACACGCTCGACGTCGCCACTGGCACCGAGTGAGGAAGACCGGAGGCAACTCCCCGTCTGGGCTAACTCCACCAGCCCCAACGGCGGAAATTAATGCTGCTGTTCCAACCGGGAACAGGTTTGAGCTGCTGAATAAGGTGCGTAGGAATTCTCCTACCGCCGTACTGAAAAGATCTCCTCCTCCGGTGGAGAATGTTGAGGAAGCAAAGCCAGAACAGTCCCCTCAACGGCATTCCTCCAAGATCTACAAAGTCTGGCGGCAGGTCCGGAACTCAGTGGTTGATCAAGATTACCCTCGTCGACAAAAAAGGGCGAAGGTTCAACAAGAATAAAGCCATCCTGCCAAGCCACAAAAATCTATCTGGGTGCCCACCGCGACGGCCCCCTCAACTTCGACCGCTCATAAGAAGAGAAGGCTGGAGAAGATCCCCGTGCCTGCGACAAGTGCCAAAGGCACTGAACCCAAACGCCCTAAGTCTGGGGGCATGGTGGTGCATACCGCCTACGTGGCATCCGGGAAGGAGGATAGCCGTGCTTCTATGGGCCACCGACCACTCACCCGATCCATCACAAGAGCTCAGGAACAACAGCAGTAGAAGCTCAAGGAGATGCTGACTGCAATGGCCGGACTCACCGGGCCAAAAGAAAGCCCGGAGGCGTCATCGGAACAATGTTACGAACACGAGACTGATGCTGAATTCCTTCGGAGAATGCTCGAAAAGAAGGACAAGGAGGCTGCGGAACAAGTGACCAATATAAAGCAGATGGCTCTTCTGTTCCAAGACATGGTCGGGATGATGATACAGCCGAATCCTCCAGCCGAAGATCCTCCGATTATCCTCGAAGACGACAGAGGAGAAACGTCAAATCCACCTCCGGCTCTTTCAACAGACAAAGAAGAAACAATCTCTAAGGCCGTCCTGGATGATTATATTGCTCAACAAATACGAGTTCACCAGGCAAATGAAGCGGCTGACCAGGTCGTCAAAACGGGGCGACCATATCCGAGCTGGTATGATCAGATAAAGTACCCGCCGGGCTACACAATCCCGAAATTCCATGTCTACAAGGGGACAGGCAATCCCCATCAACATGTCGCCCAATTCAGAGCTCTGTGCGGCAACACCGGCGGCGATGATAAGCTCTTGATTCACCAATTCGTCGGCAGCTTATCGGAGACGGCGTTTGAGTGGTATTCCGAGCTTCTAAACGACTCCGTTAAAACTTTCACAGAGATGGAGTTGCTGTTCACCCAGCGATTCGCGAGTGCTAGTGAACGCACCCCGATAACGGCATTGATCAATGCCAGGGTGAAACCGAGTGAAACGTGGGTTCAATGTGCAATCCGATGGCGAAATCTGTGGTCGAAGTGCGAACGGCGCATCGAAGAAGTACCAGCGGTGGGCATATTCGTAGGCACCTTAGACCCTCATGCAACTATTTCACAGTTCATGATGTTCTTCAAACCGACCACATTCCAGGCTTTAATCGACAAACTGGCCCAGATAGATCAGATGGGTCACAGACCGTCTCCTCCGAAGCCGGAACCGCTGAACGACAAGGGTAAAGGGAAGGCAACCTTCGTTGCGAACACCCAACAGCAACCCAGTGCCCCAAATCTAGCGGACCAACTGGAGGAGAGACGACGCTATTACAATGAGAAAATGAAGCGTCCTTACTCATTCCCACAGGATAAAATGAAGAGGCTGTTCGAGCTGGCGGTGCGCAACAGGCTTATCAACTTGCCGAATCCAAGACGACCACCGCAACCCAGCGAAGTGAATAATCCTAATTACTGCCCTTACCACCAAACGGTAAGCCACCCGATCGAGAATTGCTTCGTCTTTAAGGGATGGATCGAGGATCAATACCTGCAAGGCATGTTTGCGTTGTCTGAGAAGTGGAAAGTAAACCCACTACAACCGCCCACTCCTAGGAAGACGGACACACCGGGGGCAACGTGTTCTTTTGTTGAAGAAGCTCCATGGGAGGTCGTGCTGTCAGCCAAAACCAAAAAGATACTGAATGATCTTCATACATGCCTGGCAATCAAGTGGAAGAACCCACTAGAACCCCAGATAATCGAAGGAATGTTGAAGCCGCGCCCAACTCCAAAGATTGGTGGTGATAGCCCAAGCACCCACACCCAGCCGTTAAAATCTTCAAAGAAGAAGAAGAAGAAATCCAAAAAGCCCGTGAAGCATGGCGACAAGCGCACGGACCTGCAGAAACAGATCAACGCGCTGGAAGAGTATAACCAAAATACGCGGAATCCAATCACGCTCCAAGAGTTCCTCAGCCACGTTCTTGAAGACGGAGACGATGGAGAGGAATCATCGGACGAATCTGAGGATTACGTAGCAAGTTGCTATGTGATCTCTTATTAATCGCTAGACAATGAAGAGGCTCCCTGCACAAAGAGACTGGAGGTAGGTCCCGAGCCAGAACTTCTATGGCCGTCAGACGAAATGATCGTCGCCTTCCTGAATGAGATTCATCTGAAAAGTAAAGCCAATCGGGAGCGTGAGATGGCCATATTTGAAAGAGCCAAACGCCGGCGACTAGACGAAAGAGTCGAGACACTCCCGCCGAATCAAGGAACATCCGTCGCGGATAAAAACAAGTTCAAGATGAGAAGAAGGTTTGCTAAAGATCAATGGGAATGAAGCTACCACCCTCTGAAGGAAACACTCCTGGTGAAACAAAAACGCATCCTAGCTACTGCTTATATCATCGAAAGATCTCACACCCCACCGAGAAGTGCAATGCTTTTAAAAGATGGTGGGAGGGATATGTTGCTCACCGGCAACATTTTAAGCGGGTGAAACACAAAACACGGCGGGAGCAAAGAAGTGTGACTGAGGAGCATAAAAGAACCACCGGTAACTGTCGCATGGTCAATGCCGGAGGATCGCAGGTTCTCACCTTTGGGAGCGACTCTGACGAGGAAATGGCTTTGAGCCCTCTCTTTAAAGAATCCGCCTTGGGGAAAGAGGAAGAACCGAAGGCCTGTGAAAATATCTAGCTGCGCAACCGTACGCTTCCAGAAAAGAATCTCGGATCCACGAGTAAAAAAGATAAGGGAAAAGAAAAGGCCTCCGAGGATATCACCCTGGACGACCAAGTCATGAACGAACTGACCGCCAAGGACCCGCCAAAGAAGAGTAAAGTGGATTATAACGTTCTGGCGCATTTGAGGAAGTTACCCTCGCAGCTCAGTATTCTCGATGCCCTTTTACTATCCAAAGAAGCGAGAGATTCATTGATCAAGGCGCTACAGGAACCAGAGCAATTCCAAGCTTTTCTCACCGAAGAAAAGATGAAGGACGGGCTGGAGGAAGCATACACAGCCGATATCACCTTCGGCGACGAAGACCTCCTCCTTGAGACGTGCGAGCACAACCGTCCCCTTTATGTCTCGGGATACTGCCACGATATAAAGATAGGTAAAATCCTGGTCGACAATGGGTCTTCCGTCAATCTTCTCAACGTGCGAGTGTTGAAGGAAATCTACATGAGCGTCCAGCATCTCGCTCGTGATAAAATCACCATCTCTGGTTTTGACTCCCAGTCATCACGGACTCTCGGGTCGGTGATATTGACATTACGATTCGGGCTACTTGTCACGGATATTAAATTTCATGTCATTGACGCCAAGACATGCTATAACGCTTTGCTCGGCCGGCCTTGGTTACACGAGTACAATATCATCCCTTCTACACAACATCAGTGTATGAAATACTTTAAGGATGGTCTCGAGTATACCGTAACAGGAGAGCTGAATCTTCTCCGTGAACGAAGTCCGCAAGTATGAAGAAGCAAAATACTTCTTGCCAGATTTTGAAGACACGGAGAAATGTCACAAACCGAAGAACAAAACTATCACCACCATTCCGGTCTTCGGGAGTGATACCGAGGAGGAGGAAGAGATTGTTTACTCGGGTCCACCCCAGCACGACAAGCCAGGACCGTCCGCTCCTATGTTGATCTTTGGCAGCGACTCGGAAGATGAGGTCCATGCTATATTTTCCGCTCGGCCTTCAATATAAACATTCATTGATGAAGAGCAAAGTTTGCAAGTTACCATAGTTCCGCCCAAACATCATAAAGAACTGGACGCGCTTGATACCTACAGTGTGGAAGAGCTACAGACGTTCTATGTCCCTTCCAGGTGAGAAGGCGAAAAGGCGATCCTATTCTACCGCTCAGGGGAAATTAAAATGGAGAAAGAAATCTGGCACGGCGTGGATCCTACACTTGACAGGCTTCAGCCCATCTGTCTGCCTAGATATTATACAGAATGCTTGAAAAGGCTGTTGAAGTGCCAAGGGATACCCTTCAAATAGACCGCTCGAAAAGCCAAGTTCTATGACAGGGTCTTGAACGTTCCTGGAACTCAGCGCAAGTTGCCCAATGGGAGAATGGAAGCAATCGGGCTTAGATACGTTCGGTCCAAGAAACGGGAGCTACTCCATGACTGCTATGTTGTACATGACTTTGATGAAGAAGGAGATGCTCAGTGGAAGAATGCTAATCCCGAACCAGAAAAGGTCCCCGACGTGAAAATGCCCAGTCCGTCGTTCGAAGAACAAATAGACAAGCTTATAAGGGAAGCTGGTCAAAAAGTCCGAGACGACCATAATCGCGAAAAGGCCATCTACGAGAAGGCCAGGACGCAACGCCTTCTCCAACAGGCTGCGAAGGATGAAAATGCCCCTCCCTGTCAACCTGTTGTAAAAAAGGCCCGACGCAGAGGCAGAAACAAGTCAAAAAGCGGAAAAGGCATTCAGCAACGACAAAGCAGGACTAAGAAGTCACGCGATCGGGAATCGAGCGGTCCGGATTTGTCCCTTGTAAAGAAGATGAGTCGAGCATACTCTTTTCCTCAAGACAAGACAAAGAAGATACTTGATCTTGCTATAAAACATCAAACGCTTACACTCCCGGAGTCCAAGCACCCCGAGCAAGCTAACGAGGTCTCTCATCCAGACTGTTGCTCTTATTATCGAGCAATAGGACACCCTCTCGAAGATTGCTTCACCTTCAAGAACTGGGTCGAAGATCAGTATCAGCTCGGCAAGTTCGCTCTATCCGACAATTGGAGGATAACTTTGCCGTAGAATCATGAACCCAGATCCACGAGGACGGACCCAAATCCACATCGGTCTTGGAAGCGGGCTCATACCTGTCATATGATAACGATATCAAAAGAAGAACCTGAGAATATGCATGACCTTCCCTGGTGCTTCGAAAACAATGATGACGAGGTGATCTCAGAGTTTCCACCGGCGCCAAAAGAGCTGGAAGATGGAATACACACTACCGCAGATAACCTCAAGAAGATTGATTTGGGAACGGCAAGTGACCCGCGACCTACATTCGTCAATGAGCTGCTATCTGAAGAAAGGGTGGCTGCGTTAAAAGATGTGCTTATGCAGCATCGAGATTGCTTCGCATGGAACTATTCCGAAATGCCAGGATTAGATCCAGAGATCGTGGTCCACAAACTAACGATATCCCCGGACATCAAGCCAATCAAACAAGCACCGAAGAATGCGACTCGAGCTTGAGATGAGCATCAACGCCGAGGTCAAGATGCTGATTGACTCTGGCTTCATCCAAGAGGTTCAGTACCCTGATTGGATCGCCAACATCGTCCCGATGATGAAGAAAAATGGGACGGTGCGCATCTATGTGGACTTTCGGGATCTCAATAAAGCTTGCCCGAAGGATGATTTCCCAGTACCGGTCACCGAGCTGATGATAGACAACACGTCCACTCACGAAGTTTTCTCCTTCATGGACGGCTCATCAGGATATAATCAAATAAAGATGCATCCCGAAGACCAGAAGCATACCGCTTTCCGGACCCCTCTGGGAATATTCTGCTATAAGATGATGCCTTTCGGTTTAAAGAACGCCGGTGCCACCTATCAGAGGGCCATGACGAAGATCTTCGATGACCTCATACATGAAATCGTCGAATGCTATATCGACGACCTCGTGGTGAAAAGCAAATCATACGAGGAACATCTCGAGCATCTAAAGATCGTGTTTCAACGTCTTCAGCAATACAACTTGAAGATGAACCCTCTCAAATGTGCGTTCGGGGTGTCTTCAGGCAAATTCCTAGGATTCATCGTCTGACACCGAGGTATCGAGATAGATCCGTCGAAGATCAAGGCGATCATAGAAATACCCCCATCCAAGGACTCTCAAACAATTGCAATCTCTCCAAGGGAAGCTCGCGTATATCCGGCGATTTATAGCCAATCTCTCTGGCAAGTGCCGTTCTTATAGTCACCTGATGAAGAAGGGAACCCCGTTCGTCTGGGATCACAAATGCCAAGGCGCGCTGGACGAGATCAAGCAGTATCTGCAGAACCCGCCAGTGTTGCCCGCTCCGGTCAAGGGAAAGCCCCTTATTCTTTATACAACAGCCCTCGAAGGTTCCTTAGGCGCATTATGGGCACAAGAGAACGACCAAGGGAAAAAAAGAGCTCTCTATTACTCGAGTCGAGTTCTCCTGGGGGCAGAAAGCAATTATTCTCCCATCGAAAAACACTGCCTAGCGTTGATCTTCGCAATAATGAAACTCAGGCACTATGCATTGGCGCATGAAGTCCGTCTCATATCGAAGGTGGATCCTCTCAAGTATTTGATGTCAAAAGCCATATTGACGGGGCGACTCGCTAAATGGGCCCTGCTTTTGATGGAGTTCTCAATAACCTATCAGCCTCTTAAGGCAGTGAAAGGTCGGGCCATCGCCGATTTCCTCGCAGAACATCCGATACCGGCCGATTCTCCCTTGAATTGCGAACTGCCAGACGAACATGCGTTTGACACGATCGACGGTAGTGATGCCCGATGGGAACTTTATTTTGATGGAGCGTCTTCCATGAAGAAGCGCAAACAGAACACACCCATAATCAAATCGGGAGTAGGCATCATCTTCGTGACCCCACAAGGAGGGATAATGTGCTTTGCTTTCTCCTTAACAGAGCCGAGGACGAACAATGAAGCCGAATACGAAGCTTTGATAGCAGGTCTCGAGATCGCCATCGACATGGGGATTGAAAACCTCCTCATATACGGAGACTCCCAACTGGTCGTCAGCCAAGTAAACGGCGACTACCAAACGTGCAAACCAGAACTGGTGAAATATGGCGAGAGAGTACAGCAACTGCTGACTCAAATTCCCTCCTACACCCTTGAAAGCATACCGCGTGCGGAAAATAGCAAAGCAGATGCATTAGCCAAGCTTGCTAAAGAATTGGCTGACGAGAACCTCGATGACGTAAGAATCGTGGTACAAAACCGTCGAGTTCTTGCACCGGCAGGAATATCTCCGGAATCATTCGAGGAAAAGAAGCGACCGAGCAGACAAACCTGCAAATAAAAGACGAAGAAATGGTTGAGGATTGGAGGGAAGTCTTTATAGACTACTTTAAATCCCGTCGAACACCTGAAGATGCGTCCTCAAGACATCAGCTCATGAAGCGAGCCTTATCTTTCGCCTTCGTCAATGATACTCTGTACAAGAGATCGTTTGATTCCCTGTGGTTGAGATGCCTGGGACCTAAAGAGGCGAAAAGAGTCATTCAGGAAACTCACGACGGACTCTGTGGTTCTCACCAAGCAGGCCCGAAGATGAAGTTGAAGATCAAACGGATGGGCTACTACTGGTCCACGATGATTCAGTACTGCCTCGAATACGCGAAGCAATGTCACTCATGCCAGATTCATGGGGACCTTATCCATCAGCATCCAAATCCACTACACCCGACAGTGGCTAGCTGGCCGTTCGAAATGTGGGGAACTGACATAATCGGCCCCATCGAACCGGCATCGTCCAGAGGACATCGTTTCATTTTGGCGACAACTAATTACTTCTCCAAATGGGCAGAAGCAGTACCGTTGAGGGAAGTGAAGATGGAGAATATCCTCCATTTCTTCAAGACGCACGTCATTTATCGGTTTGGAACTCCGAGACAGATCATATCCGATAACGGGCCAGCCTACAGAAGCCACAAGATCAGTCGCTTCGCACAACAACATAACATAGACTGGAGCTACTCTTTGGTCTATAATCCCCGAGCTAACGGTCTAGCTGAAGCTTTCAACAAGACCTTGACGAAGATCGTGAAAAAGACGGTGTCGCGAAATAAGAAAGACTGGCACGAGAGACTGTAGGAAGCTCTCTGGGCGTATCGAACTACGTTCAAGACGGCCACGAACACAACGCCGTACGCGTTGGTATTCGGTACAGAAGTGGTACTCCCCCTCGAGATAGAGTTACCCTCTCTACGAGTGGCG
This sequence comes from Agapanthus africanus, assembly GCA_030015575.1. Lineage (NCBI taxonomy): Eukaryota > Viridiplantae > Streptophyta > Magnoliopsida > Asparagales > Amaryllidaceae > Agapanthus > Agapanthus africanus. The sequence continues at coordinate 85,637,134 of JASDDO010000028.1, read as the reverse complement.
GTTCATTACGAGCTAACGGACGAAGAGAATGCCCACCTTTGGCTTGAGGAGCTCGATGCCCTTGATGAAACCCGGCTCATAGCGCAACAAAATTTAGAGGCTTATAAAGCGAAGATGACGCGCTCTTATGAAAGATTGACTAGGCCAAGGACATTCCGCCAAGGCGAACTCGTGCTAGTGGTCAAAAGACCTATGATCCCCAATCGCACCAAGCGGGGAAAATTCGAGCCGAACTATGAAGGCCCATACATCATAGACAAGGTCTACCAGGGTGGAGCCTATCTACTCATGGACATGCATGGTGAAAGACCTTTCAGGCCGATAAACGGTCGCTTCCTGAAAAAGTACTACGCTTGACGAGTCACGACCTAGGTCAATGATAGATGACGACAACTATGTCCGCTCGCTATCTTCCTAAACCCAAACTCTATAAGTAGTAACCGGCTTACTTTACAACGGACCGAAACGTCCTTAAACTAACAATGGGCCGAAATGTCCTTAAACTAACAGCGGACCGAAACGTCCTTAAACTGATGATGGACCACTATATCCTAAAACTAACTGTTGACCGAGATGTCGATAAACTACAGCGGATTGCAACATCCCAAAGCTGATACAAAAAAAAGGAATAAAAAAACGGTATGTCCATAAGCAAAATGGGCATGGATGAAAACCCGAAAGGGCTCCGTGAGTAAAAACAGCAGGGCTACCGGCGAGTGTTTGTGAAAACCCGAAAGGGAGCAATCTCGTTAAAAGACACTTACAGGGTCTTCTCGACCTTGTAAGGAGAAATCACCTGCGTGAGATCCTTACGACTCACAAGGGAGCAACACACTTAAGGATCCCCACGATTCCTAAGGAGAAATTACACTTGCGAGATCCTCACGACTCGTAAGGAGAACTCTTTTATGGGACCCTCACGGCTCATAAGATTTGAAAGTTTTAAGTTACAGAGACCTGAACCTGTTCTTAAGCAACCCCCACAACCTCCGATATTTCCCTACAAGCGGCTCAATACTGACCCTTGTATACAATCCACGGGCGCGAATAAACATTTCCCTAACCGAGTCCCATCCGTGACTAGGGATATGTTCGCACGGTGAGCAACCCTTGTGAGTCCTCTCGACTTATAAGGAGAAAACCCTTTTGTAAGATCCTTACGACTTACAGGGGAATATGCACTTAAGAATCCTCACGATTCCTATGGAGAAAACGCACCTACGAGATCCTCACGACTTGTAGGGAGAAATACCTTTGTGTGACCCTTACGGCTCATGAAGTCAAAAGCCTTAGTCGACAAAATCCTAACCCTGTTTACTAAGCCACCTTTGTTCAACATCGACAGAGGCAAATGATGATTCGCTCCTGGCAATATCCCAGTTGTAGCGGTGCTGATGCCGAAATCGGTGTCTAATTCCAAGCTTGCGGCAAAAAGCTTGCGAGCTACACATGCATACGAAATAGCCGAAATGATAGGGCAACTTGCGACAAAATCAGCAAGCAAAAATGTATGCATGCAAAATAGCCGAAATGATTGGGCAACATGCAATAAAAAGCAGCGAGTAAAAAAAATATAAAAAAATAAATAATAGCCGAAATGATTGGGCACCGCGAAAAAATAGCCGAAATGATGGGGCAATCGCGACCTTCGTGATATAAAAGCTTAAATGATAGAGCATCGCGGAAAGAAAAAAAAATGAATGAATGAATCAAATTTATGCCCTACAGGTGATATCACATCAATCCCTGTATACAATCCAGGAGCGCAAACAGAGAAGGAATCACACTCCTCCTCCCCAGCAGACATAACATTAAACAAAGCGGAACAGCGGCAACTCCCAGTTCCATGACTCGACGGTATACAGATGACCGAGAGTCAAATCCCAACTCCGTGAAATGCGGATATAATCAACAAAATTCATGGTCGCGTGGAACGCGGATAACGTCACTTCTGACCCTATGGAAAACGTCCAGAGCGGATCCTGGTCCTCGCAGAGCACGGCAGCGAACCCGTGTGAAGCATCCAGAGTGGAGCCTAGTCCTCACTGAACACGGCAGTGAACCCGTGGGAAACATCTAGTGCAAAATTCCTGGTCATGTGGAACACGGATAACGTCACTTCTGACCCCGTGGAAAACGTCCAGAGCAGATCCTGGTCCTCGCAGAGCACGACAGTGAACCCGTGTGAAACATCTAGAGCGGAGCCTAGTCCTCGCTGAACACGGCAGTGAACCCGTGGGGAGCATCTAGTGCAAAATTCCTGGTTATATGGAACGCGGATAACGTCACTTCTGACCCTGTGGAAAACGTCCAGAGCAGATCCTGGTCCTCGCAGAGCACGGCAGTGAACCTGTGTGAAGCATCCAGAACGGAGCCTAGTCCTCGCCGAACACGGCAATGAACCCGTGGGAAGCATCTAGAGCAAAATTCCTGATTACGTGGAACACGGATATCGTCACTTCTGACCCCGTGGAAAACGTCCAGAGCGGATCCTGGTCCTCGCAGAGCACGGCAGTGAACCCGTGTGAAGCATACAGAGCGGAGCCTAGTCCTCGCCGAACACAGCAGTGAACCCGTGGGAAGCATCTAGAGCAAAATTCCTGGTTACGTGGAACGTGGATAACGTCACTTCTGACCTCATGGAAAACGTCCAGAGCGGATCCTGGTCCTCGCAGAGCACGGTAGTGAACCCGTGTGAAGCATCCAGAGTGGAGCCTAGTCCTCACCGAACACGGCAGTGAACCCGTGGGAAGCATCTAGAGCAAAATTCCTGGTCACGTGGAACACGGATAACGTCACTTCTGGCCCCGTGGAAAACGTCCAGAGCGGAGCCTGGTCCTCGCCAAACACGCCAGTGAACCCGTGGGAAGCATCCAGAGCAAACATCGGACTGTGAGGTCCTTAAACTCATGGACTATGATGTCCTTAACCTCGACCGTGATGTCTTAAAACTAACAATCAACCCCAATGATTTTACACTAATTTTACCTTGGTTCAAGGATAGATCTCTTCACTCCTTTGATATTTGTCGTTGTAATTCTTCAACGTCTTCAAAGAGGTGACGGGTCCCAACAACCACGCATTTCGCGGACTGTGAGGTCCTTAAACTCACGGACTATGATGCCCTTAACCTCGACCGTGATGTCTTAAAACTAACATTAGACTGTGGAGTTCTTAAATCCACGGACTATGATGTCCTTAACCTCGACCGTGATGTCTTAAAACTAACATTGGACTGTGGAGTCCTTAAATCCATGGACTATGATGTCCTTAACCTCGACCGTGATGTCTTAAAACTAACATTGGACTGTGAGGTCTTTAAACTCATGGACTATGATGTCCTTAACCTCGACCGTAATGTCTTAAAACTAACAACGGACTGTGGAGTCCTTAAATCCACGGACTATGATGTCCTTAACCTCAACCGCGATGTCTTTAAACTGCGGTATCCTGGAAAACGTCCAGAGCGGAGCCTGGTCCTCGCCAAACACGATAGTGAAACCGTGGGAAGCATCCAGAACAATCCCTGACTCCGTGAAATGCGGATAAGGGCAACTTCACCCATCACTTGCGAGTCCTCACGACTCTTAAGGGAGTAAATTCTCTTGTGAGTTCCTTACGACTCTCAAGAGAAAATACACTTAGGAATCCTCACGATTCTTAAGAAGAAAATTACACCTACGGGATCCTCTCGACCCGTAGGGAGAAAATTCTTTATGAGACCCTCACGGCTCATAAAATTGAAAAGTCTTAGGTGACAGACCTTAACCCTATTTTCTAAGCCATCACCACTCTACAAAGAGCCTACGACTGACAGCTATATACTATCTACAGACCGCACTTGCTAAAATCACATGACAAACAACACAGCAGGAAAGAAGAAAGCGGAGAAATGACACAAGATATTATGAAGAACGTGTATCTTTTATTCATGAATTCGATTGAGTACAAAATACATCGTGTTAAAGAATAAAAGAACAAATACATTTTATTCACAATTACAAATGATACAAAATTTTTATTGAGAGGAAAGCGCTTTCAGTAGTCCGACCAGCCGCTCGCGCACTTCCCTCAGCCCCTCTTCTTGATCGGCTGCCGCGGCCAACTCTGCTTCGACCTAGGCTCGCTGCTGCAAGTAAGATGAGAGTTGTTCCTCGACGGCTCGCTGAGCTGCTTCACGATCTTGTGCATCACGCTCAACAATATCGACCTTCTGCTTCAATATTAGCCCATTAGAGATACATTGCAGAAGGCCCTCGAAGATAACCTTCACCTGGGTAGCGTTCCCGTCGACCTCAGCACGCAGTCGAGCAGACTCGCTTGAAGTTTCTTTGCATTCTCTTCGCTTTAAAGCCACTTCTTGTTCGAGATGGCGGAAGTAAGAAGCGCTCTGCTCGATCCATGCCGCCCGTTGAGTGCTCGTGGCCAGAATCTCAGGTGCCGGACGCTTAAGCTCAAGCTCATGCAAGCAAGCCTCGACCTCCCGGCAGCGATTAACCCAAAACTCAACGACGCCCACACCGTGAAAGTTCATGAGCGTCGCCAGCATAGGGTTAATCTCTGCAGCAAAATCCGCGGCAAACGTGGGAGCCTCTGCGTCGAACTCCTCGATATACTCGCCTAGCATGCGTAGGCTGGTCGCAGCACCTTTGGATGATGGACGCCTTAAAAAGGGCCCGGCCGGCATTATAATACGAGACTCGAACGGGGTTGGAGTCGATGTGATTGCTGCAAAATAGATCATAATCAAGTGCCGGCTCAAGAAATAAAGAAAACAAGCAAAAAGTAGAGTCTCCTATACCGGCTGCAGCAGGTGGCAAAGCCGGGAGGACCGATGGCGCAACTGATCTTACATTTCCTCCTTCAATCTGTAGCACTACAATCAGGGCAAAGAAGAATCAGAAATAAGTTCATTATCGGTAAAAGAAAGAGCATTAATTGGAAGCTATATTCACCAGCGCCGCTAGATGAAGCCATCTCCGACGGGAAGGAGAAGTGGGGATGCAGCACCTGGTACAGGTGGTCAAAAAGGACTCCTGCAAAGACGCAATAGTACAACGTCAGTACATAAATTATGCAGCCAAGATAAGACTGGTGGGTCACAAATCCATACCTTCCAGCATTTGTGACGGTGCGAGAGAAGGAAGAGAAGTGGTCACCGTCAGAGCGGTAACTGACGGCGCTTCCTCGGGTAACGCGGCACCAGCACTAGCCGCACCTGCATTAGAAACAAGATAAACCCTGTCAGGAAGGATTGTGGAATAAAAAAAGAAGGACAGTAACCCAAAATTTACCTGATGAGTCGCCAACCGGAGCTGTGACGTGGGCGTCACTTGATGCAATGGTGGTGTCTCCCTCCTCCATTGGCATGGTTTCACCTCCCGTTGCCTCATCGCCCGACTCTACGGGAGCCGTCGTCATGCTCGCGGGGCCAGGAGACGATAAGGAACCGTAGGCAGGGAGAGCGATGATCGGAGCAGTGCCCGACTCTTGAGAAAGAGCAGCCATCTCCTGCTCAGCGATCATGCCCGTTTCACCCACCTCGGGCTCAGTGGTCGCAGCCGTTTCATCCACTGCTGCCTCAGGCTCGGCCGTAGCAACCGTCTCACCCGCCGCCCCCTCGAGCTCGACATCGGCAGCCTTCTCGGGCATAGCAATTGTAACTGTCTCGTCAGCCACTATCTCGGGCCTGGCAGCTATAGTTACATCGCCTGCCATAGCCTCGAGTTCAGCCGCCACCTCCTCCACCATCCCCTCAGGCTCGACGGTCGCCGCCACTCCTTCAGTGAGACTCGGCCCTGCAGGACAAGATATATAAGAACCAACGGTTTTAAAACTTTGACAACAAAGCCTCAAAAACACATTACCTGAGGTGGATTTACCATTGGCTTCCCGAGCTGCACGTACCGCCCGTCTATGAGCAGTGGACAAGGCGACCGGGAGCTCCTCTGAAGGAGTAGTAGTAGGAGTAACGGCGTTTGAGCCTGCTCCCACGGCCAAAGCAGCGCTACGCTCTCTTGCTGCACGCCTTAGGCGTTTCCTTTCCTCCCGAGCCGTTGCTACAGACCTTTTTGAAGCCTCCTTTAGCAAGGCGTCGTCGTCCGCGTTCAGGGTTGCCTCCAGAGCTGTCAAGGCTTCCATCATCGGCTTTTTAAGAGGGGCCTCTTGCGGTAATCCCGAAGAGGCCAGGACTTCGGTAGTTGGCCCAGGGGGAATTCCCGCATCGGCTTGTGAGGTAGGTCTTATGGTCCCTATGACGAGACAAAGAGAGGGTTAGGTTACTCATAAGAAATGGAAGGAGAAAAATAGTGAACCGAAATGTACCAAGGCCTAAGGACGCTCTAAGTCATTCCTCTTCCTCGAAAGTCTTAAGAGAAGCAGCGATGGCTTTTTCGGTAGAAATGCCTATTAAAGAAGGAAAAACGTTAGTCAAAAACAACGGTTGAAGTACGATGCAATGACAAAAGAAAATACAACTAGTGATTACCTGATTGCGCGAGTTTAGCCAACCACGCGTCGCGCCTTGCCAATCGCTCAGAAGCTGCGATGGCGGCCGCCAGATCAGTGTCGTCTGGCAGTATAAATAAGCCCTCGTTGGTCCCGTACTCACTCAAGCCCTCACTGTAAGGAGCATGAGGTTCCTGGCCAAATACAACATCAGGAAAAAGGATCGACTTCTTCTTCTTCTTCTGCGCGCGAACTCCGGTCGCGCCCAAAATCAGCTTACGCTTCGTGGGCACCTTGGGACGGCGGGTCCCGATGTCCGAACCCACGCCGGATTCAGGCGAAACCACGTTTACCGTCTCCATGGGAGCACGGGGCGCTGAGGGCACGTCCACATAATCATAGGGCAATCCACGCGGGGGGCTTAGCACGCGTGGAGGCTCAACTCCAGCATCTCCTCTTAGTGGAGGAGGGGCAGGGATCCTTCATCTTAGGGGGACGTTGCGATCGCTAGCGGGAGGCGCACCCTTGCGATCAAGCAGCAGCTGCTTCTCTTCCTTGATGACGGCGCCCATCGCGTGCTGATACCAAGCCCCGTATATGTTGAGGGCCCGTGGAATGCAACTCGACTCGCTAATGAAGAAATGGGAGCCCGTATTTAACCGCATAAAGTGGTGAAGTGCACTCCGTATCCCCTCTCTGGTGGCCGCAGGCTCTTCCAAAAACGCCTCCAGTGGAACCCCCTGATTATAACTTAGTTGTAGGGCGAAATGATGGGGGTTGTACCTCTTAAAAAGCGCCGCCTCGTTCTGCCTGAACATGAGGAAGCCCGGCCGGATGGAGTATAGGTGTAGAATCTCCCGGGCTTTCAATACGGAGGCCCCGTCCTTGAAATTATCGCGCAACGCCAACACCGCCTTGGAGGTCTCCGGGCCGATTGTCAGGACCTTGTCTGTGAAAGAAATATCCGCTCCGACCGTGCGCGGATGAAGAAGCAGCCCCTAGCCTCCCGCGGAGGCGGATTCACGATAGAAGCGCCGATCAGCAGCATAACTCTCGGAAGCCTGCACTTCTCGTAAAACGAGGGTCTTTTATGAATACCAAATACCCCGAGCATGTGCATTTCCATCCACGAAGTAAAGTAGTGCATCGGGAAATTGGCAAGTTGCACCCCCGGTTCAGTTGCGTCCACCGCCATGCTAAGACCATGGTACAGATGGGCCACCCTGGCAATCCCGATGGCCAATTGTATGCCAGCCACCATTCGATGTGCTGGGTAGAAGACGGATGGCCTCATATAACGAGGGTGCATGGGGAGCGCGAACCAGCACAAGCATAACCCCAGAAACCCGAGAAAGAAAGTCTCCTCGTCAATGCCCGGAGCGGCGATTTCCGATAAGGGGATGATTGCAGCATCGAGGAGGTAAAAGCCCTTTTGATCGTCTTCCAGTGCTGGTCGACGATCTAAGCCAAGTCCGAAGGGGTCGTCAAGCTTGGAAAAATTTTCGCCCCGTTGCGATAGAATCTCCGGTCGAAGAAAGCGGGCGATGAAGTCTGCGAAACTAACTCTCCGGCCTCCCGATTCCAAGTAAAGACTTTCATACATATTCAGCACCTTTACCAGACTCGGAAACTGGTGCTGAATAGCATTCTCCGGTGTTAGGTCCATCACCAATGGCTTAGTGGTGAAGACATATTCGTCAGGAGGAAGCAGCTCCTCATAGTGCTCTCCCCTCACCGGCAGACCGGAAATTTCAGCAAATTCTTCCAAAGAGAAGGAAACTTCCTTGTCCATTAGAAAGAAGGTATGGGTGAGGATGTTCCATTGCTCTACGAACGCCTTAATCCACCATGTTGGAGGAGCAGAGTACTCGAACAGCGAGGCGTAAACTGCGGGGTATAGACCGATCTTCAGCAGGTGCGTCTTCTTCGCTAACAAAATATACCTGGCCCACTGCAAATACCCTGCCGAGTGTCGAGGGGTCAATCTGATATTGTAGGGTTGTCCCCAAGGGCACGACTCGCCCTGGCATATGCGCCGTCCTAAAATATCCACGGCTGCCGGCAGCTGCATGGGTATGGCAGCAATCGAAGGTTGAAGAAGATCCTCCGAATTCCAGTTTACGACCTCCACGGCATAGTTCACCGGGGGTACATCTGCATATGAGATCGATGAGATCGGCTCTGACGGCGTCGCACAAGAGAAGCTTCGGCGACCTTTGATAATTTCGTTGTACCACCTACCCCACAAGTGAAGGTTCTTGTACTCCGGGTCATAGTCCTTAATGAGAGCAAGAACCTCCCGGTCTACCGGTGCCTCAGGGAATCCTCCCTCTGAACGGAAAAACGGGAACGAGAGATCAGAAGACATGTTGCCTGCAAGAAAAAGCGAAATTCAATTATCAGTATCATAATTTAATTTTAAAATCCTGACGCTTGGTACGTTAAAATTTGTACCACGCTGCAATGCAGTGGAGAGGAGACCAAAGGGGGGCCCACAAAATCCAGATGACAACGCATCAGTTGATAAGACAGCCTCATCATTGGATGAGACTGTCAATTAATGAGGAAATCCTCAAAGAATATTCTCATTAAATGAGAAATCTCTCGAGACAAGGAGAAAATCTCCCTTTCAGAGCAAAGCTCTATAACAGAGTGACACTTGTCAAACTCTGGTCACGAGGGAATAAAATTCCTTAAAGAGCCTAGCTCTGTAATGATGATGGAAAATCCATCAAAAGTTAATGAAAAATAATTCCTAAGAATTAAAGTTCTGGGATCTTAAAGATCCATGAAAAAACTCTTAAGAGTTCTTCATCAAAAGATCTATGCATTATCAAAAGAGCAGAGCTCTGACCCATGGGCTAAGAAACCCTAAGGAAAGATCTATTTAGATCTATGGGTTCTTGAGAGCAAGGCTCTGTTTATAAAACCCTAAAGGTGTTTTCTTTAGATCAAAAGATCTATGAGAGTAAGGCTCTGTTAATAGGTAAAACCTTTAAGTTATTAAAATTAATTTAATTTAATTTAATTTTTACCTAAAATTTTCTAGAGTTTTAAATCTTGAAGTTCTTGGAAATGAGAGCAAGGCTCTGAGATAAAAATTCTCGAAGATGATAATCATCTGAGGACCAAGGGTCCTATTTATAGGCGCTGAAGCGCCTCCTCAACTTCTGAGTCGATCCAATGGCTCAGATGTTGCCACCGCTGCACTCACGTGTGCGCCATGTAAGCGCAACGGTGGGGGGGCATTTGTTTCCCCCAATCAGAGCAAAGCTCTGTTTTGAATTTCAAAATTCAAAAATTGAAGCAACGCTTCAGATCCCTTGCGCTGCGCGCTGAGCGCCACGTGTCAAAAGCAGACACGCCAGCGCCAAGAGCGCTGCGCCCTAGGCAGCGCACCCCCAATCAGAGCAAAGCTCTGTTTCAAAATTCAAATTTTAAAATGAAGCAACGCTTCAGATCCCTTGCGCTCTGCGCTGCGCGCCACGTGTCAAACACAGGCGCGCTAGCGCAGTTGCGCTGCGCGCCACGTATCAAACACAGACGCCAATTACGCCAGCACTGGAATTTAAATAATAAATTATTAATTAATCAGAATTAAAATTCTGTTCTAGAAAGATCTTTCCAATATTAATAAAATAAGAAAATTATCTTCTGTAAAACAGAGGCTTAGGATCAAAGATCCAACGGTGGGGAAATATCCTTAGATCAATCAGAGAAAGATCTATGTAACTAACTTAACAAATCAATTGGCCCTATATAAAGGCCCCAAGACTTCAAGTCTCAGATAGAGAGAACCCTCTGCAAATTTTGAGAAAAACCTCAAAGAGAAAAAAGGCAAGCCTTTGAAGAAAAAAGATCATTTTCTTCATCTTTAAAAGTAAAGAATCATATTCTTGAAGAACAGAGATGAAAACATCTCACAAAAAAAGAATCCTCTTCTAAAAAGATCAAAAGATCTAAGAACAAGATCAAGATCTTCAATAAAAAAGAAAAAAAGATCAAAAAGATCTAATTATAAAAGATTAAAAAGAAGTAATTTACTTCATTCACAGATCATTTGATCTATAAAGGCACAGCCTTTTGATGAGAACAAGAACTTTGGTTCTTAGATCTTGAGGCAATGCCTCTTTTGAAGAACAAAAAAACTTGTTCTTTGATCTTAATTTGATCAAAAATGTGCTCTGCGCTATTGGACAGTGCCTTGCAATTTTGAATTGCGTCTTTGCGCTTATTGGACTGGCGCACTGCGCCAAAACGTGCCACGTGTCAACCACAGAACGATTTGCGCTTTGCGCTTCTAAATATAGCGCATTGCGCTCTTGGACTGGCGCATAGCGCCAGAGCGCGCCACGTGTCATTCACTGGCGCGGCGCGCTCAGAAAGCGCAGTGCGCTAACAGACTTGCGCTTAGCACAGAGCGTGACACGTGTCACCTTCACATGCGCTAGCGCATTGCGCTCTTTGATTGGCGCAAAGCGCCTGACAAGCCACGTGGCGCACTATTAGACCACTATTTTGCTCCTGATAAATGCTATGCATTTAACCACAGAGCCCGATGCTATGCATTATTAAAAGGGCAGAGCCCAAATAAAGGCCTAACAGGCCAAACATTAATAAAATGTTAAACATTTTTAACTGGACTTAGCCCAATTCTGGCCATAAGTCATCAATATAAATTGAACTGAGCACAACTACTCCTCCAATCAATTTACACCCGGTTCGAGGGTACATCTCTTTACTCCTCTGATATCTTTCGTTGTAATTCCTCAACGTCGTCAGAGAGGTAACGGGTCCCAACAACCACACACTGCTATGGACTGTGGGGTCCTTAAACTCATGGACTATGACGTCCTTAACCTCGACCGTGATATCTTAAAACTAATACTGGACTATGATGTCCTTAACCTTGACCGTGATTTCTTAAAACTAACATCGGACTGTGAGGTCCTTAAGCTCATGGACTATGACGTCCTTAACCTCGACCGTGATGTCTTAAAACTAATACCGGACTGTGAGGTCCTTAAACTCACGGACTATGGCGTCCTTAACCTTGACCGTAATGTCTTAAAACTAACATTGGACCGCAATGTCCTTAAACTAATTATCGACCGCAATGTCACTAAACTAAACAATAGAGCCCAATTGCTCTCTTGTCGGATCTAAACGATCCCGTTAAGTCAATCTTAGTCTAAAAATTAGACTAACGTGTCATTAACGAACGTTTAAGTTGATCTTAGCCTCAAATAAGGCTAACGTGTCCTTAAACACAAAACCCCAAACCCAAATCTAAGAAAGATACGGATTTGGACTAATCCACGTCCTACGGGCGACAACATAACTTAGTCTCCGTATACGATCCATGGGCAACCGAACACAAAAAAAACACCCACGACACGAAGTGACCATATGGAGAAGGAGAAAGTTGTTACCGCGATGCGGTAGCGTAATTAACTGCAGGGGCTTGCGCCTGCAGGGAAGAGCGTCCCCACAATCAAAAAAAACCCTCAAACGAGGGGGAATCTGACGAAGTCTGCTACATCGGACGCATCCGTTTAAACCTTCGATACATGGTGCCATAAATCAACTTGGCATCTTCGGAGAGGTGGACGGATAGCACCAATTAGCATCTACCCCCAGATTCAGGCAAGACGTCCAGTCTTCCCGGCTTCCGGCGGTAAACACCTTCATCTTTTTTTGTCGGCGGGGATAGTCTTGATCTATCACGGAGTCCTAGACCTGTCGCCAGACCTTGTAAATTTTAGAGGAAAACCGTTGAGGGGGCTGCTTCGGCTTCGCCTTTATAACGTTCTCCATTGGTGGAGGAGATCTTTTCAGCACGGCAGTCGAAGAGTTCTTGCACACCCTCCTTAGTGGTTCAAAGTTGTTCCCAGTTGGAACAGCAGCATCAACTTCCACCATTGGAGCTGGCGGAGTCAGTCCAGAAGGGGAATTGCCCCCAGCTTTCCTCACTCGGCGCCAGTGGCGACGTCGAGTATGTCGTGCGGCCAGGATCACCTCCGCTGTTGGATCAGCTTTTTCATGCTCCATGTTCTGATGAGAGTCTGTTGTTGGCGCCAGCCTGTGAAAGACAGATGCTCGCTGAGAGGGAATGGCCAATCTTTAAAAAGGCCGATTTTCGTGCGGGGGAAACGGCTTTGGTTACTTCACCCGGAGTGGGAGCTAAAACGGTCAGTCTTGTGAAGACCGACCCCGTAGCCGGAGAAGCTGCCTTGGTGACTTCAGGAGTAGGAATGGCTATCCGTTTTGGGATAATGCCTTCTGGTATTGCGGGCTTCTTCACGGGCCCGTTGGAGCTTTGGCCCAGTCTGCTAAAAACTGAGGCGCTTGGTTTGGGCGACCCGTTAAGAGGGGCCGCAGTAGTTGTAAGCCGATCAAAGATCGATTTCTTCTGAGCTTCTTGCAATGGTACAGGTGCGCTGAAGCTCATCGGTGGGAGCATGGTCCCGAAGAACAGCCCAGTGGTGGCCTGAGTCGCCTGCTCCACTGGCATTGTGAAAAGGGAAGCCGCTTGGGGCCCATAGGTTACTCCTCCAGATGAGGAGGAATGGGAGTTACAGTTGCAGTTGGAGCAGTTGGAGCAGTTAGAGGCTATTAATGTTCTTTCTTCTGCACGGGAGCAAAACCAAATATTAGTACCTTGAACCCAAGGGAAACCATATTAAACCGCGATTCGTTCGTGAACACGACACACGAAGTATGGAGTGGAAAGAGGAAAAGGTCCCACCGGGCGTGCCAGAATCTGTTCTCCTCCGAATACAGAGACGAAACCGTGTAAGTTCGTCTTGCCTGAATTTGGTGGCAGATGCTAATTGGTGCTATCCGTCCACCTCTCCGAAGATGCAAAGTTGATTTATGACACCATGTATCGAAGGTTTAAACGGATGCAGCCAATGTAACAGACTTTGTCAGATTCCCCCTCATTGAGGGGTTTTTGATTGTGGGGACGCTCTTCCCTGCAGGCGCAAGCCCCTGCAGTTAATTACGCTACCGCATCGCGGTAACCACTTTCTCCTTCTCCAGATAGTCACTTCGTATCGTGTGTGTTTGTTTTGTTTTTGGTTGCCCGTGGATTGTATACGGAGACTAATTTATGTTGTCGCCCGTAGGGCATGGATTAGTCCAAATCCGTATTTTCTTAGATTTGGGTTTGGGGTTGGGTTTAAGGATACGTTAGTCTCATTTGAGACTAAGATCAACTTAAACGTATGTTAAGGATACGTTAGTCTAATTTCAGACTAAGATCAACTTAACGGGATCGTTTAGATCCAACAAAAGAGCATTCGAGCTCTATTGTTTAATTTAGGGACATTGCGGTCGATTACCAGTTTAAGGACGTGATGGTCTAGTTTAAAGACATCATGGTCTGTAAAGGTTAAGGACATCATAGTCCATGGGCTTAAGGACCCCACAGTCCGAGGTTAAGGACATCATAGTCCATAGGCTTAAGGACCCCACAGTCCGTAGTTTAAAAATGTCATAGTCTATAAAGTTTAAGGATATCATAGTCCATGTGTTTAAGGACCCCACAGTCCATGTAATGATTGGTTATCGGGACCCGTCACCTCTCTGAAAACGTTGAAGGATTACAACGACAAATATCAAAGGAGTGAAGAGATGTACCCTTGAACCAATGTTGATTGGGAAATCTGTAGTCTAATTTGGGACTAAGATCAATTAATTAGATTATGAGCACATAGGCTCAGTTAAATCTGAATTGAAGACTTATGGCCAACTTGGGCTAAGTCCAATTAGGTTTGAAATGTTGTACATTTGTTTGGACTGTTGAACATTTGTCTGGGCTCAGCCTACCATTATTTAGCAATGCTAAGCATGGGTCTGGGTTCTGACCATATTTTGTCTTTTATTGAGTGCTGAGCACTCATATACCATATGAGATGATCAATCTTGGAAGACAAGGGTGTACTTGAGGCTCGGTCAAAAGGGGAGTCTTGCCTCTGGAAGATTTAACCAATTTAGGCTAAGACTGGTTTGAAAATAGTGTTAAACACTAGCACATATCCGGCAGTCACGTGTTCCCACGTGATGCATTTTAAATAGTGTTAAACACTAGGGATGAAATGCTCAAAATAGTATTAAACACTAGAAAAATGAGGCGCTCACGTGAGGCGCCCTAGGATTGGACCAAGATTTCTTTATTTTATTCTCAGAATATTCAAATAAGTGTTAAACACTTTTTAGTCTTCATGGCCATCACGTGTGGGTACGTGATGGGCACCCATGCACTGGATATTAACAAGATTTGTTAGGGGTCACGTGGGGACACGTGAGGGCGCCCAAAGTCTGTTCTACCTTTACTTTGTTCTCTCTATTTTGAGGAATTTATCCAAGGGTCACGTGGGAGCACGTGACCCAATTTCATTCGTTCTCTTTTGATCACTGAGGAGGAGAGTCACGTGGACACACGTGATCAGGTTGGATACTGATGCTTTTTCGTGCATGAAAAGTTTAAGTCCCTTATTAAGAATTAAATTCTTTTGTAGGGTTGAACCCTAATTTATTTAGAGGAATTAAATTCTTATGTATTTGGAAGAATAAAATTCTTTTATAGGGTTAAACCCTAATTTTATTTAGAGAAATTAAATTCCTATGTATTTGGAAGAATTAAATTCTTTAAACTCAATTCTCTCTCTAAGTTTTGGATCTGCATGGCAGAATCTCCCCGATGAGAATTAAATTCTCAACTTATGGGGAGATCTACTTCTGCAGATCTTCAACCATAGGAAGAACTAAGTTCTTATTCAGAAGAGTTAAACTCTTAGTTTGAGAATTAAATTCTCTTTTTTGTTTGTGGGAGTTTATAGAATGATCTCTTTCCCTTTCTTACCTAAGGTTTCTTTCTTTTCTCAAGAAATCTTCTTCTCTCTCTGGAGAATTAAATTCTCTCTTTTTTTTTCTCTGTTGTTTTCTCTCTCCTTTCTCTCTTCTCTTCTTGGCTCCTATTTATAGGAGAAAGAAAAGAATCAGTTTGTTTAGTCAATCTTTCATTGAAAAAATTTAATTGATTTTGTAACCAACATGATGTTTTAGATCACTCGGTGAATTTTATTCACCATTGGATTTTTAACCCAATAGATATTTTGTCTGTTAATCCTGGCAAATTTTAGGGAAATATTTCCTTGTATAGAATTTTTCTATATATTGGTGATTTTTAATCACCATTGGATTTTTAATCCAACGGTGCTCCGCTTTACAGAGCGCAATTTTTTTGTTTGGAAAGGTCTAGGGAAATATTTTTCCAACTAGGGTTTTTGATTTCCCTTAATTAGAATTTAAATCTATTAGTTCAGAAGGTTTAAGAGCCTATCATGTGTTAGCACGTGACCCCACTGATTGACCATTCTATTAGTTCAGAGATCTTTAGGAACCCATCACGTGTTGGCACGTGACCCCCTGTCACGTGTGGACACGTGATGCCCCATTTAGGGTTTTCCTTCCTTTATCTCAGAGGGTTTTTAAGACCCTATCACGTGGTGGCACGTGACCCACGGATTAAACTTTTAACCAGAATTTAATTCTGTTATTTTTAAAGAACTCAGGAACTTATCATGTGTCAGCACGTGACCCTTGGTCACGTGTGAGCACGTCATGCCCTATTGGGGTTTTTCCTTGCTGTTTTATTATACTCCAGTGGGCTTAAAGGTCTATCACGTGCGGGCACATGACCCCATTTGATTAGGATTCAATTCTTATCATTTCAGAGCTTTCAGGAAGCCATTACGTGTCTGCACGTGACCCCCGATCACGTGTGCGCACGTGACTCCCCATTGGGGTTTTTCTTTGTATTTTATGAGGGAACATAGAGCAGCTTGGATTTCCGGGTCCAACCCTTACTAAAATCTTCTAGCCCTGATATCAGCAGTCGGTATGAGTTGGGCCGCAAACCTGTTACGGTCTTGTGTTAGCTGTGTAGTATGTGATATTTTGAAAATCGAATTTATAGAGACATTTCTTACCGACTGAGCATGGTGAACTCAGCGTCATACTCATGTACTAATTTGGTCCACATTGAACCTTATTGTAGATGGATGAACTATTGTTCCATGTCGAACCTGGCAGTCTCAGGGAAGTACTTTGCGTCGAACATGTCGTGGAAAGTCTTCCATTCGATAGGTTGGTCAAGACGGCTTTCTTCCGCCTTCCACCAGACCCGTGAATTGTCCGTGAGCTGCAACTTTGCAAAATGAACCTAAGCTATCTCTGGCACTTGTGTCGCTGCCAAATCATCTTCGATACTCTGAGCCTATTCCTCAGGTTCCAGTGGGCTTTCCTTTCCTGAGAACTGTTTGGGGTGCAAAGCCCTGAATTGCTTCACCCCAGGTGCCTCGGGACGGTTCATTAAAAGAGCAGTCTGTTGCTGCTGTCCCTCTAGAAGACTGCGGATCACCTCAAGCAGAACCGTCTGCTCGTTGAGCAGAGCAAGGACGGCAGGTGTGATTGGTAGTGGAGGTGGAGTGTTGTTGAAGTTGGTGCTGGTGTTGTTCGGGGAATCCATAACCTTGAAAAAAAATTTTAAGTCAGGACAGATTCAAAGTATATGAAAAGATTCAAGAAATATGAATTGTAAAGAATGTTTTAGTTGC